>LR991027.1:12659345-17459345 GCA_905163495.3 Cosmia trapezina
CCCCTGACTTCGACCTGACCAGGCATAGTTCACCATCTTTCGGGTCCCAGCATTTATGCTCAGAGCGCGCCTGCATTCACGGATTGGAAACGAGACGCCTCGGGAGTGCGAGAGATCGACCTAGATCGACGCTCCATCCTCCCTGAGCACGCGGCTAGCGCGCGCCTTCACTTTCGTTGCGCCTTTCAGTTTTATTATCTCAATGACTCGCATACATGCTAGACTCCTTGGTCCGTGTTTCAAGACGGGTCCTGCGAGTGCCCGAAACTGAATCATCGCAGACAGAGACGCGCACAGTCCGAGACAACACGGCGGCGACAGCAGACGCGCCGCACCTACGTCCGCACTAAGGCGTAGACATAGGATACGACGTTGACTTGCGTCGGGCCGGACGCGTGTAAACGCGTGCGCGATTCGTCAAAACTACCGTCCGACGGCCGGTCGGCCACCGTCGCGGTCCCACTACCCCCGTGAAGGGGCAACGGGGCTCCCGTACGGCGCTTAGACCGACATCGAACGGGTCGCGATGTATTTACTAAGAGAGAAGTGCACGCCGTCCGCGGACGTCGACGGACGCGACCCGTGCCTACCGACCGAGGCCGACGGCATCGAGGCGCGCGTCCGTACGCCGCGGAATGACGATGAATCTCTCCGTTCGTTCATTCGAGTTTCGCAGGTTTACCCCTGAACGGTTTCACGTACTCTTGAACTCTCTCTTCAAAGTTCTTTTCAACTTTCCCTCACGGTACTTGTTCGCTATCGGTCTCGCGGTAATATTTAGCCTTAGATGGAGTTTACCACCCACTTAGGGCTGCACTCTCAAGCAACCCGACTCTAAGGAGAGTCCCTCTCGCCGCGATCCTCCGTCGCTACGGGCCTGGCACCCTCTACGGGAAAACGGCCCCGTTCAAGACGAACTTGGACAGGAGTGATCGCGACGAGAAAGCGGAACCTCCCGAACACCACATCTCCCGCCGCCTGAACAACGGCGGGATTCAGTGCTGGGCTTCTTTCCTGTTCGCTCGCCGCTACTAAGGAAATCCTAGTTAGTTTCTTTTCCTCCGCTTACTAATATGCTTAAATTCGGCGGGTGATCCTCCCTGATCTGAGGCCAACGATAAAAAAATGAGGCAGACGCGATATCCGTCAGCGTTACGACGACGCAACCGAACTCTCCGAAAAGAGAACGACGACGGCGTCGATGCGCTCTTCGGACGTCGAGTCCGCCTACTTTGGGACTATACGTTATAAAACATTTTTTTGTTTACGTCTCCCGACGTCGTGCGCCGCTCATAGCGCGAATACACTACGAAAGCAATCGCGCGCGTAACGCGTTACGGACAAAGAAATGCGACTTGACGCATCGCAACCCTCGCTGGTTAGCAATGTTATCACCGACCGAAGAGTCGCGAGCGCGCGTGTTTTCACACGTCCGCCGCTTTCTTTTGTACGTCCGCACGCGGAACGCGCACAATGTTAATACTTCACGTAGCAACATCGCAAGCGCGACAACGTCGTTCGACAAAATGTCTTATTGTATAATATCGTTATATTTGAACGGACAACGCCAGGCGCCCTCGTGCGCGTTACACGCACGCGAACGCTTCGCGCAGAACCGTCAGATGCGTCGAAACGCAATGTGGCATTTGTATTTTATACAGCCGGCCCTCAGACAGGAGTGGTCCTGGATGTGTCTCCACGGACCGCAATGTGCGTTCGAAATGTCGATGTTCAAATGTGTCCTGCAGTTCACACTATGACGCGCAGTTAACTGCGTTCTTCATCGACCCGCGAGCCAAGTGATCCACCGTCCAGGGTAATAGTTTTAATAAACATATTATACCACATGGAATGAGATACTATGTGTTATTATTATTTGTTACATGAACTAATAGAATATTATATTATTTTTGCGAGAACGACGACGACGACGCTCGCACAACGCCAGCCGCCGTAACGGCTCGCAGAAGCGCGCGTGCGTGTGTCGATTCACACTTTATGTTTTTGGATTGTATTTACGTTTACGCGCGTCGTGTACTTTTTTACGATACACGCTTAGCGTTACACGTTAATGATCCTTCCGCAGGTTCCCCTACGGAAACCTTGTTACGACTTTTACTTCCTCTAAATGATCAAGTTTGGTCAACTTCCCAGCAACGCCGACGGCCGTGAAGCCACCGCGTGTCGGTCCGAAGACCTCACTAAATCATTCAATCGGTAGTAGCGACGGGCGGTGTGTACAAAGGGCAGGGACGTAATCAACGCGAGCTTATGACTCGCGCTTACTAGGAATTCCTCGTTTATGGGGGATAATTGCAAACCCCAATCCCCAGCACGAAGGAGTTTCAGCGGGTTGCCCGGGCCTCTAGGCCAGGGAGAACATGCTGATTCCTTCAGTGTAGCGCGCGTGCGGCCCAGGACATCTAAGGGCATCACAGACCTGTTATTGCTCAATCTCGTGCGGCTCGAAGCCGCCGGTCCCTCTAAGAAGAATTTTAATACGTCGCCAGTGAGTTGCGTGACGGAGCCACGCACACCTAAATGACGACGCCTATTTAGCAGGCTAGAGTCTCGTTCGTTACCGGAATTAACCAGACAAATCGCTCCACCAACTAAGAACGGCCATGCACCACCACCCACCGAATCAAGAAAGAGCTGTTAATCTGTCAATCCTTCCGGTGTCCGGGCCTGGTGAGATTTCCCGTGTTGAGTCAAATTAAGCCGCAGGCTCCACTCCTGGTGGTGCCCTTCCGTCAATTCCTTTAAGTTTCAGCTTTGCAACCATACTCCCCCCGGAGTCCAAAATCTTTGGTTTCCCGGAAGCTGCCCGCCGAGCCATTGTAGTAACGTCGGCGGATCGCTAGATGACATATTTACGGTTAGAACTAGGGCGGTATCTAATCGCCTTCGAACCTCTAACTTTCGTTCTTGATTGATGAAAACACCTTTGGCAAATGCTTTCGCTGATGTTCGTCTTGCGACGATCCAAGAATTTCACCTCTAACGTCGCAATACGAATGCCCCCAGTTATCCCTATTAATCATTACCTCGGAGTTCTGAAAACCAACAAAATAGAACCGAGATCATATTCTATTATTCCATGCACGAAATATTCAAGCAGCATTTTGAGCCCGCTTTGAGCACTCTAATTTGTTCAAAGTAAAATTGTCGGCCCACCTCGACACTCATTGAAGAGCACCGCGATAGGATTTTGATATTGAACCGACGTTTGACCGACGGCTCACCGACGATATGCTCCGCAAACGTGTCAGTATCACCGCGGAAGCGGTGCACCGACAGCGCGGCGCACAAATGCAACTACGAGCTTTTTAACCGCAACAATTTTAGTATACGCTATTGGAGCTGGAATTACCGCGGCTGCTGGCACCAGACTTGCCCTCCAATTGTTCCTCGTTAAAATATTTAAAGTGTACTCATTCCGATTACGAGGCCTCGTAAGAGTCCCGTATCGTTATTTTTCGTCACTACCTCCCCGTGCCGGGAGTGGGTAATTTGCGCGCCTGCTGCCTTCCTTGGATGTGGTAGCCGTTTCTCAGGCTCCCTCTCCGGAATCGAACCCTGATTCCCCGTTACCCGTGACAACCATGGTAGTCGCAGAAACTACCATCGAAAGTTGATAAGGCAGACATTTGAAAGATGCGTCGCCGGTACTGGACCATGCGATCGGCAAAAGTTATCCAGATTCATCAAAATTAACGACTTCGGACGCGAGGCCCTCCGTCGATTGGTTTTGATCTAATAAAAGCACTCATCCCATCACTGGTCAGAGTTCTGATTGCATGTATTAGCTCTAGAATTACCACAGTTATCCAAGTAACTGAGTAAGATCTAAGGAACCAAAACTGATATATTGAGCCATTCGCGGTATCGCCTTAATACGGCTTGCACTGAGACATGCATGGCTTAATCTTTGAGACAAGCATATAACTACTGGCAGGATCAACCAGGGAGCTTCGTTATAAGAGACCGACGCGCGACCCGCCGCCCGCCCCCGCACACCGACCGTGAAAGTCGAAGTCGACGGCGAAGCGATGGCGCGCGTAGAATCCTCATTCCCGAGCGTTCACGATCGTAAAGACGCAAACGCACACGGGCGAGCTCTGTGTGTATGTTAGAATTTTTGGGTCGCACGCGCGAACATCTGGACGCATATATCTCAACACGCCAGACGCGCTGCGCGTGCATAAGGGCGTTGACGTTCATGACGTGCATGAACAGAAAAGCCCCCATTTGGAACGTTCGTACCGAGACGAGTTCACGTGTGTAAAATTTGTTAACACATTCGCTTTTCACCATATACGATTCCGCCCGGAATCTATAGAGCGCCTCACATAAAAAATCCATTATAAGAGCATAAACTCATTAGACGTGACGAACACTAGACGCTTCCGAGCGCCGGTCGTCGTCACGCCGTTTAAATTATTTCATACAACGACCGCTAAAACGAAAACTCGCACAAAATACGATCTCCGTCGGTCCACACGGTTCTCTAATTTCTTCTCTTCCATCCTTCATCCAGCCACCACGAAGCCGCCGCGCGCCCGGTGCGCAGTCTGCAACCACAAAAAGTCCGTTGTGTTCAAGTAAAAGTATATATATCGCTACTTCGGGGAAGAAAGGGCGTAAAAGCCACTTTTGGCCAAAATGAGTTAATAATGCAACTTTGTTTAGTTTTCGACGCTCTATCGATCTGTATATTTAAAATTTCAATATTCCCAAAAAAATGGCTTTTACCCCCATGATTTTTTTCTCACCAAAACCATTTTTATTAAAAAAAATTGACGTATATGACATTATTTAATTATTTCAAATTAATAAGGGCGTATCACCATAGTATGAAAGAATATTTGGTCGTAAATACAATATTTATTACGTAATGACTTTTACGACATTTTTACTTGGCAATTTAAATATGATTTGGCTTTTACGCCCTTGCACAAAAATAAAAACTTGGAGTTACAGCATTCAAATCGTAACAATAACAATTTCTTTAGTCTAAAAATCGGAGAGATAATCATGTCATTTATCGTTGTCTCTTATGCGTACGTTAAACAGTCTTACAATGGAGTGAGATAGAAACATAATTTATTTAGCCAATAAAGCGCGCGCGCTGCCGACGACACACGCACAAACACAATCGCAACCTGCATGTACACGACTTACCACAAGTGAAGTCCACGTGTCCAATCTTGTCAGTCTGTCAATCGCAGTTTCTTTACCGGATTGTTATTGTTTACGTTCCGTTTGAATATTAATACAGTGCGAATAAGTTACTTGTTTAATTAAAAAAATGGATAATACGAAGCCGAAAGCCTTGGAATCCTTGCTAAAAAGAAGGAATATCGTTAATGCATTATTACAAAGCCGTCGTCGTTCATCACAAAGGTAAGTTTTAAGTAATAGTACAGTACCTATCTATTATTCTTGGCTCAAACTGTTTAGACGTGCTTACCTAATGTGATGTTTCTTTAGTTAGAGATATTCGTATTTATTTTATAATAAATATTAAGAGTGCATTCGTCGTAGTAATTTCTAGGAAGATAGGTACTTACCTATTTTTTTACTACTTAAAATATTAGGTACTCACGGTGTAAAAACGGTCGGGTTTATTATGGTTGTATGTATAGTTGTATAGATGGGTGCTTACGTACCTAAGTGCTAACTAACTTTACCACAAAGGTCATGTTACGTAGGTACCTATCTAATTATTCACAATATTTTTATTTAGTTATTTTGTTTAATCATTTTCTTTATTCAAATTACATGCATTTCTATTTATTCCGTTATAAACTCCATGAAACTGATTTGTTAGACTGGCTTTTACGCCCTAATGACTAATGTCTTCTGATTTTTCGATGCCGTGCGTGACTTTTACGACCCCAATATTACAGGGAACTAAAACTACAATGGCTTTTACGCCCTAACTCTTACTAGCATTAAAAATAAAGACGACTTTTTTGTATAATTTTTGTATAAGTAATTCTATTATCATCTTATTTCCAGATCTGACTACGAGCCGAGTCAGTCGACTAGGAGTTTTCATCAAAATAGTAGTTCGGATCAAAGCAATGATATAATCGAAAACAGCGACACAGAAATGCAACCAATAAAAATATCAAAAGCAACACACAAAAAAATCATAATTAATTCAAGCAGTGATGGCGATATCAATACCTCTATGATTTCTTTACCCCGAGCACATGCTTCATTCTTTGGAGACAACGTTGGTAGCCTTATACCACCAAAAAGCCCGTTTAAAAACAATAGTAACAAAATAAATATTATTTCTATGGAAGTCTTAAAACAGGCTGATGGTTCGTCGACTGTTGTATTACCACATCCAAATATTACTGCCCTCCCTGCAGATCCAGTAATTGCTGAAAATGAAATCTCATGTGCTGTGCCGACCGTTGAGTCGTTTTCTTCAAACCTTTTGCCAGCTGACTATGCTCCAGAAACCAAAGTTACATCAGTTCCGATCGCTAATTCGTCTCTAATTGTTAATACATTGTCTACCTACGACAATAGCACGCAGCTTGAATCTTCTTCCGTATTGACTGCTGAATTACCTACTTATGTTAATCTCGTGCCACAAGATGACTATGCCGCTGATGAACCCGAAGTTCCTTCTGTACCGATCCCTGAATCATCTGACTTGAAGACCAACCTTCTGCCGTTGGATAAATATATACCTCAATCTGATAGTTGTATACCTACCACCTCCAAGACGCCATTTTTAGAACTGAGTCCTTTACTGGCTGCATCTCACGATGAAACTCAGCTTGGACCTCCTAATCCATCTACAAGTACAGCACTGGCCAATTTAAATATTACACACACAGTTGAAAAAGATCGGACTAAAAGAACACGCAAAATGTATTATATAGACTTCTTATCTGACGAGGAAGCTTTAGACTTTTCTGGTGGTAGTTCTGATGATTGGACTTGCAATGAATCTGAATCTAGTGGTTCACCTGAAAAGAAAAAGAAGAAAAAAGAAAAAAAGAAGAAAGCCCAAAAGGATGATACAAGTAAAAATATAACAAGGAAGAAACAGAAACTAATAAATAAACGGAAAGAACGAAAACAATTAAAAGATGAGGGAAAATCCTACCAAACCAAGAAAGGGGACATAGTTAAAGAAAAATCTATGGGAGAAAACCCATGTAAGCAGGATAAATGTAAAAGAGGTTGTTTTAATATAACGGAAGAAAGGCGAAAGTCTCTGTTTGACTTCTTTTGGAGCATAAGTTCACAACGGAGGAAAGATTGGCTTATTAATTGTACTCGCCAGGTATCAATTTCCAGGAAAAGAACGGACTCTCCAAATAGTAGGAGAAATTTAACATACGAGTACTTTATCAATAATGGTGAAGATCGTCAAAAAGTTTGTCAAAAGTTCTTGCTTGAGACATTGAATGTGACCCAGAAATATTTATTATACAATCTGTCTCATTCTAAAGAATATAATATGTCTCAGGATGATCGGAGGACACGTACATTTCCGGATAAGTATTCTCCAGAAGCAAAAGCACATGCAAAGTCTTTTATTGAAAAATTGCCAGCAGTCCCTTCACACTATAACCGGAAACGAACCAGCAGGGTGTATCTTCCCCAAGAATTAAAAAATGTATCCAATTTGTATAGACTTTATGTGAAAGAATGTGAAGATAAAAATCAAGATGCAGTTGGAGATACTATATTTAGAAATATATTTAATAATGAATATAATATCAGCTTTCATTGTCCAAAAAAAGACAAATGTCTTCTGTGTACAAGAGCCGACCGAAAAGAAATAAGCAGCGAAGAAGATAAAACCATTTTAGAAAATCACATTAAAGAAAAAAAATCTACTTATAAAAGGTTTCTAGCACATCAAAATTTAAGTAATCATTATAATATTAATGGTACTTTGACAGCTAGCTTTGATTTACAAAAGGTATTGACAACACCCCACGGAGATAGCATGTTGTTAGGGTACTCAAGAAAGTATGCAGTTTTTAATTTCACCATTTATGAAAGTGGAACTCAAAATGTGAATTGCTACATTTGGGGAGAGTGTGACGGAAAACGAGGTAGCCAAGAAATAGCAACTTGTCTCTTTAAGTATTTACAAGAAGTTGACGAAAGAAAAATAAAAAATTTGATTTTATACTGCGATTCCTGTACAGGTCAAAATAAAAATAAAGTAGTTCTATCTGCCATAAACTATTACCTCAAAAAGTCCGTAAATTTAGAAACAATACAGCTTAACTTTTTGTTGCCTGGACATACATACATGCCTGTTGATTCAGTGCATGCAACAATAGAACGAGAAATAAAAAAACTCACCGTCTGGAGTCCTTCCCAGTGGATGCCTTACATTGCTTCTGCCCGAAAACGGCCACGACCTTATCGTGTTATTGTCATGGAGCATAGTGATTTTATTAGTTGGGACGAACTAGCTACAAAGACTTTCACTAAGGAAACGCTAAAAAACATGCAATTTAAAAATATTCGGATTGCTACATTTAAGAAGAAGAATGTTGATCAAGTTGAAATTAAGTACTCCATGCATGAAGACACATCAGTACAAAAAGTCATTCTATTTGAAGTACCTGAAAAAAGGCCAAATACAAAAGGGAAATCTAAAGCGAGAGGAAGACCTAAAAAAAATATTTGTTTAGATACAACTAATAATCACTGCCAAGCTGAAAAATCAAACGAATTTGTGTTGCGTAAGTTATATGACGCCAGATTACCAATTTCGACTGCAAAATATAACGATTTAAAACTTCTTTGTGACAATCACACAATACCCAGACCGTTCCAACAAGATTTTTTGTCGCTGCCTCATTTTAAAACAGTAGTAGACCAATTACTAGATACCGACGAAGAAGACGATGTAGTAGAGGAATTAGAATGAATGGGTACTTATCTACATTTTAATTTCATTAGAATAATGCATGAATGATTAATAAGTAGAAGAAAGATTTATTTTACAAATTATAATTAAAAAAAAAGGTTAAACAAATAAGAAAAAGAAAAAAATATATAAGAAGAGAAAGAAGATGAATAAAAAGAAAGTAAAAGATAAAAAAAATAAAGAAGAATACGATTACAAGCAATAAAATTAAAAAAGTAAGAAAACGAAACAAAAAACAGAAAAGGAAATAGAAAAAAAAGAAGATTACTAATTATTGTCAATTTGATTTGATTTATGAATGAATAAAACTGATTTGCATCTTAACTAAATTTATTTATTTAATACACCAATACCTACCTAGTAGAATAAATTACAAACATACCATTATTTTATACTATTTTATCAATTTTAGTTAATTTATTTCTTAATTAATTAATATTAGATGATAGTAATTATTTATCACAGTTAACTTAAAATTTAAATTAATGAAAATAATCAAAGTTCAATTCAATTAAATATTTTCTTTTGTTTCACTATTCATGAATCGTGTGCATTTAACTTAACAGGTAGGTAACCTAATTCGTTATAATAAATTTTGTAATATAGAACTATGATAAATCAGATAATAATAATTATTATGCTATTATTTTGAGCTTCTATGCACCTTAATTTCAATATTCACCACATTAAATCTTACAAAATTATAATAATTGTAGGTTTACTCACGATAATTGTTATAAGTGGTGCAGTCATTACGACCTTTTCACTGTCTAAAGATGGTTTATACGACACGATGTATGTTAGCATTATAGATATTTGTGGATTTACGTCCTATAGTACGTATTTATAGACGGTGTAAAAGCCATTTTTATTAAAATTTTGGGTCGTAAATCCATCCTATCTTCTAAACCATAAGGTCTACTTAAAATTAAGCTTCTTGATATTAAAGAGCACTTAAATGCAAGTAAATATCACCAATTCATTCGAATTTAACTCTATTGCAAAAAAAGTTATTTTCCAAAATTTAAAAAAAAAAACGTTTTTTCGCTGCCCTGTAAAGTTGCTACTTTGGCTTTTACGCCCTTTCTTCCCCGAAGTAGCGATATGATATGTGTGTATTTATACACATTACCTACTCACTGTAAGGATGGGACTATGAGGATGGGATGGGATGGGGATGGATGGTTGCCAGAATTGTACTAATCCTGCGATTCCTTAATCCATCACTAAACTGCCTGATTGCCTGTTTTTCGTTTATTGTCTTTAAAACATCATAATTTTCAATTGCCCTCAGATTGTGAAATCGTGAGGTCAACAAACATTTCGGAAAGTTTTTTCCCGAAATCATCAACTGACATGTCATTTTGCCTGAAGTTGAGAAGTTGTTTTTGCAACGCACTTGCAGATTTCTGCGGTAATAAAACTCTCTTCATGTCACACAGAAGCATTTGTACATTGTCATATTTGGTAGCTAATTTTAATTTTGCTCCTTGTGATAACCTACTCTTCAGTACAAAGTTAATAAGATTTCCGTGCGCTTTCGTGTCTACGATCGAACTGTAATATTCTATGCCGTCTATCAATTGTTTTGTATTTGAAATTTCGTCTGTCATAGCCGGTAATAAGTTCAAAGAAACTCTTAAGTCAAACTCCATTTTTAATAAAATATCATAATTATCAGAATCTTTCCCTTGACATAACTTAGTTATTTCTGTATATAAGTCACTAATTTTCCCACAAAATTCTGTTATACAATTTGTTTCTTCTGTAGACCTCTTCATTTTATTTATGTTTTCTATGTAATTGTTGTATTGTTTAATAATAACATGAGCTTCATCTAGCTTTTAAAATACCTCCTTGTCTACGAGATGGCCCAATTATAATTAAATATCTCCGTATTTGTACTAGCTCTTCATGTAAGTTGTTTAAATATACTGCCATTAATTTATGAGTAATATGAATACATAATAGTTTATTACAACAAGTTAGAATTAAGAAGTGATAATATCACTTCTCTGACTTCACTGACTCTCGCCATTTATATTTTTAAATTAATCAATGGTAAAATCAAAAATCAGGGGGTGTTAAAGGAGGTGAATCTGTGCGTGCCTGACAACTACGTGCTGAGGCGGAGACGCCCGCAGCTGCTGGCTGTGCCGCGCGGCAGGACTAACTTGCTTTTAAAAGCGCCAGTTACTCGCGCCTTACGTACAGTACGATTCAAACTTAATGGCGGCTCGGAAGATAGCTGCGGGTCGCGGGACGCGCCGGTACAGTCTAGTCGACAATGACAATAATAATAGTCGACAATTTAGCCTCTATTTAATTATTATTATAACTCGAAAGTTGTGTGAATGTTTTAAGTGCTTTATGGTACTTATTTGTTAGTTTGTCAAGTACGGGGGGAGTTCAAGGAAAAATAAAATAGGTTTTATAAAATATAAGATTTTTTTTTTTTAATTTTTTATTATTACAACGGCTGTATCCCTTCCATAAAAACTTCTTTACTTGTGAAAGGAACTTCCATGGAAACATCGCTTCCTTCGTCTTCACTAGAATCCGATTCCTCCTCAGAATCAGTACTGGATTCATTTTCATCGTCACTGACACGGATGATAAACTCGTCCGTCAATCTGTCGATGACAACGTCACTTTTTTTGTATTCTTCCTCTATCCTTATCACTTTTCGGCACAATGCCCCCCATTCATTTTCCCCCATTTCATTCACTTTTTGCTGGACCAATTCTATGACCGAATTTACATTCCAGTTAACGTTTTTTTTTGCAACGTATTGCTTAATGGCTGCCCATGCCATCTCGATGGGGTTTAAATCGGGGTGGTAAGGCGGAAGGCGTAACACTGAGTGGTTGTTGTCTCTAAGTATTTTATCGATATTAAATTTCTTGAAGCGATCTTTATTTTGAGTAATCAACTTGTACAGCTGTGGCTTCAGCATTGTGTCATCAAATTCAATATTTTTTTCACGAAGCCAAGTTTGCATGTCTGCTTTTTTTGAATTTGAGGTAGGGTATAAGAAGCATTGTCTACCACAAGAACTGAATTTGCTGGCAAATTTGGAACGAGTTGACTCCTGATCCATTTTTCATAATTTTGATAGTTCATGTTATCATGATAGTCGCCGGTTTTCGTACCCGCCTTAAACATTAAAAGTGCGTTGGGTACAAAACCGGCTTCAGAACCGGCGTGCACAATTACTACTCTTTGACCTTTTGAAATTTTTTTTTAACCCCCATAAGTGACCCATCGCCCCAAGACTTCGACTTGCTGTGGGAAGAATCGACATATGACTCGTCGGTATATACAATGGGTCTGCCTTCCGAGCGATACTTAGTAATTTTATACAGATATTCGATGCGCTGTAACCGAATATTTGACTGCTCTATTAACACTTTTCTCTCATTTTCGGTGTTCTTCCATTGAAACCCTAATTGTTTTAGTATTCGGCCTAAGCTGTTTATAGAACCGTTGAAATTTATGTCGTCTTTTAATTGCTTGAGTGTTGGCAATTCTTTTTCGGTAACGTGAAAGTTGTGAACACACCTTTTAATTACATCTTGATCAAAACCATCAATACCTGTCACTCTCTTGACTCCCCTCCTTTTCCAGGTGTGCGAAAGACGGCTAACATGTCCGACTCATTTGCTGTTGCAGCTATTCTTTGCACAGTCCTTAGTGAGACGCCAGTAGCTGCCGCCGCCCGTTTTTGAATTAATTTCACCGTCACACCGTCACTGACACCGTCTTCATTCTCCTTTTTCATAAATTGTATGACGCTATACACCATTTTTCTTGTTTGCCTGCGTAAAACGTTGTATCGTCCGCGGGGCATTTTTAAACAAATAATAAGTACCAAAGTATTTTCTGCACAACCAACAACAGTCTAAAACTTAACGTAAATAACCAACAAATAAAAACAAAGCCGTCAATAACAATAAAAAACTTAATGGATCAATAACATAAAAAAAACTTAACATAACAATTAACAAACAACAACGAAACTATTACGAGCTCGACTGTACGAAAGCAGGAATGCGCGCGCGTATGCAGTATACGGACGTAACTCACACACTAAAGGCGAAGACGCGTAGGGCTAGTGCGGGTAAGAGAGAGGGCGCGCGGGGATGTGCCCCGCCGCCATGTCCCTTTACGTCCCGCTGATACCTTAATATTGCGTTCTGCGCAGCGGAACGTACGATGTTCCGAGCCGCCATTAAGTTTGAATCGTATTATACACTCAATGAAGTCGCCGAAAGGATTGACATTTTTTCCTGTTCATTGAATGAATTCGCAAGAATAACTGCGTACCATTTATGTTACAATTTGTAAAATAAGTATAAAGCTAACTTATGTACCACCCTATCGCTTTGGGATATTCCTGTAATGATAGAAGTGTAGTGTTAAGTAAATAAATAAATAAAATTATTTTTCCTAATTTATTAAATAAACATGATACGCCATTGTCCACGCGTGTCCATCTGTCCATGAGTTACTAACTTACACGAGATTATCACCTCACTGTAATTGCATAGACTTTTAAACACTATACTGCTTCAAACTGTAGCCTCGTCGATCTTTAAGTCGGGATAAAGATTAGGTCGTCGTCGCCGAATAAAAGAACCACCTCTCTGTCCATTAGCGAAGTTCTCCTGACGGATCCATTGCAAATGGCATTTCTTGTACTGTTTCCACAAAAAGTACACCACGCCGAGGCTCAGCAACACGTAGATGATTATCAGTTATATTCGACATGTGCTCCTTTAGGTCAGGCGTATGCTGAGATGCAGGTGACGCAGCGCAGCACAGTACAGATTTAGCAGCGCAGGGCAGGCGAGACAGACATAGGCCATGAGCGTATGCTGTGACGCAGTTAACATACGCACGCATTCGCGTTCTAGCTGGTACAAAGAATAGACGTGTTCGAGTTGAAAATGAGTTCAGAGTCGGATTCCGATTATGAAATCAATGAGTTGTTGCTACTTTACAGTTTGTCAAAACGTAAAAAAACTATTTGGCAAAGTGATTATCTGAAAAAACGCTCTACTAATGGGGAATTTGTACTTTCTTCAGAATTATCTGACAAACAATTTAAAAACTACTTTCGGTTAGACAGATCTCAATTTGATTATGTCCACAACATTATACGTGAAGATATTTACAAAGAAGGATGCAATTTTTTACAACCAATTGGGACGGAAGAAAAACTTGCTGTGTGTTTGAGGTAAGTAGATATTTATTTAAAAAACCAAAACAAATTATAGATTCTCTTGTACGTTACGTAACTTAAAAATCATTTATCTGGCTGCGAATATACACTAAACCAGTCATAAGACGTATCTGGATTAGCAGGAGAAGGCATTGGAGTTGCAGGAGAAGGCATTGGAGTTGCAGGAGAAGGCATAGGAGTTCCAGGAGAAGGCATAGGATTTCCAGGAGAAGGCACTGGATTACTCAGAGTTGTTACATCTGTACAGTTGTTATGAGTACTTCCACTTGCACTGTTAATAAATGTTGATCTTGGTCCCAAATTTAGTAAGTACTCTTCCTCATCAGATATTACGTTGAATATTCGTCTTTTCAATTTATGTTGACTTAATGCAGGCATTTTTTTTGTTATTGCATACATAGCATTAAAAAATAGTTGCATTTCGTCTATATCATCATGATGAGCTCTTTTTTCAGCCCTTTCTTTGGCTCTATTTTCATGATTTTGGAGCGTATTAACAATTAATGTATTTATGTCTTTTTTTTTTGTTGTCGACTCTTTGGTTGTGGATGTTACTGTGTGAGGAATTTCTTTCTCCAATAAAGGAGATGGACGTAATTGAGAAGACGGTACTGGGTCCTCAGCTGAATTGTTGCCAATAATATTAAGTGGCAATAATTCCCTTCCAAATGATTCATTATGTGCAAACTCATCTTCTTGGTAGTTAATCAAATCTTCTGGCTGGATGAGATTTTGGTCACTACTTGAATTTTCAGTTGACATGTTCCCTGTCGTAGGACGATTAGTCATATAAGTCACTAAAAACTCCATCTGGGTTTCATATTTCCATGGTTTATTAACAGTAGCTGCAGAACCACTTTTATATAATTTGTTGCGCCTCCTAATTGCATCTCGGTGACAGTTACGTAACTTTTGCCACGCATCTTGTGCAGATGGTCCTGAAAACAAAAACAAAAAATTACTTGATAACTAATTAAAACATTTTATCTTTTTAGATATTTTGCATCTGGTGCTTCGTACAAAAGCCTGGGTTACAGTTACAGGCTGAATGACAGAACGGTATCACACATAGTAGAAGACGTATCTGATGCAATATGGAAACATATGCAACCCATCTGCATGCCAGTCCCAACTCAAAAGTCATGGGAAACAATTGCAGCAGATTTTGAAGAAAAATGGCACTTTCCAAACTGTTGCGGATCTCTTGATGGAAAACACGTCACAATAATCAAACCCGGGAAAACAAATTCATCCTTTTTTAACTATAAGAAAACTTTCTCTGTCGTGCTTTTGGCAAATGTTGATGCAAACTATAAATTTATTACAATTGATGTAGGTTCAATGGGTAGATTTAGTGACGGACTCATATTTGCAAACAGTGAACTTGGAAAAAGAATGCAAAATAGTGCACTATATTTTCCAAACCCGAAACCGTTACAAGGTCAAGATGAACGCATGCCATATGTTTTAGTTGGTGATGAAGCATTTCCATTAATGGAAAATTTTATGCGTCCGTATCCAAAACCACAGGCGTTAAGTGATAACACAAAAAAAATATTTAACTATAGGCTTTCTCGTGCCCGACAAACAGTGGAATGTGCATTTGGAATATTGGCGAATCGATTCAGAGTTTATAGGAAGCCATTCGAAATAAAAGTAAATACCGTCGATAAAGTTGTAAAGGCGACATGTGTTCTTCACAATTATTTGAGGCAAGAAGTTAGAAGACAAGAAGTAGATGAACTGATTACTGAAACTTCTCCTACCGTACAACTTATAAGTTTACCTAGAAATAGGATGAGGTCAGCGAGACATGCTTTCACAGTACGAGACAAGTTTAAAACATATTTTAATACACAAGGGGCAGTTCCTTGGCAAGCTGAGGCTGTTGCAAGAGGTCGCTTTTAGGCCTTTTTAACCGACGGAAAAACGAAGGAGGTTCTCCAGCCAAGACCTTTAAATAGTACTATCACACTCAAGATAGCACTCGTTGTACATGTTAAAATATAATATTATAATAAGCACTCAGAGCCCTTAGTAGCCCTTTTCGGACATAGCAATATGATAAAGAGCTCCCAATTAATTATAACAAAATTCCAACTGTCAAACTAAAATTTAAATTAAAAATAATAAAATTAAAGTTCTTACCGTCCTTGTAGTTTAATTCCTTGGCAATTCTTATCCATAATACCTCTTTAAATGTCTTTTTCGAATAGTCTGGATGATTAGTATCATACAAACAAGGTTCACAACGAACTAATTCTATTAAATGTTCCGTCATTGCAACAAAATTATGTATTTTAACGTAAAAACACGTCGCGACTAGCACGCGTCGCGCAGGAATCTGTGCCGGCACTACAACGAGGCGCAGAGCAGGGCAGACACATATCTGCGTCGCACGTGCCTGCGCCGCAACGTACGGAGCACTCGGTACTTTCATGCATTACAAAATCTGCTCTGCCCTGCGCTGCGTGGATCTGCGTCGCCTGCGTCTCAGCATACGCCTAGCCTTACTGCTTCCACATGCCCCCGATTTGAACCAGCGGCATTTTGATTCAGGAACACGGTCTCTCTTTCCACATTGGAACGACACATTTTCGCATCGCTAGTTTTTTGAAATGACTGGTTTCGTAGGATAGTTTATTTTGGCACTGATATTGTTCAATTTTTATTTTTATTAAATCCGCAACACTAGATAGATATCCGGTGACGGTATCGCCACGGCCCCAAATATGGCAGGGTCGCTATGTAAGGATGGGACTTGGGAGAGAAGTGAAACACACGAGATCCGAGTAGATACTGCATATATTGAGATTAACTGTATGGATTAATAGGTACACACATTTATAGTTACTAGGTACACACGGCTACACATCAAGCTATACATTTCCAGTTGACACTGATCTCTCATTGTAAGGAAATCCTATACAATGCGAGATCAGCTTATACTGGAAATGTATAGCTTGATCTGTAGCCGTGCGTACATCTCATCACATACTAAGATATAGAGAAACACAAAAAGATATGAGGCGCTCAAAACAGCACGAATTATAATTATTATTAATATTAAGATATATTTTCTTGAGAACACTACGCGTGCACACTGATTCTAGAGCAGAAATAGAAATTAACTCTTAAAAGGACGCATTGGAAATTTTGGCGCCAATGATCTCAATTTTTCTCAGTAAATACAAAACGGATCAAAATATAAGTTGGTGACCTGAAAGTTCATGATAAAAACCTTATTTTGTTAGTTTTCAATACATGATTAGGTAACTTTTTTAACAGAGAAAAGTATATCAAACATACCTCTTTTTAAAAAGAGATTCACATCTTATGGGCAAACCTTTTTACGACTAAAAAATAACCTTTTTACGACCTTTATAAAACCTAAAGGCATTTTCTACAACCTAGGCCCGAATGAAATGTTACTTGCTTTCTTCCAGTTCAAAACCGTCCATTCTCCAATACCTAAAGTATTGTTTACATCTGAAGGCCAATTCTCGTACTTAAAAAACGTTCACATGTCAGAAAAATTGCCGCAAAAGTTCCAAAATATCATAAATGGAATTCTACTAAACCAAAAAGCTAAGTCAAACGTGACGTTTCATGCAAAGACATTGCAACTAGATTTGAAAATAAGAAATGTACTAAAACGGTATTCTAATATAGTTTCGACTTGACAAAGGAAATATAACTGGCATTCCCGTAAATATAACAACGTCAAAACTGACGTAAGCATGAAATTATTCGTACACTGATTTGTGACGTAAAATTTTAGCTTTTGCAGTTTCATAATTCTAATTTTATTTTGATTTTAACCTTGAAATCATCTTAAAATCCAAGATTCACGAAGTAAAAACTTATCCACTTACACTGTTTTATATTATGTTGTGGCTGTGTAGTGATATAATACAAAACGGGTGGGTTCGGCCTGTGGGAGTAATTTTCATTCCTCTCTCAACATGCAGTCGACGAATCTGCGGCAGAATATCGTAAAGAACACAGCAGCAGCTGTTGTCAGCATCACCGGCTGCGGGGTCTCACATCAGACGAATTTTCCATAAGCGATGCGGTCGTTTTTATAGAAACTTACCGACGCACCAAGGCTTACGAACTGAAGCCGCAATCCCACAGGATAAGCGAAAAAATGTACCTACTAGGTGTTCCAGCCAAGGTTGGTCTACTAAGTACACATTGATTATACCAACATAGTATTGATTGACATGCAACAAGGCAGCTATATTCTAAGCATCTTCATCATCACTGTATCTACTTTTTCTCTGTTTTGATAACCCTGCGCTTTGCGCGAGTACCTAGTAGCTCCTTCCAGACTTTCCTTCAGATTCCCAGCCATGTAGCAAGCCACAATGGCTCTGAACCACCCACGTGTGTTCAAAACACAACACAACAATGTGATTTTCACTGTGACAAGAAAGCCCCGAGAATAGGCTAAAAGTGTGACCGATATTTTAAAGAGATAATAACAGAATTTGTTTGTCGGTTCCCTATTATGATACTTAATATTATGTTTCCTTTTTAGATTCCATACATACAGCACACAAGATACGTGTAACACATTTCTGCTTCATATGACTATCCGATAATCGAGAGCAATAACAATATGAGACAATAATCCTCCCGAAGTCACGACAGAATAGCGGTCACGGCAACCAATTTCAACGGAGACAGCCAAATATGCAAGAGATAGATAGAACAAGACTAGTGTTTGCGCATACATAGGTGTACTCACTCTCATAGTCCAATGAGACAGCAATAAGACACAATCGGGAACAGATTAGGTGCAGTACCAACGGCTGTACGTGTGCTTTCCTAGGCACGGGGGTGTCATACAGTATTACATTACTATTTCGAGGGATCATGCGGACGGCACACGGTGGCAAGAATGAGCAGGGCAGTCGTTCTGATTGTCGGATGTTAAGAGCGAAAAGCACGGTCCATGTTCGGTAAAAAAAACGTTTACAAGCGCCCTAATACATAGTGTTACTTATGTTGATTATGTGTGATATTTGATTATTCATTAAAAAGTATTCACTTTAGTAGTAAACTTTATTTTACTGCAGTCACTCCACTTCTGCTCTTCTGTGAAGCACAGGACCGATCGATATGGCGACACTGGCGATGCTTGGGGTAGGCTTATGTTCAACAGTAGACGTCTGTCGGCTGAAATGATGATGATGACTCCACTTCTATACGGCTGATTTTATAGTCGGTTAGCACTTCGCCTGCAACATCACGGCACGCTTGATCTCTCACTATGCTCGTTAGAGATGGTCACAACTCTAAACTTACTACATAATACCTACATTTTTAGGATTTTACAAAAATCCATAAGTGACACCACAGAACAGACGTGGATCATGTATGAATTTTAGCTCACATATCTCGTATTAAAATCGTAGCGAAGTCAAGAACTCAAGACTGTGTATTAAATATTTTTGAAAAAGTAATTGCTGCGAAGTGTGGGCATGAGTTTATTAGTATTTGTCTACATTTGCCTCTTTTTCTGTACGTAGGTATGCCTAAGCTTCTAAATAAATACTAGGTACTAACTAGATTATCTATTCAGAAGCTTGGGCTACGTAGTTAGGAATTCTGAAAAAAATATTCTTTAAAAGTCGGGTCAACACATAGGTTAAATCTTCATCATCATTACTGGCAGCCTTGTTCCACCCACTGTTGAGTATAAGCTAGATTATGCTATACCAGTATTGTTACTTATCACGCTATTTGCTATGGGGGAAAGAGCAATATTGCATTTTGTTCTTGTTATTCGATAGTTTACTGCGGAAATGTAATAAGACGAGACAAAATTGCAAATTATTTACAGTAAATCCGTCAATAGTTGCTCTGAAATGAAAATCAGTACCTACGCTAGCTATACATAAATGGAGACAAACAGTCAATTATGACATGTACGGAAAAGAACGGCTATTTTAGTTATTTGTCAATGAAATACACAGCCTGGGGCGGTACGACGTCTGCCTTGCATGACTTTGATTACAAGTTCAATCCCCACCTACTGATTTTCTTTTTGTATGTTTTTAGTCATTTATTTTGTTTTTTTTTATACAATAACATTTTCAGATTACTTATAATAAAATAACTGTATGCTTTTTAGGGTGCGATGTCCGCTGTCCGTCCGTCCGTCCTTTGTTACAAACGTAGTAGGTCTATCTATAAAGTTCATATCAGAGAAATAAAAAGCCGAATGAAAAATATATTTTTATTTATATAGGTACACACGGCTATACATTTCCAGTTTACACTGACCTATCACTGTCTGGAAATCCTATACAATGCGAGATCAGCTTATACTGGAAATGTATAGCTTGATCTGTCGCCGTGCGTACATTCATCAACTCGAGTAAATTTAATTTAATGAAATGAAAATAAATTGAAAAAGCTTTTATTTCATGCAAACACATAATGTAGCATTGGTTATTATGCAAGGTAAACCCATGTTTGACTTCATGATTTCTCTATGACCAATATTATATGGCCGTTGTCGATTCGCCCATTTCTTCAATGTTGTAGTTGCCTTGCTAAACGATAGGTACCTACAAGTTTTCCCAGGTACTAAAAATATAATCGTCTTCGTAATCCACCGGAGAGTGTACTTAGGTATTTTTAGATTGTTCGACATTATTTTTCTTTTCGAGAGGTTCAATTCTATGCCAATCTTTTCACTCCTACTTAGTGAAGCTCTGCCAACATAACCCGCAGCTCGGCAGCATCTTCAGAAAATATTATGGGTGTAGGTAGGTTCGTGACGGAAGTTTTACATCATAGCGATACTATACATTTGTACCTACGATTTTCTCTGCAACTCTTCACTCAACGCACTACAACGACCACAACAGTAGCTAGGTATTTATACTGGATGCTATGCGTGGGTTCAGTTCCGAAGTACGATGATAGCCGTCATCCTAATATACTTAGATCAACTGAAGAATGTTCTGATGGCTAGGAGGCACCATATTCGAGAAAATTTATTTCTTCCTGTGATAGTGCAATACATTGTTACAGTAAATTTGGCCATAGATCAATAATTTAGTAAACAAAAATGATTTAGAAGTATATTTTGACTAAATTTTTACATTTAATAATATACCGATTTATACTCTGAGTTTGACATTCAATAAAATGACGTCTCTTCTTGACATCTTATGGTCCGCATCGCGCTTGCGCGTAGCTATTAGTTACCAATAACAATACGTTCCAAGTTATCTTTCTATCCGATTATTTATTTTAATGATTTTGTATTCTCAAAGATATAAAATACAAACGAGATATTAAAATACTTTGAGTGTGTAATAGACCAAGCAAACTAATTAAGGCATTAAATAAATCATAAAATAAGGTTGCTAAAAAGTAAAGCATCACTAAGTATCACAATATCGTCTGCATATATTGAACCAACATGATAATATATTTATTTTCGTAAACGAAAACAAAGTTGACTGCCGTGAGGCTAGCATGCCATGAGATTGCCACGGGAACATCAAGAACCCGTATTATAAGAGTAGCAGAATACCATTTTTTGGCCTTTCCACAATGTCAACGCAACCCGGTGTCAAGTTTTTCACTTTGCACATTAATTAGTAGAATTGGCCTTCTGTTTGCAGAATCTGACATTAGCTTTTTTAAATCGTAAAAAATACTCAAAAGAAAAAGCACGCCTTGACGTCAATGCGTTATTTCTATCTCTTGGTCTATGAACCTTTAGAAGCTTAACTGTATTATTTACTTAAACTTTTTTCTGATCCCAACTTAGTGCCCAAAATGTCCTGAAAATGTGTTCTCTACTGCAGATAGCAATCTAATTAACTTTTCTTCTTAATTTCTTTGCAGTTATAGGTATCTCGGCTGCAATACTCTTCTTCTCTTACTACAAAATGTTTCCATATGTGTTCTTATTTTTTCTTACCTTTGCACGGATAAGCAAAATGTATCTTCTCTTTATTTATTTACTGTTTCCAGGCAGAAGTTTTCACATGGCTCCTTTTTTTTCTAGGCAACAATATTCATATTTGTTTCATCAATTGCAAAGTGCTGCAACTGTTTTATCCTTACATTTATCACATTTGTTATAGGCACAATCTTTATTTTGTCCACAAGTAATGCTTAGCTTAGCTTAGCTTTTCAATTGTATCGGTTGTATTTAGATTTAAGGATTTAACTTTTTGAAATTTCATCGCCATGTTTTCATGCCTAATAGAAGCACACGTATCACGGTTGTTTAGTCTTGGTGATAAAATAAAAAAAGGCTTGTACTTTTTGAACGTAGATTTTGAAAGACGGCCATTTTCAGATCGGTACTTTTCATACAGCACTTTTAATACATGCAGTAAATAACGCCGCTGTCTTTTTTCTTTCTTAAATGTCTTTACCTCTTTTTTACCTGCAGTAGCGCGACTTACATCGTCCCGCATGTAAAAATTGTGTAAAGAGTTTAACAAAGAAGCTCGTCTTTTCTTTATGATATGTGAAGACTGTCTGATCCGATCTTTGAGTCCTAAATAGCCAGCAAATTTAGATCGGAGTTTATGTTTTTTCACAACGTCACTTTCAAAAACGTTTTTAATTTTTCCTTAACAGAAGCAGGATCAAATTTTTGCTTAACACGTTGAACGCCAACGCGGTCAGTGCTGACCGACAGCGAACTATCCCTTTAGGCCAAGCAAAAATCATAGTTTTATCCAAATTGAGACCAAATGTTTTTTTAATTAGATACTTATATCTTATGTCCAAATGTATGTTTTTATTAACACGTTGAACGCCAAGAAAAAATATGCATCTTCCCGTTCAAGCCGCGTCGGTCAGTGATGGTCGACAACTAGGCTTTCCGTTTGGGCCGCGTCGGTCAGTGCTGACAGCGTTTTACGAGTGTTTTCGATCCATTCACACAGGCCGTAGGGCAGTGCTATCAAACTAAATCCCATATTCATTGACCCGCGTGGCCCTCTAGTTACTCCATATTGCGATGGTTTTTGAAAAACGTAAAGGACTTAAAAAAAAAAAACTTCAATTACCAAAGAGTAAAAATTTGTGTGGCGCGAAATTTGGATTTTCTGGGCTGATGATGGTAAAAATGTAATTTTTGTAGGATTGTGAGTTTGGATGTAGAAAGTAATCTCTACTCATCCGATTTCAAAAATTCTTTCACTAATGGAAAGCTACATTATCGATGAGTGATGCTATCACCAATATTATAAATCCGCAAGTTTTTGTGTGTGCGTGCGTGAGTGTGAGGGTGTGTGCGTGAGTGGGGGTGCGTGCGTGAGTGAATGTATGTGAGTGTGTGTGAGTTTGTAAAATATTTAGCAAAAACTATTAAAAAAATCGTTTTGTATAGGTACCAAAACGTTTTTTGGAGTAAATCTATTTATAAAAATTAAACATAAAAGGTTGTATCAAATAGTAATCAAAGTAAAAACAATAACTTTTCACAATTTTTCTCACGAATTATTTAGGTAGCAACAATATCAAGTAGCCTTATGAAAAGAAATACTGAAGATCATCATACATGAACGTTGGCAAAACATTCAACACACAGAAAAGGTTTATCTATGCCAGTGTCACAAAATGTAGGCACTTTTTTAGTTTTGTTTCTGGCCAGTGCACGTCCAAATGTAGTCACATTATTCTTGTAACACACTACACACATCCGACGCACCTTCAGAGAAGGTCCTTCTTTTTTCTGAAGCACGTGTTTCTTTCTTATCGTCCGTTCGGAAGGTGCTTCGGATGTTGCAGATTTTGCCAAAAAACTATTCAGTATTTCTTTTCTCACATCCACAATAGGTATATGTTTGTTGGTGACGGTTTTATACAAAACTAAAGCATTCACAATGGCGACATTCAAAATCAGATCAAATGCAATTTTTTTGTACCATTTCATAGTTTTTCTCAATGGTGTCTGGTATGCTGCCATCTGACCAGACAGATCCACTGCTCCCTTTGCCTTGTTATAATCTACGACTATAGCCGGTTTCATTATGGTTTTATTATGTTTGGTAACGGAAACAAAACGTGTTGAATGTTTTGTGGAAAGCACCAAAACATCTCGTTTGCTTCTCCATCTTAAAACCGTTATCACTTTTTTTGCTATGAACCCGCCTTTTTCAGCTTAGTGGAAACCATAACTTTAGGAAAATGCTTTCTGTTTTTTCTTAATGTCCCAATCAGATGTGTTTCATTTTCCAGAAGTTCTCTGGCTAAGCCTACGCTTGTGTACCAGTTGTCTGTGTACAAGCAATGCCCTTTATTGAGTAAGTCCTGGCAAAGGTTCATTACAACTCTTTGAGGGGTGACATTGATTTGTTCGTGTTGTTTACCAGTGTATATATTGATCCTGTATGTATTGATCCTGTATATCCTGGTAAGGTACACTGTTTGCAAAGTTTGATCCCGTACTTGTGCCGTTTTTGCTTATTATATTGGCGGAATATCAAACGTCCTCGAAACGGAACCATACTCTCATCAATGCATATATCTTGACCAGGAATATAATTTCACTTGAAATTGTCATTCATCACATCTAGCAAGTGCTTTACGCGGTGAAGTCGGTCCGATTTATTATTATCATCATCTTGGGAAAAGTGGATCATTTGTAAGAGCAGTTCAAATCTATTTCTAGACATTACAGTTCGTGGAAAGTTTTGGCCCATAATCACATCCTTGGACCAATAATCAACAATTTTTGGAAGCTTCACCAAACCCATATATCGACGTGCGAACAGAAACTGGCATGCCACAACATTCAGTGAAAGGAATAACATTGCGCTGATTACCTTTCGGGTTTGTCCACGTAGATGATGAATTTCTTTCTAAATCTTGGACAGCACGTCCAATTTCAGCATCACTACCTTCACTTGATGACGGAATCCGCAGGCGCCGGTAACTCGATCGGGGGGGTTGAATCTTTTCTTCATCATCATCAGAACTTAGGTTTAAAGTTTTGTCGAGAAGATTGATTTCTAAGTTTTCTATGTTTTCGATCTCAGTTAAGATGTCTTGAGTAATCTCAAAATCTTCGAAGCTATCCATAATGATAGTAAATAATACTTAATTAAACAAATAATACGCAATTAAAACAGTTACTCAATGTAACGGCGTCTCAGCTCACAATACGGGCGTCAACTGCGTAAGCGCGGGTGAATTTTCAAACTCGGGAGACGCGGTAGGGGACCTGACACCGCGACCCGCGCGGCCCCCTTTAACGGAAAGACGATTTTCTGTCTCTAGGAGCCGCGTCGGTCAGTGCTGCCCGACGTTTAATAACTCCATAAATAATTACTAAAGTTGACTTTTGTTAAGAGTATGGATCAAAACATTGGATTCAAAAATTTGCTTCTCGACTTTTTCTTTTTCAGTTTCCGCGACATTCGTGAGATTTTTCATATTTTGTCAATGTATTCGACGACTCATGTTGATATATTCTTTTTTCTTCTTTTCTTTATTTGTTTCTTCGTCTTGTTTATTATTTTCTTGCAAAATAAATTCATCTTCCACTACATTTTCTTTGTTTCTTGCCTTTTTATTCCGATTGCGTTTAGCGCGTTCTTTATCTTTTCTTTTTATAAAATCGTGCTTTTCAGGTTCCTGTAATTTAATTCGCTCTCTATACCTCTTCTGCTTTTCGGCGTTCGTTAGAGGCATCTGAAATAACGGTAAAAGTTAAATGCAATTGCATTAAGTAGGTATCGTGTGAAGCATGCAGGTTTCCTCACGATAATTTCCTTCTCCGTCTGAGAGGAATCGCATAAATGAAGGGACGTAATTTTTTTTTAAACTCATTGGTACAGACAGCACGTCAAGGTATAAAGGGACTCGCGGAATTAAAAGCTACTGTGCAGCTATTTACAGTACCGTTCAGTGCAGTGTACAGATGATGGATCATTCACCTGGCCCTGGGACCAGGTGGGTGATCATGTAAGCTCGCCGTATTCAGATTGTATTCATTTGATGCGGTCCATATCGATTTCATTGGTTGTGAAACCTAACGATATTGACTTTCATCGTGTAGTCATCGTAAACGATGGCCATTTTTCGGACAATATCGTTCCGTTTTACAGCCGATGAAACAGATATCGGCCTAATAAATACGATCCGATTACGATGAGCTTACAGGCTCACCCCCTTTTTTTACGATTATACTTGTAAAAATACCGAATAATAATGGCTACGTATTTCACCGCTATTTTACAATAATTTACGGTATAAAAATATCGTAGCAATTAATAAAATACGACATTTTATCTCTACTACCGAATGCTCTCCATAGCTCTGCTATAGCGCACCTAGTCACCTAATGTGTGCAAGCGAAGCAAGCATGCGATTTTATCGACAAATGTGTCATGAAAACAAAGCTTTAGGTAACGGACGGTAACGAAAGGTAACGGACGGTAATGGACTTCAGTTACGGAAAGTAACGGACGCCTTTGCAAAATGGTTAACCTCACTTTCTATTCTGTTGTTTTTTGGCAAAATTGTTGATTATTCCTTGAATCCCTCAGGATTCCTTTCTGGGTGTGGAAATTGATGGAATGTAAAACCTGAAAAAAAAAATGAAAACATGAAGTTAGTATGTTGATATGGGCTATGTTGCCGTAGTATTAAAAAATAAACCGGTCAAGACCGAGTCGGACTCGCGTACCGAGGGTTCCGTAGGGTAAAACGGGGTAATGGGAACCACTTAAGCGAGAATTCAAATAAAAGCTTATTTAAAAATAAAATCTTTATTGCAACCGCCTAATTATATAATTTACTTATTCACCTATTAAATGAGATCACTTTTAATCAGTTTGTGTACACACTTTGGCAATTTTAAAAGTTAAAAAAAAAAAACAGTTTTGATCCCCATTGCACCGAGGTGATGGCAATTGTGATCACCCTGTGGGAAATCAGGATCAAATAAAAACTAACACATATCGCAGATATAACCATTGGCCGAGTCCCATCCGGTGCATTCTGCGTGAGCCCACAGCCCACATGAAGTACATCTGTACCACATTTCGTTGTTTCTGCCGAATTCGCCACATATTAGACATCTGTTTCCTGCGGCTTCGTCATCATCATTCTCATCATCCTGGCATAAGTCAATAGTGTTCACGTCTGATGGCGAAGAATCGTTTGATTCCTGTAGAACTTGCCTCTTTGCTCTTTCGGGACCCTCCTTCTGTACCTTAGTCTTCTTTCCTTGACCATTACCTTTCCATTTCTTTTTATCTTTCCCTTTGTCATGTTGGGATTTTTTAACTTTCTTATTTTCTTTTTCTACCAGGTCATCTTTAACTGGCATTGAAGTTAAAACTATAGCGTGCTGCTTCTTTCGGCCCTGTCTTGTATTGAGGGTAGGTGCTTTCCCTGACATCTTAATAAAATCGTAGATTGTAGTAACTTTGGTTTGTGACGTTGATACAATATCTGGTTCAGGAGCAGGTGGTTTTGATGTACCAGGAACTGATAGGCCTACTTGCTCTGATGTGCCAGGAACTGACGGGTCTGCTTGCTCTGATGTGCCAGGAACTGATAGGTCTACTTGCTGTGATGTGCTAGGAATCGACCGTGTATCTTGCACAGTATTAGCAGCAGTACAAATAGATTCATCACAATCTTGAATTGTAATAGACTCAGGTTGAAGAATTTCAGCCGCAATAAAGTCTTCTTCAGAGAATACTTCCGGATTTATGGGAAAAATACCAGTTGCTCTAAATCCAGATACTCCTTTACTAATAGACGCAACATTACTAAATGCTTTCTTCACCAAGGATGCTACGTCATAAGGGGTTATCTTTTCTGCATGATGGCTTTTCATAAATAAGTCACATTCTTTTTTGTAAGCTGCTTTGAGCGGTCCAAAGAAAGAAACATCCAGAGGCTGCATTCTATGAGACGTGTGTGGTGACAAAGTCAGCATATGGATATAGTTCTGCTTAGAATATTCGAAGACGGAAAGAGAAATATGACTAGCATGATTATCTAGCACCAACGTACAGGTTCAACCGCAGAGGGCTTAGCGTGCTGCTTAAAGTGCGAAAGCCATTCAAAAAAGAGATTCTCGTTAATCCAACCGTTATCGGAGCATTTGTAAAGAGCTCCTGCTGGGCCGTCCTTCTCGAGTAATGGAGTCATTCTTTTCCTAGGAAAAATGAACATTGGTGGGATAAATCCGCTGCAGAGCTCATTGCGCACATCAAGGTTATGTTTTTTCCTCTCTCCCAACTTGTGATGGATCCTACTCTTCTCTGTCACTTTGTAGCTAGTATTTTTCCCGGGTTTTGTACAGTAGAAATCCCTGTTTCATCGCAGTTAAATATGTTTTTTGGAACAAATTTATGCTTTTCCATCAGTTCTCCTAGCAGGTTATAGAACAACTGCACCTCTGTTTTATTAAAAGCTGTAATTCTGTTTATGCTTGTTGCTTCCGGCTTCCTAACAGAAATTTTATTCCTAGTCATAAATGCACACAACCAATCACGTCCAGCCATTCTTGAAGATTTGTTGAAGTTGTGCTTTAAATTCTTGCTCTCAACATAATCGAATGCCACTTTTCTTATCTGAAGAGCGGTACATCCATAGAAAATACTGGCCGTATTTTTCACCGCATTTGCTATTTCGTCTTCTTGTTCATAACTGAACACAGTATGCCGTCCAAGACGTGGTCCTAAGTTAGTTTTATTTGTAAATCTCTTTTTAACCGACTTCCAAAAGGAGGAGGTTCTCAATTCGTCGGAACCTTTTTTTTTATTTTTTTTTTATGTATGTTCCCCGATTACTCGAAAATGGCTAGACCGATTTGGATTTTTCTTTTTTTGTTCGAAAGGGTATACGTCCCAAGTGGTCCCATGATCATCAAGTCAGGATCTGATGATGGGATCCCATGGAAATCGAGGGAAACCCTCAAATTTTATGGGCACACCTATATCGATTTCGGTATTTTTTATAGTAACTCGTGCATTTGCTCTCGGAAAGTACCATTCGGTGAGCTGGAACTGATGATGAAGACCACAGAGGGCCATCGGAAATACTTAATTATATCTAAGTGTATAACAGGTTGCGATTCGATTACTTTAATATGGTTTATGCTCGTCAAAATAATGGTAATGGTGACTTCACCATGAGCTCCATTTCTCCTGTTTCTTACTAGGAGAACTCCTCAACAATTAACGGCCCTGCATCGGGAAAAGCAACATTTTGTAAAACGTGATGAGCAGCTGACATTGGGTTATTGTAACTTAGATAAATTACAAACTGAACCACTAAAAAGTGAAAAATAAAAACTTTTTTACAAAAACAAAAACCGACTTCCAAAAAAAACACTACAAAGTGAAAAATAACTTTAATTTCGGAAGTCGGTGGCAAAAAACTAAAATACAGATCCAAAGACACCGACTTCCGAAATTAAAGTTATTTTTCACTTTGTAGTGTTTTTTTTGGAAGTCGGTTTTTGTTTTTGTAAAAAAGTTTTTTGTAAGCTAGTATATGGAATACCTACAGTTTGAGAAGCTTTTCTAATTGAGTAACCCTGTTCTTCTATCAGCTGCATAGCTTTTTGTAGACTATCTGTGGACCATTTAGCCTTTTCAGTAGTTCTGACTCGTACTTTCGGCATGTGCAGTCGCCAGCAAAATTCCATGGACAGTACAGAAATAAAATCGTGTGAAGCGAGAAATGACGCCACCTAGCGTATACCAGTTATCGACTAGCGTTTTAGTCAGGAGCGCGAGGCCGCAAAGTGCCGCGAACCCGTACTTTCTAAGCGTTTACCAAAACTTTTATTCGCAAATTCATTGGCCACAGGCTTTTAATTAATTTATTTTATGACTTACTTATGTACATTTTTTCCAGCGAAAGGAGAAAAGAAAAAATCTTTTTGCCGCTTTACGCCCTTGTAATTTGTTAGGAACAATGTATGACCTTTACCTTGATTAGTTAGTTTATTCTTCAAATGTCAATATTTCATGAAATAGTCATTCGATATGATTACTTGGGTCTTATAGAGTTGTATTGATGAATTTATTGATTATAATTTTGTAAATACATACTTTTTATGGTCACGAATCGTATTTTGATCATCATTGAACCTAATACTGACTTGGAAATTGCAAAAAACGCAAGAAAATTTGACTTTCACGGGCTATTCGGGCGATTTCGCCTAAATCCATAAAAAAATAATTAATTTTATTACAAAAATCGATTATTTTTTAATCGATTTTATTACTAGGCAAAATAATCGATTAATTAATAATCGATTTTTTGTGTATAACGTCACATCCCTGATCGGAGTCAGTCCAAAATATATATCCGCGGCTCTTTGTAAATATTTTGACAAGTTTTCTTCTTCATCATCTTTGAAAACTTGCCTCACTTTTACATACCCTACAGATAACGGAGGAGCATTCTCAGTATCTTTATATTTTTTATAGTATCTTGCGAGTGTCCTATAGTTGATGTTAAAATCATTGGCAACACTTCTTATAGAATTGCCAGGGCCCACAGCACTCACTGCTTGCATCATGACTTCTGCGCTCGTCTGGGCGCGATCAGTGAGTCTTTTGCGATTTCTAAGCATGTTTGCTACATGAAACAAAATATATAATACTTGTTAGAATATTTAAATGTGTACTGGGGTTTGTTGTCACAGTGACAACTAGCCCCAAAAATATTGAGACAACATGTACCAGAGATAAAAAAAATATAAACACACTAATAATAACCTCTAAATGTTTACAAATGAAAACACTTTTCGTAGTTACATTTAAATTAACTATTAACTTACTCAAAATATATGAGAAACAATATAATACATAATTAAACATAGTCAATAACTAAGTTCAAAGTATAGAGTAAAATTTACTCACCAAACGTATTTTTATATATTTCAAAACACACGGCGATGCAGGAGACTAGCGGCCATGACACTTTCTAATGTTGGTAGTACTGGTGTGCGTTCCAGTTTGTCAATAGTCGCGTTCCTTTTATCCTTTTACTTTATTAAACATCGAACTTGTGACAACTAGTACTTGAGACAACGAGGACACTTCTCCCTACATAAACTTCTATCACATAGAATAATTTCAGATTTTTCTCTTTGCAAACTTCGGAGATAAGGGGGGGAACGGTTTTTTTTTTACATTTTTCATCAGAAGTCGAAAACTATGCGGCCTAAAAAAAAAGAAAAAAAAAAATGTTTGAGAATGTGCAAACAGCGCTCTTTCACATGATACCCCACATGCCCTATTAGCCCCACTGATTTTTTAAGACCCTCCCTTTCAGTACCTGTTGCAAAAAAAATATAAATATTTTAATTTCTTTCTTATTTGCAAAATAGTTGGGTATACGTCATCTAAAACTATTCTAAATTTTATGTTGATAGCATTAGTAGTTCTTGAGATATCCAGTTGTGACAGACAGACAGACAGACTGAGTGACACCATAAGGGTTCCTTTTTTACCATTTTGGTACGGAACCCTAAAAACAAAGTCACAACACAGTGGAAACAAAATCAATGTAACGGGTAACCTCAAAGACTACTCAAAACAACTTGTGACATGACATTGACACGTTTAACTTAATGACATTAGTGGCTGCGTTCAGGAACGTTCGAATATGGTTTGGGGAATCGGCGATACCAACATATTAACAGTAAATAGTAGACTTTTTTATTCTGATTATGGGTTTTTGCATATTATTACAGACTGGCACTAGTTAGTGTTATAGATAATAGAGTACGCCTACATGATATAGAGGACAATACTCTATTTTAGAGTACGGTTGGCAACCCTACTCTGACCATTGCGCGTTGTTGTGGCACATTATGGCGGCTTTCAGCTGTATGTGCATTGCCGTTGCACTGAGGGTGATAAGCTGTCGTGGGACAATGGTAGGCGCCTATGATCGACGAGATACACTGGAACAACTGCGAGTCAAATTGTTTTCCTCTGTCAGTGGTTATTTTCTCCGGACATCCGAAACGAGCGACCCAGCCAAAAATGAAAGCGCTAGCGCAGGTCTCCGCTGTGATGTCTCCTAGAGGGTAGGCTTCTGGCCATCGAGTATAACTGTTTACAGCTGTAAGGCAGTACCTGAAACCAGAAGAAAGTGGCATAGGGCCTATTAAGTCAAGATCTACGTGGGAAAAACGGTTGGAAGGAACAGGGAATGAAGAAAAAGGAGAGTGGGTATGGCCCAGGGTTGAGGCCATGTTCTGCAGTCACGACGAATCTTAGGCCACACAAATCGTTCTGACACTAGTTTGGCTGTAGCGTTGGGGCCTGGATGACTGAGATTGACTTTGCGGAAAGATAGTGTAATGGCCTAGGACGTGAAATAGACTGATCACAGTATATGTAGGCATCCATAGTTTTCAATCTCTCTAACTGTAACGCCGTGTTGTTTTGTAGCAAACTCTAACTCTTGATCGTTTTTCTGTTCGTTTTCCAGTTCTTTGTAGTTGATGGTAGTATCGATGCTTTCCAGTCGTGAAAATGCGTCAGCGACTACGTTGTCATTTCCTGAGATATGGTTGTTGTCTGTTGTAAATTGAGAGATATAATCGAGATAGCGGTGTTGACGAGGTGAGCAGTTGTCTCTTCTTGTTGTGAAGGCGAATGTAATGGGTTTATGATCGGTGAACACTTTAAATGTTCTCGCTTCGACCATATACCTGAAGTATTTTATTCATTTATGTATTGCGAGCAATTCACGGTCGTAAGTGCTGTGTTGGATATTTCGGCAGAAAAACAAAAACAGTTCCATGAGATTACATTTGATTGACAATTTGTGATGACAATTAGCTCTAGAAACAAGTATAAGCACGTTGCACGGTCGACATAAGATGGGTGGCAAACTAGCGGAACGAAGTAAAGGTTATGTCAAACTCGAATAGATTAATACAGTCTCGAAAACCTCGGTCTAAAATAAAAATATCGTTTTCTCGGAAATACTGTCGCAGAGGCAACTTTTCATCATTAAAAAGAGGTCATTATTTCAGCATCTGAGGTAGTGGCTTTATATGGACCGTAGCAATCTAAAATGAAGCCATCACATAGCACTAACAAAAATGGTTTTAAAAGATTCCTGTATATATGCAAAGAATATGGTTCTTTTTGGAACATATAATTAGCACACTTATGGGCATAAATATATGTTCCATCACAAATAACAATGGGATGGTCTGTGAACACCCCAGTATTACCATAAATTCCATTGGGAATTAATAAATTATGATTTAAAATGTTTTGTCTGCTTTTATGTGCGATACCCAAGTTATCAGGGACAAAATATTGCAAAAGTTTTTCTCGAACATTGTTCGTCCACCGTTCTAGGGATCTTCGGGGTATACCCATTAGGCTAGCTATCCTTTCATCCGAGTCTCCATTTCTTAATTTGATTTAATATGTTACTAAACCAGTTACTCCCCGATGCATAGCTTGAATTTGAGGAACTTCAATCAATAAATTACTGAATTTTTCTTTGGTCAATCCAAGCCAGTATTGAAACAGATGATCATCTATGTTCAAAGGATCATTAAAGTCAATAATACTTGTCCTGTTAAACTGTATGAAAGAAAACATGTTCAACTTGTTCCACTGTGAACACTGCAGTACTATTTTCAGTGTCCCACATATTGCTTGATAAATGCGGTCAGTACAGACCCTGGCATGTACAGGCAGGTAAAAATGGATGTCGATAAATTTTGATGCGCAAATCATCCTTGATGAAGGTAAAGCTACTGATGTTTCTGCCAGCATACGAAGAGCAGTTCTTCTTGCTTTCAGCCAGTATGAATGACAAACTCTGTCTCTTGTAGTTGGCTAAAAACCAAAAACGAATTGGTAAACACATCATATAATAAAATAAATAATAACAACACCAGCCTATTACTGTCCCACTGCGGGGCAAAGGCCTCTTCTCATACAGATAAGGCACGAACATTAATGACCACGCTTGCTCAGAGTGGATTGGCGATTTCAAACTTTTTTATGTTCAGGTTTCATCACAATGTTTTCCTTCACCAATGTCAGTGATGTCTCAGATAGACTTAGAAAGTACATATGAATTGAAAAAGTCACATTAGTACTTACTCGGATTTGAACCCACAACTTCGTACATGAGAGGCGAGGCCATAACCACTGAACCATCACGACTTACTTCAAATAAAAAATATTAATAAATTTATAACCTGTCCGCTGCCGAGAAACAGGTCACAATTTTTTAATGTTTCATTGTTATTACACAGTTTTGAATTGTAATATTTATTATTTATTTATTTATTTATGCATAAGTACAGGTTTATTACAGATTCACGTTTGTATTGTACCATTAAACCAGAGATGGTTTGTATTGGTACTCACATTCGTTATAACAACATCAAAACAAATACACACAAAGCAAATACAAGTAATTGAAATAATAATGTAGGTAGGGTAATATTTTTCACGCGCCGTAAACATCTATCAGTAACTAAGTGAGTCACATGTAGGTAATGTTTCAAATCTGAGCTGCTCACTATTCAAACGAATTCACTATTCAATAGAACTTTTCATTTCTTTCTTCCTGAATCAGGTTTCGGGTCGTCATGGTTGCACAACGTTAGTCACAGCCCACAGTAGGCACAATACACAACAGTCCAGGATACGACATAGGGTCAAGAGGAGGCTTTCGATCACAGTCCGGTTTACAAGCAGAGGTCACAGTTAGGCCGGCAATCAGTCCGATAGAAATAAACAGGTCGTAAAATGAAATGGCGATAGGAATTTAAGGGAAGCGTCAACAATCAGCGAGAACAAATTGGCACTGCCGCGCTCTAGCCTAATGTTCGTTATTTTTTGTTACTCGCTCATTAATCACACGATTGCGGCAGCGCAGCTAGTGACAAACCACACACACTCAGTGTGGTTTGTCTTCTTAAGTGAGCATGCTTATCTTTGTTCCATAGTAAAAATTTTGTAATTAAGTATTAAAGAACGCTATGTCTAACCGTCATCGGCGTACAAATATTATTCTGATACGTACAAACATGACGATTATAATAGATTATTAAACAATTATCACCCATTATTAAATAATTCAAATTCAAATTGTCAACACAAAAAAAAAACATTCCAATAAATAAAATATAATCATAATATAATATAAATATAATATGTATAGATTCAGAAGGCAGTACTCGATACGGCTCGTATTGTGAGGAGGTTCCTATCTCTGCAGCCCTAACCACCGCTAGCTTGGACCCTGCTCCTGACACCGGCGGACCACTATTTTTTTATATTTTAAATGATTTTTTTTTAATATCCTTTTTTAACACGTTGAACGCCAGACTGAAAACCATGTTTAGTCCAGTGGGCCGCGGCGGACACCATGTGACCGCCAGTATAGCGGGTCCAGGGGGCCGCGTCGGACACCATGTGTCCGCATGCCCTCGATCACTTCAGAAGCCTGTAGGCGGCCGACGGGCAGGGTTTCGACCGTTTTTACTAAGGCAAGTGACCCGCGCGGCCCCGCAGTACAATCTGGCCTCTTGGCACAAAAAAAATCGAAAGGACTTAGAATTTATGGGCTTTTCAACAAGTTGGTTCCAAAAATGTTGTAAGTAGATAAAGTAAGTATTTTGAATCATTCAATTGACATTATTTTTTATAGGTAGACATTAATTTTTAGACCTTTTAAGACACTGTAAAGTCATTAAAATTTTAATCTTTTCAGTCAAGTACGTATCGAATAAGTAGGTAATGGGTTCAGTAGGTAATTTACGAAAGAAAATGAATTAAAGTCAAAATATTTGGATATTATGTTTATTATAGAAAGAAATCAATCTTTTAATCATATTTTTTATGGAAAATACGTAACTACCATACATAATTAAAATAATAATGAACTTCTAAGTCATGAGAACAGTACCGGCTGTCGATTGGTGACTACAGAACACACAAGAACAAAAGTTTAAAGAAATCAACAAAATGTCTTACTTATCATAAAATGCTTGGCATTAGAACAATAGTTTAATCTTAACATTTTTTACATAAAAGTCTTCAGAAATCAGTCAATAAAACCTAGATCTAATCACAAAGTATGAACTTTGATAAAAAGTAACTAACAAAAATCTATAAATCTTTAGAAATGACACAGCCTTGGCATTACAACAATAGCATAATCTTAATATATTTTATATAAAAGTCTTCAGAAATCAGTCAATAAAAATCTTTAGAAATTACACACACACACAATTAGAAAGATAAAAATATAAAAATTATACCAAAAATGTAATTTAAAAAAACAGTTATGGCACAAAATTGGCTTTTCAGGACAAACGCTACAAAAAGTGTTAACTTTTTTGGTCTTGTTGCGTGCTTGTAGGCGACCTATGTTTTTGACATTCGTCTTGTAGCATTCCCCACAGTTTCGTCTGGTTTTTCTAGATGGACCGTCAAATTTTTCCAAAACATGTTTCTTTCTTTTCGGTCTTGTTGGCTCTGGTTCATATGCTTGTTGGTTAGCACAGAAAGATTTCAAAATATCTATCCTAAAATCTGTTATTTTAATTTTTTTTTTGTTTACGGATTGGTACAAAACATGAGCATTGATCAGAGCTATATTCAGAAGCATATCACATGCAATCTTTTTATACCAACGGATTGATTTCCGCAATGGGGTAGAATAAGAAGCCATCTGGTCTGCTAAATCCACACCTCCTTTAGCCTTGTTGTATTCCAAGACGATTTTCGGCTTTCTCACTACTTTTCCGCGTTTTGTGATCTCGACGAAGCGTACAGAGTGTTTTGTGGATAACATAAGAACATCGCGCTTGTCTTTCCATTTTAACACTGTTATTCCATCATGACTCTCTTCAGCATAATAATGGCCCTTCTTGAGTTTGGTGCTGACTACTTTTTTAGGAAGCCCCCGCCTGTTTTTCCTGACCGTCCCGACAAGATGAGTTTGTTTGTCCAAAAGTCTTCGCGCCAAATCTATACTAGTATACCAGTTGTCGGTGTGCAAAGTATGCCCCCTGTTGGCATAATCTTCACACAAATCCATCACAACATTTGTGGGTGTTGTGTTTGTAATATCGTTTTTTCCAGCATAGACATTTATTTTGTGTGTAAATCCAGGAACAGAGCACAATTTGAATAGTTTGACACCATACTTATGCCGCTTGTTTTTGTTGTACTGCCTGAATATGATTCTACCACGAAATGGCACCATACTCTCATCGATGCAAATATCTTCATTTGCAGTAAAATGTTGCCGAAAGGACACTTTCAAATCGTTCATCAGCTTTCTTACACGATGAATACGGTCGGTCTTATTTTTTTCATCATCTTCAGAAAAATGCAACATGCGAAGCAAAATTTCGAAACGGTTACGTGACATAACAGTTCTAGGAAACGAATGCCCGATAACTTCGTCCTTCGACCAATAGTCCGATAATTTTGGAAGCTTAACCACACCCATGAAAAGAAGCAATCCAAATAATTTCTTCACCTCCGCAAGGTTCGTTGGAACCCACTGGTTGATCCGCGCACCAAAAGAAGCATTAGGTTTATTAGCAATTTGTTCAATAGCGTATTTGTTAGTTGCAGAAACTATAAAACTAAACATATCATCACAGACATAAAGCGAATAGAAATCAGCTGGAGATTTATTCACCATTGTAGAACGGACAGCATGCGATGGCCCCGAAATGTCAGTAAATGTAATCAAACGACGTTGTTTACCTTCTGGTGGTCCCCATCCACCGCTATCAGTTTGAGTGTGTTCTAGCAAATCAGGTGCGGTATTTTCTGATCCACTGTCCTCACTTTCCGAGTGGATGATACGGCGACGATTACGTTTATTCGGCTGCAATACTAAAAAAAACTCGTTCTCATCTTCAGAAGATACGTGAAAACTTGAATTCAGCAAGTTTATTTCAATGTTCTCAATTTGTTCTAAATCTTCTTGGGTCACTTCAAAGTTTTCAAATTCTTCCATGGTGCGCTATGATTATAACTCAACGGAACCCTAATTTTTATAAAAACACGATATTGTCCTACGCGAGCGCAATGGCAAATGAACGAGTGAAGCGTCTCACTGGGGCTCGAGCGGGCGGCGCAGCGCGGGGGAGCCGACACACAGTGGTTCGAAATCGACGCTCCGTGGACATTGAAATCAAAGTTTCTTTAGGCGAGAAATAAAAATCGGAACGGCTTTATTTCAGTATTATTTATAATATTTGGTAATATGACAGCTATAGACAGCACCATCTCCGAAAAAAAAAATATTTAATATTTTTTTGTATGAAGAAAAACACAAAAGTCGTCTTTTCTCACAACTTAATAAAACTTAAAGCCTGCGGCTTACATGGAGTGTTGTCCCACATGAGGCGATTCCGAAATGCTATAACACGCACACCCATGCGCGCCGCTTCACTCATAGCAGAGTGTTGAATTTTCGAGAAATTCAGTTAGAGATTTTTACGTTGATTTAGGTGTGATCTTGAAAAACATACAAAGTAATTGACCATCTTGTGCTAATTTTATTAAAAATAATGAGAAATAATGGAATATACAATATAAAAAACTAAAAAACACTCACGTAGAGACCCATTTGCAATATAAATAAATTTTTAAATATTTCTTAAGATAATTTAATTCGTTGTTAGTAGATTATGTCAGTAGATAAAAAGTTGACTTCTTAAGGCTGCAGTCTTGCAAAATTCACTCGCGGCGAATTATTTGCGCAACTTTGTATTTTTTTTAAACAAAAGTAATGAAATAACATGAAATATTATTATAGTACGTGAATAACCATAATATAAGTAATAGATGGTAGTTTTTTTTAAGTTCATCTGGGTGGATTATGTTAGGTAAATCAACCGTTAAATACAGCTCTTTCGCGCCAACAACGATTCGAGTTATGTTTGTGCACTTGCATTGGGCAATACAAATTTTATTTAGAAAATCTGTTCAGCGCATAATTGTTTCCATATTCTTGTCTTCAAAATGCGCTGATTACTTTTTTTTAATTATCTTTCATTTTCTTAATTCAGATGTCACAATGTCATCGAAATTCTCTGTTTTTATCTCTTAATAAACGGTTTGTTTCATAATAACAAAGCATCGTATGCATGTTAAAGTTGGTTAATTTAATGCCAAGAGTTCAATAAAGCAAACACTAAAAAAAAATTGCACCTAAATCACCTTACTCTAACAATAATAATAATCTCAAAAGACTTCCAAAACAGAGTTTATGAACAAGAATTGCGAGGGAAATTTCTTAGTGGGTCGGAGCGTTTTGGAGGTCTTTTGAGATTATTATTATTGTTAGACTAAGGTGATTTAGATGCTATTTTTTTAAGTATTTGCTTTATTGAACTATTGGCATTAAACCAACCAAATCTTACATGCATACGATGCTTTGTTATTATGAAACAAACCGTTTATTAAGAGATAAAAACAGAGAATTTCGATGACATTGTGACATCTGAATTAAGAAAATGAAAGATAATAAAAAAAAAGTAATCAGCGCATTTTGAAGACAAGAATATGGAAACAATTATGCGCTGAACAGATTTTCTAAATAAAATTTGTATTGCCCAATGCAAGTGCACAAACATAACTCGAATCGTTGTTGGCGCGAAAGAGCTGTATTTAACGCTTGATTTACTTAACATAATCCACCCAGATGAACTTAAAAAAAACTACCATCTATTACTTATATTATGGTTATTCACGTACTATAATAATATTTCATGTTATTTCATGACTTTTGTTTAAAAAAAAAACACAAAGTTGCGCAAATAATTCGCCGCGAGTGAATTTTTCAAGACTGCAGCCTTAATTAACGTAAAAAAAATATATTTTTATTAATACAAAAACTTATAACTAATACAGAAAAATACTAAGAATAGGCAATTGTATAAATAAGAAATATATTATTTCACCACTTCACTCAGAGCAGCAGAGTGATGAACTTCAAGAAATTCAGTGACATCACTGTCACTCGACTTGCCAAAACGTTAAACTTGGACCATTTGCAAGATAAAGAACTCATGTTAATCTGCAAATGGGGCTTCGATGGTGCGTCAAATCAAAGCAACTACAACCAGTGCATGAATGCAGATGAAGACGACTCTAGTGCTTTTATGTGCTCTTTTGTGCCCTTGCAATCAATGTGTGGTGACGATTTGGTCTGGGAAAACTCAAAACCTTCTTCTACAATGCTTTGCAGACCACTTTATTTTAAGTTTGTCAGCGAAAATAAGTTGGACATGAAGGAGGAAATGGGTTTGATCGCTGCTGAAATTAAAGCATTGAAGCCCTCTCTATCATTGAAAATAATATACGAGTTAAACATTCAATGTTAATGACCATGATAGATGTCAAAATAACGTCTCACCTGTCACAAACCTCTATGCAAACATGTGACATCTGTAAAGCTGTACCAAGTGAAATGAATGATTTGGAGAAGATTCACATGTAAGTTGAATATTGGAAATCTATGTTAAAATATATATATTTTTTTTATTTAATTAAAAAACACTTAACCTTTTTATTCATATTTTAGGAAATCTGTATCATCTGATATTTACAAGTACGGTTTGTCGACTTTGCATGCATGGTTCAGATCCATGGAATGCCTGCTGCATAATATCGCTTACCGATTAGAAAGATATGAATCTAGTAAAGCAGCTTTGAAAAGTCGCAAATTTCGAGAGGAAATGGGACTCCTAGTGGATATCGTAAAACAAGGTTAGTTGATTTATTTATTTTGTATAATATCAAAGGGTTTTTTAGTTAGTGTAATATTATAAAACTTATCTAATAATGTTCTCATGTCAATACTTTTATTTTAAGGTGCTGGAACAACGAATGATGGCAACACAGCTAGAAAAATTTTCCAGTGTCCTGAGAAGACTGCAAATATCACTGGATTGAGTCAGAAGCTCATCCAAAAATTCGCAACTATTCTCCGTGTTGTATCATCAGGACAGTCTATTAATATTGATTTGTTTGCCAATTATCTCGACGAAACTGCGCAGCTGTATGTGGAACTGTATGGCTGGTATTTCATGCCTTCCAGTATCCACAAACTTCTGCTGCATGGAGCCGAAATAATAAAACATTTCAATATTTTGCCTATAGGAAAGCTATCAGAAGAGGCATCTGAGGCCCGAAACAAAGATTTTAGAAAACTCAGGGAACATCATACGCGGAAATTTTGTCGCAGAGCGACAAACCAAGACATCTTGAATGGTTTCATCGTATCCTCAGATCCATATTTGTCAAGCATTCGCCCTAAACTGACAAATAAGAGTAGAGATGCTTTAACTGAAGAAATGAAGTCTCTTCTTTTAATTGACCCGGATACCATGGATAAGGAAAACATTGAATTTGTTGAGGTGCCAAGTATGATGGATTCTGATTTTGAAGTCTTTGATAGCGATGACGAAACTCAGTAGACTAGATTTTAATGTTTTTGTATAAATTTTATATATTTCTCAATTATACAATTGCCTATTCTTAGTATTTTTCTGTATTAGTTATAAGTTTTTGTACTAATGTTTTTTTTTAATGTTAATTAAGAAGTTTACTTGTTATCTACTGACATGATCAACAACGAATTAAATTATTTTAAACAATATTTAAAAATTTATTTATATTGTAAATGGGTCTCTCTCTACTTGAGTGTTTTTTAGTTTTTTTATATTGTTTATTCCATTATTTCTCATTATTTTTAATAAAATTAGCACACTATGGTCAATTACTTTGTAAATCTCTAACTAAATTTCTCGAAATTCAACACTCTGCTGTGAGTGAAGCGGCGCGCATGGGTGTACGTGTTATAGCATTTCGGAATCGCCTCACGTGGGACAACACCCCATATAATCCGCAGGCTTTAAGTTTTATTAAGTTGTGAGAAAAAACGACTTTTGTGTTTTTCTTCATACAAAAAAATATTAAATATTTTTTTTTTCGGAGATTGTGCTGTCTATAGCTGTCATATTACCAAATATTATAAATAGAACTGAAATAAAGCCGTTCCGATTTTTATTTCTCGCCTAAAGAAATTTTGATTTCAATGTCCACGGAGCGTCGATTTCGAACCACTGTGCGACAGCGTGACCCGCGCGGCTCCCGCGCAAAGAAAGACGGTTGGACGCTCTCGCAGGCCGCGACGGTCACTGGTGTCTGCCATTTGACATCTCGGAAAATAATGAGTAAATCGCTGTTTCTGTAAGTCGCCCATTATTTTTGAGTTAATTCCTGACAATATTTGCAAAAAAACACCTCGACGGTTTTTGAACGATTCGCGATTTATCGGTGCGGCCCGTGGTGAAAGTATGCTGTCGGACACATGGTGTCCGTCATGGCAGTCAACGTGTTAAATAAAATACTAAATAAAATAGATCGCTTTGTGTATGTCCTGAAAAGAATAAGACAAACGGTTAATCTAAATACCGCAATGGTTGCTTACCATGCTTATGTAGCATCTGTAAGTACTCAGATAATGGTCTTGTAATTTGGGGAAACTCAGTAGACGACGTACAAAGAGTTTTTAAAGGACAAAAAAAATGCATCCGGGCAATGTCTGGAGCCCACTTTTTAGATAGCTGTAAACCTTTATTTCAAAGGCTTAAAATATCGTCTTTACCATGTCTTTACATTTTTGAAATATGCATTTTTGTCGTTACATTTTTGAAATATGCATTTTTGTAAAAAAAAAATATAATTTATTCTAAAAAAGCAGTTACAAAATAAATAGTAGAACACGGCACAAAGACAAATTAAAATTACCTCAGATTAAACTAATGCTATATAAAAGATATACTTACTGCATGGCAATTATTTTATAATGGTATGGTACTACCGAATGGTACTCAAGATTTGTCATTTCCGTTGTTCAGATTGCTATTAGAAAAGAAATATTACAGTGTTCAAGAATATTTACAAGATAAGGCGTTAGTAATGTAATAAAGACATTATTAATCATTATTATTACTACAACTACTACTTTTTTTCCTATGTGGGTAGGCTTGACATATAAACCTAAATTTATAGCTCATTTCATTTATTCATTAACAATGTTATATTGTGTCTGAATGTGTTACAAAAAATAGTTAAATAAACATTAAAAAAAACATATTATAACTCGATTCAAAAAATAAATAAATACTATCACTATCTAAAATTAAATTAATAAAAATTAAAACAATGTCAACATAATAAGAAATAAAATTATTGACTAATACAATGCTAAACTATTACTAATGTTAACTAAGGAGACCAACAATAACATAAAAACAATGTTCAAAGATAATTAATTTGAAAAAGAAAATCTTATCTACAATTTCAATTCATTCATTGTCAAAAATTCAAATTATATAAGTACCTAAAACTAATTAAAATATTTAAACATGTCATACCAAAAAAATATCAATAAGATCATTAAGTATCATTATTATTATTAAATATCGAATGTCAAAAATTAAAATCAAACCATGTCATAGCAAAAAATAATTTACAAATAATGAAAAAACACCATTACATTAATGTCGAGTCATGAATTCATCTACGGAATAGAAACATTTTTCCAGTAAGAAGTTTTTTAGTTACTTTTAAATAAGGTGGTTTTATAAAGCAGTTGTTTTATATTCTTCCTAACTAGCTTCCTAATTTAATATTTATTTTAAAATAGTTAATTCTTCTTTTTCATTACATTTATGTCCTAATTAACTAATAAACCCACCTTCGCTTGGAACTTTCCTTTCGCCTCCACTTTTCATCAACCACAACACATAATTATTCGAACAAACCATGGACAGCAAGCTTGTGCACAGTATGGAGGAACTGGAAAAGCTGTTTAGCTCCCGAATGCGTGAGTACGAAGATAAGCTGCAGAGAGCTACAGCTGGAACTGACCTTGCTCACATAGATCTTGCTGCGCTGTCCCTGGACTTCTCCGAGTTTAAGTCTTTTGTCTGCAAAACATTATCTCACTTCAAAACTCAGATGGAACTTCTGTCTTTGAGTCTAGACAGACATGAGACTGCAATGAGAAGAAAGATCTTGCTGTTCCACGGTATTCCTGAGAAGCCTAATGAAAAGTTATGCGACTCGATTCTCCTTATCATTTCTATACAACTGTTGATTGACAGCATTAAAACTACCAGTAGACATTTTGCAAAAGAGACGTTTTGCGCCTGAGCTGACACAACATGCATTAAATATTCCTGTTGTAATTCTGATGACTTAAACTTATCAGTAATATACTCACATTTGAGCAAGAACAAATTCAAATGACGTTTATTACCATCAAAACTGTGTAGAATTTTGTGCAATTCATTTGGGATAAGTTTTATTTCAGTCATTTTGGTACTTATTTAAAGGGAAGCGATCTGGCATCGCGGTGCACGATGAAAGTGGTAGGTATGGGTAGTTGTTTGTTTATAGGACTGATTACCATAGTAACCATTGTTGAAAATTAACAATCTTTGATATATAAAAAATACGATTATATTCCAGTGATTTTATTTATAAATATTATTATATCATTTTTCACATGGTAGCAGAGCGTGTAGGGGAGATCCTTGTACCTTGGGACACCTTGTACCTCGGGACAAGCTTATTACGTCAGCAATTTTGCGTTGAGAAGTGGTAAGTAGCGACATCTAGTAGCTATTTCATTACAACATTCAGAAAGCATGCAGTAAAGTCGGCTATTTTGCTTCGTTCCATAAATGTGGTATGCAGTGTGATTTTCTCGTCAGATTTTTTTTTGCAATCCACTTGAATCTTTGTTTTAGACGAAATATTTTGAGGTGAGTAATTTAATTATGATACAATTAGTTGTTATCTACATTCTTAACCACTTATTTTAACATAATTTCCTAGATCTCCATAATTCAAAAATTATAACCACACTTTGTATTATACAATTGAATTTGTACCTTGGGACAGTGAATTTTTTGTACCTTGGGATTGTCCCAAGGTACAAGCCAATGCTTTTTTCAACTATTTATTTTAATATTACATTTTTAATTTTTGTTTTCATGTTTTTAGATGCCGCGAAGTAAAGATAAAGTCATCTGGCCGAAACCAAGTGAGGAAAATGTAAAAAGTGCAATTAAAATGGTCATTCAAAATCGTTTATCTATTCGGAAAGCTGCCGAAGAATTTCATGTCTCAAAATCTTTAATAGGCCGTTACGTGAAGTTGAACAAAGAAAAAGAAAATGTTGAGGTCGTCTATCACCCTCTGAATGCTGTCAAGAGAGTATTTAGTGATGATGAAGAAGAGCAATTGGTTGAATATTGCATAAAGGCATCCAAGTTACACTAAGGATGACTTTTTCAAATCAGCATTCGAATATGCAGTGACTTTGAAAAAAACTTATCCAAGTGCTTGGGACACAAATAAAAAAGCTGGTGAGACATTTTATGAATATTTTATTAAACGGCATCAAAATCTAAGCTTGCAAAAACCAGAAGCAACGAGTTTAGCACGTGCTACTTCTTTTAATAAGGCGAATGTAAATTTGTTTTTTAATAAATACAAGGAACTGCTGTTGAAATACAATTTTACAAGCGAAAGGATCTATAATGTAGATGAATCTCGCATGTCTACAGTACACATTCCAATGAAAGTTTTAGCGTCAAAAGGAGTAAAACAAGTTGGGAATATTACATCAGCAGAGAGAGGTAATAATGTCACTGTTATTGCATGCGTGAATGCAATTGGGAATTCTGTTCCTCCTTGCATGATTTTTCCTAGAGTGCACTTTAAGAGCCACATGATTAATGGTGCTCCTCCTGAGACTTTGGGGCTTGCAACTCATAAATTTGAAGATTTTTTGAACCATTTCATTAAACATGTTAGACCTAATAATTATAATAAAGTGCTCCTGATATTGGACTATCACGAGAGTCACATATCGATGAAAATCATAGAGTTGGCCAAGAATATTGGTATTGTAATGTTCACATTCCCTCCTCACACCAGCCATAAGTTACAGCCTTTAGACAGAACCGTATTTGGTCCACTCAAGAAATATTATAACAAAGCTTGCAACGATTGGCTTTTGCAACATCCTGGAACTCCCCTCACTATAAATAATGTCGCTGAATGCTTTGGCACTGCTTTTCCATTAGCTTTTACGCCATCCAACATTGAAAATGGATTTAAAGTTGCGGGAATATGGCCATTTAATGATAATATTTTTGGCGAAGATGAGTTCCTGAGCTCATATGTTACTGATAGGCCTTATGTAGATGCTAACACCGTTACGCACACCAGATTGGATGTGGCTGAAATACAACCAAATATTGCTCTACCTCGACCATCACAACCTGCAAATATTGAACAACAATATGACAATAACCAAGTAGGAATAGAATCTTCAGCACCATCTACATCCATCTACTATAGACACAGACAAAAATATCCTTATGTCACCTGAAGCCATTCGTCCTTTCCCAAAGGCCCCCCCACGTAAGAATAACACTACTAGAAATAGAAAAGGTAAAACAAGAGTCTTAACCGATACTCCTGAAAAAGAGGAATTGGAGCTTTTAGCTGCTAAAAAAAGAAGTAAATAAAAAAGCCAAATCAAGAAGCGTGTTTTAAAAAAAAAGTTGAGAGAGAAAGATAAAGTAGTAGTTCTGAGGATGAAACTGATGTTATCTTAGAGAATGACGATTCATGTGATGACGATCAAGAGGAAAATAATTGTGTGGGGTGCGGTGAAAATTATTTCACTACTTCCAGCACAGAAGACTGGATTCAGTGAGTGTGTCACCTGCCGATTCTGGGTGCACGAAGATTGCACCTGTTTTGAAAATTACTGTCAGAAATGCGGTATCAAGTCTAAAGAAAACTCATTAATGTTTGTGAACAAGTTTTGTTATTATTTTTATTTTCCCGAGTACCTAAGAATTGATTTTATGTAAACTTTCTAATTATTAATATAAAATTAAGATTATCTTTGTTTTTCAATGCTTTAAATACCTTTAACAAAGTATTTAAGCTGCCCATCCATATCTAAATTTCCGGTATATGAAATATTTATGTCAACTGATAGAGATAATATTCATCTGGCGGCAGTTTAGGTTCACAAAAATGTGTCCCAAGGTACAAACATTGGTGTCCTGAGGTACAAGACATGATCCTAAAGTAATTAATTGACATTTTCTCATTGATAAAACATAGTAGGTCGTGTTTTACATCATATTACTGTGATGTTATTGGCTACCTAATAGAAATTTCAACATTCAAGGCCCTAGATCAATTTGAACTTAAATTATGGAGGTTTAAAGAAAAGTGTCCCAAGGTACAAGGATCTCCCCTACTAATATAAAAAGTGAAAAAACACGAATGTGGTTGAAGATGTATAAAGTGGAAAAACACGAACGCGGAGAATACATAATCGAAAAAGAAAAGAAAAGCAAAGATGTCGAATAGAATAGAAAGTTTAAATAAAGAAAATTATGACACATGGGCAATACAGGCCATTGCCGTTCTGATAAAAGCAAAACTATAGAAGTATGCAGAGCAACAAATAGACTTGAAGAATGCAAGTCAGTCGAATATTGAAGGAAACTTACTGGCTATCAGCGAGTTAGTCCTCATAATATCGCCGCACATACGGGTATTTGAACCTGAAAGCTGCCCAAAAATATTTTTGTTTCTAAATGGGCCCATAAATGTCAATCATTAAGAATATATTGTTATTTTCATTTATGTCGTCACACATCTACAGGGTGTAAGGGACAGCCCTCCGCAAACTGATAGGGTGAATTCAGTATGTCATACTAAGATGACCGGTACATGAAATTTTTTCAGGAACGTTAAGGGAATCCAATAAACCAGATTTGTTTGTGTTTTTGTGCACAAATCGGAGCGTCTATTACTGGTTGGGAGGGGTAGGTAATAGGTATTCGGTGAGTTCGATGAACTCTGAAGCTAGGCAGAAAGTGAACAGCTGATTTCGCGCGTCGTTGCTTAGAGTATTTCAACATCCATTGCTGGTTTTTTGTTTTTGCTGTTTTTTTTTTGCAGTTTTTTTACATAAATAGGGTGCTGCGAACACAAAATGCAATTTTACATTGAAATAATGAAAATGTAACTGAAAAAAAATTTGAAAAAATTAAAATTTTCCTGAGAAAATTTCCGGTGGAATATGATTCAAAATGAGGAGCTGAATGCACCCTGTTAGTTTGCGGAGGGCTGTCCCTTACACCCTGTATACTAATCTATACTAATATTATAAAGAGGAATGATTTTTTTCTTTGTTTGTTTGTACCGAATAGGCTCCGAAACTAATGGACCGATTTTAATCATTTTTTTCACCAATAGAAAGTGAAATTATCAGGAAGATAGATATCAAAAAAATAGAGTTCCTTAAAAAAAGGAGTCTGTTTATAACATCCAGGTTATACAAGTTTCACGAGAAAATTTTCTTGAATAATTTAGCCTATAATCTCTAAAATGCTTGTTACGAGCTTCTGCAGCCTCCTCCGAGAGAGCTGACCGATTGGGAGCAGGGCTGACGAAATTACTGCTCCGTGTCGCAGAATTTTGTGTCGACCGCCTCGGTCACCACGGCTTGTCTTGTACAAGCAGTGCTGGATAAATTCCCCGCCATGCTAGCCTTAATGATATCATCCGTCGGGCTTTTACCACCGCGAACTGTGCGGCTATTTTAGAACCTCGTGGTCTCTCGCGTGACGACGGTAAAAGACCTGACGGAATGACCCTTATTCCGTGGAAGATGGGGCGGCCCTTAGTGTTGGACGCTACTTGTGTAGACACTCTTGCGCCGTCAGATCTTCCTGGAACACAAAATAGGACTGGTGCGGCGGCGGAATCAGCCGAGAACCTCAAAAGGCGCAACTATAGTTCCCTTGATAGTGGATACATACGTGGTGCCTTTTGGGGTAGAGACGCCGGGTCCGTGGGGACCGGGAGCACATAAAATTTTCAAAGACCTTTCGGCACGTTTGGTCGAAGCTACACGGGACCAAAATGCTGGCCTGTATTTTGCACAAAGCATAAGCATTGCCATCCAGCGCAGCGTGGCAATACTGCCAGCATTTTGGGTATGTTGCCAACTGGTAGCGGTTTCATAGATTTATGATAAGTAATTTATAAGTTTTTTTTTTTGACGCTTAATTAGTTCTATATTTGTTTTTCATATCTAACTACATTTTTTTTCTAAAAAGGCTAAGAATGCGTATTGTTATGTTATTACATTTTTATCTAGAAAGTAATTTGTTCAGAAAACTAATATTACAAGAAATAGTCGTTGATGACGTTTAGAAGTAGATAACTGATAAAATATTTGAGATTTACAAAATGTTGTCATTATTTTTCCTATACAAAATTTATTTAGTTTAGTTTTATGTATATTCTGTAAAGTTTTGTTAGATGTTGATGTTTAACCTTTGTTGGGTATCCATATTAACATTGAAATTGAAATAAATAATTGAATGATTCGATTTATGTACTTAACACATTATCATGAGCAAAACTTATTAGTTTTATTAGAACACACACAAACAAAATCTCGAAAAAACCTTATTTTCCCCGTCCTAGACAAAAAATTCTTAGACATTGTCAAAGAAGTACAAAGAGATAGGTTGTTACATATGTATGTAACAACCTATCTGAAAAGATAAAAGCCTTACAAGCTTGCCAAAGAACAGGCCAATCTATAAAAAAGCCAACTACTTTTACCACAACCCGTCAGGGAAACTTGAGTGGTCCACCTCGTTACAACCAACAGAGGACAAATCTGAGGCCGGGATACAAAAAACCACAGTTCTCATATCAAGCAAGGAAATATCAACCAGCACAATAATACAACCAGTACCAGCCACAGCAGGCTGTGAGAAAGTCCAAAGCCCCACCACCACAGGACAAGACCCGTGCTCGACACTAGAGGTTAGTCATGCTGGAAGATTAGTTCATTTCTTACCTTGTTGGCAAACGATCTGTGACGTCTTCCAATAGGGTCACTATTGGAAGACGTCACAGATCCATTGGCCCGAACAATTCTACTCCACAGTAAGTAAATGGACGTTGATGGTGAGCCACCCTTGCTTCAGGTAAGTCTCCAACTCTTGGTATTTCTGGTTTACTTTTCCTTAATCTGCACAGCATACATTTTGTTACTACGTTTTTCAGTTGGTCGCAATGAGCGGCGTTGACATGGTGATGTCGTATAATCAATCGAGTTATGTAATTTTGTCCATCTAATATTGCAGGTCTTTTCATTTCAGGTAGCACGTCTGCAGCAGCATCGATTCTCTCCCTCCAGCTCAAGTAATTTACTAGTGGTAGGTATTGATTTGAAACCTTTCAGCAGGGCAATCTCTTCACTGAACGACTGCGCTTGTGAGTAAGTAAGTAGCAGGCGCTCAGCTCTGTCCATGACGTCATCTTGATGATCTAATTTATTTATAACCTTTAGTCCCATATTAACAAAGGTTCGTTCTGCTCAAGTCTAGCTTTATTGTGCAATTACTTTTTCCACACAGCGATTTGGGACTTCCCCCATACCAATTGTTAAAGTACATAAAAAAACCTATCCAATGATATGTCGCATGTTGTTATTGGTTCTTAGGCTAGAACGCCCGACCTCCTTTCTGTCGTAGAAGGTGGTGTATTTGAAATCTTGTGATTTTCATATTTTATAATTTATTATTATCTTTGCATATATTTGTCAATCCTGATATTAACTATTCCTCTACGTTTTAGCAGAGCTTAGTTGATATTAAAAACATAAATTTTATAACCGGAACCAATCACTTCCTGCTCCTGTGATGGGGAACCAACCGCTTCTACCAGAACCTTCGCTACAACCGCTTCCCTCCGCTTCGCTTCGCTTGCGCTTTGGTTTTCGCTTTAGAAACGATAGCTTGTAATTCTAGTAGTCCTTGTTCTCACATTGTTACCGCCTCGCGTACGCGAGTCAACAAGACCTGAACAATGAACGTATTAAAAATATAATGACCCAGTTCAAAGCAGACAGTGTTATGGACACCAGAACAATTGGAAATCAGTCTCTAATACTAATTACCCCTTGGACCACAAGGAATGAGAAGGTTCTAGCAAACCGTGACAACGAGTCATTAGCAATTGAGGCAGTATAAAAGCCGCGGTCACCAGAGGTGTAGCATCTACTTAGCATTCGTCGTGATAACTATAAGCTAACATTATAAAATTATTATTATTATTGTGGAATTTAAATATAAAAGTTAGGTATATTGTGAAATAAGTTACTAAAAATATTTTTTTAAAACTATCAAATTGAAGTATTTTGAATGGCGCCCAACGTGGGGCCCAGCTAAAAAGTGAAAGTGTTATAAAGTTCAAGTACTTTTGAGGCGAAAACCTCCAAGTTCGCTAAAAAACCTTCGCGTGACTTTTAAGTCTTAAAACACTGGTTTTAAGACTTAAAAGTCACGCGAAAGTTTTTTAGCGAACTTGGAGGTTTTCGCCTCAAAAGTACTTGAACTTTATGCTGGTGGCTTGTTTTTTGACTTATTTAAATAAGTCAAAAACAAAATAAAGTGAGGAAATGCGGATTCTCCGTATTGTTATCAGCTGCGTTCTGTAAGTACCGTGTAGCATTATCCTATCCAAAATTCCACTCCTAAGATCCCCAAAGTTTAGGGACAGACAGATAGCGGGAAGCGACTTTGTTTTATACTACGACGACGAGAAGTGAAGATTAGTGTAAGTAGAGACACCGACCCACTTCCTAAAAATAATAATATCTAGTGCATCACAAGTTCCATTGTCACAGCCACTAATAAAATAACACATAAACATAAACTCACGCCTTCTTCCCAAGGCCTCCAATGAAGAAGTCGTGAGAGACAGACTACAGAACGCCACCTGCTACTATACTTACATACTCCTTTTGCCTCGTTTACGTTCATACATCTGAGTTCATACATGCGAGTCCTACGCACCTGACCTTTAACCTATTAACCGCCGCAGTTGTATATAAGCAACTTATTATTTTTGAGCCCCTGGCACCACAGTTGTAAATTCGCAACCAAAGTCTACGAAGTGATTTTCAAGCATATTTTTATTTACGTAGCAGCAATTTCATAATAATTATAAAGACCACCTTTGCCATTCAAGGAATTTCTTTAATTTTCCCTAAAATCACTGATGCTGAGCGCCAAAACGGTGAAAAAAACGAATAAAACTCATGGCAAAATGCAAGTCTGACCTTAACCACAGAATAAATAATAGTACTAACGTACAGAAGTTGCACTCCTTTGATCTTGAAGAAAGCCGCTTTTATAATAGCCTACAAAATCTTTTCCCCTCCATGCGCAAGCTAAATTGCTCTTAATCGCCGCGCTTGAGAGTTGTTATTACTTTGTGTCGTTACTCGTCCGTAACATACCTACGCCGCTTAGCCGAGTACTAGGGCTGTCCGCAAAAAAAAATAAAATATGGTACCATACCACCATACCATACCATACATACCTTAAGGTATGGTGGCGGTGGTGGTGGGGTATATGGTACCTTTTTATACTTTTATTTTATTTTATGAGTAGTCTATCTAGAGTTGTTTCACTTTAATGTAATGTCTTATAATTTTCAAACGTTATTCTTTATTAATCAATCAAACAATCATCAATTATTTTTAATACACCATCATCTCGTATAATATTTAGAAGTTGTTCTAAAGTAAACAAGGTACAAACAAGTCTTAAAATTGAAAGTGACATTTGGGCCAGTTTAGTCGCCTGAACATGGTCATAAAACAACTAAAGATGCCTCAACGCACCAGTGGCTAAGTTTGTGCGATCGTACGATCGCGGGTAGGTACAATTGCTTGTTAATCCTAAGTTAATCTTTAATTACTTTAAGCGATTTTGGACCTTACTCCTGAAACAATACGACGCGCATACAAACCCCCACCACTCCGCCGAGAGCTCAAGTTAAATGTCGGCAACTATAGTAAGTAGGTAGGTAGGTAGGTAAAAAAAAGGTAGCAACAAGACTCGACATTTCGTAATGGATTTTCGTCATTCAAAAAGTAACTATATCACTAATTTATATATAGTATAGTGATAATGTGAATAGTATACTTAAATTTAAGATCTAAGATTTAATTTTTTCATGGGCGGCCGTACGTGTCTCGCTCGCTGAGCGCGTAGTACACCTTGACTGACTTGTAACCCAGAGTTGCCGCGAGCTGTAGGTACTTATCTCGAGCGGAATGTACCAGTGCAAGAGCCCTGCCTTAACCTGTACCGCCAGAGTTGTATAAATACAACAGTAGTGATGTAACACATAAGTTTATTTATTGCTCATTAATGCCAACTTTATTTTATTCAAATAACATACAAATAAGTTAGCCATTCAGAATTAGAAAGTAATTCAATGCTTGTTGCTGTTTGATTCTATTTCTAACTATAACATCTAAAACTTCACATGATTTCAGGTAGATTCATATTACAATTGTAGCGACGGTTTTTACTAAATCGTATTTTAGTATCATTATGAGTAGCGAACTCATAATGATAATAGTGAATACATCTGTTTTATTTGTTAAAAAAATTAATGAATTAGTGGGTACCTAATTTATTTCAATGGGTATTGTGGCTGTGTTTGTATCGCAAAATGTCGAGTGCAGAGGAATTAATAAGGATTTTAGAAGGTTTTGAGGAAGATGTAGAAGAATTTGTGCCCGATAATGAGTTAGAAGAAGAGGAGGTATGTATACAAATTTGATTTATTCTTATGATTCTAAAAATACAATACCTTTTGTTTTTTCCAACTCACTACATATTTTTTTTTGTTTTTTTAGGAAAGCGGTGACAGTGAATTCCATTGGACTGCGGCAGAAACGTCGCCAATCATACAACCATTTAATGATTTTCTTGCTGGGTTTTCATCAGAAATAAACCTTTCGACAGATTCTAATGAACTAGACTTTTTCGAATACTTCGTCGATGATGGTTTGGTGGCTGAGATAGTGAGGTGTACTAACAGGTATTACCAATTTTACGTTCGACGTGTCGACATACGAGAACATTCGAGAACCCATGGTTGGCGTGAGGGTTGGATCTAGAATCGTTTGGCAGGAGGAGGGGGGTGAATGGGGTGAAAGTTAATAGGGGTTGGGTCCCTGATTATAACGGTACCACTCTCATTACAAGGTAATGCATATTTTTTGAGAAATTAATAAAAATTATTTCTAACCTCAAATCAGATAAACAGTGAAACGAAATGTCAAAATGGGCGATTGACAACCATCAATATATTGTCTGCGGTGTAAAATGTCGTGTAAAATACGTGAAACGAAACGCAAGAAAAAAAAGGGAGTGTCATTCAACCTAGAAATTCTGCTCAGAAGGAAGTTAGTGTGCACCCCACTTTATAGTTAAAATAGGTCGAATCTGTCCCAAAACCGAATCGGGGCACCCCGACTTTACGTAGTCTTTTGGCTGGCATACTAGAGTGTATATAAAAACCCGGAGGCGCGGAGGGAGAGCAGCCCCCGCCCGCTGTAACAAAGGTTAGGTTTGGGTGCCTGTCCTTTGTTACGTAAGGGCGAAGGGGCTGCACTTCCCGCAGCGCCGGAGACGTTGCAGAAGCAACTTAAGTGTTTAGAGGTTAGGTTACAATAATTAGTTTTTTTTTCAAGAATGGTGCTTACCTTTACATGGGAGTGGTGGGGGAGGGTGCGTTAGGGTACCCCCCACCCCCCCTCAGCCCCTACTTCTGCCATACGATACTAAAAGTAACTTTAAAGTGTTTTGAGGTTAGGTTACAATAATTAGTTTTTCTCAAGAACGGTGCATTACCTTTTCATGGGAGTGGTGGGGGGGAGGGGTCAGGGTACCCCCCTCCACCCCCCAAAACCGCCCCCACCCCCCTCCTCCTGCCAAACGATTCTAGATTTTAACCATCAATTCTTTTCAACTACGGAACCCTATATTGTGCGTGTTCCGACACGCACTTGGCCGGTTTTTTTTTTCACATAACCTCTAAATTTATGTGAAAAATTCAAATAACTTACAAATATATTTTTTTCACGAAATTGAAAACTTACCTTTTTATGTCCAAAACACACTGTAATTTTTTTGACTTAAAATATATTAAATAAATATATTATTATTTTAAATATATTATATATTTTCACCTTATTTTGACTTAATATCGACAAAGCACCTTAATTTTCATTCGAAAATTCTCACGTCAAAATATCTGCTTTTTGATGGTATAAAATAGTACATTATTGCGAAGGCCGTGAAATAGACAATTGCAGGTCGAGTATGAGTTTGAAGGCCGAGCCGTAGGCGAGGACTTCACTAATACGAGACAGGCAATTGCTATTTCCGCCGAGGCATATATAGTGCTTTTCTCAAAAGAATGCAGGGAAATAAAAGTAGTTAAGTTTCCATAATTTTTCAAGTTAATGCCGTTTTTAATATGAACTGTACATTTCAGCATGTAATAAATTGTCCATAATGTAGATGGGTTTTTAGTTTTAGCAATCCCATTTAAATACGCCAAAAATACTGTTTCAGAGAAAATGTTCACTTTTTTCTCGTTTTTCCAAATCATAATATTTTCATATACCTAGTTTCATGTATTTTTCTTTTGACTTCGCTGGAAGCAGGTTTTCCATTGCCAATTTGGCTTCTGATCTTAAATCTGGTGGAGTACCTACAATCAATCTTCATTTCACTTTATATTTATTATGAATATAAATTTGTTATTTACATACATAATACTTAAATATAAATTTTCAAATCAAGATGAATTTTCAGCTTTGCCGCCAATTTTCTATCTAACATCTGTGCCGAAAGGCATTTGTGGCTATCTATACAGCCACGTGAACGCAATTTATACTAAGCAAAGAGACTGCCTTTGGTATGCTAAGAATGATAAAAGAGATCCAATGAAAGAGTATTTAATAACCCCAGCACGCCGTTTCATACAACATTGCTGGAGCGGTGTAATGTTCCAAATTCAAAAAACGCTCCTGCAATGGATTTGATTTTCTTTGACCGTAAATTTGATACTTCGCGTGTTCTTTATTCGAAAATAATGACAACATTTCCATGCATGTTTGAGAAAATAGACATTACTATTGTAAATGTAATTTTTTTCACTTTTTACCATTTTCAAAGGCTTCTTTCTGCACTGGTCTTTTCTATACTTTTAAAACTTGTGCAATAACTGACCCATCGAGTATCACACAACAACAATCAACTCAGCCTATCGCAGTCCACTGCTGGACATAGGCCTCTCCCAGGCTGCGCCACAACACCCTGTCCTCCGCCTTCCGCATCCGGTCTGTCCCAGCCACTTTCTTCAGGTCGTCGGTCGTCGAGTATCACACGGCAGCTTTAAAGTCTCACCAGCATTTTTTTCTTTCACAGTTTTAGCAAGTAAGGACGTCAATACTTATTTATTTATTTTACAATTTATGTGCACACAGAAAAATACATAGAGATACATCATATTTATAATTAGGAGTACAAAAGTACTGCTTATTTCTTTAGAAATTTCTTCTAGCAGACCTGCGAAAGGAGAAGTGAAAAGAAAAGAATACTTGACTTTTTTTAATGGTTTTGATCGTTGTTAGTTGGCATGTCTTTGCAAGCTTTTATTACAGAATTTCTAGCAATATCTTTGCAAAGCAAATGCAGAGTATGTGCTGCGCAATTCAGGCACGTTAAGTGTGAATGTATTTCTTTGACGAGGCGAAAAGCTCTTTGTATATTGCTTGCACTATCTCCAATCAACGTTGAAAACTTGTTTGCTCCATATTCATCCAAAACATTGGAAATTTCTTCAGATCAGTATTCGCTTGTGTGGCTGTTTTCTGCTGTTGCTATACTTTTTACGAAAACGGGTTGCGGTTTTGAAATCAACACATTGAAGATGCTTTCATTTCTTCAGTTTTTTGCATTTACTTATATTATTATTGATGGGTCGAAGTTGTTCAAAAAAATTCATCCAGATAGGATGATCTTGCTAAAGGTGTTCCGGATACATAAATAGCTTTCGCTAGTAACTAATTTAGGTTTTCGTGTGCTCCAACTGATAGACCTGGATCTCCAGATCTAGATGAAGACGCAGTACTCTCATGGCATAATGCATTACTGGCTACAGATTGCGGTGAGTTGGTACTTTTTAGTGTTATAGTGCCTGTGCCTGTTGTTTAGAACTTTCAGGGCAGTTAAGACACTTCAACACGTTGAACGCCATGTGGCCCACCGGTGGGCCTAGCGTAGTACTCTGTACTCTGTGCTCTGCTGTAGCGTTTAGTAGTAGCGTAGTTCGGGACAAGCCAAAATCAGGTAATCGGTAATTTTCATCAACTTGAGATTTTCATTCCAAAGTTTATAAAATGCGGTAATTTGTATGGAAAATAAAAATTACCGACTTCTACCGTCTAGTTTTTAAGATATTGTAAAAGGCTCACGGGTGGGTCCCGTGGCCTCGTACAAAGGTCTGTGTATTTTTCCGTTCTCGGGGGCCGCGGGGTCACTCTACGGCCCACACCCCACGCGCGCGCTCCGGGCGGGCGTAGTGATTTTACTTCGGCCGATCAATAGCGCACTGAACAGTACGAGCGGACTGATTGAATTGAATAGATTTATCCGGTTATCCCCGCGCGGTATGCGCGCCGCCCGCGCCCGCTCCCTCGCCCCCCTCGATGCAGGCGCGATAAACTATAAAACATATCATTCTACCTCTTGCTCTTACCTAAATTATTATTATCATAGGATATTACAGGACTATTATCTTATTATATTGGTTAGTTGCACACTTCATCACTTGGGTAGTGGTCATAGATTGTGAACTCTTGGCAGTTTTGACACCAGAAGAAATTTGAATGCAATCATTTAATTAAGTCATCACAACCCATTATAAAATGAAGTGGTTTTTGAGGCATGTCGTATGACGTAGAATATCTACAAGCGATACATTTTCCAGACAGTATAAAGTGTGTTAGGTTAGGTTAAGGCCATTTTCTTCAGTTTTCTGATTTTTTTCTTATTTAAAAAACAATCGACATCCATAATTTCATTCTTAATGCCCATAATTATTTGGGTACAGCAGTTGCTACGCTAGAACAAATAATTAACATACAAACTAAATGTTAAAAGCATGTTAACATTAGCTACCTATACGTTAAAATTATTAGGTGTGATTTTTGGTTCTTCCACTGTTTATGGAACCCTAACATTATGAACAATGGCCACCGATAATTGTTTTAGGCTAGTGTTTAATACCAGCAATGGTCTTTAAACTCACTTAACTAGAGTCATATAAGAATATCTAGTCTGACAGTGCGTTTAACTAAAAACGATTGAGCTTTTAAATGTTCTGATGAAGTACACTATAAGTAAGAATTGTAGTGTTACAAACCATACATATTTTTTTATGATGTTAAAACCTTTTCGCTCTTTAAATAGTTTGTTTTGTCAGTCGGCCTTTTCAAAACATGTGCACCTGTGTACTGGCTGTTCTTTTATTCTTTTAGATTTTAAATTTCGTAGACATTTGTATTTGATGGTCTTTGAACACAAAATTTGTTTTTCGTCACTCCGATTCCCGTTGCGATACTAATCCCATGATTTTAGTGAAATATTAATTTCTGAGAACTCATCAGACTTTCGGTATAAGCCCTTTTGTCTATTTATTGTTGATCCGTGATATTCGTTAATACATTTTAATTCGAAAAAAACTACGTAAACGCTGATGTGTGGTTTAACACCAATGTGATCATCATGCGACATCTTGAAAAATGTAGATAAACGATCAAAATAAATAATGAATAATAAGCGCGAAGAAATAAAAAAAAATCACCTGAATAAAACACTTTTAACCTTGAGTTTCTGGGTTCGATTCCCGGGTCAGGCTGTTTTATTGAATTTTCCTATCTGGAGTTTCTCTGAGGCAGTCTGGAGTCTTAAGTTCAACAAACCTTTTTCTTTTTGCTCAACAATTACTCCTATTTGCTATTATCTAAAAATATTTTTACCTGAAACATTCAAAGATAGTTTTCATTATTATGCTCACACACTTTTCATATTAAATCCTTTAATTTTTTTATTATTAATGAACAATTAAATAATGTTGAATATTAACATAGGGCATCGAAAAATTCATCCGCATCACTGTCGAAAGGAAAGGTGCCCAAAAGGCTGGCAGCATTGCCACGTTGTATGGCAATGCTAATTCTTTGTCCAAAAAATAGGCCAGCCCTTTGGTCACGTGTAGAGTCGACCAACCGCTTGGCGATGTCCCGAAAAACTAAAAGGGCACTCGGACCCCATGGCCCTAGTGTTTCAACCCCAAACGGCTCAAACATATAAGTCCCAATAAGATTGTAGTATTTGCGCCGTTTGAGGTTTTCCGCACCTGCAGCAGCTGCCCCAGCACAGCCTACCGTGCTAGGAAGATGGGATGGCGCAAGGGTGTCGACACACGTTGCATCCCACACCAAAGGCCTACCTACCTTCCAAGGCATTATGGTCATTCCGTCTGGTCTCTTCCCATCGTCGCGTGCCAAGCCAATGGGTTGAATTGACAATTGGCAATTGACCCAGACTTCTAAGCAGCCCTGTTCTTCTTTCAGGAGGCAAAGTTATTCCCTGAAGGAGCGGTATATGATGATTAACTAATCCGTATTGAGTAATATTTTGTGTAGTTTCTTTCTCAGTAATTTCCCTCCCTATCTGCTTACCCAATGAATCCCTCTTTAATCCGCGTTTGTAAACGGTCTTTCTCACCTTGAACCGGGTTACCCCAGTCCTAACTTCATCGAACATCCCTTTGAAAAGAGTCATGATTTCCACAATTGGGGTTGCAATCATGAAATTTATTGAAATCTTTAGTGTTTTTAATATTTTTTTTTTATTTTTTCAATCAACCAATTGCCCTATGATGGGAAATCATGGGGCATCGAAAAATTCTCCTTTTTGTATTATACTTGCACATATTATTTTTTTTAAGTCTGTTAGATTTTATATTAACATTAAATATTTGCAATGAAAATGTACCAACATTTTTTTTCATTTCACAAATTTCCTTATAACTTTTAAATGCGCTTTCCAATTTACATGATTTAAAATGGAATACCATTTTTACACTCAATTCCACTCGATGTAATTTAAATTTCTAAAATATTTACACAAACAAAAAAGTTCATTTTCAAATATTAAACTCGTAAATTTTCAAAATACCTAACATATAAGTAGCGACATCTAGCTATGGTGTAGGGAACTTTTTTTTTGACATCTCCAACCTTAGAACTTATTGCTAATTGCTACAGATGGCGTTGTTACCTGTCACTTGTTCATTTTAGTGATGTGATACAGTTTGGTGATATTAGGGTTGGGACACAGTCGATAATTTTTTATCGAGTTCGAATATTTTTTTCATGTGGTTTAATTTTCAAATTCCTTCATTATATCTTTTAACCCTCAAAACATTAAGAGTTTGCCTCTCTTGATTACACCCTGTATTATGATTCCTATTAAGTCTTTTTCTGCTTTATCCTTTAATTCCTGAGCGTTTCAGCTCACCTTTTTATTTTTTGTTTATTGTTGTGTTACTAGCTTTCTTATCGCTAGGACCACTTAGTCCCTCGGACATTCTTTGACTTAAGTTGACTCTTTCGGACTTAAGTTGATGTTATTTGTTTATTGTTGTGTTATTAGCTTTCATATCGCTAGGACCACTTAGTCCCACGGACTCTCTTTGACATAAGTTGACCTTCATTGACTTATGTCGTTTTTTTTCTTGACATATCTCAACTGTCACTGATTCATGTCGATTCTTTTTGACTGTCGTGCTTTGAGTATGTCGCTTTCTGTGACAAATGTCGTTTTTTTGACACAAGTTGAGCTTCCTTGACTTACGTCGCCTTTTTTTGACAAATGTCGTTTTTTCCTCTACTGAGGCTATTTGATTGTGCCCAAGTACTTTCTTTTACTTAATAGTTCTAATTAATTAATTATTTCGTTTATTTATATTTTTTCCTTATAAAATACATTTTTAAATAAATAAAAAACATTTAAAAATATAAAAAATAGTGGTCCGCCGGTGTCGGGAGCAGGGTCCAAGCTACCGGTGGTTAGGGCTGCAGAGATAGGAACCTCCTCACAATACGAGCCGTATCGAGGAGTACTGCCTTCTGAATCTGGCCCTTGATCCAACCGCCTAACGAGAGCCTCGAAAGATGTTGGTCGAGGCTATCGGCTATCAGGCCGTTGGCCGTTACTACAATCGGCACAATGACAGCCGAGTCCACATTCCACATGTCAACAACCTCGTGAGCTAAGTCGAGATATTTTATTTGTTTCTCTTTCTCAGCTTTCACGAGGTTCCCGTCATGTGGAATGGTAACATCGATAATCATTGCGCGGCGCGCTAATCGATCTATCACCACTATATCAGGCTTATTGGCTACAATAGTCCTGTCAGTAATGATAGATCGATCCCAGTACAACGTGACATGGTAATTTTCGAGAACTGGGTCGGGCACATACTTGTAATACGGTACCTCAGAGTCCACAAGCTTATATTTCAAAGCAAATTGCTGGTGAATAATCCTGGCGACTTGGTTATGTCTGTGCAAGTACTCGCCGTTAGCCAGACGAGAACAACCCGATATAATATGTCTGATGGACTCACCCGGACGGTGGCATGCCCGACATACGTCAACCGTCCCGTCCTTCATAATATATCTCCGGTAGTTATTCGTCAAGATAACTTCGTCCATAATTGCACAAACGGAACCTTCAGTTTCCCCGAAAAGGTCACCGAAACGTAGCCAGGATACGGACGCTAAGAAATCTACACCGGGCTCATGAAGAGCCCGATAGAAGCGTCCGTGAAGCTCCTTGCTTTGCCATACCTTCTTGCGGTCATCGGTAGTAAGTACTACAGGTTTGCGCCAGTTCTCTTTAGCCATGGAGAGCGGGGTGAGTCCCTTGTCCACTGCGACCACATCACGGTGCATACCCACATCGGATTTTAAAAAATATTCTATTATTATATTAATTATTATTATTAGGGTAACTAGGTTGATTAATTAGTCTTAACGTATTTTTTTTGTTTAATTTATTTATCTTTCTCTAGTTTTACGTTGCCACTTTAAGCGTTGTCATCTTTCTCGTCAAACTTTCTACCCTTAGGGTTGTCACTCTTCTTTTTTTTCTTCTTTCATATTCTTTACTTCACTTTAATTTTTTTTTTGTTGGAAAGGGGGTAATGTAGTGTTACAAACTGTAGCATTAAAAAATGAAAAATACACATTTGCCAATTGAATACGTATAATTTTTAAAATGAAAATCCGAGAATTTATAAAAATATAAAAAATACAAAATGAAAGTAAAAAAAGGTACTTCGATACTTAGGTTTAAATGTAAACAAAATGACAAAGATTTATAAGGAAGTTTTGGGTTTCTTTTTGCAAATAAGTAAATTATGGTTATAGTGATTTAGCAGTTCAAGTAAACGAGAAGAAACTTGGATAAAAATAAAAAAGTCTGTCCTACAAAGGGTTGCAACGCTCGTAGGTTCGACTTATAGTACTATTCGACAATTTGATATGCAAATTTAGTTAAATCGCTATAATAATTTGAGGAGTAACAAATAAATCAATCAGACAGTTAAATTATTAAAAAAATGCTAGGCTACATAGAAAATTAAACTACTAAGTAAAAAAATAATTAAAATTATCTGAAGTTGGTCCAAGGATTCAGGAAAAAATAATTTCGTAGCTGCAGTATCTCTTAGGGGAGCTGGCAAGTTGGCTTAGAAGCACACCACGCCAAAAAAAGGTGTTAAACCACACATCAGCTTGCACGAACTATACGGAAAAATCGCTGCCCCGTGGGTGGAACCAGTTCTATCTGGTTTGGTGTATCAAAAGGCGCTATGCGCGTTTACGTAGTTTCTTTCGAATATCACGGATCAACAATAAATAGACAAAAGGGCTTATACCAAAAGCCTGATGAGTTCTCAGAAATTAACATTTCACTAAAATCATGGGATTAGTATCGCAACGGGAATCGGAGTGACGAAAAACAAATGTTGTGTCAAAGACCATCAAATACAAATGTCTACGAAATTTAAAATCTAAAAGAATAAAAGAACAGCCAGTACACAGGTGCACATGTTTTGAAAAGGCCGACTGACAAAACAAACTATTTAAAGAGCGAAAAGGTTTTAACATCATAAAAAAATATGTAGGGTTTGTAACACTACAGAATGTAAATAATGGAAAAATGGTGACATTTTGTATTATTTCACATTTTACTAAATCAATAACTATTATTCAAAAACACATCTCAGTAATGGGCCGACATTTTAATGTTATTTACATTAAAAATACTTCGAATAAACCTACTCCGCAGATAGTTCAACATTATAATAATAGTAAGATAAAAGTAATATAGAAATATTTTAAATTATAAAGTTAATATACAAAGTACTTACTTTTTTAAAGATTTATATTAAGTCACCCGGGGCTATTGTAGCCAAGGGGCAAATGTAGCTAATTGAAATAACTAGTTACCGTTTCGTTATTAAAATAAGTGACATCTATGGCTGTAAAGAGAAACTTCAGTTGAGTTAGGTAGCAACAGATGGCGCAACTAACACTTAAACTGTTTTATCTACGGAGCATGTTTTTAATCTGCCATTTGAAGTAATGTCAGTGATAAATGGTCGGTGGGAAAATATTCTCGAAAAAATTGTTTTTGTGCAAAATTAAGAGGTGTTTTGTAGCGAATCGTGAAACTAGGAAAGGTAAGTCATTTTTCATTCATTATTTTCATCCTACGCTTAGCTAAAATTATGATTTCTGTACCAGCTACGTCCACCCCACCAAAAATTGTAGGTGGTGTAATTGTAGCTACTTTGACAGGTACAATTGCCCCCGCGCTTATATATGAAAATCTAAAACACTAGTGATGCCAAGAAATCGATTGAAAGAGCGACTGGTAATAAATTTGATAAGTTACCAGTCCTTTAAAACACGTGATTGTACAAGTGATATAAATGTACGAATTATACAGGGTGTTTGGCAGAACATTGAACATACGAAAATGGTGGATAGTTGGGGTCATCTGCTACTTACTCAGCCCTAATTTATTTGGCCCTGGCCCACTGGATATTTTTAATTATTTTTTTTTATCTTTTTCTTGTTTCACCACTTTCTTAACTTTAAAGTGTAATTTTTATTAAAAGTGGGTGAAACAGGCAACATTTAGTTTTTTTATTCATACTTTTATGTTGGCAGATTCTTATAAAATTATTGCTTTATTCAGATGTTAGCTAGAAAAAAAGTTATGAGTCCTCAAACTTACAGAAAGATGTAAAAAAATACTTAAATCTTAATTTCAACTTGCATTTAAAAAAAAACAAAAAATGATTGAGGAGTTCCAATTCTAGCAAAACATCCCTAGTGTGTGAGCTTTCTAATGGTATGTAATTTGCTTTTATAAAAAAATAACGTTAAAAGTTATTTCATAATTTTATCAAGCCTGACATTTTTGACGAAACTCTACCTTTACGGAAAGTGAAATGTTTTGCGAAGTTATGCGACAGGAGATGCTGCTGCGCACAACGACTGTAGAAATCAGACGTAGATGCCGCGCCTGTATTGTAAATGAAGGGCGTCAATTCGAACATTTGTGATTTATTATTTAAATAAATTATTTAACATTTTTTAATTGTTTCCTTAAAACACCTAACTGGTACAGCATAATTTGAATCGACCATTTAATTTTTACCAACCTTGCAGTATTAAATTTCGCAAAACATTTCACTTTCCGTAAAGGTAGAGTTTCGTCAAAAATGTCCTACTTGATAAAATTATGAAATAACTCTTAAAGTTTTTTTTTTATAAAAGCAAATTACATACCATTAGAAAGCTCACACACTAGGGATGTTTTGCTAGAATTGGAACTCCTCAATCATTTTTGTTTTTTTTTAAATGCAAGTTGAAATTAAGATTTAAGTATTTTTTTACATCTTTCTGTAAGTTTGAGGACTCATAACTTTTTTTCTAGCTAACATCTGAATAAAGCAATAATTTTATAAGAATCTGCCAACATAAAAGTATGAAAAAAAAAACTAAATATTGCCTGTTTCACCCACTTTTAATAAAAATGACACTTTAAAGTTAAGAAAGTGGTGAAACAAGAAAAAAGATAAAAAAAAATAATTAAAAATATCCAGTGGGCCAGGGCCAAATAAATTAGGGCTGAGTAAGTAGCAGATGACCCCAACTATCCACCATTTTCGTATGTTCAACGTTCTGCCAAACACCCTGTATATATATTGTTGGAACTACAATGGGTAACGCTCTACCTGGCGGCTTTCTTATTCTAAGTTTGAATATTGTTTATATTGTGACACGCCCTGTGTCATAATTACTTCTGTCTGTAAGTCTCTGCACGTATGTTTGTTCCTATATAAAATATCAATAATCAATTATCTCAAGGCCTTTTAATCCTCTCCAAGTGATAGTTATCCATTCTCTCTAACATATATAATACATATTTCGCAGTGCTTTTTTGTATGGGAGGTCATTTTTTCCAAACTCCTTTGGGAAATATGATTATCAGTGGGTAATTAATTACGAGTATAAACTAATATCATAAAGAAGTTGAATACGAAAGTACGAATGTTTATATTTTTTTAGTTTGTAAGTTTGGATGTAATACTACTACTAAACCCATTTTCAAAAATTCTTTCTCTGATAGAAAGCTACCCTATTCCCGAGTGACAAAAGGTTTATTATTAGGACAGGCCGGGTAAAACTGCAGGTAATTTCTATTTCTACTACACAATAATCATAATATTGTAGTAACGACATAGTTACTTATGGATGGTTACTGTTGTTGTATAACTTATTACATAATAGGTTCCAATGTGTAGATGTTAATGGTGTGAAATCTTCCGGGCTACCAGTTCAGTTAGGTGTACCTCAAGGCTCAATACTGGGTCCATTCTTATTCCTAGTGTATATTAATGACTTACCATTCTATTTAAAGGGTATCTGTGACGTTGTACTGTTTGCAGATGACACCTCTCTTATTTTTAAAGTAGACAGAAACAGACATGATTTTGATGATGTAAACAGTGCACTCTCAATGGTTACGGATTGGTTTACGACAAATAACTTAGTTCTCAATGCCAAGAAAACTAAATGTATAAAGTTTGCCTTACCGAATGTTAGAAATCTGGGACCCAACATCGTCTTAGATGAAGAGGTGCTTAAGACTGTAGAATCAGCAGTTTTTCTGGGTATAACAGTAGATGCTAAACTTCAGTGGGGCCCACATATATCAAGCCTAGCGGGAAGGCTCAGTTCAGCCGCCTACGCCGTCAGGAAAGTAAGACAATACACTGACGTTGATACAGCTCGGTTAGTCTATTTTAGTTATTTCCATAGCGTTATGTCCTACGGTATTCTGCTATGGGGCAAAGCGGCTGATATTCAAAATATTTTTGTTCTTCAAAAACGAGCTGTTCGAGCAATTTACCAGCTAGGAGCTAGAGTTTCTCTGAGAGAATTTTTTAAGGATATTGGTATTCTCACGGTGGCATCACAGTTCATCTTCGCCAACATCTTATACATTAGGCAAAATATACATTTGTACAGTAAAAACAGTGATATTCACAATATTAACACCAGAAATAAGGACAAATTACGTGCTCCATTTCATCGGCTTCATAAGGTTCATAACTCATTTGTTGGTCTTGGTATAACTTTTTATAACAAGCTACCTTCTTCTTTGCTAGATTTGCCTTTTAATGCGTTTAAAATTAAAGTTAAATCCAAACTTCGTTCAAAGGCATACTATTCTATCAACGATTACTTAAACGATAAGAATAGTTGGTCGCTGTGATTAACTCAAGACAATGTTTATGTTATGTTCTTTCTCCAGGATCAGCTTACATAATGACAGGTTACATGAGTTAAGTACTAAAATTGTTTATTTTATTTGACAAAAATATAATTTAATGTATTGTGTTGCGTAAATTATTTTGCATAGGTACTATTGTATAGAATCTAGTTCTTCTAACTGAACAGACAGCTGTGCTGCTGGGGAGTTTGTTCCGCTACTTCTTCTTCCCAGCTAAAGCACTAGGAAGTGGTGAAGGGCGGGCGTTTTGTGGGGACTGTCTTACTGTAATTTTGACGTTCAAAAAGTGCTGATTCTCAGCCTAATTTGAATAAAGGACTTTTGATTTTGATTTTGATTTTTGATTTTGTATGGATATTTTAACAAACTTATTTTTTGCAGTCGCTCCATGTAAAATACTGGTATTCAGCTGCATCCGGTTAGACTGGAAGCCAACCCCAACATAGTTGGGAAAAGGCTAGGCAGATTGATTGAGGTACATAGGCTTCTAAAGCACCGCATTCATACATAATATTATGTACCCCTAGCAATATAAGCCAGGTCCAGCAATAAGGTAGGTAGGTAGGTAGGTAAGGTAATATGTTATTTTATAAAATGAAACAGATTTTTTTAACTTATAAGGATATTTTTTTATTTCGTCAACATAATTTAACCTCTCGTTTTTATGTGCGAACAGTGCGTATGTTAATATTTGTCGGATCCAAAACGCCGCCATTCGTATGTGAAAATGAAATTAAAGTATAATCTTTTAGTTTCAACCTCACAGAAGTTGAATTTTTACTGCGAAGGTAAGTACACTGTGAATAAGTATATGTATTATTAACAAATTATTCAAGCGCCCGATGTCTGTTGTATATTTACTGAAAAGAAATATTTTATTAGATATGGAGTAACATAAAACTTTTGTAATAATCTAATAAAACGTTGTCTATTCTAATTTAAGGTATCGTGCTAGTAGTGTTAGAACACAATGAAGCAAAATACTTCAATTAAACCGTGTTTTCTTATGTTTTTCTAACCTTAGTCAAATCAATTCGTAACCTATACATGGTGGGCAAATGAATTTCATGGTGGGCAAATGAATTTAGGGATCCGTAGTAACTGCCCAAAACCTTATTTATTTTACAATTTCAGAGTAGGTACAAATTCTTTATACTTTTATTAGTATGTTTGTTGTTTACTGTTTTTTATGTAGGTGTAACGTGTAGGTACAGTGGAGTTATTATTTTTCTAATGAAATTTCGTGACCGTGTGATAAATTAATACTAGGTAGGTATCTCGTATGTATTCCTACAATACTTAAAATTTTAACAAAACAGTACGAAGACAGGATTTTAATCATAATGAAATTATGATAATACGAAATGTACCTAAATATTTATCTAATTTTTATACAAGGTATATTTGTTTTGTTAGCAGAGTATACCGAAGCGCCTTAATCTCAAGTTGCATGTTGAGGTGCGAACTATTTCATTCAGTTGGCTGACCAATCATCATTCGTCTTGCTAGTGCATCTCACTCTCACATACGCACCGAATGAACGTGCAAGTAAGTACTTACTTCAATCAGTCAGTCAGTCTCAGCTTGCTGTGCGCTGCGCTGTTCTAGTGTATTTCTATTAGTTATTACCACATATTACGATCTTTGAACTAAATATACAAGTATTTAGTGTAAGACTCACCATCTTTTACCTATTTCCGTTTGTAACTGTGATTGACTATATAGGTACTGTTGTACTTTTTTAAGTCGGTTAACTAGGTACTTGTAAGCTCATACCAAATAAATTATTTGGCCTGAGCTTGTAAAGAACTAAACTAATAATTGTATTTTAATCAATGAATGAATGTTTCTTTAAAAAATCGGCTATTTTGTATTGATTATACATACCTACCTACAAGAGGACTAGAATTTTAGCCAGAACTGTAGGTACCTACATAAACAAATCAAAACGCCGTAAATACCTACGTAGTACTTAAATAGGTACAGTTATTTTCTGTTATCAAGCGTAGGGCACCATTTTTGAGTATTTTTAACGTAAAAGCTGTTCATAAATTGGTTTTTCAATGTATCTAATAGCCCGAAGCATCAAAATATTTTGGGTTTGTGGCTTGTGGCATTATTCTTCTTTTTTGGTTTGTAATTATTTTAAGCTATCTGTATAAATACCTACGTTCAGTTCATTTATGAGTTTATGACTCACGTAAATTTACCTGTGCGTAAAAGAGGTAGAACTAGTGCTAGGTCGGATTTGGCTATTGGTATCGATAACCAGTACATACTTATTTGTATTCAGAAACAAGCCAAGTTGAATTGAATTAAACGAGCTTTTTAATTTAAATATTCTTTTAAACTAGCTGGCCCGGCGAACTTCGTACCGCCCCGCCAGCCGATCTGCCCCCGCTTTTTAAATCTCTGTTATCTTCTAAGATATTCATATTAATGCAACGAATTAATAATGATATTCTTAATTCGTTGTATTAATGATATGCTGTAAAGGGCAATTTTGATCTCCATGAAATGCACATCGTATCTAATGTATTTAATTGGATAAGGAATAATACTGTTTGTTTAAAATAGCTTGGTTTTTTTTTGTAATATGTAAAAGATAAAAATGGTTATGTGGGTTATCCTTAGGAGATAGACATATGCCATCGCGGACTTTTCTGTAGACCTGTATAAGATACACAATTCCACCATACATCATTTTATTATGTTGAAATGGAACGCAACCAATAAGCTGCCACATCTGTCACCTGTCAATATGTCACTGTCTTTTGTCTTTGACTTATAGCTAATGTGTGTCACGTATCTTCTCAAAACTCTGTACAAGTATTAACTTACAATATAAAATATTCCAAGTTTCCAAGTTCCATGTTCTTTATTTATTTCAATAGTCATTACACAATCAGTTAATTTCCTACATATTATATCTCAAAGGGTTTAGGTAGCGTTTTCGTTGAAAGCTCAAGACGCCTTATTTTTTCCGACACCTCCAACAAATATCATTATATTTTAGCCAATATATACAAAACCTTGTTATTATATACTTGCCCTTCAGTGGAATACAACAATGGCTAATTTAAAAAAAACTATTTTTAACACATTGATAAACTTAGTATATTTTTTTTATATACCTTCATAAATACATCATACAAACATATAAATGTAATGCAGGACAAGGTAAGGAAATTTAAAAAACTGTTAATAACAGCAAGGCACTTTTGTCCTCGATAGCAAAGACGTATAAAATGGTTCGGGATATCATTAAATCTCTATCGGGGTAGTAGGTATGACACGGGCTTATAATTATGAACCGGCAGAGAATGCGACTGCAGCCGCATGCCACGAAAATAATATTGATTGTATTATAAGTAATTAGGTGTTTAATATTCTGTTAATTAATTTAATTTCAGAATGCCGTACAAAATAGTACGAACTTTTGAGAAAGGAAAAAACATGCACTGGATTGCTCCTTCTCCATGGGAACGTAATAATGTGGTAAAATGGCCTAAACACAATGCGTTAAAACTTGTGAAATCCGCAAACACCTTACCACAACCTGATTGGCGAGACATAAAATGTCAAGTCAAAAGAAGAAATATTCCAACTTACGAGGAAGCTGAACGCGAACTAGATTTTTTATTGGCTAATACAGATACCGATGAAGAGACAAGAGTCACCAATAGTAATCAAGCTAGCCGAAAAGAAGAGCATTTAAATGTGCTCATGCAACAATTGGTATGTATGGCTGTTATTGTGTTAATGAGTCAGTACTAGGCTAATTAATACAAAGGGTTTAGTTATTTGTAAATAAATAAATGCCATCAAAAACATAACTTGTAAAAAACAACTGAGTTCTTCTACCGTAAAAAGTTGTGAGGTCCATGTAATACCAAGTCGGTTAATTTATTCAGTCCCTACTTAAGGGTCCTTCTGTCTTAAGTTATTACGTAATTATGATGTTTTTAAAAGTAAAGAAATATTCTATTCTATACTAATTAGCTAACGTAACAACATCTTATAGTGACCATACCAATATTAAAAATCTTTTATGTTTTAAATAAATAGATTGACTTGAAGCGCCTTATCTGGGGGCACTCCCGTGCCCCCAAATAAATTAGATCAACATTTACCAAACAAGTCGACGGTGAAAAGTAGGATCAAATTACAGTCGCCAGCACATCAAGTTACCACAAACTGTCAAATTTTCTCAGTCGATTTTGAACTTAACAAACAACACTTTAAGGTTTAAAATCATTTTGAGAAATTTGATTACTGGTTATTAGTCGATGCCATAGAAATCTTTAAATTGTTCCACAAAGTATTGAAGCAGTTCTCTGGCTACTGGTAAGAACGCATTATATTTCTTAACTGTACATATAGTTATTGCACAGAAAAACTTCAGAAAGTGTTGATACACATCGTCACGAAGGACATCAATCAGTGCGACTATGCTCACATAATGTAAAAATGTTCTGAATTCTGATCCCTTCCAATGAGCAAGACAATCAAGTGTACGTATTGATCGATGTATCTCTGAAGGCATTCTACATTTAATCAAAAATCCGTTAACTTTAATAATATCCCTTGCACACCATTTTGTAGTGTACATCCCAAAATTTCCATTACGCCATCCAACTAATAGCCTTTTCATTATTCCAAGATCCATAAGATGTAGCGAATCTCCCACAGGAAAGTCTTCAACTATGTCGATTGGAAGTTCTAATAGTGGAGAATCAGTTTTATGATGAGCACCATATTTCTTGGCTCTAAAGTCTTCGTCGTTTCTATTGGGAAATTTTCGCGAAAAATATGTCACTCTATGAGAACGGTGAGAGTATTCACCCACAGTTGTACATTTTAAACAACCATGCATACCATTAAAGTTGCATACCCCTGAAATACGAGAAAATGTTTTATTGTAAACACCGTCTTTAATAGGTGATATTCTGAATAATGGTAAAATATATACAAACAAGTAGTATTTTCACAAAAATATACCGACTTCATACGAAATTTTGGTTAATATCTTGAAAACTACTTAGCCGATTTTAATGAAACGTGCACTGTTCCCTATGTTGAAGTAAAAGTAGGCTATAAAAAAAACAAAATCTCATCAATAGTTTCGGAGATATGCGTGGACAAACATACATACACGTCTAAAAGTTTGTACATTGGATTGGAAGCCCTAATTATCATTTGTGAATTTTATGCAGTTCCAATAATATATTACATGCATACGTGTCGAAGTTATTACCACTACAAAGGTAGTTGGAGTACTTACAATCTTAGACCGACGTGCTTTTAGTAGGTATTGCAATACAATAAGTACGCACGCGAACATATATGAACAGATATGTACAATTCTATATACGTACTCTTATGTTATACAAACCTTTAATGAAAGCTCGGGCAGGAGAATCGCAGATGAAACATCTGATTTTGACAGAAATATTTTTGTTTTGTATTTCAAGGCCGTCTTGTAGTAGACATTTAAGCTCCATTTACACGGCGCCATTTTATTGCCTGTGGCATACCATAAAATTGAAAGGCAAATATCTGGCATCGTCTAAACAACACGTACAATATTGTTGCACGATACGGGCAACTTTGAAAACTTGTATAAGCATGTACAAAAAAATCGCACAGTACGTACAATAAAATCGCATTCAATTCTGGCATGATCTGACATTTGTGCTGTCATTGAAATATGAGTGCGGTAAGTGAGGGTGTGGTAATCGTTGTTGCTATTTTGAGGCAAGAAATCAAATCAAGAACAACTTGAAAAATATCTTGAGAAGCGTTCAATAAAACTTAATGAAATATTATGTCTAGGCAAAACTTGCATGCAATAATCTCCTGTCAATTTTATTGCCTGGTGTAAGTCGCATGCGATTTTATTGAATGGCAAAACTTGCATTCAATTATTGTACATGCCATTTTATGGAATCGCACGCGTGTAAACACTTCATGCATTTCTTGAATGTCAAAAAACTTGAACGTGCTTTATGGCATGCAATTATTACTCTTGATCGTTCCAGAAACTCGCCCCGTGTAAACGGCGCTTTAGTCTCAATGACAAATTCTTCTAAGTAATCTTTTAAGTTCTTTGTTCTTAAGAATTTATTATTATCTTATTCTTAAGAAATAGGATCAGTAACAGATGTATTTAAGACAGCAATGTGAGCAGATAATTTTTCCTTATTAAGCTTTAACATAAAATGGTCGAGGCAATTGTGTAGTCTAGTAGGAAAAGTGTGTCCAGCCAAAAGTCCATGCATAGTTAACATTGCAGAATAGTTTTGTCTATTGTTACGCTCCTGGGCTTGCTCAGCTAGAGTTGGCGTAAGATTTATATTTAAATCCCCAGCCAAGGTAATGCAGTTACAGGATTTTATGGAGTTCAAATATGTGTCGAGAGAGTTAATAAACATGTCCGCGTTGGCATTTGAAGGGGATCGATATACCGCCAGTATAATATTGTTATCATTAGTTTTAATTTCTAAAGCTGAGGCATGAGTCAATTTAATTTCTCTGACATTTGCTGCAATATTATTGGTGACGTACACAACTACTCCGTCGTTTTTATTTATATGATTTGTTGTTTGCAAGGATGAGAAGTTCGTAATAGTGGGTATAGGTTTAATAGGATTAAGTTGACTTTCAGTTAGAATCAGGATATCCGGCCCAAATTTTAGACAAGACAGAGTCAGTTGGAGATCATCTAAGTTACTATAAACGCTTCGTATATTTTGGCAGAATATTTTGCAATCATTCTTTTGTACTTGTATGTGCTTAGACAAGTCTTCAATATCACAGTGAATAGCCTGAGCGATATTTGAATTGTCTATTTCATTGAGTGTGTGGAGCGAACTATCCATTAAAAAGATTAACAGGTCTGAGGATGAACTTCGAAACATATTTAAGTGCAAAATATTTACATAATTTTGATAACCGCGGAGTATATGCTTGTTGTGAGATTTCTAAGTGTGGGAGAGTGTATGTTTGTGAGTAGAATTCGATTGTTGTATGAAGGAAAGTATGCCTTAATGTGAATGTATGTGTAGTAGTACAATTATTTATAACAAAAAAAGTTAAAAGAAACATAATTTCTAAGAAAACAAAATAAAATAAAAAACGTAAAGAACCGTGTAGAATTAACAAAATACCAGGGTGTATACCCTGGTATTTTGTTAATTCTACACGGTTCAATATACGTGTTGCAGGTTTACGGTCTAGTCAGATTTCTTGCGTAAGCTGGTAGATCTGAGCTTCAGACCTGACCGTTATTCTTTGCGACGTTTCATCTCTCTTTAAATATACTTTGCCGTAGGCTGTCCAGCAGAATTTAAATTTCTTAGCCTTGACTAGATCACGGGCAAGAAAGTGCAGCCGATAACCTTTCGCAGTAAGCTGTTCCGATACAAAGATGGGAGAATCCGTATTTGAGCGGCATCCAAGATGTTTTGCGGCCAGCTTGCTTTGGTTTCTAATATTAAAAGACTTACACATCTTGAGCAGTTCAGTCTTCAAAAGTGTTGAGGAGGTTTCTACAATGATGGGACTATTTTGTTCATCCTTCTTGCTACTCACTCTGTACACGTCTTTGATACTTTTCTCAATTTTGCAATCAACGTTTTTAGACAGACAGAGTACCATTCCAATCAAGCCTTCTTTCGTTTCTCCACTCGTCTTCGGCACGTTTTTTAACTGAAAATTTGATTTTCGATTTGACATCTGCATATCTTCGATTTTGTTTTCTAAAAAGCAAACGTTTTTCGTTAATAGCTTGATGGCCATCTTTCAGCCTAATTTTTTTGAAATTGAAAAGAAAACAATGGTATCATGGATATCGCAAAGATTTTGCAAACACCTAATGATACCCTGAAAGCAAGAGAAGATGCGAGATTGATTTCACTTAAAGTAAGAGATTTGATCTCAACTTGTAGCAGCAAAGAAAAGAAAGATGAGTTTTTGAATTCGGGACGTTATGTCGTCGGGACTATTTAAACAAATGGGGGCACCCATAACTGGACTTAAAGATTATTGAATGGATGTTAATAAAAAAAGACAATACCGTTGAGTATAACAATATTATTCCATCAATACAGCAAAGTGGAGTGCTACTAACATAGTCTTAAGCCTTTTTAACCGACTTCAAAAAAGGAGGTTTTTATTAACACAAGTTTTGTTTATATTCAAATATGTATGCTTAGGTTAAGGTATTTATCTATGGGCCTGTGTCTGAAATAAATGGTTTATTTATTTATTTATTTAATAAGTTTCGCATTGGAAAAGGGGTAAGTTTGGATGACAGCAAATTGTTTGATGAAATCACAGTTTTAAATAAGATGTCAAGCAACAAAGTCAAGATTTTTTTGAGGTGAATGCCAATAACCAATGGACAATTAATTATTCTGAAGGCAGCTGGACCAGGAAAACTTACGCAATTAACTAAGATATGCTCTTATACAAGGTGTAACATAAATAACGCACAACCTCTTAAGGGGTCATTGTACTTAACATTATGAACAACTTTTACTATGGGACCAAACCTGAAATCGCGAAAACAAAATCAGCTGACCTGTGCATTTATCTACATCAAACTCGTCAAAATGTAGGGAGCAGTTGATTTTTTTTTCGCGATTTTTAGATTTGGTCCCATAATAAAAGTTGTTCATAATGGTGCGTACAGTGGTCTGCATCAATTGGGTACCACAGTAGTATTCAAATTAACTTTGCTACAACTTTGCAATTCAAACAATACATCCTTAAGAAAATACAAAAAGTGTTTCTTAAGCCTTGACGAGATTTGAACCATCGAATCATTGGTTATTCAATGATTACCGCGAGCTCTTACCAACTAAACCAGTTAAGTAGTTAATAACTCAATCATCATCATCATTTATTTATTCATAAAACATTTTTTACATTGTGTTGAATATTTATACACATATACAAAACAAAGAACTATGAATTATTAAAACATTCCAAGTATTAGATATTAGAAAAAAAAAAAAAAAAAAAAATAATGTCAAAACTTTTAAAAATAATTATATGGTCGTTGAAAAATAATAATGTCAATCTGTAAACATAATGTCAGACATGTCTAAAAAATATAATGTCAAATAGTTTTCAATTTATATCATAATCTAAGTGTGAAACATTAATTATTGTGTGACGTTAGTTCCAATATATTATAAAGACATTTTTCTAATAAAAAGGCCTTTAATTTTGTTTTAAACAAGTGGGTGTTATAAATCAGGAGCTTTAGCTCAGAAGGCAACTTATTAAATATCTCTACAGCTTGGTACTTCGAGCAATGCTCTACTACATTTAATTTTGGTGCTATTTGTTGCTTAAAAATTTTTCTTCGCGTGCTCTCTCTAATCTCACGTTCTTCTTGTGATTCAAATTCATGTAGATACTTAGCAAAATGACTTAAGAGGACCAATATGTATAGGCTAGGTACTGTTAAAATTCCCAATTTTTTAAAGTAATCCCTACATGAGACACTTTGTGCAATTCTGACTATTATCCTTATGGCTCGTTTCTGTAAGATGAACGCTCTTTGCCAGTTATAACTGTAACTATTTCCCCAGAGCACTATGCTATACCTTATCCTAGACTCGACCAGCGCATAATAAACAGCCTTTAACTGTTCCACGTTCAATTCATCCCTAAGGCTCCTGAGTGCGTAACATGCTGACGATATGGATGATTCAATAACAGCAAGCTCTGGCTTCCAATTTAAAAGCGAATCTATATTAAGACTGTGGTCGCATATTTTCGCGCTCGGATTTTAAACATCTGACGCTCGACGCCGCGTAGCGAGTGCGCGTGTGTGCGTTTTTCCTCATGTACGGCACACAGTTGCGATGCTGCGACGACTAAACGATCTTGATCTGTAGCTATGGCGTACCTATATTTTTTTGAAGTAAAAGCTAGAGGTTTACGGAGAAAATAAAAAGACTGTCCACAATACATTATTAGTGTATTTTAATTAAATAAATAAATAAAATAAATAATAATTTTAATTAAATTTATACAAATATGGATGAAGAAAATAATATTATATAGGTACTTATAAAAACTAAACTCATTTTACTTATTTGCTTAAGTATTTGTATACTTGTAAGTATATGAAGTTTTATAAAAGTATTTGTATTTGACGACACGGTTGGCGCAGTGGCTGAGCAATTGACTGCTGCGCAGCATGTCGTGGGTTCGATTCCCGCACGGAACAAATATTTGTACGACCTACAAGTATTTCCGAGTCTGGGTGTTTTTCTATCTATAATATTTACAAAAAAAAATGTATATAAGTAGTTTATAAGCCATCTCGTTACCATAACACAAGCATTAGGCTGCTTAGCTTGGGACTAGATGGCGTTGTGTGAAATGTCCAAGGATATTTATTTATTATTTATTTTATTTATTTGTCTAAGGGGATTGATCGACTTTTCCTTGGATCTATAATTTCTGGGAAAACACAATCAGAATAAAATTTTGTTAACAGCGGAGCCATCTTTTGTCCAAAATCATCGTTTTTTTGTGTAAAACAGTTCAATTTAAGCCCTATTTCAATGTAGATAAAGACGCCACGCGATAGCTATAATTATTTATTTTTCTTACGGCATTATAGGTTTAGCAACTACATCAAGTTCATAAAACAGTTGAATTTGAACCAACAATAATACATAAATACATAAAGCCGCCTCATGCGCAAATGTTTGGTTTACTGTTTTCAAATTTCAAATAGGTAGGTCACCCCGCTGCCACAGAATAAATAATAGTACTGCTGCGTTCGTGTGGGTTTGGTTTTATAATGTTTATTAGCCTAGGCAGGTATTGTACGTGCCCAGTCGACCTAATGACTATACAGTCGACCACACGTCGCACGTCAGTGGTAAGTGATAAGGATTTGTATAGGTATCGTTTTCATAGTTTTCGATTTCGACTATAGCCAATAGTGAAGTCAAAATTAAAATCCAAGATGGCGGCTGCGAAAATTTTAAAATTGTTCGTCATGGATGTCGTTTTCATAGTTCTTGAGTGTGCTAAAGCCGATATTGGCGTTAAAATGTAAATCCGAGATGGTGGCTGCGAACATTTTCAAATTTTTCGTCATGGGTGTCGTTTTCATAGTTCTCGAGGATGAAGCCGATAGTGAAGTCAATCATCCTAGAAGGGATGATTGACTGCTCTATGCGGCCCAAGAGAGCAATGCAATGGTGGCCCAATGGTAACGATCCCGACTTACGAGTAGGTCATGGTTTCGAACTCAGGCAGGCACTTTGTGTAAATAATTTCATCACCACTACTCTCAAAACAGTGAAGGAAAATATCGTGAGGAAACCGCCTAGAACCAAAAATTCGAAGACATGTGACATCTACCAACCCGCACTGGGTCCTCGTGGTGTATTACGGCCCACTCCCTCTCACCGAGAGGAGCCCTGTGTCCCAGCAGTGGGAACATTATAGGCTGATTATGATTGAAACCCATTATGTTGTGAGCGAGCACGTTTCAGTGCCAGAGGTCATCACTGATGTGAGACAAGAAGATATATTACGCTCAACACCGCCGCGCGCGGCCCTTGTCCGATCAGAGCGCAGCTAGCCGCGCGTGGCAGCCGCGCTCAAATGCCGCTCTATATTTGGACACACCTTTATATAGAGCCTTTATCTATGCCTCACTCGTTTCGTATCGTTTAGTGCGGTCGCAATTTGAGTGTATTTCCCATAGTTTTATTGATGTTTTCCTCGACCCCTGTTTTCTTTCTGCGGACTTCTGATCTTGCTTCTTGTACGAACCTTGCTACCACACCGGACACGGTACGTAGAACCCCGCATAAACGTTGGACTTGAACTTGTTATTTTGTATATTACGACCAGCCTACCGATTTCATATTGGCACCATGGATCGTTGTGTAAATTGTGGCAAAGTGACTAGAGGCTGTAGTTTACGTGGTCGTCGAGCTGAAGAACTTCAAAAATCTGCTGTTAAGTACCTATATGTAGATCGTTATGTAACCTCACTTTTATTACATCTCTTTTAACTCGGAACTCAGACCGCGAAAATCCGCAAAATGTTCAGTGATGGTTTGATAATATAGTAGCTATAAATTGACACCAATTTCATCTTTTTACAACCCAGGCCCAGGCCCAAGTTTATATGACATGGTTTCCGTCTCCTTTGTCACGGATCCACAATAGAGATTGTGGCAGTAGAGATTTCAAATAAAAATCTGATATAAATTTTTTATCCATATTGATCCTCCAAAATTCTTGTAGCCATCTTGGATTTATATTTTGACTACACTATCGACGTTAGCACCCACAAGAACCATGAAAACGATACCCATGATGAAAAATTTGAAAATGTTCGCAGCCGCCATCTTGGATTTACATTTTAACGTCACTATCGGCTTTAGCATCCTCGAGAACAATTGGAACGACCCCCATGACGAAAAATTTAAAAATTTTCGCAGCCACCATCTTGGATTTACATTTTGACCAAATTATATTGTATTATTGATATTGTAATTACAATATCAATATTACAAGTAATACAACATAATTCAAGAATTGTAACATAATTCTCCTAAAGTGTGCCTATCACTTTAGCTTCTTAAAATATTACTTATTTGAAAGGATTAAAAATATTTAGTCGCACTACAATTTACTATATATCACGCGAGGCGCATGCGCGGCGGCGGGAGGTCAACCGACATAGGTCCAGCGTCGAAGAGCGCCAGAGCGCGACTGACTTAGGCCGTTCGATGCACCCGATTTTATACTCACTTTAAAAAATTATTTTCGTAAATGATTGAAGACAGATATGTTTTATTTTTTACACATATATAGTACAATCTTTCTTCTTACGTATAAAATGATTTGTGTTGCCAAATGACTTTTAGATTCTGAGAAATGACGTGTTTTTTTGTAGTCGATTTCTCGATTTTTGATTATCTTAGACGTGATTAAAATACAAGTTAATGAATTAAAAATCAAACTTTTCTCAATGCATTTTAAATTTCAGGATATGCCTCTTCGAATGAATACCACTTTACCTTCTTAATTAGTAGTAATAATTGGTGTAAGATTACTTCAAAGTTGAGCCTTCGCGCGTCATCTGGAAATCGCGCCTTCGAAATCGACTGTTTTCGTAGTCAATAATTCAATTTGAACAAGTTTTTTTTAATAGACTTTAAATAAAAAGATATGATAATTACGATGATTGAAGTCAAAAGAAGCTAAAAAAATAAATTATGTGACCAAAATCACTTCAAAATCTCCCAAGTTCTCGATTGACGTATGAAAAATGCAACAACGCTCTTAATACCTAAGAATTTAACCTTGTCAACTAAATCAATCCTGTCACCATTTATTTGTACATCTAAGTGGTCATTACGACGAGTCGTAGTCTTAAATAACATGAGGTTAGTTTTAACTGTATTTAACAATAAGTTGTTGGCTGTAAACCATTTGCAAATTTTTTCTATAATTATATTTGTATTTAATGTCAATTGTTCTATGTCTTTTGCCCCAATTATTATGTTAGTGTCGTCTGCGAAAACAACAAGTTTCTCATTCGGCTGAGTTTTATTCATGAAGTTGAGTAAGTCATTTATAAAAATAATATATAATATAGGTCCTAAAATTGAGCCTTGAGGCACCCCACGTTTTACATATGTCATTTTTGACTTATATATATCACTTCGTGATTATTCTCGTCTATACTTTTAATTTCTACGTACATTCGTCTATTTTGTAAATACGATGTCATAAGTTGTAATGTCTTGCCTCTTATACCGTAATGTTCGAGTTTGGAACGTAATAGTTCAAAATCTATGGTGTCAAAAGCGGAACTGAGGTCAACAAATAGTCCAGCTACTTTCATTTTTTCATTTAATTTACTAACAATGTCATTTATTAAAGTGTTCATAGCATCCGAGGTACCAACGCCTTTTTGATATCCAAATTGTCTCAGATTGATAATTTTGTTAATACCCAAATGTACCATCAGTCTAGTTTTAATAATTTTTTCAAAGATTTTTGATATGGTCGGTAATAAGGAAATGGGGCGATAATTTTTCGGGTCGGTCTTAGTGCCCTTTTTGTGTATTGGAATCACTTTGGCTAATTTCAACTGGTCAGGAAAGATTGACTCTTCGATGCATTTATTGAAGAAAACAGAAAGAGGCGAAGCTAATATTCCTATATTCTCCTTTATAATAGATATTGGTACATCGTCGAAGCCGCAAGGATGTTTATTAGCCATTTTGCTAACCAACTTTGCAATTTCATTTGGTTAGCAAAATGGCTAATAAACATTCTTGCGGCTTCGACGATGTACCAATATCTATTATAAAGGAGAATATAGGAATATTAGCTTCGCCTCTTTCTCAATGGATTATCAATCTACTTGGTGTTATAACTCTATCTCTATCATATAATGAATTAATAGTTTGTTAATAGAGGGTAGTTTAGCGAATCTATAATGAAGTTACGGTCTGATGAGTCTACGTCACTTTATCTTCATGTCTCTGTCTAATCGACAGATGTTATAATTTGAGGGTATTCATTAATTTTACTTACTTACGTTTTCTTTATAAAATTAATCCATACCCTCAAGTTATAACCACAACGGTTTATCTATACTATTACTCAAAACTCCGACCATAAACCTCTTGAAGTCATATTCGGTCCGAAGTCCAAACCCTGTGCACGGATTGAGCGTTGGATACTGAGACTTCAATCTTATAAATATAATGTCACTTATCGTCCTGGAAAAAATAATATAGCCGATCCCTTGTCTAGATTATGTAGGGGAGACCGGGTAGACTTCGGACACAGGGAGACAATGAAAACGTTCAATTTGCCGCTATTATTCATGTTCATTCAATCTTGTCTATGGTCGATATGTTGGCAAGCCCGCGATTATTGGTTTGAATCAGTCAGTTGACAGTTCGTCGCTGGAAAAACGTTGGTGAAGTTGAAAAAACGTTTTTTTTTAATTCTGATGTAAAATTTTCGATAGCCAGTGGATGGTTTATTTGTTATTTACAATCATATTAAGAGTGTTTTCTGTTTTTATTCATAAGGAAGTATTACCTGGGGATATTTGAAAACGTAAGTATTTATAAATTTCAAATATTTTTCTAACAATTTATTGATATTTTTAAATCCTCACTACCGGGGTAGACTTTGGACAAAGGTGTCCGAAGTCTCCCATTGTGTCCGTAGTCTCCCCGTATTAATATTTTGCTTAAAGGTCCTATTGCTTTTTGTTACAGTTAGGAGGATATACAGGTTAAAAGATGCCCAGGCATTATAAGAAAAAAACTAACCGCACATTTTCTCCTGAGGCACTAAGAAAAGCCATAATAGATGTACGATCCAAAAAAATTAGCATCAGGAAGAGTGCGGCTGAACATGGTGTTAGCAAATCTAGACTTTTTGATTATTTTAAAAAGACTAAAGGTGAGGATAACATTGAGTCTGTTGATTTAACAACTAATTTCAGAAAAAGCCAAGTTTTTCCTCCATTCATGGAAGCTGCTTTGGCTGAATATTTAATTAAATGCTCAACAATGTTTCATGGTCTCACACCTAAAGCTACTAGACGCTTAGCTTATGAGTATGCAGAGAGAAATAATGTAAAGGATCCGCCAAAATGGAAAGAAACCAAATCTGCAGGACCTGATTGGTTCTCATCATTTTTAAAACGTCACCCTACCCTTTCAATACGGACACCTGAAGCCACGAGTCTTGCACGAATGACGAGTTTCAATAGAACAACTGTAGCAGAATTTCAAAACAAGCTTGAAGATGTTATAACACGGTTTAATTTCACACCAACCCAGATTTATAATCTGGATGAAACCGGGATAACCACAGTGCAGCGTGTTCCAAAAGTCATTGCTCAAAAAGGGCAACATCAAGTAGGACAAGTGACCTCGCGAGAAAGAGGAGAGCTGGTACCACAGGTAGGAATCTTAAGTGCAGCTGGTCATGCCTTACCACCGGTTTGGATATTTCCTCGTCACCGCTTTGACAAAAGGAAAATGATGCAAGGTATTCCAGATACTGCAGGTCTTGGTTTGGTTTACCCTTCTGGCTGGATGACAAGTGAGAATTTTTTGAAGGTGTTGGAATATTTTGCTCGGAATGTGCGTTGTTCTATAGAAAACAAGGTCTTTTTAATCATGGACAACCATGAATCCCATCTATCAGTGGATGGATTAAAGAAGAAGGGTCATCTGTGACCCAAGCCCGGCGCAAACCAAACATATCTCATTTTTTTTGTTATTTTATGTATTTAAATATATATGACGGCGGGAACGTGGGCACAGAGATAGGTGGTTCATTTGTCCGACCCTGTGGTAAGAGTTCCATTGCGTGGGTTACTCAGGCAATGGATGAGTGACGTACTATCGCTAAACTTCCGTTCGCGACGACATATAGATTTTTTTTTTTGGATTTTAGTGGCTTACCTATTTAAATTGCCTTCGTAAGACAAAATATTATTTTTTAACTAAACCCGCTTAAAATCTTTTTCAAAAATGTAAAATCAATTGAGACGAGTTATTACCTACCAATAACTACAGAATTAAATATAAGTAGCTACATTATACCTATAGCCAAGTTTTGGTTAAAATAACAATGGAAATGGTCGTAAAATGATCGGCGATTCTACTTATCTCGCTAGTGTGACACACAAAAGAACTCGCACATGCTATCTCACTCCTGCACTCCCTACAAGAGCGAGATGTCTATATTTGGGTTTTTTACCAGCACTATAGGTAAATCGCGTACGTTATGTACAACCAAAAATTGACAATATTATTAGCGACGAGCAAAAAAACACAAGTTTTGGTGTTCCCCAAGGAAGTATTTTGGGCCCCACCCTTTTCCTGGTTTACATTAACGATTTGTGTAATTTAAATATCAAACAAGGCAAAATTATATCGTATGCAGATGACACGGCGTTAATTTTCACCGCTAAAACAAATAGCGAATTGTACGAATATGCTCAAATAGGTTTTAATACTGTATCTAACTGGCTTCAAAGCAACTTACTAACATTAAATGCCGATAAGACAAAATATATTCACTTCTCCATCCGCAGACCGATTTTTAACATTACTAACTCTCATTTGTATGCTCATCGTTGCGGACTCCGCTCAGTCAGCGTATGTAAGTGTCCTTTTATCCTCAAAACATGTAACATGAAATATCTCGGGGTTCTAATAGACGAGTCGCTCTCATTTAGACCACATATTGACAGTTTGGTTGCAAGAGTACGCAGGTTAATTTTTGTTTTTAAAAAACTGCGAGCTATTGCAGATAAAAAACTTATGTCACAAGTTTACTTGGCCCTAGGTCAATCTGTAATACAGTACTGTATTACTTCATGGGGTGGAGCACCAAAAACTTACTTACTGCCTCTTGAAAGAGCACAGAGAGCTATTTTAAAAGTAGCAAACTTCCATCCCTTTCTCTATCCTACAGATCTGCTATACAAATCTTGTAACGTGCTGACTGTTCGCCAGCTTTTCTTGGTATTAAAACAGCACACCATGCTCTCCTATAACATTGAAAGTACTAATAAGAGACGGAATGATATTGTATGTGAGTCAAATGCATCATCTAAATATGTCTTTGTAAACAGATTTTATACATTTTTAGGCCCATTTCTGTACAATAAATTAAATAGGAAATTAAGTATCTATAAATTAAATAATTACGACTGTAAAAAGATTATTCTGCAATTATTACTTAGCATACCATACAGTGAGACAGAGGATTTACTCGTTGTCTGTAAATAAAACATGTTAGTCTTTTAAGTTAATATTTAAGTTTTAAGTAGTCTTGTACGTTGTTAATTTTATATTTTATAATTCTAAGCACCTCTATAGCCTGAAACACAGGTTCTACCTAGTTCAGGCAAATGAGCAACTGTGTCCTCTTTAATGTTTAAGATAAGTTATTGTAAATGTGCACCATTTCATAAATAAACGATTTTTTTTATTACCTAAGTATACAATGTGTATCTATTTGTGATAATATAATAACATCTAAGGTTCTGTCATATATAAATGTAAAAGTGTAACTCGTGTGATTTTGTTGTTTACCAAATATAAATGTAGTTAAAATGCTATCAGGTTTTTATTGGTTTCCTACAAAAATACCCTTGTACTACGTTTCGTAAGGTTAGCTAGAAATAGGTTCAATTCCTATTTCTAATATTGATGTACTGTGCTGTGATTTATACCCTTGAACTAGGTTTCCTTAGGTTAGCTAGAAATAGGTTCAATTCCTATTTCTAATATTGAATTACTGTGCTGTGATTTTGTTGTTATTGGTTTCCTACAAAATATACTTTTGTACTAGGTTTCGTTAGGTTAGCTAGAAATAGGTTCAATTCCTATTTCTAATATTGAATTACTGTACATTGGTGAGATTTAATTTATTATAGTGCATATTTTCTTTTATCAGAAGTCAGGGATCCCCCAAGAAAGAAAAAATATTAAACCTAATTAATTGTTTGTTTGTGTTTACGTTATAGATACCTGAACTTAAAATGGACAAAGATCTGCTGGAGGGTCTACTTAGCGCTATTCGTGATGCTGTGTCTACGAAGTATCGGCACGATGACGTCGCGCTTCCGTTGTTTGATCCTGACAAGTCTCAAAATGGAGCGGAGTCATGGTGCAAGAGTATCGAGGCTATCAGCAAGGAATTTGACTGGAGTAGTATCCAGTCAGCAGCAAAAGCTGGTAAGGCCTTACGAGGTTCTGCGTTAAACTGGTTCGAGTCTTGGGAGCCGGAAAAAGGTCGTAGTTGGAACAATTTCAAGATTGATATCACTGCTTTGTACCCGGAAAGAAAGAACCTTTCTGAAAAATTAACAAAAGCTGTTCTTTATACATTCGACTCAGCTGATAATTACTGTGAATATGCTAGAGAAAAACTTAGATTATTGAATAACTGTAAAATATGTTTTACGGAAACACAATTAATCGAGCTTGTTTGCGGCGGTATTAGCGATTTCAATATTAAAACTGCATCTTTGAATAATAATGCAAGTTCTACCTCCGAATTAATAACCTCTCTACCAGCTTGGACTAAAAACCGAAAGAGATCCTTTGATAGGTCGTCTTCAAGTAGTGTCAGTACGTCGTCAGGTTCAAATGAAGCTAAACGTGTTAGGTCTGATAATGTTATTGATAAAACCAATTTTATTAACAAAGACAAACGTTGCCATAATTGTAACAAGTTAGGACATTTAAAAAATAATTGTTATTTAAATAAACCTGAGATATGTTCTTATTGCAAAAAAAAGGGCCATTTAATAGATGATTGTTGGCAAGGGATAGCGATTTTCATTATAATTGTAATATAGGAAGGAATGCAGTACAATTCCCTGACATAAAAATAATTACCGATTTATCCGGAAGTAAATTAACTCTCATACCTCTCTTGCAGGAAAATAGAGTTTAGCTCTATTTGATAGAATAGGTCATTTGGATCAGAACTTACAAACTAAAATTGCGGACATTTTACATTCCCCGTACTGTATAGACCGGTGAGCTTAGACTTAAAAGTGATCAAATCATTTATTATCGTCCATACCGCCTCGCCCCCATAGAGAGAGAGAAAGTTAAAGAGATTGTTAAAGAACTTTTAGATTTTAAAATAATTCGCGAAAGTGATTCATCTTTTGCAAGCCCAGTAATATTGGTAAAAAAAAGAAAGATGGCGCTGATAGAATGTGTATCGACTTCAGAGCCTTAAAATAAAATAACTGAAAGATCGATACCCTCTTCCTCTTCTTTTCTTCCCAATACTTGGGAACTAATATTTCAAAAGGAGTTATTCCAAGTGAGAGTAAAGTTTCTACATTAACTCTCCCCTACCTAGCAATGTAAAACAAATACGTCAATTCATGGGTTTAGCTAGTTATTTCAGAAAATACGTAACAGAGTTCGCGTCGTGTACTGCTTGTATAACAAAACTAACAAAAAATTATCAAAAATGGGAATGGGGACCTGAACAAAATACTGCACGACAGTACGTTATAAACCATCTTGCCTCCAAACCTTTGCTAACAATATTTAACCCTACATTAGAAACTGAATTACATACTGATGCCAGCGCGATTGGTTACGGTGCTATTTTTGATACAAAAAGTCAATAATACAACGAGAGTCGTTACTTAATATGTACAGAAAGTAAATCACATTCAGGTCCAAAACAGGGTCTTGTACATCCAATAATTAAAACACCCATACCATTCCATACGGTTCATTTAGATTGTACAGGTCCATTCTCGACATCAGCCGAAGGATTTAAATACATTTTGATCATAGTTCACTAAATATTAATAGTTATTCACTAAATATTGTATTCTAAAAGCATTAAAAACTTTAAATGGTTCTGAAATGATTGACATTGTTCGCGACACGTTATGTTCGGAACTCCGTCCTTAGTTGTTACAGATAAAGGCACGAATGTTAACACTAACCAGATTAGGTCTTTGTTTAATGAATGGCAAGTTAATCATCATAATGATCGCTACAGGTACCCTTAGAAGTAACGGTCAAGTAGAGATATGTCATGGCTATAATAAATATGATTATTGCGGAATGTAGTAACAAGTCAGACTGGCCGAAAGGTCGATATGGAAAGTTAAAATCTATCAATTCCACTATTCAAAAATCAACTAGTTTCGCTCCCTTGGGATTAATACCATGTGTACAGGCTCGATTAAATGACGTTGCTTATTTAAATAATGTAGGACACACTATTGATGTTCATGCAGAGTGTAACTTAGCTATGCAAAAACTTAATCTAGTTGCTGAAAATTTCAAGAAACGTTTTGATTCCCCTAGGCGTGATATTATTAACCTATAATATTGGAGACATTGTTTACGTTAACCAAGATCATAGATGCCATAGTAAATTAAGTGCTAAATTTAAAGGGCGGCAAGGGGGCAACATGTCCTGAGGTGCTTGTGAGGAGTGGAGAGGTATCCCACGGTTCTCAGAACAATCCCAGAGCCCGGAAGATGGTCAAGATCCCTACAAACACTTACTGGAATACTTCCTTCCTCCGAGCACGTTTGCTCTTGCGAATCTCCACTCAAACCGGCCAATAAAGGCAAGCAAGAGGTGGGAGCTCTGTTCCTCGTCAGTGTTCACTCCATCCGGCCAATAAAGGCAAGCGAGAGGTGAGGAACAAGACTTCTCCCGGGAGATAAGGTCCGTGGGGTCGCTACTGCCCAACAGCTCGCCACATGCTGCCCTGCGGGTTTCTGTATCTCTCTTGGTCTGGCTCCTCATCCTAGACCTGTTGCGGCAAAGTGAACTCTACCGGCACAGACCTAAAATTCGGAGCGCGCAAGCCCCACCACGACGTCAACGTAGAGATACTGCGGTGGGGTTATTATTATTATTATATATGTGATATATATATATGTGATATGTGTATATATGTGTTATATATGTGATATATCTAAAGTTGAGGTTTTGACTAATAACCTAGGTACACTTTTGTAAGTGTCGAAAAAACCAGCGATTACGTTGTCGATTATTGAATAGAATCATATTATTTGCCTAGAATATTGTAAGCAAATTCAATTATTTACCTACCTAAAGAGTACCGGCACAAAATAGATAGGTACAGAAGTCAATCTCATGTATGTACTTCACTTTTTATACCTACGCTCGGCGATCGCACGCACGTCAGCGCGTTGCGCCGAACTGTATGAGCGCGACCGGGCGATTGAGCGTGAGCGGTGTCTGTGTGTGCGTTGCTCGAGCGCGCTTTGTATGTAGAATGACTTCTGTTCCTATCTATTTTGTAGTACCGGTCCGAATTTGATCGATTATCCAGTCCCGTGATACCGTAATATTTTTTCAGATTATCCAATCTCCGTGTGTGATACCTGTACGTACACACACCTACATAAACTCAATTTTTTTCCATATTTTATTTATTCTATTAGATTATCATTATTATGTACCCCTAATAATGATAATCTAATAGAATATAGGTAAATAATAAAATGTACAGAGATAAATCAATTTAGATAGCGGAACTCTGCAGATGTAATGATGACGATGTATTGATATCTAAAAAAATATATTTGATAATGTTCTTTGGGGTCAACGAATACTCTAAACTTATGTACGAGTTGAGAAAATATGTGTTTCTTGTTTATATCTATAGAAACTAAAGAATAGTCCAGGCAAATCCCGTAACCAAGAGTACCGGGAAATCCCGGAATTTTGCGTCGTTTTAGGAACCGGGATGTTCAATACCATATCCCGGTTCTTTCGGTATTTTCGGGAAAAGGTATATAGAAATAATTTCTTAGAATATTCTGTCTGTTTCGATGGAGTAACATTATTTTTGTTATATTACAGAGAACCCAGGGACTCTAAGAGTAACTCTGCAACATTATTCACACCTCTTACTGCAGTTAATCCAACCTCAACAGATACCGGAACTACACAAGAACGAAATTATGGGTATGTATCATAGAATGACATGGTTTACCTACGTACCATCAGTTTAGCCTTTTACGAACTAACAAATATTTACCTTTGCATATTACTAAGATAATCCATTTATCGTTTTTTTTTTAGAGAAGCAACCGAAGACGAGCCGTACCTTGTTGAAACCAATTCTCAAGAAAAATCATACCTACCAATACAAGGTCGAAGAGTTGTAAATATGATGTACTTCATTCAGCAACTTCAAAAAATATCCAGTCATAGTTCCTTATTTGATTGTAGTTTGAAAGATATGTCCCTGATAGGAGAAAGCAGAAATGGTTTGATTTCTAAATATAAATTTAGATGTATTATGTGTAAAAAAGATTTTATAATCACGAATGAAGAGCCAGCTAGCGAACAAAATATTGACGCTAATTTGGCTGCGGTTACTGGAATCACTTCTGCGGGTATCGGCTATTCGCAGTTTCAAGAAATCACAGCGTGCATGGATTAACCTATTTTTACAGAATTTACTTATTTAAAAATTCAAGACTTCGTTTATGAAAAATGGGAGGCAACAGCAGATGAATCTATGGAAATAGCCACCATGCGTGAGCGTGATGCAGCTATAGCTGAAGGGAAATTGAGCAACGATAGTATTCCTATAGTTGACGTATATGCCGATGGCGTTTGGTCGTCGCGTTCCTACGGCAATAACTATAAGGCATTATCAGGTGCCGCAGCAATTGTGGGTCGCAGATTTGGTGAAGTCTTATTTATAGGTATTAGAAACAAATACTGCCTCGTATGTGCTCGAGCAGAGAAAAAACACATTTCTACTCCCGAACATAATTGTTTTAAAAATTATACAGGATCTTCTAGTGGCATGGAAGCGGAAATTATTTGTCAAGGATTTGAGACATCTATAGCGATGTATAACATTATTTATGGCAGGTTAATTGCAGACGGAGACTCTGCTACATACGCGAAAATTTTAGCACGTAATCCTTACCCAAACCATACCGTTCAAAAGATAGAATGCAGAAACCACTTGCTACGCAATATGTGCAACAAATTGAGAGCTGTCACCAAAGAAGCTAAATATCCATTAGCATACAGAAAATTATTATCAGAAGTCAAGATTATGACTATTCGTAAAGTTGTGATTGCCTCAATACTAAAATACAAATCGGAGAAGGAGAAACCAGAAACAATAACTAGTTTTAGGAACGAAGTACAAAATTCCATTTACCATGCTTTCGGTAATCATGAAAAATGTAAAGACTATTACTGTTTGAAATACAAAACTTTACAGAGCAACATTGAAATAAAGAACACTATGTTCTGGTTTAGAATAAAGATGATTATTCAATCAGTTTTATCAAAATCAAGAAGTAAGCTTGAGGATGTAGATACGAATGCAGTTGAGTGCTTTAATAGTGTAGTGGCAAAGATTGTGGGGTGCAAAAGGATAAATTTCTCACTTCGAAGAGGTTATCGTGCACGATGTTCTGCTGCAGTTTTGTCATTCAATAAACCTCATCCAAGACATACACTTCATGAGAAAATTTTAGGACAAAGCCCCAAAAGTATGTTGAAAAAGTTCGAAGAACGACGATTGAAGAAAAGAAGAACAAACAAAGCAAAACCTCATAGGAAGAATAGAACACGAAATAAAGAAAATATGGTCGTTCAACATGATTATGGCACTCAAAGTACTACTCCTGATATGGTATCAGATGAATTAGTTAGAGCCAAAGAACTATTTCTTGAAAATTAAAAAAAAAATACTTTTGACAAAGATAACATACAGCAATCCACTATAGATCAGAGAGAAAGCAGTGACTGGTTAGATCTTAGAAAGAATATGTTAACTGCGTCTAATTTTGGAGTGGTGGTGAAAAGAAGAGAAAGCAGTAGTAAAGCCAAATTAGTGCAAAATATTTTATATAAATCCAACCTCAGCATTGTAACGGCAATTGCACATGGCGTGGATAATGAACAACTTGCTTTGCAGCAACTTGCTATTCAAGAGAATGTGACAATTCATCCATGTGGGTTGTTCGTTGACCACGAATACCCGTTTATTGGCGCCACGCCAGACGGTTTGATAGGCCAAGATACAATAGTGGAAATCAAATGTCCTCTATTGGCTTTCAAAAATGGTCTGGAAAATGCTATAAAGGAAAACAAGACACAGATTTGGAGATACAACAAAAAAAGTGATCTGATCATACTGAATAAAAACAGTAATTGGTATTATCAAGTTCAGGGGCAGCTTCATGTGACACGTAAAAAAAAATGCTTGTTTGCTGTGTGGAGTGGTGAAACCCATAATATCAAAACAGAAATGATAGATAAAGATGATGTGTTCTGGGAGACGAAGATGAAGGCAAAATTATTGTCATTTTATATGGACTGGCTCTTGCCTGAAATAGTAGATTCTCGTCATGCTCGAGGAATGCCACTTAGAGAAAAAGAATCGCCCAAGCTTGATCCTCAAGAAAACAATCCGTGTCGTAAGAGAAGACTGACTTTTGAGGGATCACCAGCAGTTCTTTCTTCTTCAAGTGACGATAATAAAGAAAATTATCTGTGTCGTAAGAGACGCCTAACTTTTGAAGGGTCGTCGACAATCCTTTCTACTGCAATTGGTTCCAATGAAGTAAACATTGTTGTAGCAAACAGCTAAGTTTTGATGAAATGTAACAAATAAGTACGTGAGACCGGCAAAGTTATTGTGACAGTGAAAATTATAATTATTAGGGTATTAATGTTCGGAACTGCCGCTGTACACGGACGTTAAATACTCGTACAACCTGACTGTATGTGTAAAGTGCGTTGGGGTAAGATCGGGATAGGGGTAAGAACGTATAAATATAAATTATACCACTTATTTAGCTTTATTTTTAATTCCAGCCACATTACCGGGCAAGGTGGAACATAATGACGGCACGCATTATGACTAGCATTAAAAATAAAGCTAAATAAGTGGTATAATTTATATTTATACGTTCATATCATCATCATAGGGGTAACCCTATGACGATCTTACCTCAACGCACCTTATGTTATTCCCTCTTGTAACGTTTACCTACCTATGTGAAGTTATAGTAAAATCATTATAAATTGTTTTCTTGATTTTATTACTATACCCTATTCTACCCTACTCTAAACTACACTACCCTACTCTACCCTACACTACCATAATTCTCATTTTTTTTTTCATAAGAACCTTCTCACAATAACAAACACAACAAAAAAAGAATTAGCAAAATCGGTTCAGCTGTTCTCGAGATTTGCGCTTAGCAACACATTTAGCAATTCATTTTTATATTATAGACTAGCTTTTGGATAGATATTATAGATAGCTATATTATAGAGGAGCTCGTGGCTAAGTAATAACAGCCGCACGGGTCGATCCGTCAGGTTAAGCTACGCTTGCCGGGGTTGGTCAGTGGATGGGTGACCATCTTTACATAGCGAGATTCCTCCGTGCCTCGGAAAGCACGTTAAGCCGTTGGTCCCGGCTGTCATTCGTGGATCTTTGACAGCCGTTACGGGTCGTCAGAAGCCCGAAAGTCTGACAACCAGTCTTACCAAGGGGTATCGTATTACCCAGTAACTGGGTTGTGGAGGTCAGATAGGCAGTCGCTCCACGTAAAATACTGGTATTCAGCTGCATCCGGTTAGACTGGAAGCCGACCCCAACATAGTTGGGAAAAGGCTAGGCAGATAGATTATAGACTAGCTTTTGCCCGCGCCTTCGCTCCCGCTCTACCCTTCTATACCTTACTCTATTCTATTCTACCCTACTCTATCCTACTCTGCCCTGCTCTGCCCTACTCTACCCTACTCTGCCTTACTCTACCTTACTCTACCCTACACTACCCTAATTTTCATTTTTTTTCTTAGGAACCTTCTCACAATAAAAAACACAACAAAAAAAGAATTAGCAAAATCGGTTCAGCTGTTCTCGAGATTTGCGCTTATGAACACATTTAGCGATTCATTTTTATATTATTGACTAGATTTTGCCCGCGGCTTCACTCCCGCTCTATCCTACTCCACCCTACTATACCTTACTCTATCCTATTCTACTCTGCCCTACTCTATCTTACTCTACCCTAAGGGTAGTCCTAATTTTCTTTTCCATAAGAATCTTCTCCTCACAATAAGAGAAACAACAGTTTTTTATCGTGTTCTAAAACTAAGTAGGTAAATTTTTATAAAATATGAATATAATTCTAGGTAAATATTATGATTTTATTTAACAGAACATTAAATTTATCGATCCCGGAATCGTGGGTTTTTTAATCAAAAGCAAAATTTATTTTGAATATCCCGAGATTCAGAATACGGATGCCGCGGCACCGCGCCGGAATAAAGCCATATGCTGCGTGCCGATACTAGCGTCAATCAGCTGGGCTGTAGTGGGCGGAGCTACGCGCTGCGCGCCGCGTCCCTGCTTCACCTCCGGAAATACCTAAAGACTTGCTGCTTACCGCGCCTTAAGCTTCCATTTAAAACGCGCTGGGGATCTCTAGTCTCCTGCTTAGAGAGTTTAAAAGAAAACAAACAAACTATTAAAACCATGGCGATTGATGAGAGTCTTTCAGATGTTATAAATAAAGTGGAAACAATAAAATTAAATATGTTGAGCGATGAATTTTGGGATAATGTTGCTGGATTCTACAATTTATTGAAACCCATATTAGACACTATTACAATTGTAGAAAGTGACACTCCACAGATGTCTCATGTTTTAAGTTTATATAAAAAAATTGAAGTAAATGTGGAAGACATGTTGGACAAGAGCCCCTTGTTAAAATCCGAGGAAACAAAAGTCAGAGAAATACTCAAAAATAGAAAGGCATTCGCTATATATGACGTTCATAAAACCGCGAACCTATTGGATCCTCATTATAAAGGATGCGATCTGACTCCAGAAGAAGAAACGGCTGCTGTAGAACAAATTTATAATGCTGCTATAAAGATACCAGATATCGAAGAGGATATAGTACTGGCAGAGCTTGCAAATTACATAGCAAAACAAGAGTTTTTTTCTAAGACTTTTGTGGGCATCGGTGAACAAATTGAATCCCATTGCTTGGTGGGCAGGACTTTGCAAATCAACCGCTTTGTCTAAAGTAGCCGTCAAGTTTCTCTCTCTTCCTATTACATCAGCTGCTTGCGAAAGAACATTTAGTACGTACAGCGACATTCATACAACGTAATAGACTAACAAATGACAGGGCTAGGAAATAGTGTACATTGAGCACAATTTAAGATTGCAATCAGTACAATCATCAAACAATATTAACACAAGCAGAAGATAATAGAGTCCCTAGTAGTATAGTCCTTCATTCAGAATCGGATGAAACAAATACAGACCCAGAACGTTATTCCGATTTCGATGCTGATAAAACAAGCGTAGCCGTAGCTACTGATACTGACACCGATGAATGTAACACATTAAGTATTTTTTTAAATCATGATAATGTTACTCATTGATTTAACCATAATTTGACTTGAATAAAAACAAAACAATCAAATTTTGTGTTTTATTCCACTTCAGTTACAGTGTTTTACTTTTTCTGATAAAAAAAACCAAATGTAGAAAAAAAACAACGGTGCCAAGTTTTTTTTCATGTTTTTTTTTCAAAATTGTGAAAAAAAAAAAACATTTTGTTTTTTTTTTTCAATTTACATCTCTAACCAGGAACAACCGTAGAAACTGATGTCAATCTGGTTGTTGACATTATCTGCTTTCTCACCCATTCTTGAGAACGTTTTTTACATTTTGTAAAACAGAGATACATGATCAATAATGATAATAGTATCAGCACAATCATCATGAGACTTCCGTATAACTTGAACTCTTTATGTAATTCTATGTCACTGTTAGTTGCTCTATTTGCTCCATTTTGTGCAATAATAATCTCCTGTTCCTTACTGTATGATTTACCCATGTTGATTAGGTATTACTGTACGAGTACAAAAATATGATGAAAGTGTTTGTTACTTTCGCTATCTACTTACTTTAATAAGTTTTGTGATTTATATCAAAATAAGGCTGTATTTCTTTATTGCGTTTACTAAGTAGTTTAATTTTTAAAGAGCTCCAATGCGCCATAGACTTACGTATTTAATATTAATGTCAACGACAGACAGACGGAAAACGCAGTGATCCTATAAGGTTTTTTTTTTTTTTTTTTGAGATACGGAACCCTGAAAATGCAATTTGCAGTAACGGTATGCAATCAATACGATTTTAAAATGACGTAACTGATGTAAATTAGATTATACAACTGTAAGGGATGAAGTTAAGGTTTATTTTTGTAATGAAGTAAATTTTTGTTGAAATGATATTTTGATGAACAAAAAATCACATCACTCCAGTGTGTCTTCCCGAAGAACAAAGACGAAGACGAACGACGGACGAAGTTCTTCTCTACATTACATTCTCCAGCACATACAACAATTTTCGTGAAATGTAAGTACTCTAAGTTGACTGAATTTGCAGTAGAATGTAAGTTTAGACATCTCAAAGTAAAGTAATTTATTTAAGACTGGAACAGCCATCGGAAAACCTTTAATAATTTTGCTATGGTTCTAAATTTTAAAATATTGTTATACACTTTAATCAAACCACACACGTAAATAATATTTATAACTTTATTTTCTGATTTAAAATATAAGCACACTAAAAGCACACTATTTTATAACAATTCTAGAGATGTTATCCGCACTAAGTCCGACGACCAACTACTGATCACCCTTCCAATATTGGTGTAGCAAGTATCGCCCCACCATTGCTCCGGAAGTTTGTAACGGAACAATAATGGCGCGACGCCAGTGCTGCCAACCTAAATATTAATCAGAACTATGTTTTTTTTAACAAATAAAGCAACTAATAATTAAATTATAAATCAAAATAACTTATTTTTATATGTAAATATGTATGCCTGTCTTCGAAGCGACAACATCCGGCCGTCCTGCGCACGCATCCGTCCTCGGATAGCGTCCCAGTCTGGTGCAATTGCTGAGAACAAAGTATAAACAATAAGTCACAATATTTCAAAGAGTGAAGCTGCGATTACTCTTTTGAATTTAGTGTCTACTCTACTATTCCATCAACGGCCAGCAGAGAAAGACCCCAACTCAAAAATCCTAATAACATGACATTTATGATAATCCTCTTTTGAATTGAGCGTCTACTCTACTATTCCATCAGCGGCCAGCAGAGAAAGACCCCAACTCAAAAATCCTAATAACATGACATTTATGGTAATCCTCTTTTGAATTGAGCGTCTACTCTACTATTCCATCAGCGGCCAGCAGAGAAAGACCCCAATTCAAAAGAATTGTTAACATGACATATGTTGGCATTTACATTTTTTTTTTTGTTGGTATGTATCTAACTGTTCCATCAGCGGTCAGTTATGTTTAGAGTTTGCAATTTACCCTAGGCGATGCCTTTGGCCAACCCTAGTTGCATATCACTACAAACCCCAAACTCATTTGTTACAGATTTATTTTACACGAATAAATACTGCAACTTAAAAAAATCCAAATACCAAAATATGTTTGAAGCAAATGCACTAGACAGCTTATGAAATTAGTAGTACTTAAATGATAAAATTTTAATAAATTGAATCATTACGTGTGTTTAATAATACCTGACAACATCTTAGGCCATTTCCAAACCTTCAACATCTAGGTCTGGCAACTTAATCCAAGGTTTCATATTTTCGACACACGTGGTCCCCCCATAGAACTTGTTCTTTCAGCGCCACGCATATCCTTTATAGTGGGCATGACCTGGAAAGGTACTTTGAAAAATGGTAATAATTTAGTACTTCGCCCGTCAATCCAATTGACTAGGAATTCTTTTATCTGCCAAATCGGTGACGTTGTTACTCTACTTTTCTTTTAGAATCGAAAGCCTGCTTTTGTTTGTCTGCACTGACCTGAATATGACTTGACGTTATTCCTCAATAACGTGACGTCAACAGATTGATCTTCCTGTGCCAACATATCAGCATCAGTTAGAAGTCGATATCCAAAGACTACGTCACTAGGAATGGCTGAAGAGGTTTTATTAATAGTACCATCAATACCTCACTATACTGGCACTATGAGTGTCCCACTTATTATATCTGATATTAGCACCCATATTTCTCAATGCGTCAAAGTAGCTATAACATGCTGTCGTATATTTTTGTCCTGACAGTACATAAAGAATAACCTTGACGTGAAAAGCTCCCAGCATCACATATTGCTTAGATCCCAGCATCGCTTAGAATTACCAAAACCCTTAAACATTTTGTCTAACTCGCTAATAACAACTTGACTTCTAGTGTTACTCGTTCGAACAGGAGATATAGATACAAATTTTGTAAAAGAGTCAAAGTCACCAAGAGGTAGATATTTTTACGCGTGGTCTTTACAAGTGGACCCCGATGTGATTTGTGAAGCGTGTGAAAAGGCTTTGCATATTTAGGTATAGGAAACAGTTTGCCCTCCTTTTTGTTATGGATATTTTTTTTTTATAGTAAACACAGAATGCAATTTTTAATATATTTGGATACTATTTTTATTTTTTTACTTTGGGAAATTATCCACGGCAAAATGGCCAAGGTCGTCATGATAAGCTTTAATAATTTGCCAAATACATTGTTCAGGGATATCCCACCGTCTACCATAGTCTATAGTCGTAGCCTTAATAAGGTAATTATCAACTAATACTCATTGTACACTTTCATAATAAGCTCGGCCCGACCTGATTCTAATTTTTCAATAATTGGGTCTAGTAACTCAACTGTCAATAACCGATCTGCTTCAGCACTTTTACTGCATATGGGGGTGGAATTTGTATCAACTGATTTTCGGCTCAAGGCGTCAACGTGTTGCATTTGATCCCCTGGTTTGTGTACTATTTCAAACGAATTCTTGTGTAAGTAATACCCACTTACAGATTCTAGAATTAATTTTCTTGCCTATTTATTGTATAATTTAACAGTACTGCAATCTGTATTAATTTTAAAAGTGGTTCCCAATAGTGACGGATTTTTTGCAAAGCTTGAAAAACGCTTAGGACGCGATCATACCAACGAAAAGCACAGGGAAAAGCACGCGCATTAACTTCCACAACATTTATCCACATTTCATTATCATCCAATAATGGGTCAAAATCAAGGATCACTGAAGATAAAATAACATTTTGCCTTACTGCGGGGGACGCACGCCTGGTGCGTCTCTTTTTCCTACGCGTGTGTCCATCAGAGCTGCTGCTGCTGGACGAAGGTGAACCAGAGCTCGATGACGAGCACATCTTTTCCTCGATTGTGCTTGCGTTGCGGCTCACGGCATCTGGGCGCATTTTCGTACCACTTCTGATGTTATACACTTTAATCAAACCACACACGTAAATAATATTTATAACTTTATTTTCTGATTTAAAATATAAGCACACTAAAAGCACACTATTTTATAACAATTCTAGAGATGTTATCCGCACTAAGTCCGACGACCAACTACTGATCACCCTTCCAATATTGGTGTAGCAAGTATCGCCCCACCATTGCTCCGGAAGTTTGTAACGGAACAATAATGGCGCGACGCCAGTGCTGCCAACCTAAATATTAATCAGAACTATGTTTTTTTTAACAAATAAAGCAACTAATAATTAAATTATAAATCAAAATAACTTATTTTTATATGTAAATATGTATGCCTGTCTTCGAAGCGACAACAATATTTATGTTTATATTATTAAAGATCAGTGTCTGTATAAAAAATGTGCTGTTTTATAGTGACTTTATATTTTTTTTTTTTTTTTTTTTCAGAATTATGTCTCGATCACCATCATACAGCCCCAGCATTCCGATCAATGATGATGAAGATCAATTCATAATACGTGAGGTATGTATAACTTATATATTATATCTTACTGACTACTGTTAATGCATTTATTTTTTATCTGATTTATTTTCTTTTGTTTATGTTTATTTATTCATTGTTACAGTGCAACTCTGCGTATCTCAATAATTCCAATCATCCATCCATCCATCCATCCATCCAACCATCCATCGAACCTTTCTTTTACACTCAGGGCAATTATTATAACTCGTATATTGAGAGTTTAGAAAACCAACGGCGTAGAAATGAAGAACTGCTCAATAATCACACGAATCCTCAGGAACAAACCCACAGCCCCAGCATTCTTATCAGTGATGATGAAGATCAATCCATAGTACGTGAGGTATGTAGTACTTATGTATTAAGTATGTTACTTGTAATGTATTTATTTTTATCTGATTTAATTTATTTTGTTCATATTTATTTATTCATTTTTACAGTGGAATCCTGCGGACCACCATGAAGACAATCAGACCACCAGCGTAGAAAATCAAAGCGTAAACCCTCAAGAACAATCACAATCCCAGAAAAAATTGATAAGAAAGAGAAAGCGTTCATCAAGGTTGTCGCCATCAACATCATACATTGTTCGTCGAGGTAAACCGAGTGATAGTAGAGGGCGTTATTTGATTAAAATGAACATCTACGAACTCAAAGATAGTGAGAGTGAAAATGAATCTAATGATAGTGACAATGCGTGTACAAGTGTACAGTATGTGGTGCGTGAAACTTTTGATGATGTAATGGATACTGCAGAGCTTCTAATAAAAAAAATCGGGGAAAACTTGAAACGTTAGAGTGAAAATAATAAATATTAATATTAGTTAATATAGTTAGAAATTTAAATTTTATTGTTTTGAAATGTTTAAATTAGTATTATATTTTTTGTAATTTCTTTAACAAATAATAAATAATATAGTTAGTCAGTTTTTATACCATTTTATACCATGTATACTTATTACGATAAGAAAGGTAAAAAAACGTTAATTGACTTAAAAGACATGTTGCAAATAAATTCGTTTCTTTTAAAGCAATATTTGTGTTATTCCTGTATTATAGACCAATAATTAGTCTGTTCAATAAATACACATCAATTTCGTATTTCGATTTTCGTATTATGACTATGAATTATACACATATTTTCGACTAGTTTTCACATTATTTACACTAAAGTAAAAAATAATTAGACTTGTCCCTTGTTCATAATAACTGCCCCTTATTTTATTTAATATTTATTTATGTACATGATACTTAGTTAACTACTATGAAGTACTATGTATTTAGACACATTTTAATACACTAATACGTTAACAAATAAATTATTTTATTTATTTTAACTTAATCACTCTATTTATTACTTCCGAACTCAAAAGAGGGGGAGGAGCATGTGGCTAAGTAATAACAGACGGACGGGCTGATCCATAAGATTAACGATTTACTACGCTTGCTGGGGTTAGTCCGTGGATGGGTGACATCTTCACATACCGAGACTCCTCCGTGTCTCGGAAAGCACCTTAAGCTGTTGGTCCCGGCTGTCATTCGTGAATATTTGACAGTCCCTCCATGTAAAATACTAGTATTCAGCTGCATTCGGTTACACTGGAAGCCAACCGCAACATAGTTGGGAAAAAGCTAGGTAAATACTCACTTACTACTTATTCTCTCGATTAACAATAAAACTTATACCTTAGATACATTGTTTATTTATACAGGATGAAATTGAGAACATGCGACAAACCGAAGAGAGAGATTGTACTTATCATTATGAGTAAGTTTACTATGGGACCAAACCTGAAAAAGCGAAAAAAAAAAAAATAGCTGTTTAGTACATTTAACTACATCAAACGCGTCAAAATGTAGGGAGCTGATGTTTTTCGAGATTTCAGGTTTGGTCCGATAGTAAAAGTTGTTCATAATGAGGAGTACAATCTCCTACTTCGATTTGTGGCATTTAGATTCAAAACTTACAAAATAACTAAAAACCTTTGTTATGAACCTAATTAAAGACCAAAAGTTTTCTTAATATTGTATTTTTTATTTATATGTGAGTTGCAAATTGTGATGACCTATGTAGATACATTTTATCAGATTAACAAATATTTTTTTAATACCAATATTTATTTATATTATTTCTTTCTACTTAATATCTCATATGATTAAACTTATGCATTACTTAATAACTTAAATCCAATAATTTTGATACATTAATGCCCCTTTATGTTCGACTCTTATGTAATTGGAAATCCCATTAACTATGCCCGACCGGGTATCGAATCCAGAAACCATGCTCAGTAGTCGCGCTTGCAACCACTAGACCATCGAAGCGACTGCGCGTGAACCTGATCGGTGTTATATTGCAGAAACCAGTCAGCGCAATGCGCTTTGTCATCAGAAATGTAATTGAAACAGATATTTTAATATATTTAAATAAATAATATTATGTAGGTAAGTACATACAGATAAAAGTTATAACTATGAATGAGTCTTTAAAATCTGAAAGACTGTCAAATTCAAATTGCATTATGTAAATTTGGTGTAAGGTACGTGCGCTCTGTAAGGTCCATTTTGCAATATTGAAATAAATAAAAAAAGTTGGTATAATTTTATGACAACAAACTTTATTACAATATTACTCCATTTTTGTGAATAAAATCAACATTATAAATCAAAGTATTAGATAAAATTTCTTTATGAAAACAATTGTTTTTAAAAACCTCTAAAGTAGGTCTTTTTAGGAATATAGGTAGGTACTTATATATTTTTATATATTTTAGGAATATAGGTACGCTTGACATTAATTACGTAATTTATAAACGCTATCAAAACAAAAAATATGTAAACGTAAAACTTAACATAACTTATGAGATTTTTAGGTAATCAGTCTGTTACTATAGATTTTTTGGTCATAAATTGTGTGGTGGACAATCTAGGCTTAGCAAAACTTTAACTACCTACAAAAACAAAATCTCTAAATGAAATAAATAAAGAACACTTCTGTGACGTTATTCTAACAATCACGTTTGGTGAAAAGAAGATTTTTTTAGATATTGTTAGAATGTTTTTCTCAATAATTTCGGTGGGTCTCATTAGGAGTATAGAAAAAACAGTGAAATTGGAACTTTCAAAAACACAAAAGTTTAATAGGCTCTTAGTGTTTTTGTAAAATCTGAAAATAAATTAAACTTTAATTTTAAGATATGAAAAACAAAACGATTGATTGAGTGTGTTGTCACCACGCAAAGTGGTTAAGTTTACCAAATAAGATTACAGATTCGACAGAATACACTAAAGATGTGAGAACTTTTAATTTCAAACCTAAAGTAGAATAAAGAAGGTAGGTATCTACCTTAGTTTAAAAAAGTTCTAGTCGTCCACTACAATAATAAAAACTAGTAAATAACCAAAATGACTCATTTTCTCCAATGGTTCAAAGGGTTCAAGGTCCCAAAGAAACTATGATATTCTATAGTACTAATAAGACCCTGCCAATCTTGGGAATCCGTGTGGTAGTCTTTATTCCCTTTACCCGGTAACAAGAACTATTTCTTTTAAATGAAAATTAACAAAGAATACAAACAACATTTACCCTCTCAGGAGTGTCCATAAATGTAAGTAACTTTCTCCTAAAAAACCGAAGCCTTTTGTTTTTGTGAAGAAATAGTGAAAAGTTTGTGAGCATGTTGTTACTGACAAACTGTCAACCCCTGCAAAGATGGAGGCTCCCTTCCTTTGATATGAACTTGTAGTTGTGTCTATGGTACTATCCGAATATGGGCGCGAAATGTAAACTCATTCGAACGTATAAAGTATGAAATTTGAAAGTGGGTCATCTTAGAACTGAACCATCTTGGGCGCAAGTACCTTATTCGAACTGTAACGTTGTTACATGAGGTTATAATTTCCATGTATTCACTTATTCAGCAATTACACTGTAAGATGATCGCCGTGCATGTTGCAGTCATTGATTAAAATTAGTCTTTTATAGGATTTATTATTTCTCTCTCTTTTTATAGAGCATGCTCCTATACCAGTTTTAATACCTTTGTTTATTATTTTATATGTTTTATAATAAAGTAAGGAAATCGGTTGTCATGAAATAGGCATGTGATGCGGAGGAATGACGAAAATGTTGTCAGGAAAGTTTTGAGTACTAATTAATGTGCATGGCTGTACGAGTAGAGGAAGACCAAAGAATCCATAGGTGGACTGTGTAAAAGATGATAATATGTCTAGAAAGGAAGTGACTACCGAGATGACAACTAATAGAGAAGTATGGAAGAAAAATACACGTTGCGCCGACCACAAATAAATTGGGTTAAGAGCAGGAGAATGATGATGTTTTGTAGAAGTATCAATCTAAGATTGTTTGAAAGATGATTCTTAATATCAGTACTGAAACTTTGCATGAAATGATTACATACCTACATACATGTGAACTAACTTTTTGACGCGGATTCGTTTACATAGCTTGTTCGACACAAAAAATGTTTTTAGGATATTTTACTGTACTGAACTTACGAAGGTATTTGTTTTTTTTTTTTTTTTTTTTTCACATGTCATGCAGAGTTTTATATCAAGGTTTATTAAACAAACATACATACTCTATTATAATACCTTTTTTATGTCATAAGTAACAGAATCGTATCGGTTTCACCTTTGTCAACGAGGTAAGAAGCTAGTTTTGTATTTCATTTCTCACGGTAAAATTGCTAGCTAGACACGGTAAGGCAGTGTCTAGGCTGACTGATCCTTTCAACTTGGTAACTTGAGGTATAAAAGGTAACATGGTAATAAGGTATCAAGGTAAAATAATGTAACAAGGTAACACGGTAACAAGGTATCAAGCTAGCAAAGTTACAAGCTAATATAGAATTTTATAACTAAAATATAGAATAGGCGTCGAACCAGTATTTTACTTTAGTTTTATCTGCATGAACCTACTAAATATGTACTTAAATAAATAATGTTATATGTTCATATTTCTATTAATTTCCATTGCTGATTACAAAACACACAGAGCTCGAAGTTCGCATGCGTGGTACATTCCAGTCCATCTAAAACTCTATGCCATAAAACGTTATCTACAGTACCTACATTAATTCAATTACATTAGTTAGAGTAGTGGTGGCCCAGTGGAAACGATCGTAACTTATAAGTTGTAGGTCGTGGGTTCGAACCCAAGTAGGGACTTTACGTTGTGTAATTTATTTCATCACCACTGATCTCAAAACGGTGGAAAACATCGTGAGGAAACCGGTATGTCCTAAAACCAAAAATTCGAAGACATGTGACATCCAGCAACCCTCACTGGGCTCGCGTAGTGGACTACGACACACTCTCTCTAAAAGAGAGGTGGCCTGTGTCTCTTCAAAAGAGCATCTATCTAAATTCTAATTAATCTTTTTTTCTGCCCACGTGCATGGAAATGGTACTGAGAATTTTTTTATTGTGAAAATAGTGTAAACGATAAAGTCTTGTATTTTTCTTGTAACAGTTCACTTTATTAAACTTACAGACTTACACGTATCAACAGCTATTTAAAATGAATCCAAAAAATTATAGTCCTCGATATGAAATTTATAACAAACATCAAATTCGTCTATTTTCGTTCAGACATTATTGGGCGACCGCTCATTCACAAAAAAGATTGGTGATGGAAATGGTTGATGCAGGATTTTTTTATTGCGGAAATAGTGTAAACGATAAAGTCATGTGTTTTTCTTGTGGAGGTAGTATCGAAGATTGGGAGATTCACAATGATCCTTGGCTACAACATGCTGTAAACTTTCCTAAATGCTATTATTTAAATGCTGTGAAAGGAAGAAAATATGTTGAAAAGTCAATGTCTCATAAAGAGTGATTGTCGGAAAGAACAAATTGAGTTTAAAAATACATCGTACAATAGGAGCAAACCGGACAATCAATTTATGTTAATAGCAACCAAACAATATTCAAAATGTGGATTAAATGCCGTGAAAGGAAGTAAATACGTTGAAAAGTCAATGTTTCATATGCAGTGATTGTCAGAAAGAATAAATTGAGTTTACAATCCATTTTAAATGTTAATTGCAATTGCAACCAAACGATAATCAAAAAGTGGAGTAGCGCCCAAACTACATACTGAAAAATATTTAGATCTGGAATAGGCGCTGAACCAGTATTTCCACTTTCCGTTCCATTCGCAACCAAATGAGACTCAAAAAGTGAAATAGGGATAAAACAACAAAGTTTGTAGATACATTTATGTTATTGTGAGCCGATGGAACGGAAGGTTACCTAACAGTAAACGGTCGATTCGCTGGGATCAACCTAATGCAACCAAACTAGATTTTAAAAGTGGAATTGTAGATCCATCATTTATGTTATTAGCTATTTCTAAACCACTTTCGTTCCATTCGCAACCAAAAGTGATTCAAAAAGTGGAGTAGCGCCCAAACCACACTGAAAAATGTTTCTGTTTTATCGCGAGGAATAGGCCGAAGTAGAGTAGGCGCCGTTCCATTATTTTACTTCCATATGATGTAGGAGTTCATATTTCACCTTCCGATCGGTGGAATACGCGCCGAACCACATTAGGATTTCATTTATATTATTGGTCATTCAATCCCACCGAGAGTGACGAGGCGAACAGTGTGAGCCGATGGAACGGCAGGTGGGATTAGAATGCCCAATAATATCCTACTTTTCACTGACTGTTCATATTCTGACGCTATGAAATAGCACACCACAAAAGAAATACCACAGTATTTCTGGGACACTGTATCCTATATACTTACCCCAGAAAATAAGTACAATACTTGAATATAACATTACCTTAGTTGATAGTAATAAGAGCACTTTATTACACTGAAAAAGATAACATTTAGTTTTAGTATTATGGTATGATAAAAACAGAAAACTATACATACTGAACACAATAATATACTTCTTTGATCAATACAAATATATATTTTAGAACGAATATGCATCTATATAGGTTCAATTAGGTATCGTTATAAAACAATTTTTTTAAATTCAATTTAATATATAACAAGTGACTTGATAGTAATAAACATTTTTTTGATGTATGTTGACATTTTTTTTTCAGTGTATCTATTTTCTAATAGCCAGTAATCATATTTCGTGACGTGTGTGGGAAATCTCAGTGATTATTGTAGTATTATTTTCAATTTTTCCATGTTTATTTAAACGATTGAATATGGCATAAGATCAAAAGCGCATGTTTTGATGGTAATAATACGTAAAATACTTGTTTCCACTATGATAAAGCAAAAAGTACTTAACTTTCTATCAATAAAAGACGGTACATTTTAATAATGAAATGGCAGCATTATTTTATACACCTTTTATTTGCCGCGGTTACCGGTTCAGTTTGGTTAGCAACTTAGCAGTAATCAAACTTTTTCTTTAATTCATCCAATTTCATTCGGATTCCATCGTTCTTTTCTGTTTGTTTTTAAAGTTTAAACTCCGCTAGGTGTAAAAGTGTTCCGTGGTATATACACTGAGCGACTAGTGCGACTACCTACGTCTCGCTTATGGCGCATTTACATTAGTCGGTTAGACCGTATTCGGCTGCAGGCCGTATTCGGTCACCGACTAATATAAAACAAGTACCACCTATTCGCTTGAATGGTATACCGTTAGAACGGGTGAAACAATTTAAATACTTGGAGCACTGGGTAACAGCTGATCTGAAAGACCATGGCAGGGTGCGGGCTAGCTCCAACACTGTCCTGGCGATGAATGCTCAGCGACTGGATTGTCCCTACGTTGGGCATTGTTGTGGCAGGCATATTGCTGGTGGGGGACCTCCCCACAGTGCTTGCGTCCACGTCGCGTCCCCTGGGCAACGACCCGGTTTGACCACCGTCACGGAGTGGCAGACCGGTGTTCGGCTAAAGTGCACTGTGCAGTCGTAGCGTATTTTATCTATTTTATCGAATTTTATTTTAACGTCGGAACCTACGACACCTGCGGAGGCTATGCCAAAACTCGCGCGGGCCGCCTCCGGGCGTTCTGAAAAAGGGCCTTCTCAGGGCCAACCAAAAGGCCCTACTGAGGGCCAACCAAAAGGCCCTTCTCCGGGCCAACCAAAAGGCCTTTCTCAGGGCCAATCAACGGCCCTTATGAGGCTCAATCCGAGGGCGCCTCGGCGTCGGGGGCTAGCCGCGCGCCGTCTGCGGCTAGCGTCTATAGCTTGGCGGGCGAGTTGCTGGACTCCGACAACGAGTCCATTTTGATTGAGTCGAACGCAGGTTCGGCGATTGGTCGCCGGCGGACTCATCAGAGAAATGGGTCCAGGAGTTCTTCGGACACGGCGTCACAACCGAAGGCCAAGAAGACGGTGTCGGACACCCACGACGTGGGTCTGGCAGAAGCCTAACATCAGTTGGACCTGTCTCGGCGGGCGCAGCTCCAGCAACACCTGGAGGAGCGGGTTGCGGCCAAGTAGCAACGGGCGCGCGCCGCCCGGACCAAGTCCGGGTACGGCGCGTCACGCGTTCACTATGCGGACCACTCCCTGGCGGAGCTGGAGCTGATGGCTGAGGAGGACGAAGAGGAAATAGTGGCAGTCGCCTCTAAGTCCTCCAATTTGAAAGGGACTTGTCAAAAGTCCCTTAAATGTAGGGCCGCGAGCATGCGCGGCATCGTCGGGGAGCTGGTGCAGCGCAAGACAACCGACGAAACGCGGCAACTGTAGGCGAAAGTTGACCGTCTGCAGTCAGAGGTCAGCCAGCTTCATCTGAAGCTGGCTGAAGCCACGGCCCGGCCAAACACAGCCGAGCCGAGACCAGCGGCTGAGGTCCTGCCCTCCAACCTTGAGGATATAATCCGCAAGGTGGTCACGGTGGAAAGGGCCTTCACGAGAGCCTGTCTTGCGGGCATCGAGGACAGGCTCTTGCCGGAGAAACGCCTGCGACCGCCGCTCGCGGCGGACAGTAAGCCACGCGAGCCGGAGCTGTCCTCGCAGGGGGAAGACGCCCATGTTCCGTCCACCACCCCATCCAACCAGCAAGGGTGGACGAAGGTAAAAAAGGGCAAAAAGAAGTCGAGCACGGTGGCTGACCCTGCCGCCTCCGCCACCACCCTTGCTGGCCCGTCCCAGACAGCAGGCAAGGGAAAGGAAGACGAAGACGAGGGAAGGGGAAGACGTCAGCCCCCAAGCCCACCGCCGCTGCTACCGCTGCTGCTCCTACAGCTAGTGGGGCCCCTGCGAGGTCATAGATGAAATTGGTTCCTCCCAAGACTGCAGCGGTAGTGGTGACGCTAACCGCTGAGGCTGTGGAGCGGGGGGAGACGTACGCGTCCATAATGATGCGGGCGCGTACAAACGCCGATCCCACCCAACTGGGGATCGGCACAGTCTCCTGCCGCCGGACCCAGGCCGGAGCTCGAATGTTCGAGTTCCCGGGGGCTCAACGCGGACCTCTTCGCAACCAAGTTGCAAGAGGTCATCGCCGACGCGGCAAAGGTCACCAGGCCCGTGAAGTCTGTGACCTTGGAGGTGACCGACCTAGACGACTCGGTCACTAAAGAGGAGGTGGCGGCGGCGGTCGCGGCGATGGGGGGCTGTTGCGTCACAGCGGTGCAAGGTTGGGCCATCAAGCCCGGCCGCGGCGGCATGGACAACATTCGCCTTGAGTGCCCAGTCGCCGCAGCTATAGCCGTCCTCGCCAAGGGACGGCTGACCGTCGGGTTCAGCTCGGGCGTAGTCCGGGCACTTGCAGCCAAGCCTCTGCGCTGCTACAAGTGTCTTGGAGTCGGACACACTCGGGCCCTTTGTCCGTCCGAGGTCGACAGGGCGGACAATTGCTTCCGCTGTGGCAAGGGCTGGGACTTCGGCGGCTGTGGAGGGGGTGCGATGTCTGTTGATGGATAGGGTCAAGCATCGCATCCTCCAGGCGAATACCAACCACTGCAGAGCGGCCCAGGATCTGCTTATGCAGACCATGGGTAAGAACAGCTATACCAAAAAGGACGGTAAAGAAACAAACCTCTTCAGTAGTTACTTCATAAATAACAAAGCCCAAAAATGCTGGATACTTGACCGTGTATGTACGTCACATATTTATGACATTTTCGGATAAGCCTTTTATTGAGATGAAACCAATTTCAAAAACCCTTAAACTCGCTTCAAAGGACAAAACTGCAGATATAAAAGGGTCAGGGCCTGCAGAAATAGAAATTGAAGAAGGAAAAATTGGAATAACTGATGCACTTTATGTACCAAGCCTGTGTGCTAATCTACTATCTGTTGGGAAAATGACTGATGTAGGACTCACTATTCTATTCACTAAGAAGAAGGCAATAATTAATTATCACAAGCGAGGAGTACAAATGCAAGCAGTGAGAGAAGACGATGGTCTATATTATCTCCAAACCAAAAATAATAATGTTGACAGACATAGAGCCAATGCTACAGAATGTAGTAATGATGTAGCAAAAGAAGTGGAGTCAGATGCTATTAAACAATGGCACTGTAAAATGGGACACATGAGCGAAAGGGACTTGAAGCTCGCCTTAAAGAATGAAAGACTGATTGGATTAGACTGCAACCGCAACAGTTATTTAGGTGAATGCGAAATATGCATAGAAGGGAAATTGAGAAGAGTGCCTAGCAAGAAGAGTAACAAAAATAATTCACCAAATTAAATTTTCAATTTTTTTTGCCACCGACTTCCGAAATCAAAGTTATTTTTCACTTTGTAGTGATTTTTGGAAATCGGTTTTTTTTTTTTTGTTAAAAAGTTTTTATTTCTCTCTTTTTAGTGGGTCTGTGTAGGAAATCTAGGTTCTAACACTTTAATAAAACGAGTTATGGGCTTTTTAAAATATAAAGATTATTATTAGCCAATTGAAAGTCACTAGGAAGTTTATACGTCCATCTTGCTCAAGACGCAAACGAGAAGTGAAGTAATAATAATGGTGGGTAGTATTTATATAATAAGTAAGTACCTACGACATATCGATTATTACAGAATCGACTAAAGATTGATTTTTGTAAATAATTAAATCAAATAAATCAACACGCCCCCTCAACAATTAATCTACCAATTATACAAACAAAATAAGTCATAGTACATACTAGCTAATTGACCGGAACATATTCACTTCCTAGTGTTTGCTGGGAAATACATGTGGTCCAACATTTGCTGCCAAGGATTAAGGGAAACCCAGAAAACCTTAATCAAACCATTTCATTAAATTATTCTTAATAATAATTAAATTAATCATAAATCATATTATTATGTAGAATCACTAAACATTCAATGAGTATCTTATTCGAAGCCCATTTTACTTCTCATCGCTTGAAAAGTGATAGCGGGTAATGCCATGGTCAGAACATCTGCCAACTGCTGAACTGTTGGAATGTAATTTTATTTTATTACATTTTTCTCAATCTGTTCCTTAGAAAAATGATACTTTATTTCTATGTGTATTGTACGTTTGTGATTGGTTGGATTATTTGCAATGCTTATGCAGCCATTTTTATCCTCATAGAATATGATAGATTTAATTATATCTATCTTAATACTAACTGCTAGTGATTTAAGCCCTAAAGCCTCCCTACAGTTTCATACAATGCCATACAATCTGCCTCAGTTGAAGAGGCAGCAACTGACATTTCTTTCTTTGTACTCCAGGTTTGCTTGCAGCTTGAAATACCCAGTTGTACTTTTCCTGTCATTTGAATCACTGCCACCCCAATCTGAATCTACGTAGCCACATATAATGTTAGTGTAGGCACATCTTTTACCTATAACTTAATATTAAATCAACATTACCTTTCAAGTACCGGAGCGCTCTCTTTAGACACTGCCAGAGTTCTTTACTATTTTTGTTCGTATACCTACTCAGTATATTAACGCTTGTAAGTAATTAAATCTGGACGAGTGCATAACATGACATACATTAAACATTCTTTATCGTTTTAACATGATCATTATATTTTTCTTCAGAGTTTAATGCGTCATAATTAAGTTTATTTTCCATTGGTGTATTTACAGGTTTACAATCGTGCATATTAAATTTATTTAATACCGTTTATATGTATGCACTTTGATTTAATGCTATTTCATAAAATTAAAATTATTTCATCATCATCATTAATTTCATTCATCGTCATTTTAAACTAAGTCATCAATTTTTTTTTTTTTTTGATTATTTCAATATCAGCGCATACTATAACTAAATCACCTATAAATAAAACGACAAATATTTTTATGTACCATTGTCTAGCATATATTGACACCTATTCAAGTGAAGAATTTTGAAAACCTTCTTTAAGAGATAGATCGAAAACTTCAAACCAACATTTAGCTACCTGCATTTTTCAGCCCGTAAAATACTTTATTTAATTTACACACATAATTATCTAAACAAGAGGTACCCTCAGGGACTTTCATATAAATATCTTCCTTTAATTCGTCATTTAGGAAGGTAGTTTTGACATCCCTAAGACGAACTAGGAAATTAAATTGATTCGCAAAAGTAAGATACATCTGAAACTAGCTATTCATGCTAATACTGGTGCGAAAGTTTCATTATGTATAGTCCATGAGGTATTCTTGACTGAAACCTCTTGCAACAAAAGGTTTTCTAAATTCATCATATTTTACAGGAAACATTCATTTACAATAAATTGACAATGTTTTACCCGTCTGTTTTCAGGTCTTGGTACTAAAGTTCAAGTATTATTTAGCTTTAGAGAATTTAGTTCGTCCCTACTGCACTTTTGGTATTTTACATAGAATAGACTGAGCACACAAAATGGCGATCATCATCATCGTCTTCACTAAACGACATAGGTAGACGACTTTTGAACCTATTGCATCATCTAACGTCAGGATTTTATTTGTGTTTTCTTTTGGTGAAGATGGGTTATCAAAAAGTATATCATTTATTTGCTCCGATTCAATTTTATATTATCATGGTTGAATTTGCGAACTTTACTAGGACACTCGTGCTCATCAGATTTAGACCATAGACATATCTGATTTAGAACTGTCAGAGTTATGAGACTTGACCGGCACTGACTTGGATATTACATCATCAGCTTTGCCGTGAGATTTTTTTAATATTCCCTTCAGACTTGAGGTCTGGCCTGGATTGAAGAAATCCAGTCTCATTAACAATAACATCCCTGACTACTATGTAATTTTTCGCACTCTGGGTTCCAAACTTTATAGCGTTTGGTTCATAACCCACAAGTATCCCTTTCCATGATTTTTCATTAAACTTGGCCTTACTGCTTTTATTTTGAACGTAAACAGTTGAACCAACTACCTTCAAATATTTTTTTTTTATTCGAGGTTTTGTATGATGCCACATTTCGAATGGTGTTTTTGAAAACTTTCAAAGTTTTAATTGGGGTCAAATTAATCAAATAAACAGCAGTTGATACTGCGTATCGCCCCAAAACACTTTGTCTAATTTAGCACCGCTTATCATGAAACGAACTTTTCCAGTAAGTAATGGTTCCGACCATACGTTCAGAAACGCCATTCAACTGTGGTATTCTCGGAATTTTTAAATGTTATGATATCCCTCTCTCTACACAATAACCTTTCATTTCAATCGATAGATATTCGCCACCATTATTGCAGCATAAGTTGACTAATTTTAAACTAATCTTAGCCTTGCTTTTAGCCACGAAATCTTTAAAAACAGAAAACACGTCTGATTTATAGGTGGGTTAAACAGTACGTAACAAAGTACCTAATGCGTATACTCATTAACAAAAAGTACAAAGTAGTTTTTTTTTTTAATGTGTCGTTAGTTGGGGGTATAAACAGTAACAATAGTCCACAAATATCTGAGTGCACACTAAATAATAGCTGTTTAACATGACTTTTATTTTTGACCTGATATGAACGGAAATCGCCTTTGTTTCCTATTTATTCAGGCCTCACCTCCGTGGGCCTCACACAATTTATCATCCTGGCTCGCATAAAAGTTTCGATGTGGCTGGTGTCATCAACCATTTTATTATTTTTTTTTAATTTCGATGAATTAATTTTTTTTCTTATTATGACCAAAGCCATAGTTCGTACATATTTTTATGACTGCATACTTGAGAAACAGATTGACACTTATTTACAGATGCCATTAAGTCTACAGCAATTAAATTATTTTTTTTCAACATACCTTGCATGATAGTTTTATTAACCTTACGTATTGTGCTCCTTGCTGGTCGAAAATGACTGTCAACACAGCACGTTGCATTTTCGTTAAGAACCGCACCGCACCGGTGGTACCGCAGCATAGGAGAACACGTTCTCCAAAACTTCTTGAACGCCCATGTTGCTGGTCACATACCCCCCCCCCTGTGGTTCCCTGAAATAACATCACCATTTTAAGCAATAGAAATTTTAATGGCGTTTGCAAGACGGTGTGACTAATGAAAAGATCTTCCCTGTTTATAATATGGTCCGATGTTCCAGAAACCAACAGGAAAGTATCTTCCATCATGATCCGCTTGATAGTCTGCCATCATAAAAGCAAACCAGAAAAATAGTTCGACGTGGATGGTTTACTGATTCCAACTGCCTGGACCGTCCTTGTCCTCTCCGTATTTTCTGCTGCTGCTGTAATGTTTGCGCTCTTTTGAAGTAGAAGCAGTTGTTTTTCACATGCTTCTTGCGGCCACAGTGATAACACTTCATGAACTGAGACTTATTCTTCTGCTTGTTAACTTCCTAGTTGAAGCTATTATTCCCTTCATTATTTTGAGAATTATCGAATTTTGTTTTTCGAAATTCCTGTCCATTTTTCCCTCAAATTGCAAAACTTTTGACACTGGTATCACTGGACTCATTTTTAAACTTGACTTCATGATCCAAAAGCCTTGGTTTAACGAATCATAAGATGGGGGTAGGTTGAGCAACAAATGAGCTACCTCGCGTGGCGTGGTTTGGCGGCGGCGTGCCGGCTAACAATTCGATGATCAAAACATCAAAAATTGTTAAAACTTTTTATGAGTATGCCGTCATCTACTCGACGATAACATTGGAACTTTTTTTATCACGTCCATTTCACTTAACAATGCCCGTATTTTTTATTTAAATTATAACCACTTATATTGCAGTAATAACGTAACCTGGGCCCATAACCTGTAGGAAATCTAGGTTCTAACACTTTAATAAAACGAGTTATGGGCTTTTTAAAATATAAAGATTATTATTAGCCAATTGAAAGTCACTAGGAAGTTTATACGTCCATCTTGCTCAAGACGCAAACGAGAAGTGAAGTAATAATAATGGTGGGTAGTATTTATATAATAAGTAAGTACCTACGACATATCGATTATTACAGAATCGACTAAAGATTGATTTTTGTAAATAATTAAATCAAATAAATCAACAGTCTGTTTATAATTTGTATATGTTACAATAGTCCAATGTCAATTGTTCATCACATGTTACAAAATATTGCTTTTCCCGATTCTGGGACGTTAATTGTTGAGTAGTTCTGCTGGTAAGAACCAGGAGAACTCCTCAACAACCACTCACCACACGCATTGTGTGACGAGCGGAAATTGCTTAGCAACCATATTAAAGTAATCGAATCGCAACCCGTGAAATATTTATCATTGAGTAGTTCCGGTAGCCATCTGTGGTCTTCATCATCAGTTCCACTTCACCAAGTGGTGCTTTCCGAGAGCAAATGCACGAGCTACTATAAAAAATACCCAGCCTATAATATTTGAAGAGTTCCTTCGATTTCTCCACGTTCCCATCATCAGAACTGGATTTTGACAAAAATGGGACCATTTGGGAAGTATACCCTTTCCAACAAAAAAATAATTTTCAAATCGGTTGGCAAGCGACGGAGTTATGCGCGAACAAACATAAAAAAAAAATACAAACATCCGAATTGAGAACCTCCTCCTTTTTTAGAAGTCGGTTAAAAACAATGTAAGTCGTCTTATTCCGGTAAAATGTGAACAAAGTTTTATTAGCCTAAGAACCGTCTTGAAAATTTTTTTGTCTCTTAAAGGAATTCTTGTAGAAACTTTAAATTTCATTAAAAGTTCGCAAAATAATAGTCTTAAATCGAATAGTGCCATCGAGAATTTCATCCAAGGCTCTTATTGGCAAAGTGTAATGCAACGGCATAAAAATAAAATTGTAATGCCTCTTTTCCTTTACTTTGACGATTATGAAACGGGTAACGTTTTAGGAAGCAAAGCGGGACAGCACAAATTAGGCGCGGTTTATACAGGGTGGCCGGAACATTGACGTCCAAAAATACAATTTCGGTCCCTCGTATCGTGGGGTATTCGAATCACCCCCATGTATGTTCCGCGACTTTTCATAGTTTTCGAGTTATGAATTTTTTTCTGAATGTTTGAAAATTTTCGACCTGACCAACCTAAAAAAATTCTAAAAAAAAAAGTAGAGGGTTTTATCGAGTTTCTTTTTTTGCAAGTGAATTTTCATAAGTAGTACTTTTATGCATAAAATAATCAGCTTCGTAACTGTGATGAAAGTTATGAAAATGTTGATCTAAAGTGAAAAATTTACGTTCGGTAAATTATGACTTAAATTTTCAACTTCAAATTAAAAATCTAAACAGGTGACTTCATGGTTCTCAAGTAGGCTTCAAGAATGCGCCAGACTCTCAGCTTTCATAATCATTAAAAAACGTAGGACTTAATGGGGCTAACTTTGGCCTTAATCGGCCTTCAAAAACTGCGAGGTGGAAAATTCTTAAAATTAGCTATCTGATTAATATTTTTTTTTCCATTTTCTCGCTCCTAAGGTTATTTAGTTTGCTAACCAAAAATGACTGCAGGAAAGCTAAGATTTAAACACGGAGATTTTTTTAAATGTTAGTTTAATGAATTTTGCGCGATCCGTTCTCGTGGACTATGGGTTGTAAACGAGGGTGCAACTCTTTTACCTGCAATAACAATCCACTCGAAGTGAGAGCTTCGACATTTCAACATCGCTTCAGCGTTAACTTGTGGTCTGGTATCCTCAATGGCGAACTAATTGGTCCGTTTGAACTGCCGTCCAGACTTGATGGAGAAACATACAAAAACTTTTTGGAAAATGAACTTCCATTGTTGCTGGCAGATGTGAATCTCGAACTCAGACGAACCATGGTGTTGCAAAATGACGGCGCCCCGTGTCACTATGCAACCCAGGTCCGAAATTACTTAGATGAAACATACCCCAACAGATGGATCGGACGCAGCGGACCAATTAGGTGGCCTCCACGCTCACCTGATCTCAACCCCATCGATTTCTTTATTTGGGGCTATTACAAGGAAATAGCATACGCCCGAGACTGTTCAAGTGAACAAGAGCTGAGGCAGTTGATTGCAGAAGCTGAACGTGTTGTGAGAGAGAACAGAGACGCTTTTAGACGATTGCCAGACAATTTCTTACGTAGGTGTAGAATGTGTATTGCTGCTGGTGGTGGCCACTTTGAAAACCTTTTGTAAATGTTAAAAATAAATTAAGTACTTTTTTCACATTATCATCTGTGTTTTATTCAAAACCACTTTTTACGTAAAACTTTTCTTACCCAACTCTGAAACTATTTGTTGGTTAGTTTTCAGTATTCTTATCATTAATTAACCTTAGGAACGAGAAAATAGCCAAAAAAAAATAATTACTCAGATGGGTAATTTTAAGAATTTTTCCACCTCGCTGTCTTTGAAGGCCGATTTTAAACAAAGTAGCCCTATTAAGTACTTCATTTTTTTTATGATTATGAAAGCTGAGAGTCTGGCGCATTCTTGAAGCCTACTTAGGAATTATGAAGTCACCTGTTAAGATTTTTAATTTAAAGTTGAAAATTTGAGTCATAATTTACCGAACGTAAATTTTTCACTTTAGATCAACATTTTCATAACTTTCATCACAGTTACGAAGCTGATTATTTTATGCATAAAAGTACTACTTATGAAAATTCAGTTGCAAAAAAAGAAACTCGATAAAACCCTCTACTTTTTTTTTTTAGAATTTTTTTAGGTTGGTCAGGTCGAAAATTTTCAAACATTCAGAAAAAAATTCATAACTCGAAAACTATGAAAAGTCGCGGAACATACATGGGGGTGATTCGAATACCCCACGATACGAGGGACCGAAATTTTATTTTTGGACGTCAATGTTCCGGCCACCCTGTATATCACTTCCTTGTTTACCATCATATCGGTCATCATCACTAAATAATATTTTTCTATTTCTCTTGTTTCATTCGGCAGATAGAGTTACATTCGGGAACAAAGTCTACGAGTATTTCGGTGTGTGACGAACTAAACTATCTAGCAGATGCTGGAATTGAATTTGCTGTTCCCGGCTTCACCGGTACCGTTTATTCTGAGCTTGGATTAATATTAGGTGACAACTTTCAATAAATCCACATATAGACCTACTATATGTGGATTTATTGAAAGTTTTTCGCCAAACTTTCCCTGTAGAACATGCAAAACAAGGAAAGATGTCATGAAAAACCAATGCGTAGAAGATACTTCACTTTTGCGGAACAATATTAACTATGAGTCTGATCTTTTAGTTTGTAACCCTTCTGAAACGGGTATTAAAGAGAAGTGTATTTGGTTGGAACTAAACAATTTTAGTCTCTTCGACCAAATGTCCGTGGACTGGATGCACGACATTTTGGAAGGAGTCGCGAAGTATATAATGAGCCTTGTTATCAAAAAACTTACTCGAGAATATGACACTTTCTCAGTAGATTTGCTAAATCAAAGACTTGAATCGTTTTCCTATGGTCCTGACAATCGTAACAAACCATGTTCACTGTCATCTGAAAAAGGCTTTACTCCTCATCTATACATTGCAATGGTAGGTGCTAATTTATTCACCATTAAATCTTATTTGATCGTGGTGAATCCAAATATATTTTATGACTGTCCTAATATCTTAGCCGCAATCGATTCGTGTTTTAAGATAACATGGGCTTTAAATCTTGAATATGCCCCGTCCACATATGGCTCTTGGTTTTTCTTACAAAAAGGTTTATACAAACTTGATAGTCCATTCGATAAAGGTTCCACTTCAGTGGAGTCTTTGATGACGGATTGTAATTTAACCAACTGAACAAAATGACACTATGTTTAAGATGTAGGTACTTACATTTTTACAAAAAAATATTAAAAGTCGAATAATGTGTAACATACATTCATTAACTATGGTTGTTTGCTTTTTATGTAAAAATAATTATGATTCTTTTGGAGCATTTAAATGTCATCTTACTTTATCTCACGATGCCTCTGAATATAAAACCTTGGTATGTAGTGAAGAAAATTGTAACAGAAAATTTCAATTGCTTAATTCATTTAGGCGGCACTTATTAACTCATACTAATAAAGGACATATCTCTCCAATTCCCGCGGATATAGATGCTGAAAGCTACACTAGGGATAGTGAGGTAACTTCAACTTTTAATGAAAATCTTGCTAGCGATGTGGAACCTACATTAGAGCCAAGACATGAGGTTTACTCCTCATCTATACATTACAATGGTAGGTGCTAATTTATTCACCATTAAATCTTATTTGATCGTGGTGAATCCAAATATATTTTATGACTGTCCTAATATCTTAGCCGCAATCGATTCGTGTTTTAAGATAACATGGGCTTTAAATCTTGAATATGCCCCGTCCACATATGGCTCTTGGTTTTTCTTACAAAAAGGTTTATACAAACTTGATAGTCCATTCGATAAAGATTCCACTTCAGTGGAGTCTTTGATGACGGATTGTAATTTAACCAACTGAACAAAATGACACTATGTTTAAGATGTACTTACATTTTTACAAAAAAATATTAAAAGTCGAATAATGTGTAACATACATTCATTAACTATGGTTGTTTGCTTTTTTATGTAAAAATAATTATGATTCTTTTGGAGCATTTAAATGTCATCTTACTTTATCTCACGATGCTTCTGAATATAGAACCTTGGTATGTAGTGAAGAAAATTGTAACAGAAAATTTCAATTGCTTAATTCATTAAGGCGGCACGTATTAACTCATACTAATAAAGGACATATCTCTCCAATTCCCGCGGATAAAGATGCTGAAAGCCACACTAGGGATTGTGAGGTAACTTCAACTTTTAATGAAAATCTTGCTAGCGATGTGGAATCTACATTAGAGCCAAGACATGAGGTTAGTCCAGTTAACACCCTTCAATCAGTATTTGAAACATCTGTATCTACTTTGATTGCTAGCTTATATGCAAACCATAATCTGCCCAGGAATGTAGTCGACATATTTTTTGAAGGATTGCGTCACTGCGTGTCAGACTCCCTCCTTATAGCGATAACTAATACATTGGAAAATTTGGACCGTAATGATGAAATACCATCTTCTTCCGTTGAGACTGTCATTAAAAGTATTACTCCATTACTAAAGTCACCGTGGGAAAAGTTTGGTAGTGAGTATAAGCGATTTCAACATTTTGAGAAAACAAATACTTTCATAAGACCACAACAAGTAGTGATTGGTCAAAGAATGGAGACTGTAAAAGAAAACAATGTAAGTCGTCTTATTCCGGTAACATGTGAACAAAGTTTTATTAACCTAAGAACCGCCTTGAAAATTTTTTTGTCTCTTAAAGGAATTCTTGTAGAAACTTTTTTCATTTAAAGTTTGCAAAATAATAGTCTTAAATCGAATAGTGCCATCGAGAATTTCATCCAAGGCTCTTATTGGCAAAGTGTAATGCAACGGCATAAAAATAAAATTGTAATGCCTCTTTTCCTTTACTTTGACGATTATGAAACGGGTAACGTTTTAGGAAGCAGAGCTGGACACCACAAATTAGGCGCGGTTTATATATCTCTTCCTTGTTTACCATCATATCGGTCATCATCACTAAATAATATTTTTCTATTTCTCTTGTTTCATTCGGCAGATAGAGTTACATTCGGGAACAAAGTCTACGAGTATTAGGAGTATTTCGGTGTGTCATTGACGAACCAAACTATCTAGCAGATGTTGGAATTGAATTTGCTGTTCCCGGCTTCACCGGTACCGTTTATTTTGAGCTTGGATTAATATTAGGTGACAACTTAGGTATTCACTCTATATGTAGATTTATTGAAAGTTTTTCGGCAAACTTTCCCTGTAGAATATGCAAAACAAGGAAAGATGTCGTGAAAAATCAATGCGTAGAAGATACTTCACTTTTGCGGAACAATATTAACTATGAGTCTGATCTTTTACTTTGTAACCCTTCTGAAACGGGTATTAAAGAGAAGTTTATTTGGCTGGAACTAAACCATTTTAGTCTCTTTGACCAAATGTCCGTGAACTGGATGCACGACATTTTGGAAGGAGTCGCAAAGTGTATAATGAGCCTTGTTATCAAAAAACTTACTCGAGAATATGACACTTTCTCAGTAGATTTGCTAAATCAAATACTTGAATCGTTTTCCTATGGTCCTGACAATCGTAACAAACCATGTTCACTGTCATCTGAACATATAAATCACGGCAACATAAAATTGTCTTCGTCTGAAATGCTAACATTTATACGATATTTATCACTCGTCGGGAATTCGTATCTGAGGGAAACGAATTTTGGAAATTGTATATACAACTCAGGATCATTATTGATATAATGTCATCTACTGCATTTGCCAAAGGTACTGAAGAAGTTTTACAAACTCATATAACTAATTTAAATACTTCATACCTTTCGCTGAGTAATGATACATTAAAGCCTAAGTTCCATCATTTATTACATTACCACACAACTCTTAAAAAATTTGGGCCTTTAATTCATTTTTGGTCAATGCGCTTTGAGGCTAAACATAGATTATCTAAAATTGCAGCAAGAGCTTCGATGAATAGACGCAATATTACGTTTTCATTAGCCATTAAAGAACAACTTAAATTAAACGAAATATTTTTGAGTGGTCAGTTAGATGATGTTATTAAAACTGGTCCTGAATCAGAATGTAATTATTTGGAATTACAGTTTGTAGTTTCAAACTTATAATTATCTTCACAACAAAAATTGACAAAGACGTCATGGGCTATAGTAGCATCTACATATTATTCAAAAGATTCAATACTAGTTTATAGTACAAGCCCTGAAGATCTGGTCACGTTTTTTAAATTGACAGATATTTTTATTTTAAATCAAAATTTGATGTAATTTTGAAAGGATACATAATGGAAACCTTGTATCAATGAACATTTTTATGCATACGCATATGAGGTTTTTGAACCAGAAGAGATCCGATTCGCAGTTAAACTGCAAAGTCAATTAGAGTCTCCCATTCCGTGTCATATCAGCATTGTGTGCAATAAGAAATATGTCACTTCACGTAGTCCAATCTGATTTGTTAAAGTAACGATTATTTTATTACTTACAGTCACTGGCACAAAAGCGTACGGGCCATAACTTCAATGTGAAGCATCAAGTGAAGAAAAGGGTGATAATTTTGTAGAAGAAGAAGAATATTTATTTGCTAGAAACATGGTATGTTTGCAAAGGTGTTAACATTTCATAGTACCGCATGTCTCACCGTTTTAACGCATATCAATTTACAATTATGTCTAATCAATTACAATAATTACATTAATATTCAATTTACATTATTTACATAATTATTACATTAATTTTAAAATTTTAATGTTAATTCAATTATTATATTACAATCAACAAATCAAATCATTATTATCAAAATAATATTATTTTACATTTCAATTTTTACCATATTATTAAATAAACCAAATAAAACAATAAATTTAATATATTATCACTTAAATTATTATTTATGTCTATATTTTAATGCCAGATCAAGAGCATAAAATTTACAGGGACATTTTACAATTTTTTTTTTTTTGTATATAGGGGAGAAGGGTAAATGATGCAAATGATGATTCGAATATAATAACAATCAAATCATCATGTCGACTGTAGCGCCTAACCAGTCCTCATAGCAAATCTTCAACCGTGGTAAGTCTGGCAGCTTATTTTCGCAAGCGGACAACTTAAACTGCTGCTTGCTCATGCCAGCTAAATCTCAGTTACCACTGGCAATTTAAGAGCAGATCGGTGCATCAGACGCCGTTGAACCATAGCTCAACGGTAATCTCGTGGTGCAAGTTGAACCCGTGGTACGGCGACTTTTCCGAAACGAGGCCATCATCGTGACGGATGAATATGCTGCTAAATGTTGTTAGGACTACGCTTACAATACTTAAAGCTCACCAGCGTCGAAAATCGCAAGCAGAGCGGACATGGTCACAAGCCTTGCGTTTTGTTTAATCAACTCGAAACCAGAACGCGCCTTTCTGAGGAAAATGACAGCATCCATCGTGGGGTTACATCTTCCACTATAGATTTTTATCGCATTGAGTCACCGAATATATGCCACCACGGTGTCATAGCGCTGCACTTCTTTTGGAATGCTTCGAGGTGCATCGTATGTGCACATTCGTTGTGAACACACTCAATTTGCGAGTAAAAATTTACTAAGCAATACAAGTGCACCGACAGACAGTCGCCATCGCTTACCGAACACTCCCACCGATCTGCAAAGGCTACGTGCCGGCAATGCGCCATCATCAATGAGGGGACAAAGCTACGGCGAGCACCGACTGCCCTCGTCACTGGTCCTTTTCTTCGCGTGTTAAGCGTCGTCGCAGATGTATCTCTCGGCGGAAAAAAGTGCAGCAGTTTTTTCAAATGGGTTAACAAGTCAAAATATCGCCTTTTATCTTTATATCCGATGACGCATATGAAATTATTATTTATAGATATCACCGCATGGTAACAGAATCGTGCGACAAAATAGAGCGTCCGATATCTATTTTTTTAGTTGTGGTGACGCAACAGTCCAATAATAATAATGATAAGTATCGATATAACGATCGTAAACGGACAGTTTATTCTGAGTTACTTAAGATGGCGGACGTGTTTATAACTCCTCTCGCCCGGATACACCGTTGTTCGATTTGCCTCAAGCCCACTTTCTTCTATCAGATTCATGAGTTAATGGAGTTTGTACTGCTGGTGTTGTCATTACGTGTGCTTTTTCAAGAAGACCTCCGAGATGTCCCGGAATTTCATTCCGCAGACTATCCCGACGATAGATTCAACGACGATTGTTCTGTCCAATCAATCTTTGGAATGGGACGAAAACTCACTTGTCCAGTGACGAAAATTATGTCGTATCCTGAAGTTCCTGTATCCGAAGAGGGAGTCAAGATGGAAGACTACGACTACTATCAATTGGGCGGCATTGTATTATGCGTACAGACGATATTATTCACCATACCGGGCTACATCATACTAGCATGGGATAAAAGAAAACTGGAAAGCATGGCTATCTGGAAGATTCCTCCGATTCAGAGCGAAGATTCGATCGAAAACAAGGTGAAACCTCTGATCGCCTACTTTCGTACATATCTCCATTCTCACGACGACTGGGCATAAAAATCCTTATCTAGTGAAGTGTTATATCTCGTTAACTTGGTAACACATTTAAAATTCGTGCGTACCACTTTAGGCGGAAGTGTTGGTATCTGCAAAAATTTTGTGGTGTTAGTGAAACAACTACCAGATGGAAATATCAAAAATCTTACGGATTGGCTGGTTTCAATGACTGCTGGATGTACTTTTAGTTAATACGGCGCCTCAGGAAGTGTAGAGAAACTCGACGGAAATTGGTACCCACAACGGTTTATAGTCAACAGGATCTCCATTTTTTTGTACATCTGGTTTCTTAGTCTAACTGTTGCTGGCACACATATCACATTTTTACTTTGACATTCTCCTCAATCAGAAAGTTTGTGTTTCGATCATCGTGTAGTCTTAATCGTGCCAGAGACATTGAAGTAGTTTTCAAGCAGCTAAAGTTCGGGGATTGGTTTTTATTACTTCGGTTTCAGCAAAATTTGGATCCGCTAGTTTACAAAGCGTTGATACATGGTATTGCACAGCGTTATGGCTCTGATTTGTAAGGATCGTGGAAATCATTTTCTAAATATTTTTAAAAACGTTTTTGTCATCTAGTTATCATTTTATTCCTAACACTACCTACTACACGATTGTCATATTGATTATTTTTATTTCATTAATACCACTGCAAATCCAACAGGCCATGTACTTGTATTTTTGATAACATATATATTTGTCTAGATATTGTGTTATGTTATTTCATAAAGATATGATTTTTATGTTTATAACGCGGATATTTGGTTTGTTTAAAATTATTTTGCATGTCTTGCGTGCATTTTGAACGTGCATAATTTCCCAATACATGTATAAATAATCCTTTACGTTTACAAATGTCTCCATCCTCTTAAACCTGTTTAATACTTGAATATACATTAGAACATTAAAATAGGCTTTCTTTTATTATTACGAATGTCTATAACCGTATTCATGAATAATAAAATGAAGTCATTGCTTGGGAACCCTTAAGAATCGCAAAAGCTAAGCGGTGATGCTCGAAATAATTTTTCTTTGAGGACTTGTTACATCCTCAGAACAAATTTTCTACATGAGCACTAATCCAAGTCAAAACTACGAGCTTACTCTGAAGGATTAGGAAATCACCGAGTTGCGAGCCCTTGTAACCAAACTATATGAGGTTGGTGTCGGGAATAATTGAATGTCATTGTCAGGCGTGGGAATTGTGATGGAACTTATGTTATACAACTATTACACTGAAACCTTCGAAAGGCAGTAGTCGTTCTACCGTCTCGTAATCGCTTAACTGAAAAAACTGTTTCCATCCCAGAGGTTCTAAATAGGCAAGGCTTTGTAGTTTGGGATGAACAATCACCAACGCCAGGGATCGTTTCCGTAGAACGGAGGTAAGAACTGTTTCGATGGACGTTTCGAATCCGTCATTGAGACGGATTGTAGCATAGTATACATGGAAAAGCGGCACTGAGTTGGCTGGGACTCTGCCCTCACACTACCCGAACAGCCAACGGACGTACTTTGCACGTGCACAAGACCAGGGAACATTCATGCCATGTCCGTTGGATATTTGGTTCTATCAGGGGATTTCACTACGGTTTCGCAGCGTGTAGCGACGCTAAGAATCGACTCTTGTTGTTTTGAGTGTAGATACACACCGTCATTGAGCGTGAGGTCTAACCCGATCGATACTGTATGCTTAAAAAATAGTTTCCTCAGTATTAATGAGTGTCCAAATAACGTGTCTGACTGATGGAGCACAGAGGCAACCCTACCGACCTTACCTTCGTGTAAAATGTCTACCTGACTGAACTCTACCGGAGAAATTTCAGTCAACATACAAGCTCCACCACTCGAATCGCGCTCAAACACCTACAATCCATGCATACTTGCCACGTTAAGTTGTACGCTATGTGTGCAATTGGGACATGGCCTATGGCTACGACAGTTAAGAACTTCGGTAGTCTCAAACTCAAACTCAAACTCAAAGCATTTATTTCAATTAAACCAATTACAGGCACTTTTGAATTGTCAAAGAGTCGGTCAGTAGGTAAGTCAGAAAGTTGAAGCTAGTTGCCCATTCCAAAACGTAGATCTATGGAGAAGAACGGGCAAGAAACTCCACGGACACTCTTTTAAATCAAAATATGGTTACAAAATATTGGTTACATCATTCATATTGAAATTATACATGTGAGAACGATGAACGTTAAAAGCGTCCGGAATAAAAAAATAAAAAAACAATTCAAAATTAAAATTAAAATAAGCCGTGGCAGCTAAGGTATGACCAGCCTCCACCAACAGCGCCCGTTCACGAACCTGACGTATGGATTCGTTAAATGATCCAACACACGCGCCACCATCAGCGAGGCATTAGAGTGAGCATGACACACTCTCAGCCGCCAGGGCACATCCAAGTCAAATAAAGACGTACCCAGTAAATGGTAGCTTTAGAGTAGGTACATAGTACTCACACATGCGCTAAGCAATTATACAATACAAGGTGATTGAGTCTACACAATGCAAAGCTATTCTTACAATCTTCAGCAGTTCCAACAGTATCTTCAAATGTTAATTAATTAGTTGAGGTTGTGGAGCAGGACCAGCATGGAGCCAAGCATTTTTATCATTTATGTAATCCCCCAATTTATAATATGCCTGCCTGCATAGTGTGCGTTTTATACAAGTTTTAAATTTCGTCTCATTTAGTTGAAGTATGTGTGGAGGTATTTTATTGTAACATTTTAAACAGTACCCCATGAACGATGAGTCTACTTTAGCCAGCCTAAAACCTGGTTGAGCTAATAGGTCCTTATTTCTAGTATTATAATTATGCCTTTCACCTCTTTTATTAAAAAGATGTAAATTTTTTCTTACGTACATGATGTTTTCGTAGATATATTGACAAGGTACCGTCATGATGTTAATATCCTTAAACAGTTCCCTTAGAGAATCGCGCCTGCGAAGATTATATATGGCTCTGATGGCTCGTTTCTGCAGAATAAAAATGGACTCGATATCTGCAGCTCGTCCCCAAAGTAAAATACCGTAAGACATGATACTATGAAAGTAACTAAAATAGACTAGCCTCGCGGTATCTACATCAGTAAATTGACGGATTTTTCTGACAGCATAAGCTGCTGAACTTAGCCGTCCTGCAAGTGATATTAAATGAGGACCCCATTGTAGCCTTGAGTCGAGCGTAATCCCCAGGAAAACGGTTTTATCGACGAATTCTAGTTTCTCTTGATTCAATACTATCTCACAATCACTACTTTTGACATTTGGTAAAGAAAATCTGATGCACTTAGTTTTTTTCCCATTTAATACTAAATTATTAGCAGTGAACCAATTTTGGATCTGCAGTAGGGCGTTATTAACGTCGTCAAAATTTGTAGCACGTCTATCTACCTTAAAAATTAATGAAGTATCATCAGCAAATAGCACCATTTGTGGTTGATTTTTTAATAAATGGAGTAAATCATTAATATACACTAAAAAGAGGAAAGGACCCAATATCGAGCCTTGTGGAACACCCATTTTCACTTTTAAACAGAGTGAATTGACACCATTTATTTGAACTTGCTGTTGTCTATCATTTAAATAAGATTTTACTAAACTGAGGGCAAGTTTTCCTAGTCCGTAATGCTCAAGTTTCAAGAGTAAGGTTTCATGGTCGACGCAATCAAATGCCTTGGAGAGGTCACAAAAAATGCCTATGGCGTCTTGTGCCTCTTCCCACGCGTTAAAAATGTGTTTTAATAAGGTTACACCGGCGTCGGTCGTACAACGTCCTTTGGTGAAACCAAACTGTTGATCGTGAAGTATTTTATTCGTGTTAAAGTGATTGAGCATTTGATTAAGCATTACCTTTTCAAACACCTTGCTGAAAACCGGCAACACGGATACTGGTCTATAATTATTTTTGTCTTTACTGTCTCCGGATTTAAAAAGTGGAATTACCTTACTGTATTTCATTAAATCCGGGAAAACTCCTTGATCTACACAAAAATTAAATATTAAGGCTAAGTAAGGCGCTATAGTCTCAATTATGGAGGTACAGACTTTAATGGACATTCCCCAAAGATCTTCGGTCAGTTTGATCTTAATTTGCTTAAAAGCTTTTATTACTGTTATGGGGTTAATATGCTTAAAGTTAAATTCAATCGGGCAGGCCGAAACGTTCGCCCTTACTAAATCAAAAGAGAGCGAGGGCGAGGAGTTTAAGACCTCAGTAGTTTTAAGTGGGATACTGGTAAAGAAATTTACAAATTCTTGAGCAACTTCTTTGCTATCGGAAATGAGACCACATGACGACTCCAGTGTGTAATCAATATTATGCTTTCTGTTCCTGTTCGTTTCATTGTTGATAATTTTCCAAACTGTCTTTATTTTATTATCTGCTGATTTAACCTTGTTGCTAATGTATAAGGCTTTAGCTGCCTTACAAGTGTTCTTAAAAATTCTAGAGTAAGTAGCAACATACTTATTAAAAGTTTCCGTGTTAATATAAGGCTTAAGGCCATACAGCTCGAAAAGTCTTTCCCTACTTTTCCTGAGTCCTTTAGTTGCCCAGTCACTAAATAGAAACTTAGGGCTGATGGTTTTTGTGATCTTCTTAAATGAATTATCGAACTCTGTTTGGACTACCGAAAAGAATTCTTTATACAAAATATTAACATTGTTCATTTTCAGTTCTTGATCATTTAACTTACAAATTAAAGTGTTATTAAATTTATTTAAATTAACAGATGTTATTGGTCTGGATTGTATCTGCACTTTTTGCATAGGTATGTTGGACTCAAAAGTTACGGTTTGACCACTGTGATCAGAAGGGAGATAATTAACAATGGATTTATCTAAATAGTCACAACAACAGAAAACATTATCAATACATGTGGCAGTAGTCGTGGTTATTCGGGTAGGTTCTACAAACACATTTGATAAATTAAATGATTTAAACAAATTTAATAATCTACTGGTATTTGAATTATTTTCTAAAATATTAATATTGAAGTCGCCACAGATAATTACAGACTTCTTACCAGCTGCAAGTCTTGACATAACTTCCTCCATTACTGACTCGAATATAGAGTAATTTTGATAATTTGGGGGTCTGTAAACGCACACTATGACATGCTTATCTAGCTCAACACAGGAAAGTTCAATACTATGTTCAAACGATAGATCAACTATGTCTTTACGATTTTTCGATTTAATACAATTTTTAATTAGGATTAATGAACCACCACGCGCCATTGATGTTCGATTAAAACAACTGGCCACACTATAATTCTCATAATTAATTAACATTTCGTAATCTTTTAACCAATGCTCGGTTAAACAAATAATGTCAAACATTGTTTTTTCTAAAAACAATTCAATTTCCAATTGTTTGGATGAAAAACCTTGAATATTTTGATGAAATAATTTCAAGGATTTCTGCTTAGCCCCTTTTCTACAGTTAACTATTTTAGAGCTAGAAAATACCTTTTTGTTATTAAGTGTAACTATACTGTTAGTGGTACTTTCTGTTGTCTTACAAACTAGTTTAAATTAATAACCACCTTAACATTAGTACTATTACTAACTGTGGTGCTAATTAAAGATGACTTCGACATACTAATTATGTCTGGGTTAATATTAAAAGCTAATAGCCTAGCTATTTGATGTCTAAAACTACTGGGCAGATACACCGTATCCCTAGTCGAGCTTAGCTTATCAACAAAAATGTTGGTGTCAAAAAATATAAACTTGTCACTATGGTGACTAACTAAGAATTGCATGTAATTATTTAACATGTGAATGTAGTTGTTTTGTCTGTTTGACAAGTACTTAAAGTATGGAAAAGCACACAAAATTATTTTCTTACAATTTAACTTCAATAGCTCGGTGACACTATCAGTAATATCAAAAGTCATAGTGTGTTTAAGAGTGCCAGAGCTTCCCTGTTGATTCAAATTGCCTTGGTAGAGTTCGATCAGGCAGACATTCTGAGATTGGCTTTTTTTAGTAGAGTTATCGAGATGCCATAGATCATTGCCCCTTGTATAAGACTCGCAATAGAAGTATCGCAATCTGCATCTCAGCCGGCAGATCAACTCGTTTCACCTGTGGAGACACCATACTTCGAATGGGTACTAAAACTGACCATTTCTCTTTTCGTTTTTTTTTCCCAACAATGTTGCGCGCATCATAGCTCTGAAATGCAACCACTCAGAGCCGGCAGACCAACTTGTTGCATCTGCGGGGACGCCATACTTTCAATGTGTACCAAAATTGACCATTTCTCTGATCGTTTTTTTTTTCGCAACAATGAAGGAATTATTGTGGTGCAATTATAAATGAAACTATGATTAAAGTAATTAGTATAATGTGAAAATATAAAACGACACATTGACACAAGCAAGGAACGAGGCAGAGAGAGCGGTAGCGCCATCTGTGGCAAAAATGCGCATTAACCGAGGTTGCGTTCATACATACTAACACCCACCCCTGAACGCAAGCCCCATTTTTGCTAAACAATACATATGTTTCTCAGAAGTAGTACCTTTGGTTAGAATATCTGCTATCATCTCACTGCCCTTACAATAACAAAATTTAATATTACAATTATTAACATGCTGCTTAAGAAAATGATATCTTATGTCGATATGCTTAGTTCTCGGTAAATAACAATCACTTGTAGAAAGTTTTATTGCGCTTTGACTGTCACTAAAGATGATGAGAGGTTCATCCAGCTGATGGCCGAGCTCCCCGCTGAGCTGCCGCAACCACAGCGCCTCCTGCGTGGCTGCAGACATGGCCATGTACTCCGCTTCCGCTGTTGACAAGGCCACGGTCTGCTGTTTGCGTGACGACCATGAAATAGCACCTCCCTGTAACATAAATATATAACCAGTGCACGACTTGCGGTCGAGCACGTCACTGGGCCAGTCTGCATCACAATATCCCGTGATGCTTGCATTACCTTCTTTGGTATAAATGAGTTCGAGATCTTTAGTTCCCTGTAGGTATCTTAGCACTCTTTTTAGTGCAACTACATGTTCAGTCTTTGGTTCATTGTTGAACCTACTCAATGTGTTAACTGCAAATGCAATATCTGGCCTTGTGCCTTGCGCTATGTAGAGTAAACAGCCAATGATCTGTCGATAAGGATAATCAGTTATTATTTCAGCTTTCATGTCATGGCTGAATTTCTGTGCGACTTCAATAGGTGTTTTGATAGCATTGCATTCTGACATTCCAAATCTATCCAAAACTTCATTTTATATTTCTTCTGCTCCAACATAACTGAGTTTCCATCTCTTGTTATATTGAATCCCAAACATTGACTTGCTTTACCTAAGACTTTCATTTCAAAGTAATGCATTAGTTTATCCTTTATAATCTTCTTCATGCTTTGTCCAGAAGTAAATATAAGCAGGTCGTCAACCCACACACCAATATTCTTTTCTGTATTGTAGTATACACAAGGGTCGGTCTTACATTGTTGCAATCCTATGATTTGGAGTACACTGTTCAATTTCATATTCCGTAATCTACTTGCTTGCTTTAAGCCATATATGGATTTACGTAAGTGACATACCTTCGAACCTTGCACATATAATTCGGGCTGTACCATATAGATATCAGTGCATTTCTGCAAGGGGAGATCCCCTTGCAGAAATGCAGAGACAGCATCCATCTGCTCAATTTCCAGGTTATATTTAGCTGCTAAACTAAATAAGAAGCGTATGGTTGCATACCTCACCACTGGAGAGTAGATTTCTTCGTAGTCTATACCTTTTCTTTGTGCAAATCCTTTTATGACTAACCTTGCCTTAAAGCGAACAATTTGTCCAGCCTGATTAGTTTTAGTTTTAAACACCCACTTTGACGGCAGAGCTCTTTTGTTGGACGGAAGATCTGTCAAGTTCCAAGTGTTGTTCTTTATCAAGGAGTTGTATTCTTCATCCATAGATCTCTTCCATTGCTCAGCATGAGGGGATGACAAGGCGTCTTGTACCGATTCCGGGTCAGACAAATTAGTATACAGGCAATACAAACTATTCTCATCCTTTTGTTTGTTTATTTTATTACGTGGTCTCAGAGTAATATTACTGCTATAGTCCTGTGATTGACATGCTTGTTTAGGAGGTTGGTAAGTCTCATCTAAATCCTCTACACCTGATTGATATTTACTAGAATCCTCATCTTGTAAATAAGTTTTATTTGTGTTACCTGTGGGTGTTGACTGGCCTGAGCTGACTTCCGCCAGACTATCATGACTGCTCTTATCTCTGAGTGATGAAATAGTGCTTTCTGAAGGCAGGCTCTCACCACAAATATCAACTGAAACATTTATTTATTTATTTTTATTCATTAACACATACATTTGTTTTAACAGGTAATACCCAAGTTAACAAAAGTAGTCATAAAATTATTGCTAATTGTCCCAAGTAACGGGGCTGGGTAGAAGCACAAGTTACGCAGTGCAGACATGTTATGATCAAATTTTTCATGAAAAATCACATCTCTGCTTTTAATTATTTTATTACTTTTGGTGTCTAATAAGCGATATCCTTTAGTACTATCACAGTATCCTACTAATATCATTTTTGTTGACTTTTTGTCCCACATTTGTCTCTTCTCCTTTGGAATGTGGACCATGGCATCAGAGCCAAATATTCTAATATGAGATAAATTAGGCTTATGCCCATGCCACATTTCATATGGAGTCTTACCACTTAGACTCTTTGTTGGACAACGATTTGTGATATAAGAAGCTGTAGCTATAGCCTCCGCCCAGTATATTTTTTTTAAATTGGCATAAAACAACATACACCTAGCGCGCTCAACTAGAGTGCGGTTCATTCTTTCTGCCAGGCCGTTTTGCTGTGGAGTATAGGGTGTTGACGTCTGATGGGTTATTCCATGATTAGATAAATAATTCTCAAAGTGATAATTACAATACTCTTTACCATTGTCTGTTCGGAGGGCCTTTATTTTCCTTTCAAGCTGAAGTTCTACCTTTGCCTTAAAATCTTTAAATATTTCTAGTATATTTAGATTGTCTTTCATTAGATACACATGGACCATCCGTGTGTAATCGTCAACAAATGTCATAAAATATTTCATACTTGAGCATGACTTGTTCTCCATTGGTCCACACAAATCCGAGTGAATGAGCTCCAAAGGCTGTGTGGCTCTAGTACCCACATTTTTAAATGGAAGTCTTGTCTGTTTACCCTCTGAACAGTGTGTGCATCTGATGGTGTCACTTTTCTCATCGATCAGAGTCACTCCCTCAGCACAGGCTGGCAGCTTACTTACATCTGAAACATTTAAGTGAGCCATCCGCAGATACCATAAATAAGTATCCTTAATATTTTCATTATAAGATAAACAGGCAGTCTCAGAACTGTTTACAGTGCCTAATACATAAAGTTTGTTTTTGAGTTTTGCGGAACAAATTAATTTCTCATTTCCATTATGAATATAGCACCCTTTGTCATTGAATGTTACTTTGTAACCACTCTTAACTATACTGCTAACTGAGAGTAGATTGGCTAACCAGGTACATAAAGAACATTTTTTACCTGAATATTCTCTTGGCCTAGATTAATATTTATACATCCAACACCTTCCACTGTCAACGGCTCCCTGTTGGCTACTGTTATACTGTTTACTGGTGGTTTGATGACATTGTACATCCATTCTCGCTTGCCGGACATGTGCATGGATGCGCCTGAGTCTACAAACCACTGGTCCTTTAGCCCATCCAATGTAGCTGAAAACGCTGCAACAAAATTTGTACTGTCTCCATTTTTATGCTGTTTGTTGGTAGTTTTCTTGGGCACCTTACAGAACTTTGCATAGTGGCCATGCTTGTTACAATTGTAACACCTGGGCCCCTTTGCTTTATCGGGATTTTGTTTATTCTTTTTCTTCTTAGAGTTTGTGTACAGAGCTGCGCCTGTATCTGTTGACTTTATTTCTTGTAGCAGCTTCGTTTTAATCAGATCTGCACTAATCTGTACACCTGAACTTTCCAGGCCCATTATCATGGGCGCATACACATCAGAAAGACCCGCAAGCATTAACGTCCCGAGCCATTCTTCATTAACTTCAAAGTCTATATTCCTGAGTTTGTGGGCGGTTGTCATTATCTTGTTCACGTAGTCTTCGGCACTATTACTCGATTCCAGCGATGTGTTGACTAAATCTTTCAACAGACCCACTTTCCTACATAATCCATTGGCATCGAAGGCCCTCTTTAGGTTATTCCAAACCTCTCTTGAGGTCTTACAATCTTGCACGTGAACGTAATTTTGGGGATCTATCAGTAGAATCAGCTTGGCTTTGGTCTTTGTATCCTTTTTAGGATCGATCTTTTCGTTCGTACTAGGCTCCACACAGTCCCAAAGGTCTTCGTGCTCTAAATATGTTTTAATGCTGAATTTCCATGTCGCAAAGTTCTCACGACCTGTGAGTTTCTCCAAATTAAACATATGTGAGCCCATTTTATTTGATTCTAAGTAGATTCTAAGCGTATTATTCGAATTACGTGAATTGAGTGTCGGATTCACCACGTGCAGAAAAGTTTTCTTAACATCAAAACTGTTTCACCGGTATACTTTTATTTTCGGATTACTTCGCGATTCACTTAACTGATTGCAAACCATGCTCTGCTACCATGAAGGAATTATTGTGGTGCAATTATAAATGAAAGTATGATTAAAGTAATTAGTATAATGTGAAAATATAAAACGACACATTGACACAAGCAAGGAACGAGGCAGAGAGAGCGGTAGCGCCATCTGTGGCAAAAATGCGCATTAACCGAGGTTGCGTTCATACATACTAACAAACAATCTCGCCTCGACGGCTTGGTATTTCCCAGTGGAAAGTCTGGTTCGTAATGCAGTTCTGGGCAATACCCTTACCATTAGACGCCCGTGCAAGTAATTGAAGAAGGGGATCCATTGAAGCGACTAAGTCTTCTGCAGATTTATGCTCAATGCCGATATTGAAAATCATGTGGACAGATGAGTTGAAATTTGAAAAAGACGGCATCACAAATTATCATAACGCCCATTATTGAGCTCCCAAAGCGCAAGGTTACCCCAACAAAAAAATACCAAAAGGGTCGCAAAGGAGACTCAGTCTTAATGTGTGGATGGGTATAATATCAAATAACTTGATAGGGCCATACTTCCTGCCCGATTATTTGAATGGCGAGACATATGAAAACTTTTTGAGGGAGGAGTTACCATCTTTGATGCTAGACTTGCCTATTGCATTGAGACGAGACATGTTCTTTCAACATGATGGCTGCCCAGCGCACTACAGAAAAATTGATCGAGCATGGTTGTACGAGAATTACCCAAACCAATTGATTGGAAGAGGCGGAACCATAGCATGGCCGGCGAGGAGCCCCGATTTAACGCCGATGGATTTTTATGTGTGGGGTCATATGAAAAGCAAATGTCGATATTTTAAGACAAAAAATTATTGATTTGGCTGAGAAAATGAGACGGAACCTACGAACTTCTGTCGTAAAAGTAATTTAAGAAAAATAATGAGAATTTGTGTAAGAAATAGCGGCGGCCATGTCGAACATGAATTATAAAAATATTGCTGTTTTTTTTATTTTTTTTTTATTTACGTATTTTAGCTAAGTTTACCTCAAACTAAAAATGTACCCTCTGCTACCTTAACTGTTATTTGGTCAATGTTTTGCCTATTAATAGCAAGTGTTATACCTTTTTGAATAGCTAAAGACACGTAGAAGTTGTTTGCAGAATATGTTCCATACAATTTTTTTTTAAAAGCTCTTCAAAGTTAGGAACACTATTAGAAAATTCTTTAATTCTAACCGTTGTCGAGCAGTTTTTTTAACTGTTAGAAGTAGGTTCAGTTTTTGTTGATCATTTTTATTAATGGACATGTCTTCTAACTAGGTGCATCAAAAAACCCCGACTCTCAGGAGCTCTAATCCCAAAGAAAACGAGTAAAAAACAAAAAATGAAGGATTTTTAAAAAATCTTTGAAATTCAATATCTCCATAACGGTTAAGTTTCGGACACCTTATCATAGAATCAAATCCATCAGAAATGATCTGAACAATAACGTCCTTTAATATTCAGTACGACTTTTCCTGTAACATGTGCAAAGATAAGGAACTGCTTTTAAAAGCCAATGCAACTTTTTGGCATCTTTTTTTTTCTTCCGCCAGTAATGAAACTTAGATCACTATTAGAGGACTACCTGAGAAGTACACAGAAGGAAAAACTAAGTCTCTAAGCCGAAACCTACCAGACATATTGCAGTTGCCATTTTGTTTTTTCAGGTGTTACTGTTGTCCAGCAACTTGAAAATGTTCATTGATTTTCGTTAATCATGACTAGTCAAGTTATTTAATGTACTTTTGTACACTTTACGCAATATTCATTTTAAGTAAATAAGTACGCTAGCTGTTGGTTTTGAATGGGAACAGGATTTCGGTGACGAAAAATCAAAATATATTATATAAGTAGTTATTTATAACATCATATAATCACTATCACTCAGTACTAAATGTAAGTACTTTTGTACACTTTAAACAATATTATTAATAAGTAAGTAAACTAGACTTAATTATGTACAACTGTTGGTTTTGGACGGGAATAGGATTTTGGTAACAAAAAGTGCATAATATATAAGTATTTATTTATCAAAATCATTTATTAACCGACTTCAAAAAAAGATTCCGACGAAATGAGAACCTCCCGGTTCTCATTCCGTCGGAATCTTCCCCGATTTCTCGAAGACGGCGGAACCAATTTGGAAAATTACGTTTTGTTTTAAAGGGTAGACTTCCTAGGTAACTAGGTCCCATTACTCCCATTGTCATCAGTTCGGGATGTGATGACGGTATCCTGGAGAAATCGAGGGAACTCTTCAAATATTATAGGCACACCTATAGCGATTTGGTTGTTTTTAGCAGCAGTTTCGTGAGTTTGACATTTTTATAAAATTACTTCGTAATTATTATAGTATTTCGAATCATTCCAATAGCCAACCACCTTATTTGAACATAAACATAATCTAATAATTACATATTCCTTTGTTATCCAGCATACATCGCCTCGCTCTGAGCGCACCGTGTGAGTTTCACACCGAGGGTAACTGGCAAAGTTGCGTGATCATCACACAGTGCCAGCCACATTTCCTAATTAATTTAAGTATCGTTTCAATTGCATAACTATTATTGAGAATACCAAAAAGCCCCACACATTTATGCCTGATGATGACGATTCACAGCTCAGCACTTACAAAAAAAGACGAGCTAGTCAAAGCTAAGGTCACTATTTTCAAAAATTATATCGAAACATTAAAAACAAAAAGAACACTGAAAAAATAGATATTTTACAATTAAATAATCGCTTAGATGCCTTCAAGTCCCTTGCACAAGATTTTGATGAAAACCAGACCTTACTGGACGAAGTTATTGGGGTTTCAGATGTACAGCTGCGGGAGCGGGAGCAATTTGAAATGGAAAACCAGAATCAACTTGCACTCGGTATCCAGCTGATACGAGCTAATGAAACTACTTGCGTCAACGGGTCTGTACAAACTCCAAATGCAGGTGAACCAGGAACCAAGGCGTTCATTAAATTACCTACCATTGACTTTCCACACTTCTCAGGTGAATATCATAATTGGCTAGAATACAGAGACACTTTCGAATCACTCATATAAAAAAACAAATCAATAGACAACATGCAAAAATTTAATTATTTGCGTGCATCTTTGCAAGGTGAAGCTTCACAAGTTATTCAATCATTAGAAATGTGATCAGACAATTATCAGGTAGCTTGGGAACTCATCTCAGATAGGAACAATAACACGCGACAGCTACTAAACAACCACGTTCACGCATTGTTTAGCATAAACACCATAAACAATGAATCCGCAACATCACTCAGACAACTACTGGATACAGTAAATAAAAACCTCAGAGCACTTGAAAACTTAGGTGAACCCACACAGTCCTGGGATACAATGGTAATTTATATTGTTGCCTCCAAATTAGACTTCAAAACACTCAGATATTGGGACGAACACAAAAGCGAAACAAAGACTACACTACAAGATTTCAAAACATGTCGTGCTGTTCTTTTACAAAATCTTGAAGACACAAAACAAAACATCAAAACCGATTCGAAATCACAATCAAGCAAATCAACTACACAAACACCCACAAATCAATTTCGCACTCCTAAACTGTCCCTTATGTAAAGCTCAACATTATTTGTTCTCGTGTCCAGTTTTTAAAGAAATGACAGTAGAAAAAAGAATCATATGGTTATGGTTGGTTGGTGGTGGATGGATATCATATGGTTGCTAAGCAATTTATGCTTGACACAATGCTTATGGTGAAGTGGAGCTGATGGTGAATTACTAGGAGAACTCCTCATCAATTAACGTCCCTGCATCGGGAAAGCCAATATTTTGTAAAAAAAAGTGAAGAGCAGTTGACATTAGGCTATAGTAACTTAGACAAATTACAAACCGATCCACTAAAAAGTGAAAATTAAAACTTTTTTACAAAAGAAGAAAAAAAAACAACAGACTTACAAAAAAAAACACTTCAAAGTGAAAAATAACTTTAATTTCGGAAGTCAGTGCCAAAAAACTAAAATACAGATTTAAAGACATTGTATTCTATTCAGTATCGCTACTCACTACGATCAGTTTGATTTTCGGTACGTATAATGATATCTGAAAATGAAGCTGGGTGTGTCAAGTTGTGTTGATGTAACAGGTGCGCGACAGCCATCAGAGTTCGGAAGCCGCCACATTTTATATCAGAATATAAATCCCAAAGAGCGGGACGTAATTGGATTTCCGATATGAAAGCATAGATAATATATCCTTTGAGGCGTCGTGCTCCATGGTGACGCGTGCGATGCGTAATCCCGCCTAACAACTAACAACTGCGCGGGTGTGGAGCAGCGCGACAGTAGCGGGTGGCGGCGTCTTGTGTGGCCCGCAGCGACCACAAGTGGCAAGTCGCGGACACTGCTGTAGGGAGTGGCCGCCACCAGCTACATGTGTGCTGTGCGTCTATACCAAATATTTTTTTGGTTTTGACCATCTCACTTGCGGGTTGTTTAAAAAAGTTACCGTGGCCCCGGCATAGGCAACTGAAGGAACACGGGTGGGTTTTAGTCAGTAGAAGTCTGACCCGCCCTTCCGCTCCACCCAGAACGGGAGAAGTTATTTGATGATTTCCCATACACAAAAAAAAAAGAAAAAAAGGTAGTTAATAAATAGGACATTAACAATACCCAACCATTTATTTGGAAACCCAGAGTTCTCAATAGAAAATAGACGTGCAATAACTATTGCCGATGGAACCTATATCGGATCTATTTACAAAAAGTTGCAATTGTGGGTTTCAACGAAAGTCTTACACAAGTATAGAAATCTTTTGAAAATCTTTTTATTTGTTTGTCCAGAGAGCCATTTATTTGATGTTTACGGGCCATATGAGGCAAAAAATCCGACTCCGACATTTTAAAGACATATGAAAAATTTTTATATATAAAAAGTGTGTTAAGTCGCGGTCTCTGGCCACCGGTGGCTGTGGTCGGTGGCCCGTTTGCGCCGAGCCTTAAGCCGGCGCCAGATACAGCTTCAAACATTTGAACACTTGAATGAAGCTATGTCTGGCACGGGACTTTGCATGTTTGAACAAATAAGTGCGCATTGAAATGCACTTTGCCAAGAGGTGTCGGTTTTTTAGCGTACATCAAAGTGTTCAAAGTCGACTTTGTTCAAATGTTTGCGTAGCCTGCCACACTTGCGCAACGTTCAGTCGCGCGAGCGTTGTCGAGCGGGATGGTCGTGCGCGTACGCGCTTGAATAATTAAAGATGGATTGGAGCAATCAGTGTGTATTAGAATTTATAGAGTTATTACAAGGCGAGCCATGCATATGGAATCCCAAAAGCAAATTACATAAAAATAGAGTGATTGTAAATGACGCGTGGGACAGAGTAAAAAACAATTTTTCAGTGCCTTGTTCAATTGAAGAGTTGAAGAAGAAAAAGAATACTTTATTTACCCAATACAGAGAATGCTTAAAAAAAATTAAGGACTCTACTAAAACTGGAGCTGGTTTTTTTTATTTAAAATCATCAAATGTTAAAATAATTAACAACAATTCTAGTTTTTATCACAGATCAACTTAATTTACAATAATTTAAACATAACCATTTTTAAAACATAACTATTTACAATTTCTGTCCGTAATAGTAGAATTTTACAAACCTTGAAAAACTTACGAGTAATTAGAATCACATTCAATAATCGTTAAGTTAGTACACACGCACACAGATTAAGAGCATAGACGGGCTGCATTTTTCCATACAAATGTATTCCCCTATTCTCTTCCTGGATAATGCCTCTAGAGTAATCGTTTTTATTTATAAAAATCCAGGTCTATTGAAGGCATGCCTCTGTCATTTTTTTTTTTCAAAAAATTTATTACAAAAATAAATATGACTGACCAAAAACCTAAAAAAATACCCCGTTTTTACCTACGTAATCAGACGACTACCAAAGAAAATTGAAAAGTTTTTAAAATAAAAACAAGTAATAGGGGCATAGATCTATTCTTCCTTTAAATTTTGATACCAAATATAATTTAATTGGCTTAGGTTTCGAGGAGAAAACAGGAGAATACGAAACGTCGAAAGGTCAAGGTTTTTTATAGGTAAAATCGTTCTGAGCTGCAGTTGTCTCTATCGCACTCTACGGGGGGAGACGAGAGGTGAGGGAGGGTTAGACTAATACGTACACAATTAGGGAAGTGACTAGTGTCGAAGTTTTTATCGAAATCATATTGATGTCAGTCGATATCGACGTTTATCCTATACTGATTTACTGAATAGAGTTTGATGCTCATTTTGTTTTTTTTAAGAGACAACGAAGTAACAATTCAATGACATTTTTAGGGTTTATAATTAACTAATAATTGAAATAAACTTTAGCGAAGTGTCTCTTACAAAAATACAAACCGTAAGCATTAGGTATAATACGTAAAAGTTTGCACTATACTGCTTGGTGTGATAATTCTGCTTTTGACTTGACATAAATATATACAGGGGAGTTTATAAAATAATGACTGCTCTTATCAAGTAAATCTATCTTTACCTATGAAATTGCCGTTCTGCAGTACTGGCCATTTCAAATCAAAATAATTTTTGTTTGGCTAAGAATTCTAATTTCAAATTAATTTTATTTTAAAAACATGGATTTTTTTTTCCAAAAGTAGTCATTCGTTTATTGATTAGTGTTACATTTTCATCGCATTTCAATCTTTTTCGTCATCATGGATACGTTAAAAATTCGAGTAATTATGGAATATGAGTACCGTCGTGGCAGCAACGCGGCACAAGCGGCACGCAACATCAACGACGTTTACGGAGCTAACACTACAAACCAACGCACCACCTGTTATTGGTTTGCTCGCTTCCGTTCTGGAAATTTCAACCTGAAAAATGAACCTCGCGGTCGTCCGAAGACTTTGGTCGACAATTACGAATTAAAGGCGATTGTGGAAGCTGATGATACACAATCTACGGCTGAATTAGCAGCAGCTTTCGACGTTAGCGTCAAAACAATATTGGTCCATTTGCGTCAAATTGGCAAGGTAAAAAAGCTTGACAAATGGTTGCCCCACGAACTCAATGATCGCCAGCGCGAAGTACGCGTCGAGACGTGCCTTGCACTGCTCAACAGACACACAAATGAAGGAATTTTGAACCGCATTGTTACCTGCGATGAAGAATGGATTCTGTTCGATAACCGCAAGCGCTCAGCAAGTTGGTTGGATCCTGGTTCAGCACCTAAACAATGCCCTAAACGAAAACTTACCCCTAGAAAAGTGATGGTCAGTGGCGTAACTATACCGTTCGAGGCCCGTGGCAAATTCATCGGATTTTTGCTAAATGTGTAATATTAAATGTTGGGAGTTGGGATTCTCCTCTGACGGGCTTCTTACCAAACGGGGTGAGCATTACTGCAGATGTGTACTGTGAAGAACTGAACACAATGATGGAGAAGCTGGCACATCTCCAACCAGCATTGGTCAATCGCTCGTCTCCGCTGCTCCTGCACGACAACGCGCGACCTCATACTGCACAGCAGACGGTCTCCAAGTTGCAAGAACTGGGGTTGGAAGCTCTCCGTCATCCGCCCTACTCACCAGACCTTGCGCCTACAGACTACTACTTTTTCCAGAATTTGGATAACTTCTTGGCGGGAAAAAAATTCAATACCCGAGAGGCAGTACAAAATGCCTTTGAAGAATTTGTTGCCTCCCGACCAGCTGATTTCTTTAAGAAGGGCATCAATAAACTGCCACTGCGTTGGCAAAGATGCATTGATTGCATGGGTGATTACTTCTATTAATACAAATAAAAAATACATGAAAAAAATTCGTTTAAATTTTTTCATACAAAACGGCAATTTCATAGGTAAAGACCTATTATATAAAAGGAAGTCGACAATCGTGTTAATTACACCGATTTTTATATTTTTTGCGTTTTTGGATTAGCCGTCGCCGTCGTCCGAAATAGGATAATAAGTTTTTTTTAATTATTTTTTTAGGTAAGTAGGGTAGCAGTCAGTTGTCGGGAGCGAAGCCGTGGGCAAAAGCTAGTTCTTAATATTTATGCAGAAGAGGCAGAAAAGGTGCTTGTGGGTATTTTAAATAATACAAAAGTTATATAATAATATGTACATTTATTCTGTCGTCATTTCCATCCTTTCTCTTACAGGTAAATTTCTTGGTATCCGACCGTCAATTATTTCAGGGAGAAGGCATTCATGGAAAAATTTAGTATAAATAGCACGATCACACGAAACACTGCGCATACCGATATTTTCAATCCGACTGAGACAGAAACGAACGTAACGTAGGTAGTTTGGTTGGCGCGAGCGGGCGGGAGATGCGCGCTACTGAGCTACGCACACAAATACAGACTTCACTCACATATTGATACCGCCCGGTTGCTAGAGCGCAGCGCGACGGCAATAGTTTCTTCAAATACCTATTTGTCAATTCCCGCGCAGCCCGTCTACGCTCTTAACACCGCATGATTTCAAGAAAATGTCTAAGGACATTTTCTTGAAATTATGTTAAAATTATTTATGTTTAAATCATTGTAAATTAAGTTGATCTGTGATACAAATTACTCTGTTGTTGCCCTTAATTATTGTAAAATAAGATGATCTGTGATGAAAAATACTGTTGAATTTAAACACTACTTAGTACATATTATGTTGTTATTATATACTTTAAAAATGTTTATATAATACCAAAAAAATATTAGTTAAAATATTGCCTTTTAATTATTGTAAATTTTGTTGATCTGTGATAAAAACTGGAATTGTTGTTAATTATTTTAACATTTGATGATTTTAATTAAAAAATACTTAATAGTTATGTTGTTTTTAAATTAATTAAACCGTTACATCATATAATTAATTTAAAATTTCTTTACACTGACTCTTAAACTAGACATGAAACGAGGTGCGGACGACTGGGAATGTTGCGTTCTGTTTGTCTACACTGTGAACGAACAGAACGCATCTTTCCCAGTCGTCCGCAGTGTGGACGACGGGGTGTGGACGAACGGGAACAACCCATTTTTATTAACTGTCGGCGACGAGACCCTACCTGGTGCACGTAAGCGCAAGTAGCGGGGGTACCGCCCCCGCCACAAGTTCGATACAGTTACGAGTCAAACTAAATTTCTAGTTAGATTTCAAAGAGATTTGTTTATTGTCTTTTTCTTATTATAAATTAGTTTAAACTACTTAGAATTAATGCTATTTACATATTCTAATCTAATAAGACTGATTAAAGTTAAAATTGCAAGGGAATTTTGTAATAGAATTTAGTACTAGAGTATAATTACGTAACTTGAAAACACACTTTTTTGTTTATGTGTATATTTTGATAATTTTCATTTTAAAAGTTAGATTTAGTTATAAAACTAGTTTTTCTTTTTAGTTCATGTAAATCGGTCAACTAGTTTAGAAGATATAAGGGAATTTGTATAATGAAAATTCACCAACTTGCATTTTTTGTATGTTTTTGTTCTAGGATTTTTTTATTATTGATAGATAGGTCTAATATTATTATTGTAAATAATTAAGGATAATATAAGCAAGGTTTTAAGATAAATTTGTAAAAGGTAAATGTTAAGAATTAATAAAAATAAAGGCTCCAAAGATTTCGGCTTAGGGAAAATTAACTTTAAAATAGGCTCAAAAATCGCGGACCTCAATAAGGTAAGAAAACGCGGCTATATAAGCCGGGCTAGTTTTCGAACAATCGTCAGTCCGACCACAGCCACCGAAGAGGCAACAAGTCAGAATAGGAGCCGAAATCTGCGGACAAGTCAAGTCAAGAATTCTGCGTTTTATTTCATCGCTCCAGTCTCCCGAGGTCCTAGTGGGTTGTTGTACCCATACGCATTCAGGGGTGCGTGGTGACGTGTGTCGCCAGCAAGAAGCAAGGAACATACGTCAACAACGTTGGGAGATTGTCCCAGGACGACTGCGGGTACTGATCGTGCCCCAGCCGACCGAAACATTAACAATGTTACATAAGCAAAGTTATAAACAGAGACATTTTATAAAACCGATACCTACACAAAACGTAGACGCAAAGGTTATAATTAATTCTATTTTACCTAAATGATAATAATCACTCGTAATAATGTCGTGAATCTCGTATTGTAGCGAAATACTCAGCAAACTCATCTCTAATATGCTGTGCACTAGTCGCTGCTCTCCGAGGATGCGACGACGACATTGGAATGAGACCACCGGGTGGCTCTTCGTTTCGCCAAGTTCCGGGTAGAAAGATATCGTTAACAACGCGATCAAATGATTCCGGTGGGGAGTAATACTGCTGTGATGTTTTACTTTTTCTCAAAAAATTATGCAAATATACACAGGTCAAAACTACAGTAGACGCTTTATCAGGTTGTAGGAGCATAGGCTTTTTGAAAACTCTAAATATTGATGACATAACACCAAAAACATTTTCTACTTTAACTCTTGCTCTTGATAACATTCTGTTAAAATTTCTTTTCTTGCTTTGTTCTGTATGTTTGCCTGGATACGGCTTCATCACGTTATTACATAATGCAAATGCACTGTCGGCAACAAAAACATACGGTGTATTATTAATTCTACCCGGTAGTGGACAAGGCTGCGGTAAATTTAACGTATTTTCATTCATTTTATCCCATAGTATACTATTTCTTAGCACCCCACCATCACTCATTCTGCCTTGGCAACCAACATCGGCGAAAATGAAAAGATAATCAGCGTCAACTAATGCTAAAAGTACAATGCTGAAATTTTTTTTATAATTGTAAAACTCGGATCCGCTGTGGATAGGTGATTCAAGTACAACGTGTTTCCCATCCAAAGCTCCTATAAAATGTGGAAATAAGTTTTCAAACCCAGCTGCTTTTCTTAACCAATTATTTGGAGATTTCGGTAGCTGAAACAGACAAAATTATTGACATTAGCAATGTAAAAAACACATGTTTGTTTGAATTAACACAATATTACTTAATACAATATTTTTTTGCAGGAAAGTACAGAGGAAAGGTCGCTATTATATTAACCAACTCGGAGGAATCAAATAATGAAAGTCCCATATCCCATGAATTGAATCGACCTCTATCACGAGACTCCAATAGTCAAAGTGGATCAGAATCATTCCGTATGCCAAAGAGACAACGTGGAATGCAAGATTTGTTAGTCGCTAAAAAACAAATGGACGAAGCTTTTTCAATTATTAAAAATAGGTCCCATCAGGTTGACAGTAAAAAACAATTAAATGATTGTGTTCTGTATGGTCAGCTTTTATCTGAAAAGTTACAAATCTTGGACATAGATGACAGACTGGTACTTATGAATGAAATTGATAATCTTGTATTTACATAATGATTGCCAGAAAACGGGGCAGTGCCATAAATCCAAATTTACCATCTTCATGCAAAAGCCAGTACAATCAACCTGTACAATCTGTACATTTTGATTCATCCAGGGTGTTGATGCAACCTCCAGTTACAAATATGCCAAATTCGCAATCAATTTTAAATAATTATGAAGTCCCATTTAGAACATCAACGCCAATCGAGATGCAGTCGCAATTATCACCTCAGCAAAATGCTCAGAACAACTATGCTGTCCAAATTAGCTTGCCTGAAACTACATTACCGGACTCAGCAATACCAGACTCAGCAATTAGCAATTACACACTGTATACTTCAAACATTAACGTTTTATTTGATCCTAATGTTCCGAGTACCTCAGCATACCCATACAAGAAGCCTGAAGTAACCAATGACAAGAAGATTCAAATTCTTTCTGAAACTATTATATTTCATCCAAAAAGGCGAAATGTAATTGAAGAAGCATATACTAACTGTATTGATGATGATTAAAAATTAACACGTTAACTGCCTAGATAATAATAATAATTCTTAATTTAACTTTGGTTCAGTAAAGATCTCTAATAAATGTTTTTATTTTTTATTTGACCTTTTTATTTACCTTTATCTCCTCTTCTAGAACATGAATCAAAGCTTTGCAAACTTCAAAAACAATTGTAGAAATTAATTGATGGGAAATTTTAAATAGATATTGTAGACTCATGTAACTATCGCCTGTTGCCAAAAATCGTAATGTCAATGCTAATCTGACTTTCGAAGGCACAGCCACTCTGAAACTTGTGTCTGATTTTGAAATTATAGGAGAAATTTTTTGTAGTAGTACTTCAAAATCTTGACAGGACATTCTACAAAAGTTACTAAAGTAACCCACTGGTCGAGGCATCATTTCGTCAAGCATTTTTTTCATGGATGCTCTGAAACAAGTAAAAATAACATTATATTAAACATTATCTTTGTAATGTAGGTACTATGCAATGTAGGTACCTAAGTATATTGATAATACGAGAAATTATTTCCAACCTTGCGACACAAAATATATCCGTGCAAAATGTTATCAAAATTGATTTAATTACTTTCGCATTCATCCGCTTTTGATACAATTTCTCATGGATATATTTTAAAGTACAGTCTCTGTGGACATTTTTAATTACGTCGAAAGTAAAATAATTTTTGTTTGGCGACTTTTGACATTATTTTATACTTGCTGCGGCGGGTTGCGCCCTATAAGACTTGGATTTTTGTATTTATAATTTCATAATAAATAACATAATACAATACCTTGTTCTGTTACGATACATTTCACACATCCATTCGCGCCTTCTTTTTGGCCGTTTTGATATATTTTTTTGCACATTTTATAAATAATTACATGCACTTAAATACACTTGCGTCCAAAAAAATTGGCCCACCCCATGCTCTCTATTTGAGAGACGATAGCTCAAAGATATTAATGTATTTATTTTAATTATTTTATACTGTGTGAAGGTAGGTAAAATAAAGTTTATTTACACATACACATATACTTTGATAAAAGCAATATTCTTGACAAGATCGACTCGATTCTTCTGATGTTCTCATCAATCACTTTTGTTTGAAAAAACTGCGTGACTTTTTTTTGTCAGTGAAGTTGACATAAGCTTAATTTTGTTTATTACTGTTCGTTTATTGATCATTTGACTTGAATTTTTAACCAACTTGAAAAAAAGGAGGTTTTTCATTCGATCTGTATGTTTTTAAATTCGCGTTTTTCTCAAAAAGTAATGAATCAGTTTTGATATTTTTTTCACTTACGTAATCTACATACAGTCAGGAAGGTTTTAGTACACAATATATTAGGTTATTGTTAATTAAACTTGTTAAATTTTCACGTTTCATATCGAAGAGAATGGGGTGGATCGATTTTATTGCACGCTAGTGTAGTAGAGGCATACTGCATCCACAAAGTCGTCGTCCATCTTGTTTGTGGTTAATGAACGTACTGTGGAGAGATTTATTCGCAAGGCAGTCTGGCAGGTTACTTCAATAAGTGTTCAAACAAGTGTACAAAGTCCGGCATTTAAATGTTCAAATGTTTGAACTATATCTGGCGCCGGCTTTATAAGAAATCCCTTTGTCGGATAATTCCGTCCGTCTTCGTACTTTGTGTTTAATCATGTCTGTGATTGAGGGTTATGTAACTAATCAATTACGTACCTACTTAAAGTGTTTACCAACAACAATAACATCGCAATATTTTAAAGATTAGCATTAAAAAAAATGTCTTTTGATAACTGGCAGTATGCATAAGTGCCATTGCACAATATTATTCGTTTTCCGCAACCGTAGTATTTTGTAGTGTATAGTAACGCCTGAAAAAATAAAATACCAACTGCAATATCTCTGGTATGTTTCGGCTTAGAGACTTACCCTCTAACAAATAAACACAGAATAAAGTTATTCCAAATTTAAACCTATGAAAATGTATGGTATGAAAAGGAATAACCATACATTTTCATAGGTTTAAATTTGGAATAACTTTATTCTGTGTTTATTTGTAAGACGGTTAGTTTTTCTGTGTGCGTACGCGCAGCGGAATGTTGTTGAATTTAAAGATTTTAATTATGCAGATATTTAGTGTATGACGTCGTATAATTGTGTATGGTAAAAAAAAAATTGTGCACGCAACCATTGTGGAGAAATTCACCAAAAACTGATTCCGCTGGGCGAACGTTGTCCTGGCGGAACTTTTTTTAATCCATAGACTTTAGAAGAAAAGAGATGTGTCCAAAAATTAGTGTGTATTTGTGTGTAATTGTGTATGTATGAATAAAACTAGTGCATGCATAAACTTCGGAGAAATTCAAGTTTCCGCTACGCGAACGTTTGGCCATTAGCTAGTTTTCATATAAAGCGCTTACATAGAGAACTGTAGATTTTTACATACGTTGTTTTGAATTTGTTTATATTTGTTTAAAAAACAGATTTAGAAAAAATCGTAGGGCTTAAAAGATAAAAATATAAACGTAAAATACGCTTATTAGGTCTTAGTTCTTAAAGTATGCACTTTGGGGTCTAGATTTTCACGTTTATACAAACCTTGTAAGTGTCTGCAACATGTTGCCAAGTATCAATGATGTTCCGTTAGTAACTAAAGAGTTATAGGACAAATTTACCATGAACAGATCACTGTTTACAAAGCAGTCAAATATCACGACGTTCTGAAGGAATTGCATGGTAATATGTATGTCAATAATTAGTGTATTCATTCAACTATTCTTATGCAAAATTTCATGTCATTAAATTCAGTAATTAAAGAAAAACAATTATAATACTGACGAAGCATCGAAAACCTACATAACCCGACCAAGTTCGGATGGCTACAAAAAAGCGGCCGTGCAATATATTTAGGTAACATCCCAAAATTTACAGTATAATACCGGTATTGAATTGGTATAGGTGATAACACAATTGTTGTTTCGATATAATTTATAGGTCATTTATTTTTGTACACCTACTTTTTTAAATGTATTTGACTATGACAGAAAGTAGGTACTATTTACGTAGGTACTTTATTTAAGTATGCGCTTGAGACTTGAGATATAATCTAAATATATTATTTAAGACAAATAAAATTCATACAGCTAATTTCTATTGAAGATTTCACGGATCAGGTCATTGCAAGCGTTTGTTAACGTTATTATAATTACATAATTAAGTATTATATGTAATTAAAAATATTTTTGTACGCGGATATTTAAATAGAGAAGTACTTGTTAATTGAAGATTTGTTTTTATCGTAGATAGTGGCGTTATTATTAAAAAAATATTTTTCATTCAAGAAATGCAATTGTTTTATTTTTTCCTAACGCTTGTGTACGCAACTGTACCATATTAATAAATACTATATTGGAAGGTTAAGAACGTTTCTAAGATATATGGCACGTCCGCTTTTTGGTAGCCATCCGAACTTGGTCGGGTTATGTAGGTTTTCGATGCTTCGTCAGTATTATAATTGTTTTTCTTTAATTACTGAATTTAATGACATGAAATTTTGCATAAGAATAGTTGAATGAATACACTAATTATTGACATACATATTACCATGCAATTCCTTCAGAACGTCGTGATATTTGACTGCTTTGTAAACAGTGATCTGTTCATGGTAAATTTGTCCTATAACTCTTTAGTTACTAACGGAACATCATTGATACTTGGCAACATGTTGCAGACACTTACAAGGTTTGTATAAACGTGAAAATCTAGAGCCCAAAGTGCATACTTTAAGAACTAAGACCTAATAAGCGTATTTTACGTTTATATTTTTATCTTTTAAGCCCTACGATTTTTTCTAAATCTGTTTTTTAAACAAATATAAACAAATTCAAAACAACGTATGTAAAAATCTACAGTTCTCTATGTAAGCGCTTTATATGAAAACTAGCTAATGGCCAAACGTTCGCGTAGCGGAAACTTGAATTTCTCCGAAGTTTATGCATGCACTAGTTTTATTCATACATACACAATTACACACAAATACACACTAATTTTTGGACACATCTCTTTTCTTCTAAAGTCTATGGATTAAAAAAAGTTCCGCCAGGACAACGTTCGCCCAGCGGAATCAGTTTTTGGTGAATTTCTCCACAATGGTTGCGTGCACAAATTTTTTTTTACCATACACAATTATACGACGTCATACACTAAATATCTGCATAATTAAAATCTTTAAATTCAACAACATTCCGCTGCGCGTACGCACACAGTTTTTCTTCTATGTACTTCTCAGGTGTGCGTCTATCTGACAGGCCCCAACGAGATTCATCAACGGGTGATAGCTTTTCATAAAGACATTATTTTGTACCTAAAGAAAATTAATAAGATATATTTTGTACCTGGACAGTTTTTGATTAAATGACGTTTTTATGAAGTGTCTTGCTAGCGGGCCCTTTATGGTTATTTTTATTGTTATTATACTTACAGATCGCACAATAGTGTTAGGAGCTTGATACTATTATGTACCTTACAAATCCAAAATCTCGACTTTCTGTGAGCTACACTTCAGAAGATATTCGTTATTTAAACAAGCGTCCAGTCAGCGGGCCCCTTTTTAAATACTACTATTTTTATATCATACAATAGTGTTAGGAGCTTGATACTATTATGTACCTTACAAATCCAAAATTTCGACTTTCTGTGAGCTATACTTCAGAAGATATTCGTTATTTAAACAAGCGTCCAGCCAGCGGGCCCCTTTTTAAATACAACTATTTTATATCATACAATAGTGATAGGAGCTTGATACTATTATGTACCTTACAAATCCAAAATCTCGACTTTCTGTGAGCTACACTTCAGAAGATATTCGTTATTTAAACAAGCGTCCAGCCAGCGGGCCCCTTTTTAAATACTACTATTTTATATCATACAATAGTGTTAGGAGCTTGATACTATTATGTACCTTACAAATCCAAAATTTCGACTTTCTGCGAGCTATACTTTAGAAGATATGCAACATGTCCGTGCACAAGTGTGCCATACTGTGCGTTTACAAAAGTTACGCACAACCTTGCCGGTGGAGACAGCAGCTAGACGCGATACCAGTTTAGTACGTGCACTGCTGGAGTTTTGCACAAAACGTTTGTAAACAAATGTGCTGCACACTATTTTGGTGGAATCGTACCTTTACATAGGAACCTCCTTTTAAGTAAAAGATATACCTGTGCTAGGAGACATTTAAGTATTTATTAAGTGCACATTTATTTTTGTTCGACGTAGAATCAATGAATTTGCGAATCACTATTGACAGTTGAGAGTCACAAGTCTTCATAAGCAATATTTCCAGTTAACTGGGTGTGGTGTAGATCAGTATACTGTTGTGGTGGAGACTGATAAGGAGCGGTATATTCTTGAGTCATAGGCTGCCGAGTATTTTGTCGTGATATGTATTGGGACATCTCTGAATATTGGGATTGAGAAGTGTTAGCTCTTTCTCCGCTATCGCCAGCAGGACTGTGTAAACGAAGCTGGATTTCTGTATTTTCCCATGTCACAGTCAAATAAAATTTTCATTATGTTGAATTCTGCCTGAGCACGGGTATAGTCATCATATTTACTTATTTGCTATATGCTCTGCGAAACCAGCAAATTCATTTCTTCTTCTTTCACCTGCTTCAAGTATAATGTTTTGAGCCTTTTCCAAAATGGGATTTGCAGTCTTGGACTTCTTGGTCAGCAATGCTACTAGTCTCTTGGGCTTCAGTCCCCTGAAAACGAAAGAAATATTCAATTATTTGCAAGCCCTATACTGTAGATTTGAACATAGGATCTCCTAAGCGAATATGTAACTACAGAATATCTAGAGCACGCCGAATTGTGGAAAACTCATTTGGAATTTTGGCATCCATTTTTCGTATACTACATACTACTATCAATGTTGAGATGAAAGATGTACAAAATATAGTTTTATGGCTTGTGCATATTTACATAACTTTTTGCGACGAAATACAAGAGCACAAGCTTTATACACGGTGACATTTGAATCACAGTTTTGCTAGAACAAATGTTGTTCAGACCATAGTCTACTACCATTCTATAGCACTAAATATGTTATTAAAATAAACAACACTAGGCGTTCTCAAATAAGTCTTATGTTGCTCAAACGTGTCAAACATTGACCGTAACATGAAAGTATTCATTGCTACCATATGGCGTTCAAAACAAAAGAGATAAGAGGAGTCCACGTGCACTACAAGGATGTCCGCGCGAAGTACCGTTCAGCCCATTTCTTTTGTTGACTGCCCCGGTCGGTCGTCAGTCTACCGAAATCTGTCAAGCGGGAACGCGTACGCACCCGTTGTTACCTACGTCACAGGCACGTCGCGCATATTTTTGTGAAAAATAGTGAAAAGTGAAAAAATGAGTTCTAACTATTCCAATGTGGAGTGGTTGGATATGGTGCGTTTTTACGCAATTGCTGGTGACAATCTGGCGGAAGCTAGGCGGCTGTACTCTCAACCAGATCATTTAGCAGCGCTGCGCACGCGGGGGATCTTAAACCCACAGATTCCCACACCTGCTACAATACTGGCAGCTACACAGCGGCTACTGGATCACGGCCAGTTCACGGTGCCTAATTACGCCCAAGGATTGGTCCACAGTACTCAGCCGCATTTGAAGAGCAAATACTCCAGTACTTTGCACGCAACCCACGGAACTGTACCAGAGATGCAGCAAGGCGATTTGATGTCAGTCAATTTTACGTATGGAGCCTGCTGAATCGATTGGGAAAACATCCATACTATTACCGTCGTACGCAAAGACTTTATGACGCCGACCCCCAAGCACGTATAGCTCTCTGTACGTGGCTGCTGAATAATCCAGAAGTGAACATTTTGTGGACGGACGAATCTACCTTCACGCGCATAGGCATTTTTAATATCCATAATGAACATTATTGGTCGTTTAACAATCCACACGTAATTAAACAACACTCATCAAATCCGATTTAGTGTGAATGTGTGGGCCGGCATTATTAATGACGAGTTAATTGGGCCAGTGTTTATTGAAGGTAACTTAAATGGTGCCACCTACTTGGACATGCTGACAAGAGTGATTCCAGAGTTAATGGAAGGCGTTCCCCTAACTTATCGTCGGGAACTGTACTACCAACATGATGGCTGCCCCGCACACTATGCGACCCAAGTACGCACCTACTTGAATAATGAATTTGGTCAAAGGTGGATCGGGAGAGGTGGCCCAGTGGCATGGCCAGCCAGAAGCCCAGATTTAACACCACTCGACATTTATTTGTGGTCGGAGGTAAAAAGCCTGGTCTACACTGAAGAAGTCACAAGTAGGGAACAGCTTAAACAAAAAATTTAGAGGTAGTGTAAACAAAATTGTCAGCGTCCATTGATAAAAATATGGTTTTCATAGTTTGCAGTAGGTAGGTATCTACCTAACACCTGGTGCAGGCATTGTCATCTGCACCCAAATGCCTTTTACAAAAATAAAAAATAAGTACTTAAACTAACATAATCTTTAAAATGTATCACTGTAGGCACAATGCTCTGTCTCGTACGTGAGCCCCGCGCCACGCCGCAACTACCTACTATGAAGCGCACGCGAGCGCGGTGTTTGTGTTGTAGAGAGTAACGATAATCCCGACTTTTTTAACTTTGTCTTTTTTGTGTTTTTTCAAAAACCAATGACGTATTTTTTTTTATTTGATGCTATACATTGGTAGTAAACCATGGTCTGAACAACGTTTGTTCTAGCAAAACTGTGATTCAAATGTCACCGTGTATTCACCACCTGGGACCTTTGACAGGGAAGATATTGACCTTGGAACGGTGATCCCAGGATCATGGCAAGCTGATAGAGAGCGTTTAACAGATTTAAGAGTATTGGGAAGGAACTCAACAATGAGAGCAAAAGCGATTAGCGCTTTTCTTTTTTTTATGCTTTTTATTACGGACGCTTTTAACGTTCATCGTTCTCACACGTATAATTTCAACATGAATGATATTACCAATTTTTTATAACCATGTTTTGATTTATAAAAAAAAAATTACAAAAAAAAAACAACCGACTTCCAAAAAAAAACACTACGTAGTGAAAAATAACTTTAATTTTGGAAGTCGGTGTCTTTGGATCTGTATTAAGTTTTTTGCCACCGACTTCCAAAATAAAAGTTATTTTTCACTTTGTATTGTTTTTTGGAAGTCGGTTGTTTTTTTTTTTTTTTTTGGAAAAAAGTTTTTATTTTTCTCTTTTTAGTGGGTCAGTTTGTAATTTATCTAAGTTACAATAGCCCAATGTCAACTGCTCATTACCTTTTACAAATTATTGTTTTTCCCGATGTAGGGACGAAGTCATCATCACCATTATGTATTTTGACGAGCATAAATTACTTAGCAACCATATTAAAGTAATCGAATCGCAACCCGTGAAATACTTAGGTATAATTGAGTAGTTCCGATGGCCATCTGTGGTCTTCATCATCAGTTCCACTTCACCAAATGGTGCTTTCCGAGAAAAAAAAAATAAACAAATATAAACATCCGAATTGATAACCACCTTGTTTCAGAAGTCGGTTAAAAAGAGTGCCCGTGGAGTTTCTTGCCCGTTCTTCTCCATAGAGATCTACGTTTTGGAATGGGCAACTAGCTTCAACTTTCTGACTTACCTACTGTCCGACTCTTTGACAATTCAAAAGTGCCTGTAATTGGTTTAATTGAAATAAATGCTTTCGAGTTTGAGTTTGCTTTAAACAAATAGGTACCTAATAAGCCCAAGTCACACAAGAAATAGTCTTTATCATACTTGTGGCCTACTAAGTAGGTATCTAGATACCTATATATTGGATACATTGTTTGTATTCATTGTTCAAGGATACTTACTAAAACTCATGTAGGTAAATATATTTTGTTGTTTCAGATTTGTGATGAAAAGTTAAAAATACTGAATATCAACGCTCTTTTCCCTGGTTCCACTCATGACTCCTACATCTGGAACACCTCAAACTCATTGCCGTACATGTAGCGCCTGCACAATCAACACCATACGAACTATCATTTAATAGGTAGGTAAGTTTTAAGTAAAGCATGCGTTAATTGACATAGATGGGATCGGCCCAATATGTACAAAGCATGAACCAACATTTGAAGGACAAGTTGATAACAATATGTAATTAGGTAGTACCTTAGATAAGTACCTCAGTATATTACGCTTCTTTTCAATGTTTAAAATATTTTAACTCACTACCCTTATTTTCAAGGTGACAGTGGGTATGCACTCAGACCTTGGATGATGACACCAATATCAAACCCAGATGAGAACACTCCTGAATACCGATACATTGAGGCAAGATACATATACATTTGTTAGAGCAAGGTGCACCATTGAAAGATGTAATGGGGTTTTAAAAGGAAGATTTAGGTGCCTCCGTCTGAAAGACCGTGTTCTCCACTACTTCCCAAACAAGGTCACAAAAATTATTAATGCTTGTGCCGTCCTACACAATATGTACATTACAAGGAACGAAGATGACCCGGAGCTAATAAGACATCTAACCAACGAGGAACTTGGTATAATTGAAGGGCTGCCACCACTGCCGCCGGCAGGAGAGCAGATGCGTAGTAATTTTCTGCTTTTGAGAGCAAGGAATAAGCAGAGCGGCATTATTAATAATTATTTTTGTTGAAGATATTAATTACCTCCTTGGTGTATCCTATTATTGTATGGCAAAAACAAGAAGATTGCAATGCAGAATTTGATGTCTAATGGAGGTCTAAAGTACCCGTCTTATGGCCAGTATTACAGAACGTCACTCAATACTCAAGCATTACTTAAAACTAGATTCAAGTCTCTTGATTGGTTGAAACTAGTTTAAAGTAATGCTTGAGGTGGCCATGCCAGTGTCAGTCACACTAAAAACTTAGCGAGTTATCATCGCAAGGAGATATATAATTAACATTATATCATTGAAAATAATTGAAATATAGAACTAAATGGCTCGGTTCGTAAAGCATTTACCGAGGTCCCAGGTTCGAATCCTGATTCAGAGCTCCTCACATCCAGCTTTACTTTTCTTTTGCGTTTCTATACCGCAATGATATACTTATTGTTAACAAAAAACAACATTTTATTTTCACAAACAAAATCAACTAAACATATTAAATAAAATCAACAAACTTACTATCGAACCGCTAGTTGCACTTAATTCCATTAAATTTAATTCCCCAATAAACATAATGCTGCCTCTGTCTAACGGAACGTATCAGAAAGTGACAGCATGACTTTTAATGGGGAAATAAATTTAATGGACTTACGTGCAACTGGCAGTAAGTATGTCTATGAGTATCTGTTTAGCTTAAACACAAAAAAATACACATAATTATCAGACTGAATCAACTAAAACAAAGGAATCATATCAACATAAACAATCAACAAATAAGTCAATTTTTATGTATCTCTCAGGGATCATAAACTACTAGCTAATTCTAAAATTGCATCTGTTTGTCGATGCATTTCTTGGAGATAGGCAGCGTTAAACTCCTTCTTTATTTTAGTTTTTTCCATTATTTGAAAGTGCCGTATCCAAACTATTTTGCAGCCATTTTTGTGCTACCGTCCTGTTTTTTTTTTTGCTTGGGATAGTCCTGCAGAAAATTATTTTTTATGATTGACAAGTTATGTCAATCATAAAAAATCATTTTCTGCAGGACCTCTCAACTTATTATTAACATTACACATGTACTGAGAAATAAATAATTTCTATTTCTAAATTATCTGTTTCTCATGTCCCATGATTAAGAGAGAGAGAGAATTCCGAATCGATTTTATGAAACGGAATTCCGACAGTGTGTGGCCAACCTTAAAGCCCGGGTGACACGAGGCTAGTAAATCAAGCTAGTGAGCCAAGCTAGTGCTGCCAAGCTAGTAAGCTAGTGACACTAGCTTCGTGTAGACGGAACTAGCTTCGTTTACAAGCTAGTAAGCTAGTGTGGAAGCTAGCAAGCTAGTGCCTCAAGCCAGGATAGTTTTAATAGCTTGGGGTTCTATTTTTCAAGCTAGTAGGCGCCCCCCACCACCCGTTTTACTATCCTGGCTTCGTTACTAGCTTCGTGTCAACCGCGAAGCTAGCGAACCTAAGCTAGTGTGCAGTCGGAGAGCGTGGTGAGAGTGCGTGCAATTTGTTAAAATGCCGAAATTAGCGGACAAAATTAATTTAAAATTCGTTCAATTGTACAGAGAAGAGGAATGTTTGTGGAATGCAAGTATTCCATCTTACAAGGACAAGCAAATGCGAGACTCGTCACTAGAAAAAATACGCGACATACTAAATAAAGATGGAATAGAAATGTCGATAAAAGAGATTAAAAATAAAATTAAAAATCTAAGAGCTACATATTGTCAAGAATTAACAAAGATAGAAAACTCTGAGAGGTCTGGAGCAGGAACTGCAGAAGTCTATAAGCCAAAAATTATTTGGTTTGAGGAAATGCATAATTTCATAAAAAAGGTGCCAATGAAGAGAAAAACTTCGGTAAGTTATTTTAATATTATTTACTCTTTACAATTATTTACCTTAAAAGTACTTATTGAAATATTAATAATCGTCGGCATTTTTAATTTTTCTTGTAGTTTTGTCTGAATTAACGAATCATTCTTGCTTGCCATGGTACTGCTCCATCATTGTTGAAATATCTCTTAAATTTCTCCCTTTTTTCGATAGCTGACAGAGAAGAGTGGTTACTTCCCTGTCGACTGATACTGGGTAAACATAAATTTTCCATTCTCCATGAACCGGGAATAATGTTTCCCGCTTCAATGTCTTCTTGGTCGACATCACTACTAATGCAATAAGTGCTTTTTTGCTCTTTTCGTAACCAATTATGCAGAGCACATGATGCTAGTACAATTTTGTCTACTGTTTTTACGTCAACTGCGATTGGTCTTTGATAAACACGAAATCGGCTTGCCAATATGCCAAAGGCATTTTCTACAGTTCTTCTGGCTCTACTTAGCCGGTAGTTGTATACTTTTTCTTCATGTGTTAAATTGTCACCTGGGTACGGTTTCATAATATACGATTTTAATGGGAATGCAGCATCCGCCAAAATTACTCCGCCTTGTGGTATAAGGTTATTTTCTAGTTGATTATATATGGAGCAATTCCTAAAAACACTTCCATCAGATGCCATTCCACAGGCGCCGACGTCAATATAAATGAAATTATAATCGTAATCCACAATAGCCATAAGAACAATACTGAATGTTTTTTTGTAATTAAAAAACAAACTTCCACTGTTGCCAGGAGCTATGATTTGAACATGCTTCCCGTCGACGGCGCCATAACACGCTGGAAAGTTCCATTTCACTCTGAAACCATTTTCTATAGCTGCCCATTCTTCAGTTGTAGTTGGAATCTGTAACAATATTTTTAACAAATTTCTTATTTTCAGAACAATCAAGATTCTCCAAACAATAATAAAGATGACAACAGTGCAAGCAACAGTCAGTCATTAGAACCACCCGTAGCAGAAAATCTGTCAGAAAAGACAGTTGAAATGTCTCAACCTGCAAGCGAAATGTCGTCTATTCAAGATAAAACTTCTAAATTTATTTCCCCCGGAAGTAACATTCCGCAATTTAAGAAACGGAAGGTTTCGCAAGTGAGTTCATTGATAAATGAAATTAAGGTGATTAAGGAGGATTTAAACAGTTCACGAGAATTTCAGGAACCAGAGCTGGATGAACATGAGATATTTGCAAAATATGTAGCAAGTCAGTTGAAAAAGCTTTCACCCGGACAGGCCATTTTAGCTAGGGATCAGATCAACGCAACACTATCCCGCTGTCGGATGTATGATTTAAACTTCGGAAATACTACATTTTCGTACCAGTCACCTATCAATTCTTCAGACTCCAATATGTCAACCACATTTTCTTACAATAGTTCTGCAGCAAGTCCACTCTACACTAATCCACCATCACAACTACAACAGACTGAGCAACGTGATGAACCCATCATCCATCCGCCACCACAGCAAGAGTTGGAGCAAGATGAAGATCCCATCTATCAAGCATTTCAAAATGCTTGATACATTTCTCGCCATTTATGTAGCGTAAACGTACATTTTGTCGTCATTTATGATTTCTCATTTTGTAATTTAGAATTTAATCTCGCCATTTATGTAAGCGTAAAAGTACCTACTTTAATTTGAAATAAATAAAATTCTACATACCTGTATATCTTTCTTTAATGCCTTATAAATTTCACTGCAAACTTCTGGTATAAATCTAGATATAGTAGATCTTGAAACACGATACATGTGACTTAACTTCCTGTAATTGACACCAGATGATAGAAAATCTAGAGTTATTTCCAATTTTATTTTAGCCGGTATGGCTTCTCTCATATTAGTATTTAATTTTTGTATTTGTGGTCCCACTAGATTCAGTAAATTGTCAAAAATATTAGGTGTCATTCGCAAAATACTCTTGAATTCGCCGGAATCCTCAGATCGCAGTTCTTTTAAAAGTAATGCAGATGCTCCATGACTATGTCTTCTTAAGATCCAGGGTCTTGTCCAAGTACGCTTTTCTTCTAGCAGAGCTAATATTTCATCTAGCGCATGTTGACACAACTTCCGAATTAACTTTCTTAGTAGAATTGCTTTTCTCTTACGCACACTGTTCATTTTTACGTATACGTGTTATCAGGTTAAGCACAACTCACTACTGACTTGACTAGCTTGAAATTTCCTAGCTTCGTGTAGACAGCACTAGCTTGGTTACAATCCAGGCTAGTAGGTAAGCTAGAAACCAAGCTAGTGACCCCTTACTAGCTTACTATCCTAGCTTCAAAATACTAGCCTCGTGTCACCCGGGCTTAAGAGATGATCGGCTATTAATAAATATTGTATTTTTCCAGTTGTACTATTGAAGAACCGTCATCATCCATTGTTCACAATATTTTACAAGCAAATCAAATGGCATATCAAGAAGACAGGCAATTTTTCGAACTGCGTATTATTCTTCTATTTCTGTGTGATTTAGTGATCTATCCCAACATCATCTTGATTTAGACATAAAGTATTGGGTGTATAGCTAATTAATGAAATATTTAGTGATCAACACAAGAACAAAATCTGGACTTGTATTAGACAACAAAATAAATGAGGGCGATATTATGTCAATGTATTCTGAAATTATGAACCTATCATAGAATACAGTGTATTATTTTAACAAAAAATTATTCTGTTTTTGCAGTTCTACTACTGAGAAGCCCTCATCACTCATTGATCTCGATGTAAATTTACATCAAGAACTAAATCAAACGACATGTTATGGAGCAGAAAGGTAATTTTGGACATGGTGGATTTTTTTTTTATCAAAGCCTGCCTGTTTAAGTATAGTACTACCGGCAATCTGTATAATACAGGTATTCTATACAATACCTAGGCAATGTACAGAATACCTGCGGCGTCCAGGCAATGTATGAAATATTATGAATACTAATTTCCGTTACATACTTTGCCTAGGTAATGTATACAATTCCCAGGCATTGTATAGAGTACCTGCTGGTCCACCGGCAATGTGTAAAGTAATAGATTTTGGTCTGTATTTGTCAATGTTAGGTGCTTTTTGTCTCCGACCAGCCGTTTCGGTTAGGATAGAATAGGTGCAAAAACTGTCACAGAACCGAGTTAGCCAACCCCAACTCCACGTGGTATTGTTTGCCCTTTCTCATCCAAGAGTGTTTTTAGAGCCGGAGGTGCTTAGGGAGAGCAGCCTCTGTCCGCGGCAATAAGACGTGCATAGGTGCTAGCGGCAGGCTAGGCACCTGCAACAATACAATGTCTTAACAACAGCTTGTTTTGTTCGGAGTTGATAAAGTTCGTCATCTGTTTTTTGTAAGGGATTAAATATAATGACTACCAAAAAAATTAAATGCTCACCACAATGGATAAATACTCACCAAATCTGCGTCGACCTGCTGACGAAAACCCTAAACCCTAGACGGTCGACGTCAGGTGCACCCCGTGGTTTGGTTGGTTAGGTTCCTTTAAACCCTGTAGACACAAATAGGGGCCCCGCCACAGAATAAATAATAGTACAGAAGTTGCACACCTTTGATCTTGAAGAAAGCCGCTTTTATAATAGCCTACAAAATCTTTTCCTCCCCATGCGCAAGCTAAATTGCTCTTAATCGCCGCGCTTGAGAGTTGTTATTACTTTGTGTCGTTACTTGTCCGTAACATACCTAGGCCGCTTAGCCGAGTACTAGGGCTGTCCGCAAAGAAAAATAAAATATGGTACCATAGCACCATACATACCATATGGTATGGTGGTGGTGGTGGTGGGGTATATGGTACATTTTAAAAATTTTATTGTATATATGAGTAGTTATTTCACTTTAATGTAATGTCTTATAATTTTCAAACGTTATTTTTTATTACTCAATTAAACAATCATTATAATCAAGATCATCATTCAATCATCAATTATTTTTAATACACCATCATCTCGTAATAATATTTAGAAGTGTTCTAAAGTAAACAAGGTACAAACACGTCTTAAATTGAAAGTGACATTTGGGGCACTTTAGTCGCCTGAACATGGTCATAAAACCACTAAAGATGCCTCAACGCACCAGTGGCTAAGTTTGTGCGATCGTACGATCGCGGGTAGTTACAGTTGCTTGTTAATCCTAAGTTAATCCTTAATTACTTTAAGCGATTTTGGACCTTACTCCTGAAACAATACGACGCGCACACAAACCCCCACCACTCCGCCGAGAGCTCAAGTTAAATGTCGGCAAGTATAGTAAGTAGGTAGGTAGATAAAAAAAAGGTAGCAACAAGACTCGACATTTCGTAATGGATTTTCGTCTTTAAAAAAGTAAGTACACTTGCGTGCAATAAAATCGATCCACCCCATTCTCTTCGATATGAAACGAGAAAATTTAACAAGTTTAATAATAACAATAACCTAATATATTGTGTACTAAAACCTTCCTGACTGTATGTAGATTACGTAAGTGAAAAAAATATCAAAACTGATTCATTACTTTTTGAGAAAAACGTGAATTTAAAAACATACAGATCGAATGAAAAACCTCCTTTTTTTCAAGTTGGTTAAAAATTCAAGTCAAATGATCAATAAACGAACAGTAATAAACAAAATTAAGCTTATGTCAACTTCACTGACAAAAAAAAGTCACGCAGTTTTTTCAAACAAAAGTGATTGATGAGAACATCAGAAGAATCGAGTCGATCTTGTCAAGACTATTGCTTTTATCAAAGTATATGTGTATGTGTAAATAAACTTTATCTTACCTACCTTCACACAGTATAAAATAATTAAAATAAATACATTAATATCTTTGAGCTATCGTCTCTCAAATAGAGAGCATGGGGTGGGCCAATTTTTTTGCACGCAAGTGTATATCACTAATTTATGTATAGTAATAGTGATAATATGAATAGTATACTTAAATTTTAAATCAAAGATTTAAGTTTTTCATGGGCGGCCGTACGTGTCTCACTCGCTGAGCGCGTAATACACCCTGACTGACTTGAAACTAAGAGTTGTCGCGAGCTGTAGGTACTTATCTCGAGCGGAATGTACCAGTGCAAGAGGCCTGGCCCCGCGAAGCGGAGCTCCGTCGACCTGCTGTCAGTTTTCTAAAGTTATAATTTCACTATAAAATGGTTTTAATTTTAGTGAGCATTTATATTTTTTGGTAGTAAAATAGGTACTTTTCTGGAAAGCGTTTAAACACAAGCGTTTTTGTAAGACTACAGCTAGTCTAATAGCGACCACAATAGTACGTTACACACATTGCCGGCTGCGCATTCGGTACTGTATAGAATACCTAGGCAAAGTATAAAATAAATAATATTTCATACATTACCTGAACGTTTTAGGTATTCTACAGGGTGGCCGGAACATTGACGTCCAAAAATAAAATTTCGGTCCCTCGTATCGTGGGGTATTCGAATCACCCCCATGTATGTTCCGCGACTTTTCATAGTTTTCGAGTTATGAATTTTTTTCTGAATGTTTGAAAATTTTCGACCTGACCAACCTAAAAAAATTCTAAAAAAAAAAGTAGAGGGTTTTATCGAGTTTCTTTTTTTGCAACTGAATTTTCATAAGTAGTACTTTTATGCATAAAATAATCAGCTTCGTAACTGTGATGAAAGTTATGAAAATGTTGATCTAAAGTGAAAAATTTACGTTCGGTAAATTATGACTTAAATTTTCAACTTCAAATTAAAAATCTAAACAGGTGACTTCATGGTTCTCAAGTAGGCTTCAAGAATGCGCCAGACTCTCAGCTTTCATAATCATTAAAAAACGTAGGACTTAATGGGGCTAACTTTGGCCTTAATCGGCCTTCAAAGACTGCGAGGTGGAAAATTCTTAAAATTAGCTATCTGATTAATATATTTCTTTTTTCCATTTTCTCGCTCCTAAGGTTATTTAGTTTGCTAACCAAAAATGACTGCAGGAAAGCTAAGATTTAAACACGGAGATTTTTTTAAATGTTAGTTTAATGAATTTTGCGCGATCCGTTCTCGTGGACTATGGGTTGTAAACGAGGGTGCAACTCTTTTACCTGCAATAACAATCCACTCGAAGTGAGAGCTTCGACATTTCAACATCGCTTCAGCGTTAACTTGTGGTCTGGTATCCTCAATGGCGAACTAATTGGTCCGTTTGAACTGCCGTCCAGACTTGATGGAGAAACATACAAAAACTTTTTGGAAAATGAACTTCCATTGTTGCTAGCAGATGTGAATTTCGAACTCAGACGAACCATGGTGTTGCAAAATGACGGCGCCCCGTGTCACTATGCAACCCAGGTCCGAAATTACTTAGATGAAACATACCCCAACAGATGGATCGGACGCAGCGGACCAATTAGGTGGCCTCCACGCTCACCTGATCTCAACCCCATCGATTTCTTTATTTGGGGCTATTACAAGGAAATAGCATACGCCCGAGACTGTTCAAGTGAACAAGAGCTGAGGCAGTTGATTGCAGAAGCTGAACGTGTTGTGAGAGAGAACAGAGACGCTTTTAGACGATTGCCAGACAATTTCTTACGTAGGTGTAGAATGTGTATTGCTGCTGGTGGTGGCCACTTTGAAAACCTTTTGTAAATGTTAAAAATAAATTAAGTACTTTTTTCACATTATCATCTGTGTTTTATTCAAAACCACTTTTTACGTAAAACTTTTCTTACCCAACTCTGAAACTATTTGTTGGTTAGTTTTCAGTATTCTTATCATTAATTAACCTTAGGAACGAGAAAATAGCCAAAAAAAAATAATTACTCATATGGGTAATTTTATGAATTTTTCCACCTCGCTGTCTTTGAAGGCCGATTTTAAACAAAGTAGCCCTATTAAGAGCCATTTCACCAAATTTTAACGAATTTTTAATATTGCAGTCGTAGTAAAATAATGCGTTCACGATAAGTAAGCTCGGACATCAGGAGGCCGGAAAAAATGGCACAGGTCCTTCCTCGATGGGCGCTCGCGCTGTAATAATCGGTGCCCGCTTAAGCAACGTAATTTATTCTAATTTAGAGTGATGTTAATAACGTTATTATGTCTAAATAAATGAAGGGATTTTAATAAAACTTTAGAATTAGTTTTGTTAAAGAACATAGTTTATTTTGACATATTTTTTTAAATTTAATTACGCGTTATTCAAACCAAAAAATCGCGATTAAATAGCGGTATAAAACGTAAAAATTGCCGCGAGACTTTATTTTTTTACTAATTAATGTTATAAATAATCGATATTCTAGTACATTAAAAGTCAACAAAATTATATGTCTGATGCTTTATGTATTTTTAAAAGTAAAATTTATGAGTATTAATGATAGATTTAGGAGTCTGAAATTGACTCTGCGATGATTTTTCTGCAAACTAGTTGTGGGAGATTAATCGCCACAAAGTAAACAAATAAGTTTTTGTAAATGTGTTACATTAACATTCAATACGAAAGATTGGTCTTTCTTTTAAATGTATGCAACAATGTCAGAGTTTTACCTAAAATGGTAAATTAGGCGACTAAAATCTTAGATATCCGCCCGAAAACGTGAAATGGCTCTTACTTCATTTTTTTTATGATTATGAAAGCTGAGAGTCTGGCGCATTCTTGAAGCCTACTTAGGAATTATGAAGTCACCTGTTAAGATTTTTAATTTAAAGTTGAAAATTTGAGTCATAATTTACCGAACGTAAATTTTTCACTTTAGATCAACATTTTCATAACTTTCATCACAGTTACGAAGCTGATTATTTTATGCATAAAAGTACTACTTATGAAAATTCAGTTGCAAAAAAAGAAACTCGATAAAACCCTCTACTTTTTTTTTTAGAATTTTTTTAGGTTGGTCAGGTCGAAAATTTTCAAACATTCAGAAAAAAATTCATAACTCGAAAACTATGAAAAGTCGCGGAACATACATGGGGGTGATTCGAATACCCCACGATACGAGGGACCGAAATTTTATTTTTGGACGTCAATGTTCCGGCCACCCTGTATACATTGCCTAGGTATTGTATAGAATACCGGATTATACAGATTGCCGGTAACATATATATTTGGATAATATTTTTGTGTTCACCAAAAATATTATCCGTACATCAAAATACTGATCGTGCACCAAATATTCCTGAATGTTACACAAAACACCCGCGCGTCCGAAACTTCACATTGGTGAATCATTTGGGTTAGAATAATTTAGGTTAGGTTAGGTTAGGTTAGAACAGTGACCCTTAACGCGCGACGGCGAGCGAGCGAAGCGAGCGGTGCCGCGGCAGCGGCCGCCGAGCGCCATATCCAATAGATGCTCGTTATGACATATTTTAATGAACATATTTTGGTGCACATTCAGTATATTTGGTGGAACACAGGCAAAATTAGGTAAATGAAATGGGAATAAATTGAAGTACTTTTAAATACCATCCTATATATTTTATGTATTTCAACTAAATTTTATATTTTGCTTTTTGTTTTAGGGGAACTGAAGAGTTATTAATTGGTAGGCGCATAGTAAATATCAGTCATTTATTTAAATCGCTCCAAAAAATGTCAAGCCACGGACTTTTGGACTGCGGTTTAAAAGCAATTGAAATCGTATCTGAACGTTTGACAGGTTTAATGAATAAATTAAAACTGAAATGTCGTTTATGCAACATGAGATTTATAATAGAGGGAGACAACACCCCAGAAGAAATGAACTTAAATACGTGCCGTAGCTGGTGCAATAGCAGCAGGATGTGGTCATACTCAACTTCTGGAAATTACGTCAACGCTAGGACTTCCTGAGATCTCACAAAAGTTATTCAGCTTTCATATGGATATCGCAAACAAAAAAACCGGCGAAGTGCGTGTCGGACCACGCACTATGAAGGGTTCCGTAGTTGAAAATAATTTTTACCAAAACACACTTGACATTGTAATCCCAAAAAAATTTTTTAGGTGGTAAAATTACAAATTAACAATTTTCGGACTTTTCCTTTACCTGTGCTGTGATACCTTGCTGCCAATTGCCAATTTCATGATTCTAGGACAACGGGAACTACCCTATAGGTTTTGATTTACTTGCGAGTATCAAAATATGTCGCATAAATGGCCGTATTTTTTTATTGCGTTGACTTAAAAGCTTGATATTTTTAGTACACCAAGGGACCATAGACTTACGTATTTGATATTAATTTCAACCTGATACCTCCACTCCTTCCTGAGAAAAAGTGTCTTGACTGACAGACAGGCAGATATACAGACAGACGGACAACGAAGTGATCCTATAAGGGTTCCGTTTTTTTCCTTTTGAGGTACGGAATCCTAAAAATGGGAATCTAAAGCGTTAAAATCTATGAACGAAGCTGCTGTAGATGAAATATGTGCTGCTGTTGAAGACGGTAAAGTAAGGGGATATCAATAATTGATGTCATATAGCTGACGGATGCAGGGGAAAAAGGTCATACAAGAAAAACTACTCCTCACTGTCAGGAGCAGCAGCCATACTTGGTAAACGTACTGTGGCGGCATCTACATCGCCACATACGAACTACGCATCACAATGACATGACGTCACGCAATCCTGCATCGCGCAATTAGTTTACTACGCGACTAGCATATATACAACGTCCCAACATCAACCGTCGGGCAGTTGCCCACCAGACATGACACCCGTCTGGTCGGAGGATCCTCCCTTTTCTATGGAGGATGAGTGAACTTTACACCCTGTTCCTCATGCCTCTAAAGTACCAATAATAGTAGATTGTGTCTTATGGGACCAAAATAATGTATTATGCCCGGTTTACATTATTCCAGTCCAGTACTGGATTGCTTACTGGAAAAATGTAAACCGGCACTGGAATGAACTGAATCCAGTAAGCATTCCAGTCCAGTAACTGGATTCGCGGTCTACTTTTGAATCCAGTGCGACCAATCCAGTGCAACTGGAATAATGTAGACGGCCAATCCAGTGCCATTCCAGTGCTGACGAAGTACACACGTGTTGGTTGTTTTTGCGGACTTTTTTGCAAAGAAAAAGGATTTAACAATGGTGAAGAAGTTATCTGAAGACGAAACTGTAAAGTTTGTCACTATATACAGAGAAAATCCGTGTTTATGGGATATAACATCAGAACATTATAAAAACAAACCTATGCGCCAAACTGCTTTGCAAAATCTGTGCATTGGTATGGAAATTGAAGGATCCACACCGGAAGATGTGAAAAACAAAATAAAAAGCATTCGTTCGACATACTACCTTGAACTAGACAAGATTAAGAAATCATCCACATCTGGTGCTAGTGGCAATGTTTACCAACCCAAAGTGAAATGGTTCGCCGAATTCAATTCATTTATTAAAAATGTGATGGTGAAGCGTAAAACACAGGTATTTATTTTAAGATTTTTATTTATTTTTATTTTAGTAGCATATTATTTGTTAAAACACACAAATTTATCAATGTATCATATGATTTTGCAATGGTACTTTTCCTTCGTTCACTAAATTGAGTTCTTTTTTCCCTGGCATGTGTTGCTGAGTTGTTACTGCCCTGCTGTATGATACTATCTAAAGAGGTTATTTCGGATCTCCATGTTCCATTAATCAAATGATGGTCGTTGTGATCGTCATGGTCTACACAAGAAGTAGTCATATAATTGCTTGACTTTTTTCTCAACCAATTGTGTAGAGAGCAAGCTGCATACACAATGTGATCCACAGTATGTAACTTAGTTGAAATAGCTTTTTCGAAAATTCTGAATCGACTTACTAATATTCCAAAAGCGTTTTCTACAATGCGTCTAGCACGGGACAACCTGTAATTATATATTTGCGTCTGCAGTATTATTAGTTAGGTTGAAACAAATATTGCTGTAAGGCTATACACATTAGATTTTTGAAGCGGTCGGCTAATGTGCTTAGACAGCGACAAATCGATGGTAAGTAGGACAGTGCAATGGTCAGGTATGTTGTTGAGTCAGCAACAAGCGATACGGAAGTCTGGCCTTGGGTATGACACATTAGGTGCCCTCATAATCGATGGAGTTAATGTATCTGTATTCTGCTATTTTCCTAGCAGGGCATTCAGTGTCTACCGTTTTGTGATCACTGGGCTTTTTGAAACGTGAGCAAGTTGCATATTTCGGAATGTCTGCTTTCTTCGCGCAATCGGACATCGAATGGCCTGCGTCACCACAGTGACCACACGTAATAACGATCTCTCGGCAAGTTTTTGCTGCATGGCCATATTGTTGGCATTTATAACACCTTGTTACCAATGTAAAGTCCCTGACGGGGCAAGACGACCAGTTTATAAAAAGCCTTGATTGAGGGATTAGGGCTTTACGAATATCGGCTGAAACTTCAACAACGTAGTTGCAGGTCGTAGCATCTCTCTTCCCCGATTTGTGGCTTAATTTTATTAAGGTCAAGAAGGATTCCAGGGACATCGCTTATAGTATCTACATACTTCTACTACATACATACATACTACATACATACACACTACATACATAACCTTTACTTACACTTCATCCATTTTTATTTATCTTTTATAAAGATTTATATTCATATATTGTGAATTGGTCTAAAACAATTCGTTTCTTTAAAATCTGAAATAAAAACACTATAGATATTTTTCATTGTTATGACACTTACGTCAGGCTGTCAAGCTGTCATTATTTTTTTCTTCTATCTATATCTCATAGTTTCATAATGGCATAGACTATGAACGTTTCTTTTGATTTATGTAATCTAAATTCTTTTTATCAATATGTTAGGTCAAATATTGTATTTTATAGATAATTTTGATTTATTATTGAATAGCTGTATCTTAAATTACTTTTATAAAATTAATCCACACACACTCGAAATTCATCGAAGAGGTTAGAGGTTTTTCAACGTATATTACTGGCAGATTCAAGCATTAACTGTGGCGTTTGGCATTCTGATGACGGAAAGCTTCAAATGTGGAAAAGATCTGAAATTGGAAGACGTTTTTGAAAAACGCTGCCTGATGAACCGATGCATGGAAGACTCGGAGACTGGTCAGTTCTGCTCCGGAAGCTATAAACTAAACATCTCCTAAAAGTATTCTTCGACCGGGAAAACTAACTCAGTGACTAAAACTTACCCGACTGCGGTCGATCCCTGAAGGAGGGTTATAGAAAATAACCATTAATTTATCGGAGCGATTCAATTATCTTCCTCTTCCAAACTATCCGTGCGTGTTTGCCTAACCTGGACTTACTCAAATGACTACTTCAAGCTATCCTCTACCTTCGCGTTAAATAACTGTGTGTGTTAGGTAGGATGTGTTTTTTAAAAACCAGTCTGTATTTTTTATCTTTTAATATTTAATATATTGTTTCAAGTCATACTTTAGCCCCCTTTTATTTCTGTAGGCTAGTAGATTTGTTACAGTCTGGCGCCCAATATAAAATCAAAGCTAGCCCTTACAAATCTTTTTCAAAATTCTAAAATATACTATCTCTAGTACTATTTCTTTTCGGACTCTTATTTGGCTTAGTCTTTTTTTTGTTACATGTATTAGGTTCTAGGTAGGTCTAACACTAACTTACTTTCCTCTTCAGCACATACTTAACAAACTTATACTACACCCCCACACACATTCCTTTACCCACTGGTAATTGGCATCCATTCTTTGCTTGCGAGTGTTCTTAAAACCATTCGTGGTCACTTTCAAGTTGAGTTTGGCTTACTCTACAACGTATTATAGGAGAATATCCTATAATCGTTATCACCTACACATAACTCTCTACTTCTACATCATTATTCTGCACCCCACACACTTGCACACCACTACGTTTACCCACTGGTAATCGTACCCATTCTTCGCTTGTGAGTGTTCTTAAAACCATCCGTGGTCACTTACAAGTTGGGGTTTGGTTTACTCTTCGACGTACTATAGGAGAATATCCTGTAGTCGTTTATACAAAACTAATATCTATAAAACACCTATTACAAATACTAAACTATTCTACACTCTTACACACATACAACTTTCGATGTGCCTCTGTGCCTTTCTTTTTGTTTGTGGTTATTTTTTAAAGTCGCATCATTAATTAGGATCCTCTAGAGTCCTCTTAAACCCTCTAGGAGTCGTCTTCCTCTTAAACCCTCTGGGAGATCTCTTAAACCCTCTGGGAGACCTCTTAACCCTCTAGGAGTCCTCTTAACGCTTTAGGGGACATCTAAACCCTCTAGGAGACCTCTAAACCCTCTAGGAGACCTCTAAACCCTCTAGGAGACCTCTAAACCCTCTAGGAGACCTCTAAACCCTCTAGGATTCCTCTTAAACCCTCTGGGAGACCTCTAAACCCTCTAGGATTCCTCTTAAACCCTCTGGGAGACCTCTTAAACCCTCTAGGAGACCTCTTAGACCTCTTATATACTAAGGGACCTCTTATGTACTAAGGGACCTCTTATATACTAAGGGACCTCTTATATACTAAGGGACCTCTTCTATACTAAGGGACCTCTTCTATGCTAAGGGACCTCTTCTATGCTAAGGGACCTCTTAAATACTAAGGGACCTCTTAAATATTAAGAGACCTCTTAAACTTTCTTGAGTCATCTTTAGCACTCACTCTCTTGTGTCGTCTTTAGCACTAACTCTCTTGAGTCGTCTTTAGCACTCATTAACCCTTACTTACCTCCCTTTAAAATATTTTTATCTTATTTAACATTAATCTTTAACCATGGATAGAATTATTTTCTTTGAACTTTTAAACAAAACTGAGCTTGAATATGAAATCAAAATAAGATTAGAGGAACCTAAAGATACAGTAATACAACTTAAAAAACAAATTCTTCAACTCGCACCTAATACTCCCTCTGAGGATATTTTAGACTCGATATTGGATGTTAAAACTGATTTGGACGAACTTACCACTTCATTAAATTATATCGAATCAAAAATACTATTGTTAGAACAGGGTAACCATAAACTTAACAAAAAAATTAAAACTTTTATTAATCATTTATTTCATCGACTAGAGAGGATTGATACTGATTCAGATCCCTCAGAGGTAGATCGTTTTTCTCAAACTAAAGAGAGATTTTGCACCTTAGAATCTAAATTTAATTCTTTATCAACTTTTTCCAACAACATCAACCCTCAACCTATAGTAGTCAACCGTCCCTCTTCCACTCCTAATAGCCCCAATGAGACGATGTTTCATACTTTACTCCCTGACAATCAGTCTCAACCTCTAAACTCTATTCCCAATAATTCCCTTAACGAATTAAAACGAATAAAATATGACGGAAACTCTTGTCCGCGTTCTTTTATCCAGAAAATTCAGGAATTTAGTATTTCTAGGAATATTTCTTCTAACAAATTATTGGATCATGCGTTCGAATTACTTACCGATAACGCTTTACACTGGTACCGTTTTAAACGTGACTCTTTGTTATCATGGGATGAACTTTGCGAAGCTTTGATTTCAGACTTTAGCGGTTTTGACTATGATCATAAATTGTTAGAAGCCATTAATAGTCGAACTCAAGGCAAAGATGAGCCTATAGTTATTTTTGTTTCCATACTGACTGGCATGTTTTCCAGACTCTCAGAGAAACTATCGGAAACTAAGAAACTCCAAATCATTATTCGTAACATTCGACCTTGTTACTCACCTTATATCGCGAATAATAATATTAATTCTATTCTTGCGCTTATTTCATGTTGTCAAAAATATGAAGAATTCCTAGACAAAGAGAAACGTTTCAGCGAACCTCAAACTTCAAATAATCCTATAGCTGTCGAATTCAACTATAAATCTTCTAATTTTACGTCAAAGCCCTCAACCTCTAACGCGTTTCCTCCTAAAACAAATTTTAATCGTTTTAACAATAAACCTCAAGTTAATGCAATTAATAAATTTAATAATAATGCTTTTTGTGTACGTTGCCGCACTAATGGTCATATACTATCTAATTGCTCGCAACCTCGTACGTTAATTATTTGTTTTAAATGTGGTTTAAAAGATGTTAAATCTACTGATTGCCCTAATTGTAATAAAACTAAAAACTCAAAAAACTAAACAATGACTTGGGTAATAAAAACTTTAATCAATCAGACTGGCTTGATTGGTTACAAACTATAAAAAATTTCTTTCATTGTTACAAAATAACTACAATATATGATAATGAAAAAGATTTTAATCGTCCTTTTATTAATATTTCTATCAATGACAAAATATTTTCCTGCTTACTAGATAGCGGTAGTTCTATTACAATACTTGGTAATAATTCTCATTTAGAAATACTAAAATTAGGCTTCACGTTATCCAAGTCATCTTCAATGACGATTACTACTGCCAGTAACCATAAAAGTGAATCCCTAGGCTCAATTGACATTCCGATTAGATACAATAATCAAACTCATCTAATTCAAGCCTTCGTGTTTCCAAATATATCTCCTTCAATTATCTTAGGAGTCGACTTTTGGAAAAAGTTTAATCTTATTCCACATATACTTTCTTCGGCTTTTAAAGCCAATACTAAATGTTCAGTGGTTACTGAAACTACTAAACAAGTACTTCCTTATAGTAATCTCTCTTTAGAGCAAAAAACTATCGCTGATGACATGATAAGACGATTTAAATCTATATCCTTCGAAAGTAGAGGAGTGCTGGGCCGCACTCATCTTATTAGTCACCATATCGATACTGGTGATACACATCCTATTAAACAACGTTGTTACCGTCTTTCTCCTGAAAAACAAAAAGCTCTCATTATAGAAGTGGATAAAATGTTAGAATGGGGTGTTATTGAAAAATGCGAAAGTCCTTGGCTTTCTCCGGTTATCATTACACCTAAAAAGAATGGCGAATGGCGTTTCTGTGTTGATAGTCGTAAATTAAACTCAGTTACCCGTAGAGACGCGTACAGCCTTCCATTTGTTAATGAAATTTTAGATAACCTTAAAAACGCTAAATTTCTTTCTAGCATTGATATTGCTAAAGCATTTTGGGAGATTCCTTTGAAAGATGAAGCAGATAAAGATAAAACAGCTTTTTATGTTCCTGGTCGTGGCATGTATCGCTTTGTTATTATGCCCTTTGGTTTAACTAATGCTCCGGCTACTCAGCAAAGACTTATGGACATGCTTTTTACTCCTGAATTTGACAATAAAGTCTTTTGTTATCTTGATGATATCATAATCATTTCTGAATCATTTGAAGAGCATATCTCTTATCTAGTTAAAGTTCTTGAGAAATTAACGTTTGCTAAATTGACTATTAACTTTGATAAAAGTCAATTCTTTAAAAATGAACTAAAATACTTAGGATACATTGTAGATGAAAACGGTTTACGCTCAGATCCGGTTAAAATTAAAGCAATACTCGAATTTCCTACTCCCACTACTCGCAAAGAAGTGAGAAAATTTATTGGAACTTGTAGCTGGTTTCGTCGTTTTATTCCTAACTTCAGTACAATTGCAACTCCACTTAATAAATTAACTTCTAACGGTAAAAACGCCCCTAAATTCATTTGGGATAAAGATGCTACTCTAGCTTTTAATAAACTAAAAGAAGCTCTTGTTACTACTCCTATACTAGCTTGTCCTGACTATGATCTCCCTTTTTCTGTACATTGCGATGCTTCTAATTTTGGCATCGGTGGTATGTTAACACAGTTAAAAGACGATAAAGAAGTAGTTATAGCTTATATGAGCAAATCTTTTAATAAAAACGAGCGCAATTACTCAACTACAGAAAGAGAAACACTTGCGGTAATTTCTGCTTTAGAACATTGGCGTTGTTATATCGATAATGGTAAACAATTTACTGTTTATACAGATCACGCAGCACTTAAATGGTTTCTTAAATTATCCAATCCATCCGGTAGGCTCGCGCGGTGGGCTCTAAGGTTGTCATCTTTTAATTTTATTCTAAAACATAAAAGAGGTAAAGACAATTTAGTCCCTGATTTACTCTCTCGTAATTCTACATCATGCCCACTTGGTGTTAATCCTATCTTACTTAATCCCCAACCCGTACCTCCAGCTTTGGAACACTATAATAAACTACTTTTGGAATGTCGTAACAATCCTGATCAATATCCCAATTACACTATTCGTGAAAATAAATTATTTCGCTATACTCAATCTCCTTACGCGTTAACTGAAGATTTCGCGTGGAAAGAAGTTCCTCATCCTAATCTCCGGGAAACACTTGTCAAAGATTATCATGGATCCTCAGATCAGCCTCATTTAGGAATTTTTAAAACTTATAAAAAATTATCACTTCTATATTACTGGCCAGCTATGTTTAAAGATATTGCTAAAATAATTTCTATCTGTGATAATTGCTTAACTTACAAACACGCAAATCACTCTCCCTTTGGCCTTATGGGTAAACCAAAAATTTGTTCAAGGCCCTTTCAAACAATTTCTTTGGATCTAATGGGTCCTCTACCTATGACTAGACGTAGGAATCAATTTATCTTAGTGGTTAACTGTTGTTTCACTAAATATTCCCTGATATTTCCACTAAAACGAGCTACTAGTGCTAACATCATCTCCAACTTAGAAAATTTTATTTTTCTTGTTCATGGTGTACCTCAGACTATAATTATGGACAACGGATCGCAATTCCAATCCCATGAATTTCGAAACTTTCTGGGCAGATATAACATACCATACATATGTTTCTCTCCTAACTATTGCCCTCAAGTTAATCCCACTGAAAGATACAATCGTACTATAATCACAGCTTTGTCGTCTTTGGTTGGTGAAGATCATAGATCTTGGGACACCCATCTTCCTAAAGTCCAATACGCTATGAATAGTACAACTAATATTACTACTGGTTTCTCCCCTAACTTTTTGCTCTTTGGACGTGAAACAGTTACTTCTGGCTCACTTTATACGCCAACTAGTAATCTTGATGAAATCGTGTTTCTACCTAGGGACATCTATGCTACTAACATAGGTTTATTGTCTGCTACTTTTGATAAAGTTCAGATAGCCCTCCATATTGCTCATGCTCGTAACTCTTCTCGTTACAACGAAAGTCATTCCTTTAAAGAATATAACGTAGGAGATACAGTTTGGCGAAGAAATTATGTAAATAGTCAGGCTGGGACTTATTTTAGCGCAAAATTAGCGCCAAAATATGTGAAGTCCACTGTGTTGCAGAAACTATCCCCTTTAGTTTATATACTACAGGATCCTAATGGCAACCAAGCTAAATGGCATATTAAAGATTTTAAAATATAATGTTTATAAATATGTAAATAATTTCATTCTTCTTATTTTACTCATGACTTATCTCTATCTTCTTTCCCTCTTCTAACTGTAGAGTTCTTTTCGGTTTTTAAAACTCTATTAAGTTTTTTTTTTTTTCTCTTAATATTTCATTGGTTGTTAAACCATTAAGAAGATTATTTAATCTCTTTTTATATCTGTTCTTTTCAGATAACTTTAGGAAAGTGCTTTTAGGAATAAGTTACCTAACCTTTCTTTTTCACTAACTCTTCATGTTAGTATGACTAATTTGTCACCATCAACTACTGAAGTTGATTGGTCCAATTCTAAGTTGATTCGGAGCGGCTAACAACTCCATAAAAATAAGCCCTTGTTAAATTTCAACTAAAGTTGATTCGGAGCGGCTAACAACTCCATAAAAATAAGCCCTTGTTAAATTTCAACTAAAGTTGATTAGGAGCGGTTAACAACTCCATAAAAATAAGCCCTTGTTAAATTTAAATATATTTTATTAATGGTTTTAGACGTGAGCGGATTACAACTCCGAAAATAAGCCTACTGTTATTGATTTATCAGGTTGAGTAGTGATCATTGAATGTGAATCCTACCTGACCTAACTTCGTAAGATGTCGGTGTGATTGAATGAAGTATGTACGTTTTGTGAATGCTGTAATATTTTTAACCTTCAAAATTTTCAATTGAGTTGAAAATTTTCTCGGGGTCGATGGGGAAATATAGTATCTACATACTTCTACTACATACATACATACTACATACATACACACTACATACATAACCTTTACTTACACTTCATCCATTTTTATTTATCTTTTATAAAGATTTATATTCATATATTGTGAATTGGTCTAAAACAATTCGTTTCTTTAAAATCTGAAATAAAAACACTATAGATATTTTTCATTGTTATGACACTTACGTCAGGCTGTCAAGCTGTCATTATTTTTTTCTTCTATCTATATCTCATAGTTTCATAATGGCATAGACTATGAACGTTTCTTTTGATTTATGTAATCTAAATTCTTTTTATCAATATGTTAGGTCAAATATTGTATTTTATAGATAATTTTGATTTATTATTGAATAGCTGTATCTTAAATTACTTTTATAAAATTAATCCACACACACTCGAAATTCATCGAAGAGGTTAGAGGTTTTTCAACGTATATTACTGGCAGATTCAAGCATTAACTGTGGCGTTTGGCATTCTGATGACGGAAAGCTTCAAATGTGGAAAAGATCTGAAATTGGAAGACGTTTTTGAAAAACGCTGCCTGATGAACCGATGCATGGAAGACTCGGAGACTGGTCAGTTCTGCTCCGGAAGCTATAAACTAAACATCTCCTAAAAGTATTCTTCGACCGGGAAAACTAACTCAGTGACTAAAACTTACCCGACTGCGGTCGATCCCTGAAGGAGGGTTATAGAAAATAACCATTAATTTATCGGAGCGATTCAATTATCTTCCTCTTCCAAACTATCCGTGCGTGTTTGCCTAACCTGGACTTACTCAAATGACTACTTCAAGCTATCCTCTACCTTCGCGTTAAATAACTGTGTGTGTTAGGTAGGATGTGTTTTTTAAAAACCGGTCTGTATTTTTTATCCTTTAATATTTAATATATTGTTTCAAGTCATACTTTAGCCCCCTTTTATTTCTGTAGGCTAGTAGATTTGTTACACGCTGGTAACTTGTCGGCTACGTTTTGTTCGAAAATGTACCTGAACACCTCATTTTCAGTCAAGGAAGTCGGCACTCCTACAATCACGATCCGTGGTTTGCGCTTGCTGGGTTCGTCGGCGGTAAGTCCAGATGTAGAGAGCTGATAAACTGAAGCACGCAGCTTCAGTTTATCAGCGTCGTGTTTTGTCTCCGTACTGATAATTACGCCTCCATTTTTTGTTTTCCTGACACCACGAACGTGCAGCTTCATTTGTTCGGGCCGTATGATTTTTTGCACAAGTTCTTTCGTTTCGTCACTAGATTTAAATTTATCATTGGGATAAATGGCAACAGAGCTTAGGTTATTGGGTCGAACGAAATCATTGGATCCCTTTTTCACCATATCGGCAAAAGAAGCATTTCCCGCAGAACCAGAGTCCTTAATCGTCTGCTTGAGCTCCGCAATATGTTCCGTCAGGTCACGCTTTTCTTGAAGGGCGTCAACCATGCCCTTCAAGAAAAGCGTGACCTGACGGAACATATTGCGGAGCTCAAGCAGACGATTAAGGACTCTGGTTCTGCGGGAAATGCTTCTTTTGCCGATATGGTGAAAAAGGGATGTTGTTACCATCATGTTATACGCGTGAATGGCTTTCTGCTTGAGCGACTGATATAGGACTGCCATTTGTGAGGTCCCAGATCCTACTTTACGGCACAGGGTAGAAATTTTCATTTTCTGCTCCGAATTCAGTTTTCCATCCGCGGCAATAGAACAAACTTCACTTAGGTGCTGTTCGATGGCTGACATCCATTTTTGTATTTCGGGCGTCGAAAAAATATCAGCCGTGGCTGACTCGAGGGCTGGGTTTTGCGTCGTCGTCTTCGATGGCGAGGTGGAGGACGGCACTGGGCCCCTTTGGTTAAAGGGGCTATTTTCCATTTTGTTTTATTATAAGTTCACTATTTTGTGTCCATTATTAACAAAATTACACACTAAGCAAAAATTTTACAGATGCATTACGATAGTAATGCACTAAAGTAGGTCACTATTATTATATATATTATTTATTAAATACTGCTAACGAGCACGTCTGTGCGCTGCAAGTGTCACTATCTAATCCGACGATAGTAGTGACGAATATTTATATTTACATAACCAAATTACAAATTTATATTAATATTAGGTACATACGTATTCGCAATTTTGGAAGTTTATTGTAACTGTTTTGTTGGGAACAGAAAATGTCGTTGACTTATTTATCACTTGGGTATTCGTAATAACTTCAGACTGGTATTAACCGTGGTTTATACATCGAATAGTAAAACGTTGTTTGGTCTTCGCGAAATGTTGAAAATACGCTAAAAATACAGTTTCTGAAAATTACTTTGCTTCTTTTTAATTTTTCCATATAATTAAATTTTCATTGGCTTTTATATATTTTTTCTCGATTTGTTTGGTAGTAAATTGTTTAATTTTACAATTTCTGGTGTTAATATTTCACTTTCACTGCTAGAACTCATATTTTATTCAATCTGTGTGAATCAAATTAAAATTGTCCGTAACTTTTTTTGCTAAAAAGTAGTTCCCGCTTATTTCTTTTTAAATTTGGTTAAGGATAGCCATAGCCCGCGAAATTCATAATTTCTTACGTTTTTTGCAATTTGTAGGTCAGTGTGAGCTTTTATGTTGATTAAAATATGATTCGCGGCCGTAGCTAATATGGCTTTACAGAATTATAATCATTAGAATCAGCAATACAACTCCATAAGTTAGCATTTACCTCAAACCTCATGATTTCATGAAATTGCTAGATTGACCCATTTTGGCGGAATGACCCATTTTGCTTGCACTTAACGATATTATTAAATTTGATAAATTGAAATTGTAATAATTTAGCTATTAATGTAGAACTATGATAGAATAAGATTTGAATTTTTGACACTAGGCGGCGCTACTAGTATGTAGTTTTTTTTTTGGTACGGACCTGTTTGTAATTGGTTCCGGAAACCTCTATTGCTTAACCGGTCGTCGGCGGAGCCAGAAGGGCCTCTCGCCTTACAAAAATATAATTTAAATAGCACAGCTAAGGGCGTCCCACAGTGGGACTCGAACCTAGGCTTAGGGCGCTACTGACTACTGAGCAAGTGGAGACTTGTAGCATCGATGATTTGTTATACTTATTAGGGACGGTTTTTATTACTCGCTCCGCGCGGGCGGGCGGGGTCAAGGGTCGGGGGGTACTAGTATGTTAATGTAGTAGATTACATTAGCTTAGCTTAGCTAGCAGAACTTTACCTTAACGAAAACCGTTGCTGAAAATTGAAAATTTTAGGGTTATAATTAGGATATTTTGATACAGTTTTTTGTATTTAAGTAAAACAAGTTAATCCCTAGATTATAAAATTAAGATAAGTCACTGTAACCAAGTTTTACCAAAGAAAATCTAAAGATTGCAAGTCTCCATACATTTTGTACATTAGTGCCGTGCAAAATTAAAGCGCTGTGATTGGTCGGCGCATTTTTCCAATTCCTAGAAATTCCCAAATTGTTTCCGGGAATCGAGGAATTTTAAGGTATAAAAGTAGGGCGATTTCGCTGGTTGGACACAGTCGGCCTCCAGCTCTTTACGAAGAAACAAGAATAAATCAAGAAGTCTTTTCATTCACCTACTACAGTCCACCACAACCGGCATGGAGTCAACGATTATTGTCGAGGCATTTAAGAAAAGCATAGAAATGCATAATTTGATTTATGGCAGAATTATATCAGATGGTGACGCCAACACATACTAGCTTTTGCAAGAAAGTCAAGTCGTCCCAGCGTGGTTTGTTCTGTCACAAAGTGTCACCATTCTATATTACGGGGAGGTCTGTGTGAGAGATCCGTTTGTGCTGCCTGATTGATGGATAAATTAATTGAATGTAATTGAATTGTTATGGTATCTTGAAGTTAAAAGACGGCTTCTAGCATGTTTTTATTGACTTTTCCAGATGATAATACAGATGAAGTCGATGATACCCTATCACGATCCACTACCGGTGCGAGCTTATCCGTGCCACTTCTGGATGCCGATGCGGAGGCAGGGCTTTCCGGCGGGTAGGCAGGGCTTCAGGAGCTTTTTCCAGCGTCACTCGCTACGATCCTATCTAAGCCGAGCCTGGACGCCTATACGAAAGAAGTCTTCCACGACAGAAGCTTCAGTTAACGTCTCCAGAAGTTCTTAGGTTGTGGACAACCTAGCATCAGGAGAGGCCGTATAAGCTGGCAACACGATCACCCCTATATAAAGGCTGACTCGATCATTTCTCATTTCTATACTTTGTTGGCGCTGAAGGTAGTCGGATCGCTGCTGGTATACGGTCGTCTCCGCATAGGTCGCGTGAGCCATTTCCTTGAGTGTTGTTTTTCATATAAAAGGTGTCTCAGTAAGAGTGCACTTTTTAAAATTGGAATTTTTTTTATGCAAGTGGCAACTCTGAAATTTGACAGCTGTCACCTCTGTTTATTCCGATTACAAAAATGGAGCGCTTTTCGAAAGAACAACGCGTTATAATTGTGAAAACTCATTACAAAAATGGGTAAAGTTACGCTGAAACCGCTCGCAAACTTCGCCAAATTTTCAGCCGAGAAAGTGCACGATTCAGCTAACTCAGGAGCTCAAACCAGCAGACCACGGAAAGCGCCGGTAATTCGTTCAATGGGTAATGGAGCAAAGTGAAGTTGATGCCAATTTTTCGAAAAAAGTCATTTTCTCCGATGAAGCGCATTTCCATATGAATGGCTTCGTGAATACACAAAATTGTCGAATTTGGGACTCAGAAAATCCTCATGCAATCCATGAGAAACAAATGCCCCCACAACGAGTAACTGTCTGGTGCGGATTTTGGTCAGGCGGCGAGATTGGACCTTACTTTTTTGAAAATGAGGCCGAAATTACAGTGACTGAACGGCATTCGTTACAGGAATATGATAACGGACTTCTTGTGGCCTCAACTGGACGGCATGAATCTAGACAACATGTGGTTTCAGCAGGACGGCGCAACCTGCCACACCGCGCATGAAACAATCGACTTATTGCAGCAACGATTTCCAGAACACATTATCTCACGAAATTCTGATGTCAACTGGCCACCAAGATCGTGCGATTTTTTTTTTGGGGTTTTTGAAATCCTGGGTTTATGCGAATAAACCCGAAACAATTCCTGATCTCAACTCGGAAATCCAACGCGTCATCGGTGAGATACAGCCACATCTCTGTGCAAAAGTCATGGAAAATTTCATGAAAAGAGTAATGGCCTGTCATCGGAGCCGTGGGGGTCATTTGCCGGATATTTTATTCCATACTTAATCGGAACATGTCTTCTTTACAATACAATAAAAATATCACAACTCTTAAGCTCCCACGTGGTTTTGTTTAAACCTTATACCACTTCTGACCTAAAAATATTATATAAGAAGTAGACTAAAAATTTGTTTCGAATTAGGGCGTGCAAACCCGGTTTTCCGGTTTTGCCAAAAACCGGAAACCGGACAAAATTTAGCGATTTTTGAAAACCGGGGTTGAGGGACAAAACCGGAGTTACCTCCGGTTTTCCCGTTATTGAATTACATATTTATATTTTGATTTAAATCAACTTTTTTCGAACGCACTCAAGAAATATTCAATTTGAGTCATCAAATATCCGAACGCAACCTATACCCACTTACATTCCTCACTCCGCGACCTCAACCGAAAAATAGGGCAGCTCTCTGGTCACGTGAAGAGTCGACCAACCGCTTGGCGATGTCCCAAAATACTCGATGAGCACTCGGACCCAAGGCCCGACCCCAAACGGCTTAAACATATAAGGCTGTTAAATTTGTTCCGTTTGAGGGTATGCACCTGCAGCACTCGCCCCAGCATAACCCGCCGTACTAGGAAGATGGGATGACGCGAGGGCGTCAACACAGGTTGCATTCCCCACCAAAGGCCTCTACCCAACTTCCAAGGCATTATTGTCATTTCGTCTGGCCTGTTCCCATCGTCGCGTGCCAAGCCATTGGGTTATCTAAAACAGCTGACACCCGAGCAAACAAGACCCCGACGAAAGATGTCATTAATGCTGGCGTGCCTTGGCAAATGACTATACCTGCACCAAGGAAAGGCCATGGTGTCCGAGGCGGTCAACTGCTTCACCGCACTGACAGTGATGTGGGGCCTTGCAAGAAGCGCCCAGGCGCAGTTTTGTAGCGAGCCGGAAGGTGGTGTCACCCAGCATAGTGCTTATGTTGGGTGACGGTAGCGCCTGCAGCCAGAGGGCCCGACTCCCACTCTCCCACAGCCAGCAGGTGGCACGCTCAGCAGTATTGGTGGGTTTTCGGGCTGAACTGTATCCGGTAAAGCCACTTTACAAACTATTAATGTGGTCTACTTGGTATTGGTAGGCATAAATGGTTGTTTAAAAATAGTTATATCATAAAATTTGTTTTATTTGTAGATTTTGTGAGTATCTAAGAATATTGTTTTCTTGTTAAATTTCTAAACCTATAAACAATTTAAAAGTGTTGCGAAAACCGGCGCTAACACCGGTTTCCGGTTTTGGGCCCTCAAAACCGGAATTCAAAACCGGTTTTGAAGACCTTCCGGTTTTGCACGCCCTATTTCGAATGTAAACTTACAAACTTACCGTCGAAAATTGTCTCTTAGTGGTGCCTATATTAGATTTATAAACCGAACTCATTAGCCATATAAGCTGTCAAAGGCTGCTGTGGTTTTTAGTGTAATGATTTAAACACTGCGATATACTCTTTTTTGAAAATTCATAAAAAAAGATAACTTCTTCCACGTCCATATCGCTTAACGAAAGGGTCGAAACTGGCCGTCAATTGGCTGCTATAACTGACTGCTCAAATATTTTGATGTCTAGTGCGCGGCGGGCCTTAAAGTCATAGACAAGCAAGAAGTTTCTGCCGAAAACCCCCAACTAGTTTGTGCATCTTTTAATTTGCAACAAGACATGTTCTTACCTATTACAAAAGAAAGAGCAATATTTTATAAAAAGACAGCTTTCAGTGTATAATTTCACAATATTGCTACCGCTGTATCTATGTTCCTTCATGAACATGACGTTGCAGGTTCTAAGTCAATAAGCTTGTCTGCGGATGGATGTGTAGGGCAAAATAAAAACTCGATAGTCGCTTCTGCTTTGCTACACTGCATTAATAACGTTACACATCTACAAACGATAACTTTAAGATTCTTTGCTCCAAGCCACGGGCAGAAAAAGGGAGACTGCACATAGTGCCACAAGTTACGCCGTGCAAATGAATTTGGTGCTTCATTCAATAAACTAAATAAGAAACGAAGTAGTTGAGTTTAAGGTAGATAAAGAAACGCCGACGTAATTTTTGTCTAGTATGACTAATTTTGTGCAGGATAGCTGCTCCATTAGATAGCATGGTATTATTATAGTTGTAGGCATGTGGTATTTTCAGTTTGTGGAAAAATAGCATGCAGCTTTAAGTCCTACAGATGCTAGAGATTCCCACGGCGCCCGAAATGTTTGGTTATTGTTTTGCTTATCGCCGGGCGTTTTCGCAGTAAAATTCATTGTTTTATATTCTAAAATGTTTACTAGCGGCACTGTTAAAGGAACTCATTATTGTCGGCATCTATTGAGACCTTTTGTTGAATAGTAACAGTTGTGCGTAAATTGTAATCCGCACAAAATATGTTTCTTAGTTTTAGGAAGCGAATTCATTATTGTCGGTGTCTACTGATGTAAAATATGCATTTCTTTAGACATTTGTAATAGTTCTAAGTAAGTTTGTGTTTAGGTGTTTACAATAGTTTTAAATAGCGTAGCCAGTACTCTGTTAGACCCAAAGCGTGGGAAATAGTAGGGATAAAACTAACGCCACTGGGGCATATAAAAGGCCTTACTTGTAAAACTACAATCAGTCTCGAATTTATATTTTCTACAGTCTTCAGTCCCAGCATTCGGAGAGAACACTCCTAACTTACAAGAAGTCTAACCGCTCCTCATTAGTTCCTTGCCTTCGTTTGCTTCCAAAACAATTCCTGCAAGTGTTTTATTCTACGAGGTTCGAGCTATCCCCAACATTATTGGTCATTCATCGTCGGATTGCAGACCCACGCCTAGAAGATGAAGACACGAAGTATGGAAGGAGAACAAGCGAAACGTAGTCAAGAAGAGCTCAAGACACTCGGAGCCGTACAAGAGGCTCAGTTAGGGAACCCGCCTACACAGGTCACGTCGAACGCCGCTACCGAGACAACGGGTACTAGCAGCGGAACCAGTGCTTCGACTGCCACAGAAGCAGGCACCTCTACTGGAACTGAAGATACCAGCGCCGCGTCCCAGAAGAAGCAGACCTCTCAGAGTACAGTGAGGCCCGCAGACGCACGGTCACGGCGCTCCGTAGCCTCCCGCAAGAAACTCCTCGCGGACTTGGAGGCGAAAGAGCGGCTGGCCGAGCTGAAGCTTCAGCAAGCACAGATACAAGCTTAAACAGAAAAACAGCAGCTACGTGTACAACGTCTTCAAGTGGAAGCTCAAGACACTTCAGAAGATGAAGAAGAAGAAATAGAAGACCTGGCTTCGGTTCGCATTAGCGCCTGGCTAAAAGACACCAGGCCGAACCAACCAACGTCAACAAGAGGAAAAGAAGACACAAAAAGATAGTGTGAAGACAAGCCAGCCGTTGATAGACGTGGCTACCCTAGCCGCCGCACTCTCTCAAGCGGTAAGAGGCACAAGGGAACCACCGAAGTACATTCAAGAGCTGCCGCTCTTCAATGGAAGCAGCTCAGACTGGCTGGGCTTCAAGACAACATACGAAGAAACTCTCAAGTACTTCACACAAACTGAAAATTTAGCACGCATACATCGAAGCCTGCGCGGAACTGCAAAAGAAGCTGTTGGCTGTCTACTAGTGAGCCAAACAGATCCAAGAGTCGTCATAGAAGCACTTGAAAGAAGATTTGGAAGACCAGAAGCACTCATTCACGTCGAGATAGAGAAGCTCAAATCACTGAATCGAGTCACCGACAACCCTCGTGACTTATGCATCTTTGCCGGGCGAATATCCAACATAGTGGGCACCGTTGAAGCATTGAAGAAGCCACAATACCTGCACAGTCCAGAGATGGCGCGAACAATCACGGAGAAGCTTACTCTTATATTTTCATAACAACGGAAGATTGACTGACGTGGGCCAATAATATTTTATTATTCATGTGTTTATTATACGGGTCGTTCGATTATCGCGCCAATAGATAACCTACGGGCATGATTTGGATTTTTTTCCTCATATTGTTATCTTTATTCGGTGTACTGACGTACTGGGTTGCTATAAATTGATTTGCGGACAGTCGGCGGTGCACACTAAACGATCAACGTCCACGAAGACACATCAACGCAAAAGCTCAAAACTCAGCATAGCAACTCAAGAATACGGAACCAAAGTTTTTCCGGTGGACACATTCACGCGGCGTGAGTACTCGATACCAGATGGGGCCCCTTTTACCTTTTCCGAAATGAGGCAATTCCAAGTTGCATTGCAACGGTTCGAGAAGTCGACTCGAGAGCTGAAGCTATTCTTCCTCAACAAAAAAGCATACCCAGTTCAATACAACTACGACGCGACGAGGCCGGACGGAGATCAGCTACTGATCAATTGGGATTGGCTGATATTCTGCGGGACACCAAGGGGGGACAGAAAATTCGTCAGGGTTCCCGAAATATTGAATTTCATCAAGAAGCGTGTTAGCTTCGAGAAGTGCAAGGCCAGCGTCCGCGACAGCTGCGCTTGCGGCAAGAAACCTGGAAAAGTGAAATCTAGACGCGAGTGTGACAAACTATTATTATATTTTTGTCCTTGAGGAATTTGCTCAATACCTGGCTCAATACCGGTCAGTTGAAGAAGAAAATCGGTTGCAGACTGTATCTACGGCGCAAACTTCTACAGATGATGAAATCTGGGATTTTTTTGACAAAAAACTAAGTGAAACTGTAACACAACAAACACCAATATCGTCCGCTTCAATGGTTTTGAAACAATATTTAGATTTGCCTTACTTAGATAGAAAACAAAATCCGCTACAATTTTGGGAACAGAGAAAACATATTTTTCCAACCCTTTATCGAATAGCCTTTAAGTATTTGTGCATACCAGCTTCCTCTGTCCCATCCGAGCGACTTTTTTCTAAGGCTGGTTTGGTTACAAACCAAAGGCGGAACAGGCTTAAGGCAAAAAAAAATATACCAAATATTGTTCTTGAACTCGTACTGTAGCGAGAAAGGGAAGTCTTGAATATCTCAATCTCAAGAATCTTGTAAGGCGAAACGTACACATAAAGTTACCGTCATTCAAACATCTAGAAATTTTACCACGGGGCGCCAGTACTCAAGACATAATATGCAATAAAAAAAATATTTTATCGCGGTCCTACTTCGTGATTGTGTACGCTTCGCCTTAATTAGTACGATTTTTTATATTCATTATTTCATAATTTTTGTTCATAATATAAGACGTCAAAAACCTAATAAGGTATGCGTTGTATAAAGTAAGAAACATTTTAGACTCTAAATTTAGAGTCGTTTTTATTTTAGTTTTATAAAAGTACGAACTTACAATGTTGTTCTTTGGATGTATTGTTGAACTTAAGACTGAAATTCAGAAACAAGTGCCATTATACAGTCATTTTTATATAATTACTTAAGTATTGTTGAATTTAAAGACTGATATTTAGAAATAAGAGCCTTTAGATTTATAGGTACACACGGCTACACATCAAGCTATACATTTCCAGTTTACACTGACCTCTCATTGTAAGGAAATCCTATACAATGGAAGATCAGCTTATACTGGAAATGTATAGCTCGATCTGTAGCCGTGTGTACATACGGTCTATTTCAAAGTTGATTAGTTTATGTTACAGTTATTTTTATAGAGTTACCTACAAGGTATTTTTTGAACTTAAGACTGGTCAGATTCGGATTCGGATTCGGTCGGATTCAGAAATAAGTGCCATTACTTAGATGTTGATTAGCTTTTTTTATAGGTGTTAGTTGATAGATAGATAGATGACCAATTACCAAACGTAATTTTAGTTTCTTATTATTTACTAGGTAAAAATATTACCATTCTTTTGCACTACATAAGTAGTTCGTTTTGTGATGTGGTGTTTGTAAACACTTTTAATAATAATAAACGTCTGATTTTTGAACGGGCTCAATTTTATTTGACTACCATTGACTCGACAACACTCACTCAGCCCGGCCGGACCCGACCCGGCGAACCGTGAACGTAGCAAACTAGCAACCCGCGGAACGATGATGTACCGAGTTGAGCATTTACTGACTCGGACGGAACCGCGGCCGTGCGACGGACCTTAGGGCAGACCGAGTCAACTCGAGTTGCAACCCGAGTTGGTAAGCGAGTCAACTCGAGCTACTCGTGTTACCAAAAAGTCGACTCGGCCCATCGCTAGTTCTGTGGAGGTTCGGTTCCGCCTAGCTATGACACGTGCACCCATGTCCGTAAAAAAGTTCACCAAGCGAACTTGAGAGACTCGGTCTGTATTCTAATCATACATCCACACCGTCATTCGATAATCAACACTTAATTACCCCCATAAGTGTACCTGTAGTTTACCGTAGGTATGACGTCAAGCCTTATCGAACAATGGTGTATTGTTTTACTTTCCCAAACTATTAATATATTTCAATAAACCCCACCGACAGGATACAATCGATTAATTATGCCCGTTAACATTTTAATTACATCAGAGGAAATTGAAACTATTACCTCCCGAGTTCAGCGATAATAGCGTTATCGCTGTCACGGGTGGTCGCTGAAATGTAATAATTTGCTGATATCGATGTTGCTACCTACAACAAAGGTAAACAAAAGATTCTGCCAGCCGTTCACCGCCTTGCACTTACAGCTTAGCAGGAAAGAGTTTTCGTGCTCGTATTCACAGAGACCTAAGGTCAGGGGCTTGACTCTAGGTCTCATTTTCACAGAGCAAAACCTAGAACACCTTCAGCAATAATACTTCTACCGAGTCCAATATGCATCAGAGTCGTTTCTTCCCTGCATACATTACCATCCCCTTCACCTGATCCACCATTTTTAATTTTCACCCCGTACGATCTTGTGTCACTTACTGTATAAAGATAAAGGCGTTTCTATAACTGGAGAATACTATGCTTCTATCCTCGAGAGGTTGAAAGAAAGCATTAAAGAAAAAAGGAGGGGTAAATTGACCAAAGGTGTCCTTCTTCTTCACGACAACGCGCCTGTTCACAAGAGCCGTGTTGCATTGGCTGCCCTGCATAAGGTGGGCTTCGATATTTTAGACCATCCACCCTACAGCTCAGACCTGGCTCCCAGTGATTATTACCTCTTCCCAAAACTGAAAAAAAAAGAACTTCGTGGGAAGAAATTTTCAACTGATGAAGAAGTGAAGGACGCGGTTTCAGCTTATATTTCGGACAAAAACAAAGCATTTTTTTATGAAGGTATACATAAGCTAATTGAAAGATCTGAAAAATGTGTAAGGGTAGCAGGTGAATATATTGAAAAAGAAAAATAATTTAGTATTTTTATGTTCACTTCTCACCCTCCATTCCGCGAACTTAAAAGCGCCCCCTCGTAGGTTTCCATTTACATTAATTTAAGATAATTTTAAAAAGATCCCGTTTCTTTTATAGATTATAGCTACGCAACCAAAGTTGCCTTTCAAACCAGACAGCGTGGGTAAAAAGAAAGAAGAAGCTAGGCTAGCATTATTTACAGCGGCACATACCAGCTTACGTGTAGTGGATCATATGGGAGAAGTGATTAATCACATGCACAAGGAGGATGAAAAAATTCAATTACATAGGACAAAATGTTCCCAAATTATAAACAATGTTCTATCACCCCATTTCTCAGAAAACCTAAAAAATGTTTTGAAAGATCAACCCTATAGTTTATTGATAGACGAATCAACCGATATTTCCGTTCATAAATATTTGGGAATAATTATTATTTATTACAGCTGCAATTACAAAAAAATTATATCTACCTTTTTAGATCTCCCAATGTTGAGTGAGTGTGATGCAGACGGGATCATTGGCAGTGATGAAAAAGTTCCCGATTAATCGGGAGATCTACTGATTTTGGCTTTTCCCTACCGATATTTCGTTTCATTTTTATGAAAAAGTTAGTTAGGACTCTCAAAAAAACGGATTTGTTAGATTACTTGTCTATTCATAATGTAACCTGCAAAATTACGTATAAATTGATAGTAGTTTTATCAGAAATCGTCATATCACGGGAAACAAACACAGTTTTAACCGATTCTCTGATAACATAATTTGTTTAAAAAATACAACTGTCATAGTACGAGTCGTGTTTATATTTTAAACAATGGTCTGTTTATTTAAGAACCCAAAACAGTTTACATTAAGTGCCTACGGCCAATAGAAATATGAGTGCACCATTTTTTGTGAGCAGGGTCATAAATATGTCGCGCCGCGGTGTTCCGCCCGCGGCTTGATGTATGGTTGACATTTCGTTTTTACCGCCTTAAAGGTTAAGTGTGTTTTTGGGATAAATTCTTTTCAACTACGGAACCCTTCATTGTGCGTGGTCCAACACGTACTTGGCCGGTTTTTTTATGTATGAAAACACTTTTTCTTGCTAATGTTCATTCCCTTGGTATGCTTAAATATTTACCAAAGCAAATTTTAGTTTTTTTTTAATTACTTTTTTTATTTCCCACTTTTTAGTTTACAAATGTGGAAGATTTCGCAGACGATTTAGTTCTTTCAAGGAGTTTTGGCCGCGAGGGTTCTTCAAAAGCTTTTTTGGATAAGTGCACACATAGCCAAGCCTTCGAGGTCCTAACTCTGCTGAAAGCAATTTTTTTTATGAAAATTCAATTTGTCACTTCAATTACTTTTAAACATATAAGTTGTATATATTTTTGTAATCACCTTTTAAAACCGTTAATTTTGATACTCCACTCGATGGTATTAGAAGACAAAAAAATCGAAATCCAAAGTACATATGTCACCCCAAAACCGCCATTTTACTTTATTTTTGATGTTAATGTAGCCAGTGACACTCGCGCCACCAAGACAAATCTAAAGACGTATAATTTATCCAAATCCGTTCATTCGTTTAGGAGTTACGAGGGACCAAAGAAACGAACATACAATACAATACAGGTCAAATACATAACCCACCTTTTGGGCTTCGTCGGGTGAAAATGACATTAAGGCGATTGTGGCCTCGACATTTCCGCAGATAAAAGGCATAATGTAAGCTACATTATATATTCATTGGCCAAGTCCAGCCCTACTTCGCATTAACACAACAGAGAATAAGTATTTAGGAGAAAATGGGTATAAAATATAAAGATAATATATTGAAAATAATCCTAGCCGAACCTTAAGATACCAATACACATTATATGAAATCACCAATACATATTTGTTCATATTTAATTTAATTAAACACAAAAAAGTGTCTCCAGAAAAGTAGCTATTAAGCAGTTAGGACCCTATTCGTAGGATACGACGATATGAGAGCTATGAGCCGACATTTGCGCGGACGTAAAAAAATCGCGGCGGGATTTCAGCGCGCACTGGATTTTCAACTCTCGGTGTTGAGCCGAGCATTGAGAATCCAACCTAACAACAACACAGTGCATCCTTGAAAAACACACTGTTGGATTTTCAACTCCCGGCGCAGCAGAGCGTTGAAAATGCAGTGCGCGAAAAAAAATCGCCGCGATTTTTTTACGCCCGTGCGAACGTCGCGTCGGCTTACTCCCGCAAATATAACTCAAGCGTTAAAAAAATGTGGTATTCCCTTTTGATGATCAAATATTCACAGATATTGACTTTTTACCCAGTGAGATAACTAATACACCAGCGCAACAGAAATGTAACAGATGTTGAGGTAAATTCTAGTAGTAATGAACGTTGTGGGTCACCGTTCATATTGACACCAGCTATTTACGATGACGACGATGAAGAAATTGAGAACACTAAGGAAGAGTGTCACGATAGCAAACCGTTGTTACCATCAGCTTATTCAGCTTCATATAGGCCCCGCATGCCATCGACACCTGCTTCCGAAACAAACAATATTTTTCAGCCGGAAGTGATGTCTAATAGTGTTCCGCAAAATGTGTACCGCGGCATACTGGTGTACCGTGGACATTAGTGGTGTGCCTCGGAAAAATAAGGAAGAGATTTTAGACCGTCTCAGCCTTATTACAAAACGAGGTTGTTCTTCTGTCGTGGTTTACACCATTAAGCCAGTTTTTGTATTATGAACCTAACTGTGATAGAAATACAGTTCTATATACAAAACTGACAATATAGTCCGGTACTAAGTTGTCAGTTTTGTAGAACTGACAACTGAACGTGTCGGAATAAAGTTCAAAATTCAAAAAAGGGTCCATGGTTTAAACCTGGGTGTGAAGATGAACCTTGTTTTGTAATAAGGCGGTCTATGTTTAATTAAACAGGCTCATGTTTCGCATTAAATACCTTTTTTGCGATTTAATAAAGTTTAGGTTTGTTCATTAATAATAAATATTGTTTCGTTGATTAATAACAAATGTTGATTAATATTACTTATAAACTGATTTTTAATTTGTCGTGTACCTCGAAAAATTTTCGTTTTCCTAGGTCTACCTTGAACACTCACCGTCTTCGTCGTCACTCTATATCTTTAAAATGCTCAAAACTTTGTATATTGTGTTTTTGTTTAGGATAGATGAGTTGTACCCACATATTTTGTTAATAAAATTTTTATTTATTTTTTTATAATTCATGTAAGTACTAGAATGTTCTCGAATTATGTCCTCGAACTTTCTAGAGCTTACACTCGTCATATAAATACAGGGTTGCCAGCGGTATAAGGCAGTGGGCATTCCCCCATATAACTCTCCCCCTATCAGAATCCAGCCTGCCCCGTCTGGCTGTCCGATGTGCAGTCACTCTTAAACCCCTAGTTTTAAGACCTGCCGGAGGCTTTAAGTTTGCTTATAGCAGCCACAGGAAAGTCCGGTTGAGCAGTCTCGACCCCCAGTGGTCAACTGCGAGAAGTCATACACAAAAAAAAGGTGTAAGGCAGTTCAGTTTAGAACGCGATACAGTGAACACCAGTGAACTAATAGTGAACTACAAGTGACCCTGCTTTAAGTTTCTGACTATTTAACTGAAGTGTGTTTTTTGGTGTACGCATGGCTACAGATCAAGCTATACATTTCCAGTATAAGCTGATCTCACATTGTATAGGATTTCCTTACAATGACAGGTCAGTGTAAACCGGAAATGTATAGCTTGATGCGTAGCCGTGTGTACATTGGCATAAATTTATTTGCCCCGAACCACAGCTTGTAACAATACTATTAAGGTACCTCACTCCCCAGCGGGAGTGAGGTACCTTAATAGTATTGTGAAAAATAAAGTTTTATTGAAATCAAAGAATGTGAACCAGCGTTCACATTCTTTGATTTCAATAAAACTTTATTTTTCTTAACTTTAAATTGTGTTTTTCTTATTAATCAATTCATAAGACATTCCCTGTTCTTTTGCCTGTACTCTTCATATATTGAGGATCTGTATGTGATTCTCATTTTATATAGTCAAGTTGTATCAAAAAACTGCTTCTAGAATCTAGAAGAATTTTTTTGATACAACTTGACTATAGAAGTATAAACCCTCCATAGACTAGGGTCACCATTTAGAAAATTTAAAAGTTCTCACAAAATGCCAGACATTTGCAAAAAAGCATGGACATTTAACTTCAATCTTTCTTTTTCAGTAACCATTTAACAATTTTTATTTACTTAAACTGTATTGCTATTATAAATGCGAAAGTGAGTTTGTTTGATTGTTATGCTTTCACGCCTTTCCTGGATTAGGAAATAGGAAAGGTACTTTTAATCCCAGTAGTATGTTCCCATGGGATAATTTCTGACATCCACATGGGCGAAGCCAGGGGCAAAAGCTAGTAAGTAAATAAATAAAGACAAATGACAAGGCCGGACAGCGGGAGGCCATAAAACAGGACATGTCCAGGCAAAACCGGACAGATGGTCAGCGTCAACAATATTGGTACAAACAGACTATTCAAAATGATCTAAGCAACTATGAAAATGAAATATTAACTCAATGACACAAGGAATATTTCAGAATGAATACAGTACACAACAACTGTCATTCTGACAATAACTTCATCCAATTGAGATAAAGTTTAATTTTCTTAGTTATTGAGTTCAATTTGAACAGTCTGTTCATCCAATTATTGTGACGCTGACTTTACCATAGTCTAAACCAACACTAAGAAAGTTTAATATTTGAATTTTTGAAAACAAAACAAGACAATGCTAATATCACAACCAATCATTTGAGACAAAACCAAAACTACAACAACCTGAATTTCACAACATGTGTTCAAATCTTCAAAAGATTGATTAGGTACTTATAGAGCTCTTTTTTATAGTATATAATCACTAAACTAACAAGCGATCCTACCAATCCACTTCCCAAGCACTGGCAAAATGGGTGGCCAGTTGGCTACACAGTAAACACTCGGACAAAGATAAAGTCACGCCTTTACATCACAGAGATTGGCAAAGTACTACTACTAATTACTCGTAACCGACGCGCATAATTTGCCACATGTGTGAATGTGAACGAATACAAAAATTTTGAGTTTTTACAATGTTAACTACTATGAAATATTGGGCATGAAAACTTGACTAACCTAACACAAAACCAATGCCTACACTCTCTGCCGCAAATGATTTATGATTGACACTAGTGAATTAGTGATCGCAGAATAAGGTTTTAGGCAATATTGTAACCAAACCGACATTGGTATTTAGCCCGAAAAATTGCACTGTAGACGTGACCGCTAAGTTAAAACCTTTTTGTTTTTGACCGTTTTAAATTGTAATGTAATACATACATAAGTATTGTAATACAAATACATACAACAATAATCTAAATCTATTGACATGACAAGTATGACAACGACGACAAGACAATGGACCACAGACTACATAAAGTTCTATATATATATCAACCACAGACGATACGTCAATACAACTCTTATCTTATCTTTCATATTACCATAATGAATGACTATTTCCAACATGAAATCATGAGAACGAAGATAAAAACTGCCACTTGCTTACTTCAGATGTCCGTCTTATTTGACAGCTATTTATTTATTTATTTATTTATTTATATCCTCACCATGTTTACCTTTTTTTCACTACCTAAACCTTTCTAGTATAGATGTCAATATACATAATTTTTTTGTAAACAATCAACTTCTTTTACTCATTATTAATTAATATGCCCCGTTACGCAGTTGTTGACTGCAAAAATCCGGGAACCCATCACCCATGTATTCCCCAAAGATGTTAAAAGAAGAAAACTGTGGGAGAGTGCTCTCCGAAGAAAAAATTGGTAACCCAAGTATACGTCGCTCGAGGCTATGTGCGTTTTAAACCTGAAGACTTCATTGAAATTCGTATACAGGTGATGGTCTTTTTCATAAAACAGAGAACTGAGTGTGCTTTCATTAGAGGGATTTGTTGGTATTTATATTTTTTTGTTGGTACTTTTTTTTTAAATTATAATATGTAAAGGTGCGTGTGTTAATATTATCTTTGTCTGTTCTATGCAATTGGTTCTAGCCTTCTAGGTGATGGAAACATCTATAAAAGGTGAGGAAGACTGCTGTACCCTCTATTTTTGCATTTACGAAAGTCATGACAGTCAATCCGTCGGCTGAAGACAGATCAAATAGACTGTTACAGAGAAATGAGAAAAAACTTTGTTTTGATACATAGGATAGTGATCAAATTGCTGGACCTGGCCATGTTCAAACCCTTGATAGTTGTGAAGAGCAATGCACATACAGACGAGGAATTTACAATGCATAATGAAATACAAATGTTTCCTTATTTTATGACTACTTATTTTATTTTTATTATTAAAATAAGCCTGGCTTAGCATGGTTGCAATCATAGGCAACTCTTAGTGTTACCAAGCTCCTACTTCCATACAGGATAATACTTCCATACAGGATTTTCCATTTATTTGAAACCTGGAACAATATTAACATATTGTAAATAAACTAGGTATATTTTATTATTAGAATCAACTCACAAAGGAAGATATAATGCATCATCACTGTACGAAAACTTATCTTTCAGCAAACTCTTAAATGTGGGATTTAGATTGCGCTGGAAGATCAGTGCTAGAATTGAAATCCCTGACTTTTCTAGGGCAGGAATGTTGGGGTGATCATCCTCAAACTCGTCTTCAACTCCGATCAAGTTATTTCTGTTGTATGCTTCCAGTCTTGAACAAAAAAGGACTTTAATTTATAACAAACAAAACAACCCATCAATTATAAAATGGTCATAATGTATTTACCTTTCAACTAAAGCTGCTTTTTTACCAGTCGCAGACCCTTCAATTTTTTTCTTAGCTCCACCTTTAGTTGTACACACGGCTACACATCAAGCTATACATTTCCAGTTTACACTGACCTCTCACTGTAAAGAAATCTAATACAATGTGAGATTAGCATACTGGAAATGTATAGCTTGATCTGTAGCCGTGCGTACTACACTCCAAGTCGAACATATTTTTGTCCAGTTTTTTTTAATTAAATAATTACTGATAGACTCTACAGTGAACACATACACAACAATGGTGGTTTGAAGACGGACAAAAAAGCCGCCATCTATGACGAGCTTTCAGTTTTTAACCCTATTGAGGCCAATTCTAACTTATGGAGTTGTATTGCTAATTCTAATGATTATAATTCTGTAAAGCCTTAGTTACAGCCGCGAATCATATTTTAATCGACATACAACATGACCCTGACGGGCAAATTGCAAAAAACTTGCAAGAAAATGCTGCAATCTATACAACTACTAAACTTATTTCGATTAACTAATCAAGAAACTCAAGATGAGTGAAATTACTCTTCAAAATGAAGTTGCGAGTTGGAAAGGAAAGGAATACTTAACTCAAAGCTTAGTGTCATTGGAAAATCTCGGGCAAGATTTCACAAGTAGCCACAATCTACTTCTGGAACGGGAGGATAGAGGTATTAAATATTTTACTGCGAGCATTCACGAAAAAACTAAGCATCTTTACGAAACTACTAGGCTGGACATACTGCAGCGGCTACTGGGTTCATGGGAAACAAGGAGAAGTTGTCATCCCGCATCCTCAGGGAATAGATACCAAGACCAAAGAAATACTGGACAGCCAAGAGTGCCACATAAAGGCACTGGAGCGAGCAATGTCAAAGGTTGATGTAGACTGTTTAATAGAAAAATGGGAGGTAGAAGATCAACTAAATGAACTGAAAAGCAAGTGGCAAACATTAGAAAAATGTCACTGGGAACTAGAAGCTGAGCTGAAAAGTCCAAACGAAGTATACAATGAACTATTCGCCAATAAAGAACGACAATATGACATACTGAAAAGGTCCCTTAACTATAAAATATGGACTGGTACGCATTACCAAAACTATGCGCCAAGAATTCAATTACCAGAATTCACTGGAAACTACAGTCAGTGGATTACGTTCAAGGATATGTTTCTGGAGACTATACACAACAATGTGAACTTCTCAAGGTCGCAGGCAAAATGCAGCATTTAAAATCCAAGCTGAAAGGAGAGCCTGAACGACTGGTTCAACATCTAATTGGCGGAGAAAACTATGATACCTGTTGGGAAATTCTCACTCAACGATATGACAACAAAATACTTCAATTTGTGAACCTAATTAATACTTTGATGCATTTACCGACAATGCACCAGGTAAACGGCGCTATTTTGAAGAAAATGCATGACGTAATCAACGAGTATATGAATGGTCTGCAAACTATCTGTCTAAACAGCTGGGATCCGATTATCGTGTATTTGATGGGGCAGAAATTGAACTCAGCATCTTATACTGAATACACGAGAGAGTTAGAACATCCAAAGGAGGGGTGAATTGGGTGAATTTTTGGCCTTTCTGGGGTCAAAATTCATGGCGCTGGAATCAGCTAGAGGCTACCAGAAAGAAACAACAAGTCAACAGAGACCGGCTTACAACAACAAAATGAGACACGACTGCGACGACTCGCAAAAATTATCTGAATTCAACAGAAAAAAATTCTTTAGAACATACCATACGTCATTCGGTAAACGCCCTTTATGCAGCGATTTTCATGTCCTAATGCAGTGTCCAAAGTTTGTCACACGGAAAAGAAATGACACAGTAAGGAAATTGCAGATTTGAAAAAAATGTCTGTATAAGCATAGCGACACCGAATGCGCGTCAAACAAAACTTGCAAAAAATGCAACAAATCTCATCATACATTACCACATTACTCAGGGCTAAAACTGACACCGAGGTGAGCGTTACCAACAACGGGAGCATCGACCTTCAACAGCTGATTAGCATAGCTCGAATCAAACGAGAACACTACAGAAATTTTACTTACCACAGTCGAAATCCAAGTAAAGAGGTCGACGGGAGACTGTATAACGTTGCTAGCTTTACTTGACCAAGGGTCACACACAAGTTAACCTGAACACAGTGAATGCGGCGCAAAGACTGAAACTTCTTAGAAAAATGTTGAACGCCACGATCTCCAGCGTGGGAACTATATCGAAAGATTGTAAAGAACGATTAGATCTGTAGTGTAAATCACACTGCACTGACTTCGCATTCCCCACTAGCGCCCTCATAATGCAAAAAATTACAAACAACTTGATACAGACTTGATACAGACTTGAATACCTGATGTTTACTTAATGTTCTTTTATAATTATGCCTTTTGTATTTTTCTTTTACATTTTCTCACTTTATGTACTGGATGCTCATCACGCTTATGCCCTCGGGAGCCTGTACGGTTCCCGTACAATGTATTACACTGCATACGCAGCAACCTACTTACTTCATTCATTTTGTCTTTATTTCACTTATATTAGCGTTAAACATATTTTTAAGTTAGTTGACAAATTACTACTAACGCGAGCGCTGCGGATTAGCATCCAATCTTTACTTGTTAATCGGGCTACTTAATAAACGTTCAAGTGTTACTAAATCCGTGGTTTCCGTCAACTCACCGAAACTAACTTTAACTACTTCAAGTGAGCGAGCTATAACTTATTGTACAAGTGTAAGGTTCATACTACCTTACATAAGGAGTTGTATTAAGTACTGATTTTAATTATCGTAGTTCAGTAAATACATATTTGTTACGGTCGCGAATCATACTTTAGTCGACATACAACCCAAATTAGGTATAATACTGACTTGCAAATGGAGAAGGTCGGGCAAAGCCAAAGCTAATTGTAGATGGCGTGATGATAGCTAGGCCCCTAAGATCTAAGTATATTAAAATTTGACATTTCGTTCATTCATGAGTTTGGTTTTATTTCACTATTTCGTTATTACCGGATATTTCAATATTTTTTAATCAAGTATTTGAACATGGAAATTGTCGGAATTTAAAACCATAAATATTTCCTCGTAATCACTTCTTCAAAATTTTTCGAAGGTTATTTGACAATTTTGACAAAGTCGTCTAAAGTCTCAAAACGTGTCCTCACACTACACATTAGCTCCACTATTCGCAAACTATTCTAATGCTAGGTACACACACAGTGACTTTAGTTAACGGCGACTAACTGGCAGCTGTACTGTGTTCATAAATATTGAGATATTGAAAGTGCCAGTGACAAATTGTCAAAATCCTTGAAAATTGGACTGTCAAAATCTTTTTTGATTTCAACAGTCTACTGCTGGACATAAGCCTCACCCAGGTTGCGCCACAACACCCTGTCTGTCCTCCGCCTTCCGCATCCAGCATTCCAGATGTTTGATAAAACTGTGAAATAATACACAACAAATGCTGTGATAGAAAAACATTTTTTACAAATAATAATATATAAACGTGGCGATACACATGAAGGCTTGCCATGCGACCTGGCAAGCCTTCATGTGTATCGCCAAAGCGCGGCGTATGCAATTATGGCATATGGCATTGCAAAGAATTTTTGTAAGCGGTAATAATTTTAAATCTTATTTTCATCCTCTTAGAAAATATATGCTTTGTCATTCACGTATTGTGCCGCCCCGGCCCAGTGAGCCTTGATTTACATAAATATATGTTTCGAATTTCATGACCTGGCTACTGATGCCTGTAGGTCATGTTTTTTTGGTTTGATTTATTGGTTTTTGGTACAGTCACTTTCATCAGGATGCTCTATTACTTTTTATAGACATGCAAGGATTCCCCGGAATACTTTCAAACGACACATAATCTAATCAATGCTCTGCTCAACAACGAGAGTTGAAAATCTAGTGGGTGTTAAAACCCGCCGCGATATCTTTACATCCGTGTGAACGTCGGCTTACTTTATACTGTACACACGGCTACACATCAAGCTATACTTTTCCAGTTTACACTGACCTCTCAGTGTAAAAAATCCTATACAATTCGAGATCAGCTTATATTGGAAAAGTATAGCTTGATCTGTAGCCGTGCGTACACGATAGATCAAAGGAAAAATGTTAATTACCTACATAAGATATTTTTATTCAGTTTCTCATATTTAAAATTTGAATTTCGCGGGCTACCTTAGGCGAAATTCAAATTTTCTTACGTTTTCTGCAATTTGCAGGTCAGTGCCAGGTTGTTTGTTGATTAAAATATGATTCGCGGCTGTAAATAAAATTACATAATTATTAGAATCAACAATACAGCTCCTTATGTTAGAATAGATCTCAAATCTCATGAATTCATGAAATAGTTATTCAATAGGGTAACATGATCTAGTAGAACTTTGAGTTGTATTGATGATTTTTATGATTATAATTCTACTAGCTTTTGCCCGCGGGGATATCGGAAAATATCCCAAGGGAACCTGCTACCGGGAATTCCTTCCTTATTCCTTGTCTACATTATAAAGGGAATCTCTGTGCAAAATTTCAGCTTTCTAGGTCCAAGGGTTTGGGCTGGGCGTTGATGAGTCAGTCAATCAGTCAGTCAGGACTTCTCTTTTTATTTATATACAGGGTGTCCCGTAAATAATGGATCAAACGTAAGGGGTAGGTAGCTTACCTAATTTCCAACAACTAATTTGAATATTAAAAAAAAAACCGTTACAGTAACCAGGATATTAATTTTTTTTCGAATTTTACGATTTTGTCTTCCAGAATTAAGCTTTTTTAATGCTGTCGCTGCAAATGATGACATTTTTAGGTATGATTTTTATTTAACATTTCTGAATAGCTTACTAATGTTATAAGATACCATTTTTTTGAATACCGTTTTATTTGCCTTAGAAAAAAAATCTTGAGTTGAAAAGTTTTTTCTTTACGATGTTAGGACCAAAATTGAAAAAATTCTCCTGTAAAAAAAATGTATGACACCGAAAACCACCATTATTTTAAAAACTTGTACATTTAATAAGGTTTGCAAATTGGTATAAAACTTACGTCTAGTCTTTATCGTTACAAAGATATTGCTATGAATGTGATGAAGACAGAAAATAAATTAAATTGGTACTATTCCATTTTTTCATTTTCGTAATGGCTTATGCTTGAATGCTTGTAATCGAAGCAGGTAGTTAAGCGGCTAGCATATTCCGACCCGATAACGTCATCTGTCCGGAATTTGGGACCGCTACCTGTGGCGGAGTTGCACCTCAGTCAGCGTGAAGGGGATAGATAGCGCCGCTTTTGTATTTTTGGTAAATTGGTATGAAGTTGTACATTCTAGTCCTTGTCGTTACAAAGATAATTGCTATGAATCTGAGAGGTGCTCCAAATCAACGTTAATAAAAAAAATAAAAAAGTGTGTACATTTAAACTTTTTCTTTAAAATGTGTAACTGTAGCATTTCAGAGGCAATGTTCATTGAATTATTGAGGCGTATGAAAAGAATTAGGAGGCCGTACTAAAAAAAACAGTTAGTTCAAATAAATCGTTTTATTTGGTTTTTACAATAAATGTTCGAATTGCCTTCCCTCTACAAGAATGCAAAGTCTGCATCTCCTAATAAAGGAAGCTCTTATCCGACGGACAAAACGGCTTTGGTTTATTTCTGATGCAGCAGATTGGATGCGCTGTCGTAATTCTTCTTCCGACGTTATTGGATTCTTGTAGACCCTGTCTTTTAAACATCCCCAGTAAAAAAAATCTAGGGGATTTAAATCCGGAGATCGCGGAGGCCACAAAATTGGTCCTAATCGGCCGATCCATCTGTCCGGATAACTTTCATCAAGGTGCGCCCTTACTGCCGTCGCATAGTGAGCGGGGCACCCATCATTTTGCAACCACATTGCTTGCCGTACGTCTTCTGGAACGTTTTCTAATAACCTTGGCAACTCATTCCTTAAAAAATGGAGATAATATTCGGCGTTTAGAGTAGCTGGTAGTTCATAGGGCCCTATTATTTGCCCATTGATTATTCCCGCCCATAAATTTATTTTAAATTGATGTTGGCTCCTGTCCTCTCGCATCAAATGTGGGTTTATCAGCTGCCAACTGTGCAAATTATGCAAATTTAAATATCCATCTCGGCGGCATGAAGACTCGTCACTCCATAAAATCTTGTTAAAAAACTGCGGGTCCGCCCGAATCATTCTAAGCATCCTTTGGCAAAATTCTATTCTTGGCTGGTAATCACGCGACGTCAGCGTTTGAACACGTTGCACGTGATATGGGTGCAATCGGCACCGTTGTAGCACTCGATGCACCGTCGATCTAGAAATTCCTACGCGTCGCGCTATGACGCGAACGGAGACTGACGGATCTTCCTCGATTTCTCGAAGAATGACTTCGTCATTAACTTGTCGCGGTCGTCCTTCACGGGTACCACCAACTCCGGTGCCAAGAATTCTTCCCTCAAGAAGCGCGTTATGCACTCTAATAAAGACGCGATAATCGGGATAACGAACCAGGTTCGGGTATCTTTCACGGTACAATCTTGCAGCCGCCCTGGCATTGCTTCTCCGTAGATAAAATGCATTTCGGCGTACTGCCGTGGCGTGTACTCATAACGAGGCATTGGGCTGAATAAGGTTTCAGCGCTACTGCACACACGTACAAGCACACACAAACGAATGTTTTCGGAGTCCGTAGGATCGCCAAGTCGTTTGTCCAATACGCAAAGAGTTCCAAATCGATAGGCAAAGCAAAGTCCAAAAACACAGCACAAGTCAAATTTTACAGAAGAAAACACCGAGCCACTGACCGGGAGCGAAAGTTGTCTGACGTAGCAACTCGAAGAGAGACTAGTTACAACTAAACTAATAAAATCAAGCAACAATGAAGCCTGTACGAGTGAAGGGCGCAGGAAAGAACAAAAGAACCTGCGCAACTTCATACCGATTTAACCGATTTACCAAAAAGCGGCGCTATCTATCCCTTTCACACTGACTGAGGTGCAACTCCGCCACAGGTAGCGGTCCCAAATTCCGGACAGATGACGTCATCGGGTCGGAATTATGCTATCCGCTTAACTACCTGCTTCGATTACAAGCATTCAAGCATAAGCCATTACGAAAAGGAAAAATGGAATAGTACCAATTTAATTTATTTTCTGTCTTCTTCATCACATTCATAGCAATATCTTTGTAACGATAAGGACTAGACGTAAGTTTTATACCAATTTGCAAACCTTATTAAATGTACAAGTTTTTAAAATAATGGTGGTCTTCGGTGTCATACATTTTTTTTACAGGAGAATTTTTTCAATTTTGGTCCTAACATCGTAAAGAAAAAACTTTTCAACTCAAGATTTTTTTTCTAAGGCAAATAAAACGGTATTCAAAAAAATGGTATCTTATAACATTAGTAAGCTATTCAGAAATGTTAAATAAAAATCATACCTAAAAATGTCATCATTTGCAGCGACAGCATTAAAAAAGCTTAATTCTGGAAGACAAAATCGTAAAATTCGAAAAAAAATTAATATCCTGGTTACTGTAACGGTTTTTTTTTAAATATTCAAATTAGTTGTTGGAAATTAGGTAAGCTACCTACCCGTTACGTTTGATCCATTATTTACGGGACACCCTGTAGAATATCCCAAGGGAACCTGCTACCGGGAATTCTTTCCTTATTCCTTGTCTACATTATAAAGGGAACCTCTGTGCAAAATTTCAGCTTTCTAGGTCCAAGGGTTTGGGCTGGGCGTTGATGAGTCAGTCAATCAGTAAGTCAGTCAGGACTTCTCTTTTTATTTATATAGATAAATAAATATTTGATACGGCCGCGAATCATACAACCTAGACTTGCAAATTGTAAAAAACTTAAGAAATTTTGAATTTCGTGGGCTACCTGGAAATTTTGAATTTCGTGGGCTATCCTGACGCTTTCGCCATAAGGTAATTGTTCTTTTTGAATGAATAAATTTTATTTTACCGAAATCTGCCGAAACCAAATGATTCACCAATGTGAAGTTTCGGACTTGCGGGTGTGATAGTACAGTGGAGCCGAATTTTACGATAATTTTGTAGTTAATCCGATAATTTCGACGTGGAAAATAAATCATTCCAACTTTTGGTATTGGGAACACTGAATCTGGGTGTACTCTGTGTAGTTGCTGTGTAGCCTGTGTAGTATCTCGGACTCCTCTAGTCACTGTCTAACAATGTCAAAGTCATTTTATATTAGTCTATGGTCAAAGCACTACTGAGTGCTACTACTTAATCTACTCAATACTACTTAATCTGTGGGTCAAACTGTCAAAGCCAAGTGTAGCGTTATGTGTGCGTCAGTGTGCGTTTTTCGTTAATTTCGTTTATACCTTTGTGGCAATAAATAAACAGAATTTTGCAATTGTATTTTTGTACGAGCAGCACGGACCCACGGAGTGCGCACAATCGTCCATGCATGAATGAATACTCGCTCATACTCAATGATCGGCTCTTTCACTTGTTTTCCGTCAACTTACTTAAAACATAGACGTAAAAAAAAAGATTTGTAAACGTCCTTTGTAGTCGTCTGTACGTCTATGCCTAAACCTATATAAAATATACAATCATCAAGAATTGACGCTTAGGCAGCAAGGTTGATTTGATTCAGTTTTCTCATTTTTATTTATAACCTCTGGGGTATTCTATTCGCTTATTCGCTATCTGTCGAGGTCGGTCAACTCAACGGTCGTGTCGTGTGGTTTTTGTTTTTGTAGTGTGGTTTTTGGGTGTCCGGCAATGTGGAAATGTCATAATCACAACACAAGTCAATGTCTCAACAATTGAGATAGTCTTGGCAGGTCTCAACGAGATTTCTAACCTTTTCTCAATGTTTTTAATTTTACATTGGTCTGTGCCTTGTCTGTGCTGTGATGTTTATATGTATTTCGATGTTGTGGTGTGTCGAAATCGAAGCTACGAATTGAGTTTCAACCTGATTGAATCAAAATAATGTCAAAATGGTGAAAGGCACATATACCCTCAGTCTACACCGTAGATACAGTTGCCTTTTCAGCACTATTAGAAACCGTCAATGTGGATGAAGTTTCAAAATTGAGGCATCACTGGCTCTATAGATTATGTTTAAAATAAATTAACAGTTACATTTTACTGGCAAAGGGACAATACATTAGACATTTCTTTACATTGATTACTTCACAGACATGGGACGGGCCAGATCTGGTGACTACCGGATCCAAGTCCTGTAGACTTGGATCCGGTAGTCACCAGATCTGGCCAGCTGGGTAATAATGCTAGGTCCTGACAAAGCCAGGTAATACAGGAAAAATAGTGACTAATATTGAAAAAAAACATTAAGCAAGGACAATGGCAAGGAAAATTAGGGTCACTGGGTTGTCTTAGGGGTATTAGTTTATTTTAATATTTGTTATATATAATTGGCAAATTATGGTTTTTTAGCACAGATGGCATCAAGTCGACATCTTTTCTCATAAATTAATCCAGTTTTAGAAAACGCATTCGCTGTAAATGGAACTTGCATATTATGTTAATAAAATATATTTCGTAACATTGGATAGTGTCCTTTTGTAGGGATGTGTATATCTTCCAACCCTTGCCGAGCTTAATAATGATCTAATTCCAATGTGGTAGAGTTTTTGGAACCATCATTTGGTTCACCACAGAATTTTAGAAAAGGTATTGTCAAGTTCAGTTAAATATACTTTACCTAAACATGATAATACCTTTTCTGAAATTCCAAGGATGATTTTTTTTATCCTTTATTAAAAAGAACCAGGTTCTTAATAATTCATTACAATATAGCCTACAAGACTACTAAGCAATTTTAATGTAACTTAATTTTTTACGTGATAATTATTTTAAAACTTAGAATAGTGTTCATTGTACTTTACACAAGTCCGTTCCACTTTCTTAGAGTCTAATATAATAATATAACCACTTTGTTCATGTGTTATATGAGTGTCATTGTCACTATTATTTCTACACTTTTTACACTACACTAACTCAAAAGGTTTTGTTTGTTTTAGTCTTCGCACTATATTTGTCTGGTCTAACAGCTGAAGTGCCTCGATGTTCACATGTTGGTGGAGTCGGTGTTCATGGGCCTCAGCAAATTTTTGAACATCAACCGGGGATGATGACAATGACGTTTAAATCATGGGATTAAATTGATTTTTAAATCACAAATTATTTATTGAACTTTATTTTAGTTAGCTCAATAGTCATCATATTAAAACAGATTACAATAGAATAGAAATTTATTTTGCAAATATGTGCTTTTAAATAAGTGTTGATGTATATGTTTGCCATTACAAACATTGTCAAAAAAATATTGTTGTTTACAACGTGTAACGTTAAATGCGCAAAACCTCTTAAGGGGTCATTGTACTCATCATTATGAACAACTTTTACTATGGGACCATAATTTAAATCGCGAAAAAATTCGCATAATTCGTCAAAATGTAGTGAACAGCTGATTTTTTTTCGCGATTTCAGGTTTGGTCCCATACTAAAAGTTCTTCATAATAATGGGTACAATGACCCCTTAAGAGGTTTTGCGCATTTAACGTTACACGTTGTATAGGGTTGACCTATACAACGTGTAACGTTAAGGCAGTGGTTAGGGCGCTAGCCCGTCATGTTATATGTCACGCGTTCAAATGTTGGTCGGACACAGACCAATGAGATTTTTCAAGGCCATATTTTCTCCAAGTTTAAGTAAGTTTGACATGACCTGTGATATCAACATTAATGTGGTTAATGAGTAGGGGCAATTCCCGTATTTTTAACAACGTTCGCAATATCATCTCAAGACTCAATGTGTCAAAAATTGTATAGCGTTTACTACAATTTTTGACAGATTGAATCTTGAGATGATATTGCGAACGTTGTTAAAAATACGGGAATTGCCCCTCTGGTTATCTGGGTAAGTGCCGGGCTTCAATAGTGGGTAAAACAGTTGATAAAAAAAATAAACAAAAGAATTACCTACTTAAACACTAATATTTATTTATTATTGGTTTAACTTACAACTTATAAATCTGAAGGAACATTTTCACGATATGGATTCATCCTTGAGCAATTTCTTATGCAACAAAACAAATTTCGAAATCAGGCCACAAATAATGCCAGAGCAATTGCATTAAACAGAGAAAAACCTACAAAGAAATTGATAACTTTCTTTTTTGAGCATTCGCAAGAGTTAATTGATTCTCGCATCGAACTTAATTTTTTCGTGGTATTAATCGCGAAGAGGTGACCTTTTTTGGGCTTGTTGTTGTTTTTTAGGGTTCCATACCTCATAAGGAAAAAACGGAACCCTTATAGGATCACTTCGTTGTCCGTCTGTCTGTCTGTCTGTCAAGACCCTTTTTCTCAGGAACGCGTGGAGGTATCAAGTTGAAATTAATATCAAATACGTAAGTCTATGGTCCCTTGGAGTTGTAAAAAAACCAAGCTTCTAAGTCAACGCAATAAAAAAAATACGGCCATTTATGCGACATATTTTGATACTCGCAAGTAAATCAAAACCTATAGGGTACTTCCCGTTGACCTAGAATTATGAAAGGATCATGGTCATTTTGGACTAAGAAAAAACAGAATTCCGACCTAAGATGAGACTGTCACCAAAATGTAGTACATTGTTAATGTAATTATTAGGTATCATCAGTTTATTTTTAAAAGATTGGGAAGTATTTAAATAATTATCTTTATAATTATAACTTTGCTTTATCAGAACGCAGTAAAAAATATTGATTTTGAACGCATTTATAGTTATTAACGTTACTAGAGAAGTCCATACTTAGATCTAAATCGATTTTATTTTTTAATCGAAATGAAATCCCCGGCAATGTCAACTGTTTAAAAGTAATCATTTTAGGCATGTATTTAACGCGGCGACAAATTAATCTGAATTTGGGATTAAAAAATAATTAAAGCCGCTAGCAAAAATAGTTAATAATTTTACGTAGAAAACAGGTTAATAATCAGTTGTTAGCTTTGTTTTAATATCAACTAGCATGCTTCTAAAACGTCTCTGGCGCTGCGGGAAGTGCAGCCCCTTCGCCATTATCTCCGCAGCTTCGGCTTCGACTCGCACGGGTGCCTAAGCTTTGTTACAGCGGGCGGGGGCTGCTCTCCCTCCACGCCTCCAGATTTATATGCACTCTAGGGGTAGCAGCCAAAAGAGTACGTGGAGTCGGGATGCCCCAATTCGGTTTTGAAACAGATTCTACCTATTTTAACTATAAAGTAGGGGGTACACTGACTTCCTTCAAAGCAGGATCCACTGTTAATATTAGTCGCCATGTCATTATTTATAATGTGTATAAGTTGATCTCGCATTGTATAGGATTTCCTTACAATGAGAGGTCAGTGTAAACTGGAAATGTATAGCTTGATGTGTAGCCGTGTGTACCTCGCCTATGATTTCAATTGGCCCTGTTTAATATGTGCGCTACCAAGTAGCAGCCATTATTTAGTTTTTATAATTACTTGCATTTTAATGCTCATCTAATATAAATAATGCTATGATAATTAATCGCTGCCAGTGCCAAGTTATTTTTTGTAGCAAATACTTAGCCGACCGCCTGAAAAATAATTAGCCATAATTTTACATCTAAAAATCGATACTGCATAAATTGATCGATTACGTGACCTCCCTATTTTTGAAAAGTAATAGAAACAAAAGAAAGATTGACATTGACAGTTTTCTGCGCAGACCGTGTTGTAGTTTCGGCGACGACTCTGCGTTCTGTGCGATTTTGTGTTAAATAAAGATAACTCAACCGTAACCGTAACAGATAATTATGTGGAATGGGAGCCAGATGAGTCTGCAGCTGCACACGACCGAGGGTGCTGCTTGGTACTATAATATGCATATATGAACTAACATGCACCGTCAGTAGAAACCACGATTAGTGGCGATCTTGGACACGCACAGACTTATATGGCTTGCATTTGACATAATTTGTAACACAATGTAAAAAAAAAACAGGTGAAAAACCTCTCAATTCCAAAAAGCCACAGATTAATAACCTCAAAAAACATATTTCTGAATTACTTGACTCTCCCGTCTTTTAAAAATATATTGAAGGCCGTACTTAGTTACGTTTCTAAAGGGAAATGAAACAACGTATGTTTCATCAAGGGTCGTTTTGTTAGATTTTACTAGTCCAAACATGTTAGCCGCGTGGCCATGATTCTTTAATAAGAAGCAAGGTCTCACAGTACAATTAAAGTAAAAAGTCCGAAAATTGATTATTTGTAGTTTTATCACATAAAAAAATAGTTTTTAGTTTTTTTTTTCTAGCAAAATGTGGGTGTATAGGTACACCTCTGCCCAACCCTTCGGGGAAACAAGGCGTGATGTTATGTTTAAGAATAGTTTTTTACGAATACAAACTTAAATATGCAGTTGGAAAATTGTCCGTGACGTATGTATATCAATGTATGGGAGAACATGTTTTTCAACTCAATGTTATAATTCTTTTCAACTGCGGAACCCTCATTGTGCGTGGTCCGACACGCACTTGGGCAGTTTTTCTTTTCTATTGCTGCCATTATATTATACGGTGGGTCTTTTATTGCCATAGAGCGTTCAATGCGCGAACCAATTAACTCTGGTAGCAGACAATCGTAGAAAAACTTCGTCAACAAGGGCAGCATTTTTGTTTTTTCAAAATTGTTCGTTCCTTTCTATACAACGTGTAATGCTAAATGCGCAAAACCTCTTAAGGGGTCACTGTACTCATCATTATGAACAACTTTTACTATGGGACCAAACCTGAAATCGCGAAAAAAAAATCAGCTGTTCAGTACATTTTGACGAATCATGCGAACATAAATGTACTGAACAGCTGTTTTTTTTTTCGCGATTTCAGGTTTGTTCCCATAGTAAAAGTTGTTCATAATGATGAGTACAATGACCCCTTAAGAGGTTTTGCGCATTTAGCATTACACGTTGTATATTCTACTTTCATAGGTTGATTTGTTCCGGTCCACACTGCAAACACGTAAATATTTTGTTTAGTTACTTCCAATTGACCTTGAATTTGGTAGTTATGATTTTTATCTACTATTATGAATGTTTTATACTACTATGAATGTTTTATTTTTTGTCATATTTCCAAAATGTATTTTTTTATCTTTTATTGTATTTTCTGGGTTTCTGGGTTTCTTTTGCAGCATGGGGACATTTAACTTCCACGACACCTGTTTTCCCTTCATTATCCTTAAAAATACCATCAGGAGTAGCTGCCAAAAAACAGTATGTCTTGTGAACAAAAAGTCCACATTTAGAAATTTTTATATTTTCCTGATGGGCCAGCTGCTGTAATGCTTGTTCTTCATTTTCTTTTTCCATATGCAACTGATGGTACGAGTATGTGGGATAAGTCTTTAGATGTAACTATCGATTTTACTAATGGGGCACAGCTGATATAATTTTTTCTTTTACAAATTTTTCCAAATATTGATGCTGTTAGCCTCTTTTTTCTTTGCTCTATCCAGTCTTGGCTATGGCTCTGTTGCAAAGTACATATTTCTTTGAATTTTCTCCCGCTCTTCTGTGGTGACTTAAAAAGTGTTGCTTTGACACTCCAAATACTTCTTCGCTTATGTCCGGGCGCTGACCGTTTGCACCATAATCTGGGTCATTAACTTTAGAAGCAGTACGAAACTTTTTTCGAAACTGCCTATACTCCATTTATAATAGCATTAGAAAAAAGAGGCTCGTAGAAGCAGGAGTGCAAAACATTTTATTTCAAAGTTAAGATAAAACAATTAAAATAAATTTGTTTAAAGAGAACATTAATAAATAGGTCTAAGACAGTACTAAATACTTAGATAAACGAAATAAAAGATTTGTTTTTTTAATTATGCTTTATTTATAATAATATCTTCATCACACATTACAACCAAAACGACTGAATGAGACAGCCAATCATGTCATGATGATTTAAATATGAAGGAAGGAAATAAAAGTCATTTATTTAACAATATTTTAATGAAAATAACAACTTACAACACTACAGTTGGTGAAACTTCTTCGTCTTCATCATAGAATTTAGTCACTATCATCAGATGATGAAGATGAAGAAGTTTCACCAACGTTAATAATATTTTTTTCTACCACATCATCCATTATGCCATCGAGTTGGCAAAACTTTTCCTCTTCTTTAATTGCATGAGCAACACAAGACTGCCATCGCACAGTGTATTATAGAGCCCATTTTTCGGACGTCAGCTTTTTATTAGAAATACAGTTATAATTAGTCATTTAAAACGTGAGAGTAGAAGTCCCGAGTGACAAATATGCTTATTCAAGTAAATATATTTTTTTGAAATCTCATATATTTCCATACGGATAAAGTTTGAAAAAAATCTACACCAAAAACTAACTGTTATAAAAAATAATTTAATAGGTAGTTTAAAAGTGTCTTTTAAGCTCCATTTTATAGAGCTTTAACGGATTGCGTAAGTTTCTTACATCAAGAGAAATCATTTTTTTTTTGTTTTTTTGTTTTTATTTTTTTTCTCAAGTAATCCGCTGTTTTAGGAAGAGATATTAATTCTAAAATTCAGATCTGTTAGTCTTCTATTACTCACAAAAAAAATATGTCCTAATCTCGTGGAGTTTAGAAGTTATAGTCAAATATTCGTTTTTTTTAGGGTTGTCACTTTTTATCCGGTGGGTCCACTTTTTTTAAAAGAAAATAATATACGTACATTTATTGAGGTAAAACTAATATATCATGTTGCTTTTCAAAACTAAGACTAAAAATAATAAGTAATCAACATCAGAATTAAATTATTAATGAGTTGGGAACTTATGTTTTCCCAAGAAAGTTTTATTTACTAATATTAGTCTTCCACAACGCGAAGCGCTAAACATTCTTCAAAATCAAAGTTTTGTGTCTCATTACTAATATTAAGATCTTCAATTAAAGCCGGGTTAGGCACAGGTTTCAGTAAGTTTATTGCGGCTGCTGGTAACGGTATCTTCAACTGTTTTTTTTGTCTGTCCTGTAGCCTTGCATTTGATATTAATGGATCAGAAGATTCTAAAGCCCTGTGAAACAAATCTGTCATTGTTTTTATACGATCCATTTTTCTACAATGATGTTCGCGGTCACTTCTCCAATATTTATTTCTGGATTCTGAAGCCTGCTCGGAGAGCATACCAATAGGCAATGTTGTTGATTTTATTATATCAGCGCCGTGTACCAATATTTTATGCAAGGTCACGGTCATAGGGTGCCAATTATAACTATTAACGTACTTATAAGCGACCTGTTTGCAAAACTCACCAAATTTGTGGTCATCAATTGCTAAACCACTGGACATTACAGTTAAAATAACGTGTAAGTCATCAAGCAGCCATTGTTCGACATCCAAAATTTGAGAAAAGGTTGCCCGATATTTGTCTGACAAAGCTACTCGTGCGGTGTTCCCATCATTTGTCGTGCCGGAATTAGGACGAACAATGTCTACCAATAAGCCTAGTTGGACCCTTACTTGTTCTTGAATCTCTTTTTTTCTTGCATCTACAAGCCGCTTTTGTTCCGAGTTCTGAGGTATTCTCCACATTTTAACTACTTTTTTATAAGCTAAGTGCAATAGAAACTCAAGCACTCGGATCCATGCATGAAGTGGACTTACACCATGCTTCATGGCTTCCTTATTTATTGGTTTCATCAAAGCCATGTCAATATTATTAAATTGAGTAGCAGTTAAGCTACAATACGGGCAACGCATTTGAGAAGAAGTGTTCAAAATTACATTTAATACTTTCCCATCAATAGCAGCTAAATACAATTCGAAATATAATACTCTTATCTTATGTCCCTTTGATGTTTCAACTAATAATGGTGTAAGATTTTTAATTTCATTGTCAACTTTATTTTTCTCTGTTATTGTTGACTCTCTTGTTTCTTTTCTGTACTGAACACATAATGGTCTACAATATCGATATGATTGTGGGGCTGGATTCCTCCAAAGGTAATCGCCAGTAGCAGTTTTCAGCACCAACGGAATAAAAGTGGTGGCTATTAGGCTATTTTCTTCCCCACCTTCAACATCAGAAAATGCTTGCTTATAAAATGCTTGTCCGGTGCTGCCATCGAATCCCCAGTTCCCTTGTAAGACACATTCTAGTTCTTTTAATGCTTTCTGATCGCAAAACTGTACTACAACTTCATCGTTTAATTTTAATATACGCTCAAATGTGTGTTGCAAAAGAGCTTGGAACGGAACTGAAGCTTCTCTCTCCGATACTGTAATATCAGCAGGATAACATTCTTTTCTGGCTTCTTGTACTTTATAGTACGGAGGAAACGCGTGGAATCCACGCTCTTGAAGGTCATGATGCAAAAAATTGTAAGTTTCGACTGTTAATTTTCGATCAATTACAACAGCAAGTGCTTCTTCCGGAGTATACGGTTGAGAGTGGTGCTCAATTTTTTTCAAAATAGTTGTATGTGCATTGTCCGTTCCCCTACACAAATGAAGCACCTTTTCTATATTTTGTACTGCTTTGGATGTCAGAGGTGTACCATCGACTGACGACAGCGACCCTACAAAAACTTTGATTTTTTTAACCGAAGACTCTTCTTCCAACATCATTTCGAGCTTCCGACGTGATCGAAGTTGTTGACGTGTACTCAAATCCTGAAATGCACGACTTTTTGGTGACGGGTTTAAAGCCGATTCAGTTACTTTAAGTTGTCCGCTAATCATTATTTTGCTCAGCCAATCCTTGTTCTTTGTTGCAAATACCTTCATTATGTACTTGCATTGTTTGTACTTGGTGTTGCTCTTGCTTAAAAATGTTGAAAGAATAGGCGCAAATTTTTCCTTGGTTAGAGAAGTATTATAATTTTCTCCAAAATGCTCAAACACTACATTAACTCGGTCTGATAGTGGTAAGTCCTTTTTTTTATTTGTAAACATTTTAAAAACGTCTAATCGAGTTAATGTTTTTTTGAGTTCATCTCCTTGTGAACTTGCGGACATTCCCGGAGGATGAAGAGAGCCGGCTGCGGCGGTATGCACAGCTTCAAATGCCTCTCGCTGACCAGCTTGAGGGTTGGCGGCCTCATGATCTCCTAGCATTAAGTCCTCTGGTCGGAGCCCGGAAGGACATCCCCTGGCAGAGCGGGTCAGATTCTGCTGAGGCGAAGTAGCATCGTGGGTCTGGTACGGCTCCATGATGCCTCAACCCGATCCTCAACGTTATATGCGTCCTCAATTTTATCGTTTTTCTTTCAAATTGATCACGGTTTCTAAAATTAATATGACGGATAACAAAAATTACGTTTCCATGACAACGAAATATAAGGTAGTGTAGCGTTGACAAAAGAAGTTTAAAATTTGAATGTAGGAAGTATGGAGGTTGCATGATTGATTTTAATTTTTTTTTAAACCCGGTTTTTTTTCTTTTTTTTGATTATTAATTTTCCTTGCAACTAAAAAATATAGGTATATAAAAACTTATTAAATAAACGCGACGTGCTTTAAAGCACATAAAGCGTGGGTTCTACGATTCTTCTTTCTCCGCTCGTGGTGGGTCGCCATCCCGTCGGACTATGTGAGTAAGGCAACGGAGAGTCTGAGTTATGCCGTTTATTCACCCTAACAAATCTACCTTAAGGTGAATTCGCGGAAACGCATGTACGAGAATCCACCCTAAGCCTATAACTTCCGTTTATCTAATTAGGCCTAGAGCGAATTCTCGAACATACGTTTCCATCCATCTTAGCTCTTGTTTACGGAGATGCGCACAAAATTCCAACATATGGCGTTGTATTAGAGCGTTTACGTATAAGCGATTTTACACGCGTTTGCTTGAAATGCAAGCGGAGCCTGCGGATGGCACCGCTTGGCGACGCACGCAGCGTTGCGGCCAGCTATTCCTATGATTCTCCATTCACGGTAAAACGTAGCGATACCGTGTTGTTCATTAGTTTATATGTTTTTTCCCTGGCTAGAGGCCTTATTACATGGGATGTCCGTAGCGTGTAGTTGCTTAGTTTATAAGTTTTTGTCCTGGCTAGAAGCCTTATTATAAGGCATCTACAGGATAACCCGGTTAAGCAGCTGACAATCTCCTAGGTTGATTTTTGGGATTATAATGTTAAGTTTGATTTTTGGATAAATTCTTTTCAACTACCGAACCCTTCATTGTGCGTCGTCCGACACGCACTTGGACGGTTTTTAGAAAATGCAGCAGCAATTTTATTAATATCCGAATATTTAATTAAATAAAAGAGTGACAACCCTAATGAGAAAAAATCCGGATATAACTAAAATAGGCTGTAGTATCTAAACTCCACGAGATTAGGACATAGTTTTTTTGTGAGTAATAGATGAATAACTGATCTCAATTTTAAAATATATATCTCTTCCTAAAACAGCGGATTACTTGAGAAAATAAATAAAAACAAAAAAACTAAAAAAAATGATTTCTCTTGCTGTAAGAAACTTACGCAATTGGTTAATGCTCTATAAAACGAAGCTTAAAAGACACTTTTAAACTACTTAATAAATTATTTTTTATTGCAGTTAGTTTTTGGTGTAGATTTTTTTCAAACTTTATCCGGATGAAAATTTATGAGATTTCAAAAAAATATATTTACTTGAATAAGCATATTTGTCACTCGGGACTTCTACTCTCACGTTTTTAATGACTAATTATATCTGTATTTCTAATAAAAAGCTGACGTCCGAAAAATGGGCTCTATAATACACTGTGCATCGTTCTGGCGTAATACTATCCAGAGCTTGTGGGAGTAATTGTTTCACCTCATTCAGTTTGAAAGTTTTATTATGTTGGGCCACATACCCCTTCATTTGAGCCCATATTAGTTCTATAGGGTTGAGCTCGCAGTGGTAAGGTGGGAGGCGCAATACTGTAATACCCTTCTTTCTAGCCATCTCATCTACAACAAACTTTTGGTATAAATGTTTTTGTGTTTTTACTTTTTTTAATAAAGATCCCCTAAGATCTTTCCCCTCAAAAGGAATATTTTTGTTTTTTAACCATTCCTGTATATCTGCTTTTCGTGTGGCTGTAGTTGGCAGCTTCTCCAGTTTCCTTGAGTGGTATGGCGCATTATCCATAACAATTACAGCACCACTCTCAATTTTGGTTAAAATTAACTTGAACCACTTTTCAAAGTTAAAGGCGTCCATTTCGGAGTGGTAGTCTCCATCGCCTTTCTTTGCATCGAATATTAATGCAGCATCTGATAGAAACCCTTTAGTAGATCCTGTGAAATAAAACGAATACAAGTCAATTATTGCGTACCCCTATAAAGGGTGACTGGTAATTAGTGAACGATATTTAAACACATGATTGTGCTCATGATAACAAACAACTTTTACTATGGGACCAAATCTGAAATCGCGAAAAACAAATTAGCTGCCCCATACATTCATGTTCACCTAACTCGTCAAAATGTAGGGAGCAGCTGATTTTTTTTTCGCGATTTCAGATTTGGTCCCGTAGTAAAAGTTGTTTGTTATCATGAGCACAATCATGTGTTTAGGTATCGGTCAGTAATTACCAGTCACCCTATGTAATTTCACTGCTGGAAATAGTTTTCATTTATACAATAATAAAGTAGCAACAACATTTATAACTTTAATAGTTTGCATTGCACGTGTAAATTCATAATACAATATAATATTACTTCGTTAATAGTCAATAACAATGGGGTGTTCATTTGCTAATGGTGAGGACAGTCGACAAAATATATATTAAAAACAAATGAATGCAAGTAAATAAAGTACATACCAATATGTCCAATTATAAGCCGCCTTCCTTTTCCCGTTGGGTTCTTTAAGCTCGTGGATAGACCTTCCCGATGTGCTACCCGATGTGACTCCTCAGCCATACGTCTCCCTCATCATTAACACAAATTGAGAAACACATGTCTTTGAGCATGTTAAATACAGTAGCCTTCAATTTGGGTTTAAAGAAAGCTGTCACATGTTGTGCCTCTAACATTCTCTCTTCCACTGTAACAGTGGCGTCCCAATTGCTATAATCCAAGGATCCGCAGGTCGCATTGTTATCTGCAGTGTGGCTATCATTTCTTGCCATAAATATAGTGTTATTAGATGGGTTGTTTGGCGTTAATACCTTTTCGCTTTCATGTTTATGAAGGTCATAGACTCCTCGCAAAAAACTACCCACTTTATTCGGTGGTAGTCCATTTATTGACCCCTTATACATTTTTGATTGACCAGCTTCAGAAAGAAAACTACCAATAACTATATAATGCGCTAGTCTAGTCAGCGCATCACTAAATGTTATAAATCTTGGGATTAGGTTACTTTCTTCTTGTAATTGTTCCCTACGAACTCCTTTGTATGTTTTATACTACCTTCGGCTACATTTTTCTTTATCTTTGACTCGGGTTTATAGCGCACAGACATGTAGCTAGCACATGCTTCACCTTTACGCCACTTGTCAACTCTCAACTTCATGGCCAACTCATACCAATTTGGGTGTATTTCCATGAACTGCTTCAAATTCTGACCACGATCAAATATTCCCGTTGCTCCTTGGTTATTGACGTAGGTTTCTACTTGCTCTTTAGTTGCGAACTCAAAATTGTTCAATTTCTCTCTACCAACGTCCGTTAGCATTAAATTTAATATGGCGTGTAATTCGACTAAAACTTCCGGAGGGGTGGTGATAGGTTTTGTGTCTAGTCTTTTCTTTATGGCTTCTTGACGGAACTTTGCTGTGTATTGTGTTTGACCGTATGTTGCATTTTCTTTGTTTATACCATACGTATTATATACCGCACTAGATATTAGTCCATTGTATTGATCTTTTATATTATGAGTTTGTTGTTTTTTTGGTATATTTCCTAGCATCACTAAATTTTCCAAATTACTTTGTGATGCTGGTTTAACTTTAATTTTTTTATTGTTATTAGCACTTATCTCTTCTTCGAATTTTCTTACCTTAGGGTTGTAATTACAACTCCAATCTACAGTCTCCATTTTGCCGTTTACTTCATACTTGTTTAGCCCTCCTGCTGTCATTTCACTGCTGCTTAAGGCGCGATAAGTCACACCTGTGCCTTTGGTGCTATACCAGTCATTTCTGTAGTTTGTATGGTAACCAGCTCCTCGTGCTCGTAACACTTGAGATGCCACCAACAAATTCTCCATTGTTAATACACCTATATTACGCCATGTTTCTCTGACGTGTTCTATTTTCGCCTTGTATTCAGCACTATACCCTTCTAAATATATGTAATATTCGGTACTGAATAGTGAACTGGTACCTACTTTATGCACCATTATTTTCTTGAACTTATTTACTAACTCATTAAATATCTCCAAACCGCCAGGGAAGTATCCAGTAAACTTAAGCAGACATTTTCCTCCCGGCCTCAGTAATGTCATATAGTACCTCATAGCTTCTACCATACTAGGACCGTCAGACAGTGCTTCTCCTGTGTGCTTAAATTCCCCAACATCAAAGATTATAAGGTCCACCCTGTCTGTGAGTTTTTTAAGTTTATTTACGTGGTTTTTAATAGTCTGAATATTCTTGATATTGCCCTTATCATTGTCACTATCTGGACTGATTTGAATTTTCACATTTGAATCATGTTCACCCAAATTGATTGTGTTCAGGGGTCTATGTCCTTTTTCCTGCAGAGTGCTGACATAAATATGGCGAATTTCCTTGTCTTTATACCTATATGAAAGGTAATCTTCAAAGCCTCCATATCCGCAACAAACGTCAAGTGCTTCAGTACAGTCGTCGAAGAATTGGGGTAAAGCCTCAACAAGTTGTTGCATTTTATACCCTCCTCTACTGACTGCTGTATAAGTTGTTTCATCCACCTGTAGTTGTCTCTTAGGCAATAAAACCCTCTTGCTACATTGCACGTCCTCCCAAGTGTTCCTTGGTAATTTAGTGCCTCTAGCATTAACAGTCTCGGGTCAGTCTCAACTGAGCACGGACGCGTATTGCTTGCCGAAGTGACAAGTGACTCATCGCGAGAATAATGTCGTCAATGACTGTAAAATGTGTGAACTGCAATGTTGTGATTAGTGAGCTTCTGGCATTTCTACGAAATGTCTTGGATTTTATGGATGAAGAGAGCATTCATCAGTTGTGTACGTCATCCTTCACAGCTGATGATATTGTTAAAGCGAAATCATTGCTATTTGAATCGCTGGCCACCTCAAAAAAAATGCCAATTCGTCGAAAAGATGGCAAGAAGAAAATGTCCAGAGATTTAGATGACATAATTTGTCTAATGAAAACAACGGATCCTGACCTATTCCCTATATTTGTGGCTAAGGAGTTGCATAAACTTCCACCTGTAACCTTTGATCATGTGGATGCGACCAGACTATTAAAGGACATTTTAATATTACAAAATAAGTGCAAGGCTTTTGAAGAAAAAATGGTGACACGAGAACAGTTTGATGTGCTCAAGTTTGAGGTACAAAATATGAAATGTGCTTCGTTAGTAGACAATTACTGTACTCCTAATATTAATATAAATAGAAGGAGAGGTGCTTGCTTGGAGAATAGTGACTCATTTGATAATAGTGGCCCTGTAGGTTTGCAGTATGTGCCGATATCGTCAACGCAATTAACAGCTGATACAAAGGTGAATGACCTAGTGGCGGTAGATTCTTCATTAATTGCGATAGATACCGCTAAAGACGGTGTGTCTAAAAATAGTAAGCAAAGAAGTGCAGCAGCGACGATTACGAATGTTGCGAGCGAGAGCGAGACAAATACGTCAAAAATAAGCGCACGAGAAAGCATGATGTTCGCAACGACGGAAGCAAGTGACGCGGTAGGTGTGACCTTGAGCGAGCCAATCATTGCGCCGACTACGTCTATGTGTGCGCCTGGGCCGATCGAGGCCCCTACCATCGTTACGTTTGCCGATGTGGTGTCGACTGGAAATAAGTCGAGTGAATTACAAACAGTGAACAGTTCGAGTATGTCTAACTCGAATGTGAATAGTGAGCAAATGGTAGCGGACCATAACAAGGAATGGCAGTTAGTGCAAAACAAATCATCGAAACTGAATAGGTTAGTTAGTCAGAGGGGTCGTGCTTCTACTGATCCTGATGTTAAGTTTCGGGCGGCCGATGTAAAGGTGCCATTGTTAATTTCAAACGTTAGTACTGAAACGCAAGAAAATGATATTATTAGTTACATTAAGACTAAAACAAATGAGAGTGTGTCTTTAAAAAAGATTAACATTAAATCATTTAAACAGTACAATGCTTATAAAATATTTGTTTCAAAACGTAAAGTTGATGTATTTCTAAATGACCAATTGTGGCCGGATGGCATTACTTTTAGGCGTTTTGTGCATTTTATGTATAGAACCAAGGCTGAGTCTAAAGTTAAAGTTAGTTAAATATTTTCACAATGTATAGTAACAAGAATGAGTACTCAAAATTTATTAGTTTTAATTGTCAGTCAGCAAAGCGCTCTATTGATAACATTCGAGCAATCTGTGCGTGGTCAGATCTTGTAGCCCTCCAAGAGACATGGCTTCTTCCCCATGACTTATTGATGTTAGGGACCATTAGTCAAGACTTTGAATTTACTGGTAAGTCAGCGGTTGACACATCCGTTGGACCGTTACGAGGAAGACCGTATGGGGGAGTGGCCATACTCTGGCGGAAAGGTATGTTTGAGTCAGTTTCTATTCTGGACTGTAGTAGTAAACGAATTGTGGCCATTAGGGCAGTGACTGGAGAGCGCTCTATTATTGTTTTCTCTGTCTATATGCCTATAGACTCGCCAGAGAATTTAACTATGTTTACTGACATTTTAAGTGAGATAAGTGCTATTGTAGCGAGTTACGATGTTGAAAACGTATTTATATTGGGAGATTTCAACGCGCACCCCAAAGAAAACTTTTATAATGAATTATTGAACTTTTGTACGGATCAGTCATGGGTTTGTGCCGACATTGAAAAATTAGGTGCTGAACGGAATCACTACACATATATTAGTGATGCGCATGGGTGTAAGAGATGGCTCGACCACTGTGTGGTATCTTTATCGGCGTGGCACACCGTTGTAGATGTAGGAATTAAAGAGGATGTTTATAACTCTGATCATTTACCTATCTATATTGTATGTGATTTAAGTATAGTAAGGTCAAAACTAGAGACTCAGACAGTGCTCCGTAGTGCGATTGTATGGGGTGAAAGAAACTGTTCTGAAATTGAGGGGTACCGATTTTTGTGCAATAGTAAATTGCGGGACATTGATTTCCCCCAAGAGTTCACGGAGTGCAGTCATGGGTCATGCAACCTAGCTGAACATAAAATTGTACTGGATAAATTGTATGATCGGATTGTGAATGTTCTGAGTGAGGCAGCTGAACAATCTAAGGAGAAGAGTGACTATAGGCCTCACGTACAATATCGGCCTCTCTATGGCTGGAATAAACATGTACGGGAAGCTCACAGCGAGGCTAGGCTTAAACTTAAAACCTGGATAGAATACAAACGACCTACTCAGGGTTACATTTGTGAGCAAATGCGAGAGGCTCGTAAAGTATTCAAAAGTCGCTTGAAATGGTGCCAAAAGAATCAAGAAAAAATTAAAATGGACATATTGGCAGAACAGCGAGCTACTAAGAACTTTGGCAAATTTTGGAAATCCACAGGTAAGATGGATATTAAGCCTGGCCTCGCGGTGTGTGTGGAGGGGAAGAGTGATCGGGAGGACATTGCAAACCTGTTTAAGAAACATTTCCAAGTGCAATCTCCACTTGGTCCCTCAGTTCCTCCTACGGGTGATGATTATTGTTGTCAGGAACGGGAGACGCTTATGCACTTCTCTGCCAAGCAAGTCAAAGGAGTTATACAAGGAATGAGCAGAGGCAAGTCTCCCGGTCATGATGGACTTAGTATTGAACACCTGAAATATGCAGGGGTCCACGTGCCGAGGGTCTTGTCTCTGTTCTATACGATGTGTGTTAGGCATTCATACCTGCCAGAAAATTTAATGAAAACAATTGTGGTTCCTATAGTTAAAAACAGGGTAGGGGACATATCCAGTAAAGGGAATTATCGCCCGATTTCCTTGGCAACGATCATGGCTAAGGTGTTGGACAGTATGCTTGACTCATGTTTGAAAAATATTTTAAATCTTCATGAAGCACAGTTCGGGTTTCAGCCTGGACTATCAACTGAAACTGCTATCTTGAGCCTCAAGCATACTGTTCAATACTATACTGATCGTAAGACGCCGGTGTACGCCTGTTTCCTCGACCTCTCAAAGGCTTTCGATCTTGTTTCCTATGATGTGCTTTGGGACAAGTTGAGGGACAGGGGTGCACCTGCTGAACTGTTGAAAATCTTCCGTTACTGGTATGCCAATCAACAGAACCAGGTAAAGTGGTCTAACACTCTCTCTTCAGCATACAGATTGGAATGCGGTGTGAGACAAGGGGGGTTGACATCCCCTAGGCTTTTCAATCTGTATGTTGATGGCCTCATCACTGAGCTCAGTAGCATGAGCATTGGATGTCGAATAAATGGAGTGAGTGTCAATAACATCAATTATGCCGACGATATGGTGCTGCTGGGCCCAACTGCTGGGGCAATCAGAGAATTGCTCAAAGTGTGTGAGACATATGCTGCCTCACACGGACTGATTTATAATGTCACCAAGAGTGAATATATGGTCTTTAAGGCCGGTGGTAGGTGTCCTGACTCTGTTCCGGAAATAATAAGGCTGAATGGGCTCCCATTAAACAGAGTGCCAAAATTTAAGTATCTCGGGCATTTCATCACCGAAGACCTTAAGGATGATATAGATATTGAGAGAGAGCGTAGGGCGCTAGCGGTCAGAGGTAACATGTTGGCCCGTAGATTTGCTCGTTGCTCTGACCAAGTGAAAATTACTCTTTTCAAGGCCTACTGTCAGAGTTTTTACACGAGCAATCTATGGGTCAGCTATACCAAGAGATCGCTGGATGCCCTGCGCATACAGTATAATAATGCTTTCAGGATGTTGTTGCGACTGCCTCGGTTCTGCAGCGCCTCGGAAATGTTTGCTGAAGCTCACACAGATGGCTTTCAAGCTATAATTCGCAAAAAAACCGCGTCGCTGCTGAGCAGAGTGCGAGGTAGTCGCAACTATATCCTGAGAGCTGTGGCGGAGAGCTATACTCCTAATATTAGGCATTTTGTGCAGAGGCTGATCAGGTAGGAAACAGGTTTCCTTATCTGGTCGTCCTCTGCATGGAGTGTGCGTTATTTTACTTTTATTTTATTTGTACCTGTACTACTAACACTAGATTATAAGTCTTTGTAATACTAACACAATATGGATCACTGTTGTCCGAATTAAATGAAATTTAATTAATTTAATTAAGTCTTCCCCACAAATCTAACACTTCACGCTCATTAGGGTAGTCATATACTTTTCCTACAGTGTTCATACTCGTCATTTTGCCGTGATTTGTTGGTTTAGTTAAGGTGTTCCTGAATCCAATGAATATATTATTACACACGTTATTATTACACACGTTATATGAAAATTACACACGTTCATGTACTTAGGGCGTACTAAGTTTCCACATTTGATTTTGCACGAGCTTTTACGATTTTCATATGAATTCAGGGATAACATGAATCATCAAATTGGCGGGACCAATGTTTTAGTCACATAACTTTAATTTGGCACTTACAATTGTATTGAAAATTGAGTATGTACCTGTACATATGTAGTACTAATTCTTCGGGTGTGAATTACCTGCCTCTGAGTAGCGCTTCCAGAAGGTCCTGCCACTTTGACGTCACTGAGGGACGCCTTAACATAGTTCCTTTACTTTTAGAGGTACAAATGTCTTGTTTCGGGTACAATTAGTACATATGTAGTACAAACACTTCCATGTGATACATTTTAAATTGGGGACTTGATCCCGTCATTTTGACGCTCACCTTAAAAGCCACTAGTTCAGAGAGGCTAGAGAGAGGCATAGTGATGACGCAGCGTCTATGATGGAGGAATCTGTCACATACAAGGCTAAGTCGTCGGCATATTGGAGGATGTGACAGTTACTATTTAGGCAGGAGCCAATGTCCACTGTATACAGCTTATAAAGAAGGCGGCTCAGCACGAAGCCTTGCGGCCTTGCTTTTATCGAAATCCGCTGCCTGACCCTCAGAACCAAAGAGCGAGACAAGAGAAGAGCACAGATGCATTCGATCATCTTAACCGGGAGACTCAGCTGGTGCAGTTTCTGCCTGAGTACGGGAAGAAGAACGTTGTCGTATGCAGAGGAGATGTCTAGAAAGGCGGCTACAACGGATTCGTTTTTGGAAAACGCTAGTCGAATATCCGTAACTAAAACGCCAACACTATCCATAGTACCAAGCCCTTTCCTGAAACCAAATTGGTAATTCGGCAGCAAATCTCTCCCTTCGACAATCCATTCAAGTCGATTTTTAATAAGGTGTTCCAATAGTTTGGACAAGACTGAGGATAAAGCAATTGGTCTAAGGCCGCCGGCCGTTCGGGTCATACTACGTGTGTGCCTGGCTTCAATACACGTAGGCAAACACGTAGTATGACCCAGACACGTAATAAAATACCCAACCGTCACACAATACAAATAGATAACAAATATGTCTCTTAAACCAATTGACCAAAAAATCTAGCTCTTCAGAAATGTGTACTTCTTGCTGGGCGTCGGATTGTTGCACAGACGGAAACTGCTCGGCCAACGATGGGTCACGTTCAGACTTGGTTTATTATCGCAGCATCGGAAGGATTCTTGTCTCTTTTCTTTGATTTTGTTCTACATTTCTTTGCAGAAACTCGTATTTTTCTGTTCTGACAGCGTTGAACAGCATTTAGCAATACAGTTTTAAAAAACTTCTGACAGTCAGTGACATTAAATGAAGTATCAAATCGATGTATGATGTCAAAAAAGAAATTTACAGTTTTGGAGAAACTTTTAAAGCAAATTTTCTGTAGTATCATCCTTTGAAGGTGAACCACCAGTCCATGAACAAGATTTGAAAAACTGCCTTTCGAATAAAATATCAACAATAGCATAAGCACTTGTGTCTCCCTGTCCTATGCCTCTGGTACACATCACTTTTAACTTTCTTTGTAAATCTTCTTGAAATTAGGAGTTATTCAACGAATTTTAGAAATCTTGTAAATCTTGTATTTTAATACGGTGCTTCGTTTATCAAATATTGTTTTTTTTCATAAATTCTTCAATTTGAACCTGCAAAAGCTGGTTTTACGTGTCATGCATTATGCTTTGATTAGTTAACCCCTCAAGTGTCGAATGCACCCCATGTGTGCATAAGAAAAACACTTTTTTTGTTCGGTACATAAGCTTATATCACATATATATATATATATAAATGTAAAAAAACATCATCCGATGGAAAACCAATCAAATCATTAGTTGTGAACTTATGGAGTTCGCAGCTAACCTCCCCTCCCCCCCTCGCGTGTCAAATGCACCCCAAGTGTGCAAAAGGACAAAACTTTACATAATAGGTATATAAGCTTAGATCACGTATATATAAACGTAAAAAAACATCATCCGATGGAAAACATATCATTATCAGTAGTTGTGAACCTATAGGGTTCACAACTAACCCCCAACCCTCCCCACTCGCTGGGGTTTTGGGTCTAAAATCAGCCAAACTCAGACACTTGAGGGGTTAATATGAGATTTTAAATCATAAATCATAAATCATAAATCTTTATTTCGCCAGAGATATGGTACAATTGGTGTTACAATAAATAAGTGCTTTACACATCTCACCTATAGGAGGCATGCGAAAATTTACTATTAGTCATACACATTCGTTATTATTCTTTAGAGTCAAAGTATTACAGTCAAAAATAAAAATAAAATACAAAATACAAAATTCACAAATACAATTCATTACATAGTTTCGTAGTAGGAATTAAGTCTTAAAGTTAAAAAAATCACCTAAGGTATAAAAACAGTTCTCTATTAACCATAGTTTCATTTGCTTTTGAAACTGATATAAGGGAAGTTCTCTCAACCGTCGTGGAATATGGTTGTATACTTTGATGGACATCATATAGCTATTCTTTTTATGTAATGCGCTTCTACAAGAATTATGAATGTTCAATTTCGTGGGGTCTCTTGAAATATATTTACGGTTTTTATTACTGTCAGCAAATAAATGTAATTGGTTTCTAATAAACATTCCAATTTCCATTATGTACATAGATACAAGAGTAAGTACTCCTAGTTTTTTGAAAAGCGGCCTGCATGTTTCAAAAGGCCCGACGTTACTTATTGCTCGGACACACTTTTTCTGTACAATGAAAGCTCTACTAATGTGTGTCGAGTTGCCCCATAACAATAACCCATATCTTAAGATGGAGCTTACATGGCCGTGATAAGCAGTAAGAGCTGCTGTCTCACTTACTGTTTTTCTTAACTGTCTCAAAGCATAAACAAATCTATTGAGTTTCTTGCATACTGTATTTACATGTAGTTTCCAATTGCAGTGCTCGTCTAAAGTAATACCAAGAAATCTAATCAAAATCAAAATCAAAATCAAAAGTCTTTTATTCAAATTAGGCTGAGAATCAGCACTTTTTGAACGTCAAAATTACAGTAAGACAGTCCCCACAAAACGCCCGCCCTTCACCACTTCCTAGTGCTTTAGCTGGGAAGAAGAAGTAGCGGAACAAACTCCCCAGCAGCACAGCTGTCTGATCAGTTAGAAGAACTAGATTCTATACAATAGTACCTATGCAAAATAATTTACGCAACACAATACATTAAATTATATTTTTGTCAAATAAAATAAAATAAACAATTTTAGTAAGTACTTAACTCATGTAACCTGTCATTATGTAAGCTGATCCTGGAGAAAGAACATAACATAAACATTGTCTTGAGTTAATCACAGCGACCAACTATTCTTATCGTTTAAGTAATCGTTGATAGAATAGTATGCCTTTGAACAAAGATTGGATTTAACTTTAATTTTAAACGCATTAAAAGGCAAATCTAGCAAAGAAGAAGGTAGCTTGTTATAAAAAGTTATACCAAGACCAACAAATGAGTTATGAACCTTATGAAGCCGATGAAATGGAGCACGTAATTTATCCTTATTTCTGGTGTTAATATTGTGAATATCACTGTTTTTACTGTACAAATGTATATTTTGCCTAATGTATAAGATGTTGGCGAAGATGAACTGTGATGCCACTGTGAGAATACCAATATCCTTAAAAAATTCCCTCAGAGAAACTCTAGCACCTAGCTGGTAAATTGCTCGAACAGCTCGTTTTTGAAGAACAAAAATATTTTGAATATCAGCCGCTTTGCCCCATAGCAGAATACCGTAGGACATAACGCTATGGAAATAACTAAAATAAACTAAACGAGCTGTATCAACGTCAGTGTATTGTCTTACTTTCCTGACGGCGTAGGCGGCTGAACTGAGTCTTCCCGCTAGGCTTGATATATGTGGGCCCCACTGAAGTTTAGCATCTACTGTTATACCCAGAAAAACTGCTGATTCTACAGTCTTAAGCACCTCTTCATCTAAGACGATGTTGGGTCCCAGATTTCTAACATTCGGTAAGGCAAACTTTATACATTTAGTTTTCTTGGCATTGAGAACTAAGTTATTTGTCGTAAACCAATCCGTAACCATTGAGAGTGCACTGTTTACGTCATCAAAATCATGTCTGTTTCTGTCTACTTTAAAAATAAGAGAGGTGTCATCTGCAAACAGTACAACGTCACAGATACCCTTTAAATAGAATGGTAAGTCATTGATATACACTAGGAATAAGAATGGACCCAGTATTGAGCCTTGAGGTACACCTAACTGAACTGGTAGCCCGGAAGATTTCACACCATTAACATCTACACATTGGAACCTATTATGTAAATAAGAATTTATTACTTTGAGAGCTTCGTTTTGGACACCATAATGACGTAATTTACGCAAAAGCGTGTCATGGTGCACGCAATCAAAGGCTTTGGAGAGATCACAAAAAACTCCAATAGCATTTTGCGAGTTTTCCCAAGCGTTAAATATGTGTTTCAGCAGAGCAACACCCGCATCTGTAGTCGAACGACCTTTAGTGAAGCCATATTGTTCATCGTGAAGGAGTCTGTTTAAATTAAAATGTTTTAGCAACTGCTTGAGTATTAACTTTTCAAATATTTTGCTAAATGCAGGTAAGATAGAAATAGGCCTGAAATTTCCAACGTCATTTTTATTACCGGATTTAAATAATGGTATGACTTTGCTACTTTTCATGAGGTCAGGAAAAGTTCCTAAATCAACACATTTATTAAAAGTAACAGCTAGATAGGGGGCTACGATGTGTATTATATTACTTAATAGTTTAGTGGAGATGCCCCAGTAATCACCAGTGTTTTTAGACTTAAGTGTGTTAAAAACATTAACTACATCACGAGGTGTTACATGTTCGAAGCTAAATAAGCGACTACATTTGGGCACACTACTATGCAAAAGGTTTTCAGCTTTAGATGGGGACGAATTTAAGGACCGAGTCGTAGTTATAGGTATGTTGGCGAAAAACTCATTAAATGCCTCAGCTACGTCAGCTGCTTTACTAATTAATTTATTGTCAACCATAATCTCAAGTTGTTCTTCTTGTTTCACCGACTTACCCGTTTCATTGTTAATAATTTTCCAGGTTGTTTTTACTTTATTATTGGATTTTTTAATTGTACCGCTTAAAAATTTAGATTTAGCAAAAACACAAATGTTTTTAAATAATTTTGAATAATTTTTGACATACTCTAGGAAAGAAGTATCAAACATGTATTTTTTCAAACCGTATAACTCGTATAGTCTCGCTCTACTTTTATAAATACCTGGAGTAGCCCATTGGTTAAAGCCAACGGAGGTGCCATTAATGTTAATGGTTTTGGTCTTGAAAGTAGATTGGTATTCTTTTTGCACAACATCAAAAAGGGCTCCATAGATTTCATTAGGATTCTCGTGTTCTGCTAGAGATGGTGTAATTCTACGAGCTATATTATTTTTAAACTTGTTGCAACGACTAGCTGTATATGGCCTGCATTCTCTTTTATGTGGCTTTTTATGTAATGGCATAGGGAAGCTAGCTAATAAACCACAGTGGTCAGATGTTAGGTCACTTAGCACTAATTTATTTTTGACCTCACAATCACTAAATATATTATCAAGACATGTTGACGAAGTTGCCGTGATCCTAGTAGGTTCGAAAAACAAGTTAATTAAATTATAAGACCTGAACAGATTGAGAAGTCTAATACTTAATGGAGTAACATCTAAAATATTAATATTAAAATCTCCACATAAAATTATGCTTTTATTACTTGATTTTAACCTATTGAGTGTATCCTCCATAACCAACTCGAAACGAATAAAATCCCCAGAGGGGGGTCGATAAACGCAAATTATAAAGTATCGCTCGAGTTCAACACAAGACAACTCAACAATGCGCTCAATAGAAAGATTAACTATATCTAAACGTTGTTTACATTTCAACTTGTTTGAAACAAGAACTAAAGACCCACCGCGAATAGCACTTTTTCTCACAAATGCACTTTGTACAGTAAAATAATCATCATTCATAAAGACTACTTCATGTTCTTTCAACCAGTGTTCAGTCAAACATAACACCTGAACATCATAGTTCTCCATAAATAAACTTAACTCTAACTCTTTGCCGGACAGACCCTGCATGTTTTGATGTACAACATTCAACTTATGCGGCCTACCCATTGTCACACCTAATAGTTTAAACTACAAGGCGTATCAAAAATGATATTAGTACTACTACTAACAGTATTCGATGGTACACTACAAGTACCGGTGTCACTATGTATATTGTATGCTAAAAGATTAGCAATACGTCTCCTACAACTAGGTGGTAAATACATTTCATAATTAGTCAGTTTGTAATCAGTAATAAATTGATTACAATCAAAATATAAAATAGCGTCACTATGATGACAAGTTCTATTATAAATTAACATATTTAAATTATAAATGTGACTATTTTGCTCATCAGACAAATATGTTGAATAAGGCAATGCACAGAAAATAAATTTACAGTTCTTGGTCTCATTGAGATGTAACATCAAATGGACACATTCAATTATGTCCTTTTTTCTTACAGATAAACTATCCCCATATAATAGTATAACAGTGGAACTGGGGTTTATTTTTGTCAATTTAATATTTTTAATTAAATGGCTAATACTGGCACCGGGTAAACAATTATTAATTACATAATGTTGCAAACACTGATTTAATATACTACCAAAACCTTGACCAAATTTGTCAGAAAAAACATAAGTTGTCAAACTATTCATAATATTGATATCTTTATCCATACAGCTACCTACTGGCTGAGCCACTAAGGGTGCGGGTGTAACAAGTTGAGGCTGGGGCTCCTGGGAGCAGACACAGCTAAAAGAGAGGGTATTAGTTAAAGACTCATACCTCTCAGCATTACACTTCACCAAATCCAGTAGTTCCCCAGCCTCAAATAAGCGGTCACTAAGTTGTCGTTGTGAATTCTCATATTTTTCAAAAATATCCTTCAGCAAGTGTTCCTTGTGTTGTATATCATTATAGAGGAGCTGGATATCTGTGTCATATTTTTCCCTACATTTATTTAACTCAATATTACAAGTAATTAAACTTTGAGATAAGACAACACGTTCCTTTCTAAGCGAAAGATTTAATTTTAAGAGATTTTGTTTTTTAATTGCTCTCTGTGACCGTTTAATTATTTTCTTTATATTAATATATTTCTTTAATTTATTGTGACTCATAACAATAGGAGATAATGGTATAGTATCATCACCAGTCAAATCTATCACAGCTGGCTCATACAGTGATTTTGGGTTACTACCTACCAACTCATCAAATAGATTACTAGTCCTAGCAACCTGTTTGCTAACTGTAATACACTCTGATAGAGATAGTGCCTTTTGGGCTTCACACAATTTCTGTTCAAGTTCTGAAATTCGATTCAAAGCTAGTTCATGGGTCTCACTACACTCTTGAAATGTTGACACTAACTGTTGAAGTTGAATGTGCTGGTCGGCTAAGTCCATGTGTTGTAGGTGTAATTGAGACAGCTCATTCTTAAGGGAGGTGTTCTTTAAATTAATGTTTTCCACTTCCACTTCACTGTCGTCCCTTTCCTGGAGCAACTGTTTGCACATAGCGTTAGAAGCCTTAAGCTCCGTCAAGGTAGCTCTTAATTTTGCTTCCATCTCCTTTACTGTAGCACTGCGGGTCATCATTTTCGACATGTTAGTCTCCTGCAATGTGTGAAGTTATGCAGCTAAATAATAGTGTAAGAAAAGTTGTTCAAATATTTAGATTAGTAGGAGGTAGTAAGAGAAAAAAAAATAAAAAATAAGTTAAAAAAATAAGTAAGTAATGAATTGATAACAAATAGATATTACAATTAGATGAAGTTAATATGGAATTAGATGGGAATGTTAAACAGAAGTAAAGTTACAAGGAATGCACTGCTTTTAATATTAGACACAAATAAACTTGATTGACAATAACAAGTTTAAGACACATTACAAGTTTTATACCATACTTAAATAAATAATAATTAATAAGCTATAGGTAATGAGCCTATTTTTGTGAAGTAAATTATGTAGTGTTTATTGTCTGAGCGAATGTTTTCGTCATCGATTCTGCTTCCACTAGTTGTCAAGCAAAAGGAGACATAAACCGTGCCAATGTGTGATGGACGTAGCTCAGAGGCTGAGCAGTATTTGTGTTGTTCAGTGGTCTGTTATTATAATGTGCTCTTAAATTAAAACAAAATACTCCCCGGGATTGATGATATTTTGAAATCCGCCACCGTTCGAGTTGACAGCCGGTATCGAGCCGGTTTAATATCCTTTTTGTGTGAAGTTCTCGCGACAAAAAACACTGTATAATAACTAGTTAAACTACATAATAACTAGGAACGACTATATAACACTATTTCAACATAATTATAACACTTTTTAAGAATTTTCTAAAATAATTAACCTAAGATCGTTTTTTTGACGACCGGCTGCCAGTGTTGCCAGAGCATCTATTAATATTATCATCTCTATTTATTTTTTCATCTTCGAATGTAATGTTGAAATTATGTTTTTTAATTTGATTGTAGTTGCTAAAATGTACATATTTTGTTTTGGACAAATTCACCTTAAGGTCATTTAGTGTTAACCAACCAACTATGTCATTTATTGTCTCGTGTACTTCTTTCTCGTGGTTTTGAGTGTTATTAGTGCTAGGTACTATCACTGAGACATCGTCGGCAAACAGCACGCATTTATGTTTGGTGGCATTCGGTAAATCATTTATGTACAGGAGGAATAGCGGCGGTCCTAAAATACTACCTTGTGGTACTCCTGACCGATTAACCTTAAAGTGAGATCTATATGTTGTTGATGTCAAATTTTTGTTTATGCGAGTCACTTCTACGCACTGTGTCCGACCGCAGAGATAGCTTCGGAGCCAATCTAGTGCCGGACCCCGAATTCCATAGCGCTCGCATTTATCTAGTAGCTTGTCGTAATTTACTAAATCAAACGCTTTACTCATGTCAAGGAAAACAACAGTTACGGGTTGTTTTTTATCAATATTTTCTGTAATAGTCTTAACAAGAGAGGTTTTTGTGGTTCTTTCAAAATTCTTAGATCGTCTTTTATTGATTTCACTTCACCTTTAAAAATCTTTAAATCATATTGTTTCTCTAAAACAGGTTCTCCATCAACATACATAATGATTGGATCAGGTTGTTTATCTTTTATTATAATGTAGTTCTCAATATTTTCAAGTACTTCTAACACTGGTTCAATTGATGTTGTTGCGGCTGTTTGTTTATCAGGCTAAAAATGATAAGGTTTAAATTAAGGGCTAAAAAATAATAAGGTCTAATTTGAAAGAAAAAATACTATCTAATATTATAAAATGCAAATGTAGTGTCTGTCTGTTACGCTTTCACTGCCAAACCACTGGGCCGATTGTGATGATTTTGTGACAATTTGAGGCCTGGGGCTTTTTCCTAAAACCAAATATAAACCAAAACATATAAATGATTTTTGTCATTAATCGAATCAGTAATACACTAAATACACGCGGAAAAAGTCGCGAGTAAAAGCTAGTGTAAAATAGTTAGCAGTTTTTATGTTATTATAAAATAACTAAACATTTAAAAACAAACATTTTTATAATCGAAACATGTTTGTTTTTATTTTTTTAGTTCTTTTTAATAATATAAAAGTTTATTTTTTACTTTTTAGTATGTGATAGCACAATAAATAATTTAGTACCATTTTAAGGCCAGATTATTTCTAGTTTTTTTTCAAGACAAATCAAATGAGCTTCAATGGGGTTGCGTGGTTACAGCACAGAGTTCTTGTAGCCATCCCCATTTTGGCACTTGCCAGTGCCAAGTACCAAAATGAAACTGGAGCGAGACGGTCCTCTCTATTCGGAGGTGAATGTTTTTTTTAAACTTCGGCAAAGAGATATATTTTTTGAATATTTAATAATGTTTATAAATAGAATATCATCAAAAACCATTATTATTACAATTAAAAAAACGTTTATGAACAAATTAACATTTATTTGCGAACTCAAAAATATTTGAATTTTCTATTTTTCGTAGTAGGCGGTTTATCGGCTCTATACCTTTGCTTCTCCTTCAACCTGGCGAAAGCAAAGCTTATAGGAAAAGAAATTAAGAAGTTGTGACGTTTTTAAAAGTAAAATTTTGTTTTTTGGCTCTCCTGTAAAGTCAGGGTTTTGTCCCTTACGACATTTGAAGTTTCCACCGTCGCATGATGAATGTTACTTACATTTGATTGATGCCACGCGATTTCTCATCGCTATTCAATTATGATTATGAACGGTAAGTACTACGGTTTAGTTGGTTTTACCATCAGATAAAGAATCAAATGCCGATTCGAATGGTATATTAAAGTGAAAAACTGAAAAAAATGCAGATACCTAGTCGGTTTTGCCTTTAACCCGGCGAAATTTGTTCAGGTTATTTCTATGAGATATTCTTTCAGTAGATTTCGTCCCATAATATTTGAATCTCAAATTCATGTACTTATACCTCAATTACACTTTTAATTAATTAATATTTATGATTTGTATCATGTTCACAATCCCCAGAATCAAATAAATTATTTGATTCGGCATTGTAATCTACGAAAATCTTAAAAACGTACAAATAGTAATTTTCCTCTCTGTCTTTTACATGGAAAACACCTTTTAATATTTTTACGAAATTTTTCAAAATGTTTACAACGTCTTTCCAAGGATAAAACCAGACCACCCAGAGATTTTAAAGTAATTAAACTTGTTTTAAATTGGTCAGAAACTCCAAAAAGAAGTCTGTTACAAGTTTCACATTTCAGTGTACGTGATAATTTTCTAGCCACAAAGCCAGCAATGATAACACACTTTCTGTATATCCTGATAGATTACTGTACATACAATCAAGTAACTCTTCGTACAAGTCGCTATCATCCTCCGGAATTTCTACAAAGGATTTATTTTCTTTTAAGTTATTTATAGTAGTGACTGGGCAAACTTTACTGGAACAAGTTTATATATTAATTTGTTCCAGAGGAATACAGCTGCCCCCACCACCGTCGCGAATTTCAGCTCTTATTAAAAGTCTCTTTAACGCACCTCTAAACTGCATTCGGGTTATTATTAAATCCACCACGAGCTCTGATGGCAGAAAAAAAACAATTCCAGGTGATCCTGGCTGTTGTCTACGAGGCCTGCCTTTTAAGTTGTGTCGTTTGCAAACCTCCCGCAATTTGGCTTTGGCACCTAGTAGTTCAACGCCATCTACAGAGTTCTTGAAACTATGTTTTTTTTAATACTCAAAAAGAAAACCTCATTACACGCTACAAATGTCGTGTGCAGTGGAAACGCACTTTGTATGGCTCGATCTTTGTGTGACATGTTTCGCCGCTTGTGACGCGGTGTGGTCGGACCCACTTTCACTCGTCCTTATAATAGTGGTCACCAAGTATAGTCGTGTAAGGCCGCGTTTCCACTGACGCGGAGCTGGGCGGAGCGGAGCGGAGACGTGCAGGAATCGTCCAATTACAGACAAGGCAAGAGACGCGATGAGGATTTCAACCATTATGATTGGTCGATTCCTGCACGTCTCCGCTCCGCTCCGCCCAGCTCCGCGTCAGTGGAAACGCACCCTAAAGGGGGTGTCTAGTAGGCAGAGTTAAAATTAAAAGTCAATCTGTTATAGGCACTCACGGTTATATTGAGTAGTACGTACACACACACACAACACAGAATACAGTCAGAAGGAGAACAGTCACAAATACTAGGCACACGCAATTACTATTGATTACGCCTATGCGTAGGGGTAAGTGAAGTGAATAATAAACTCCGTTTCAACACTTACTAATTACTATATTACATTAAAATTTATCGCTACAAGATTGAAGATCCTCTATAGACACGTTTACAATCGTATAGAAGTTTATCGACCCGTAGCTGGTGTCGCGTGAAAGCAAGTGAGCGAGCTCCTGTCGCAGGAGCTCGCTGTTGTTGTTGTTGCCTAGGTGTTTCTTGGTAGAGGCATGAGTTTTTAAATTGGATAGTTCAGCTACCATTGATGTTCCCGGGCAATATGCACATTTAGCTTTTGTTAAATCATTGATGTCTGGCAAAAGCCAGTCTTTAAAAGTCGGATCTTTTAACCATTGCTGTCTAAAATTTTATACACGATGCTGTGATAATGTGTAACACATTATCGCAGCATCTTCCTTTTTTCTTGTCCAACCACCTTTTTTGGGTAATTTTCTAGGCCGAGTCAAAGTAGGCGAACGGTCACTGTTTTCGTCGTTATCACTCATAACGATAATTCTATTACACCACTAAACAATGGACGAAACAACGAAAAGACTAGGTATTTAACAATAAAAATCTTCTTTTTTACAATAACTTCAATTAGCTACACGTACTAACTTAGTACAACTAAACACGGCCGGCCGGCATGCAACGAATGGAACACGTAAGGAACAGAGAAAGCAGAAATTTGCGCTATGTGTGACAGAGACGACTAATGCGCAGAAAGAAATGTTTTATTAGTCGGGTATTTCCCGGATGACGGGATAGCTACCATAGACAGTCATCGCGTAAATTCGGCAATTAAATTTTTGGTGTAAGAAGTTCCTACAAGTTCTGATAGATGGCACTAGTTTTTACTATTGTATAATGGTGATGCAAAATGTTCGTATGGCCATATTATCAAAATCTCGGACATAATTGTACGAGGTTGATAGTGTCCTCGTACCTCGTACGGAAGACCACAAATCTCGTATTTGTACGAGGAACGTCGTACGGTTGGCAACCCTGCTCCTGCGCTCCTTCCGTGGAGCACCCGTCGGACCGCGCAGGCGCCCCGCTCTCGCGGGCGCGTGGAGGTGCGCCATTGGTCGGCGCAGGATGTCGTGATCCTCAGGTGACTCGGAGCTCCGCTGCCATAGGGCGCGCGGTGGTGGCGTGATCTGTGGCGCGTTCCTCGCCGCCCGCGCCCCTCTCACGCCCGGACGTCTGCCTGTGTTGCCAGGCCGGGACATCTATAAACACGTGGTTAGTCACAACACAAAGATATAGTTTTACTAGGTAAATTACACTTACGGTAGGCAACAAGGTGTCACAAAATATTACGCGCGGCCGAGCGTCGCATCAGCTAGTTTTGACTAAGGCCTCTGCGGCAGGATCTTATGCGTACATTTAAATAGACCGGTACTCGAAAACAGCGGCGCGGGAGCGGGGCGGGACAATGCGAAACGCGCCGCCGCCGCCGCCGCCCCGCTGCCCGCGAAATTCGAGGCAGAGGCCTTAAGGTCTGTAAGGTCTGCAAGGTTGTTGTACGCTTGCTACGTTCTCCCGCCTCGCCCCCGCCGGCTACGTTACGATGACGTAGGTCGGCGTGCGCGAGTCCAGTAGAATACGTTACCAGTGCGGTGGGCCGTCATTAGGGTACATACCCTACATATTAAAGTCCATCGAATTTACCTGGTTCTTCCCAATTGGCGTGGTGTCACCCGACTAAAAACAGTTAAACACAACAAACTTAAATTTTTTGTTGATCACAAAGTTATCTGCGTTCCTATTTTCAACCGTGTGAAAGTAAATTTATAAAGGTATACATATATATCTGGGAAGAACTAAATTAAAGACACATACCTACACATTACAAAGTTTATTTAATTAACCCCTCAAGTGTCTGAGTTTGGCTAATTAGACCCAAAACCCCAGCGAGTGGGGAGGGTTGGGGGTTAGTTGCGAACGCCATAGGTTCACAACTACTGATGATGATATTTTTTCCATCGGATGATGTTTTTTTACGTTTATATATATGTGATCTGAGCTTATATACCTATTATGTAAAGTTTTGTCTTTTTGCACACTTTGGGTGCATTTGACACGCGGGGAGGGAGGGGGGGTTAGCTACGAACTCCATAGGTTCACAACTAATGATGATGATTGGTTTTTGTTGGAACTACAATGGTAACACTCTACCTGGCAGCTTTCTTATTCTAATATTGTTTATATTGTGACACACCCTGTGACTTAATTACTTCTGTATGAATGTGTCTACACCTATGTTTGTTCCTGTATAAATTATAACTTAATCTATTAACTATCAAGGCCTTTTAATCTTCTCCAAGTGCTAGTTATCCATACTCTCTAACATTGGTTATGGGCCCAGCGTATTTCTGAAGAAAAACGATATGGATTCTCAAAGCAACCTGTCAGAGACGACTACTGTGAGGAGACCATTCTCTCCTGTGCTGCCTGGAGCACAACGACCAATAGGCTGCGTTATTCCAGGTGGCGTGCCACCTATTCCCAAATTGAAGAGGAGATCAAATTTTGTTTCCTGGAGCTTCGGTATGAAGATGTTCCTTATCGACCTCGGTATTTGGAACTGCATCGGCTCTCCAGATGAATTTGCAAAAGAAAGGTCAGATTTTCAAAGATTAGACGAACAAGCACGTGCAAAGATATGTCTAAGCGTATCACCCCTTTTTTACCCAACTGTCAAGTCTGGTAAATCTGCAGAAGACACATGGACAAAGCTACAGATACAATATGCTGATGGAGGTCTAGATAGAAGGCTAAGCCTGCTAAATCAGCTCTTCAATATGAAGCTATCCGGTGACATGGAGATAATATATCCTATGTAAATAATATTCGGGATATACAGCAGAAATTGATGGAAATAAATGAAGAATTAGAAGATGAATTTATTGGAGTAATCATGCTAGCCGGATTACCTGACGATTACAAACCACTTATTATGGCATTGAAACATTCGGGTACAAAAATTACGTCGGACGCCGTAGCTACGCTGTTGCTGAATCAAGACAATAAGCTCAACAACGCTAGCAAATTCTCGTCTAACGCTTTTATTACTCGAAAGTCAAAAGTTCAATGCAAGTTTTGTAACAAATTCGGCCATGTTATTTCAAATAGTAGAAAAAGGAAACAAAATTCTGTTATGTATGTATGTGTGTGTAAGGTGCGCGCTCCCGCGCCACCACCAATTGTACCGATAATAAACCAGTGCGTTACTAGCTAGCGAGCGTTTCACTTGTGTACCTTCTCCCCGCAACCACATACCTAACATTTCTCCCCTGAACGAACGGATATAATGAATCTTACCGTCATCATCATTATAGTCAAAAATGGAATTCCCCGGTAAAACCTCATCGTAGAAAGTCTGTAGTAATGAAATATCCGCAAGTACGAGATTCGGTATCAATACGGGAGATTTAGTTAACACTCCTAACATTACCTTCGATAATCGGAATCAAGGTAGGAACATCAAAGTCTCTATATTTTTTTACAACACTATAAATTGGTTCAGTTACATTATTCATATTTTTCAAAGGTTGATCAATTAGTCTATATTGCGGATGACAACACCCCCTTTCGAGCTTAACCATAATTCTCACAGGTACAGTCCTTACCAATTTCTCCAGCTGGATTTCTTCTTTACGTAATTGTCTAATCCTTCCATTAACCAACTCAGATATGGTGTTTTCTGGAATCAACCCTTCTATTCTTGGAGATTTAACTTCAGCCTTAGATTTTAAAGGGATACGCCCATTCGTGGCCATGGTTTGCCCATCAATGTGGTAAATACAAAAAAAATAGCCATTTATTAACTAAAATATTGCTATTACTTATTTGTAATGAAACCTCCGGAATTAAAAGCCGAATTAATCAAGAAACTCAATCGTTTATTGCCTTGTTTAACACTTCCGGTCGCGTGTCGATCCTGTCAAAGTAGGGATGGTAACTTTTACTGAAAATAAAATCGATACTCTAAAACTGGTTACCAAAAATCGATTTATGGAAAATCTATTTTTATTATGTAGTTGTTTCGCTTTTGTTATTTTCTTTAGAGACAAAAAAAAATATTTGTCTAATATCGGGCTTCTAAATACGATCCATTTAAGGTTTTTTTAATTTTTTGCAATTTGCAGAACCGTGTCAGGTTCTATCTTGGTCAAAGTATGATACGCGGCAATAAAAAATATATATTTACATAATTTTAACCATAAAAATCATCAATACATCTCTCTAAGTTAGATTTCGTGCAGAGTCGTTAGATTTCGTTCGTTTGACGAATCTGCACGAAATATAACTTATAGAGATGTGTGTGTATGATTTTTATTTTTATCCTTAACCGATTCCGTATTTCCAGTTTTCAGAAATATAGATTTGTCGATAAATCGATTTCTTAGCGTCATCCCTACGTCAAGAATAATCGTAATTGACAACTGACTGACTGACTGACATTTCACATATTGTTTGGTGCTGTTGTTTCCTTGCGACTCGTGTTTTTTTTATTTGATATTCTGAATTTCTGACGACTCTTATTACGATTATGGACCCTGTAACCGCTCCCGACGACGACCTTGGCTTTACATTGGATTCTGTACCTGCCTCCCACGACGACACCGGCTTGCCAATGCATACCGTACCTGTTTCTCACGAAGGACTTGACACGAATATGGAACCTGATTTACACGAACTTACCACGGAGCCATCTCTGTGTCAACTGTGGCGTGGATACACGAAGACTTACCTTGAGCAATGTGGAAGTTCGGTCTGTAATACAGCAATGGATTGCACCACAACAAGTAAGTTAAGTGCTATAAAAACATATAAGTTACATATTCAACAACTTATAGTGCATAGCTACGTAACATAGGTTTGATTTGAATAATTCAGTTGGTTAATGTCAAGGAAACCATAGAAATAATAATTTTAGTTTGTAAGTGACATACAAGTAATTAATAGTAAGATCATCTAAATTGTATCATGAAACCGGTGTAATTCAACGGATAGGTTCTTTATACATAAAGCAGTTTTGATGCTACAACATATTAAAAATAGTATCATGAGACTGGTGTAATTCAACGGATATGTTCTTAACCCTTTTGATGCTAGAGCATGTTAAAAATGGTATTATGAGACCAGTGTAATTCAACGGATATGTTCTTTATACATAAAACCCTTTTGATGCTAGAGCATGTTAAAAATGGTATTATGAGACCAGTGTAATTCAACGGATAGGTTCTTTATACATAAAGCCCTTTTGATGCTACAGCATGTTAAAAATGGTAAGTATCATGGGACCAGTGTAATTCAACGGATAGGTTTTTTATACATAAAGCTGTTTTGATGCTACATCATCTTAAAAATGGTATCATGAGACCGTTGTAATTCAGCGTATATGTTCTTTATACATAAAGCCCTTTTGATGCTACAGCTTGTTAAAAAAATGGTATCATGAGACCGGTGTAATTCAGCGGATAGGTTCTTTTATACATAAAGCCCTTTTGATGCTACAGCTTGTTAAAAAAATGGTATCATGAGACCGGTGTAATTCAGCGGATAGGTTCTTTTATACATAAAGCCCTTTTGATGCTACAGCTTGTTAAAAAAATGGTATCATGAGACCGGTGTAATTCAGCGGATAGGTTCTTTTATACATAAAGCCCTTGATTGGGCTCAATCGGAGATAATGAAAGAAATGGACTGTAGTTTATAAAATAGGTGTAATACCATAATTTACAGTAATCAACGTATGAATATGAAACAATGAAATGCCCGTAGTGGCGCGCGTCTGTGAGCCGAGTGTTGAAGGGCGCGCAGCGGCCGTCGCATACCGGGTTCGGTACCCCGACACCCCGCGCTGTCCCCGGAGTCAATCACGCGCCGATGTGGTGCGCCGACACCCTTTTGATGCTAATAGGTATAAATTCTGTTTATGACAGTATGCAAATAGGTTTCAGATAATAGTCTGGTGTGTCATCAATGTTGGATGTTGGCAAGGAATGCACAACAGCATTCTGCACCACAAGAACAAAGTGTTGGGCATCGACAAATATGTGTAAACTGTGGTCAATCTGTATTAAGAAGGCGCTTTCATCATCTTTATCAAAGTAATACAGGCACAAGAGACATACAAATAAGAACTATTATTGCAGAATGGATTATACCACGTCAGGTGAGTGCTATTAACATTTTAAGTTCTACCTTTTCAAGTGCTATGTGTTACCTGCGGACATAGGAGATAACCTGTGATGTCTAATACCTATGCATTATTACAACATATTACTTTAAAAAAAATAAGGCTTGTGGTACACACGGCTTTCCTTACAATGGTAAGGAAATCCTATACAATGCGAGATCAGCATATACTGGAAATGTATAGCTTGATCTGTAGCCGCGCTTACCCTACAGTTTGACCCCCAAAATACACGTCCAGGCCTAGTTTGGGGGTTGAGATCTGATTTGTGGCAATACATTTGTGTGCTATTATTATGACTGGTTTGTAACACGTATTTCTTAGTGTCAAATATTTTTTTTTGTTTTTATTTTTTTTTATTAGTTTATTAGATTCTTAATATGCAAGTTACGAATGTTTTTTTTTTGTATAATTTCAGTTAACCTCAACAGATCTGGTTTGCCATACTTGTTGGACTCGAGCAAGACGTGCAATACCTCAATTCACACAGGCATCTACTTCAACTCAAGCACTACCCACAGAACCATCCCACAACGAAGCTGGCAACACTGAAGCAGCCAGCAATAAAGAATTAGATACAGCAGAACCTAGCACCATAGCTGAACCAGCTCCTGAAGCAACTAGATATCTGCCAAATTATATCAGGGCTCCAATCAGCCAGCAGTACTGCTTTTATCCTAGATGCAATCAACCAGAGAGGCTTACAGTGCCTGCATATTTACGTACAAGATTGTTTATTGATTTTAATTATTATGTTTCTTCATCAAATAGGATATGTAGCTACCATAAATCTAATACTTTTGGAAATGAGTTAACTGAAGTGGAAAACCCAATCCATACATTCACAGCAAGGCAAATAGAAGACTTTACCGATTTATTAAAACAGTCGCAGTCAGTTCATTTAGACTTTGAAAATATAGAGAATTTGGACAGCTCAGTTGTTCATTACTGGTTTGGCCTGCCAATAGAAGATATCCTAAATATAATTAGAGAACTACCAAGATTATCGGTTATGCACAGAGGAAAAACTGCTCTTGCAGCATATTTAATGAAATTGAGGACTGGAGACAGTGACGAAAGGATTTCTTCATTATTAAACATCCCTAGGAGTACCCTAGAAAGACTTATGGGAAAAGTGAGGGAACTCTTAAACCAAGATTTTGTGCCACAGCATCTTGGTTTAAATCATATTAGTCGCGAGGAAATCTCATCTAGAAACCTGATTATTCCAAATGGGCTTTTTGGAGGCGAAGAAAGAAGGCCTATTGTTATTTTAGATTGTACCTACATTTATATACAGAAAAGTTCAAATTATTCATATCAGAAAAATACTTACTCACTTCACAAATACAGGAACCTTGTTAAGCCATTTTTAATTGTCTGTTGTGATGGTTACATTGTAGATGTGTTAGGCCCCTATCCAGCAACTACCTCAGATGCACAAATAATGTTACAGGAATTTAGTGACGAAAACAGTCCCATGAGACAGTACTTTCAGACTGATGATGTTTTTATTTTGGATAGGGGCTTTAGAGACTCAGTGCCATTATTAGAAGGAACATGTCATTATTCCGTTCACACACCTTCATCCCTTCAAGCGGGCGAAACCCAATTGTGTACACTAGAAGCTAATAAAACAAGATGTGTAACAATGTGTAGATGGATTGTTGAGGTGGTTAATGGTATTTTTAAACATTCTTTTAAATTATTTAGGCAAGAGTTTTTTAATAATGCTTCAAAACACATAATGATTGACTTTGCCATTGCCGCTTCAATAATTAACCGTTTTCATCTTCGTATAAGAGACAGACCAGATGCCAGTTTAATATTAGAAAATGTTAGACGATTTCTATATGTTAATAATCATTTAGCTGATTTTGTGGAAGCCAATCAGTTAAATCGAAGGCATACACAATTCGTGAACATAAATGTAGATTCAGAAAACATAACTGAGTTTCCCCAACTCGCTTACAATGATTTAATATTATTTGCATGTGGAACATATCAGCTAAAACAGGCACGCTCTTATTATGGAGAGCATATAAGAGCGCAAGGTTCTTATAGTATTGAAGTGTGCCCATTAAGGAATAATAGTGTTCTAGAAGGATTTCCTTTGGCTAATAACAGCATTTTAATTAGAGGGCGAATCAAAAGCCGACATATAAGTAGGAAAAAGTATTTTGTTTATATAATTGTTAAGAATGACGAAACTGGATTAGAAGCAATACGACAATATTGTTGCAATTGTATATCTGGTCGGAGGACAGTGGGGTGTTGTGCCCACGTGATGACAATTGTGTGGTTCTTGGGCTGGGCAAGGTTTCAATCAAATATAAATCCCCCAGCCCAATTCCTAGATGATGTGCTTGTCATTTATTTAAATGAGAACGAATAAAAAATAAAAAATCGAGAAGTATGTCTTTTGTTAAACTTGAATTTTTATATTATAATTTATAAAAGTCCAACCGAGTTCTATGTAAAAAATAGTGTTTGTTTCTTTATCTATGATGTCAACCCTAATGCCTTTAATTTGTTTCTTTCGTGGGCGTCATATGGCCAAACTTCTTTAGCATATGGGCCATTCCCTTTCTACGCATCAAAGCTATCGGTTTAAATTTTGAGGCCGCTATCATCTTACCTAACGACTACCCACTAACGACATGATAGCGGACATTTTGACCAAACCTTTATTAAAATTAAAACATTCAAAATGTACATATTTACTAGGTTTAGGTTAGATGTATAAAGTGGAAATATTATAGGAGTGTGTACATAGTGATATTTTGGTGTGTTTTATTCGTTTAGTGTTTTATGTGATTTTAATTTTTTGTGTACAGTTTAAGCTTTGCGGGGGAGTGTTGGAACTACAATGGTAACACAACCTGGCAGCTTTCTTATTCTAAGTTTGAATAGTTTTCCATCGGATTATGTTTTTTTACATTTATATTATTTATTTATTTATTTATTTATTATAGGTCCACCAACAATTATATATTAACAATTATTATATGTGATATAAGCTTATATACCTAACAAAAAAAGGGTTTTTCTTACGCACACATGGGGTGCATTCGACACTTGAGGGGTTAAAAATAATGAATACTTCGTATACAGATACGGCAAATGTGGCAAGTTACTACATAAAATTCCTCCCGAATCTTACACACTATAGGGTGTACTTCCCTTAGACCCTGTCTCCGTCACAAGGTGTAAGGGACACAACATGAGAATGTAACAAAACAACGACTCGGGTCGCTTGTAAGGATTCGTGACGTGAACTCTTAATTACCTCTTACTAGCTCAATCGCATAGTATTGACCTACTGCTTGTGCTTATAAAAGGAACTATACCCTTGGGCGAAGCAAACCCCAGACACAACATCATTACAGAGGGTACTACACTTGCAGGGAGTGCTAAGAGCATTAAATTCGCCAGCCAGATGCTTCCAACCACTTGCTTTTTCGGCATTTGTTGAAATTTTCCGATTTATAAGTCTGTGTATTTTTTCACAAGTTCCGTAAGTACTGATTTCTCGTCAGTGGTGTGATTTGCAGTACGTTCGCGATTATCTCCCATATTCACTGATTATATCCAAAAGAAAAAAAAACCAACACGACGAAAAAATTATGAATTGAGTTTGATCACAGAGTAAGACAATGAAAATTGATTGACGTTGATATTCAACATTCACAAAATAATGTTATACCATTCGGTCATTTTCGACTCATTCATTCAAAAACGTTTAAATTGTGAACTCGAAAAAAAACGTGGTTTGTTTAAACAATTGTTAAATGCTAGCGTAATCAATGATTATGTTGTAGTTGGTGAACTCGGGTCTTAGAGAGTAGACCCCATGTAAGAAACGATGAGACTCTATGAGTGATGAGTTTCAACGATTTGTTCTGCTGATCGTTCCGGCCGTCATTGGCGACGATCTTGAGTCCGTAACAGTCAGACACAGTACGCATCGGAGGTTTTTGAGGATCAGACTGATGTGAAGATAGAATGTCCCTCAACATTGAAACTGTTTGGAAACATTTGCCAAGAAAGTCGGGAGCATCGCATCTTTCTCCGTCATAATGTCCTGTGCATTGACAGACTAGCTCACTCTCCTCATTCAGGAAACAGACACCGTTGCTCAAACAATACTCATGGCACACGTTGACTTCACACCTTTCCCCAGAGTAACCGGCATTACATTAAATAAGGAAGTTATGAAACAGGGAATTCTCGTGTTGATGATTCCATTGTATCTGTTTTAAATAGGCTTTGACCAGTTGAATTCTAGAATTCGCCCACTTTGACAGCATGATCGTTGGCTTCACATGGTGCAGGTATTTTTGCACACAGAGCACCGCGGTTCAGTTCGCGTGGTGCCATTTTTGAGCATGAGTTAAATTTCTTGACTTTTATTATTCGATATATTTGGCGCTCTTTCTATTCTTTAAAGTCAACACTAGACCCTTCTTTTGCTTGGACTTTACTGGACTTTGGCAGATGCTTGTGGTTTTGTCGGACTGTGCCACACAAAAAAGTCTGCTTATCCATTAGAGTTTCTGCTAACAGTACGCTTGTGTAAAAAAACATCACTAGAGAATGCAACCCTTATCTGTTGGCCCATCTATTAATTCTATTATCATAGTAATTTGTTGAGGGTGATCTTGACCTGAAGCTCCATCCACTCGTCCAGTATGTATTTCCAGATTATAATGTGTAAATACAAAACATAAAATTCTCTAGAATATTACTCCCTACATTGATACCCTTCCCTGCATTGTTTTATAAAACATGTATTAAAATACAAAAAATATTTAAATGACTGACTCAAAATTAACAATTAAAAAATCTGGAATAAATGGAAAATATAAAAAAAATATAATTAAAGCTACAAGCATCCTAAACATCTATATCAGATTCATCGGACTTGTGTCATATGTCAGTTCTGTATATAAAAGCAACGGGTGTTAATGTACAGTGGTTCCGTATGAAATAACACGCAATAGCACAAATAAATCTTTGTTTTAAACTAAGCGCTTACAAACTCTTAGCACTGTGCTTAACTCTACGAGTGGCAAAATTGTTTAACCTATCACGGGATATATGTGAGGTTTTAAGCTTTTGATGTTGGTCTCCCAATTCCCACCACAATGGCTAGCAGCCGGGACATTGAGGGCCCAATCTATGCGATTTGCACGTTATGACCAAATTCAGTACTAGACAAATTAAACAAATTTATAGGCGAAAAAACATTTTGCATTTTCGATACTCAGTTGGTCACAAAGGTGATCCACCGATGCGGCGACGCATGTGCCCAACAAAGCGCAACTGTTGATTCCGAAAATGCAAATATATTACTAAAATTAATGCGAGGTTGACAAGAAACGAGAATATTTTTAATAAGTTGAGTGAGTGCGAGAATAGCACAAAGTTCGAGTCGAGCGAGTGAAACAATATTTCGAGGAGAAACCTTCGAGAAGCGGGTCCACAATTTGACAATGTCTTCTGGTGGGTTTTCATACCAATCACACTCGCACAACCAAAGCTGCTTAATTCGGAGGTTTGCATACAATACGACAGGTGCAACAAATCTCATTACGTCCCATATTTTTTCGAATCATGATAATTTATGGTGCGTGTAGTACAAATATGAGAAGGTGTACCAATTTTTATTCCAAAAAAGTCAGTTCGAATTATAATAAAGTTCGAATTGACCAGCCTGCATAAGATCGATCATTTCATATGCGGTGGACACGACCATCACTATCACCAGAGGTCGTGCGAGAATAAAATTCTTCACATGTTTTATCATCTGGGCTGAGTACCGGAGGGACGATCACTTCCTCCAATTCCCAGAATTTTCGAATAGCTGAATCCAACGGATCAGCTATACAACAATAAGACACGGTCTCGATTCTATCAACGCAGACTGGAGCGTCGCCTATAATGACGTAGCCAAGAACAGTTTCTAAAGCAAGAGGCGAAAGATGCGAAGACTGTCCTTGGACCTTATGCCTTCAAATCCACGAAGAGCAAGCCGCACTAAAATTCTGTTTTAGTGACTGAAAAATGACCCATCTAGCGGTTGCAACTTGTGTTTGGTATGCTCTGGCAGAGATAACATAATTATTCCATACTCTCTTGCAAGATTAATGGCATCAATGTTTTTCGTGTGCGTCGAATGTCCGTCTAAGATGAGAAGAACTTGACTCTCTTCTGACTTTTCCAGTTTCGGACACTTTATAAAATGTTCAAGCCATTTGATAAATAATACACTCACAATCCGTCCGTTTTCTGAGCAATCGTATAAGGTGTTTGGTGGAACACCAATCCATACAATCCATGCTTTAAGTCATCTGTCATTCTTTTAAGTTTATATATATATGAGCATGGGTGGCATGAATTCACCAGCAGCGTTCATACAACAAATGCATGTAGTGTTGACACCACGCTCACCACTAGCAACAGCCCCGACCTGGTGTTTCCCTTTTTGAGCCAAAACTCCTCCCTCCAAAGCCTTACTCGTCCATGATATACATTTTTTCAGCTGTGAATTGACCCATATCTACGATTGATTCGTATTTGTCAAAGAACGCCATAACCGATTCTTTGTTGAATACTTTGCAGCGAGCCATTGATGTTGCTTCCGGAGTAGGTGTAATCCGGATATCCGCATTACCCGGACATCTGCCGATTTTCAAATCCGGATTTTACTTGATCAACATCCGGTTTTTTCGGATATTACGTATAGTTGTATTTCTCTTTTAAATATTCAATAAAAAGCTGTCGTCTGTAAAGTAAATAACTTTTTACTATTTTAATATAGTTAATCACTCTTGCAATTATTTATTCACTTCACAAATCACAATTCTTAAGTCAATTTAGTGACAGAGATCATAACAACATGACCACTTGTTAACTTTATGTTAAACTCACATCCGTACTGCACGCATATTCAAGATTGTACCTATTGTACGAGTATTATATCGCCCGCAAGGTCGCTTCTCGCTTAAGAGCGTCAACTTTGCGAGCGCTGGCATCGTAGCATTTCTAAAGGTTTTCTTGATTATTTTAATAAATTTAAATCAAAGGACAATTTCCTCTCTCAAATTTTTAGATCAATGGTAGGTATTTTTAAGTTTTTATGCTATTTTTGACAGTTATTTTGGTATTTACTCATAGAAAATAATTGACAACATTTCATTTTCTAAGAGTAAATACCAAAATAACCGTCAAAAAAAACGGGCCAAGTGCGTGTCGGACCACGCACAATGAAGGGTTCCGTAGTTGAAAAGAAATCATCCCAAAAACCAAATTAACATTGGATATAAAAAAAAAAAAATTATGTCATAAAATTACAAATTCACAATTTTCGGACTTTTTCCTTTACTTGTGCTGGGAGACCTTGCTTCTTGCCAAATTTCATTATTCTAGGTCAATGGGAAGTACCCTATGGGTTTTCATTTACTTGCGACAGTTGCGAGTATCAAAATGTCAAAATGGCCGTATTTTTTTATTGCGTTGACTTAAAAGCTTGAATTTTTTAGGACTTCAAGAGACTAGACTTACGTATTTGATATCAATTTCAACTTGATACCTTTACGCGTTCCTGAGAAAAAGGGTCTTGACAGACTGACAACTTTGAATATATTTTTTTATTGATAGAATTACAAATGAACAATTTTCGGACTTTTTCCTTTATTTGTGTTGTACGACCTTGCTTCTTGCCAAATTTCATGATTCTAGTACGACGGGAAGTACCCTATAGGTTTTGATTTACTTGCTATTATCAAAAAATGTCGCATATATGGCTGTATTTTTTTATTGCGTTGACTTAGAGGTTTGATCTTTTTGGAAATCTAAGGGACCATAGACCTACGTATTTGATATTAATTTCAGCTTGATACCTTCACGCGTTCCTGAGAAAAACGGTCTTGACAGACAGACGGACAAACAAGTGATCCTATAAGGGTTCCGTTTTTTCCTTTTGAGGTACGGAACCCTAAAAATAGCATACATACTTATAATTCTTCTAGTAGCACTCAAAAGAAGAATATAACAAATAATCGGTACAATTACATATATACCCAACCCTCACAATTTTTATGAAGAGCGAAGTACACACGACTGTCCTTTTGAAAATCCTTCAAACGGGTTTATGAGTCAGTCATCTTCTGCGTAGCAACCGACTTCTTCAACAAATGATTTATACACCACAATTCGAGTAAAGATGGCACTATTTGATGAGAATGGACAGAGAAGCAGGAATTTAGAAAAGGTTTACAATTTACTTTTATCAATACCACCGACCAGCGTTGAAGCAGAAAGAGTGTTCTCTGCTACAGGATATTTATGTAACTATTTAAGAACTTCCATGAAAGAAGATTCATTAGATAGTTTAAGCTTTTTAACACCATATTACTAGAATTTGGATAAAAACTAATTTAAGAATTAAACTTAAACTTTTTGCGATGTAGTCATTTTGCGACTTAGGTATTTTGAGATTTAGACATTTTGAGATGTGGACTAAGAGCGACGTGGTCAATTTGCGATCCAGTCATTCTGATACCAACCCATTGAGACATTGTCTTTTAGTTTAAGGGCAAGTGTTAAGGATTGTAAACTAAACGCTGTCTCTGTACTGTTTGTCAGCTGTCAATCACATCTGTCAAATAGATTTGTCATGTCGTTCCTTTTTGATAAAAACCTCTCTTTTACTATTATGCTGCTCCGCTCTCTATACATTAAATCTGGCGTCATCTCATTTAATTGTGTTTCTTTCCAACCAATAACCCATCAGATCAGAGCTGCACTCCTGGGGTGGCAATATGTTAACGCCTCGCATATGTGAGCAAGTGCATGCACACATATGCAATCGACGTATGTCATCGTGGAAGATTCCTGATGACTGAGACGCAACCGAGGCGCGCGCCATCTTTCAGTTTTTCTACTTAATATAATTTCTTTGATGAGAAAAATGTCACTCTCATTTTTACACGAATGACAAATTACCTTTATGTTAAATTAATTATATTATCTCATTTGGAAACCATTATCGTTATTTATTTTCCATTCATCGCTCTACAACGGCATCATCGCATATACCTACAGTGTTTATGATTGGGGGTTTCTCAATGACTATGGCTATATTAGCCATTTACTCCGGCTCAGTTAGGCTACAATAGCAGCAGCCCTAACAAATGAAGTAAATAAATTAGATTTTGAGCAATTAAGTCTAATGTCTGATGAAGAATGCCATTACTGGACTGGCTTGTCGAAAGTAAACTTCATGTTAATAATAAATGAAGCTCCCTGTTACAATTCAAAAACTATACGACTGCTCTTGCAATATTTTTAGTTAAATTAAGAACAGGGGAGCCACATTCGACATTAGGACAACTATTTGAAATGTCTACATCATCTATTTCAAAGACAGTAAGTATTGTAAGAAATACATTAAATGAACAGTTTGTACCACTACATATGGACATTGGCCATTTGCCAAGAGATGAAATAAGTAATCACAATTTAATTAAGTATACCAGAAGGTCCATTTGGTGGTGAGGAAGGAGGCAATATTAAGGCTATTGTTATCTGTGACGGAACATATATTTATTTACAAAAATCATCAAATATTTATTTCAGAAACAATCATATAGTTTACAAGGTAGAATTTTTTTTAATAGTAACAGCAGACGGTCACATACTTGATGCCCTTATGCGGCAACTGTGTCGGATGCTGATATAATGAAGCAATTGTTTAGACGTGATACTAATGAGCTACGGCAATATTTTAGAGGAGACGTTATTATTTTAGATAGAGGATTCAGGGACGCAATTCCATTTGTTTTTTCCATTGTTTATAAACCTGAATCTCTGAAGCCTGGTGAGACACAGTCGCCTACATTACAAGCAAACAGATCTAGATTTGTAACAATGTGTAGATGGATAGTGGAAGTAGTAAATTGTAGGTTTAAGAGAGACTTCAAACTACGTAGTAAGAAATGATTTCAGCAATAACGCCGCTATCCATCTAATAACTGATTTTAGAATAGCAGGGGCCATAATGAATACTTTCCATGTACCCATTATAGATAGACCAGCATGGCTATTCACAATGATACGATACGGTTTCTTACCGTATCGAACGCCAATGTTATCGACGAAGTCCCCTAAACGCTATTTACAAATCCGAAACTGTACAATTTTGAGAGTTCGTATAGGGTATGAAGACATCAATTCTTCCGACAGGTAATTGCTGTCGGAAGTGATATCGAACAATAAATATTGTTTAAAAACATAGTTATTTAGGCATTATATGGAGTATTTAACTACATAATGTATGTAAAGTTTTATTATTGTTTTGACCGCTGCTTAGATCCAAGTATATTTATATAGGCGCTTACTGCATAACACTTAAATTGGTCAGTGGGTCGTCTTTGGGGCGGGACTTTAATTTAAATTATTTGGCTAGATGGTTTAATACACCCACATGTATTACTATTGACATCGACCAGGCACAATTTAAACTCTATTCTAACCCTATTACTCTACCCTTTATTTGGTACCTAATACTTAAGGGGATGCGCTAAGGTAGCCCGCGAAATTCTATTTTTTTTACGTTTTTTTGCAATTTGCAGATCAGTGTTAGGGTGTATGTTGATTAAAATATGATTCGCCGCCATAACTAATATGGCTTTACTGAATTATAATGATTAGAATCAGCAATACAACTCCGTAAGTTTGAATTGACCTCAAATCTGGCGATTTCATGAAATCATGAGGTTTAAGGTCAATTCTAACTTACCAACATCCCAATTCCCAACCTATTTAAAACATAATAATTAAATAAAAATATCACTTTCCCTGGCAAATCAGCTCAATTATTAAACCACAATAGTATAAATCAAATATAATAAAACAAAATGAACAAAATATCGCAAAATAATCAAATAACCCTTTTTAATATAATATTACGTAATTCTTAAATTAGTTTTTATCCAAATTCTAGTAATATGGTGTTAAAAAGCTTAAACTATCTAATGAATCTTCTTTCATGGAAGTTCTTAAATAGTTACATAAATATCCTGTAGCAGAGAACACTCTTTCTGCTTCAACGCTGGTCGGTGGTATTGATAAAAGTAAATTGTAAACCTTTTCTAAATTCCTGCTTCTCTGTCCATTCTCATCAAATAGTGCCATCTTTACTCGAATTGTGGTGTATAAATCATTTGTTGAAGAAGTCGGTTGCTACGCAGAAGATGACTGACTCATAAACCCGTTTGAAGGATTTTCAAAAGGACAGTCGTGTGTACTTCGCTCTTCATAAAAATTGTGAGGGTTGGGTATATATGTAATTGTACCGATTATTTGTTATATTCTTCTTTTGAGTGCTACTAGAAGAATTATAAGTATGTATGCTATTTTTAGGGTTCCGTACCTCAAAAGGAAAAAACGGAACCCTTATAGGATCACTTGTTTGTCCGTCTGTCTGTCAAGACCGTTTTTCTCAGGAACGCGTGAAGGTATCAAGCTGAAATTAATATCAAATACGTAGGTCTATGGTCCCTTAGATTTCCAAAAAGATCAAACCTCTAAGTCAACGCAATAAAAAAATACAGCCATATATGCGACATTTTTTGATAATAGCAAGTAAATCAAAACCTATAGGGTACTTCCCGTCGTACTAGAATCATGAAATTTGGCAAGAAGCAAGGTCGTACAACACAAATAAAGGAAAAAGTCCGAAAATTGTTCATTTGTAATTCTATCAATAAAAAAATATATTCAAAGTTGTCAGTCTGTCAAGACCCTTTTTCTCAGGAACGCGTAAAGGTATCAAGTTGAAATTGATATCAAATACGTAAGTCTAGTCTCTTGAAGTCCTAAAAAATTCAAGCTTTTAAGTCAACGCAATAAAAAAATACGGCCATTTTGACATTTTGATACTCGCAACTGTCGCAAGTAAATGAAAACCCATAGGGTACTTCCCATTGACCTAGAATAATGAAATTTGGCAAGAAGCAAGGTCTCCCAGCACAAGTAAAGGAAAAAGTCCGAAAATTGTGAATTTGTAATTTTATGACATAATTTTTTTTTTTTATATCCAATGTTAATTTGGTTTTTGGGATGATTTCTTTTCAACTACGGAACCCTTCATTGTGCGTGGTCCGACACGCACTTGGCCCGTTTTTTTTGACGGTTATTTTGGTATTTACTCTTAGAAAATGAAATGTTGTCAATTATTTTCTATGAGTAAATACCAAAATAACTGTCAAAAATAGCATAAAAACTTAAAAATACCTACCATTGATCTAAAAATTTGAGAGAGGAAATTGTCCTTTGATTTAAATTTATTAAAAGAATCAAGAAAACCTTTAGAAATGAAAAAGGTCAAGTAGTTTATCAGGAATCTCGTTACCATAACACAAGCATTAGGTTGCTTAGCTTGGGACTAGATGGCGTTGTGTGAAATGTCCAAGGATATTTATTTATTTATTTATAAACTTTTGTTTGTCACCATGACATAACCTCTATATGTCACACAGTTCACAGAGAATAAATTAGTTTTTAAGTCGTACGTACAAGACATTGTCGATGGTCGTGTTTATCCATTCGCGGCCATTATTAACCTGCACCGCCACCTGTCCACAACCATGTGCACTAATTACGTTCCCATTACCGACAATCACTGATTTATTCGACAACGAAGAATATGTTTTAAATATCTCGATCACAGCACATATGTTGGCTTGCCCCGGTGTCCACTAACCACTGTGACTGTTGAAAATGTCCACTTGAACTGGCTATTACAAACGCGTTACTGTTTTTGTCCTTATTTTTCTTAAACCAACATTCGCTTTTAACATGACCCAATTTATTGCAAAAGAAACACTTTTTATCCGATTGATTGATATTTTCCGCACTGTCATTACGATTGCTTACATTAATCCGACACTCGCTTTGATAATGTCCCATTCTGTTACACTTGTAACATTTCACGTTCTTCTTATCCATTTTGTTAGCAACAAAAGCGGATGACTACTGGGGCACCTCCCCCCTTTCTTTCAATCGTTCCTCTTCTATCAATAATCTTGCGACGAGATTATCGTATGTTTGTTTATCATCCGGCGCCGACTCCCACGCGGACACAAAATGTTTGTAACATTCTGGAAGCGACATCAAAACCTTTGTAATCACAAATTTTTGGGAAATATCTTCTCCCGTCTGCTTTAATTGGTTTTTTAATTCTTCAATTTTAGACAAAAATACAGACATTTCTGCGCCTTCCTCGTACTTATATTAGAAGAAACGTTGTTGTACGATATGAATGCTAGTTTCCGACTTTTGTTCATAAACACTAGCCAGTTTCCTCCACATCTCCGCGGACGTAGTACAAGTTATGATATGCATCATCGCATTTTCTGACATTCTAGTCACAAGCCATGTTTCGGCTCTTGCGTTTTTCTTCTCCCATGCTTCCTTAGCAGCCGCCGCCTCCGGCTTCACACTTATCCCTTCTACCACATCTAGTAAGTCTTGACTCCGTAGCAGAATGACAGATTGAAATTTCCACAAATTCCAATTTTATGCTCCCTCCAGCATTATATGCAAACCAGGAGTTCTAAAGTTGTCCATCGTCGTGCTTACTTCCTGCTCGTCCCGTCCTTGATGAATCAAGTAATTTTCCTTCCTGCTGGCCTACCCTCACGCGTGCTCCGCGCTGATGCCGACAGTATTTTTCGACGAAAGCAGTATCCGACCCTTTGTTTTGCTCACAGATACAGGATTAGGTGCCTGGGCCCATAACCTGATAAGAATTGAAGCAAAACAACAGGTTTTATAGAGACAAAACGACTTTTATTATTTTTCCATTTCAACGCTCTATTAACAATTGAATACCTACTATAAAACTTTTCATCATTATGTATATGGCCAACAGTATTGCTAACTAAAAAGTACTTATTACATTGACCTATTCTAACAAATCATATTCGAAGAAGTCAATTCCAACAAAAACAACTTGGTAACCAGGCGTCCCGTGACTGCTCTATTTTTTTAAATAACTTGTAATACCAAAAACTACTTACGTGACTCAAGTAAAGCCTTACAAGATGTAGGCACAGTATCATCGCAAACATAAAATTCCTTCTGGGTCGAAGGAGTTGTTGTTCCTGAAAAGATTTAAAATGACATTTTAGCAAACATAATTGTATATTATTGTTTACTAACTTAACTACTAACTTAACAATATATTGCATTTAAAAATATTTCATCTAGGCTGAAATATGTCTAAAATATGTCTTGTATCATTATATGAAATACACTGAAGCAAATGAGACTGTAGACTGGTATTTTTACTATTAACATAATGTACGGTTATTGCTATATAAGATTTCTGAACAATTGAGGTCCAGCAGTCGGTGGTGATAGCAGCATACTTGACATTCTTTAAGTTTTCTTTAATTTCTTCACATTTAATATTGTAGTATTTCTGTAAAAGTGCATTTGAAAGAGTTTTTCTGGACGGAATTGGATAGGCAGGATTTAATTTATTTATAAAATTTCTAAAAGATTCGGTTTCCACGATGCTGAACGGCAAATAGTTTTTGGATATCAGTTTTACTAAAGCTTCGTTTAAAGCTTCGATTTGTTTTACAGACATTGATCTCTGTAAGTATTGTCTAACGGAAGTTGTATTTTTTTTTGGCTGACGTGAAAAAGTGATTTTGTAGCGGAGTGCTGCCTAGGATTTCAGGGAAGTCAAAGCAAACGACGAAATTATAGAGAGACACGCGTATCTGCCGACATTTATTCATAAAAGGAAGGAGAAGATACCAGTAGCAAAAAAACAATTAAACTTCACATATAAAGCAATGTTGCTATTCTAAATAAATGTTGAGAATACCATTATTTATTTAACACTTCCCCTTATTCTCAACATTCATACTCTACAATACTTCTATAGAGCTAACAAAGAACAAGTGACTACCTACATGCAGACTAAACATTGATTGACTCTACATGCAATCTTCACAGTCATGCGCAATAATGTCAACATAAAATCATTTACATTTAATACATAATGTCAACAGTTAAAACATTAATAGCTATATAAAACAACAGACAACAATTTATCAACTTAAATTTAAATCTTTTACAAAATTATTATGTTTTACAGAACAAAGTGGTTTTGTGAAAATATCAGCTGTCATATTACTTGTAGGAACATATCTTACACTAACATTGTACTTTTGTATTAGATCTTTAACAAAATGGTATCTAAGGTCTATATGTTTTGTTCTTCTGTGAGAATATTCTTTAGCCAATAGCAATTTTTGAGCGCTTTGGTTATCATTATAAATAACTATACTAGGGCGTTTATTGATAATTTCATACATGAAATTCTTAATAAAACACAATTCTTTCGCTACATCACATATGGCTACATATTCTGCCTCTGTACTGGACAAGGCTACGCAACGCTGTTTCCTAGAGTCCCAGCTAACGACATCCCTGCCCAACTTTACAACAAAACCTGTGTAAGACTTCCTATCCGACACATCATTTGCCCAGTCAGCATCAGTATAAGCTTCAATATTTAAACTATTACTTTTGTAAAAACAAAGTCCATGATCTAAAGTGCCTGCCAAATATCTTAAAACACGTTTGGCAGCCATCCAATGACTGTTATCAAAATTAGTCAAAAATTGGCTCAGCTGACTAATACAAAATGTTATGTCGGGCCTGGTACATACAGATAGATACATTAAACAGCCGACTAACTGTCTGTATTGATAAATGTTATCACCTAATGGTTCTGATTCTGACTTTAACAATTTATTATTCATTATCATAGGTGTGGAAACAGTTTTACAATCAACCATATTAAATCTCTTAAGTAAACGTTTTATATATTCTGTTTAGTCCAATTTTAAAACCCTTTCATCTCTAGTCAGTCGCATACCTATACAAGATTTGAGTGGACCTAGGTGCTTAACTGAAAAATTACTTTCTAACAATTTACACAAGTTTTTAGTATCACAAGTACTTAAAATATAAAAGTCATCCACATACAAGGCAATAATGGTGAGTTCCTTATTATTTCTATTCACATACACACATGGCTCACACTTATTTTGTATGTATCCGTTTTCAATTAACAATTGGTGCACTTTCAAATTCCACATACGACTGGCTTGCTTTAAACCATAAATACATTTAGATAAAAGACACACCTTATTTTCATCAGAAACAAAACCTGTAGGTTGCTCCATATATATCCTTTCATCCAAGTCTCCATGTAAAAATGCCGTAGTCACATCTAAATGATCCATCGACATATTATAGTGGTGTGCAAGGGAAAATAAAATACGCATTGTTGAATGACGTACGACAGGAGAAAACGTGTCGGAAAAATCTATTCCCTCTTTCTGACTAAACCCGCGAGCAACTAAGCGAGCTTTAAATCTATCAAAGTTTCCCGATGTATCATGTTTCACCTTGTACACCCATTTACATTTCACAATATTGGAATTTTCAGGCCTCTCTACTAACTTCCATACTTTGTTTTTCAATAATGATTCATACTCATTCTTCATAGCAATTACCCATTCATTGCTATTTGAAGATGAAATAGCCTGTTCGTAGGATTGCGGTTCATCAAATATTGAGTTGGCAAACATACTCATTTCGTAATCACCATACCTGATAGGTGGTTTACCACGATTACTACGCAAGGAACGGCCGCTGACAGTCACAGGGACCTCCCCCGTACTAGTCGTGCCTCCTTCGCGCGCCAACACCTCTCCGGAAGATGCTTGTTGCGCCTCCAGCTCCTCTACAGAGAGTTCTCTGTCTGGCACACTGCCGCCATAGATTCCGCATCTGAAAATTCATACGAAAAATCATAAGTATGGTTCATTTCACACATTGAGATATTGTTTTCACAATTAGATTCATTATTACTATTATTAATTATGTCACTCTGAATTGAATTATTAATATCACAGATAGATTTCTCATTACGCTTTGTTTCAACTTGACCGCTCTCATTACTAGAACATTTAGAAACCAAACTATCAGAATTCAATTTATTAAAATATTCACGACATACAATTAATTCATTGCTATCATTTTCATGTCAATACATTTAAAATCTTTATAAAATTGACTTTCAACGAAATTAACATTCCTTGAATAAATGACCCTTTTTGGATTGGATGGCTCAACAAGTCGGTATCCTTTTGTGCTTTCTGAGTATCCTACAAAAATACACATTTTTGCCCTAGCGTTCAACTTACTTGTACGAGTCGGCTCTGGCACCAGAGAATAGGCTACGCAGCCAAAAACACGAAGATGATCCAGGTTCACTTTGTGACCAGACCACATCTCCTCAGGCAACTGTCCTGCTAAAGCAGCTGTGGGGCTACGATTCTTTAAATAAATAGCAGTCATAATAGACTCTCCCCAAAAACGCTTGCAGAGACCAGCTTGCAAAAGCATACATCTAGCCTTCTCCATAATAATCCTGTTAAGGCGCTCGGCCACGCCATTCTGCGGAGCACTATACGGTACTGTCAAATGGTGTAGTATGGTGATGTGACGCATATTTTCCCCAAACTTGTTTTACAAATTGTTATTTTTATTTTGTTGTGCTTTGCGTCATGTTTACCGCAAATAAACGTATTTCTTTCTTTTCTTCTTTCTTTCTATACCTTCCTTTTGCAGGTAAGTTACAAACTCCCTGCTACAATACTCACCACCGTTGTCAGAACGCAGGCACTTTATATGCAAACTTGTCTGCTTTTCAACTAAGGCCTTAAAAATTATAAAATAGGAAAATACCTCGGACTTCTTCTTCATTAAGTATCCAAACGACTTCCTCGAAAAATCATCAGTGAAGGTCAGTAGGTATCTTGCACCTCCCCAGCTGTCATCACTCATCGGACCAAGGACATCTGATTGGATGAGCTCGAGTGGCTGACCAGCACGTCCAGCTTGCCCCTTTGGATAAGCCTTGGCCACAGGCTTCCCCTCAAGGCAGGCTGAACACTGCTGAAGTTCAACTTTGTCAGCCTGAAAACAAACATTTCGTGCCGCATTGTTCATTAGAGCATTCATCCCATTCATACTAAGATGTCCCAACCGCCTGTGCCATAACTCAGCACTCAAATTTGACACAGCCAACTTTGCAGTCTGTGATCCCTGCACTTCATGTAGGGTAGCCATCGACTGCTCCTGATTGCAAACACCTTTCAACCTATACACCCCCTTGTTTAAATCAGCCGACATAATGCACCGACCATTAACTTCACATTCATCATAAAGTTGATGCTTGCATAGTCTGCTCTTCTTTAGAATTTTCTTCCTTTCTTAACCGCTTCAACTTGAAACACTTCGACTTAATGTGACCCGTTTTCTTACAGAAGTGACACACAACCGCTTTCTTGTTTTTACTGTTCGCTGCAAACGCAATAGTGTTTGAGCCGCTCCCAGTACCATTCTCAGTAGTATTGTTTTTCCGGTACTCTTCCTGAAGAAGCCTTGCACGAACAAGTTCTGAAGATAGTTCACTGGTGATCGATGCAGTCTCCAAAGCTGATACTAACGTATCAAATTCCTGAGGTAGGCTGCTTAAAAGTATTTCCGCAATCTCAGCATCTTCTACTAGTTTACCGATGTTGGCCAACTGCTGCACCAGCGTAAACACATAATCAATGTACGCTGTCATATTCGCGAACGTCGCAAATTCAACCCGATGCAGCTGACGAAGTAGACTCACCCGTCTGAACAAGCCCTTGTCTTCGTAAGCAGTAGTAAGCGTCTTCCAAGCTTCTTTTGCAGTTTCAATCACACTAATATTATAAAGGCGAAAGTTTGTGAGTGCGTGTGTGTGTGTGTGTGTGTATGTTTGTTACTTCTTCACGCTCATACGACTTTACCGATTTGGATGAAATTTGGTGTGTAGACAGCTTATACCCTGGATTAACACATAGGCTACTTTTTATCCCGAAAAAATGTAGTGCTCCCGTGGGAAGAGCAAGGAATTCAAATACATATTATGCTACTCTTTCAAACTCAAACGGCTCGACCGATTTCGATGAAATTTGGTGTGAAAGTAGCTGACACTTTTGATTAACACATATACTACTTTATATCCCGAAAAAATGTAGTGTTCCCGTGGGATGAGCAAGGAATTCAAATATATTTGCTTCTCTTTCAAACTCTAACGGCTCAACCGATTTTGATGAAATTTAGTAAGGAAGTAGCTGACACCATGGATTAATACATAGGCTACTTTATATCCTGAAAAATGTTATAGTGTTCCCGTGGGATGAGCACGGAATTCACATATATTTTTAGCTACTCTTTCGAACTCAAACAGCTCAACCGATTTTAATGAAATTTGGTAAAAGAGTAGCTGACACCCTGGATTAATACAGAGGCCACTTTATACAGGGTGAAATTGAATAGATGCGACAAAATTTAAGGGGGTGTTCTACGCATCAATATGAACAACTTTTACTATGGGACCAAACCTGAAATCGCGAAAAAAATATCAGCTGTTCAGTACATTTAATGTTCGCACAATTCGTCAAAATGTACTGAACAGCTGATTTTTTTTTCGCGATTTCAGGTTTGGTCCCATAGTAAAAGTTGTTCATATTGATGCGTAGAACACCCCCTTAAATTTTGTCGCATCTATTCAATTTCACCCTGTATATCCCGAAAAAATATAGTGGTCCCCTGGGATGAGCAAGGAATTCAAATATATTTGCTACTCTTTCAAACTCAAATGGCTCGACCGATTTTGATGAAATTTGGTGTGGAAGTAGCTGACACCCTGGATTAATACATGGTTTACTTTATATTCCCAAAAATTTAGTGTTCCAGTGGGATGAGCAAGGAATTCAAATATATTTGCTACTCTTTCAAACTCAAACGGCTCAACCGATTGTGATGAAATTTGGCATCGTAGTAGCTGACTTCCTGGATTAACACATAGTCTACTTTATACCCCGAAAAATGTAGTGTTCCCGAGGGATGAGCAAGGAATTCAAATATATTTGCTACTCTTTCAAACTCAAACGGCTCAACTGATTTTGATGAAATTTGGTAAAGGAGTAGCTAACACCCTGGATTAATACATAGGCTACTTTATATCCCAAAAAAATATAGTGTCCCCGTGGGATGAGCAAGGAATTAAAATATATTTGCTACTCTTTCAAACTCAAACGGCTCGACCGATTGTTATGAAATTTAGCGTGGTAGTAGCTGACTCCTTGGATTAACACATAAGTCACTTTATACTCTGAAAAATGTAGTGTTCCCGAGGGATGAGCAAGGAATTCACATATATTTTTAGCTACTCTTTCGAACTCAAACAGCTCAACCGATTGTGATGAAATTTGGCATCGTAGTAGCTGACACCCTGGATTAACACATAGTCCACTTTATACCCCGAAAAATGTAGCGTTCCCGAGGGATGAGCAAGGAATTCAAATATATTTGCTACTTTTTCAAACTCAAACGGCTCGACCAATTTTGATGAAATTTGGTGTGGAAGTAGCTGACACCCTGGATTAATACATGGCTTACTTTATATCCCCAAAAATGTAGTGTTCCAGTGGGATGAGCAAGGAATTCAAATATATTTGCTACTCTTTCAAACTCAAACGGCTCAACCGATTGTGATGAAATTTGGCATCGTAGTATCTGACACCCTAGCTTAACATATAGTTCACTTTATACCCCGAAAAATGTAGTGTTCCCGAGGGATGAGCAAGGAATTCAAATATATTTGCTACTCTTTCAAACTCAAACGGCTCAAATGATTTTGATGAAATTTGGTAAAGGAGTAGCTAACACCCTGGATTAATACATAGGCTACTTTATATCCCAAAAAAATATAGTGTCCCTGTGGGATGAGCAAGGAATTAAAATATATTTGCTACTCTTTCAAACTCAAACGGCTCGACCGATTGTTATGAAAATTAACGTGGCAGTAGCTGACTCCTTGGATTAACACATAAGTCACTTTATACTCTGAAAAATGTAGTGTTCCCGAGGAATGAGCAAGGAATTCAAATACATATTATGCTACTCTTTCAAACTCAAACGGCTCGACCGATTGTTATGAAAATTAACGTGGCAGTAGCTGACTCCTTGGATTAACACATAAGTCACTTTATACTCTGAAAAATGTAGTGTTCCCGAGGGATGAGCAAGGAATTCAAATACATATTATGCTACTCTTTCAAACTCAAACGGCTCGACCGATTTTTTGTGCGAAATTTGGTGTGAAAGTAGCTGACACTTTGGATTAACACATATACTACTTTATATCCCCAAAAAATGTAGTGTTCCAGTGGGATGAGCAAGGAATTCAAATATATTTGCTTCTCTTTCAAACTCAAACGGCTCGACCGACTTTGATGAAATTTGGTGAGAGAAGAGCTGACACCCTGGATTAACACATATGGTACTTTATATCCCAAAAAAATATAGTGTTCCCGTGGGATGAGCAAGAAATTCAAATATATTTGCTACTCTTTCAAACTCTAACGGCTCAACCGATTTTGATGAAATTTAGTAAGGAAGTAGCTGACACCTTGGATTAATACATAGGCTACTTTATATCCCAAAAAAATATAGTGTCCCCGTGGGATGAGCAAGGAATTAAAATATATTTGCTACTCTTTCAAACTCAAAAGGCTCGACCAATTGTGATGAAATTTGGCGTGGTAGTAGCTGACTCCTTGGATTAACACATAAGTCACTTTATAGTCTGAAAAATGTAGTGTTCCCGAGGGATGATCAAGGAATTCAAATATATTTGCTACTCTTTCAAACTCAAATGGAAGGACCGATTTTGATGAAATGTGATGTGGAAGTAGCTGACATCCTGGATTATCACATAGGCTACTTTATATACCGAAAAAGTGTAGTATTCCCGTGAGATGAGCAATTTTTTTGTGAATACTTTTTTCACCGATTAAATAATACACGTTTTAGTGTATCGCATAAACCGCGGGTAACACCGCGAGGCGCAGCTAGTACCATATAATAGTTGAAACAGTGTCGGTTTCATGCGTGTGATATCCGTGCTAATGCACGTTGTGATCTATGTGGATCGGTGTCCTCCCCGGTCACCGAACTCCACAAGTTTTCTAACACCAAATAACTCTTCATGGCAAACTTCCAGGTTTGGAAATTCGAGACACCCTCCAGTTTCTCAAATCCACTAAGTAAGCCATATCCCGACGATCCACCCGGCATGACTGCTGCATTGCCCGCCGTAGACGGCGCCAAGTCATCAGTTGCCATTTGCACTAAAGTGAAGTTATATTCTTACAACGATATCGACAATCGAATGCCACCGTTCTCCGAATGTACTTCTAGGATTTATCCTGGTCGTCCTAAGGATCCTGTGGACCCTGGGCCCATAACCTGTAGCGGAGTGCTGCCTAGGATTTCAGGGAAGTCAAAGCAAACGACGAAATTATAGAGAGACACGCGTATCTGCCGACATTTATTCATAAAAGGAAGGGATCAAATTTTGGGGGGTAGTAAGATTACCTTATCCTCTTTTTTGAGACCTTTACTTAAAATGGATGTCCAGTCCGGGGCCGGGGATAGCCCGAGGGTAAGGCGGCCAACTTTCCGAAAACTGAATGCGGGACTTAACCTTTCGTGGGGGGGGGGGGGGGTTAGGGATTAGTAGATGTAATTACCAAAAAGTTTTTGGCAAAAACACTTACATAATAAAAACACAAAACTTAGGTAGAAGTCATCCAGCACCGTTCTGCGCTTGCCCGACGACACTTTCGCGTACAAAGTTCAATTATGTACAATAAAATCAACAAGACCCTATCAATTTATAAACTAACCCTGCATAAGGTCAAGCAGAATCTAAAGCCTTGGTTACTGTCCCTCAATTACGACGAAACTGAGCAAATTCTAAAAACTCTTTCGTAATATCAATTCTAGCCAATGAGAGGCACTCAACTTCATCCTTTACTCGCGATCCCAGTAAATTTTTCCTGTACATCCAATTCAATTTACATACACACACACACATACTTCAAGCACACACCCACACACACCCCCACACACACACACCACACACATCACACGCACACACACAATCACCACTTCAGGCTCATTCTAAATAATTTTCATTTATTTATTTATGTTTTATTATTTTAGTCTTTTTATTTTTCATTGTTAATCTTATTGCATAAGTTTTTCAATAGTATTTCCTCCCGGGAGAGGGCACTGGCTCTTGTAACACAGGTTAACCACCTAGCACAAGTGTCAGGGACTTCACATTAATTGTAACCACTTCCTTATGTAATAAAGATTATTATTATTTATTTATTTTTAAAACCATATTTGTCACTGGAGTGACACTTTTTAACAAGCTCAGGATTTTTATTGATAATGTCATAAAAATCTTCGCAACTGCCCATATTAAATTTAAGTACAAGCAGAGCTTTTAGTGTTTCCACTTTTAGTGACGACTTTTCGGACGTCCACAGAGCATTCATTAAAGAAAATACTCTTTCGGTAGGCGCGTTCGTCCCTGGTAAGCAAAGCAGATACTGGACAATGAGCAAGCAGTTCTTTATCGGTATTCCAGTTTTTTGAAAATTTTCAAATACCTCCAACCATCGTTTTTCAGTGCTGTACTTGTTCTCCTCCCAGCCCTTAAGGATATCACTGTTTACGTAATTAGACACATAATTTACTTCGTCAAACAAGTTATCTTCGTTTAAAGTCGTAGCCAAACTAGGTATCTGCACTAATAACTGCTGATACGTCAGCTGTATGTCATTCCATTTCAGACTATGTTTTAGTTGAATCCAGGTCGACGTTTTGAACTCGTCATATTGATGCATATACTTTTCCAAATACTGGATACAATTGTTATAAAAGTTCCGAATATGTCCCATAAAATAATCTCTGTTGATATCGCCGCTCTCTACAAGATTTGTCAACTCATTTCTTATTGTCAGTGGAATATACTCATTTTCTAATCGGTTTGAATATTTGTTTTTTTAAATCAACTAAGAAGTGGTGGTTGCTGGTGTTTTACCAATAACCCTGTATAACTAGATAATAGATAGCAAAATCACAAATCTTTCACACACATACATGACACATACACACACACACACATACATGATACATGGCTAGCTGCGCCCCGCGGTTTCACCCGCGTATACCGGGATAAAAAGTAGCCTATGTGTTAATCCAGAGTATAAGCTACCTACATACCAAATTTCATTCAAATCGGTCCAGCCGTTTGAGCATGAAGAAGTAACAAACATACACACATACTCAAACTTTCGCCTTTATAATATTAGTGTGATTACCTAAAAGGTATAAGTATGTACCTACAACAAAGTATTTTTGGAAGTTTTTAGTATTTTGCTATGTATGATTATAGTCGGCTTCAAAATCACAGATCGTTTACTTAAATCTTGGACAGAGCACGGCCTAGAAAAAAAGAAGGACTCCGCGCCACGCGTATAGAAAGTGAAGCACCGTATCGATCTATGTGAGCGTGATTTGACAAAGACGGCCGGCCATGTTGTCACGTAATGGCGGCCGGGATACTATGATGTTAATGTGTGCGTGAGGCATGTTTGTACAAACGGACAATACTTACTGTGTTTCACTTTCGATATGCGTGGCGCGGAGTCCTTCTTTTTTTTCTAGTCCGTGGTACAGAGTATTCTTGTTTATTATTTCACCACTTATTATATGGTATGGAACCGACACATCATGTGTAAACAATTAAACTACAAGTAATACTAGTCCACAAATACTTATAGAAAAATTAATAAAAAATAAATTATAACCTGTAAATTAAAAAAGTTAATTTTGCAAACAAAATAAATATCAAAATAAATTCAGTAAAAGTAATCACTCTGTTTAGACAACCGAGCTGGCCACCTGCGGTGAACCATAGAGCATATCCCATTGTTCGCTGAACGTGTTTTTTTTTGTTTGCACACATGTTCAAGGATTCAAGGTCATTGACTCGTTGACCTAGTGATCCAATTCTACAGTGTTCTACTCAAAATTAAAACTCTACTTTTTGACCTAATTACTCGATCGATTTCGTTCATTTTTTATACATCATCAATTCATCAGCAAAGATAACAAGTATGAGGTTGGATTTATTGCAAATATGTGAGTTCCATACCGTACTTTTAGTACATACAAAAATAAGCGCTATCAGATATAAAATACAGGTGCTTTAGGTTAAACGTGTTATTATTCACACGTGTAAATGATTGCATGTGGAATAATATAATTAGATTTTACTATACAAATCGTCCTAGCATTCATATGCTTTGTTTTTCATTCTATAGCAATGTGCCCTGTAGTGTCCAATACTTTTCGGGTTTCCTGCAGGCTCAAATTCAATAATTGCCAAAATCAAATAAACTTTGTTATTTAATTTGATATTAATGGGAACATCGTCCTTGTTAATATAATTGTCATGAAACTCGAAAATTATTTAATCGTTCAGGTCATAACTAAATATTGCATGACCTATTATTCCACAAATGTGACTAATCATTTTTGTGTTATGATATTCATATTCAATGGTAAATACTTGTAATAATATTTATTATTATTTTCTTGACTAGCACATCTTTCGTTAGTACCTTTTCCTTGTTGCAGAAAAATTTAAATTGCATACATCCTCAAAAATTTTTGTGACATTACATTCACAACCAACAGTATAGTATTTACTGAAGAACAAAAAAGTTTGATTGGTAAATTTTCTCTTTTTTCGTAAAGCCTTATTTTTTGGTATTAGATAATAGTTTTACAAAAGACGTGAAAACTACGTCATTAGGGTCATATTCAAAAAAATTGTAAGTTACGGATATGAAACAGATAGGAAAACTATTTTGTTGTAACAGAAAAGTAACAGAGAGGAATTATTAGGGTAAGTTTATAATCACTTAATTTTTAAAGAAAATTAGAAGTACCTAATAATAAAAAGTAAAATATCCTGCTCTATCCTATTCGAAATGGCTTGAGATAAAATGTAAACGAACTCTAAAAAAAACTTGTTTTTTTTTTAAATACCTATGCTTAGTAAAATTATTAAAAAGAAAGAAACAAGATTTTTGAAGTTTTTGTTTACCTCTTGTCTCAAGCAAAATTAAAAGGATCTATAAAAGTATTTCTCTTTGGTCTAGGTGCATATCGGGATTAGTAATATTTTAATAAAAGACCTTTAGTGATAAATCAGTTTAATTTTGTTATAATCAGTATACAAATTTAACCAGGTGTTTACATGCTGCTTCATTTCAGCACAAATACACAATGTGTTTCGTGATATGTAAATAAAAGTGTAAAATAATAATTAGGTACATACCAACCTCTCGTTTCTGAAAAGCTTACCCAACAAGCTGTCATATGACTTATCAAGTGTAATTTAGGTTTTAAAAGGATTATTAAACTGACATTCTACTGCTCATATCTGAAAATGCAAAAATAAAAATAAAAAATGAAAATCAAACTTTTTAACCTGAGGGGTTAAAAAGTTTGATTTTGATTTTTTAAGTAATCATGTCTATTAAGGAATTACCCAAATTGCACTTAACACTACACAACTTTTGACTGGTCTTTTAGAAGACATAAATGCAGTATCTGGAATATTCATATGAAACTATCTCAACAACATTGAAGGTATATATTTTTAAACTTAAAAATTAAGTATTAACCGCATCGATTTGGTCAAATTGGCATTAAATACAACAATAACAAAAATAAAAATTAATCAGCCTTGATTTAGTCAAACTAACATTAGGTACGTTGTAGTCTTGTTATATTTGTAATAAAAATACACCTACAATATAAAACATATTGCATGTGTAACACTTATACAATCAATAACTGAAAGTATATCAAAAAGCTATAAATTCACAAGAGCAATAAGATGTGCCCAAATTGCTTCTGGCGAATGATCTGTAGAATCAGATAAAGTGCAGAAACATTGTGGTTTTTTGTCTTTCTTATACATGACACTGGTATGTAGGGAAATTTGATACTGAGACGCACCAAAATGGACAGCTTGTATTTCCTGATACATTTTACAAGTGTAATTTTCGGAAAAATCACAATGTATAATGACTTCGTTAGCCTGAAGATTATCTTTTATATATTTATACATATTGTACTGATGAGTAATGTTAAACGAGTGCTGTTTATAAACTTGTAGTTCTGCTTCAAACGACAGTATTAAATTTTGTAAATTTGCAGTCTTAATCAACTTTGTCATTCTTTTCGATACTTTGGTGACCTCATTTTTTTTGTACTGTACATTAATGGCAGCCCACTCTAACCAGGATACATTTTCATTATTTTTTGTTGTAGTAAAATCATAATTAACACAATTACTTTTACACTTCATACATTGTGCATACATGCACTGCTGAGATTTTGCGTCACAGACTAATGCGTCAATGAGATCATTAAGATTATTATATTCCTTTAAAACTTGGAGCTTTTTGAGTGCTATAAATTTAAATTCTATATTTGCATGCTTTTTGCAAATACAGGTATCACGGTCCGAAACCCTTGGCCGAAGAACATAAAAGGGTTTGTATCGAACGAACGTTGTATATGATACATTTAATCCTGTCTCTTCTTTAAATTTTTTGTAAATATCTGTTAAATTAGCGAGTAGATATCTTTTCTGTATTTTTTCTTTATTCAGTGTTTTAGTCTCCTTTTTTCCTGCTGTAGCTCTAGATACATCATCTTGTAAATAAAAGTTTGCAATAGTAGTAGCTAAGTTATTTTGTTTTTCATGCCCTAATTTTGATACTCTTATTGCTCCTTTTAAACCCACGAAGGAACTTAAGCGAGTTTGCAATTTGTATTGCCGAGCTAAAGTGTTATTAACGACTCTTTTTAGGACGTGTCGTTCTTGATTACAAATAGAAGACTTGTATGCACTTTCGAGTGACCTAAAAAAATTTTTTTTCTCTAATAGAGCTTGTTTCAATTTCTTTTTATCTGAGGTTCTTAGATTAAGCTTCTGAATAAAAGATTCTGTTTTTGATAGTGGAGATTCAGGGTTAACATTTTCTTTATCGGGCTCATTATCTTGACTATTTAATAATAATTTATATCTATATACCTTTTTTTTCAGAGCATTCACTTGTTTCTTCAGAGACTCTATTTTCATCTTGAGATTCTTATTTTCTTTAGATAATCTATAATGTTTCTTTTTATAACTACGACGATTCTCTTTCTTAATTTCAATAGGTGTCTGGTTTGTCTTATTTTTTTTTAATTCACGCCATTGCTTACGTCTTCTTTCTTTGTCTCGTTCAGACAATTGTGAAATCTTCAGGTATTTTCTCCTTTTATCTTCCGCTTCTTTCTTTTTTCTTTCTTCCCATATTTCAGGTTTATTAGCTCTCATTCGTTCTCTATAATTTCGTTGTCGTTCAGCCGGTGTTAGTGGCATATTGCCTACAAAAAAAAAGCTATTTTAAGATCAATAAAATTCAAATATATTTTTAAATAAAACTGTTGAGCTCGAAAACAGAAAGCACAGGAAACATTTCCAGAAAATCGTTGATTGCACATCGTTAAAAGCATTTTCCACGTTTTATTTTGACTGAGGATAGATTTTGATCGAATCTATCAAGCATCCATATTATTGCTTCGTGAAGATTACCTTCACAAAATTATCAAGGTAGGTAGGTACCATTTTTTTTATTTGTGCACTATGTGAACAAACCTTAACCGTTCATATCTGTTACGTCACAGAAAAAAGTAACCTATATGATAACGTATATGAATAAATTCCTTGTGTCTAACTTAAAAAAATCTCTTTTCCAATACCATTTCTTACTCTCTTACGAATCTTTTATTTTAGAGCAATTGTACCAATACCCATTTATTCTAGGCTGAGTTATAAAACATAAAAGTACTTACCGATGCTTTAAAAGTCTCACAGTAAAATGTAACTCTCAATTGTCGAATAATCACTACACCACAAAAATCACGACACCGTATGATGAACAAAATGGCCGAACGTTTTTGATTGGTCATTTAGTATGACAGTTCAGTGACAAATGTTGCCAGTAAAATAATTTTGAGTTCTACCATAAAGATAACAAAAATATAACATAACAGAAAAGAATAACAGAAATCCGTAAAATCAGGACACGCATTCATAAATTAATTATAAATATCACATCTTTTAGTTCATTATATATTTAGCGATTACATTGGGTTCGAACCATGCTCTGTTAAGAAATGAAATGCTTATGAATTGTTACATTAATATTTAATTATAAAATAATTTTAAATGTACCGCCGAGAATGTGGACACATGTTGCCTCTATGAAACAAAATCTACCCCTTGGCAGATTTTATTTGAAATTTTTAAGTTATTAAGACTTTTGGAGGATTTTGTTGTTTTATATTTTATTTAAACAAGTATACAATCTGTTTATTAGAGTATTCATAAGGTGTTACGTCTTGTTTTACGAATCACTATGTTGGACAATGACTTCTGAAACAATGCTAATTAGCATTGTTTCAGAACCATCCACTTCTTGTCTATATTTAACTCTGTCTTTATAAGCTACAGCAAAAGCTTGTGCACTCTGTTCAATGTGAATATAGACCGTTTTAATTTTGTATTTTAAACGTTGCAAAGCTTGCGCACATTTGGAATCTGTATCAATTAAATCAGTACTCATAAATTGATGTAAACATCAGTGGCGTAGCTAGCATGGGTGGCACCCGATGCGCATAATTGTGGTGTCACCCAAGAATGAAATCTGTTAAAATGAATTAACATTCAATAAACGTATAGTATGTTTTTATTTAATTATTACAAATAAGTCTTTCATAATTACAATAGAAATTTTGATAATAATAGATACTAATTACTTATACCTACATTTGTTTATACTAATCTAAGTGCAAGCACTAAAATCTCTTTTTAACCGACTTTTAAAAAAGGAGGAGGTTCTCAATTCGGATGTTTGTATTTTTTTTTTATGTTTGTTCGCGCATAACTTTGTCGCTTGCCAACCGATTTGAAAATTTTTTTTTTTTGTTGGAAAGGGTATACTTCCCAAATGGTCCATTTTTGTCAAAATCCAGTTCTGATGATGGGATCCTGGAGAAATCGAAGGAACTCTTCAAATATTATAGGCACACCTATAGCGATTTGGGTATTTTTTATAGTAGCTCGTGCATTTGCTCTCGGAAAGCACCACTTGGTGAAGTGGAACTGATGATGAAGACCACAGATGGCTACCGGAACTACTCAATGATAAAATAAATAATAATAATAATAAATAATAATAATAATGATAATGATAAATATTTCACGGGTTGCGATTCGATTACTTTAATATGGTTGCCAAGCAATTTCCGCTCGTCACACAATGCGTGTGGTGAGTGGTTGTTGAAGAGTTCTCCTGGTTCCTTACCACCAGAACTCCTCAACAATTAACGTCCCAGCATCGGGAAAAGCAATATTTTGTAACATGTGATGAGCAATTGACATTGGACTATTGCAACTTATACAAATTATAAACAGACCCACTAAAAAGCGAGAAATAAAAACTTTTTAACAAAAAAAAAACCGACTTCCAAAAATCACTACAAAGTGAAAAAAAACTTTGATTTCGGAAGTCGGTGACAAAAAAAAGAAAGTAAATAAAAAACGAAAGACACCGACTTCTGAAATCAAAATTATTTTTCACTTTGTAGTGATTTTTGCAAGTCGGTTTTTTTTTTTGTTAAAAAGTTTTTATTCCATTTATTCCTAGCTTTAACAGCTGCAAACTCACATAATTCCTCAATTGCAGCCACAGTCCCTTCAAAATTTGTAGCTAATACGTTTACTGCAGCATAATGAGCACTCCAACGCGTTGTTGAGAGTTTTTTAACAGATGCTTTGCTGTGTTTAAGAAACACTTCCCAGCGGCTAGTGGAAGCAGGAAAAAATGAAAAAATTGACTACTGTACCGAAAAATGTTACACAAGATACATTCTGTGCAAATGAGTGTTGGCCACATAAATTAATTGAATGGTCTATACATCCAACAAAAATAGCTTTGTTGTTCTTTGCTTTTATAATATCTTGCACTTCTCCGTGTATACCGCTCATAACAGCTGCATTATCATAACCTTGGGAACGACACAACATAACATCTAAGCAATCTTTTTCAAGCTTTTTAAAAATTTCGTCACTTAAATCAGCAGCTTTTTTTCCATGTAAAGGAAAAAATAATCTAGAGATGCTTCCATTTCTGTTTTTAGTATCCATTAACTGCAAGGCTGCGTCATCTATTGTCTTATTCAATTTTAACCTCATTTCCAAAGTTTTCCACTTTTCAAAATTCTCCAGATGTTCACTTAAAGCCTCATGGTCGGATATTTTGGGATTTAATTTCTACCACTTCTGGAATCCAGTTTCAAAGGTTTTTGTATTACTAATAATGGTGACAGCAAATAAACGACAGCAGAAGCAGTACAGGTTCTTAGTTATTGGAGAATAGACGATCCAAGACCGCAGAATTTTTTCACCATTAGGCATCACTTTATAAAACCAGTCTTTTGAAAGATGGCGAACATCACCTTTTATCTTTAACCCGTGCCTGAGCACAATGGTAAACGGTCCAACTCTGTTTTGAAAATGTTCACTTTGTTTTTTACGATCTCAATGCGAACATTATCAGGAACCGGTCGTCAAATAAACCTTGTTGGCGACGACAACACAAAGAACTACCTAACTAACTGATTGTAGACGTATAATTAAGTTTGATTGAAATACCTAACTAAATAACAATGAAAGTAGTCATAGATATAAGTAAATTGTACCTACTGAAGCATAGGATTAGTTTATTTACCCTATACACCTTACATACCTTAGTACATAACCCAATTACATATCTAAGTAAACTTGATTGAAGAATATACCTATAATGAATCATAACAAACACTTTATTAGACAAGCCTCAACATGTAGAAAACTCGTAACACAAACAATAGAAAGACAGAACAAAGCCCGAGAACATGTCGCTGCATGTCGAGAGCCAAATGGACTCGCCCACATATTCTAGCTTCACTATTGGTCGAAATATTGTTCAGACTCACGAGAGCCATCCGCGACTTGCGCTATGGTGATTTACTATGTAAGCAGGACCAAAATACATTTACGACACGAGCTGAACATCTACGTCATCAGTCAAGCTATCCGCGCGGGCCGCAAAATTTTATCAGTTTCCTTTGTGTGTGTGCAGGTAACCTAGCCGGCACCTGTGCAGACACAGAGGGAGCCACCGCTGCTGCTCGGTGAGCTTGCTCACCGCAGCGGCCGCGGAGACCACCACCCGTCGAGATGCCGAAGCCCGACAAACGCGCCTCGTTTGGCCGCGATGCCGGGCGCCCCGACGCCCGTCAGCCGTTGGACCGGGCGACGTCGCTGCCGAATATCGGCGACGCGGCGTCCGGTCCGCCGCCAGCCGGGCCACCACAGACGAGGGGAGGTGAAGAGAGAAGAGGAGGGGGGAGAAGTGCCGCTGCTGCCGCCGGCCCGCCGACGTCATCGGCGCCTGCGCGCGTTGCGCCGACGCCATCGTCGAGCCGCCCGCAAGCTGTGCCTATCCGCCCCGCCGCGTTTCGCCCAGTGCCGATAATGGCCCCGGGGCCAGCCGCGAATACTAGCCGCGCGCCGTCCGCCGCGCGCACCGTTGCGCCGCCCGCCGCGCGCTCTGCTGCGCCGCCAGCCGCGCGCACCGTTGCGCCGCCCGCCGCGCGCGCCGATGCGCCGCCAGCCGCGCGCACCGTTGCGCCGCCCGCCGCGCGCGCCGATGCGCCGACCGCCGCGCGCACCGGTGCGCCGACCGCCGCGCGCTCCGCTGCGCCGCCCGCCGCGCGCGCCTCCGCGCCACACGCGGCGCCTGTACCAACCGCGCGCTCCCGCGCAACCCCCGCGCACACCGCTGCGCCGCCGCCGCGCTTCACGTCGCCGCCCGCGCCTGCGGGCGCAGCGACGAAAGCTGTGTCAGCTTCGCGCTCCGCCGCGTCCGGTCCCCGCTTCTCGCTGGCGGGACCGGCGAGTGCCGCGATAAGTGACAAAAACTACAGTGAAGTGTTGTGTAGCCAACGGGCGCCTGACTCACCGGCGCCCCCCCGCACCTCCGCCCGTGACTCGCCTGCCATGTTATCGGCAGATTCGTCGAGCGCGTCGGGATCGAACATGTCGATAGCATCGGTGTGTTCGGCCGCATCCGGTCAAGATGCCGTGTCGACGGACACGACTCCGCGATCCGGACAGCGGCACACCGACGAAGAGGTGGGGATAGAATTCAAGACCCCATTATCGCGACCGCTGGGCTTTGGTTACGAATTCAACCTAGAGCCCAAGCCCCAGAGGAGGAGGAGGAGCTCCAGTGATACCGAGGCGGAGATGGCGAAGCGGTCATGCCTGGACTCGCCGCGGTCCCCTACGTTCGCGGACGCAGTGCGCCGCCCCACTCCTTCATCACCATCACCATCACCGGACAAGACAGCTGCAGGGGTAAGTGCCTTATCTTTTACCCCTGCCCCCATTGATTGTATTGCACCCCCTACCGTCCCCGGCATAGCGACGACGACGACGACGACGACGGCAACGACGACGACGACGACGACGAAACAGCCGGGGAAGAAGCCGCGATATCCGCCGCTGGTAGTGGAAAAGCTTCCAAACTGGGCCACACACTTTAAGGCCCTGGCCAAACAGTTAGGACACCCTCCCCATGCGCGACCTTTTGGGACGGGCGTCAAATTCGTCCCAGAAAACGAACAGGAGTATAGGCTGGTCCAAAAATACCTGACCGGCCTGGAAAAAGACAGCGGCGTTTCCTGGTTCGCCTACTCCCTACCAGCGGACAGGAGCTTCAAGATCGCCATAAGGGGGCTGCCGGCGGACACCCCCCCTGAGGAGATCGAGGAGGAACTCCGGGCGTTGGGGTACCAGCCGGAGTATGTGCGCCACATTAAAGGCGCACAAGGACGACCCGGCTGTATCTTCCACGCTATCCTCAAGAGAACCCCCGACGTCCGGTCCATATTTGACACCACCGTGTTTTTATACATGCGGGGTGTCACTATAGAGGCTTGGCGCGGCAAACGTGGGCCCGCCCAGTGTCACCGGTGCCAACGTTTCAGGCACAGTTCGCACCAGTGCCACCGACCGCTCGCTTGCGTGCGATGCGGGGATGAGCACGCGGCACGAGACTGCCCACGCCCACGGGTTGAGCCGGCCACCTGCGCTAACTGCGGTGGCCCGCACCCGGCGAACAACATAAAGTGCCCCGTGTTCCAGACGGAGATTCGGAACAAGCGAGCGGGGACTGTCGCCATCACGGCCTCCACACGCCGGCCCCGAGAGGCCACCGAGAGGCAAATGGAAGTACCAGAAGAGGCACAAGGCGCGTCGCTGATGGCGGCAGCCAACGGGCCCACCCAACGAACTGACGCCACCTCCTCGAGGCGGAGGAAGAAAAGACGCGGGGGGAGAAGGAAAGGGAAGAAGCCCGAGCCCCCCGCCGCGACACAGATAGAGATTCCCGAGGCCGGCCCTGCCATTGACGGGGCGCGGGTCGTAATTAACAAGAATAGCGAGGAGACTACCGCTAGCGCCGGCATAACGCAGCGGAGCAAATCGCAAACAGACATAAAATCCACTGCCGGCGCTATCGATACTAGCGCCGGCCCATCGAAACGCCAACAGGGGGAAACTAAGAAGTTCCCCCAAAAGACTAGTGGCGGCGCTGCCGGCGCATCAAAGGCAACAACAAAGGCGGAATTTACGACCTGCGCCATTAGGCTATTGATGGACCTTATTAAGGCCATCAGGCAGGGCCAAGATATAGAGACTGTCATCCTCGACGGGCTGGCCACTTTATTAAACTTGTATAATGGCTAGCTCGTTGAGGATAGTGCATTGGAATGCCCACGGCCTCCGGAATAAGGTCGCCCCCCTCCGCCACCTCCTCCGGGACCAAGACATTGACGTGGCGCTTATAAGTGAGACGCTACTGGGGCCTGAGGACAGGATCAGGTTCCCGGGATACCTCACTTATAGGAAGGACGAACGGGCTCAGCACAGAAGTTACCGTGGTCTGGCGGTGCTTGTGAAGAGAAGAGTCGTCCACCAGGAACTCCCCTTGCCGTCAGTGAACTCCTTTTACGCGCTGGGTGTCCAGCTGCACTTAGCCGGCGAGGACATCAACATCTACGCGTGCTACAAGCCGCCCGCGGCTCGCCTGGACCTTACCGAGCTGCGGGCCCTACTTAACGCGTCCCAGCACGCCACCCTCCTCGCCGGGGACTTGAACTGCAAGCACCCAGCGTGGAACTCTGTACTACAGAACACCGAGGGGAGACGGCTCTTCGCGGACGCGGAAGCCTTCGGGTACACGGTGTTCGGCCCTGAGACGCCTACCCACTATCCGACTACCACATCGCACATACCGGACGTGCTGGACATCGTAGTCCACCGGGGGCTACACTGCCAGGCCACGCAGAAAGTGATAGACGACGAGCTACAGTCGGACCATCAGCCGGTACTCGTCGTCTTATCGGGGATGCCGACCCGACTGAAGCCCGTTGCGCCACGTCAACTAACGGACTGGACAACGTTCACCGAGAAGCTAGAGGCCACCACGCCTACTCGGCCTATTGCTACCGCCGCGGACGTAGATCGTGCAGCGGCTGAAGTCACTGCTTGCATCCAGAGCGCCTTGGAAGCGGCGACGACGACGCAGCCCCAGGGGAGAGGGCTACTGCCGCCCCTGCCGGCGCGCATTATGTCATTGATCGCCGAGAAGAGGCGTCTTCGCAAGCAGTGGCAACAACTTAGATGCCCAACATTAAAAATCACTCTTAACCGTCTCGCGGAGAAGGTAAAGGCCGAGCTACAGGCTCACACCGCCGCGGGCTGGGAGGAACGTATTGAAGCCACGACGGACAATTGGCCGTCAATACATAAACTTTGTCGCCAATTATCGAATACCCCAGCCCCGGTGCGACCGCTATTGAACAGCGACGGGGCGCTGAAATACGTCTCAGAGGACCGGGCGGAGGTCTTCGCTGAACACCTGGAGCGTCAGTTCCGACCAAACCCGACCAGCGACCACGAGCATGTCGCGGCAGTCGAGAAACACCTGGGAGACTACTTCGCCACGCCGATAGCTCCCGAGGAAGATCCGATTTTCTTCTCGCCGGGCGCAGTCAGACGCGCCATCCTAAGAACGAAGCCTAGGAAGGCCCCCGGAGCCGACGGTATCACGAACACAGCGCTGCGCCACCTGCCGTTCCGTACGGTAGCGGCACTGGCGCGCCTGTATACAGCGATACTGCGCACAGGGGCCTTTCCCGCTTCGTGGAAGGAGGGGCGCGTCATCATGCTGCCCAAGGCGGGGAAAAACACATTGAAGCCGGAGAGCTATCGGCCGATCACTCTCCTACCCACAGTCTCCAAGGTGTTCGAGACACTCCTGCTGCGACACCTCCAACCACATATTGCGCCAAGACCGGAACAGTTCGGGTTTCGGGCGGAGCACAGTACGACGCTCCAGCTGTCGAGGGTACTGCACCACCTCGCAGCTGCGACGAACAAGAAGGAACGTTGGGTTGCAGTATTCCTCGACATGGAGAAGGCCTTCGACCGTGTGTGGCACGAAGGACTAATCCACAAGCTGGCCACTTCAGACGCGCCCCGTCGCGCCGTAAAGGTGGTCTCTAGCTTTCTCGCCAACAGGACTTTCAGAGTGGTGGTCGACGGAGCGCTATCCAGCGCCCGTCCAGTGCGCGCCGGTGTGCCGCAGGGCAGCTGCGTTTCACCGGCGTGCTACTCACGTTACACCGACGACATTCCCACTACCCCAGGTGCCATGCTCGCGCTGTACGCCGACGACGCCGCGTACATTACCACCTCGCTCAACGCGAAACACGCGGCGTTGAAGATGCAGCGCACCCTAGACTTGCTCCCCGAGTGGCTGTCCAAGTGGCGGCTGTCGGTGAACGTGGGTAAGACGCAGGCGCTGGTCACCGGCGCCGCGCCCCTCCCACCACTCTTGAAACTACAGGGGGCCGATGTCGAGTGGTCGCCCCAGGTCAAGTACTTGGGGGTCACCATCGACCGTCGGCTCACCATGGGGTCACACGTCCGCGCGGTCGTCGCCAAAGGTAGGGCTGCCCGCTTCCTCCTGCGACCAGTGCTCTCATCCAGTATGCCGGCGCGCGTCAAGCTGGGCGTGTACAAAATGTACTTGCGCCCGCTATTGACGTACGCCGCCCCCGCTTGGTTCGCCCTCACTAGCGAGACGAACCGAAGAAAGCTCCGCGCGCAACAGAGCCAAGCGCTGCGGACCATTGTTGCCGCCCCTCGCTACGTGAGGAACGATGTCATCCAGCGGGACCTCAGGATTGAGGGCCTGGACGCTTTTGTGCGGCGCCTCGCGAAGGGCATGTTCGCGCGTGCCGACGCATCTGATTGGCCTCACATCCAACAGATTGCGCCCTGGCATACGCGGCCCCCTGACGCGAGGAGACCCCTGCCCCGCGACCTCGTCGCGGACGACTGACCCCATCACCGGACTGGACTTCCGGGTGAGCCGCTCTCAGCTTACACGCGGCTCACTTGTGACAATAGACTCCACACATTACATACACCTGTTGCGTGGCGCGTGCTAGGATAATTTAGGCGTGTCACGTAGCAAACATCAGACATTCACCTCTACACAGGCTCTAAACACACATGCGAGGACGCAGTGCGGGCGTGCGCGTTTCTCGCATAGACACCGGGTGGCGCCACACAGCACAATGCCACCCACACACCCAGTACACGGTCCCCCTAACCCACGCAGGCTCGGCTCGCTCTGAAAGTGTGATGGGCGGGGGCCACTCACCCCTCTGTAGGAACGTCGAGTCCGTACCTCTGTCGCTGGTCGCCTCCTGCTGGGCTTCACCCATGTAGATGGGGGTTCCACCTGGTAGGGGTTGACCGCCGGGGTACGGTGAAGAAAGCGGCGCTGACTAGCAGCGTCGTGGCGTGCCTACAGACACAAATATAGCAACCATACACAGGGGCGCGACATGTCGCGCCCCATCAGCCATAGGCCGTGATAGGCCACTCAAACGAGGGGCCCGTAGTGACGGGCCAACGTATAGCCACCGCGGTCAGGGGGCTACGCCCCGGCACCGCCAGTCACACACCCCTTGAGGGGTGTCGCGACTTCCAAACGATGCGGATTTACGACACAGTTCAGTCCACAGCTCACTAGCACTAAGTAGTACCTAAAAGAAGTAAGTATACCTATGTAACATTCTGATACCTATGTAATAACCTGTGTAATGTGTGATAACTATATAATATGTGTGTGTGTACAACCTAAGTAATAGGAAATAAATCTATAAGTGATTATCAAGAGGAGTTTTAACTGAAATCCCCAACAAACCTAGTGGTCTTTATTAGATTGCTGTACTATCATTTGACTGAGAGTTTAAAGGCTTGCAAATCCTCAATACGGCAATACCATTTATGGCTTACACACTGTGTTTACGTACATACCTACGTGTTTTACAAAACGATAAATTATAAGTAACACTTTTGTGCAAGACTGTTTAAAGAAACGAAATGTTGTATTACAGATTTAAGAAGGTTGGCACAATGTACTGTAGAGGTTTTGTTGTATTCAAGCTTTAGCATGGTTAACTGGCTGACATTCCGATCATACAAACATCGAATATGCTTATATAAAAGTGATGCTCGCTTTTTTATATTTTTATTGTACTCCCTAGGGAGTGATTTACTTTAAGTTTGATGTAGATCATTAATACAGAGGCCTACGGCCCTAAGCCCATTGGCTTGAATCTTTCATTTAACGTAGATAGCCTCCCACTGTTGAGGTTCGAGCCCTCACAGTAAGTACTGTGCGGCCGCTTTTGTTCAGTTAATCGTGTGATTTCTTTTCCTATCGTTTTTTCTTATATGTAAGTAGCTAGAAGGTTTATTCAGCTGAAACTTTAAGGATAAACAATTTAATAAAGGTACTAATTATTAGTGTAATCATAATTACAGTAACTTAATAATAACTCATGTATTGGAGAGTTACATTATATCGTAGCCAGATTTTAATTAAAATGGAATTACTCTCTAAGGAGTTGGAATAGAAACATCTAATTTCAGATGACGCTTTGAATTCATAAAAGGTACAAACCACCGTAATTGGTAAGTTTAATTAAGAGGGTTTCTCATTGAAGCGCTAGGATCGATTTTAGGGTTTTTGAAAAAAAAAATCTAATTTTCCAATGGTGTCGATTATAGAAAAATAAAATTGCACAAATTAAGCACACATTAAGACGCACCGTAGCAAGAAAAATTGTAGTTGTCTGTCATGCCGTTTAAGAGATACAGCAATTTGCTAAACGTTACCCCAGCGGAATCTTCAATAACTCTGAAACCTCAAGACACACAAATTATATTTACTGGGAACAATTAGGCACAAATTGTATCTATCTAAGTACCTAGTTTGTATAAGCAGCTACGACCACTGGTAAAAAAACATGCCGCTGCAGTAACGTTACTCCAGCGGAATCTGTTTTTCGTGAATATCTTTGGATCGGCTGGTCGCACAAATTATAAATTTCGGGTACAATTACACGAGATGAGGTACTAATTTCTGTCAAGCCGAAATCCAGAAAAGCAACAACATTCCGCTGGCGCACACATTTTTTCAGGGTTGTTCTGAATTTCCTTTGGAACTTCTTTCGGGTTCACAAGCTTAATTCTTTGATCTTGCAGAATATTTGTAAACTATATAGGTTGTCTATAGAGCTTATTGAATTGAGTTTGTGGGGAATTTGTGTAATCGGGCTTTTGAGTGACTTTGTCGCATTCCAAAGAGAGTATTGCGTTGTATGATCGCTGGTTAACTGACGTAGGTTAGTCTAGTTAGTTTATCAAAAGCCTTATTTTGAAATGCTTGTATATTTCTCATTAATATTTTCGTAAGATTCAATCTGCCTAGCCTTTTCCCAACTATGTTGGGGTCGGCTTCTAGTGTAACCGGATGCAGCTGAATACCAGTACAGTACAGTATTTAGACGCAGCTGGTGCCAGCTGTTGACGCTGGACTACAGGTGGATGTAGCCTACCTAGATTTTCGGAAGGCGTTCGACACAGTCGATAATGACGTGTTGCTGATGAAATTAGCCAACATGGGTTTCACACCCCACAATATTAAATTCTTCGCCGATTACCTGCGCGGCAGACGTCAATAAGTTGACTGTGGCGGACGCTATTCTGAGATTTATTACACGAGATCGGGCGTCAGCCAAGGTAGTAATCTTGGACCGTTCCTTTTATCCTCGTGGTGGACGACTTACCGAAAGTAGTCAATGAGTCAACTTGTCTACTCTTTGCTGATGACCTAAAGCTGATTCATGTGGTGAAGGAAAATGCCGATCATGACATACTGCAGCAGGATTTAGATCGAGTCACCGAGTGGAGTCAGGAAAACAAACTTTATTTCAACTTAGCCAAATGCTCTATCCTTTCATTCACCCGCGCCCGCGCCCCGCGTCACCACGAGTACCACATAGAAGGTAAACCGCTGCAGCGTGTCATGGAAGTCAAAGATCTGGGCATTCATTTCACCATGGATTTGCACTTCCGCAAACATGTCATAGAAGTATGCAAAAAGGCATACCGCAATTTAGGGTTTGTTTTGAGACAGGCAAATCAATTCACTAACATGAGTGCTTTAAGAGCTTTGTACGAAGCACTTGTAAAGAGCCACTTAGAATACAACGCGGCTATTTGAAGTCCTAGTGAAGCCAAATACAGTACGATGCTAGAGCGGATACAAAACAAATACATTAGGTTTATGTATTTGAGGTTACATGGAGTATATCCGGGATACCCATTATTATATCCAACCTTATTTATTTTGGGAATGGTTGGATATTATAAATTAGAGATTAAACGGGATCTAGTAGTAGCCATATACTTGTTCCATGTAATGAGGGGTTTGCTTATAAAATAAATGACTGACAATATTTCAATTAATCTTGCCAGTAATTATTCAGAAAGCTAGTCGTTCGTTCACAAATCTAGGTCTTCATGGAGAAGAAGTACAAGAAACTTCATGGAAACAGTATTAAAGTATTCTATCAACACATTTCTTACATTTCCATAGCTTATCGTTAACTTCAAAACAGTTCTATCTCTTGGACCATTACTCAGAATAATAGCAACAATAGAACTTGAATATTGCATTATACAATTTCAACACATTAGCAATATAATATACCTATATATAATTTATATCATAATAAACAATAATTACGGTATAATATATGTAAATAGTTAGTTTGTGAATCAAATTCATTACTGGAATCACCAGTTTCTGATTTATGGACATTTACTTTCTAATTTCTTTAATTGAATAATGTTTCTACGTGACGTCTGTTCTGTAATATCATCCTGTTCTTCATCACCAACTCTTCTCTTTTTTTTTAATGAGATTGTTCATTAAATTGTTAAGTTAATACATTTCCTTTAATCATTTTTGTTGTTTTCTTTGATCATAATATTGCTATGTTACTTTACTTTCAAGTAATTTCACATTTTTGCTAGTCTAGCAAAGATTTCAAATTTCAGATTTCAAATTAGCTAGCTTTGTTATTTTACTTTCAAGTAATTTGAAAATTTTTGCTAGTCATACTGCTAGTGTTGTGAAAGACATAAATCCTTTAGGCTTTATTTCTAGGCCAAAATAGATTTACAAGACTTGGGGACTATTAGTCTCAAAAGTCACGACTCCTCTGAGTCTTTTAAGTCCCGAGTTCTTTGACTCTTTGAATCCTATGTCCTCTAAGTATTATATTTTAGACACACATCTAATTTTAATATTTTTTTCTTGGCTTAACTTTAGATAAGGAGTCAAGCGACTCAAACCCAAATTCTTTGAGACATACTCGAGGAAGTAGCTATCATATGCAGGTTTGGGCAGTACCTGAATTTCTTATTATTTGAAATACGTGTTTGAAATGCAACTACTTGTTTGGTATTTGTTATCAAAGTACTACTTACTCGAGGAAGTAGCTATCATAGGCAGGTTTGGGCAGTACCTGAATTTCTTGTTAGTTGATATACAACTACCTATTTGGTATTTGTTTTCAAACTACTACTTATAAACGTAATTTGTAATTAATATTTCAAATACCTGACGCTGAAGTGTTTTGTAGCTAGTATTTCAAACACTTATGACTTCAAGATACATTTTCCATAAATACATTTAGTGATCTTATTAATGAAAACGAAAAATAAGCTGCCTCATACATACACTAGAATCTGCACTAGAAGCAGTATATGTGTTAATGTTTAGAGTTGGCAACACTACGTGTACTGACTGAATTGTTCAATTTTCCATTGAAATAGTTATGAATTTTATATACAGGGTGTAAGGGACAGCCCTCCGCAGATTGATAGGGTGAATTCAGTACATCATACTAAGATGACCGGTACATGAAATTATTTCAGGAACGTTATGGGAATCCAATAAACCTGATTTGTTTTATTACCTCGCACGCAATGTATTGCTTCCGTGGCAAAACGCACGTAGCGAACGGTAGCGCAGTGAGTGTTCGGCTGCCCCACCCGCCACGGGGTCAATTCTCGCGCCACTTGGCTTAAACTAGCGACAGCGTAGTGCACAAGTTAGTTGAGTAGGTAGATACTTACGCGCAGGTACAGTAAAAGCGACAATAATTTAGCCTTCATTTAATTATTTTTATAACTGAAAGATGTTTAAAGTGGTGTATGGTACCTACTTATTGGTCAGTTTGTCAAGTACGGGTAGGGTTCAATGAAAAATAAAATAAGTAGGTTTTATGAAATAAGGAATAATGTTTTTATTTTGTATTTACGATGATGGCTGTATTCCCTCAAAAACCTTTATCTTTTCTGGCTTGCCTACGTAAAACGTTGTATCGTCTGCGAGGCATTTTTAAACAAATTAATACAAAAGTATTTTCCGCTCAACCAACAACAGTCTAAAACTTAACGAAAATAACAAGCAGATGAAACAAACAGTCAATAAAAATAAAAAAATACTAAGTACTTGCAAACATGCATTCAGGCTTCTCATTAGCTGCCCTTTCACACAGCGGGAATTCCGCTTTGGTAAAGCGAGTAAAGATAACAAAATAATAAGCACTAGAGTTAATTTTGTGCCAAACAATAGCTACAACTAACGTTGAAGTGGTTTTCGTTTTTTTACCCGACTGCGGCAAGTTAAAAAAGGAGCGTTATGTGTTTTTACCATAAGTACAATGCTTATTACATAGAAAAATAATGTAAATCAATCAGTCTTATTTCAATAGGTATCAAAAATTAATCCTACCTTAGAATCGCTCCGGTCGTATGAGATACGGCTCGAAATGACCTCCACCGAGACCTTCACACACATTGGCACGGCGCAGGGTCTCCCCGTGCAAGCGGGTCAGCAAGTTGGGATCTTCGTTGCAGCTGTAGCGCAGCTGCTGGAATGTGTCTGTGATTCAATCTCGCATTTCTTCCTCACTCGCACATGCACTAACAAACACTTTTTCCTTTACGTAGCCCCACAAAAAGAAGTCTAAAAGTGTGAGACGCGGGCTCCATGATTCCGGCGCAATAGTCGAGCTGCAGTGCGTGTGCCTAGGCGTGGATTTTGACGGACCAGGTCTAAAACTCTTTCTACAGTTGCACCGCGAAGTGGTCTTCCGGCGCCTTCTTGATTGGGAACTATGGGCTGGTTATCTAGCACTCGTTGATAGACATTGGTAATTATCCGGGAGTCTGATGGATGCCGACGGTCAGGATACCTATCGATGTAATTTCTGAGCGCTTCCCTGGCATTTCCCCGAGCTTCCCCGTAGCACATTATCATTTCGCCATATTCACGAGCTTAGTGCTCGTGTAGCCATTTCTCACAGACAACAACACAAATGGGTAAGTACGTAAACTTCACGACGCGACTGCGCGAACAACAGCGAGCGATACTGCGCAGGACACAGTCGCAGGACAACTAAACTGTACTAATGACTACACGAAAAATCACACACAAAAACAGTGTTGTCAACTACTCAAAAAATTTTGCATGTTTCTTGCAAAAATGTTGTACAAAAATACCACTATTTTTAAGCTTGACTAAATGTTAGAGCTGTTATTTTTTTTGGAGAAATGAAACGATTAATTTGTCAATTTAATTCAAAGTTTATGTTAAGCAAATTAATAGTAGTGATAGCCCAGCGTGATAGAAGACTGGGCTTCCATTGCAGAGGGCTTACGTTCGATTCGCGACTCGACTACCAGTCGGTAGCTGCCGTAAAGCCATGAAAAGGCCCTTGGGTGGCTTGGAAACTGGATCCAGTGATCGCTTGGAAACTGGATCCAGTGATCGCTTGAAAAGTAGAATTAATTAAGTAATTAGGTATGTACCTACCACGAATACTCAAGGGCACATTATGTGCGTTTTTCCTTTAGAAATTAAGTGCACTAAAAGATTTGCATTTAACATTAGAGGAGTTCTTATGTGAACCAAGTTTGATCTAACATTTTCGTTCACAAATTGAGGTTTATTAAGTTGGCAATACTGTTGCGACTCGGTAAATCGGAGCGTCTCGCTTGTCTCTATTGTATTGTATGCAAGTAGTATGCGGTGAGTTTGATGAACTCTGAAGCTATGCAGAAAGTGAACAGCTGATTTCGCGCGTAGTACGTTAGAGTATTTCGACATACATTGCTGTTTTTTGGATTTTAGCTGTTTTATTTACATAAATGGAGTGCTGCAAACAGAGTATGTAATTTTACATTGAAATAAAGGAATATTAGCCAAAAAAACGTTAAAAAAAATGAAACTTTTCCTGAGAAAATTTCCGGTGGAATATGATTCACAATAAGGAGCTGAATGCACCCTGTTAATTTGTGGAGGGCTGTCCCTTACACCCTGTATTTGTATGCTTGTATAAACTTGAGTTATAGGGCTCTATAACTACCTATCACTTGTACCATAAGTATTCCAAAATTATATAAGCATTATTAGCACTTTCAAGTGTGCAAGTTGAAATCGTTCTTACATAAGGGCACTTACGACAGTTATAAGGTTCTGAATGTAATTTGTATTTTAAATAAACAGAGTCAAAATATTTTGTATTTCAATCGAAGCAAAGCATATTATATTTTGCCCAGCCCTGATCACAGATAAAATTAGCTTACGAATCTATTTACATAAATTCCCAGTTTGGCAATAAAAATGCTGCCACTGGTAAGCAAAACGATTCTGTTTTGTTTGTAAGAACCAAGCATTAGTTACCCAGACACTAAATATAACTTGGTAGTTTTTTTTTTAGTTTTATTGAACTCAAAAGAATTAATTAAACATTGAACTCAAAAGAATTAATTAAACAAAATACTAACATTGTTCATTGCAAGATTTTGATCACTTACCTACTTTACAAATTAAAGTGCTTTTAATTTTATTTAAATAAACAGATGTGGTCTGATTGTATCTGCACTTTTTATATTGGTAAGTGAAAACATTGACAATTTGAAGTATTTAAAGAAAGTAATACCAATCTGCCTAGCCTTCTCCCAACCATGTTGGGGTCGACTTCCAGTCCAACTGGATGTAGTCAAACACCAGTATTTTACATGAAGCGACTGCTATCTCACCTTCAGTTACTGCGTAATACAATACCCTTTGGTTAGACTGGTTGTCAGACTTTCGGGCTTCTGACGACCCGTAACGACTGTCAAAGTTTCACGAATTACAGCCGGGACCAACGCCTTAGCGTTTTTTTTTTTTTTTTAATATTGAAGTCACCACACATAATTACTTCTTTATTTACAGTTTCAAGTTTTGCCAAAACATTCAGTTTCAAGTTTTGCCAAAACATTAATTACTGACTCAATTATAGAGTATTTTTAATAATTTGGGGGTCTGTCAACGCATATGGTATATTATGACGTGCTTAACTAGCACAACACAAGAAAGTTCACAGCTAGGTATGTTCAACAGATAATTCAACTGTCTTAACGAGTTTTTGATTGAATACAACTTTTGATTAGGATTAGTGAACCAGCACACACAATATTATTTTCATGCAATTTAACTGCAATGGTTCGTGTCACTATAATGACTTGATCTTATGTTCACGTTCTGTGTCCAAACAGTTTATTCTTTCATTATTTCTTTTTTGTTTTGATATCATCTTTTTTCATTTAAAAACTTTTAGAGTAATAATGGCATTAGGGTCATAAATGTATTCCTAATTGATGAAATTATGTAGTCCCCTTTTCCAAAACTATCAGAAAACATAATGGAGCAGTAAAAACTTTACTACTTACAAGGAAGAGAACTAGTTTTTAACTGAACTACTTGCAATGGACCTTGTTCAATGCCTGGTGTATCCTGATTGGGGATACAGACCCAAACACTTCCTAACTGGGACGGGTTCTCCGTTGCCTCAGTTTGGAGAGTGGCAAGTTTGGATTTCCTTAGCAAAGAACAGTGAGAGCTGCTGAGAGTTGGCGAGTCCACTTGTCTGCATTAGATTTGCACATGTCCACTAACTCATTTGCAGCAAGGATATGCTTCTGAATTAGTTTTTTTCCAGACCTCACATACCTAGTATAAAGTGACTGTATTGACTCTTCTTATACCTGAATTTCAGACTAAGCGTTGAATGTCAATCTCATAAATGTTCTTACTTTAATTTGATAGTTATTTAGTAGTAGCAAAACAAGTTTTTTCTTATATTTGAACTGCGTTTTTTTTATTTTTTTTATTCCTTATTGCATCTTTTTATGATTTTATTTAGTTTTGCTAATTTTTTCTTTTTATTTTGAGTTACTTTATAACTATTATTATTATGTTTAAATTTTCTATATAGAAACTTCAGTAAGGTCTACGTTTAGTAAGGAAGAAATGTTGAAATTGGTTTTATATTATTCAATATAAGTTACTAGTTTTCATAGCCAGAGTACATTCTTTTTGTTTTGTTTCAGTAATTTAGTAACTTGTACATTTGCATGAATAAATTGTGCTACTTACATGTATACTTACTTACATGTTTTCCTATTTATCTGGTACCACTCAGACTTAACTGAATTACCACATTAATAATAACTCATTTAAAATGCAACGAAAGACATTCAAAACTACTGTTCCATTTCAAACAGAACAACAAATTTATAGTATACTCGTCATAAAGAAGGATATTATTATTATAGCGTAACTATAGTGAAAACCATTAAAATTGTCTGTATTTATCTGATAATTAATCTTATAAGATAACTGATAATTAATCTTATAAGATAACTGATAATTAATCTTATAAGATCAATGAAATAATATTGCTTGGAAAGTAGACCAAACGAAACATTGTTATTTTCACTCGAAGGGATACTTTACTTTGCAATCTTTAAAGTGTTTATTATAAATATGAAACTTTAAAAACTATATTCAAATTATAAGTTTCTTGTAACACTAAAAAGTGTTATAATAATGTTTAAATTTCGAGATAATTGTTTTGATAAAACCTAGTTGGTTTTTATTTCCACTAGCGCTGACCGAATTTCTGTTGAAATCTCGTTCTTGGGGATTAATAACGTATTTGGATTTCGTAGTCTATATTTGCAAAAATGTTTATATGATTATCTACCAATGTCCGTGGTTTTTCGACCACAGGTATAGCGTGATTAAATAGGTAACTCACTTGTTATTTTCACATTGCAAATTGTGAAAATGTGTAGGTAGGTAGGTATTTGATAATTATGCCCGAATGTTTTCAAGATTACTTTGGGCTATCTGCTACTGTTGTCTTTTGTTTGTTGTTTGACATTGCTTATAATAGTTTTGTTTGTATTAACTAATTTTAGCAGTTCACTATTTAATCCATACCAATATGTTTTTTCTAGCACTAACAACTTAGCTAGTTCCTTTTTTATCCACTAAGGTACCAGGTATCCAGGTAAGATACCCATTGGATTTATTTAAGCTTATTTAGCTTACAGGTACCCACTATTCATTTGATAGTTTACCTTTTCAAATTACTTCGTAATGTTATGATATCGATTAACCAAATAATCTATCAGTTTAGGTACCCACTATTCATTTAATAGTTTACCTTTCCAAATTACGTGTAATGTTTTGATACCGATTAACCACATAATCTATCAGTTTCGCACTTTCCACGACTCATTTGCCTTTTTGGCAATTTTGTTATAGTTTAGTTGGCACACATATCAACAAATGAGGTCATTATTCTTTTGTTTTTTTTTTTTTATGTAGGTAGGTAAGTAAACATTATTTTTTATTCGTGACTACCCAGTCACGGTAAATAAACAAAGAAAATTAAATGCCACTCACGAATGATTGACGATTTGATTTGATTTGACAATGATGATGATGCATTAAATGACATTCACGGTTTTCACGATTATTTACTGTCATTTCATGTGTATTTTCTTAAGAGCAATAGGTACACTCTTAGGTATTGGTAGTTTTATGAATATATGCTATGTTTTACCACAAATTATTCAGGGGAAACTTAAACTACATGAAACCTCATTCGTTAACTTGCCAACATATCTCGCAACCATTAGGTTGTTTTAATTTTAAATTTTATGCACGACATACCTTAATCCTCGTCGCCACTTGTGGTGTCTTGGTTTTGGTTAGGTTTAGGTATCACAATAAAACACTGTTTGCAATATCACTGCGTTAGGCGTGTTGTCATAACGGCCGCTCGGACCAGACTGAGTGTGGCGCACCACTCCACAATCCCCCCACTGCGCAACCCCTACCACAGCACGCATAACTTGTTTATTAAACGTCACACCTGTTGTAGGCAACTGTGTAAATAAAATGTTAGTTTTAAGTTATAACGCGCGATTTGAAATTGTAGCTTCGCGCCACTGTATAATATTGCCTTGTACCTACGCATGCGCAGAGCTGTGCTGAGTTCGCGCGCTCTCCAACCGATGCGTGGGGACGCCACGATACGCGCCGCGCGCCGCCGCGTCAGTCTTTTAGTGCCCGTCCAACACCACCGCGAGCGGACGTATGTCAAATCGTTCTGGCTTCCCGCCAAAATCGGTTTAGTGAAGTCTTAGTCCTTAGTTTTATTGTATCAGAGTGATTTGTGTTCTATGTGCGAGTTTTATGTGAAAAGAAAGTACCTAATATACTCTTTACGCCGGTAACTGTGTTTGTTTTGTGTTGTAATCCCGCCCTACATCGACAGTTGGTCCTTAGAGCCGAATAAAATGGAGAACAAAGTTACTGGCGCCGTCACACGGAGCAAAGCTCACGCTGCAGCTGAGCAACTTGATGCGAATACGACGTGTGTCACTACGATCCCGCGTAGTGAAGTTGTTGCCACGTCGACCGGATCGCGATCAAGCCGCTTGAGCCGCGAAGCGCTACGCCTCCGTGCCGAGTACAAGGCCGAACAAGAACTCGCCAAGTTGAAAGAACAGCTTATAAAAAAGAAACTTGCGCTAGACATCGCGGAGATCGAGGACGAAGTATCAGAAAACGGCGCTCACAGTGTTTGCTGTAGTGGAAATAACGTGGATGAGTGGTTAAGCTCAAGTCAAGCCCCATACGAGCACGCGGATATACCGCCAGCGCCCCGTGCGCCGGCCGGCGCGTGCCCGACCGAAGGCCTAGCTCGAGAGCCCGCGCGCGGCGCCGCGCATGCGCCGGACACCGCCACCAGCGTTCGCGCGGTTTTCGAGCCCGCGGCGGCGTCCTCCCCGTCCAAAGTGAAATATGCGCCTGGCGCTCCGCCCCAGGTCACCGCCGCCGGCAACGTCGCAGCTTCCGACATCATGCACCTAGCCGACGTCATTATAACAAACATGACGAAACGGCCGAAACAAAATTACGATCTTCCCGTGTTTGATGGCAGCCCGGTAGACTGGTTGGCGTATCGTCGTACCTACGAAGCTACCGCGTCCTCGTATAGCTTGTATGAGAACACCGTACGGCTACAAGCATCGCTCCGTGGCGCGGCAAAATGTGCCGTTGATGGTCTGCTGCGTACCGGGTCCGACCCAACGGATGTGATAAAAGCCCTGGAAGAGGAATTCGGACATCCCAATTTATTACTAGAAACCGCACTTAATAAAATTAGAAATCTACCACGGGTATCCGAGAGTGGCGTCGAGTTAAGAAATATGACGTGCGTTATAAGAAATTGTGTGTACATTCTGAAGAATATAAAAGCGGAGGGGTACATTAATAACCCCCAAATAACGCACGAAATAATAAGCAAACTAACTCACGTTCAAAGGGCGCAATACGGCGAGTTTGTAATGAGAAGGAACGTCGATAGCAAAGAAGATCTTCGTGTATCTCCAAATATCAATATCGTACTCGAGTTCCTGAGTCACTTGTCACGGGCATCAGCTTATTACCTACCACTGAACATAAGCACAGAACCTAATAATAATACTAATCGTAACCGGACAACCGCTGCTGCCAACCCCGCTACCGCAAGCGCCGTGAACACTTCGCGCGCCGGGCGCGCGGACTTTGCGCGGCGCCAGCAACGAGAGCCTGCTCACCGTGTACACATTACCAGCGAGGAATCTGCGTCGCCGAGTACATCGCCGTGTACGTCATCGTCATCGAGTGTACTGTGCGTGTTGTGTAGTAGTGCGGTTCACCGACTACCCGAGTGCGCCAATTTTGTAAATAAAAGTGAAAAAGAAAAGTGGGACTTCGTAAAGGTAAATAAGCTATGTTTTAAATGTTTAGTGCAAAGTCATTCTCGTTATCGTTGTCGCGCTAAACGTTGTGAAAAGTGCCGTTCTCCGCATCACACACTTCTCCACTACGAGAAGTCCAGCGGCCCGGGCGCCGCCGGCGCCGGCGCCCCACCGGCCGTGGGCGCCGCGGCGCAGGCGGACGCCGTACAACCGCCGTCGCACGCCGAGTCAGTGACGAGTATGGGTGAGCGATGTCGGAACACAAAAACATTGTTAAAAATTGTGCCTGTTACTATTATTGTAAATAATGTCGAACATAATTGTTATGCATTACTTGATGATGGTGCCACTGTGTCGTTGATTGATTCTAGTGTTTGTAATTTTAGTGGACCATTATCCCCGTTGAAAATTGTTAGTGCACGCGGACATGTTGTTACTGATAAGAATTCTTGTAGGGTGACTGCGCTAATACGCGGACCCAACGGTATGTGTCATGATATTGCATTACGTACTATCGATAACTTAGACTTACCCATCCAAAGTGTGCCCGCCAGAGTTTTAGTTATGAATAAACATCTACGAGACTTAGATTGTTCGGAGATGTCGTGCGCAAAACCAATGTTATTAATCGGTCAAGATAATTGGCAGTTAATAGTTAACCAGGAAATACGACAGGGTAAATCCGGACAACCCGTAGCGTCGCTTACGAAGTTAGGGTGGGTTGTTCATGGGCCTGTAGGTATTTGTGACGAGTCTGTTCGTGAATCGGTCAATCTAGTCTTTGATAATTTAGATGATTTAAATGAACTTGTGAAACAGCAATTTTTGCTCGAGTCTATCGGTATCACAGAAGTGTCACGCAAAAATGTTGAGACTGAACGCGCCTGTAAGATTTTAGATAGTACTAGTCGCCGTGTCGACGGGGGCTGGGAAGTAGGATTACTACGGTCACGTGACGCTGTACACTTACCCGATAATTATGATTACGCTGTCAAACGTTTACGCGGCATAGAAAGTAAGATGGATAAAAGTCCCGATTATGCTGAATCGTATTGTCGTCAAATTGAAAGGTTAATTTCGGAGAAATTTGCTAGGCGGTTGGATACTCCACTGACTGTTAACCCAGTATGGCACCTGCCGCACTTTGGGGTCATTAACCTGAATAAACCAAATAAGCTTAGGTTGGTTTATGACGCTGCGGCCAAATACAAGGGTGTATGTTTAAATGATTATTTGCTTACAGGGCCGGACTTGTTGAATTCTTTATTAGGCGTATTGTTTAAGTTTCGAGCTGGTCCAATAGCTTACACGGCAGACATAGCTGATATGTTTCTGCGTATTAAAATCAAAAAAGTGACACCCGATGTAGTTGACGGTCGAGTTATTCCTACTAAAGACCAGTGGCCGGTCAACGAATTCGACGATACAGTCGATACGGAATTGGAGCGTCTTGAGAAGGTTCACATAATAAAACAGTATGAACCTCTATTTAAAGTTGATAGGTTTACTAGTTGGACAAGGGCTGTTAGATCTGCGGGTCGAGTTCTTGCCTTTTTAGGTGTATGCCGCAAGAACCAGGTTGAGAAGTTAACAGCTAGCAACGTCCGTGATGCTGAGATTCTTTTGTTGAAACAATGTCAAGTAGAGAGTTTCTCCAAGGAGTTGTCACTATTGAAAACCAAAAGTGTGTTACCTGCTGATAGTAAAATTCGCGATTTAGATCCTTTTTTGTATGAAAATGATGGGTTGCTTCGAGTCAGAGGACGCCTGAGTGCTGCACAAGAATTAATGTTTGATGAGAAGTATCCCATTATTTTAGATGGTCACAGCTATACTGCGCGTCTTATTGCTCTCGAATATCACAAGCGCGCTCACCACGCCAATACTGAAACTGTCATAAACAGTATTAGGGAAAAATATTGGATAACTCAGTTGCGACGTACAGTCAAATCAGCCGTATCCAAGTGCCAGCTTTGTCTTGTCCGTCGTGCTCGCCCTTCGTTTCCCAAGATGGGAGATTTACCAGCCGCTAGACTTGTAAATACTAGAAGAGCTTTCGTACATTGCGGGGTAGACTATTTTGGTCCAATGGAAGTTTCGATAGGAAGGCGTCGTGAAAAAAGATGGGGCGTTATATTTACTTGCCTGGTCACTCGCGGTGTTCATATTGAGCTCGCGTCTTCACTATCAGCTGACTCAGCCATAATGGCAATTCGACGCTTGATAGCTCGCCGTGGACAACCATGTATCATGTTCAGTGATAGAGGCACGAATTTTGTAGGTGCTGACGCAGAACTGAAAGCTGCCATTCAGGCAATGGAGAGCGACAGAATACATGATTTCGTCGTTACCAAGGGCATTTCTTGGCAATTTAACCCTCCAGCAGCCCCGCACATGGGTGGGTGTTGGGAGCGGATCGTCCGCTCAGTAAAGACCGCACTTAGAGTCACTTTGTCAGCGCGGGCGCCTAAGGAGGAGTTGCTAATGACTTTGATGGCTGAGGTAGAGATGACCCTGAACAGTAGGCCATTAACTTTTGTGGGTACGGACCCTGAGGGGCCCATCGCTCTTACCCCCAATCATTTATTGATAGGTACAGCTACCGGTGCATCCACGTTAGGTATCTTTGATGCATCGGACTTAACCAGTAGAAAGGCTTGGTTAAAGGCTCAGACTCTGGCGGACATGTTTTGGCGACGCTGGCTGAAAGAGTATGTCCCCACTCTTCAAAAGCGACAAAAGTGGCAGCGCGAAGTGCCGCCCGTGAAGGTGGGAGACATGGTTCTTATTTTAGAAGAGAATCAGCCGCGTAATGTGTGGCCTAGGGGCGTGATTAGCGCAGTACACCCAGGCCGTGATGGTCATATTAGAGTAGTGACTGTTATGCCTGGGCCGCACACATCGCGATGACATTCGTGCGATAAACTTCGTCTTCGGTCTACAGAGAAGCTGCGCGGCCACATAGTGCGTGTTGTCAAGTTTATCGCGATGTACAAACGAATAAAACAAAATGGACGCCGCGGTTGCTCTGTATTTTATGGCAGCAAATAATTATTTTTTACATTTATGTCATGTAAAAAACAAATTAAAAGTAAGAAAAAGGAGGAAGTGGATGATAACTATTCACAAATCAAGAACTATATTAGCTATATTATGCACTGTAGTGTAACTTAACACGTCCACTACACACGAAGGGTGGGGGCTGACTGAAGTGTGGCCGCGCAAGCGAAGTTCATCGCGATAAAACGCTTTGATCTGCGAGAGTTTACCGACAGCGGAGCGAAGTCCTTGCGACTACGCACGAAGCTCCGAAGTATACGCGAATACTTGGCTACATACATCGCAATTACGCGAATCTTCGGGTTATCGCGATGTGTGCGGCCCAGGCATTAGAACCTGTAGGGGCTTTATGAAGCGACCGGTTGTAAAGGTCATTGTGTTGCCTACTGACGAGTATGTTCAGGAACAAGGGGGTGGAATGTAGGCAACTGTGTAAATAAAATGTTAGTTTTAAGTTATAACGCGCGATTTGAAATTGTAGCTTCGCGCCACTGTATAATATTGCCTTGTACCTACGCATGCGCAGAGCTGTGCTGAGTTCGCGCGCTCTCCAACCGATGCGTGGGGACGCCACGATACGCGCCGCGCGCCGCCGCGTCAGTCTTTTAGTGCCCGTCCAACACCACCGCGAGCGGACGTACGTCAAATCGTTCGGGCGTTCCCGCCAAAATCGGTTTAGTGAAGTCTTAGTCCTTAGTTTTATTGTATCTCAGTGATTTGTGTTCTATGTGCGAGTTTTATGTGAAAAGAAAGTACCTAATATACTCTTTACGCCGGTAACTGTGTTTGTTTTGTATTGGAATCCCGCCCTACATCGACACCTGTCATTATGTAAGCTAATTCTGGAGAAAGAACATAACATAAACATTGTCTTGAGTTAATCACAGCGACCAACTATTCTTATCGTTTAAGTAATCGTTGATAGAATAGTATGCCTTTGAACAAAGATAGGATTTTACTTTAATTTTAAACGCATTAAAAGGCAAATCTAGCAAAGAAGAAGGTAGCTTGTTATAAAAAGTTATACCGAGCACCAAATGAGTTATGAACCTTTCGAAGCCGGTGAAATGGAACACGTAATTTGTCCTTATTTCTGTTGTTAATATTGTGAATATCACTGTTTTTACTGTATAAATGTACATTTTGCCTAATGTATGCTGGCGAAGATGATGTAAACATATAAACTTGTTCATTAATGTCAGGTGGTTTTCTCTAAATAATATTTTGTGACTTAATTGTAAATCAGAGTTTATGTGATGCCCCCCTCTCTTCCACACTCAAATAATTGGCTGATATAAGTATTATTTACTATGAAGAACCGATAAGGTCTGGTAGTTTCTGGTAGTCAGTCGGCCAGTATGTAGGTTTTCCAGTACTTATGACCTCACAGTGCATGTCTTTAACTGCACTAGAAGCTGTCTTCTCTTTGCTGTAGTTAATTTCCATCCCCAATGAGCGTTCTTAGCATTAAAGTCACCGCCTAATATAAATAGTATAAATATTTAATTTAAAATAGGTACTGGTTTTTTGGGCACTGATTCATAAGTTTTTAACGTCAATTTGTTTTTTGTGGTGATCTTTTGTATGTGCGCTTCCTTGAGTTTGGGGCGGTCGATCAAGGGTGTGTTTGGTCAAAGTGTACGTTTGGCCAATGGAGCAAATCATCAAAATATACGTTACGTCAAAACCTCGTATTGTCAACATGTCTATTTGTCAATGTTGTCAGTTTGTCAAAAAAAAAAAAAGAATTTTCCAAATCGGTAGCCAAGTGCGAGTCGGACTCGTGCACGAAGGGTTCCGTACTATCGTACAGGATTTAAAAATGACGTTTCTATGGGGGCCCCGTTTAATTTTAAATTTTAATTTACTTGTCTTTGACATATCTCGGGACCCTGGGGTCCCGGACCTTTTCCGTTCCCGGACAATATTTTAAATGTCGAGGAGGCACCAGCCGACGATCATCCCTGTATACACTATGCAAGTGCACCCAAAGACAACCTCCGGTTGGTGCAGGACTATTGCTGAACATGGAAATAAAACATACTGGGCTTTGGGATTTGGTACCTTGAACTATGGAAGAACTATGTCCCCTGCCTGAGCAATATTATATAATATACACAGATAGATTGGCAGGGGATGACTTGCACACTCAATAATGGGCCCCCGGAAACGGTCGCTAGCACATAGTAACGTAGCGACAAGGGGCAACATGTCTTGAGGTGCTTGAGGAGTGAAGAGATATTCCACGGCTCTCAGAACAATCCCAGAGCCCGGAAGATGGTCAAGATCCCTACAAGCACTTACTGGAAGACATCCTTCCTCCAAGCTCGTTTGCTCTTGCGCATCTCCACTCAAGCTGGCCAATAAAGGCAAGAATGAGGTGGGAGCTCTGTTCTCGTTAGTTTTCACTCCAGCCGGTCAATAACGGCAAGCCAGAAGTAAAGAACAAGACTTCTCCCGGAAGATAGGGTCCGCATGGTCGCTACTGCCCAACAGCTCGCCATCTGCTGCCCTGCGAGTTCTTGTATCTCTCTTGGTCTGGCTCCTCACCCTAGACCTGTTTCGGCAAAGTTAACTCCACCGGCACAGACCCAGAATTTGGAGCGCGCAAGACCCACCACGACGCCGACGTCAACATAGAGATACGACGGTGACGGGATTATTTTACTATTATTATCGGGATTTTTGCTGGAGCTGCCGACAGCACCTGCAGCTGCAAGCAGCTCGCTGCGGAATCGAACCTTTACTTTCTGCATAATTTGACGAACTGCACTTTTGGCAATATAAACTTTGACGAAACGCAACTTTGACTGAAAATGCTCTTGACGAAGTACAATTTTGACGAAAACGCCTTTTGACCAATCACACCCTTGACCGACCGCCCCAAACTCGCTTCCTTGATATTTTTATGTTTATTACTTTATGAATGTAATTATTTGTGTTTTGTTTCCTGGAATTAGCGGATGACAGAAATCGTGTTGTTTTAAGCTCCGAGAATTAAATATGTTGAACAAACTATTAAAAACCAGCACTAACTTTTCAAGTCATTTCTGCGACATTGCAGAGCAAGCGCATTTCTCCTGCTGAGAAGCTGGGTCGCCAGTTTTACTTTCATAGTGGAATCTCTAAATTCAATAGTTCACGCCAACGAGAAAATACAAAGCAGGTAGGCAGCACTGTGAACAATTGGTTTATTATTAATGTGGGTCTGTTAACGCCACAAACGTCTCTTAAATTTTAATCAATTGCTAAGAAACTGATTGATTGTTTAAGTAATGTGTGTGTATGTTTGTGTATTTATGTTATATCAATGTGTTGTATTATGTATGTGTATGTGTGTGTTGTATGTGTGTTGTGTTGTCTGTGTATGTGGTGTATGTCTGTATTATTGTTTTTTTGTTGTAATCAGTGTCTTTTATTTGAAATCCCAATAATTCCATTGCTGATAAATTTTTTGGGTGACCATCAAAAGTTAATGATACTACCTTGACACCTTCTTCTTGACCCTTACACAAACAAACGATTAAATTAGCCTTCTGTGTTCCTGTTGAGCCGTGTCAAAAAAGATTCTGCAAGCGTTCTCCGACAGTCGTTTCTCCTTTGGACTGATCACCGACAGGACGTTTCGTTTTTGAGAGATTCGTCGATAGAACGTTTCACCTATGGATGTTTCGCCGACAGAATGGTTCGCATTTGTTTGTTTCGACGACAAGACTTTTCAAGTATGGAATATTCGCCGTCAGATCGTTTTGTCTACGATTGTTTCGACATGGCTTCTTCACTACTTAACTGCAAAGCCACCAAAAAGCTTGCTACAAAGACATGAAGAAAGAAAATGTTTAAATGTTAGACCGCCTTTAAGTTCTCTTTAAGCCAGCAATGAACAGCAGCATCAACAGAGCATGAGCAACGTTGAATTATTAGCAGCATCAACTCTTTCCTTACTTAGTTTTTAGAACTCCGTGACTTATTTACAAAAAAGAAAAGTTAAAAAGATACGTCGCCGAAGAAGATGGTGGATGATATCTAAACATCGCAATAGAACCCTGTGAGTTATTTATATTTTATTAAAATTCCTACTACTGATTACGTTTTAATAATATTAAATTAAGTAGTGTGTTTATTTAAATTGAAAATATATTTGTTACTTATTTTCATATATTTCACTTTTAGGCAAACTATGGAAAATATGTTTCGAGAAATGCTAAGCGAAGACTCTGGAGAGTTTGGCAACTTTTGCAGGATGTCGCCCACAGATTTTGTGATTCTGTTAAGAAAAGTTGAACCTTTGATTACAAAGCAAAACACTAGACTGAGAATACCCATACCAGCAAAAGTACGTTTAGCTATAACAACGATTTTAGCCACAGGCGATAGCTATAGAAGGCTTCACTTCTTAATCAAAATATCATGTGCAGCCATATCAATAATAGTGCATGAAATCTGCAATGCTATTAATATAGTATTGAAGGATCAGATCAAGGTAAGAAATAATAGTAATCTGTTATTTAATTTCGTATTTATTGAATATTACACTCAAATATGCCATTCCGCACTCTATTCATAATTTCCGTCGTCATCTAAAGCATTTATATACGCTCTATCGATTATGCTTTGTGATGGCTGAATAATTTCTTGAGATAGAATAGTGATTTAATATGCCTATATTTTCCAGAGGTATACAATTGCTGCTATCGGAGGCTTTAAGTTCTAGGTGACATAGTACTTTTCGATAAATGCCTTTAAATTGTTTTGCATTTGGGTTGTCGTTGTGGCCCCCGTGCATTCGTATCATTCCGAACAGTAGTTCCAAATGGTCTTGGCTGCATTTATATGTCGGTATAAATACAAGCATACTGTCAATCTCAACTAAATTCGCGTATAGTGATTTCAGACTCTCAATACATACGAGTATAAGAATGCCAAGAAAACCTGTTTTGCACGAACATTCTAAAATCTGTTTATAACTTTTTATTATAACATCCACTTGTCTTTCATTTTCCTTGATTTTTCTTTTCGTAGCATTTTTAATTTTTAATCCACGAATATATTTTGTCATTCGATCAAGAAAATCATATATCATGTCTTTATTGCGTCTATTCAATGGTTGCTTGTAATCAAATTGTTTCATGTTACGGGAGTTAAATACATCAAAGAGATTATTCATGTTTTCTATAAAAATTTCGGTTGGTTTGGAATTTTTAAATGCAAACAATTTGGCATCCTCTCGACAAAATTGTATCGCTGTTGCGCCATTTTTACTCAAAACTTAACTAGCAAGCTTAACCTTCATAATGTTGTTACGAAACATTATTTGCCTACGTGTAAGCTTATTCCCTATATGGAGCCCTTCATTTTCCTGAAGTTTATTAAGCTCACATAGTAGATTCCAATTTATTTCTTGATCATTTTCATCCAGAATATATTTTTTTGATTCAAAATGATTTCTTATAAGTTTGAACATATGTACGGGATCTAAAAAAACAGCTACATCAGAATTATCTACAGGGTGTTTAAAAGTGGTTCTTATTTCATTTTCATGGTCTATTTTACATCCCAGTAACTTCATTGGCGTTATGTTAGTTGCATGCCCATCAAACGTTAAAGGCACTACTTTAACACCAGCATCGTGGCATTTGATGAGACATAATTTTATTAAATTAACTTTTTGTTCTGCATTCAAACCGTGCACCAAAAAATATCCTAGAGGTAATTTTAAATTGTCGTTAGTGCAATTCAATAAAAGAACGTATGCTTCCGAGGCTAAAGTTTTGCAATTATCAGAAGTACCGGTCCCCATGTCTTCATATCCACAATTTTTTTTACCATCTTTGCTATCTGATGGACATCTCATCAGCCATTAGCGAGCAAATAATTTTACGCTTGGAAGACGCAGCTTTCTCCTTTAACCCCTCAAGTGTCGAATGCACCCCATGTGTGCATAAGAAAAACACTTTTTTTGTTCGGTACATAAGCTTATATCACATATGTATAAATGTAAAAAAACATCATCCGATGGAAAACCAATCATATCATTAGTTGTGAACTTATGGAGTTCGCAGCTAACCTCCCCTCCTCCCCCGCGTGTCAAATGCACCCCAAGTGTGCAAAAGGACAAAACTTTACATAATAGGTATATAAGCTTAGATCACGTATATATAAACGTAAAAAAACATCATCCGATGGAAAACATATCATTATCAGTAGTTGTGAACCTATGGGGTTCGCAACTAACCCCAACCCTCCCCACTCGCTGGGGTTTTGGGTCTAAAATCAGCCAAACTCAGACACTTGAGGGGTTAAAGCCAAAAACGATTCATCTGAGAATCCAGGCTCTCCGCTTATATTAGAGTACCACCTAGACAATGTTTTCGGGTGTGGATGGCACGTATCAAATGTAGCCCTTACGTATTTATAGGCAGACGGAGAAATAAAATTTAGTGTTAGACAAAACTTTTTTATCTTGGCATTGTATTTTAGTTTCTTCTTTTTGAGAACATTTTTGGTATACATTATTAAAAATGTCAGCTGCCACCATAGACTTATAAAAAAAGATGGACTCCGCGCCACGCATATCGAAAGTGAAGCACAGTAAGTATGCCGGACCGTTTGTACAAACACGCCTCGCGCACACATTTACATCATAGTATGCCGACCGGCCGCCATTACGTGACACGAGCGACGGCGTCTTTGCAGGTACTCAAATCCCTTGGCCATTAATTTAGAATACATATTTTATAAGTCAGGGATAGCAAACCTTTGTTAACAGTTTACAAACTTAAACGGGGTGGAAGGGACACGGAAAATTTGAATTTCGCGGCTTACCCTGGCGGCTCCACCTGAAAATATACCTTTATTTCTTCATTTTGCGTCTACAAAATAAACTATTTTTATTTTATTTTTTATTTCTAGAATAGTTTTGACTAAAAAAAATATCCAAGACAAAAATAAAAATATCCGTATGATACTCGTATATTCATTTACGATAAAAATATCCGATTTTGTTATCTTAGTTTGTTTAAACCACAGTACTAAGATAAAAAAAATCTGAATTTTTGACTACTAGAATGTTACATTTATTAGCGTACTCGCTTTAACTCGTACTTAATATATTTTCAAAAATATACGTGATAATAATATTATTTAGAACCACAGTAATAAAACATGACAGAAAACCTCACACTAATAAATATTAAATCTTTTTTGGTAAAAAATTGGAAAAATTATGCACCAGTGGCGCTACATGCGCGTCGGTGAACTAAAACAATGTCAGTGTTCGTGTCGTCTGATTTATCTTGTTTGCTTGCTCGCTTGTTGCTCGATATTTTCTGAACGGAATTTTATGATATTTTTTACCCGGCTTCGTTTTATGGACCTTGTGGAACTGTTGAGTGGTGTTATTACTGAGACCCGGCTACGATTTATGGACCTTGTGGAACTGTCGAGTGGTGTTACCTGTGACCCTGTGTGTGAATTTCATGTTTTTTTTGTAACTTGGCACAACACATTTTATTTACTAAACAACATTATAATGATTGTAAGCTTCTTGCGCAGACTCCAAATGATAGAGCATGAAAACGATGATGATACACTAGTTATTATTTTGATATTGAATTTTCAATATTATCTACACTAATATTATAAAGAGGAAAGATTTGTATTTTTGTGTGTATGTTTGTAATGAATAAACTCAAAAACTACTGTGCCGATTTAAAAAAATATTTCACCATTAGAAAGCTACATTCACCCTGAGTAACATAGGCTATATTTAAAAAGCGGCGGGCAGACGGCTGGCGGGGCGGTACGAAGTTCGCCCAGTCAGCTAGTATACTATAATAATAGTAGTCCCAGATAGAAAACCCCAATTTCGCTACACCTGACCTAAGTGGGTATCGAACCAGGGACCCCTTGCACAGCAATCGCATACCACAACCACTGCGCCGCGAAGGCAGTCAAATAATATTATATTGTTATAAATAATAATATTATAATGTTGGTTTAAACGATGGGACCTTGCAAAAGTACAGTAAAGTGTAAGCAGCTATAATTTATTTTTTTCCATGAGGCTAGTATTATAAAGAGATTTTTGATTTTTCAGAATAATGGATTTACCATCCACATCCAGCAGTCAATAGAAGAAATTTTGGAAGCAATGGCTTCTCCCAGAGAACAAATCATTCCAGATGATTTTACATTGACAGACCAAGATCTCTACGGAATTTTAACTGAAGATCTGGAGGCGAACAATGAGTGGGAAGACTTTATCCAAGAAGAAGTTATTGTCACAACGGAGGATGAAGATACCCAGCAGATAAATATGGAAACTGTCTGGATGGCTGGCAATCCAACAGTTAGGAATACATTCCCATTTATAGGCACCCCTGGTATTAAACAACCTATGCTAGAAACAGAGCCAATTGATTATTTTAATCTTCTATTTAATACAGATTTTTTTACTCTTTTATTAACATGCACAAATGCAAATGGTGAAAAAATTAAAAGAAATGCCAATCATCCTCACGCTAGATTTAAAAGGTGGAAAAATATAACAGTAGAAGAATTAAAGGTATTTATAGGTTTAATACTACTTATGGGAATTATTAAATTAAATAGTAGGTATGGGCGTTATTTCACGTCACTAGTTACAATAACTGGCTACGGGGCATGTAACCGAATAACTAGTTTCGAGTGAAACGATAAACATGTGATTTTTGTAACTAGTTACATTACAATGCAGTGACCGAATGAATGAGCCGAAATCCCGAGCGGTGACACGAATTAATCCGAACTAGTTATGGGCGTGTAACCGAATAGCTAGTTTCGAGTGCAACTATAAACACGTGATTTTGTAAGTAGTTACATTACAATGCAGTGACCGAGGAAGGAAAGATATCATTGATGGTTTATTTACCTACGTTTAGTTCAAATTAGTTCGCGCATGGTCGAGAATTATTAATTGCCTCATGCATGTTTTTGCAATACTTTGTTAAAACTCGTTAATTTTGTTATTTATGTAATTACATAGCCACAAAAACTAAACTTGTGATAAGTAACGTAAGTAATTACATTAGGTAGGTACAATGTTTTCGTTTCGTAAATAACTGTAATACTTAGATATACGATAGAATAACCATGTTGAATCACTGAACAGAATTTGAAAAGTAACTAGTTACTAAAATCACTTGTTTTCAAAACTGGTGACGCCTTCGAAGTCACTAGTTACGTTACGTTTCGCGAAAATCACGTAACGACCCACACCTATTAAATAGATTAACAGATTACTGGAGCAAACACTATTTGCTTGATGTAAATTTTTCTAATTACATGTCAAGAAATAGGTTTTTTCTAATATTAAGAGCACTGAATGTGCAGACACTACCAGGGAACCAAAGTTTAAATAAAGTGTATACATTAATCGAAACATTTAACAAAACAATGGAAAACTTGTACTATGTTTGTAATCTCGTCGTCATTTAGTAATATGTAGTTTGCTCTCTGCGCAACTCGCTGTATCACAATTTTTAAAGATGAACGCATTCATCAAAAAATATTTGGTTGTCTGTGGTTCGTCGTACGTGTGCTCCATGGGTATCTGTCATGTTCATTGTACTTTTTTGTGCCGCGCGCTGTGCACAGAATTCCGATTCAATAATCGTTAAGTTTTATTTTTGGAAATAAAATGGGAAAAAACAAACGGAGAAAACGAGATGAGGCTATGATCGAGCTAAGTGAACGTTTACGAGGTCTAGAAAAGCGGTTAAACAAGAGGAGTCGCCATAACCACGCCGACGCCGGTAAGTCTTTTCTTGGTACCTACTTATTCTATGCAAAGTCCTAGAAACGAATGTTCAAATAGTTTTTAGAGATTCCTTGTGTGGTATACTGATACTTTCACAAATAGGACGACACCACTATTGAGCTTTCACGTGAGGTTAGCCGTGGTATGTACCCAAACCTAAGTAACGCTAATATGTAATTCGGATTTACGTATGTACCTATATTTAAATCTAATTATCAGATTCGCTGAATAGGTACCTCCTTATTTAATTCTGACTGCATCTTATGAGCTTTCACGAGAGGTTGGCCGATGACAGTAATTTTTCGTTAACAAATAAAAAGCAATTCGACTCCATCTTAAGAGCTTTCATTGTCGTAAATTGAAAAATATTTCGACTGTATCCTAAAAGCTTTCACGAGAGGTCAGCTACGGATTTAACGTTTCGAACTTAACACTATACGTTTGTTGCTTAGATGGCTACAAAAATCGCTCCAGCCGAGCACGTTCAAGAAGTTATTCGTCATACGAGCGAAGCCGATATAGTCAGACGCAAAGGAGCCGGTCGCCTCGACGTCGCCGATTAGTACCTTCCGCCGCCGCATTATCAGGTGCGCGTTCCTAAGGAAAGGAATACCTCCTTCCTCGGTGGACATAATGTTAGCTTCTTTATCCAACAAAACCAGAAAACAGTACGAATCAGCACTGAATCAGTGGATAATCTTCTGCCAGAGTCAAGATGTTCATCCCTTGTCTAACATCTAAGTTTGAGGAAGGACTATCGTACAGCTCACTGAACACCATAAGGTCAGCAATTTCTTTAATCTTAGGCCCTCACCTGGGAACAGATGAGAGAGTGACGAGGTTTTTTAGAGGTATTTACAAACTAAGGCCCAAGAAACCTGCCGGATTTGGCGGAGAGCCAGTTTGGTTTCCGCAAGGGGCGCTCTACGGTGGACGCCATTATGCGCGTGCGAGCCCTCACGACGGGGGATGCAGTGGCCCGGGGTGGGGTCGTCTTGGCGGTGTCCTTAGACATCGCCAACGCCTTTAATACCCTGCCCTGGAGTTGCATCAGGGAGGCATTCCGGTATCACCGGATGCCGACCTACCTCTGTCGAGTGGTCGAGGCCTATCTGACGGACAGGGCCGTCATATACCCCGGTCATCAGGGAGAGTGGAACCGGCGAGAGATGTCGTGCGGTGTCCCACAGGGATCGGTCCTGGGGCCGCATCTGTGGGACATCGGTTACGACTGGGTGCTGCGCGCCGACCTCCCTAGCGGCGTCAGCGTAGTATGTTACGCTGACGACACGCTGGTCCTGGCGCAGGGGAGGTCGCACCAGGAGGCGGCTGACTTAGCGACACGCGGGGTTGCGATAGTCGTGGAGAGGATCCGGCAGTTGGGACTCGAGGTGGCCCTGCACAAGTCCGAGGCCATGTGTTTTCATGGTCCTCGGAATGCGCCACCGTCGGGTTCCGATATAACGGTGGGAGGGGTTCACATCGGAGTCGGGTCGACGATGAAGTACCTGGGACTCGTCCTCGACAGCCGGTGGAACTTCGTGGAGCATTTCCGACGTTTGGCTCCCAGACTGGCACGGGCTGGGGCTGCCTTGAGGCGGCTCCTGCCCAATCTGGGGGGTCCAAACGCCTCCTGCCGGAGGCTCTACGCGGGGGTCGTGCGGTCCATGGCCCTTTACGGAGCACCGGTGTGGGCGCGTTCCCTAAGGCTGGGACCAGCCGGCAGGTTGAACGCGTCCCAGAGGGTCATGGCCATCCGGCTAGTCCGGGGATACCGCACGGTCTCCCGGGAGGCGGCGAGCCTCCTTGCCGGATTGCCGCCGTGGGATCTGGAGGCAAAGGTCCTCGCGCACGTGTGGGAGTGGCGCGAGGAGGCGAAGCGCCGGGGCGTAACTCCGCTGCCGCGAGAAATCACGGTACAGCGGACAGAGCTCCGGCGGGATCTCATGGCGGCATGGAGAGCGCGACTGTCGCAACCCAGCGCTGGGCACGCCACAATAGCGGCGATAAGTCCCCTCTTTGAGGAGTGGTTAGAGAGGCGCCACGGCGTCCTCACCTTCCGCCTGACGCAGGTCCTCACCGGACACGGTTGTTTCGGGAGGTTCCTGTTTCGCATAAGGCGGGAGGAAACGCCCGGGTGTTTCCATTGTGTGGATCGCCCGGAGGACACGGTGGCGGTGAAAATCCAAGATGGCGGCTGCAAAAATTTCCTAGATTTTCGTCATGGGTGTCAATTTCGTGATATTTGAGGTCGCTGAAAACGATAGTGGGGTCAAAATGAAAATCCAAGATGGCGGCTGCAAAAATTTCCTAGATTTTCGTCATGGGTGTCAATTTCGTGATATTTGAGGTCACTGAAAACGATAGTGGGGTCAAAATGAAAATCCAAGATGGCGGCTGCGAAAGTTTCCAAATTTTTCGTCATGGGTGTCATTTTCGTGATATTTGAGGTCGCTGAAAACGATAGTGGGGTCAAAATGAAAATCCAAGATGGCGGCTGCGAAAATTATGTTTTTGTTTCAAATAATACGTGAGAAAGAACTTCGTTGCTGATGGGGGTCCCCGACCGCGACGTTTTTTTTTTCGTTCTTGTTCCGCTCAAGCAAACGTAGCGGTGTATATGCGGGCTCAAACTAGCTTAAATAGGTTTTACGTACCTCCGTTCCGTTCGGCTTCATCTCGCTCGTTATTAAGGGTGAACAATTTGCAGTGGCTTAAAATTTGTCCTGGGGGACTAAAACGGCCACTTTGGCAGAATCATAATAGGATAATATTATGAAATCGTAAAACGGTCACAAACTGACAATATTTTTTATAAATTGTCAGTTTGTGACCGTTTTACGATTTCAAATATTATTCATAGTATTATCCTATTATGATTCTGCCAAAGTGGCCGTTTTAGCCCCCCAGGACAAATTTTTACATCATATGGAAGGACTTTCGGTAGTAGCTGTTTTTAGTTTAGCAACTGCAGAAGTAACTTTGATTGTAGAAGTAATAAGGAGTGCAAACTTATTTTTGCCGTTAATAATATAAATAAAGTGCATGCGTAAATATTTATCCCAACTACAGATCCCTTCACTGTGCGTAACCACGCACTGTGAAGAGATCTAACATGCCCTGGGCCGGTTTCCATTTTTTACTAAGGTGACTTAACTAGCCCGCGTAAATCAAATTCTTAAAATTTATGCAGTTAGAATTTTTGTGTGTGCGTGTGTGTGTCTCTTAAGCGCTTATTTATTTATGATTACTTATTGGTTAAATTTTTAATCATAGTTAATTAGGACATTAGGACCTTTTGTTAAGGCTTTTTGATACGCAGGGAATTGAATGATTTTACAGCCTTTTGCCTTAGCGTAGCTTCTATGAGTACCTTACCTACCCATAGCTTTAGAAGTCACGCTAAGGCAAACGTTGTGTTGTAAATACCTACCTGAAACAGTAAAAGTTTAACACAGATGCAAAAAATAACAACTGATCAGTATTATAAAAATGTAATAGAAAATAAAATAAATTATACAGCTTTAATTAACAACAAATCAACAAAACAAAACGAATAAAAACAAACAAAACAAATCTTTCTCTTAAATTAATGTCATTACTATTTAAAAAATGTAATAGCTAACATAAAAGAATTATACAACATTAGTTTTTGCATAAACTAAACCCGAAAAGGGGTCATTGTGTTGAAAAAAAATTAGCTGTTCAGTACATTTATTTAAGATCAAACTCGTCAAAATGTACTGAACAGCTGCTTTTTTTTTTTCGCGATTTCAAGGTTGGTCCCATAGAAAAAAATGTTCAAAATGATGAGTACAATGACCCCTCTTCGGGTTTAGTTTATAAAAAACTAATGTTGTATACGAGGATGCAACGTGTCATGTGGATCCTCGTCAAATTTAAGGGTGTGGTATAGACCATCAAACAGAACAACTTTTTCCATGGCACTAACATCGTAAGCATCGATATCCGTACGGGACGGCTGATTATTTGCGTCGAGTAGGGATTGAAGTTTTCTATGGGACAGTTGCAGATTTTTTCGCGAATACGATGTTGGTCCCATGGAGGAAGTTTTCTATGGGACAGTTGAAAATTTTTTCGCGAATACGATGTTGGTCCCATGGAGGAAGTTTTCTATGGGACAGTTGAAAATTTTTTCGCGAATACGATGTTGGTCCTATGGAGAAAGTTGTTCGGTTTGATGTTCTGTATCACACCCTGAAATTTGACGAGGATGCAAAACAAGTAAAACAACACGTTTAAGCTTTAAATAAATAAAAACAAATAAACGAAACAAAACAAATCTTTCTCCTATATAATTTTTTGAGCATTTTAAAAATGTAAGTACTTAATAGAAAATATAATAAACTAGCAGAACCGACAGACATTATCCTGTCTTAGCTATGAATATTCTAATGTAAACGCGCGAAGTTCCCGAATGCGCAAGCTGAGAACATTTTGAATTGTGTAGGAAAACTTAATTTATATTTTAAAATTGAACAATGACTTTTTGCTGAAAAGTAAAATACTGGATATTATCTGTCATCCCCGAAGACACCACCAGTGGTGTCCTTTTCAGTGGTGTCGTGGGGAATGAACGGAATAAATTTAAAGTAAAAAGGTCAAAATTATGAAAAAGACTAAATTTAAATTTCTGAACGCACGCATAAATATTTGGGGAGAGTTTACCGTATCGACGGTATGAACATGAAATGTTTGACAGTTACGAAACCGAAAGGAAAAAAAAATCCAATATGAAAATTTCATTTTTGTATTGGTTTTTTTTTAAATTATTTTTTCGTCAATTTTCCAATGTTTTCAATAGTTACTCTGCTATTCGGGACGGAGACAAATACAACAAATCAAAAACCATGAAAATCGGTCCAGCCGTTCTTGAGTTAAAGTACCCGTCACGAGAAGCTATAAATTATGTAAACAAACATCTTTTACTAAGTAAACATTTTATACTGCGAGATAATAATAAATTGACCATATTCAATCGACATGAAATATAGACGGGTTAAATGAAAGTAACAACCTATTTAATTTAGTCGGATCATATTTTAACGACGCAAAGCGCTATCGTTTGTGTTTCTTGGTACCGGAACGCGTCCGTCGCAGGGATTGTAAACTATCGGGACGCCATTTTGAAATAAACGCGTCATTCGAGTTTCGAATGCGTACGAGTTTGTTTACGAGGATTCTGACACAAAAATGGAAACATCTGAATCTGACGAATAATTATTCTTAAATAATATATGTTAATTAATATTTGTTACTTAATAATTTATTAAATCTTAAACAAATTCATTTTTTTTGTTGGTCCAAATGTTGTGAACTCCTGAACACTTGTTTACATAATTTATAGCTTCTCGTGACGGGTACTTTACTTATAACTTATAATATAAGTGTTCGAACAAACCCGACTTTGTTTTATATTATACAACGTGTAACGTTAAATGCGCAAAGCCTCTTAAGGGGTCATTGTACTCATTATTATAAACAACTTTTAATAAGTGACCAAAACTGAAATCGCGAAAAAAAATCAGCTGTTCAGTACATTTTGACGAATTATGCGAACATAAATGTACTGAACAGCTGATTTTTTTTCGCGATATCAGTTTTGGTCACATAGTAAAAGTTGTTCATAATGATGAGTACATCGACCCCTTAAGAAGTTTTGCGCATTTAAAAAAATAGGCTATAATAGGTGGGCTATGGCATAAATAATGTTTTTTTTTAAAAAGATTTAAAAAAAAACAAAATTCAAATCCTAGGCAGGTTGTATATGATTTGAATTTCGATATTTTTAAACGATTTAAAATATAAGAAAACAAAACAAACAAAACAAATCTTTCCTTAAAATAATTTCAACAGTTTTTTAAAAATTTAGTAGAAAATAAAATAAATTATTTATAAACAGAATTTTTTTAAGCAGTGCGCAAATTTTTACAGGGTGAATGAATACATGAATATCACTTACTTTCGCTATAGACTAACTTTGGTAAATCGCGAAAAAAAATCAGATGTTCATTTCCAAACTCCTCAAAATGTAGGGATCAGCTGATTTTTTTTTAGCGATTTCAGGTTCGGTCCCATAGTAAAAGTTGTTCTAATCAAAGGTAGAACAGCCTGTGAAAATTTGCGCACTGCTTAAAAAAATAACAAATAAATAACAACAAAACATATCTAACAAAACAAATAAAAACAAACAAAACAAATCTTTCCCTTAAATTAATTTCATCAGTATTTTAAAAATATTGTAGAAAATTAAATAAATCATATAAGTACAGCTTTATAAAATAACAAATCAATAAAACAAATCTAACAAAACAAATCTTTCTCATAAATCAATTTCATCAGTATTTAAAAAATAGAAATAAACACCTTGAAGTTCCGACGACAGTTTTTCATACTGAACAAGTGACTGTGCCGCTACTATTTCGTGAGGCATTATTTTAGCGGATTACCTTTAGGAAGGCAATCGCAATATTGGTTTCTGGTCCTCGTGAAATAATTCCTAACATAACGGAGTATTTTGACGATCAGTTATTATTAAATATTATACAATCACAATTGCTCAAGCTGAAACCTCAAAAAACTATTGTGACTTTTGAGTACGCTGCCATAATTAAGTGCCATTCAGGACGAATTCTTAGGGGTAACAATAAAGGGCTGTTGTGTTGAACTTTGCAGGTACCATTGCGGACATTGGCGGTGAACCACTTTTAGACCTTATTACTACGGTAATAAGGTTCAAAAGTGGCACCGCAAATGTCCGCGATGGTACCTACCTACAACAGTAGTTCAACACGAATGCAGTGAATAACATAACTGATCAGTTTTAAAAAAATGTAAAAATTAAAAAAAAAAACAAACAAATTTTACAAAACAAACCAATCAAAACAATATTCTTTCTAATAAATAAATTCATAATACATAGATGGCTAATAGAGCCAAATATTATTAGCGTATTTGCTGAAAGGTATTGCACTAATAATGTTTCTGAGGGGTTTCATTCCAAGTTAATTAAAAGAATAAACAAGACTACTGTCACCTTGAACAGAACGCTACTACCTATATAATGGATAATTACATGGTAATGAAACCATTAAATTATACACTCCACACATACTCCACACACTCACACACTCCTCACACACCCTCACACAAACCCTTGTCACACCCTCACATACGCACACATGCACACCACACACACTACATGCACTCCTGGAATGATTACCGGAGTGCATCTAATGCTTGGGTGACAGTGATATCTCCACTTACTAATTGCATTTGCACATCTAGTATAAAATCATCGTTTACTATGTCTTCTTTTTTTCGTGTTTCATTTAATGGTTTAATTCCCATGAAGTTATCCATTATATTTAGCGTTCGGTTCAAAGTGACAGTCGTTTTGTTTATTCTTTTAATTAACTTAGAATGGAACCCCTCAGAAACGTTATTAGTGCGATGCCTTTCGCCAAATACGCTAATAAGATTTGGGGAGTGGATTTTAAACCAAAAATTATGTATATATCTCGTAAATTTGGTCATATCTATATTAGGTGACCTGCACATTTCCCGTTTCACACACTCCCATCCTTCCAAAATGAAGTGTGGGGGTAAAAGTGGCAGGGCCGCTGTCATTGCGACAATTCTCCTTTCTGGTTTTGTTTTTGTGTTTTTGAGCAATTTTGCTTTTTTCCAAATGCTTTTGGTCCAATGGTAAAAGCAGCCCTTTATTGTTACCTCAGGGAATTCTTCCTGAATGGCACTTATAGCAGCGTACTCAAAGTCACAATGAATTTTTTGAGGTTTGAATTGGGGCAATTGTGATTGTATCATATTTAATAATAACTGATAGCTACACTTGGTGCGGTTTGACATGAAAGCATATAAAATTGGAACTACTTTCGTTTTTTCGGTAGTGCTCCCTATGTCACCTAGTATATTATAGACTTGTCCGAAAGGAGTCGGACAGACTGAAAAAGTTCCATCGGCAAAATACTCCGTAATGTTAGGAATTATTTCACGTGAACGTAAGGGACAAAAAACTAATATGCGATTACCTTCATAGAAGTAGTCTGCTAGAATGGACTCACGAAATGGTAACGGCACTGTCACTTGTTCAGTAGAACGAAAAACTGTCGTTGGAACATCAAGATGTTTATTTCTGGCGTCATACAGGGAATGACGAATTGTATTTAATTTAGGGATTGCTTCCACTACATCAAACCCTGATTGTTTGGCTGCAAATACTTTTTGGTTGTATAGAGATGGTATAGGTGTATCCGTAGCTGTCACCTCCATCCGCAACTCGTCAGTAATTTTTAAGCGCTCATTTTTATACTCGTCTGGTGCGCAAGTGTGCTTTGTGGACGTTTTAATATTATCATCCTGGAAACAATAAAACATAAATAAGCCAACACCGACACCGGCGTGAGTATAATAATGACCTGTTTAATGTCTATTTCGTAAAAATGTCACCGTGAAAACTTAGGTGAAGGTAGACGTCATTCCACCTGATGCTATGGATTGACACTATAAATAGCTCACCTCAAATTCGCTTCAGCTTAGTTTTCCCGGTGGCGTATATAGAAATGCTACTTCAGTACGTCCCCTCAGGCGGAGACGATAGAGTCATTTCCAGGCGTTAAACACACGTAAATGCTAGTAAATGCTAATTCCGCGTAAATGCTACTGAATACTAGCATTTACGTGTGTTTAACGCCTGGAAATGCGCTAACTCTAGGTATTCGTCTCCGCCTGAGGGGACGTATTGAATTATCATTTCTATACAACGTGTAACGTTAAATGCGCAAAACCTCTTAAGGGGTCATTGTACTCATCATTATGAACAACTTTTACTATGGGACCAAACATGAAATCGGGAAAAAAAAATCAGCTGTTCAGTACATTTTGACAAATTATGCGAACATAAATGTACTGAACAGCTGATTTTTTTTTCGCGATTTCAGGTTTGGTCCTATAGTAAAAGTTATTCATAATGATGAGTAAAATGACCCCTTAAGAGGTTTTGCTCATTTAACGTAACACGTTGTATACGCGTCCGAGACAATCTTTTCCGTCCAGAACGGCCGAAAAATAACTGTGTGACCTCTAGGCCTCGGCGCAGGTCACACGTATGCGACAAATCCTTAAAAAAAACTGGCCAAGTGCGTGTCGGACTACGCACAATGAAGGGTTCCGTAGTTGGGATGAAATTATCCCAAGAACAAACTTAACATTATAGTTGAAAAACATGTTCTCCCATACATTCCAACATTACCTAAATGTAAGTTTGTACTCACAATATTGAGAGATTTACCATGTTATTTTAAGACCACAAACTTCTTATAGGTTTTCCTGTAATCTACAGATGTAGAACTATTTTCTGTATTTTTTTCAAAATTTTAGGGTCAGTAGTTTCGGAGATAAAGGGGGGAATGGTCAATTTTCGTCTATTTTCTTAAATAACTATAAAACGATTTATTTTAAAATTATAAAAAAAATATATTTGAGACCCTCATAGTAAGCCCTTTCATTTGATATGTCACACGGTACAGTATACTAAACTTTTTTTTTATACTTCTTATTTGCCCCCTAAAAGTGACCCCCATATTCAAAATTCATTTATTTACTTTAGCCGTACGTGTTTGGGTTACAGAAATGTATACTCACATCAACAAAGTCTAGGGATACGTTATTTCGAAATCAAACATGGCTTTATTGTTTAAAACCTATTTAGTTTCCTTATAAACTTTAAATACAGATTTAAACCTTGTCTATTATTTATTCGAAATTTAAAAATTAAAATGAGAAACAAATGATTCGAGACGAACACGCGTTTGGAGAACTCCAGGCAGAGTCAGCCGTCTCCAACATCCAGAAAAAATTTAATGAAATTTCATTGAATTTTCTTGGAAATAAGAATTACCGATTTATTTTGTAGGGTTTTTGTTGTTCTTTGATTTTCTTAACAAACCTACCAAACAAAGCAGTCCAATATGATTTGAATTCAAATAAGACAACAGAAAATAGTTTCAACTAACCAATGAGTGACCCCAAACAAATAATATTAGATAGGTAGGTCATGCTACATGTAGGACCGTCGTAGTAAAAAAACGTTCTATTTATATTTCTTTTATTATAAAAACGTATACATTGGCATCTAAACGAACCACTTATTTTCGTAAGCCTGTTTGTAGGAACAACAAATTTGTGTTTGTTTCTAGTATTTACATTATGGACGTCACTGTATTTTTTAAACAGATTAATATTTTTATGAGCACATTTATCTATTTTATTGATGATTGTTTTTATGTATTTCCGTGACATCACCGCGCGCCACTTACACTTACTTGCGGGACATTTATTTGAAATGTCGCAGCATCATGCTGAGAAGAGTCTTTTGATCTCGTACATAACTTTCTGGTTTTTATTTTCTTTATATATAATTTTGTTTTTTTACACTTTTATCATTGAGTTTTTAATTTGATCTTCTTGTGCAAGTCACAATAAACACGCTTTATTTCTTTAATTAAAAATAAAAATATTAATAACGAGGAAAAATGTCATAGTTGAAATTATTTTTAAAACTCAGCGTCTGCCCTTATTCTATGACTGATTATGGGGAGTTTCTTAAAATTGGCAACACTGCTTTCACTAAAACGTGCCTTATGCATTGAGATCGAATAAATAACTAATTAAATACTAAATATTAACCCCATATAATGATTTATATCAAGTGAACCAAGAAAAGTTAAAAAATATTTTATAATTTATAAACAAACTAGCTTTTGCCCGCGGCTTCGCTCGCGTGGATGTCGGAAAATATCCCATGGGAACGTTCATGTGGAAAACATAGGGCCGTCCGATATAAAATCGCTACGATATATCGTTACCGTGTGTCTAATAGGCATAAAGCTACCAGTCGGCATGATTTTTTCCGATATCTTCAACAGTCGTCGTCATATTTCAGCCAATTTACACAAAACCATAATGAATTACACTGAATCACTCCGTTCATTTGAGAAAACTGTATGAAATTCCGTTCGGTACTTTTACATTATCGCATTCAAACAGACAGACTTAAGCGGCGGAGGGACTTTGTTAATTACTTAAAATTGATTATGCCAGTCACGCTCTAATAACAAATAACTTTTGTCCGAGTGTCCACTCGTTCAAATAATTTCCTAGTAAAACGTCGAATGAAATAAAGACTAAATGTTACCTCAAGATTCGAACTATGACTACATTTTTCCAATCCCTTAAATCTCTTAAAAAGAGGTAGGTCTCTTAAAAAAACGCTGTACCATATATTTCTTTATTTCCTACCAAAAGCATAAATTTGAATTTTCTTTATTTCCTATCAAAAGCATACATTTTAATTTTCACATCCCTAACTTAAGAAATGCTGTGTTTCCCATACAAACTTTCATCCCTTATATCACCCCTTGTAGGATTATGTTTTAAGACAAAAAGTAGCCTATGTCCTTTCCCAGGATGCTATCTATAGCCTTGCCAAATTTTATCGAAATCCGTGCAGTTTTGTAAATTTTAAAATAAACCCCTATTTTACCCACTTAGGGGATAATTTTTCAAAGTCAAAGTCAAAGTCAAAGTTTTATTTGTAAAACATAGGTGATGGAAAAAACAGGTGTTGTTAATAAAACATAATGTTCACTATGTTTTGCCGATGACGGCGTACAAATATGAATGAGTAGTGAATGTTGCCAAAAAATAATAAATTAAAAATGTCATCAATAAAAAAATTAAATTAACAAAAATGTACCTATGTCAAAATAAATGCTTTGGTCAGATAATTGCAAAATTATGTCATGAATCATGATGTCCAATTAGAATTAAAAAACGCTGAACCGCATATTTCTTAATTTCCTACCAATAGCATAAATTTGTTATCCCTAACTTAATAAATACTGGGTTTGCCTTACGAACTTTCATCCCCTATATCACCGCCTAGTATTATTTTTGAAAAAATAGTATCCTATGTCCTTCCCCAGGATGCTATATGAAGCTTTGCCAAATTTTGTAGAAATCGTCCAGTTTTGTAAATTTTAAAATCAACCCCTATTTTACCCCCTTAGGGGATGATTTTTCAAAAATGCTGAACCGCATATTTCTTTATTTCCTATCAAAAGCATACATTTTAATTTTCACATCCCTAACTTAAGAAATGCTGTGTTTCCCATACAAACTTTCATCCCTTATATCACCCCTTGTAGGATTATGTTTTAAGACAAAAAGTAGCCCATGTCCTTTCCCAGGATGCTATCTATAGCCTTGCCAAATTTTATCGAAATCCGTGCAGTTTTGTAAATTTTAAAATAAACCCCTATTTTACCCACTTAGGGGATGATTTTTAAAAAACGCTGAACCGCATATTTCTTAATTTCCTACCAATAGCATAAATTTGTTATCCCTAACTTAATAAATACTGGGTTTGCCTTACGAACTTTCATCCCCTATATCACCGCCTAGTATTATTTTTGAAAAAATAGTATCCTATGTCCTTCCCCAGGATGCTATATGAAGCTTTGCCAAATTTTGTAGAAATCGTCCAGTTTTGTAAATTTTAAAATCAACCCCTATTTTACCCCCTTAGGGGATGATTTTTCAAAAATGCTGAACCGCATATTTCTTTATTTCCTATCAAAAGCATACATTTTAATTTTCACATCCCTAACTTAAGAAATGCTGTGTTTCCCATACAAACTTTCATCCCTTATATCACCCCTTGTAGGATTATGTTTTAAGACAAAAAGTAGCCCATGTCCTTTCCCAGGATGCTATCTATAGCCTTGCCAAATTTTATCGAAATCCGTGCAGTTTTGTAAATTTTAAAATAAACCCCTATTTTACCCACTTAGGGGATGATTTTTAAAAAACGCTGAACCGCATATTTCTTAATTTCCTACCAATAGCATAAATTTGTTATCCCTAACTTAATAAATACTGGGTTTGCCTTACGAACTTTCATCCCCTATATCACCGCCTAGTATTATTTTTGAAAAAATAGTATCCTATGTCCTTCCCCAGGATGCTATATGAAGCTTTGCCAAATTTTGTAGAAATCGTCCAGTTTTGTAAATTTTAAAATCAACCCCTATTTTACCCCCTTAGGGGATGATTTTTCAAAAATGCTGAACCGCATATTTCTTTATTTCCTATCAAAAGCATACATTTTAATTTTCACATCCCTAACTTAAGAAATGCTGTGTTTCCCATACAAACTTTCATCCCTTATATCACCCCTTGTAGGATTATGTTTTAAGACAAAAAGTAGCCCATGTCCTTTCCCAGGATGCTATCTATAGCCTTGCCAAATTTTATCGAAATCCGTGCAGTTTTGTAAATTTTAAAATAAACCCCTATTTTACCCACTTAGGGGATGATTTTTAAAAAACGCTGAACCGCATATTTCTTAATTTCCTACCAATAGCATAAATTTGTTATCCCTAACTTAATAAATACTGGGTTTGCCTTACGAACTTTCATCCCCTATATCACCGCCTAGTATTATTTTTGAAAAAATAGTATCCTATGTCCTTCCCCAGGATGCTATATGAAGCTTTGCCAAATTTTGTAGAAATCGTCCAGTTTTGTAAATTTTAAAATCAACCCCTATTTTACCCCCTTAGGGGATGATTTTTCAAAAATGCTGAACCGCATATTTCTTTATTTCCTATCAAAAGCATACATTTTAATTTTCACATCCCTAACTTAAGAAATACTGAGTTTCCCATACAAACTTCCATGCCCTATATCACCCCCTGTAGGATTATTTTTGAAAAAAAGAGTAGCCTATGTCCGTCCCCAGGATACCATCTATAGCCTTGCCAAATTTTATCGAAATCCGTTCAGTGGTTTAGGCGTGAAAAGGTAACAGACAGACAGACAGAGTTACTTTCGAATTTATAATATTAGTATGGATTTTCATGGCTATAATCTTTTTATTTAGAGCGGTTCTCAGTTTGGTCAATTTTCTTTCAACTTAATCGATCCATTAGATTCGGAGCACATTGGCTGTGACAGACGGACAGACGGACCGAAAGACAGACAGACACACGAGTGATCCTATAAGGGTTCCGTACCAAAATGGTAAAAAAGGAACCCTTATGGTGTGACTCAGTCTGTCTGTCTGTCACAGCTGGATATCTCAAGAACTACTAATGCTATCAAAATCTTGAAATTTGGAACAGTTTTAGATGACGTTTACCCAACTATTTTGAAAATAAGAGAGAAATAAAAAATATATGTATTTTTTTTGCAACAGGGACTGAAAGGGGGTCTTAAAAAATCAAAGTTGGGGTACTAAGGCATGTGGGGTATCATATGAAAAAGCGCTGTTTGCACATTCTCAAACATTTTTTTATTTGGCCGCTTAGTTTTCGACTTTTGATGAAAAATGTAAAAAAAAATACCGTTCCTGAAGAAAAATCTGAAATTATTCTAATGTGATAGAAGGTTATGTAAAGATTACAGGAAAAATAAAACGATGTCTCTAAATAGCACACCTTTTCAGAAATCGGAACGGAACCCTCGGTGCGTGAGTCCGACTCGCACTTGCCCGGTTTTTTATAGTCTGAGGGTAAGTATAAGTAATTTATGTACGCATAATTAAAATATCATAGTGTGCGCAACAACACTGAATCGTGGAAATTTCGAATATTTATTTATGAAAAAAGCTTACTTACCACCATTAAAGTTATGGTACCAGGACATTTTGTTTTTTTGTAATTGGAGCACCTCCATAAAACGTGAGTATTTTTGTAAGTCCTATGTTTGTGAAACTTATACGTTTTCCATAGCAAAGCTGTTCCACCATTAATTTTTACATAAGTTATTTCCTTATTATCCATTTTGATTTAATAATTCAAGCAAATTAAATTAAAAGGAGTAAGTATTTGCAAGAATGCAATGACAAGTTAACATGAATATTTAAAATTTTTATTTAATGGTATCCTAGAATGCCATCACTAAATTACCCAAAATTACTAACCTAATAAAACTCCTTATTTAAATCTATTTGGATTCAACAACTATACCTACGCATTAGCTCGTTGCACTCATGGCCGTTAAATATCCAGCAGCACTTATGATGATGACGACTTTAGAGAAGGAAGGGTGCGATTTCTTAAGATAATACCCATGTTTTAACATTCGTACCCTTCGTTCTCTAACCAGAAGAAAAGAAATTGTTTTTATGGTTCCGTGTCTCAAAAGGAAAAAACCGTCTGTCTGTCAGTCTGTCAAGACCCTTTTTCTCAGGAATGCATGGAGATATCAAGTTGAAATTATTATCATATTCGTAGGTATTACGGTCCCTTGGAGCTCTAAATAATCAAGTGCAATAAAAAAAAACCGGTCAAGAGCGAGTCGGACTCGCGCACCGAGGGTTCCGTTCCGATTTCTGAAAAATTATGCTGTTTAGAGACATCGTTTTTTGTTTTTCCTGTAATCTTTACATAAACTTCTATCACATAGAATAATTTCAGATTTTTCTCTTAGCAAACTTCGGAGATAAGCGGGGGGGAACTGTATTTTTTTTTAATTTTTCATCAGAAGTCGAAAACTGTAGAGCCTAAAAAAAAGAAAAAAAATGTTTGAGAATGTGCAAATAGCGCTCTTTCATATGATACTCCACATGCCCCAGTAGCTCTACTTTGAATTTTTAAGACCCCCTTTCAGTCCCTATTGCAAAAAAATATAAATATTTTTATTTCTTTCTTATTTGCAAAATAGTTGGGTAAACGTCACCTAAAACTGTTTCAAATTTCAAGTTGATAGCATTAGTAGTTCTCGAGATATCCAGCTGTGACAGACAGACAGACAGACAGACTTAGTCACACCAGAAGGGTTCCTTTTTTACCATTTTGGTACGGAACCCTAATACGGCCATTTATGCGACATATTTTGATACTCGCGAGTAAATCAAAACGTACAGGGTACCTAAGTATTTCCTGTTGACTTAGAATCATGAAATTTGGCAAGAAGCAAGATTTCACAGTACAAGCAAAGGAAAAATTCCGTTAATTGTTAATACTAATTAACATTTTACGGAATTTTTCCTTTACTAGTTTTATCACATAAAAATAGTTTTTTGCGATTACAAACTTAAATTTGCGGTTGGAGAATTGACCGTGACGTATATCAATGTATGGGAGAACATGTTTTTCTACTACAATGTTTTGTAAATGGGATAAATTATTTTCAACTACGGAACCCTTCATTGTGCATGATCCGACACGCACTTGGCCGGTTTTTTCTTTTAATTGCGACACGACTCATTTGATAAAAAGAGTTTAGCTAGGCTCAGAAAGAAATTACCGTTTTACATAGAAAAAATCAAACAATTTTATTTAAAAGAAACATTTTCGGTGCACTTTTCCCATTTTAATGAAAGTTCGTTGATGCCTCTGCAATGGAAATCCTGGAGACGGGAATCGATGAGTTTTTTAAAAAGGCGTTTTTCACCTTCTCGTTGCATTTGAAATTTTTCTCCGGGGCTTATTGTTGAGATCAAAATTTCCAGAACGGAAGCGATCAAACCAAAAACGCCCCGTGCATTCACTTGCGGTAGGTACCTTGTCCACGTCGTTAATACTGCGCACTGTCTATGCTGCGTTGGTACATTATGGAACTCTTATTCGAAAATAGCGCGCTTTTGAGTTTTCCGTGGTTACAGAAACATCGTTATCAGAAAAATCGAAAGGCGGAAAAACAAATGAACAACTGTTTTTTTTTAAATATTGTGCTATATTATAAAATTAATTTGCATTTAAAGTTCTAAATAGAATGAAAGATCGGCTAGTGTGAAGAAGACAGTAGCCGGTATCAAAAATCGGCAATTTCATAGGTTCATATGACAGATAACTTCTAACGAGTTGTTTGATTTGATTTCATTGCGATACAGCATGGAAACGACACCCATGACGAAAAATTTGGAAATTTTCGCAGCCGCCATCTTGGATTTTCATTTTGACCCCACTATTGTTTTCAGCACCCTAAAAAACCATGGAAACGACACCCATGACGAAAAATTAGAAAACTTTCGCAGCCGCCATCTTGGATTTTCATTTTGACGCCACTATCGTTTTCAGCACCCTCTAAAACCACGGAAACGACACCCATGACGAAAAATTAGAAAACCATCTTGGATTTTCATTTTGACCCCACTATCGTTTTCAGCACCCTCTAAAACCATGGAATCGACACCCATGACGAAAAATTTGAAAATTTTCGCAGCCGCCATCTTGGATTTTCATTTTGACGCCACTATCGTTTTCAGCACCCTCTAAAACCACGGAAACGACACCCATGACGAAAAATTAGAAAACTTTCGCAGCCGCCATCTTGGATTTTCATTTTGACCCCACTATCGTTTTCAGCACCCTCTAAAACCATGGAATCGACACCCATGACGAAAAATTTGAAAATTTTCGCAGCCGCCATCTTGGATTTTCATTTTGACGCCACTATCGTTTTCAGCACCCTTTAAAACCACGGAAACGACACCCATGACGAAATATTAGGAAATTTTCGCAGCCGCCATCTTGGATTTTCATTTTGACCCCACTATCGTTTTCAGCACCCTTTAAAACCACGGAAACGACACCCATGTCGAAAAATTTGAAAATTTTCGCAGCCGCCATCTTGGATTTTCATTTTGACCCCACTATCGTTTTCAGCACCCTCTAAAACCATGGAATCGACACCCATGACGAAAAATTTGAAAATTTTCGCAGCCGCCATCTTGGATTTTCATTTTGACCCCACTATCGTTTTCAGTGACCTCAAATATCACGAAATTGACACCCATGACGAAAATCTAGGAAATTTTTGCAGCCGCCATCTTGGATTTTCATTTTGACCCCACTATCGTTTTCAGCGACCTCAAATATCACGAAAATGACACCCATGACGAAATATTAGGAAATTTTCGCAGCCGCCATCTTGGATTTTCATTTTGACCCCACTATCGTTTTCAGCACCCTCTAAAACCATGGAATCGACACCCATGACGAAAAATTTGAAAATTTTCGCAGCCGCCATCTTGGATTTTCATTTTGACCCCACTATCGTTTTCAGTGACCTCAAATATCACGAAATTGACACCCATGACGAAAATCTAGGAAATTTTTGCAGCCGCCATCTTGGATTTTCATTTTGACCCCACTATCGTTTTCAGCGACCTCAAATATCACGAAAATGACACCCATGACGAAATATTAGGAAATTTTCGCAGCCGCCATCTTGGATTTTCATTTTGACCCCACTATCGTTTTCAGTGACCTCAAATATCACGAAATTGACACCCATGACGAAAATCTAGGAAATTTTTGCAGCCGCCATCTTGGATTTTCATTTTGACCCCACTATCGTTTTCAGTGACCTCAAATATCACGAAATTGACACCCATGACGAAAATCTAGGAAATTTTTGCAGCCGCCATCTTGGATTTTCATTTTGACCCCACTATCGTTTTCAGTGACCTCAAATATCACGAAATTGACACCCATGACGAAAAATTAGGAATCTTTCGCAGCCGCCATCTTGGATTTTCATTTTGAGCGTAATCACATCCTCTCAAAAAAAAACCAGAGCATAAGAAGTTATGCCCCTCCGTATTTTTTTTTTTTGCGTTGGCATAACGTTTTTTTGTTACGTGACGATTTCTACCAGTTTATTCCTACTTCAAGCCGCGTTGAAGATTTATTTTTAAAAAATAACACATTATTGTTATGTATATAAATTAACTGGACATCACTAACAGCACAATACAGTCAGTGGTGTCGTGGGGAATAGTAGTTTCTGTCATTCCCGACGACACCACCAGTGGTGTCGTTTTCAGTGGTGTCGTGGGGAATGAACGCAATTAGTCACTATTGAAGTTGTAATAATTAATAAGAAACCATTAAGACTGATTACTCTGTAATGATGACAGGATTAAGTTACTGTATGTTTAGCAAATAAACATGTTGATTATTAACACAACTTTCTTATTTAAACATCTACATTTATTACTAAATGACGACGAGATTACAAACATAATTAAATAGATCGGATTAACTTACCTAGTGACATCCGATCCTCAATTATGTGAAGTAATCTCGTCGTCATTGTATCCCACCCAACCCTTCCCAGGTTCTCATCTCTACCCCGTTTGGAAAGTGTGTATAAAAATTTTATGACTATGTGTATGTAATACTTTGAACTAATGAACATGACAGATACCCATGGAGCCCACGTACGACGAACCACAGACAACCAAATATTTTTTGATGAATGCGTTCATCTTTAAAAATTGTGATACAGCGAGTTGTGCAGAGTGCAAACTACATATTACTAAATGACGACGAGATTACTTCACATAATTGAGGATCGGATGTCACTAGGTAAGTTAATCCGATCTATTTAATTATCCCACCAAAGAAATGGCAATTGACGAATCATTTATTTTATGGAAAGGTCGCTTACGTTTCCGTCAATATTTAAAAAACAAAGCGCACAAATATGGCATAAAATTAGACATGTTAGCAGACCATCACGGTATCTGCATGAAAATTCATTTATATGCAGGGTCTCAAGATCTAACAGTTGGGGGTAGAGATCACGTGAAAAAAGTTATTCGACTATTAGTGTCAAATTATTTAAATAATGGCCATTCATTATATGTGGACAATTATTATTCCAGTTTAGATATAGCCGAGGAATTATTAAATAAAAATATGCATTTAACGGGTACATTACAATTTAATAGAAAAGGAAATCCAAAAGAAGTAATGAATGCTCGATTGCAACCAACTGAGGCATGCATTATGCACAATAATAAAAATATTACAGTAACAAAATGGAGAGATAAGAGGGAAATTGCTTTCATTAGTTCAGAACATGATGGCCAATATGTACAAACAAGAAATAAGTATGGAAATATATCATTTAAACCGGCAGTCCAAGTAAAATATAATAGAGCAGTTAAACATGACCAAATGTTGAGTTATTATTGTGCTGAACATAAAACGCTCAGATGGTACAAAAAAGTGATCATTCACATAATCGAAATAAATGTGATTAATTCTTTTTTAATGTGTAATATAAATAGAGAGAGGAAATCAAGCTTGTATGATTTTAGATTTAAAATAATTGAATACTTCTTGCCTAAGAAACCCGAAGTCAGGCCTACTGTACCAGGTAGGATCCATCTGCCGGCACATTTGCCTAAAAGAAATGGCAGAACCATCAGAAAAAGATGCAGACAATGCTATGTGTCTAAAAGAAGAGTGGAAGTTTTGTTTGGCTGCCCAGATTGTCCAGGTTTTCCTGGATTATGCCTGGAAAATTGTTTTAGAATACACCACAATTATTAAAAATTTGTATGAGTGTTTTTTTTAACAATAACAATTGTGGTGAAAAAGCTGATTTTTATTTTTATAAATCTAAGTATCAAAAATTACTTGTCTGTCTTGTAATCAATAAATGTTTATTATGCCAATCAATGTCTTTTATTTCAAGTCTTCATATTGTCTCACCACATTAATTAATTTTTCATAACATTCTAAACGTTTACTTGCTGGTACATTTCTTAATCTAAATGCTAGCATTATACCCAAGTCATGTTCAAACTGAGCATAAATTGGAGGCAGTTCGTCTTGTGTGTTCAGTTCAGTTTTTAAATCTTTTGAGAACAATGCTTTAAAATATTTTTTTGCTGCACAACAATCGGGGTCTGACTTATTTTTAATGGGCGACTTAGGTTTCTCCTTAGATGTTCTTATTTGAATTTGTTTCTTTTTCTCACATTCCTCTTCTTCAGAATCCATAATTTCTTCAATGCTAGTGTCTGAATTATAATTTGTATATTGACTATTGGTCATGGTACATGGTCCCATGAATTTACGCTAAATCTACAAAAATGTTGTCGACCCCCGTAACATTTTACTAAAATAAATAAATCCTACCTTGTGAGGCCATATTTCCTTTGAAAACCAACGAATACGAATCGAAGCACACACAGAACTTTTTCTCTTAGCAAATCGACGCAAGATAACGGCTAAATACGCATAAAACATCACAGGGTGCCAATGACGCTCTAGGTACGTCACCCTTGATGTAGGCCCATGACGCGCCTGGCGCGTCATCGACCAATTTTCGAGGCCTGGCTAAAGTAGGTATGCATGAAAATAATGGTGGCAATGAGTAGGTTAAGTGTGACCGATTTACATTTTTCACCAAGATAAAATAGTAATTTACTGTAGCGTAGCGACCTCTGTCGTTGGGTGGAGGAGGAAATGATGTGATTTGTGTCGTTCATTTGCGCTAGTCGCTGATAGATGGCGCTTGCGTTTGTGAATGAATTTCTTACGAGCCCCATTGATTATTTGATAGTAGTTATCGCTCCTCGACGCCAGAGGGCCGCTTTTATGAATGGGCCATTGTGTATTTATCAATGGCCAGCGTAGTTATCGCTCCTCGACGCTAGGGGAAGCACTGTAGAATACGTTGGAATATTCTGGAAACTTCTAGAACCGGAAGTGGTCGTAAATGTTAATCCTTTTCCGCCCACTCTTAAATTTAGATAGTTAGTCCGCTTTCAGAGCTACTATGGTGAACAAGTTTTCGTAATGTTCTAGCGCGTAGTTTGTAGAGGGTCGGTAATTATTTAACCAAAGCCATGTTTGCCTATATCAGTGCGTGTAATTAATTAGTTTGTTAGCTATGGAATACCGACAATAAATCGGGTAATAACGAGTCGTGGTTTTATTATTCGATTTAGTCCTCTGTCCTCAACATTGGTCCTTCAAGAGCCGGATATAGGCAGGCATAGCTTTGGTTTGCCCTCACGCGAGAGTGGTAGTGTGGTGTAGTGCAGTAAGTGTCGACATGGTGAAGACACGCGGTATGCAAGAACCCGTCACAGCGGCAACGGAAGGGGACGGGCCCGTCTCCACGGAATCGGCGACAGCGGTGGGGCCGACAGGCACACCCAATAATTCCGTCACAGATTCGGACCCGACCCAGCCTCACAGCCCTGGGGCGACGACAGCTCCACACAGACAACCACTAGACGAGACGAGAACCAACAGAAAGGCGTTGGCCCGAGCGAGACTGGAGCTCGCCGCCGCTAGGCTAGCGCTCTTGGAAGCGGATTCAGCAGAGGAAGAATTATTGGCGGGAAGCTCGACTGCGACATCGAAACGTCAGACGGACGCCGCGGACGCGCTCGGCGAACACCGCGGCTACGTCCACCCGCCGCAGTCGCGACTCATGTCGCCACACGATGAGCAGCCCTCCCCACCGCGTCGCGGGGACACACGGACGGTGACGCCACATGACGCGCCGCCGCCCTCGCCGCAACGCGGCGACGACGGGAGCCTGCTGAAAGGACTGACTCAAGCATTGTTAGAGGTAGCGCGGGGTAACCCCGCCGCCAGCAGGTATGGAATTGATTTACCTATTTTTAGTGGCCACGCGGGCGAATGGCTGCATTTTAAAGCAGCATATAATGAGTCAGCATCGACTCACACAGAGGCAGGAAATTTGGCCCGCCTCAGAAAATATTTGAGAGGACCAGCAATGGAGGCAGTCAAATGCCTATTTCTAGGATCCTCGGCCGCTCAAATTATGCAAAGGTTAGAATCTAGGTTTGGGCGACCAAACGCACTAATAACTTACGAGTTAAATAAATTACGTCAGTTAGGTACCTAAACTATCAGATAACCCTACAGATATATGTGTGTTTGCATCGAAGGTCACGAATGCCATTGCCGCGGTGCAAGCTCTGAAAAGAACAGAATCTTTACATAGCCCGGAAATGATTTCCGTAATTACAGAAAAATTATCAGTTACGCTTAGAAGCCGGTGGTATGATTATGAGTTTGCTGCGGGTGACGCAGAGCCCGGCCTAGTAGTGTTGGGACGATTCCTCGATAGAGAGGCCGACATCAATGCGCGTCACGCCTCAGCAGAGGTGGAATATAAACGAGAACGTCCACAACGGTCGGCTCAAAAGTCATTTAATATAGTAGAGACTGAAAAAACACCGTGTGTAATATGTAGCGAAAAATGTAGCAGCGTGGCTGTCTGTAATAACTTTAAGAAAATGTCGATAACTGATAGATGGGAAACTGTACGTAAAAATAAATTATGTTTCAGGTGCCTCAAACGACGGACCTGGAATCACAAATGCAAAAGTAAGCAGTGTGAAGTGCAAGACTGCGAGCACTATCATCACGGTCTGCTACACAGTGGCAGTAGACGAGAAGAGCGTCCTCGTGTCACATCAACAGACCACGTAGCATCGAGCGTCGACACCACGCCGTGTGCTGACACCGCGCCGCGCGTCGACACAACACAGTGCGCTGACAGCGCGCCACACGCCGTCATCAGCAACACGAGCACGCCGCGCACATACAACCGAGTTTTGCTGAAAGTGGTACCAGTGACACTATCGGGACCAAACGGTAAAGTAGAAACATTTGCTTTGTTGGATGATGGATCGACAATAACACTACTTACTACTGACGTCGCACAGCGGATAGGTGCAAAAGGCCCCAATGAGCCATTTTACATCGAGGCCGTAGCGGGCACACGTATTGACGTTACAAACTCGTGCCGAGTCAAGGTAAATATACGAGGTAAGTACACAACCGAAGGCATAGAAATCGAAGCCAGAACTATCGACAGACTTGAATTATCAAGCCAGTCGATACGCGCAAATGACCTGGTCGGCTTCGATCATCTGACACCTATAGTCGAGCAGCTCTCATACGACACAGGCGTGCCAACTGTCTTGATAGGCCAGGACAACTGGGCGCTCCTACTTGCCTCAGAAGTGCGAGTAGGTACAAAAGGTCAACCGGTAGCGTCACGTACACCGCTTGGCTGGGCTTTACACGGCCAAACCTGCAATCTGACAAAAGTACATCTAGTACCACAGATCAGAGAGTGCTGCAGTCATGTAAGTACAGACGAAACTATAGAAAAGCTCATGCAAGAAAATTATAACGCACGGGTTCATGAGTCTGACTACCCCGAAGCGGTGAACTCTATAGTTCGAAATCACTATATGGACTATTATTTACAGAGTTTTGACGACGCAAAAGAAGCGAACCGAGTATCTAAAGCAGTCAACGCTGTACATCGGCGAGGTAACTTCACACTGCAGAAATGGGCGTCCAACGAGCCGGCCGCCATCGCAACTGAGCCAGCAGAGGCGGACACTCTGCTCAACAAGGAGGAGAAAATTCTCGGCCTCATCTGGCGACACCACAATGACAGTTTGGGATTCAACTTCAGGAAAGTAGACCCTTCTTATTTAGACAAGCAGGTTACGAAACGCCAGTTATTAAAAACGGCGATGTCTCTGTATGACCCGCTGGGACTAGCCGCGCCGTTTACGACACAAGCGAAGTGCGTAATGCAAGACACTTGGCGTTTAAATATCGGTTGGGATGAGCGCCTACCTAAAAGCTTAGAGCGTAAATGGCACGACTGGTTAATTGCTCTGCAAATTCTAAAAGGCGTTCGTATCCCACGTTGTTACCCGGGATTTAATGACTCAACTGGTTTAGAATTGCACGTATTCGTGGACGCGAGCGAACGGGCCTATGCCGCAGCAGCATATTGGCGTTCAGTGAACAACATAGGTCAAGTTAATGTGTCGCTCGCGGCAGCGAAAGGGCGCGTTGCGCCCCTTAAGGTCACATCTATACCTAGACTTTATACATATTATTTTCAAGTACAAGGACAAATGTACTGCGGTGACAGAAAATTCTGTAATTTTATTATATATACTTTCAAAGACATCAAAGTGATTTATATTCAAAAAGACGAGTCATTCATAAGTAACATGTTATTAAAATTAGATTATTTTTACAATAACTGCATGAATGCTGAAATTATGCTTCGTGATCTCGTCCTCATTGTACACATGTAGTTTGTACTTCTCATACCCGCTAACCACATTATTTAAAGATGAAAACCTTCATCATAAAAAAAAAATATTAAAAAATAAAAATATTTTATCTGTGGTCCGCCCGTTGGCGCGTGCTGTGCTGTCAATCATTGTACTTTTTTGTGCCGCGCGCTGATCACGTTTTTCGTTAAAAAGTTAAGAAAAATTTTAACGAAATGGAAAATATCGAAGAATCCGAGACAAGGAAATGGAGGAGCTGAACGAGCGTCTGCGAGATCTGGAAAATCGAGTGGAAAAGCGAAAACGGAGTCATCTTGAAACTCGAGTAAGTTTCTTGATAAACCTAACAATTTGTCTTTATTTTAAATCATTTTCCTAAAATTTATTTACCTTGGGTGCCGCAATATGCATATCAGTCTCTAAAGGTTTCACGAGAGGTTAACCATGAGAATTAACTGTGCCATATACTTACGAAAGAACGACATCACACGAGCCGATGGCCTATACTTTCAGTGTTAAAAACACGTCCCTCCTGGATGCTTAACCGTCTCGTAAGAGTTTTTACGAAAAGTTAACTATGATAACATTAAACTGTTCCGTATACTTAATAAAGAACGACATCACACGAGCTTTCACGAGAGGTTAGCCGATGGTTTATACGTTCAGTGTTAAAAACACGCTTCTGTTGGATCCCTAGCAGTCTCTTAAAAGTTTTCACGAGAGGTTAACCATGAGAAAAATACCTGTGCCGTATACTTACAAAAGAACGATACTATACGAGCTTTCACGAGAGGTTAGTCGATGGTCTATACGTTCAGTGTTAAAAACACGTCTCTGCTATTAGACCCCTAGGAGTCTCTAAGAGTTTTCACGAGAGGTTAACCATGAGAATATGCTGTATACTTGCAGAAGAACGACAACACAAGAGCTTTCACGAGAGGTTAGCCAGTGGTACGATACGTTCAGTGTTAAAAACATGTCCCTGCTGTGTCCCTAGAGCTATCACGAGAGGTTAGCCGTGGATTTAGATTTATGCAGTCTGGAACTGAACTTCAATTGTTCTTTGTAGATGAGTATGAAGCTCGCTTGCGTGGAAGACACTACAGTCGAACACGTTCAAGGAGCTATGTGTCACTTGACCGAATCCGTCGCAGCCGGACTCAATGCCGCCAATTTTTTTTTTTTTCAGATTTTCCAGATCTCGCAGACGCTCGTTCAGCTCCTCCATTTCCTTGTCTCGGATTCTTCGATATTTTCCATTTCGTTAAAATTTTTCTTAACTTTTTAACGAAAAACGTGATCAGCGCGCGGCACAAAAAAGTACAATGATTGACAGATGCCAGCACAGCACGCGCCAACGGGCGGACCACAGATAAAATATTTTTATTTTTTAATATTTTTTTTTTATGATGAAGGTTTTCATCTTTAAATAATGTGGTTAGCGGTTATGAGAAGTACAAACTACATGTGTACAATGAGGACGAGATCACGAAGCATAATTTCAGCATTCATGCAGTTATTGTAAAAATAATCTAATTTTAATAACATGTTACTTATGAATGACTCGTCTTTTTGAATATAAATCACTTTGATGTCTTTGAAAGTATATATAATAAAATTACAGAATTTTCTGTCACCGCAGTACATTTGTCCTTGTACTTGAAAATAATATGGACAGGTTTTTTTTTAATGTCAATTCCCCATTTTGAGTCTGTATCTAAGGTACGGATTCAGGACTAATAAGCCTGTTTCTGCTTACATAAGGGCATTTTATTTCAATCACATTATCTTCACCAAGTAAGGCATCTGGTGACGCACTTAAGTAAGGCCTATCTTTAGATATAACCATGCCACACTGCACAGGAACCAGACCATACATTTCGGAATATTTCTTCAGTGCATTTGGTTCATTTATTAGACCATGTGCTGTGGCTCTAGATGAAAATTTCTTTCGTTCCAGCAACTGTTTCGCAAATAATTGTAGAGATTGTGCTCTTAAATTACAAACAGTATGAAAAACACTGGCTGTTATTCTATAACTACGGTATTCATACCAAAGAGAGTTAGAATTTTGATTCCTAGAATCATTTTCTACTGCTATTATTTGATTAGTAGTAATTTCTAATAAATTGAGGTTTTTCAAAAGCAACAGTTCTTGAGTATCTTTTAAATAGTCATGATCTTGACTGACTGCCATGGGGTTAGCTGGGCCATAAAGTTGTTTCATTGGCATGTTTGAATTCAAATTTAGGACAAGGTTACGAATTCTGTTATTATAGTTGGTTTTATTTATAGAATTTGTAGGTTATGCTTCAAAAATGTCATTTTTGCTGTATCTTCTGTGAAATGTTTGCAGCTGCTGTGTCTGTGACTCGGTTATTAACATTATTTTATCTTTGCGCATATGCAGAACAGCAAATAGCACCACACCAACATGAATGCAATGTGCTTCGTTACCTGCTCCTGCAGGACATTCACAGTGGCATTCCTCAATACCACCGTGGTCATCTATTTTGATGTCAACTTGATAATTAAGTTTTTTCATTGTTTTCTTGACAAATCCTTTTATATAAAAGTATTCATTGACAATTGCAGATCTTATCAATATGAGGAATCTGGCTTCATATAATTTCTCTGATACATCTGTTTTTTTGTTGAATCTGCAAAATGATAGAAATATTTAGTATTATAGTAAAATAGCAACTACCTAAATCACAAAACATTATACCACTAATTAAATATTTACCTTTCAAAATAATATCTAATACTTTGTCTTTCAAGCAGAGGTAAAATAGAGTTACTATTTATGTCATGGTATATCTCCAATGGTGGAAGTTCCATAGAGGGTTCTGCCGGATTAGCAGAGAGTTGTGGCGCATTAAAGTTAAAGTTTTTGTCATACAGTTCTAACCTGAAAAAAATATCCAATTAAACATCACTCTGTAGGTATCTCCGAAAGTTAAGACTGTACCGAGCAAACAAGGCGCGCGGAAAATAGGTATTTACAGCAGCGCTCTAGTCGTGTGAGTCGTTACGCACACAATGACAAGTTCGCTCGACGCCCGCTTGCAGTTGCGCGACAACAGTAACTTAGGATTTTATAAAATTGAGTTGCTGTGTTGAGTGACTAGAATACACAAATACAGATTATTAAGATGGCATGGCATATCGTATCGTATATTAGGAACAATAGATTTAAGATAGCATAGTTTAAAAAAATTGTCGAAGTTCATAATATTCACGATCTCGATTACGTAATTGTAAACTGATGTTTACCTTTTTTGTTTCGTGTAAAATACTCACCATAACTTTATTTTTAGTTGAGACTTGCCTAAAAAATGATAATGTAGCAGTTAGATTGTCAATCGGTATTATATTGGGTGAATATTGAGAGATTTGTGTTGCGTAATATGACTAAAATTGTGTTTTTAGTGGTTTTTGTTCTAGAAACTTTTTTATGTGTACTTAAAGTTATGTAAAACGTTATTGTTTTATATAAAAGTAGACATACGCATTCAGAGGTGCGTGGTGGCGTACAAGACCAGCGAGCGCAACAAGCAACGTACGCCAATCGGGTTGATTGAACTGTCCCGAGGGCTCGGTAGCCGAAGGGTACTGCCTGCTACCGTCACCGCCTCTTATCGGGGGTTAGTCCGCCACAAATTGTGTTAAACTACACAGTTCGCAATGTGCGCTGCACATTGACTTAAGACGTTGTGGCGTTAGCAATTATTGGGCCCTTTGATAAATTCGCAAAGTGGTAATTTGCGGGGTTTACATGGTTAGAGTTTGTGCAGTTCGCAATGTGAGCTGCGCATTGACTTTAGATATTGCGGCGTTAGCAATTATTGGGGCCTTTGATATATTCGCAAAGTGTTAATATGCGTTGTTCACATGGTTAGAGTTTGTGCAGTTCGCAATGTTAGCTGCGCATTGACTTTAGATATTGCGGCGTTAGCAATTATTGGGGCCTTTGATATATTCGCAAAGTGTTAATATGCGGGGTTCACATGGTTAAAGTTTGTGTAGTTCGCAATGTAAGCTGTACATTGATGTTATAAGTTGTGGCGTTATCAATTTTCAGGCCCGTTGTTAAAATCGCATGTTGGGAATCTGTGGGGTTTACCAAGTTAAAGTTTGTGTAGTTCGCGATTTAAGTTGCACTTTGATTTTATATGTTGTGGCATTAGCAAATAGCGGACCCTTTGACAAAATTGCAATGTCTTAATATGAGGGGCTCACAAGGTCAAAGTTTGTGTGGTTTGCAATATAAGCTGTGCATTAATGTTATATGCTGTGGCGTTAGCAATTTTCGGGCCCTTTGATAAAATCACGATATGGTAATCTGAGAGGTTCACTTATGGCATGGCTGATTTCTGGTCAAAAGTAATTTTATCCTATTATGTATCTAAATCTATCATTCCATTCATGCTGGTTTCGTTAGCGAAGCTAACAATAAGAAGAAAGGGTTCACAGGTTATACGTTTGTGCATGGTTCCGGTATTCGACATTAACTTTGACATGTTGTGGCGTTAGCAATTATCGAGCCCTTTGATGAAATCGTATAAGTTGGTAATCTGTGGGTGGGGTTCACATAATTGAAGTTTGTGTAGTATGCAATTTAAGTTGCACTTGTTTTATATGCTTTGGCCAATGATATTATATAATCATCACATTACACCATTAACAATTAAATTTATCAAAGATCCCCTTTGATAAAATCGCAATATCTATTAAAAGGCGTTCACAAAGTTAAAGTTTGTGTCGTTCGCAATATACCTAAGCAGCACATTGATTTTTTATGTTGTGGCATTGAAATTTTTTTTTATAAAATTGCAAATTTGTACTCTGTGGGGTTAACAATTCTAAGGGCACGAGTTCACAATGTGCATAATTCTCTAACAATGTTCAAATTGCTATAAACACAATTCAAACTTAGCGAGGGTATCCTAACATAGATAAAAATACAAATCAACTATAGTGAAAATCACAAAGTTCATTCTCGACAATGTTTGAATTTGGTAAAGTTGTTAAAATCGATCGGTATCTAGTTTAGTCTTCGGTCGGCAGTGGCGGCCAACACTACTCGTAATAGCGTATAGTCTATAGAGAATATATCTCCGCGGCGCGTGCGTTATGTTGGTACGGTACACTTGGTACACCTGATTTTAATTATCTAATTCTAGTTCTTCTAGCCGTTCGGATTTTCGGAATTTAGGAAGGAAGAAGGAAGTACACCGCACGGACACACAGAGACATATATACGTACATAGTCTGTGCAGAAATAGGTTTTATGACCGTCGGCGCGTCTGCGAGTACGTCGATAATCGTCGTGAAAAGTAAAACTGTAAAAAAAGTGCGTGTGGTGAAAAAGTGTTATGAAATTAATAATATTAATATCATGGCGGACCCATTGTTCGACTTTTTGTTAGGCAGTAATCTTTTGCATTTGCTGCAACCGCTCAACGGTAAGTTTCAGTTTCGCTTTAATTATTTAATCTATTTATTCCCTTTGCATGATTTGATTTTAGCCCGAGTCCGACACTAGACAACAGATTTTCTGATTATATCAGGGTTTCAGCATTGTGGCCAAAACAATGATCAGTTTGTTCTGTTTGTTAAATATCTAGGTAGGTAGGTTGGTAGTTGGTACTTATTATAGGGAAGCAGGGGGGCTCGAAAGCGTGGTGTTGTTTTTTTTTTGCGGCGGCCATTTGCCGATTCGATTTTTTTGCAAGCTTTCACCTCACTCAACAGTCTCGGCCAGGAAATTCTGTAAACAGCTTTTTTAATTCATTAACACAAGAACACAAATGTGTAGAACGCTACCTACTGTCCTGTCAGTTTGTGACGATCCGTGGTAAATCATAATAGGTACTTATTACCATATACCATCATAGACTTATAAAAAAAGACCGGCCGCCATTACGTGACACGAGCGACGGCGTCTTTGCAGGTACTCAAATCATGCACACATAGATCGGTACGGTGCTTCACTTTCGATATGCGCGGCGCGGAGTCTCATCTTTTTTATAAGTCTATGTATACCATATATATATATGTATTATTAGTTGGTATTGGTACTTGGTGCGCTTCCCATTACTCACTATGGGTAGGTACTTAATTCCGGGGCTACTTTGAAAAGACTTGTTTTTTTGGTCAGTGGGTCGTCTTAGGGGCAGAGTTAATTTAGTATAATTATTCGTTAATTTGGTTTTCTTTCAAAACCAGACAAAAAGTACTTTTTGTAGAGTTCAGTTTTGCGTGCAAAATAATCAAAACTACCAATCAAAGTAGCCCCAGACGTGATTTAAGAATTAAAAATCTGTTAAGTCTGTGTGTTGAGTCAAACTAAACTGTTGCTTACGGCATTTTTAGAAAAAATTTCTATGCTTTTAGATCAGGGGGCAGATCTTGACTTTCTTATAGACGCGAATGATCATGAACTTTCCCTCTTGGTCCCATCGGTGGTTTATAAAGGGAAATTGCGCATGGCATTGGATCCCTTGAAAGAATCTGTAAGTAGCCTGTAAGCTAGCTATAATTCCTATTGTACGGTCCGCAACTAACAGAAGTCGGTTAACACTGCTACTTTTTGAAATTATCTAAATTAATACAAAATGATACGATAACCTGCTTTTTAGCATTTCATTTATTAGACAAGAGTTCATTTTCTTTAAAATTTACATCTGTTCCGATTATAAAGAAGTATTTTTCTCAATAATTAAGATTTAGAAAACACAAGTGTTAATCGACTTTTGTTGCTGACTGTACCTACAACTTTTTATTTTTTTATTTTTTATTTATGCATAAGTACAGGTTTATTACAGATTCACGTTTGTATTGTACCATTAAACCAGAGATGGTTTGTATTGGTACTCACATTCGTTATAACAACATCAAAACAAATACACACAAAGCAAATACAAGTAATTAAAATAATAATGTAGGTAGGGTAATATTTTTCACGCGCCGTAAACATCTATCAGTAAGTATGTGAGTCACATGTAGGTAATGTTTCAAATCTGAGCTGCTCACTATTCATAATTATACAGGTTGCTCCGATTAAATTATGGAATTGTAGATTTGGTGTATGCCAAACCTTTATATCCCAACAGTTATCAGTTATGCAACCTATATTTCTTGCCCTGAGAGCAATGTCTGTGATCTTGGTTCTTTTAGACTTCCTCGCGTTCTGTCAACTTAGTGAAACTGAATTTGTTATATTATTATGCTGTTTGTCTGTATGTTGAAAGAAGATATATGTATTAAAGATTCTCGTCTTTTCAGAAATGGGAACTTACATCAGATTATGAAGAGGAAATAACCGCCATTGATTTTTCAAGAATTGTGGTTGGTGGGTCTTTGAAGTACATGTTGGAGTGTACTTCAGTAGGGAGACCAATTTTGTCAAAACAGTATCTGACCTCAAGCGATCGTAAAGTTATAACTGCCATCATTGTGGAGGCAGAAATCCGCAAATTAAAAAATATCACAGACAGCATCAGAAAAGAAGTGTGGGAAAACTGGACCAAAGAAATCACCTCGCTTTTCCCAGGAGAAACAAATGCAGTGTATTACAGCTCCTTTAGGATAGTCGATGGCAGGGTTATTCAGGCCAGCGGCCTGATTGTAAACCGGCTTATAACAGTCCGGCGAAAACTGTCAACCCCAGCAAGCCGTCGCAGCAAGAGCCGCAGCAGTGATGGCAGTAGTGATAATGACAGAAAAAGAAACAAAAGAAGCATAACTCCAGGACGGACTCGGCCACTGCCAGAGTCATTTATACTGCAAGAAATTGGAAATGAAGCTGACAACTGTTTGCAGTGGCTAAAGGCCTCTTCTTCACCCCGGGATCTAGTGGACTCTAAATGGCAAAATAGTTTGCGGGAAAGATTTTCAGTGCTCCATAAAAGTGATCATCTGAGTTACTTTGAACAATTCCCATCACTACAGTGCCCATGGGGCTATGAATTGGTGAGTAACGATGTGGTCAAAAAGTGTAACTCAAGAAGATTTATTAGTACTTTATGTAGCTACAATAATTGTTTTTGTTTTATGCAGCTTGCTGGTGACTTCGATGTAGTATACCCAGATGCAAAAAGGGAAGTTTGAAGAAAAATTCCCTTTGGTAAAGGGTCGTCTACTATCATTATTGGATGAGAAAGCCCAGGAACTGACACGTGCGGACAACTCTATTCAATCTGTATTGGCGCTTGGAACCAAACTTGGAGTAAAGTTGTTTTTATTAAATTCTCTATTTGTTAAGCTTTGGAACTTAAGACAAAATAATCATGCATGCCTGTTTTGACCATATTTTAAATTTTGTATACCTGTCAAGTTCCGATGACAAAACAATTTTATAGTGACAGCGAGTATCTGATGATGGAGACGGAAGGTGGACAACTGAACTCCTTGATGATTAATTGTAGTTTGGGCTCATTTTGATCAGCTCACTCTTCCAAAGACTAATTTTATTAAAGCGTGCTAAAAACTTATTTTTAAAACTTTTTTATAAAACCTTTTTCAGTGGGAGAAGAACAAGCGAATGTTGCGGCTTTCCTGTCCATTCCATTGCTTTTGAAGCAGATGCACACAATACCTGTTAAAGGCGTCAAGAAACCTTGGAACCCATCGCGGGCGGAAGTAAGCAGTGCCTTCCTTAGTTTGGTGCCATCAATTTCCGACCTCGAGACCCATCGCTTGAAGAGAGAAGCGAAACTAATAGAAAAGAAGGTACCAATCCTTCCGTACATTGTAGCTGTAGGCCCTAGTTGGCATGATGTCGCACAATATGATATAATAATATCAAAAGACACTAGATACACTTTTTCGACTGTCTGTGAAGCTGTATCTAATGCTTTTAAAATTTTGTGGGCACTAGATTTGCCATATGCTAAAGACTGTGTGCCTATTTGGATGTTTATTCAAAGAAGTATTTTTGTCATGAAAAGCAAATACGACACTGAAGGCACTCCTATGCTAGATTTACTCGCTTCTGTTTCAAACAGACATGTTGCTAATAAAGCAAAGTGTACATAGCTAGAACCGCAACGTTGAAAGATAACATTGCGTTAATCGCAACTGCAGGCCTGTTTTTACATCACAACTTTGTTGGAACCACAACTTGAAGGTTTCTAATAAAGCAAAGTGTACATAGCTAGAACCGCAAGGTTGAAAGATAACATTGCGTTAATCGCAACTGCAGGGCTGTTTTTACATCACAACTTTGTTGGAACCACTACTTGAAGTTTGCTAATAAAGCAAAGTGTACATAGCTAGAACCGCAAGCTTGAAAGATAACATTGCGTTAAATGCAACTGCAGGCCTGTATTTACATCACAACTTTGTTGGAACCACAACTTGAAGGTTGCTAATAAAGCAAAGTGCACATATCTAGAACCACAATGTTGAAAGATAACATTGCGTTAATCGCAACTGTAAGATTGCAACTATAGCAAACTGTACGTTGCTAGATTATATAAGTTTAACACTGTGATATCTCCACGTTTAAAGTTGGGAAATAGGAGCCAACAGAGTAAGTTTGTGAAATTGAGCGTTTGTGAAATTCGCTATGTGATAATCCACAAAGTACACATTTCCACTTTGTCACATTCGCAATAGTTTTTCGCAATAAAAAAGTTGCTGCGGCAACAAAATTACTCTGTTGGCTCCTATTTCGCAAACTTTTATTGTTAATTTCACAGTACTTTTTTCTCAGTGTACGCGTCAACTCGTCGATCTCGCCCAACCGGTTTGCAACGAACGTTTTATATGAACGAGTATTATCGCCGATCCAGTGCAAAACGGTTGTCGAGTCGCACCAGAAATATCGTTGATTTGGACACAATTTAGACTCGCGGACTATCGTATCTGCTAACCTTGCAGCAAGCAATGCAGCTTGTAACTCTAAACGAGGTACTGTTGTCGGTTTCACCGGCGCAACTCTGCACTTGCTAGCTATAAATGCAACACGAATAGTTCCACTATATTCCCAACGCCAGTAAGCCACAGCACACATTGCTTTAACTGATGCATCGCTATAAACATGTAACTGTAGGTTAGTATAATAATCGTTCCTACTCGTAGCACTGCTGCTTGCTGTCGTAGCGCTCGTAGCAGTCGTAGCCGCGCCCCGGCTCGGTGACTTCGTAGCGCTTGCGCCCGTCGCCGAGCTTGCGTAGCCGATAGCATTGCTCGCGCACACAGACGGCTGATAACACCTAGGTATTCTTATTTTATTTATTACCTTTAATAAATCGATCCAGGATTTCCATTTTTGAAATATCTCGTCCGTTACGATGTCGTCCCAGTCGAGATTAGACCGCCATGTATCCTGTAGTAATATTTTGCCTTGAACCGTGAATGGAGCTAGAAACCCAAACACGTCGAAAATAGACATAACTACTTGCAATAAAATTCTTTTAGTAGGTATTTTTTTACCTTGTATTATGTCGTCCGGGATACGCTTTAGTGTAACATCAAACCCAAGCGTGTCGTCGCGTGGATACCATACCAAACCGAGTGTGCGTTCACTGACGTTCTGTTGTGAACCTGTGGGATCAACACAATGATCTAACTTGTATCCTACAGCAGCAGCAGATCCCAGAGCTTCCTTCGGTATGTTATCCAGCACGGCGACGCTGTTGCTCGCCCAGTTACAAATATGGAGATTTCCCTCTTTATGGATATTAATAATATTTCTCACCATTTCGATGGCAGTTTCTTCATCCGGCATACTGTCCAAATAATCGTCCATATAATGCTGATCACAGATGGCAGTGACAGCTGCAGGCATTGAAGATGTAAACCTAAGTGCATTCTTATTCTTTACAAATTGTGCGATGAATGGTGAACAATTTGCACCAAATATCAATGAAGTCATTGCATATTTCTTTACCTGTTGATCAGGATGGCTTCTCCATAAAAACCTTAGGGCATCCTGATCCTCGGGTCTGATTTTTACTTTAAGGAACATATCCTTAATGTCACCGGCCACAGCAATCCTGTTCTCTCTAAAACGAACCATAATGCCAAACAGTGACGCGAGTAGGTCGGGACCCTTAAGTAAATAGTCATTAAGACTCATACCACCTGCTTTTGCGGCCGCATCAAACACCAAACGCAGCTTTCTCTTATTTGGGTTATCCACTCCAAAATGAGGCAGGTACCATACTCTCCCTGGAGGCTTGCCTTCATCTACAACTCTAGCAAATCCATTAACAAATAAATGATCAACACGTTCTACATACCTGTGGGAATATTCAGTATTTGAAGACATCTTCTTTTCAACTCCTTTAAACCTTTTCAGAGCTGAAGGGTAGCTGTCGGGCATTTTGCAGTTTTCATCCTTCCAAGGTAAACCTACATGCCACTCCCCATTAACCAGGACAGCTGTCTGCTCCAATTGGGTTTGTGCTCGAAGATCATTGATATTCTGGCGAGCCTTAACTGTCACACCTAGAGAATCAATACTAAAATAATGACGAACCTCCTCGTGGATGTCCCTCAGTTTGCGGACAGCCTCGTCAGCATCAGCATCACCATCACTGCTTCCAGAGACGAAAAGCGTAGCTAGGGTGGTGGAAGTTGAGCCAAGAGTGTGGTTGCGCGGCACCACTCCATGTATGCACCAGCCCAGGGGTGTGAGTGAAGCGGACGGTTCATTTGCTTTCCCTAATGAAACTTTTAAAGCCAACAAAAGGTGATAATTATCTTGACCTATCAAAATATCAGGCTGACAATTTATGTTACATTGCAATTTGTGCTTTATCTTTAACAAATGTGGATAGTTACTAATATTAACAATACCTAAGTTTTGTTTTGGCAAATTCAATTCCGTTACACCACGCACAGAGATATTATGGGTATTCTCATTATTTAAATCGGATATGCTGACACTCATTACTTTAGAGTTGCACACTAGTTCATTACCTAACCACGCACCACGCACACGTAAGCACTCCGGACGACCGCGCAGGCCGGCGCGCGACGCGAGATCACTGCTTATCAGTGAGACTGTGGACCCGTCGTCGAGCAGAGCGGTTGCACGTATTGTTCCATTAGGTCCATGAATGTTCACAGAAATCACCTTTAACAAAACTTAATTATCGCTTGTGTTAATGTTTGTCACCGTTTCACTTGGAGTATTCGACGTTTCCTGGTCGTTTTGTTTCTCCTGTGTGGTGTTGCCTGGTTCCGTAACATCTTCGTCGCGACGATTGTTTACTACATAATGTAGTAACCGATGATGCGCACCGCCACAGCCATCCTTATCGCAGACGGGCGCGGAACATGTTTCTCTATTGTGTCGCGAAACTATGCATCTATAGCACACACCGTGACGTTTCACATGCCGCCAGCGTTCCTTACGCAGCGCCTTTTTAAATTGCTTGCATTCTGTCAACTTATGGATTGTGTTGCGACAAAATAGGCACTTATATTTTTCCTGAGACTGCAACAAAACAGTATGTAGGTTATGTTTACTATGTTCTTTATGTGGATTTTTCTGTTGATGTTGCACATTATTGCTGCGTGTGGGAAATATACCTATACTTGCTGCAGTGCTTGCTTTCACTGCCTCTTCGTGTAAGAAATCTGATAATAGCTCCAGGCGAGATTTCTTATTTTCTTTGATAAGCGGGAAGCTATAATCGGTCCATCTAGATATTAAAACTGTCGGGAACTTTGATAATATCAGCGACGCAATGCTTACACCTTGTAGGTATTCTTGACGACCCACAGCATTTACTGCAGCCACATAGTTTTTTACTTTTACAGAAAAGATAACTATATCTTTGTGATAATCTTGAGACATTGGTGGTAACTTTTGAAGGTCTTGTGTGATCTTGGATATAATAGTATCTGGGTTTCCATATAACGTTTTCCGGGAACTATTATGGCTACACTAGAGCTACTCTAGTGTAGCCATAATAGTTCCCGTTGAGGTGGCACTTGTTAGCAGAGCTGACACAGTATCCTTTGCTTTATCACGGAGACACTTTCTCAATCGCCATAAATTCTCTTTATGAGTAAAACCACATACCTCTGTGGACTCCTCAAACGCCTGTTTGAACTGGAGCCACTCCATTGGGTCACCAGAAAACACTGGAAGGTCTCTTGGTGTACTTAAACGACTCAGTAAGTTAGGCACATTTTGTGTTGAAGCAGCAGTTAGTTTGCTAACAGCGCTAGCCAGCATGTGAAGGGTTTCCTCCGTTGTCCCGTGGACCCCGCGGTTGATAGCCGACGGTGGCGGAGGCTGGCACGGTTCGCCCGATTGTTGTTCACCTTGCTCGTGAGCGTTCCGTGCACTGTCCATATCGTTCTGACTGCGTTCCAGCCACTTCTCCACTTCTTGTTGAGTTTGTACTTCTTGTTTTTCCATCAGTGGACTGTATACCTCTTGCTCTAGTTCCGCCAAGTCTAAGGCTAATTTTTTGTCAATTAATTCCATTTGTAAGCGAGTCTTCGCCTCTGCGGCGTCTAGCTCGAGCCTTTTCTTCCTCGCCATCAATGAAGAGGCGACCGATTGCGATCTAGATGTTCTTGATCGGGGCACGTTCTCGAAAATTCCAGACTTTTCTCCGTGCTGTTTTTTTAATGTTGTCGTCGTCTTGTTGCAAGGAAGTAGCATCACATGGAGGCTCACTTTTCGCTACATCTGTTTGTTGTAAAACTTCATTCGCTAATCTTGAAAGTTCTTGGCGTGCCTCGTGGTCACAACACTACTCTTTGGAGACCTGATCATATTATTCGGCTCGAATGACCACTTTGTAGGTGTTGGGATTGCACGATGGATTTATAAAATACACTTTCAGGTCGAGATGCAGGTTTAATCCATTTAATTTTTGGTTTTACAATTTTACTATTAATTCGTGTGTTAGCCGCTGGCGGATCTTGGTACAAACTTCAAAAGTCATCTGTCAAACATCTGTCATCCTCACAAACCACAGACTAAACAAAACTTCAACTACAGATTAATTACATTGCCAACTCTTAAAATATAAGCAAATGCTATCATGTAGACAATTTTTCGGACACAATAAACTAACAATAAAGGGTTATAAGAAACGCGTCGTCAACAGTTGTCATCAGCTGATCAAAATTTGTGTGGCGATACAATAAAAAAAACCGCCCAAGTGCGACTTGGACTCGCGCATCGAGGGTTCCGTTTAAATTTACCTTTGATTTCCGAATAATGTACCGAATTTTTTTCCGAATCACAAAAAAAGTAATAATTTTGTGATGTAACTAAAAATTTACGGTTTTCAGATTTATTCACATTTGTGCTTTATTCCTATAGTTGCTTCTTGCCAACTTTCAGGATTCTGGGACACTTCTGGTCACTGGGAGTTATTGCGTTGACTTAGAAGCTTGATTTTACATTGCTTCAAGCGGTAGCAGACTTGAGTATTTGATATTAATTTCAACTTAATATCTTCACGCGTTCTTGAGAAAAAGAACCCTAACAGACGGATAATAAGTTCATGCGATTTATTACGCTTTTCTTTTCCGTTTCGTTGTTTCTTTAGATTCTAGTTTACGTTTCGAATCTTTTTGTTTATTCTTTTGATTTATTGCATCAAGAATATATTTCGGTTCCCTGATCTCCATTTGCCTGTCTAACCGAGAATCAAGAATTTCCGACAGTAAGCAATCAAAATAAAAACTTTTCAGTTTTTCTTACATTTTACACCAAAATTCTTTATCTTCTTCAATAAGTTCAACCTTCATGTTCACTTGAGTCCAAACTGCAAATATGCATGTTTTTCTTTGTGTAACGTGTAGTTGTCCTTGCGCTTGGAAGTACCAATCGTGATTTTTATTTAGATTGATATTACCTTCCTTGTCTCTTTTCCAGAAATTAATTTTCTTTTCAATTATGCCATCGTCAACACTCATGTCTCTGGCTGAGTAAGGAAATTTAATTTCGACAATTTTGTCGTCTCCTACAATTCCATCCGGACTTGCTCCTAAAAAGGGTAAATTTCGGTCTATAAATAATCCACACATCCGTATGGGAGTTCCGAGGTGTAGCTCCAGTTGATCACGCGCAAGGTGTTCATGGCTTTGACCGTGTTTAATGGACTTCACATGATCTAAATTTTTTTGAGTCACGATACTCTTGACCAAGGGCCCGCATTTTATATTTCCTCGTTTGCACACTTTTCCAAAAACAGATGCCGTGAGGCGCAGTTTTCGTTCCTGACGCCATTCCATTGAATCGGCCTGCAGAATAGTTCTTCTTTCTAATTCATGGCGATCATTGTCGGCTTACGTTATAGTTTTCATGTGTTCAGTTTTAGCAAAGTCAAAATCGGCCTCACTTATGTCAGGCTTTTCACAACATTCGCCATAGTGTTTATCATTCCCACTAACAGTAGGTTTTTTACTAAACGATTTATATATTCGACGTTTTGCCGAAGCTAACCTTTTAAGATCTCTCTTGGCTTCGAGACGTTTTATGTTTGTTGGGACTCTTAAGTAATTTTTTTTTACTTAGGTATGACATTGGTTGTCTCGAATTGAATGAGACCACCGATGCGGCACATCGTCCAGCATACGACTGCCTACCTGAATAATTTATTCTTTTTCCGCCAATGAACTTCGCTACGATACTATTAAAAACTTCAGCAATGTTGCTATTTACATTATGAATCAAGCTTGTAGCATTATTCACGAGTCTGGAAGTGAATTTCAATATGGCTGAAAATATAAAGCCACCCTCTTTACTTTTCATCGTTGGAACTAGATTTTCTTCTGTCGATGACTCCACTTCGTTCAGTTTTTTGCAATAATAAGATTTGCATGAGCTATGATTTCCAAACACGTGGTGTGGCCCGTTCAACAAATCCTGCTTTAGTTCCAAAACTTTTTCAGAAAAAGTTTTGTCGGTTTGCGCAGATATATGTTTTACAGCACCAGTAACTGAACGCCTTAAACGGAGTATGTTTTTTTGAATAGCTTTTCGGTACCTTAATGGGTAGCTAGTGTTTCTGGTCAGCTCATCTAATTTAGTGCAGTAATTCCGCAATAAATGATTAGTACATTCAATTTGCTCCACTAACACGTTGCCGTAAGGTTTTGATTTCTCTATATTTTTATGTGTACTCGCGTCTCCGTCAGCTATCAATCTCGAATACATAAGTCCGTGTGTAATTTTTGAAGTTTTGAAACCTTCGACCAGAGCTGTTGATTCCATGCCACTTGAAGAACCCGTGTAATTTTTAAAACAGATGTGTTCTGGAATCGTAATTTTTCTGTTCTCAGCTCTAGCACAAACCATGCAGTATTTATTTTTAACTGCCATTTATAAAACTTTTTTTGTCCTGTAACCAATTATTACTACAGCACCCAATAAAGCATTATAATTCTTTCGATACGATCTTTTAGACCAGCAGCCGTCAGCAACCACAGTTATCATCGGTACTCCGTTCAAATCCACATCCCCGTTGAGAATAGCTAGGTCGTACTCTTCTTTTGCTGCTTCCTCCATGTTTTTTTCTTTGGCTAATTCCCATAGTCCACAGACCTTGTTAATGTGCATAACTCCAGCTTCCTCATAGGTGATAGAATAATTCTACCTATGCCAATATTTAAAGCATAATAGCTGCCATCGAAGTACCCAGTCTTAATTTAGCTGCCGCAAAAACTTCGTCAATATGAGTCGTTTAGTGTGTGTTAGCCAGAGTGACGTCACCCCAGCTTCCTCATTCAGAACAGCCAAACCAGTGAGGTTAGAGTTTTGGAGTAAAGTCAGAAAATTAAAGCATAATTGCTGCCATCGGCAGCAAAATATTCAAATCTCTGGTCATAATACTCTATGAGTTATTAAACTTTTAAACATGTGTAAGCTGAAGTGACGTCACCCCAGCTGCTCAGTCATATCTTCCGAACGAAAGAAGATATGATTATGTATTATAGCTCAAAAATTAAAGCATAATAGCTGCCAAAGGCAGCAAAATTTTCAAATCTCTGGTCAAAATACTCTCTGAGTTATTAAACTTATAAACATGTGTTAGCTGACGTGACGCCACCCCAGCTGCTCAGTCATATCTTCCGAACGAAAGAACATAGGATAATGTTTTACAGCTCAAAAGCCAGGTCATAATAGCTGCCGTAGGCAGCAAAATTTTCAAATCTCTAGGTCTCGTAGTTTCTACGTAATAACCAAAAATAGTTTCCGCGCCAAAAAATTCAAATTATTGCCTCGGAGCAGGTAAGGAGCGGCGTTGCCGTTCCGTGCGCTACGTTATTAGTTTGTTGTAGTTTGAACTAGATTATAGACTGGGAGCCGACTACACACTTTAATATTGTACTATGTACGGACGCCGGTACAATTTAAGATTTTTCCGTCACGACCCTTGTCTAATATTAAAACATGTAACATGCATGTATAAAATGAATTACTTATAGGAAATAATAATAATAAATAAATAAATATAAATAAATATCCTTGGACATTTCACACAACGCCATCTAGTCCCAAGATAAGCAACCTAATGCTTGTGTTATGGTAACGAGATGGCTGATAAACTACTTATATACATTTTTTTTTGTAAATACATACATATTATAGATAGAAAAACACCCAGACTCGAAACAAATACTTGTAGGTCGTACAAATATTTGTTCCGTGCGGGAATCGAACCCGCGACATGCTGCGCAGCAGTCAATCGCTCAACCACTGCGCCAACCGTGTCGTCCAAGATAATGACATGGACCTGTCATTTTAATGGTTTTTGAGTTCAAGATGGCGGATCCAAACTAACGATTTCAAATTTTTCGTCATGGACACCCCTTATTCGTCATGTGTCATTTTCATAGTTCTTGAGGTCGCTGAAAACGATGATGAGGTCAAAATAAAAATCCAAAATGGCGGCAGCGAAAATTTTCAAATTTTTCGACATGGGTGTCATTTTCATGATTTTTGAGGTCACTGAAAACGATAGTGGGGTCAAAATGAAAATCCAAGATGGCGGCTGCGAAAATTTCCAAATTTTTTGTCATGGGTGTTATTTTTATGCTTCTTGAAGTCGCTGAAAACGATAGTGGGGTCAAAATGAAAATCCAAGATGGCGGCTACGAAAATTTTTTCTAATTTTTCGATATGGGTGTCATTTTCATAGTTTTTGAGGTCGGTGAAAACGATAGTGGGGTCAAAATGAAAATCCAAGATGGCGGCTACGAAACTTTTCAAATGTTTTCGATATGGGTGTCATTTTCATGGTATTTGAGGTCGCTGAAATCGATAGTGGGGTCAAAATGAAAATCTAAGATGGCAGCTGCAAAAATTTTGAAATTTTTGGCAATGGGTGTCATTTTCATAGTTTTTGAGGTCGGTGAAAACGATAGTGGGGTCAAAATGAAAATCCAAGATGGTGGCTGCGAAAATATTCAAATTTTTCGTCATGGGTGTCATTTTCATGGTGGTTGTGGTCGCTGAAGACGATAGTTGGGTCAAAATGAAAATCTAAGATGGCGGCTGCAAAAATTTTGAAATTTTTGGCAATGGGTGTCATTTTCATGGTATTTGAGGTCAATGAAAACGATAGTGGGGTCAAAATGAAAATCCAAGATGGCGGCTGCGAAATTTTTAAAATTATTCGTCATGTGTGTCATTTTCATAGTTCTTGAGGTCGCTGAAAACGATAATGAAGTCAAAATTCAAGGTGGCGCCTGCGAAAATTTTCAAATACCGTGAAAATGACACCCATGACGAAAAATTTGAAAATTTTTGCATCCGCCATCTTGGATTTTCATTTTGACCTCATTATCGTTCCCAGCGACCTCAAAAACCATGAAAATGACACCCATGACGAAAAATTTGAAAAATTTCGCATCCGCCATCTTGGATTTTCGTTTTGACCTCATTATCGTTCCCAGCGACTTCAAAAACCATGAAAATGACACCCATGACGAAAAATTTGAAAATTTTCGCATCCGCCATCTTGGAATTTCATTTTGACCTCATTATCGTTTTCAGCGACCTCAAGAACCATGAAAATGACACCCATGACGAAAAATTTGAAAATTTTCGCATCCGCCATCTTGGAATTTCATTTTGACCTCATTATCGTTTTCAACGACCTCAAGAACCATGAAAATGACACCCATGACGAAAAATTTGAAAATTTTCGCATCCGCCATCTTGGAATTTCATTTTGACCTCATTATCGTTTTCAGCGACCTCAAGAACCATGAAAATGACACCCATGACGAAAAATTTGAAAATTTTCGCATCCGCCATCTTGGAATTTCATTTTGACCTCATTATCGTTTTCAGCGACCTCAAGAACCATGAAAATGACACCCATGACGAAAAATTTGAAAATTTTCGCATCCGCCATCTTGGATTTTCATTTTGACCCCACTATCGTTTTCATTGACCTCAAATACCATGAAAATGACACCCATTGCCAAAAATTTCAAAATTTTTGCAGCCGCCATCTTAGATTTTCATTTTGACCCAACTATCGTCTTCAGCGACCACAAACACCATGAAAATGACACCCATGACGAAAAATTTGAAAACCTCTTAAGGGGTCAAAAAAATCTGCTGTTCAGTACATTTTGACGAATTATGCGAACAGAAATGTACTGAACAGTTGATTTTTTTTTCGCGATTTCAGGTTTGGTCCCATAGTAAAAGTTGTTCATAATGATGAGTACAATGACCCGAGGTTCTGCGCATTTAACGTTACACGTTGTATAGGTATATAGATTATTAGTTCCACTATAGTTCAGTCGGCTCTCAGTCTAAGATCTTCAATATTCAAAATAAAATTGTTTTGAGCGCAAGCTATAATGACTTCTAATACAATTCCTGCTAAGTACAAACTTGATTGCAATAATGTAGTGCACGGAACGGCAACGCCGCTCCTTACATGCTCCGAGGTAATAATTTGAATTTTTTGGCGCAGAAACTATTTTTAGCTATTACGTAGAAACTACGAGACCTAGAGATTTGAAAATTTTGCTGCCTACGGCAGCTATTATGACCTAGCTTTTGAGCTGTAAAACATTATCCTATGTTCTTTAGTTCGGAAGATATGACTAAGCAGCTGGGGTGGCGTCACGTCAGCTAACACATGTTTATAAGTTTAATAACTCAGAGAGTATTTTGACCAGAGATTTGAAAATTTTGCTGCCTTCGGCAGCTATTATGCTTTAATTTTTGAGCTATAATACATAATCATATCTTCTTTCGTTCGGAAGATATGACTGAGCAGCTGGGGTGACGTCACTTCAGCTTACACATGTTTAAAAGTTTAATAACTCATAGAGTATTATGACCAGAGATTTGAAAATTTTGCTGCCGATGGCAGCAATTATGCTTTAATTTTCTGATTTTACTCCAAAACTCTAACCTCACTGGTTTGGCTGTTCTGAATGAGGAAGCTGGGGTTACGTCACTCTGGCTAACACACACTAAACGACTCCTAATGACGAAGTTTTTGCGGCAGCTAAATTAAGACTGGGTACTTCGATGGCAGCTATTATGCTTTAAATATTGGCATATGTAGAATTATTCTATCACCTATGGGGAAGCTGGAGTTATGCACATACCTTGTTATGGCATTTGGCGTATAAAATTTATCGGACATACAGGGAATGTCAAGAGAAGCTGAAGGTCTGTGGAGTTTTCTGGTTCTTTACAATTTATTAATTCTAATTTTTTTCCACACATTTGGCAAGTAAAATAGAATTTCGATAGAAAACCTTTTTTTGTTTCTTTGGTAAGTTTTAAACAACTCAAGTTGCATCCCAGAGGAGAGTTGTGATTTGCGATTTCTTGCAGTTGTTTATAGAAGTATGCAAAATCCACTACTTTTCCATGTATTATGATCTCGTCTTTATCTTCACTTTCTTCTTCTATCGAAATTGTTGAATAGGATTCCAAATGTTTTGAAGAATCCTGAAAAATATTAAGAATATCGTAAGTAGTCCTAAAGCTACGGGCTAGATATTTGTACCAAAGTCCAAGACAAATTTGAAAATGTATCTAAGAAAAATCAACTTACATCGAGATTGTTACATGGAATATCATTGCTAACTGAAGGTTCTTCACCAACGTTTTGGTAAGGTTTTTCAACAACGTATTGGCAAGGTTCTTCATTGGTCAGCGTTTCCTAAAAACGTAATGTAACTCTTATAGTAAGTATTTTAATAATATTATTAAATTATCGTAATTATATTTATATTATTAACATAGCTCTTAAAATGCTGTGTACCGACTAAAAGGAATATAATTTACAAAATACATAAATGATCGCAAAATATCTACATATACATATATGAATGACTTAAGCCAGCAAACACTGGCCTCAGTGGCTAAGACTTTTTCAAATTCATGTACTTTCTAAGTTATGTTGAGCAACAATGACAATAGTGAAGGAAAACATCGTGAGAAAACCTGGACTTGTAGGTATTATTTAAACTTAAAATCACCAAACCGTCTAGTTTTCTGTATAAGAAAAGGCCTTTGCTCTGCTGTGGGACAGTTACAGGCTAGTATTATTATTATATTTTTATTATAAATTTAACTTACGCCGTTGGAATTGATCTGTGTTTAAAATATCTTCACGCAGACCCTGTATAACATCTGAAAAAAATAGTCAAAGAAGTTCCCATAGCCACTTCCATCTGTTCACTTATACATTTTGTACTTGATTGATTGCAAATAATTTATCCTAAAACAAAGTCTAGACAAAATTTAGAAGCGTGAAAAAAAATCTGAAATTATAATGAAACTATACTTGCGTGCGAAAAAATTGGCCCACCCCATTCTCTCTATTTGAAAGACGATAGCTCAAAGATGTATATTTTAATTGTTTAATATTGTGTGAAGGCAGGTAAGATAAAGTTTATTTACACATCTATACACCGTGTAATTTTAGTCGTCTTACAAAGGTGGTCCACTCAATGTATCCGACATAAAATACCTCTAGGCGCGATTAAAAAATTGTTACCATAAATTAAGGTCTTTCAAAGAACAATAAATAATGCATTAAAATTATGAAACACCCTGTTTACGTAGTCCACGTGGTCTGTCATCTAACAACAATGTGCAACGGCCCGCCCCTTTTACTTAAAAAAACCGGTCAAGTGCGAGACGGACTCGCACACAAAGGGTTCCGTACCATATTATATGTTTAACAATCGCAAAGATAACTTTGTATTTCGTAATGATACTGTGAATTACAACGTTATTTTTTGCAGTTGCAGAAAATCGCCCATATTTAAACAAAATACCTTACGAATCGCCGTTTTTAGTATATCTTGATTAAGTACAGTATAAGGTACATTATATAATAGAGCTCGTACAAAAATGGTATAAAAGTAACAACTTTTACGGCCATAGGGGGCCGTAAAAGTTGTTACTTTTATACCATTTTCTTCATTTTAGAAGATAAAAAAAAAATAAAAATGTCTTTGTCCTCTACTCGACGAGTTCTACACAATAACATACACACACAGGTTCTTTTTTTTTTTCAAAATGAAAACTTTTCTGTATGGGGAAAAAAAAGTAAAGTTAAAATTAAAGGGGCTGTAACTTTATTTTTATTATTTGTTGTTATAGTCGTAATAGAAATACACAATCTGTGAAAATTTCAACTCTCTACCTATTAAGGTTCATGAGATACAGCCCTGTGACAGACGGACGGACGGACGGACAGCGGAGGCTTAGTAAGTTTGTACGCACAATATTGAGATACTAGCTAGACTGCCCGTGGCTTTGCCCGGCGAGGATGTCTGATTTCATGGGTTTTAATTTTCTTATTATTGTTTACTTTTCATTAAAAGTATAAAATGCTGATACTGAGTTTCAAGTAAATCGGACTGCGTTTTAAAAATCTTCCATACAAACTTTAACATCCCTAAACACCCTGTGAGGGGTAGTTTTGAAAAACTAATAATGACAAACTTTATTACTTACATAAGCAAGTATTTGTGCTAAGTTTCAAGTTAATTAACCAAAACAATAAGATTTTTCATATAAACTGTATCCCCGTTTTTACCCCCACAGGGGTAGAATTTCAAAAATCGTCTGGGATGTTTCCATAACTTGGGTCAAACATTATTTACACCAATTTTCGAGTTAATCAATCCCCAATAAAATCCTCCGCCTTTCACCCCTTAGGGGGAGATATTTCGAAAACCCTGATACTCGTTAGTTAGTCTCTATTTTTGGTCTCAAGTACAAAAACTGAGTTTTGAGTAAATCGGACCGCGTGTTAAAATTCCTCCATACAAACTTTGACATCCACCAAACCCGTCTTCTGGGGTCGCGGGTTGTTCGAAAGAGATACCGTGGCCCTGCCATAGGCAACTGAAGAAACACGGGTGGGTTTTAGTCAGTAAAAGTATGACACGCCCTTCCGCTCCACTTAGAGCGGGAGAAGTCATTTGATGATTTCCCTTCCACTAAAAAGGGGGTAGTTTAGGAAAACTAAAAATGATTAATTTTATAATTAACTTAGATGAATATTCGTGCTAAGTTTCAAGTCTAATAACTCAAGAAATAAGATTTTTCATACAAACTTTCATCCCCTATTTTATTCCCTTAGGGACGGAATTTTCAAAAATTCTTCCTTAATGGATGTTTGCACTATACAGGGTGTTCGGCGCATGGACCGACACAATTTTTTGGGGGATTGGGGGGTCATTTGCTACGTTTCACCTAAAGACCTCCATGTCCTAAGTGTGACGGTAATTGAGATATGTTTTTTTTTGTTCTTTCTTTGAATTACCCAAAATCTCGCCTTTGAATCGATATATTTTTTTTTATGGTTGCAATAGAACAAAATAAACTTTATAATAGTCTGCAATGTATTTTTATTCTAAATAAATTATTATTTGATGTAATTTATCAGTAGAAAATGACTTATGTGCTTCCAAAGTCTTAAAAATGTTTAAATGTATGAAAAATTACTACTCTTAAATTCATTTTTTTTTTTAAATAAAGCCATTTTGACCTTATTTTTATCTCAAAAAGTTCTTTAGCTTGTACCCTTTCTAAGGGTATGCTACACGCTATGAAAAACAATTCAAATGTAGTCAAAATACTAGTTAGAGAGTCAGTTATGGAGTGTTTTAAGAAAAGATTTATTACGGTAATTATATTTTTTTATTTTATTTCGAATAAGAATACATTGTAGACTATAATAAAAATTATTTTGTTCTTTTACAACCATAAACAAAAAAAATATATCGATTCAAAGGCGAGATTTTGGGTAATTCAAAGAAAGAACAAAAAAAACATATCTCAATTACCGTCACACTTAGGACATGGAGGTCTTTAGGTGAAACCTAGCAAATGACACCCCCAATGCCCCAAAAAATTGTGTCAGTCCATGCGCCGAACACCCTGTATAAGGTATCTATGTGCAAAATTTCATGTCTCCAGTCCAGTGGTTTGGACTGTGCGTCGATTATAATCAGTCAATGAGTCAGTCAGGACTTTGAATTTTTTATATATGGATTTACAAGACCACAAACTTCTGATAGGTTTTCCTGTAATCTATAGGTAAAGAACTATTTTCTGTATTTTTTTCAAAATTTTAGGCTCATTAGTTTAGATAAGATAAGATAAGATAATTTATTTGCATAAAACATGGTATAAATAGGTGTTATTACAGTTTAAGAGATCATACATGTTTTGCTTAAAATTAAAGCATGCAAACTTAACGAATAAACAAATTTGAATTGACAAACATTATAATTTAAATTCAAAAAAGTTCTTAATACTATAGAAATTATTATCATTCAGCCATTTATTTAATTTAATTTTGAATAATCTGCAATTTAATATTTTTAATTCATTCGGTAATTTATTGTAAACACGTACACACATAGCCAGACAGCTTTTATTATATTTTGCTAGCCTAGGGAGCACATCCAGTACCAGTCTGTATTGATCACGGCGACTTCGAGAACTTATTTCCTCTGCTGTTTTAAACAATTGTTTATATTTCCTAACAAACATACATGCTTCATACAAATATAATGAAGGTAACGGTAGCAAACCAAGCCTTTTAAATATTGGTTGACATGATTCATCAGATGGAATCCCGTATATGGCTCGTAAACATTTTTTTTGGGCGACAAATGCTCTATTGTGGTCAGTGCTATTTCCCCACATAATTAATCCATATCGCAACAAGGACTCAACATATGCACGGTATGACATCACAGCCGTTTTTATATTTGTTACCTTTTTGATCTGTCTGAGAGCGTATACAAATTTATTTATTTTATTGCAAACATTATCGACCTGAGCTTTCCAGTCTAAATGTTCGTCAATTACCACTCCCAAAAACTTAGTTTGTGTCACTTGTGTAATTTGTGGTATGTAAAGAAAGAAAGAAAATGCGTTTATTTGGCATTACAGCAAAATATAAATAGGTACACCTTAAAACTATAAAAACATAAAACAATTATTGCAATGCCAAAAGGGCCTCAGCTCAGCATATTGTCAGATGACAACACAAGGTCTGCCACCTGACGCTGATTTTCAGCTGCAACCCACGAGTGCCATACGCTAGAATAATCTAAATTAACACAAGGAAGTGTGTGTCCGAGTTATAATAAATGAAAATTAAATGAATGTGACATGCATGCGTGTGTGTTGTGTTGTAATTAATAAATAACTAAAATAAATACCCAATATCAATATTAACTACATTATTTTTTTTTTTTTTTTATGTCCATTCTAAAATTAAATTTATTTTGATAAGATTGATTAAATTGTATATATACAGATTTTTTAAGATTAATAGATAAATTATTATTATTTAACCAATTAATTAAATTGTCTATTGTATTATTTATGTCCGCTTCATGATCTATAATTGATTTATATTTTTTATCAGTAGTAGTAGTTTCGGAGATAAGGGGGGGGGGAATGGTCAATTTTCGTCTATTTTCTTAAATAACTTCAAAACTATTTATTTTAAAATTATAAAAAAAATATATTTGAGTAGTAAGACCAGTAAGACCTTTCATTTTTTTTTTCACACGGTACAGTTTGCAAAACTTTTTTTTTTTAATTATACTTATTTTCCCCCAAAATCCCACCCCCGTATTCAAAATTCATTTATTTACGTTACATGTCCGTGTTTGGGTTATCAAAATACAAAAAGTAAATAAGTACCTACCTACTTCACCATGAGTGATAGGAACTGTCAATACTCGAATATCGTGTACCTACAAATGGTACGCCTGTACGCAATAAGTGGTGACAAATTTACGGGCAGCAAGGAGACTCTACGCTGCGCCTCATAATCTCGAAATGTTACGCAACCGAGGTGTGATCAACCCACAAGTGCCAGGACTGCAAGTCATTTTAGCAGCAACACAACGACTGATTGATCACGGCCAGAACATATTGGACTATTTTGAACGACACCCGCGACGGAGTACCAGAGTGGCTGCCAGACATTTCTGAGTCAGCCACTATTATGGAGCGTTTTACATGCGGAAGGATTGCACCCGTACCACTACCGACGAGCACAGGCCTTATACGGGGCTGGCTGACCCTGAATACCGAATGGCATTGTGTCGCTCGCTTATTAAACATCCAACCACAAACATTCTCTGGACCGACGAGTCCATTTTCACCCGGGATGGGATGTTCAATATCCACAATGAGCACTGGTGGTCAATAAACAACCCACATCTAAACCGAGAACAATCCCACCAAATTCGATTTAGTGTGAATGGAACATCTATGAGAAAAGCCGATAATCAAATTGGAATTCCATTTTCCACGCTACAAATTCGAAACAAGAAGAAATTGTTTGAAAACCCATCTCTAGGGCGAAAAGCTGTATTTCCTGCAGAAGTTGAAAAAGAGATAGCTGATGTGGTGAAGAAAACGGCTAAAATATTTTGCACAGTTTCTTGAGGGAATACATAAAGATGCCAAATATTATTGTGGTATATTACCAAGAACTGGTGACATCCAAATTTCAAAAAGGAAAGCAGAAACCATTGAAATGAATTAAAGAATACAGAGCATCATACAAGAGTTATTGACTGGTAGACCAGGGCCAATCCTGTCTGAGAAAAAAAAATTCTTAGCAGTATACGACTGGTCCGAAAATTTAGTTGATTTTTTGTATTTTCTTTATAAAACATCGAAAAATAAATATTTTGCTTTGAAAAAATTTGGGCTTGTTTGAAACACAAAAAAGAACATTTTAACCAAATTTTCGTGAAAAAATAATAATATTTGCTATAGTTATAAATTAAAAACCAAAAAAACGGTGTTTTTCGTTTTTCTCGATAATTTTGAGGTTATGGGTAATAATGTCTGAAAAGAAAGTTTAAGATTTTTTTATTATCTACCACTTCTACATTTAGCTTTTTTCGATAGGATTTATAGTTTAGCCGCAAATCGCAAAAAAAGAGTACAAACCCCTAAAAACGTATAAATCACCACCTTCCAGAACTTTCTCCGAGTCTGGACTATTTTTCCTTCGTTATTTACACCATCAACTAAATTTTCCGACCACTCGTATACTGCTAAGAATTTTTTTTTTTTACAATATTTTGAGCGGTTTGGCCCTGGTCTATGGTGAGATTACTGTCGGTCATTGTTTGGAAAAATTGAGAGTTTAATGCATTTCAGTTTAATAATATTTAAAGTAATTATTTATATACCGTTGATTTTAATTTTTTTTTTTTTTTTTACTATTGGTTTAAAATTAAGAGTTTAATGTAAGTTGAATATGTATAGGGTTAGGTATATTTTTATTATTGTCATTTGCATATTTTAAAAGTAAATGAAAAAGAACCTTTTGACCGATCATATTATGTAAAGTGCCTATGTAAAAATCATCAATATATGCGTTATTTTTTTTTAAATCTATGGATAGTTAAAAAAAATATATTTTTTAACTATCCATAGATTCTATCACATGACACTGAAGAAAAATAAATCTGAGGTAATGTATAATGCCCAATCCAAATATAAATGTCTTAATCTAGACAAATGTAATTTTAAATGCTAGGTATACACCTGATGGTAGGTTGGTTGACACGACGTGCATAAAGTTTATTTGGTCGTGATAACATGTAAGGTGTGTCGAAGTTAGATGGTTCGTATGTGTAGTCTAGGCAATTTATAAAAGATAAATAAGATTAATGAAACAAGTTTCGAAGTCTGTGATTTTTAATAATTACTAGTGCATTTTGTCATGTGCCATCAAACTGTTAATTTAAAAAATTACGTATGACGTTTCGAACTGTTGTTTTAATCAGTAGTAAATACTTAATTATTATTTGTAAGTAAAGTTTTGTTATGTAGGTACGCCATCGAAATCACAGTTGAAACATTAGGTTCTGACTTAAAACTAAGTTAGAACCTAATGTTTCAACTGTGATTTAAACTAGTTCTAAATTACTAATCAAACTGTGATTTAAATTCAACCACTTTTACTAAATTTTAGTATGCGATTGTGATTTTGAAACCACAAAATATCAAGTCTTAACTGTTTTATTTTCATGAAACACTTTTCTACTCGACTGTACATAAAAACTTTGAAATTAGCTTGTACCTAAACATAGTGGTTCCAATCGCCCCATTCCTAATAGCTATTGGTCGATTCACACCGCTCGGCGCTCCAAGGACCGCCGCGGTCCTAAACAGCCTATTCCTAAGAGCTCTTCGGCGTTTCACACCGCGGTCCGAACCACTCGTGGTGCGAAACGACGAAACACCCGCTCGCTTAGCCGTGCGTTGATCGACTAGCGAGGTGACGAAATAAAACGATTTCAAATACTTTATTGGAAATATTCACAGTAAGAAACCTTTTCCAGATTTTACACATTTTTTTAAATTTATAATTTACCGCGTCGTTATAGGTATCTATGATCAATGGAAAATGGATATTGGGTATTATTGAAATCGAATAACACCTACTTAATTACCTTCTATGATACAATAAGTACAATAGAAACTCAATAACGTAAAATAAAATAAAGGGTACCTACTTATATACCTAAGTGTATACTTAGGTATATAAGTAGGTACCCTTTATTTTACCTACTTATATACCTAAGTGTATACTTAGGTATATAAGTAGGTACCCTTTATTTTCAAATTCAAATTATTTATTCTTTAAAGTAAATTCAATCAAATTAATTACCTTTTATGTATTCCAAGTACAATAGAAACTCAATAACGTAAAATAACATAAAGGCTAAATAGGGTAAAAATCCCAGTAGTCGACCCAGTAGTCGAATTGTCATATTCAAATTATTTGTTCTTCAAAGTAGATTCAATAAAATACTTTCATTAGTAGTAAGTTTTTGCAGGCAGATTCTATTGAATTTCTGATGATGAAGTTACATGTTCAGGTACTTTGTTCGCTATGGCAAGCACAGCCACACAAAAGATGCATTCCCTATGATATAGCAATACAAAAGCTAATGTGATAGTGCCGACTTCTGGATAACATGTTTCAGGAAGAAAGAAGCCAGCAAAACTGTTATTTCGATACCATCGGTCAGTATATGTGTATACGTATATAGTTATTGTTAAATGCATATTTTATTACGTTTATAACTTTTTACGCTTCTGGCATAACTGTCGTGGAAGGCATAGCTTTTTTTCGTTTTGCTGACTCATTCTTGTCTATTGCGTCTAAAATAATAGGTCTTTACCTATGAAATTGCCGTTTTGTATGAAAAAATTTAGACGAATTTTTTTCATGTATTTTTTATTTGTATTAATCGAAGTAATCACCCATGCAATCAATGCATCTTTGCCAACGCAGTGGCAGTTTATTGATGCCCTTCTTAAAGAAATCAGCTGGTCGGGAGGCAACAAATTCTTCAAAGGCATTTTGTACTGCCTCTCGGGTATTGAATTTTTTTCCCGCCAAGAAGTTATCCAAATTCTGGAAAAAGTAGTAGTCTGTAGGCGCAAGGTCTGGTGAGTAGGGCGGATGACGGAGAGCTTCCAACCCCAGTTCTTGCAACTTGGAGACCGTCTGCTGTGCAGTATGAGGTCGCGCGTTGTCGTGCAGGAGCAGCGGAGACGAGCGATTGACCAATGCTGGTTGGAGATGTGCCAGCTTCTCCATCATTGTGTTCAGTTCTTTACAGTACACATCTGCAGTAATGCTCACCCCGTTTGGTAAGAAGCTGTGATGAATCACACCGGCGCTAGACCACCAAACAGTGACCATCACTTTTCTAGGGGTAAGTTTTCGTTTAGAGCATTGTTTAGGTGCTGAACCAGGATCCAACCAACTTGCTGAGCGCTTGCGGTTATCAAACAGAATCCATTTTTCATCGCAGGTAACAATGCGGTTCAAAATTCCTTCATTTGTGTGTCTGTTGAGCAGTGCAAGGCACGTCTCGACGCGTACTTCGCGCTGGCGATCATTGAGTTCGTGGGGTACCCATTTGTCAAGCTTTTTTACCTTGCCAATTTGACGCAAATGGAACAATATTGTTTTGACGCTAACGTCGAAAGCTGCTGCTAATTCAGCCGTAGATTGTGTATCATCAGCTTCCACAATCGCCTTTAATTCGTAATTGTCGACCAAAGTCTTCGGACGACCGCGAGGTTCATTTTTCAGGTCGAAATTTCCAGAACGGAAGCGAGCAAACCAATAACAGGTGGTGCGTTGGTTTGTAGTGTTAGCTCCGTAAACGTCGTTGATGTTGCGTGCCGCTTGTGCCGCGTTGCTGCCACGACGGTACTCATATTCCATAATTACTCGAATTTTTAACGTATCCATGATGACCAAAAAGATTGAAATGCGATGAAAATGTAACACTAATCAATAAACAAATGACTACTTTTGGAAAAAAAAACAATGTTTTTAAAATAAAATTAATTTGAAATTAGAATTCTTAGCCAAACAAAAATTATTTTGATTTGAAATGGCCAGTACTGCAGAACGGCAATTTCATAGGTAAAGACCATTGTTGCTCACGAATTTCCATTTTTCTGTCTAGCCTTGAATCAATTATTTCTGGTAGAAGACAATCAAAGTAAAATGTTTTTAATTTTGTTTCCATATTGTTTTTCCAGAATTCGTCATCTCTTTTTATTGCTTCTATTTTCATATCTTTTTCTGTCCACATAACAAATAAACATATTTCTTTCCTAGCACCCCGCACCTGGTAGAACCAATCATGTTGTTTATTTATTGTCAAGTTCCCGTTCTTCTCCTGTTTCCAAAATTTTTTTTTTTTTGTGCTATGGCTTCCATGACTGTTATGTCCTTAGCCGAATACGGAGCCTTAATTTCAATAATTTTATCACCTATTAATCCGTCTGGAAACGGCAGTTCAGGGTCGACGAATAAGCCACATTTCTGTATACCGCTGAAGTTGGTTTCTTTATTGAGTGTTAGTACTTCAGCCAATTGTTCTAATGCAATATGTTCGTGTTCCTTGCCATAACGAACGGGTTTTACGTGGCTTAAATCACCAGTCACATTTAGAGTTTTTACTAGTGGTGCACATTTTATAAGGCCTCTTTTGCATACCTTTCCGAAAGCAGACGCAGTGAGACGTAATTTTCTCTCTTGATGCCATTCAATTGAATCTGCTTGCGAAACAGTTCTTTTTTCAAGAGACTGGCGCTCCTCATCAGAAAGACGAATTTCCTTTATATGTTCTGATTTAGCAAAATCAAAGTCATTTTGTTCCAGATCTGGCTTTTGACAAGAGTCGCCATAATATTTATCATTGACATTGTTTGTACATTTTTTTGTTGCAAAAGATTTTGATAACCTCCGTCTTAAATCTGCGATTCATTTTTTTATTGCGTTTCATCTCTAAACGTTTTACAATAGGGTTAGGACTTCGCATCAAAATCATACTGCAAATAATTATATGATTGTGATTCTTTAGCGTTAAAGGATACAACTGAGCCAGCACAGCGAGCTGTAGAAGACTGGCGAGTTGAATAATTAACTCGTTTACCTCCCACGAATTTCGCAACAACGCTGTTAAATACTTCTGCAATATTACTATTTACCTCATGTATTAGGCTTTTAGCACTGTTTACCAATCTGGACATAATTTTCATAATAGCTGCAAAAATATTGCTAGATTTCATTTCAGCAACAAAATTTTGTGTAGGTTCATTTTGATCAAGCAAAAATAATTCTTTGATGGATACCACGAAAAATATCTTATTACTAGCATAATAACTAAGTACTTTAGACACAGTCAAGATTAAATGAATATAACTTAAATCTAAATTAACAGGTAGCTTCAAGTCATTAGGTAAGTCTTAGAGTAATTAGACTTAGAGTGATAGGTTCATTCAAAATTCCGTTCAAAATTGAAGCTACAACACAATGAATGTGTGCTTTTGCGGCACGTATTAGTGGAGTCCGGCAAAAACGTCTAAAAACGGAACTAAATATATTATACTTGTCAGTGTTGTCTCATAAATCTCTTGGCAATAAAAGTGCATAAAAACGATTAGATTAATTTAAAATTACTAAGACTATCTATAGTTCTGTAAGAAAATGGTTTTTAAAGTTTGAATTTCATAATGTATTGCTAGTGGCGCTCCCATTTTTTTGTACTTTTTGTGTCGTGTTGTACATGACCATGGTAGGGTGTTGTCGCTTGATATGTTGTTATTAAATAATTAATATTACTAATGTAATATTAATTATTTAGATACGTATCTTGTATTATATTTTATTTATAAGTTTGTAATTACATTATTATGTTAGAAGTTTTATATTTATTCTTTATATATCTATTATTTATCTTCCATAAAATCTTATATAGTACAGATGTTTTACTTATCCACGTAATTATTATTATAGGAGAAAATTAAATGGCTCTATTTCTTTCACTTTTTACAATCCAACGGCACTTCCACGTGAATAGTTGTCAGATATTTTTTCATTCATTATTCATTACTAGCTGCCTGCGGCTTCAACCACGTTAATCAGGATAAAAGCCTATACTGTACACTAATTGCGTAATACTCTATCAATCCGAATCGGTTAAATTTTCACAGTTCACCAACATTCATTGCGTTATTTACGTTGTCGAGCAGACAAATTTTTCGAACATATGAAGCAATGTATTAACAATTTGCTACAAAATGATTACGCAATTAGGGTGCTGATTTCGCCAGTCTAAAGAATCTACGTGCGAAATTTCATTTGAATCGGTTTCGACTTGAAGTTATACACGGCTAAATATGAAGCTATACATTTCCAATATAAGCTGACCTCTCACTGTACGAAAATTAGCATATACAATGCGAGATCAGCTTATACTGGAATATATAGCTTGATATGTAGCCATGTATACACAAATACAACTTTTCAGTTTTATTTAATTAAGAATATACAGGGCTAGTTTTAAATGACCAGTCTAATTTTCATAGGGTGTCCTACCCAGTGAAAGTCTAGGCATTGAAAACTAACCCTGTACATGAAAAGGTATATTATTTTTACTATGAGCGTTCAGATTAAACCAGACTTTTGCATTCAAACGAAATAGGATTCTTAAGTAGAAAAACTATTCAAATAAAAACATGAAATTAATTTTTTTATTAAAATATTAATTAAATACGTAATAGGTAATAGGTAATACGGGCTGGTATCCGCAACTCCACGACAATGCGCGTATTTTGCGTATGGGTGGGAAAATCGGTTATTCGATCCACCCCAGCTCCTCAAAGAAGGCCAGCAGCGCCTTGACGTTACTGACAACCTCCCAGATGGTACCTGGGTTACCGAAGTACTTTAACCTGTATGCGGCGACAACCGGGCAGTTTAGAAACACATGAGCTGCTGTCTCGTCGTCCTCCATGCAGGCCCTGCACAGCGGACTGTCTGTGACTCCTATGACAAAGAGGTGTTTATTAAATGACCCATGGCCAGTTAAAGCAGCTGTAACTGTACGCAGCTGTTGTTTAGTTAGTCGAAGAAACTGTTTCGTGAGGCGGCCATCAATTGTAGGGAGTGCTTCCCTAGCCTGCCTACACTCACCCTGGTCCGACCATAGCTTGTGATGCTGGTCCCTGGTACGTTTCCTTACCAGAGTGCGCAAGTACCCGAAGGGGAGCGGCACTATGGGTTCAGGTCCCACTGGTGCCATGCTCGACCCCCTTCTGGCAAGTTCGTCGGCTGCGTCGTTGCCTAGCGAGCCGCTGTGTCCCTTGATCCATTGAATGGTTATATTATTGAGTCTACCCACCTGGTTGAGACGCTGGTGGCACTCGTATATTAGCTCAGAGTCCACTGTGTGACTACTTAGCGCTTGCAGAACAGCCATGCTATCTGAGAGTATGCGGATCGAGTGGTCCTTAACTTCCCTGGCCATGAAATTATTAAATACGTAGACACCCAACCAATTACTTAACCCCTCAAGTGCCAATTGCACCCTATGTGTGCATAAGGAAAAACCTTTACATTATAGGTATATAAGCTTATATGACATATATACAAACGTAAAAAAACATCATCCGATGGAAAACCAATCATCATCAGTAGTTGTGAACTTATGGAGTTCGCAACTGGAGTTCGCAACTAACACCCCCTATAACCACACCGCGGGCGGAACCGTATTAATATTTGGAAAAAAATACCTACATTATCTTCTATCGGGTTAGATACTTAATTACAGTACGATTCACGAAAGATGACCACAAATGGCGGCCGTCTGCGCACGTACACTCATGAAGAAAATACTTAAGACAAAATAATATTTTAATGTTGGTTAAATAATTTGTGTAATGTTGTAAACGCTGGTTATGCAAATAAATCAAACGTAAGTAATTTTAAATGTTTATTAACCCGTCGCACGCCAATTAGCAGATACAACAGATTTTTTATTGTTATCTGAACACCTGGGTGTCAATCGACGTTTAAAGAGTTAAAATAACTTGAACCAAAAATATTATAAATATGTAAAACACATTTAGTAGCTATCGCTATTCTCAAGTTCCATGATTCCCTCTATCATGGAACTTGAGGGAATCGTGGAACTTGAGGAACTGGGGCCGGGTTCCATATTAAAGTCTTCATCTTCCGATGATTCAGGAAAATCCACATCTGTCGAATCTTCACTCTCGTCAGATTCTCCCACACGTATAATTAATTCCTCCGTAAGCACATCCACGATGTGGTCACTTTTTATATAGCTTTCTTCTATAGATTTTACTTTGTCACATAGTTTTTTCCATTCCTCTGGTCCCATCAGATTCACTTTTTCTTTAATTAAATCTATAACGCAGCCAATATTCCACTTTACGTTTTTACTACTCACGTAACCCTTTATAGAGGCCCAAGCCATTTCTATGGGATTTAAATCCGGATGGTACGGTGGGAGACGGAGAACATCGTGACCATTTTCCATCAAAATTTTGTCAACGGAGTATTTCTTAAAACGAGTTTTTTATTTTTTATTATATCGTACAATTGAGGTTTCAACATATTGGAATCAAAGCTGATTCCATTTTTGGTAAGCCACTCTTGCATGTCGGATTTTCGGGAATTAGATGTGGGAGCCATATCATATTCTTTATTGTGGTATGGGGCGTTGTCTACCACAACAACGGAGTACGGTGGGAGATTGGGTACCAATTGAGTTCGAATCCATTTCTGGTAATTTTCAAAATTCATGTCGTCATGATAATCTCCTGATTTTGTGCCCGACTTGAAAGTTAATAATGCATTGGGCACAAATCCAGCCTCTGACCCGGCATGAACGATTACGACACGTTGGCCTTTTGAGATAGGCTTTTTCAGACCTGATGTAGAACCGTCAGCCCAGCCCATGGATTTTGCATGTGTAGCATGGACGTACGATTCGTCAGTATAAATGATTGGTCTATTTTGTCTTCGATATTCTTGGAGTTTTTTTAGGTAATTGATTCGTAACAACCGAATAGCTGACGTTTCTATTCAAATATTTCGGTTATTTTCTGTTTTTTTCCACTTAAATCCAATTCTTTTTATTAATCGACCCAAACTTGTTTTTGATCCTTTAAAGTTAATATCTTGATGTAATTTTGCTCGTAACTTCTCTAAAGTTGGCAATTCTTTTTCAGTTAAATGAAAGTTATGGATACATCTCTTAATTACCCCTTTGTCAAAGTCGTCAACGTCGGAGGCAGGGTTACGGCGCGGTCTCTTTTTACCAGGGGTTCTAAAAATCACTAAAAACGGTGAAGATTTACTTTCTTTTATAATTCTTTGTACTGTCGATACAGACGTCTTTGTTGCCGCGGCCGTTTTTTTGTAAGCTTCGAGTATTTTAAAATCTTGTGAAAAATATTGAAACACGTTGTACACCAAACTTCTCGACTGTCTATTCAAAGTATTGCCTTTTCCTCGCGGCATTGTGATGGCTTAAAATAGCAAATAAGTTCAATACAATAACAAATCTCAACAAAAAACTTAACAAACAACGAAAACTTAACAAATAAAAAACAATTTAAAACAAAGAAACACTTCTTTTCGACTGTACTCGAGAGTAGTGTGAGCGCGTCGACGCGCGACGCCGCGATAGACGAATAGCGACTGAGCAGCCTATCACGAGATGCGCGCGGACCAATGGCGTCGCTCCGGTCTTGACGCATTCCGCCCGCGCCTCACCTCGCGCCTCCAAAGGGACCTAAAATATGCCTTCTGCGCAGTGGTCATCTTTCGTGAATCTTACTGTAACTAAAGGTAAACAAAAAAAAAATGCTTGAGTGTCGTGGAACACTCGGCTGGAACGAATTCGACAACCATGATTTTCATTTTGACCTTATTATCATTTTCAGCGCCTTCGAAAACCACGGAAACGACACCCATGACGAAAAATTTGAAAATTTTCGCACCGCCATCTTGGACTCAAAAACCATGAAAATGACACCGATGTCATTATTATTATTTCCTTTATTTCATTTTATAAATTTATGTTACATTTTTAAATAATAATTATAATAAAATTCTTCTTATTATTATTATTATTTCCTTTATTTCATTTACAAACATATAAGTTACATTTTTAAATATTTTTAAGTATAAAAAATTAAATAAAAAACATTTAAAAATATAAAAAATAGTAGCCCACCAGTATCGGGAACAGGGTCCAAGCTACCGGCGGTCAGGGCTCCAGAGAGAGGAACCTCCTAACAATGCGGGCCGTGTCCAGAAGCACCGCTTTCTGAATCCAGCCCTTGATCCAGCTGCCCAACGAGAGCCTCCTTAGGTGTTGGTCGAGGCTCTTGGCAATTAAGCCATTGGCTGATACGACTATCGGCACAATGATTGCTTATTGCTTGCTTTTGATTGTTGTTCGACAAAACAACATTTTTTTCTTATTCAAAATAAAGACGTCGTGACGGAATTTCATGATGGAATTTCATGGCGGAAAAATCTTAAATTTTTTTCACTTAGCCCCCCATCCGCCAAGTTCGAAAAGTCAGTTATGGAACTTCGTTCGAAAAACCACGTGACGTCGTTAACCGACTAAACCTAATACCCGTCACTTCAGTTATAATGCTACGTCACAGTTGTACTCTTCAATTTAGCAACGTTTTAATTCGTTGTACTTATATTTTTGGGTTCTTCACAATTTTTGTTTACCTTAATTAATTAATAATTCGTTAATTACCCAACCCGATGAAGTCTATGTGAGTTGAGATTATACAGTACATAATTATAATAACAAAAAATGGGGTAAAATATTTTCCTATGCCTAGCAACATTTTCATTGTAATGGCGTCTGTCAAATTTACGATTTATTATTATTGTTTTGGTGAATGTTTTATACAAAAACATAATATGCTAGGCAGTACCTACAAGTGGAATGGAATCTTTAAATGTTTTCCATGATTATGTGATGAGTTGTGACACCCTTTTATGCACAGTACGTCATCTTTTTGCTAAATTGCGCGAGCTCTTTACAGTAATACTCGGTCTTGAGTACTGACGGCCCGAAAGCCGTACGTAGCCTTTAAAGGCTAACTTGAAATGGCTTCACTTTGCGTGCGACTACTGCGGTTCTAAGCCTATTAATTCTATGAGGTAAGTATTGATCGTTATCGGAAAGCTCCCAGAACAAATGCTGTGACGTAATCATCGGGTGTAAAACATTTTGGTTACTAAATAAGACCGCGTTTGTTATGTCTTCAAGTTAGAATGACATTGTTAAGAGGGTTATAAGCAAAACAGGAATTTAAAATTTAAAAAAATAAAAATGTCTTGTTTTTTAGGGTTCCGTACCTCAAAAAGATAAAACAAAACGGAACCCTTATAGGATCACTTTGTTGTCCGTCTGTCTGTCACTCTGTCAAGACCTTTTTTCTCATAGTTAGGGAGACGAATAAGGGAATTTCGGTAATACTCGAGCGTGGCAGTTTAAGATATGAGAGATACCTTAGACCTAATAGAACAACCTTGTAAAGTATTTAGCTCTACAAGGTGTAAAATAAATAACCCACAACCTCTTAAGGGGTCATTGTACTCATCATTATGAACAACTTTTACTATGGCACCAAACCTGAAATCGCGAAAAAAAAATCAGCTGACCAGTACATTTATCTACATCAAACTCGTCAAAATGTAGGGAGCAGCTGATTTTTTTTTCGCGATTCCAGGTTTGGTCCCATAGTAAAAGTTGTTCATAATGACGAGTACAATGACCCCTTAAGAGGTTGAAACCTATGGGGTACTTCCCGTTGACCTAGAATCATGAAATTTGGCAAGAAGCAAGGTCTCACAGCACAAGTAAAAGAAAAAGTCAAAAAAATGTTATTTGTAATTTTATCACGTCAGAAAATATTTTTTGGGATTGCAATGTTAAGTTTGTTTTTGGGATAAATTCTTTTCAGCTACGGAACCCTTCATTGTGCGTGTCCTAACACGCACTTGGCCGGTTTTTTTTTATAAAAAATCAGCATTTATTATGGAAAATAGCAAAATAATTATACTATCTACAAAATCAGAGATACCTTATTTTCATGAAAATATGTGACTAGTGTGTCCTGTGAAAAAAAAACGTTTCTCAAGGTAATGCAGAACCTTGTAAATGCAATTTAGAAACTTTTTGCCAACGATATATTTATATAATAATTTAATTTAATTTATTTATTTATATCAGATTCAATTATCCATATTTTTGTTAGTAGTATACTTAAGAATTATGTTAGTAACCAAAGATTCAAATTCACCCACATTTATACTATGTTCTAAAATTAAAAATTATGAATTATAAAAATTAAATTAAATTCATTAGATAGTGATCGACAATTATTTAAAAGCAAGAAATTCATAAAAATATTAAAAAAATAAAACAAAATTCTTCCATCAGTTGCAGTTCTTTTTTACATGCAACTGCACACAGTGCCACAATATTGGGCAGTCAATTCAAAATTCAATATAAAAGCTAGTAGCAAAATAAACGCTGGTGCTCACGTAGCACTTTAAAATATACAGGGTGACTGGTAATTAGTGACCGATACTTAAACACATGATAACAAACAACTTTTACTATTGGACCAAACCTGAAATCGCGAAAAAAACAGCTGCCCAATACATTCATGTTCGCCTATCTCGTCAAAATGTAGGGAGCGGCAGATTTTTTTTCGCGATTTCAGGCTTGGTCCCATACTAAAAGTTGTTTGTTATCATGAGCACAATCATGTGTTTAAGTATCGGTCATTAATTACCAGTCACCCTATAGATTCTTCATCTTCACTGTCTGTGTAAGGATTAATGAACGGTTTTTTAGGTTGTTGCGGAGGGAAAACCAAGTCTTCTTCGTCTTCGGTGTCTGTTTTATTATTAATCGTCTGTCTTACATATCGCGGCGGGAATATACTATCTGAATCATTGGAATTTGAAACAAGCCTCAATCTTTTGTAAGGACGAGCAGGGAAACTTTGGAAAGCTCCTTCTTCTGGTGTGACTAGAATTTATCTATATGATACTGTAGAAGCATCAGGTGTGGCTATATTACTTGGAGATAAATTTAAAGCATTATAAACAAAACTAACGGGAGTGCTTGATCTTGTACTTCCAGGTTGAACATTTATTTGTCGGATTTCAAAATGGGGACATATTGTCGTTGGTGCGCAAGACAGACAACTTCTTGCGTGTAAAGTATTCGGCTCACTTCGACTCCAAGAGAGTTGGTGTATCTGTAATGTGCCCTTAAAAGCTTTCATTCTACTCTTATCTGCAATGTTTTGAATATCTTGTCATACGGGTCACCAATTCCATAAATCTCTATTCCTTTACAGTTTTCTTTTAAACAAGACATAAGGGAATCATAATCCGATACGTCTTTGCCCATTGCAATCGAATTATCACACAGCCTTTTGATACATCCACCTACTCCATCAGGAGCTCCTCTTCCATGACCTTTTTCACTGTAGTGCCAAATATTATTAACGTTATTTAATTCTCTGCCTATGAAATTGGCAATAAAATTACGGCATTATTGGCATTAATTTATTACGGCACTGAGTTGTGGGTCCATCGCTTAATATAAAATATGTAACTCTGACAAGTTTGGACTTATTTCTTCGATTCTTCAATAGCAGCATCGCTCAGTTTTGCGCGCGCTCGCCGCATACTCATTTTTTTTTTGTTCACGACGACGCCTAATCTTCTTTTCTTCATCAGTTAGATGCCTAATTTTACTTGTTCTAGGCATTATTAACATAAATAGAAATCATAAACCAATTTCAGCAATAACAAGCGTTAGCAAAACAGATAATTTAAAAAAATGCAACTTAATAGACCATAATATGGTCTATTAAGACCAAGTCTATTAAAACAGATAATTAAAAAAAATGCAACTTAATAGACCATAATATGGTCTATTAAGTTGCATTTTTTTTATTATCTGTTTTGTTAACGCTTGTTATTGCTGAAATTGGTTTATGATTTCTATTTCAGCTAATAATGCCTAGAACAAGTAAAATTAGGCTAATTATTTATTATTATTATTATAAATAATGAAAGTAATAGGAAAAAAATACGAAACACAGATTATACATTGGAGACTTCTCGTGGTGACATAAGCTCTAACTTAGAAGTGGCTCAAGAATTTGTGCACTTCTTTACAAATATACCATCTAAAACGACGGAAGCTTTAAATTCCTCACCCGATGTCTCAATTGATTTATTAAGAGCGAACGTTCCAAGCTGCCCGCTTGAATTTCAATTTAAACATATAAACCCTATGGTTAGCTTTTCGGCAAATTAAAATCAACTTGACCGAAGATTATGGGGAATGTCTATCAAAGTTTGTACATCCATAATTGAAACTATAGCACCATACTTAGCATTAATAGCAGTGACGTCTGAAGTCTGTATCGGTGTGGTTCGCTGTCAAAAATTTTTTTCTAATAAAAATAAAAATAATAGTAAATGTACATTAGTATCTGTTTAATAGTGATCAAAGTGTCAATCAGCCTTAATATACATTGAAGTGAGCGATAAATAGTGCGTTTTAGAGTCCGTAAATCATAGAAACATTGCAAATCCGGAATTAGCGAAATTATATGGTTACCCGCTACTAACAACACATATTCGGTAAAGTCACCTTGACGACAGAGCCATCTGTCCAGCTAGCAGCGAACGACCTATAGATCAGTGACGGGAATCGTTGCTGCCCCATCTCCTGTAAATCCCCGATACCACTTGATAATCAAGTTCACCAGTCGTCGCAAAACATGCCGGGAAACAAGTGCGGAGGTTGCGGACGCTTTATATCTACGCTAGAGGGCGCTAGGTGTGGGAAATGCCAGGCGATTTATCACAAGGTATGTGTGAACGTCCTTACGAAGGCATAACACTTAACTGGCGTTGTCCCGAGTGCAAAAAGAATATTGCTCGAGACAACAGGACCGAAACCTCTGTTAGGGGTCCCATGCAAAGTCCCCCTACTGATAACACAGGGATAACAATTATAGCGCGCTCTAGTACACTTAGCAGTCCTGAGGCAAGTTCTAGAATTAATTTCATGCCGACTCACAGAGGAGTATTCTAAGTAAAAAATCGATCAAAAGTCGAATACTCTAATGATGTTACATTGCGTTACAACTTATGTATCGTTAAAGTCCAATAGCTATTACGTCACTAAACGGCCATTTTGGTAACGCCCAACCCCTCCGCCAACCGTAACTGCAGTCGGAACCCAGTCATTGCGTGAATCGTACATCTTCGTTCTCGGCGCTACAGTTAAAAAGTAATCTTTGAATTGCATTAAGTTTGTGTTTGGTGAAATTTTATGATAACCATTATGGATGTTGAAGAAGAAGGTATGTTGGTGCTTTATTAAAGCATGTTTATTTTGGTACTATAGTTGATAAAGTGACATTTCGCATCTTAATCGTTCTGCATTAGAAATGCAACTTTTTTTTTGGTAAACTCTGTAACTAAAGGTGTTTTTGTTTAAGAGTTAAGCCTAGTTAACTTATGATTTTGGATATAACGTAAAGTTTCATTATCCTTGATAAGATTTTAAAAGGAAAATGTCCCGCATGTACACGCCATATTTTTTAATATTTTATTAAACTTAATTAGTCGGAATCAGATTTTACTAAACAATGTTTTATTTTTTTTTATTCCAGAATTTCCTACGAAATCAATGGAGATGACTAGAAAATCACTCTATCAACTCATAAAACAATGTTCGGACAGGAAGATAGACCAGAAATTTGAGTTTTTAGAGAATCGTCCTAAAATAATCACGAAATGCCCTGAAAATAAACAAGGTTCACTAAGACATGCCTTAAAAACTTTTAAGTTTCAATTTTTTTTAAAATGGACAGCTGCCAGTAATAGGGAAAAACGCTTTTTAACAAAAAATGAACAATGGCTCAATACTTCTATAGCACTACCTACGTGGACAACAAAAAATTTCATGGAATCGAGCGATCAAACAAAGAGGCGCAACACAAAGAATTTGCGAGAGCAAGTACCTTGTGATCAGTTAACCTATGCAGCCCAGATGAGTCAGCGTGCTGCAGGATATAGTGACGCGTCTAAGGTTATGAAAGATATGACTTTAACTCCAACAAGAGCCAAAAAATACAGAACACGGTTTACTTCTACTCAAAAAGAGATATCCAAAAAGCATACACCATCACAAGCATTAGCTATTTTCGTGGAAGCTGATATGACAAGAAAACAATACGAAGTTATTCATGCTGCCAACAAGAACATTAAATTTATCCTTGTTATTCACTAATAAAAAAGGCAAAGAAAGACTGTTATCCACGCGAAGAGTCGATGAGAGTTACAGAAACATGTGCTGAAATAAATTTGCAGGATCTTTTGGATCATACATCTGCACGTTTGTGTATGTACTTAGATGAAGTACTCGAAAGTTTATCTGAAGAAGAAAGAAGCTCTTTAGAGCTATTATCAAAATGGGGTTGCGATGGCTCTCAACAACAGCAATTTAAACAAAAATTTGGAAATAACACAGATAGTGATTCAAACATCTTCCAGAGTTCATTTGTGCCCATACGACTGATATGCAATATTGGTAACCAAATTCAAATTCAAATAGTTTATTGTGGTACACAGGCAAAAATATATAATACCAAGAAAAGATTATTTGGCAAAACCCAGTACCTTCTTCCGCAAGATACTGTAGACCAATACGAAACCGTTTCGTTCACGAAACAAAAGACATCACAAATGAAGAAATCTGCTACATAGAAAATCAAATAAGAAACCTGAAAAAGAGTGAAATACCGAGAACAAATGGTGGTATAGAAATAAAGCACACATTGGCGTTTACCATGATTGATGCAAAGGTTTGCAATGCTGCGACAAACACGTCATCTACCATGAGGTGCTATACAGGGTGTTAGTGTAAACACCGTTATCCTCTTAAGGGGTCATTGTACTCATCATTGTGAACAACTTTTACTATGGGACCAAACCTGAAATCGCGAAAAAAAAATCAGCTGTTCAATACATTTATGTTCGCATAATTCGTCAAAATGTACTGAACAGCTGATTTTTTTTTCGCGATTTCAGGTTTGGTCCCATAGTAAAAGTTGTTCATAATGATGAGTACAATGACCCCTTAACTGGATAACGGTGTTTACACTAACACCCTGTATATGCGGGCAATCATCAAAAGACTTCAATAACCTGAATAAAAAAAACGTAGAGAACCCGGATACTCTTAAATTTGGTTTGTCGACACTACATGCCAGAATTAGATTTTTTGAAACACTTCTCCATTTGTCATATAAAATACCTTTTAAAAAGTGGCAAGCAAGGACTCAAGAGCATAAAAACATTGTGGCAGATAGAAAGAAAAACATTGAAGACTCTTTTAAAGAGGAAATGGGGCTGCTGGTGGATATTCCCAAGGCAGGGTTTGGGAACACCAATGACGGGAACACGTCAAGAAGATTTTTCTCGAATCCCGAAACTTCTTCTCGCATTACAGGAGTTGATATAAATTTAATTAAAAAATGCAGTACCATATTAGAGGTCTTGTCAAGTGGTCTAAAAATTGACGTAAAAAAATTTGAAAACTTTGCAGACCAAACTGCAAAACTATATGTAGATTTGTATGAGTGGCACCCCATGTCACCTACAATGCACAAAGTTTTGAGACATGGTGCCACAGTAATTGACCGCGCCATTCTGCCTATTGGCCAACTATCTGAAGAGGCGGCTGAGGCCAGAAACAAACACTTTCGCATGTACAGGCAGAATTTCTCTAGAAAGTTTTCGCGAGAAGACTGTATAATAGGGATGTTTTGAACAGACTTTTACTAAGTTCGGATCCTTTTTTGAGTAGTACGAGACAGAGGCCCAGGAGAAAAAGTAAGCCGTTTTCTAGTGAGGCATTACAACTTTTGCTCCCGGAGACACCGTACGTCTCGTCTACAGAGTCTGACGATGAGGAGGAGGAGGCTGGATCAAGTGAAGGCGAATCTGACTAGAACGATTTATTGTAAACACCTTTTACATAAATTTTAATGTATGTATAATGTTTTAAATACAATATTTTCACCCTAAACTGCTTTTTATTTTATATCAAGTCGAAAAATATGACACTATAGTTTTGATCAACTTTCGAGGTTAAGACGAGGTGGACCCAAATTTTAGTTTTTTAAAACAATCTGAGACAAAAACTACAGTGTTTTAAATTTAAAAAAAAATATATGTTTTAGTTAAGGATCTTATCTAGGCAAAATCGCATTCAGTTGCAAGACCTGGGCCGGTAGTCTCGACATTATTAACGATGCTCTAACGACAGCAATCATTCGCTAAGGTGTAATGGGGTCCCTAGACGGTCAAAATGGTTTGACAAGCATGAAAAAATCATTTACAGTTTCAAACCAGTTGCGACGAGGACCGTTTTAACGACTAGTTTTCGTTTTATAGAAAACTGTTGCGTTTCGTCGTCAAAATAATTGACTACGACCCATAACAAAAATCACGTCCACAGTCCAAAGTCCAAACGATCCGGATGTGACGATTTTTGGTAGTCTCGACACTCAAAATTAGCGATTGCCCTCTATATTTAACCGATTCTCTATGATTTTCCTAATGTGAACGACTGTAGTCAGCGACCAATTTTGAGAGCCCGCTAAGTGATTCGGTAGCGTATCTTATATTTTTTTGGTTTTTATGTCAATACAAGCATAAATTATACGGAACAGGCTCGAAGATGTGTCTGTAACTCTGTACAGATTTACGTCCACATGAAGCTAAGACATGAAGTAAAGGTTCGGAATATACTCGACATACTACGTGCGAAAGCGTCGCCCATATTAATTGCATTAGAGGGAGCCAAAGACATAATAATCTCTTTGAAGGGAGCGAATCGTGCTATTTTTCGTATCTCTATAAATAACACACAAACGTAAATCATGTTTTCAACTTTATTTAAATATCCATTATGTATGACAATCATCTCCCAAGTTCACACATTCTAATAATCTAGATCTAGGCACTGTTTATACGACAGATGTTGCACCTAACCATGTATCCACATGACAATAACAATAAGCAGTTTAATAAAGTGGGTCGAAAATCTCCAAAAACCAAAATCATGCACTTTTGCCAATGGGTATCCATGAGAGATAATTAATGTAAATTACACTAGTCAAGTAGAAAAAGTGAATGTCACAAAATTTTTAGGGATCTTAATTAACAGCCAGTTAATGTGGAAGTCACAGCCAGAGGACATTATTGTAAAAGTGTATGGCTTGAACCGCTATGTACTTCCTACATAACGGTTCAAGCCATTCATAACATTTAGTGTGCTCACATCACGTAATGTTTTGTTTTACAACTTACTACCGTCAATTTAATTTGATTCCTACTTAACTTTTCATACAATTATGTATTATACTTATTTATTCTTTTATAAGCTGCATAGTTTATGAAAAAGAGTAAATCTGCCAACAATATTGGTTGCCTTAAGCGTACCATGGTTTGATACTTTACAACTTTGAAGTAGCCGCATTTGTAAAACCTATTAATGTATTAAAAATTTTCATTTTCTACCTCAAATGAAACTAGACAACGTGGTACAGATATGAGATCTCAATGTTAGAAATTTTTGTGCACGGTATTCTCAAACTTCTATAATCAAGAAAAAATATTAGTTAGGTATCTGTGCCATACAGATACATAACTAATAGTTTTATATGTAATTTATAATAAAATACCTAACAATAATAAAGACTACAGCTATTGCAGGAACTTAGAAAACAGCTAACAGTTTTTATTATTCTGTACAAGATTTCATAGCCAATAAATTAACTTCATTGAAATTTAGTTTTTGTAATTTGTTTAAATGTAGGTACTAAATTTGCATTCTATATTAGCTAGAATGTACATGGATTCCTCACAACTGATTTCAGTTTCAAATGCAAATAAATAAATCTATACTATTGAGAAATAAATAACAACCACAAATCATGTTCTCAACTTATTAAATCTCCATTATCACAATCATCTCCTAGTTTACACATTCTAGACACTTTTTACACGAGGCATGTTGCATAGCTATTGAAAAATCTTTCAAATGACATTTTAAACTTTTACTACATAGTCACTTAGTTCAACGTTTTCTTCTAAGTCGTTCCTTTACTACAGGAGATAGCGACCACAAATGACGCATCTCCAAGCTGTGTGGTCTTCCGAAGTGTAGACCGCTTACTTCATGCCGGCTCCCAGTCCTCAGACAGCCGTATTAAGGATGGATAATGGATAACTTTCTGTAGAATCCCAAGTATCATTACGCAGCTATAAGTACTATATAGTGAGAAACTATAAATGCAGTGAGGTCGCCGCTTAAGCTAGAAATGTGTTAGCCGAGTAATATAATCTGCTGACGAGTTATTTGTTATTGTCAATCAATGAAACAATAATAGGAAAATACCATTCAAAATATTAGTTTCCAAAGACAACTAATCAAACTATAGACTTCACCTTTTTGACTGACACTAACTTGCTACTACAATAAATAATGTTGCAAGGAGGCAAATTTCTAAATCCTTAGATATCTAACAAAAGTTATTGCTACTTATTAGTTTAAACCATGAAAAATAGTGTTTTCAAGATAAGGTAAACATATTCACTACAATTTTCAAGAAAAACAACAATTAATTTTATTATTATCAAGTTCTCCAATAGGTGATTGCGCTGTGTAGCCCGCGAAATTCATTTTTTTTTGGGTTTTTTGCAATTTGCAGGTCCGTGTCAGTTTGTATCTTGATCAAAGTATGATAAGCGGAAATAAAACATATTATTATGTATTTATATAATTTTAACCATAAAAATCATCGATACATCTCTAAGTTAGATTTCGTGCAGTCGTCAAACGAACGAAATCTAACGAATCTGGCCGAAATCTAACATATAGAGATGATTTTTATGGTTAAAATTATTTATATACATATGTTTTATTCCCGCGTATCATACTTTGATCAAGATACAACCTGACACGGGCCTGCAAATTGCAAAAAACCCAAAAAAAAAACAATTTCGCGGGCTACCACTGCGCATCATCCGGGGGATGCGCTACGGTAGCCCGCGAAATTCAATTTTTCCTACGTTTTTGCAATTTGCAGGTCATGGTCAGTGTCAGGTTAAAGTTGATTAAAATATGATTCGCGGCCGTAACTAATATGACTTTACAAAATTATAATCATTAGAATCATTAATACAACTCCATAAGTTAGAATTGACATCTAGCGATTTCATGAAATCACGAGGTTTTTTACCCGACTGCGGCGAAGCCCAAAAGGAGGGTTATTTTTGAGATTAGATTTTTTAAAACGTTTTTTTTTAGATTAGAAGTTTACAAATGTGAAAGATTTCGCAGAGGAGTTCTTGCAAGGAGTTTTAGCCGTGAGGGTTATTTAAAACCTTTTTTGGATAAGTGTACAAATAGCCAAGCCTTCGAGGTCCTAACTCTGCTCAAAGCATTTTTTTTTTTTTATCTAAATATGATTTGTCACTTCGAATTACTTTTAAACATGTAAGTTGTACTTATTTTTCTAATCACCTTTTAAAACCCTTCAATTTGATACCCCACTCGGTGGTATTAGAAGACAAAAAAATTCGTACTCCACAAAATGTCACCCCAAATCCGCCATTTTACTTTATTTTTGATGTTAATGTAGCCAGTGACACTCGCGCCACCAAGACAAATCTAAAGACGTATAATTTATCTAAATCCGTTCATTCATTTAGGAGTTACGAGGGAACAAAGAAACGGACTTACATACATATATATATACAGGTCAAACACATAACCCTCCTTTTGGGCTTCACCGCAGTCGGTTAAAAAGATGTAATGATGATTTTTACGGTTCAAATTATGTAAATACATATTTTTTACTGTCGCTTATCATATTTTGATCAAGATACAACCGGCCACGGACCTGCAAATTGCAAAAAACGCAAGATAATTAGAATTACGCGGGTTGCGTCTTGCGACCATTTTTGATAGTGACAAGTGACAGATGAATAATTTTTTTTTAAATATTTTTATTCATGACCATGATGACCATAGATAGTGACAGATGATATGAAGCAGTGTGACCAGATTTAGCAGGATTCTATGATTTTAGCCGGATTTGATCCCCAATTTAGGGCTTAGCAGATTTTGTCGCAGATCTGAAAAGGTAGCAGATTTTGGCAGAAGCTTAGAAAACCTCCGCAGAAAACTAGCAGGATTAGACATTGACAAATTACCTGTGCTTGACTTGGGTAAAATTTGGGAAATTCTGATCCTAAACAAACACACAACGATTTTGGGGCCACATTTCAAAAATCACTTGGCAATTGGTCGATTTTGCAAAGGCCATGATGATTTCGCTTATGTCCACAGTCCAATACGGCTTGTGAGCGCCTATTTTCTAAAATTAACAATATAAAACTGACCTGCGGAACAAATTTAGGTATGAAAATGTTGCTGCAATTCTACTTAACAGACAGGCAGTAAAAGAACAGGGTGGATGCGTAAATTTTACGCCATCAAAAAATATTATCAAGGTAAGGAAAGCTTGACAACTCTGTATAAAAACATGGAAACCACAGAAAATTAGAAGTTATTGAATAAATATTTTTAGTAATTATTTTTGCGTTTTTTAAACATATTTGTACATTTTATGTATTAATTCATTAGCAGAATTTTAGCATTTTTTCCAAGAAAAAATAGCAGGATTTAGCAGAATTTAGGCAAGTAGCTAGCATAGTGTTCAATTTGAACCTGGTCACACTGATATGAAATGATTCGGTACTAATAGGTTATTAATTTATTATGATTGCTTTTAATTAGTAGTCTATGGATTGCTTGTTTGATACTTATTGATAGGCATAGTTTTTTTTTTATTGATGTTTAGAGTTTTTAGACTTACATGTTTTAATTTAGAGCTCCCATACAGTATTAAGTTTTAATTTAGAGGATAAAAATAATTAGGTATAGTATTATAAATGGCGGATGCATATTTAGCGTGGGATTTAGTCGTGCTTGAACACAAACGCGACATGATACGACGACGACAAATCGGACGAAACCGGCGCGAATGTGAAAATCCAATTTGTCGATCTCGAGGACAGTGAATTTCTGTCTTTGTATAGAATAAATAGAGAAATGTTCAATGAACTAGTTAATGACATTCAGCCATCTCTGCAGAGACATCGACCTTACGGATTTTCTGTTTAGTCTCAAGTGAGTGTCATAACGTATCTTCTAAATAACAAATCCAATTCCCCATTAATTAAAACTCTCCAAAAATTTATTATATTAAATAACATCAAGCTTTAACATAGGTAGTAATTCTTACTGATTAATTCGTCATCAGTTCCATAATTAAGTTAATTTGTGTTGTCTGCTTATTGTGCTTTGTGTTGTTTGTGTTGTCTACTTATTCATAATAACAAATATATTGTGTTACAGGCTACTCAAACAGATCCAGTTTTAAGTAAACCGCACAGATTAGTAAACCGTAATATAGGCTGTATAGATCAACCTCCGCGAATACTATTTGTTTCCTTCAACCTTGACATTGGCAGAATCATCGTTAAAACGATGGAGCCATTCATATAAAATTGGAATTGGATTGGAAATCCAATTCATAATGTTTTTGTAATCCTACTTGTTTTTATTTCCTTCCAAATAGGTACTGACGGCACTCCGATTTTACGCAAGTGGCTGCTATCAATTGCCTACTGGCTTGCAATGGGGTTGCAGCATGAGCCAAAAATCAGTTAGCCGCTGCATACATAGTGTAACTGAGGCTATTAATGAGAAATTGTTAAGGAAGTATGTAAAGTTCCCAATGACACAGGAAGAGCGGCGTGTAGCAAAGGAGAAATTTAGAAATGCTGCACACCCATTTCCAAATACGATTGGAGCCATTGACTGCACCCACATAAAAATTTTAGCTCCGAGGGCTTAGATTATGAAATGTCCAGATTCCTAGTAGGCTACCGTAAATTGATTCCAAATTTTAGTAACCAACATTGGTGACTAGTTCGATCCCCGCGCCAGACGTCAAGGAACGTTCGCCCCGCAAACGTCACGAGCCGGGTGTTTTAATTTAAAAAAAAATGTCAGTCTGTGCTGTGAAATCGTGCAAAAATTACATTACAAAAAAAGAAAAGCGCACTAACATCTCATTTCATACGTAAGTATTCAATTTCACCGTGTATTTCATAATTAAATTCGAAAACGAAAAAATAAGAATGTGACATTGAATTTGACACAATAACTGTTGCCTAGGGCATGAAAAAATTTACCCAAATTTTCAACACCTCACGAAAAAAACGAGGTATGACTAAGGAGTTTCATTAACATGGACGATGATTTTTTTTGTGAGTGTTAGTTTGTTTCTTCAACCGTATGGTTCGGAAGCGCTCCCAATTGGACCCAAACACACGAACCTCCGTCAGCTCATTAATGGAGTCGACATACGACACCCTAAATTGATTATGTAAAATGTATTATGCTACCCATCAAATCTTTTTAACGTGGGTTAATTAAGAGAGTTGCATAAAAACTCATTTCTTAACTGCATTGAATCTGTCTTTAGCACACAAGTTTATTAATTTACCTCTATAAAATCTAAGTCTGTAAATGCGATAATAGTTTTAACATATCACGCACATGTGAGTACGATTTAAAATGTGAAAAGTATTATTCAAAATATTATAAATAAACCACAAGAAAATACCCTAATCTTAACTTGTTTCGATGGACTCGAGTAATTAATATGACGAATGTCAGAAATCGATACTTGGAAATTGAAATAACATTGTTTTTTTTAAATAGCAATTTACACTTTTCTATTGCAAGTTTAACCTTTTTAGGATATTATATTAAAACCAAGTCAACTGACAGGACCTATTTATTACCACTGGTACCTCATTTATTGAATTTCACGCTGAGTTGTTTCTATAATTGAATTTAAATTTGGAATGCGCTCGCTCTTCAAAATTATTTTAATTTATTGTACAATTATTTATTGTGGATTTTATTTTTGATAGGTACTTTCTGATAGTTTGCTACAGAATGCCCAGTATACATTTTTAGGTAGGCTTTTAGTGTTTGGGAATTGGATGAAATGGGAGTAAGTCGGACCAAAACGGAGTATCTGTTTTGTGATTTTGGCGGCCTCTCGGGTCCTGTGCCCATGTCTCTTGCCGGAACGACCTTACCGATCTGCTCCGATTTTCGATACCTCGGGTCGCTTGTCCAAGGGGATTGCGAAGTAAACCGAGACGTAACGCACAGGATCAACTCAGGATGGATGAAATGGCGACAGGTTACAGGAACAATTTGCGACCCACGGATCCCCTCAAGTTAAAGGAAAAAATTTACAAGTCCGTGATAAGGCCTGTCGCACTTTATGGATCGGAATGCTGGGCAGTGAAGAAGACGGATGAAAAAAAATTGCATGCAGCGGAGATGAGAATGTTGAGATGGATGTGTGAAGTGACGAGAATGGATAAAGTAAGAAATGAGTAGGTATATAAGAGGAAGTTTGAAAGTGGCGCCAGTGACAGAAAAGTTAAAAGGAAATCGTTTGGGTTGGTATGGGCATGTGTTGAGGAGAGACGAAACGCATGTGACTAAAAGAGTGATGAATATATATGTTGATGGATGGAGAGGCAGAGGAAGGCCAAATAAAAGATGGATGGATTGTGTGAGGAATGATATGAAAGAGAAGGGAGTGAATGATAACGTGACCGTTGACAGGGGAGAATGAAAGAAGAAAACGTATTGCGCCGACCCCGAGTAACATGGGATAAGGGCAGGAAGATGATGATGATTAGTGTTTGGGAATTGATGATGATTAGAGATCGGATAACCGGATGCATATATACCTTAAGTTAATATTTGGCTAACAAACTGTGGACGCGGCTTCTTAGTATTTTTTTTCTTAATATAAATCCCGGGATTCCAGAAAATGCGGGAATGCACAATTAATCAGATACATGGTATGGAAACAACTTCTTATATTATGTGGTTTTATTAATTTTGATCCGTGGATGGTTGAACATCTTTACACACCGGGTCTTCTCCGTGCCTCGGACGTTAAGCCCCCGGACATGGTTAAGTATATCGGTGGGGTTGTTTTCATGGGTTTCGGGGGTGTTAAAGCCGATAGTGACGTTAAAATGTTAATCCCAGATGGCGGCTGCAATCATTTTCAAATATTTCGTTATCGTCAGCTTTCACACCCTAGAAAAGCATGAAAACGACACCCATGACGAAAAATTTGAAAATTTTCGTAGCCGGATTTTAATTTTGACCAAATTCACACTTTTTTCTTTTATTTTTTAAGTTCCTTTTATATTTAAATTTTCCCACTATTTTAGGGTAATCTCTATGCGCTGGTATTACTCGCGTGTTGCACACATACGCAAATGCGTTATGTAGTACACGGCGCTCACTCACACACGTATAAAAATTGGCTTCACGTTTTATGTTACGTTTTGTACTGAACACGGAATCTGGACATTTCATAATCTAAGTCCGAGGGTTTATGAGGAATCGTATGTGAGTGGTCACCACGAGGGCCATTCACTGAATGTGCAAGCTGTAAGTTTACCTTTAATAGGTATTGTTTCACCAATTTATAAACAAAAATGTGTACCTACATAATTATTGCCTATCTATATATTTTTTATTGTTTAGGTGTGTGACCCAGACCTGGTAATACTAAACATAAATGCTCGATGGCCAGGAGCGAGACACGATGCACACATTTGGGCAAATTCACCTGTACGCACGGCCATGAAGCGACGTTTTGACAGTGGAGACCGCCATACATGGTTGCTTGGTGGGTAACTGGCTCAGGTTGTCCGCAAGAGGTTGCAAATAAGACCGCCAAATATACTTTCAATGTTTAATTTTTTAGGTGATGATGGATATCCATTGGAGCTACTAAGTTTGCACCCTGAAGGGGTCATGGCTTTTACCAAGTTCTATTTAAACTTTTATTGCTGTTATTTAACATTTTATTTCAAGTCTAGGCAGCTTCTGTCTAATTTCTTTTCTCTTTGAATATTATGTACACATAATACCGTTATCTTATTTTTTTTTTCATAGTAACTGGCACTGGGAGAGCAGTAGCAGAAAATATTCAAAAGCATCTCATCAATACTTGTTTTAAATAACAATTTTATTTATCTGTTTAGTCAGAGAATATAACTTGTTTTTTTACTTTTTAGTTTGTTTTGTGGCAGGGCAGTTGTGTTTTTCAATTTTTTAAATTGTTTCTTTTTTTATTTTACTTTGATGGTCCTAGTTTATCGGCAGTCATGTTTTTTATTTTTTTTAATTATTTATTTTTTTATTTTACTTTGATGGTCCTAGTTTATCGGCAGTAATTTTTTTTAATTATTTATTTTTTTTATTTTACTTTGATGGTCCTAGTTTATCATTTGTGACTAAGTTACAGCTAGATGTAAGCGGGCCACAATATTTGTTTTAAATAACAATTTTATTTATCTGTTTAGTCAGAGAATATATCTTGTTTTTTACTTTTTAGTTCGTTTTGTGGAAGGGCAGTCGTGTTTTTAATTTTTTAAATTGTTTCTTTTTTTATTTTACTTTGATGGTCCTAGTTTATCGGCAGTCATTTTTTTTAATTATTTATTTTTTTATTTTACTTTGATGGTCCTAGTTTATCATTTGTGACTAAGTTACAGCTAGATGTAAGCGGGCTACAATATTTGTTTTAAATAATTATTTTACTTTTATTTTCAGTGGTGACTGGTCGTTTTGCTGACCATGGTTTTGTCATTGTTATTAGCAATTAACTGTTAATTTATTTTACTTTGATGGTCCTAGTTTATCATTTGTGACTAAGTTACAGCTAGATGTAAGGGGACCACAATACTTGTTTTAAATATTAATTTCATTTATCTGTTTAGTCTGAGAATATAACTTGTTTTTTACTTTTTAGTTCGTTTTGTGGGAGGAGTCGTGTTTTTTAATTTTTTAAATTGTTTCTTTTTTTATTTTACTTTGATGGTTCTAGTTTATCGGCAGTCATTTTTTTAAATTATTTATTTTTTTATTTTACTTTGATGGTCCTAGTTTATTGGCAGTCGTGTTTTTTAATTATTAATTTTTTATTTTACTTTGATGATCCTAGTTAGTTTATCATTTGTGACTAAGTTACAGATAGATGTAAGCGGACCACAATACTTATTTTACTTTTATTTTGAGTGGTGACTGGTCGTTTTGCTGACCATGGTTTTTTGTCATTGTTATTAGCAATTAACTGTTAATTTATTTTACTCTCGATGGTCCTAGTTTATCATTTGTGACTAAGTTACAGCTAGATGTAAGTGGCCTTTATGGCTCGAGGCTTTTACGAGTACAGTTTTCGATGTTTTTTGTTGGTAAATTGGCCGTGTGCTAGTTGACTTATTGCAAATAATTAAATGTGTTGCGTAGGGGTACTACTATTGTTGTATACAATCATTTTTTTAACTGAATTAACAGCTGTGTTGCTGGGAAGTTTGATGCACTACTTCTTCCCAGCTAAAACGTGAAGCAGTGGTGACGGGCGGACGTTTGGCTGAAAATCAGCACTTTTCGAACGTAAAAATTATATGACATTATGTAGTTTTTACGTTCAAAAAGTGCTGATTTTCAGCCTAGTTTCAATAAATGACTTGATTTTGATTTTACAAATAAAATTCATTTTTTAAATCAATTATTGTTTTATTAGTAATTATAATGTAGTAGTTTTGAAGCCTAAAGTTCCGTTCAAAATCCTTCTCAACATGTACAGTCAGCAACAAAAGTCGATTAACACTTGAGTTTTCTAAATCATAATTATTGAGAAAAATACTTCATTAAAATCGGAACAGATGTAAATTTTAAAGTAAATAAACTCTTATCTAATAAATGAAATGCTAAAGGTTATCGTATCATTTTGTGTTAATTTAGATGATGCCACAAAAAGTAGCAGTGTTAACCGACTTCTGTTGCTGACCGTACATTGCATTAGAGGAATCAATTTTAACATACGGAATCACCGAGTTATGTGCGAACATTTAAAACATTTATTGAAAGAATTTCCAAACTGCAAGTTAGAATTTTAAAACTCATTGTTCCCAGAAAAATAAAACACAATCTATAGATTGGTCATCGTCATCAAATAAATATTGTAAAATTTTGACAGTACAGACTAAGACTCAACATGGCCCTCTTGATTGAGTAATTTAATAACAAGAGCATTCAAATACCCATAACACATAAAATCACCACTAGAAGTATCACTAAAAATAAACTAACTGTACCTCGGGCTAGGAACTATTATGGCAGGCGAACAGTAAAATTTTTAATTCCCACAATAATAAATGAAATACTAAAATCTATTATTAAAGACGAAAACTATTAACTCGAAAAACTATCAAGCAAAAATACAAAAAATACAACCACACATAAATAAATTAGTTTAGTAAAATAATTTAATAAACACTAATAACAAAAACAAATAAAAGCGGAGCAACCTGTTTATGAATAGTGAGTGAGCAGCTCAGATTTGAAACATTACATGTAACATGTGACTCACTTACTTACTGATAGATGTTTACGGCGCGTGCAAAATATTATTCTACCTACATTATTTGTATTTGCTTGGTGAATAAGTAATGTTGTTACAACGAATGTGAGTAGCCATTTCTGGTTTAATGGTAAAATATAAACGTGAACCTGTGATAAACCTGTACATAAGCATACATAAAAAAACCAAAAAATTTGTTTTTTTTTTATACTTAGTCACATTTTTTCGGAAATTTTATAAAGGGCTTCAGCAATTTTTTCTGCAGCTACTGCTTTTTTCTCTGCAGCTACTGCTTTTTTTTCTGCAGCTACTGCTTTTTTCTCTGCAGCTACTGCTTTTTTCTCTGCAGCTACTGCTTTTTTCTCTGCAGCCTTTGCAAATATAAGTGACGCCTCCGCTTGCGTTTTTGCAGCTTCTCCTTGCAGTATAGCTGCAGCTGCAAGCATCTGCAATTATAAACACAGATGGATCGAAAAATGTTTGCTAATTTTCTGTAGCATGCCATGTCTTCAGAATAACATAACTTGACATTACACCTGAGGGGCAATTCTCGTACCTAAAAACGTTCAAAATCTCATGCCAGCGTCAATCAAATGTCAAAAATTTAGGTAAACGCTATACAATTTTTGACAGATTGAGTCTTGAGATGATATTGCGAACGTTGTTAAAAATACGAGAATTGACCCTCTGGTTTCCCTGAAAGGGTAGGTATGGGACGGGATGGATAATTAAATATATTCTAAATCATACCCTCATCGATTCAGCATTTGATTCTGCAACAGTCAGAAACTCCCTTCGTGCTGAACTATATTGTTCATCAACGCTGCGGCGAGGATTCAGATCTGAATAACCAAAATTAATCATAGTTTAATTCACATTATTTTATATTAATACATTTGACAGTATATCATAATAAAAATTTAAGCTTACTCCTATTTCGAGTGGACCTCTCTCGTTGTGTGTGTGCCGGTGAAGGTTGTGGTGTGCGACTTCCTGCTGAAATAATTAAATATGCATTGAAAAACATCTTTTCATGCTCTGCTGCAGTTGGATAAAGTTATAAGACAAATTTATTACATTATGTAGGAGTAAAGTATGGACGATTTTTCTTGGCAGGTCTGAACTTCACACAGAAAGCTGCACAGTAAGATTTTTTAGGAACCAAATGGTGACATGAGGCGAGTGAGAGAATATGTGCGAAACTTCTTAATGCCTATGTTCAGACCTGCCAAGATAAATCGTCTGTGCTGTAATAAGAATAACAAAACTCAATCTTACTTAGTTGTGGTGCTGGCAACGGTGTATTTGCTTGCACCTGTTGCTCAGTTAGTAGCGGCAGCAGTGGTGGAGAAATTTCAATCAAAGTGGGCCTGCTTCCACTTGGTTCCACAGTTTCAATTGGTATAAACACCTCCAGAAACTCAAATTCAGTATCTGTAATAATGTAATGAATCTTATTAGTTACCTATAATGAAAATTATAACAGAATGTACATTGTACATTTGTTGTGAGCACACTTTAAAAACTTACTTTGCGTTTGTGGTAGGCTGATGACCTCACTTGTGGAGACCCCCGTTTCCATCTCACATTGTATTATCTGTCAATAATAGTAAAAGTATTTGATTTTAGTATTCATTATTTGTATCACAGAAGATAAACTGTTGTGTACACACGGCTACACATCAAGCTATACATTTCCAGTCTACACTGACCTCTCATTGTAAGAAAATTCTATACAATGCGAGATCAGCTTATACTGGAAATTTATAGCTTGATCTGTAGCTGTGCAATCATGTATGACAAACTACAATATCATCAGAACTCACATCTTCCTCCGGCATAGAGTCCGGGCACTCCGTGCCAAAAGTGTAGTCTATGCCAATGAGGGACACAATTCTACTCTCCACCTCAGTCAGAGGAGCAGTGGAGATGGCTCGGTTGCCAGTCTGCACCCTTTTTTTTCGCAGCCGAGCTGCTTTACTGCTAGCCCGGCTTTTTAAGTCTCTCCAAACCTACAAGTAGGTAAGGTAAATATTATTAGTAATATTGGCACTGTAGGTAGGTACTGAACTAATGGGTGTAAACTTACCGTCATCCATTGCTCCGGTGTTTTAGTGGAACCATGTGTGAGTTGGTTTAGTTCCCAGGCTAGGTCCTTCCAGCCCGCGTCATAATTTTCCCGGCCCTGAAGGCCGGCAAATTTGCGGGTGTACAGGTGTGGATGGGCCTCTAAAAATGACAAGAGGGCATCTGTTTGGCCACTCGTAATACGCGATGAACGCTTACGCCTGAAATATTTATGTAAACTAGAACCAATTTTTGACTCTATTGAGTTCAACTAGTATTAATAGTTCTATGGGTTGACTAGAACAGTCACTAAAAAAAGCAATCAATATTGAACCGACAAATTAGATTAGAAAAAAGTTGAGGTCGGGTACTTACCTGACGCCGCTCAGTCCCGCGCCTGCAGCTGCACCTGCTTCACTTTCACCAGCCATTTTATTTTAAGTAGGTAAGTTTAAGAAATAAAAGAAAAGAAAAGATGGATGGATTGTGTGAGGAATGGAAAGAGAAGGGAGTGAATGATAGCGTGACGGTTGACAGGGGAGAATGGAAGAAGAAAACGTGTAGCGCCGACACCCAAGTATCATGGGATAAAGGCAGGAAGATGATGAGTACATAATGAAGAACAAAACAAATTAATATTTTGGACGCGTCAGTGGATAAACGAAAGTGATTGTTTTGTTTATGTCGGGTACTTAGATTATAAAACAAAATGCAGATAGACCGCGCGGAACACGAAAGTGAAGCCAACAAAAGCAATACAAATTGAAAAACGAATACAATCTCGCGTCAGTACGGCACGAAGCGTCGCATCGTTAGTACGTCACAAACAATATTCATATTTTCGAGAATAATGCCGTCTTGTGTATTCAAACATTGCAAAAATTGTTCCCAAAAACAAAAAAAACAAGATGGAATATCTTTTCATAGGTAAATATTAATATTTAGACATTATTTTACGTGATTATTTTTAGTGAAATCTTAGAACACAAAACGTCAACAAAAATCCAAAGTGTTGCTAGTTTATTTTGAAACATTTACCCTAAAGTTGGGAAATTTGTATTGGAAACAAGATTATCAATTTAAAAAATATTTATTTCGATAAAAGTGTTTTGTTTGTTTCGCCTTTTGGTTGGTATGTTTGACGTAGGTATGTGTGTTTGTTTGTATGTGCCTTAATTACTAAAACTATTGAATTTTTTGTCTCTAATAATAATTATGTAATAATATTGAAACAATAATTATGACAGCCTCCGTGGCGTAGCGGTAGTGAACGCGGCCGCTGCGCGGGAGGTGGGAGGTTCGATCCCCACTCAATGCAAAAAAAAACTACCAACTGAAAGCTTCGGATGTGACTGGGTTTAACGCTATGATGATGATGAATAACTATAACTATGTACATCCGTCGATTCGTCAACATAAAGTAAATATAAATATGGATTGCAAAAAACAATAATGACCCTTCACGACTTTACTAAATAGCTGCTATAATTCCACAAAATATTTTCTATTTATGCAGATTCCCAACTGATCCTGTTATACATAACGATTGGGTTTCTATCGTACGTGATAGCAGACAAAATAACGATTGGCTACCATCAAAATTTTGCGTTGTCTGTTCAACGCATTTCAAAGAAGAGGATGTTTACTTCACCGAAAAAGGTCGTCGGTTAGTAAAAAAAAAATCAAAACCAACACAAAATTTGTACGCGTCACCACATGATAAGGAAACTTCAGAAATTGCAGCTGTTGCTGCCAATTTATCTCAGGCTACTGAACTACCGGGACCATCCAATGAATATAAAGATTGCGAAACGGCAGCCTCAAATTTATCAGCATTTAGACAACAACCAGAACAATCCACAGAAGTAAACGCTGTAGACTTTCAAATTAAAGATTCGGATTTGGACTCTGTATTCGATACTCCTAGGAAAAATCTTTTGAGGAAGGAATTACGGAAACACCAGTCATTAAGATTAAGAACCAAGCGTAATATGAAATTATTACAACAAAAAGTTCGACGCTTAAAAAAAAGAAATGTTTCAATAAGTAATATTTTAAAGGACTTAAAAGACAAAAAATTTATTAATTGTGATACAGATAATCTATTACGTGAGAATATTGTAGCAACAGAACTGTTCGTTAACTTAAACATGCGCAATGCCGGAAAAAAAAAACTAAAATATACACCTGCTATGAGAAAATTTTGCTTGACGTTAAATTTTTACTCTCCCAAGGGATACGAGTATGTTAGGAAAACATTCAATAATTGCCTGCCTCATTCCAAAACTTTGGCAAAATGGTACACCCATGTTAAAAGTGAACCTGGATTTACTCAAGAGGCTTTCTCAGCGTTACAGAAAATAGCAGAAGGTTCTTCATACAAACTTCTTTGTTCGCTTATGTTTGACGAAATGGCTTTGCGCCAGCAAAAGCTGTGGGATGGCAAACGGTATATAGGCGTTGTTGACATGGGCGATGAGATTACCGAATCTACTGCTTTGGCATCTCAGGCATTTATGTTTATGTTAGTAGGAGTCAACAAACATTTTAAAATGCCTTTAGGTTACTTTTTAACTAACAATTTAACTGGAGAACAGAAGTCAAACTTAGTAAAAATTTGTCTAACAAAATGTCATGAAGCTGGTGTAAGAGTGGTGTCCTTGACATTTGATGGGCATGCTACAAATTTTACCACCATGGGGTTACTTGGTTGCGATATAACAGACTTCAGTAATATAAAAACGACATTTCCACATCCATCAGATGGTAGCGAAGTTGCTTGTTTTCTGGATCCGAGTCACGTAATAAAACTTCTTAGAAACCAACTAGAAGCAAAAAAACAATTTTTAAATAAAGATGGCGAAATTGTTGACTGGAACTATTTAGTAAAATTAAATAAATTACAGGAAGAAGAGGGACTCCATTTAGCAAATAAGCTTTCGAAGAGGCACATTTTATTTAGGAATCAAATTATGAAGGTCAAGTTGGCTACGCAGACATTAAGCAGGAGTGTGGCGAAAGCTATGTTTTTTTGTAGGCATGATTTAAAACTTCCAGATTTTGAACAATCTCAGCCCACGGAAGAGTTTATCCAACTGATGAATGACATGTTTGATGTTTTTAACTCACGAAATATGGCCCATTTTGACTACCGAAAACCCATTTATCGGGGTAACAAAGATGAAATATATGCGTTGCTTGACCGCCTTCAAGATTACGTACTGAACTTGCAAATAAAGACTGTTACAAAACGAAAAGTCGTAAAAGAAGGCAGATCAACATACGTCATCATGCGATTTTATAAAAAAGTTCTGGAAACAAGATGCCGACCAGGTTTTTTAGGAACTTTAATAAATATATCCAGTTTAAAATTTATGTTTGAAGGTCTAATAGAGACTGAAAAATGTCTATTATTTATTCCAACCTACAAATTGAGCCAGGACCATCTCGAAATCTTTTTTGGCTGTATCAGAATGCATGGGGGTCATAATGATAACCCCAACGTAAAACAATTTAAGGCTATATATCGAAAATTACTAACACATTTGGAATTACGAAGTCTAGAGACTGGTAATTGCATTCCGCTAGAAAATGTAGCGATATTGACGTGTTCTTCGGCTACCGATATTATTAATTCCACAAGTTCTTCTTACAGACACGATGAGACCGAAGACGATGAATCCATTTCGAGTTCATTAGATTTTCTACAGTATGTGCCTGAAGATATTAATAATTTGGCAGAATATTTAGATATACCACTTTTCGATGAAATGCGTAAAGTAATTGTAGGTTACATAGCTGGTTGCGTCATTCGATTCGTTAGAAAAGTAGTCAAATGTGAATACTGTTTGACACGTTTGGTCGCAACAGAAAAACAATCTTTTCATAAATTAATTGGCTTAAGAGATAAAGGAGGCTTAATTTTTCCTTCCACTGACACTTATCAAGTTTGTATTGCGGCAGAAACTGTTATAAGAAAAATTTTAAAAGAAAACTTTGTAATAAAAACAAAAAATGACTTTATACTACATCATTTCAAAAATTTTAAAAGGTTTTATTGGCAATGAAACTATATTTACAAACTTGGAAGATGAACATTTAAGCTATGGAGTTGAACACAAATTAAGCTTGATAAAAATTGTGCTGGAAAAATATTTAAGCATACGCCTCCACTATATAGCAAAAATAGAAACAAATGCCAGATGTATCGAGGGTAAAAGACAATATTACAAGAAATTAGTGCAAAATAAAGGCTGTTAATTATCTGGTCAATTGTTGTTAATTATCTGGTCAACAAGATTTTTGTTACGGGAATACTGTATTGTTATTATTAATTATTCCATTTATTTAATTCTATAAGTCTATATATATATATATTCTGGTCGTGCCTCGGAGAGCACGTTAAGCCGTCGGTCCCGGTTGCTATGCGAACATCTAATGGCAGTCGTTACTGGTTGTTGGAGCCCTCAAAAGTCTAACAATTGGTCTAGCTACAATGCTTCGATATCGCCTTTGGGTTGTGGAGGTCAGATGGCAGTCGCTTCACGTAAAATATCGAAGTATAGCCAAATTAGCAGTTAGACTAGTAAAGCGGACCCCAGGCTCCGGGCTGTAAGCTTCGGATGCGACTGGGATTAACGCTAAGAAGAAGAAGAAGATTTAATTCTATAAGTACTTATACATATTATTTTCATTTTTAAATATTTTCTTACAAAAAGAGCACAATTTTTTTTTTTTAATATAAATTTTTAATTATTGCTATTCTTACTTATCTACCTATTCTCGTTACAAACCACTAACATAACGTGCCAATTTTATACTATTTCCTACCAAAGGGAGTAGAAAACAGCATATATGACAAAAAGTTCTTGTGACAAAAATTTTGTTGACCAGTGTTACCTATGTTTAGATTTCATTACTGTTAACCAAATAACTTTAACTAATGAACATTGTTTACAAGAATAAAACCATTTTCATTTTATTTGCAATTTTTTTTTCAAACACTTTCATACAAACCTTGTCCTAAAACACAAAAATAAACATTCACCTAAATAGGTACAGCGTTCTTAAGTTATGCGCGTATATACATTTCGGAAATTGATTTTTATTAATATACAATGTATTAAAAATTAACTGCAACCACTCCACTCCACCACCCACTCACTCCACTTACCCGCTATTGTAAAACAAACACGTAATTTTTTTTTTTAAGCACTTATATTTTCACATAAATATAACAATTTAGTAACAGGTTTTTTTGTACACGGTACGTAGGGCTCCGCTGGCGATTCGGACCGGCTTCATATTTCCGCGCGCGAGCATCTCTTTAGCGGTCCCCCCTGCCCGCTTCCCTTCCCGCAGCCCGCGTCATTCCATTGCCTCGCGCATTGCAAATACATTTTATTTGTAATTCTAAGCAAATACTTACTTTTCTTGCAGTTAAATTTTCAACACCTAATAGATAGATAATGAAATAATATGGGTAATTTTGTTATTATCCTGGCAACCGTAACGCTCACTGAGGAAACGTATGTTTATAGTGCTGTCACGCACACATGTCTACAAGCGTGGCTTCACTTTCGTGTTCCGCGCGGTCTATCTGCATTTTGTTTTATAATCTAAGGTCGGGTAGTAATATACTTATTCCTTAGACTTAGAATTCAATAGACTCATGGAATCCGTGCCGTCGAAAGGGACAGAAAAAAAGTACATCTTTTGTTTAGGGTTACCAGGTGATGTACATTTTACCCAATATTCTTCAAAAATTAAGATTTTTTTAATGAGGTTTGTATTTCAGGAAAAATAAAAAAATATGAGTAATGATGCGACTGCAATGTTTTATTCAAACTCAAACTCAAAGCAAAATAAAATAAAAAAATTATTTCAAAATAAACTAATCATACGTACGTTTGAATTGTCAAGGGATCGGTCAGTCAGAAAGATGAAGCTAGTTGCCCATTCCAAACCGTTGTCCCCTATGGAGAAGTCCTTTTAATAAGGGTAAAACTGATTTTTTAAAGCAATGTCTATAAAAAAATATTTTATTTCAGACCTTGATCCATTAATATTAGTAATACACACTTCTCATAAGATATTTTAGTAACAAACGTAATAAAAGAGTTTAATTCATATATCTGCACTCACTTGATGCCCCGCATTGGGTACATGTTGTACTCACGGCTACAGATCAAGCTATACATTTCCAGTTTAAGCTGATCTCGCAATGTATAGGATTTCCTTACAGTATAAACTGGAAATGTATAGCTTGATGTGTAGCCGTGTGTACATGTACATAATGCGTCATAATGGTGCAGAACGGCTGTTTACTGATGACCTTAATGTCGTTGACGCTCCCACGTACTCTGCGCACCATGGAAGCATTCTTTTTACTCAAGATGGTATTAAAACCATCAGTATGTACTTCGGCAAACATTCCTGATGCACTGCAGTAACGTGGAAGCCTCAACCACATCCTGAAAGTATTGATATACTGAACTCTGAAGACGTCGTATGCCGTCTGCGTCTATCGATCCCACAGAGTGCACATGTACAAAGATTGACAAAACGCATTATCGAGTTATTTTTACTTCTGGTGTACAACGTGCAAACCTGTGGGCTAACATATTGCATGCTATATAGCTACTACTATACTATAAATATATAAGTAAAAAAATCATGGAAAGCAAGATCACTGGTTAAAATGAAAGGTAATAAAAAAATCTACCCGATTTATTACTATTCTAGATTTCCAAATAAACCCGAAATAAGAAACATGTGGATTGCTGCTACTAATAGGCCTAATTGGGCTCCAAAAACCAATTCCAGGATTTGCATATATACTATACATTGCGAGATCAGCTAAAACTGGAAATGTATAGCTTGATCTGTAGCCGTGAGTACAACATGTACCCAATGCGGGGCATCAAGTGAGTGCAGATATATGAATTAAACTCTTTTATTACGTTTGTTACTAAAATATCTTATGAGAAGTGTGTATTACTAATATTAATGGATCAAGGTCTGAAATAAAATATTTTTTTATAGACATTGCTTTAAAAAATCAGTTTTACCCTTATTAAAGGGTAAATTCCCTGTCAAAAAGTGGCAACACTGAATGTTCAGGTAAGAAAATAAAAATATTGCGCAAATCACTATTTTTTGAGATTTAACACAAATACAAATTAGTTTGTACATTACTGCGACTATTTGCTTAGAAATAGCAGCACACACAGCGATAAAATACATAAAAAGGTGGAATACTTACGTGTGAAAGGACAATCCGGCAATCTTCATCAAACTATCACTTTTACAATGTAATACACTGCACCTAACCATTTTGCACAGTTGCACAGATGGTATTAAAGAATTGAGCACGAAACGGCACGTATTTTGTGTAAAATCTCGATGTAATTATTAATAAATAATTGGATTTCAATCTGCAATCGCCAAAAACGTCAAACTTGTTGCGCACGTCGACGGTCTTGGCCGATGCGATAAAGGACAGAAATATTTTTACTCTGTCTCTTTTGTATGCTAGTGACGTTAATATATTCTTCTTTTTCTAGTGTGAATGCAAGGGAAGATAACCAGCAGTCTATAGAATTCTAAGTCAATGACTTATTCGTTCGTTCTCTATGACACCGACGTAGTGTTGCAAGGAGGCAAATTTTTATGTCCATAGATACACAAGTAATTTTAATTCTTTAAAATAGCTATGGCGTCTTATGAATTTTCATCAGAAATTATGTTTTCAAGATAAGGTTTACATAGTCACTTTCCAATTTTCAAGAAAAACAATTATTTTTATTAAATCATGAGCTCCATTTTCCCCGTTATTCAAGGAGATTTTGAAGTGGCAATAATTGTATTTGATAAAACCGAACTAGCACCATTTGCCCGTCTAGAGGTGCCATTAGGACCATAGAGCATGTAAGTAGGTCCGACCGAGCGATTTCAGGATCGTTAAAATGTCGAGACTACCGGCCCTGATGAACTTCACTCGATAGAAAAAAATCGCAAAGCTACCCCTTTTTAAAACGTTTTTTCAATATTATGACTATATTACTGATTTTTCACATTTAATTTTTGTACGATAATAAAGAAACTAATTAGTTACAGACAAATTCGCAGAGTTTGAATTGATAAAATGATTTTCTTAATTACTATGTTTTAATAAGAATTAAAAGCGGTCGCGGCGGCTCAGACAGATCAGTTCAGTCGCGTGCTGGCGCTTGTCGACGACGGACCCCCCCCTGCAACTCCTTCATGCCCCTGTGTCGCCTGCGGCTACCCCGGCCGTCCGTCCGCCTCCTCCTCCGCCATCTTGTTGCTTGTTTGATTGTTGTATGTCGGCATCATTCGCGGTAAACACTTTGTTTTTCGTCATAGTGATTCCGTTTATTACTCATTATTTTTGATTTCTCCGCTAATTACGTTGAGTTGAGCCCTAGTTCCTCCGTATTAGCGTCGAGACTTTCATAATGCGCTATAACAAGTGTTGTGTACCGGGCTGTAGTAATACGCGACAGGACGCTTTATTATTACACAAGTTCCCAGCTTGTGAAAATAGACGCAATAAGTGGTTAGATTCCATAAACTGTGCTTCCCTGCGTGCTTTGAGTGTGGTTGAATTGGGTAAACAATGTGTGTGTCATAAACATTTTGAGGCGAGGTTTCTTACGCAGAAGTCACGTCTTTTGATGCAAGCCTATCCTACTTTGTTCACTGAACATGAAACCTCTACTGGAGTTCCAACACATTCTAACTCAGGTAATTGTTTTATTACTAGCTGTAGTTACTGCTAACTGTTACCTTATTACATAAACTGAAGATTTGTTTTGTGATTTATGTAACTTACCAAATTAACATAATTATTCTCCTGCCCTTATTACAATTTATTTGGGGTCAGCGTCAGTGTGACCGTTTTTGGTATATTTGAGGCTCCGAAGAATGACGAGCATAAGCATATTTTTAGTAGACTAAGTATCGGTAGAATATTGGTACAATTTCAACTGTCATGGTATTTTTTTGGTATACTCACCTGGCAATAGCTGAAAAGGAAAATACGTAGGTTTATACAATTAGAAACGGTCACACTGGTCAGTGCAGCAAGTCTTCTTTCATACATCTCTACCAGCCATTGTCTCAGTATTCACACCTTTGTAGCCATATCATCCTTCACACAATCCACATGTGTGTGTTTTGCTGACATCAACCCAAATAACTTAAAAATAATAAATAACTTGAATTATATATTTTTCCAGAAAATCAGAACCCAAGCTCTGAATTAGAACACAATTATTGCCGCACTCTACATGTAGATCACAACTACGCTGCTTCGAGGCCCACAAAAGGTTGGTGTAGGTGTAACTTATTTTGTTTTGTTTGTTTATATTTGTGATTAATTATTCAACCTTTTAAATGCCAGTCACAAATGATGACAAGACAAATTGTGTCTAGCAAGTAACAATCTTAGTGTTTAGTCATCACAATGATACTGTTGGTGGCTTTGACGGGCACAATACAAAGAAACTTGAAAAAAAGTTAAAGCCGACTTTTAAACTAATTTTAATGTATGTTGTTTCTCTTTCAGAATCAGTTCCTTCAAGGGCACCACTTGCAAGCGCTAACATCAATGTTATGCAACAAGCTCTTGCTTATTCATCTGCTATTGAAATGTATAAGTTAAAAAAGATTTTAAGTTTCATTAAAATTTCTAAATGATATTTTATTATGACTTAACACATAAAATCCCAAGTAAGACACAATTAATTATGTTGTTCTTGACCCAATACCGTTAGTCTGGGACGAAAGCGCTTAACATAGCAATTAAACAAGAAACTTTAAAACTCCATTAAATATTTTGCATGCACGTTTCAGACCCTGTTCCTTCGACATCAAAGGCACCCATTGAGTTCTGCAACACTCGAGAAAAGTTTTCAAACGATGTTTCATTAGCTACCGTTTCAATAACTGAGTTGGGGCAGCAAACTCCAAAGAAGAAAAGATTGACCGCCAAGTACCTTAGTCCAACTTGCAAGAAGCTTTACATGGAGTACAGAAACTCAAGAAAACTACTTAGTTTTCATCGTAGAGCCAAAAAAGCTCTTAAATTTTCGAAGGAGCAACAATTTCAGAAACTGACTGCCAAAATGAATCCTGCAGCAAAAGCCATAATGTGGATGCAAATAAAACAATGTACAAAAAACAAAAAAGGTAGAAGATTCACGCAGGAAGAAAAAATAGTGTCACTGGCAATTCAGAAGCAAAGCCCTAAAGCCTATAAATTTTTACAAAAAATATTTATATTGCCATCTGAAACTACATTAAAAAAAATGCCAGCTAAATTAGTCATTGGACCTGGCATAAATTCACAGATATTTTCATCAATAAAAGAAGAGGTACCTAATCACACCATTTATTAATATCTGACCAATAAGATCATCTGTATGTTTTATCAGATTGCAGTGAATACCAAATAAAAAATAATATACTTTAATATTTTCAGGTATCCAATTGGAAAGAAGAAAAAAAGTATTGTTCAATTTTATTTGACGAAATGGCACTAGATACAGCCGTTACATATCTACAGAAAGATTTTATTAATGGTTTTGTTGACCTCACAGAACGTAGCAATGACTTTGCAGATCATGTATTATGTTTCATGATAAAAGGAGCTGTATATAAATGGCAGCAAGCAATAGCTTATTATTTCTGTGAAGGTGCTACTAAAGCAATTGAGCTTAAATCAATACTGCAACTAGTTGTGGAGGCAGTTGGAGAGACTGGTCTCATTCCAATTGCATTGATATCAGACCAGGGTGCAGCATTCCAGTCGGCCATGAAAAGTCTTTAACAGGACACTAGAAGGGAGCAAATACTTGCAGAAGAACACATTGGTAATTTGTTTTTATTTAAATGCTCCTGAACTAATGCAATCTTGGATAAATTTAGCACATCTCCTTCATAGTGGTGTAACAAATATTTGCAACTCCATGTGCCACATTAGCGGCCTCATACTGTACTTAGATGCATTTGTTTATTATTTGTGACATCACTTCCTCATCATAGAAGTACTTATTATAAGATTTTATTTACTATTTTGTTTCTCAAACCATTTTTTAGATTTCAGATGATACAATCCACATTGATGGTTATCAATTAAACATTATATTTGACCCACCACATCTGATAAAGGACATACGAAATAATTTTTTGAACAAAAATATTCTACTAAATGGGAGCATAGCAAGATGGTCAGACATTGTTGATGTTTACAAAACTGACTGCCTACATGCTGAATCACGCTTGCTTCATAAGCTTACTGATGAGCATGTTATACCAGAGAAAATAAAGAAAATGAAGGTAGGTTATTCATTTAAATTATAAATGTAAAGAATCATTACTGTTTATCAGGCATATAATTGTTTTCATGCTTCTATCAGTATCTGATTGCACCATTATTATGGCATTCAACATTAAGGAATACGACTTGTGGCTACACTAGTACTTATCAAGTCATTAAATGCGCTTAGTCTTTAAGAGCGTTTATTCCGTGCGGGTTGGCAACGTCGCATTTCTGCAGGTTTTTCGTGATTATTTTTAATAAATTTAAATAAAATCGCAATTTTTTGTCATCTAGATTGTTGGCATTTACAAGTATGTATGCTGTTTTATCAGTCCAACGATCTAGTTTAAAAAAATGTAATGTTATATAAATTTATTGAAATAATCACGAAAAGCTTCCAAAATGCGACGTTGTCAGGCCGCGCGGAATAAACGCTCATAATGTGGCAAAAAATCTACTAGCTATTTAAGTTATACTTCAATATCTAATGCAGACAAATGTTACAATATTAATGCTTGTAGTAAAATAATGTTGTGTTCTAATTATAATCCATAATTATTCATGTCCGTAAGGATTGAGTCGCCAAATTTCGTATCTTAATGAAATTTAATACTTATTTAGTAGTAAGTTTAAAAATTTTGTAGGTTCGATCCTCGATTTTGTAGGTATAATACTTCAAAAGATATATGAACATAAAGGTGGCACCTCAATCTAAATATTTGGATTGAGTCGCCACGTCAGAACTAGGTACATGATGGATGAATGTTTATCATTATTTGGTATGATTTAGTAGTAGTTGTGTATAGTACCTACTAAAAATCTGAGTCCTGTACTGTTGATATTGAAGAATATACAATACTTTTAATGTGGCTCCTCAATCCATCAATCAATCAATCATAAGAACGTGAATTTCCATGAAAGTAATTAGTCAATTTATATTCCACTCCAAAGAACATTTAGTAGTAAGTGTGTTCGAATTTGTAGTATATAGAGAAAGTAGTAAAACTGAGTGAATTTGGTAAATAAACGCATTTTATTTGGCTCCTCAGTCCTGACGTTCTGCAAATAAATAATTGATTGTATCTACCTGAGATCACAACGGAATCAATAACCAGAGACACTAACATTTAGTATAAATGTCTACAAAATACTTATGTACAAATCAACATTGTATATATTCGGTATCTGAAAAAAAAATACTTTTCGATATTCATTAAGAATTCGCTATTGAGGGTGACCATGTTGTTTGTGTACCTGGGACAAACGGTCAAACTAGGTAAGTCCAGCTTCGTTAAGTTAGGGAAGGTACGGAAGATCTTCTTGTCCAAAATATCGCAGTGTCTCGAAACAAAAGTCTTTGACCAGTGTGTGTTGCCAGTTATGATTTACGGCACTAAGACGTAGCGTTTTACAATGGGCCTCATAAGAAAGCTCAAGGTCACCCAAAAGCCAAAGAAGAGGGTTATGCTCGGTGTTTTTCTGCGAGATCGAGTTAAGAATGAGGTCCGTTTTGGGGGGGGCAGTGGACGTCTTTCGGCTGAAATGATGATGATGATGATGTTAAATGAAACCAGGATGACTAGTTTTTGAAATTTATTTTTTTAATAAAATCCCTACTTATTTCTAACAGAATTGTATTATTCACTTCGTAAAGGAGAAAAATAATAAAGTGTTCTTCCTATACGTTCTAAATAATTGCCACTTAAATACTAACTTACCTAATAAATAAACACATTAATACTAATTGTAAAAAAACTATTGAAACTGCCCATTGATACCTCTGATGTTATGGTAAGCGTTTATAACTACGATTTTGTATCGAAGCGCTTTTGTGTTTTAAAACAAATCACAATTGAAATCAAGATGTGCCAACAAAGATAATTATGCAAATTACATATAATAACAATGTTACAAAACCGGTCAAGAGCGAGTCGGACTCGCGCACCGAGGGTTCCGTTCCGATTTCTGAAAAAGTGTGCTATTTAGAGACATCGTTTTATTTTTCCTGTAATCTTTACATAAACTTCTATCATACAGAATATTTGCAGATTTTTCGCTTTGCAAACTTCGGAGATAAGGGGGGGAACGGTATTTTTTTTTACATTTTTCATCAAAAGTCGAAAACTATGCGGCCTATAAAAAAGAAAAAAAATGTTTGAGAATGTGCAAATAGCGTTCTTTCATATCATACCCCATATGCCATAATAAACCCACTTTGAATTTTTAAGACCCCCTTTCAATCAATGTTGCAAAAAAAGTATAAATATTTCTATTTCTTTCTTATTTGCAAAATAGTTGGGTAAACATCATCTAAAACTGTTCCATATTTCAAGTTGATAGCATTAGTAGTTCTTGAGATATCCAGCTGTGACAGACAGACAGACAGACAGACTGAGTCACACCATAAGGGTTCCTTTTTTACCATTTTGGTATGGAACCCTAAAAAGGAACTATCCCTATACTATATGTTTTAAAAAACAGCACATAATAAGTGGTAGGTCCACTAATCGAATCGCAACCCGCGAAATACAATAATTGAGTAGTCCCGATGCCCATCTGTGGTCTCCTAGAGCAAATGCGCGAGTTAGAGTCAGCTCACACCGAGACGCGACGCGACGCGATGCTGCGCGCACATTTTAAAAGAGCGACTCAAAATATAACTTTATTTTCTACACGAAAATATACACATTTCATTGTGAGAATTTAGAATACGTTGCACCATGCAGCGCTGCGCCTCGTGATGCCTCGCAGCGTATAGCGATGCATCGCGACGCAGCGGTGTTTCGCCGGTACGCGCGTTGTGCAAGAGCGGTGCTGCACCTCACGAAGCCGCGCGACTACTCTACTACAGTCTCTACTATTTCCGTCCAGACTTCGTGTAGAATTGATGCAGTTTGGTCGAGTGCTCGAGTGAAATTATAATGATAGACTGGGGTCTTGTTATAATCGGACTTCTTGCAGAAGAGGAAGAGGAAGAAGAATACAAAAATAAAATTAAAAAGACGCAGGGCGGGGCGGGAGCACGTGTCGAATGTAGACACGTTCCGCTGCGCCGCGCGGCGTCGGCTTGAAATGGCGGCTGCGAAAATTTTTGCAGCCGTCATCTTGGATATCCATTTTGACCTCATGAACGTTTTAGGTGTTTTTTTTTACCTCTAGTGTTTTACACCCTTAAAAAATTTCACAAGTTCCATGATGAAACTATGATGATAATGAAGTTTGCTGTGTTGACTGTACAATATAATCCAAAAAAAATAGGCTTGGTAGTGTCGTTAATTGGAAACGATACTACTGGTAGTGCGGCTGGTAGTGTCGTTGCCAATAAACGAAAATTCTTAAGGATCTCTTCATCAGATTCTGACTTGGTGACAATGGGACCACCTCGAGAGCATAACCTTTCAAACAAAAAAATAATTGTGCAAGTCCGACTATACAGGCTGACTTTGAAAACATGCGACAAAATAGATTTTGTTTCTATAAGCCACGAGACGTAAATTTTCTTTTTAAATCACGTATTCATGGTCACCCCACAAAAAAATTTCATAAGAAATTAAAGAATAGCTAATAACTTCGTAAATATGTACTTTTTTTTGTATTTTTTTATACGTGCATTTAGTAGAAATTTATACAAAATATTGGCGTTTTTTGTTCGAAATTTCGTCACATGATTATGTAGATTAGAGGCAAATCTATTTACCGAAGCATCTGAATTGAGGAGCCACATTAAATATGCTATATCTCCCATTTCTTTCTTTTGTGATTGCCGACTCTTATCCTACAAATCTAATATTTTTACTACTAAATGATGTTGAAATTGCACATTAATTGAACTACTGCTTCTTTGAAAAATGACCAGTCTTATGTGTATGGTCTGAGGAGCCACACATAATGTATTGTAACTTTTTTAATTTTAACACTACCAAGCTCAGATTTTGTCTACTAAATACTCTCAAATACTACTAAATCATACCAAATTATGATAAACATTCATCCATGATGTTCTTAGTTCTGACGTGGCGACTCAATTCAAACATTTAAATTGAGTTGCCACCTATAAGTTCATATATCTTTTGAAGTATTATACCTACAAAATCGAGGATCGAACCTACAAAATTTTTAAACTTACTACTAAATAAGTATTAAATTTCATTAAGATACGAAATTTGGCGACTCAATCCTTACGGACATAATTATTCTATTATATTTTTAAAGTTATTGTGTTAACTTTTCAGGTTAGAAATCGTGCACAAGTTTTTAGTCACACTATGGCCAGTGCTTTGAAATACACTACTTCATTTTGTAAGTATTTATTCACTCTCTCTCCCTCTATAATAAAGTTACCTAGTTTAATTCCTGACAAAGCAGTTATGCTTTCTAGGATTTCAATATATTTTTTTTTGTTTTTGCATTTATATCTTGTAAGCCCTTGCAGTGGCAGTTATATCTTGTCTGATAGACTAAAAAATATGAATTCTATGTTTATCAGACAAGATATAACTGCCACTGCAATGGCTTACAAGATATAAATAGAAAAACAAAAAAATATATATTGAAATCTTAAAAAGCATAACTGATTTGTCAGGGATTAAACTACCTTACAGCAAAAACTTTTGCTTCATAAAATATAATTTATTTTTACTGAAAAAAATTATATGAAGTAATACTTGCCTTTTTCCAGCACACTATGCAGATGGCAAAGCAGTGAGTACTACATTGGGAAATACGTCCCAAGTAGTGACCTTCCTCGACCAACTATTTGACAGTGTGAATGGAGCACTTTCTCAAAGAAAAATAAAGACAAAGAATTACGGTGCACTGTAACGAAAACGTCACCTCACCATCAATTTTGGCGAGAAGCTATTACAAAATTCGAAGAAATGAAATTTATTGATAAAAATTCTAAGGAAGTTACTGTACCTAGCTTAAGAAACTGGCTTGTAACTCTTAGAAGTTTACAGAGACTGTGGCAATTTTTTGAAGAAAAAAAAATTAGAAATAATCCGTCCTAGATATTTTAATTCGGATGGTCTAGAAAATTTTTTTGGAAGGGTTAGGGCATATAATTCAAGGAATAATAACCCAGATTGCCACAGTTTCACAAATACCTTTAAATCATTGCTGATAACAGGATTCATAAAATTTCATTACAATTCATTTAATTGTGAAGATGAATCCTGTTATCAGTTATTAAAAATGAAATCACTGTTTCAAACAAGTGATTTTGAAACAGTTAGTGAAATTGTAGACAATGATAATGATTTACAATCAAGTAGTCCTAACAATGACTCTGTAAACCTGTGCACTACGGCGAGACGTGAACGCTTGAATGTTCATTCAAGGGCTTACACTGCCGGCTGGGTAATAAGAAAAATGTTAAAAAAATCGCAGTGTCGGCAGTGTAAGAAAGACTTAACGTCTAATGAGTCGGATGTACATAAGTGGGTGTCTCAAAAAGAGTATAAGAGCAAAAGGGGTTTACTATATGCATCCGAACATTTTATTATGCTTTTTGGCACAATTTCCCAAGAAACAAATCTGTTTTTGGACTCAAATGCACACAAGTACAACCTTGCGACCAAAATTTATAATAAAATACAAAGCAAGTGTGCATTTGAGTTCATTACGTGCCAAAAACATAAAAATGACATCATTCAGGCATTCATTTCTCTAACAACAAAATTAGCCATACATAATTGGTGCAATATAATTAATAAAATATTAAAAGGTACAGACATTGTTAGACTAGAAAGCATGAGCAGCAAGCCAGTTATGCAAGCAAAAGCTTTAAGGAAATTTAAGAAAAATCCCAATAAATAATATTATTTATTGCAAAACATCTAGTATTTTCATTTACCATCGCCTTTTCCTTGAAGTATGATGAAAATTTGAATGAAACTGGTCTGGGTGGTTTCTATAGCTATACGTACGTAGCTGTATACATCTATTATATGCTGTATAATGCATGTGTTTGCCTAAGTACAGGAAACAATAAAAAATAACAACAGCTGTCAAACATCATTTTCCCCTAACCAATCAGAAACGAGTCGCTGTGTCCAATATTTTTTCTATGGGAGTTGTGTATCTGAACCTGTTCTCTATATAGTCTGTGGGTCCGTTCAGTGACTGAACGGACTGATTTGGTGAAACAAACTGACACAGGTCCGTCGTCGACAAGCGCCAGCACGCGACTGAAGTTCAGTCGCGTGCTGGCGCTTGTCGACGACGGACCTGTGTCAGTTTCTTCAGCGACAACTACGCGCACCAAATCATCTCTTTTTGAGAATTTGTTGCTTTTCAGTTATAAATTATAATGGGCAATAAACAACGCAGGCGAAAAAAGTCGCGTAAAGTGATAAAAGACACAAACAGAAAGAATGCACTCCAAAGATATGTGAAGAAGTAAGTACCTACGTAAATATTTTATTTGTATTGCAATGTAATTTGGTCACAAAATTAAGTTTTATTTTATTCAGTCTCTGATTGGTAAATGTAAAACTTACGATTATTGTACTATAGTTTATGAATATTAGTACCGAGGATCGCTACGATTTTGGATAATTAATTCATATTTTGTCTTTTCGTTCGGTGTCCTGCCTGGCGAATGGCGAGCCACTGTACAAAAATATCAGAACTACTACAGAACGATAAGATTTTTGATAAAATTATATCACATTTTGTCTATTTCGATATCTTGTGACGTTGCAACACAAGCCAAATGTAACTCGCAGCGACATCTTTAGCGGACAAATGGAATCACACTTGACAGAGGCCACAGTTTAAACAACAGATGGCGCTAGAGTTCGAAGGGCACTTCAAAAAATTAAAATATATCAAATAAGTAGATGTAAATTAATTAAAACACGCAATAATTGCATAAAAGCATAAAGTTTAATAAATTCAAATAATTAGGAACATGTCGGAATCGAGATTATTTAGTCTGTGGCATGGAAGCTTCTCGCAAAGGACTTTCCAAGGACGGAGGGGAGTAATCGTGGCGTGCATTTGTAGAAAGGTCACAGAGGGACGAACAAAGGATATTATAAAGGCACTTGTTTTTTACAACGGTGACCCGAAACCCGAGGGGTTTTCAAGTGTATTAAAAGGCTGTACCCTGTGAGTATTTCGTCCTTCATTTGTTTCCCATTCTGGAAGTCCAATGCACATGTATTTGACTACGGAGATTTTGTTCCAGGTCTGGCTGTTTTACTAGCCTGGATATTTGAGGTCCGGGATTGATGAATGCCTGAAGCCATCCGGAGAACGTGCATCGTTCAGGTTTGGCTCGAGGAGATTTGAAACAGTGTGGCCGTCCATGGTGCAGGAAGGCAGGAAGGCCTTACCAACCCGAATCCTCGTGTGAGGAAACATCGCCGTTCCAGGTAACAGCAATCCTGCTGGACTTCTCCCGTAGGCCGCGTCTGTTCGTGGGTACCAAGGTTTTTAACCTTAGTGCCATGCCAAGGGATTCTGTTCCACTGATTGAGTGAAGTCTTGCACTGATTGAGAGAGACTTGAGTATTAAGTAAGTGCTACTTGAGCACTAATTGAGTAGTAATTGAGCTGATATTAATTATAATGAGGGAGATGCATTAGACCTGTCTACTGGGTTTATTTTCATACAGAGAGTTAGGCCGTTTGTTAATGTGTTAAGTAACAAGACCAGTAATAACTTCTTTTTGTATTAAGTTGTGTCACGGGTATACTGTACCATAGTGAGTAGGTTTCTTAACGTGCACAGCCCTGGTTGGTCAATACCTTGCGATTGAGGTAGTGGTATTTAGGCGTTCACCTCGCGAATCCTTACAAGCGACCTGAGTCGTTATTTTGTAATATCTCATGTGGTGTACTTCTGTTATACCTTGGTACGGAGACAGGGTCTAACAGGGGTACAAATCTTAGTGTGTAAGTCTGGGAAGAATTATTTATGATTAGTTGCCTCATTCACTGTATTTATATGCAAGGTGATACTTCTTTTTATAGTGAATAAACTTTGTATGAGTATTGAGGTATGTCTTTAATTTCAGTCTTTCCAGATATTTATGTATATATACCTTTATAAATTTACTTTCATACGGTTGGAAACTTTATGTTTCATGTACAATCCATAACCCTAATTAGGAGGGGATGCCGGGTGACAATATCAACCTGGCGTTTGCTAACGAACAGTAATTACTATATCTAGGTACCTATCAATTTCATCTGTGAAATAGGTACTCCATTTCATTTTTGTTATAGGTCAGTTGGGCAGCCTGAAGAAACTAATATGAACACTGCCGCAGCAACAAATCTGATACTTGAGAATTCAGACGAAAATAGGTATATCTTTTTTTTCTCGGGTGGTAAAATCATCAAATGAGTGCTGCCGCTCTGAATGGAGCAGAAGGGACTTTCAAACTTGTAGTGACTTAAATCCGCCCTGTTCCTTCGGTTGCCCTTAAGATAAATAATTTGGAAATTATTTAAGAAAATGTCGAAAATTTTGAAAAAAAAAAAAACAGAAAAAGGATTACAGGAAAACCAAGAAATATATAAATGACCGGAACACAACTTTATATACAGGGTGTTTCTTTCAAATTGGCCAAAAGGGACAAATTTGTATCCATAAGAGATACGGGAAAACTTTCTTAGGAAACTTTTTTGATGTTGACAATTTTTTAATAATGAGTGAAATTGACGGAGCGGGAGACAGTGCCAGACTTCTACTGACTAAATGACCCACCGTTCCTTCTTGCCCTAGTTCCAGGGCCCTGGTGTTCCGCTTTCTCATCAACCACCGGCCCCAGAAGGCTTCGACCCTGCAGGGCCCCTACAGCTGCTGACAACTCCTTGAGGCGCGCGGGAACAGTGCGCGCCGTCGACGACGTGGGCTCGGTCCGAACAGTTTCCGGATGGGCGAACAGCGAGCCACCCATTGCTCGCCGTCCGCAAGCCTGCGCCTACGGTGGTCGGAAATCGGGATCGGAATCCCGGCGGCGGCGGCTGCGGTGTGAGCGCCGTTGCCTTTGCCTGATACGGTCGGCCTCCTCTTTTGCTAGCATTACTGCTTCGCAGGAGGAGGCGACCGCCTGCCACTCCTCCTCGCTCCGGATCATGGCCTCTACCAAGGCCCGCCGCGAGAGATCGTCGCCTCCGATCGCTCCCACGAGAACACGGCGATGCTCTTCCCAAGCGGGGCACACCTCTACTGTGTGTTCCACCGTGTCCTTCGGGCGGGCCACGCAGTGGCGACACCCGGGTTCATACAAATTGTATGATGCTGATTTCTGCTTTTTGGCCAATTTAAAAGAAACACACTGTATACATATACTTTTCATTATAATCCCACCTAAAGAAACATGTATTTCAATTGCGCCGGGCCACTATGTTAACTTAGTATTATAGTAGAGCGTCGATTATCCGAACTAATTGGGGGACTTATTAAGCGGTCATTCGGTTGAACGACTTTCGGATAATCGATGCTCAACTGTATTAAAGTCCTGGATCCTCATAATGTACATTAACTAACATAATATGGATGGGTTTTCAGGTAATACATGGATAATGCATCATGTAGCAACACGGCTGATGTATCCAAAACCTCTTTTATTGGTTTGGAACCTGTTGATACACAAAAAACTGTAACATTAACGTAAGTACCACATTTTATGCTTTTACCGCATTTTACATACAATGCTTAATTACTCGGATGTGTAAGACAAACTTGTAAGACTTACCATATTTATGTTCTCTTTTTTAGAGAAACTGAAGACACAGAAGACTCCCACATCGTAGAAAAAGTACTCAAAGATGAATTTCAATCTTACTCAAAGATGAATTTCAATCTATTTCGGGACGGCGAATTATCGATATAAATTATGTTTTACAGGAGTTACAAGAAAAAGCTCGTCATAACGGTTTATTTAACTGCACATTAGGTAAATTCCGTTTAATTAGTGAAAAACGACGAGGACTTTTATCAGTATTTCGTTTTGAATGCAATATTTGCAAACAAGTTTGCTTGATTAACTCGGAAGACCAAAACGACAAAGAACAAGTGAATATAAACATAGCCGCCACTACTGGGATTGTGGCTTCCGGTATCGGCTTTTCCCAATTTGAGGAACTTTGCTCAGCTATGAACATTCCAGTTTTCTGTTCAAAATACTATTCGAAATAGGAGGAAGAAGTGTTTGAAAAATGGTATAAGACGGCAAGTGCTACCATGGAAGCTGCAGCTCAAATGGAGAAAGAGATCGCTATCGCAGAAGGTCGAATTAAGAACGGCTACCCTATGATTGATGTTTGCGTTGACGGCTCATGGTGTGCTTAGATCTTACGGCACTAATTATAAAGCGTCATCAGGCACAGCAGTCATAATCGGCAGAAAAACATGTCAAATTCTTTATATTGGAATTAAAAATAAATATTGCTTGGTATGCGCTCGAGCTGAGCACAAAAATATCTCACCAAAGCAACACAAATGTTTTAAAAATTATGAAGGTTCTTCAAGCTCCATGGAGACGGAAATAATTGTAGGTTTCAAATCGTCGATCACAATGTATGGCATCATATATGAGCGAATGATAGGCGATGGAGATGCATCTACTTATGCTGCAGTCCTCAAAGCCAGACCATATGAGACCGAAGATTTGACCGTCGAAAAAATTGAATGTCGGAACCACGTACTAAGAAACTTCTGTAAAAAACTACGTAATCTGATTACAGACACAAAATATGTTTTAGTGCACCGTAAAATGCTCAATAATGTCAAAATTTTGACTATGCGGAAATCGATAGTACAATGTATTAAACATCACAAAACCTCTGAAGGTCCTCGCAATGTAGCAATATCAAATCTTCATAGGGATATTATTAACTGTGTAGCACATGCTTTCGGCGACCATAGAATGTGCCAAGAATATTATTGCAATAAAGACAGAAATGACAACGAAGAGCTCAAAAAGATCCAGAATTTCACATTCATTTTCCGAATAAACGCGATTGTTTCAAGCGTTGCTGCAAAATCACGCAGCTTAATCGAAGACGTTGACACAAACACTGTTGAGTGTTGTAATAGTGTCATCGCTAAATTCATTGGTGGAAAACGAATCAATTTTTCATTAAAAGGAGGTTATCAAGGGAGGTGCTCAGCAGGTGTTCTTTCATTTAACAGCCAATCGGGACTTTCAGCCGTCCAAAAAGCTTTTTTAAACAAAAGTCCTAAAGGCAGGGTCAAAATTATTGAAAGACGGAGAGCTCAGAAACGAAAGCTAAACTTCGAGCATCCCGTAAAAAAAATACGGAAATTAAAAGACGGCTTAAGGCTGCAGTCTTGCAAAATTCACTCGCGGCGAATTATTTGCGCAACTTTGTGTTTTTTTTTAAACAAAAGTAATGAAATAACATGAAATATTATTATTGAACGTGAATAACCATAATATAAGTAATAGCTGGTTATTTTTTTTAGGTTCATCGATTATGTTAGGTAAATCAAGCGTTAAATACAGCTCTTTCGCGCCAACAACGATTTGAGTTATGTTTGTGCACTTGCATTGGGCAATACAAATTTTATTTAGAAAATCTGTTCAGCGCATAATTGTTTCCATATTCTTGTCTTCAAAATGCGCTGATTACTTTTTTCTAATTATCTTTCATTTTCTTAATTCGGATGTCACAATGTCATCGGAATTCTCTGTTTTTATCTCTTAATAAACGGTTTGTTTCAAAATAACAAAGCATCGTACGCATGTAAGATTTGGTTGGTTTAATGCCAAGAGTTCAATAAAGCAAATACTAAAAAAAATTGTATCTAAATCACCTTAGTCTAACAATAATAATAATCTCAAAAGACCTCCAAAACGCTCCGACCCACTAAGAAATTTCACTCGCAATTCTTGTTCATAAACTCTGTTTTGGAGGTATTTTGAGATTATTATTATTGTTAGAGTAAGGTGATTTAGGTGCAATTTTTTTTAGTACTTGCTTTATTGAACTCTTGGCATTAAATTAACTAACTTTTACATGCATACGATGCATTGTTATTATGAAACAAACCGTTTATTAGGAGCTAAAAACAGAGAATTTCGATGACATTGTGACATCTGAATTAAGAAAATGAAAGGTAATTAGAAAAAAGTAATCAGCGCATTTTAAAGACAAGAATATGAAAACAATTATGCGCTGAACAGATTTTCTAAATAAAATTTGTATTGCCCAATGCAAGTGCACAAACATAACTCGAATCGTTGCTGGCTCGAAAGAGCTGTATTTAACACTTCATTTACCTAACATAATCCACCCAGATGAACTTAAAAAAAATTACCAGCTTACTTATATTATGGTTATTCACGTATTATAATAATATTTCATGTTATTTCATTACTTTTGTTTAAAAAAAAATACAAAGTTGCGCAAATAATTCGCCGCGAGTGAATTTTGCAAGACTGCAGCCTTAAAAGAAGCAACATGACTATGGTCCAGCGAGCACAGCACCAGATATGTCTCCACATGAATTAAAGAAAGCTGAAGAAGAGTTCTTAAATATTTTAAGAATGCTTACTTCTGATAGGCAGGCTATCGAAAGGGCTACAGTTTTGCAACGAGATAGCAGTGAATGGTTGGAAATACGGAAAAACCTAATCACCGCATCAAATTTTGGGCAAATTTGTAAAAGAAAAATTAGTATAAATACTGCTCCTTTGGTGAAAAACATATTATACCAAAAAAATTTGACATGTGTAACTGCTGTTGCACACGGAATAGAGCACGAAAGGCAAGCACTTCAACAGCTTGAAAAGCAAGAAAATATAAGTATTATGCCTTGCGGTTTGTTCATTGATAGGACTTATCCATTTATTGGAGCCACTCCTGACGGATTAGTAGGCGATGATATGCTAATTGAAATCAAGTGTCCTTTAACTGCTGTAAAAAAGGTCTAACCAGTGCAGTACAGCAAAACAAGATACAAATTTTAAAATACGACAAAAAGACTTGCACCAGCACAATAGATAAAAAATCGAACTGGTTTTATCAAATACAAGGACAGCTTCACGTTACTGAAAGACGATTCTGTCTGCTCGGCATCTGGGGTGGAGAAAATGAACCCTTGCTTACAGAACGTATCGAAAGGGACGATAATTTCTGGAAGACACAAATGGAGTCAAAGCTGGTAAAATTTTACATGAAGTGTTTATTACCGGAAACTGTGGACAGCAGCCATGCACGTGGAATGCCAATAAGGATGTTAATGACAAGGAAAATGAAAATTTTTTATTATGTGGACTCTCCAACGATGCCATCACTTGCGCAACAAATCGGCAATTCTGTACAGTCCATAGCCCTGTCATCTTCTGAGACACAATCAGAATTGCAACCGGCCACCAGTTCAAGAGAAATAAATTTTGAAGAATTTTAAAATGATTAATGTAGTACATGAATAATAATTTTGACACATTTGATGATTACCATTATGCTTGAGATACAGAGTTGATAATATTAGCGTTGTTGTATTAAAAAATATACGAATTTTGAATGAGGTCTCCATTTAAATACCGAGTTCAATTTTTTTTTAATTTTTCGTATTTCTTCTTTTAGCGGCAACAGAGATACACATTCGCTATTACTACAAATTATAATAAAACGAGTTTTATATGAATCAAATCTCTTATTTTATTTTTAAAATAAATCAATAACGCCCGCTTGCACAAGCCCGGCGACTAACTCTGAGTTTAAAGGATAACTCGGGTTTGTGCAAGTCGGCGTCACAGAAGTTGACCTACTGCCTGCTTATCTGTAATGTGACACTCCCCGCGACGTTAGCGCACGGCTCGCTTTGCGGTAATCGCGGGCAACTCTTGGTAGCGTTTAATACCTATTTCGCTTGGCCTACACGCCCTTAAATACTCCTCTGTGCGACTGTCAGTCCAGCTAATGCTGCCGCGACGCCCCCGTCACCTGGAATTTCGAGCGCCGACGTCACCACTCGGGATTTGTCGCCTGTAGCTAGTACCGACTTGCAGGTGATCATTGGAGAGTTGAGGGCGGTGCGTGCGGAGATTCAGGTGTTCAGAAAGGAGATGGAGGTGGAAATGGCGGAGCTTAAAACCACTTTAAATACCTGCAGCACGCGCATCGATGGTCTGGAGGCCAGGGTGGACGCACTGGAACAACGCGCTACTTCGAGTTCTATGAATCCAGCCAGCGTGGATAAGATTGTGGAGGAACTGAGGCGAGAGATAAATGACAGGGACCAGGATCTTCTTGCTAATGACATAGAGGTGTCAAATTTGCCGGAGATGAAAATGGAAAACCCAGTTCACATAATTAAGGTCATAGGCCATAAGCTGGGGGTCAGCCTTGACGACCGTGACATAGTTAGTGCAGAACGCGTAGGTGGAAGGCAGCTTAACGCGACAAGCTCGGCAGGGCCGACGGAATTTCGTCCTCGGCCGATTGTCGTGCGCCTTGCTCGTCGGGACCTGCGCGAGCAGCTTCTGGCAAGCGCGCGAGTGCGTCGTGGAGCGACTACTGCCGACCTCGACTTGCCCGTCCCTTCGCAGAGGTTTTTCCTCAACGAGCGGCTGACAAAAATCAACCGTCTGTTGTTTCGTAGGGCACGGGACACTGCCAGTCTCCTCGACTGGAAGTTTGTCTGGACCAAGCAGGGCCGCATCCTCGCCAGGAAGATGCCAGGAGACAAGGCGCAGAGGATCCGTGCTGAGGAAGACTTATCCCGTGTCTTCGGAACTGGAAATGATACGGCCTAATTATTATTGTGTTTGTTTATATGTGAACAGTTTTATATTTTATGTTTGTGGAAATACAAAGTACAACCTATACTATTATGTGTTAGTCTTATACTGGAAACACTTACACACTTACAAACTTATATACACACTTACATACCTATATTTTAACATTATACTCTTATACTATATTTACATAAATTGCTTGGAGAAATCCTATTTACACTTGTCCTATTTATTCCTAATTATGTACAAGAAATATTTTTAATCATCTTACTATTCTCAATTACGCTCGTACTATCACTGCGGAATTATGATGTCACTCACTGATACAATCTTTTGCCAGCACACAGTTCTAAATAGTGTCCAACTATACCTCCACACAACACCTTCCTACTCTGAGGTATATTGGTACCATATCTACACATTTCTACAACGTATACCTACACCTACTAGTACTGATGGCTCCTAGTAAACATATTAAGTTTGGTCTACTGAATGCGGGCTCTCTAGGTACAAATCAGGATGAGTTCTTGATTGGCATGGGCAACCACTCTGTGGACATTATGGCTCTCAATGAGACATGGTTACGCAAGGGGGAAGAAGACCGCGCTCCTAGTGTAGTTGGTTACAAATTTAGGCACATACCACGACCTTTGACTACACGAGGTGGGCGTGGCGGAGGGGTTGCTTTTAATATAAAGAATGGCATTAACGCGCGTGTAAGAGCTCATCCTGAACAACCTGATGTGGAGCAGCTCTAGCTGGGCCTGACCATAAACAAAAAAAAGCTTCTTATTGGGACCGCGTACCGTCCGCCTTGGCAGGACTTGGAGCTTTTCCTTGATGCCATAACTGCCAGTATTAGTGCATTAGCCCCATATGATAATCTGGTGATGTTGGGTGACCTTAATGTTGATCTGTTGGATGCAAATAGCTGTAAATCAGTTCCCCCCCAACCCTGGTGGTGGTCGGATCGTTTTCGGTGTCGCTCCGTCTTTAAAAAATCGAAAAAGTGGTATAAAGTTGACCGATTTTGACGAGTGAGGTGTCTATGTGTCGGGCAAGGTGAAACCTATACTCCGCTGTGAGCGATTTCACCAAGAGTGCAGTGAAAATTAGTGAAAACCTGAAAAACCTCAATATTTTGAGGTTAACTACAGAATCAGAAACTTCAATCGCAAACGCTGCTAAATCCAGATCGATAACCCCACTTTTTTATTGAAGAAAGTGGAGGGGGTTATCCCCGCACACCGTCCTGAAGACCCAGAAGTTTGAAAAATCAAAGCACTATGGAGTTATTCTGAAAAAAAACAAAAACCACGTGGCGCTGAAAACACTGAAAACGCTGAGCTACACACCTGAAACTTTGCAGCTGAAATCTCCGTCAACGGTTAAGACTGCCGCCGCAAGTATTTTTGTCGTACCTATTATACCTGATTTTTAAGAAGGTATTGAAATCTCAAAATTTAGACCCTTATATTTTTGGATGTAATCAAAAATCTCAAGATCTTCAACTGCAGTCCTTGGCGCGCTTATTAGTAGAATAGAGATTATAAGTTTTAGATTTTTCGATAAAATAGTTTTTAAATTAGAAGGAACTTTATGAAAAAATCACATTTTTAAATTTTTTACCATTGAATTATATGTTTTTGGCATTCTTGTTTATTACACTGTATAGCGTAAGATTTTTCCTATTTTATGACATTTTTTCTATAATTTTTGGTCTAGTGGATCCTGAGATATCGAATTTTATCTATTTTTTGGCATTTATTCAAAATTAAATAGGAAATAACTAAATTTGACAACGGGACTGGGTCCAATATGTCTATTGTGACTCATATAAGCTCAAACACGGGTTATATATCTCTAAAATTGAGAGTTTGACTAAATTCCACCATCTTGGTTTTTTAGGTTTTCAAATTCAACGAGTTATATCTCAGGAACTGATGGACCGATGATTCTCGGATTTTCGCTATAATTTGAAGCGTTTTGTAAATTTCAGTCATTGTAAGGTTTCAGGACTTTTCAGGCTGAAAAATTTTTTGTCACTGGAATCGTTTTCGGGAGATACCTAATGTGACGCCGAGCTGTATATTGAAAACCCGGATTTTCTCCGATGAGGGGTTCCGAAGATACGGGACTTTGAACTTGAGTTTTGACAGTTCGGCGGCCATTTTGTTTATTTTAAAACCGCTATAACTCCTGAACCGTAAGTCGTAGAAAGCTGCGGTTTTCATTTTCATACTCGAGGGCTGCTTGGCTTTCCCATTCAGCTTTTTCAGGCGGTTTGGAGTTAAAAGTTTTCGGGGTCCTGAAAACGATTTCAGCAGTCAGTGGAGCTCGGGCCGAGTTGAGAGAGCCCAAACTCGGGTATTCTGCGACCTTCCAAAGCAGAGATATTACCGGTCAAAGTTTGACTTTGACAGTTGTGCCGCCATCTTTGTGGAAATTTAAACACCCATATCTCTGCAACGGAGTGTCGTAGAGCGCTGGGATTTTCACTGTCTATAATAACTGACTGTCATCTATCGGGTGGGATACCTTTCAGGCGTTTTTCAGGTGTCAACATTTTTCAACCTGAAAACTGTTTCAGTGGATTGGTCTCGCCGAGCCCAGTGCGAAGAGCCCAAGCACGGGTAATCTTGGGCCAGCGGTTCCGTAGATAACCTTCAGTAACCACTTTTCGACCGCCATCTTGGCAAAAAACCAAAATTTTTAAGTTGGAATAGCTCCGGAACCCGTTGGTGGAATTGCACCGAATTTGGAGTTATTTGAAAGGGCTCGGGGAGAGCTATCCATTGACGATATCAAATCGGCTCTACATAGAGCCTTGTAAACTTTTGCTCTACATCGGCAGTTTTTTTTGACACTTGGAAGTAAAATTTCTTTATTTTTTATTATATGCCCCTTGCCTGACTGGTTTTATTTAAATAAAAGGCTGACCGTGATCTCTATATGTATATGACGGGGCACAGCTCCTGAAGGTCTTTGATACCAGACTCCTGTCTGGAACTTATTTTTAAGTAATACTAAGGCTCATTGATTGAGGAGCTCGTGGCTAAGTAATAACAGCCGCACGGGTCGATCCGTCAGGTTAAGCTACGCTTGCCGGGGTTGGTCAGTGGATGGGTGACCATCTTTACATATCGAGATTCCTCCGTGCCTCGGAAAGCACGTTAAGCCGTTGGTCCCGGCTGTTATTCGTGGATCTTTGACAGTCGTTACGGGTCGTCAGAAGCCCGAAAGTCTGACAACCAGTCTTACCAAGGGGTATCGTATTACCCAGTTACTGGGTTGTGGAGGTCAGATAGGCAGTCGCTCCATGTAAAATACTGGTATTCAGCTGCATCCGGTTAGACTGGAAGCCGACCCCAACATAGTTGGGAAAAGGCTAGGCAGATTGACTAAGGCTCATTGATACCAGACTTATGTTAACCTTGTAAACTTAAGTTTGTAACCTATCAAATGATAAGGTAGAGCAAGACTCTACATATTTTTATTTTTAGTTTAGTCTTAGCAGGAATAGGGTTACAACTATACTAAATTTGTGACTCCACTATAGTTTTAGGACTCTTGTGCGGATTCGTTTTCGTTTCTGTGCATTATTGTACACTTTTGTTTCTTATTATTATTCTTTATATTTTTATTTTTACTGACGCATACCTCTGACGCATTTTGAAGCTGTTTTCAGCCATTTTGAACTCGAATAGGCTCCCTCCTAACCTGAGACTATTAAAAATAGACAAGGAATTTAAAATTACTCTTCTACACTATTTATACCCTAATTCTAGATCCCCCCTTTACAGGGATTCAATCATTTTGAACAAGTAGTGTCCTCTGACAAATCACCTTAGAGGCGCTCATTCAGGATGTTTGGATTCGGACTAAGGAGCCCCCCTAACAAGCCGCAGGCTATGAAGGAGACTTCAGGCGTTGAGGAGGCATGCACAGCACAAGCGGGCACCTCAGTGAGGCGCAGTGTCGGGGAGTGGGAAGCGGAGAAACAGAAAGTGGGGCAATCCCAAAAAACATCTCCTAAAAAGGCACCCGTTCCCATACCCCCCAAGAAGACAGCAGAGCCCACATCCCCCCAACCTAAGCCCAAAGCATTAGGCACCCAGCGTGTAAGGTCGGATACATATGAGAAACCAGGAAAAGCCTTGGAGAGCCCGCCTCGAGAAGTACCACCCATAAAGTACCTAAACAGAACCACGGAGGCAAAGGCGTGGCTCTCCAAGGCCAAGATCCACTTGGACAGCTCCAGAAATCTCAAAAAGGAGATAAAAGATGGGATCACCAAAGCTGTCGAGAGACTTTATCAACTTGTCAAGGAGGGAGAGTGTGAGAGGTCCAAAACACCCGGAGAGGCAGCTGAGCCCGAAAAAGCTTGCATGGACTCCATACCGGCCTCAGGTGAACCGACAGCGCTCATGAAGCAGCTAATGGAGAACCTCCAGCAGCACAATATAGCGCTAGAGAAATGCCAGCTGCACACACAGGCTCTGTCGGAGCACCTGCAACAGGTGCCTCGCTTTGTCGCAGGACAGGGACCTTCGTTCGCGGAGATGGCCGCCGTCCCGAAGCGGACCTTCCAGGAGCCTCTTCACTCGGTCGTTGTGTCATCGCCCGACGACAAAGACACCGGGGAAGATGTTTTTGAAAAATGTCAATGTAAGGAGGCTACTTGATAGCTATCTCGACTGCAGAAAAATCGGACTCAGGTATGCCGGGGAGGAACACATAAGAAACACCCAGAAAGGTTGCGTCCAGGGATCCATTGGCGGCCCCATACTCTGGAATCTGCTACTTGACCCCCTATTACACGGTCTGGAAAAAGAGGGAGTATACTGTCAGGCGTATGCGGACGACGTGGTGATGGTCTTCAGCGGCGAAACGGGCTTGGAGATCTCGAGGCAGGCCAATGCCGCTCTCGCCTATGTTCGGGAGTGGGGAGTCCGGAACAAGCTGAAGTTTGCACCGCACAAAACTTGTGCGATGGTGCTGACGCGTAAGCTCAAGTACGACACCCCGCTCCTGACCATGGGGGGGATCGACATTGGAATGTCGAGGGATATCAAAATTCTGGGGCTGACTCTGGATGACAAAATGACATTCAACACCCACGTTGCAAAAGTCTGCAAAAAAGCAGCGAACTTATATAAACAGCTTTCCAGAGCGGCAAAAGTTAGCTGGGGACTGCATCCGGAAGTCATCCGAACAATCTACACGGCGGTTGTAGAGCCGGTCATTCTATACGCGGCAAGCGCATGGGCGCCGGCAGCTAGGAAAATTGGAACGCAGAAGGCTCTGAATGCTATACAAAGGGGATTCGCACAGAAACTGTGCAAGTCCTACCGCACTGTCTCCCTGAACTCGGCACTGGTGCTTACCGGGATACTGCCTCTCGACCTTCGGATACAGGAAGCAGCCGCTCTGTACGAAGCAAGGAGAGGGTCGTCCCGGCTGGTGCTGGGAGACAGGGAGACCGAACGTGTGGTGGGATTTGCAGAGATTCCACATCCGGCTTTGCAGGTAGAGTTGACGTTCGAAAGCTTGACTACTCAAGATCAGGTTAACAGTAGCAACGTGCAGGCGGTAAAAATTTACACCGACGGCAGCAAGCTTGAGGGCAGGGTCGGAGCCGCGTTATCCATATGGGATGGTGAGGCAGAGACCAAGGCTATCAAGCTTAGTCTGTCCGCGTACTGCACTGTGTACCAAGCCGAGATCCTCGCTATATGCAGAGCCACTAAGGAGGCCCTGAAGTGCAAAAAGAGGCAATACGCCATTTATAGCGACTCAAGGTCGGCTCTGGAGACCATCACCAACTACAATGCCCTGCATCCATTGGCGGTAGAGACGCGCGAGAACCTGAAGAAGGCCTTCAACCAAGGGAAAACTGTGAGCTTCTACTGGGTGAAAGCGCATGTAGGTCTCATAGGTAACGAACGCGCTGATCAGCTCGCGAAAGAGGCTGCACTCTCGAGCCGGAGGAGCCCCGACTACGACCAGGTTCCGGTCTCATTCGTCAAACGGACAATCCGTAAGGACTCCCTTGACGAATGGAACGGGAGGTACAAATCGAGTGACACGGCCTCCGTAACGAAAGTGTTCCTCCCGGATGCTGCAGATGCCTACAGAATAGTTAGGGGCATAAAGCCAGCGGGATTATTGACGCAGGTTTTCACTGGACATGGGGGGCTCTCCCAATACTTACATCGTTTCAAGTGTAAGGACAGTCCCGCATGTGTCTGTGACTCTGATACCGCGGAAACGATTTTCCATCTGCTGCTGGACTGCCCGGTGCATAATAGGGACAGGTACGACCTTCAGCAGAGAATTGAAATGGAATTTAAAAAAGAAAACCTAGAGACTCTACTTAGTGACAAACTAACTCGTCAAACATTTTTAGAGTACTGTTTAAAAATAATTAGCATCGTAGTAAAAAGAAACAAAAGTACATAAGCATTTACTATAATATATATTATAAAAATATATCACTGTAGTAAAGATAAGGCAAAATAGTAAATAAATAGAAGTAAGCATTAGTACGTATAAAATTATTAGAAACAAGCACTGTAATACGTAAATATAAGAAATAGTAATAAGAGATAGAAAGCAAGTAAATATAACTAGATTAAGAACTAAGATAGAATAATAAAGTAGGCACAACTAGGGTTGTAAAGAAAATGTAAAACGATAGATGTAGAGATAGGCACAACGATACTATGAATTGTTAACAAGAAGAAAAATTTTGTAACGAAACTGTTAACAGAAAGCTGAGAATAGGCACACGTGGTTCCAGAATGTTCTAGGACCGCCTGTAAAGAAAATGTAAATATAATAAACAAGTAGCTACTTAAGTGTAGGACCCTACTGGGGTATAGCATTTGAATTGTGTAGAGCATATTTTAAAAAGTAGAGCGATAAGGGCTGTGAAATATGATAAAGTCACAGGTACAAGCATAAAAAAAAAAAAAAAAAAAAAAAAAAAAATAGCTGTAAATCAAAACAGCTAAAGGTTTTTTTTAGTTACTTGAACCTTGTTCAATTAGTAAAAACTGCGACGCACTTCGTGGGTGGCAGTAGTTCGCTCATCGACATTGTATGCACTGATGCTACAACGCGTAATGTTGAGGTGAACCGTATCAGTGAGCTCGGCCATCACTGTTTCATTACGTGTGAAACAGTTTTTAGGAAGCCCAAGGCTAAACCTAGAATGGTTGAGTTTCGCCCATTGTCAGACATCTTGCCGGATCTCTTCCATAATGATTTGAACATGAACCATGGTCTACTATAGGAGAGATGAGTGACGTTGATACCATGGAACATACTTTCAACTCATATATTGTCCAGCTTTTTGATCTCCATGCTCCATTAAAGAAAAAGACCTTTTATAAGCGGCCCACACCTTGGATCACTGACAATATGCGTCTGATGTTCAGAGGGCTTAGTGCGAGTTTTTATACTTACTCGATCACGTTAACGTAAACGTCAGTTTGTACTGAAAATGAATAAGCGCCGCCTGGTGACTATAATGGGCAACACAATTATTACATACAAATTGACATACGTCAACGTTAACGTAAACGCGATCGAGTAAGTATAAAAACTCGCACTAGGGCTTAGTGCGAGTTTTTATACTTACTCGATCACGTTAACGTAAACGTCAGTTTGTACTGAAAATGAATAAGCGCCGCCTGGTGACTATAATGGGCAACACAATTATTACATACAAATTGACATACGTCAACGTTAACGTAAACGCGATCGAGTAAGTATAAAAACTCGCACTAAGGCCACAGGTTGCGAGATGAGGCTAGGGTCAGATATCGTAAAACAAGGGAGCCGCATCATAAGCGATACTGTCTGGATCTTAAACATGAGGCTGCTGCTGCATTAGTGAGGGAGACGACAGCATATTTCACAAAAAAACATCAACGATCAAAGTAAGGATCCTAAATTATTGTGGCGTAATTTGAAGTCAGATGTGCTTCCAGAACATAAAGAAAGGCTACTCCCAAGTCATTTTGGCAATCCAGACAGTATCAATGTGGCATTTTTTGAACATTCCGGGGAATAGTAATGACAACATCTCACAAAAGTCCTATTTCAATTCTCACAGGCACAGTTCAGCCGAGTTTTCACTCACTACAACCAACCAGGAGACATTTCTGAGGATAATCAGGAGTCTAGGATCAAACGCTCAAGGTGTTGATGGTATCAGTTTGGACATGTTAAAACTCACATTGCCAAATACATTGCCAGCCATCACTGATATCATCAACAGATCAATAGAATCACGCACATTCCCTGGCCTTTGGCGACGTGCAATTGTTCGCCCCATCCCAAAAATTACTGATCCAGCCAATTTGAGGGATCTCAGGCCAATTAGTATTCTGCCTTGTCTGTCAAAGATTCTGGAGCGTGTAGTGTATCTACAGGTAATTAAATACTTGGAGGCTAATAACATTCTCCCTGACCTTCAGTCGGGCTTCCGTAAAGGTAGAGGCACTGCAACGGCTCTGATAGATGTTGTGGGCAATATCCTGGAGGCACGTGATCGGGGGGAGGGGTCAATCTTGGTCCTACTGGATTTTTCATGGGCTTTTGACGCAATTAATACCAATTTACTGTTGTCCAAGCTTGCATACTATGGTTTTGACTGTGACGCTGTGGATTGCTTTAATAGTTATTTAACTGATAGGTCCCAGTATGTTCAGATCCACAAGGAAGATGGATCAACTATGTCATCTCCTGTGTCATGTAAATTCAATATCTTAGTATTGTATAATTGCATAGCACATGTGTGAGCACTATGTAGCTACCAATATAAAGCTACCTTTTACTGGGTTCGTCTTTCACTGACTTGAATGTGCCCTGGCGGTTGAGAGTATGTCATGCTCACTCAAATGTCTCGCTGGTGGTGGCGTGTGTGTTGGATCATTAAGTTCCCTTCAAAATGGTTGAGCTAATTGGTGCTGATTCATGCGTCATGTTCGTGAACGGGCGCCGTCAGTTGGTACTGGTCGTCTCTTAGCTGCCACGGCTTATTTTTAATTTAGTTGTTTTTAGTTTTTATCTTTTTCATTGCGGACGCTTTTAACGTTCACCCCAAGTAGCACAGATCTGCATTATAAGATATCACATAGGGTCCACATCGGTAACTTCAGCATTTATGAAGAGTTATTAGAGTTCACTCGAACTGCAAAAGCTGGAAATTACGCTTTCGCCTGTTTATTGTCTGTATTAACACACACGGCAATAACATTGTAATGTTGCGAGCGTTATTATAGGTGTAAAGGTCAGTGTTAATCAGCATTTAGCAATCAATAGTACTGTAAGCTGCAATGTAGCATTTTTGTGGACCTAAAAGTAGCTATATTCTGAATTGAAGGCCACAAACGTACCCATAAAATGCTTGCATTTTAAGACAGAACATGTGAACTACTATAATGCAATCAGCTATTCTGTGACCTCAATTATCAATGATATAATGCGTCTTGCTGAACATAATGGAACTTTTACAATGTTAATCAGCTTGTTATAAGCAATCTTATAATAGCACTTATCTAGCCCACGGGTGAATTCATATAATGCTAAATTACAGCAAACTGCTGTAAATAAGATCATATGTAATCTTTGATCCTGGTTGGAGCTGAATACTTGTACTAGCATGGGCAATTAATCTACTATGTGCTGTTAAATAAGCTGTCATAGTGCCCCGTACGTATTATCACTATACTTCATTCCATTAGTACATACTGTTTAAGAAATAAAAAACAGAGTTACTGATGATTTTGTACTTTTATTTATTATTCATGTCCATTATAATTAGAAAAGAAAAAGTTTCATCTAAAACAAATACGAGTGGTTTAACAGTAATATAGCAGAATTTTGTCGTCGAAGTGCAACTATCGCTGCGTTGGTGGCCGGTTGTGAATTACCCTGTAAAATAAAGTAATTACATGATTACAATTAGCACATATTTTAATTTGTAATGCAGGTACCTACTTATAGGTGAAGATTGCAACAGAATACAAATATTGATATCCCAATACAAAATAATTCATTGGGTACAATATTTGCGTAAATGATACCCACTATTAAGCTTTACATGGATCTGTGGCTGACTTGTTTGACACAAGAACTACTCGTGTCAGCTTGTTGCGGATTTACGTACCACGAGTGAACTACTATTCAGCCCATAGAATTTAATTGTGGTTAATGCGGTCTACATTGGTTGTCCGCCATTTTTCAGGTTCTAACCTTTATATTATAATAATAGTAACAATTTATTTTTGTTTAGTCAATGAAAATAACAACTACATTTGAAAAGGATACCAATTATTTATAAGTAAACAGCTTATTGTCAAATTACATGTCATTTAAAAAGAGATTTCTAGCTTTTTTTTTATAGCATCAACCTAATTTATTCTATAAATTCCAAGTAAACAGTCATATTTAGAGAGCGCGTGAAAATTTTCACCTATATTCATACGGTATTTGACCATGAACTTGCTTTCCCGACCAAATTTTACGCATGTATAAGAAAAAATCAAGGTTTTACTTACCACAAACACTTGTCACAAAATGGTTCGCGCACACAATACCAGAATAATAAATAAAAATGTATTCACAACTGTGCCAATTATAAATTTTCAACAACTGCATGATCTCGAAACTTTAAAAAGATCCCCGTGTGTAGTTTGAGCTGAAAAATAGGTAACCCACACCTAATACATCAGCCATGTGCTACATAACAGGTAACACCTACCCTAATAATCAGCCAATGTTCAGCTCTTGGGGTGACTGTTACCATTATTAATGCTTAAATAATGCTAATATAATGCAATTAGTTACAGTTATTCAGCTAACAGCTGTTTAATTTGTGCCCAAATCACAGTTATATCAGCTGAAACAGCGCTGCTAAAGCTCTTATTCAGCAGGCTTGTACAGCTTAAGATTCTATGGTAGACAGTTATTCAGCTGATATAAAGCACTTTTGTGCTACTTGGGACGTCTTTCTACATTGTTCTCACATCTATATTTTCAATATGAACGATGTAACCAATATTATGTAAAATATTAGATTTAAAAGAGTGTCCGTGGAGTTTCTTGCCCGTTCTTCTCCAGGATCTACGCTTTGGAATGGGCAACTAGCTTCATTTTTCTGACTGACCGACCCTTTGACAATTCAAAAGTGCCTGTAATTGGTTTATTTGAAATAAATGCTTTGAGTTTGAGTTTGAGGCATCTAACTGTTTCGACAAACGTATTATGTTTGTCGAAAATAATTATACGTACTACCTATTTAGCGTCAAGGAGGGAGTGCGAGCGATGCAAGTGCCAAGCCAAACCTAGCAACACAGGTTCTTTAATGTTAGTTGTGTCATAAAAAGTATAAGTCGGGATAGGGGTCACTTTTGTGGACGTGGTCTATTCCGTGGACATTATGTCCACCGAAAAGTTTGTCCACGGAAGAGTTAAAAAAACTAAAATTGTCATTAAAAACACAAAACTTTGAGGGTACAATATGGCGCACCTGGTTTTTGCAACCACGTTAATCGATATACACTCGGCGTCACAAAAATCGCACCTGTCCGAAAATAAGTTTCAAGCATGTCCCGCCATTAACAAATACATTGAACCCAATTAATATTCGTATCAATTGAAAGTATGTTTAACGACCTTTAAATAAACAACAGTTAGAATTCCTAAACACAACAAATCTCATTAGCACGTAACGTTAAAAAAAATGTTGTCAAAATTCGCATTGCAACGGCCACTCATTGCACCACCCTACAAAAAATATATAAAACGGGCAACCCGGGTCAAATGTGAGTCAGCTTTAAATTGTTAAATTTATATAGTAGCTTTATGCTACTATTTGCAATAATAATAACGTATGGTCTTGTGGAACACAACTATTCCGGCTCATTTTCTGCATTTTCATTCTAAAATAAAATAAATAACCAAACAAACGATGAGGGCGCCACTGTGCACTCGGTAGCCTCTTAGTGACAATAAAATATTGTTAAAGCCTCTTAGTGACAATAAAATATTGTTAAAGTCTCTTAGTGACTTCTTGCAGTAGACCTATGAGTTTATGAATAAAACATGATACTAATTTAATTATATTGAGTCAAATTATATATTCATTTTAATTTATTTTAACATAAAATAAATTATTAATGAAATCTGAAGCAATTAATGCCGCTGAGAATCATAAACATTTATTAACAAAATATTGTAACTTTTTTCAAAAAAGCTTAATTTTTTGTATCTATAGGGTTTTTCAATAGGGACGCTCGAAGTTTGATAGCGTATAGCGGCCATCTTGTTAAAGTGACAGCTGTCAAAGGACAATGCAACTCTTCCATAGAAGCTTGGTCCAAATTTATGAAACATGTTGCCCAAAGTTGAAACTAATGGTAATTGATAGATCGTATCGTCAATAGTTACTTTTACTATGGCACCAAAAAAATCTATCGCGGTAAAAAAAAGATACGACCATAACAAAAAAATAAAATACTGATTATAAAATCGGTTAAACTTGTTTTTGATTATGCGACAATGATTCAAAATAAACGTATAACTGCTGCTGAACGTATGCCTGGTTATTTTATGATGTACGGTTAATAGTTACATTAAAAAATAAATCATTAAAAAGTATTTTTCGTTAAGTGAAACAACAAATATATAAAATCCTGTTTATACACGTTATATTCCTATGAAAATAAAACTAACCTACAATCGGTTAAAAATAATTTGAATTGTCTAAGACTGATTTTAAAATAAATAACTACTTGCATGTTCTTTAACCCGTCGCACGCCAATTAGCAGACACAATAGATTTTTTATTGTTGTCTGAACACCTGGGTGTGCAATCGACGTTTAAAGAGTTACAAATCTCTTTTGCCGAGTTATTCCAGTGATGGTCAGTGGGAACAATAGGTAGTAAAATATATTTTGTCCTTGTCTCTCCAACTCAAAATACATGCTTGTGAGTTATCGGCTAGAGGCACTCTTTGCAGTCGTCCATTGTTTGTCGTTCGGAACGTTACTGTGCTATTTTCCTTTCGTGTGTTTACTTTACGACGTTTTTGCTATTTTCTTGGACTATCGATTGATTTCTAATACGCTGACTCTCGCTGTGTTTACTGGACTTCGATGAACATCATGAATCAATTACAAATCCCTGCTGTGTGTATACTGTGCAATATTTCAGTGTTACGCATTCGGAGATACACTTTGAATGTGAATCTTCGTAGCTTACATGCTCAAACAGTCGAAAATATCCAAGCAGCATACCCACTTGAGGTGAGTTCAACTATTACAAATGTTACAAGCATCATGGACGCAACCATAGATGTATTTAAATTATGCATGTGTTTGTTAGTTTATTACAGTACGTTAATTAACGAAAGGCGTTCCCGTTAACCCGCAATAGTATAACGTAGTCGTAGTATACGATAGGTACTATTTTGATTTGAAACAGGACGTTTCGAATTTATTATCATTTAATTTTTTTTTTAATTCAGATTTTTTTATACTTAAGTTGGTACCTACTCATTTTTCTATGCTGATGTTATTATTTTAATCTATTAATGATATAGATTAACGAGTTTTAAGGAACGGCCTCTGTTATTTAACATACTATATCCTATAGATGTACTCTTAAGCTTGCGTTCTTGCGGTTAAGGGCCACCCCGCCCTTTAATCGTCTGACTGATTTAGTACGCGTAAGGCGATACTAATGGTCATAGGATATAGAATATAAATACCTCAGCTTTATATCAGAGAAAAAAAGGAGCAGTAGTAGCCCAGTGGTGTAGGTCATAGGTTCGAACCCAGACAGGTGCTTTACTTTGTGTAAATTATTTCATCACCACTGTTCTGAAAACATTGAAGGAAAACATCGTGAGGAAACCGGCATGTCATAGAACCAAAAATTCCAAGATATGTGATACATCCACCAATACACAATGGGCCCGCGTGGTACATTACGGCCCACTCTCCCTCACCGCGAAGAGGCTTGTGTCCCAGCAGTGGGAACATCATAGGCTGATTATTATTATACTTGTATCAGAGAATTATTTTTAAAATCCATCGGGCACTTCACACTTCAGAAGTAGGTATACTACTTACTTCAAAAAAATCATGAAACGTTTGCAGGCTACTCGATTTCATACTATATTTTTCTGTAATACTCCGAATACTTGTATCATTACAGAACTTGTATTTTTCAGATCATGTTCAATAATCAAGAACATGTTTGCTATCGTTGTTGGACACGAGCAAGGCGTGGAAGCTTAGCGTCACACAACTCCAGAGTAGGAGGTGATCAACAAGCACTTGATGAAGCACAAGTGGTAGATCAACTACAGCTGGGGGGACAAGACCAACACGAAGAACCTCACACACATATATTACCCGCCAATGTGCAGGAACAACGTCCGGTACAAGATGTACCCGAGGAGCAACAAGCTCATGTAAATGATGAAGCCCGTTTTAATCTAACTGGCTACTCAAGAGGGCCAAATTCAGGAAACTCATGTATTTTCCACACTTGCGAAAATACTACTCGCCAGCGTATTGCGGAGACTATCAAAGTTAAAATGTTGATGGAATATAATTATTATATACCCCCCAGTGCACGTGTATGATATGTTAGATATAATTCAGTTATTGAAAGGGCTTAACGCTAAACGATAAACGCTTACTAGATTTTGAAAAAATAGACGATTTCGACGAAGCAGAACTCCATTATTGGATAGGACGTTCGCGTGACGATTTTCTAAGAATATTGAAAGAAACGCCATCTTTGTTTCTTAAAACTCGGAAACCAAGAACAGTTTTAGGTATTTACTTAGCCAAAATAAGAACAGGAGAAGCTGAAATTAGGTTGGCTTCGATTTTTCACATGTCCCGGCAGAATCTTGAAAAAAAACTTAAGATAGCCAGGCAATGCCTAACTTACGATTTTGTGCCTATTCATTTAGGTTTTGACCATATCACAAGAGAACAGGTTGCAACTCGAAACCTTTTGATTCCTAACACATTATTTGGTAGTCCAGACTACTCCAAAGCAATTTTAATATGTGATTCTACGTATATATACATACAAAAAAGTGCAAACTTTTCGTTTCAGAAGGACACCTATAGTCCTCATAAATACAGAAACCTTTTGAAACCTTTCATGATAGTCACTTGTGATGGATACATTGTGGATGTTGTAGGGCCTTACTCGGCTACAAAAAATGACGCAACGATATTAAGAGAGATCCTTCAAAGAGAGAATAGTGTAATACCGTGGTATTTAAATAGTGGGGATGTTTTCATTTTAGACAGGGGATTTAGGGACGTAGTGAGCGAGCTAGAATCTTATGAATATGAAGCTGTAATGCCAATATCAAACACGGGACCAACGGATCAGCTATCAACTGAGCAAGCTAATAAATCAAGGTTGTGCACTATTTGCCGCTGGCCCGTTGAAGTAGTAAACGGCCGTTTTAAAAGAGATTACAGAATATTTAGGCAAAGCTATTTTAATAAATCAATGACACACATGTTTGACGATTTTAAGATTGCCGCGGCAGTTGTAAATGCTTTTCATATTCCTCTAATAGACAATACACATGCCGCGAAATTCTTGACTATTATACTGAACCGCACTAATGTTCCTAATAATTTGGCTAACTATGTGCAGGTTAAGAATTTAAATAGACAAAGGATAGCTTTCCAAGATATTTCAGGAGCTTTGCCTAATATTTTGCAATTCCCCGTATTAACATATGACGAAATGATTTTATTTTCAGTTGGGACGTATCAGTTAAAACTGGCTGCTAGTTACTACAGTGAGCACGTACGCGGTGGCGACTATATAATCGAAATATATATTGACACGGAACTAACAGATTTAAATGAGTTTGATTTGCCTGATTCCAATGTTTTATTAATAAGAGTTAGAATCAAAAGTCGCCACAGCCGTGCGAAAAAATATTTTTGCTATGTATTAGTAAATGGTGCCTTACAGGGTATAGACAGCATAAACAATTACTGTTGCAGTTGTTTAACTGGTAGAAGAACAATTGGTGTTTGTGCCCATGTTATGACTATCGTATGGTACTTTGCATGGGCCAGACACCAAGATGTTGTGATTCATCGTCCCGCACTTTTTCTGGATAGTATAATTATCGATAATGATTAATAAGTTTAAGTTACTATAAATAATAATTGTATATAATTATGAATGAAAATAAATGAAAAGATTTTTCAGTAAACACATTTCATTTTATTAAAAAATACCTCATTCCTATTTTTTTAATGCCTTCTACAGCAGCGGGCATTATTTATTTAAATGTTAATTTTTAATCAATTCAGACGAGTGACCAGCCCTATATAGAGTGACTCTGACTGGTAATTAGTGACCGATACTTTTACTATGGGACCAAACCTAAAATCGCGAAAAATAATCAGCTGTTCCTTGCATTTATGTTTGCATAACTGATCAAAATGTAGGGAGCAGCTGATTCATTTTAAAATATAATCGTAGTCATGATAACAAACAACTTTTCCAAATATTCTATTTTTTTTAATTTACTAAGTGCATGACCCCAATCACCACAATAGGATATTGAGTAGGTACCTAACAAGAATAATACACCATCAGCTGTTATTCAATTACCTACTTATCCTTTTTTACAAACAAACTATCCACTTTTACCATGCATTATCCTTTTTTCATTCATTTAACAACCCGCTATCAGCTGTTAGTCACTTGACCCCGTTATTATGCCTCATGTCACATGAAGGTACTACTGTGCCGAGTGTGCCGACCAACGTAGGGCAGAGCACCCACGCGCCACCGCCCGCCACGGCGTGGAGCCCCGCATCCGTGTACGTACCTAGATAGTGTACCTACATGTTCAGGTTGTTGCTAAGTTAACAAAAAATTATACGTACCTACTCCACTTTTGAGATGCAACATATGGCCGCATAACTACGAAATATCTAGGCACCGCACGCGAGTAAAAGTAGGCACGCACGGCACTATCAGAATATAATCTTTTGACCCCATTCTGTATCGCTGGCACTGCACACCTGTGCAGGTGCACCCACGTGCTTAATCCTGCACCTGTTAGTAGTAGCAGTTTTAACTAACAATAATAAATAACGAAATCCCAAAAACTGTAAACGGAATCACATATTAAAACTACAGTGACTTCTCACTCGCCTGCGATTTCTCGTGTCGTATAACAGTGAGTAAGGCGGACCAGCGTGGGCGGTCCGCCTTACTCACTTCGTCAGCCGCGGAGGCCTACGCCACCTACCGACACGACTCCGCGACACGGCGCGGCGGCCTTTTCACAGCGATAATTATGAGTTCTATGGTTTATCCTTGTCTTCAGCACGCGTATTACCAAAGTAATTACAAACCAAAAATCCCGTCAGAATTCCCACAAAAAAGTTAAGCTTTAGCGTGAAAATAGTTGTGCTATTTTTACTTTTGCGAAAACAACCATTTAAATAATAACCTTTAGAAAGTAGCAGATGTTTTATGAGTCAGTGTACCTATTGAGTTTGCTAATTGCAGAGCGTGTAAATGGTTTGCTCGATTGTATAAGCGAAGGTTGTTGACTACACCCAATAACAAAATGTGCATTTCTTTAGGAATACGATACTTTAGGAGTAGAGATGTGTTTTGAAATAGTTTTAAATAAAAAATAAAGCGAGTTGGTCGCCGGCGGCGGCGGCGCCGCAAACCGCTATCAAAGCAGTACTTCTGTGTGTGAAGCACGTGCGCCGCCACCGCCGCGCGCTCCACGTGTTTACTCAATCCACACCGCACCGCACCACTGTCGTCGTCGGCGGACTCAACGCCAGGTTACCTAAACTTTTTTAATTTAAAAATCCATTCAAATGCTTAAAACAAGTGTAATCGATTTTACAACATTAGTTTTTGTTTATACTAAACCCGAAAAGGGGTCATTGTACTCATCATTTTGAACAACTTTTACTGTGGGACCAAACCTGAAATCGCGGAAAAAAAATCAGCTGTTCAGTACATTTATCTACATCAAACTCGTCAAAATGTACTGAACAGCTGATTTTTTTTCGCGATTTCAGGTATGGTCCCACAGTAAAAGTTGTTCAAAATGATGAGTACAATGACCCCTTTTCAGGTTTAGTATAAACAAAAACTAATGTTGTATATTTAGTAAATATATTATTTTTCTTCAAATGATCGTATCTTTTTTTTACCGCGATAGATTTTTTGACTGCTATAGTAAAAGTTACTATTGGCAATAAGATATATCAATTACCATTGGTTTCAACTTTGGGCAACATCTTTAAAATTTTGGACCAATAAGTTGCATTGTCCTTTAAAGGATTATTTATTTCGTCTTGACATTTCACCATGTAGCACTACACGCTTCAATAACGCGTTGAAATTACTCAAATTTATTATCAAAATCAGTGCTCTATTCGACCAACGTTTCGTGTCTTTGTGTATTTCGCGTGGTGGCGACATCAACTGGCTACCAAGATCGTGTGACTTAACACCACTCAATCAACTAACTTACTTAACTTTCTGTGGGGCTACGTGAAATCTCTGGTTTATGTAGACAAACCACAGAAAATTGCCGCCCTGAAGACCAACATAAGTCGCGTTCTCCATGAAATTGAGCTAGAGCTACAGCGCGTAGCCGCGGCGGCCATTTGGCCGAAATTATATTCCATAAATAATGTCATTGAATGTCCTTTAAAATAAAAATAAAAATGTGGCAATATCACTTACACAAGTTGTTTTATTTAATTTCAAAGCTCGAGCGCTATTAATCAAAAGCCCATAATGGTCAGCTTGTTTGTTTGTAATTTTAATTGTGATATAATAAGAAATATGATCTAACCTATAAAATGCCTATTTGTATGATTGTAGAAAAATAACTTTACGCAGAAATTCTGCTAATGACAAACGATTATCCCTTAACTTTTTAACAATTTTGTTTATTGTTCATCAAAATGTATGTCTTTGCTTTTCCGATTCTGTCAGAACTTGTGAAAGATTGTTGATAAATATATTTTGCCCCGTTATTTACTTTCTTGTAGCAATTTCTGTACGAATAGTTATAGTGAAGGTTGTTTAGGGATACTTCTGTTAATGCGGTGATGCCAGCCTTCGAGGGCTAAAGCTCAAAAGAGTAATTTTGGATACCACTGATTTTCGTAATAGGTTTGGAACCTTTTAATTTCTGGTGTATCTGGTGAGTTATTTAAAATCTAGTTCCATGCAGTAGATAGCTTGTAATCAATTATTTCTTAAAGTTTTAGCTTGGTGCGTTATTCATAAAAACATATTAACGTCCAAATTTAAAAAAAAAATGTGTCTGAAGTGAAATTTCGAGGTTTTGACATTATGCAAAAATGGCATTTTGCGAAAATGACATTTTGTGAAAATAGAATTTTGCTAATGTGAAGTTTGGCGTTTTGAGAATATGACAATTTGAGAATGTGACATTTTGCGAATGTGGCATTGTGCGCCAAATCCCTTCCGACATCAGCTGGCTTCACCTCATCAAAATGATGGCTGACATGACGACGATTAATAATCAAGGTAAGTGTATTATTACTATTAAGTTTTACTATCTTCTATGGGCCTTTCCAGAGAGGGGAGAGAGAGCCTTGCGTAGTCTCAGATGATTTTTGAGATACACGAATTCACCGACTTTATAACTAACTAGCTTTTGCCCGCGGCTTCGCCCGCGTGGATGTCGGAAAATATCCCATGGGAACGTTCATGTGGAAAACATAGGGCATATCCCTAACTTAAGAAATGCTGGGGTTCCCATACAAACTTTCATCCCTTTGATCACCCCTTGTAGGATTATGTTTTAAGACAAAAAGTAGCCCTTTCATGTCCTTTCCCAGGATGCTATCTATGTATAGCGTTGCCAAATTTTATCGAAATCCGTGCAGTTTTGTAAATTTTAAAATCAACCCCTATTTTACCCACTTAGGGGATGATTTTTAAAAAACGCTGACCCGCATATTTCTTAACTTCTTACCAATAGCATAAATTTGTTATGCCTAACTTAAGAAATACTGGGTTTCCCTTACAAACTTTCATCCCCTATATCACCCCCTGTAGTATTATTTTTGAAAAAAATGGTATCCAATGTCCTTTCCCAGGATGCTATATAAAGCCTTGCCAAATTTTGCCGAAATCCGTGCAGTTTTGTAAATTTTAAAATCAACCCCTATTTTACCACCTTAGGGGATGATTTTTCAAAAACGCTGTACCGCATATTTCTTTATTTCCTATCAAAAGCATACATTTTAATTTTCACATCCCTAACTTAAGAAATACTGAGTTTCCCATACAAACTTTCATCCCCTATATCGCCCCCTGTAGGATTATTTTTTAAGACCAAAAGTAGCCTGTGTCCTTCCCCAGTATGCTATATAAAGCCTTGCCAAATTTTATCGAAATCCGTACAGTTTTGTAAATTTTAAAATCAACCCCTATTTACGCCCTTAGGGGATGATTTTTCAAAAACGCTGAACCGCATATTTCTTTATTTCCTATCAAAAGCATACATTTTAATTTTCACATGCCTAACTTAAGTAATACTGAGTTTCCCATACAAACTTTCATCCCCTATATCACCCCCTGTAGAATTATTTTTGAAAAAAAAAGTAGCCTATGTCCGTCCCCAGGATGCCATCTATAGCCTTGCCAAATTTTATCGAAATCCGTTCAGTGGTTTAGGCGTGAAAAGGTAACAGACAGACAGACAGACAGACAGACAGAGTTACTTTCGAATTTATAATATTAGTATGGATTGAGCGAGTACTGTTATCGTAATAAGACTTTGAGGATTCCTTGGATTTCCTCATGAAGTCTAAATCTTTTTCACGTGAATATTTTAGTCGGTTCTGTAGCATACGGACATACTCGGGGTAAGTAGCTCCTGGGGATTCATCATAAATAGAATTAAGGATGAATGGTTTACTACCGAACATCAGTTCATAAGGTGTAAAGTGAGTTGTGGAATGAACAGCGGTATTATAAGCGAGCATGGCTGTATATTATATACATAACGAGGCCAATTACAATTACAGCCTAGCATAAAATAAGAGGTAACGTTCGACGCTCAACATCAACATAGCCTCTAGTTGCTTGGAATGTAGCACACATTGGTGGAATGGAAATGAAGCCATTAGCATCTTTTAATCTGCTACCTATTTTCCCGTCATCAAACTTAATGAGAACAGCGTCTGGCATTTCACCTTCTTCCAACTGATCTCTACGTAACATATTAGTGAACTCAGTCATCACTCGTTCATCACATGCGAGACCATTTTTAAGAAGCATAAGGCTAAACCTAGATCTGTAGTTTTTCGTCCGCTCAGACTATTTTAAAATTGATTTAAAAATTATACCATGGTCGATTATTGGTGATATGAGTGATGTCAATTCTATGGTGCAAACATTTAACTATTTTATGATTCATTTATTCGATCTCCACGCTCTTCTGAAAAGGAAGACATTTAAAAAACATAAAAAAAAAACAAAAAAAATCCATGGATAACTGAAAACATCAGACTTATGCCGTCGTTGAGAGATGAAGCTAGGGATAGATTTCGTAAATCTAAACTACCGTGTCGTAAGGCATATTATCTGGATCTGAAGCGCCTAGCAGTCGCGGCACTAGTTAGCGAGCTAGTTAGTTGGCGATTTCGCCAAAAGCATCAATAACCGCATTAAGGACCCGAAATTATTGTGGCGCAATTTAAAATCAGATGTGCTTCCGGACCATAAACATAGATTGCTGCCAAGTCACTTCAACAACCCTGATGACATTAATGCGGCATTTCTGGACGTCCCAGGTGATTGTTGTCACAACATCACACAGCTACCATACTTTGAGTCTCATAGGTTTGGCCCAGCCTCATTCTCACTCACAACAACCAATCCTGAAGATTATCGAGAGTCTAGGGTCAAACGCACACGGTGTTGACGGTATAGGTCTCGATATGTTTTCTCTCACGTTGCCAACTACTTTGCAAGCCATTACAGACATTATTAACCGGTCCATAGCCACGCGTACGTTCCCCGAACTCTGGCGATGCGCTATTGTACGCCCTATTCCTAAAACAATAACCCGGTTAACATGAAGGACTTGAGGCCTATCAGTATTTTACCCTGTTTGTCGAAGATCCTGGAACGTGTGGTTTACTTGCAGGTTATTGCATATCTCGAAACTAATAACATTGTACGGTCTCATCGCCGCACATTTTTCTGCTTACTCTGTAACCTACTTTAGGCCAACGATGCGCGTCATAATTTAGCATTATAAAATAACATGACTAACGAATTTACATGTAGTGAACTTATAACTGAGTAGCTATCAACAACTGAGAGAAATAATCGCCTTCCACTCTAAAACTGTAACTTACTCATAACTTAAATAAACTTAACTATTAGTGCATCTTGGTGGAACGTGTTTCTCTATACAACTGAACTTCAAATCTTCACGACAAATCGGTGTACGGAGTTAACTACTACAACCCGTACAAACATTCTTCTTGACTTTCAGTCTGGTTTCAGAAAGGGTAGAGGTATTGCAACGGCTCTGGCTGATGTCGTGGGTAGTATCCTTGAGACACGTGACCGGGGGGAGGGTACAATTCTGGCTCTGCTGGACTTTTCCGGTGCTTTTGATGCAATGAATACTACTCTACTGCTGTCAAAATTAGCCTTCTATAGCTTCGACAGTGATGCAGTGGAATGGTTTAAAAGCTATCTTACCAACAGATCTCAATATGTAGAGATGCATATGGAGGATGGGTCAACAGTATCATCCTCCCTCTTTCAAGTGTCAAGGGGTGTCCCTCAGAGATCGATTTTGGGCCCTTTGTTGTAAATTGTGTACAGTGCAGATATCATAAATTCTTTTGTTAACTCCAAATTCCATATGTATGCTGACGATATCCAGCTGTACATATCCTTCAAGGGGGATGAAACATCTTTGGCAGTGCAGAAAATAAATGAGGATTTGCATAGAGAAAGATATAGTGGTTGTGTGGTCGGAGGAGAACTCTCTGGTTTTGAACCCGCTCAAATCTAAATTTATGGTACTGGGCTCTAAGAAACAGGTTAGTACAATACTGTCTGCCACCCCTGAGATAATTATCATGGAAGAGAAAATTGAGAGAGTGGAGCAGACATGCAATCTGGGGCTAATTATGGATCCAGAGCTTGCGCTTTGAGGCCCATGTGACAAATGTTCTCCGAAATTGTTTTTACAGGCTAAAGGTCTTATATGGTATACGGAAATACCTAAGCATACCAGTACGGAAACAACTTGTTGACAGTCTCATCTTATCCAAATTAAATTACTGTGACACAGTCTATGGACCATGCTTGCTTTCTAGAACGGAACGTTTAATCCAAGGTATCCAGAATGCCTGTGTTCGTTTTTGTGTTAATGTCCCGCGAAGAAGTCATGTTACTCTATTCATTAATGAACTAAAATTATTGAAGATGGTATCGTAACAACTAAAAAAACTCACTATCACTAGTTAGTGTTATAGTTTTGTTTCCAAGGAAGCTTTACATCTTCCTTGGAAACAAAACTATCTAAAGAATATTCTTCGCTCCATGGTATGCCCACCGTCGGTGCCAATGCACAGAACTACAGCATTCAGGGGGTGTTTCAAGTATGCAGCCACACGCTGTTGGAATGATCTCCCACCACCAATGCGACGCCTGAAAACAATACAATCCTTCAAATTCCAAACACAAAAAGTTACTCATACATGAATAAATGTCTCTCTAGTATTGCTTCACTGTAAGTACCTACCTCAGGTGCAAGCTTTGGTGTGGGATATTTTAGAGCGTTGGCAGCTTGGTAGTGCGCTCGTCTGTCCGTGTGGCTGGGCTGGGGTTTGTGTTTCGCCATTTCAATCATCCCTTTTATGCATAGGAACGCCACATTTGTTTCTGTAATTTTCAGTTCAATCTAATTATTCAACGGGCACACTACGGTTTGTCAGGTATGGTCCCTTGTTTGTATCATATCCTAATTTGTATTTGTCCAATCTAATTTAATTTATTTATTAGTAATTTAATTCAATAGAGTCTCGATGCATGAATCCATATTTTATTTTAACCAAGTAATTCGCACTTACCAATTCATTCCTTATTGATCTCATTTGTGTGTTCGAGTTTTTGTCATCATTCACATCTAACATAAATTCACTGTACGTAGGAAATGCCTACTCAATCATCCAATACATCCTTTGTTACATAACTTCATCAAAATCAAAACATTAATTGCATAATTACGCCATGTTTAAAATATTATGTAAAAATTCTAATATTTCCGCTGACGGAGTCGGTGCTGTCGCGGAACGGAATGCGGGAACGTTGTCATTTTCAGTATATTTTATCTATACTTCTAGAATTAAGTCTTGTTTATACACATATTTTTTATTTGCTTATTATTTTTTACATGCTGCACTGGTCGACGTCATCGCGTCAACGGCGGCTATCGCTGAAAACCAGCGCTAGGGCTCCGTCTCGCATGGGGTCGCGGCATTATGCTGAGCGATGGCCGTTTTGCGTAGGTGTGACGCATATTTTCCCCCAACTTGTTTTCTATAAATTTATTTTATTTTGTTGTTCTTCGCGTCATGTTTACCGTAAATAAACGTATTTTCTTTCTTTCTTTTCTTTCCATTTTAACCCTTGTATAACACCCGCAGCCCCGCCCCGCCAGCGATTTCTGCCGAGATGGTGCTCGGCAGAAATCAACTGGCTGGTTGCATGAAACACCAATTCCCTTTGACAGGTTGCAAGTGCATTATGTCACCAAAGAGCAGTACGTTAATCCCTCCGAAATAAGATCATTGTTTTTAAATTCTTGGAGTCTTAAATGTATCATACGAAAGTTCTCTTACGAAACCATTGAGATTTCGTCAATAATTAACCAAGGAATATGGCGCTATTTTTTTAGAATAGAATAGAATATTTATTTGCCAGAAACATGGTACAAAGGTGTTCTTAACATTTCAAAGTGCTGCATGTCCACTGACCTCTATTGTACAAGTACGCTGGACTTCATATTAGCGATGACAAAATGAAGACATTTGATTTTCGCCATTTTGGCGCTGAAAGCAATGTGAGTACCCATGGAACTAATATTAGAGATGGGACACAGCCGACGATAAAGAAATACTTTTATGGACTTTATCGACCGTGAGAGTTACGGTTTTTTTTATTTGATCAGAGGGGCAATTCTCGTATTTTTAACAACGTTCGCAATATCATCTCAAGACTCAATCTGACAAAAATTGTATAGCGTTTACCTTCATTTTTGACATTTTGATTGACGCTGGCATGAGATTGTGAACGTTTTTAGGTACGAGAATTGCCCCTCTGAAATTGGCATAGACTATCAAATACTAATAAAACGAAATCTATAGTTACTTAATAATATATTGAAGGATTGTTCGCTTTGTAGGAACTTATTGTGTTGTGAAAAGGAAATATTGATGCCAAATTATCCATGCTTTTTTTTGTTTCTAATAAATGTTTCTATGAAGGGTTCCGTAGTTGGGATTAAATTAAATATCCCAAGAACAAAGTTAAGATTATAGTTGAAAAACATGTTCTCCCATACATTCCAACAGTAAATGTAAGTTTGTACTCACAATATTGAGAGATTTACCATGTTATTTTAAGACCACAAACTTCTTATAGGTTTTCCTGTAGGTAATCTACATGTATACAACGTGTAAGTTAAATGCGCAAAACCTCTTAAGGGGTCATTGTACTCATCATTATGAACAAATTTTACTATGGGCCCAAACCTGAAATCGCGAAATAAAAATCAGCTGTTCAGTACATTTATGTTCGCATAATTCGTCAAAATGTACTGAACAGCTGATTTTTTTTTCGCGATTTCATGTTTGGTCCCATAGTAAAAGTAACCCCTTAAGAGGTTTTGAGCATTTAACGTTACACGTTGTATAACTATTTTCTGTATTTTTTTCAAAATTTTAGACTCAGTAGTTTCTGAGTTAAGGAAATGGTCAATTTTCGTTTGATATGGTACAGTTTGCAAAACTTTTTTTTTAAATTTTCTTATTTTATTTTATTTGGGAAAACAGACAATCGTACTTTGTATATATATCTAGTTACACATTATTTGCCCCCTAAAAGGGACCCCCATATTCAAAATTAATTAATTTACTGTAACCGTACGTGTTTCGGCCACAAAATACATACGTGTACCAAATTTCAACTTAATCGGTCCATTAGATTCGGAGCAAATTGGCTGTGACAGACGGACAGACAGACAGACACACGAGTGATCCTATAAGGGTTCCGTTTTTTCCTTTTGAAATACGGAACTCTAAAAAGGAATCAAAATAAATAGAAGTCTCTAAGTATCACTGTGAGGAAACAAAACTTCGGCCAAAGCAAATTTTGATTGATAAGCAGATACAAAATATATTATCGGACTGCGTTAACGAAAAAATTTCAGCCATGACATGCTTAGAACGCCTACGGTCGTTAAAATAATTTAATTATTAATTAAATTACACATAAATTTTATCATTTTAAATTAGAAACTTATTTGCACATTTGTTTTAGCTAGATACTGAAATTGCATATCTGACAACAGTTAATTTTTATTTGAATGACGTCAATTTAAAATGACTCAATATTTGAAGAAAAATATCAATCGACACATTATCGATAATGGAACATTCGCAACCCTACATGTATATTCATACGATTGTATTTTGTTATTAACCCGCCGCGCGCCGCACGCAAATTACTAGACACATTAGATTTTTATTGTTATCAGCACTTAATATGGTGTGCCATCGATATTTTAAAGAGATAATAAAAACTGAGCTGTAATTACACTATGTGATGAAATGTGAGTAAAAAAGTTTATTATAAATGTAAAATCATAGACTAAAAAAGGAGGACTCCGCGCCACGCATATCGAAAGTGAAGCACCGTGCCGATTTATGTGTGCGTGACTTGTACCTGCAAAGTCGCCGACGCTCGTGTCACGTACTGGCGGCCGATCGGCATACTATGATGTAAATGTGTGCGTGAGGCGTGCTTGTACAAACGGTCCCGGCATACTTACTGTGCTTCACTTTCGATATGCGTGGCGCGGAGTCCTCCTTTTTTTACACGTTTATGCACGTAAGTTAGATTATTATTCTAATCTTATTAATGTTCATTCTTCCCACTGATTCTAACATAAGTTTACGTAATTTACCAGGTATCTAAATGATTGCGATTTAAGAACTTTTTGAGTTATGAAGTTTGGAACCTTGAATTACATACTAATCGTAATCGTTAATCGTATATCGTAATCGGTAATCGTTTGCATGTTTTCTAATCTCCCGCCTGTATCACGATTAAAACCATACCCAGCCCACGAGAGCCCATCGCAGCTCAGCGAGACAGAGACAGAGGAAACTATCGAGCATCCATCTCTCTCGTTGCGTTTATCGCTTTCCACCTCCATAAGTTCACAAAGCCCTCAAATGTTATGATTTCGTAAAATTATTACATTTGCATCCGCAAATGGCATTTGCATACAGTCGTTAATAAAGCCAAGCCATTAAATCGTTAAGCCATTTTTTCGAAAATTATTTTCCAAACTAATCAAAGTATATATTTTTTTTACACTTTGTATTTTCTATTACCCCAAATAAAACACCATAAAACAACAAAATATTATTTTTCTGCTTTCCTAGATAATTCATGCACTAAAGGGTTAACAGGGTACATGCGTCATCGATGGGTACATGTCAATTTTAGTTCCTGAAATCCTCGAGGTAGCGCTTCAAATCGGCACAAAAATCAACTGTCATTTCCTATAGTATCTTTAGTCCAGCGTACTTGTACAATAGAGGTCAGTGTGCATGTCTCACCGTTTTAACGGTATGCAAAACAACTTTACAATCTTTTTACAATGTTAACTAATCAAATATCAAATACAATAATTACATTATTTACATTACATTAATTTTAAAATTTTCATGTTATTTCAATTAAATATTATACATACATAACCGACTTTTCAAAAAAAAGAGGAGGTTATCATTTCGTCGCGTATATATATATTATATTTTTTTATGTATTGCCACCGATTTCTCAGTCAATTCTGGACCAATTTTGAAAATTCTTTTTTTATTAGATAGGGTATGCTCTCGAGGTGGTCCCATTGTCACCAAGTCAGAATCTGATGAGGGGATCCCATGGAAATCGAGGGAAACCCTCAAATTTTATAGGCAAACCTATAGAGATTTGGGTATTTTTTATAGTAACTTGTGCATTTGCTCTCGAAAAGCATCATTTGGTGAAGTGGAACTGATGATGAAGACCACATATGGCCATCGGAACTACTCAATAGTAAGTATTTCATGAGTTGCCATTCGATTACCAATATATGCGCATCCGTCACAATGCATATCGTGAAGTGGAGCTGATGGTGACTTCACCATAAGCTCCAGGTCTCCTGGCTCTTACTAAGAGAACTCTTCAACGATTAACGTCCCTGCATCGGGAAACGAATGTTTTGTAAAAGATAATGAGCATTTGACATTAGGCTATTGTTACTTAGATAAATTACAAACTGACCCACTAAAAAGTGAAAAATAAAAAACTTTTTTACAAAAAATACAACCGACTGCCAAAAAAAAAACTGCAAAGTGAAAAATAACTTTAATTTCGGAAGTCGGTGGCAAAAAACTAAAATACAGATCCAAACACACCTACTTCCGAAATTTAAGTTTTTTTCATTTTGCAGTTTTTTTTTGGAAGTCAATGAAGTGAAGTTTTTTGTAAAAAAGTTTTTTTCTTCTTTCTTGTTCTAATTTGTGCCCAGTCATGCGAGTGTATGCTCTAGCATTTCCCTTTTCAATTGGCAAATAGAAAACACGACGTGTAAGGTTTTACCGAATATTTGTCGAGCGGCAACTCCAGTCAAGGAAGCTACTTCCACGAAAGTTGGTTTAAGCAAAGAGTCTACAGTGGGAGCATACTCTCCACCCTACTCCACTCTACCAGCAATTTCAGAACGAAAGACTTGCCGTTTCCTGCTCCACCAGTAATAAATAGCAAAAACCGTTCGTCACCGCCGTTCACATCGTTTTGGATAGCTTGTGTAAAATTTTGGAATAAATTGTTTTACTGGACGTTCAACCCACGAATATTACCAAAAAATTCGTCATCCGTCATTGCTGCGCGTTGATCGAGATCATCGAAATAGTCATCATGGTCATGGATTATATGTTCGTCAGCACACATACGCGGCTCATTTCGGGTTCCATCGGTATGCGTACCATGAACGGCATTCAATGCAGCAAGCACTCGCTCAATGCTTGCTGTATTACTTGGTCTGCATGAGCAAATTTTTCCGAGCTAATGTCGTTCATCAGCGGTCTCAGCCCGCCCTGTCGTCTTAAAAAACATTCTTCCGCAGATACTCCTTCTAATAAAAGTTCCTGCTCATTTCTGAAAGAAATATGCCAAACAAGAAGAGGTTATAATAATAAGACTCTTTGTCACTATTGAGAGTATAATACCGCGTGCGTAGTACTGCTGGTTTGTTGCGGATCCGCATTCATATTGCTTTGCTCACTCATTTTGAGCGAAAGATGGCAAAGACGGTATGCAAATTCGGGAGCGCTGACCAACCGCTGTGAAAGAATAACCATTATTGACAAGGCAGACAACTGTTTCCATGCTGCGCCACCGGTCCTCTATGCTTTTGTTATTGCTTCCCGAATTACTTCTCCCGTATCATGTGGTTCACATTTGCTGGCATACTTCGCCACATAATATGCGACAGCCGTACGTTGCCACATGACTGTATATTCATGTTTCCCTCCCAGAGAGAAAGTAGTTCGGGGTTGTAATTGTTAACCATTGTCTCAGAGGACATTCTTTTCAAAGTACAAAATCGGCCGTTATTCGAGAGAGCTTTATCGGGACCTAAACACGATGTGACTTCTGCTGGTGCTCTAGGTAATCCAAATCGACAGCAACTGTCATTACGGCCTTTGTGACAGGTGGCTGCTGTGTGTTTGTGTATTTGTACATTTTCCATAAGACTGCTCAGCAATGGATCGTCAGGGTTTAAAGAGCACGATACTATTTTATTGATTACTGCAATGCCTTCTGTAGTAGAAATATCCAGAATCCCGTCACACCACAACAACATATGCAAATGGGGACTTCCCCTATTCTGAAATTCTATCCGATACCAAGTCTTGAACGGAACCTCCCAAGCAGCTGTTTTCTTTTTTAAATAACGCATTAGAGCATTCACTCGTGCACTGAACTGTCGTGCTACTACCACTGCATATTTCTGCACCAATGCCAAACGTTCTGGATATGACAATGTTTCAGCGTTACATAAATCACCGTCGTTAGCGATAAGTAGCCTTTTGGTCATATACGGCCAATTTAGATCGTTACAAGACAAAGTTATAAACCAACTAGGGGGACTCCTATCCATCGCTATCAGTTCTAAAAAACACTGTCTCCAGTAGGAAGCACAACCTCTTATATTCCTCATGGTTAGGCGCATGTTCTCCACTAGTCCTTGAGGTGTTTGTTCTCCGTAACCTTGCCTCATTCGACAGGATACAGAAACGCTGGATTTGGCACGAATGTATTCGACAACAGACAAGCCAAAAAATAAGGTAATCGTTTCTCTGGAATCGTTTTTCTGAACCCATTACTCTTGCTTGAAAATAGTCTAAAGCCGTGATTGAAATTTTCCTTTCTTCTCCAAACCCGTTTTTTCCATCAGGAAACAAAAAATACCAAGATTATTCCTCCATTCTTCGCTCCCGCTGTAAATTTAAAGGGGGAGCGGCATTACGGTTGATTTCTGCCAACCTCACTTCAGTCTCTATATTATCTATATTATCATGATCACTGCAAGAAACAACGTTTCTTATATCAGGAATCCCTTCGTCAATAGTGTGAAGCATGCTGGTAGTATACACGAATCGGGTATCTGTGTCAGGGGTTTCGCTATAAGCCTAGGGCAAGATTGGCTTAACACTGGAATTGGGTTGGATGACCAGACAGCGGCATATGGTCTTGGATACTTTGGGCCAAATCTTCAAAAATCGGCTGTCCGTCTGTCTGATTTTCCAACTGTTCTAATTCTGGTGATAGCATTATAGGGGTCAATGAATAAACGTTTAACAATAGAATTAGTAGAATTGTTTTTATTAGGAATATATAAATTTCGTCTCAAAATGGCATACAACTTTTCTACACTGCGAAATCGCATGCAGCAAGCCGTACTCCTTGATGGAGCTTTACACCCTTTAGCACCTCGAAAAATTGCAGTAAAGCATCTTTTTAGTTCCTGTGCGTTTTTGAAGGCGGTTTTTTTTATCTAAAAATAATTTTCTTGGCACGACTTACATTGTTTTACGTATGATTCTATATCACTATGCATACCTTTCCAATAATACGTTTCTTTTATTCTGTTATACATTTGTGATAAGCCTAAGTGACATGTCATGTCATGTCATGACATAAGGTTGTCATGCAGGATCCAAAATTCAAATAAATTTGCACGCAAGCACGCGGGCCGTCAGACGTCGTGCGTGCGTCATAACTTGCAAGCTAGTATGCTCACTGCTCGCATTGCTTTTAATTCTAACCTCGCGATCCTAGTTTCACAGCGCTAACTAGTAACACTAGATACATACTTGTGTTTACGCTTAACTGTTTCAGTGCTTTATATCTGTCTACTCCTTCTATTTATCTTTTGCTACTCTTCATTCTAACTGTGCCATGGACTTTAATCTGTGTGCCTACTGTTGTAAGTTATTCCAACAACCTTGAAGATGAATAAATCTCCGCACACACGCATATCAAGAAGAACGCTAAAGTGAATCTAATGCCGGTTTTACTAACCCTAAGTGACACTTAAATGAACCCCTAAAAGTGCACTGTTGGATTTTCAACGCTATCAGCGCCGAGAGTTAAAAATCCAACAGTGCAATATTATGTAGGAATTAATTTAAGTGTCACTTACTAGTGAAAACGCGCATAAGATTATCTGTGTTGAATTATTTTTGTTTACTATTCTTGTCTCATCTTGTCTGTATTGTGATGGACACAAAGAATAGCACCACCCCATTTCTTACCGTTAGTGTCGTAAAAGGTGACTAAGAGCCGTTCCACACTATGCGTAGCGGCTCTGCACAGGCAAGATTTCGCCGTACATTGGTGGTCTCGTGTTGGCCTATGCCCAGCAGTGGACATCTTTCGGCTGAAATTATGAGTTATTTAACCACGTAACATCGTATAGAAGTGCGCGCCACGAAAGAAGGCCCGCGGAAAATTGAGGAACTACATTTTTTTAGACAAATGTGATGCAATGACATATACACTAGTAGCGCCGCGTCAAAGGATCTTCAATGGTTTAAATGATATGTGAAACCTTATATTTCAGATACAATTTGACAACGCCGAGTTTATTTGCCAGCCTTGCTGACGACGCGAGGCTTACCCATTAAGACGTCGTTCGTCCAGTGGACGAGAACAAGAACCACCAGTACGTCCTACGGAGCAACCAGCAGAACAACCCGTGGCACAACCAGTTCCACCCGTGGCACAACCGATCAAGCTGAGGTGCCGCATGCTGGTGACTAACGTGGAGCAGTAGTTGGCGAACAAGATACCTATTCAACATTCTATTATACGGTTGCCACATATCAGTCAAGCACCGAATACATCAAGCTCTTGCATTGTATTCGGATGAATAGGTGAGACAAGGCTTCGAGTACTAAAGCACAAGAAAATCAGTTTGTTGAAAGATTTTAAATACATCACCGCACCACCTCCACCTGCTTGCACGCATTTGTGAAGAACAGTTGCTTTTGAATGATTTTGAGGTTTTATTGTCAGTCAGAAATGTAAGCCATGACTTTAACGAAGCTCACGTCATGGACATGATGCAGATTTTGAAAAGGATGCCGCAAGAGGGAAGGTTGGATTTTGAAAATATGGAACCAACGCATCCAAATGAAGTTTACTTTCTGATTGGTCAGTTAGGTTAGGTTAGGTTGGAAGGGGGTTCCCCACAGGGGGGTTCCCCCACAGCGCATACTTCCTCGTAGTTTCCCCCGGGCAACGCCGTGTCTGACCACCGTAACGGAGTGGCAGACGGGCGGCTAAAGTGCGCTGTGATTCGCAGACATAAGCGCGGTCGTCTGCGAATATGAAGAGAAAGTCTAGCCGTGACGCCTCTGGGCGCTTTTTATCTAATCGCTCCTCCCAGGGCGATTCCAACGGCCCTTCTCAGGGCCAATCTAACGGCCCTTCTCAGGGCCACGCCGGCGGCGCTTTGGCGTCGGAAGCTGACCGCGCATCGTCTGCGGCCAGCTTGTTCCGCAGGCCAGACGAGTTGTCGGACTCCGACGACTCCAATGTCGACACGTCAGCGGCCGAAAACGACCGCCGCAGGCGGAAGTTGGGCGTGAGGCGCGAATCCGAGGTCTCCTCGGAGTCGGTCGGAGGTGGGACCAAGAAGAAAAAGTCTAAAAAAGCTTCGACTTCTTCTTCGGCTTTTGCTCACGATGTGGGCTTGGTGGACGCCGAGCGCCAGCTAAACCTGGCTAAAAAGCTTCAACTCCAACAAGACCTGGAGGAGAGGGTCGCCGCCAAGGAGAAGCAGGCGCAAGTCGCCCGGTCGAGGGCTGGCTATGGTGCATCCAATGTGCTATATGCTGACCACTCCCTGGCGGAATTGGAGCGCATGGCGCAGGAAGACAAGGAGGAGGTCCTGGAGGTTGCCTCAAAGTCCTCCAACTTGAAGGGGACCTTCCAGAAGGCCCTCAAATGCCGGGCCGCCAGCATGCACGGCATTGTCATGGAGCTGGCGAAGCGGACGGCCACGGACGAGACGCGGCAGCTGCAGGCGAGGGTGGATCGTCTGCAGGCGGAGGTCAGCCAGCTACACCAGAAGCTGGCTGAGGCCACGGCCCGGCCTGCCCAACCTGCCCCAGGTCCGGTGGTAGAAGGCTCCTCCTCCCCTGCCGGCCTTGAGGCAATAATCCGCGGGGTTATACTGGAGGAGAGGGCCTTCATCAGAAGCTGCCTCGCAGGCATCGAGGACCGTCTCTTGCCGGAAAAGCGGCTCCGCCCGCCGCTAGCGGCAGATAAGAGCCCACCGCCGACGGAGCCGGAACCTGCGCCTCTGGGAGACCGCGCATCGGGTACGCAGCCCCAGGCCTCGAAGCCCTCCAAGGGCAAAGGTAAGGGCAAGAGGACCACGGTGGCCTCTCAAACGCCCACCACGAGCGCGGAGGCAGCGTCTGGGTCGTCTGCCACTCCAGCAGCCCCCCGAAACTCGCAGGGGGAAGACGCCCTTCTTCCCTCCACCACCCCGTGCAACCAGTCGTGGACGGAAGTGGTCAGGGGGGGAAAGGGGAAAAAGTTCACCCCCAAGCCCGCTGCGACTGCTCCTGCAGCCAAAAAAGCTCCAGCCGGCGGGAGGAAGCTGGTTCCTCCCAAAACCGCGGCCGTCGTGGTGACCATCACCCCGGAGGCCGTGGAGCGGGGCGAGACGTACGAGTCCGTCCTAAGACGGGCTCGTACCAACGCGGATCCCTACCGGCTGGGGATCGCCGGCATAACGTGCCGCCGAACCATAGCCGGGGCTCGAATTTTCGAGTTCTCGGGGGAGCAGCGCGGCACAAACGCGGACCTCTTCGCAACAAAGTTGCAAGAGGTCATCGCGGATGCGGCAACGGTCGTCAGGCCTGTAAAGACCGCAGCCTTGGAGGTGATCGATCTCGATGATTCGGTCACCAAAGAGGATGTGGTGGCGGCCGTTGCGGCGGCTGGAGGCTGCCTCGCTGACGCGGTGAAGGGTGGAGCCATCAGGCTCGGCCGCCGCGGCATGGGTACCATCCGCGTCGAGTGCCCAGTCGCCACGGCTGGGGCCGTCCTTTCTGCGACCAAGGGACGGCTGCTTGTGGGCCTCAGCTCGGCTGTGGTCCAGCCACTTGAAGGCCAGCCTATGCGCTGCTTCAAGTGCTTCGCTTTTAGCCACACCCGAGCCACGTGTCCCTCCAAGTTCGACTGGGGAGACTCTTGTTTCCAATGCGGGCAGGAGGGACACAGGAGTGCCGCTTGCCACGTCGCCACGCCACACTGCGCGGCGTGTGCCGCCAGTGGCCGCCCCGCGGACCACAGGATGACGGGCAGGAGCTGCAAGCCTCCCGCGAGGAAGGGAATAGTGCCGGCGCAGGTTCGCCCTGTTGCTACCACCGCCGCCGCCGTCGTCGCCGCTGTAGCTGCATCGGCAGTAGCTGAGGAGGGGGATGCGATGTTGGAATAATCGTTTCCGACTACCGCATCCTCCAGACGAACGCCAACCACTGCAGAGCGGCCCAGGACCTGGTGGTGCAGGTCATGGCCGAGTGGCTGGTGAACGTAGCGGTGGTCGCCGAGCCCTACTCAATCCCCGGCAGCTGGCTGGGTGACGAGGACGGCTTGGTGGCACTAGCGGCGCGGTCTTCCACAGTCCCCTCCCCTCTCGCTATTAGAGAAGGGACCGGGATACGTGGCCGCCGCGTGGGGAGAATTAGCCCTTGTGGGCGTCTATTTCTCCCCAAACCGCCCTCTTCAGAACTTCGAGAACTATCTCGGAATCCTGGCTGCCGTGGTTGACAGGGCGGCGCCGCGTCAGGTCTCCATACTGGGAGACCTGAATGCCAAGTCGGTGACCTGGGCTCGTGGATGTCCGACCACCGCTACGTGCGGTTCGACATCTCCACCGGTGGCCCTGGAGAGACGCGGCCCCCCCTCTGTGCGATCACCGTTCCCGCGGTGGGCTCTCACCCGCCTGGACAGGGAGGCGGCGGTGGAGGCGGCGTTCATCCAGGACTGGCTTTCGCCACCTTCCGCTGGCCTGGATGTGGACACCGTGGCGGGGCACCTGAGGGAGTCTCTGACCGAGGTATGCAACTCTAGCATGCCTCGGTCTTGTCGAACACCACCCAAACGCGCCGTACACTGGTGGTAGGTGGAGCTGGCGGGGCTTCGAACAGCGTGTGTGGAGGCAAGGAGGGATTACACGCGGAGCCGGCGGCGGCGTCGACGAGACCTCGCCGAGGAGGACCACCTCTATGAGGTATACATAGATGCAAAAATGGTCCGCGAATGATGCCGACATACAACAATCAAACAAGCAACAAGATGGCGGAGGAGGAGGCGGACGGACGGCCGCGCGGCCGGGGTAGCCGCAGGCGTCACAGGGGCATGAAGGAGTTGCAGGGGGGGTACAAACGTCATATATCATTTTCCCGCTGTCATTCGTGTGTCTCTGTTTTTTGCCTAGAACATTACGGGACCAGGTATTAGAAAACGCCATGGCACATAGTTCGCATAGTACATACAAAGAAACTCAGTAGTGCCAACATTGATTTATGTATAATAAAGTCAATAGGTGCCAACCAAAAAATAAAATCCTTTTGGATGCGTTCAAACACCGAATTAAGTTTTTCAAGAGTCGAAAGTAACCCGAAAATTATTAAATTAATGTTGTAACAATTTATCAAAATACTTATTGCTATAATCGAAAGTACACACAGGAAATACTTACACAATCAGAAAATTAAGAAAATTGTTTAAAAAAGTACCTACCCACTAGGCTGTACCTATGCCAGAAAAAGTGGGTAGTTGCATTAGGCGCAGCAAATCGGCAAAGTTCTCTTCGCTCATCTTTCTTTACCCATTTTTACGTACGTGCGAACGTCAGCTTCGGGTCGGGTTTCGTCGGCGTGCGAATTTATAAAAAAAAAAATATCAATATCATAAACTGGAAGCTGGCTAACAACTTGAGTAAAGGAAATACATCGAAATATCATATTTGTGAAGAAACTGGTAAGTTTTCAAATAGTTACTAGTGATTGTGTAGGTAAAGATTTTTCAGCGAAGAATTACGTTTTCCTGGTTAGGAGTTACGTTCTTCTGGTAGGTAAGACTGATTCACTTGTTATCGTTAAAAAGCAGATCTGTCTTCTGTACCAGAAGATTATCATCATTGGAGCCGCCAAGCTGCACAAAAGCCGCGACAGATGCGCCATTTCGCACAATATGGCGGCAACTGAGGTGGCGTTTCCAATAAAAAAATAATTGATGGAGTTTACATCCTTGGTATTAACTTCTTGGATTTGCCCTGTATCGTATTGGTAAAACAATTGTTTTGTAAGTTTAATTTGTTAGAGAAAAAGTGAGTAGATACGCACGGCTACAGATCAAGCTATACATTTCCAGTATAAGCTGATCTCACATTGTCTAGGATTTCCTTACAATGAGAGGTGCCATCGCCGCCGCCAGAGACTCGGCGAGAGCGGAGGTGCTGGAGGGTCTCGACAACGACCCCTATGGGAGACCATATAAGGCGGCGCGCAACAAATTGCGCCCCTTTGGGTGTGTTGCGACGCAGCCCGGCCACAGTCGATTTCGTAATTTATAGACGTATCAATTAAATGTTCTTAAATTGTTCTTGCAGTACCAATGAATAGATTAAATGTACCACAAATATATCTTGTTAAAAAAGCACTTGTTTGTGGCCGGGCAGTACCGTATACGTTGCAGCCCGGCCACGTGTATATTTTCTGGTAGGATGCTCAGAATGTTCTAAAATATAAACCAAATAAATGTTCCTTTTGCGTTCTTTATTTTTTTCAATGAAATATACTAAGAAAAACGCTTATTTAAACAAGAAATGATTTCAAATAAGAATTTGCACTAAGCGCCTGTAGAACTAAAATAGCACGTCTGCTTATTTGTGCAAAGGACAATGGGTGGATTTGGTACAAATGTCCAACACTAACGAGACCTATGTACCTAAATAGTCCGCTAAAATATAGAGTAACTTTCATTATGAAAGCAAAAAAATATGCTGTGAGTAAAAAGTTATAATAAAACAAAAAAAAAATTTTTTTTCATTGATTTTTTCATTCAATTACTCGGAGGAGCTCATGGCTAAGTAATAACAATCGCACGAGTCGATCCGTCAGGTTAAGCTACGCTTGCCGGGGTTGGTCCGTAGATGGGTGACCATCTTTACATACCGAGACTCCTCCGTGCCTCTTAAAGCACTTTAAACCGTTGGTCTCAGCTGTCATTCGTGGATCTTTGACAGTCGTTACGGGTCATCAGAAGCCCGAAAGTCTGACAACCAGTCTTACCAACGGGTATCGTATTACCCAGTTACTGGGTTATGGAGGTCAGATAGGCAGTCGCTTCATGTAAAATACAGATATTCAGCTGCATCCGGTTAGACTGGAAGCCGACCCCAACATAGTTGGGAAAAGGATAGGCAGATTTTTTTTTCGTTCAATTACATTTGTATTCGTCACTGTCACCACCACCGGACCAGGGTTTTGAGCGATAGCACGATTTTTCGTCTCTTTTGCACCTACAGAACACAACCGTACGGATCGTGCGCGCTATCAGCTGTTAGTCCGTTACTCTGCCTCATGTTACATGAAGGTACTACCGTATCGACGTAGGGCAGAGCTCCCATACGACTCGCGACCGCACTTCATCGACGGAGGTGGCACCGCCTGCCGCGGCGTGGAGCCCCGCATCCATGTACCTTGGGCTGCATCAGTTGGGCACCCCAGTTATATTAAAATTAACTTTGCTACAACTTTGCAATTCAAACGATACATTCCTTAAGAATACAAAAAGTGTTTCACATACCCGGACGAGTTCGAACCATCGAATCATTGGTTATACAATGATTACCGCGAGCTCTTACCAATTAAGACAGTTACAGTTAGGTAGTTATTAACTCAATGAATTATTATCAATCTACTTGGCGTTATAACTCTGTCTCTGTCTATGAAATCGTAGTGATTGAATAGTTTGTTATTAGAGGGTAGTCAGGCATACATTTTACTAATCTATAATGAAGTTGCCGTCCGATGAGTCTAGTTTTGCTTCGCCTGTCGCATTGCATTTGTCTAGGAACCCGTTTGTCTCATTTGGCAAAATGTGTCTATTATAAATCTTTGTACCTAGTTTTGTTACACAATAAATATTATTAAATCATTATTAAAGTATTTTATTTCTTGAACTTTAAAATTCTTTATAAATATTACAAAATAAAATACTTAAAAATAAATAAAAAACAAACAAAATAAAAAAATTACAGGCACGCACGGCACTATCAGAACATAGTCCTACCATCACGACTCACTGTATGATACAGTGCGTACGCAAATGGTAACGGCGCGCAGGCCTCCACGGCTGACGAAGCGCGTTAGCGTGTGTGCTCCACCCTACTCACTGTTATATGGCACTATAAATCGCGGGCGAGTGACAAGTCACTGTTGTTTTAATAGTGTGATTCCGTTGACAGTTTTTGGCATTTCGTTAATTATTATTATTAGTTAAAACTGCTACTACTAACAGGTGCAGGATTAAGCACGTGTGTGCACAGGTGGGCAGTGCCAGCGATACAGAATGTGGTCAAAGGACTATGTTCTGATAGTGCCGTGCATGCCTACTTTTACCGGGATCTCGCGTGCGGTGCCTAGATATTTCGTAGTTATGCGGCCATACATTGCATCTCAAAAAAGGAGTAGGTACGTATAATTTTGTGTTAACTTAGCAACAACCTGAACATGAAGGTACACTAAATCTAGGTACGTACATACATGGATGCGGTGCTCTACGCTGCGGCGGGTGGTGGCACCTCCGTCGACGGAGTGCGGTCGCGAATCGTGTGGGTGCCGTGCCCTACGTCGATACGGTAGTACCTTCATGTAACATGAAGCATAATAACGGGGTCAAGCGACTAACAGCTAATAGCGCGCGCACGATCCGTACGGTTGTGTTCTGTAGGTGCAAAAGAGACAAAACTTCGTGCTATCGCTCAAAACCCTAGTAATTGAACAAAAAAATCAATGAAAAAATTCAAATTCATTTTTATTCGCATTAAACATGGTATTAAAGGTGTTAGGTACATTAAAATTAGTGCTTACATGTTATGCTAAAGATATAGCATGCAAAATTATCAGTTTGTGTTAAGTATCACATAATACTAAGCTATTGTTAGTTTAGTCTCTAAGAATTCTTTAATAGAATAAAATTTTTGTGTATTTAGCCATTTATATAATTTGTGCCTAAATGCTCTAGACGTCAGCGTTTTTAAATTACTTGGTATATTATTATAAATACGTACACACATTGCTAAACAGTTCTTATTATATTTTGTAGATCTAGGAATGTCATTTAATACGAGTCCGAATGGCTCTCTACGATTTCTTGGATACACATCATTTGCAGTTCTAAATAAATCTTTGTTGTTTGATACAAACATACATGTTTCATAAATGTAAAGTGAGGGTAGAGGTAACCAACCAAAAAAAATTTTAACGACAGTATGTTTTTTTTGCTTTCATAATGAAAGTTACTGTATATTTAGCTCACTATTTAGTTACATAGGTCTCGTTAGTGGTGGACATTTGGACCAAATCCACCCATTGTCTTTTGTACAAATAAGCAGACGTGCTATTTTAGTTCTACAGGCGCTTAGTGCAAATTTTTATTTGAAATCATTTCTTGTTTAAATAAGCGTTTTTCTTGGTATATTTCATTGAAAAAAATAAAGAACGCAAAAGGAACATTTACTTAGTTTATATTTTAGAACATTCTGAGCATCCTACCAGAAAATATACACGTGGCCGGGCTGCAACGTATACGGTACTGCCCGGCCACAAACAAGTGCTTTTTTAACAAGATATATTTGTGGTACATTTAATCTATTTATTGGTACTGCAAGAACAATTTAAGAACATTTAATTGACACGTCTATAAATTACGAAATCGACTGTGGCCGGGCTGCGTAGCAACACACCCCCTTTGGTCCCCCGGTGGCCGAGACCTTGGAGCCCTCGTTTCTGGATGGGGTGGTTCAGTCCCTGTTCCCGTGCAGGGACAACTTCACCCCACCAGTGATGAGCCCGCCGCGGGGGATAGCTCCGCCTGCTGAGGAAGACGAGGAGGCCCCTCCTGTCACTGAGTCGGAACTTGGCGCGGCGATTCTTCATATCCGCGCCAAGAAGACGGCTCCGGGCCCGGACGGTGTTCCGGCAAGAGTGGTGGCGATCGCTGCCACTCAAATGGAAGAGAGGTTTCGGGACCTCTTCAGCGCATGTCTTGCATCTGGGAGGTTCCCGAAACCGTGGAAGGAGGGGCAGTTGTGCCTCCTTCGCAAGGAGGGCCGCCCAGAGGACTCCCCCTCGGCATACCGGCCCATTGTTCTGCTCGATGAGGTCGGAAAAATGTTCGAGGGGATAATCGCCGCCCGCCTAAAGAGCCATCTGCGGAGTATCGGGCCGGACTTGTCGGACGCTCAGTTCGGTTTTCGAGCTGAGCGTTCCACGGTGGACGCGCTGGCCCGCCTTAAGGGACAGGTGAAAGGGGCGATGGAAGTGGGGGACGGATTGTTGGCTGTGTCTTTCGACATAGCTAATGCCTTCAACTCCGTTCCCCACTCCACCATCCTAGAGGCGCTCCGATTCCACGGAGTGCCTCGATACATGCGCAGACTGCTGGCCAGCTACCTGGAGGATCGGGCAATCGTCCTGGTAAATAGGACTGGCCAAGTCCGGCGGTACGCCGTTGAAGCCGGTGTTCCGCAGGGATCTGTCGTAGGACCTCTCCTGTGGAACATCGGCTATGATTGGCTCTTGCGGGGAACTCTCCTCCGAGGCACGAGTGTCATCTGCTATGCGGATGACACTCTCCTCACCGCCCGGGGGGGGAACTTCAGGGAGGCGGCCAATTTGGCCTCGGCGGGCGGATCTTTGGTCGCAGGGAGGATCCGCCGCCGAGGTTTAACGGTGGCGCTGCACAAGACCGAGGCCGTGTTCTTCCACGGACCTCGGCAGCGCCCCCCACTGACGCCCACATCTTCGTGGAGGGCGTCAGAATTGAGGTGAAGGCCCAGATGAAATATCTGGACCTTGTACTCGACAGCAGGTGGCGCTTCGGTCCGCATTTTGGCAGGCTGTCGTCGCGCCTGCTGAAGACCGCGGGTGCCCTCTCGTGGCTGCTTCCCAACTCGGGGGGGCCCAGCGCGCGATGCCGGCAACTTTACGCCGGCATCTTGAGGAGCATGGCCCTTTACGGGGCTCCTATCTGGGAGGACTCCCTCCACAGGAGGGAGAACGCCGCACCCCAAAGGGCCATAGCGCAGCGTGTGGCGCGGGCCTACCGCACGGTGGCCTTCGCGGCCTCATGTATTATGGCCGGCACCCCTCCTTGGGAACTCGAGGCGTGGGTGCTCGCCAGAGTATATGAATGGACGGCGGGGCGGAGGGCGAGAGGAGAACGCCCAGCACCGGAAGAGCGGTAGGCAGTCCGGCGGGAGGCGAGGGACGCCATCGTCGTCCATTGGACGGGAGACCTCGCCACCGCAGCCTTCGGCCGCCGAACCCTCGACGCGATTGGGCCAGTCCTGCGAAACTGGCTCGAGCGGTCGCATGGGTTCCTCTCCTTCCGTCTGGTGCAGGTGCTGTCCGGACACGGTTGTTTCGGATCGTACCTGCACCGGATCGGACGGGAGGAGACGCCGTCTGTCACGAGTGTGGCGCGGTAGAGGACACGGCGCAGCACACCCTGGAGGTGTGCCCGTCGTGGTTTGAGGCGCGACGCAGTCTCATGGCTGTGATCGGACCGGACCTCTCACTTCCCGGCTTGGTTAACGCCATGCTAGGGGATGAGAGGTCATGGGCAGCAGTCGCCTCCTTCTGCGAGCACGTCATGTCCCAGAAGGAGGCGGCGGAGCGCGCACGGGAGGACGATCCTCACGCGGCACCGCTCCGAAGGCGGAGGAGGGGTCGAAGAAGACGTCAGTATGATACTCATCTCCGACTCCTCCCAGGTGGAGGCCAGCAGGCAACAGGTGTGGGGGCACCCTTGCCTGTATTGCACAGGCCTCCACCAGTGTCGGACGGGAATGGCCAGGTGTTCCCGGCCATTCCCATAGCCCCCTAATCTGGGGGGCATGCGGGGCCCGCCAGCTAGGCGGGCATACGCCGGGAGGGTTGTGGAAGTAAAGGTTGAGCCGGTTTCCCATGGCCCTCCCATCACGGCGATGTGGGAACACCGCTGAGTTTTAGTGGGTATACTGTCATTCCGACAGGAGTCCCACATATCCCGTCTCGTCCCCCACGAGCGGAGATGCGTAACGCATTTCTCAGCGTCAAAAAAAAAAAAAAAAAAAAAGGTTAGGTTGGAAGTATCGAACAGTTCAACAGAATTTTTGAAGAAACTCCATCTTTGTCTAGAAGAAGCAAAAAACCCAAAACAGCTTTGGTGATATATTTAACATGTTCACGGACACAAAACCATTCTCAATAATTTTTGATATGGCACACAAACTTTCCATACAAAGTGGCATCACGTCTGGGGACGGAATGCCACATTACTCGGTTTTAAAAGTATGTGTTGCGCCAGTAACGGTCAGAGACGTAATCGCATGTATTCGAACGTGTTCTTTCAATGTTTGCGTGACACAGGTAACTTGTGTGCACGCGCAGGAGTGTTTGCTGTGGCACTAGCGGTCTGCATTGTAGCCTAAAACGCCACAGAGTCATATCCTTCCTATAAATGCTATGGGAAATAGTCGGTCGTGGACGGAATTCTACTTATGGTATATTATAAATCGCACCTACAGCCGTAGTGCCATATTATGAGGAACATAATTAACATCTCTCGAAGTATTGTCCGTGAACGTGTTAATTAAGTTAAGAACTGGTGAACCCAATACAAGGCTGGCAGATATGTTTCACATAAGAGACCAACTGTAGAAAGAGAAAAGAAAACGGCAAGAGAATGTCTAAAAGTAGAATTTACACCTCTACTTTTGAGTTGGGGTCATGTCACAAGGGAGCAAGTGCTTAGGCGAAACCTTTTTATACCTCAGGCACTGTTCGGAAACAAATGCATAATTATACTTCATGGTACAGTGCTTCTATAAACTCGTGACATGAATGTTTGAGGAACTAACATAAATCATGTGTCTGGCAACACCAAACATAAGTACATCGGCTGTCAATGCTATAATTGAGTTTGAGTTGTGGAACAGTTTTCCTTTTGTACTTTTTATTGTTTTGATTAAACTGCAATAAATTAAGACCAAACTACGCAGAAAGGTTTCAAACATGAGTAATGTAAATCGGAGCGGCACGCGGGAAGTGATTTTTAAAGTTTTCCAGCGATGTTTCGCGGAGCACGAAGCTGGACGAATTTTGTGGGATTTGGATGATGTTTATGGTCGAACAGCATCTATGACGGGTATGTAATGGTGTTATTGTTTGTTTTTAATCTGCCTGAAGTTTCAAATTTGCTGAATTTATGATTTGGAGACCAAACAATACATTGTTTACATTGCACATTTTTAGGTTAGATTGACATTGTAAGTAAGTCATATTATAGTATGACCATAATTTTTGATACATTAAGATGGTACAACTCAGTCCATTCAGGTTTTCTAGCAATTTTGAATTTTAATTAATTGCTTGATGTCAATCAGTTATTGTTCCCATTACATTTTTTTTTTTTTACTTTTTTACAGGAAAATCAGAGAGTACAGTTAGACGGATAGTCAACGAAGGTTTTAAGAATGGTGGAAAGTTTGAAACTCCTGGGAAACACAGGAAAGGCCGGCCAAAGAGAGAAATGGATGATTTTAATATTTGTGCATTGCGCCAAAAAATCCAATTCTTTTACACAGTGCAAAAAGAGGTAACAGTTTGTGTCTTTAGTGTGTGTATGCCTAAAAAGGCAACATTTAGCACAATCAACAGAACCCTTTGATATTTCAGGTACCGACCCTCAGAAAATTGCAGGTAATCGCCAGAACTGAACTGGATTTTGATTGTAGTCTTGAAGTTCTCCGTAAAATTGTAAAAGCAATAGGGTTTACCTACAAGAAATGCCAAAATAATAGAAAGGCTCTATTGGAACAATCACATATTGCTGCAAAGCGAGAAGAATAGTTGAAGATCATAAAAAAAAATCGACATTTGCCAGAAGAATTAAGAAAAGATATAATTTATCTCAATATTATAAATGTGAAAGTTTGTATGTCTGTCTGTCTATTTGTTACTTCATAAATCAAAAACTACGGGACCGATTTGCGTGAAATTTGGCATATGGGTAAAGGGAAACCGGGATATTATGCTACTTTTTATACCACGAGAACATGAAATACTTGGCGAAGCCGCGGGAACGCTAGTTCACAATAAATAAGAACCTATTTATTTTTCCACCAGGTCACAAAATGTTGGCAATCTCTAAACATCGAAGGTGTCACAAAAGACATATCCAAAGGAAAGCGATTCATTATAGTCCATGCTGGAAGCGAAAAGGGGTTTGTGCCAAACTGCCTCCTTATATTCACGGGTAGAAATAAGCTAGAAGACTACCACTCAGAAATGAATGCGCATAACTTTACCAAGTGGGTTAAAGAAAAGCTTATCCCGAATCTTCACGAGCCTTCTATCGTGGTTATGGATAATGCGCCCTACAACTCCGTCGTGACTAATAAGGCGCCCACCTCTAGTTCCCGCGTAGACGAGATAAAACTGTGGCTGTTAGAGAATAACATTGATTTTGATCCTACACTCAGGAAGCCAAATTTACTGAGTTTAGTGAAAAAAAAACAAACCCCGCCCCATCTATGCCATTGATGAACTTTTAGGAGAATACGGGCACTCAGTGGTACGGCTTCCGCCGTATCACTGATATTTGAACCCTATTGAGCTCATTTGGGCTAACCTAAAACAAAAAGTAGCAGCACAAAATGTTGGGTCACGCAATGTGAAGCAACTTGCTGAAGAGGCTTTCAACAGCATCACACCTGAAACGTGGAAAAACTGCTGCCATCACGTCGAGACGCTCGAAAAAGAATACTACGAGCGAGGACGTCACCTGTATAGAGACATAGACGAGTTGATTATTCGCTTAGGCAATGATAGCAGCAGTGGTGACAGCAGCTGTAGTGATCACAGCGCTGCTGATGAAAGTGGCAACGAAACGTTTCTTGGTGTTGAATATTTGGAATCCGATGATGAGAGTGATTAATCTTAGTTTTTTTTTTAACTATTATAATATTATTCTGGTTCAATTAAAAATGCTTAGTAAAACTTTTCGTAAGCAGAGGTACACACGGCTACACATCAAGCTATACATTTCCAGTTTACATTGACCTCTCACTGTAAGGAAATCCTATACAATGCGAGATCAGCTCATACTCGAAATGTTTATATTGATCTGTAGCCGTGCGAACCTACTGTAAATAAAACAAACAAATTATGACTATAATAATGTGTCTTATTTATTTACTCACCTTACACACTATATAGGGTTGCTACATGCATGTCATTAGCGCCATCATTTAATGTCACGACTTTATAGACAAACTGTACCTATGTACAACATACAAAAAAGTAGCAACTTGCTCTTCCAAAGATTGAGTATAGCCATCACAAGTTCTTAAATCTACTAAAACCATTCCTAATAGTCTGTTGTGATGGCTATGTAATTGAAGTAGCAGGTCCCTATTCAGCGACTACAAGTATGTAATGCAAGTATTTTAAAGAATATAAATTGATGATGAGAACAGTGTGCTTCATTGGTTTTTCCAAGAAGGAGACGTTCTCATTAAAGATAGAGATTTCCGAGATGCCCTACCATATGTAGTCTTGTGGCTATGATGCACATATGCCTAAATCAGTTACAAGAGGCGAAACTCAATTGACAAAGGCTGACGCAAATGATTCCCGATTAGTGACGATTTGTCGATGGATCGTGGAAGTAGTGTATGGCCGCTTCAAGAGAGATTTTAAGATATCCAGGCAAGATTATTTTATCAAAGCTCTGCCTATTAAGCAAGATGATTTTAGGAATGCCGCAGCCATTACAATGCTTTCCACGACCCAATCACTGACAACGTTAATGCTTCTGCTTTTGTGGAGAGAATTAACAATAGAATTAATATTAAAAAACCTGTCTCAAACAGTATGTGATTGCCCAAAACCTCAATAGCCGATAAGTTTCGCTTCAAAGTATGTCTGCAGAATTAACTAATGTAAAGTAATTTCCACGGTTTTCTGAGGATGTTATGAATGCGTTAGGAACGTACCAATTAATTTCATTACACATTTAACTATACCTTCTCAGTAACCTCACCTTTTTCTCCCTCGGGAGCATGTTCGGGTTATTCATCGAACAATAATAAACATGTCAGCATTATTGCGACACCGCGCTCTATGCCTTGATCATTTTATGTATTACCTAAGTAAAGCAGTCAGTAAGTAAAGTACTCACCTCATTCACCACATTAGTTTTACTGAAATATAACTTTCTTTATAATCTTTAATCTTAATTTATCTTAATCTCACCCCAACCCCGAACAAGTGTTTCCGTGGCATAATTTTCGACCTCCACCCAGGCGAAGCCGCGGGCAAAAGGTAATAAGTATATAATAATTCACCACATTTATCATGCCAGTACGCGCGTTTGATTCCAAACATCGAAACATCGGAACAACAACACATCGGAATATCGGAATCGAAACATTACACTTTCTTTATTTAAATTGCGATTTTTAAGCAGCTTCTCGTCAATGCTAGCTGCATTGAGATTGTGCAGTTCAGAGTTCTTCTGAATCTTCCCATTTTGAAGGGCAGCCCATCTCAGATCATTGCAAAAATCTAAAACGATGTTTTGAAACCTGTTATCTTTATATTTTACTAGCTTGGCTTCGCCCACGTGTAAGTAGGAACGTATCCCAAGGGAACGTACTACCAGAATAAAAATTGTCCTATGTCTGAACTCAGGTCATCGCCTATCTGATCCGATAAGGCGAGAAAAGGTAACAAATAGACCGATATAAAAAAACACGTTTTCTAGTTTTACCACAGACTGAAGTTTAAAAAGCTTATTTTATTCACTAAAAACAGTGAATAAAAAGCACTTTTACTCACTGTTTTGATGTTTGAAAATGGAACACACCAATGTATTCGACCACAGATTTAGAGTACCTAGGCTAGATACGGCATGTTATTAGATAGTATGAAAACCGAACGTGTCATCTTTTTAACCGACTTCCAAAAGGAGGAGGTTCTCAATTCGTCGGAACCTTTTTTTTAATTTTTTTTTTTATGTATGTTCCCCGATTACTCGAAAATGGCTAGACCGATTTGGATTTTTCTTTTTTTGTTCGAAAGGGTATACGTCCCAAGTGGTCCCATGATCATCAAGTCAGGATCTGATGATGGGATCCCATGGAAATCGAGGGAAACCCTCAAATTTTATGGGCACACCTATATCGATTTCGGTATTTTTTATAGTAACTCGTGCATTTGCTCTCGGAAAGTACCATTCGGTGAGCTGGAACTGATGATGAAGACCACAGAGGGCCATCGGAAATACTCAATTATATCTAAGTATATAACAGGTTGCGATTCGATTACTTTAATATGGTTTATGCTCGTCAAAATAATGGTAATGATGACTTCACCATGAGCTCCATTTCTCCTGGTCCTTACTAGGAGAACTCCTCAACAAATAACGGCCCTGCATCGGGAAAAGCAACATTTTGTAAAACGTGATGAGCACCTGACATTGGGTTATTGAAACTTAGATAAATTACAAACTGAACCACTAAAAAGTGAAAAATAAAAACTTTTTTACAAAAACAAAAACCGACTTCCAAAAAAAACACTACAAAGTGAAAAATAACTTTAATTTCGGAAGTCGGTGGCAAAAAACTAAAATACAGATCCAAAGACACCGACTTCCGAAATTAAAGTTATTTTTCACTTTGTAGTGTTTTTTTTGGAAGTCGGTTTTTGTTTTTGTAAAAAAGTTTTTATTACTTACTAACACCTCCGCTTATCAAGTACAATACAGAAAATAACTGTAAAAAGGTAAAATACCAACTTTTTTCCTGAAATAATAGTGTTTAACAGACCCTAAACTTTTGGTCGAAATGTCTGCTGCAGGGACTGAAAACGGTAAAGGTATAAGGGTATGGTACCGGTATAGCATTATGATACAGTTTTGATTTAGCGGTAGACCCAAAAAGGCAGAGAATAACGGTTGTGGTACCGTTAAAAAAAATATTATACCTGTATTATTTTACGGTATCGTTTATACCCTTATATTACTAGTACCTTAACCGAAATAATTTCGGTACCGAAAAAATCTATGACATAGCATCGAGCTGACAACGTCGCTCGTCATTCCTTAACTCGCGCCACCGGGCACCGTGTTCGCTCTCGCTCTCACCTCTGCAGTGCAGCGCAGGCGGCGAGTAGCGACGCGACGTTGCCAGCTCAAACGAAAATCGTGTCGAGTTGTTCGCGATCTCAGTCAGTTGTATTTGCAATAGGTATCTGAGCGAACGCATTCAAGTTATCATTATAAACATTCACATTTAATTTATTATTATAGATTAAGTATTAATTTCACCTGTAGCATTGAACTATAGTACATACCTATCATATTTATTTACATACGTAGGTATAGGTATGGGAAGAAAACGAAAGAACGCTGTTTATTCTTTCTTTTCCTACGACAAAACGTCAAAAACATCAAAATGTTTAGTGCCGGGTTGTGAAGCCACCATCAAGGTAAGAACCTATCCTACATAGCTTTTCATGTTTTATCTACCTATGTTAAATTGTATTGTAGGTATGCAGTCTCGACAATATATAAAAATAACTATCGTTAACTTAACGAAATCTGTCGTAAAGCTAAGTACCTATAATGCTCTCAATAGGCGTATTGCCATTTTGGTTTATTTCTAACGTGACCCAAAAACCTAACCCGGTTGCGGGTTACGTTAGGAACTGGAAAAAAACTATAAAATTCATTCCCAACGCAAGTTCATTTCATAACCTGAACCGATTTCACCCGATACACTATTCCTAAAGTAACCCGAATTGTAATGTAGGTAGATTTACCGTCGCTTTCTTTCATAGAATAAAAGATAAATATGTGTCAAACCACTTTGATAAGTACGTAAGTACACCTATTAAAGTGGTTTGACACATAATATTTATCTTTTAGGGGGGAGTTACATTTGGAATGAATTTTATCATTTTTTTTCTTGTTCCTAACGTAACCCGCAATCAGGTTAGGTTTTTAGGTCACGTTAGGAATATCCCGCCATTTTACCCCCGCGAATTGGAGGCACGCCGCGTACCTACAGTTTGATCGTGGCTTTAGATGAGAGTCGTTGTTGGGCTGGTTGTTGCTGTTGAGTTGTTTCACGTATATGGTCATGTATAATGGTCACGTGAATAGCGTACCTACTTATAGTAGTTGGCATTTAAAGCGAAGTTTCCGTACCGCGAAATTAAAATTTCCATTTTTTTTTTAAATTGCACCGATCGCGACTACAACCATATACTTATCTACTAATTTAAAACCATTATAACCATTCAAATAAAGCAATGAGTACACAGATTAGTAAAATATATATATTTCATTAAAAAATTAGGTACTTATCATATCTATAGACTTATTGCTTGCGTTGAATGCTTGTAATGGTTTTAAATCAGTAGGCATACTATGGTTGTAGACGCGACCGGTGCTTTGATGAACATTCTACCAAACACAGACCTGCAATATGCAAAAGAGGATAGGAAATTTTGAATTTCGCGGTTTTCACGGACACTCCACCTTAAATAAATATTAAATTTAATATACCTATTCTGCGTTACTCATTTTTCAGGGCGAGCACGGAACAAACTTGTTATATCATTTGTCGTCCAAACATCGTGAGGAATATAACATAGTCAACGACCGAAACAAATTGAACAAAAGTGATGAATTGACAGAGACAAATGATGAAAATGATCTTAATATTTCAAATAATAGTGACTGCCCAGACAATAACAATAAATCTCAAAAAACTAGTTCATCTAAATTTACGTATTTACAAACGCAGTGTGTTAACTTAGTAACAGTACATGGAAGGCCATTTTCGTTGATGGACGATCAGGCATTTAAAAATATCATAGCAATGACAGCCATAAGCCCCAGAGAATCTCAAACTTTGAATTCACACTCAATAAAAAAATTTATATCAGAGAAGGCTGAAATTGTGCGAAAAGACATAGCTAAAGGTGTCAAAGGAAGGTTAATTTCATTAAAAATTGATAGTGCTACTCGACTAGATCGAACATTTTTTGCCGTCAATGTACAGTATATTGAAAATGCCTCAGTAGTAATTAAAACTTTAGGTGTGACAGAGATGTGGGACAGAAGTACATCAGATTATCTACGAGAAAAGTTATTATATATCTTGAGAAAATACCAAATAAATGTGGATCAAATTTTTACGATTACATCAGATAATGGGGCCAATATGTTGAAATTGACTCGCTCGATGAACGATATTTTGAAAGGAGATATAAGTGACGATGAGGATTCGGATCCAGAATGCAGTGACCAATTATTAGATATAAATTTTCAGTCCGATGATGATGTCCCATATGAAATCACAACAGTTCGTTGTGCTGCACACTCACTGCAGCTTGCTATTCAAGATGCGCTAAAAGAAGACGAATCCCTTCCTATAATTGAACATGCGCGCTGGATTGTTAGAAAACTCCGAACGCCTACTATGAAAAATTTTATAAAATCGGCTAAAAAAAATAAAGCCATTTTAGATAATAACACACGATGGCATTCAACTTTTGATATGTTAGAGCGTTTGAAAACTTTAAAGGATTTTTGCTCTCAAGTCTCTGGAGAAGCGTTGTATTGTTCTCACACTTTTTGGGATGCTACTGATGATTTACTAAGTTCTCTGAGGCCAGCTAAAATGTGCACTAAGAAGCTACAAGAGGAACAGCTTACTCTGAGTGATTTTTTTCACGTTTGGACAAAATGTTATTTAGACACTTCACACGTGCAAACACCTCTTGCGCAACAGATATGTTTATTTATGAAAAATAGACAACAAATTTTGATGACAAATCCCACATTACTTAGCGCATTGTATTTAGATCCCAGGTTTCAAGTCGTGTTATCAAGCGAAGAGGAAGCTTTAGCTGTACAACATTTAAATGTTACTTGGCGACGAATTTTGAAAATTCAAGCCAAATATTTAAATATTAATCAAGAAAGCGAAGAAAATGTCTCTCTTCCAAGTACGTCCTTGGCAGCAGATGAAAACGATGAAATTGAACTAATGTTGGCACAAACTGAAAGAGAAAAAAGACATGAACAACGTGTTCGTTATATTAATACTCGGGCTGATATTGTAAATACATTACAAAATTTCTCGAATCATGCTCGTCTACCGCCGAAAGAAAAGATACTTACATTTTGGAAAGAAAAAGCTTTGTTAGAGCCTCAATTATATTTGCTATCACAGGTGGTGTTTGCAGTGCCAGCCACGCAAGTTAGTGTGGAACGCCTTTTCTCCTCATTGAAATTCGTTCTTAACGACTTACGTTATAATTTAAACGAAAATATCGTAGATGATGTTTTAGTTATTAGAAATAATAAATAAATACCTGTATGTACAAAGTGAAGAAATGAGGTAAGGATTATAACTTACTTTAGATTTAAATTATTTTAGTGAGATTTTACTTTCTTGAAAATAGATAGGGGACTTTATAGTCACCAAACAATGGTTGTGGCATTTATTTAGTTATTATCCTTAAAGTATTTTCTATGATTTTCACATTATGATAAAACTACAATTTAACGAGTTAAAAGCGACGTATATTTTGGGTTTACATTGCGAATCTATACTGCGAACACGATTACTGAAAAGTAGTCTAAACATCAGTGTAAACCCAAAATATATATCGCCTTTAACTCGTTAAATTGTAGTTTTATTATAACCCTTATCTCATTTCATCACAAATCACAACAGTTTGTACAGTCAACTTCAGAGGTCAGTGGTAATAGTTTTATAGAAAAATCGTACTTATTACTATTGAGTTAAGGTGCATGACAGTTACCACTAATGTGCAGTTTACTGTACAAACTGAAAAGATTTACGATCTTTACATTACCTACTTTTTAATATTATTTTACTAAATTACTTCCTTTCTAAATAATGTTTCAATACATTTGGCATTTATTTTTCTAGTTGTAAAAATGAGTATTTCGAGCTTATTAAAATGAAAATTATGACCTTGACCATCGTGCACCTTATATGTTTCGAGAAAAAAACCTTACTGTATTTCATGTTCTAAAAAAATAAAACATTTTACATATGTCTGTATTATTATTTATTATATCAGTTAAATCATTATTTATATAATTATGTTTACCATGTGTTTAAAGACTTGGTATTCTTAACCTTCCAGTTCTGATTCAGTTACAGGAACGTCTTCAGAGTGCTTTCCTTCTAAAGAATGTAGAAATCCTATTATTCTTGAGTACACACGTGCTCTCATACAAGGTTCTATATTTTTCATCTCTTCTCTTATAAATAAACTAAAAATGTCATTTCTTTGATCCTCTTCTCGATGGATAGCTATGCAGTGGGAACATCCAACTTGTTGCTTTTTTTTCTCCAGGTGTTTTGTTACTTTTGGATGGAGAATTGAGGGAGATTGTGATCGTTCCGAGTTCCCTAAAATATCTGGCGAGTGATGACGCTTTTTTGCTGGTTCTGAAATAAATAATTAAATGAAAACATGTTAGTTGGTACTTACCGAATTATAAATAACTAGCTTTTGCCCGCGCAGCTTCGCTTCCGTTCTTCCCTACTCTACCCTACCCTAAACTACTCTACACTACTGTACACTACACTACTGTACATTACACTTCTCTACACTACTCTACCCTACTCTAATCTACTCTACCCTACTCTAATCTACTCTACCCTACTCTACCTTACTCCACCCTACTCTACCTTACTCCACCCTACTCTATCCTACTCTACACTACTCTACTTCCTTAAAAAACTACTTACTTAAAAAAAACCGTTTAAACCGTCCCTAGAGTATCACTAAAACCAAAACCAAAATAAGTCATCTCCGTTCTCAAGTTTTAGCGAGACTAACGAACAGCAATTCATTTTTATATATAAGAAGAAGATTGAAAGTTTACGATAAATTAGGTTTATTCCTAACGTGACCCTAAAACCCAACTCGGTTGCGGGTTACGTTAGAAAATGGAAAAAAATGATAAAATTCATTCCCAACGTAACTCCCATCATAACCTGACCCGATTTGACTCGATATACTATTCCGTATTGTAATGTAGGTAGGGTAGATTTACCGTCGCTTTCTACATTATAATTTTGTTAAAGGTAGGTAGGTACTAGGAAAACAGAATCATGAAGAAGATACCACGTAATATAAGTACAATACTATTGGATAAATTTTGCGTTTTAATACCTACTTCATTACTATATTGTCCTGGTAGGACTTTAGTCATATTACATATTGACATATTTTTTTTGTTTATTATTTAACCAAGGTGGGTCTTTGTCGCCGAGCCGCCGCCGTGTATTTTGCCCACGCGGCGCTCATATCTACTGCTTAGGGGTTTGTTTTGACATACATCTACATAAGTACTTACTTTTATCCATCTTGGCGACAATCTAGTAGTATTTTGTTTGAACAAAAACTGCTCACAACACACGCGTATACACAGACGACACGAGCAAAACAATCTACGTGGCACGAATGTCAGTATAATAATATTTTTGATCAAGTACTTACCATTGCATGCCTCAACTAGCGCGGGCGGCAGGATACATGGAAAACCTCAATTTTATTATTTAAATATCTAAAAAAAATAATGATACCGCAATATTACGATACCAATATAAACCGGTACCGTTTCTTTAAGGTATCGAAATTTAAAGGTATGACGTCATACCGCTTACCGTTTTAACCAGTATTTTTTCGGTTATTCAGTCCCTGGTCTGCTGGCATTTCAGCTGCCTTCAAATAAGCAATTTTTACAAAATGTTTAGATCTGCATTGAGAAATTGGGTCTGAAACCAATTTCTGCGCACTCTAACTGTCATTAAATAGGACAATTGGTTCTGAATTTCCTACAATGTCACATCTCAGATTTTTTGTAAATATACTGCCTCTTTACATGCTTCTGACATAGAAATGTATTCTGCTTCCGTTGAGGATAATGCTGCAAGGCTCTGCTTTCTACATTCACTACACTCTCGATACGAAGTAGCTAGATCCACTGACATGTACAGAATACACAACCTTACCGCCTTTCAAGCCTCCTGATCTAAGAAAACTTATACTGTAAGCAATATCAGGCCTGGTTAAAACTGTGTTTGTTTCTATGACAACTAATAGGAAGTTTAATGTATTTAAATTAAACTTCCTAGTAGTTGTCATAGAAATGGATAATCTTTACAACCATTCTGACTAAAACTAAAACGGGGACTAAAACGGCCACTTTGGCAGAATCATAATAGCAATTAATATTGACTCTTAAGCCTAAACATTGTTTTAACTGAATTAGAAAAAAAAAACCAGCTAAGTGCGAGTCGGAACACGCACGATAAAGGATTCCGTAGTTGGAATGAATTTATCCCAAAAACAAACTTAACATTGTAATTGAAAAACATGTTTTCCCGTACATCAATATACGTCACGGTCAATTCTCCAACCGCAAAAGTTTGTAATTGCAAAAAAAAATGTGGTAGCAGAAATTAACGATTTTAGAACTTTTTCCATTACTTGTGCTGTGAGACCTTGCTTCTTGTCAAATTTCATGATTCTAGGTCAACGGGAAGTATCCTATAGGTTTTGATTTATTTGCGAGTATAAAAATATGTCGCACTAGCACTTCCTGCGTGGATGTCGGAAAATATCTCATGGGAACGTACTACCGGGAATTCCTTCCTTACTCCTTGTCTACATTGTAAAGGTCGCACTCTGTGCAAAACTTCAGCTTTCTAGGTCCAAGGGTTTGGGCTGGGCGTTGATGAGTCAGTCAATCAGTCAGTCAGGACTTCTCGTTTTATTTATACTCGTTTAGATAAATGGCCGTATTTTTTGGCTCGAACAACAATACCCTCCTTTTAAACGAAGAGTTTACACTGTAAACTCTTCGTTTAAAAGGATGGTATTGTTTTTCGAGAGTATGTATGTATTTATGTAATGTATGTCTATTCTTTGGCACGCTCTGTAGCCTAAACGGCTTGATGGATTTTAACATAAGAGGTGTCGTTAGATTTGTCTTAATTGTGAGAGTAACATACAGTATATAAATAATAAATAGCCTATCTGAATATACAAAACAAAGAAAGGGGAATGTTTTTTTTAAATAAAAAACAACAATATTGGTATCGAATAAAAGTTAGTAATGTAATACATTACTAACTTTTCCAAATATATATTAATAAAACTTAAAAGATGTAAATAAAAAATCAATAAATAAATAATCAATCCGACACATTATCTCCGGGTGTTCTCGTCTAGCTAACGAAGAGTACTTGCATAGACACAACCTTGTAGCCAGGATAATCCATCAGCAACTTGCTCTGAAATACAGCCTTGTAGAATCGGAAGTACAGTACTATAGGTATGTCCCCGACCCAGTTCTCGAAAATGGAAATATCACATTGTACTGGGATCGATCCATCATCACTGACAGGACTATTGTTGCCAATAAGCCTGATATAGTGGTGGTGGATCGAACAGAGCGGCGCGCAATGATTATTGACATAACGGTCCCGCATGACGGGAACCTCGTGAAAGCCGAGAAAAATAAACAAATCAAGTATCTTGACTTGGCTCGCGAGGTTGTCGACATGTGGGATGTGGACTCAGCGATCATTGTGCCGATAGTCGTATCAGCCAATGGCTTAATTGCTAAGAGCCTCGACCAACACCTAAGGAGGCTCTCGTTGGGCAGCTGGATCAAGGGCTTGATTCAGAAAGCGGTGCTTCTGGACACGGCCCGCATTGTTAGGAGGTTCCTCTCCCTGGGGCCCTGACCGCCGGTAGCTTGGACCCTGTTCCCGATACCGGTGGGCTACTATTTTTTATATTTTTAAATGTTTTTTATTTAATTTTTTATATTTAAAAATATAACTTATATGTTTGTAAATGAAATAAAGGAAATAAAATATAATATATATTCCTAGAAGCCGACGTGGCATGCATCGAGATGTGGTCGCGGTGGACTCTTCGGGGAAACCGAAGGTTTTGTCTGTGCAATTATGGATGAATTTATCATGACAAATAATAAATCGGAAGTACATTGTCACGGACGGTACGGTTGACATCTGTCGGGCATGCCACCGTCCCGGTGAATCAATTGTTTCCGGTTATTCTCGTCTTGCTAACGGCGAGTACTTGCACAGACACAATCTAGTGGCTAGGATTATCTACCAGCAATTTGCCTTGCGGACAACCTAGTGGAGTCCGAAGTACCATATTACAGGTATGACCCCAAGTAGCACAAAACTGCATTATAAGATGTCACAAGAGGTAACATCGGTAACTTTAGCACTTATGAAGAGTTATTATAGGACACTCGACTTGCAATAGGTGAAAAGTGAGCTTTTACCTGAATAAGAACGTTATTATGCGTCACGGAGACCACACTGTAACGCTTGCAGCGTTAATATAGGTAACAAGTTCAGTATTATACAGCTTTAAGCAATTTAAAGGATTTTTGTGGACTTTAACTAAGCTATATTCTGAATTTAAGACCACAAGTGTAACCTTAGACAACTTGCATTTTAAGAAAGAACACGTGAGCTACTATAATGTAATCAGTTATTCTGTGGCTTCAAATAACAAAGATATAATGCCTTTTGCTGCACACAGTGGAACTTGTGTAATGTTAATCAGCTTGTTACACGCAATCGTATAATAGCTCTTGTAAAGCCCACATGGTCACTATGGGTGAACATTATACGATGCTAAGTTAAAGCAAACTGCTCTATATTAGCTCACATGTTACCCATAATCTCAGTGAGAGCTGAATACTTGTACTATCGTTGACAATTAATCTACTAGTGCCGTTAAATAAGAGTTTGAAGACTTCTTTATTCAGCGCTTCGTAGGTAAGTAGATAATCGCGTCGTTTAAGATATTGTGATATGTGGAAATATAAAAAAAGGACTGGCGGAATTCGCCGAAAAATTAATGCAGAATATTTGAGGATTCTGAACAGAAATACAGATGATACAGTGAACATTGAACAGGCTACACGTTTTGTGAATAATGGTCCAAGTGTGAATGAAATTTTAGAACCGGAGGGTTCCGTATCCGAAAATGTTGGTGTAAAAGCACCTGCAGATTTAGATGGACTAAACTCTTCAAGTATACAGCGAATGTTAAAAGATAGTGGTAACGTATTGTGCAGTAATGACAATGAATATAGACGGGCAGATAGATCTAACTATTCTGCAAGTTCAGACAGTGACAGTGTATGTAATAATTATGATAAAAAAGAAAAATTTCGAGAAAATATAAGAAAGTGGGCCATTGAAAAAAATATTGCACACACAGCTTTAAGAGATCTGTCAAAAATTATCAATGAATTTATTCCAAATACATTACCTAATGACCCCAGGACTATTTTAGCTACACCCAGACAAATCACCTTAAAAATAATCGATGGAGGTGAATATTGGCACAATGGAATAATAATACCTTTGCAAAAAATATTGCTTTGTTGGGAAGAAGCTCCAGAAACAATTTCGTTGAATATAAACATGGATGGTTTACCAATCTTCAAAAGTTCCAAAAAAGAGTTTTGGCCTATACTTTGCAACGTTTTCGAGAATCCTTGCTACAGACCATTTGTTATTGGCATTTATTTTGGAATAGGGAAACCGAAAAATTTGAATACTTATTTAGAAGATTTTATTAACGAAATGGAAGTATTGCTTCGGGATGGTATTTACATGCAGAATTCTGGAAGAAAGTTCACAATAAAGATACGGTGTTTCATTTGTGACTCACCTGCCAGAGCTTATATAAAAGGTACCTACTGCTCACATCAGTTAGTCGAATTTTAACATATTTGTCAACATGTTATAAGTACCTACTTTTCTATCTGTTACAGGTGTTTGTAATTTCAACGGGAAGAATGGTTGTCTGAAATGTGTTATAGTTGGAGAGTATTCACACACTTCGCATACCGTAGTCTTTGCCGACTCCAGATGTGCCGATAGAACTGATGATGGCTTCCGGAACAAAGCTTATGGTGCGCACCATAAAACTGACTCACCATTGCTAAGACTTCCCATTGATATGGTAAAGAATATTCCAGTCAGCGACTCACTACACCTTATCGATTTAGGTATCATGAAAAGAATGCTTATAGGTTGGCGTGATGGTAATTTTGGAAAATACATCACAAAATGGCGTGCCACTGACATTGAAACAGTAAGGAATTTTTTAAACCAATGTAAATTACCATTTGAAATTCACCGTTCAGTGCGGAACCTCGATTTTTTAGCGTATTGGAAAGCGTCGGAATTTAGATCTTTCTTTTACTATCTCAGCTTAGTTATTCTGCGTGATGTTTTGCCATCTAATGCGTATTCACACTTTTTGATGCTCTACTGCGGAATAACCATTTGTTCCAGTGAAGCTCACCATTATTTGTTACCTGTGTCTGAAGAACTTTTGAGACACTATGTTAAACATTATAAAGATTTCTACGGAGCGGCATATGTAACAAGTAATGTCCACAATTTACTGCACGTTACTGCTGAAGTTAAAATGTACGGAGCACTAAATACTTTTAACGCGTATCCATTTGAGAACAAATTATATATGATCAAGCAAATGCTCAGGGTTGGCAAAAATCCACTGTCACAAGTGGCCAAAAGGTTAATTGAAGATGATGGGAATTGTGTCAAAAATACTGATCTAGAGAAAAAGAAGTACGCTACGTATCCATTTATCTCGAGGAGTAAAAAAAACATCCCCATTTTAAATTATCAAGATTTTAGATTATCTTCAAAAACAGAAGACAGATATTTATTCACAGTACATAATGATATTTTCGAAATAAGTTCGATTGCTGAAGAACTTAATGTTGTGTCCATAAAAGGTTACCGGTTAAATAGCAAAGAGGATGTTTTTGAATATCCTATCAAATCTTCTCGTCTTGGTATATACAAATGCTTACGAATTGGCGATACTACTATGGTTGTTTTAGATCCCAAAGAAGTAAAATACAAATTAGTTTGTATTCCTCATGGAGAATACAACTATTTTATTCCATTAATACATACAATGTAAGAAAATAAAATACTTGAGGTACTGATTATTTTGTACTTTTATTTATTATTTACATCCTTTCCACATAAGAAAATATCACATCCAAATAAAATCACAAAAATAACAATTTTAGGTACCTAGTCGTTCCTGACGTTTATTAATGTTTAAAAGGCAAATTAAAGCTAATCAGTGGACTACTATTTTTATTTAACTAGGAGGTAGTATACACGGTAACATTTTCTTATTTTAAAAAATATTGTGAGATAGGGTAGTTGGTTGGAGATACCCGTTAAGCCTCCTCTACCCGTCTACAGACGCGTCCGCGGACGTTGGCAGATGCATCAGCAGACGGATCACCACGATCCGTCCACACGTCTGTAGGTCGATCAGTCTATGCTTATACTCGACAGACGCAACTCATACGTAAGATTCCAAAAATGGATAATGAGACCGTAGCTGCCGCAGCTATTAATTTATTTAGTACTTTTATAAATATTATGTATTTTACATTATTTATATAAAATTTAAAAATAAATACCACAAAAATAAAAATGTTGTATGTGTACTATTATAACATACATAGTATTTATAAAAGTACTAAATAAATAAATAGCTGCGGCAGCTACGGTCTTAACTCAACATCCATTTTTGGGATGTTATGTGCGAGTTGCCTCTGTCGAGTATGAGCATAGACTGATCGACCTACAGACGTGCAGACGGCTCGTGGTGATCCGTCTGCTGATGCATCTGTCAGCGTCCGCAGACGCATCTGTAGACGTGTAGAGGCTTTCTCATAGTAGGAACATAAACCCTTTTCATTCGCCCGTTATTCATATCTATCTAATAGGAAGTTTTTCTTATATTTAACAAGTAGGTATGTAGGTACCTACATAAAAATTGTTCAAAAATCACACTTAGGAATCTAGTTTAGAGCAATTATTATTAATCAGTCGTTACTTATATCTATTTAGTAGAAATAATTAACATCAGTCATCTTCTCTTGAGTCTAGCATTTAAAACAAAATATATTATAACAAGATTTCTCTTTTACGAAACGTTTCCTAACAATTTCTGTAAATGATTTCACAACTGTTCAAAAATCAACGTAATAAACAAAAACAATAAAAAATAACAAAAACAATAATTTTGTTAAAATGACAATTTTAGTCCAATTTTAGTTGGTGAAGTGATCAATTTCTATGATCTAGCCACGACATATATGTAAAACATGTGTGAGCATGCATTTGTGTGCGTGTGTGCATGTTGTGTCTGCGGTGTACGAGTATGCTTAAGTGTTGGCATAAAAATTAGCATAGGTCCATACTTTCGTCGCTTCTCGTCTGTTCGTTGTTGTCACCATTTGAAGCTGTTTCAAGTTGTTCTCTTTTTTTGCCTGCTTGAGGTTCTTCTCCATTATTACCATTATCTTCATCACCAACTTGAAGTTCTTCGCTGTTATTACTGGCATTATAATGTAATTCCTCTCCGCGGTTTCTACTTTTGCGGGTTCGTTTTGAAGACTGTCGTAACCCTTTCATTAATTTACGTTTAGAAGCATTCCTTATGGCTAGTTTCAAAAACTTTTCGGCGTCATCATCCGTAAAGTTTGAGTCACAAGAATTGACAATTACAAAGAAAAAATTCCTAATGTTCTTGTAATTTTTAAAGGGAATTTTAGAAATTTCTCCCTTGCTACCACCGGACCATGAACACTGACAAAGAAAATTCTTGGAGAAAAGTATGTCCAGTAGTTTGTATGCGCACGTCGTGCCGCTACCCACTTTAGATGAGCACAACAATGATAATGTTTTGGAAAGCTTCTTTTTTTTGGCCTTATCAGCTAGATCCGTTTCCAACATTTCAAATTGCTGCTGGTTTTCAATGGGCTTTATAGAAAAACTTTCATTCTCTTCTTCCGTTCTTAATTGGTCTTGCAGCAATGTAACATTTACTGGTCTTTCCTTCTCCTGAGATATTGATGCTTTTGTTTCCTCCAATTGTATTGTTAAGGAAGCCAGCTTAAGTGCTATTTTTTTTTGATTTTCCACGACTACATTAAGCTTTTCTAACATCGCGGCTTGATTAGCAATCACAGTTTGTATATCTTCTGAGTTGAATACCTGAATCGTGTCTTGCTGCTGACAAAATACATTTGTTGTCAAAGTGTGATTGTCGCTGGCTGACGGTTGTGGATTATCCTGTAACATGAAGTGATTAATCTAAATGATTAAATAAGCACATAAATTTAATTTGTGATGCAAGCACATATTGAGTATTAGTTAGATACCTACTACGTAACAGATACATCACTTCCTTTCAACTAACACGGAACATGTACGCATCGAAACATTACTCTTTATAATATTAGTTTAGACTTTGGAAATCCACGGGAATGAAGTCGCAAAGTGCTAATAATTTACGTATACCTGTTCTGGTTAATATAAACTTTAATTATTGTGAAGTATCTTTTAATAGCTGGATCTTAAAGTCATAACTTACTACAGACACTACAACATCAAACAAAAATCTTACCAATTGTGTCAAATCTTGCGCCAATGCGTCGAAATTTATTTCGCCATCAGCGGCATATGGATTCGATGTTCCCGGCACGCTGCAGTGGGCATTGTCGTCGGTATCCGTATTTTGTTCCATTCGACGCAATTCCTTATCTGCCTCTTCGTATGTAGGTATAAAATTTCTCTTTAAAACACATTTGTACGAGTTCCATTCTGGTCCTGGACTAGAATGACCGTCTTTTATTAATTTAGATGCAAATTTGATATTTTTTGGTGGCCAGCGGACAATCCCTTTCGATTCCCACAGCGTGGGAACGATGGTCAGTTTAGGTACATCGTACTCGATCGTCTGTACTATTTTAAAAGCCATAATATTTCTCTGAAAAAAAACAATTGATAATTAAATAGGTATAATGTACGTAATTTCTTTTTTACCTATCTACTGTGTATGGACTGTTCCATCCCAACGCTCCATGCATAAAACTAAATAAGACGTACCAACTGGAATTAGTTCACGATTGAAATAATACGTCTGTGCACGAATGAAAGTAACGGTAAGTCCAATCCGCGATACACACCCGACTGCGGTCCGTCGCACGTCGGCCGATAGGATAGCGAGACGAGGTGTGTCAAAGGCAAGGAGGGGGGTGCTCCCGCGCCTCACCTCATAGGCGTACATTACACGGTCATGCAAGCGTCAATCATTCCCATCAATCATGAATGATGGTTGAATGACGGAATTTTATCGCTTACAATTTTCGTCATGCAAACGTCAATCTTCGCATTAGACGGTAGGTTTTTCGTCAATCAAAATTTTGAGTGTGGCAAAACTGACAGCAAAACCTATCGTGTAATGTTCGCCATAGACTCATACTCTGACTGCACTTAGATCGCGCGCATACTGTAGGTACTTAGGTACCTTACCTAAGTTTTTCATTTCACAATGACCACAATGTTTAAAAGCCTGAGCTTTTAAAAAGTTTTACCTAATTATGTCTACTTTGGCCTAGAAAACTTTGATACTTACTAGGTACATGATTAACATACGGTAATCCAAAAAATATAGGATGATGTGATGATGATTAGGCTTTATCCACGGATCCCTAAAATTCCTGCAGAGTTTATCGGTTCACTGATGATTACCTACAGTTATTTGCGTACATGTTACCCACTATCAAGCTTTACTTGAATCTGTAGCTGACTTGTGTAACACAAGAACCACTCGTAACAGCTCGTTACTGATTTATGTACCACGAGTGGACACTTAAACAGCTTATGCCGTTTGATTGTGGTTAATACGGTACACATTGCTTGTCTGCCATTTTTTTAGATTCTAACCTATGTATACAATATAATAACAATTTGTTTTTGTTCAGTCAACGAAAATAACAACAGAATTTGAATAGAAAATGTAATGATTTTATACGTAAACAGCTTATTGTCAAATTACAAAGGACAAATAAAAAGACTTAATTTTTTATAATAATATCATCAACCTATTTTATATTATAATTTTCAAGTAAACAGTGATATTTTGAGAGCGCATGAAAATTTTCGTCTATAATTATATAGTATTTGACAATAAACTCTCTTTCCCATTCGAATTTCAAGCACATGGAGGAAAAACAAAGTTTTACTTACCGATAACATATATATATTGCCTATTTCTCACAAACACTTCACAAAATGGTTCACACAAAACATATCAAAATAATAAAGTAGTAGGGTGAAAATTATTCACAATTTTGCCACTTGTGAATTGTCAGCTCCATAAAAGAGTAACTAATATCCTGGAGTGTATTTTGTGCTGAAAAATAGGTAACAAGTACTCTATTATTCAGCCATTGTGGTGTATAAAAGGTAACACATACCCTGATAATCAGTCATTATTCAGCTCTTGGGGCGACTGTTACCTTTAATAATGCTCAAATAACGCTGATATAGTGCAACCAGCTACATTATTCAGCTAACAGCTGATTAATTTGTGCCCAAATCAGAGTTATATCAGCGGAGTAGGCGCCTCTAATGCTCTTATTCAGCAGGTTTATTCAGCAGAAGATTCCATTGTGAACAGTGATTCAGCTACTATTCAGCGCTTCTGTGCTACTTGGGACTAACGTGACCATACGTCCTGTTTTGAACGGGACCGTCCCTTTTTTAGGTTCTTCGTCCCGGTGTCCTCGAAGAAACCCCGGGGACGCAAAATTGTCCCGTTTTCAGAAACCGCGCGATAAAAAGCATTTGATGTATTGATTTAATTCTCTCAGAAGTCTCTGTTACAGTCAATATATCCCATATTGACTGTAACAGAGACTTCTATATAGATCTTTGTTACAATCAATATAACCCTTTTATTTCTGACGAATTTTCATTAATTTGTAACTAAGTACCTATATCACGGAGGAGGAGCTCGTGGCTAAGTAATAACAGCCGCACGGGTCGATCCGTCAGGTTAAGCTACGCTTGCCGGGGTTGGTCAGTGGATGGGTGACCATCTTTACATATCGAGATTCCTCCGTGCCTCGGAAAGCACGTTAAGCCGTTGGTCCCGGCTGTTATTCGTGGATCTTTGACAGTCGTTACGGGTCGTCAGAAGCCCGAAAGTCTGACAACCAGTCTTACCAAGGGGTATCGTATTACCCAGTTACTGGGTTGTGGAGGTCAGATAGGCAGTCGCTCCATGTAAAATACTGGTATTCAGCTGCATCCGGTTAGACTGGAAGCCGACCCCAACATAGTTGGGAAAAGGCTAGGCAGATTGATTGATTTTTTACCTATATCACGTCGCAAAAAGTAGGTAACCGAATCGAATAAGAACAATCTAAACGTTTGGACGAAAAGTCGTTAGATGGAAGTGTTCAAACACTTTCACACCAACACCGTTAACCATTAAAACTTTTGTATTTTAATTGAATATATTTTATGTCTGCCTATAACATAGTGTCACCAATTGAAGGAGTCTTTTCTTTAATTAATATATTGTGAACGTCTGAAAAAACACAGTTACAGGTTCCGCTCCTTATGGCGATGTTGATAATTATTACTAAGGTGAATATTTTAAAAAATTGCCAAGAATTGTATTCTTAATTAAAATCATCACCAGCTGTATTAAAACAATTTTTTTGATGACATAAACATGACTGATAATGTATGTATAATGATATTGTATATTATACATAAATTAAACATAACTAGAAAAAAAAACCGGTCAAGTGCGAGTCGGACTCGCGCACGAAGGGTTCCGTACCATATTATATGTTTAACAATCGCAAAGATAACTTTTTACTTATTTTATAATGATACTGTGAATTAAAAGGTTATTTTTTGCAGTTGCAGAAAATCACCCATGTTTAAACAAAATACCTTATGAATCGCCGTTTTCAGTATTGTTGATTAAATACAGTATTCATGGTACCTACATGGTATAAAGAAGTTTCAAATTCCTAATTTGTTGAATTGTTGCGCTAGAGCTCGTACAAAAATGGTCTAAAATTTACAACTTTTGCGGCCCCCTATTTCTTAATTTTAAAAGATTAAAAAAATATATGTATGTTATGTTTGTATTCTACTCAATGAGTTCTAGACGATGACACCCCACATGCTAGATTATTATTATTTTTTTTTTTTCAAAATGAAAAGTTTATTGTATGGGGATCGCCCCCTTACATTTTTAACTTTGCTTTATTTGTATTATTTGTTGTTATAGCCGTAATAGACAGCGGAGGCTTAGTAAGTTTGTACTGGACTGTACGTGGTTGTCTGATTTCATGGATTTTAATTTTATTGCGCGGAACCCTAATTATTTTTCTAAAATAAAAATAGCCTAAGTTACTCCTTAAAACATCAGCTATATGTCGTCAAAATCGGTGAAAATTCGTTTGGCAAGTTTCCTAACTTGACTCAAAGTATGTACCATTTTTTTAATCGGACTGCGCTTTAAAATTCTTCTATACAAACTTTAACTTTTTTTTTTTTTTTTTACATCCCTAACCTCATTTGAGGCGTAGTTTTGAAAAACTAATAATGACAAACATTATTAATTACTTATGCAAGTATTTGTGCTAAGTTTCAAGTTCATTAGATTTTTCATATAAACTGTATCTCTGTTTTCACGAACACAAATAAAGAATTTCAAAAATCGTCTGGTATGTTTCCATAACTTGACTCAAACATTATTTACACCAATTTTAGAGTTAATCAAGACCCCAATAAAATCCTCCGCTATAAAATTAACTTTTCACTCCTTAGGGGTAGATTTTTGGAAAACCCTGATACACGTTAGTCTTAATTTTTGGTCTCAAGTATAAAAACTGAGTTTTGAGTTAATCGGACCGCGTGTTAAAGTTCTTCCATACAAACTTTGACACCCCCAATCCCTCCTTAGGGGGTAGTTTAGGAAAACTAAAAATATATTCGTGCTAAGTTTCAAGTCTATTAACTCAAGGGATAGGATTTTTCATACAAACTTTCATCCCCTATTTTACACCCTTAGGGATGGAATTTCCAAAAATCCTTCCTTAGTGGATGTTTACACTATATAAGGTATCTATGTGCAAAATTTCAAGTCTCTAGCCCCATTGGTTTGGGCTGTGCGTTGATATATTAGTCAGTGACTCAGTCAGGACTTTGATTTTTGTATATACAGGGTGTCCCGTAATTAATGGATAACCTCTTAAAGGGTCATTGTACTCATCATTATGAACAACTTTTACTATGGGGCCAAACCTGAGATCGCGAAAAAAAAATCAGCTGTTCTCTACATTTATGTTCGTTTATCTGGTCAAAATGTAGAGAACAGCTGATTTTTTTTTCGCGATCTCAGGTTTGGCCCCATAGTAAAAGTTGTTCATAATGATGAGTACAATGACCCTTTAAGAGGTTATCCATTAATTACGGGACACCCTGTATATAGATTTTACCATGTTATTTTAAGACCACAGACTTCTTATAGGTTTTCCTGTAATCTACAGGTATAGAACTATTTCCTATATTTTTTTCAAAATTTTAGGCTCAGTAGTTTCGGAGATAAGGGGGGGGGGGGGGAATGGTCAATTTTCGTCAATTTTCTTAAATAACTTTAAAACAATATATTTTACAATTACAAAAAAAAATATATTTGAGACACTCATAGTAAGCCCTTTCATTTGATATGTCACACGGTACAGTTTACAAAACTATTTTTTTAAATTTTCTTATTTTCCCCCTAAAAGTGACTCTCATATTCAAAATTCATATATTTACTTTAGCTGTACGTGTTTGGGTCACAAAAATCCATATGTGTACCAAATTTTAACTTAATCGGTCCATTAGATTCGGAGCAAATTGGCTGTGACAGACGGACAGACGGACAGACAGACAGACAGACACACGAGTGATCCTATAAGGGTTCCGTTTTTTCCTTTTGAGGTACGGAACCCTAAAAATTAGTAGGTACTGACTTTTTTAATACCTATTAAATAATCTATGAACAAAACGAATGTATATACTAAGAATTCTTAAAAAATATTGTTATATCTTTTCTTACTAAGGCTGTACCAAACGTTGATAAAGTTTAAAGTTCCACACAAAAAGAAACGTGGGACGACTTGCAGAATGAAAATATTATTTATTTTGATTTTCGTCAAGTCGTCCCAAATGGGCCATAAATATGTGGGACGAGTTGATGAATTACTCGTCAACTCATATAGCAAGCCGCGTAAAAGAAATTCGTTCCAAATATGACCAAAGGCTTCGGAACATGTGTAAACTCTTTGTTTAATCAATTCAAATTATCCAATAACCCAAGTACCTACAAGACATAGACCTAGTATATACATACAAAATAGGGATGCAACGATACCGATACGATAATCGTATATCGGCGATTATCGTAAACCTTTACGATCATTCGTTATCTACAGGGTGGCCGGAACATTGACGTCCAAAAATAAAATTTCGGTCCCTCGTATCGTGGGGTATTCGAATCACCCCCATGTATGTTCCGCGACTTTTCATAGTTTTCGAGTTATGAATTTTTTTCTGAATGTTTGAAAATTTTCGACCTGACCAACCTAAAAAAATTCTAAAAAAAAAAGTAGAGGGTTTTATCGAGTTTCTTTTTTTGCAACTGAATTTTCATAAGTAGTACTTTTATGCATAAAATAATCAGCTTCGTAACTGTGATGAAAGTTATGAAAATGTTGATCTAAAGTGAAAAATTTACGTTCGGTAAATTATGACTCAAATTTTCAACTTTAAATTAAAAATCTTAACAGGTGACTTCATAATTCCTAAGTAGGCTTCAAGAATGCGCCAGACTCTCAGCTTTCATAATCATAAAAAAATGAAGTACTTAATAGGGCTACTTTGTTTAAAATCGGCCTTCAAAGACAGCGAGGTGGGAAAATTCTTAAAATTACCCATCTGAGTAATTATTTTTTTTTGGGTATTTTCTCGTTCCTAAGGTTAATTAATGATAAGAATACTGAAAACTAACCACATTATATTCAATATTCATAATTACCACACGTGGGCGAATGAAAATCCACTCGAAGTGAGAGCTTCGACATTTCAACATCGCTTCAGCGTTAACTTGTGGTCTGGTATCCTCAATGGCGAACTAATTGGTCCGTTTGAACTGCCGTCCAGACTTGATGGAGAAACATACAAAAACTTTTTGGAAAATGAACTTCCATTGTTGCTGGCAGATGTGAATCTCGAACTCAGACGAACCATGGTGTTGCAAAATGACGGCGCCCCGTGTCACTATGCAACCCAGGTCCGAAATTACTTAGATGAAACATACCCCAACAGATGGATCGGACGCAGCGGACCAATTAGGTGGCCTCCACGCTCACCTGATCTCAACCCCATCGATTTCTTTATTTGGGGCTATTACAAGGAAATAGCATACGCCCGAGACTGTTCAAGTGAACAAGAGCTGAGGCAGTTGATTGCAGAAGCTGAACGTGTTGTGAGAGAGAACAGAGACGCTTTTAGACGATTGCCAGACAATTTCTTACGTAGGTGTAGAATGTGTATTGCTGCTGGTGGTGGCCACTTTGAAAACCTTTTGTAAATGTTAAAAATAAATTAAGTACTTTTTTCACATTATCATCTGTGTTTTATTCAAAACCACTTTTTACGTAAAACTTTTCTTACCCAACTCTGAAACTATTTGTTGGTTAGTTTTCAATATTCTTATCATTAATTAACCTTAGGAACGAGAAAATAGCCAAAAAAAAATAATTACTCAGATGGGTAATTTTAAGAATTTTTCCACCTCGCTGTCTTTGAAGGCCGATTTTAAACAAAGTAGCCCTATTAAGTACTTCATTTTTTTTATGATTATGAAAGCTGAGAGTCTGGCGCATTCTTGAAGCCTACTTAGGAATTATGAAGTCACCTGTTAAGATTTTTAATTTAAAGTTGAAAATTTGAGTCATAATTTACCGAACGTAAATTTTTCACTTTAGATCAACATTTTCATAACTTTCATCACAGTTACGAAGCTGATTATTTTATGCATAAAAGTACTACTTATGAAAATTCAGTTGCAAAAAAAGAAACTCGATAAAACCCTCTACTTTTTTTTTTTAGAATTTTTTTAGGTTGGTCAGGTCGAAAATTTTCAAACATTCAGAAAAAAATTCATAACTCGAAAACTATGAAAAGTCGCGGAACATACATGGGGGTGATTCGAATACCCCACGATACGAGGGACCGAAATTTTATTTTTGGACGTCAATGTTCCGGCCACCCTGTATATCTATAAAAGGAAAGCGTTACTGACTGACTGACTGACTGATCTATCAACACACAGCTGAAACCACTGAACGGATTGGGCTGAAATTTGGAACACAGGTAGCTATTATGACCTAGGCATCCGCTAAGAAAGGGTTTTTGGAAATTCGACCTTTAAAGGGGTAAAAAGGGGGGGATATTGTTTGTATGAAACATCTTATTCCTTGAGTTTATAAACTTGAAACTTGGCACGAATATTTATCTAAGTAAATTATGATTTTTGTGATTTTTTGTTTTTCTAAACTACCCCTAAACGGGAATTGGGGGGTCTCAAAGTTTGTATGGAAAAAATTTAACGCGCAATCCGATTAAAGGCTCTTACAGACAGAGGCGATATCGCGTCGCGACGCTATATTTTTCTACGGATATAATATCGAAATATCGCGTTGCGACCGCGATATCGCCTCTGGCTGTAAGAGCCTTAAGGCGATACCAAAATAAATTGGGGGTTTTTTCGTAACCATTTATTTCACTGTTATAGCATGTATGGATTTAATTTTTGGATATATGTTTATTGACTATTTGATTAATATTCTGACTGAAGGAAAACACAATTGGGTTAAATTTTCTCGATAGAATTTAATTCCGAAAAGACCTCTACTTTTTTATATTTTTGCCTGTAATTCTAAAATCCTAAGTAATTTCATTGCAAAATTGGATTCAAAATGTGCGTATTACGTAATTAAAAATTTTGACTGAAAACATTTTTGATAGATAGCTTAATTTATTTTTAAACAATTTTCACTTGGTTTGGCGCTTACGTTGTTTTATTTTGGTTCGAGCGCATCGGTGCGATCTCTTTATTTTGCATGTGGAAGTAATTGACTCTGTCACTTTCTTATTGCCGCCCACTGCCGCCTTAGAGCATTTAACCTTGCCGCTCAGTTGGCCCATAGACTACTATTATATATACTGAGATAGACTGGCAACTTAAGCTTTTCTTAGGCAACGCCATCTAGTTACGGGAACATACACTATTCAATGTCACGTGGTACGTTACCGTAGCTATATATATAATATTTTACCAAGTAGAATTAGCTTTACCGAGTTGTCTAATGGAGAATGGTTGAAAATTCTACAAACTGGATTTTAAATTTTTAGGTTTTGTTTTACTACAACAGAATTTTCAACCATTCTACATTATTCAACTCGGTAACGCTAATTCGACACTAAACTTGTTGTTTCGAGGATAATAAAATAAATACCAATTTTGCATGTTCATATTTATTATGTAAAACAAAACATTACACTCAAACTCAAACCAAACCAGCAATACATTGTGTAGATAGAAAAAGAACATCATATTTACCGTCATCTTTGATGACTTGGCAGCCAGGTAGGCAATAGGTGCACAACATTGTTTCGAGACATGGTTATTTAAGTATAAACACAAAACACTTGGTCAGTGGTCGTCTTAGGGGCGGAGTTAAACACTTAAATAATATGGTCCAAACTCCTATTTACGGAGGGCCCACAGAGCACTTGGAGGGCCTAAGCATTTAAATCACCGAGGAGCACGGGGGGCTCAAGTCGTGGTGATCTAATTTAGAAAGTAGACATTCGATGGGAATGTTTATCTTCCAAGATTTTTACTAAATACGGAGCAACGAACTAAACTTGACGTAAATTACACTGAAAATTGGCAAGCAAACGAAATATTTACAAAAATATTCGCAACGCAACCGCAGAAATTTTTTGCAATGAAATGTCAACATCAGCCTGTGGCTGTGTAGTCATTTCATATTTGTAAATTCTACTAATAGTTTCTTTTTTGATCAATAAGACCAAAACATTAATACAATACTATGATCGGAGACCTTTCACAAATGCAAAAAAAAATACGAAAAATAATAACTAACTCAAAAACATCAAAATCAAAGATTATACGCGTACACTTCTACTATAATGTACTAACAATTGCTTCATGGATGTACGCTGGCAACACAGTTCATTTTTAATTTATGTTCTCGTAGATAGACGGCGCTGAATAGTAAGAAATTAAAATGTATAGCATTTGCCACCGTGAGTTGGCCTGCGGCCTTTGTCAGTAATGGACCTGTGTCGGTTCTTCCCGCAACCGTAACTACATTTTTTTATCCCAATAGTTTTTGTTTAGTGTGTTTCATGACCTTCTATAGCTATATTTGTCAAGTGAACAAGGTATAAATAACATTACATTGCCATTATGGGGAATAAATATACAGAGTTGATATGACAGAGAGGCGTTAAATTACGCTACGTATACTATACCAGGCTTATTCATAAAAAATCGCTAATCAACGTCTTAAACATTACTTAACTAATTCATTAATTAAAACTTAAATACTAATTAAATATTTCTCATTCATAAACGTTATTTAAGCATTGCTTAACTAACCACTACTTAACTTTTTGCACTCTGGCAATTATGTAGCTTTTCGGCAGAAAACTTTGAAATCGGTCTAATGATGCTTGTGTCAAACACCAAATTAAAAAACAAAACTGTCATATCGTATCTGTGCAGTCTCAAAGACATTGAACCTCGCACTCGAATCAGTCAGTTGACTGACTTGTCAGAAAGGTTCGTTCGTGGTAATTTTTGTTGATTGTTTTTGAGTATTAAAAAATAAAGCTATGGAAGATATAGAAGGGTGCGAAACGCCTATGTCCAGTAGAAAACGATGTCGCTCCGCTAACTGGGGTGAATCAGAAAAGGTAAGAATGAATGATATTGATAAAATTCTGTATTATATGTTGTTTTTTTCCCATATCCATAGGGTGCTTTTACTTTCTAGACTTTGCTGACACAGTTAATAAAAGAAAAGATCCATTTAATCGAAAATAAGGATGTCACCAAAAATAATAACCAAATGAAAAAGACTGCATGGCAAGACATTCTGCAAAGGTACAGTACCTCGTTAGGGTATATTTATGTTCTGTGTACAGTACTCAGGTTATGCCTAATTCGTTTGTATTTTGTTGAATTCATCTCTGTACCTACATATAATGAAGCTGTAAAGCGAAGACAGTGAATTCTATGTCTACGCTGTAAAGTTATGATTGTATGCACATTGAATATTTAAAAAAGGGGTGTTATGCTGGTGAAATGAAATCATTACAGTTTATGAAACTGATACTTTTTTTTGTTGTTTTTAAAACAGTCCAAACGGGAATTCACAGAATAGCCTATTAACATAGATTTGGTCTTCTCATGAAACCATGGACTTAAGAAAGTGCAACTAATAATAATTTTATTAATAAAATTGTGTGATATTTTTCAGTTTTAATGAATTGAATCATACACCAAGAGACCTGACTCAATTAATTAATCAGTGGAGGAACACAAAAAATAATATTAAGAAGAGGGATTTTCAATATAGGAGTGACCGTCTTGCTACTGGTGGAGGTCCACCCCCTCGCAGTCCACCACCAGAAGATGTGGAAATAATTCAGCTCCTTCCTCATGAATTTGAGATTGACTATAATGTCTTTGATTGTGACAGCCGCACTGTTAATAAAGAAAATGTTGAAAAGGTTAGTTAGTGTCTGCTATTACTACTGATTTTTTACTTACAAATTTTACCATGCTGGTGTAATAACAAAAAAAAGTCATAAAATTGTCCTTTTGTTTCAGGAAAAAATAGCTACAGATGTATAACAAGTCTATCTAGTGCTACACCACCAACACAAAAGGTTAGTAACAAAATTATGAATTTTATTATGGGTATAATAATTAATTTTTGCTTATTGCTACACAGTATCATACATTAAAATGTATTACAATATTAAAATCAATGTTTTGGGCTCTGAATTATTTATGAATAAAATGAAATGATCATAGTCAAACCATGCCTTCTGTTTCTCAAATATGACTAGGCGATGATAATGACAATCAGTTTTTTCTTTCATAATATCTATTCAAATAAATGGTAGAGTTGGGTATAATTTTTGCTCTTATATTTCAGAAAAACAGACCAGATTCAGAAGGCACTGAACAATGCATGGTCACAGTAAGAAATACTACAAATAAACATATTATTAAGAAATCAAAAAAGAAAGTAAGTATTAAACTAAATAAAACTCATAGTTTTATGATGACAATGTAAGCCCATCACTCCTTTAGGCCAGTCACTATTTCCCTACTATGTTGGGGTCGGCTTCCAGTCTAACCGGTTGCAGCTGAATACCAGTATTTTTTTACGTAGAGCGACTGGTTGTCAGACTTTCGACTTTCTAAGCCACTCAATATAATGCATATTATTATAAAATGATGGTATAAATAAATAAATAAATTGTGCTTTATTATTTTTAAAGGTCACAACTACACCTGAGAGTAAAGTATTATTTGAAATTGCCAAATCTGGACGTGAAAAACAAATTTCATATCAAGAAGCGGAGCATATGTTAAAAGTAGAAATTATGGAAAAAGAACATAAAATGAGAACTGAAATATTGAAAAAAGAGTTGGAATATTGGGAGAAAAAAAACTCTACTTTGTGAATAATCTATATTATTGAAAATAATTATTAATAAACATATTTCTGGTAATGCTTTGTTCATTTATTTCATCTTCTTCACCGCCTTTCATCTAAAGCAATACCTGAAAAAGAATTTATTCTTTGTAATTATGAATAGAATAGGTACCACTAGGCTGGCAAACAACAACATGAATTAATATAACTAGGTGGTCAAACTTTGGTAGTTTGGGGCAATGCTACCTGGGTAGTGGTTAAGAGGTGCTTGGGAGGACAGCTTCTCAACTATGATGAGCCAGAGAGACATGTTTTTTTTTTTGAAGGAGTTCTTCACATAGCTTACCTTCTTCTTCTTCATTAACATCATTCCATTTGATAGCCAAATTATGCAGTACTGCACAAGCTATAATTGTGGTTTTTATGGTCTCATAAGAACCTCGCATAACCTCTAGCAATATTCTAAATTTTCCTTTCCAGATTCCGAAACACCGCTCTACCAAATTTCTTGTACGGATGTGTTGGTTATTATAACGCTGTTCAGCTTCCGGTTGTGGCCGTAAAACTGGAGTGAGCAAATATGTTGTGTTAGGGTATCCACTGTCTCCTAACAGTTTTCCTCTAAATTCACCCGCTTCAAACCTCCTTTTAATTGCACTCTCTCGGAAAATGCGGGCATCATGGGTACTACCTCTCCAACGACATACTATGTCACTAATTGTCAAATCCGGGCCACACACAACCTGGCAAGGAATTAAATAAATACCCATTAATAATTTCCTGGAGACACAATACAATATTAATACCTACAACTATGATAATTTATTATAATATGTAGATATGTACCTACCTATGTAAATATTGATTGATTCTTACCTGAGTATTGATGGAGTAATGTCCTTTTCTATTAATGAAATACTGTCCAGTTTCACCGCCTACTTTTCTGATTTTGATATGGGTGCAGTCGATAGCTCCAACTATTTGGGGAAACCCACATACAGCAGCAAACTCCCTTTGTGTACGACTTTGTTCAGCTAACGTACTCGGCATTTTTATAAATTCCGTACACCTTCTGGCTAGTGCACGACCAACTCTTTTACTTAGTCGAGACATGGTAGGTTGACTTAAGCCATGCAACTCACCGCTATCGTCTTGAATCTGTTTTAAATAAAATTAACTTGGTCAATCTGTAGGACTGCCTACATAGTTCTATCGCCATCGCTGCTTAGTATAGTATATAATATAATTATTATGCACAAGTGCACCTACCTCATGTCGCCCCCAGTGCCTAATCACAGCCATAACTTGAATATGTACAGGTATGCCGCCGCCTCTTGTATCTACCGTAATGTCATCTTTCACGAGATTAATTATTTTTATCATATTTTCTTTGGAAAACCTGTACTTTGCACGAAACTCCACATCATCATACTCCACCATAGGATCCAACCTATGCTTGTAACATTTTGTACGAGGTCGCCTAAATTCATTTATGTCTCGTAAATCTTGCTCAAAAAGACTGATATCGTCATCGAAATCAAAATATTCCATTATTTAGTACGAGACAAAAAAAATTAGAAAGTTTTACTTATAACAATCAATGCAATGCAACAAGTTAATATTATACACAGATTAAGTAGAGATGATGCGAATAGAAATGAGTGACAGCCTCAACAGCTGTTAGAAGCAAGGTTTTCGTCCGCCATCTTGTTGTTTAAATCGCTAAACAAGGTCCGAGGGCTGTTTAATTTGACAGCTACTTAGATAACTGTTTAAATAGCTAATTAACTCTAAACAGCGTTTATGAATGCAAAATATTTTTAACCATTGCTTAAAGTGCTGTTTAAAAGTTAAACAACGCTTATGAATAAGCCTGTACGTGTTTAGTATTAATTCGATACGGTATAAAAATAAAAAGCACCAAAAATTAGTTTTTTTTTTTTCAAACAAACTAAATAGTTTAAAAATTAGAGTAAAACGCAACCACCCTTTGTAAATAAAAACTGACCTTAGTAGGTAACAAAGCGGCAACGTCGCGCGCGCGCCGTGTGGTAACACGTGTGAAGGCGGGCGGCCGGCGATGTTAGGTAAGGTTTTGAAGTACGCACATAACGCACACAACAACAATCACAACAAAAACACTAAATTTTTAAATTCTCGATGTGTCCTCCATTCACATTAATGCACAAATTATACCGACGGAGAATATTGTTATTTATTTTTCTAATTAAATCACTGTCCGTCGCTAAGCACTTTAATTTGTGAAATGCTAAAATAATCCTAATTTTTAGTTCATCAATTGTATTTACCTCTGAGGCATACACTTCATCCTTAATGTACCCCCACAAAAAGAAATCCATGGGAGTGAGGTCTGGAGATCGTGGCGGCCAGCGAACAGGTCCGAATCGACCGATCCATTGCTGCCCAAACATTTCTGTGAGCCGCTCCCTGGAAGCCACCACAGAATGTGGAGGCGCTCCGTCCAGCTGGTACCACAACTTGCGATGAACGGATAAGGGCAGTTCGTCAGTGTACTCGGACACAGCACCACTTAACAATTCTAAAAATTTCGCCGCTGTAAGGGTGCCGTCAATAAAAACAGGGCCGATAATATTACTATTATGGATACCAGCCCACACATTGAGAGAAAATCTGTACTGGTGTTCAGATTCTCGAAACACGTGTGGATTTTCCGAACTCCAGTACCGGCGGTTTTGCCGATTCCAGATGCCATTCCTAGTAAAAGTACTCTCATCGGTCCATATTACATTAGTTAAGAAATTACGGTCTTCGGTTGTTTTATTTAGTAGCCATTGGCAGTAACTGTTCCTGACCGGCAAGTCTCTCGATAACAAAGCTTGCACCTTCCGATATTTATAAGGTCTGAGTTTGTTACGTTTTAAAACCTTGTGGATGGTTCTATGGCAAACCCTAAACTGCCGAGCGGCTCTGTGGAGGCTCGTTGTCGGGTTGCGGGAAAAATGGTCTAAAATTCGTTCTTCCCAAGCAACGGGTAGTTGCCGCGGTGGCACTCCCTCCTGTTGCGGCACTATACTTTTATTGTCCCGTATTCTTTGTACTGCCAATTGTATGGTGCGGGCGTTTCTAGGGCAATTACGGCTGTCACCATACCTCTCTCGGTAAGTTCGCAGAGCTAAAGCTGCGTTTCCACGGCATTCGCCATAAATTAAAATCATGTCGGCGTATTCTGACGCCGTATAAGTTACACGAGGCATTGTTGAACACTATAATTACACACAAACACAACCAAAGTTTAATTACGTGTCCTATCACAATAAAAAACAGTGAATCACAAAAAAAACACTAACACTAAATAATAATAATCCCAAGATTGTCTTGTCTCAATAAAAAAAAAAAAAGAAATACTGTCTTAAACTTATTTAGTGTCCTATCACAATAACAAAACAAAATCACAATATTGTCAGCGCGCGAGTTCGACAAAACAAAAGCGGCGCAAGAGCTTCCGTGTGACGCGACGTCCTGCGTGAGCGATCTAGACGCGAACGCGAAGCGGCGCGGCGCGGCGCGAAAACAACAAACATTCGAAACCTATTGAAGTGGCCTACGTGACCAAACGCACGTGGGGTGCGGTGCGGAGCGGAGCGAAATGAAGCGAACGCGATCAGTTGGCTTGATATTTTCGCGCGAAGTGGACGCGTCGGCCATATTTTTTTCAAGCAAAAATTGTAAATGTCGGAAGTAGAACTTCTTATTAATGCTATCCAAGAACGTCCTACATTATGGGACAAAAGGAATAAAAGTTATCATAACCGGTTATTATCGCACCGCGAATGGGAGGCTGTGGCTAAAATAATTGGGACTACAAGTAAGTACAACATATTTCTTTATTATTATTACATTCTTGGCAAAGGATGTTGCTCAAAATACAATTTAAAGTTTTCTCTTGCCTGTGCGGCTGCTCGTGATGTAGCATTGTATCTTCTTTGAGAATTATGTCTTTGTGTTAGTGACATAGTTTGATATGTTTTTCGGAAAGACATTAACTCATTCTCATTTATTGATTCAAGATCCCTTATAATATTGTGTAGTAAACATATGGCTTTGACGATATGAACTGCATTTGTAACATTCGTTTCGATAGATTTATGTAGAATTCTGAATTTAGAAGTTATTGAACCAAAAGAACATTCCACCACCATTCTGGCTCGAGATAAGCGATAATTATAATTATCTTTGGCGTCCCCTTTAACCGTTGACTTTTCTGGAAAAGGTCGCAATAGGTATTTCTTTAGAGGAAACGCCGCATCTCCAAGGAGCACATACGGAGCTATGATATTAGAGCCCGGTAATACTTGTTCTTTAGGTATTTTTAGTCTTCCTTGTTCTATTGCTCTTCGAAAGGGGCATTCCTCAAAAACACCGGCATCGTTGTCTTTTCCATAGGAACCCACATTTATCATTACAAACTTATAATTTGCGTCAGTGACTGCTAACAACCCAATCGAAAAAAAGGATTTGTAATTATAATACATGGAACCACTCTTTTTTGGTTTTTTTATGCGAATGTGCTTTCCGTCAATACATCCAATGCAATTAGGAAACTGCCATCTGTCCCAAAAACATTGCGCTATGTTTTTAAAGCTATCTTCTGAAGGTTCGGGCATGTGTTTCCTAACTAATTGAGTCCATATAGCTTTGCAAACTTGTGGTAAGATTGTAGAAATAGCAGATTTTGAAATTCTGAACGAGAAAGCGAGTTGCCGAAATTGTATACCTGTGGCCAAATACCTAAAATAATGCAAAATATTAAGTTATAATTCCTTTTCTTTTTTCAGGTGAAATGACTAAGAAAAAATGGAAAAATTTGAGAGACACGTTTAGTAAAGAATTAAAAAAATTCCTAAGCCACGTTCTGGGACTGACGCCGATAATGAGCCGAAGTATACAGGCACATGGCCACATTTTGAGGCCATGTCTTTTTTAAAAGTAGTTCTGAAACCCCGACAAACAGAAGGGAATATTATATCAAAAGACTCCGAAAGCAATTCTGTAGATCTGTCAGTGTATTCAGACGCGGCTAGTCCGGAAGAGATTTTCAACATGAACGCATCTGACAATGACAACACCCAGCTCCCTGAATCTGCGTCTATTTTAGAAGAAATACCACAGAACATGTCCATAGATAACAACCTTCGACAAGATAGTCCACCTTCGCCCTCGTTGCCAGGTCCTTCGCCTTCATCCTCATTGCCAGCTATCACAAGGCAAACACGCAAAAGAAAAGATATAAGTCTCGAAGCATTTCTCGATATTGAGAGAGAAAAAATGAAAATTCTTCGCGAAGATCAACCAGATAATACTGACGACGACCTTCTTTGGTTCAAATCAATATTACCTTACATGAAACAGTTGCCATCACTCAAAAAATTACATTTTAGAACGCAGATGCAGGAGCTTCTTCTAATGGAGCTGTCAAAGTTAAACCCACCACAATCCAGTGCTCAACAACATGGCTATTACACATCTTTGTGAAAGTATTGCAATTATGTACATACTTACTAATTAAACTTAATTAATATTATATGTAATCTCTAACATTTATTTCATAGTTTTCTTACCTCAAAGTCACCATAAGTCGTTCTTCTACAGAAATAGGTTCCTGAAAATTTGTTGTAGTAAATTGCAGAACAGGTTTAATGGCTTGTACAATATAGTCAAACGTAGTAGGTAACATTCGACAATATTCCTTGAACAACAGGGGTTGAGTACGTAAATCCTGGTACAAATTATGAAATTCCCCATGAGTATGCCTTTCTAAGTACACAGTATTAGTTCCACTTCTCTGCTTTATACACTTCTTCAATATCTCATATTTAAGATATGAGTTTTCCAACAACATTAGCTTCCGTCCGTCCATGACAAATGTTTAATGCTAACTGAACTGAACGGCGGCGGAGGGCGCGGAGGGGACGGTTCGCGCGCAGACAGGACAGAGTAGCCGCGTCGCTCCGCACCGCATTAAATTCGCATCGGATCGTTTCGCAATCGCGTTCGCGTTGAGTCGTCCACGTAGGACACAGCGTTAGTTAACACACGTTCCGGAAGGATAGAAAAAACAAGTTTTTTAGAGGCCCCCCTGCCCCACTTACCGATCGCAAGGATCTAGGATGCAATAGCAACACACTGACCTATTTCTATTTCTTTTACGCGCGGGATGTTTTGTTAGGATTGTCACTCTCGTAATGAAAGTGAAAGTGTTTGTGTATTTATTGCTTCCTTGATGCATTGTCATCTTTTTAGCGAAATATTTGGTTGTACTTGTGACTTTCGTCAGAGCGGCAACAACGCATTGTAGGCTATACTCAGATTTATCGTTTTAAGGTGCATGACCGACGTATAGACATAATCAGCTGTTAGGAAAGATACATCGTGTTCAAACGGGGCAAAAACTTAAAAAATCATTTGCGACTAAACTACTGCTCCTATTTAATTGATTTTTGGTACAGAGCTTGAAAATGGTACCTAGTATATGCAGTTTAAAGGAAAGCCGCTCTGTCGTATCAACTCTGTATACAACGAAAGGTAAAGAAATCTCAACAGTTGGCACGCCTGAGGGAAAATGCTCGTAAAATGACGGAAAATAAAAAGTAAGTATGGGTGTCTTTATAATAATTACATATTGAGTAAGTGTATGTATAAGTTATTTTTTTTTAAATAAAATAATAAATAAATTGCATGACTCGATTGGGGCGTATTACACTATCAATTATTGTGATCCAAGTAGTATCTATTATCTATGCTTAGTATCGTAATTTCAAAATTTCGATTTTGTAATTTATACCTACAGCGCAGCGAGCATTCGATCGCCCTGCCGGCCGCCACGGGTTCAACGCTTTGCCGCCAAGCGAGGCAAGCGTCAGCTGATTTCACGCGTCGCGACGCGTGAAATCAGCTGACGCTTGCGTCGTTTAGTATTAGTATTATTATCAGATAAACTGGTTTTGGGACTTTTTTTAACCAAACGAAAAAAGCCGTACTGTGCGCATGGTTAGAAAAAGTCCCAAAGCAAAAATGCAGTAAAGTGGTTTTGGGACTTTTAATAAACAAGAAAAAAATGTATCGTGCGCATGGTAAGGAAAAGTCCCACACTCTAATTTGATCCACACGGCTACACATCAAGCTATAAATTTCCAGTTTACACTGACCTCTTACTGTAAGGAAATCCTATACAATGCGAGATCAGCTTATACTGGACATGTATAACTTGATCTGTAGCCGTGCGTACCTAATTGAAAAAACGATAAAAAATTAAATTTTCCTGAGAAATTTCCCGGTGGAATATGATTGAAAATGAAATGAATAGTAAATAAAATACTATCTGAATGCATCCTGTTAGTTTGCGGAGGGCTATGCCTTACACTCTGTATTTTTTTCAAGTATCTTAGACCTTATCACGTCTGTGTAAGGTTGATATTATAAATCGTCACAACTTGACTTCTCGACGGGGTGTCAGAGGTGTTATCCGAGTGGGGACCATGTTTATAATTATTGTTTATTGTTCATATTTAGTGGTCTAAGTCACTTACCAGTCTCGTACGCACGGCTACACATCAAGCCAGATTACGCTGAGCTCTCATTGTAAGGAAATCCTATACGATGCGAGATCAGCTTATACTGGATTTATAGCTTGATCTGTAGCCGTGTGTACACTGTACACCCAATGTTCGGATTTGTTCATCCCAACATGGTGGGTGGTGAACCCCTATCGCCGTTCTTCGGGCACAAAATGGTTTGCGTCGCCACTGTTGATAAGCAAACGTGTTTTGCAATTAAAAATGTCTTGTTCTTTTAGTAATAACAGTTATATTTATTTTTAGAACAAGAAATATTTCAAGGAAGAGACAGCATGACGATAGTTTGGAGCATTCACTGGAGATCAGCGAAGATGATGAGCCTCTACCATATGACATAGAAATTGACAATAATGATGTGAGTTACCTTTTTTAAAGGTTCCAACAATACTCACTACCTCTCGAAGAGAGGAGGCCTGTCTCCCAGCAGTGGGAACATTGTAGGCTGATTATAAGCAAAATTTTCAATATATGGGAGCTGAAATTGTAATGTTTTTCAGGGACTACTGAATTAAATTGTTATTATTTATCTTGTTTCAGAATGTAATAAACAGCAGTGTAAGCGGTCATAGAATCATAGACATAAATATGTTTTTTAATAGACTGCTTGAAATATCACAACACAAATCATTGTTTGAGTGCGGCTTGCATACTATACAACTAGTATCAGAAAAATAATTTGGCCTAACATCGGTAGAAAAAATGGAGCCAAAGTTATTGTCTTTTTATTTTGACTGCCTCTTATCTGAACTGGTTGATCCTCGGTACACAATAAATCGAACAGAATATGTTATTAATAAAAATAAGGACAAGGATACAAACAAAGAAAATAACACATGCGGGGGAAATGTCTCTGATGAAAAATTAAATGAAGACGCGAGACATGTCCTATTCCAAGAAAACAATGAAATTGTAATAGATATTAGTCATTTTTAAATAAATCTTATATATTTTATTATACCTACTCTGACATTTATTCGTAAGAAAATATCCATCACAAAATTTATTTTTAACAACTTTTGTTACTCACAAAGTTTTTGAATGAAATAAAATCATAGTAAGAAATTGTTCACTTCACTAGTAAATAATTACAAAGCTGTTTTAAAAGAAATGTTAGCTAAGTTTATGTCAATAAAATTAGTACCTATCACATAATAAATAAACAATTTGAATAAAACTAAAAGACTTAGCCAAAAGCATATAGAAATCGCGCACCGAGGGTTTAGTTCTGATTTCTGAAAAAGTGTGCTATTTAGAGACATCGTTTTATTTTTCCTGTAATTTTTAAATAAATAAACTAAACCACATAGAATAATTTCAGATTTTTCTCTATGCAAACTTGGAGATAAGAGGATTTTTTATCATTTTTCATTAAAAGTACAAAAGTATGCGGCTTAAAAAAAAAATGTTTGAGAATGTGCAAACAGCGCTCTTTTATATGATATCCCACATGCCACAGTAACCCCACTTCGAATTTTTAAGACGCCCTTTCAGTCCCTGTTGCAAAAAAAAATATAGGTATATTTTTATTTCTTTCTTATTTGCAAAATAGTTGGGCAAACGTCATCTAAAACTGTTCCAAATTTCAAGTAACAGTGAGTTGCACCATAAGGGTTCCTTTTTGCTATTTTGGCATGGAACCCTAAAAAAAATCCAGCCCAATGCGTGTCGGACCACGCACAATGGTTACTTGCCTGTAACAAAATTAGCACTTTAAAGCTTAATATTTCGCAAACGGATCCGTGAATCTACTAAAGTTTTCACAGACCCGCAATAATTTTGAACCGCCTATTAACGATAACCCCACCATGGGAAAAATGAGAAAAAAAAAATATCATCCTCACTTTATGTGCAACGTACGCTACGAACACACCCCATTATTATTTTTTTTCAACTTTTTAATTTAAAACTGTCGGCGTGAACCATGCCAAATTACAGCTAGAAAGCTGTAATTTGGCATGGTTCACGCCGACAGTATATACTAAGTATCTGAGCCGCGGACAGACAGACGGACATAGCGAATAGCAAGGGTTTCTTGTTAACTACAGAACCCTAAAAATCTGTCCATACAAAATACACACTAGGCACGGTTACAGATCAAGCTATACTGTTCCAGTATAAGCTGATCTCGCATAGTATAGGATTTCCTTACAATGAGAGGTCAGTGTAAACTGGAAACCGTGTACAAAACAAATTTCAACTACAATATTAAGTTTGTTCTAGGGATAAATTAATTCCAACTACGGAACCCTTCATTGTGCGTGGTCCGACGTGCACTCGGCCGGTTTTTTTTACTGACGCGGTTTCATTTACACACGTTATATTATTGTTTGTCGTACCTACTTATATAAAGCAAAATACTAAAGTTAGTTTAATTCAGAGCAAAAAAAAATTGTATTTCTGGCGACTCATAGCTTCTCTATTCTAAAATTTCAAAACAGGGTACGCTCGCGGAGTCGCGGTGCGTTAGCGATGTATTCAAGCGGGGGCGCTTTATGGCGCATAGAAACATGTAAGTAATTATGGTATTTTATAATTATACAATTGACAATTTAGTGTTTATATACGCGTTACATTTTTGTTATATCATGTCATAATACATTTCTAGAAAAAAAAAATGTAGTATGTGGGTAAGTGTGAATTTTGTGTACCGTTTCATTATTTGAACAGTAGGAACATACACCTATATAAAATTTATATATTTGATTTGATAATTTACCAGTATTACCTCGTAATTATGGTATTATTTATTGCAGATTGAATGTGAATCAGATCAGATAATCTCGCAGTTAGAACAAGATGACGATGTGTTTATGGTTGATATTTTCATCACACCTCCTGATAATTGGCAAAATAACGACGAAGACGAGTAATGAAGAGTTCGCAAGTATAAATAATTTTTCAAAACATCAGTTACTTGCTGAAGCTGAATTCCGGGTCACCAGGTCGTCTCAAGTTGAGTCAAGGATAGGTAGTGAATGAACTCGTTGGAGACGAACCAGGAGAGGACCAAATATAATACCTAGCAAATCGTCAGTGACACAGCCTCCACAGCCTAACTCCTTGTCGTCAGTGCCACAGCCACCGCCAAAAAGAAGACGAGAGAACAAGAAAATGGAGGTTTGTAGATATTCCAGAAAAGGCTGAGAAAGAGTACAAGTGAACCAGATTTCCTGGAAAACCTTGAAAGCCTTGTTCAATTTTTCGAATTATTTTTTGACGAAGCGGTGTTCGAATTACTGCGTTCAAAAACTGAAAAAAATGCAATCCTGAAGCGTAAACATGGATTTCGGGTTACTACGGCAGATATCAAACATTTTATTGCAATCTTATTACTGTCGGGGTACAACAGTGTATCGAGATATCAAATGTAGTGGGAACAAAAAGTTGACTGCAGTTTTCCAACAGTAACAGGCTTTTCTTTTTTTTGTGGATGGGAAATCATCAAATGACTTCTCCCGCTCTGGGTGGAGCGGGAGGGCGGCAGACTTTTACTGAGTTCCTTCAGTTGCCTGTGCCAGGGCCACGGTATCTCTTTTGAACAACCCGCAACCAACAGTAGCAGCCCTAATGTTAAAATATTGTTTCGTAATAGTTATAAGATTTAAAACATATATAATTAGGTAATTCCTTATCTTAGTTTTCAGTATAATAAATAAAAAGGACTATAGAATAGTTTTATTTCAAATCGAAATCCATAGCCACTATCGGTATCTTACATGTATGTTCAAACCTAGTGTTCCATTATTGGAACGGTTACAAAACTCAAAATCCAAATTCCGAATTTTTTTTTTAGATAAGTAGGTACCATTATACATCTATAAACAAACTGTCTAATAGTGGACATTATGGAAGTTTTAATGAAAAACCTCAGTTTCTTTTAAATGCAGCTTTAATCCTTGATCTTGGAAGATATTACAATGAATAAAAAGAATTTGATGTCGACGCAACCGTGTACCGCTTTAGAGTGTAAAAAAATGTCAAAGCGTGCGGGTGTAAGTGAAATAAATTACAAACTTAATAGCATCACTTGAATCTGCACTTTGGTATTACGAAAACATCAGGCGCTGGCGCAGACATCTTCCCCCCCGTTGAAAGAGTCCTTTCAACTTCTTCAGTCATTATCCGGTGAAGAGGTAGGCAAGGGGCAAATCCGAGTGAGAGGCCTCCTCAAGCAGCCTCTGGTGGTCTCCACGTCTGCGACTCGTGTGATGCCGTCGGTTCCAGGGAACAGGTGGCTGACTCGTCCCATTCGCCAGCTGAGTGGTGGGACGTTATCCTCCTGGAGAAGGACTAAATCTCCAACTTGCAGGGATGCTGATTTTGTACGCCATTTGGAGCGCTGCTGTAGTTCTGCTACATATTCCCTTTGCCAGCGCTGCCAAAAATGTTGATGAATTTGTTCAAGCTTCATGTAACGTTGAAGGTTGTTCTGGTTCTCGTGCTCGAGCGATGGACCAGGCAATGCATTTAGGGCACGCCCTATCAGAAAGTGGCCGGGAGTTAGGAAATGGTAATCTTTAGGGGAAGGGGAGAATGGGCACAAAGGTCGACTATTAAGCACAGCTTCCACTTGTGAGAAAAGAGTACTTATCTCCTCAAACGTTAAATGATTGTTCCCCATAACGCGCTTTAAGTGGTATTTCGCGGATTTAACGCCGGCTTCCCAGATGCCGCCGAAATGTGGAGCATACGTGGGAGAGAACACAAACCTTATGCCTTCATTGGTAGCAAAATGAACTACAGGTTCATGATTAGTTTTGAGAAAATTGCCTATTTCTTTAGCCGCTGCAACAAAGTTGCGGCCATTGTCACAAAATATTTCCGCTGGCTTGCCCCGTCGCGATATGAACCTGCGTAACGTCATAATGAACGCGTCTTTAGACAGATCACTGACGACTTCCAGGTGCACACATTTATACCGAAAACACACAAACAAACATAAATAGGTTTTGGTTAATCGTGCACCTCGACCCTTTCTATTTAGTGTGAAGAACGGACCAGCGAAGTCAACGCCAACAGCACGAAATGGAAAATCAGGTGTGATGCGCTGTGCAGGTAAGTTTCCCATCATGGGAGTTAATGTTTACCTTGTATACGTCTACATCTGACACAGGCATGTACTGTGCGGCGGGCCAAGTGCCTACCGTTTATAGTCCACACAGTCTCTCTTGCACAGGCTAGCAACAGCTGGGGTCCAGCATGCATGTTGTGTAAGTGTTCATATCTAAAATATAATTTTGTGAGCGGATGAGAGGCGTGCAAAAGTATGGGATGTTTTTGAGCATAGTTGTAATTAGATAATTCTATTCTGCCGCCTGCGTTGTTATTACCTTGTCATCGTCCAAAAAGGGTGAAAGTGGAAGAGTGTTGACTTGCTACTTAATGTTTTATTTTTTAACAAAGTATTGTACTCTGGAGCAAATGAAGCTTGCTGAGCAATTTTACATAAACTAATAAAAGATGATTCTAATTCACTAACTGTAAATTTACCAAATAATTTATCTTTAAGACATTTATGTCTTATGTTATGTATAAATCTATTGACATACGCAAATATGCGTCTCAATTTGAAAAATTATGAAAACTTATCTATTTTTAGAATTTCTGTTTCAGGTTCCTGAACAACAGTGGAAGTGGATTTTATCTCAGGTAAGTCTGTTTCATTTATTAATTTATTTAAATAGGGCCAATCAGAATCAGGCTGCATTAGAAAGTTTGGACCTGACCACCACAAATTAAAATTGATGATTTGATCTGGACTTACGCCCCTTGAGATCAGGTCAGCCGGATTCTGATCAGTCGGCACATAGCGCCACGACGAACTATCGGTAAGTTCATTAATTTCGACTACCCTATTAGCTACAAACGTTTTTAACTTTGCAGAATTGCCATTTAGCCAACTGAGGACAACGCTAGAATCGCACCAGTAAATGATGCGATTGACCTCACATCGCAGAGAACTGATAACTGTCTTGCACAATTTTGCAGCCAATAAAGCAGCGCAAAGTTCCAGACGCGGTATTGTCGTCGGCTTTAACGGTGCCACCTTAGACTTAGCGCACAATAAGTTTACCTTTATATCACCAGTTAAGTTGTGTGACCGCAGGTACACACATGCACCGTAAGCGACTTGGGAAGCATAACTGAAGGTATATATTTCTATATAACCAGGAGCTTCGCATAGCGTTAAGCGCGGGATCTGTAAATCTGATAAAAAATGTAAATTGGTAATGAACTTGTTCCAGGATTTCAGAATATCGGAGCTAACGGGCTCATCCCAGTCCTTTTTATTGAGCCATAAGGACTGAAGTATCATTTTAGGTATAATCACACATGGACTGAGAATTCCAAGAGGATCAAAAATCTTGAATGATGCAGATAGTATCGATCGCTTGGTAGCTACATAATTTTTAATTCATTTGAATCTCAATTGATATGTGAAGAGTATCAGTTTTGGGGTTCCAATTTAAACCTATTGTTTTGGGGTTGTTTGTTTATTAGTAGATTCACTTAAACTAACCTTATCATTTTGATCAATGACTGATGATGATAAAATGCTTGGTAAATTCGATCTGAATTTACGTAGTTTAAACCCATCAGATCTTAGAGTGTCCGACACCTCGCGTTGAATGTATAGTAACTCGGCCTCATTGTTCGATCCGGTGACTAAATCGTCAACATAATGGTCGTTTTTAATAATATTGGCAATAAGCTGACCGCAATCCTCTGCCAATACTGACAAACACTTGGTGCTCAAATATGTAGCACTTGCGAGACCATAAGTTACGGTTTTAAGACGTAATGTTTTGATAGGAGAGGACTCGTCACTTCTCCAAAGTATTAATTGTAAATTACGATCCTTTTCATCTAATCTTGGTTAGATTCCTAAAGAATTTTTCAATATCGGCTGTCAAAATATATGAGCGCGGGAACGTGGGCACAGAGATAGGTGGTTCATCTCTCCGACCCTGTGGTAAGGGTTCCATTGCGTGGGTTACTCAGGCAAACCAATATGATGCTGTGGCAGGACTATTACTGAAGAGTATACAGAAGTAATGACTAGGTACAGGTACTGTGAACTTGATAGGTTCGATGGTAGCGTGTGCCTCTTTCGAGCTCTCGATCCAGTCTCGATCAGTCTCGAACGGGATTAATAGTCGGACATTCCTCTAAATGGCCTAGCTCGAAATATTCTTGAATAAAATTTGAATATTGTAACTTTAATTCTGGATTCTTACGGAAACGTTTTTCTAAACACAACAATCGTTTCTTAGCCATTGCGTAAGAATCTCCTAAACAATCTGGAGTATCAATTAGGGGCAGCCTAACACAAAATCTACCCGATTCTAAGCGGTAAGTATTACGATAGAAGTGGTCTTCACATGCCTGCTCAATTTTGCTAAAATATTGCTTATCTGGAACTTGCTCCAGTTCCCAAAACTTTGTCAATTGAGAATTAATATTGGAATTGCATTCGTCACTATCACTAATTCAAACATGGCACGGAATATTTTTAGATGACGAACGATTCCTTAAACTTGGAGAAATAGGGCCGGCAACGAGCCAACCTAGCTTTGAGCTACGTAGCTTGGACATGTTATGACTTAATGCTAGCTGATCACATCCCAATAGGTCCCAAAATAGGTCCGCACCTATCAAGACGTCTATAGCCGAAGGCTGATTAAAATTAGGATCAGCTAACTGTATGTTTCTTGGAATATTTAATTTACTAATATCTATAGCTTGTTTAGGAATAGCACCTGTTAATTGGTTCAATACATAAAATGACTGTACGACACTATAGTCATCGTTAAATGAATTTAGTCGGGCAATGCAACTTTTGTTTACATGTTCTGCTAAGTTGTTGCCTATACCAATAACATTTATAGTATTTATAGCACATACCTGTAATGATAACTTGTCCATTTATTTATTTATTTATTTTATTTATTTATTTAACTTTAATTAGCACGGTTAAAAACCAATTACAATAATTAAAGACACATATACACAGAAAACAAAATTTGTAAAAATAAAAAACAATCAAAAAATTTGCAATAGGTACTTTCATGAATCCATCTCACAGTACTTCTGACATGCCAATAATATCTTCGTCCATTCATCCGCAAACAGATCGTTTGTTGCCTTTGTTGGATTAGAATCCAAGAGATCATTAAGTGCGGCCAGAGTGCGAGGTACTGGGGACTGAGCACGCGCAACAGTGCGACATGGGGGCACAGCAAACAGCCTGTGTTTTCTGCCGCGGCAGTAATTGTCTGGGACGAAGAAGCGAGCCAGGACAGCATGCAGATCAGGTGCATCAATAGTGCCACGGAATGTCTTGCAGGCTATAGTGAGCTGATCTCGTGCTCGCCTTACCTCTAATGAGTTATATCCGAGGCATCCCAATAGAAATTTAGTCGGATAGAGGTAAGGATAATAGCCGTGTTTCCGCTTGTATAAAAACCTAAGGAACGCTTTTTGTACCTTTTCGAGTAAAAGCGCATAAGTACGTTCGTGTGGATTCCACACGCAGGAGCTGGATTCTAATTTGCTACGTACAAGTGCATTAAAAACAATTTTGATGGCATGTGTGGTGCGAAAATCGCGGCAATTACGTAGGACAAAGCCCAACCTTTTATAGGATTCTTTAGCTACCGTGGCAATATGGTCGTGGAAGGTGAGCTTTCGGTCGAATGTGACTCCCAGATCTTTCATGGCCGTTGTTTTCATGATGACATTGTTATTTAAATTGTATTCAAAATTCACTGGGTGCCGCGTTCGACCGAATGTCATAGCGAAACATTTAGATGAATTAAATTCCATCTTATTGTCTAGGCTCCACTTGTATATCGCATCTATGTCTTGCTGCAGTAGCAAACAGTCACGCTCAGAGTTTACTTCAAGGTACAACTTCAGGTCATCAGCATATAGCAGACATCTTGCATGGCGGAGAACTTGGGGAAGATCATTTACCATGATTAAAAATAATAAAGGCCCCAAAATTGAGCCCTGACTAACTCCGGAACGCGTATGGTACGTGCTTGATTCGTACATACCGAGCCTAACGAACTGCTGGCGATCACGTAGATAGTCTGCGAAGAAACGAAGTAGAGATGGTGCGAAACCTATTTTGCTAAGTTTCATCAGCAGCGTGTCGTTGTTAACTCTATCGAACGCCTTCCGAAAGTCGAAATAAAGTACGTCTACCTGACGCCCGCGATCCAAGCTAGAGGAGATATAATCAACTAGAGTCAGGAGATTCGTGTCAACTGACCTCTTACTTCTGAAACCGTGCTGCTCATTACATAAATATTTGTTAACTTGCTCGTATATGGCATTGTGAAGGATGTTCTCAAAGATCTTAGCCGGGGAAGATAAAATTGCAATAGGGCGGTAATCTTCAACGGAACTTTTGTTTTGGGTTTTAGGAATAGGTGTTACTCTAGATACTTTCCACTGAGAGGGATATGTACCAGCCTGCAAAGCTAAATTGAAAATGTGACAAAGTGGATCACTGAAAATATGTTTTAAGCATTTAATGATAAAGGGGGGAATGTTATCGGGGCCAATAGAGCTGTTTGGTTTAAGTTTATTTATGCCTTTTATAATGTCTATAGGGCACAATGGGGGTACATTTATGTAATTGCTGTCTCTGGTAGAGTCAGCTGCACTAACATGATCAGCATTAAGCCGCGGGACATCAGGCAGAAAGACATTTGAGAAAAACTCAGCAAAGGCCCCTGCTGCTTTAGTTCCTGAAAAGGTTATACCCCTGTATGTAATGTTAGGTTCAAAACCACCTTTGGACCGTAGGCTGGAAATATGTGACCAGAATTTACGGGGGGTAACTTTGATTTTATTCTCTATATGTCTCATGTACGAGGAATATGCATCTGCAATACGGATCTTTAAGTTTGCCCTGAGTTCAGAAAACAACAAATACGCGCCATCGCTGTTAGTACGCTTCCAGTTTTTATGGAGCTTCAGCTTGAGCCTTAAATCTTGGATAATGTCATTAGTAAACCATACAGGATATCGTTTATCTGTAGATTTCTTTCTGCGTTTTTTAGGCATGCAAGAATCAAAGAAATTATAAATAATGTCGTAAAACTTTTGAGTAGCTGTATGTACATACATCTTTGGATTCCAGTACCTCCACCCAAATATTCTCGTTAGAGAGTAATAAATACAGCTGTTCGTAATCGCATTTTCCGAAATTCCAATCCTTGGTACTGTCTATATTACTGGGCTCAATTGAATCTGAGTAATGACCTACATCGACTCTTACCTCAATGTGGAGCGCCGGGTGTTATGCATCCAGTGGTACTATTCCCTCGGTAGAGGTAACGGATGTCTCTTGTACACTAATGTTCTCTTGGACTAAAACAACATCTAACATACCTCCATACGAATTCTTCACAACGTTCATCTCATTCAGACAACAATATGATACAAAATAACAATAATAATTCTTAATATTTAACGAGACAGTATTTAAATTTATGTCGCCTAATATTAATACAAGGCCTTTCAAATTATTTATATATTCTTCCACTTTGCAAAACCATCTCATGTACTCGTCGTCACTTGCACTAGGTTTGATATACACAACACATACGTGAACAGTTCGGCCGCACCATGTGAAATCAGCCCATAAATCCTCACCACCGTCCGTTTCAAGATCGCGGCGGCGGCGTAGCACAATGGGTGCGCGCGCTGCGAGCATCACTCCGCCACACGGTGTGCCCCTGTCGCGTCGCATCACATTCCAATCATCAGTTACAAGTTCTCCGTCTTCAATAGAACCATCGAGAAAGCTCTCTGTTACAGCGATCAAATTATGCTCCAGCTGTAACAAGTTCGTTCTCCACGTCGAAAGTTTGGTTTTGAGACCACGGACATTTTGATACATTACGCTAATGCGCTTAATTTTGTTATGAGGCAGCTTAGGCACGAAATGTCTGGTGAGTTGGTTGAGCCTTATCAGGCGCCTTATGGTTTCTGGTATGTCTCGGGTTATCAAATGTAATCCAAGTGTTCACTCTTGCGTTCATTGGCCAAACATCTGATGAATAGCATTTTTCGTAGTACATAACGGGAACACCAATCTTATACGACTTATAACTTCCCCTAGCCCGCAGCTCTTCAACCGTGCACGTGCCGGTGGGACAAAGTTCACGCAGATAGTCACGAATTTCCTCAGCGCTGGACTCCATGTTCCACAAGTGTAGGTGTTTGAGTGGTTCGACAGCTCTTAAGCTAGTAATGTTGGGCCCAGCGAGGCCACATAATGAAGCAGGTTTCCGGACTTTCTTTTGCGTTACTTCTGTCCAGCTTTGATCGTCACAGTGGTACTCAGCAGGAGAAATGCAGTCGTCGGCGGGAGAACTGTGAGCGCCGGCAGCTGCTGTGTAGTTATCTTCACTAATCAGTTCTATGGTTTGTGAAGTGAGCGCCTCTATGTTGGTTGGGTTTATCTGCGTGACAACAGGCTGTTTGGGGACGGTAGCGACAGTTAATGCAGGGACAACACTCTTCGCTTTAGTCTTTTTGTGTTTTTTGGTACGGTTTACAGTTTGTACTGCAGCAGGAGTATCCAGAGGTACATGAATAAGTTGAGCTTGCTGTTGAGTGGTTATTATGTGTGGTTGCTGCTCAGTGGTTACACAGAGGGCTTGCTGCTGGTCGCATACGCTGAGAGGTTGCTGTTGGTTGCCTACACAAACGGGTTGCTGCTGATCGGCAACACTTAAAGAAGTTGTTATTATAGCGTTACTTTGCTTTAGTTGGGTGTTAAGGAGGTCAATTTGGAAAGCATAGCCTGTGAACTTAGATTCGTAGTTCGATATAAGACATACAGCTTTGCTAAGTTGTTCTTTTAACATCTCCATCTCAAGTCGTAATTTACTCATTTCAAACGAGAGTTCTTGAAATTCAAGCTGGTTTTGTGCTCTTTGTATCTCGGGAATTTTTTCCCTGAACGTGACATTTAAGAGTGACTGGCTAATAAACGAGGACTGACTTCCACAGTCTAATAAAGCACGCACTCGAAATTGTTTGTTTGTTTGAGGATTAATAACATTAACCATGGCTGATGACAAAAGAATGTGATTTTCTATGAAATTATTGCTAATTGAATTATTGACTGATATTTCAGTTGAACCGCGATCTGTGTTAGTATTACTGCTGCTGACTGTACTAGCATTACTTGTACTAGTATTGTTAGAATTAGGTAAATGCAAGAGTGAGTTGTGTCTACGCTTGCACCCACGATAGGGACCCAACTTGCAATCACGTGCACGATGCCCAGTTCGTAAACAATTGGAGCATAGGTGCAACTAGAAACAAACTAAAAAAATACATTAAAATTAATAAATACATTGTTAAAACAAAAAAAATGGTAAAAAGACAAAGATTCTTTACCAAAAATGTTAAACTTCATAGAGATAGGTTAAATTTAATTAAACAATTAGATATTTTTTCTTTTAATTTGGAGCAAAGCACTAGGAAATACAACATTGACACACAGGACTTGCAATCTCAACTTGACCATCTACAAGAGAAACTTAGTTTATTGACTGATAAATATAATACCTCCGAAGATCTGTTGAGGGAATCTGTGTTGGCAATGAATGAGCTGGTTAACTCACAAACAAACAACTGTGAGCATTGTCAGACACCGTCCAATGTCCCTATACCAGACCATTCATTGACAACTTGCAATACCACCTTACCGCAGCCCTGTGTTAATTTGACATTTCCTGCTATTGATAGTTGCAATAAGAAACATTGTAAACAAATTATAAATAATGATATTATATTATTTTGTGATGAGATTGGAAAGGACTTAGGCCACTTGTTGTCAGATGAATATCCAGGACACTCCATAATAAACTACTGTATGCCTGGTTGTTCTTTGTTTGATATTATGAAACAAATTATTAAATGTAACTTTAACCAGGATACTACTTTATTAATTTTTATGGGTAATAGGAGAAATGTGAACAAAGGAGAATTGCTAAAATATTATAGAACATTGTGTAATCTTAGTTTAAGAAAAATTGTATTATTTACATTCCCCTATAGTAACAGTTTGCCACAGGAAGAAAATGAGTTAAGATTTGAAATAAACATGACACTACATAATTTGACATTCAATAATAATCTATTCCATTTAGTTGATACTAACAATTATGTTGGTAATAATTTGTATTTGACAAGAGATAGATATAATATTGTTAAGTACTATCTTCCTAACTACTTCAAAAGACAGATAGCTGTGTCGCTATCATATTTTTTTTCTATTTCAGCCAAAAATTTGGCTCAAAAGAAGCAAGTTTGCTTCTTTTGAGCAATGCAATGACATTTTAAATAATTCTGCCAATAATTTGGCACCAACTAATGACATTGATTATCATTTAAATTAGAAATTAGGACAATAGAGGAAACCTCTTGCTTAATAAATGAAGAAAATTTAAATACTGATTTAAATCATGTAAATGTTACAAAAAGTCCTTCTTTAATAGCACACCCATCAATTTATAGTACCTTAAATAAATGTGATAATAATACTCTAAAAATAGTTCATCAAAATATACAGGGAGTGATAGGTAAGGAATTAGAATTGGAGCTGTTCATGAACTGTAGTTATATTGATATCCTTTGTGTAACTGAACATTGGTTAAAAGACCACCAGTTCATGTTCAGCTTTAACAACCACCAGGTTGCCAGCTCATTCAGCAGGGTTAATATGATACGTGGTGGATCTCTAATAATTGTTCGTAACAATATGAAATTTAAAGAACGTAAGGATATAGTGAGCCTCTCTGTTGAGCGAGTTATTGAAATAGCTTGCATTGAGCTTGAGCAGTTCATAGTAATGAGCGTGTACAGGCCCCCATGTGCTTCATATGATGTTTTTGAGAAATATATGGAAGAAGTATTATTAAAGACTTGTAACAGTAATAAAACAGTTGTTGTCTGTGGAGATTTCAATATTAATATACTGGAAACATCACCTTCTGTAAATAAGTTTATAACCTTATTAAAGTCATATAATTTGTACAATACATTCTTTGAGCCGACTAGAATAACTGCCACTAGTGCTACCTGTATTGACAATATTTTTTCAAACTCAAGACCTTCTACCCATTTAATTATAAATGAGTTGGACTCTGATCACTGTGGCCAGTTAGTCACTTTCCCTCAGAAAATAGTCAGAGCTCAAAGAAAACTTGTTAGTTTTGTTCCGGTAAACAAAAGTCGCTTAGAACAATTTAAAAAGAATTTAATAGAAAAACTACCAGATTTGCCTTATCACACCAACCCGGATCAAGCTTATACTATACTATTTAACCTCATCAATTGTGAGTTTAGGAAGGTATTCACATCAAAAACATTACCTGTTTGTGACCGCGTTATATTTAGTGATTGGGCAACACCAGGTATTTATAAAAGTAGGCAGAAATTATATGAATTGTACCATGAAAAAACCTATAACTATGATGAAACATTTAAAGAATTTGTTAAAAATTACTCTAAAACTTTTAAAAAAGCCTGTTCGTCAGCAAAAGCCATACACATTAAAAATAAAATAAAATGTTCTGGAAATAAAATTAAAACAACTTGGAATATTATTAATTCAGAAACGGGAAGAACGACAGTTCGGAATCGTGACTTCCATCTAAAAATCAATGATGTAGATATTAAGGCAGACGTGGAGGTAGCTACTGAGTTTGAAAATTTCTTCACTAATATTCCCATTTTAACAACCAAAGCTCTGTCATCGTCGTCCTCCACTTCTGCTTACTCAATACTAAAAGAATGTGTACCAGAATGTGATAAACACTTTAAATTCGCAATTGTTACTGCTAAAGACGTTATAGATTCTTTTAAAGATCTCGAGGTAAAAAAAACTGCTGACCTTTGGGGGTTATCAGTACATACCATGTCTTCAATAATTGATATTATTGCACCCTTTTTATCAATTGTTTTTAATTCTTGTATTGCGTCTGGTGTATTTCCTGATCTGATGAAACTTAGCAAAGTGATTCCACTGTTCAAATCTGGCAGCCCGACTGATCCCACTAATTTTCGGCCTATTTCGATATTACCTACATTGAGCAAAATCTTTGAAAAAATAATTTTAAAACAAATGTTAGGACATTTCAATACACATAATTTACTTCATCTGAAACAGTTTGGTTTTACAAAGGGTCGTTCAACTACAGACGCGGGCGTGGAATTACTGAAGAGCATATTCGAGGCCTGGGAGGAGTCGCAGGATGCTCTTGGCATTTTCTGTGACTTGTCCAAGGCCTTCGATTGCGTAAATCATGATACACTCATCAGGAAGCTGTACCACTATGGTATAAGGGACAGGGCTCTCGACCTTCTGACTTCTTATCTGAACAACAGAATTCAAAGGGTAGATGTTAATGGCAAGAGATCTGCAGGATCTGCGGTCACTATGGGCGTTCCACAGGGTTCAATTCTGGGTCCTTTCTTGTTTCTTATTTATATAAATGACTTACCTTATCACATAAGGGACAATCACAAGATTGTATTATTCGCAGATGACACTTCCCTCATTTTTAAAATCAAACGTCAGTTAGTCAACTTTGAACAAGTTAACGATGCACTCTCTAGGGTTGTCCATTGGTTTAATGTAAATAATCTTCTCCTGAATGAAAAAAAGACTAAACTAATCAAATTTTCAACGCCAAATGTCAGGCAGCTAACTACCAATGTTCAACTTAATGGAATAGAGTTGGACCCTGTTGAGTCGACGGTTTTTCTTGGAATAACCATTGACGGTAAATTGCAATGGGGCCCACACATAGAAAAATTGTCAGGAAGGCTTAGTTCGGCCGCCTATGCTGTTAAAAAAATTCGACAGATAACTGATGTGGATACAGCCAGAATTGTTTATTTTAGTTATTTTCATAGCCTTATGTCTTATGGGATTCTTCTCTGGGGAACCTGTGCGGGCATTAATACTATCTTTGTTTTACAGAAAAGGGCTGTTCGAGCCATTTACAATCTAGGTCCAAGGGATTCCCTTCGAGAGAAGTTCAAGGAAATAAATATTCTGACTGTAGCCTCTCAATATATATTTGAAAATCTATTGTATGTACACAAAAATATATCCAATTTTAAGAAGATGTCCGACATTCATAGTTTAAATACTAGGAATAAACACAATCTTGCTGTACATCGCACTCGTCTCCACAGAGTAGGCAACTCGTTCATGGGTCAATGTATATGCTTTTACAACAAACTTCCCATTGACATTCGAAACTTGCCCATTAAACGATTTAAAAGCTGCATTAAAACCAAACTTTGTAAAAAGGGCTACTATAAAATTTCTGATTATTTAGAAGACAAAAAAGCTTGGGTTTGAGCTATTCAATCAACTTTGTAATATATATAATACCAAAACTCATTATAATAAATAAAATGACAAACCTTTGTTAAAAAATCAATGTAAATTTTAAAAAAATTAAAATTATTGTAAATGTGAGCACTATGTGGATCTTTTTTTTTTTTTTTAGTATTATTGATGGTCTGATATTTTTGAGTACTTTATGCGACCTACCCAAACGTCCTTTCTTTGGTATTGTTCGTCGAGTTATTGAGCTCCTGAAATCCTGAGTTGAGCTGCACGATTGTTGACAAATGCTTGCACTGACTGGACAGGTCCACTCAAATTTTTATGGTTCTTTCCTCAAAAGACCATTTCAGACTGGATCTACATGGTCCTCACATGATCTGACCAAGATTATGTCTGGACTTTAATAAAAGAGACTTGACCCCTGAGTTTGTTTCGCCATTTCTTCTCAGGGTAGTCAGATAGGAAATGTCGACTTCATCTAGCTTATTTAAAAAAAAATAAAAATATGACGTGTAAAAGTGATTTCGATATCCTATTTACAGAATAAACAATTTCATTTCATTTCATTTCATTTCATTTCATTTCATTAACTTAAATGCTTCATCTCGTCGTTCCTGAACACTCTTCGCTAGAAAAATAGGGCAGTCATATATCCAGTGGTCACCTTTGCAGATAACGCACACCTTAGTGACAGAGCCGGTGTTCTGAACTGTAGATGAAAAGGATTTAGTATTACGAGAATTATTATTATTATTTTGGCGTGATTGTGTTGGCTTGGGTATACCAGAGTTGTTTTGACTCATAGTCTCTAACACATCAGCGCGATCAGTTAGGAACTTATTGAAATCCTTTAGAGCAAGGAAAACGGATAAACTATTACGATGTTCTTCCCACTTCATAGCGGTACGACTGATGGGTTTTTTAATTACTTAGTGTTATAAATAAGTATTGCGGCTGTGAGAAAAATACCAAATTATTATGCGGGAATTTATATTGCATTTACTTGATTGTACGATTAGGAGGAGCGTTTCGCAGATTTTGGAAATGAAGGGATCTAGGACTGACCTTGACACGATCTTCAAACCTCGTGGCTGTTGATGCGCTTTTCTGGATTTCTTGGGCCCAAGATCCTCTTCTTCTTCATGAAAACACTGCACTCACTCACTCTTAATGTTCGCGGTGATATATTTATGGAAAATATGGGGTTATAGAAGATTTATAAAAAAAAACTATAATTCAATGTTCATTGATCGGCTTTCTCACACGATATGTATCAGCGTAGTGAAGTCGCCAGCGCCTCGTCGCGGCACTTTACGAAACTTTTCGAAAGTGCTCGAAGATTTTCTTCTTGCCTCTTCATCGGGTTATAGGAATGAAAGGGATGGAGACAGGAAATAAAAATGCGAAACGCTCGTTCCTTCCTATTCAAATTTTTTAAGGATTTTATGAAGTTTATGGCGTCAACATCCTCCGCCGCCTTGAGAAAACGCAGTGTTCTCAAGCAAAGTATAAGCTAAAAGAATATTTAATATTTTAAATTTTAAATAATTAATTACTAATTAAAGTTAAGCGAATATTATTGGAAAGTATTATGTTTTATTTAGCGGTTATTTAGTTATTAGTTTATTGAGATGGTAATGGACACAATTTTACAATAGGTCTTTTAAAATTGCCTGTAGCCGTTTTGACTAAAGCTACGCGAATAGTACCGTCCTTACCGGGATATACTTCAGTTATTATGCCAATTGGCCAGCGTAATGGAGGAATATCATCTTGATGAATTAGAACTACTGTACCGAGCTTTATGTTATCTACCTGCGTTAACCATTTCTGCCTAACCTGAAGATTGTGTAAATATTCTACACGCCATCTTTTCCAGTAGCTACACACCATCTGGTCTAATAATTGTTTCCGACAACTAAGAGATCTCGATTCATCGGGAACGTTTTCTATGGGCAGAGACGTTAAAGGTGAAGCCATAATAAAATGAGCAGGTGTAAGAGGTTCCGGATACGGTTCCTCAGATAAGACACAGAGTGGTCTCGAGTTAAGGACTGCCTCAATTTGAGTGAGGACAGTCAGGAGTTCCTCATAAGTGAGAATTTGGGAACCAATGATGCGGTATAAATGGGTTTTAATGGATTTTATATTGGACTCCCACAATCCCCCAAAATGCGGAGCGCGGGGTGGGATCATTTTCCATTCAATTCGGTAGCAATCGGTCAGTAGATTTTGTAATTGAGCTTTAGCTCCAGTGAAATTGGTTCCATTATCGGAATACAAACATGACACAGGTCCACGTCGTGAAAGAAAAGGTTTAAAAGCGGAAATAAATATATCAGAAGATACATCGGTAACCAGTTCAATGTGAACTGCTTTAGAAACAAGGCATATAAACACGCATATATAAGCTTTTTGACTTCTTTGACCACGACGTCTACATAAAGTTACTTTTATTGGGCCAGCATAGTCTACGCCCGTATGCACAAACGCTTTGGTCTCCCGTACGCGGCAAGTAGGCAGATCAGCCATTTTTGGGCTGAGGTGTGAAGGACAATTTTTAAAACAAAAATTGCAAGCGTGTAATCTTTTCCTAATGACACTTCTGGACGAGAGTATCCAATACTTCTGACGCAACAGTGAACTCAGAAGGTTGGATCCAGTATGACAATGAACGCGGTGAAAATAATCAATTAAAACATGGGTAATGTTATCATGCTTAGGTAATAAAGCGGGGTGCTTAGCTTCATAAGGAAGGTTGGCATTAGATAATCTACCTCCGATTCTAATAATTTTCTTGTCATCGATAAAGAGATCGAGACGTTTAAGCGATGAACGTAAATTATCCTTCTGTATGTCTTTGTACAATTGTTTAAAGTGATGTTTTTGAACAGAGCGGATTAAATATATTTCAGCTATATTCAACTGGGAAACGGAAATCACGCTGCTACATTTGTCACGAGGAATAATGCGTAAAAAGCGCAGTATGTAAACTATAATATGTAGGATTTTATTCCAAGACGAAATATTCTGTGAAACTGTATAAATTAAATCAGGTTCCAAAGAAGCGGACGCGTTGTGTCAAAGATTTAAATTCAGGTAGTTCTTCACAAGAGGCAGGGATAAACGGAGTGATAGGCCACTCGGATATTGGGTGTTGAAGCCATTTAGGGCCGTGCCACCATAAATCATGTGACAGTAACTGTTCAGGCAGAAGACCTCTTGACAAACAATCACTCGGGTTTTCTTTACCACTAACATGATAGAAATGTTTAGAATCAAGATTTTCTTGACATTTAGCGACGCGGTTGCTAACAAAAATATTCCATCTATGTGGGGAAGAATTAATCCACGAAAGGGCAATTTTCGAATCGGAGAAAGCAAATATATTATTAATTGCTACACGAGCGCGGTAAGTGTCATTAATTAATTTAATAAGTTTAGACATGAGAAGAGCGGCACATAATTCTAGCCGAGCTAAAGAAACTACCTTTACAGGTGCGACCTTGGATTTAGCACACACCAAACGTACGTGTGTGTTACCATCGGTGTGTGTTACATGTAAATATATGACGCAACCATATGCTTTCATGCTGGCGTCTGCGAAACCCACAATATTTATTATGCAATTCATGGAAACTGCTAAATGCCGTGGTATTTTTAATGAGGAAAGAAGAGGCAGTTGATCTTTAAACTTTTGGAAAAGCGATACAATGGTATGTGGCGGAGTATCATCCCAACTGATATGAAGATCCTGTTTATGGCAACACATAGTTTAAGTATTTTTAGTCTATGTTAGATGACATGTAAGAAGTGGGTCACTGTGGCTTCCGCTAGCTACCTAACGTGTGTTGTGTGTGGAATATAAAGAGTATTAACAGCAAATAGTCGTTTCAATCAGCAATCAAACTACAGTCCACCGAGGAAACGAAGGAAATATTAGTCCTTGCAAAAGGGGACTTGGACATTGGTTCATACGATCCGTCAACAATTTGCGGCAAGAATACTCATCGCTGCGCTGCGAGTACAGAGCATCCAACAACGTGGTGAGCACATTGCAACGCGACGCAACAGGGGCGGCGAAGGCCGAGCATACGGATATTCAGCATATACCTGCGATATTATCAGGTATCGATTGCTGCGAGGAGAAAAGTAAGATCCGTGCTTCAGGAATTCGACATACTTACAGTTTATATTCAATAAATTCCATTAATACCTACAAAGAAGAAAGCAAAATCTATCGACATTGACTTATAAATCATTGTCTATCGACCATTTTTGGATTGCATATCGGTGAATGCGGGAAGGATATCAAGAATAGCAAATTTATTTTCGAGTGAGGGTGAAAGGCAAACAGGTACGACACCCATGCCTTACCAAATCACGGGCTTCATACAACGACGCAACTTCCTCATTTTGCTTCTATAAACACCGACGCTGCGTCCAAGCATCAAGGCGCGCTAATATTTGCGTGCGGGGAATTCGATTCGACCAATTGCAACACAGCGAGCTCCTGTCAACGAGTCATCGGTTCGCTCTCATTGGTGCGAAGGTGCGGTTAAGTTGGTACGACTGGTGAGCGACGTGGAGCTATCGTGAATCGTGGCGCGCACTATAGCGTCTGGCTGGTTTCTTCAGTACTCCGTCCGCCATTTTCTACGTGCAACTGCAAACATCCGAGTCTGACTGGCTGAACTGAAATTCTCTTTAATTTACATGCAATCTTGTATAATTTTCAGCAGTAATTTAACCAGTGTTGTGTCAGTTTAGGCTGTTATTATGGAGGATGTGTTAAAAAGGTGGCGTGTGGGCAGGGGATACTCAAAAGGTACAATCACCAGATTACATTGTTTTGTAGCTGAGTCGAACGAATTAAGTATAAGCTCAGTTGAAGCGCTGATAACCAAGAGGGATAGATTAGTGGCCGCTTTTGTTGAGTACGAAAATTATAACAAAGATATCTTAACATTAGATTCTTCAGATAGCGAAAATGTAGGGGAAATTGAAATCAAATATTTCCATTGTTTGACTCTTTTAAATGAAAATATAAAGTCAAAAAGTGCAATCAAGGAAGGGAAAACCTCGGAGTCGGGTAACAGTGTCGTTTCTAGAACTAGATTACCTCATATTAATATACCTAATTTTACAGGTAAATATTCCGAATACGTAAACTTTAGAGAGATATTCAAATCTGTAATCCACAACGATCCATCCTTGGATAACGTCCAAAAACTCTATTACCTGCGATCATTCCTCCAGGGCCCACCTTACGAATTAATTAGTAATCTTACTCTTGTCAGTGAAAGTTAGTTAGTTAGTTAGAAAGTTATGACAATGCCTTGCAATTGTTAGACAAGCGATTTTATAACAAATATAAGATTGTAAATGAGCATGTAAACACTCTCCTTGACTTGGACAAGCTTACCAAGTTCCCTAATGCTAATGAGATTAGGAATTTTGTTTCCATAGTGAGGCAGACGTTGAGCGCTCTGCGCAACCTGAACGCAGAGGTGGATGCTTGGGACCCTATTCTGCTGGGCATCTTGGTGCGCAAGCTGGACCTCTACAGCTCCCGGTCCTATCAGCTGGAGCGAGACCAAGAGCAGGATCCTACGGTTGAGGAATTTTTAGCATATATAGACAGGCGTGCTCTAGCTCTGGAGAACACGGATAGCCGGGCTGCAGCAGAAACTGGAAAGCGAGGTTCAACCATGCCGCCAGCCAAGAGTAAGGTAGCTCTAGCAGCAACAGCCAAGACAACGATGGAGTGCTCATACTGTAAGTGTCCCGATCATAAATTATACTCATGTCCAAAATTTAAATTACAGTCTAACAAAGAGAGAGTCTCCTTTGCAAAAGAAAAAAGTTTATGTAAAACATGTTTAAATTCACACCCCGGCAAATGCAAATACCACTTTAGGTGTGGCCAATGTAAGAAAGCGCATCACACGCTGCTGCATCTCGATGAAGAAAGTGGTCCGGGACCAGTGGTCCTCCTGTCAGGAGACCCTGCTAATAATATTTTAATTCTTACAGCACGAGTAAAGGTGTTTGCAAAAGATGGACGAGAAGTGCATATAAAGTGCATATTGGACTCAGGTTCTCAGGTATCGCTGATCACTACAAAGGCAGTGGAGGTCTTAGGATACACTCCTAAGCGAAAGGATATTAACCTCATTGGTGTGACAGAGAGCCAGAACAAAGTCAGCTATTGTATTCCATTGAAAATACATTCTTTGACATCCCAATTTAACGCTCTAGTTAACTGTCATGTAGTTGATAAAGTCACGTGTAACTTGCCTCAATCACCAGTCAGCTTAGAGGGCATAAAAATACCTGCTGGTGTCACTTTGGCAGATACAACATTTAACCAACCTTCGGAAATAAATATGCTAATAGGTGCTGATATCTTTTTCCAGGTCCTCCTGCCGCTTGAGGAAACTCAGCGCTTACATGCATGCAGTGATCAAGGTGACCAGCAGCAATCTTCAGTAGCAGGCATCATAAATACGAAGTTTGGCCATGTCATTGCAGGAGCATTGGCATCTAGCATCATAAAAAATCAGGTTGTATCTCTAATTTGTATAAAGTGTGAAACAGATGTAAGTGTAAAGAAACTTTGGGAGGTGGAGAGCGTTCCGGAGTTACTAGTAGAAAGGGATTCAGAGCAAAAATTAGCTGAAAATATCTTTCTAAAGTCAGTAAAACTTGAAAATAAAAAATTCACTGTTGAGTTGCCTTTGAAGTTAGAAACCTGCAAAATAAATGAGACTCTAGGGAATTCATTTGACCTAGCTTTGCACAGGTTTCTCAGTCTGGAAAAAAGACTGCAAAGTAACATTAATTTACTTACTGATTATCAAAAGTTCATAGATGAGTACATAGAGCTCGGTCATGGGCACTTTGTCGATATTGGCTCTTACAATTTCAATGAAGATCCTATTTATTTTATGCCGCATCATGCAGTTATAAATGAGCAAAGCAAAAGCACTCGTACTAGGGTTGTATATGATGCTTCTATGAAAACTAGTAAAAAGATTTCATTGAACGATATTTTATTGAATGGGCCCACAGTACAAAAGGAATTATTTGATATTGTTTTGTTATTTCGATTGGGAGAATTCACTTTGAGCTCAGATATTAAGAAAATGTTCCGCAATATACGTGTGAATCCGGAGCACACTTCACTCCAGAACATTCTATGGCGTGACAATACTAGTCAGGCTATAAAATGCATGCGTCTTGACACCGTCACTTATGGTGTAAAGTCTTCAAGCTATTTGGCAACGCGCTGTTTACTTGAGCTTGCACAAAGGCATGAGCATGAGTTACCGCTAGCATCGTTTATAATTAAAAATTGTATGTATGTCGATGATGTGATTTATTCATGTTCTGATATGCACAAATTGCTTGAAGCTAAACGGCAGTTATGTGAAATGTTAAGTTATGGCAGCTTTAGTTTGCATAAGTGGGCTTCGAACACACCTTCTGTTCTCTCTGACATACCGGAGGTTGAACAGCAATTTAGCGAGCTTGATCTGCAAAAGGGTAGCTATAATATGAAAGCATTGGGGCTTACACTAGATGTTCAAAAGGATTGTTTTAAAATAGACAGCCCAGAACCATTTGATGAAAATATAAGGACTAAAAGGGGGGTTCTTAGCTATATATCAAAGTTTTATGATCCCATGGGTTTTGCTAGTCCGATTGTAATAAAGGCCAAAAGTATCATTCAAAAAATATGGTCACATAATATAGGATGGGATGAACATATACCTATTGAGCTACTCAAAGAGTGGCTTCAATTTGCTGAAAGCTTAGCTGCCATGCAGCCTATCAATTTAGACAGGCACATCTCTACCAACGGCGCAGCAGCAGTCCAGCTGATTGGCTTCGCGGACGCGTCTAGTACGACGGGGTACGGGTGCTGCATATACCTACGTGTGGTCGACAAAACAGGTAGGGCTAAATTATCCCTCCTCTGTTCGAAGTCGCGAGTAAACCCACGTGCGAATGCATTAACGATACCCAGGCTGGAGCTTAATGCTGCGTTGCTTTTATCCATCTTAATAGAGCGAGTATATGATACTTTACATAAAAATATTCAGATAGATGATGTGTACCTATTTACCGACTCCAAAATAACTTTAGCTTGGATCCAAACAGAACTCACTAAACTACAAGCTTATGTATCGAACAGAGTGCGGGTAATTCAGCAAAAAACCAATAGATGGCGCTGGCTGTATGTGCCATCCGCAGAGAACCCAGCTGATTTGATTAGTAGGGGTATAAGCCCTCAAGAGCTTCCGACCTGCGCCCTCTGGTGGGAGGGGCCGAAGTTTCTTCAATCCAGGTACAACTTTGATACTGAAAAAATTGTCGTACCAGAAAACTTACCTGAAATGAAGGTGAAATCAGCGTCTACTCCTCCGGCTAAAGTTGTGTTGACAGCAGGTATACAACATGATATTATATTTCAAATCATAAATAAATATTCAGAGATAGGAAAGATGACGAGGGTAATTGCATATGTGCAAAGGTTTTGTCGAAACTTAAAAGATGATACAAAACTTAAAGGCATTCTTAGTCCTAATGATCTACAACATGCATTGCATTCAATAATTAAACATGAGCAATCAATACATTATTGTGAAGAGATAGGCTCGTTGCGGAAAGGTAACTCAGTGCGAGGGCCACTACGCGCCCTACATCCATTCATGGATACAGATGGCCTGATCAGGGTAGGGGGTCGTTTAGCCAATTCAGATATACCAATTGCACAAAAACATCCTATCATTCTACCTCGAGAATCTCGAATAACTGAACTTATCATACAGAGTGAGCATGTTAGGTTGTTACATGCTGGACCTAAGTCACTCCTGGCTAACTTAAATCAAAAATACTGGCTAATTAATGGCATGCGACAAGTCAAAAAAGTTACTCATAAATGCTTGGTTTGTTTTAGGCTGAAAGCTAGTGCAGCGAAGCAGTTAATGGGATCCTTGCCTCAGCACCGCGTGACATCATGCAGACCATTTCAAAAAGTAGGCATGGACTTCGCTGGGCCAATCCAAGTCAAGAATTCGCGTGTAAGGAGAGCTATAGTCGGTAAAGGTTATGTATGCATATATGTATGCTTTGTCACGAAGGCAATTCACTTAGAGTTGACTTCAGATCTGTCAACTGATGCATTTCTGGCGTCTTTCAAAAGGTTCATAAGTAGGCGTGGCTTGCCCAGCGACGTATTTTGCGATAACGGTGGTAGTTTTCGTGGGGCAAGGAACCAACTAGCTGAGCTGTACAAGCTTAATAGTTCTGCTGATCACCAGACGCTTGTACAAGCTTATGCCGCGAAAGAAGGCATTAAGTTTCATTTTACGCCTAGTTATGCTCCGGTATTCGCAGGGCTTGCAGAAGCGGCTGTGAAAAGTATGAAGTACCATTTGAAAAGAATTGTATTGGATGCTGCATTAACTTATGAGCAATTACACACTGTTTTATGTCAGATAGAGGCCGTGCTTAATTCGCGCCCTATTTTACCTCTCTCTGAAGATATAAATGATTACTGTTACCTGACTCCAGGCCACTTTCTTATAGGTACAGCCCTTACTATGTACCCTGAAATAGATATTTCTGAAACCAATACAAATAGACTGGGGTTCTGGCAACAATGCGTACAATTACAACAAAGATTTTGGAAAGCTTGGTATAAATATTACTTAAATACTTTACAAAATAGAAATAAATGGTGTCAATCTATGCCCAATGTAACTGTAGGTGCACTTGTACTTTTAAGAGAAGCAAATGCTCCTCCTTTGGCGTGGCCCATGGCACGTGTAGTGAATGTATTTCCTGGAAATGACGGCAAGGTTCGAGCCTTGCAGCTAAAAACGGCTAATGGTAAATTATATACTAGGTCATTGCAAAGCATAAGTGTATTACCTATTGAAAAGTAAATTTCTAATCAGGAACTTTATGTTAATTTAAGCTGTATACCTGCATGAGAGTTCTATTTTTATTCATAGTTATAGAAGCTAGTTACTTGGTCAATAGTTATATATTATAGAATATGTACCTGTTATTATAGTATACATAGTATAGGATACCTACCTAACAATACTATAATTGTTTGTCGAGTATCTGTGTCTTGCCACTAGAGTGTGGTACCGTTTGTACGATCCTGCATACATGCTCATTGTTTAACACAGTGTAATGTTTTAATTGGCGCTGCAATGGTTTTGGTTGTGGACTCTACGGGGTGTATTTTTGATTATAGCAGAGCGAAAATCATTGCTGCTACCCTTAACTTTTGTTTTGTCCATATATGTACCTTAACAATGTGTGCACAAACGCATTATTATCATAATATTATGATAATCTTAGTTATTAAGAATTTTGATGCATAATTTACAACTATGTTTCACTGGCGAGGTAATGGTTCCATTGTAGGCTCAATGAGAGTGATATTTATTATTGCAGAATGGAGTTCATTACTTTCTACCCTTAAGTTTTGTGTTGTTACTTAATGTAATTATACCAATGTTTGGCTGTATAAACTTTGGTTATAATACACTTTAAATGTGTCAGTGGCACACTTCACTATTGTTTAGCCTAATATTGTAACATACCAAAGTTTGCTAGTATGAACTTTGATTATGGTATAATAGTTTGAATGTACACAAAGCATTATCAACTCAAATGTTGGTCACAAAGTATTGGAGTTCCGTAGTTTACTATAACTTACTTACAAATGTTTCATTACTCACGCTGTTTAGCTACAGTATTAATTAATTGATTGACCTTTGTTTGATAGTGGTCTGTTTGTTATAGTAACATTCCGTATTTCCATGTTATTTGACTAATATGTCTAATATTAATATGTGAGGTTAGGAATGTTTATATTAATGACACAATGTCATAGTTTGAAGTGAAAGCTGTCAATGTCAAATGAGCGCTGTCATTGTGGCACTGGTAATGCCTGCCCCACACACACTATTGTTTTTGTTTGTTACATCTATGGTGATACAAAGTTTCAACTTATTCATTGTATTGAACGAAATTTATAGCTTATCTACGTTAATAAAAAACTTGTGTTTTGTTAAACATTTTCGTATTGCTAATTTATGGTACTATTATTATCAATTTTAGTTGACTTGTTTGTTAATTAAACTTAATGTACACAGTTCCGTTGTTAAGAAAATAGGTAATTGTTTAAATTTCCATATTTAATTTTATCTGCCTGAGGCGGCAGTATGTTTATGGCAACACATAGTTTAAGTATTTTTAGTCTATGTTAGATGACATGTAAGAAGTGGGTCACTGTGGCTTCCGCTAGCTACCTAACGTGTGTTGTGTGTGGAATATAAAGAGTATTAACAGCAAATAGTCGTTTCAATCAGCAATCAAACTACAGTCCACCGAGGAAACGAAGGAAATATTAGTCCTTGCAAAAGGGGACTTGGACAGATCCCATAACTCTTTTATAAGTAATTTGGCAAACAAGATTACCGGAGCAGCAAAGCCCAGTACATCCCACAGGCGTGCGATAGCGGATAGAATGGATCTTTTGGTACAAATCCCATCTAGTTCAGATGTAGTAAAAGTGAAGCTATCATCCGAGGGAATCCATTTAAGACCTAAAATTTTTAAATTGTCCTTATCCGAGAAATTAATAGAAGCGCGATTGGATTGCGGAACAGTAGCTAACAGTTCTTGTGAATTACTTGCCCATTTGTTTAGATCAAAACCTCCAGCTTTAAATAATGCGATGAGTTCGCTGGATAGAACCTTAGCCTCTTCCAATGAAGGAGTAGATGTTGCTAGGTCATCCATGTACAGCTCTTGCGAAGCTACAATAGCAGCGCGTGGAAAACGATGTTTTTCATCCGCTGATAACTGGCGCACTGTGCGCATGGCTGTTGAAATTCCCGAATAGGCTCAGTGGTGTTAAAGCGAAATAATATTTTCTGATATCTTTGATGCTCATTAGTAACAGCAATCTGCAGATACATCTGCTTTATATCTGCGGTAATCGCAATTGGAAATAAGCGGAATTTTAATAACAATATAAATATGTCGGCCTGCAAATTCGGCCCTGTGTGCAAGATGTCATTAAGTGACACGCCATTATGACATTTTGCACTAGCGTCAAGAACAATGCGAACCTTGGTGGTTACTTTATCCTGCCTAATAACAGGATGATGCGGTATGTAATATCCCTTATCGCGATCCACAGCAGTATCACTAGAAATTATTTCTGTTAGACAATTTTTATCAATATATTCCTGAATAATGTCGTTATAACTGGCACGAAGCTCAGGATCTCGCAATTTAGAATATTCTAAAGAAAGTAAACGTCGATACGCTGCAGAATGGGAATTTCCTAACACCTCTGGATTTTTACAAAACGGTAACGCAGTACAATATCTGCCGGTGGAGTCACGTGACACAGTAGCAGAATACTGCTGCTCACACTCCCTTTCTGACGGACTACAGAAGGTTTTCTCGGGAATTTCCTCAAGATTCCAGAATTTATGAAGCGAGTCATCTAACGAAAGAAAACAATAATTATAATCACAAGTTGTGAAATATGAAGCGGTATTCAATGCAGTGGACGCAGGGTTACACTCGTATTGAACAGCGGGAATATCGCCCATTAAAATATAACCGAATACGGTTTCAATGGCTGATGGAGCGGGAGGTGATATAATTTTTCCACCTAACAACAAAAATGGGTACAACTGTGCCCCAATAAGCAATTCAATTTCTCCGGGCATATGCCACAGAGGATCAGCTAACGGTAAGTTTGCCAAGTGTTGCACTATAGAAGGGTCAACATCCTTAGTGGGCAATTGGTCCGTAATACAATCAACGACTAAAGCGGTTATATTATAAGAATTTTGTTTATTTTTTGCGGTAATTTTTATCTTTACATATCCCTCAATAGGGCGGGAAGAAGAACCGACACCCTTTATAAAAGAATTCGCAAGCGGAATAATATTTAAATGAAGTTGTTTGCAGCAGGCAGAAGTGATAATATTATTTTGCGACGCGTTGTCGATCAAACACCTAACTAATACGTGTTGCTTGTTATTATTATTATTTACGTAAACTTGGGCAGTGGATAAAAGAACCATGCTGCGTGATGAATTTACAGCGCATAGCGTATTATTATCACTGGCTGTCGGCGCTGGCGCATTTTCCAAAACGCTCGATTCACTGCTTACACTAGTAGAGCCAGGCGGCTGCGAGTTAGAAGAATTTACAGATTGAGTATCATTAATATCCAAATGTAAAAGTGAATGATGATGCTTACTGCAAGTTTTACAGAGATATGTAGATTTACATTTTGAAGCGGTATGTGTAACACTAAGGCAGTTTACACACCCTCGTTTAGTTTTTATAAAATCTAAACGTGACTTAGCATTTATCGCTTTAAACGCTGGACAATAATATATTTGCGAATGATCTGACTTACTGCAGTATAAACAAGCGGATTTAGTTTTGTTATTATTATTATCGCGGGTTACGAAAGAGTGGACTGTATTTCGCGGTTGAGTACGTGAAGCGGTATTATTATTTTTATTAGAGCCCGACGCTGGTGTCGCGGATCGGTCCAATATTTTAGCTTGAGATTTAATAAAATCAACAAGATCCTTATAAGAAGGAATCTCCACATCTCGCCTATACATTTCAAATAAATGGACGGTTGTGGAATCTAATTTTCGTAAGGCTAAGTTTAATAAAATGAAATCTTTTAAGTCTTTAATTTGCAATTGTTCTAACGCAGAAACAGAAGCGTGAAAATTTTCAATAAATGTATTTAAGGATGCGGAATTATTTGCGGTAGATTTCATATTAAATATGTTTGACATGTAGTGAGAACCCAGGGCCCTTACATCTTGGTATTTTTTAACTAAGCTGTCCCAAATATCTTCATAATTATCATCTGACGGTATGATCCCTGCAGTTAACTGTAAAGCGGTTCCCGTTAATTTACCTATTAAGTACTGAACCCTGTGAGAATCAGTAAGGTTAGTATTATTATGAATATTAGATTTGAAGGATTCGTAAAATACGGGCCAATTATCAATTTTACCGTCAAATGAAGGAATTTGTATCGGCGGTAGTTTAACACAACCTTTATATTGTGACGTACTGTCTTGCGAAACCGACTTAGTATGCGTCGCTAACGTACTGGCTGCGACGAGAGACCTCAGCCTCTCTATGCGTGTATATATTCCATCAAAGGATGTTAAACTATTATAATCTAACATATAATTGGGATTTAGCTTAAGGTTGAACACATTTATTTGGTCTAAATTAGAACTGAATTCTTGCCTAATTGTAGACAATATTTCAGTGTCTGCCATAAACGCTTCCGTGGACCGGAGCTCAACTGTGGTACGAACATTTTTATAAGTATTATAAAGTGACGTTAAACGTTCAAATATTGCCTGGTTTTTGGCTTCAAACAATTTTATTTTAATTTCATAATCTTCCATTTTTATGAAGTAGGTATAATACCTAAGTACATAAAATGATAAATCAAGATGGCGGGTAAACGTAAAAACTTTGCAAAGAATGCGATAGTATTGTGATGAAACTATACGTAAACAAGATTTATTTAATAAGCAAATCAGAAATGACTCACGCAAACGACAGTTTAAGCGGATCCTATCTAATTTTTGAGTAAAAGGTGATTTTACTTTCTTAGATTACGAAAATAAAATTAGTGGGTAGCGGAATATTATAGTTTAGGTATAGACCTGAAGCGGTTATTATTTTAGGTATAAGACCTAATTATGACGTATAGACCTATATAAAATGCGGGTTATAACACTAAATAGCGGTTTTGATAATAGCGGTTTAGGTATAGTGATTCATAAGGGATCCGGTCGAAGGCGAACCAACAGAATGATGGGTTTTTTAATTACTTAGTGTTATAAATAAGTATTGCGGCTGTGAGAAAAATACCAAATTATTATGCGGGAATTTATATTGCATTTACTTGATTGTACGATTAGGAGGAGCGTTTCGCAGATTTTGGAAATGAAGGGATCTAGGACTGACCTTGACACGATCTTCAAACCTCGTGGCTGTTGATGCGCTTTTCTGGATTTCTTGGGCCCAAGATCCTCTTCTTCTTCATGAAAACACTGCACTCACTCACTCTTAATGTTCGCGGTGATATATTTATGGAAAATATGGGGTTATAGAAGATTTATAAAAAAAAACTATAATTCAATGTTCATTGATCGGCTTTCTCACACGATATGTATCAGCGTAGTGAAGTCGCCAGCGCCTCGTCGCGGCACTTTACGAAACTTTTCGAAAGTGCTCGAAGATTTTCTTCTTGCCTCTTCATCGGGTTATAGGAATGAAAGGGATGGAGACAGGAAATAAAAATGCGAAACGCTCGTTCCTTCCTATTCAAATTTTTTAAGGATTTTATGAAGTTTATGGCGTCAACAACGACTATCTAATTTTGGTATAAGAATTTTAATAATAATCATGTCAAACAGTTCATCTTGAATAATAATAAATAGTAACAACAACAAACGATAAACTAGCACTGAGAACTTTAGAAAAATAGTTATAGTTGATTGAAAAATCTAAACAGTAACACACTAATACCAAATGAAGGAATAAAGTTATATGTTTTAAATCTTATCTGATACTCCTTCGGCGGCACCTGGGGCCCGAACGCAGCCACGCGGCAGCAAGCGGGTCAATAGCGCAGCGGCAGCTCGGCGCGGCGAAGCGCCGACGCAACGTCACCCGAACGCGGCTAGCGGTAACCAGCAGCGTGGCGGCGACCTGAAATAGTCGGCCGAAAGTATTTGAAATAATGTGAACTAGTGCTAATGACACGGACGACGGGAGGGCGACTATGTTTAGAGCCTCAGGATACCTAGTAAAACGATAATATCGGGAATACAATGACTTTACACTTTTACAAATGATTACGTGTAGGTATTTGACAATGAACAATAGGATTTTAATGTTACTATTTTAGGATATTAACAGGTTTTTTACTTGAAATAAGCTTTAAACTAGCTAGATACTTCGATAAATTAAAGAAATACACAAGTGGAATGTATCAAAAAGCGACCTTTTTGATAGGAAAATAGGTTTAGGTATTAGGGTAAGCTATAGGAAAAGCACTTAACTGATAGGCGAGACTGCTGCTTCTGGCGGCACTGGTCCTCGCTGGTGGCTGTGGCACTAATAGGTACACGAGCTGCTCGTAGATGTTGACGGAATCCTCGAACTGGCGTGGCAGGCTGACGGTGAACCTCGACGTTGGCGTCGTAGAAGCTAAGGCTGGGCGCGACGCCTTGTGCTGACCGACCTGGCTGGCTTAGTTGTCTTCTATTATAGTGTTCTTGCGTCTGTAGTCCTCCACGATGAATCGTTGGTAATTTCCTTTGATGAGAATTCTTTGTCTTCCTAGGTACTCGATCCGAATTTTGCTAATTCGTCCTGTTCACGGTCGCCAAATTAATGTCTAATAGTGGACATTATGGAAGTTTTAATGAAAAACCTCAGTTTCTTCTAAATGCAGCTTTAATCCTTGATCTTGGAAGATATTACAATGAATAAAAAGAATTTGATGTCGACGCAACCGTGTACCGCTTTAGAGTGTAAAAAAAATGTCAAAGCGTGCGGGTGTAAGTGAAATAAATTACAAACTTAATAGCATCACTTGAATCTGCACTTTGGTATTACGAAAACATCAGGCGCTGGCGCAGACACATACTCTGATCCAAATTTTATAAAAATTTGACTCGTTTTATTACGGTTGGGATGATACGAGTTAAACTAAAATATTAAATATACCTACACATATAACGGAATACAAAATTAACATATACTTAAATAAATACATTAAGCTAAAATATATAAACATACATATACTATATATAAATACTCACATTGGAGAGGAAAGATAATGCTCTTTTACTCGACATTTGAACAGCGACACAGTTTTTAAATCGCGAATGCTAGGCGGTAGCGAGTTCCACAATCTTACAGCATGGACAGAGAAGGAATAAGAATAGTAGCTAGTTTTATGAGGATGAGATTTAAGGAGGGATCTAAGGTGTGATTTACACGGTGCGTCGCTAGGGCGAGCGTAAGAAAAACGCTCGCGCAGGTAGGAAGGATATGACGGGTTGTGTAAGATGTTGAAGAGGAGACATAAAATCCGAGTGTTCCTGCGAAGGCGGATTGGGAGCCACTTGAGTTCCTTGCGAAAGTGAGAAACATGATCATACTTTCGAAGACCAAAAACAAAGCGAATGCGAAAGCGAATATCGTCTTAGATGAAGAGGTGCTTAAGACTGTAGAATCAGCAATTTTTCTGGGTATAACAGTAGATGCTAAACTTCAGTGGGGCCCACATATATCAAGCCTAGCGGGAAGGCTCAGTTCAGCCGCCTACGCCGTCAGGAAAGTAAGACAATACACTGACGTTGATACAGCTCGGTTAGTCTATTTTAGTTATTTCCATAGCGTTATGTCCTACGGTATTCTGCTATGGGGCAAAGCGGCTGATATTCAAAATATTTTTGTTCTTCAAAAACGAGCTGTTCGAGCAATTTACCAGCTAGGTGCTAGAGTTTCTCTGAGAGAATTTTTTAAGGATATTGGTATTCTCACGGTGGCATCACAGTTCATCTTCGCCAATATCTTATACATTAGGCAAAATATACATTTGTACAGTAAAAACAGTGATATTCACAATATTAACACCAGAAATAAGGACAAATTACGTGCTCCATTTCATCGGCTTCATAAGGTTCATAACTCATTTGTTGGTCTTGGTATAACTTTTTATAACAAGCTACCTTCTTCTTTGCTAGATTTGCCTTTTAATGCGTTTAAAATTAAAGTTAAATCCAATCTTTGTTCAAAGGCATACTATTCTATCAACGATTACTTAAACGATAAGAATAGTTGGTCGCTGTGATTAACTCAAGACAATGTTTATGTTATGTTCTTTCTCCAGGATCAGCTCACATAATGTCAGGTTACATGAGTTAAGTACTAAAATTGTTTATTTTATTTGACAAAAATATAATTTAATGTATTGTGTTGCGTAAATTATTTTGCATAGGTACTATTGTATAGAATCTAGTTCTTCTAACTGAACAGACAGCTGTCCTGCTGGGGAGTTTGTTCCGCTACTTCTTCTTCCCAGCTAAAGCACTAGGAAGTGGTGAAGGGCGGGCGTTTTGTGGGGACTGTCTTACTGTAATTTCGACGTTCAAAAAGTGCTGATTCTCAGCCTAATTTGAATAAAGGACTTTTGATTTTGATTTTTTTTTTATTTTTGATTTTGAATGCACAAGTTTTGCAAGCGCTCAAGCTTATTTAATAGCTCCTCAGTAGCATCCAGGTAGCATGCGTCGGCATAATCTATAATCGGCTGAATAAGCGTTTGTGCCAAAGAGATTTTAGTCTTCAAGGGCAGGAGACTTTGAAGGCTTTTCAGCGAATGAAAGGAGAAATGAACCTTTCGACTGACTTCATTGACTTGAGCACGCCACGAGAGATTGGAGTCAATAATTACGCCCAGATCTTTGGCGGTTTCGGTATAGTCAATGCGAATGTGTACATATTATATATGAAAGCGAAAGTACAAGTAATCCCTTTTTTTTTTTTTTTTTTATTCTTTGTTAAAGTAATCCCTTAGAGGACATACTTGCATATTACTGTAGCTGTATTGTGGAGAACAGAACTGCTGTTACGTCATGACAGTAATCTGTTATTTGGGGTGGGCGAGACACCAGACCACGTTGTCTGCTTCGGCTTCAGTTTTAGATAATGTACTTGTGAGACTAACAGAATAATCTCCATTTAACGCATATGGGTTGTTTTCAAATTAATTGTACCTTTGACTCAAAATGTTTGTCCACTACCTTAATTTCATAATTGTGGGGAAGTTTTTTATTTTGAACAGTTTTACTTATATTTGCCATAAAGTTTGGTTTATCTATTTTTACTTATAAGTTTAATAATGCCATTTAGTTAAATAGTTTTAGAATAGGAGCTTATGAAACATTATTTCATTTTTTTCCACCCATACAAATGTATCATGTCCTTTTGCTACCTTTATCAAGAAAATTGTTCACAACTTTTACATTTATAGGCGTAGAGTAGAAATGTAAACTTAGACCTTTAGATTAAAGGGCAAGCTAATTTCAGCATGAATTCTATTTTGTTTTAAATTTAAGGTTATCCGTTGTTTGGTGTATTGATTCAAACAGTTGTCCAAGGTTTTCTTACATGTGAGTTATAATTGTGAGTAACGGCATTACTGCGCTTAAAGATAAAGAAAACTACCACAGAATTATTTTTTTCTGTTATGGCAACACTAGACTACCGTTTGGTGTTAAAAAAATAATGCCATCTTGTCTATTGTTTCTGTCATTGAGGTTAATGTGAGTGTGGTCTTGATATTTTAGTTGGAAATACATGTGAATAACACGTGGTTTTATATGAAAGATAAGTGAAATTGATTATTAATGATAGGGGGTTCTATAGAACTAATAATTGTGATACAAAAGCGATAATTAGCTTGTTTTGACACCATGTACTTTTAAGGTTATGTTGCCAAAAGTCCGTGTGACATTGATTTTTTCTTATATGTGACTAACGTTACGTTACTCACCACGTATAAAGACGCGTTTACATTTGTGATCGTTACTCACATGTTTGTTATTCACATATTTGTTACTAAAATGTGTGTTACTCACAGTATTTGTTATTCATACTAGATGGCGCCGACGACGAATGAAGAACGCCAAAAAAAATACAGACAAAAACTGAAACAGAATTCAGAGCAGTATGAAGAGAAGAAAAAGCGTCATAGGGAATATATGAGATCTGTAAGACAACCTATACGAGAACTTTCTGAAGATCAACAAGATAAAATAAGACTTCAGTGGAAAGCCGCAAATGAAAAACGAAGACAAAATAAATTAGATGGTCGTGTTCCGAAACGAAAATGTAACAAAGTATTGGTTCAGCAATTACAGAATAAATGCTTGAAGCTATTAAACACACTTAAACATTTTAAAGAAGTTGTGGAGACATTATCGCGACAAAATACAGCTTTTAAAAAACAAATCTACAGACTAAAAAAAAATATACTACGGAATGCTACATCACATATTGACATAAATTCAGCTACAGTTTCATCTTGCCTTGTTAACCCGCAGGCTACACAGGAATTACAGAATAACAAAGAATTAACTCCAATGACAAGAACCAACACGTTTATACAAGAAAATTTACCTGAAGTGCGAGAAGAAGACAAAGAAAGAGTCAAGAGGAAAATATTGGAACTTAATGTGATAAAAGAGTCTTATCAATTATGAATACCACAAAGCAGCAGAAAATCAAACTAAAAACGTATTGAAAAATCTGGCCATAAACAATGTGGCTCAAAAATATAATATGAAAACGAGTATGGCGAAGACACTTGGATTGAAGGGTAAAATTAGAAAACGGATGAAGAAACAATATAATTATAAAGAAGCGGAACAAATACGGACGTTTTTTAACCGAGACGATAGTAGCAGAATGTCCGCGGGTAAGAATGAATGCATAACACATAAAAAAAAAGTAAAAAACAAAAACGTTATCTTCTGCAAAACATAAAAAAACTATATATAAAGTATGTTTCTGAGGGTGGGAAAGCTTCCGAAACGACATTTCGTCGAAATAAACCGTTTTATGTTGTACGGCCTTGTTGTATGTTATACTTATTAGGTGTGTACCTATGTACAAAAAGTTATGGTTTGTACTCTTTACTCTATTCTTGTCATCTTTAATTCCTTGTTCTTTTATAAAGCTGTTCGGTTCTATTATATTAAATTCATTTCTTCTAACGTAAAGGCAAAAGTCCCCCTCTCAAAACTGAAATAGTTAATGACACAGAATGTTCATGGTTGCAATGGGAACTACAAGAACATAAATATAGTACTCAGAACAACGATGGCACCATAGGTGTTAATAAAACAAAAAAATATGTCAAAGCAGTTAAACAAGGTACTGTTACCGAGCTAACCTTTTCGTTCCTAACGGATCTAGAGGTTTTTAAAAAACATTTTTTTATTAAACAACACCAGTATGCTATGTATAGAGAGACAATTGATAATTAAAAAGAACATGAGGCTGGTATACTGATAGATTTTTCCGAAAATTACCAATGTAAAATGTCGAAAGAAATACAGTCTCTACACTTCGGTGCCTCCAGGGTTCAAATAACGCTTCACACTGGAATTATTTACACTAAATACCAGAAACCGAAAAGTTTCGTTTCAGTGTCTCCATCCAACGACCAATGTCCAGGTGCGATTTGGGCCCATTTGGAGCCAGTTATAGATTTGCTTAAGAAAGATTTTCCGGAAATTAACGTGATCCATTTCTTCTCTGATGGACCTTCAACTCAATATAAGCAGAAAAAGAACTTTTACCAGATGTGCAAGCTGTTAGAACAAAATGGCTTTGACTATGGGACGTGGTCATTTTTTGAGTCAGCACATGGTAAAGGGGCCGCCGATGGTGTTGGTGGAGCTGTGAAACGGGTTATGGATCAGCAAGTAGCTTATGGAAGGGACATTTTCAGTGCTATGGATGCTGCCAACACATTAAAAGAAAACACGAATGGCCAAAAAATGTATGGGGTGTAGTGAACGCACGGCTATAGACCAAGCTATAAATTTCCAGTATAAGCTGATTTCGCATAGTATAGGATTTCCTTACAATGAGAGGTCAGTGTAAACTGGAAATGAATAGCTTGATGCGTAGCCGTGTGTACGGTGTAAGCTATCGAAATGTCACGTGATCATGTCAATGTCACTTTGAGGCTGTAGCGCTTTGCTGTAGCGATTGTAGAAAAATTATAATAATAATTCCATGAGAAAAATAGAAGTCGACGCCAACTTAGTTAGAAAAGGCTAGGCACATGATGATGATGAATATCTATCTATGCATAGGTGGTTTACATAATAAAATCTTTGTTTTTTACCTATTTGTTGAAGCTTGTAAACAAACGCCTGGCTAAAGTTCATATCAAAATCTTTTACTTTTACAAGTTTGTTTACCTATTGATGTAGGAGTTTCTACGATTTTATTTTCAGGATTATAGCGATATATAGAGTTCATATAACTATTTTAATAAGAAATACTAGAATTCAGCTATTCAGCTTTACATATTACTAGGTACAATTTTAATACACTGCTAGGGCAGTCGCCCATACTTCCATTTAGCCATGTCTTTTCGTTGGGGCAAATAATTAGTTAAGTAGGTTGCTATGGGCTAGTGTAAATTCAATTTATAACTACACCAATGCTGAAGGCATCAAATTCGTTTTCAATCCTCTATATTCCCGACTTTTGGTGGAATTTGGGAGGCGGGCGTTAATTCTGCCAAATTTCACCTCAAGCGGATTATGGGCAACGCTAGCCTCACGAATGAGGAATTGGGCACATTTCACACAAATTGAAGCCATCCTCAATTCCCGTCGCCTTTCTCCTCTATCATCCGATCCCAGTGACTATTCCCCATTGACTCCCGGCCACTTCCTTGTGGGGCGGCTCGTAACATCGCTGCCGTCTCGACCTGTCACTTTAAGAGCTCCATATAGGTACAGTCAGCATCAAAAGTCGATGACCACATTCAAATTTTCAAAATCACTGTACATTATATCACCCATAAATTGCTTAACAAGAGAGGGCGCCAGTATTGAATGAACATCTTTAAAGTTCAAAATTAACTGAACACTACTCGTCAAAGGTCACTGAACACCATTTTGTCAAAAATTGCTAATCGTTATAATATCCGAAAACATCATATCATTAAGTTTTACAAAAGTCACTGAACAATATAAAATGCTTGTTTTGGTTATCTAGTGTAATCACAGCAACGTCCAAAAATAACTTAACATCATTAATAACAAAAGTTACTGAACATTACTTTGTTTCGGATTCGTAGCGTGTAAACTTATACTATCAAAAGTAGCTGAACTGCAAACTAAAAAACGTTGACGATGTTGCTGTATTACAATTGAATAGTAACCATATTTTACTATCAAAAATCACGCAGATTCTGTTTGAATTTATACCATTGCGTAATTAATTATTTTTTTAGTTCGATTGAATTGTAACCATATTCGTAAAGCAATAAGACTCATTTTCAAAAATCACGCAGATTCTGTTCAAATTCATACCGTCGACTTAGTTTATGATTTTTATAGTTACAATTGAATTAGAACCTAATCTGTATACATATAAGACTCATTTTCAAAATTACCACAAATTCCGTTTTAATTCAATTCTTTGGGAAACATAGTTGTGGGTATTTGAAAAATTGTTTACCCTTGAATGTAAAAAGAATATTTCTACTTAATTGCGAGAAGAAGGACTTTCTGTTGCCGAAATAGCTAGAGAAATGGGAGTTGCTGTAAGTTATTTTATTTTATGTATTTTGAGATTATACAGTAAATGAGAAGATGTTTTTAAGATACTGTGAATAATATGAGATTATGACATACCTACATCCAAATTGTTTTGTTCCAAATTTCATCCAAATGTATTCAGTAGTTTTATCGTGGTGAATAACAAACATATAAGCTTTGACATTTATAATATTATTAAGAAAGGATTAATACCAAGACTTATACACACGTATTCGTCACACGAATGTTTGTCCTAAGTGGGAATCTAACAGGGTAGAATCAAAATCGGACGCATAGGATAGGTCACTTCCGATCAATAAGGTGTTAGGTTCTAATGCATGTTTTTTTTTTTGTAGCGTAATACCGTGTACTTGTGGATAAGGCGATGGGATAATGAAGGAAACGTTGATGAATTGATTACTGTTAAGACTGATTTATTGTGATTAGTAAGTTAATGATTAAAATTTTCATAATAAGTACATTTTTTTTAAATCTAAAATTAAGAGTAATTTTTAACACCATAGGAGGTACACGTGCCACCCCTAGGTTCTAGCCCAAGATGACGTCATAAAATAGTATTTCTGATCAAATTCAAATATGTCCAACCATGCAGTTTTTTCAAAGTAGTTTATGTCCATTAGTTTAGTTCAAAACCCAATATTTCCAAACAAGTTTTAACGATTGTGGCAAGATTTCATTTGATTCGTTATATTTCTACATTGCCAGGAATAGTCATTGTCAAACAAAGTTAAAATAAACCTTACGGTCTAAGAAATAACGTTGTCAGCTCCTGCAAATGAAATCTCCTTTTCACTTATCATGGACATATTGACGTTTGATATTTATCAACTTATGTAGTAGTTGCTAATGCAGACTGACTACATAAGTTCACAATTAAAGGCAGGAATATATTTTTAAAGCGGGTAGTTAGCTTCTAAACTGGGAAAAAATTTTAAGTAGGCGACAAACTTGTGGTATATTCTCAAACTGGTCAGAATATCGCTTTATTCAGTTAGTATATTAATTTTAAATTACAAAATCTCAAAAATAATATTTTAGTAAACTCGTGGCTCGAACTCGGATCATTCTGTCACTGTAGGTTGAATGCTTACTTGTTGCACCAACAACAACAACAACAACTATCCTACGTTGCGAAATTGTGTTATACTATCATTTAAAAGACGTTAGCTCACTCACTCTATGCATGGGATGTGTGCGAGGCTGTCATTGTGAGTACTACGTACAGTAGCGATATAGTTTTGTAGTGTGCGTGTCTGGTTACTTAACTCCTTTGGCCTGTGTACATACAAAGTAGTATTAAAAACTAGCAAATTTCGGCAGTTAAACAATATAAAAGTACTTACTTTGTCCGACTTTTGTGTATAGATAACATCCACCATGAAGCACGAAGTCCGTCGTTTCGGCCTTCGTTTCGGGCGTTTCCTAATCCCTTTCACCTACGGACGGGTGATTCGGTCGGGGCCCGAACGAAGAATGAATGACAACACGATTTGACATTTGTCGCTACTCCCGATGTGTTTTTGCCCGTCCAAAAAATTGAACTTGACATTTGTTTCGGCGGAGCGTTATGTCAGTTCATACGAGATCAACATAGTTGTCGTGCTGTTAACGGATACTATAATTTCAAAGTCAATCAATCTGCCTAGCCTTTTCCCAACTATGTTGGGGTCGGCTTCCAGTCTAACCGGATGCAGCTGAATACCAGTATTTACTATAATTTCAAAGTATGGCTGCGTTTTTACTCCTACAAGAAGTTTTACGGGAAGAGCGGAGGCGTCGCCGACAATATTTACGTGAAAACTTTAGCTTGGCGAATATTCCCGACGTCGAGTTTATAGGGAACTATAGGCTCACTCGGGAATGCACTCAACAGCCCTTCCATTTTGCAGAAATATGTAAGATTTCCACAGAATGTTGCTGAGAGGAACCTTATAAAAAGACAGTAAGTTTAAAGCTTGTGCCATTTTTCTTAAACAAATATAGTCAAGTATTTTATAAAATATAGCCACAGCAGCATGCCATTTGGACAATGACTAAACCTATACTTAAAGAGTGCGCACTAAAATAGATAGTATCATTTTAAATTTTAATGAGCTGTATGTTTACAGATTTTATGACAAATACGGCCTGCCAGGTGTAGTTGGCTGCATTGACTGCACGCATGTGGCGTTGGTGAAACCGACTGAACGTGAGGAGCGTTTCCTTAATAGGAAACATTTTCACTCTTTAAATGTTCAAGCTGTAAGTACCCATGTGCCAAATTTAATTCAAAGCCGTTCAGCCTAGCGTGATAGCATAACATTCAAACAAACTCACTTTCGCATTTATAATATAGTTAGCCTTGTGAATTCAGTTACAGTAGATATATGAGAATAGGTCTGTCAATAATAATTCATTTATTTTATTTAAGGACCCGCTGGTTGCCCTGCAGTCGGGTCCTAGGATCGTTCAGACAGGACAACGTCTGTCGGGTCCGCTAGTAATATACAGGGTTATTTGTAAAACACCAGTAACCTCGTATGACTCCTTACGAGGTTACTGGTGTTTTACAAATTTTACTATGGGACCAAACCTGAAATCGCGAAAAAAAAATCAGCTGTTCAGTACATTTATCTAGATCAAACTCGTCAAAATGTAGGGAGCAGCTGATTTTTTTTTCGCGATTTCAGGTTTGGTCCCATAGTAAAAGTTGTTGTTGTAATGATGAGTATAATGACCCCTTAAGAGGTTACTGGTGTTTTACAAATAACCCTGTATAAAAATCAATGCCACTTTTCGCCTAATGTTATAACTCAAGAACGGCTGGGCCGATTAAGCTGATTTTGGTTTTGAAATGTTTGACGTAGTCCGGGGAAGGTTTAAACGATGAGAAAAAACATTTTCAATAATAAAAAAGAAAACACTTTTGTTGCCACCGGCTGACTAACATGGTAACATGCCATTCGGCGCGCGCTAACATGGCGGCAGCTATCGACCAATAGCAGTACAGGAAAAAAAAAGGCGCGGTGCGTGGAGCGTTCCGATTGGTCAATAGCATTTCCCGCGTTTAGAAAATTCATCTTCTGCGCAGGTGCATCCATAAGCCATATAAGGTGAGTACTACTGTACACTTCGGTCTAACACGCCTTTGCCCGTCACTTTCGCTATTATTATTTTTCGCGTTTGACGTGTGCGAGTTAGACGACCAAACACTTTGATTAGTACTCAACTTACGCGGGTCACTTATGGCATTCGTAGGGTTAATATTTGTGCTCGAACGTACCTGCGCGGCGACGGGAGGGTTATTGTTACAATTGTAAGAAACACTCACTTCCGCCAATGACTCCTCGACTAACCTGGCCTTCGCTATCAGCTGATCCAGCTCGTACACCGCATCGCGAGACACTCATTTCCTTATCCTACGATCTAACAATCCGTTAACTATATCTAGCATCATCACTTCCGGCAAATCATACGGTAACTTTGATACTAAAGCGCGCACTTTACTTATAAATACGTCGGCCCGTTCACTATTTTGTTCGGTACCGAAAATGTCTCGAAATATTTTATAACCTGGTCGCGGCACTCCGTACATTCCTCGAAGACGTTGCAGCGCGTCGGCCCATGACGTTAACGACGACTTCACGCCCTGCCACCAGACGGCGGCCTCGCCGATTAGCAGCATAGGCAGCCCCCGCAGCGCGTGCTCGTCGCTGATGTTGGTGCAATCGAGGTACACTTCGATAGCGTCGATGAATGCCTCGAGCTCCTCCGCGTTCTTCGAAGACCCGTCAAAACGCGCCGTGCACATCGCGAAGTTGCCCGATTGCCGCGCGGTATCACGCGTATCGAGTATTCGTGGTGATGAGGTGCATAGTTCATCTCTGTTCGCCAGTATGCTTTCAATTTGAATGCGATTTGCTTCTGCTTGGTTCTTTGTGATGTTGTACACAAGGGTCTGAAGCATCTCCTCAGACATGGTGATGACGGTGATGAAGCGACCTCCGTTCTATTTTGCTCCGTGTCCGTGTCGGATCCAGACCCACCATCTCTTCCGTTGCGTTGTTTTATTGTCTTCGGCGGCATGGTAACAGGGCACAACCTCTACTGTTACAAGCTCGAACAACACGGGTGATGGTTCTAAGAGCGAGCGCGCACTGCGGTGCGTTTCCGGTAGTTCTGCCGCACTGGGCGGGTCCTACAGTATCAAAACGCATGACCGCAGTGCGCGCACTTCAAAGACATTCCATACTTCACAGATTATGCGGTAGAAAAACGCACCGCAATGCGCGCTCGCCCTAAAGGTGTGTCCAAACATAAAGCGGCATTCGAGCGCAGCTGCCGCGCGCGGCTTGCCGCGCTATGATTGGACGACTGCCGCGCGCGGCAGCCGCGAGCTACCTGCCGCGTGCGGCGATCGCCGCGAACGGTGTTAGTTTTGGTTCGCCAGTGGTTGTGTGTGGACGGACGTATTTTATCAGGTATAAAATGGATAACGAAACAGCAATTCGTCTTATTGAAATTTATGGCTCCCATAGTCCATTATGGGATACTAGACGTAAAGAATATCACAATAATAACGTGAGAGAAGATCTATGGGATGAAATAGCAAAAACATTCGTACAACCAAAAGCAGCTTTAAAATTGAAAATGAAAAGTCTTTTGAGTTCTTATAGAAGGGAGAGAAACAGAGAAAAAACAAGTAATGTCACTGGCTGTGGTAAGTTTAATCTTATTACATTTTAGTAGTAACAGTAGGTACTTATTATTACATTTCTGGCCGTTTACATTTTCACTATACTAATTCTTAATTATCTCTTAAACGCGTGGACCGATTTACATGATTCAAACTGATGAAATGGTTTTAGACCTAGACCTTTCATTTGACACCATAATCGTTAAGATATCTCAAGAAACAAAAAAGCAAATTTTCTAGTTGCTCTCGTGATTATCCAACATTTGTATGAAACGCGTAATTAATTCTTTTAAAAACTTAACTTAATCTTATCAAATATCAAACGTTAAATTATTTGTTGTCGCTGTGGGTACGGCCGAGTGAAGGCCTGCTCGAGGGCTAGTTAGTTAGTTATAAAAGTAGTGCGAGTAAATAAGACACAAGATCAGCTTATGTTTCAGTTATTTTAATAATGTTCTTTTTTCTGTTGCAGGTAGAAACAAGGCCTATAAATCTAAATGGTTTGCTTATGAAGCATTCAGTTTTTTACATGACAGGAATAACCCTATTGATGCAGTGGTAAATACCTATTTATTTTATTTTTTTATTAGACTATAGCTTTCCGCCAGCGACTTCGCCCGCGTGGTCTGGTTGTTTCTTATAAATTATAACCTAATGTTACTCGGTGAAGATGTAGCTTTATAATAGTGAAAAATTTTTCAAAGTCGGTCCAGTAGTTTTTGAGTTAAATCGTAACAAACAAATAAATCTTTCCTCTTTTTAATATTAGTTTAGAGGTAACGGCCATATTATACATACAGCCCGCATACTACAAAAAGATGAGATCAGATAATAATAATAATAATAAATCATGCTAAGGGGCCGTTTATTAATTACGTTAAGATGATTTTGGCCATTTTTAATCTAAGGTTATGTAATTATTTAATATCTTTCTTGCCAATCAATTGATCCGTTTGTCATAAAATATCTTGACAAAAAAATACGAATATCAGAAGGAGTGGTAATAAATTGATTTGGAGTAAAGGTAGCTGCTTCATTCGCTGAATTATTTGATTTTTTTAATAAAGAGTCTCTGCGAAGAAAGTTATGCAAGTGAACAGTAGCTAGAACTATGGTTTTGGCTGATTTTGGGCTTAAAATCATTGTACTTCTCAATACTCTAAATTTTGCCGACAAGATTCCAAAAGCATTTTCTACTACTCGGCGTGCTCTTGATAGTCTATAGTTGAAAATCCTTTCTTTTGACCCTTTTGGATGAATTCCTGCAAATGGTGTCATCAAATGTGTGCTTAATGCAAATGCTTGATCTCCTAATATTACATATGGTATCTTAGTTATGTAGGGTATTTGTAAAATTTCTGGTGCTGGTACATTAAGTTGATTATTTTCTAGCTTTCGATACAATTTGGAATGTTTATAAACTCCTCCATCTGAAATTCGACCTTGGCTTCCTATGTTAACATACATAAAATTGTAGTTTGAGTCTACTAATGCTAATAGCACGATGCTAAAGAACTTTTTATAATTAAAATATTCAGTGCCGCTACGAAAAGGAGCTTGAATAGTTATGTGTTTTCCATCTAACGCCCCAATGGTGTGCGGAAAATTCCATTTTTCCTCGAAGTCTTTTGATACTGCTTTCCAATCTTGCTCTGATACTGGTAGCTGAAAAAAATAATATTAATATCGTTTTATTTATTTTGTTATATTTTTGTTTCAGGATTGTGGCTCACCCTCAGAGCCGGGTAATACAGAACAAGCTATTCCGGAACAAGGCATTTCAGAACAAGGCACTTCGGAACCAGGAACTTCGGAACAAGGCACTCGAGACCAAGATACAAATACCAAGAAGTCGTCAAGAAAAGAAAAGCCAGCTAACAAGAGGACATACCAAGAGTCAGAATATGATGCTGAAAATCAAATGATAGAAGAGGCATTAGAAGTAATGCGAAAACAAAATGACAGTAATAGTAATGATCCTTACGTTGCTTTTGGCATGCACATAGCAGCCGAACTAAGAAAATATGATGCCACTATGTTTACGAGAGTTAAACATTCAATAAATACTATACTATACGAAGCTGATATGGAGCGCCTCAATCAATTATCAACACAAGAATATAACGCTGAAAACAGACGAGGATATTTCACTTCACAGTTTACCGATCTTGACTCATCATCTTCTAGTAACATGGGTACTGGCCTTACACAATTGATTCACGATTTAGACACGGATGGATAATATTGTGAATTAGTTGAGAGCAACTGTGATTGATGAATGATGATTGTGTTGTTTTTTAATTACTACTTAATTATGAAAATAAATAAATAAAAAATAAATAAATTAACAATCTGTAGTTTAAAATATTTCGCCAAATAATAAAAATAACATAAGTAATAAAGTTCATAATTATTTACCTGTACCATGTCCTTAAGAGCTCTCACTATGGCTTCGCACACTTCTGGAATTATTGTTGATATTGTTTGCTTTGATACGTGAAACGTGTATTGTAGGCTGGAATAGGAGTCTCCTGTAGCCAAATATCGTAACGTTATTGCAAGTCTCTCCTTCGACGTTATTGCCGTTCGCCAGTGAGTATCCATTTTTTTAATAAATGGTTCTACCAATGTATGTATGTGTTCGAATTCTTCCAAAGATAATCTTAAAAACTGTGGCGTTCGGTAGTTGATTTCGTAATAGATCACTTCCAGATTCTTTGTCCTCTGTTGAAAGTGTGGTCGCATCCAACACTGCCTCTGTCTAATACACTTTCTTCTATTCCTTCTTCTACGTAATTTACGAATAATAAGCAGAGCAACAACACACGCGGCCGCTTTCATTGTGGTTTGAATACGAAATAAAGAACGCGGCGTGTCTCGGACATGCCGCGCAGCACTGCCGCGCAGAAGGTCTAAACTAGTCGCGCGGCAAATTTGTGTCCCGCGAATGCCGCGCGTAGCTGCCGCGCACCTTGCACGCCGTGTTTGGACACACCTTAAGGGTGGTCCGTCGAACGCTCCTTTTGTTCTCGCCAAAACGCTCTGGGGTAAAACCCAACGGTAAAACACGACCGCGCGCGCGTCAGTTGGCGTCGGTTACAGTTTTGGCGGCAAGAGTGGACTCGCCCGAAGTTTTGCTAATTGTTTGTAGATGTTATTACAATAATGCACTATCGGAAAGTATTCACAGTATGTGTTAGCACGATAGAATTTACTAAGCACTTATTGTCACTGAAAACTAGGCCACGAGTTGGGCGTCACTTGTAGAGAAGTTCACCACCACTCACCTGTGACCACGCTCACTAGGCACTCACGCCAGTTATCGGCCTACGGTGACGTCAGTTTGGGAGTGTGGTACAAGTACAAACCATAAGCGTACAGCGATCACCACCCCGCGCGAGCAGCTCGGTACCAAACTTACCAGCAACAGTAGATGAATCTTCAAGGGAGCAACAAGTGATGCAAAAGAAGCGTAAGCAAAGTTGTAACTGTGCAAATTTACTGCAGGATTTTCGGAAAGATATTGCTGAGATGCTACAAAAATCTGCTAATACCCAAGAAGCTACAATGAATTTCATGCGTGATAATATTGCTGATATAAAAAAGCAATTGGATGACATTAAAGCGTCTACCGAAAGTCTCAAAAATGAACAGATATCCATGAAGGCTCAAATATCAGACCTTACTCTTAAAGCGACGACAGCGGATAGTAAAATTCATACCATTGAATCAAAAATCACTCAAATAAGCAATGGTACTTTGGCAAACGAGTCTGGGTTCCAGATTGATGAGAACATTATGCATGAGCTGCAGGATCGGGCATCTAGGGAGAAAAACGTTATTTTGGTGGGATTACCAGAGTGTAAAGAGTCGACCGATGACCAAGGCCAGTCATATGATACTAATGAGGTAATTACTATTTTAAACAATTTAACTCCAGATTGTCCAAAACCCTCAAAAATTTTTCGGCTCGGCAAATATAATCCAGTTAAAGACCGTAATATTAAGGTTTGCTTCGAAACTTCGCATACAGCTAAGCTACTGCTTCGAAATAGGAATAAACTTCAAAGCAATATAAAAATGTATTCCGATCAGACACCTGCACAACAGAATTACATGAAGGAGCTGAGGAACTTGCTCGCGCAGCGAATAGCAAATGGTGAAAATGGGATCTCAATAAAATATGTAAAAGGAATGCCAAAAATCGTTACAAGCAGTGATACAAAAAACTAAAAACTTCAAGTATTGCTACTATAGAAAATAGCGTAAACAAACAGAATAGCGACACTTATCAGGTACTTAATAATTACCAAAACATAACTACCACCAAATCAAGCCTTAACTTTTTCTGCGCTAATGTCAGAAGCATATGTAGCCCAGGCAAGCTGGATGAACTAAACTGTATAATCCGCTCTTTTAGAAAGTGCATACACATTGTACTATTAGCTGAAACATGGATACGATCGGATGAACAGGCCAAACAGTTTCATATGGAGAATTATACTCATTACTACAACATCCGACCTAACGTTGTTGGTGGCGGTGTATCAATCTATGTACATAACAACCTGAAACATGAACTATTAATGTCAACTTATAGCTGTGGAAACAATTACTTATGCATACATTTACCTAAGTACGCATTGAACATTGGGGTTGTTTACAGGCCTGGACATTCAAATTTTAACGACTTTTTATCCACCTATGAGAACCAACTTCTACAAAAGAAGAGGACTATCGTTTTCGGTGACACAAATGTCGACCTGCTGAGCTCCGACAGTACTACTAGACGATACAGTGCCGTGATAGCTGATTCTGGCTATAAACTAATCAACAAACTAGATCCAGAATATTGTACCCGTGAATCAGCAGCCACAAAAACTATTATAGACCACGTTGCTACAAATTTGAAGCAAAGCAATTTCCACATGGCTATAATCGAGTCATCATTGTCAGATCACAAGAATATCTACATGGAACTGAAACGTGTAATACCTCCGCAGAAGCAACGAGGCAACGAGCAACGACAACAACAACGACAACAACGCAACGACAACACCACACGCAACGAGCAACACCACGACACAACGGCAACGACGGCAACGAGGCCACAGATTATGAGAAATTGTACGCAATGATTGCATTGTCAAACTTTGATGATAAGGTCAATGACTATTACAGCTTAGATGAGTGTATAAAAAAAGCTATTATCGAAACCAAAACAAAGAGGTACAAAGTACTAAACCAGCCGCAAAAGGAATGGATTAACAGACAAATAATTACTGGAATTAATGAAAGGAATACATTATGGAGCGAACTGAAACACGACCCTAAAAACAGCAACCTAGAAACTGAGTTTAAAGCAAAAAGAGATAATGTAGCAAGCTTAATCAAGAGTACAAAAGATGGATATTTTTATGGAGAGTTCAAGAAATGTGCAAAGAAGCCTAAAAAAATGTGGACTTTAATAAATACCCTCTCAAATAATAAAATTGTTCCTAGTTGTGCTCCCCCAAAACTAAAAACCGAAAATGGTAGCATAGCTACGGATCCCATTGAGATATGCGAAATTTTCAATAGTTTCTTTGCAAATATAGGGACACAACTAGCAAACCAAATACCAGGTATACACATACACAATAAACATATATACACCTTACCGAACCTTAACCAGCACACTGGACAATGCGAACTATCTCAATTTAAACCATGCACAGCTTCTGAAGTATCTAAAATAATAGACGACTTGGATCCCAATACAAGTACAGGAATTGATGGTATTAGTACCAAGGCATTGAAATGCATAAAAAAACTAATTCTCCAAAATCTAACAGATTGCCTAAATAAACTTTTAATGGACGGAATCTTTCCGGAAAACTTAAAAACAGCTAAAGTCACCCCAATTTACAAAGCTGGTACCAAATCAGATCCCGGGAATTATCGTTCAGTTTCAGTCCTACCAATACTGTCTAAAATATTAGAAAAAATCATATTTAAAAGGTTAGACGCATATTTGACTGAAATTAACTTCTTATACGATCAACAATATGGATTTCGACCCAAATCCAATACACTTGGCGCAACTATTGACTTGATAACTACTATAAAAACAAAGATTGACCAAAAACAAGTAGCACTAGGAGTCTGTTGATCTAAAGAAGGCGTTTGATACAGTCAGTCACACACTTCTATTACAAAAACTGGAAAGTATTGGTATAACTGGAACCGCGTATAAAATGCTACATTCCTATTTAAGTGATCGATATCAAGTTGTAAAAATTGGAGCGTACCAAAGCACGTCTAAACCCTTAACATGTGGCGTACCGCAGGGGTCCATTTTGGGTCCCTTATTGTTCCTAGTGTATATAAATAACTTACACCAAGCAGGCTTACAAGGTCACCTTGCCCTTTATGCAGACGATACATGTCTATTTTATTTTGGAGACAACATAAATGATATAACAAAAAATGCCCAAGATGATTTAAATATACTACAAAATTGGTACCAGTGCAATCTTTTAACTATTAACGCTTCCAAAACCTCATATATAATATTTAGTGCAAAAAATAAAAAACTCCCTAGCTACCCTAATCTAAACATAAACGGAGAAGTACTGAAAAGGACTGATCAAGAAAAATACCTCGGACTAACTTGATAGCAATTTAACATGGAAAGCACACCTTCAACGCATTAGAAACAAACTTTCATCATTGGTGGGCTCACTACATAAAATAGTTAGATGTATTCCAAAAAAAGTTCGGCTAGTAATATACAACTCCCTTGTTAAACCTCATTTATTGTATCTTATTGAAGTATGGGGTAACTCATTTAAAACTAGTCTAAAACCAATCCAAATTCTACAAAATAAAATTATCAAAATACTACACAATTATGACTTCTTAACACCGTCAAAAACTATTTACAAAGAGACGAAGCTATTAAACATCAAACAACTTTATATATATAACACATGTATACTTATCTATAAAATCGTTCACAAACTTATTCACTCACGCATTACATTTACAACAGAAGGTGAAACAAGTAAATACTCATCTCGTCGATCTTGTCACCTGGTATTGTCTAGAGTAAGAACTAACTATGGTAAAAATAACCTAACCTATGGGGGAGCGCAGCTCTATAATAAACTTCCAAAAGATGTAAAGGAAGCGACTTCACTCAACATATTTAAAAAGAAATTATTCACTTTTATTTACAACGACGAAACACTATACTAATTGTGTTGTCATCTTTTAACTTGGACCACCACCTTATCTTAGGAATGCAGCGAACTCGCTTCCAATTTTATTTTGTTGACGGTGATCGTATTTTATTTTGTGCTTATTGTTATTGATTTTGTTTTCTTCTACCCGCACTGATATGTTATAATTAGTACTAAGTTTTAATGTTCTCATGTAAGTGGCGACTGTCTTAATGAGAATAAAGTTCTTTAAACCTAAGTTCTTCTCAGGGGTGTGTATTGAATGAGTTCGAACGCACGTTAACAGTGAAAAGGTATAGGTATATTGTAAAGACAGTAAATAATCAAGGCACAAACAGGTAAAGGCAAAATCGATATAAAAATAGCGAACGTCTCGCGGGCCTGCCGTATGCTGGCGCGTTAGTTCGTCCACTGTCGGGCTAGTGCGGGGGCGCGGGCGGAGGTGTAGGTATACTCCCGTTGCCGCGCTTAAGTAGGGCTGCCATACGTCCCGGTACACCGGTACATGTCCCGGTTTGAAGCGTTGTGTCCCGGTGTCCCGGTCAATCAAGTTATTTGTCCCGGTATGCACACAATTCGCAAGCTACCCCTGTGTAGGTAAGTACTACGTCTGTGATCGGCGAGTTATCGAAGTGGAGCGGAGGCGAGCGCGCGCGACTGCGACTGCCTATAGTGTATTCACGGAGACGAGTTAGTAGAGCGCTATCTCACTCACACAATTTTTTAACTGCGATTGGTCAGTGATAAACGCTAAGGCGGTGTACACAGTACGAGTACTTTTTAGTCTACTCATACTTCCCGTACTGTGCAGACGTGCTCTTACTTGTGACTGTATGCTCAACCTGTGAACCGGCTGGTTTATTGGATTTTATGATTGATTGCTTTCTTGACGACTTGGCGGCTTGTGAAAAGGACTTTTCATTGTGAACTGAAATAGTGCGATAGTGGCAGATATCGAACAACCTGCTGAGAAAAGAAAACGGCGGGCTTTTTTGTCTACCGAGAAGACTATGATTTTAAATATGTAGGGGAATGAGGGGCGAAATCGGACAGGGGGTGAAATCAGATAGTTGCTATTTCATTACTCCGCGTACAGCTGTCTCGCTCTAGCTTGCAGTGAAATACGCGCGAATGCTTACTCAGTGCAGTTGCAAATGGCGGCGACGGTAACATCTCAGCGCGTGCGTCTATAAACGAAAATTGTAAATAAAGGTAAGTTAACTAATATTTTGACTTTTTTAAAGTGTTATCATTAAGTTTAGCTATGTGCTATCTTATACAGTTGTATTTTTTATGAAGTAATATATATTTAACCTTTTAAAACAGTATTTGTTGTTGCTATGAGTGTAAACATAATCTCTGTTAGTATTGCAATTTCAAACATGGCACCTGTGGGGTACAAGCGGACGGGGTGATTTCGACTATCCGGTTTCACGCCGATTGATTTTATATGTAGGTATTGCGGGCGTTTGTTTTATTTGTCTGTTTAATTACTATTTTTTTACTTTTTACAGAGTGCGAGCGTCAACATGCCACGAACATATGTGAGAAAGTCAAATAGGCTGCAGTGGTCGGAGTCAGACATGCTTTTAGCCATAAATTCAGTGCTGGAAGGCAGAATGGGATATCTTTTAGCGTCACACACATATAGTGTACCCAAAAGTTCCTTGGAAGATCGTATAAAGAAGATCAAAGCTGGAAAATCCAAAGACGAAGTGTTTCGGAAGTGCCCTGCTACTGCAAAATGCGTCTTCACCGATGAGCTGGAAGGTATGCTAGTTGAACATATCAAAACTATGGAATCTCGACTATTTGGATTAACTAAAACAGATCTGCGACTTTTGGCATTCCAATTGGCTAAAAGAAATAATTTGAAACAACCTTTTAATGTGGAAACTGGACTCGCTGGCTTAGATTGGGTTAGTGGATTTCTAAAACGACATTCTGAATTGTCACTAAGATCACCTGAAGCTACATCAGCTGCAAGAGCAATGGGCTTTAATAGAGCTGTAGTGTCATCGTTTTTTAATCTTTTAGATACACTTTATGCAAAGCACGCTTTCAAATCCACACGAATTTATAACATGGACGAGACTGGATTGACCTCTGTACCAAAAAAAATAGGAAAAATTATATCAGTCAAAGGTAAAAAACAAGTTGGTGCCCTAGCTTCAGCTGAACGGGGACAGTTGGTAACGGCAGTGCTTTGCTTTTCTGCAGCTGGACATTATGTTCCACCTCTTGTGATTTTTCCTCGCGTACGAATGAAGAGTGAGCTTTTGGATGGTGCACCACCAGGCACAGTAGCAGTATGCCATCCAAGTGGTTGGATGCAACAACATATTTTCACTGAATGGATGCGTCACTTTATCGGCCATGTCAAACCAAGCAATGAAGATCCTGTGCTTCTCGTCTTAGACGGTCACGCCACTCACACTAAGAACCTAGAAGCTATTGAGTTAGCTCGTGCTCATGGTGTCATAATGCTCTGCTTGCCACCTCACTGCACGCATCGCTTACAGCCACTCGATGTTGGTTTTATGGGGCCTTTGAGCACGTTTTACTCGCAAGAAGTCCAATTATGGCTTCGTAATCATCCAGGGCGTGTTGTCACCCAATCAAATGGCATCTTTGTTTGGAACTGCTTATAATCGTGCCGCTACTATGCAAAATGCAGTGTCTGCTTTTACCAAAACTGGAATTTGCCCTCTGAATCCCAACACGTTTACAGATGTAGATTTTGCACCATCACAGACAACAGAAATATCATTTGTACCACCAACCACAAATGAAATCTCTCAGGATCCATTGCCTCATGAAAGAACTCCGTCCCCACAAGCAGGAACATCTACAGAAGGACAAACGTTTTCAAATTCTTTAAGTCTTGTATCACCGAAAGATATCATGCCGATTCCTCATTTTAAAAAGAACATGCGGCCATCTGCGCGTCGCGCGTCGAGGAAAAACCGCAATTTTGACTGAATCACCGTATAAAAATGAACTGGCAGATAAGGCTATGTCATCAGTAATTAAAACAAAAAAAGGCAAAGGTAAAGGTATCGGTAAAAAGACGCATAAAGAAAACTATCAGGAGGATTCGGAGTGTTTGGTTTGTGGCGAAAAGTACAGTCAAACTAAGTCCACAGATGAATGGTACCAATGCACTGCTTGTCTTAAATGGGCTCACGAAAGTTGCATCAGTTGTTCTGAGCGAGAATTATTATTTTTTGTATGCAAAAACTGCGAATAATTTGATTATTTACATTTATTGTTAGTATCTGTATTCACCCCTTGAATAAAAAATGCCTATCCGGTTTGACCCATAGGTATGGGGTGAATTCGGATTAATAATTTTTATTAAAACAATTATATTTTGTAATTACTAAGATTGATCTCAAACATTTTTATGCCAAAGTTATACCTAAGGTATACTTAGACATTTATTACATTGATTACCTCAATAAATAACATAATATTTTTTTTATTGCGTCTTTTTCTTAACTATCCGGTGTCCCCCCACCTTCCCCTACCACGCAATGAGAAATGCAGACTCTTCGGCCTCCAAGGGTGACATTCTGAAAGCTGTTGCATCTTCTTTAGGTGTTCACTGGGCTTCTGTTCATAGAATTGTAAAAGAGAAGAATGATAGTGGTGAGCTAAAATCTCCGAAGAAATTGAAGCAACGTTTGTCAATTGTTGATACGATTGATAACTTTACAAAATGTGCCATCAGAAATATAGTCCACAATTTCTTCGCGCAGATTGAAATACCTACTCTAGATAAGATTTTAAAGAAAATCAGTGATGATGGCACTTTGGGCATTATAAAGAGAACGACGCTACATAAAATATTGAAAAAAATTGGTTTTAAATTCTGTAAGAGAAGCAGAAATAGTTTATTGCTGGATCGCGATGACATATTCTTTTGGAGAAGAAATTATCTGCGAGCTATCAAAAATGCACGAAATAATCATTAAAAAAATCTACTATTTAGATGAAACTTGGGTGAATGAAGGTCACACTACCTCAAAAGCTTGGGTCGATACCACAGTAAAAAGCAGGCGAGACGCTTTTATTAATGGACTAACGACTGGCTTGAAAACACCTTCAGGTATGTATTTTTTTTAATTTAATGGTCAATGGAAATTTTTAAGCGGCGCAGGTGTGCTAATGACCCGTTTATTGTTCTTTTGTCATAAATGAGCATTATCATAAAAAAAAAAAAATTGATAGTCTATGTCATCTGTCAGCTGTCACCTCATTCGTTTTAGAGCTCACTGCCTATTCCATTCCACAATAATAAGGGGGTAATGGTTACATGGGTGGGTAGGGTGTTAAATCTCTTCGGATGCAACACTTCGTATAATTTTGGTTGAAGTTCACTTAAGGTAAGTTCAATTAACCATAAATTATACTTCAGTGTTGCATCCTCAAGATTTAACGTACATTGTAGATGTTTAGAGCATGTTTATTGTGGAATGGAAAACCTATAATGTTCATGTTCACATATGAGTACTTCGTAAATTTAGTATACACTAACATTATGTCTAAGGACTACTTAGTTTTGGCATTTGTTTTGAAAACAAAACAAATCCGGTCAGTAATCACAATCAGTTTTATATTAAATAGCTAATACTTGGTAACAAACACATAACAAAGCGGATTATGAATAGAAGATTATTCTTACAGACTTAATAATTGAATATGCCATCAGCAAAAACCTTGTCTTTTTCAGAATCAATCACACGTTGGTTGGTTGGTTGTTGGTTGTAAAATTTTGCAAAATGTATTGAGTTACCGTCCAGTCCAGCCAGCACTCTTTTTTATTATTTCCATTGTGATCTGAAAGCCACTTACATCGGTGCATGCCTAGTGCTGTAGGCAGTGAACTTATTCACAACCACGTCACTATCACTAAGCGTTTTTTTTTTGATCTAGCGGCTGAGTATTGATTTATCACAAAATTTCCCCATGTAAGAAGTTCGGGTTTCTACTGGACATGATGATAATGATAATAGCCTTTTATTCCTAAACATAGGGTTACAAGAGGTCCCTAAGTTCGGTGTGCCTTTCGGCATAGGCCTCCTCCAATTCCTTCCAATGGATCCTGTCCCTTGCTACTCTCAACCAGAATGGTCCCGCTGTCTGTTTCAAGTCATCTTCCCATCTCCTGACTTGGCGACCTCTTCCTCTTTTGCCATCTCTTAGTTGCCAGAGGGTGACTTGCTTGCTCCATTTGTTAGTGGGATGGCGTAGCAAATGTCCAGCCCATCTCCATTTTTGGACGTCTATCCGGGTAAGAATGTCTGTGGGTTTTGTTCTTGTTCTCATGTCTGTGTTCCTGACTCTGTCTTTAATTTTTAGCCCCAGCATGCTTCTTTCCATGGCACGTTGGCATTTTGTTAGCCTTTCCCTTTGGTGGAGTGTTGTTGCCCAAGTTTCACAGCCATAAGTAAGAACTGGTAGAATACAGGTCTCAAATGTTTTCTTTTTTATATCATTCCCTAGATCCTTACTTTTCACTATTTCCTTCAGTGACCAGTATTTTCTCCATCCTTGGGCTATTCGCCTGTTTATTTCCTTTTGTCATTTCGTCTGAAGGGGATATTATTTGTCCTAAGTAAATATATTCTTTGACATATTCGATCTTGTTGCCATCTACCATAACGTCTATTTTCTTTGAGTTTGACATCAATTTTGTTTTACTGGCATTGATTTCCAGGCCAACCTCTCTACTTATATTTGCTAGGCTCTGCATCATTTGTTCTATTGCTGCTGGATTCTCTTCAAGAAGCACCAGATCATCGGCAAATCTTAAGTGGTTTAGGCGAGCTCCATTAATGTTCAGACCTAAGTGATCCCAGTTTAGCTGTCTAAAGATGAACTCGAGTACGGCGTTAAATAGTGTAGGGGAGAGAGGATCACCTTGGCGTACGCCCTTTTTGATAGGAAATGATTCTCCTGTTGATTCTAGTTTAATACTGGCCTTGCTAGATTTGTATACGCTCTTAAGTATTTCTATATAGTTGCTCTGGACCCCTTGTTGTTCAAGGCTCCGCCATATGCATTGGTGCCTAAGGCTGTCGAATGCCTTTGAGTAGTCTATAAACGCCAAGTAGATTTGTTTATTGTATTCGTTATACTTCTGTATCAACTGTTTTATTGTGTGAATGTGATCTATTGTGCTGAAGTCTTTTCTGAATCCTGCCTGCTCTACGGGTTGGCTTTCATTTAGTGTTAATGATATTCTATCCAGGATCACTTTAGCAAATACTTTATACAGAGTTGATATGACAGAGGGGCGTTAAATTACACTACGTATACTATACGTGTTTAGTATTAATTTGATACGGTATAAAAATAAAAAGCACCATAATTGAGATTTTTTTTCTTCAAACAAACTAAATAGCTTACAAATCAGAGTAAAACGTAACCACCCTTTGTAAATAAAAACTGACCTTAGTAGGTAACAAAGCGGCAACGTCGCGCGCGCGCGCGCCACTCTTGTAAAGGCGGGCGCGGCGATGGCGCGTCGCGCTTTTATGTTAGGAAAGGTTTTGAAGTACGCACTCAACAACAATCAAAACAAAAACACTAAATTTTTAAATTCTCGATGTGTCCTCCATTCATATTAATGCACAAATAATACCGACCGAGAATATTGTTATTTATTTTTCTAATTAAATCCGTCCGTCGCTAAGCACTTTAATTTGTGAAATGCTAAAATAATCCTATTTTTTAGTTCATCAATTATTATTGTATTTACCTCTGAGGCATACACTTAACCCTTAATGTACCCCTACACAAAGAAATCCATGGGAGTGAGGTCTGGAAATCGCGGTGGCCACCGAACAGGTCCGAATCGACCGATTCATTGCTGCCCAAACATTTCTGTGAGCCGCTCTCTGGAAGCCATCACAGAATGTGGAGGCACTCCGTCCAGCTGGTGCCACAACTTGCGATGAACGCATAAAGGCAGTTCGTTAGTGTACTCGGCCACAGCACCACTTCACAATTCTAAAAATTTCGCCGCTGTAAGGGACAAAACAAAAGCGAAGCTTCCGTGCGTTCCTAAAGGATAGCGTCGGCGCACTGAAAAAACAAGTTTTTTAGAGGCCTGCCCCGCTTACCGATCGCAAGGATCTAGGAGGATGCAATAGCAACACACTGACCTATTTATATTTCTTTTACGCGCATGATGTTTTGTTATGATTGTCACTCTCGTAATGAAAGTGAAAGTGTGTGCGTATTTATTGCTTCCTTGAAGCATTGCCATCTTTTTAGCGAAATATTTGGTTGTACTTGTGACTTGCGTCAGAGCGGCAACAACGCATCGTAGGTTATACTCAGATTTATCGTTTTAAGGTGGATGACCGACGTATAGACATAATCAGCTGTTAGGAAAGATACATCGTGTTCAAACGGGGCAAAAACTTAAAAAATCATTTGCGACTAAACTACTGCTCCTATTTAATTGATTTTTGGTACAGAGCTTGAAAATGGTGCCTAGTATAGGCAGTTTAAAGGAAAGCCCCTCTGTCGTATCAACTCTGTATATGTTTGATATTAGGGAAATTGGTCTATAGTTCCCAATCTCGTCTCTAGGGCCTTTCTTATGTAGTAGAATTATGTGACACTCGGTCCATTCTTCTGGAATTTGCCTTGTTTGTAAGATTTCATTGAAAAGTTTTGCCAGCACAGGACTGATTTCCTCTAAGGTTCCCTTGAGCATTTCATTAGGTATCTTGTCCGGCCCTGGGGCTTTCTCGAATTTTTGGGATTTTATAGCCTTGATTACCTCTCTGAAGCAAGGATTCGTCTACTTTGTTTTCTTTTGCTTCGTTTACTTCCGGAATTGTGGCCAACCCTGAATCGAATTTATCAGAATACAATAGGCGGTAATAGTCCGTAGCTAGTTTCTGTATTGAGATCCGATTAGTTAAGTAAGATTCGCGTTGCTTTAGTTTCGATATCCATTCTTTTCCATGTTCGCTTAGTTGTTTAATGGCCTTTTTTGTTCCTCCTGTTCTTTTTATATTTTCTTCCAAAACTCTATTTCTTTTCTTCTTACGGTCTTTCCTCATATTCTCCTTAATTTCCTTGCTAAGGTTTGCAATTTTTTGGCGTCTTTCTCTGTCCCCTTTATTCGATATTAGTGTTCTTCTTTCATCTAATAGTTCTAGTGTCTCTTTGCTTAAATAGCTTTCTTTGCTTCTGGGTTTGCTGGCTAGCATCTCTTTCAATTTGTTTTGTATTCTCCTGTATTTAATCCCAGTTTCTGCGTTGGAGGTAATAATTTCGTTGAGTGATTCTGTTGTGCGGGAATTAGTGGAATGACTGTGTTGTGATATTTGATACAGCTTATTGTTATTTACTAGGTTTTTCCTGGATCTTTTGGGTTGGTTTAGGCTTAAGCAGCTTCTTACCATACGGTGGTCTGTGTTAAAATTGAGGTTTTTAACTATGTTGGTATCTGTGAACGCGTTTGCTTTGTTGGTTATAATAAAATCAATTTCAGTTTTGAATTTTGCACCTGGGGAGGACCACATTCATTTGCTTTTAGTTTTTTTGCAAAAACGTGAGTTCATTAAAAAAGATTATTTTCCAACATGAATTCTACCAGTTTCTGTCCATTTTGGCTTCTTTTGCCATGCCTAAACTTCCCGATTGAGGATCCTTCTCCAATTTGCCTTTCTCCAACCTGTGCGTTAAAGTCGCCCATGATTATTATGTTGTTGTTGTAGTGCGGTTTTATTGCTTCTGAGATACGCTCATAGAAATTTTCTATGTCTGATTTCCCCGCTTGTTCTGTTGGGACGTATATTTGAAAGATGGCCCAGTTTTTCTTGTAACCCGGAAATTTTAAATGAACTACCGCAATTCTTTCAGAAACTCCTTCGAAACCCATAATGTTCTTCTTCAGTTTAGACTTAATAAGGAAACCTACTCCTTTCTGTCCGGTGTGTTCTCCTTTGTGAAACATGATATAGTCGTTCCTCTCTTCTATCCCTTCTCCTGGCCTTCTCATCTCGCTGATGCCCATTATGTCCCATTTTATGTTGGATATGGCTATTTCTAGTTCTTTTAGGCTCTCTTCTGTTCTTAGTGTTCGAGTATTCAGTGTACAGACATGTATATGTTCAGTGGTCTTTTTATCTTGTTTTATCTGTATTGTTTTCTTTTTGTGCATATTTTTTCTAGATAGGTTTACTTTAGAGTGCTTCGAATTATAATGTTTTGATTTAAATGGAGGGTGTTTGTCTTCTTCCCCCACGGTGACAAGCCGGCTTGGGGTGCGATTTATAATTGTTGTGTTTGGTAAATTGGTTGTTGGGGTTGTTTGGATCCGGGTGTCGCCTATTAGTTTTTTGAGAGGTTTGATAATGAAGCTGATCTCCCGCGCTCTACATAGTTCAGTATATTTGGTCTGATTATTTCGTTTGTCGCAGTTTCAGAGGGGGCTTTGTTCAAGGTGGTCAATGTACTTACGGTATTACCTGCATTGGCTTTCTTTTGTGATGGTTTTTTCGGTGATCCTGAAGTCTCTCTTACCTTCCTTTTTTTCTGTTGCTTTCATGTGTTTTCTTTATTATCAGTTTATCGTATTTTATGAACGCTATATTCCCTTTCTTCTTTTCCTCTTCAACTTGCAGCTGCAGTTGTTTACGTTTTTCTATTATTTCTTTAGGGTAATCCTCTTTGATATTTATACCTTCTTGCAGGTTAGATTTGTTTCGCAGAATCAAATGTTTTTTCCATGTAGTTGTGAGTGAGACTACCACCGGGCGATTTTTATCGGGCACTGTTTTACCGATTCTGTAAACGTTATTAATTTCGAAGACTTCAAACTGTACTCCCATTTCTATTATAATATCTTTTATGCAGTCTACTAGCTCTATTTCTGTTGTTGCTTTTCCTTCCTCGGACATAGAGATTGTTTATTATTATAGAAAGGTAAAATCAGGCAAAATCTGTTCGGTGCTGAAGTTTTAATAATGTTTCAGTTACATGAATATCATAAATTTTGATCAAAGATAACGTTTGCATCCGTTGTCCAATGGACAATGCAAGCAAAGTTACAAGTTTTTAGAAATTTCTTTAAGGGATATACTTAATCGGATATATGGTCTAGGACCAGATTAGGATACCAAGTAGCAAGAAAAGTAGGCTTAATTTTAAAAACACCTTTAAAACATCTCGAATATAATGATTTTCTATTTATCTTTTTGGTCAAAATAATTTTTAATGCAGAGCGAAATGAATTTATCGTCCCATAATGCATCTTTGTTAAATTCCTCAATTAAAAGTTTTAGGATATATATTATTGAGCTATTGAAGTAATCAATATTATTAGTTTTACAAAAAGGAATACCAACGTTTAAGAGCAACATTATACTGGCTCTAATAATGATTAATTATTTGTCCAATGATATTATTAGAAAAATAATTAATCATAATTATTTATATTGCTTCAATTTGAAGTTTTCTCCTTATGTACGATTCCTTGACAATAATTCAGAATCAACTAAACTCCTTTGCAAAAAAAACGGGCACCTTACAGTCATTGGCTTTTCTATGGATAATATTAATATTTTTAGTATGTCGTTAGCATAAATGACTAGAAATTTCTTATTATCATTGAGAATACAGTTTTTAACCCTTAAATCCTGGAATCGGTGTTTTAGTCAATGTAAACAGAAAGTATTGTTAAAATGGAAATTTTTAGGGTATAATTAAATTAAGACTACGAGTATTTTTATGGTATTTTAATAAAAAAAGACATTAAAAAATAAAAATTAATAACGAGTATGACCTCTCCTTGCAGCGATTACGGCATGTAATCGTCTTGGCATGCTTTCCACCAGGCTTTTGATGGTGTCCTGTGGAATGTGTTCCCACTCAGCCGAAATCACACGTTTAAGCTCCCTGATGTTTGAGGAAGGTCGTTGGACGGGTCGTACTCGCCTTTTTAGGAGGTCCCAGACGTGCTCCATGGGGTTAAGGTCGGGGCTCCGCGCTAGCCAATCCAGACGACGAATACCGACCTCTTGCATATAAGCATCTACGTCGCCAGAACGGTGGTCCCGAGCATTATCGTCCATGAAATAGCATCTTCACCAATTACAGTCAGTGCGGGCTGTGCATGTTGACAAATTATTCCTGTTATGTACCTTTGCACATTTAGTGAGCCATTTACAATGAACACTATCTCGGTACGATAGCTGGAAGTTACGTCCGCCCAAAACATAATGGACCTTCCACCATAAGGGGTGATTTCTTCAAAACACACGTCGGCATAGCGTTCCCCTGGTCTTCGTAACACTCGCCGTCGTCGGTCCTCACCATTCAGACAAATTTGAGCCTCATCGGAGAAGAGTACGCTACTCCAGTTACCTAGTGTCCAAGATAGACAATTTTTAGTGAACCTCGGTCGAGCAATCCGGTACTCACGGAGTAAATTGGGGGCTCGCGCTGGTCGTCGACTGCGTATATCAACCGCTAAAAGCCTCCTCCTCACTGTCCATAGGCTAACTTCTGCTCCTCGTACCTCTTCAAGGTTTCTTTTGAGGTCTATGTAACTGCATTTGCGATTACTCAATGCCTGAGTCACTAAAAAGTGGTCGTCTCGTGGTTGTGTGCAACGTTTTCTCCCACAACCTTGCCTTCTTTGAACGGAACCTATCTCTTGGTATCGAGTCCAGGTTCTTTGGACGGTGGAAAGACTCACGTTTAACCGCTGTGAGCCGTAACATTGGCTACACCCCACTTCCAGCGGCGCTATAATTTTACTAAGTACTCGTAGCTCTTATTGCTTTTTCTGCCATTATAATCGACACAAAGATATCTGTGTGAAGTCACAATGAGGCAGGATTATGTGACAAACATAAATTATTCTAATAAAAATAACGAGAAGTTAGTTTTAGTTGCCTGATAACCTTTTAACCGCAAACCCGCGAATAGTAAGTAAAAAGTCATAAACTGAAAAAGGGATTATTATTTCTAAAAACAACAGTTCTGAATTTGAAATTAACTTTTTTTCATACCCAGACTCTTTATTATGTGCCCGGAACATAGTTTGCCTATTAAAACCTCATTAGAACTAAATGATTACCAATAATGTAGAAAAATCCAAACTGCCCGTTTTTTTTGCAAAGGAGTGTAGTTTACTGAATAACGGGAACCATGGTTAGCTAGGCCATTATAGAACTATAATTATGCCAATTACTTTGTCGTTTATGATTTATAAGACCAAAATAATGATGGAAAGGCATAGAAGAGGTAATTGTTCCAAGGTATTGTATACGCGTCTATATCATAGGTGTCTGGGTCACGTTTCCAGGATAAATATTTAGTGCATTTTTTGTTAAGGCGTGACGCAAATAAATGAATAAAAGGTTTACCGAACTTTTTCGTAATAGATTCAAATAATTGTGAATCTAATTCCCATTTGGTATCAACATTAGTATACACAGATCATATGTTAGTATACCTAGAAGCTTGGTCCGCATCAGTGTTTTCTCTAGGCTTAATAAACAAAGAGTAAATAAATATTTGCTGCCACATTTGCCGAGTGATACGATTTAAATGCCGGAATTGTGTGCCACCCCTTTTGTTGACATATGCAGTGGCAGTGGAATATCTATTCTAAATACAGGGTGGCCGGAACATTGACGTCCAAAAATAAAATTTCGGTCCCTCGTATCGTGGGGTATTCGAATCACCCCCATGTATGTTCCGCGACTTTTCATAGTTTTCGAGTTATGAATTTTTTTCTGAATGTTTGAAAATTTTCGACCTGACCAACCTAAAAAAATTCTAAAAAAAAAAGTAGAGGGTTTTATCGAGTTTCTTTTTTTGCAACTGAATTTTCATAAATAGTACTTTTATGCATAAAATAATCAGCTTCGTAACTGTGATGAAAGTTATGAAAATGTTGATCTAAAGTGAAAAATTTACGTTCGGTAAATTATGACTCAAATTTTCAACTTTAAATTAAAAATCTTAACAGGTGACTTCATAATTCCTAAGTAGGCTTCAAGAATGCGCCAGACTCTCAGCTTTCATAATCATAAAAAAAATGAAGTACTTAATAGGGCTACTTTGTTTAAAATCGGCCTTCAAAGACAGCGAGGTGGAAAAATTCTTAAAATTACCCATCTGAGTAATTATTTTTTTTTGGCTATTTTCTCGTTCCTAAGGTTAATTAATGATAAGAATACTGAAAACTAACCACATTATATTCAATATTCATAATTACCACACGTGGGCGAATGAAAATCCACTCGAAGTGAGAGCTTCGACATTTCAACATCGCTTCAGCGTTAACTTGTGGTCTGGTATCCTCAATGGCGAACTAATTGGTCCGTTTGAACTGCCGTCCAGACTTGATGGAGAAACATACAAAAACTTTTTGGAAAATGAACTTCCATTGTTGCTGGCAGATGTGAATCTCGAACTCAGACGAACCATGGTGTTGCAAAGTGACGGCGCCCCGTGTCACTATGCAACCCAGGTCCGAAATTACTTAGATGAAACATACCCCAACAGATGGATCGGACGCAGCGGACCAATTAGGTGGCCTCCACGCTCACCTGATCTCAACCCCATCGATTTCTTTATTTGGGGCTGATTACGTTGTTTCAAGGGGGCCACTCCACTTAATGAAACGTCTTGGTTGAAGTGAAATGCAGTTTTTAATCTTGTATTACAATTAATATTCAGTTTAATTTTGATATAATTCCAACTCAATGGTGCAGTGGCTGTCAACGCAATGACAGCTGACAGCGCACCCCCCGAGCGCCCGCGCTCCGCTGACAGGATTAATTCCGTTTGGAAATGGCTTCAACATCTTCCCCCCCCTCGAATGCTTCAGGGTTTCGAGGTTCTGCGGTTGAAGTCGGCTCGGGTAGAGAGCAGAGGTTATGAACAGCTCGACGGAAGGTGCCCTTTGACGTGTAGACGTCCGCCACTCGTGCTGTTCCATCAGTCCCACGATACAGCTTGCTGATCCGCGCCATACGCCATTTCAATGGCGGAATGTTTGGTTCCTTGATAATAACTAAGTCGCCTTCCTGGAGTCCTCTTTGCGAGATCCGCCATTTTTGTTTTTGCTGCAACTCGCTTAGGTATTCGTTTCTCCACCTTTCCCAGAAATGTTGCCGCATTTGATCTAGACTTCGGTATCGGTCAAGTCTGTTGGGTTTTTCATTGATTAAGGCTTCCGATGGGAATGAAGTTAATGGCCTACCGATCAGGAAGTGCGCGGGTGTCAAAGGATTCAAGTCATTAGGATCAGATGAGAGGGGGCTCAAAGGACGTGAATTGAGGATCGCCTCAATCTGCACAAACAACGTTGACAACTCCTCAAACGTAAGATGTTTATCACCTAAAATCCTAGTCGTATGGTGTTTAGCGGACTTAACACCTGCCTCCCAAAGTCCACCAAAGTGGGGAGAGTAAGCTGGCGAAAACTTAAACGTAATGCCCTCATCGGCAGCAAAACCCGTAACGCATTCATTGCTTGACTCTAAAAACCTTGCTAATTCATTGTTTGCGCCGACAAAATTTGTCCCGTTATCGCAATACAATTCGCAGGGCTTTCCTCTGCGAGATATAAAACGCCTCAAGCACAAAATGAAAACATCGGAAGTGAGGTCACTTGCTACTTCTAAGTGCACAGCCTTTGTGCTGAAGCAGACGAATAGGCACATATAACATTTTGTGATTTTACACCCACGACCCTTGCGATCGGTGATGTAGAATGGCCCGGCAAAATCAACACCGCTTACCTGGAACGGAAGACTAGGAGTAACTCTTGAAGCAGGTAAGTTTCCCATTAGAGGATTAACGCTTTTAGCTTTTATGATTCTGCACAACTTACAATTGTTCACAGTTTTTCTGGCTAGTATTCTACCTTTTAAGGGCCAATATTTATGTCTTAAGTCATTGAGCAATAATTGAGGCCCGCAATGCAAAAGTTTTTTATGATAATGAATGAATAGTAACTTCGTAAAATTATGGTTAGTGTCTAATAATATTGGATGTTTTTTGTTGCAGGTTTCATTTGAATTTTGGATGCGGCCGCCTACGCAGAGAATGCCATCATCATTTAGGAATGGACTGAGAGATAACAAGTTGCATTTCGACGGTAAGTCACGCTTATTTTTAATCAATTTAATTTCATTAGAAAAACATTCATCTTGATGTTGTTTTATTAAAACATTTAATGCAGCATCCAATTCACCCGGTGTGAATGGACCAGTAGTAACCTTGGCCTGTTTATATCGCTTGTAATTTATGTAACGAAGAACATAGGCTATAGATCTTTGCAGCGTAGTGAAACTGGAACTTCTTTCAAAATCTACCAGCCTAGGACGAGATGCTGTAGACTGCAAAGTAATTGTTGCTGTCTTTTTATTAGTTTTGATTTCAGGCAACTCGGAAATACCTTTGCTATTAATAGTTTGAGGCCACATACTTGATTCCTCAGATAAAAACGATGGTCCTTCCCACCAAATTTTAGCTAAATGAATTGACTTAGGATTTAATCCTCTAGATGCTAGATCTGCAGGATTTGTATTGCCAGGGACATGTCTCCACGTGTCTGACTTAGTCAACTCTTGTATCTCACTAACACGGTTCGAAACAAAGGGTTTCATATTGCAAGCCTGAGCGGACAACCAACCCAGGACCACTGTTGAATCTGTCCAGTGAATAACTGAGTCAATTTTACAACGTAGCGCCCTTAGAACCTTATTACTCAGGCGTGCGGAAAGCAAGGCACCACACAGCTCGAGTCTAGGTATGGTTGCCGACTTTACTGGTGCAACCTTAGTTTTAGCGCAAAGTAATCTAACGAGAGTTTGCCCGGTACTGTCAACCGAGCGGAGATAAATTGCAGAAGCATAGGCCACTTGGGAAGCATCTGAGAATGAGTGAAGCTCAATTATAATTGGTTCGCTAATGAGAACCCATCTAGGAATTTCAATTTGAGAGAGAGTTTCTAAATTGCTTAAAAAACTTGTCCATTCCTTTTGTATTTCATTATCTACGGGTTCATCCCAATCTAAATTTGATAGCCACAACTTTTGCAGTATTATTTTTGGAACAATAGTACATAAACCTAATAAACCCAATGGGTCGAATAACTTAGCTGAATTGGATAAAATGGAGCGTTTAGTTGCGACTTGTTCACGCTGTATGTCAACTGAAAAACGGAAGACATCTTGGGCCGGGTCCCACTTCAACCCTAACACACTTGAAGTTTGAGAACTTAAATCTAAGTTTTTTATTGATGAAGGGTTTGAACCGTCATGGATTGCGGATGGTGAATTAGTACGCCATTTGCGTAGAGGAAGACAAGCTGAATCGAGAATTGAAGTTACTGACTCTATAATACTCTGTAATTCCCTTTCAGTTTCAGCTCCTGAAAGGAAATCATCGACATAGAAGTCATTTTTAATGATATTTGATATTTTATCATCCTTGCATTCCTTGGCGAGCTGAACCAAACACCTCGTGCTTAGAAATGGAGCCGAAGCCGTTCCGTATGTCACAGTATTTAATTGAAAAATCTTAATCGGTTCTGACGGATCGTCGCGCCATAGAATCTGTTGTAACATTCGCTGATTTGGATCAACCAATATTTGGCGGTACATTTTTTCCACATCTGCAGAGACCACATACTGATGTTGTCTGTACCTCAACAAAATTGAGAAAAGGTCATCCTGCACTACTGGTCCGACATGTTGTATGTCGTTAAACGATACTCCAGTAGATGTTTTTGCTGAGGCGTCGAAAACAACACGCAGTTTAGTAGCCTCACTAGTTTCTCGTATTACAGCATGATGCGGGAAATAACAACCGAAGACAGGTTTCCTGCTTAATTGAGTCATGTGACCTAAACTTTCATACTCGCGAACAAAATCACAATACTGTTGTTTCAAAGTTGGTTTGTTTTTAAATTTCCTCTCAAGTTGAAACAACCTTTTTTCAGCCATGCTGTACGAATCACCTAACATGTCTAAAGAATCCTTAAGCGGAATTTTAACTCAAAATCTGCCGTCACTAAGGCGAAGTGTAGTGTCGTTAAACAACTTCTCGCAATCTTTATTGTCGTGGTCAATGTTCGAAGGAATCTCTTCGAGTTCCCAGAACTTAGCTAATTGATCTTTGACTTCTTGCGAAAAATGACAATGTAATTTTTGATTATTACTAGTGTAGTGGCTTCCCCCCGTGGGACCAGCCACTATCCACCCTAAGGCTAGGCGTATGCTGAGACGCAGGCGACGCAGATCCACGCAGCGCAGGGCAGAGCAGATTTTGTAATGCATGAAAGTACCGAGTGCTCCGTACGTTGCGGCGCAGGCACGTGCGACGCAGATATGTGTCTGCCCTGCTCTGCGCCTCGTTGTAGTGCCGGCACAGATTCCTGCGCGACGCGTGCTAGTCGCGACGTGTTTTTACGTTAAAATACATAATTTTGTTGCAATGACGGAACATTTAATAGAATTAGTTCGTTGTGAACCTTGTTTGTATGATACTAATCATCCAGACTATTCGAAAAAGACATTTAAAGAGGTATTATGGATAAGAATTGCCAAGGAATTAAACTACAAGGACGGTAAGAACTTTAATTTTATTATTTTTAATTTAAATTTTAGTTTGACAGTTGGAATTTTGTTATAATTAATTGGGAGCTCTTTATCATATTGCTATGTCCGAAAAGGGCTACTAAGGGCTCTGAGTGCTTATTATAATATTATATTTTAACATGTACAACGAGTGCTATCTTGAGTGTGATAGTACTATTTAAAGGTCTTGGCTGGAGAACCTCCTTCGTTTTTCCGTCGGTTAAAAAGGCCTAAAAGCGACCTCTTGCAACAGCCTCAGCTTGCCAAGGAACTGCCCCTTGTGTATTAAAATATGTTTTAAACTTGTCTCGTACTGCGAAAGCATGTCTCGCTGACCTCATCCTATTTCTAGGTAAACTTATAAGTTGTACGGTAGGAGAAGTTTCAGTAATCAGTTCATCTACTTCTTGTCTTCTAACTTCTTGCCTCAAATAATTGTGAAGAACACATGTCGCCTTTACAACTTTATCGACGGTATTTACTTTTATTTCGAATGGCTTCCTATAAACTCTGAATCGATTCGCCAATATTCCAAATGCACATTCCACTGTTTGTCGGGCACGAGAAAGCCTATAGTTAAATATTTTTTTTGTGTTATCACTTAACGCCTGTGGTTTTGGATACGGACGCATTAAATTTTCCATTAATGGAAATGCTTCATCACCAACTAAAACATATGGCATGCGTTCATCTTGACCTTGTAACGGTTTCGGGTTTGGAAAATATAGTGCACTATTTTGCATTCTTTTTCCAAGTTCACTGTTTGCAAATATGAGTCCGTCACTAAATCTACCCATTGAACCTACATCAATTGTAATAAATTTATAGTTTGCATCAACATTTGCCAAAAGCACGACAGAGAAAGTTTTCTTATAGTTAAAAAAGGATGAATTTGTTTTCCCGGGTTTGATTATTGTGACGTGTTTTCCATCAAGAGATCCGCAACAGTTTGGAAAGTGCCATTTTTCTTCAAAATCTGCTGCAATTGTTTCCCATGACTTTTGAGTTGGGACTGGCATGCAGATGGGTTGCATATGTTTCCATATTGCATCAGATACGTCTTCTACTATGTGTGATACCGTTCTGTCATTCAGCCTGTAACTGTAACCCAGGCTTTTGTACGAAGCACCAGATGCAAAATATCTAAAAAGATAAAATGTTTTAATTAGTTATCAAGTAATTTTTTGTTTTTGTTTTCAGGACCATCTGCAAAAGATGCGTGGCAAAAGTTACGTAACTGTCACCGAGATGCAATTAGGAGGCGCAACAAATTATATAAAAGTGGTTCTGCAGCTACTGTTAATAAACCATGGAAATATGAAACCCAGATGGAGTTTTTAGTGACTTATATGACTAATCGTCCTACGACAGGGAACATGTCAACTGAAAATTCAAGTAGTGACCAAAATCTCATCCAGCCAGAAGATTTGATTAACTACCAAGAAGATGAGTTTGCACATAATGAATCATTTGGAAGGGAATTATTGCCACTTAATATTATTGGCAACAATTCAGCTGAGGACCCAGTACCGTCTTCTCAATTACGTCCATCTCCTTTATTGGAGAAAGAAATTCCTCACACAGTAACATCCACAACCAAAGAGTCGACAACAAAAAAAAAAGACATAAATACATTAATTGTTAATACGCTCCAAAATCATGAAAATAGAGCCAAAGAAAGGGCTGAAAAAAGAGCTCATCATGATGATATAGACGAAATGCAACTATTTTTTAATGCTATGTATGCAATAACAAAAAAAATGCCTGCATTAAGTCAACATAAATTGAAAAGACGAATATTCAACGTAATATCTGATGAGGAAGAGTACTTACTAAATTTGGGACCAAGATCAACATTTATTAACAGTGCAAGTGGAAGTACTCATAACAACTGTACAGATGTAACAACTCTGAGTAATCCAGTGCCTTCTCCTGGAAATCCTATGCCTTCTCCTGGAACTCCTATGCCTTCTCCTGCAACTCCAATGCCTTCTCCTGCAACTCCAATGCCTTCTCCTGCTAATCCAGATACGTCTTATGACTGGTTTAGTGTATATTCGCAGCCAGATAAATGATTTTTAAGTTACGTAACGTACAAGAGAATCTATAATTTGTTTTGGTTTTTTAAATAAATATCTACTTACCTCAAACACACAGCAAGTTTTTCTTCCGTCCCAATTGGTTGTAAAAAATTGCATCCTTCTTTGTAAATATCTTCACGTATCATGTTGTGGACATAATCAAATTGAGATCTGTCTAACCGAAAGTAGTTTTTAAATTGTTTGTCAGATAATTCTGAAGAAAGTACAAATTCCCCATTAGTAGAGCGTTTTTTCAGATAATCACTTTGCCAAATAGTTTTTTTACGTTTTGACAAACTGTAAAGTAGCAACAACTCATTGATTTCATAATCGGAATCCGACTCTGAACTCATTTTCAACTCGAACACGTCTATTCTTTGTACCAGCTAGAACGCGAATGCGTGCGTATGTTAACTGCGTCACAGCATACGCTCATGGCCTATGTCTGTCTCGCCTGCCCTGCGCTGCTAAATCTGTACTGTGCTGCGCTGCGTCACCTGCATCTCAGCATACGCCTGACCTAAGTGAGTTTTTTGTAGCGTTGGCCTTTGTGAACCCAAACTAACTGTAGCCGTTTGAATCAGCTCCCAAAATATATCGGCGCCTAGCAATAAACCTATTTCGGCTGGTAAATAAAACTTAGGGTCAGCTAGTTGGATGTTACTAGGAATGTTTAATTCTTGTACACTAACTGCGGTATGGGGCAAACTGTCAGTAATTTGAGGTAAAACAAAACATTTGACAGGCCTGCTGAACGATTTGTGTATAGAATTTATTTCTATGTTGCAATGCTCTGTAACATTTAATACTGTATTGCCCAAACCGGAAACACAATGATAATAGTTTTTTTTCTTACAGGTACCTATCATTTTCTGAGCTTTCTCACTGATGAAAGATGTTTGGCTGCCACAGTCCAGTAAAGCCCTCAGAATAAATAATTTGCCATCGACTATCACCTTGACCAACGCAGTGGACAGAAGAACTTGATTGGTGGAGATAGCAGACATTGAAATGGATGTGGAGGGACCAGATGCTGCAGCGGAGCCAACTACAGGTAAGTTAGTTTCAATTTTTTTGGAATTATTATCACCAGTCGGTATAGTACTAGATGTAGAAATAGATGACGGCTGTTCATTCTGTTGTGTGTTCTGTAAAGAAGACTGTTTATGTAGGAGAGTGTTATGCCTTCTTCGGCATATTCTACAGCCACTTAACCCACACTGGAATGCCTTATGACCTCCCTGCAAACAGTTACTACATACCTTTAACAATGTAATTTGTGAGATTCTTTCCTCAACGGGAAGAGATTTAAGTTTAGTGCACTCATACAACTTATGATCTTGTTTACAGATACCACACTGTTTTTTACTAGAAGAAGAATCCACAGCAGATGAAATAAATGATTTTGTTTTGGGCAAACTGTGACGTTTTTCATTTTTAACAATCCTACCAACATTAACTGTTTCCATAACTGTAGCCCGCTTACGAAGAAAATAATAAAATTGTTCTAAAGTTGGCGAGTCCTTATCACTCCTAAATTCCTCCCATTTTCTGGCAGTTATGCAGTCTAATTTTGTTGAGGCCAGGTAAATGATAAGTGTATCCCACTTGTCAGTAGGTTCCCCTAGTGAATTCAATGCACTTAGGTTTGTAGATAAAGAATCAATTAAATTGTGTATGCCAACATCCGATTCCTTATGTAAGGATTCAATTGAGAACAAACACTTAATGTGTTCATTTATTAAAAGACGTTTGTTGTCATATCGCTGGCAAAGTAAATCCCAAGCGATAGAATAGTTGTTTGATGATATAGACACAGAGCTTATGACTGAAGAAGCAGCGCCCTCTAGGTAGGATTTAAGATAGTGAAACTTGTTTACATCATCAATGTTTTCATTGTTATGAATTAGCGATAAGTATATATCCCTAAAGGAAAGCCACTTCGTTGATTCACCATTAAATGTAGCAATTTTAATCGGTGGTAGTTTTAAGCCATGTGATATTTTAGATATTGAGTTGGATGAGGACTCAAACTTGCCATGATCTTTTTCAAAATTGTCTAAAATGGCCTGTGCTTTAGCAATCAAGTGGAAGAATATATTTTCTGTAATTTCACGCTCATTAATTTGCTTATCTGACTCTTCATCCAACATTTCAATTTGTGATTGAATATCATCAAAGGTGCAAGACAGGTCTCGTACCTTATTTAGTCTTAGAGGTAATTCATTCATATCTAACTTGCTTGATTCTACATATTTTTCAAATAATGTTAAACGAGCTCTGATATTGCCTCTCTGTTTAATTAAATCCTTTAAATCCAACATGATGCCGGCGCAAACACGTAAACACAACTATTAAGTATAAAGTTTCCAGAAACAAACAATGAATAGGTAGGTAGGTACGTCACGATACCTATTTCAAATTGCGGTAATGTACTTTTGCTATAGTTATCGGAGTTACCAACGATGTCTACACAAATTAAAGCACAGAATAGGATAAAAGTATAGATAAAGGAAAAATTGCACTTCCCTCGGAAACGATGGCTGCAGCTGCTGGCTGGCGATTTTCTCGAGGTTTGTTCCTTACTTCCTTTGTAGGTAATTCGAAGTTTCAATGACCGACCGTTGCGACGAACTTTCGTACTTTTCTTCGGTCGGATCACGTCGGGGTCACCAAATGATTACGTTGTTTCAAGGGGGCCACTCCACTTAATGAAACGTCTTGGTTGAAGTGAAATGCAGTTTTTAATCTTGTATTACAATTAATATTCAGTTTAATTTTGATATAATTCCAACTCAATGGTGCAGTGGCTGTCAACGCAATGACAGCTGACAGCGCACCCCCCGAGCGCCCGCGCTCCGCTGACAGGATTAATTCCGTTTGGAAATGGCTTCAACAGGGCTATTACAAGGAAATAGCATACGCCCGAGACTGTTCAAGTGAACAAGAGCTGAGGCAGTTGATTGCAGAAGCTGAACGTGTTGTGAGAGAGAACAGAGACGCTTTTAGACGATTGCCAGACAATTTCTTACGTAGGTGTAGAATGTGTATTGCTGCTGGTGGTGGCCACTTTGAAAACCTTTTGTAAATGTTAAAAATAAATTAAGTACTTTTTTCACATTATCATCTGTGTTTTATTCAAAACCACTTTTTACGTAAAACTTTTCTTACCCAACTCTGAAACTATTTGTTGGTTAGTTTTCAGTATTCTTATCATTAATTAACCTTAGGAACGAGAAAATAGCCAAAAAAAAATAATTACTCAGATGGGTAATTTTAAGAATTTTTCCACCTCGCTGTCTTTGAAGGCCGATTTTAAACAAAGTAGCCCTATTATGTACTTCATTTTTTTTATGATTATGAAAGCTGAGAGTCTGGCGCATTCTTGAAGCCTACTTAGGAATTATGAAGTAACCTGTTAAGATTTTTAATTTAAAGTTGAAAATTTGAGTCATAATTTACCGAACGTAAATTTTTCACTTTAGATCAACATTTTCATAACTTTCATCACAGTTACGAAGCTGATTATTTTATGCATAAAAGTACTACTTATGAAAATTCAGTTGCAAAAAAAGAAACTCGATAAAACCTTCTACTTTTTTTTTTAGAATTTTTTTAGGTTGGTCAGGTCGAAAATTTTCAAACATTCAGAAAAAAATTCATAACTCGAAAACTATGAAAAGTCGCGGAACATACATGGGGGTGATTCGAATACCCCACGATACGAGGGACCGAAATTTTATTTTTGGACGTCAATGTTCCGGCCACCCTGTATAACATCTACATTGGTTTTATTTTTACAGAAAATTTTTAGGCCCATAAACGCTGTAAGAAAGTTAATGTGGTGTTTTCTTTCCTTCATTGATCAAATACCACTAGTAATTTCTCCCTCACAATCTGCCCTCCATCCTGAGAGTGAAGAGTCAGTGAATATTTCCAATCGGAAGGAGTAAAAAACAAAGTTTGTTCATGTTTCGGTGCGATATTTGACTCCACCAAGTGAAGTCTTCTTGTAGAGAGGACAAACAGTCATTTTTGCATTGTCATTTGACTTCAAAAGTGCTAAATATTTCTCCCACTCTAGTTGTTTGGTGTGTATACCCAACCATACGTTATGGCTGAACACGCTGCTGATAACGCACCGATAGTTTTAACTGTAAACATATAGACTGCGAGTTGATGAGAAATCCTAAGAATTTGCAAATCTGATTTGGTATAAGAGAACTTCTTCCTAAATAATTTTACAGAAGTTTGAGTAATTTTGTAAATACTAGTGCGCCGGCTGAGGCCATATGGCCTCTATTGAATTCTTGAGCTATTGAATTCATTGAAAATTTTATTATAATAGAAACCCAAATATTTTTTATGTGTGATATGTATAGGCATTAGAAAAAATAAGATCTATTGTTGCCATGAATGCATTATGTATTATTAATTTGGATACGGAACGTATAGGTATTATCCATTTTAAAATTTCGGGTTGGTTAGAACGTTACCACCTAAGTATACATTATGGTAAAGCAATAAAGATATTGAGTATTGAATAACTTAATAAGGTTCTTCAAATCACACCAATATTACAAAGGCGAAAGTTTGTGAGCGTGTGTGCGCGTGCCCGCACGCCTGCCACCTTCTCACGCTCAAACGGCCGCGGCCGGACCGTCACGGATGAAATCTGGCACGCAGACAGCCCACACCCTAGACCAACACACAGGCCATCTTTTATATCATCCACGCGGGCGAAACCGCGGGGCACAGCCAGTTTAGCGTCGAGAGTTGAAAATCCAACAGTGTGTTTTTTCGACGCGCTGGGATGCACTCTGTTGTTGTTACGATTCTCAATGCTCGGCTCAACACCGAGAGTTAAAAATCCAGTGCGCGAAAAAATCCCGACGCGATATTTTTACGTCCGTGCGAACGTCGGCTAAGACTTAGTGATGTGGTCACAGGTAATCGCCAGTAACTGGCCACCTGACATAGTTAAACCGCTACAGATTTTACACAAATGTACTTCAAAGGCAAAAAGCTCACTCGTAAACACACTCAGACCCTTTTAAATAGCTTTTTTCAATTCATTTTGTAGTTGAACATAACCTAATAATAGTAATTTAATTTTTGTAAATATCTCGGAAATGCAGTTGTAGTTTGTGTTATTTTTTTTTAGTAATACATGTCATCAAGTATTTTAAAGATAATTTGATGAAGACACAACAATGTTGAATTGAGTACTTTTGTCCATAGTGCCGTGGGCATTGTCAAGTTGATAGCATTAGTAGTTCTTGAGATATCCAGCTGTGACAGACAGACAGACAAACAGACTGAGTCGCACCATAAGGGTTCCTTTTACCATTTTGGTATGGAACCCTAAAAACGAAAACCACACTGCACAAATTTAACAGATGTGTCTCCACATTTAAAAAAAGATGAAGAAATGAAATTTTTTTTGATACTTCTGAATATGTGGGGTGTCTAAGCCCGCCGCCATCAAAGCAAGGTTGGATATGGACACTTAACGGAATAAAAATATTTTTAATTATAAAAAAAACACGCTATTAAAGCCCTCTCGACTCGACGTCTTCAGCAGGACCCTCTCGAAAATTTGTTTGGCACCATAAGAGGAAACTGTAGTGCCAATTATAATCCAACAACTGGACAATTTATCGCTGGATTATCCAATGCTATCCTGTCCAACCTTGCTCACTTGGGGTCAGGCAATTGCAACGAAGATGATTGTACGACAATGACAAATTTGAAAGAATTTTTGGCCAAAACCACTGCCAGAAACATATGCACAGAAAGTGACACGGAAGTTCCAATTGTTTCAGACATGCGCTCTTTCACTGAGAATTCTTTTGAAGAAATTGTGTCGGATTCTGAAGAATTACAGGCTTGTGCATGTTTGTGGCTTTTTACTGAAAAGTCTTAAAAACAAATGTAAAAACTGTGACTCAATTTTGAAAGCAATGCAAAGCAAGCACAATCAGTGATTCTATACGCCACGACACTGCTGCAGTATGGGCTCATTTAGTCCTAATATTAAGAGAAATAAAAACAAACGCTCCAATGGTACGCACACTTCACATAGTGTCAGATTCACCTTCCGCACAATATCGGAACAAGAAAATATTGTACATTATTTCTCAGTTGAGTTCATACTGTCCACAATTAAACGAAATTATATGGCATTGCACTGAATGCGGCCATGGTAAAGGAGCTCCGGACGGTGTCGGTGGAGTGTTAAAAAGAACTGCTGACCAGCTGGTTGCGTATCGAAAAGACATCGCCAACCTCGACACTTTACTTCGAGTAGTAAGTAGTAGAAGATTACAAAATAACCGAAAAAGACTGGCTTCTTCCTGACCAATCAAAAACGTTTCCAGGTACTTTGAAGGTCCTTCCGCCTGACGCAGGTCCTCACCGGACACGGTTGTTTCGGGAGGTTCCTGTTTCGCATAAGGCGGGAGGAAACGCCCGGGTGTTACCATGGAGAGTGGAGGTCTGCCCGGCTTGGGCAGAGCACCGCCGTGTTCTCACGGAGGCGATCGGCGGCGGCGATCTCTCGCGTCCGAGCCTGGTCCAGGCCATGGTGCGGAGCGAGAGTGCATGGGAGGCCGTCACCTCCTTCTGCGAAGCAGTGATGCTCGCGAAGGAGGAGGCGGAACGCGTGAGGGAGAGGCAGCCTCACGGCCTCAATCGCCGCAGGAGACGCCCTGGGCGGCGGGAATCGCGGGGCGATTTCCGGCCACCGTAGGCGCGGGCCTGCGGACGGTGAGCAGCGGGTAGCTCGCCGTCCGGTAAGGACCAGGCCCGAGTCGACGATTTTTCACAGCATTTACATGGAAGCACTATTTTCTCAGTCGTAGATTTGGTCAAAGCGTACCAACAAATACCAGTAAATCCAGCAGACATTGACAAGACAGCCATCACGACACCGTTTGGGTTGTTTGAATTCCCTTAGATGTCATTTGGTTTGAGAAACGCTGCACAAACGTTCCTACGTTTTATCGATGGAGTGGTACGTGACTTTGATTTCTGTTTCACATATATCGATGACCTCTTAATAACGTCTAGAAGTACTCAGGAGCATGAAGAACATCTACGGAAGCTGTTCGCACGCCTTAAAGAGTACGAAGTGGTCATCAACGTAGCTAAGTGCAATTTCGGTCAGCCACAGGTAACTTTTCCCGGTTATTCTGTTTCAGCTAATGGAGTGCGCCCGTTAGAGGAGAAGGCCGCCTCAGACTGTAAAATGCTTGAGAAGATTTTTAGGTATGCTCAATTTTTATAGGCGTTTCCTGAAAAATGCTGCAGAGTTACAAGCCCCACTAAATGATTTATTAGCAGGCCCAGACATGAAAGGATCGAAACCAGTGAAGTGGACTTCCCAGTTATTGGAAATTTTTGACCGTTGTAAGCATAGCCTTTCAGATGCAGCATTGTTGGTTCACCCAGTTTCTGATGCGCAGCTGGCATTGGTAGTAGCAGGCAGTTAGAGCCATGAGGAACAGGGTGTAAAGTTCACTCATCCTCTATTGAAAAGGGAGGATCCTCCGAACAGACGGGCGTCGTGTCTGGTGGGCTCCTGCCCGACGGTTGATGTCGGGACGTTGTATATATGCTAATCGCGTGGTAAACTCTAATTGCGCGATGCAGGTTTGCGTGACGTCATGTCATTGATGCGTAGTTCATATGCGGCGATGTAGATGCCGCCACATCACTCCCCTCCGTAGACCGGAGGTCGATAGTGGGCTGAGTCGTGTATCTTGCGACGCTTGCCAGTGCCAGTTGTGGTTCTAGTGAGTCGGAACCGGGTGCCGCATAGTTCACGGTGAGTCGGAACTGTCTGTGGTGATACCCCAGGCCCAGTGAGTCGGGGTGGCGCTGCGTTATGCTCCAGTGAGTCGGAGTGTACAGCGCTGGGTTGAGGCTGAAGGTGATGACCAGGAATGCGCGTCCGCTGCATGCTGGTGGTCAGGATACCTGTTGAAGCCGTGGATGCTGGCTGGCTGTGTGACTCGCCGCTCGAAAGCTTAAGGAAGTGATGCTGATGTCGTCACGCTGATGTAGTTGCACGAAGGCTGCGCTGACGTTCATGCTCGGGGTCACCAGTTTAGTGGCATAATTATTTGCTGAAGTGTTAATTAAACGAAGATGTCATCATAACTTCATTTTATTTAGTATTACCCTCAAAATGGATCACATTTAGCAGAACTAACGTTAATTTAGTAAATCTGCTAAATGTGGTCATGATCCATGGCAAAAGACACATTAACGAATATAGACAAATAAACGTATTTTTTACACCTACTATACAGCCGCTACATAATGTTGCCAACGGTAAAGTTGTTCTTTGCTTAATAACTGTCATGGTGCATTACAAAACATCCATTTTGATGTGATGTTGCAATTTCGGTGTAAGATTTGCAATTTTGGTGTAAGATTGGCAATTTCGGTGTAAAATTTTCAATTTCAGTGGGTTGGTAACTTCGGTGGCCGTCATATTTTCAAAACAACTACGGTTATTTATTTCCTACTAAAATAACTAGAATACTAATGTGTTCTAGAATAAAACAAGTTTATTTTATATCCGAAAACCTACAAATAAAAAATACCACCGAAATTAGCAAATGATTGTGCAGGCGTGAAATGACCCAGGTACGGCTTCAAACTTACCTGTTCCAGGGTCTTTTGATGACTCAGATTTGTACCGACGGAAACAATGGCGTATCGCGCAGAGGTTGGCAGATATGTTTTGGCGAAGTTGGGTGAAGGAGATTATGTCTGAACTTTTGCCGAGGAAGAAATGGCACCGAGAACAGAACCTACTAAAAACAGATGATCTTGTTCTTCTTGTCGATCCTGATTCTCCGCGTAACGTCTGGCCAAAGGGCGTGATACAGCAGACATTTCCGGGAAGGGACGGAAGGGTGAGGGTGGTGGAAATTAAGACCAAGCCAGGTGCCCCTATAAGATGGTGCGGGAGAAACTCCGCCCATGGGCGCCCCCGCTGACGCAGTCTCCGGCCCCAGCTCGTGGAGGACGTGGTGAGCGCTCTGTTCCCTTCGCGAGGGGAACATACTCCCCCGCCTATGGCTCCGCTTCATGCGGTGCCCGTTGCGGACCACAACACCGACGACGGCGACGATGCTCCGGAAGTGACCGAGGTAGAGTTGAGAGCGGCGGTACGTAGGCTGAGTGCCAAAAATACCGCCCCAGGACCCGACGGCTTACCTGGAAGAGCCTGGGTTCTGGCCTTTGGGGCTCTCGGGCCTCGACTAGGGGGGCTCCTAAGCGCATGCTTGGAGAGGGGCCAGTTCCCACTTCGTTGGAAGACGGGGAAACTGGTCCTCATTAAGAAGCCGGGGCGCCCTGCGGACTCTCCGTCCGCTTACCGACCCATCGTGCTGCTCAACGAGGTGGGCAAGCTCTTTGAAAGAGTTATTGCAGACCGCCTCGTCGGGTGGCTGGTGCAGGAGGGGCCGGATTTGGCGGAGAGCCAGTTTGGTTTCCGCAAGGGGCGCTCTACGGTGGACGCCATCATGCGCGTGCGAGCCCTCACGACGGGGGATGCGGTGGCCCGGGGTGGGGTCGTCTTGGCGGTGTCCCTAGACATCGCCAACGCCTTTAATACCCTGCCCTGGAGTTGCATCAGGGAGGCATTCCGGTATCACCGGATGCCGACCTACCTCTGTCGAGTGGTCGAGGCCTATCTGACGGACAGGGCCGTCATCTACCCCGGTCATCAAGGAGAGTGGAACCGGCGAGAGATGTCGTGCGGTGTCCCACAGGGATCGGTCCTGGGGCCGCATTTGTGGGACATCGGGTACGACTGGGTGCTGCGCGCCGACCTCCCTAGCGGCGTCAGCGTGGTATGTTACGCTGACGACACGCTGGTCCTGGCGCAGGGGAGGTCGCACCAGGCGGCGGCTGATTTAGCGACACGCGGGGTTGCGATAGTCGTGGAGAGGATCCGGCAGTTGGGACTCGAGGTGGCCCTGCACAAGTCCGAGGCCATGTGTTTTCATGGTCCTCGGAATGCGCCACCGTCGGGTTCCCAAATAACGGTAGGAGGGGTTCACATCGGAGTCGGGTCGACGATGAAGTACCTGGGACTCGTCCTCGACAGCCGGTGGAACTTCGTGGAGCATTTCCGACGTTTGGCTCCCAGACTGGAGCGGGCTGGGGCTGCTTTGAGGCGGCTCCTGCCCAATCTGGGGGGTCCAAACGCCTCCTGCCGGAGGCTCTACGCGGGGGTCGTGCGGTCCATGGCCCTTTACGGAGCACCGGTGTGGGCGCGTTCCCTAAGGCTGGGGCCAGCCGGCAGGTTGAACGCGTCCCAGAGGGTCATGGCCATCCGGCTAGTCCGGGGATACCGCACGGTCTCCCGGGAGGCGGCGAGCCTCCTTGCCGGATTGCCGCCGTGGGATCTGGAGGCAAAGGTCCTCGCGCACGTGTGGGAGTGGCGCGAGGAGGCGAAGCGCCGGGGCGTAGCTCCGCTGCCGCGAGAAATCACGGTACAGCGGACAGAGCTCCGGCGGGATCTCATGGCGGCATGGAGAGCGCGACTGTCGCAACCCAGCGCTGGGCACGCCACAATTGCGGCGATAAGTCCCCTCTTTGAGGAGTGGTTAGAGAGGCGCCACGGCGTCCTCACCTTCCGCCTGACGCAGGTCCTCACCGGACACGGTTGTTTCGGGAGGTTCCTGTTTCGCATAAGGCGGGAGGAAACGCCCGGGTGTTACCATTGTGTGGATCGCCCGGAGGACACGGTGGAGCATACAGTGGAGGTCTGCCCGGCTTGGGCAGAGCACCGCCGTGTTCTCACCCAGAGCGGGAGAAGTTATTTGAAAGCTTGTACCAAGATCCGCCATCGGATAAGACACGAAATTATTGTTAAAAATTGTAAAACCAAAATTGAATCGATTAAACCTGCATATCGACCTGAAAAGTGTATTTTCTAAATCCGTCGTGCACTCCCAACACCTATACCCGGTATATAACTATTAAACGATTTTGTGTGCTTAAAAATCGCCAGTTTTTAGAACTACCCACAAACAAAGCATTAAAAAGGAAAATTGATATATTACAACATAAATCATGTAATGGTTACAAAAAGTATGTTGTCATATACAGGGTGAAATTGAATAGATGCGACAAAATTTAAGGGGGTGTTCTACGCATCAATATGAACAACTTTTACTATGGGACCAAACCTGAAATCGCGAAAAAAAAATCAGCTGTTCAGTACATTTAATGTTCGCATAATTCGTCAAAATGTACTGAACAGCTGATTTTTTTTTCGCGATTTCAGGTTTGGTCCCATAGTAAAAGTTGTTCATATTGATGCGTAGAACACCCCCTTAAATTTTGTCGCATCTATTAAATTTCACCCTGTATAAATTTTCTTGGTTTGTGTGTTCGGAATATAGGCAATTTTTAATTTTTGCTGTCAAAAATAAGTTAAAGTATTTCATTTTCTGTGCATTAATTTTGTAATACTTATGCGTATTGGTGTTGGTGGGTTGGTTGGTAAATTGGGGAGTAGCTAAACAATTCTGTCATTTCTAGGTCACTATGGGAGGGCCTTTATATTTTAAAAATACTCTGTGGCAGTTAACATTCTTCCCGTCAGTGTATATATGTACTGTGGTTTATGAGGAGTGAGTCATAGAACAAATATATCGAGTGTTGAAAAGGAACAAACTACGACCTTATAAATATGCAAAGTTACAGGCGGTGCTGCCCTGTGATAAGTTAATTAGAGTTTTACTGCCACTGGGTACTGGAAAAAATCATTCAAGACCAAAGTTTTTTATCAAATGTGTTTTGGACAGATGATAGCACGTTTACTCGAAACGACATGTGCAACCGACAAACCATGCGTCACTGGAGCGGTACGAATCACCATTTATTTAGGGAATCAACTCATCAATACCGCTTTTCCGTTAATGTGTGGGCAGGTATGCCAGGTATTCATGTCGATCAAATAATCGGCCGTTTGTATCAACGGGAACCTGAATGCACAGAAGTTTCTAGATATTCTTAACGGCCCAATAACCGAATTTTTAGATGAATTGTCTGTGGTAGCTTACAAGCGGGTATGGTTCCAGTTAGACGGAGCGCCTCCACACTCCGTACTCCTCGCGAGGGAGCGGCTTAACACCATGTTCGGCGCTTCTATTTATGGGGCTTTATTAAAAACGAAGTTTACTCGCAGGTCTCTGAAACCGAACAAGAACTACCGGCGAGTCGGCGGCGACAATATTGTCGCCGCCTTTGACAAATTAAAAGCTTTGGCTCGGGATCCTGAACGAAATTTGTTGAGCAGGCTTCGGGACAACATTGCGTGACGATGTAACTTGTGCATTCAAGAACGTGGTGGACATTTTGAAAATTTGAAAATTGAAGTTTCTATTTTTTCCCGAACTAATTTGCAATATTGAATTGTTTTTAGTTCAGTTCCGTTATCGCGAAATAAACACGTGGCGGTACAAATGAACTTAGTGAATTTTATTTTCGTCGCACATTGTCAAACGAATCAAAGTGCAACGTTGCCGGTCTTCGCTCCCTGGGGTCAAGGTACGTTGTCTAAACTAAATGTTTACTTTAACTGATTTTTTTTTTACATTTATTTTGTTTGAAAATTTAACTTTTTTAAGTTTCTGTTTTTAATTTAATATTTAAGTACCTGGGCGACCGTGCTTTGCTCGATTGAAAATAGCGAAAACGAATTTTCCCGGAAATGAGACATCTAGCAACATCTCAATGCCAATTAAAAAGAATACAGAGACATTTACCCTACCATGGTGGTCAGAGGAGCTCGCGAAGATGAAGCAGGAAGTCACCACTAGCCACACCACCATACAACCCAATTTTACCCCCTTAGGGGATGATTTTTCAAAAACGCTGAACCACATATTTATTTCCTACCAAAATCATAAACCTGAATTTTGCATTTGAAATTAAAAAGAATACAGAGACATTTACCCTACCATGGTGGTCAGAGGAGCTCGCGAAGATGAAGCAGGAAGTCACCACTAGCCACACCACCATACAACCCAATTTTACCCCCTTAGGGGATGATTTTTCAAAAACGCTGAACCACATATTTATTTCCTACCAAAATCATAAACCTGAATTTTGCATTTGAAATTTGCATGACTCGGTGCGCGAGTCCGACTCGCTCTTGACCGGTTTTTTTACTTTGCAGGCAGGAAACCATCTGCTAGGACGCTTAAGCTCTCCAGGACCGAAAGAAATCTACAGCTGAAAATAATGGCTACCATAAGAATATAAATAAATTAAAAATAAAGTTAAAAAGCAGACAGCGGAAATAAAGGCTGCGAAAAAATTTGTTGCCAATCCTAAAGTACTAGATGTACATACTTCAGAATTGCTCAAGCACTGCTAAACTATTAATGCGGGTCTGTACCCGCATTAATAGTTTAGCAGTGCCACTGCAGTGCCACTGTTGGCGAGGACAAAAAAAAAGTACCTAAAAAGGACGACGATTCACGCTACAAGAAAAAATTGCAGCATTATCTATTTAAACAGAGTCCAAAGGCATATAGATTTTTAAGAAAAATATTTGTATTGCCCGCAAATCTAACACTCGTAAAAGTGATACAAAAATGCAGTCTTCAAGCTGGCCTAAATAAAAATATATTTTTGCAATTAAAAAAGAAGACTGAAGAAATTAAAATTTCAGAAAAATTGTGCATTTATTCGATGAAGTATCATTAAAGGCAAAATATCATATAATGGAAAAAAAAGATAAAATTACAGTGGTAGATAATGGTCAGCAAAGGCAACCAGATTTGCTGACCACGCCCAACTCTTCATAGTCTAGTTAAAAACTTTAAACAAGCCATTTTTTACGCTTTTTCAGCAAGTTCCACAAAAGGGCCAGGGTTGGCTAAACAGATAAAAAATGTAATTACTGAAGTGCAACAGACGAACCCTGTTTCATAGTGGTAGCATCAGTCTGTGACCAAGGGACAAACAATCATCAGGCGATACGTTTGTTAATAAATGAGACCAGCACCCTAATTGCGTAACAGTTTGTTTTGGAAACAGATTCCAAATTTAAACAAACTCCTGTCGGATTGCTTGCCATATTTGGAATTGTGTAGTAAAAAAAAATCCAATCGATTAGAATTTTATAGAGATGTACTAACCAATTGGCCATAATCTGTATCGTTGAAGCGTTTTGTTTCATCATATAGAAATTATTTGTTTCCAAATTATTGTGCTATAATCAATTTTTGTTTTAATTACACCTGATGGTCTACTAATGCATATAAATGAAAATGTTCAATGATTGCCGAAAAATTAAAAACCAATTTTTAAAACACTTTCTACCAAAAGCCACCATATTTGAAATACATGACAAAACGTAATTTCATCTGGCATTTGGATGTTGAAAGTTTTAAACTTCTCTGTTGTCTTTGTCTATCCGCCGTCGACAAACGGACGAACTTTGAAATTTGAAACTACTAGAAAACGAGTAAGTAATTATCAATTTCTTACTGTAAGATACACATAAGTGGTCCCTGGCCTTTCTAGAATACAAGCCCGACTATGAAGAAGGGAGTACTTATTGTGTTAATTTAAAGTTTGTGGTTTTGTTTTAGTAGTAGGGTAGTAGGTATGTTCCATGCTACCTGTTGATCTATTTGTTTCAGAAATCCCAGCCACTAAAAGGGTGTCTGAGCGGCAGTGGAAGCTGCTGCTCAGTTATATGGAAAACGATGTCAACTTTGTCAAGGTATCCATGGCGAATGAGGGTCCTTTGGCAGATTCAGACGACCGAAAAATGGAAGGAGTTGGCAGCCAGCCTCAACCCTCTGCTCCGTAAATTTATACTAACGCCGAGAGAAGAGCGCATTCTCGCATTGTTAGGGCGTGTGAGCGTGAAGAAGCCCACGTCCGTGTCCCTTTCCCTATTAGATAAAGCCTAATTTTTATTATAATAACTAATGATTGTAAAGAAGTAGTGCATGTAATTATTATAAAACAATATCGAGAGCGGTCTTATCGCGATGTTCCTTTAACGTCGGGAAACAAGTATTTACCTGTTTACCTCGTAAAAAAGGAATATCGCGATAAGACCCGTTCTCGATATCGTTTTGTAGTGCATGTAGTTAGTGTAAGTACTGTTTTTTTTAGTGTTTCTGCATAATTATGTGTGATATTAGTATGTAAAATTATCAACATAACTTAAGGCTGCAGTCTTGCAAAATTCACTCGCGGCAAATTATTTGCGCAACTTTGTATTTTTTTTTAAACAAAACTAATGAAATAACATGAAATATTATTATAGCACGTGAATAACCATAATATAAGTAATAGATGGTAGTTTTTTTTAAGTTCATCTGGGTGGATTATGTTAGGTAAATCAACCGTTAAATACAGCTCATTCGCGCCAACAACGATTCGAGTTATGTTTGTGCACTTGCATTGGGGAATACAAATTTTATTTAGAAAATCTGTTCAGCGCATAATTGTTTCCATATTCGTGTCTTCAAAATGCGCTGATTACTTTTTTTTAATTATCTTTCATTTTCTTAATTCAGATGTCACAATGTCATCGAAATTCTCTGTTTTTGTCTCTTAATAAACGGTTTGTTTCATAATAACAAAGCATCGTATGCATGTAAAAGTTGGTTAATTGAATGCCAAGAGTTCAATAAAGCAAACACAAAAAAAAATTGCACCTAAATCATCTTACTCTAACAATAATAATAATCTCAAAAGACCTCCAAAACAGAGTTTATGAACAAGAATTGCGAGGGAAATTTCTTAGTGGGTCGGAGCGTTTTGGAGGTCTTTTGAGATTATTATTATTGTTAGACTAAGGTGATTTAGATGCTATTTTTTTAGTATTTGCTTTATTGAACTCTTGGCATTAAACCAACCAAATCTTACATGCATACGATGCTTTGTTATTATGAAACAAACCGTTTATTAAGAGATAAAAACAGAGAATTTCGATGACATTGTGACACCTGAATTAAGAAAATGAAAGATAATCAAAAAAAAGTAATCAGCGCATTTTGAAGACAAGAATATGGAAACAATTATGCGCTGAACAGATTTTCTAAATAAAATTTGTATTGCCCAATGCAAGTGCACAAACATAACTCGAATCGTTGTTGGCGCGAAAGAGCTGTATTTAACGTTTGATTTACCTAACATAATCCACCCAGATGAACTTAAAAAAAACTACCATCTATTACTTATATTATGGTTATTCACGTACTATAATAATATTTCATGTTATTTCATTACTTTTGTTTAAAAAAAAACACAAAGTTGCGCAAATAATTCGCCGCGAGTGAATTTTGCAAGACTGCAGCCTTAAACTTCGGGTAATTTCATTTTTAACATGAGAGAATTTTTATTTTTAATAAGTCTTCTGTAGATTTATATTGGTTAATAATGACAGTGTCCTGTAATGTAAGTAATAGTAGTAGTAGATAGTAGAGTTCGAGACATGATAAATAATAAATCCATACTAATATTATAAATTCGAAAGTAACTGTCTGTCTGTCTGTCTGTATGTCTGCCTGTCTGTCTGTCTGTCTGTCTGTCTGTCTGTTACCTTTTCACGCCTAAACCACTTAACGGATTTCGATAAAAAAATTTCAAGGCTATAGGTGGTATCCTGGGGACGGACATAGGCTACTTTTTTTCTCGAAAATAATCCTACAAGGGGTGATATAGGGGATGAAAGTTTGTATGGGAAACCCAGCATTTCTTAAGTTAGGAATATGAAAATTCAAATGTATGCTTTTGGTAGGAAATAAAGAAATATGCGATTAAGCGTTTTTGAAAAATCATACCCTAAGGGGGTAAAATAGGGGTTGATTTTAAAATTCACAAAACTGCACGGATTTTGATAAAATTTGGCAATGCTATAGATAGCATACTTAGGAAGAACATAGGCCACTATTTGTCTTAAAAAATAATCCTCCAGGGGTGATATAGGCGATGAAAGTTAGTATGGGGAACTCAGCATTTCTTAAGTTAGGAATATGAAAATTTAAATCTATGCTTTTGGTAGGAATTAAAGAAATATGCGTTCAAGCGTTTTTGAAAAATAATCCCCTAAGGGGGTAAAATAGGGGTTGATTTTAAAATTCACCAAACTGCACGGATTTTGATAAAATTTGGTAAGGCTATCATAGCATCATGGGGAAGAACACAGGCTACTTTTGTCTTAAAAAATAATCAAACAGGGGGTAATATAGGGGATGAAAGTTTGTATGGGAAAACCAGCATTTCTTAAGGTAGGGATAAGAAAAAATTTATTTAAGCTTTTGGTAGGAAATAAAGAAATATGTGGTACAGCGTTTTTGAAAAATCAATCCAAAAGCGGATACACTATGGGTTGATTTTGAATTTCACAAATAATATTAAAATGTTTGTGTATCTCTATTAAGAGATTTTAGGGATTGGAAATGTATTCATAGTTCTTATCTTGAGGTAACATTTAGCCGACGTTCGCACGGACGTAAAAATGTCGCGGCGGGATTTTATCGAACACTGCAATGGATTTTTAACTCTCGGTGCTGAGCCGAGCTTCAAGAATCCAAGCTAACAACAACAGAGTGCATCCCAGCGCGTCGAAAAAACACACTGTTGGATTTTCAACTCTTGGCGCTAAGCAGAGTGTTGAAAATCCAGTGCGCGAAAAAAAATCGCCGCGATGGTTTTACGGCCGTGCGAATATCGGCTTAGGGCTCATTCACACGAAGACGATTCGTTTTTATTGACGTCTTTAGTCTTTATTTCGTTTAGTCGTTTTTAGTCTCTATTTCATTCGACGTTTTTAAGACAAATGGATTTTCATACGGCTTTCACGAATGACCGGAGTGATTCAGGGTCAATCTGCCTAGCCTTTTCCCAACTATGTTGGGGTCGGCTTCCAGTCTAACCGGATGCAGCTGAATACCAGTATTTTACATGGAGCGACTGCCTGTCTGACCTCCACAACCCAGTAACTGGGTAATACGATACCCCTTGGTAAGACTGGTTGTCAGACTTTCGGGCTTCTGACGACCCGTAACGACTGTCAAAGATCCACGAATGACAGCCGGGACCAACGGCTTAACGTGCTTTCCGAGGCACGGAGGAGTCTCGGTGTGTAAAGATGGTCACCCATCCACTGACAACCCCGGCAAGCGTAGCTTAACCTGATGGATCGACCCGTGCGGCAGTTATTACATAGCCACGAGCTCCTCAGGAGTGATTCAGGGTTTAAGTACTTAATTCATCATGGTTTTTTGTAAATTGGCTGAAATATGACGATGATTGTTGAAGATGTCGGAAAAAATCATGCTGACTGGGAGCTTTAGGCCACCATACTTGGCAACGATAAATATCGTAGCGATTTGAGTTTGCACAGTTATATCGGACGGCCCTATGTTTTCCATATGAATGTTCCCCTATGGGATATTTTCCGACATCTACGCGGGCGAAGCCGCAGGCAAAAGCTAGTGTTGTAATAAGCGGAATAGTTAGGAATTTAAAAAGGGCAAGTGGATGGTTGATGTTTTTAATGAGGCTCCTTGGCTTGTACGCTCCACGGCGCCGGCGGCGGCGCCGGTGGCGGCGCTGGCACATCTCTTGTTAGAGGTATATAAGTCGGAATCGCCGCCGCTGCCGCCCTCCCCAGTACCGCAGCCTCTGCTGCAGCAATGGTTGGTCGAGTCGCCATCGGCGCTAACCCTGCCGCCAACGCCTTCGCCGCTACGTTTCCCGTCACCTCCACCTCCATCACCACCACCGCGGGATTCAGCAGCTGTGATGATGGCGACTTCACCAACTGGTGCGATACTGATACTGTTACGTGGTGCGTGCTAGGATAATTTAGGCGTATCACGTGACAAATCCCAGACACTCACCTCTAAACAGGCGCAAGAACACACACGCGAAGGCGCTGCGCTGGCGGCGATTCGCGTATGACACCGGGTGACGTCACACAGTTCAATGTCACACAGTTCAATGTCACCCACATACTCACGGTCTCCCTCCCTCCCCCATGCCAGGCTCGGCTAGCTCTGAAAATAGGGTGGGCGGGAGCCACTCACCCTATCCGTAGGAACGTCGAGTCCATATCTCTGTCACTAGTCGCCTCCTGCTGGGCTTCCCTCATGTAGGTGAGGGTTCTACCTGGTAGGGTCTGACCGCCGGAATACGGTAAAGCAAGCGTCAGTATGCATATGTCGTGACGACTTTACGGACACAAAAACAGGCACCAACTCCATGGGCGTGTTAATGCAGCACGTCCAACCATCTTCATGCCAGTGGCAAAAAAATGAGAGGCCCGTAGTTACGGACCACCGTTGAGCTTCCGCGGACTAGGGGCTGCGCCCTGGAGCCGCACGTCACGCCCCCCTTACACACGAGAACAATCTACACTTCAACCCGTAACTTGTCGTTCGCTTCACATTATAATCGACTACTGTTTTTAATTCACAACGGTTTTTCTAACTTTCAAGTTTCATTGTAATTAAGCATTTTTAAAGAAATAATAATCTTGTACACCAGGAACTGTCGCTTTATTTACCCTGAAGAACACAGAATCCAAAACACCTATTTATTTTATAGATTGGCAAGTTACAATGCTTCCAAAAAAAATATCAAAATTTGATTAATATTTCAGATCATCGCGTGACGCCTACCGCTCCGGAGTGGGTGCTAAGCCTAGAGGAGGAGAAGCTGGTTACGGACCAAAACATTGCTTCGGTCCTGCAGGGTATGCGGATGGCGATGGAAGCAATATCACAGACCCTGCAGGGAATTTATAACAAACTAGACAGCTTTTAAATTAATAATAAAAGTTTTGCTAAACTTTCTAGGAAACTAGAGTGCGTTTCACCGAATAGTTCCTATGGCGTTATGTTGCCTACTCTGTCTGTCAAAGTCATTGATACGAGAAGACGCTCCCGCAGATTTTGTTTAATTTCATTAGATTTTTGACTGAAATCATGCCCAAAACTTTGAAAAGTGGTGAAAGAATTATGGTGTTAAAGGTGAAGAACTTTTGTGAACGTGAAAAACGTAATGAGGCCCCGTTAATTCCTTTAAAATGTGTTCAAGCTCGTGTCGCCGCCATTACAGGTAAGTCAAATAGGGTTACCAGTAGCAGATAATAATTTCCTCACTTAAACTGCCATTTTTTTTATTGACTATGATTGCGACGGGTGGTATATGTGTGACTGTGATAATAGACAAATAAAACGAAATATTTGTTTTAGGTGTATCTGAAAAAACCGTATCTAAAATCACCAAAGAAGGTGAGGTCGCAGCCAGCACGTCGACTAAGGTTTCAACACCACGCAAAAGTGGACCCCGGCCTAAAAGAATCGAACTGGATGACTTCGAACGGTGTGCTATAAGGCATAAAATACATGAATTTTATGCCGTAAAAAAGGAATTGCCTACTCTAACAAAGTTATTGCATGAAATGCGAAACGAGATAGAATTCAAAGGAAGTCGTACCACTTTGTGGAGAGTTATCAAAGATATGGGGTTTTATTTTGAAAAATGTAGATTCAAAAGGAAAGTCCTAATGGAGAGATACGATATTGTCGCCTGGCGTTATCGATACCTGGAAGAATTGCGAAATAATCGTCTCGGAAACCAGCGCCCAGTTGTATATTTGGACGAGACGTATATACACGCAACATATTGCGCCGGAAAATGTTGGCAAAGTGAACAAGAAGAAGGTATATTAACATCAGACTCCAAAGGTCCACGTTGGATTATCGTCCACGCGGGTGGTGCTATGGGTTTCATACCCAATGCTCAACTGATCTTCAGATCTCAGTCACAAGCGGCCGACTATCACGATGATATGAACAAAACGAATTTAAATAAATGGCTTAGTGAAAAACTTATACCAAATCTGCCTGCCCAATCAATTGTGGTGATGGATAACGCCTCCTACCACACAGTACAGCTTAACAAAGCACCAACAATGGCAAGCAGAAAGGCAGAAATGCAAAATTGGATCACAAGTAATTGTCTTTCTTACTTGCCAAGTATGGTAAAAGCCCAGTTATTTCAAATAATAAATGAGCACAAACAGCCGCCCGTTTATGAAGCCGATGTAATGTTGGAAGCGCATGGGCATAAAGTGGTAAGGCTTCCACCTTACCACTGCGATCTAAACCCCATAGAGCTCATATGGAGTGTCTTAAAAAGACGAATTGCTGAAAAAAACGTGGGCCAAGAAGTAAATAAAATCGTCCAAATCACAGAAGAAGCCTTTGCAACGATCACCGAAGAAGAATGGAGAAAAGAATGTGAGCACGTGAAAAAGTGGAAGAAAATTATTACGCCGATGGTCCTGCTATTGATAGTGAGATGGACAGGTTTATAATTGAAGTGGGAGACGATAGCGACACTTCTGATGACGATGATGATATGGAAGATGACAATCTCTCGGGCATAAGTCCGTTGGATGAGCATAATTACTCCAAACACAATTAATTATGATCAGACAAAAAATGCACATTCAGTGCATTCATAATATAATATTATAATAAAAATTATTTAATCCTGATTTTTAAAATGATATCGAATCAATCGAATAATCTTAAATATGTATATAAGAATTTAACAAAAAAGCATCCTTTAAATCACCCGTACTTTGCGGTAGGTTATTATAGGTAATATGGCCCACTGAAAAATATTGCTGCCAACATAACGCCATAGGAACTATTCGGTGAAACGCACTCTAGATAGATTGTTGTAGCTAACAAGCCATAGTATAAAGAGGGGAAGTAAGTTGTCTTCATACAAACGCACCGCACGCGGCTTGTATGTGTGCGTCATAGTATCTATGCGTCGCCGCACGCACACTTAACAAAATCTCGACCCGTTTCTCAGTGCGCCAGTCGGGGCTAACACCGCATGTGCTTCGCGCGTCACGACTGTGGTGTCTTGGTTTTGGTTAGGTTTAGGTATCACAATAAAACACTGTTTGCAATATCACTGCGTTAGGCGTGTTGTCATAACGGCCGCTCGGACCAGACTGAGTGTGGCGCACCACTCCACAATCCCCCCACTGCGCAACCCCTACCACAGCACGAATAACTTGTTTATTGAACGTCACATCCGCATAACTTGTTTATTAAACGTCACATCTCTTCTTTACAAAATGTAAAAAAAACAATAATAAAATCATTTGCTTATAAAATAAATGGCTGACAATATTTCAATTAATCTTGCCTGTAATTAATCAGAAAGCTAGTCGTTCGTTCACAAATCTACGTCTTCCTGGAGAATAAGTACAAGAAACTTCATGGAAACAGTATTAAAGTATTCTATCAACACATTTCTTACATTTCCATAACTTATCGTTAACTTCAAAACAGTTTTATCTCTTGGACCATTACTCAGAATAATAGCAACAATAGAACTTGAATATTGCATTATACAATTTCAACACATTAGCAATATAATATACCTTAAACAAAGACATAATCATAATAAACAATAATTACGGTATAATACAGGGTGGCCGGAACATTGACGTCCAAAAATAAAATTTCGGTCCCTCGTATCGTGGGGTATTCGAATCACCCCCATGTATGTTCCGCGACTTTTTATAGTTTTCGAGTTATGAATTTTTTTCTGAATGTTTGAAAATTTTCGACCTGACCAACCTAAAAAAATTCTAAAAAAAAAGTAGAGGGTTTTATCGAGTTTCTTTTTTTGCAACTGAATTTTCATAAGTAGTACTTTTATGCATAAAATAATCAGCTTCGTAACTGTGATGAAAGTTATGAAAATGTTGATCTAAAGTGAAAAATTTACGTTCGGTAAATTATGACTCAAATTTTCAACTTTAAATTAAAAATCTTAACAGGTGACTTCATAATTCCTAAGTAGGCTTCAAGAATGCGCCAGACTCTCAGCTTTCATAATCATAAAAAAAATGAAGTAATTAAAAGGGCTACTTTGTTTAAAATCGGCCTTCAAAGACAGCGAGGTGGAAAAATTCTTAAAATTACCCATCTGAGTAATTATTTTTTTTTGGCTATTTTCTCGTTCCTAAGGTTAATTAATGATAAGAATACTGAAAACTAACCACATTATATTCAATATTCATAATTACCACACGTGGGCGAATGAAAATTCACTCGAAGTGAGAGCTTCGACATTTCAACATCGCTTCAGCGTTAACTTGTGGTCTGGTATCCTCAATGGCGAACTAATTGGTCCGTTTGAACTGCCGTCCAGACTTGATGGAGAAACATACAAAAAGTTTTTAGAAAATGAACTTCCATTGTTGCTGGCAGATGTGAATCTCGAACTCAGACGAACCATGGTGTTGCAAAATGACGGCGCCCCGTGTCACTATGCAACCCAGGTCCGAAATTACTTAGATGAAACATACCCCAACAGATGGATCGGACGCAGCGGACCAATTAGGTGGCCTCCACGCTCACCTGATCTCAACCCCATCGATTTCTTTATTTGGGGCTATTACAAGGAAATAGCATACGCCCGAGACTGTTCAAGTGAACAAGAGCTGAGGCAGTTGATTGCAGAAGCTGAACGTGTTGTGAGAGAGAACAGAGACGCTTTTAGACGATTGCCAGACAATTTCTTACGTAGGTGTAGAATGTGTATTGCTGCTGGTGGTGGCCACTTTGAAAACCTTTTGTAAATGTTAAAAATAAATTAAGTACTTTTTTCACATTATCATCTGTGTTTTATTCAAAACCACTTTTTACGTAAAACTTTTCTTACCCAACTCTGAAACTATTTGTTGGTTAGTTTTCAGTATTCTTATCATTAATTAACCTTAGGAACGAGAAAATAGCCAAAAAAAAATAATTACTCAGATGGGTATTTTTAAGAATTTTTCCACCTCGCTGTCTTTGAAGGCCGATTTTAAACAAAGTAGCCGTATTAAGTACTTCATTTTTTTATGATTATGAAAGCTGAGAGTCTGGCGCATTCTTGAAGCCTACTTAGGAATTATGAAGTCACCTGTTAAGATTTTTAATTTAAAGTTGAAAATTTGAGTCATAATTTACCGAACGTAAATTTTTCACTTTAGATCAACATTTTCATAACTTTCATCACAGTTACGAAGCTGATTATTTTATGCATAAAAGTACTACTTATGAAAATTCAGTTGCAAAAAAAGAAACTCGATAAAACCCTCTACTTTTTTTTTTAGAATTTTTTTAGGTTGGTCAGGTCGAAAATTTTCAAACATTCAGAAAAAAATTCATAACTCGAAAACTATGAAAAGTCGCGGAACATACATGGGGGTGATTCGAATACCCCACGATACGAGGGACCGAAATTTTATTTTTGGACGTCAATGCCACCCTGTATATGTAAATAGTTAGTTTGTGAATCAAATTCATTACTGGAATCACCAGTTTCTGATTTATGGACCGTCCATTTACTTTCTAATTTCTTTAATTGAATAATGTTTCTACGTGACGTCTGTTCTGTAATATCATCCTGTTCTTCATCACCAACTCTTTTTTTTTTTTAATGAGATTGATCATTAAATTGTTAAGTTAATACATTTCCTTTAATCATTTTTGTTGTTTTCTTTGATCATAATATTGCTATTTTACTTTACTTTCAAGTAATTTGACATTTTTGCTAGTCTAGCAAAGATTTCAAATTTCAGATTTCAAATTAGCTAGCTTTGTTATTTTACTTTCAAGTAATTTGAAATTTTTTGCTAGTCATACTGCTAGTGTTGTGAAAGACATAAATCCTTTAGTCTTTATTTCTAGGCCAAAATAGATTTACAAGACTTGGGGACTATTAGTCTCAAAAGTCACGAATCCTTTGAGTCTTTTAAGTCCCGAGTTCTTTGACTCTTTGAATCCTATGTCCTCTAAGTATTATATTTTAAACACACATCTAATTTCAATTATTTTGTCCTTGGCTTAACTTTAGATAAGGAGTCAGGCGACTCAAACCCAAATTCTTTGAGACATACTCGAGGAAGTAGCTATCATAGGCAGGTTTGGGTAGTACCTGAATTTCTTGTTATTTGAAATACAACTACCTATTTGGTATTTGCTTTCAAACTACTATTACAAACGTAATTTGTAATTAATATTTCAAATACCTGACGCTGAAGTGTTTTAACTAGTATTTCAAACACTAATGAATTCAAAATACATTTTTACTTAAATACATTTAGTGATCTTATTAATGAAAACGAAAAATATGCTGCCTCATACATACACTAGCATCTGCACTAGAAGCAGTATATATGTTGTTTAGAGTTGGCAACACTACGTGTACTGACTGAATTGTTCAATTTTCTATTGAAATAGTTATGAATTTTGTCTATTTGTATGCTTGTATAAATTTTAGTTATAGGGCTCTATAACTACCTATCACTTGTACCATAAGTATTCCAAAATTATATAAGCATTATTAGCACGTTCAAGTGTGGAAGTTGAAATCGTTCTTACATCAGGGCACTTACGACAGTTATAAGGCTCTGAATGTATTTTAAATAAACAGAGTCAAAATATTTTGTATTTCAATCGAAGCAAAGCATATTATATTTTGCCCAGCCCTGATCACAGGTAAAATTAGCTTACGAATCTATTTACATAAATTCCCAGTTTGGCAATAAATTAGCTTACGAATCTATTTACATAAATTCCCAGTTTGGCAATAAAAATGCTACCACTGGTAAGCAAAACGATTCTGTTTTGTTTGTAAAAACCAAGCATTAGTTGCCCAGGCATTAAATATAACTTGATAGTTTTTTTTTTAGTTTTATTGAACTCAAAAGAATTAATTAAACAAAATACTCAAAATATTCATTGCAAGATTTTGATCACTTACTTTACAAATTAAAGTGCTTTTAATTTTATTTAAATAAACAGATGTGGTCTGATTGTATCTGCACTTTTTATATTGGTAAGTTAAAACTTTGTCAATTTGAAGTATTTAAACACAGTAATACCATCTGCCTAGCCTTCTCCCAACCATGTTGGGTTCGACTTCCAGTCCAACTGGATGCAGTCAAACACCAGTATTTTACATGAAGCGACTGCTATCTCACCTTCAGTTACTGGGTAATACAATACCCTTTGGTTAGACTGGTTGTCAGACTTTCGGGCTTCTGACGACCCGTAACGACTGTCAAAGTTTCACGAATTACAGCCGGGACCAACGGCTTCGCGTTTTTTTTTTTATATTGAAGTCACCACACATAATTACTTCTTTATTTACAGTTTCAAGTTTTGCCAAAACATTCAGTTTCAAGTTTTGCCAAAACATTAATTGCTGACTCAATTATAGAGTATATTTAATAATTTGGGGGTCTGTCAACGCACATGGTATATTATGACGTGCTTAACTAGCACAACACAAGAAAGTTCACAGCTAGGTATGTTCAACAGATAATTCAACTGTCTTTACGAGTTTTTGATTGAATACAACTTTTGATTAGGATTAGTGAACCAGCACACACAATATTATTTTCATGCAATTTAACTGCAATGGTTCGTGTCACTAAAATGACTTGACCTTCTGTTCACGTTCTGTGTCCAAACAGTTTATTCTTTCATTATTTCTTTTTTGTTTTGATATCACCTTTTTTCATTTAAAAACTATTAGAGTAATAATGGCATTAGGGTCATAAATGTATTCATAATTGATGAAATTATGTATTTGTAGGAAGCCTGTGGCATACAATAATTTTGAGAAGAATGACTCAGTTTGTTGCAAAGTAATTTCCATAACCCCTTTTCCAAAACTATCAGAAAACATAATGGAGCAGTAAAACTTTACTACTTACAAGGAAGAGAACTAGTTTTTTAACTGAGCGACTTGCAATGGACCTTGTTCAATGCCTGGTGTATCCTGATTGGGGATACAGACCCAAACACTTCCTAACTGGGTTCTCCGTTGCCTCAGTTTGGAGAGTGGCAAGTTTGGATTTCCTTAGCAAAGAACAGTGAGAGCTGCTGAGAGTTGGTGAGTCCACTTGTCTGCATTAGATTTGCACATGTCCACTAACTCATTTGCAACAAGGATATGCTTCTGAATTAGTTTTTTTTCCAGACCTCACATACCTAGTATAAAGTGACTGCATTGACTCTTCTACCTGAATTTCAGAGTAAGCGTTGAGTGTCAATCTCATAGATGTTCTTACTGTCTTCTCATTTAATTTGGTAGTTATTGGATTTATTTAGTAGCAAAACAAGTTTTTTCATTATATTTGAACCGCATTTTTTTTTTATTCCTTATTGCATCTTTTTATGATTTTATTTAGTTTTGCATATTTTTTCATTTTATTTTGAGCTACTTTATAACTATTATTATTATTATGTTTCAATTTTCAATATAGAAACTTCAGTAAGGTCTATGTTTAGTACAGGAAGAAATGTTGAAATTGGTTTTATATTATTCAATATATGTTACTAGTTTTCATAGCCAGAGTACATTCTTTTTGTTTTGTTTCAGTAATTTAGTAACTTGTATATTTGCATGAATTAATTGTGCTACTTACATGTATACCTACTTACATGTTTTCCTATTTATCTGGTACCATTCAGACTTAACTGAATTACCACATTAACAATAACTCATTTAAAATGCAACGAAAGACATTCAAAACTACTGTTCCATTTCAAACAGAACAACAAATTTATAGTATTATTATTACAGCGTAACTATAGTGAAAACCATTAAAATTTACTGTATTTAACGGATAATTAATCTTATAAGATCAATGAAATAATATTGCTTGGAAAGTAGACCAAACAAATATTGTTATTTTCACTCGAAATATTTTACTTTGCAATCTTTAAAGTGTTTATTATAAATATGAAACTTTAAAAATTATATTCAAATTATAAGTTTCTTGTAACACTAAAAGGTGTTATGATAATGTTTAAACTTCGAGATAATTATTTTGATAAAACCTAATTGGTTTTTATTTTCACTAGCGCTGACCCAATTTCTGTTGAAATCTCGTTCTTGGGGATTAATAACGTATTTGGATTTTGTAGTCTATATTTGCAAAAATGTATATATGATTATCTACCAATGTCCGTGGTTTGTCGACCACAGGTATAGCGTGATTAAATAGGTAACTCACTTGTTATTTTCACATTGCAAATTGTGAAAATGTAAGAAATGTTTTCAAGATTACTTTGGGCTATCTGCTACTATTGTCTTTTGTTTGTTGTTTGACATTGCTTATAATAGTTTTGTTTTTATTTACTGATTTTAGCAGTTCACTATTTAATTCATACCAATATGTTTTTTCTAGCACTAACAACTTAGCTAGTTCGTTTTTTATCCACTAAGGTACCAGGTATCCAGGTAAGGTACCCATTGGATTTATTAAAGCTTATTTAGCTTAAAGGTACCCACTATTCATTTGATAGTTTACCTTTTCAAATTACTTCGTAATGTTATGATATCGATTAACTAAATAATCTATCAGTTTAGGTACCCACTATTCATTTAATAGTTTACCTTTCCAAATTACGTGTAATGTTTTGATACCGATTAACCACATAATCTATCAGTTTCGCACTTTCCACGACTCATTTGCCTTTTTGGCAATTTCGTTATAGTTTAGTTGGCACATATCAACAAATGAGGTCATTATTATTTTGTTTTTTTTTTTAGATGTTTAAAGTGAAATGTAGGTAGGTAAGTAAAAATGTCTTTTATTCTTGACTAGATATTCACGGTAAATAAACAAAGAAAATTAAATGCCACTCACGAATGATTTACGATTTGATTTGATTTGACGATGATGATGATGCATAAAATGACATTCACGGTTTTCACGATTATTTACTGTCATTTCATGTGTATTTTCTTAAGAGCAATAGGTACACTCTTAGGTATTGGTAGTTTTATGAATATATGCTATGTTTTACCACAAATTATTCAGGGGAAACTTAAACTACATGAAACCTCATTCGTTAACTTGCCAACATATCTCGCAACCATTAGGTTGTTTTAATTTTAAATTTTATGCACGACATACCTTAATCCTCGTCGCCACTTGTGGTGTCTTGGTTTTGGTTAGGTTTAGGTATCACAATAAAACACTGTTTGCAATATCACTGCGTTAGGCGTGTTGTCATAACGGCCGCTCGGACCAGACTGAGTGTGGCGCACCACTCCACAATCCCCCCACTGCGCAACCCCTACCACAGCACGCATAACTTGTTTATTGAACGTCACATCCGCATAACTTGTTTATTAAACGTCACAACGACTATTCGGCACCGCTAAATGAATGAAAATGTGTGATAATCGCAGGAGAACGTATTGTTGTGTGTTTGGGTGTCTTAATAATTCATCGATTCCAGAACTGTCTCTGTTCAGATTACCTATTGAACAGGAAAGGTAAGCAAGTCACTTATTCTAGCATATAATTTTTACTTGATGATGAGATACCTACTTAGGTACTTAGTTTTTTATTGTAAGTATTAGTTTTATATCAGACAGTGGAAGTAGGTAGACCTACTAGAATGCATTAGGTACTTTTGATCTGCCAATTGATTTGCCGCTATTGCTTTGTTTACGTTTAGTCATGCCGATTTCTCAGTATTGTAGGTATAGTAACTAAGTACCTACTTACAGTTATAAAATCGTAATTAAAAATAAGTACCTAATTGACGAATTGTGAATCAGATAAATAGAGCAAAGTTCGAATCATAACACCAGAACAAAAATTTGATTATAGTCTAAGAGGCAGGCGTCAGTTTTTTTCTTGTGTTACGATGTTTTTTTTTGATAATATTTTAGTCACTTTATTCAATTTTTTATTATAAATATCTAATGTATATTAAATCTGCTTTCCATTTCAGACGCCATCAATGGCTGCGCTTAATTGACCGCGAGGATTTGATAAATAAGTCTCAACCCAAGCATGTTGTTTGTGAAGCCCATTTCCACCCAGAAGACATAATGAAAAACAGCGTTAGAAAATTACTAAAAAAAAATTGTTTGCCGAGTTTAAATTTGCCTAATCTAAAAAAAGTTGACAAACATACACAAGAGGAAATAACAACTTCATATAATAATTCAAGTCAAACAGAAACAACTAGTGCTTCAGGGTCAAATGAAATTGATTTAACTATTGGCACTTTATCATGCCAAACGGATATTAACAGCACGGATAACCTGACTCAAACTACTGCTGGTCTTTCTGCAAATACTCCACGCAAGAGGAAACTGAAATCTAAGTTATTAGAATGTAAAAAGCGTTTACGATCAAATGAATCAGCAAATTCTTCAAAAGATATATTTCATAAATTATGTGATCGTTTTTTATCTAAGGACTTAGCCGAACTTGTTAAAGCTCAAACATACTTAAAATGTGCTAACAAAGGTAACAGATACACTATCGCCTACAAAATGTTTTGCTTAAACTTGTACTACGTGAGCCCACAAGCTTACCGTTTATTAGAAAAAACTCTTTGTCTGCCATGAAGAAGTACGTTAAATAAGTTATACATTCCGATGACTACTCAAATAAACGAACAATTAATGACAGCATTAAAATTAAAAGTTAACAATATGTCGGAGAGAGAAAAACATTGTACTTTAGTGATGGACGCTATGAGTTTAAAAACGAACGTCTTTTATGATATAAAAAACGACAAAATAATAGGCTTCCACGAAGTAGATGGTGTTCAATCGCCGACACCAGCAAAATATGCCTTAGTGGTAATAATGAGAGGTATTTTTGTAAAATGGAGCCAGCCAATTGGCTACGCCTTGTTATCGGAATGTTCAAGCGATGCTAATATATCTAAATGGATTGATAAACTTATAATTAAACTCTTTGAGATCGGATTAAAAATCAGAGTGTGCGTTTCGGATATGGGACCAGATTTGTTAAAAGCTGCTAAAGAAAGAGGGATTTGCGTGAACAAAACTTATTTTACTGTTAATGGTCATAAAATTTATTATATTTTTGACACACCACATTTGATAAAGTTGGTTCGTACCAACTTGATGGCATATGATTTTCATTTCCAAAATGGCGCTGTTGCAAAATTTGGTGACATAAAAAAATTCTATGAGCATGATAAGAAGAAAAGCTTTAAACAAGCTCATAAATTGACTAACAGCCATATTATACCCTACGAACTTTGAAAAAATGAAAGTTCGTTACGCGACGCAACTTTTAAGCAGATCTGTAGCAGCTGGTTTATCTACATACATAGATTTTAATGTGATAGATGAATCAGCAAGTCACACAGTCGAATTAATAATGTTGATGAACGATTTATTTGACGCATTGAATTCATCCAGTCTGCGTGACAGCTTTAAGTACAAAAGAGCGTTTTGTGGGCGTAAAGAACAGACTGATTTTTTCAATAAAATGTTGTTTTTTTTTCCGAACATTAAAATTACGAGATCCCCGAACTGGAAACGACGCTACTCAAAACGTGAAATTTATTCAAGGGTTTCAGATCACAATCCAGTCAATTTTGCATCTGTACGAAGATCTTAAGCAAGAAGGATATCAATACATTCTAACAAGACGTCTTAATCAGGACGTGATTGAGAATTTTTTTGGTAAAATTAGATCGAAAAATGGAAATGCTCTAGAACCAACCAGCAGACAATTTATATCTGCATATCGTAAAATTTTCTTTGCCAATATTACCCGGGCTCCGAAAGAAGGCAATTGTACGGAAGATTTGACAGAATTCCTCGTTAACTTAAGTGATCACAAAAATACGGATAATGACGCTACTGAAATCAATAACGTTTTACCCGTTATAATTAACCAACCAGAGATATTGCAGGCAAATAGTGTTTTACGTGATATTAATTGTTCAGACTATATAGAATTTGATATTCCCGAAAAAAAATGCTTTTTTTTACGTATGCGGAGCCTTGTTGAAAAAATGCATGGATCGTCACGAGGATTGCGAACAACTTAAATCGTATTTAAACGCTAATCAGCAAGTTTGCAATTTAAGCGCAGAATCTAGGTACCTTCACTATAAAAATTATTCTAAAGACCAAATTTTGCTAGTGGTTCCACCCGACGACTTTGTAGAAAATATTAAGAGGATGGAGCAGATATTCCAAAAAGCATTTAAAAATGATCATATAAACTGCAAAATTGGTATGTCTGTTTATGAACAAATAAAAGATTTACATTTTTCACCGCCCTGCCCATGCTTTCCGAAATTATATTTGCAAAAGTTATTTATAAGGATGCGGATATATTACACATTAAAGTTTAATAACAAGGCGTTTCGTAATAGTCGAAACCGAAGAAAGTATTTTTCTGTAGCTGCAGCATTTGTAATTTTGTAATAAATGTATGATTCAATAGATATATGTTTGTATTATTTATGTTTGTATTAATTAAAAATAAAAATAAATATGGTCCTTTATGTGTACATACTACATTATACCTATTAAAAAAAATACAAAAATCTGACTAGTATATAAGGTGTAAAAAAATAATAATATAAAATAAATAATCGTTCCCCCTATTTTTTGAAGAAGAAAAAATTCAAAATTTTTTACAATATTCGGACCGTTTATTTAAAATTAATACTCACATGGCTTTTACTATAGTTCGGTTTTGTCTTTTTGTTCCAAAATTTACATATATCATACGTTGTTGTCAACTTTGGAAACACATAGAGATTCTTCAAAATTTAGACAACATCATAAAAACTACTTTGGCATCTATTTTGAATATAAATTTAGAAGAGCGGGCGTGGTTACAGGCTTCACTCCCTGTGAGATTGGGGGGTCTAGGCGTCCGGTCCATTTCTGGTGTAGCCCTTCCTGCATTCCTGTCCTCCATACATAGCACTCAAAATTTATCAAAAAAAGTTCTTGCGGCATCTTTGGACAGTTTCGAAATAACTTATTTTAACGAGGCCAGGAATGCATGGTTGTTAGCCTGCCCAAACACCGAGTTCCCAAAAATTCTTACATCACAGAGGCTATGGGACGGGCCGCTCTGCGAACAAGTACGGAAGCAACTCCTACACACGTGCTTGAACTCCGCAGATCGTGCCCGCCTCTTAGCCGTTGCCCAATGGGAATCGGGTTTGTGGCTCCAGGCTCTTCCGTCACTGAATACTGGCACCTTAATGGACACGTCGACTTTCCGTCTCGCAGCGTCGCTTCGCTTGGGAGCATCGTGTTGTGCTCCACACCGCTGCCAGTGTGGCACTGCTGTCGACCGCCTCGGTCACCACGGCTTGTCTTGTACAAGCAGTGCTGGACGAATTCCCCGCCATGCTAGCCTTAATGATATCATCCGTCGGGCTTTTACCACCGCGAACTGTGCGGCTATTTTAGAACCTCGTGGTCTCTCACGTGACGACGGTAAAAGACCTGACGGAATGGCCCTTATTCCGTGGAAGATGGGGCGGCCTTTAGTGTGGGACGCTACTTGTGTAGACACTCTTGCGCCGTCACATCTTCCTGGAACACAAAATAGGACTGGTGCGGCGGCGGAATCAGCGGAGAACCTCAAAAGGCGCAAATATAGTTCCCTTGATAGTGGATACATGTTTGAGCCTTTTGGGGTAGAGACGCTGGGTCCGTGGGGGCCGGGAGCACATAAAATTTTCAAAGATCTTTCGGCACGTTTGGTCGAAGCTACACGTGACCAAAATGCTGGCCTGTATTTTGCACAAAGATTAAGCATTGCCATCCAGCGTGGCAATGCTGCCAGCATTTTGGGTACGTTGCCAACTGGTAGCGGTTTCATAGATTTATAATAAGTAATTTATAAGTTTAGTTTTAGTTTTTTTTTGTATATTCTGTAAAGAAAATTAACTGATATCTAATAAATGTAAAAAAATTAACTGCAAGAACTTCGTCCACATACTCGACATCGAAAAACAAACACATAACAAAAAAAAAATTTTTTTTTTAGCACTTTCTATATTTTCACATTAATAAAACAATTTAGTATCATATTTTTTGTGCACTGTACGCAGGGCTGCGCTAGCGGCTCGCTCCAATACCGCGCGCGAGCAGGGACTTGAAAACGAAATGAATTTCGTTCCGTTATCATTAATGTTATCATATAACGTTCCAAAATTTGTAACGATACTAAAACTTAAAAATAACAATAACGTTACAAGAAAGAAACGTTAAAGAATATCATTTTCGTAGAACAAAATTTTAAGTAACGTTACAGGTATCAGTAACATTAAGCTTATCCGCTTGTAATAACGTTACAGGTGAAACGTTACAGATTCATTTGTAACGTTATTCTTAAGAACTTTTCTCGCTGACTACCGCTCCGTCGTCGCCCGGTAGCCTCGGCACATAGAAATAAGTACCTACTACTAGACTAGACGACGACGACGCGTTTCGTATTATATTATATTCCGCACACAGCATGGTCATGAAGCTGGCAACGTTGCGTATCGAAATGAATGAATAACGTTATTATATCGTTATACTAATAACGATATATTGATAATATTGTTAGTGAACACTTTAAGATTTCGTTCCGTTTGTCAGTATCGTTATAGCCAAGGTATTAATTTTGTTACGATCCTGGTGGAACGGTACAAATTATCGGTACTGGAACTACGCGTAACGTTATTTTGAGTAACGTTTCAAGTCCCTGCGCACGAGCGTCGTACCCCCGCCGCCCGCTACTATTCCCTCCCGCAGCCCGCTTTATGCCCTTCGCGCCCCGTTCAGTCGTCCGATATCCGTCGCGCGACTAGGGTGTATTTCCCTGATTTATTACGGCAAATACGTACGTTCGCGAATACTTCAATAATGCCTTTTACGTATTCCAATCGAGAGTACTTGGATATGATAGTGTGTTACATTACGACTGGTGAAAGTTTAGCTGCGGCTCGTAACCGTTACCGTGAACTGTTTGGTGAGCAACGACGAGTGCCTGCTGTCCAAACAATCCTAGGAGTCTACCAGCGGTTATTAGACTATGGCCAGTTTCGTCCTCATCAAGCAGATGCTGGTAGGCCACGGCTCTCCGGGGACATTGAAGACCGAGTGCTGGACTATTTCAGTGAAAATCCACATGCGAGCACACGTGACGCAGGTCGGGACCTAGGGATAAGTCACGCTACTGCGTGGAAGTGCTGCATGAAGAAGGTCAACATCCATACCACTTTTTAAGAGTACAGGAACTTATTACCGCAGATTACGAGCCAAGGTTAAGGTTCTGTAGATGGTTGGTGGAAGAACCTCGTAATATTCTTTGGACAGACGAGTCAACTTTTAGTAGAGTAGGGTTATTTAATATCCACAATGCTCACTTTTGGTCGTACGAAAACCCGCGTGCTGTGGTCCCTGACCATTTTCAACATAGATTCTCAGTGAACGTATGGGCTGGTATCATAGGGCAGACAGTACTCGGACCAGTTTTCCTGGAACGCCTCAATGGCGAAACATATCTGGACCTTTTAAATATTGGTAAACCATTGAAATTCAAATTTAAATATACAATATCTGGTACTTCCTCCACAGCATTAAAAACATTTTTTAATGGTGCAGTGAGACCGTTATGCCAGTACTCTCCACCTTCAATTGTTTTTAAAGTGATATTTCGGGGAGTTTTTAGTAAGGTTCTAGGATCTGTCGGTAAGATTCCGGGAATTCTCTCATTGACAATTGCCATCAATTCTTTCAATGCGATTTGTGAGATATTTTTACTAAGTGCCCATTCTTTGATTTTACAGCAAAAAGATATATTTTTAAATTCAATTAAATTCACATCTAATTCATCGTCACTAGATGTGGAACCATTGGCTTCTGAATTCCGTACAAAGTCCATATCAACATTATTTGAAGGTACGGAACTCTCTTCAACATCAATAACGACATTATTTGAAGGTACGGAACTCTCTTCAACTGGATCTCTTCGGACTTGACTCAAGTTTTGACTATCAGTACATATTTGATTCGTTCGTGCTGTCTCTAAAACTGTATCTTTTAACTTCATGTACTCCTTCATACACTCCCGACGAATTGCTCCAGTTCTTCTCTTAGATTTCCATGATTTTCTTTCCATTTTTAGGGTTCCGTACCTCAAAAGGAAAAAACGGAACCCTTATAGGAACACTTTGCTGTCCGTCCGTCTGTCTGTCTGTCAGTCTGTCAAGACCCTTTTTCTCAGGAACGCGTGGAGGTATCAATTTGAAATTAATATCAAATACGTAAGTCCATGGTCTCTAAAAAACTCAAGCTTCTAAGTCAACGCAATAAAAAGATACAGCCATTTATGCGACATATTTTGACTCTCGCAAGTAAATCAAAACCTATAGGGTACTTCCCGTTGTCCTAGAATAATGAAATTTGTTGGCAAGAAGCAAGGTCTTACAGCACAAATAAAGGAAAAAGTCCGAAAATTGGTAATTTGTCATTCCATGACATAAAAAAATATTTTCAAGTCTGTCAGTCTGTCAAGACCTTTTTTCTCAAGAACGCGTAAAGTTATCAAGTTGAAATTAATACCAAATACGTAAGTCTATGGTCTCTTGGAGATCTAAAAATATCAAGCGTCTATGTCAATGCAATAAAAAAATATGGCCATTTAAGCGACATGGTTTGATACTCGCAAGTAAATCAAAACCTATAGGGTACTTACCGTTGACCTAGAATAATGAAATTTGGCAAGCAGCAAAGTCTTACAGCATAAATAGAGGAAAAAGTCCGAAAAGTGGTTATTTATAATTTGATCACATAAAAAAAAATATTTTTGGGATTTTAATGTTAAGTTTGTTTTTGGGATCAACTACGGAACCCTTCATTGTGCGTGATACAACACGCACTTGGCCGGTTTTTATCAATCAGTTCACATCAAACCCGCGGTAGGTACAACAATACACAACGACAAACGAATGTTTTATACGTCCTGATTCAATTACTACCCAGAAAAACTCTGTATAACCTGTTTAAAGATGGTACTCTTACAAGTAATTGCGGAATAAGAATACATCATTCAACTTCCATCTGTGTTACTTAGCTATAAACCATGACTTCATTTCTAATATACCGAAATAAGCTCTTTATAGAACCCAGAAAACATTTTTATACAGTAGCTGAATAATTGATAAAATAAGGAACCTTAGGTGACTTGAAGACAAAATAAAAGCGGTTATTCAAAATCAAGCTTTTTAATAGAAATTAACTACACCATTATTCAGAAGACTCTATTTTACAGCATATAGTGGTTTCATAAGCAATAAGCTGAGTAAAGTTTATATATTAGTATTAGATAACTACGTTTATTCAGCTACTTATAGTATTATACAGATAAATGCTGTCCCAGGCACTCTTTTTAAATAAAAGTCATCTGTAATGCTTTAGGCTTAATAAAATCTATGTTATATGCGGTATAGAAGTTATTACTAAGCTTTAAGAAAAATAGTCAACTTAATACAACTTTTACTAAGCTAAAAAAGTTATAAAGGCCAAAAGAGAATATTATTCAGAATTTGGCTCTTTCAATATCCACTTACTCACACATTTGTCACTTATACCTGTAAACATTTGCGAATTGCTATTACTTAAACATTATTCAGCATGTCTGTGTTACTTGGGTAGTTCGGCGTCACAATTTCCAATACCAGTTTAGCGTCAATTTGTGGACGGGTGTTGTAAGCAAACAATTGATTGGCCCAAAGGAATATCCACTTACTCACACATTTTGTCACTTATACCTGTAAACATTTGCGAATTGCTATTACTTAAACATTATTCAGCATGTCTGTGTTACTTGGGTAGATCGGCGTCACAATTTCCAACACCAGTTTAGCGTCAATTTGTGGACGGGTGTTGTAAGCAAACAATTGATTGGCCCAAAGGAATTACCACAGCGACTGAATGCCAAAAATTATTTAAATTTTCTGCAAAATGATTTTGTGGAGGCCATGGCAGACTCTGATGTCAGTTTATTAACACGTCGGCATGATGTCAGTTTATTAACGCGTCGGCACATGTATTTTCAGTGCGACGGAGCCCCTTGCCACTACGCGAGAGGGGTTAAAGACCATTTGAATGGCCAGTTTCCAGAGAGGTGGATTGGCCGTGGTGCACCGATACCCTAGCCTCCAAGGTCCCCTGATTTAAATTTTAGTCAGAAATGAAGTAGGTGGAAAACTAGAAAGTGTATATTCAGGACCATAATGTGGTTGTTAGAGATATGTCACCGAATGTAGAAATTAAGAAAAATAACAAGCTTGATGTAATGCATAAAAATCTGTAGTTTAATGATGAGCAAATGTGAAAAAAGAAGTACCTTTAGTTTGTAATTGTTTTCTTTTAAGGGGGAGGTGTAAGGTCTACATAATTATAATCTTTGTTATTAGAGACACCTTATATAACATGTTATTATTCTAATAAAGCCAGTATATTCTCAGCAGTCATTGGTTTCATTTACTGTCTCCGCCTACCATGCAAAGGTAAGGTCTGGAGAACCTAACGAAGTATAGGCTGCGCATGCCCAGGCGGGCATGAGCCGTCGAGCATTGGAGAGAAAATTGACTAAAGCTCGTGAGTGTCTGTTGGCCGACTTTGTCCCTAGGCATTTAGGATGGGATCGTATAAGTCGGCAAGAAACTATTTCCCGGAACCTGACTATTCCAAACTCATTGTATGGAGACAATGGGACTAGAGCCATTTTAATTTTTGTACGATACTTATATATTCATCCAATAAATCCCGGCTGGTGACAATAATCAGATGGGTCGTGGAGGTAATAAAAGGTCGCCTAAAACGTGATTTTAAAATATTACGGCAAGAATATTTCAACAGAGCACTGCCTCATTTATTCGAAGATGTACGAATTACTGCCGCTCTAACAAACACGTTTAAAGAGCCCATGACAGACACGCCACTTGCCAACCAAATAATCAGAGAAATCCAAGACAGATCTCATCAGCCAAATAGTTTGGGTGATTACGTTGTGGAAAACAATCCTAATAAACGATGGGCAGCGTTCCATACTATCACGGATGAAGCTGTACGAACGCTGGCATTCCCAGTGTTAAGCGGTGACTGGGAAATCATTGCCCCCACTTCAGTTTCGCTATACATTGCTTTATTTCTTGTGAAGATAAAATAATAAGGAAATTTATTAATAAGGAAATTTAGGCTGAAAGGGGTTCTTCCTTTCAGCCCATGTTGCAAAAAAAATACATATATTTTTATTTCTTTTTTATTTGCAAAATAGTTGGGTAAATATTATCTAAAACTGTTCCAAATTTCAAGTTGATAGCATTAGTAGTTCTTGAGATATCCAGCTGTGACAGACAGACAGACTGAGTCACACCATAAGGGTTCCTTTTTTACCATTTTGGTACGGAACCCTAAAAAAGAACTTATTCGAATTTACGTTGTATACTATGACGCCGGCCGCCATGTTCGATACGAGTATTAGTATTGCAAAAAACTGTTTCAGAACCTTTTATAGAGGATTGATAACATGGATGTAGATAAAGTCTTGTATGCAACTGTACATAATGAGGTATTAAAACACTCATGTGTTCGCCTCGTGTGATAAACCCACATTCGTGTTTTAATACCCCTTATTATACGTCAGTTGCATAAATAACTATTATTTAGTTACGTTACTCATATTATGTAGTAGTCATCAATCATATTATGTAGTATTCTGTCTCAGTTATCCTTTTGTCCTTGAGATACTTTACGGAGATAAAAAAGGGACTGTAATAGAAACGACATAGTCTAAATCAGCATTGCATGATGTTACATAAAACGGGTTCAGCGATAAGAAAAATGATGTCAGAACAAGGCGCATCTTCTAGTTCTGGTCAGTGACTTAGTGTATATAAAAAAATAAATAATTTAAAAAATTAAAAACACGCCTGCCTTGTCAAAAAGTGAATTAAAAAATTTAGCAAAAAAAAATTAAAACAAGCTTAATGATTTTAGTGTTGAATGGGCACAAGGTAAGTACTAAATAGATTATAATATTTAATATGTAATTAAACCGCCATTGTGCCCAAAAGTGGAAAACTGAAAACAAATCTTTTCAGCGAAGTCGGGGGACCTGTAAAGAACTGTTCCAAGGATCGTCCCCCGACTGCAATGAAAAGATTTGTTTTCAGTTTTCCACTTTTGGGCACAATGGCGGTTTAATTACATATTAAATACTAGCTGCGCCCCGCGGTTCCTCCCGCGTAGACCGGAATAAAAAGTAGTCTATGTGTTAATCCAGGGTATAAGCTATCTGCATACCAAATTTCAACCAAATCGGTCCAGCTGTTTAAGCGTGAAGAAGTAACAAACATACACACACACACACACTCACAAACTTTCGCCTTTATAATATTAGTGTGATTATAATCTATTTAGTACTTACCTTGTGCCCATTCAACACTAAAATCATTAAGCTTGTTTTCATTTTTTTAGCTATATTTTTTAATTCACTTTTTGACAAAGCAGGCGTGTTTTTTATTTTTTTAAATTATTTATTGTTTGCTATTATTATTGCCGGTGCTAAAATACCTAAAGGGTCAAACACCTGCGAAATTACTGATAACATTGTTCGCTTAGTTAAATAGTTTATTATTGTTAATTACCCGTGTTGTGAAATGCAATTAATAATTTTGATTATACCAGCCCATTCCTAACTTTTTATTTTGGCACTGGTCTCCCAGTGACAACCGTTTATATGTCATGGGCAGTGATGTCCAAATTAAATATCTATTTACCTAAAGGAAGTCACGCTGATTTTAAAGTATCAGTTACCTTTTCGCACATATAGGGTGTCCAGTAAATAGCACGACATACTGCAGGGTGTGATAGCTTGGGTCAATACCTACCAAAACAACACAATATATGTTCAGCAAAATCTTACGGATTTACAGTTTTACAAAATTTTCCGAAATATCGAAAAATCTCTACCTTGAAACAGATTTTTAAGCATCTCGTAATGAAAAATTCCTTTTCTAGTATTTTTTTTACATCAAATTATTCGTGAATAATTACTTTACTCATTGATAAGTCTTTTTTTCTATAAAAAACAAGAATGTTTTCAAGAAATAGTATTTTTTGTTTAAATTTTCACAGAACGATTTTTTTTTCGCATAACTTTAACCTACAGTGGTGAAAAAAAATGTATTTGTACAACAAACTTATGAGATAGCCTGTTTAGTGATGATTTTGGAAAGATACAATACTAGTGCATTTTCATTTAAAAAAAATACAAAAAAATGCTATTTTCGTTCCATAGAAGCTGATTTTGTTGAAAATGTAATTAACGTTATTTTGTCAAAAACCACTAGTAGAATAAGTAATAGCTGCTCATTTACACGAATTATTATAAAACAAGTTGTGACATGTAAAATGCGACATGCACGCGTAATGAATAAAGGTTTTTACCTGCTCGCCGACCGACCCGACCGGTTACACCGATTTGTCGGCGAGAACTTCGTCTTAATGCATGACAATGCCCGGTGTCACACGGCGCGTATCACTCTGCAGTTCCTGGACGAAGTGAATATACTGACAATGGACTGGCCTGCACTCAGTCCAGATATGAATACCATCGAGTACTTATGGGACGAGCTCAAAAGAAGGGTAAGGGCCAGAAATCCAGTCCCTTCGACCATAGAGGAACTGAAGGCGGCGTTATTAGAGGAGTGGGATGGAAGTCCTCAAGACACCGTCAAAAAATTGATCAGGTCGATGAAGAATCGACTGCAGGCTGTGATTAGAGCTAGGGGGGCCAATACCAAATACTGATATAATAAATTATTTTATGTTTTGCAGGGAGGTTGAGCAATGGAGGCGAGTCCTGTTCTCCGACGAGTGCAGAATGTGTTTTGCCCAGCAGCGACCGAAGGGATCGGGTCTACAGGCGGCCTGGAAGCGATTTGCGCAGTGCTGTTTCGCTGAGACAGTGGCTTACGGGGGCGGTTCTTGTATGATGTGGGCCGCCATTTCCTTCGACGGTAAAATGGAGCTTGTTTTCCTGACTGACGCGGGACGAGGAGGCGATCTTACTTCAGACCGCTACATTTCCAATATTCTGCTGGAATATGTCGTTCCTTATGCGGGATATACCGGTGATGACTTCCTCCTTATGCACGATAACGCTCGTTGTCACACTTCCCGTGCCACAACTGAATACCTCAAAGAAGTCGGTATCGCCACATTGAACTGGTCAGCGCTCAGCCCGGAGTTGAGCACGTGTAGGATGAACTGAAGAGGATGTTGGTTCCAGAAATCCTGCTCCTTCAATGTGAATGAGCTGAAATCGGCTTTGATAGAGGAGTGGGAAGGTATCCCGTAAGAATCGATCCAGAAGCTGATTTGGTCAATGAAGAACCTTCGAGCAGTTATTAGGGCGAGGGGAAGGAACACAAAATATTGAAACTTAATTTTAAGGCCGAATATTTTTTTTAATTAAAATTATTATATAAATCAAATTAGTTTAACTCCAGCAGTAAGCTGTCGTGAGTTCTCGATAGCGCGTGTTAAACCCTAGCCCGCCTAAAGAAAACCAAAAAGTGTTGCTGGAAGTCCCCAGTAGCTACGTAGGTAACAGGAAGCAGCCAGGTCTGTAGGTCGGTCTTCCAACGGCAGCTAGGGATAGCTCGTAGGGTTGTCCAGCCACAGCCCTCGAAGCAACAGTAATATGATTAAATCCGGTGCGGAAGAACCCTGGAATTCCGGAATTGGGTATTTTAGGAAATGACCGAATTTCATACTACTGACTGCAACATACTGACAACCGTCGAACGTGGAATTCGCGGTAGGAAGCTGTGTTCTAGCATCAATTAGCTGTCGAGATGAGGCAGTCTAAGCAGCGTGGTACAATTTTAAAAGCATAGCACCAAAACTATTCAACCTCGAAAAGATGGCGAGGTAGGATACCATGCTAAGTGAAAAAGTTGAGGAATGAGAGTGGCATGAGGCACTCACGACTTTGGGTAAAGAACATTGGAATTCAAATATAATGAATTTATAACAAGAAAGTAGCTTTATTATATGTATCTAATTAAATTGTTTTCTATAAAATGTCTCTTCTGTGAGACCACAACGTGCCATTTCTGTTGTCCTTAAAACTGGAGTCATAAGAAATCGGCTACTGCTCAAGACAAACCGTGTGGTGTGTCAAGTCTCATCTTTTACGTCCCTATACTTATACTTACGCTTATTCTGTCTCTCTCTGTATGTCACAGGGCTGTATCTTTATAACTGTAATAAGTAGGTAACTGATATTTCCTAAAAAATACATGTCACTATGAAGTCTATTATGGCAGATGCTCAGCAAATAAGTTAATAACACCTACTGTACTTTCTATCCTAACAACTACTATACTTTTCATTATGTATTGGTATTGCTAAATGGAGCTACGTTAAAGAATTTTATCTACACCCATGCTATAAATCCTCTATAAAAGTTTCTGAAACAGTTAGCTTATTGCCAACATTAAGGGGCCGAATACGAAATTTTGTCGATTTCGCTAATTTGCGTGATTTTAAAGACGTAATTTTATAGTCAAAATACTGTATCCTTAGAAGTTTTAATGCACAACATAAGATTATTTCGATTATAATCTAATGAATGAGCTACATTTTTATTTTGCGTGGAGTTTGTTGTGCGAGAATCAGGTTGTTTTAAAAGATTTTTTAATGGCAAATGTTTTTAATTTTTTGCATTTTTTTTTTTTTGAGGAAATGGACTGATTTTGAATTGAAGTTTATTTTCTGTTGTTTTTATTTTATGAACGAGAGTTCTAAGTAGCCGAAATCAAAAGCAATTCTTTGCCAATTTTCTCAAAAATTTGACTAAGTTGAGTATTTTTTTACTTCAAAATGTTATATGAAAGTCGTAAAAAGTGATTCATACATTGTATATACAACTTTCACAAGAATACACTGTAATTTTTCCATAACCTTTAGACGTGAAAACAATTCGTAAATATGTGATATTCTAAACCTCTTACAGCAAAAATTCACAAAATAGTCTCCGGTTTAGGTCGATTAATAAAAAGTAAATAATAAAAATAAAAAAGTAACTCATACATTAGATCATAATTGAAATGATCTTTCATGTTGTGCATTAAAACTTATACAAATAGTATAAAATAACTGTAAAATCGCGTCTGTAAAATCACGTAAATCAGCGAAATCGGCAAAATTTCGTCTACGGCCTCTTAAAACAACCAGTGTCATAGTAACCATAACATCATCCACACGGGTGTTATAATGTTGTACTGAATTTCATAATGCAACTCGTTTTCAAAAAAAGAACATTGTAATGCACGCGCGTTTCACTACAACAGCGCCGTAATTTAAAAAAAGAACTTATTCGAATTCACGTCGTATCCTATGACGCCGTTCGCCATGTTCGATACGAGTATTAGTACCTATTGCAAAAAACTGTTTCAGAACCTTTTATAGAGGATTCATAACATGGATGTAGATAAAGTCTTGTATGCAACTGTACATAATTAGGTATTAAAACACTCATGTGATACTATTACTATACTATACTAAACCCACATTCGTGTTTTAATACCCCTTATTATACGTCAGTTGCATAAATAACTATTATGAGCTGGACAGCAATAACCCCAATTTTGTGTTACTTAAACCAGACCACCATCCAAACACAAAGCAGAAAATCAAAGTCAAGCTTGCTGCTCAACTTATGCCACTCAGTTGCAGCGGGCATGTTAGCAAAAGTAGCAAAAGGTAAGGAAGGATCTTAAAAGATCCTTACTTTTTGCTATTTTGCAACTTAAAAGTTGATCATCCATTTTAGGCATAAGTCAAATATTAGCAGCTACAGAAAAAGGTCTAATAATATGATGATTTTGAATCTATCATAGTGTGAGACTTATCATGTTTTGCAACAACCACAGCAGAAGTGATTTCCAAGATGGACGAATTATTTGATAGCGTTAATATTTGGTACACCAGACCTTTTTTTTATTTTTGTGGATGGGAAATCATCAAATGACTTCTCCCGCTCTGGGCGGAGCAGGAGGATGTGTCAGACTTTTACTGACTAAACCCACCCGTGTTCATTCAGTTGCCTGTGCCAGATCCACGGTATCTCTTTCCAACGACCCGCGACACCGGCGGCATTGGCCCTATCGGACCCCATCTCTGCTGACATCTCTTTGAGGCGCGCGTGGAACACAACGCGCCGTCGACCGGGGCCTGGTCCTTACCGGGCGGCGAGCTACCCATTGCTCGCCATCCGCAGGCCCGCGCCTACGCTACGGTGGCCGGGAATCGGCTATCGATTCCCGCCGCCCAGCAGGGCTCACATGCGCAAGTCGACATATCTCATAAACGAGATGGCAAAATTTGTCATTCTCGATTCGTTTGTCACTTTTCGTAACACGCGCACCACGTTCGAGAAGATATCTCGTCGTAACTTCACCTTCTCGACGCGAGATAACCGATGTTGCCATTTCATGAAAGCATACCATAATATAATTTAGTAACGCCGGTTTCATTCATTTCATTCGATCAATTATTGTTGGGAATTGCGTGAACGCTGCCATATTTGTGAACGCGACCGTACAACTGTCTCTTTGACATTTTGTCAATTCAAAATTTGTTTGTTTTTGTTTTTATATTTTCAAAACAATTTGAAATTGTTGAATTGTTATAAAGAAGATGGCTTTGGCATCAAAGAAATTGTAAGTATTACATCAAAATCCCGTCACAGATGGCGGAGATGCATAATATTTTATTAGCACCTCTATATTCAATGTTGTAATTGACTTACAAAACAAACCGTGTGAAGAATGGCTTTTTCTACGAGTTATAAGATATGTAATCATAATATTATGTTACATTAATTATCTCGATAAAATGTACTAACTGTAATGTACAAATTAAACACACTATGCCATACATAAATCAACATTGAATGTTGACTATTCAGCAAGTACAACGTTCTGCCATTGCTGTGAACCATTATTCGTAATACGAACGAAAGTTTACTTGTCATGTGTGTACTGTACAATAACAGTGCTCTTATTAATTGAAAGAGATAGATTGATAGTTACAAATTGAACTGTAATATTTCAGAATACGCAATATAAAAGGCCAAATTAAACATTTATGTGAATATATGCATGAGCGTGCAAACTTTGCGGCAGGAGATTTCAAAACTCCGCAGGGTGCCGCTGAATATGAGCGGCAGTGGGAACGAGTAAAAGCGGCCCTCGACGAGCTTGGGCCGCGTAAGTCTATTGAACAGTGGAAAGGTGGTAAGTTTAGTCAAAAAATGAGCCCAATTCGGATTTGGCATCTACCAGAAATAATCTACAGTTTTCAGTTTAACTAATATATACAGCATTAGTTTTTGTTTACAGTAAACCTCTTAAGGGGTCATTGTACTCATCATTTTGAACAACTTTTACTATGGCACCAAACCTGAAATCGTGAAAAAAAAATCTGCTGTTCAGTACATTTCGACGAGTTTGATGTACACAAATGTACTGAACAGCTGATTTTTTTTTCGCGATTTCAGGTGTGGTCCCATAGTGAAAGTTGATCAAAATGATGAGTACAATGACCCCTTATGAGGTTTATTATAAACAAAAAATAATGTAGTATTATAAGGTCAACTATTAGTAACTGCAAATATTTTAAGGATAGATTCAATAACTTAAGATAAACATTTCTTGAAAAACTCATAAATTTCTATACGCTAGCTTCCAAGAAAAACACCAAAAACCATTTTGTTTAAAGTAAAATTCCAACACCCCGTGTATAGCGGGGAATACCAGCTAAAGTACTTTAAGGCAGATAACAAAGGAGCCGCGTTGTTTACCTAAAACCCGCGGCGGCGGCGCATCCCCCGCTTTGCCCCTGCCCCCCCCCCCCCCCCTTGCGCGGCCAGCTAGCATTTGGCGCGGGAGCGGCTTCTAGTTCGCCAAAATCATTTCATTGAATTGTGCGTGTCGTGTACGCGAACAAAATTTTCGAAATGCCGTATCGTTATTCATCCCAAGAATACATGCATATGGCTATTTGCTATCACGAGGCAGGTGAAATAATGTTGCGGGCACAAGAACTGTACGCCCAGAGATTTGGACGACTGGTTAATATTCGCACCATTCTTGGAGCCGTGCAGCGGTTCAGAGAGAGTGGCAGCTTCCAGCCTCGTCTTATTGACTTGGGGAGGCCACGAAACCCAATACAGCTTGAAGAGGAGGTGCTGGATTTTTTCCACCGGCACCCAGTGGCGAGCACCGAAGACGCTGCCCGTGCGTATGCCAGAATTACGTGTGGCGGCTTCTGCGCAACGAAGGTTTACCATCCCTTCCATTTCACTCGGGTCCAGGAGTTGCTGCCTGAGGATTACGCGCCGAGGGTCGAGTTTTGCCGTTGGCTGCTGCGGAACCCTACGTATAACGTGCTATGGACGGATGAGTGCACATTTACGCGCGAGGGACTATTTAATGTGCATAATGCTCATTACTGGTGCGAGTACAATCCACGAGTGATTCGGCCGGACCACTTCCAACACCGTTTTAGTGTGAATGTGTGAAGGCAGGTGTGTTGAACGGCCAATTATTAGGCATCGTTCAGACCAAACGTATTGTCGGCCGCTGACTGTGAGCGCGCGTTACGCAGTTTATTGCTTTTCCATATATATTGAAATTGTCGTTCATACCGAACCGACTATACGCTATTACGTCGTCTGTTGTCGCTGACTCTCAGTGGCCGATTATTTTACAACGCGACTATGCACGGCGGACGCGGATTGGCTACGCGGACGCAGTTGCCGAATAGCGCCGCTCCGCCGCGCCCGCACCGCCGCGCCTCGGCTGCAATTCACTCGAGAAACAAACTTCAATGAGGACAGACGTGACACGTGACACCTCGCGATGTTCGACACCGAAAAGTTTATTGCAGAAGTACATTCTAGAGAATGTATTTGGAATGCGAATTCAGAAGAATATAGTGATAGAAACTTACGAAGATGCGCTTGGGAAGACATAGCATCTGTTATCTATGAAGATTGGGGGGTTTATGGAACTAAAAAGAGAAACGAAACTAGTAAGTAATGTTTATTCAAATTTTTACTTCCTAAACAAAAAGTATAGTTTTTCTGATATCTAAATTTTTTACCAACTTACATATAGGTACATATAATTATATTAGTAGCACTACATAAATAATAAAACAAAGTGTCATTATATGTATTTGTCCTGCCAGTACAGCCGACCCTCGTTCACGAAATATTCTTTGAAAAACTCTCTTACCCTCTGACCCGACGTAGAAACAACTAACAGTGATGTTCGTACATCCCTTAGGTTACAAGTTCTTAACTGTTCTTCAAAATTTATGCCTTCTCTTCTACGAACAAAATTGTGTAGCAGACACGTGGCTTGTACAATTTTAATAGCATTATTGACATCAGTATTTATGGTTGTATGCAATACTCTCCACTTACTAGATAAAATACCAAATGCAGATTCCACGCATTTTCTCGCTCGGCTGTGGCGAAAATTATATGTGCGTTGTTCCATGGTCAAGTTGCGATTTGGGTAAGGTCTCATAAAATTTGATTTCAAACTAAATGCTTCATCTCCTAAAAACACATATGGTTGTGCGGGTCCACTTGAATTAGGTAGTTTGGCAGATTTTGGTACATGTAATTGTCCAAGTGTTATCATTCTGCCCATATTGCTGTTTTTAAATATGTTACTATCTGCTTCTCTGCCACAAGATCCAATGTCTACAGCAGTAAATAAACAGTTAGCATCAGCTAAGGCAAATAAAATGATTGAAAAGAATTTTTTGTAGTTGTAATAGTTAGAACCACTGTGAGCTGGTTTTTTTATCCGAACATGTTTACCATCTACAGCACCTAAACAATTGGGATAATTTGTTTTATTATAATATGTATTTGATATATTCATCCACATTTCTTCTGTAGGCTGTGGTAACTCCAGTGGCATTAATATTTCCCATAAAATTGAGCAGGTTTCAGAAATAATTGTAGATATCGTAGACTTCCCCATTAGAAAATCTTCGGATAACGTACCAAATGATTTCCCAGTAGCCAAATACCTGTGAAATGTAAAATCAAATAGATCTCGTTACATGATATTATAGTACTTGTAATGCAAGGTTAATAAATAGTAATTATTTATTACATTATTATTTATTTACTTATAGCGAATGGGTAGGTACCGTAACCAGCGCCGCCAGCTGATTCAATTCTCTAACCACTAAACTGAGCATATTTTCAACAACCTCGGATCCTCGGAGACCTGGCAAACCTGTATACTATTTATTTAATCATTGTGCACTACTTTTTGGTCTGTTTTTGTACTCAAAACTTTGGGCACAAAGACAAATCAAATATTTGTGTATGATTATTAAATAAATAGTATACATGTTTGCCGAGTCTCCGAAAATCCGAAATTGCCAAAAATATGCTAAGTTTAGCAGTTAGAGGATCAAATCAACTGGCGGCGCCAGCTACCCATTTGCCTTAATCTCAGTTCAAGAACTTCAAAAAAAATGGAAACATCTCAGAGATTACTTTGTTCGGGAAAAAAACAAAGAACAAAATATTAAAAGTGGCAGCGGTGCCCCGAAGAAACGCAAAACTCCCTATTTGGATATGCTTCAGTTTTTAACAATTTCACGTGCTTCGAGCCCTGCTTCAGTCACAAATATACAACTACCCTCGGCACGTACACCAGTCAGTCACAGTTCGGGTAATAATACTATAAATTATAATGAAGATAGTTGTGATAATACTATCATGAACAACTCATCTCAGCAGTCAAAATCGAAAGGATTAACTGTATTTCAACAATGTTTATTAAATTCAATGAATAGACAGGAAAAGAATAATATGAACCCACATATGAATTTTCTGATGTCACTTGTACCCGAAATGAATACGGTGTCTGAAAGGCAATTATTTGAATTTAAATTTGAGATAATGAATATAATACATAAAATTAAATATAATAATGACTACATTTACGGATCCGGTCCTTCAACTAGCACATCATATCAGCATGAACATTATTATGATTATGATAGGGCGAGTTATGGGTACATGTCATCGCCACAGAACCGTTCACAGTGTACACCCCCACCACAGCCATATCAGGTCACATCCTCACCTACGAGTATGCAACGAGACGCCGATGCACAAATCGACACCTCAGAGAATAATACTGAATCTCCAGATAATGTATCGGAACCAGCTTCTATAGAAGACATCGAACGAATTTTGCAAGGTGATTGAAATTTCCGCAAGAATTTTTGCAAGGTGATTGATTTGTTTTGTTCATTATAATAAATAAGTGTTGATTACAGTATAAGTTGTTTTCCTCTTACCTTAAAGTAATTGTCAATCTTTCTTCTGGCTGAATAGCACGTCGATAATTAGTGTCCCTTTTATATAAACTTATACGTATTAAAGATAGTAACTCATCGAATGTTTTTACTGTCATACGAAAATATTTCTTGAACTTATTTGGATAAAGTCTATATTCGAAATATAAAGTATGAAATTGACCAAGAAAACATCTCTTCAAATTTAAGGGATGTACCCACAATCTCTTCTTTTTATTATTTTCGTCTTCCTCTAGAGCTTCGCAAATGGCAACTATCTGAATGCGAATCATTTAATTGAAATATCAGTAAAACGTCTGATTTAAAAAAAAAATTACGCTAGTTTTATCGTATGGGAACCACGAGTGATCTCAGAGATCGTTTATAAAATACTACGAGCAACTTCAAATACTGAGCTCTTTTATGTGTAGAATAGTCAGCCGCTCAGCGTACGCATCTAGTGTGAACCTACACGAGCCTATTCTTTTGTTCACACATGTAGCGCATCGTACGCTATAGCCTATTGTCGGCTTGGTGAGTACGCGTACTGCAGATTGAGTCGACGTTCACACTGGGGCAGACAGTGAGTATACTCACAGTCAGCGGCGGACAATACGTTTGGTGTGAACAATCCCTTAGGACCCATTTTTCTGGACCGACTGACTGCGGACACGTATCTGCAGTTCCTCCAGCGAGACCTACCAGAGCTACTGCTGGTTATACCTGTGTAGTAACGCAGGTACAGTCCCCGGCACGTAAGTTGGCAAGAGTCGTTAGATGCGCAGAAGTCATATTTTAGGTCCCTTTGGTACGCGCGCGGGACGCGGGGTGTGAGGCAGCGCCGAGCCGAGCGCGCGATTGGTGTTTCAGTAGACCCTTGCCCCTCGCATTGTGTCTACATCCCGTTCGCTCCCGAATACAGTTGCGTGCACAAAATTTGACCCCTTTGTTTTTGTTAAGTTTTGGTTACGAGTTATTGTTATTGTTTTAAATTTCGTTTTTGTTATAAGTTGTTGTTATTGTTATATATTTATTTTTGTTACGAATTGTTGTTATTGTTGTTGTTTTAAATCTATTTTGTTAGGGTTATTACAATGCCGAGACCAAACGTTATTTTACGCAGACAGACCAGAAAAATGGTCTATGATGTCTATTGTTATATAGCGAAAGAAGCTCTTACTGAAAAAGAGACGTTGGAACGGACTGCAGAAGGCACTAAAACGTCAGAAAGGACAGTTAGACGTATAATCCAGGAAGGAAGAAATTCCGAATTCCTCACTGTCTTTAGGACACCGGGAAAAAAGAGGAACAAAACAAAGCCAGTCACAGAGATCGACACTTTCGACCAGTCAGTTGTTAGGACCTGTGTTCACAATTTTCATACAACAAATAAAGAGTTGCCTACAGCTGAAAAACTAAGAAAAAAAACTAAAAGAAGACATAAATTTTAATGGGTCAGAGCGCAGTCTGCGCAGGATTTTAAATAATTTAGGTTTCCGGTGGAAAAAAGCCGAAAACAATAGGCGAATTTTAATAGAAAAATCTAATGTTGAAATATAGAGAAGAAGGTAGACCCATTGTTTACACAGATGAGTCGTATGTTGATTCGTCTCATTCAGGTATGAAATCATTATTATACTTTTTTCTCGCATAAAAAATAATCATTATATCTTTTACTAAAGGTCCTAAAGCATGGTCAGATGGATCTTTGAAGGGACTTAAAAAACCCATTTCGAAGGGCCGCGTGTAGTCATAGTGCATGCTGGATCTGAAGCTGGATTTGTCCCCAATGCGCTACTCCTATTCAAAACTGGAACAAAGTCGGGGGATTATCATGATAACATGAATTTTGCTAATCATCGACTGCGGATGTGATCGCATTACAAACTGACTTACAGCATCTTGAAGTATACTGTCAAAAAAATAAGCTTGATCTCAATCCCAAAAAATGCTCGGTTGTAACGTACTCCCGTGGACGGTCAGTCCTAGCCACAACATATACTCTTGGCGGTCATTTATTACCTAGTTGTAGTACTATTCGTGATCTGGGGGTTCATCACGATTCCAAACTTATTTTTGATAAGCATGTTGATGCCATCGTCGCTAAAGCCTCAAAATCCCTAGGTTTCATAATGCGACTGTCCAGGTGCTTCACACAAGCTAAAACTTTAAAAATCTTATATTGTACTTTTGTCAGAAGTCACTTGGAATACGCATCTGAAATATGGAATCCATGCTATCACAAATATAGTGACCGTATAGAGCGCGTACAAAAAAGATTTATAAAATTTTTATGCTTTCATCAGAGGGTACCGTATCAGTCCAGTGACTATCTCGTACTCTGTAAAAAATATCATCTCTTACCATTGATTAATCGTCGTGAGATCTCTGACTGTATGTTTTTGTTGAAGACGATTCGAAGTAACATAGATTGTTCTGATATTTTGTCAACTTTCTACTTCAATGTTCCCAGCAAGTCCAAAAGGTTCAATCCACCATTACGGGTGCCATTTGCAAATACCAACTACAGACAAAATTCGTACGTAGTGCGTGTAAGTAGGTATTTTAATAGGGTGTGCAAACAGTTCGACTTTGATCTTTTTGAAACAAGTGTGACCTCGGCAAAAAAGTGTTTAACAATGGATTTCTTTAGAGCTTAAATTCTTTAGACTTGTTTTTTTTATTTTTTTATTATTATTATTTTAAATTGTATTTTAGCATCTTGGTTCTCATAGGAAATAACTTGTTGTTAATTTTTAAATATTTTTGGTGATGATCTACCAGAATGTTATTTAACTTTTTATCTTTTGGCATTATTTGGCAGTGTGTATATTTTGTTCCACAGTACATTTATACCAGACAAGCTCTAGACGTGGAGACTTGTAATTGGCTGTCTGACTATCATACTGTTATTTATCACCATTGTATTTAGCTGTAAGTCTCCCAAAGTCTTTAAATAAATAAATAAATAAATAATAAATAATTATACGAAGTGGTTTCGCAACCAGCTGATACCAAACCTGCCTGCAAATTCGGTTTTAATTATCGACAACGCATCGTACCATAATAAGCAGTTCGATCCAGCACCTACATCGAATGCCAAGAAAGCCGACATGCAAAAGTGGTTGTCGGAAAAGGGCATAGCATTCGAAGAAACTATGCTCAAACCCCAACTATACAAATTTATTAAGTTGTATAAAAATCAATACGAAAAATTTAGTATTGACCAAATACTGGCAGAACACAACCATAGTATTCTGCGATTGCCGCCCTACCACCCGGACCTTAATCCAATAGAAATGGCATGGGCGGCAATCAAAGGCTATGTAGCCAGTAAAAATACAAAATGGAATGTGTCACATGTAAAGGACCTAATTAAGGAGAAAGTGGCACTAATGGGCGCCGATGAATGGTCTCACGTTTTCACGTTTTTCACGGTTTTCACGTTTAAAACCTTTTTGGGTGCTGCAAACAAAAATAAATATGCGCAACACTTGCTTGTGTGAAAAACACGAAAACATGAATCTGCTAATTGAATCTCTAAAAAAGAATCATATCATAAAAGAAAATTCGACAACTGACGTCATTAAGAGCATATGCGAAATGTTGCGAAATTTATAACTTGGAATGTCTACAAAGAAAGTGTACTACCTGTAAAAACAGACATCTAATATACCAAGAAATTGATAACTCGGAAAAAGTTTTATATTGGGCCCGGGAAAAACAGAAAAACTCTTACACAAACAATGGAATTGAGAAAACTGCCATCATCGTTGAAAAAGTACGACACCACGTAGAACCGTTAATACTCATAAAACAATTTGAAACTAATCTTCAGCCATTCCTTAATCATTGTGCCAACATTCGTAATCAGACCGATGCAATTAAAGAAATTAAGCAAAGGAGATGTTTGATTTTGGGCTATTTGAAGAAGAGTACATTCGTACACAAATGATTATTTGGGAAGTTTTTTATTGTGTTATCCCTATTTTTAGGGTAGCCATGACAGTTGTGTTTGTCATGTCATGACGTTTGACGACTTTGACAGTTTGATTATGTCTTGGAATCGTTGTGATCGCGCGTGTTGAATTTTATTGGAAGTGATTCGGATTTTTTACTGATTATATTTGATTTGCCACCCGGTTTACTACTGCGGACATTGATTGATTGCTTCTCTGTTGACCCCGGCTTTTTTATATGGTATCCGATTCGCCTGTAATTATTATCCCATCGTGTATGTGATAATCTACCATAAAAAGTTCAGTTTCAGGTATGTCCCCTATAGCCAGTGCATTTACCTATTTGTTGTTTAGTTCAAATGCTATTTCCATGTGATGTTTTCTTCCCTTGTTCCATATTGTAACATATTGTAACTCAAACTTATTCCAGTTTATTGACAATGGCGTGCCTACAGCACCTCTCTAATACACGAAAATGTACAATATTATGATGCTGATGCTATGGGTCCCGAAATAATTTCGGTCATCGAGAGATATCTTGGACATCAAGTAAAAACATTTTATTTTATTTCTACACTGTAACATCTTATATCTTTAAACACTATTTAACCTCTTTCTTGTTTTGTTTTAAGTTCATGAAAATGGAGTAATATGGTCACAATGCTTTGGCAATATAATGCAAGAACTGTCTACTGATAGTGCTCTGGCACATAAAGATCATGAACTCCGGCATCACCATGACAGCAATGTTTGTCAGGTGTAGGACATATTTGTTTCATAGGCGTGCTCACTGTATTTCCGAGGGTGCTGAAAGACAGTACATTGCTGAAACAAATGCTATGAGAGAGGTAAGCATCTCCGTTGTTTTCTTTTTTAAATTCATTTGTATGAATCAAAATGAATGCAGATGTTTCATTATGATCCAAGACAACAATGTTGCAGGAAGAAAAAGAACAGTCAAGGAGAGTTATCCAAATACTATACTTATATACCTATACTATTATTATTATATATCACATTTTTTGTTTTAGATACCCGAGGGTGGCTACGTATAATGCTAATATGTTTTGCTTGTTGGGTACATACTCGGCATACAATACAACAACAAGGAATCATAGCAGCTCCTGCTGTTGATATTAATGTATGTGTACGGTGCCAACGGTCTCTTGACCAAACACGCAGCCACTCCATACCTGAAGGACCTGAACGAACCACAATAACAGCAGCAATATATCCAAGAGAGGTAACATTAGCTACACGTCGCTACACCGAAGGCTAACACACGTGGCTAGTGGTTCCGTGAGAGATGAAATTGCAGCTAGAATTTATCCCAATGAGGTTATATTTTTTTTTTACTAAACTACTATACACAAGTAACGTAACTGTGGACTTGTTAGACTCTAACTAGCAACTATAAGTCAATTGTAAATCGTAGAGCTAAGCCTCACATATCAGTACCAACTTACTATTTCATATATTTAACTATTACCCTTTCTGTTGCCTCTATAAGTAAATTGTTTTCTTGTGTTGTTTCAGTTACCAGAACATGCGCTTCTTTGTTCCAACTGCTGGACACGTGCAAGGGAAAATGTAGGAATGGAGCAAGAAGTTGAACAATTTGATATCCAGCAACCAAGTGCATCAATAACACTTGACGGTTTTGCACACACAAGACAGACAAGTGCTCATTGCTTTGTACCGGCTTGTATCTAAGTAGAATGTAATAGAGTGCCGGAAAATGCAAGAGTATGTAATGAACATAAATCATTGTACAACTGGGAGTTTCTGGAGCAGTATCAGTTCTCTAATAGACTGTGCTAATACATTCACCATAAATGAGATTGTCAATGCCGAGGCTGAGTGTCCAGGATGATGAAATAAATAAATTAGTAATAATATGAGTAGTATGAGTATGAGAGCATAGAAGCACCGACGTCATTCCTGGATGGAATTCTGCGACAGAGAACATGTATGACTTTTTCATTGTAAGTATCATTTTATTGATTTGTAGCTGCATGCTAGGGGCACGGCAATTGATAAGCCAAGCGCTTAAAAGGTTAATAGGGGATGATATTGTAGAACATGAATAAAATAATAAGTCCCAACAAGTTGTTTTATTTATATGTATACATCACATGACCAAGTTCTCATCTTCTTAATGTCGCTAATACTAGAAACTAATTATTATAGAACTTGTTCCAATAATTGTTACTGCCTAGTTGGACCAGAATAGTTTAATTCTTCTCAGCTGTAACTGTGTAATAGGAATAGATAACAACTCTAACAATAACTTGCAGTTGTAAGGTACTGCACAGCTCACTGCTCTCCTACGAGTTATCGATTGATAGGCAATGCAATATAGAGTGCAGCATGGGTTAATGCCCTGGCATATTGGGCGCTTTGAATAAACGCCGGATAAATGACCATAAACGCCCAATAAATGCCTTTTGCCTGGGCAAAAACTTTAACAGAACTTTAATTAAATTTTTCATTCAAATAGCTATATTTGAGTGTGCGGAAAAGGTAAATTCACAAAAACATATTGTATTATAGCTAATATATTGCAATAAACCAGAAATTGATATAATAAGGTTAAGAGTATGCTTTACCTGTTAAGGATGATGCGCAGTGGTTGCCCGCGAAATTCAATTTTTTTTGGGTTTTTTGCAATTTTGCAGGTCCGTGTCAGGTTGTATCTTGATCAATGTATGAGTCGTTAGATTTTGTTCGTTTGACGACTCTGCACTGCACGAAATCTAACTTAGAGAGATATATTGATGATTTTTATGGTTAAAATTATAGAAATACATATGTTTTATTTCCGCGACACGGACCTGCAAATTGCAAAAAACCCAAAAAAAAACGTATTTCGCGGGCTACACAGCGCAATCACCTTAAGCGAGCGTTTCATTCACAGTGCTAAACGAAATCGTCTTACTACAGAAAGAGCAGCTCAAATGACATCTTTGACATACAATTGGAATTTAAGGCCCTGGTTCCAAGCTTGGTTTAGCTCGGTGTGTAAGTGAAATGGCTTTATGGCTGTCTAGTTTGACGCACGAGATAGAAGATTCTCACGCGCACCGGAATTATGTCGTAAAAGTGCAAATAAAATCGTATAAAATTAGAAATTAACTATTTAATGAAAAGTAATCCATCACTGGATGCAGTTTGGAATTTGACATTTCATGGTATATTTTTAATTATAATTATAATTGCTAATGAAGGGATAAACAGCTTTTAAAGATTATTAGGAGGTATGTTTAAAGATTTTTTTGGTGCATTAAAGTAGGTATGTTTAATTATGTTTTGGCTTCCATCACTGTATGCGAAAAGGACTTGAAAATATCATATTTTTTTTACATGTCAAAATTATTTACGGTTTATGAGATAGAGTCTGTCAAGCGAGTCGTGTCCACGACCATTTAGCTGATTTCTTATAGTGGCAATACTATTATCTGTCAAACGGATTGTCACAACTTCTGTTCTACTAAGCTACAGCATTTTGATACTTTTAGCTCAATTATCTAATTTGTATTAATGGACATATTAAGAAGAATGGAAAAGAAATATATTTAATGGAAAAATGCACAGATCACACTATTAATGAAGAAAACAAATATAAAGTAGGGACAGGATAACCGACACGGAGTTGGAACCCTTCAGTGATTTCTCTTATGAAGGCATTGAATTTCTAGATTCTGATTTTAGTTCTAATTGTGACTATTATACAGTGTTATTGGTAAAACACCAGCAACCTATTAAGGGGTCATTGTACTCATCATTATGAACAACTTTTACTAAAAAATCAGCTGTTTACTACATTTATTTACATCAAACTCGTCAAAATGTAGGGAGCAGCTGATTTTTATTTCGCGATTTCAGGTTTGGTCCCATAGTAAAAGTTGTTCATAATGATGAGTACAATGACCTCTTAAGAGGTTGCTGGTGTTTTACAAATATTCCTGTATACAGGGTGTCCGGTAAAGAATGGATAACCTTGGAATAGCATATTACAGACATGAAAAAATACAAAAAAAAATATCCCCAGTAGTAGGTACTGTGAGGGCTCGAACCACACAGCGGGAGATAGCGGATAGCTAGGGCTCCGCGTAGGACCTAGGGAGTGAATTATAATTTTATTTCTATTTTAATATAGCGGGCTTCAGCCCCATTTCTTCTGTACACTACTGTCTTTTATTATAAAGTAGTTAGCCTCCCGCTGTGTGGTTCGAGCCCTCGCAGTACCTACTACTGGGGATATTTTTTTTTGTATTTTTATTAAGAACGGCCATCATGTCTGTAATATGCTATTCCAAGGTTATCCATTCTTTACCGGACACCCTGTATATACCTACATTGAAATGCACTTTTTTAATTTATCCCAAAGAATTTTTTTATCTTCAAAAATTCAAGTATCAAACATGTTTTCAGCGTACTATATCAGTGTTGACACCTGTAAGATTTTTGAATTTGCCGCCTTTTTCATGGGACACGACTCCCTTGACAGACTCTACACAGCTTTAAAAAACCACCTTTTTGATCATTTCAGGAAAGCAATGATCCATCTAAAAGTATCCAAGGACTGAAGCTATCTACATTGTATTGAGCGATTTCATTACCTATTATTAGTTTACGTAATCGCTATCAAATTTGTGGCGGAGATCGGCCGTCGACTTAGAGAGAGGGGCGGTGACCCACGCTCTAGTTCTTTCCTGGTGCAGAGGCTAGCCCTGGCAATTCAGCGCGGAAACGCTGCAAGTGTCATGGGCTCCTTTGCGCCGGGAACGTCTAGGGACTTTTATTGACGTAAAGTTTTTTGTAAACTTTTTGAATGTTTTAATTTTAATTTTACTGTGTGTGTGTGTGATTTATATTTTATTGTTTACGTAATAGACAGCAAAATCAAGGCAAAATTATAATTATAGGACCACGATGATGGTAAAAATTGACAAACATTTATTTTATTTTATTCGGAAGTCTTACAGCTTACGAACATACATACTATATTACTTATGATTATTGTAGTATCAAAGCCAATTACAAAACTTCACTTCATTTTTCATTTTACGAGAGTTAAAATTATATTTTCTACAATTACGTATTCGAATTTTCAACTGTGATTTTTTTAACAAGACTGATTATCCTATGACTGAATATTTCATTAAAATTTTAATTTACAAAATACCTACTGACATTAAGTTTCATTTTAAGTTAAGTTCCTGCTCTATTTTTTACAAAACAAAGTTATTCATTTTTATGCCCAGTGATCGGGCATTTATTTGGGCGTAAACTCATTTATGCCCAATATGCCAAGTTTATGCCCATTTAGTCCATATTTGTTTTTGCCCTCGACCCATCTCTAAGTGCAGCTGAAGAAAATAACATTCAAGCCTTCGTTTCTCGCTCCTCCTCTTGACACTGATATAACCAATCTCTTAACTGCATGAATGGGTAATATAAGATTGCTGCTGCAATCGAATAGAGTCCTGTAGTCCTATTTAATTATCACTACACAGTATAAAACAAAAGGTAGACATCAGTTAAGTGTCATCTGTCATTGTCGAAATGACATTTCGCATATTGCTGATCCACCATTATGTATTTTGTGTTGCTCTCCTTGATCGAGTTAATTTTATTCTACAATTAAACGAAGTCAAATCATAGAAAATTAACATTAAAAAACGGTTAATAGATTGTATAGCGATATTTACATATAGTGTACACAGTACTAGCCCAGGCTCCATACATTTATAAAACATATCCTTTTACCGAGAATGACTGTCTTATACATATGGATTTTAGCGAAAATTACAGTGCTAAATATAATTCTGAAATTCAGTCGGTACACTTTGGTGGTAGTAGAAAGCAGTTTACTCTACACACTGCAGTTCTTTATTTTAATATTGAAGGTCACACGACAAAAACCCAATGTTTTTGTACTATAAGTACATCTTTACGACACGATGCTGCTGGAGTGTGGGCATAAGTACATCTTTACGACACGATGCTGCTGGAGTGTGGGCACATCTGATTCCAATTTTGACTGAAATAGAAAAACAGTACCTTTGGTTCAAAATATTTACATAGTTTCTGATTCTCGTTCTGGACAATATCGTAACAAAAAAATATTTTACATAATGTCTCGACTTTCGATCTACATTTCTTCAATTAACAAAGTAGTTTGGAATTATTGCGAATGCGGTCACGGCAAAGGTGCTCCAGATGGCGTTGGTGGACTTTTAAAGAGAACTGACTGACTAACTGACCAATACGTTGCATTACAGAGTGACATTCCTGATCTTGATGCATTTGTGAATGCTTTGAAGTCCTCTGTCAAGGGCGTTAAAATAGAACTCGTGGAAGATTATCAGATCACTGAAAAGGACTGGTTACTACCTGACAATTTGAAACCTTTCCCAGGTACTTTAAAAGTCCACCAAGTTGTGTGGACTGCAGAATCAGGCAACCGTTTAGCATTGCGTCGTTTATCTTGCACAAATATTGAATGTCTTAACAATGTCAAAGAATGCTCATGGTAATCACTTAGGATTTTATGACTTTTCAACTAAACCCCAGATATCAACTCCTCTTGAACACTCATCAAACTGCACTAAAACTACACCTAAAACTTGTATCCGTAAAATGCGTCCAGTCGAATTAACTGACTATCCAGCCAGCAGCTGTATCTCAGTTTGATAGTATAATTTTAGAAACTTATGATTTTAAAAACTTAAACTGTAGTGGTGCTACAAGTGTACCATCGTGCTCATACTTATGTAATGTTGACTCTGAAGTTTTAAAAGAGTTGGAAAAACCTGGTACTTTTGAGGAAAACCATACAAAAACATCAAAAAAACCAGATATAGACTTAAGTAGTGATTCAGATGATAGTTTGTCTATATTCAACTAATAAATCTAGAAAAAAAACTATTTTCTTTACCCTAATTGATACTGATACTGATGATGATCAAATTTAAATTTTTAAGTACCTCCTTATCTGATTAAATATAATTTTGCTTAATTTCATAATAAATAATTAAGACTGCCAAAAAGTTCCTAAATGTGATTTACTTACGTATAAAGATTAGTGTAAGTTAGCAGTAAGTTAAACTTGAAAGGCTGAATTCCTAGTGCCATATACTCACATTGTGTTCTTAGGTTAATAAGAGATAAGATATACCTGAAAGGTTTTAAGAGTATCTAGATGATTGTGTTTTTAGTACTTGTTATTTTGAAAATGCATCTTACTTGCTACAGATCACAATATACGTTTTCTGAAGAAGCTATGTATTTTGTTTTGTCAAGAAAATGTATTGAAAACAATAATTGGCGCCAAAATACGTTCAAATATAATCTTAATGTTTCGGGAAGACGGTTAAAAGTCTGCAAAAAAATGTACTTAAATACTTTAGATTTAGGAGAGTGGTCTGTTCACAATTGGACTGAAGATGTAAAGAAAAGTTTGCCAGAAGGACCTCCTAATAAAAGAAATATCAATACAAAAACTGTTGAAGAATTTGGAAGACATTATGTTAAGGAATTTTTGAACGAATTACCGAAATTAGAATCTCACTACTGTCGCAAGTCGACAAGCAAATTATATTTAGAACCTTTATGGCAAAGCAAACAAAGTTTATTTAGAGAATACCTAAAAAGATTAACAGATACTGGAAAATTAGAGTTTAAAGTATCCAAGAAAATATTTTTGGCAGAATTTGAATGTTTGTTCGCGCATAACTCCGTCGCTTGCCAACCGATTTGAATTTTTTTTTTTTTTTTTGTTGGAAAGGGTATACTTTCCAAATGGTCCCATTTTTGTCAAAATCCAGTTCTGATGATGGGATACTGGAGAAATCGAAGGAACTCTTCAAATATTATAGGCACACCTATAGCGATTTGGGTATTTTTTATAGTAGCTCGTGCATTTGCTCTCGGAAAGCACCACTTGGTGAAGTGGAACTGATGATGAAGACCACAGATGGCTACCGGAACTACTCAATGATAAATATTTCACGGGTTGCGATTCGATTACTTTAATATGGTTGCTAAGCAATTTCCGCTCGTCACACAATGCGTGTGGTGAGTGGTTGTTGAGGAGTTCTCCTGGTTCTTACCAGCAGAACTACTCAACAATTAACGTCCCAGAATCGGGAAAAGCAATATTTTGTAACATGTGATGAACAATTGACATGGGACTATTGTAACATATACAAATTATAAACAGACTGTTGATTTATTTGATTTAATTATTTACAAAAATCAATCTTTAGACGATTCTGTAATAATCGATATGTCGTAGGTACTTACTTATTATATAAATACTACCCACCATTATTATTACTTCACTTCTCGTTTGCGTCTTGAGCAAGATGGACGTATAAACTTCCTAGTGACTTTCAATTGGCTAATAATAATCTTTATATTTTAAAAAGCCCATAACTCGTTTTATTAAAGTGTTAGAACCTAGATTTCCTACAGGTTATGGGCCCAGGTTACGTTATTACTGCAATATAAGTCATAAAAAAGATGCAGCAAGAGCAGAAAAAACCCGAGACAATAATTTAACTGAGTTTATACTTTTGATTTACAGGCTATTCTACTTTCACCATCACTGAAAGCTTCAGCACTGTATTATAAAACAAAGCTTAAAGTGCATAACTTTACCATTTTTGACATCCAAACTAAGGATGCTTTTTGCTTCATATGGAATGAATCAGAGGGAGGCGTTAATGCTGACGAATTTGCTAGCATCTTGCATCATTTTATCTACAAGCACGTTACTGAAAATATAAAGCACGTTATATTTTGGAGTGACGGCTGTACGAATCAAAATCGTAACGCTATATTATCTAATTTGCCCGCGGCTTCGCCCGCGTGAATGTCGGAAAATACGCCACAGGAACAAAAATATTGAGATAGCTTCTGCCCACAACTTCTTCCGCGTAAAATTTCATGCTCCCCCAACCCACCCTGTCGCATCGCATTGCCTTCCAGGGCTATTACATCGTTTTCGCTTAGCGTTCCTTCTCACTTTTTTTTGCTCGGCACTTAAGAGTTCTAGTGTGATGTTAAATACACCTATAGCCTTCCTTAAGAACTGGGCTATGAAATGCAAAAATAATTATTAAAGTCCGACTGGTAGTTCCAGAGATTAGCACGTTCAAACAAATAAAAAAAGCGTGTGTGTCAGCTCCGTGGCACGACTGGAGTTTACTGCTGTTTTTTGTGTCGTTCCGAGTTTCCGACTTTATATTTTATTCAGTAATTTCTGTCGGGCTGGGTTTCTTTAATGAATCAGTGCTATACAAAAAGCAACTTTAATGTGTAAAGGCACTGCTCCCTCTTCCCCCTAATCTCCCTTTCACCCCTCCTCTCTCCCTGACCCCTCCCCTTCCCACCCTCTCACACTCCCCCTCACTGCACCGTTTCACGCCCCTCACCCTCTCCATCCCCCTCTCTCTATCACCCCCTCACCACATCACTTTCCCGCTAACCTCCCCGCCCCCTCACACCTCTTCCCCGCCCCCTTTTCCCTTCTCCACACCGTACCCCTCACTATGCTCTCCTATCCCTCGCCCCCCTCAGCCTCCTCCTCACCACCCCTCCCTCTCTCACCACACCCTCCCCTTCCCGCCTTCCCTCCTCACCACCCTCTCCCCTTCCCCTTTCCCTCCTCACCACCCCCTCCCATTCCCACCTTCCCCTCTAACCTTCCCTCTGGGGAAAAAACTATTAATGACAAACTTTATTACTTGCTTAGGCAAGTTACACCAATTTTTGAGTTAAGCCCCGCAGTAAAAACTTTGCGCGAGAATTGCCTTCCGACCTGTAAAATTGACTACCCCACACGTAATTCGTAATTTTTGGTTTCAAGTATAAATACTGAGTTTTGAGTAAACCGGAACGCGCGTTAAAATTCCTACATACAAACTTTGAGACCCCCGCAATCCCTACTGTGGGGGTAGTTTAGAAAAACTAAAAACAGAAACTTTATAGTTTACTTAGATAAATATTCATGCCAAGTTTCAAGTCTATTAACTCAAGGAATAAGATTTTTCATACAAACTTTGGACCCCCGTTTCACCCGCTTAGGGGTTGAATTTTGAAAAATCCTTTCTTAGTGCACCCTTAGACCTCATAAGGAACCTACGTGCCAAATTTGGAATCTGTATCTATTTGGATTTTGGAGCTAGTGCTATGCAAGCTATTGCAGCAGTTTTTCCAAAAGCAAAAACGCAGGGGCGTTTATTTCATTTTGCTAGAGCTTTTTGAGAAATGCTCAGAAAACTTACACATCTAGCCCCTCAAGTCTTAAAAAATCGCCTCATCTGAGGGCTCACGTAAAACGGTGTATGGCACTTTCTCATCTACCTCAAGACTATGTGAATGATGGATGGCTCTATAACTTAGGGGAGAGTGAGAGGGACCCCACAATTGATTCCTTCAATGTTTATTTTGAACGAACATGGTTGCGAAACAAAGCATATTTTTCAAAGAAATGGTGTTTCTATCACAAAACTAATAATTCAGTTGAAGCCTGGAATGCAAGGCTCAATAAAATGGTAACACCCAAACCAAACATTGTTGTCCTTTTAAGGTCACTGCAGAAAAATTCACGGCATTATTTGGGTATTTTTAAAAAAACGGGTACATATACATACGGCTCCCTCACTGAACTGCTTCAAGAATCGACTGGACAGATTAAATATCTCCAAGCTATTTGATACACACGCATTAGCTAATTAGCTGCTAGTGTGTTTGACCAAAATAATAATAACAATAATAATAACAATAATTCTGGCAACACTAGCAAGTCAACACGCGTCAAAATTTTCTTATATCGCATTTTACTTATTTATTTATTTCCTCAACAATATAAAGTATCAGAAAGCACGAAAACTACAATAAAACCTTTGGAAAAATATGAATATATAAATAAAGAACGACAAAATGAAAAAAACAAATAATAGTAGTAAAAAAACCAAGAATGACGTTTGTCAAGATTGGCCTACAAATCTAAGCCTAATAAGATGATTGATGCGATGTAGATGATGCAAACAAGAGCCAAAACACGAATACAGGCACACCCACCATCTCCGGACTCGTCGCTCAGCTCCGCCTCACAGCCGGTACGCGCCTCAACCGTGAGCGCTGTGTCACCGGTCGCTGCAGTTGCGTCGAGCTCGAGCGACGAGTTTTTCTCCCCACCGTCGTCACCAACACCACCACGGCGGCGAGGAAGAGGACGGCCACCAGCGGGCTTGGGACCTCGAGGCCAACCGGCCCCGAACAGGGTCCCCGCTGCCGGTGGAAATGTGTCGCGCATGCGATGGACCCAGTCCATAAATGAAAATGTCATGCGCGCATATTATGGGGCTACAGAGGGAGGAATTAACCTTACAGCGTATCGAGGACGGATGCTCTCTCTGTTTCAGGTGCTTGAACCTGCCGTCAACGTCTCGGCCCAACGATTGTCGGATCAGGTGCGCGTCATCCAACACAATCATAGGTTGGATAACGCTACACTTGATCGGCTGCGCTCGGAAATGCAGAGTAGCTCTGCTAGTAACCCTCCCCCATCCCAGCATGTCATGCATGTGCCTGCCGAGATTCCACTGCGAGCAAACCAGCGTGATGAGGAGGAGAATGCCAGAGCTATATCTGCAGACAACCTATGCAATGTGGAAATAAGGAGCGCTCTGGAGGATGCGATCCGTGAGTACCGGTTCACATCACCTGACCTTAGGCCACGACTACCACGTTTGCCCATGAATAAAAAAAACAGAGCACTGGTGTGTGCTCTGGATGCGCTGTTACCAAATTTTATTGAAAGCAGCGCAGATCTTTGCGATACACACTCAATCTTGTATTGCACGGCTGTTGCGGCATGTCGTGTAGCTTGTGTCAAATTTCCAAACACTGACCGAGCTACACGGCCAAAACCCGCTGCACCAGCCTGGCAGTGCAGGATTGAGCGTCGTATTAATGAGGCCAGGGTACTCATCGGGAAGCTCATCTGCTTCAGGGAAGGCAATACACGCCCAAGGGTGATGCGCTTTGTGAGACGGGCGTTCTCGGGAACTAATGTTAGTCCTCAAGAATATGTATCCCGTGTCACAGAGCGCATCGACTTTCTGAAGCAGAAAGTTTATGCATGGGCAAACCGTATTCGTCGGTATAGGCGAAGAGTGGATCGGTATTCTCAGAACCGCATGTTCCAGAGTGATGAAAGGTGGGTATACAGAGCATGGGAGCGACCCATTCCCACTCAAGGTGTGACTGACGTGCGTCCACCAGATAATGAGACCATGAGTGCTTTTTGGCGAAGCATTTGGTCGGTGCCTGTCAGTCACACTGAAGGTGATTGGATGCGTATTGTTGAGCAGGCGTGTGATTCAATACCAAACATGGATGCTGTTACCATTAGTCCTCTGGATGTGGCCTGTGCAGTTCGTCCGTTGCCTAACTGGAAATCTCCAGGGCCGGACGGACTGCACAATTTCTGGATTAAATGGCTACAAAGGTCACACGCCTGCTTAGCCTCGCAATTCCAGTCATCTTTAGAGACTGGGTCGCTACCACTGCTCTTTACGACAGGAGTTACCCACCTGCTCCATAAATCAGGTAGTACAGCGGAACCTAAAAACTATAGACCAATAACTTGTTTACCGACGGTCTATAAAGTCCTTACGTCCATTCTTAGAGCAAAAATTGCACACCATATTTATAATAATTCGATTATGTCTGTGTCTCAGAATGGATGTAGGAATGGGTCCCGCGGTACTAAGGAGCTGCTCCTTATAGATATGACCATAAGCCAACAGGTTCGTAGATCCCGGAAGGATCTGTCGACATGTTGGATAGATTACAAGAAGGCCTATGACTCGGTGCCACATACATGGCTCATTAGGGTGCTGGAGTTGTACAAAATAGACGCAACTCTACGCACCTTCCTGATGTCGTGTATGGGGCAGTGGAAGACGGTCCTTCTCTATCCAGGATGTCGACGGATCCCAGGGATCGATGAACCAATCAGGATTGAGCGGGGAATATTTCAGGGCGATAGTTTGAGTCCGCTTTGGTTTTGCTTAGCCCTGAATCCTCTAAGCACACTGCTGGAGGATTCAGGTCTGGGCTATCGGTTGAGAAGAGGTGGTCAGGTAATATCTCACCTCCTTTACATGGATGACTTGAAACTTTTTGCCCCCAACAATTTGCGACTGATGGAGTTACTGAAGGTAACAGAAAACTTCAGTAGCGCCATCAGGATGGAATTTGGTGTGGACAAATGTGCAGTCATGCATGTAAAGCGAGGGGAGATTATGGAATCCGTGGGAACCCAACTCTCGGATTCCATACACCTTAGATCCCTCTCCTCAACCGAAACCTACAAGTACTTGGGTATGTCGGAAGCGTTGGGCATCAATGTTGCTGACATGAAGCAATCGTTGAAGGAGCGCTTCTTTGGCCGCCTGAAGAAAGTATTTAACAGTCTTCTATCAGGTGGAAACAAGGTGCGCGCCTTCAACGGTTGGGTCATGCCGGTTTTGATGTACTCTTTCGGCGTACTCAAATGGACTCAGACCGAACTCGACGCCCTGGATAGGAGGGTCCGTACGCTGCTGACTGCGTATCGAATGCATCACCCACGGTCATCGGTAATGAGACTGTATATCCCGCGAAAGTGTGGAGGTCGAGGCTTTTTAAATGCTAAGACCCTCCACAATCGCGAGATATGCAGTCTCAGGGAATATTTCCTAGAAGCCGACGTGGGGATGCATCGAGATGTGGTCGCGGTGGACAAGGGCCTCACCCCACTCTCCTTGGCGAAAGAGAACTGGCGCAAACCTGCAGTACTTGATACTAACGATCGTAGGGAAGTATGGCAAGGCAAAGAGCTTCACGGACGCTTTTTCCGGGCCCTCCATGGGCCTGATGTAGACTTTTTGGCGTCTGTATCCTGGCTACGTTTCGGCGACCTCTTCGGGGAAACCGAAGGTTTTGTGTGTGCAATTATGGATGAAGTTATCATGACGAATAATTATCGAAAATACATTGTCAAAGACGGTACGGTTGACATCTGTCGGGCATGCCACCATCCCGGTGAATCAATCCGACATATTGTTTCCGGTTGTTCTCGTCTTGCTAACGGCGAATACTTGCACAGACACAATCTAGTGGCTAGGATTATCCACCAGCAACTTGCCTTGCAGTACAACCTTGTGGAGTCCGAAGTGCCATATTACAGGTATGTGCCCGACCCAGTTCTCGAGAATGGCCAAGCCACATTGTACTGGGATCGATCTATCATCACAGACAGGACTATTGTAGCCAATAAGCCTGATATTGTGGTGATAGATCGACGAGAGCGCCGTGCAATTATTGTTGATATCGCTGTCCCTCATGACGAGAATCTCGTGAAAGCTGAGAAAGATAAAAAAATTAAGTATCTTGACTTAGCACACGAGGTTGTCGACATGTGGGACGTAGACTCTGCAATCATTGTACCGATAATCGTTACGGTTAATGGCCTAATAGCACAGAGCCTCGATCAACACCTCAGGAGGCTCTCATTGCGCGGCTGGATCAAGGGCTTGATTCAGAAAGCAGTACTCCTGGACACGGCACGCATAGTGAGGAGGTTCCTCTCTCTAGAGCCCTGACCACCGGTAGCTTGGACCTTGTTCCCGATATCGGTGGGCTACTATTTTTATATTTTTAAATGTTTTTTTTTTAATTTTTGTTTTTATAAAAATATTTAAAAATATAAATGATATGTACATAAATGAAATAAATAACAATAATAATATCCCCACCGCAGTATCTCTACGTTGACGTCGTGGTGGGGCTTGCGCGCTCCGAACTCTAGGTCTGTGCCGGTAGAGTTTACTTTGCCGAAACAGGTCTAGGGTGAGGAGCCAGACCAAGAGAGATACAAAAACCGGCAGGGCAGCATGTGGCGAGCTGTTGGGCAGTAGTAACCCCACGGACCCTATCTCCCGGGAGAAGTCTTGTTCCTCACCTCTGGCTTGCCTTTATTGGCCGGCTGGAGTGAGCACTGATGAGGAACAGAGCTCCCACCTCATTCTTGCCTTTATTGGCCGGCTTGAGTGGAGATTCGCAAGAGCAAACATGCTCGGAGGAAGGAAGTATTCCAGTAAGTGTTTGTAGGGATCTTGACCATCTTCCGGGCTCTGGGATTGTTCTGAGAACCGTGGAATACCTCTCCACTCCTCAAGCACCTCACGACATGTTGCCCCCTTGTCGCTACGTCACTATGTGCTAGCGACCGTTTCCGGGGGCCCATTATTGAGTGTGCAAGTCACCCCCTGCTATTTATCTGTGTATAATGCTGCCTGCTATTTATCTGCTGTGCAAAGCTGTTGATATAGAATATATTTAATGTAATGATTTAGTGAATAAGTCGTTGGTGTGTCAATAAATAAATAAATAAAAATAACATTGGTCAGGCAGGGGACATAGTTCTACCATAGTTCAAGGTACCCGATCCACTATAGCCACCCAAACCCATAGCCCAATATGTTTTGTTTCCATGATCTGCAATAGTCCTGCACAAACCGGGGGTTGTCCTTGGGTGCACTTGCATAGTGCATACAGGGGTAATCGTCGGCTGGTGCCTTCTCAACATTTAAAAGTTGTCTGTGGGGCCTCTGCGAGTTGGCTTCGGCCCCTCGTATGCCTTCCAAAGGTCCGGGACCCCAGGGTCCCTAGATATGTCAAAGACAAAAGAATACTAATAATAATATCGAAAAAAACCAAAGAATGTAAACGATCCCAAAAAAAATTGAGCGCGTTCTGCGAGAATTACTGGATAGAGAAATCTAACTAAAATTATTAATTTTTTAAGGCAGCCCCCAATTACCAATGTGTGTTAAGAAATCGATTTTGATAAGGATAAAGATTTGATAAGGGTAAAATTTATTTGTTTTTTAATATGTATTTTTTAAGAAATAATTTACGTTTATTATTAAAATGTTGATTTGACTACTTAAATAGACTTGTTTTTCTTAAATATTCCGATATATTTATATGTATATACAACATGTGCCGGAATTAACGCACAACCTCATATGGGGTTATTGTACTCATCATTATGAACAACTTTTACTACCTATATGACCAAACCAGAAATCTAAAAAAAAATATATTATATAATATGTAAATGCTTGTACCTGCATATATATATTGTATACTTAATAATATATAAGCCATTTTAAGCCACCCTTCGCTTGATTGAAAGCAAAACAGATGTGGGCCCAGTTTATCACTATCAAATTTTAAAAGGGGTAACTGGTCCGCGGTCCCATAGTGGGCCGAATGACCCCTAACCCATGGCCGCAGCCAATAAACCTTAGGGTTCTCATCGCACATGTGGCAATCACATGGCAAGGCAATTTAGGCAAGCAGCTTAGCAGGGCGCGTGGCAAGCAGGCCAGCGTGAATTAAGATAATGATTATGCGGTGACACATGCGATGATACAAAAGGTTCTCGGTAAATGTTAGGTTACCAAGAACATATATTACCGGCAGCCATGTTTAGAGGTTATAATTACACAGAATAGGACATGTCTACCGGGACACAGATTTAGCACAAGAACACAATTAAGCACTCAACCTAATCAGTGGGGTTCAATATAAGGTTGGCGTTGCCGGGGAAGAAAAGGATGGACCCGGACTCTCAGATGTCTTACATAGCCTTCGAGATGCCATAGTGTAGTGACAGCTGCATATCATAGAGGTACCATAGATAATAGTCGAGTATAGTATGTATTCGACTATTATGCTACAGTCTGTAGAGCTGTTTACCGATGATTCCCGATTCGGTTTCTATCGCGCGATTCGCGAAGAGTACGTGTATGGCGAGTTCCTGTCGTTCCTGTCGTAAAAGCCGTCTGCAACACCCTCAGGAAGTCCATCTATACCACGGCAGGGCAATTATGGTTTGGGCGGGAATTTGTGTTGGTGGAAGAACAGACCTCGTTTGGATCAGAAACACCATAGCCGCTGAAAAATACCGTAACCAGGTGTTAGTACCAATAGTCTACCCTCATCGACTACAAATGGGCCAAGAATTCACGCTCATGCACGACAACGCCCGTCCGCACACAGTGCGAGTGGTGACCAGCTGGCTGCAGGAGCACGACGTGTCGGTCTTAGACTGGCCCGCGCAATCACCAGACCTGAACCCCATAGAGCACGCGTGGGACATGCTCCAAAGAAGGGCTTTGAAGAATTTTCCTGCAAACATTGCGACTGAAGAGAAACTTTTTTGATATCTTAGCAGGACCTGGGCAAATATTGTACTGTTTGGTGTTCGGGAGACAAATCAAAGGAGTGTCTTGCTCAAAGTACAAACGTTTAATGACACAACTTACATGCTAAGTACAATTACATAGGGAGGATGTGTTACTCTCACTATACCTCCCCCGTTATTTTTTAGAAAAAATAAAAAGTTTTTTTTTTGTAGTGTTAAGATTTAAGTGCTACTTACATTGAGTTATATAACTAGAGAAGCAAACCTCATTAAAATGTGTAAAAAAAGTATAACCACTATTTAAATGCGACGACGTAGCTTTGAAACCACTAAACATTTAAAAGGAAACATATATCTCTCTCACTTACACAAGTCGCAAGAACAATACTGTCGCTTAGATTAGACAAAGACCGCAATATAAAAGTGCAATGGCGGGATGGGGTTGCCTACCCATGCGAAATTTTACCCAACTTTTTAAACGTTAAAAAAAAAAACGTAACGTTTAAACGGTAAACGTTAAATTATTTTTTAAGTATGTGAATTATGTATTTCTTATTACATAGATGTGTATTAGAAGGTTATATGTAATGAAAATAATCAAGGCATTTTCTTTTTGAACATTTTTTATTTCCTTTAGTTAATTTTCATACGTATAATTTACATTTTTAAATATTAAAATATAAAAACATTAAAAAATATTAAAAATAGTAGTCCACCGGTATCGGGAACAGGGTCCAAGGTACCGGTGGTCAGGGCTGCTTAGAGAGGAACCTCCTAACGATACGTGCGGTGTCCAGAAGTATCGCTTTCTGGAGCAATCTTCCTTAATCCAGCTGCCTAACGAGAGCCTCTTCAGGTGTTGATCGAGGCTCTTGGCTATTATGCCATTAGCCGTCACGACTATCGGCACAACGATTGCTGTATCACATCCCACATGTCGACAAACTCGCGAGCCAGGTCAAGATACTTAATCTGCTTATCTTTTTCAGCTTTCACGAGGTTCTCGTCATGCGGGACCGCTATATCAATAATCATTGTGCAACGCTCTAATCGATCTATCACCACTATGTCTGTCTTATTGGTAACAAAAGTCCTGTCAGTGATGATAGATCGATCCCAATACAACGTAATATTGCCATTTTCGAGAACTGGGTCGGGCACATACCTACTGGTACTTTCAATTCCACAAGACTGTATTTCAGAGCAAGTTGCTGGTGGATAATCCTGGCTACAAGTTTGTGCCTATGCAAGTAGTCTCCGTTAGCCAGACGAGACCAGTCAGAAATAATGTGACGGATTGATTCCCCCGGACGGTGGAATGCCCGACAGATGTCAACCGTGCCGTCCTTCACAATATATTTCCGGTAGTTGTTCGTCATCATAACTTCGTCCATAATCGCAAAGACAAAACCTGCGGTTTCCCCAAAGAGTCAGTTTTCTATAAGTACTTTTCTTTTTGAAGGTTTTTTTAATTCTTCCATGAATTGCACTGTTTCATCATTTACATTTAGCTGCATTTCGTCTTCTTCGCTCAACATACGTTTTTTTCAGTTCCTCTATCGTTTATTTTTTTATTTCTAGTCTTTTATCGTTTATTTTTTTAATTTCTAGTCTTTTATTTTTTGTGATATATTTTTTTCCTTTTCTTAGTCTTCTAGCCGATAAATTTTTCAAACGGTGAATTATTTTCCTCATTTTGGGCTTTCGGGGCGTTTCAGTTATTTCGACTATCTCTTCGTCGGTTTCCACAGCATCCACATCCATATTTTCTTCTTCTGAAAGCTCCACCTGCTCTTTAGAATAACGGTTGTCCTGAAAAATATACAATTTATTGTAGGCAAAACAGCTCTTTACAATCTAAAAACTAAGTTGAAAAAAACATTCAGTACACAATGTAGTTTGAGTCGATATAAACTAATTTGTTGCTGTGGTAGTTCAATGAGAAGGCATTTTTTGTTGGCATTACCTATAATTTTATAATATTAATTGCCGCATAAAATTATTACTTACAATAAGCATTACAATTGCTTGATTGGACAAATAAACATGGCCACATTCGCTTTTTGGGCCTATTTTATCTTATTCACGGAAGTGCTTCAAACAAATGACAGTAGATTTAGTAGGTAGCCAGTCAGTCTCTTTTCTCAGCAATCGGATTATTGATTGAGAAAATTGATTGCATCTTTAGGTACTCTGGAACATTGTTAATTATTATTAAAAAATATTTAAAATCGCTTATTCCATAAATTAAAAACTCCCACAAATGTGGGAAACTAAAACATAGTTTTTAGTTGTAACACTGATCATGATTAAAAAAAAATCTACATTTATTTATTTTACTGCGTTTTTACGATGATATAAACACAGAAACAATAAACTTACGTGTGAGAAGTAATTCCGGTAGTTTTTGTGATCTAGAATCGCATTCTTTCATTACGCATTTACCCGTTTTGGCGATATTTTTTGTCGCGTGTCACTCGGTTCACCTCGGCTGCCGTCATACAGAGCACTGAACTGACGTTAGCTACGCATACGGCCGTGGCCGTATGTCCAGTGGCAACGCCTTGGCGCGGTAATTGCTAATCTAGTGTATATATATCAATGGCTACTTAAGTCTAAAAATAAAAAAATTAAATATAAAAATTAACAATGAACCATTTTTAAAATAATATGAAAACTTAATTGCTTAATTGGCTATACATAGCCATTACTATTATAGTGCTCCTTAACTTTAATCCACTTACTGCTATTACATACTTATTTTGGCTTTTGGTATAATTTTGTACGGTTTTTGTGTATAATGTCTTCTTTTCCTTTTATTATTATTTTACATTTGGAAATAAATCTTGTAAAACATTATAAGGACCTGAATACACTGGTTTTGTTAACTTATTACCCGACTCGTTCTTTACTAATATCAAATCATCTTTCTTATAAGTTACTGGATTTACATATTGATCAAAGTTACATTTTCTAAGTTCTTTACTTTTAATTAAATTTTGTCTTGCATCAGACTGAGATTTTTGCAAACGGTATTTTAGTTCTAAATGGATAAAACCATTCTAAATGGATAAAACCATTATATCTGTATTGTATAATGTTTATAGGTTATAATTACACAGAATAGGACATGGCTACCGGGACACAGATTTAGCACAAGAATACAATTAAGCATTCACCCTAATCAGTGGGGTTCAATATAAGGTTGGCGTTGCCGGGGAAGAAAAGGATGGACCCGGACTATCAGATGTCTTATATAGCCTTCGAGATGCCATAGTGTAGTGACAGCTACATGTCATAGAGGTACCATAGATAATAGTCGACTATAGTATGTATTCGACTATTATGCTACAGTACCCCGCCTGCAAAGAAGAAAGAAAGTAGTTGCTCGATGGCAGGAAGGCAGCGGCAGGCCGGAGCGCGCTGTGCACCTCCCGCGTCTGCTACCTGCCGTCTCGCGTGTGCTCAAACGGAGTGGGCCTGCCATCGAGCAACTACTTTCCTGCCTGTGTCTGCTACTTTTTATTTAAATTGTTTTGGGGTTACAATTTCGTTTTGGCTAGAGTCAATTTAAATTTTTAAAGAAGAATAATTATTTTATATGTATTTTGGGTAGGTTTAAGAGACAATATGTTTAGCTCGCATCTGAGGCGTGATTTTAGAAATTATTCCCAATTATCGGGTGCATGTAAGCAAAGCCGCGTGCAATAGCTAACAATATATATATTTTTGAAATGTGCTAATTAAGCCCTTTCATTAGACACGCAACACGACATCATTAAAAAAAGTTTTTTTTTAGTTCATGACTTTATTTCCTCTAGAGGGCGCCATTTTAAATTTGATGTGACGTCACATAGCCTATAACCAGCGGACAATCAAGACGCTTCCAATGATACCTCATTTGTCAAATTATGACAAGCAGTTTAGAAGTTATGAGGGAACAGATGAACATACATACATACATACCCGTCAAAATCATAACCCTCCGCCGTATTTGCTTCGCCGTAGTTGGGTAATAATTCATTTGTTGATTTAAAAGAAGCTTTAATTAGAGTCAAATAAGTAACCAGACATAATTAAATACTAAATAAAAATCCATCGTCTCATTTAGTATGATAAATTATTTAGTTGTTTGTACCTAGCTTACCAGCTACTCCTTAGCTTCTTACTTTACTCACCCAAGAGATAATAGTTTCTAATCCCTCTATCGTACAGCCTCTTCATCTCCTGTTTCACAGCACAATGGCTCCAGATAAATGCATCGTGAACCCTGCCAGGATACCTGGCGTTCACGCTAAGTATCCTGGATTCTGAATCGGCAATCTGCATTATAAACATCAGTGTCAAAGTAGTGATAAGAGGTTCATGTATACATAATGTAGACAAGTAGCTGATCTATACTGAACTAAGCTGGCTGTCTGTTCTTTTTATAAACGGAGCCACAGAGTTACATTCTTGACTGTACCACATAATTACAGTTTATTATCTATGAAATAATTTGTTAGCCGCTTCAGTTTGTGTGTATAATATGTAGGTACAAAATATGCAGTTTTGGGTCTGACCAATAAATTGTTATGATTAATATAAATGTAAGTAAAATGTTGATTGGTTGATTGATGCTTAATTACCAGTTGGACATTCAGCATATGAGCATTCTTCCTTCTACTTTTGTACCGGGATCCTTGTGGCCCAGAAGGAGGGAACATTTTAACATGGGTGCAATCTATTAGCCCTAATAGCGAAAGTTGCCTCTCCCTCATGCGTTCCGCCTCCCCCTTCGCGAGCATTACTGCTTCGCAGGAGGTAACGGCCTCTCATGTACTCTCGCTCCGTGCCATGGCCTGGACCAGGTTCGGACGCGAGAGATCGCCTCCGCGAGAACACGGCGGTGCTATACCGTATATCTCTGCAGTTTGCCTAGAGAAAAATCAAACTCAAACTCAAAGCATTTATTTCAAATAAACCAATTACAGGCACTCTTGAATTGTCAAGGGGTCGGTCAGTCAGAAAAATGAAGCTAGTTTCCCATTCCAAAGCGTAGATCCTGGAGAAGAACGGGCAAGAAACTCCACGGACACTCTTTTAAATCAAATATTTAACAGAGTTCGATAATTCATTTAAGAAGATCACAAAAACCATCAGCCCTAAGTTTCTATTTAGTGACTGGGCAACTAAAGGACTCAGGAAAAGTAGGGAAAGACTTTTCGAGCTGTATGGCCTTAAGCCTTATATTAACACGGAAACTTTTAATAAGTATGTTGCTACTTATTCTAGAATTTTTAAGAACACTTGTAAGGCAGCTAAAGCCTTATACATTAGCAACAAGGTTAAATCAGCAGATAATAAAATAAAGACAGTTTGGAAAATTATCAACAATGAAACGAACAGGAACAGAAAGCATAATATTGATTACACACTGGAGTCGTCATGTGGTCTCATTTCCGATAGCAAAGAAGTTGCTCAAGAATTTATAAATTTCTTTACCAGTATCCCACTTAAAACTACTGAGGTCTTAAACTCCTCGCCCTCGCTCTCTTTTGATTTAGTAAGGGCGAACGTTTCGGCCTGCCCGATTGAATTTAACTTTAAGCATATTAACTCCATAGCAGTAATAAAAGCTTTTAAGCAAATTAAGATCAAACTGACCGAAGATCTTTGGGGAATGTCCATTAAAGTCTGTACCTCCATAATTGAGACTATAGCGCCTTACTTAGCCTTAATATTTAATTTTTGTGTAGATCAAGGAGTTTTCCCGGATTTAATGAAATACACTAAGGCAATTCCACTTTTTAAATCCGGAGACAGTAAAGACAAAAATAATTATAGACCAGTATCCGTGTTGCCGGTTTTCAGCAAGGTGTTTGAAAAGGTAATGCTTAATCAAATGCTCAATCATTTTAACACGAATAAAATACTTCACGATCAACAGTTTGGTTTCACCAAAGGACGTTGTACGACCGACGCCGGTGTAACCTTATTAAAACACATTTTTAACGCGTGGGAAGAGGCCCAAGACGCCATAGGCATTTTTTGTGACCTCTCCAAGGCATTTGATTGCGTCGATCATGAAACCTTACTCTTGAAACTTGAGCATTACGGATTTGGAAAACTTGCCCTCAGTTTAGTAAAATCTTATTTAAATGATAGACAACAGCAAGTTCAAATAAATGGTGTCAATTCACTGTGTTTAAAAGTTAAAATGGGTGTTCCACAAGGCTCAACCCTCGTTCAAAGCGACTTAACAAATATAGAAAACTGGTGCTTAGCTAACAATATGACCTTAAACACACGAAAATGCTTTTTTATTCGCTTCTCTAAAAAAAAGTCATCCTTTTCAACTACCTACACCCTTTGTAATACCACGTTGTCTAAGGTATGTGAAATACGGGATCTAGGAGTTCTGGTCGACGATGAACTAAATTTTAAGCCACACATCAACGACATTGTTAAGAAGTCGGCACAGATGCTGGGTTTTGTAAAACGGAACACCCAGGGCTTCCAACTAACAAAGACCAGAATAGTCTTGTTTAATACCCTGGTACGAAGTCGCTTGGAATACGCTAGTGTTGCCTGGAATCCGTTCTATGCAGTTCATTCGCAAAGAGTTGAGAGAATACAAAGAGCATTCACAAAACATATAGCCTTTATATCCAGGAAAATTAGCCACCGCTGTCCGTATGAACAGCGCTTACATTTTTTCAATATAAAGACACTGCGAGACCGTCGCCGTTCGCGTGATCTAATTTTCCTCTACAAAGTTGCAAACGGATTTGTAAAATGTAGTGATCTTGTTGAGCGTATCCAATATTCAGTCCCTTCAAAACTTCCCAGACATCCCATCACCAGGTTGCTTCATATCCCTTTCTTGAAATCCAATCTTGGTCTCAACGCTCCCTTGGTCCGAATATGCAGAAGTTACAACAGCTTTTGCAAATCGTCAGAAACCGACTTACACGGAGTACCATTTAACAAGTTTAGAAGATCAGTCTCAGAGATATGCGAGTGCATAAACTAAACAATAAATTAATAATATATTTTATTTTATTTTATTGTAATACATGTTCCTAATAAATCTTAGTTTATTCCACTCAAGCACCTTCCGTGTTTTAACATTTTATTATTTTCTTTTTTTTAATGTAAATACTCACAATTTTGAATTTTGAATTTCGAATTCAAAATGTATTTTATTTTATATGTTCATAAGTTTTTATTTTTAAGTTAATTTCGTTGTTGTTTTTAGTGAATGCTGTGTATACCTGTAATTGGCATACATACCAGTACTTTTATTATATATTACTCTGTCTTATTATTTTTTTGTATGTACTGCTGTTGGTATACCTAATAAATAAATAAATAAATAAATAAAGGCTCGATATTGGGTCCTTTCCTCTTTTTAGTGTATATTAATGATTTACTCCATTTATTAAAAAATCAACCACAAATGGTGCTATTTGCTGATGATACTTCATTAATTTTCAAGGTAGATAGACGTGCTACAAATTTTGACGACGTTAATAACGCCCTACTGCAGATCCAAAATTAGTTCACTGCTAATAATTTAGTATTAAATGGGAAAAAAACTAAGTGCATCAGATTTTCTTTACCAAATGTCAAAAGTAGTGATTGTGAGATAGTATTGAATCAAGAGAAACTAGAATTCGTCGATAAAACCGTTTTCCTGGGGATTACGCTCGACTCAAGGCTACAATGGGGTCCTGATTTAATATCACTTGCAGGACGGCTAAGTTCAGCAGCTTATGCTGTCAGAAAAATCCGTCAATTTACTGATGTAGATACCGCGAGGCTAGTCTATTTTAGTTACTTTCATAGTATCATGTCTTACGGTATTTTACTTTGGGGACGGGCTGCAGATATCGAGTCCATTTTTATTCTGCAGAAACGAGCCATCAGAGCCATATATAAGGTAATTTATTAGTAAGTACAAAAATTTTGAGGATAGATTCATTAACTTAAGATAAACATTTCTTGAAAAAATCATAAATTTCTATACGCTAGTTTCCAAGAAAAACACTAAAAACCATTTTGTTTAAAAAGTAAAATTCAACACCCCGTGTATAACGGGGAATTCCAGCTAACGTACTTTATAGCAGATAACAAAGGAGTCACGTTGTTTACCTAAAAGCATACCCCGCTTCGCCCCTGCCGCACCCCGTTGCGCGGCCAGCCAGCATTCGACGCGGGAGCGGCGTCTAGTTCGCTAAAATCATTTCACTGATAACGTGCTATGGACGGATGAGTGCACATTTACGCGCGAGGGACTATGTAATGTGCATAATGCGCAGTACTGGTGCGATTACAATCCACGAGTGATTCGGCCGGACCACTTCTAACACCGTTTCAGTGTGAATGTGTGGGCAGGACTGTTGAACGGCCAATTATTAGGACCCGTTTTTCTGGATCGACTGACTGCGGACACGTATCTGCAGTTCCTCCAGCGAGACCTACCAGAGCTACTGCTGGATATACCTGTGTTGTACCGCAGGTACATGTACTACCAGCACGACGGCGCGCCGGCGCACTTCAGTGTGCGGGTACGCACCTACTTGGATGAGGCGTTCCAAGGGCGATGGATTGGGCGCGGTAGCGTTATCCGCTGGCCGCCACGCTCACCTGGACTTCCACGTGTGGGGTCGGGCCAAAGACCTAGTGTATGGGAACGATCCGTACATTAGATGAATTACGTGCGCGAATTGTGAGTGCATTTGACGTGATGTCCAGTGAACAGCAAGTGCTTACTGAAGTGCTGAGGCATTGTCTCGATCGCGCTAGACAGTGTGTGCGTCCACAAGGGCGTCACGTCCAACAATTGATGTGATATGTGTAAATAACTAGTAAATTGTGTAAATAAGTGTAAATCTGATAGTGAATTTTGACTTTTAAACACGCCAAGTTAAAAAAAATAAAAAATATAAAGGCATTACATAGTCTTTACCAGAAGAGGTCCTAATATTGCGTGGGTATGCGGGCTTGGGGATGGTAAGTAAATGAAAGTCAATGATATTCTCAATGTAAACGACGTTCTCCCAGGTACGTAAGCGCGTGCGCAAATCCTTCACCTCACTGCACTGCCAGGGTGAGCACCCTCATTAGTAACATCACAATCTCAATAATCAATCCCACCGGCTTTTCTATCAATCTACCGCAATACGCTTAGCTTTCAAAACTGTTAGCGGGCGGCCGCCTTCCTAGTACCTGGGATTACGTCAAGTTGACAGCTGTCATGATCGTTCTAAAATCACTTCGTCGTAAAACTTTTAGACGCGCCGTCACGGCCACCCTGACTATCACACGTCCTCGTGTGCTTAGTCATCCTGATAATATGGTCTCTCTGAAATACCAGAAGCAACAACATTCCAGTTGCATCAGCTCGTCCATTCCTGACATGCTACGTAAGGATCTCTCATTAAGTAGCAGCACAGGCTACACACAGCGATTACACATTGCATGGGCTGGGCGTGCTAGGCCCCACCCCCAACCACCAACTTACCATGCGGTGTGGACCGGGCGCACAAGGCCCTTTCGACCAATCACCAACTCTATGCGGCGTAGACCGGGCGTACTGGGCCCTTCCGACTAGCCACCAACTCACTATGCGGTGTGGACCGGGCGCACAAGGCCCTTTCGACCAACCACCAACTTCACTATGCGGCGTAGACCGGGCGTACTGGGCCCTTCCGACTAGCCACCAACTCACTATGCGGTGTGGACCGGGCGCACAAGGCCCTTTCGACCAACCACCAACTTCACTATGCGGCGTAGACCGGGCGTACTAGGCCCTTCCGACTAGCCACCAACTCACTGTGCGGTGTGGACCGGGCGCACAAGGCCCTTTCGACCAACCACCAACTTCACTATGCGGCGTAGACCGGGCGTACTAGGCCCTTCCGACTAGCCACCAACTCATTGTGCGGTGTGGACCGGGCGCACAAGGCCCTTTCGACCAACCACCAAAACAACATGCGGCGTGGACCGGGCGTACTGGGCCCCTTCGACCAGCCACCTAAACAACATGCGGCGTGGACCGGGCGTACTGGGCCCCTTCGACCAGCCACCTAAACAACATGCGGCGTGGACCGGGCGTACTGGGCCCCTTCGACCAGCCACCTAAACAACATGCGGCGTGGACCGGCCGTACTAGGCCCCTTCGACCACGCTTAGCAAATCTTACACAAACACAAAACATTTGACTTCATGCAAACTACTCGTAACACTGGCTAAGGCGTCCCTTCGACCAGCCGTCAACTCCTATGACGACTTGAACCGGACAACCTAGACCTTGACTAGGCATCATCTCATATGACGACACCTAATAGGAGCTGACCCGGACAACTGTAATAGGCATCCCTTCGACCAGTCGTCATCTCATATGGCAACATGGACCGGACAACCTATCAGCATCCCTCCGATCACTCACTAGTCTCACACATTTCTCAATTGATCTCATAGCCTCTCAGACTATACGATCGGTGCAATAATACGATCCGGAACATCGGCCTGCCTTAGCCTGTTCCTTAGATCATCCAATCGACGTCCGCTACACACACCATAGGACATCGACTCGCATGAGCCAGTCCCTCTAACACACACACACACCATAGGACGTCGACCCGCATGAGCCAGTCCCTCACACTTATACACACACACACCATAGGACGTCGACCCGTATGAGCCAGTCCCTCACACACACACCATACACAGTTAATCTCACACATTAGTAGCAGTGTTACCTTTAATTACGTTTCTTCACTCTTCACTCTTGGAGACCGAGAGGGTTCCAGAGCTGGCATTATCGTAAGTGAACTACAAATTGACAAGGTATCACTGTCATTACCAGATGATATCCGCTCCGCTGCCCAATGGAGGACCGCCGTCTTGGCCTCCTTCAAGTTATTAGTTAAGGTAGTGGCTATATTTACTAAGCCTTCATAGCCCCTGGGTACAGCACTGAGAAAATCAAGATAAACAACAAAAAAACAAACATCACCTTGGCCAACACAGGGGTCGAACCCTGAATCACACGCTCAGCAGCCGTACCAGCGACCACCAGACCAATAGGTAATAGGTAATACGGGCTGGTATCCGCAACTCCACGACAGTGCGCGTATTTTGCGTATGGGTGGGGAAATTTTTTATTCAATCCACCCCAGCTCCTCAAAGAAGGCCAGCAGCGCCTTGAAATTACTGACAACCTCCCAGATGGTACCTGGGTTACCGAAATACTTTGCCCTTTATGCGCCGACCACCGGGCAGTTTAGGAGCACTGAGCTGCTGTCTCGTCGTCCTCCATGCAGGCCCTGCACAGCGGACTGTCTGTGACTCCTATGACAAAGAGGTGTTTATTAAATGACCCATGGCCAGTTATAGCAGCTGTAACTATACGCAGCTGTTGTTTAGTTAGTCGAAGAAATTGTTTCGTGACGCGGCCATCGATTGTAGGGAGTGCTTCCTTAGCCTGCCTACACTCACCTTGGTCCGACCATAGTTTGTGATGCTGGTCCCAGGTACGTTTCCTTACCAGAGTGCGCAAGTACCCGAAGGGGCGCGGCACTATGGGTTCAGGTCCCACTGGTGCCATGCTCGACCCCCTTCTGGCAAGTTCGTCGGCTGCGTCGTTGCCTAGCGAGCCGCTGTGTCCCTTGACCCATTGAATGGTTATATTATTGAGTCTACCCTCCTGGTTGAGACACTGGTGGCACTCGTTTAGTAGCCCAGAGTCCACTGTGTGAGTATTTAGCGCTTGCAGAACAGCCATGCTATCTGAGAGTATGCGGATCGAGTGGTCCTTAACTTCCCTGGCCATGATGGCAGTAGCGGCCAGAGAAATGCCCATGCACTCGGCCTAGAACACCGTGTTATGGACCCCCAATGGTGTAGCTATGTGTATGTTGAAGTCCTCCGAGAAGATTCCAGCACCTGTGCCACTACCTGTCTTAGATCCATCCGTGAAGATGCGCAGCTCTGCGGGGCACAACCCCTCGCATTGACGATCTTCGTGAAGCTGGATCTTGTATTTTTTATCAAAAATAAATTGTTTGGGTACCCGGTCATTTACAGCTTTCGTAATAGGGAACTCCTTATTGAGTCCCTCAAGTAGCGCGGTGTGTGGTGAGTTAGTCTTACCCCAGAGATCTAGTGCATTAAGAAGTACCGCCGCCATCGTTGCTTCCTGCTGTATGAACAGGTGAAGAGGTGGTAAACCCAGTACCTATGGCTTCAACTGCTGCAGTCGCAGTAGTCCTCATGCAACCCGTAGTCGCTGTGCAGGCTAGTCTTTGCATATGTTGTAGTTTATTGGAGGCTGTAACAAGTTTGGTGCGGGGCCACCAGACCACAGCCCCGTAGGTGATAATGGGGCGGATCACTGCAGTGTACAGCCATAGTATAATTTTCGGGGATAGGCCCCACTTCTTACCTATCATTTTCCTGCACCATCTTTCTACAATACGTAGCGCTTGCTGACTGGGGTTGCAGATCGTTCCTGTCACCTTCCCCGACACAAGGATTGCGAGATCATCTGCATAACCTATTGTATAATAGCGGCTGGCATTGAGTTTGGTGATAAGGTCGTTAATCACTAAATTCCGTAGCAGGGGCGACAACACCCCGTCCTGGGGGCAGCCTTTGGCTATCATGGCCAACTGCTGCTCACCCTCAAGGCGAACCACTCGTTTACTTAACATGTTTGTAATCCAGTCCGTTAGTACCTGTTCTATTCCATGTCTGGAGAGGGCGCTGCTGATGCTGGAGAAGTTGATTTTGTCGAAGGCTCCTTCAATGTCTATGAACGTGCCCAGGCAGGTGCCTTTCTGGTAAATTGCTTCCTCTATCTGTCCGACCACTAAATGAAGAGCGGATTTGGTCGACTTACCCGAGCTGTATGCGTGTTGATTACCGTGTAGCAGTATCGTTTTCAGAGCGCCGTCCCTCAGTTCCCTGTTACACAGCCTTTCCATAAGGGAAAGGAGGTCAGGCTGATTGGTCAACCACCAGACCAATGAGGCAGTCAAACAATTAAGAATCACACATCAAACATACAATCATCACTATTAATTTCAACAGGAATACCCGCTGAAACACATATCTGCTCAAGATTATTGGGTAATTAATAGTGTGATCAGGCACAAAAATTAAAGATTTTAGTGACAAGTATCATACCTGGAATTAGAAACAAACTTGAACTTGCGATTTACTGTCCTCTAAACTTGTTCCCAGTTGATGTTGACAGGATGCTTCAAGCTTGATATCCGTGATATCCCAACTTGATTCCACAATACTGATAACTCCCAATGACCCATGTGTCATTAAGTTTAGGCCTATTTTTTAGATTCTGGTTTTTGTTTGAAAAGTATTGGAATCCCCTCGTAGTCTCTTCAAAGAAACTAAAGAGTTGAGCTAAAGAGCTCAAAACATTATTTTATTTCAAATAACTCATAGACACTTTTAAATTATCAAGGTCCAAGTAGAAATGATATGTGAATTTAATTATCTTGATATAGCTTTACTTACTTTATCATTGTGAACGGACAAACATGATAAAACCCAAAATAGTTAAAATCAAGATTGATTATTCCCTCCATGAGGGTCACATAGCAGGTTGAGATGCTGTTTCACTATTCCTTAGCCGAAACCTTAACATTTCATTAAAATAATTCTGAATCTGCATGGGGTGTCCAAAACTTAGCAAGTAGAATTTCTTTAAGTAATTAGGTACTGGTCATGTTAATATTTCTTTAAGTAATTACGGGTCATGTTAATACTGATTCTTAGTTTGCTTAGCAAAGAAACAGCGTATACCTTCAAGGAAGGAATTAAATAAGGCCAGTAGGGACCTACCTAATATATCAAGGCCACACAAACTTCTACTAGCGACAATAATTCCAATCAGTCAATGTGTGCTTTGGAATTTTCATAATCAAACCAAGTTTAATGAAAGATGACTTACATGCACTGCTTCAAGTGTTGTACTTACAAAGATTAAGCGTTATAAGAATGCCCATTTCCGAGGAATTCCCGTTACGTCTTTATTGGCAACTTGCACTGATCAATGGTTGTTTTATGTTTAGTTATTTCACTGGTCTCCCCACTACCTTGCCCTCGTAATCCCACTTCGGATAAAGGCATTACATAGTCTTTACCAGAAGAGGTCCTAATATTGCGTGGGTATGCGGGCTTGGGGATGGTAAGTAAATGAAAGTCAATGATATTCTCAATGTAAACGACGTTCTCCCAGGTACGTAAGCGCGTGCGCAAATCCTTCACCTCACTGCACTGCCAGGGTGAGCACCCTCATTAGTAACATCACAATCTCAATAATCAATCCCACCGGCTTTTCTATCAATCTACCGCAATACGCTTAGCTTTCAAAACTGTTAGCGGGCGGCCGCCTTCCTAGTACCTGGGATTACGTCAAGTTGACAGCTGTCATGATCGTTCTAAAATCACTTCGTCGTAAAACTTTTAGACGCGCCGTCAAATAAATGGCGAGTTTTATTTGTTATTTTGTTTTATTTATTTGTATTATTACTTAGGATTAATTTCCACTGAACGTACTGAACGTTATTATTTGATTCCTGCATTACAAAGGCAGTCTTACACCAGTGAGTAGAAACATTTTAAATGAATGTTAGTAAAATTGTTAATATCTATCATAAAAAAACAATAGCTCCACACTGATCCGCTTCGATTTATTGGAAATATCTCTACCAAAGATTAGCGCAAATGTTACTTTCGTTTATTGCAGCGGAATATTAATAGCGTTGCTCGAGGTGGAGACAAGATCCTAGACGAATAGGTAGGTACTAAGAAAGAGTCATAAATAACGGTTTGCAACACGTGCAGCAAGCGGGGAGCGGAGAGTCCGAGCGATGACGTAATACGGTAGATTTTTTGTGTGCGTTACCCCAGCAAGAAAATCTCTTCTAGAATGAATTAAGTTCAACGAATAATTAGAGCGTAATCCGCTGTAATTGTGCGTCAAATAAAAAATTTGTGCGTGCTGCCGTTTTCGAAAAAACAGGAAAAAACGATTCCTGCTGGGGTAATGTTTTTCCAGCAGGAAGATTTTAAATGAATGACCGGAGAGAGACATAAAAAAAATAAAGTACCTACATGGGCGGATAGCTTATATTTGTGCGTAAATGTGCGCCAAAAATGAAATTTGTGTGTCTTAAGGTTTTAGAGATATTTCATTTCCTGCTGGAGTAACGTTTTGCAGAATCTTGTTTCTAAGAAACCAATAATTGTGCGCCCGTAGAATAAACGTATATCAGAAGCCCTCAATTTGTGCGTATTTGTGCATTAATTAGGTTTTCAAATATATTTACCGTTTTAAAGTAATCATGCATTTATGAAAACCCAAGAAAAAATCGCAGGGCCTAAATTAACAAACGTATAAACTCACTGAAAACGGTATTCGGTTCTTCTTGTTATTTTTAACATCTATAAAATGTTTGAAGTCGAAATATAAACGCGTTTTTGAATAATATCACTTCAAGTCAAGCCAATTTTGACGTCAAAATGCAAGAAACAGAATTAACCTAGGATGTTTGAGTGTAAACCAAAAATTAGAGCATTTAGTTAAATATATATCCTGAAAATTTCAGCTTCAAATGTCTTGTAATAAAGTAGATATAATAAATAAACAGAACAACACCTAGATTACTGGTAATCCGACCAAATTTGAATGACCACAAAAAAGCGACGGATTCATACATGTTGATGACCTTCTTTGCAGAACAGTATTATGTAAAACTGTTGTCCGTACAGTCGCGTTCATAACGTTTATCGGCAATCGTGTTTTTACATATTGTATAGTTTAAATCCTTATTTTGTCATTACATATGATATGTATTAATATGATTACATAATACGCTCAAAATATAAATCAAAGAAAGAAAATGCGTTCATTGGCATTACAGCAAAAAAACTGTTAACAGATAAGAAATTAAGAAATATGCATAATATTATAATAATACTATGTAAGTTTATGAACTATTATACTCGGCTTCGTCCTTCAAGATTAGAATAATAGACAACTTGTAGTATCGCACTATATTGAGGGTAAAAAGATTTTTTTTTTTTTTTTTGTAGGTATCTAACCTCGTTCGCCTTACAATTCTATCTTATACTCATTCGCGTTTTAGTGCTTCGCCATTACGGATTAGCCTTACTAGTGACTGTGTGTTTAGATAATACCTACGTGTTTCAACATGCCTAAACGCAAGTCTAAAGATGATTATGAATATTTGCGTAAGAAGTTAAGAAAATTAGAAAGAAAAATTCGTCGTAAAACCCGGTGTGATTCGTCGTCTTCGGCAGAGTTTTCGAACGTTTTATCGGACAAAGAAGGTTAGTAACGTTGTAAATCATAATTTACTTGTTGTACTGTTAAGTACATAATACTGTGGTATTGCGAGCAGTTCGAGGGGCTGTCTCTTACCGTTTAAAAGTATTGCGGATGTCTTTTGGGCCATCCTTTACTTTTAGTAAATTATGACGTGTAGTTTATACACCTATAAGTGCCTGGGTTTGCGTGCTTCTCTGTGGAGTTGTCACTACCCGTTAATTAGTTTGGCGAACAGTATATGAGGACTGTTTTATAACTAAATAGGTACCTACATAAGGCCTGTTTTTTACAGACAATGAAATGGACATAGGAATAGCATCAATGATGGAAATCTCTGATATTGAGGTCAATACCAGTCCAGACCATGTCCAGATCTTGAGGTCAGAGGTAGTCATTCCTAACCCTCAGTCAGAACAACCGATTTGCACGGAAGAAGCCGAGACATTAGTGCTCGACACACCTGGTACTAGTGTTGCTACCGATGTGAATGCAAAATCACAACCGGAACCGGAAGAACCGGAGCAATTGTTGGATAATGACGTCCTCGAAATTTTAGGGATCGACCCTACCTCGAACATAAAATTTGGCAAGGATATAAACAACGACTTAGCTGTCCGACTTCAGCATTATGCAACGGCTGGCTTGACAAAGGAGGCGCGGAAAGAGTTATGCGATAAATACCTCATTCCGAGTAACTGTAAAATAATTGACGCTCCGTTATTGAACCCAGAAATCAAAGCAGCTGTTTCTGAACAATTAACCAAGAGAGATAAGCACATCGAATCAAAACAGAAACAGGTAGCCGCTGCATTGTCTTGCCTTAGTGATGCGCTGACCTCGCTTTTTTCATCCAAATCCAAGGACACCAACTTGATACGATCACTTATGGATGCAAGTCGTTTATTATGCGACAGCCAATATCAAGACTCAATTACAAGACGCAATTTTATTCTTTCTTCTTTAAAAAAGGAGTTGACTGAGCAACTGCAGAATACTAAGGTTGATAGTTTCCTCTTTGGAGAAAATCTACCTGACACCCTAAGGGCTGCCAAAGCAATCAGCAAGTCCGGGGCAGAATTAAAAGCCAACCCACCAGCAAAACAGTTTGTTCAGAAGAAACAAATACCAGGTTCATCAAAAAACTGGAAAGCTCCCTTTCCGAACAAGAAACCGCCGGCGGCAGCAACGCAGAAGGCGAGGGAGTCGACTACACAGAAGAGGCAGCCGTCGAGCTCATACAAGCAGTCGCGACATCAGCAGAGCAACAAGCGGCGCTAGACCCGGTAAAGTACGCTGGCAGATTATCTTTATTTTACGATCAATGGGCTATGATCACGCACGATCATAATGTTTTATCATATGTAAAAGGTTACAAAATTCCTATTGATCCCTCAGTTCATCAAATGTGTCCACCTAAGATGCCGAATTATTCTCATTCAGAGAAAATTAATTTTGAGGAAGCTATAAATAACTTACTGACTATCGGTGCAATATCGAAGTGCAGGCCATGTGAAGGCCAATTCCTGTCCAGTATTTTTTTGATACCAAAACCAAATGGTAAAATGAGGTTTATTTTAAACCTGAAAAACTTAAATAAGTTTATTAGTAATGCTAGCTGTCTACAAAATATTAACCGTACTAGAACATTGTTGATTGCACTCGGATTTATAATAAATATAGAAAAAAGTAGCCTACTGCCTAGTACATTGTGTACTTTTTTAGGATATGAAATAGACTCAGAACATTTCCGGGTCAGTTTACCTTTTAATAAAAGAGAACGAGTTCGAGATGAAAAATTTAGTTCATTAAAGCGATGCAAAATCAGAGAATTTGCTCATTTTGTAGGTCTCATAATATCGTGTTGTCCAGCCATAGAATATGGGTGGTTGTATACCAAAAATTTCGAAAGGACAAAATTTTTAAATTTACGAAGAGAAAATAATAATTATGATAGTTATATGAATTTAACAGAGTCATTAGTACCAGACCTACAATGGTGGAGTAATTGTCACATATTCACTAAATATGTGCAAGGCTGCTGGGTTAATTCCATAAATAAAACTCGGTGTTCAATTGCACGTGAGACTTTTTACTGCAGAAAACCATAGACTGAGAATAATATATACACAGACAATCATTCTAGTCTAGAGCACAGATTATATATGCAACACTCCTCTCTTCTAATTTTTATTAAATTTTTAAATTACTACAAATCCAGTCTCTGAACAGGCTTATGAGTTCGTGCACTTTTACGCACTTCTGGCTGAACTAGAATAGGAGAATTAGCAATGTTATTTGGTATTTCTTTGTTAATTAACGGCTTATTTACATCTAATTTCTCCGATTCTTTTTCTTGCTCCAATACACTTTCATTAGTTACACTATTATAGTTAGGCAAACACTGAGTAACATTCCTGGTGAGTATACCTTTGTCAGTGTGCACATCATACATAACATTTCCTACTGGGTTTTCAATAACACCATCTAACCATTTTCGAGAGTTATCATATGATGCAATCAGTACTTTATCACCAGGTAAATATTGCTTCACAGGTTTCTTACAAATCAACTGGCGAGGGATGATTACATCTTTTTTTATTAAAGATAAACGTGTACGGAGTTTTCTACCAAACATTAACTCACACGGTGCCTTGCCTGTTGTGGCATGTGGTGCTGTACGATAAGCTAATAGCCATTGTTGTATACTATGATCTAAACAATTTTTATCAAACTTATATGCTAACATGGCCTTTTTGAAAGTTTGAACACCCCTTTCTGCTAAGCCATTGCTGGCTGGGTGATAAGGTGCAGTACATATGTGTCGAATATTATTATTCTTACAAAAAGTATTAAACTCTTCAGATGTCCATAGTGGACCATTATCAGTCACCATTTGTTCCGGTAGACCAAATCTAGCAAAAATACTACGTAGACATTTAATTGTACTGCTGGAGGTAATATTGTTCATTTTAACTACTTCTGGCCATTTTGAGTGTGCATCTACAATTATTAACCACATATGCCCTAAAAATGGACCAGCAAAATCAGCATGAATACGTTTCCATGGCTCCTCTGGCCACTCCCATCTATGTATAGGTTTGATAGGTGGTAAGTTCCTATTTTGGATACAACCTGCACAATTATTAGTTAATGTTTTTATATCATTTGTGATGTTTGGCCACCAAAAACAACTATTAGCTAAAGATAACATTTTATTAATACCCAAATGACCAGAATGCAGTTCAGTTAAAACTTTATCCTTTAAACTGTCAGGTATAACTACTCTATCCCTCCATAAAATGCAATCTTTAATTATATATAACTCAGTCTCTTTGCCTTTAAAATTACACAACTCTCTATTAATCAACTTTGGCCAGCCCTCTCTTAAGTAAGAACAAACCTTGCTTAAATTAGGGTCTTTCTGAGTATGTTTGGCAATTTCAGTTAAAGTTACAGGTGGATTATCCAATACAATGCTGTTAATGTTGCCTTCCAAATTAATTTTATCGTCCTCATTACTATTTTTAATTGGCAACCTAGACGGAAAATCTGCTGCCGCATTATGTTGCGAAGTCCTGTACTTTATATCATAATTATAATTACATAAAATTAATGCCCACCTAGTCATTCTATCTGCATATATACTACCAGCTGTTTTATTTGGATTAAATATAGATATCAGTGGTTTATGGTCAGTAACTAATGTAAATATTCTGCCTTTTAAATACAAATCAAATTTCTTAACTGCCCAAATAATGGCTAAGGCTTCTTTATCTATCTGTGAATATTTTACTTCTGCTTCATTGAGTGTTCTACTTGCAAAAGCAATAGGGCGTTCAACAATATTATTACCTAACTTAATTTCATGAGCTAAACAAGCTCCTAACCCATACTTGGAAGCGTCACAGCTCAATACAATTGGCAGCTTTGGATTATAATGAATTAATACTTGATCTGATACAATAGCTTTCTTGGCCCATTCATACGCTTGTTCTTGTTGCTTAGACCATACCCATTTTTCTGAATCCTTTAGTAATGTATATAAAGGTTTTAAATTTTCTGCGGCATTCTTCAGAAATTTATGATAAAAATTAATAGTGCCAAGGAAACTACGTAATTCTTTAATATTTTTAGGTTGTGGTGCTTCCAATATGGCCTTAATGTGCCCTGGTGTCTTGTGAATGCCTTCCTTATCAATCACATGCCCGCAATACTCTAATTGTGGGGACATCAAAACAGTTTTCTCTTTATTTACTTTAATATTTAAATTTTTAAGTTTTTGAAATATACACTCTAAAGTTTTTAAATGGCAATCCACATCACTACTTGCAACTAAAATATCGTCAATGAAACAATATACATTTGGCATATTAAAATGTTCATCCATAAAATCTTGCCATTCCTGTGGAGCAGGTGACATACCGAACATCATGAATGTTGGTCTATACAACCCCCATGGTGTGGTAATTGTCATAAGCTTTTGTGCCTCCTCATCCATTCGCCTGTTCATATATGCCTTTCTTAAATCAATTTTACTAAATACTGTTTTAACATTTTGATCATCTTTATTTAATTTTGCAAAAATGTCTTCAATGACAGGGATTGGATGATTTGGTACCTCCAAAAATGGATTATTGTTACCTTGTAATCCCCACAAATTCTTATATTATGAGGTCCTTTAATGATGGTCACTATGGGTGTAGCCCATGTGCCTGTTTCTTTATTTGTCACTTTATACATTTTACCTTCGGTACATAACTTGTCAAGCTCTTTTTTAACTAAATTTTCTACAGCATAAGCTATTCTTCTTGGTTTAAATGCAATGGGTTTAATATTAGCTTCTTTTAATTTTAAAGAGCCTACAGTACCTTTAATTTCGCCTGGAAACCCTGAAAATATATCACTATATTTTTCTACTAAATTGTTAAGTTTAATTTGTGAATCTTGGTGAATAATTAAATTGCACCGTTTTATACAAGTTTTCCAATCAATTTTCATAGCACTCAGCCAATCCCTACCTAACAAGGGCTTTTTACCTTCTTTGACAATAATCAATGTTGCTAAGTATTCTTCATTTCTAATTTTAATATTTACATTTGTCTTACCCAATACGGTGATATTGTTACCACCATAAGCTGATAGTTTTAGGTTACATGGAAATAATTTTAAATTAGGAAAAGATGCTATGAACATTGATTCAGGCATTAACGTGACATCTGATCCACAATCAATTTCAAATGATATATTTATATTATTAATTTTTAAAGTTATATACCAAGGGCTTGGACGCTTCTCATCTATTGATACCACTTTGTTAATATTTAATTGACGCTCCGTTTCCTGTAATAAACTGGACAAATCATAACTATCACACACAGATTCACTATTCAATTGTACTTCACTAACTTGCATAACAGAAAATTCTTCATCGTTTGTAATTTCATGGACCTTCTTGGTTTTGTTACTGTTTGCTTTGCAAACACTTGCCATATGCCCTTTCTTGTGGCATTTAAAACATTCTTCTTCTCTAAATTTGCATTGGGGTTTTACGTGCCCCATCTTCCCGCAGCAATGGCATTTAATGTTCATCTGTTTTTTTTTTATCCTCGTCGCCACTGTCACATATTCACTAAATATGTGCAAGGCTGCTGGGTTAATTCCATAAATAAAACTCGGTGTTCAATTGCACGTGAGACTTTTTACTGCAGAAAACCATAGACTGAGAATAATATATACACAGACAATCATTCTAGTCTAGAGCACAGATTATATATGCAACAGTAATGCCTTAGAATTTTCTAGTAATAAAATTAAAACTGATAAATACTGCCTGGAAATATTCTCAGACGCCTCAACAACGGGGTGGGGCGCGGCATGCGGGGACGAGACGGCAAGTGGGTTGTGGAGTGAAATGGAACAAAATTGTCATATAAATTCCCTTGAAATTTTAGCGGCATTTTTTGGATTAAAAATATTTGCAAAAAATCTAAAGGATTGTTCAATACTATTGCGTATCGACAACACGACTGCAATCTCGTATATTAACCGCATGGGCGGAATACAGTTCCCACATCTTACCGATGTTACTAGGCAGCTATGGCAATGGTGTGAATGTCGTGGGCTACATGTGTTTGCCTCTTATATTCGTTCGTCGGATAATACTACGGCTGATTATGAGTCGAGACGTATACATCCTGACATAGAGTGGGAACTTGCCAACTATGCATTTCATTTAATAATAACTAAGTTTGGTACACCAGTTATCGACTTATTCGCTAGTAGAATAAACAAGAAGTGCGATAAATACATATCATGGCATCGCGATCCAGATTGTTACGCGGTTAATGCCTTTACAGTTTCCTGGAAAGACTTGTACTTTTATGCATTCCCACCTTTCTCAATGATTTTAAAAACCTTACGAAAAATCGTTGAAGATAAAGCTAAGGGCATAATGGTTGTACCTTTTTGGCCTTCGCAACCATGGTACCCGTTATTTCTAAATTTGTTGCTAAGTGAACCATTAATATTTGAACCTGAAGATAATTTAATAATTTGTCATTCCAGCCACCACAACATACACACCAAACTTACCCCGGTGGTAGGAGTCTTATCAGGACAGCGTGGCTGAAAAGAAGGATTCCTCCATCAGCGGTAGATGTAATGATGGCCTCCCTTTCCAGTAACTCATTAAAACAGTACGATGTTTATTTAAGACGTTGGTTCCACTTCTGTAATTCCAATAATTTTGATTTATTTGAAGCGTCAATCCCCAATGTAATTTATTTTCTTATGAAATTGTTTCAAGAAGGTGCACAATACAGCACACTTAATAGTTACAAGTCTGCACTTAACCTTATATTAAATCACTTAAGAAGTAATGATGACAGGATTAAACGTTTTTTGAAGGGCGTTTATCGTCTTCGTCCGCCCTTGCCTCGGTATAATATCACTTGGGATACGTCTGTGGTTCTGGATTTCTTAGGAAATTGGTATCCTAATGGAGATATGTCTTTAGAAATTCATTCTAAAAAATTAATAGCCTTATTAGCTTTAGCTACGGCACACCGAGTTCAAACATTTTCAATAATAGATATCCAAAACATTGACATATTTTCTGACAAAATTGTAATTAAAATACCTAATATGATTAAAACTTCCCGGGCAGCTTCAGTGCAACCTTTGTTAGTTATTCCATTTTTTACTGAAAAAATTCAGATTTGTCCTGGAAATACTCTTATTACATATTTAGAAAGGACATTAGTTTTCGTAAACCTTATAAATCAGTCTCATCACAGACATTGAGTAGATGGATTAAGCAAGTTTTATCTGAAAGTGGGATTGACGTTTCTATGTTTAGTGCTCACAGCACGCGTCACGCGGCGTCGTCCGCGGCGCACAGGCTAGGCGTAAGTTTGAATAATATAAGAAAAACTGCTGGTTGGAGCGGTTCCTCCAGCATTTTTTTCAAATATTATAATAGACCATTGATTAATGAAAATAATGACGCCTTTGCAAGGGCCATATTTGATAATTCTGTTATTGATTAGTGCCATTTGCTTGACTTACTCTGGCAATGATTGTTGATATAATGAATAAATCATACATTCATAATCATGTCTTTCCTTAATTTTTTACTTTAGTCAAATACCTTATTCTGACTAAATAGCCCGATATTTCGTAACAAACTCTCAAAGTCTACAAGTTGTCTATTATTCTAATCTTGAAGGACGAAGCCGAGTATAATTGATGATTAAACGAACTTACCTTACGTGAAGTTCAGAGCTATTAACCTATATTTCGTGACTTTTTGGGGTGATACCTATGATAGGTAAGGGAGGGTGGGATGCTAATCTTTTCGGACGAAGCCATCGTATAATTATGATTGAACTTCACGTAAGGTAAGTTCGTTTAATCATCAATTATGGCTTCTGATAAGCTTATTAAATCTTAATTTTTAGAATACTGGATTTAACTTTCCCATGAGTCTTCTTCTTTGATGCAAAGCCCGTAACGACTTAATTTTTTTTATACAAGGGTACTCCTAACCATACCTTTTATTTGTGTTAACGTATCTCAAAATCTAAAAAAAAAATTAAGGAGGTTCTTGTGTCGGTCTGCCACATCAAATTTTTCCGAAACTAAAGTATGTATACAGGGTGTTTGGCGCATGGACCGACAAAATTTTTTGGGGGATTGGGGGGGTCATTTGCTAGGTTTCACCTAAAGACCTCCATGTCCTAAGTGTGACGGTAATTGAGATATGTTTTTTTTTGTGCTTTACTTGAATTACCCAAAATCTCGCCTTTGAATCGATATATTTTTTTTGTTTATGGTTGCAATAGAACAAAATAAATTTTATAATAGTCTGCAATGTATTTTTATTCTAAATAAATTATTATTTGATGTAATTGATCAGTAGAAAATGACTACGTGCTTCCAAAGTCTTAAAAATGTTTAAATGTATGAAAAGTTACTACTCTTAAATTCATTTTTTTTTTTAAATAAAGCCATTTTGACCTTATTTTTATCTCAAAAAGTTCTTTAGCTTGTACCCTTTCTAAGGGTATGCTACACGCTATGAAAAACAATTCAAATGTAGTCAAAATACTAGTTAGAGAGTCAGTTATGGAGTGTTTTAAGAAAAGACTTATTACGGTTACTATATTTTTTTATTTTATTTCGAATAAGAATACATTGTAGACTATAATAAAAATTATTTTGTTCTTTTACAACCATAAACAAAAAAAATATATCGATTCAAAGGCGAGATTTTGGGTAATTCAAAGAAAGAACAAAAAAAAAATAAAACTATTACCGTCACACTTAGGACATGGAGGTCTTTAGGTGAAACCTAGCAAATGACCCCCCCAATCCCCCAAAAAATTGTGTCGGTCCATGCGCCAAACACCCTGTATACATAGCAAGTAAGTTGAAAGTTTGTAAGTATATGGAGTTTCCAACCTTACCTAACGGGTTTCAAAAACTCGATGCATTACAAACAAACGTTACAAGTCAGTCTCCACAAGCACAACATATTCTTTCCGAATTCAAACGGTCACAAGTTAAAAACTTATTTAATGAAGACGCGTTTGCCCAGATACGTGAAATTGCGTCTAAACCCCTTTAAAAAAAAAAGTATATTCACTAGTATTTACTGTAACTAATAGAAAAAACAATTAAGGTTGCACACAGATAATTTCTATATAGGTACATTTCTATTAAGGATTTTTCTAACAAATCTATGATTAGTGTGATATTATGAATTTTTAAAAGCGTGTAAGTTATATGACGCAATTGCCCCGGTTCACCTTACCTACATTTAAGATTGTAATTATAGTTTATATAGAACATAAAAACAAAAAAAAAAAAAAACAACAACAAACATAAATCTTGCCTTATTATTTCATAAATATTCACAGTTACTTATTTTCCAATAATATTACTTAAAAAAAGAGGCAGGTATGTTTCTAGCGCGCGCGCCGCTGATGGACGTTTTGTCTTTAGTCCACGACAAGAAGGGTTGAAGGGTGACGAGCTAAACGCTGTCAAGTCACGGACATAGATGTAGAAGGTACATGCGAAAATCGTAGGCAGTAAAGTCATAATAACTTGCAGTTTTCAGGAGGTTTTATTCCATGCATCAGAAAATTTGTTTTCAGTATGCTTAAAATCTCAAAATGTTATAAAATCTCATTGAAATGAAAAAAGGAGTTTATTTTGTTAATAATCAAGATATTAAAATATAAAATTTTAAAACCTTTTTTTAAATTTCAACATATTGACTCATTCTTTGGACATTCGATGCAGCAAGCACGCGCTTTTAATCATCGCGTAGATTTAATTAAAGCCATAATTAAATTAATAAATATAAAACAGTTCGTCTTCATTCTGCTCATAAAAATAATCCCGAAATAAAAAAAAACTCTCAAAAAGACAGAAAAGAAATAAATTAAATCTTTTCGAAGATGTTTAATTGTTATTATCCTAAGTAATATTATGAATGCAAAAGTGAGTTTGTTTGTATGTTGGTTTGTTTGTTTGTTACGCTTTCACGCTAAAACAGCTGAACGAATTTGGATAACATTTAGGTAGTACATGGGTAGGTAGACCATGACCTGGATTAGGATACTTTTTATGCCGGTTGCTAGTTCCCGGGGGATAATTTCCGACCTCCACGCGGGCGAAGCCGCGGGCAAAAGCTAGTTATAAATAAATATGTAGTTTTCCTTTTTTTTCATCGTATTTAATTTCTTACGTAACTACGATATATCCGCTCTGTTCAAGAAAATCATAATCTTTGCCTCGACAAAACAAAAAATAGCTTTCTCTTTTACGTAGTTATCCTATCTTTTGTACTATTCATTGCAACTGGTCAACATGTGTCATGCATGTGTGCACAATACAATATAGCACGGCCGGAATTTAAACGTCGCGTCGGTTAGGTACTGTAACTATGAACCTAACATATCTTGTGTATAATGATACGTATTTTTGATACTTTTTATATTTTTCAGATTGGTAGGTACCTACTTAACTGAAATTTTTGACATCTACTTTGTAAACAAAGAGTTTAATAATAATATGATTATAAAATTCTATTGTTTAGAGTATAGAGCAACATAGTTTGCATATCAAAAACAAATGAAGTAAAAAATTTTTTTATTAGGGTTCCGTGCTTCAGAAGTAAAAAAACGGAACCCTTATATGATCACTTCGTTGTCCTTCTGGCTTATCCATATAGTAACCAGTTCGAACTGTACAGGTGGGGTCCAAACTTTAATTTAGGATAGGTTGTGTCCAACCCTTCATTTACATCCACAAAAAGACAACTTACTTAATTTTATATAAACTTAAAATAAAAATAAAAGGCAATTTAGTAACTTTCCTTAACAGTTTTGCACTTCAGTGTACCGAGGCACAAAATGTTTATACCTGTTTGTGAGCAAAGTTAAGAAGGTCGTCAACATGTATGAATCCGTCGCTTTTTTGTGGTCATTCGAATTTGGTCGGATGACCAGTAATCTAGATGTTGTTCTGTTTATTTATTATATCTACTTTATTACGAGACATTTGAAGCTGAAATTTTCAGGATATATATTTAACTAAATGCTCTAATTTTTGGTTTACACCCAAACATCCTAGGTTAATTCTGTTTCTTGCATTTTGACGTCAAAATTGGCTTGACTTGAAGTGATATTATTCAAAAACAAGTGTATATTTAGACTTCAAAAATTTTATAGATGTTAATAATAATAAGAAGAACCGAATACCGTTTTCAGTGAGTTTATACGTTTGTTCATTTAAGCCCTAAGATTTTTTTTTGGGTTTTCATAAATGCATGATTACTTTAAAACGGTAAATATATTTGAAAATCAATTAATGCACAAATACGCACAAATTGAGGGCTACTGATATACGTTTATTCTACGGGCGCACAATTATTCGTTTCCGAGATACAAGATTCTGCAAAACGTTACTCCAGCAGGAAATGAAATATCTCTAAAACCTTAAGACGCACAAATTTTATTTTTGGCGCACATTTACGCACAAATATAAGCTATCCGCCCATGTACTTTATTTCTCTCTCCGGTCATTCGTTTAAAATCTTCCTGCTGGAAAAACGTTACCCCAGCAGGAATCGTTTTTTCGTGTTTTTTCGAAAACGGCAGCACGCACAAATTTTTTGTTTGGCGCACAATTACAGCGGATTACGCTCTAATTATTCTTTGAACTCAATTCATTCTAGAAGAGATTTTCTTGCTGGAGTAACGCACACAGATTTTTTTGCCTCGCGCAGGACAATGACTGAGTCAGTATACAGGATGCTTTTAAAAATATTGTTATTTTTTGTTAGAAAAATTGAAAAAAAAAACTATCCTGAATATTTGAAAAAAAAATGCGCCGTATTTCTAGCGTATAGTTAGATGAGTTTAAATATTTGTAATTAATAAAAGTTCACCTTATATAATCTTCGCAGGCGCGATTCTCTAAGGGAACTGTTTAAGGATATTAACATCATGACGGTACCTTGTCAATATATCTACGAAAACATCATGTACGTAAGAAAAAATTTACATCTTTTTAATAAAAGAGGTGAAAGGTATAATTATAATACTAGAAATAAGGACCTATTAGCTCAACCAGGTTTCAGGCTGGCTAAAGTAGACTCATCGTTCATGGGGTACTGTTTAAAATGTTACAATAAAATACCTCCACACATACTTCAACTAAATGAGACGAAATTTAAAACTTGTATAAAACGCACTCTATGCAGGCAGGCATATTATAAGTTGGGGATTACATAAATGATAAAAATGCTTGGCTCCATGCTGGTCCTGCTCCACAACCTCAACTAATTAATTAACATTTGAAGATACTGTTGGAACTGCTGAAGATTGTAAGAATAGCTTTTTTGCATTGTGTAGACTCAATCACCTTTGTATTGTATAATTACATGTGTGAGTACTATGTACCTACTCTAAAGCTACCATTTACGGGGTACGTCTTTATTTGACTTGGATGTGCCCTGGCGGCTGAGAGTGTGTCATGCTCACTCTAATGCCTCGCTGATGGTGGCGCGTGTGTTGGATCATTTAACGAGTCCATACATCGGGTTCGTGAACGGGCGCTGTTGGTGGAGGCTGGTCATACCTTAGCTGCCACGGCTTATTTTAATTTTAATTTTGAATTGTTTTTTTTTATTTTTTTATTACGGACGCTTTTAACGTTCATCGTTCTCACATGTATAATTTCAACATGAATGATGTAACCAATATTTTGTAACAATATATTGATTTAACAGAGTGTCCGTGGAGTTTCTGGCCCGTTCTTCTCCATAGATCTACGTTTTGGAATGGGCAACTAGCTTCAACTTTCTGACTTACCTACTGACCGACTCTTTGACAGTTCAAAAGTGCCTGTAATTGGTTTAATTGAAATAAATACTTTGAGTTTGAGTTTGAGTTTACATAATATTGGTTACATCGTTCATATTGAAAATATAGAAGTGAGAACAATGTAGAAAGACGTGCACGTTAAAAGCGTCCGTACCGTAGAATAGGGTTACTTTAAATCGCGGGGCGACATTGATCGAAACTTCTTTCAGAAACTTAAGTGCAAATATTGAGAAAACGGACCGCACTAGCCCACTTTTTTTTTCGTGTTGGCAACACTGACCGTCAGCCATTTTTCCCTTAGAAGCATAGGCGAGTGCGGCGGCTCGTTTTGCATAAAACAATTGAAAAGGTGAGTAACTACAGTCTGATTTTTAATTCCACGGAATTCTGACATTTCAGAAGTGTTGCCAATACTACAACGGTCCTAATAAAAACGGAACGCATTTAAGCGAAATAAAAAAAAAACCTTTCTTGAATATAAGGTTACAATTAGAAAAACTAAAACTTAAAAATTGACTGATAATTTTAAAATGGTAATCAGATTTTTTACTATCATATTATTGAAGTTACGATAATTAGTAAGGTAATTATTTTTCTTTCACAGGAATCCCTGTCTAATAATCCATAGGTTACAAACCTTTTTTAGTAATATCTTTTTGTTTGTAAAATCATCGCTTCTTGTAACTACAGACAGACAACGATGATGATATTAGTGATAATGATACCTAAATAAATATTTAAATTTAAAAAAATATGTTCTTTTACGCTTTTTTGCATTTTGCCATATAAAATTAATATTTTAATTAGTGTGCATTGAATGCACAAAACAAACACATTTTTATTACATTGTCATATAATTTACTTGATCCCATTCTCTTTCATATTTTGTTATTTTATATCGCAAAAAATTGTAGTCATTTTCAACTTATAAAAAGGACAACAAAGAAAAAAGGTTTAGGATATCTGAAGTGTCAAAAAATTACTGCTGTCAGAATTCCGTGGAATTAAAAATCAGACTGTACATATTAATATCTTTTTTTAGCCTGCAAAACTTTGTCCGTAACTAATTCGCTTTGTGTATAGGCATAATGCAATTTATATTCGGTTAGTTTAACTTTAATTTGTGAACTATAAAAAAATATTGTGATTTCCTAACCTCAAAATTTGCTTTTGTTATTGGCAAAAAATTAACGCGGGGTGACATTGATCAGGCTGGGTGAGAATCAATCTCACCCAGCCTGATGATCAAAGTAACCCTACGTTTTAAAGTAAGGGTGTGGTTAACTACTTTTATCCGATTCTTATGATTCTTTATATATTACTATTAATCTATTGCTTCAGAAACATCATGCCGCGAGATTACAGAAAAAAACCCGGAACGAGAACTACAGCGACGAATTATTAAATGAAGCTTTGTCAAGAGAAATAAGAAAAGAACTGATTAGAATACAATTTTCTGTGATTTGATAGTTAAACTATTGCTTATTTCTAAGTAACAACAAATTATGTTCCTAAGTCGTAAAATAAAGACTGATTAGAGTAAAATCTGTTTTATTTATATGATCAAAGTTACCCTAAACCATTAAAATGCTTATAAAATGAAAAATTACCGGTCGATTTTTTGATTATTTTTTTCCGTAGTATCGTTTCGGGTCTACTTTCGAATTCCATAGTAAAAACATGGGTGATCAAAGTATCCCCACCCACGGTTTAACTTTGATCGCTCACTTTTTAATTTTTTTTTCTTAAATTATTAAAATTAGCTTATTCAAATCTACACAAAAAACCGATTATTATACTTTTAAATAATAATTATCTCGCTAAAAATGAGAATGCTACAGTCATATAGAGTTAAAAATTGATCAAAGTATCCCCATTTTACGGTAATAAAAAAGATAAAAACTAAAAACAACTAAATTAAAAATAAGCCGTGGCAGCTAAGAGACGACCAGTCCCAACTGATGGCGCCCGTTCACGAACATGACGCATGGATCAGCATCAATTAGCTCAACCATTTTGAAGGGAACTTAATGATCCAACACACACGCCACCACCAGCGAGACATTTGAGTGAGCATGACATACTCTCAACCGCCAGGGCACATGCAAGTCAAGTCAAATCTAAAATTATTCTATGTGATAGAAGTTTATTTATAGATTAAAGGAAAAATAAAACGATGTCTTTAAATACATAGCACAGTTTTTCAGAAATCATCAACAAAAATTACATATAAATTATGGTACGGAACCCTCGGTGCGCGAGTTCGACTCGCTCTTGACCGGTTTCTTAAATGTAGGTACACGGTGCACAAGTTCCAAACAACAGCAGCTTCGTATAAAAAGCAGGTTCAGGTCCGTCGACCAAAAGCCGAGTCGTCCTTTAGGCGGGTCAAATCTAAGTCCATGTTCAAAAATGGGTATAGTGTGCAGAAGTAAAATCCTTAAAAAATGCCCACAGTCGTCGTTAAATATCATAAAAAGCAACCTGTAACTCAAGTCACAAACGCAAAACCATGAATCAAGTAAACAATCGAAAAATTAAATGTAGTAATGTCAAACTGTCAGTAAGGCAAAGGATATGTGATTCATACAGCCTACGATACGTTTTCTACCTTGAAAATGATATTATTTTAATTAATATGGACATGCATATTTTATTTTAATTAGATTTATGATTCATATACTTAGCTCGAATTATATTGAATTAATGATAACTTTGCACTTATTCTATAAAATAGTACGATATGGATTATTTGACAACTCCTGTTAGGCTGAATGTCACTTACCTCCATTAAAAAATAAGAATGAATTAGACGGATATCAACTTAAATATTGATTGCATCCCCTTTAAAGGACAGTATAGAATATTTAAAACTTTTTAAAGAAATTAAGCAATTTTTTAGAAATTTAACATTTTTGGAGTGCAAAAGTTCTCCCCCTTCTAAGGAAGGTTGGGTCTGGAGTTTGAATGGCCTGGAAAGACTATGGAAAAATATAAAAAGAAAACATAAATCAATTAAAAGCTTGTTGACAAGAAGAATCCAACAGGACCCATTAGAAAATCTACTTGGCTGCATTCGCAGTAACTGTGGAGCTTAACACAAACTTAACTACTGGGCAGTTTGTTGCAAGCTTAAAAACTGCTGTCCTTAGTAATTGATCACACATCCTGTCAAGAAATTTTGAGGTTGACGAAAATGACATCATCCTGACAGATTTCAAGACTCTCTTGCCTCCAGTTACAGGCATAGGCACAGCTGATACTGCCACATTGGAAAATGCTATAGCAATAAATGAAATAGAGCAAGCTATGGAAGAAACGACTGACGAAATGCAGGTTGTGACTATGTCTGTGGATTTATTGTAAGAAATAATCCAAATAATAGTTGTGAATATTGTACAAAAGTGTTTGTCTTTACTTATGAGGAAGTCCACAATTTTATAGAATTCAAAACATAATATGAAGGTTTTGTAGCATAACAGTCGATTACTAACAATATCCAACTGTTATCTATGGTACCTGCATTTAGTTATCTATGACATGTAGGCTGTCACTACACTATGGCGTCTCAATGTCTATATTGGTCACGGTTGAGGCGGGGCCTGCCCTTTTTCCCGGCAGCGCCATCTTAATATAGTGACCCTTTGATTAGGGTGAGTGCTCACTTGTGTTCTTGTGCTAAATCTGTGTCCCGGTTGCCATGGCCTATCATGTGTAATTATAACCTTTAAACATGGTTGCCGGTAATATAAGTTCTTGGTAACCTACCGTCAACTGCCCTGATTTTGCCTCGCGTCCTGTGTTTGCCTAAAATGAACAAATGGTAATATCTTTTTCAATTTACTAGCTTGGCTATCGAAACATTTGTCAGTTTTTATAATTATTATTTGGCAACACTAAATTAGTGACGTTATGTTGGTAACATGCATAATTTTTGACAGATGTGTGTCAAACTAGAGAGCGGCAAGACTGTTATTTTTAGTTTCGGAAAAACTTTTTAAGTAAGTCATTAAAATATGTACATTTCTATCTTGTTCTGTACTCATTCTATAAAACGTTGATAGCTTTATCGTTTGTCATTGTAATTGATGAAAAAAACATGGTATTTAGCGAGAAATGTTGAAATAGGCAAAGTTAGGCAATTTTTTTGAACAAGTGGTCGTGTTTTTGCCTAGGCTAGGGTTGACACCTTTGTTATTTACCGACATCAAAAAAGGAAGATTTTACGCTATAACTCAAGCAACAGGTTTTCATATCAATTATATGTTGTTTGAAGGTGTACTGTTTTGATTTTATTAATGAATATCAACTCAATTAATTTCTTGTATTTGTTGTTATGACGATGAAAAAAAAAAATTTTTAGAAGACTTGAAATTATTTACTAAGTATCTAGCTAGGTACTTATTCTAGTTCTTTTTGTTTGAAGGACGATCAAAATGAACAAGACTACGAAGACGATATAAAGACTATGATGAGAGCATTCTGAACATCGCCGTAGGTCTCGTTCAAAACAAAAACATTACATCATACGATGCCGAAAAACAATTTGGTATACCTCGCCGCACGATTTTAAATAAAGTTAAACAAAAACATCACAAAACACAACAGATATCTTAGAGATAACTTTACTAGATGTAGAAAAAACGTTGCCAAATCCACAAGTTGGTCGTCGAGGAAAATTAAAGTTTGATTTAGATAGTTTAAGCATTCCTTTATCAAAATTTTTTTAAAACGTGATTGTTTTTAAAACTTTTAGAAGAATGTTTGTTTTTAAAATAATTATGTTGATTTTTTGTTTTTTTTTATTTTTATATTTACTTTAATTTTGATATTTGGCAATATAATTACCTAAGTGATCCTGTGATTTATTGTTAAGTTAAATATGTGCAATAAGCGATAATAATTAATCATTCATTAGTTGCTGCACGATAGTTTTTTATTAAGTTGTGATGTTGAATTTATTGCTAAATGGAAGCTTAATATAGGGATAATGAAAAGTTAATCTTATGTTATATAAATTATTTAATTCATTGTTAGCTACCTATCTACCTACCAAATGATGTTAGTTTCGTAAATAGGTCACGATCGCCTCAGGAGGCGTCTCTCTCTGGTTGTTCCTAATAATACATACTTTAAAAATAAAAACAAAAACATATTTTGTTTCATTTTCTTATGACACAACCCTAACCATTCTTTGTCAATGTATGAAGATTGTATAAAATGGTGTCCAGACATTGCCTAAGTAATTTTACCTACTAAAATGCTCCCAAAATCTGTCATTCAAAACTGGATTGTATTCTCTATGCATTAAACTACATTTTACACCATGCTAGCATAAAAATCGAATTGTTTATTTTGGAGTAAATGCATTAGGCAATGTCAGAGACATGAGACATTACTTTGCCTAATTTTTAAAATACCTCAAAAACTTTGATTACATACGAAAATTTACTAAAAACAAATTAAAATTACAGAATTCTTGAGTTTTTTATATGATCAAATGTGTACACAACATGAAAATGGGGTATATTTTAATTTTTATTTCACGTTAAAAGCCAAAAATATCAAAATCCGGGCAAAGTTAGGGCAGTTGACGGTACCATTATTACCGAGAACCTACTGTACATAATCATCGCATGTGTGGCACTGCATAATCATTCTTAAATCACGCTGGCTTGCTTGCCACGCGGTCTGCCAAGCTATTTGCTTAATTGCCTTGCGATGAGATTGCCACATGTGCGATGAGAACCCCTAAGGTCCATGGCTGCGGCCATATAGTTCTGTCCTCACTTCATGCTTAATCACTGTAAACCGCTGCGATGTATGACTTTCCCTCACTTTCCACCTTTCCATGTTTTGCCTTGGGCTTAAACACATTCTGCCTGGTTGCGAAACGCTGCACGCATCGCATGGGATTGCAGGGATCCTTCCTGGAACTCACGGGCGCACCCTTTGCGCTATTTCCCACGTCACGGCGTCTGCTGAGACCTTACCCTTATCCTGACCCTCTACAGCTGCCCGGAGCCACTTGGCCGCTAAGCCACTAACCTCTACTTGGCGCACCGCACTGTTTGCCTTGACGGAGCCTGGGCAAACGCTGCGGAGCCCAGGACGCAGGCTAATACTCTATGGTCCTGTGCCACGTGGCCACTGCCATCTGCTGCCGTATGGTCCTGTGCCACGTGGCCACTGCCATCTGCTGCCGTAGCCTAGTATACACCCGTCATTCAGACTGTCAGGACTGCGGCTCACTTTATTATTATAATTGTTCTTGTTTCATGGAGGTACATTGAATTTCATTAAAGGTACGTTCTAGTACATTGCTGGTACATTCCTTTCATATACAACATATTCAATTCTGCAGCAATACACCCGTCATTCTTACCTACACGACACATGGGATCACAGTTTTTCTATGACATTTCTTCTGGTAGCCTCTCTGTATATTATCTTTAATCTAACATGCAAACACATGTTACGCATTACGGTTAAATAATCGTTCATAAAATGTTACGTGCTGCACAATTTGTGAAATCGCAGAAAAAGCGTGACTTATTGCATATTGATGGTTATTTATACAGGGTGTAAGGGACAGCCCTCCGCAAACTAACAGGGTGCATTCAGCTCCTCATTTTGAATCATATTCCACCGGAAATTTTCTAAGGAAAATTTTCATTTTTTCAAATTTTTTTTCAGTTACATTTTCATTATTTCAATGTAAAATTGCATTGTGTCTTCGCAGCACTCCATTTATGTAAAAAAAACTGCAAAAAAAAAACAGCAAAAAAAAAAACCAGCAATGGATGTTGAAATACTCTAACCAACGACGCGTGAAATCAGCTGTTCACTTTCTGTCTAGTTACAGAGTTCATCGAACTCACCGCATACCTATTACCTACCCCTCCCAACCAGTAATAGACGCTCCGATTTTTGCACAAAAACACAAACAAATCAGGTTTATTGGATTCCCTTAACGTTCCTGAAAAAAATTAATGTACCGGTCATCGGAGTATGACATACTGAATTCACCCTATCAGTTTGCGGAGGGCTGTCCCTTACATCCTGTATATGAAAAACAATGTACGCAAAGATACAACCTACTGGAAATGTACGCAAACCAAGGAAATGCATTGTTTTGGACTTGTTAAAACTGTAAGTACCGACAATGGTATATTTATAACATCAGATATTAGTAAAATACAGCACAACCATATGCCTGAACCAAGCCGTGTAGAAAATTTGAAGGTAATCGATACAATAAAATCGGCTGAAACTTCTATGGACTGTCCGGTGCAGATAATACAATCTTCTTTAGAGGGTGTTTCCAGCACCAGTACACCGTATTTACCTTATAAAAATGCACTGCGTCAAGTGACTAACAGAGTCAGAAGACAAAGTTCAACATCTACATTTCTTTTAACGAATTACCCGATTGGACATGTAAAGTTGATGATGACGACAGTTTTTGTTTTTTAATGAAGAAGTTGATGGTGTTGGACGTATTTTGATTTTTACAACATAACAAAACTTGCAATTCCTTGATTGTGCTTTGTACTGGATTATGGATGGTACATTTAGGTGTACTCCTCTTCCGATCCAAGAAATTTTTTTTTTTTTTTACAGTACTCGCGCACTCAGAGATCTATTTCAAAAATAATATCTATCCGGATAGGAGCCGGAAATACCGGCACCCATACCCGCTTGAAATGTACACAATACACGCTTTAGTGGGAAACGATGAGTCAACACGGCGATTACTGCCAATAGTTTATGCTTTTCTGTTGTCTAAAACTGAAATATGCTACGAAATATTTTTTAGAGAAGTGAAAAAATGTGGTGATACTTTCGAACTGTTATTAAGTCCGCTGTATGTGTTAACCGACTTTGAAAATGCTGCAATAAATGCCGGCAAACGTGTTTTCCCATCGAATATCCATAAATGTTGCTTTTTCATTTTACACAAAACGTGTGGAAAAAAATACTAAAACTTGGATTAGCTGCAGATTATGGTAATGATTCTGGCTTTGCACTGAAAATAAGATATTTATTTGCTTTGGCTTTTCTGCCCTCAGAAGAAATTCCTCAAGCATTTGATAGATTGATGGCGGAAAGTTTAATTCCAGATAAAGCCCATGAATTGGTACAATGGTTTCGGCGATATTACGTACATGGTCAAATAACTAGACTTAGTTTTGCCCCAAGTCTATGGTCAATCCATGAACATTTGAGGCAAGATATGCCTTGATCGCAGAACTCAATTGAAGCTTGGCACAGAAGGTGGAACACATTATTGTCCAATAAAAAGTGGAATTTGTCGAAAACTCTGAAGGAATTGATAAAAGAGCAAAATCAACAAAGCTTCATCTAGAAAGGATCCTTGCAGAAGTGCCACGCACACCACCACGTAAAAAAAATTTTTTGAAGAAGCTACAAAAGGTTATATCGAAGAAAGAGGAAATGGACACAATAACATTTTTTAAAGAAAATAGTTATTTATATAGAGTGTAAGTACGACTAAACGCCGACAGACACTACGCCGAAAGACTGACCACCGACAAGACTTTACTTCGATGGGACTCTTCGCCGACAGGGCTCATCAGCGACGCAATTTATCTCCGATAGTCAGATACTTACTTTGGAAATCGATTATGCTTTTCTTGTAATTATACAATTCATAAAAATAAAGCTCTTACATTGGTTTTTAATGTAATAAACATTAAAACCTTATGTAATGATACTCCTTTTCCAGTAACAACAATTGTATTTATAAACTTGTGCACATACTTATAGAATACAAACATGGTATTAATATTATCAGTACAACAACTCTAATATGCAGTAATCAACAAAGATTACTTCCATCAGAAGAACTTTTTGCTCATCTTTAAAAGTAGAATACCTTTTTTTATTTTGTTGTGTCAATTATTGCAAGAATTAGTATGTGACACCAAAAACCTTGAATGTATGTATAACAAATGTAATAAATGCAAAAATAAAACACCAAAATTTGCGGCAGATCGAGACATACTTCATACGGTTAATTGGAACCAGTGGGAACGCCAAGATCACGCATACATTAAAAAGGGTGGAACCACTGTTCACACAAAAAACACTGTTCGCATAACGAAGACTGACACAGCGCAAAAATTGATGGATGCTTTTTTTTCTTACTCAACATGGTCATTTTTCGAAGCTGGTCAACGGATGTTAGATATGAAAGTATGTCATGGCGTCGACATAAAAAATGCTAGAGATGCATACGAGGCAATTAAACAATCTGAAACAATTATACATGTGTGAGCACTATGTAGCTAATATAAAGCTACCTTTTACTGGGTTCGTCTTTCACTGACTTGAATGTGCCCTGGCGGTTGAGAGTATGTCATGCTCACTCAAATGTCTCGCTGGTGGTGGCGTGTGTGTTGGATCATTAAGTTCCCTTCAAAATGGTTGAGCTAATTGGTGCTGATCCATGCGTCATGTTCGTGAACGGGCGCCGTCAGTTGGGACTGGTCGTCTCTTAGCTGCCACGGCTTATTTTAATTTTTTATTTTTTTTTTAATTTAAGTAGTTGTTTTTAGTTTTTATCTTTTTTTTTTATTTTTACTACGGACGCTTTTAACGTGCACGTCTTTCTACATTGTTCTCACATGTATATTTTCAATATGAACGATGTAACCAATATTTTGTAAAATATTTGATTTTAAAAGAGTGTCCGTGGAGTTTCTTGCCCGTTCTTCTCCATAGGATCTACACTTTGGAATGGGCAATCTAGCTTCATTTTCTGACTGACCGACCCAAGACCGACCCTTTGACAATTCAAAAGTGCCTGTAATTGGTTTATTTGAAATAAATGCTTTGAGTTTGAGTTTGAGTTTGATACAAGTTCACCTTATTGAGGAAGAAGCTATAAATACAATTACAAATAAAAGTTCTTATAGACACACAGACAGGCAAACATAAAATAAAATACAGAGATGTCAGTTGTTTTTAACCGACTTCTAAAAAAGGAGGAGGTTCTCAATTCGGATGTTTGTATTTTTTTTATTTTTTTTTTTATGTTTGTTCGCGTATAACTCCGTCGCTTACCAACCGATTTGAAAAATTATTTTTTTGTTGGAAAGGGTATACTTCCCAAATGGTCCCATTTTTGTCAAAATCCAGTTCTGATGATGGGATCCTGGAGAAATCGAAGGAACTCTTCAAATATTATAGGCACACCTATAGCGACTTGGGTATTTTTTATCGTAGCTCGTGCATTTGCTCTGCACCACTTGGTGAAGTGGAACTGATGATGAAGACCACAGATGGCTACCGGAACTACTCAATGATAAATATTTCACGGGTTGCGATTCGATTACTTTAATATGGTTGCTAAGCAATTTCCGCTCGTCACATAATGCGTGTGATGGGTGGTTGTTGAGGAGTTCTCCTGGTTCTTACCAGAACTCCTCAACAATTAACGTCCCAGCATCGGGAAAAGCAATATTTTGTAACATGTGATGAGCAATTGACATTAGACTATTGTAACTTATACAAATTATAAACAGACCCACTAAAAAGCGAGAAATAAAAACTTTTTAACAAAAAAACAAAACCGACTTCCAAAAATCACTACAAAGTGAAAAATAACTGATTTCGGAAGTCGGTGGCAAAAAAAAAGAAAGTAAATAAAAAACGAAAGACACCGACTTCCGAAATCAAAGTTATTTTTCACTTTGTAGTGATTTTTGGAAGTCGGTTTTGTTTTTTTGTTAAAAAGTTTTTTGCGAACCGATAAGAGGAAAGTGTTCTTGTTTTTCTCTGAGTGAACACTATCTACAATCAAGCAATGGTGATCCAATACAACCACTTCCATACTGTGCAGAGTCGGATGAGGCTAATTTGTTAAATGATTTAGTTGAACTCGAGCTTCCATCACGCCCACCTTCATGTTCTCTTCTAACTGGAGAGACCGCCTTTTTTGATACAGTTGATGAGGAAGGGATAAAAGATTTTATGCACAGTACTAAGAGTATGTTAGATTCAGCACTGGATATCGACAAATTGTCCTTAACTATTTTACCAACCTCTCCTGGCCCTAGTTCTAAGCAAAATAACGTACAGCAAAAGCAAAATAAAGTACGTATTACGCCAAAAATTTGCTCATCTATGACTATGAGTAAGAGAAACATAAATTTTCAAAATTGCAATAAATGCAGATGTACAATACTCGGCAAGGTAGTTAAATGTATGGCTTGTAAACAATTCTACTGCGAAGATTGCGTCGGCGGCGGTCCCAGTTTTTTTGATTATATCTTTCGCATATTGGAGAGTTGCTTTGCCCACCCAACAAACCGCCTGGGTCAACGGAAAATGCACCTGCCCCATTTTTTTTAAGTAATTAATAAATAATAAGACGACTGTGACTACAATTTTGTATCTAATTTTATATTTTTTTTGCTGATCTCATTTTATGTGGTTGTGGAGGCATCTACATCGCCACATATGAACTACGCATCAATGACATGACGTCCCGCAAACCTGCATCGCGCAATTAGAGTTTACCACGCGATTAGCATATATACAACGTCCCGACATCAACCGTCGGGCAGTAGCCTACCAGACACGACACCCGTCTGGTCGGAGGATCCTCCCTTTTCTATGGAGGATGAGTGAACTTTACACCCTGTTCCTCATGCCTCCAAACTGGTGACCCCGAGCATGAACGTCAGCACAGCCTTCGTGCAACTACATCAGCGTGACGTCATCAGCATCACTTCCTCAAGCTTTCGAGCGGCGAGTCACACAGCCAGCCAGCATCCACGCCTTCAACAGGTATCCTGACCACCAGCATGCAGTGGACGCGCATTCCTGGTCATCACCTTCAGCCTCAACCCAGAGCTGTACACTCCGACTCACTGGAGCATAACGCAGCGCCACCCCGACTCACTGGGGTATCACCGCAGACAGTTCCGACTCACCGTGAACTATGCGGCACCCGGTTCCGACTCACTGGAACCACAACTGGCACTGGCAAGCATCGCAAAATACACGACTCAGCCCACTATCGACCTCCGGTCTCCGGAGGGGAGTGATGTGGCGGCATCTACATCGCCACATATGAACTACGCATCAATGACATGACGTCACGCAAACCTGCATCGCGCAATTAGAGTTTACCACGCGATTAGCATATATACAACGTCCCGACATCAACCGGCGGGCAGTAGCCCACCAGACACAACACCCGTCTGGTCGGAGGATCCTCCCTTTTCTATGGAGGATGAGTGAACTTTACATCCTGTTCCTCATGCCTCCAAAAGGTAATTAATAAATAATAAGACGACTACTGTGACTAATAAAATGCTGTTTTATTTAGAAAAACTGCTGTACATAATATAAAAATAGAAGCTATATTTAAAAGAAAAAGAGTTAACATGTATAACGTGCATTAAGATTATTAGCTGTGCATTGATGAAAAAGCTTTTGCTTTAGGAAAAATCGCTGTGCGCTGCGAAAATAAATTGTAGTGTGTTTAGTGATATTTTGAGTTGAATATTTTGCTGTGCAATCAGTAATTTTGATGGGAATTCGGAATCTTATTGCATAGAAAAAGGATATTTTTTGATTTGCGTTTAAATACTGCCGTAATTTTAATAACTAAGATACAATTTCCTCAATCACAAAAATTATTAAATAATGCTTAGGTAAAGAAGAAGGGTCATCCGTGACCCAAGCCCGGCGCAAACCAAACATATCTCACTTTTTTTGTATTTAAATATATAGATTTTTTTTTTCGATTTTAGTGGCTAACCTACTTAAATTGTCTTCGTAAGGCAAAATATTATTTTTTAACTAAACCTGCTTAAAATCTTTTTCAAAAATGTGAAATCAATTGAGACGAGTTATTACCTACCAATAACTACAGAATTCAATATAAGTAGCTACATTATACCTATAGCTAAGTTTTTGTTACAATAACAATGGAAAAAACCATTGTAGCGAGATAAAATGATCGGCGATTCGACTTATCTCGCTAGTGTGACACACAAAAGAACTCGCACATGCTATCTCACTCCTGCACTCCCTAAAAGAGCGAGATGTCTATATTTGGGTTTTTACCAGCACTATAGGTAAATCGCGTACGTTATGTACAACCCAGAGATTGAGAGCCGAAACGCTATTCGGGAGTACTATTGTACATGCAATCATGAAAGAGGCACATAATAGCTCATGCCATGCTCATGCTCATGTCATGTCGTAAGTGTGGTTTATAACTTAGGGTGGGCTAGACATCGAGATGACTTCCAGCATCCCGCACTGGACACTATACTTATAGTAATCATGATTTGATTTAAATATGATAGTATTTATGATTTATAGATTTATGTACAATCGCGTTACTTCCCGGTGACGCACTTTTAAAAATAAAATGCTTTGAACGACTCTTAATAACTGACTCATAATTGCGCGTATGTGCGTGTGGCTCTGCCCACATTTAGAGCAAGAAAAATTATGCTATTTCAATCAGAACATACAGAGCAGTAAAAAAAACTTCAAAATTCAAAAATTACGTAAGTTGCTTCTTATTTGACATGTATTCCCAAGTATAAACACATAGAAATATAGTTATTTACTTTTTAATAGCACTGCACAAGTAAAAGGTCCCTCTCATGCCGATTAAACACAAAATATGTCAATATAAACATTTTTTGTATTTATACACATGATCTACTCACATACTAAGATATAGAGAAACACAAACATATGTGAGGCGCTCAAAACAGCATGAATTATAAAAAATATTAATATTAAGATATATTTTCTTGAGAACACTTCGCATGCACACTGATTCTCACGCAGAAATAGAAATTAACTCTTAATAGCTTACCAAGATTTCAACTAACGCGCATTATGTTGTACGTAAAAACCAGTCTCAAAGGGGCGGGGCGCGGTCTACGTACGGACGCCACACCTGCGCTGGCCATGCAAGCGATTTTAACCTTATGGGTGGTCGACCGGAAAGTAACGCCACTGTACTTACATGATTATATAGTTTAAATATTATATAATTTCAACATCATGGACTCATGGTGGGCCATCGTCAAGTTGTACCATCACTTTTCGACCTTATTACTATAGGAATAAGGTTCATTATGATTTCATTGAAAATAAAAATATCTAAACAAAGAGCCTTTGTTTAATTTCCAGAAAAACATTATGTTTTGTCTTACACAGGCAATTTAACTAATCTAACTTAGCAGAAAACCCAAATATATAATATAATATAATATAAATATATAATATAATACTCGCTTTTTTAGGAAGTGCAGGAGTGATATAGCATGTGCGAGTTCTTTTGTATCTCACACTAGCGAGATAAGCCGAAGTGCCGATCATTTGACGACCATTATCTCGCTACTATGGTACCTAACTTTGTTTTTTCCATTGTAATTGTCTTTACTGAAACATAGCTATTTAATGTAAAGCTTCTTATTTTGAATTCTGTCGTTATTGGTAGGGTTGATAAAAATAATATTTTGCCTTATGAAGCCAATTTAAATAGGTTAGCCACTGAAATTGAAAAAAGAAATACCTGATAATTGATGTACTTAAAATAATGAAAATACTAAAATATGTTCCGTTTGCGCCGGGCCTGGGTAAATTTTGTATGGATCGTAACCCTTCTTCTTTACTTGATTTATTTTAAACTTACAGATCTTTTTAGATCAATAACATTTCTGTATCAAAATTCTAAACTAAGTAAGTTTACCTATTTTGACATGTTACTGCACACACTACAGTGATGATTTAGATAATTTTACCTGTTTATCGAATCAGGTAAATTTTATCTAACCGACACTAACTGCTGTATACCGGATGACTTTTTTTACCGTCTCGAAAAAAATTTGGTGCATTAGGTGAACAGAGTAGAAGCCTATGGCATACCTAGTTTTTTTTTTTTAATAGCTTAGACAGAAATAATTATCAAAGTGCCAATAAATACTACAAATTCGATGTAAACTTTTCATTTTTGTACCATGAAAACAGAAATTTTGAAAAAAAATAATAAATCGTTTAAAAATATCGAAATTCAAATCATATGCAGCCTGCATATGATTAGCACATTAGCTGCCAGACAATAGACACAATAGAAAATCAATTGTTTGAGGTCACCGGTGACCGGCGTGGCAGTTAACCTGTTAGAATTTTTGATTTTTTTGGTTAAAAAAAAAAGTTAGGTATGCCATAGGCTTCTACTCCGTTCACCTAATATACCCAATTTTTTTTGAGACGGTAAAAAAAATCATCCGGTACAATAGTGTCAGATGTCTTATTTTAACAATTTAAATAGCTATAAAAAAATATTTTGACGAGTGTTAACATCATTTTAATCGAACAATTAGGTGAATTGTTATGATTGTTTTATTTTATATTTGAATTTCAAATCACTCTCTTGTAAAGTTTACTCAATGTCGCTTAGTGAGGATTGCCTTTCAAGCGTCGATATGTGTTTTTTTATTTCGATATTTTGTTGTAAGGAAGAACGTAACTTGTGAGTTAAATAATAATAGATAATAATTCAATGTTTGAGAGTCATATGATTCTTTTTAATTAATTATTTTATGATGATGTTAAACTTTTGATACGAAACTTTCAAACTTCTATTATAATTAATAGTTACTTTAAAAAGCATTTTTGTGTACCTACCTTTTCAATATATTACTTATTAAAGTAGATTTTTTATTTTTCTATTCATTAATTTAAGATCCGTCAGTAGAGTTTGATAAAGATTCCCAAAAACATAGACGTTATCGACCATACGTCATGTATTATACAAAGAAAGTCCGCACAATAACGTCGCATCATAACATACGTCACATTAGTATCCACAGAACAGTGACGTATGTGACTTTTTACGAATTCTAGGCATACTAGGAAATTATTATTTAGATCAATGATATTATAAGTAAAAAGGTGTAGATAGGTTACATATACAACATTCGATATTCAGAATCGGCACACTAATGCACACATAAATAACTTAATATTGCAATAGCACACTAAATTACGTTTATACGTCAAATTTGGATGGCACGATTCAGTTATCGCGGGCGAAAAAGAGACAAATATAATTTGCGACAGTGCGTCGTCTCGTGTACTAGAAACTATATAGAATAATAATCAGATATGACATTTTACCGCAAAACCGTGATTTTTGCCTAAAAATTTGATTCACTCATGAGTTCATGTAGTAAAAGTAATAAAGTAGGAAAATTGCATTGAAAGTAGGTAGTAAACAATTAATGTTTTGATTTGAATATAATAGTGTTACATACACTATATGTATGTATTTAATTTATCCTACCTCATCATAACAAAAATAAAAATTACATTTAAGTCTAAACAATGTGCCACCATTTATACCTACCTACTGTCAGGCTGACTTGTCTATTCTTAGGCATAATTTTACTCTATGATCAGTAATGACGTCTATCTCTATTTGACGTCTATTCTTTTCTGACGCCATATTTTACGAATATAATGTTTGATTTTTTGAAAATATTAAGATATATAGTATACTAACGAATGATATGTGATTACTTGAGTTTTAGAAATTTTTCTTGTATAATTTGTGCAATATCTCATAACATACGACGGCATTTTCGGTGTTTTTGGGTCACTTTTAATGCACTCGGTAAGTGAAGTGCATCCGTTGACGTCGGCGACGCGACACTGAGGTCCAGTTTGGTCACTTGTCTACATTTTAACGTGCCGCTTGCTGAGCCCTTATGGCCTATCTATACCTTTTTACTTATAATATCATTGATTTAGATCATATTGTAATAATCCAGTTACACAAAAACACCTCCGAATTTGAAGCTGATAGGATTAGCAGTTTTCAAAATATGACATAAAACCCTATCCCAAAACTTTAAACCGCTGTACTGTAATGTTACTAATTTGCATATCCGTCTTTGTTCTGCGACTGCGACGAAATAATCAATCAGATGACAACGACTTTTTGTATCTTGATAACACAACGAATAGCACTATTATAGCTGAGAAAGTCGGTATGTAGGCTACGAAATGTCTTGGCTGCTCGTTCCACTTCCAGTACCAGCGTAAGTGATAACTCTGATTGTGTGTATACTCTGATTCGGACTTATTAAATGTTAACTTTGAAAATATTAGCGAGTCAGAACGAGAATCAGCTTCATCTATTACCATAAATCTTACAAATATTCCTGAGTACACATGTGATAATACGGCAGGTCCATCGACCAGCTTTTATCCCAGTGAGAATATGGCAGGTCCATCGACCAGCTTTTATGCCAGTGAGAATATGGCAGCTCCATCGACAAGCTTTTATCCCAGTGAGAAACTACCTCCATCCACTATCTCCAAACCTATAAATCTTTCTGAAACGGATGCTGAGAGTGATCTTAATGCTCATGCTGATGTTAATGCTGATGTGAAACTTCCTGCATTACAAAAGATACGCATACCTATGAAAATGTCTATGTTGATGACACCGTGTTGGTAAGATACTGGTCCAATATGCATTGGAAGTATTTTGTAGGAGTAATAGAAAAAATTTAACAGCAAAAATTTGACGTTAAGTTCTACAAAACTATGATGAAGCCAGAACTGAAATTTAAATTTCCGATCGTGACATAGCTGTGCCCCCTTTATCAATAGTTAAAAAAAAAATAACTTCAAGAAAAGGCTGATGAAAAAGGAGCATTTATTTTTATTAAATAATGAAGACACCATTTATTTTTACTAAATATTATTGTTTTTGTGATTACTATGTTCCAAAAGACTGACTTCGAAGTCTGAATAGATGTTTTTTAAGTTTTGTTTTAATTTATTTTTATTAAAAAAAATATCGTGAAGTGAGATTATTTTAGTTGATATGTTTCATTTGCTATATTTGTAACGAAAGATTGCTATATTTGTAAGAAGAATACGTTGTTTTTGTTACTAGTTATTATTTTTTTGATGTTTATTTATTTCTGCCGAAAGCAAATATAAGTTGATTTGAAAAAGTTTTTTTTTTCACCAAATTTTATTAATATGTTTGGATATTCGCCTTAATAATGGATAGTTGTTCAACCTTAATCATTCGAAATATCGCAGTGACTGATCTATTTGGTATTTGCGTTTAAAAAAAATTTACTTCAAGAAAAGGCTGATGAAAAAGGAGCATTTATTTTTATTAAATAATGAAGACACCGTTTATTTTTACTAAATATTATTGTTTTTGTGATTACTATGTTCCAAAAGACTGACTTCGAAGTCTGAATAGATGTTTTTTAAGTTTTGTTTTAATTGATTTTTATTAAAAAAAATATCGTGAAGTGAGATTATTTTAGTTGATATGTTTCATTTGCTATATTTGTAACGAAAGATTGCTATATTTGTAAGAAGAATACGTTGTTTTTGTTACTAGTTATTATTTTTTTGATGTTTATTTATTTCTGCCGAAAGCAAATATAAGTTGATTTGAAAAAGTTTTTTTTTTTACCAAATTTTATTAATATGTTTGGATATTCGCCTTAATAATGGATAGTTGTTCAACCTTAATCATTCGAAATATCGCAGTGACTGATCTATTTGGTATTTGCGTTTAAAAAAAATTTACTTCAAGAAAAGGCTGATGAAAAAGGAGCATTTATTTTTATTAAATAATGAAGACACCATTTATTTTTACTAAATATTATTGTTTTTGTGATTACTATGTTCCAAAAGACTGACTTCCAAGTCTGAATAGATGTTTTTTAAGTTTTGTTTAAATTGATTTTTATTAAAAAAAAATATCGTGAAGTGAGATTATTTTAGTTGATATGTTTCATTTGCTATATTTGTAACGAAAGATTGCTATATTTGTAAGAAGAATACGTTGTTTTTGTTACTAGTTATTATTTTTTTGATGTTTATTTATCTCTGCCGAAAGCAAATATAAGTTGATTTGAAAAAGTTTTTTTTTTCACCAAATTTTATTAATATGTTTGGATATTCGCCTTAATAATGGATAGTTGTTCAACCTTAATCATTCCAAATATCGCAGTGACTGATATATTTGGTATTTGCGTTTAAATTCAGCTTATTCCTACGCAGAAACTTCAGATTCCAAATAACCCCATCACAGGCTTATTTGAGACACCCCACAAAAAATATATATATCGGACTGTATTGAACTTACATGTATAAAATCTCCATTAAAATGTAGATCAAGGTATAATAGATTAAAAAAAAATAAGCTATTTGATAAGGTAAACAGTTAAAAAAACTGTAAGCCATTTTTCAACAAAAATCATACCAAATAGCCCCGTTCTACAGTACCTATATTTGTTTGAAAACATGCATAATTTTTTTGCATATTTTTGTATCTTTTACGTTTATGAAAGCTTGAAAAAGTAATGTAGACTCATGTACCCCCACTGTACTTTCTAAATATTGTAGATACACCTTCTCTTATTAGAATCATACTAGGTATTCTGGGAAGAGTCGAGTCGAACACTGTTTTTTTTTATTCTTTCAGCGGGGCGAGCACGGGCGTACCGAAGACGTTTGTGACAAGACATGATAAATTATGTCATGTCTTAGAATTTGTCTTAAATGCTAGCACGGGTCAGCCATGTGACATAATCTAGAGGCGCGACATGCTTTTCTTGTTGCTAAATTCAATGTGACATAGTAAATTGAACAGCGGCCAAATAAAAGCTTTTTTTTTTCTTCTTTTGCTTATAACTCGAAAACGGTGTGTCCTATCGTAAAAATAATGAACCCCCTTTATGAAACCCATAAACCCCTAAATCTGAACATGTAGGTACCAAAAAAAAAGTAGTATTTAAGTACCTATGTATTTACTTAAATTATCTTTTTTTATTTTTTTTCGACGCGCATTATTTACATGTCTAAATATGTATTTTTAAAACATTAAAAAAAACCGTTTAAAAATATAAAAAATAGTAATTTATTTATTTACTTATTACTTTTTTTTTTTTTGTTATCACGCGGAATTCTTCACACAAATAAACCACCACCACACAATGCAAGAAAATAATTTATTTCCATTTGGTTCAGAGTAATTAGCAGGAAAACATTATTTTTTCAATTTTCAAATCTTATCACCACCTCCGAACGAACGTGATAAAATTTTTCTTACTCAACGTCAAAATGTGACATTTGTGATATAATTGGTACGCCCATACATAGACTTATAAAAAAAGATGGACTCCGCGCTGCGCATATCGAAAGTGAAGCACAGTAAGTATGCCGGCTCCGTTTGTACAAACACGCCTCGCGGACACATTTATATCATAGTATGCCGACCGGCCGCCATTACGTGACACGAGCGACGGCGTCTTTGCAGGTACTCAAATCACGCACACATAGATCGGTAGGGTGCTTCACTTTCGATATGCGTGGCGCGGAGTCCATCTTTTTTTATAAGTCTATGCGCCCATATTAGCAAATAAGACATAATGAGTCCCAACTAAACGTCAAGAAGTTATGTCACATTCAAGAAATTATATCACGCCGCCGTGCTAGCATTTAAGACAAAACAGTTTTATCGCGCAAACTATGATAAAATGTGTGACTCAAGCCATGTCACAGTAGGCCGTGCTCGCCGGGCTGATATCGTGAACTCTATTACAAAAATGGAGTTATTTGACGAGTGGTTTAAACACCACAAAGTTGTAAGGAACGATCGTCTTTTTGGCTTCATTTCTTCTAAAAATGTTGGCGATATAACTGATGAATCTAGAAGAAGAATTAAAATGACAATAGCGACATTTTCATCAAAACTTGCCTAAAAATGGGCTACGTCAGGAAAATCAAAGCAAGACTTTTTGAAAACGAATAAGACGTGGATTGAGGGCACGGACGTTGAGTTTCACGTTACTCGCGTTCATTATGCTGAACCACAACGGTCTACCTCAGCTGGAAGGCCAAAGAAAAGCTTTGGAGAGTCTTCATTTAAGACCAAAAAACCGGCCAAGTGCGAGTCGGACTCACACACGAAGGGTTCCGGACCATATACACTCCTTTGCAAAACCAGCCACGCCCCGCGCAAATTATAATTATTATTTACTTAGGCTCCTATCACAGATTTATTATTAGAAAACAATGGTTCACGGTTTATGCATAAGGTTTATGTTCATGAAATTAAATATTTTCTTTTATTTTTATTTTTCAGTTGATTGAATGAAAGGTAAATTGCGGTTCACGATTTATGACGTATTAAAAAAAAACTAGGTACTTACTAGATCTCGTTCAAACCAATTTTCGGTGGAAGTTTACATGGTAATGTACATCATATATTTTTTTTAGTTTTACCTTTCTTTTATTTTAGAAGTTATAGAGGTGGGGGGACACATTTTACCACTTTGGAAGTGTCTCTCGCGCAAACTATTCAGTTTGGAAAAAAATGATATTAGAAACCTCAATATCATTTTTGAAGACATATCCATAGATACCCCACACGTATGGGTTTGATGAAAAAAAAATCGAGTTTCAGTTGTGGGGCACCCAAAAAAAAATTTTTTTTTTCAATTTTTGTGTGAAAATCTTAATGCGGTTCACAGAATACATCTACTTACCAAGTTTCAACAGTATAGTTCTTATAGTTTCGGAAAAAGTGGCTGTGACATACGGACGGACGGACGGACTTTTTAAGTGAAAGCAAAAATGTTACTAAGTAGGTAACTAAAACCACATCAAAAAATATAAACAATGTTTTATGCATGAAAAAGCCCTTTGATACAATTTTTTATTCAACAACTAGCTGACCCGACAGACGTTGTCCTGTCTTAGCTATGAATATTCTAATGTAAACGCGCGAAGTTCCTGAAGGCGCAAGCTGAGCACATTTTGAATTGTTTAGGAAAACTTAATTTATATTTTAAGAATGAACCTAAGATTTTTTGCTGAAAAGTAAAATACCGGAATAAATTTATATGTAGTAAAAAGTCAAGAACATGAAAATGATTAATTGGAGCCAATTAATTTAAAAAAAAATTGTTTTGAGTATGAATGTCAATGGCTATATGAGTAGGGGAAGATCAAGAAACGATGGATGGACCGTGTTAAAGATGATATGGTTATAAGGGGGGTGACTACCGAGATGACGACTAATAGAGAAGTATGGAAGAAAGGGACATGTTGCGCAGACCCAAAATAAATTGGGATAGTAGGTTGTTACCATAGGCCTATAAAAAATCTGAGGTTGTTACTTGTATCAAATCTCCACATATTTAGTACAGTAGGTAGTGTTAGTAAATTGACGTTATAACAATAAACTGTGTAGAAGTTTCTTTCATACAAACTTTGTCCTGACAATTACAAATACAACAAAAAAGAATTAGCCAAATACGTGCATCCGTTCTGAAGTGATGCGCGTACCTACATACATTCGGCAATTGATTTTTATTTTAGAATAGGTACTACATAAGTAGCTGACCCGCCAGACGACCTGTCAAAAATTCAATAAATCGAAGGGCAGCAAAACAAATGAACAACTGATTATAAAATGAATTTGAATTTGGAATTCTAAAAAGAATGAAAGTTTCCCGACAGACATTGCCCTGCCCTTTCATGTATGAGAAAATGAATTTTCTTCATATTTTTTTGTGAATTTTCCTATGTTTTTAATAGTTATTCTGCTATTTGGGACGGAGACAAATACAACAAATCAAAAACCATGAAAATTGGTCCAGTAGTTCTCGAGTTATAAGTGTTCGAACAAACCCGACTTTGTTTTATATATATATATAGATGTGTTTATTGAACCTTACTAAAAAGGAAAACCAATTTTCGAGCCAAGATAAAAAAATATACTTTTATAATACTGAAAGAACTTCGTAATGGTAAATAAGCTATGTTGTCATATATTTATAACATATATTTACCTTTACGAAGTTCTTTCAGTATTTTGTTTTTATTGTTTGTCATTCATATGTCGTAAAAAAGCACTTTGATGAGTTATTGAACCAAAGATATTAAATATTACTTAAATTGAACACATTTACCACATTCTAAAAGATTGGACATTTTGGGAGTTGGACATTTTAGGAATTGGACATTTTGACAATTGGACATTTTGGGATTTGGACATTTTGAGAATTGGACATTTTGACCCTGAACAACCAATAGCAGTCGATTTTTAAGAAAATTGATGTAAAAGTATGCAACCTTTTTAACATAACCATTAAGATGCTATCTGACCCAAATCCAAAGGCAAATTTAAAAAAAAAAACTCAGCTTCTGACTGAATTTTCTTATTTCACTAGCAACCTTGGAAGGAAACTGACACATACTTAATTGCAAATTTTTCAAATACGAAATAGACGAAAACGAAATACAAACTAAGCATTTCTAATCTCATTTGAACAATGAAACAATAATAACAATTTACTGTCCCACAACTGCTTTAAAGATTCAATGATTCAATTAGTATGTTATCTAGACATACTAAAATGAATATCAATATGTCTGGCACCCTGACAGTGAGTCCTGCCATCTGCCTTCCATTTTTACCAGTGTGAATTATATTCTCAGTTTGGTGATAGTACAAGACAAAAATTACCTGTTAATTTTAGAAAAAGACCTTCACAACACCTTGCTACTGATGCCACACTTGACGTGGCCACCGAAAATGACACAAGACATACTTAATTGCAAATTTTAAAAAACAAAATAGACGAAAACAAAATACATACTTACCATTTCTAATCTCATTTGAACAACAAAACCATAATAACAATTTATTTTCCCACAACTGCTGAAAAGATTCAATTAGTACATTATCTCAACATACTAAATTGAATAACAATATGTCTGGCATCTTAGACAGTGAGTCCTGCCATCTGCCTTCCATTTTTACCGCAGTGTGAAATATTCTCATAGTTTGGTGACAATACAAGACAAAAATGACCTATTAATTTTAGAAAAAAGCCTTTGCTGTCACCTTGCTACTGACTGATGCCACAATTGATGTGGCCACCTACTGGGCCCCGAGTAATTTGACAAGTTTTAAAGTTTTTTGTTTTGATTTTTTTTTTCGTCATTGATATGAAAGATGAAGGTGCTGAAACTTGGTGAACACCTCACAAATCTTCTGGATATGTGACATGAATTCAACAAAATAAAACAAAAGTTTCAGTATCTTCTAAATTGTTTCTTAAACTTTTCATAATGATAATCATCAGTAGCCCTTTCACCTTTGGCTTTCTTAACTATTTTATCCACACTATCATCTATAACACTACTGTCAGTTTTCGCCACTTCTGGCTTTTCTACTTTCCTTTTCTTAGCCACATCACTGTCCATATTAAAACGGTTATGCTGTACAAAATTCACTGCCATGTTAGTAGGCACAAATTGTGAAGGACAATCTTTTTTGTTTTGTCTCTCCCACAGTACTTTCATTTTAGCCTCTTCGGTAGCTTCAATGTTTTTAATTTTTGCATCAATGCCCAAATCAACTTCAGGTATGCCACTAAGCATTTGATTTGACAGCATCTCCTCAGAACGATGTGCTGATGAAACCCTCAGATGTTCAGGAAGAGATAACAAAGCAGCTTCTTCAGGTGACAAATATTTTAATGTGTCATTATGCTCAGATTCCTTCATTTCTTCATTATGTCTTTCTGTAAAGAGGAAATCGATATTATTTTAAAAAACTTTACATAAAAAAACAAACTACCTACTCATCCAAATGTCTTTCACCAATTAGTCCTTATTAACTAGTTGAATGCCGTAATTACAGACACAATTAAAAAGCCATTGTGTCTCGTGTGGATCCTTGTTCCGGCACACAACGGGTTAATTTAAGTCAAAACCATAACTAATTTTGTTCTCAATTTACTATAATTTGTACAAATTGAATGCAGTGATAAACATTGATGTGGAAAATCATACTAATGCGGGCTACACACCTTCAGTTTTAACTGTGCGATTTAACTGTACAGTCAAACTGTACAGTTAAATCGTAGGTCCATACAGCCTACACACCTTCAAGTATCTTTCAGTTTTTATCATCATGGCCTCCATAGACGACGCTTTAGCGATCGTAGGGCTAATTTGTGTGTTAAAAGAAAATAAAAGAAAACGAAAAAAACGTGAATTGTGGTGTAAATACTGGCTTCTGTTGAGAAAATCGTATTCACACACATCCTTGATAAATGAATTGAGAATTACTCCAAAAGATTTCAATAATTATTTGAGAATGAATGAAGATACATATTTGCATCTGCTGTCTTTAGTGACACCATTAATAAGGCAAGACACCATATTGAGAAATGCTATTACACCTCATGAAAGATTAACGGCAACTTTAAGATTTTTAGCTACAGGGAGATCTTATGAATGTTATAGCAAGGTCGATGCGTGTTCACTTCACGCTCGCTGCGAGAAAACTGACAAAACTGCGCAGTTTCGACTACACACTCTCAGTTTTAACTGTACAGTTTTATCTGTACAGATTTATCTATTCATATTTTGATTAGATTCAGTTAAAACTGTACAGTTCAACTGTTTGTTCTACACACCTAACGATTTAACTGTACAGTTCGACTGTACAGTTAAATCGCACAGTTAAAACTGAAGGTGTGTAGCCCGCATAACTAGCAACTTTAACTACTTCACCCTTTAAGTCATTGACTGCCACTGCGGACACACAGTGACTGCAAACAATAGATTTTCTATTGTGTCTGTTGTCTAGCAGTCAAACTTTTTAACTTTAAGACGAACATTGTGAAGAACATACCGATAATACACTATAATAACTGCAGGATAAGATGACCTATACATACATAAGATTGGTACTTACGAAAAAACATACAAAAAGACGAGTGATCACCGAAAATTGGTTAAAACAGGCAATAAAACAAACCTTTTCGTTTCGCTAATTGTTCTTCGATATACTTCATCATCTCTTCGTCTTCGTCGCGTTTGTTTGTCTCGGCTGAAAACTGTGTACCGATGCCAGTATCGTACGCGTCGTCTACTTGCTTCACTTTGCCACTCTTCAACGCCTGCATGTTCACCATGCCACCAGATTTCACCTTAAAAGGATCCTTACAAGTGATCTCTTCTTCTAACGTGGTCTTTTGCCCCGTAGCCAAAGCAACCACACTAACGCCATTAGGCCTTTCTCGAAGTTTCTGTAACACTTTTGTCTCTTGCAGTTTGGCTAAGATGTGTTGGTCATCTTCCGAATCATCATCTTCTTTTATCCGTTGGCGAAGGTTCTTTTTCTTGTTTGGTTTAAACTTTATTTCTTCGACAACTGTATCTTGGACATTTGCATCCTCCATATTCGATTGGTCTAGCGTCGTTCGCGACTAAACACAACAAACGAACGACTAGTTAAAAACAATAACGAGAAAATTAGGATTACTTTCGCTTTTCTAGGTTTCCTACTGTTTCCTACAAATTACAATATACAAAATACACAAGCACAACTTGTGATTGTGTGTGACGAAACGAATGAGCAGACAATAGACAATACTACTTTTTTTTTTTTTTTTCTTTTTGGCAACTGAGCCGATGTCGACTATTCTGCCAGCGTCAAGTGGTGACGGCGGCGGCGGCGGCGACGCAGTGAGGTGAGCGGTCGATTGGTGGAACTTTGCACTTCGTGGTAGTTACCTATTTTTATGTTAAGATGTTAGTAGCTGAAAGAGACAATTTTTGTTAGTAGTTTTTTTTTTTTTTTTTTTTCTACATAAACCTAATTCTAACACCACAAGTTTGGTGTGCAGTATTATTAAATTTGTAGTACTACAAATTTAATAATACTGCACACCAAACTACATTTTGATTTCATTTACTTTCAAAAACTTTGATAGAACTTGGACAAGTTTAGGAGAAAAGTTAGTCAAGAGGGAATGGAAGTTAGTAGGAAGAGGGATTTTAATTTTGGAGAGTTTACGGTACAAGTCAAAGGATTGGGAATGTAAAGGACATGAAAAAAAGATATGGTCCAGAGTACCATCGTCAAGACCGCATTCGCTTGTGCGAATGCGGTCTTGACGATTTGGAATTGTCACGAACATGGATCTTGTTCAGGAATACTGGACTGCAGCAGTGACCAAGTCTCAGTCTACACAAGGATGTAACAGTTCTCTTGGATAATTTGGGGCATTTAAAAGACCAAGGTATCCGCTGGATGTCGGGTTAATCTGTGAAGCAGACGAAAGAAAGCGTAGACAGAGAATTCTAAAAGAAAGTGACAAATTGACAATCGAAAGAAAGTGACAAATTGACAATCAATAGACCGAAGACAGTGAATTTCTACTAGAGTGCGTTTCATCAAATAGTTCCTATGCCGTAATCTTGGTCCACTGTTAAACTTTAACACATGGACCTCTCAGGTCCATCCATTCCAACAGTAGCGTATCGTGTTCGTCCTAAAACAGTAGAGCCAACATTACGGCATAGGAACTATTTGATGAAACGCACTCTAAGTTACAGCATTTTGATACTTTTAGCTCAATTATCTAATTTGTATTAATGGACATATAAAGAAGAATGGAAAAGAAATATATTTAATGGAAAAATGCACAGATCACACTATTATAAAGTAGGGACACACTAATATAAAGTAGGGACAGGATAACCGAAACGGAGTTGGAACCCTTCAGTGATCTCTCTTATGAAGGCATTGAATTTCTAGATTCTGGTTTTAGTTCTAATTGTGACTGTTATACAGGGTTATTGGTAAAACACCAGCAACCTCTTAAGGGGTCATTGTACTCATCATTATGAACAACTTTTACTAAAAAAATCAGCTGTTTAGTACATTTATCTACATCAAACTCGTCAAAATGTAGGGAGCAGCTGATTTTTATTTCGCGATTTCAGGTTTGGTCCCATAGTAAAAGCTGTTCATAATGATGAGTACAATGACCCCTTCAGAGGTCGCTGGTTTTTTACCAATAATCCTGTATAATCCTGTATCCTGTGTACCTACATTGAAATGCACTTTTTTAATTCATCCCAAAGATTTTTTTAATCTACAAAAATTCAAGTATCAAACATGTTTTCAGCGTACTATATCAGTGTTGACACCTGTAAGATTATTGAATTTGCCGCCTTTTTCATGCGACACGACTCGCTATACGACCAATAGCTCCGTCACTCTCTCTCATGGACCTATTATACAAACTGGACTGAGCTCTCATACCAAAAACACGAGCAGAGAGAGATATGTCAAATGAGGCAGTTATCTCCACAGAACATATAAAGGAGGTTAGAAGGGCCTTGTGGGCGGGGCACGCGCGCCGCGGTTATGAGCAAATGCTCAATATCAACCGAAATTTACTTTACCGGCCCGCAATCGCGCTCTTGTTTTGACAGCGTACTAAGCTCCGCAAAAAATATTAAATTATGCCGTCTTGCGCTATTATAACGTGTCGGAAAAGAAGCCAGGTGTGTAGTGTAGCACGAGAAGGGATTTCTTTCCACCGGTAAGTCCAAAAACATTAAAATACTTGTGATATTTGTAATTATAACATTAGCATTATGAAGTTTGTAGACAAAAACGATATAATCGCAAGCAGACGAATAGTAATATATTGCTTGCAATGGATGGGTACCATTTTGCACTACGTGAGCGATCGCGCAATGTATAATATTCACTGCGAGAGTCCCGAGTACCGAACCAAAGGATCAATTCCACGAAATCTAGGCATGTCGATAGTGCTGTGCCAATTTGTAAACAATGTCGATAATTACTATGATACAAATGATTTATTATCAATAGTACACTTTATAACTAAAATAATATTATTTATTACGACCAATTATTAATATAGATTTTTAGTGAGGTTTTTGTATTTTTTTATTTTATTTAAGTTTTATGTAATTTTTTAATTGAAACTGACGTATGATTTAATATGTTTTAGGTTTCCAACAGATCCAGGTATAAGAAAATAACTGTGGATTGAGACAACTGGTAGAATTGATTTGGATCCCTACTAAATGTAGCACAATTTGTTCGCAACATTTCGATGATGATAATTACATAACAACAAAGTCAGGGAAAAGAAATTTAAAATCAGGCGCTTATCCGCACAAATATATCGCTATGTGTTGTTCAGTAAGTAAACTGATTTTATGTGTTAGAAAATTTTATTTTAGTCTCGTCAAATCAGTTTTTTTAATCATATAATACGTACTCAAGTACTTGTTTATATGCCAATGTATAAAATTAGCCAAGACCACCTCGAGATGCTCTTTGGCAATATAAGGTCACATGGCGGAGCCAATAACAACCCTACGGCGCGCCAGTTTAAGGCAGCATATAAGAAACTACTGGTGCATATCGAGTTAAAGGCTCTCGGAAGTGGAAATTGCTTGGCTCTGGAACATATTTCTATTCTGAATTGCGCATCATCGCCTATAGAACGCATCAATAGAACAACTAATAATGGACTAATAGAAGACGATATGGTTTCCGAAAATAATGATGATGAAGACATAAATTTATTTTTCCAAAATATTTCGGATTTTAGTCAACAAATTATAAGTCACATTGCGGGATACATAGCACACATTTTAATAAAAAAAATTGATTATGACATTTGTGTTGGAGCACAAATGGTTGAAATTTATGGTCGGAATTTATTTCACTTGATAATAATCAAGTGAAATAAATTCCGACCATAAATTTATAGTAGCAAAAGATAAAGGTGGTCTCTTGTACCCTTCGAAAGAACTGCTACTAATCTGCAAAACATCTGAAGCAGTTATAAAAAAGTACACCGAAAACCTTCGGAATATTAACAAGCATTTGTTAACAGCAAAGATTATGCGCAGCTTCGTTGGGACTGTTTTATTTAACAACATAAGTCATCATCAGGTTGGCTTATATCCTAGTGCGAGCCATGTGACAGACCTAACTAAGGCTATCATAGAAAAGTATATTAGTGTTAGATTGCATTTCATTTTGAAAAACTCCAATTTAAAAGAGAGCAAGCGTATGCTACTTAATAAATACGTATTATTTCAGGGACAATATTTTTTTTCTTTTTGAACTGGTGATAAGCACCGGAAATGTAAGGTTGAGAGGCAACCGATTTTCTCTAATAAACAAAAAAATAAACATGGTAAATATTCCATATTAAATCCTAATGTTAATATTAAATTGGTTTTAAATTTTCAGTTATGTATTTTTCATTTGTTTAACTTTTATTTATTTGTTTCTATATTCGCATGAATACATGTTCACAACATGCATTACAGAAGTCCACATAGTCCACAATACTTGCAAAGTAAGAAACAAGATTACAATAATTTTATCGATATCAATAATCGACCTTTTGGTCGCCATAGCATACATGAGCTTTTACGCATGTATAAGTGTACGTGAAACGCAGTGATTGCGTTAGTGTGACAACCAATAGCAAACTCACGATCTAAGTGCGTGTTGTTTATTTGTGTGCGTAATGCGCGTAGGCATTGGTCTCTTGCTTGTAGTGAAGTTAAAGAGTGGGAGATTAACGGCGACACGCGTTCTGATACAAATCAGGAACTATTTCCTTTCTAACCTCCTTTATATGTTCTGTGGTTATCTCCTTCTAATAGTGTGACCAAACATTTTTATGACAAACAGGAAAATTCGTTTATACAGAGATAATTTGCGTCCGGTTGACCATAAGTGATTTTAAATTATTGTTTGTATTACAAACATATTGTAATTAAATAATATAAAGAAATAGACCTTTTTCGAAAGCTCCTTTATGAAACTGAACATTATTGTGTTCTGTGTCGGTGTTGAATCGTGTACCTACCCATGTTTTGAGGCAAGAAGGAAGGACTACAATATTGGTGAGATTCGTCTTGTGGCGAATCATCAAATTTGATCACGTAGGTATACGTGGCTTATGATGAAGTAGGCATATAGAATCTCGTTCTGGGACCATGGTACTTTCTTGCTCTTTTTTCGTTTACTCTACAGAGCTGGTTTGGGTAAGTATGTAATTGAAGCAAAGGGAACTAAAATGATTCTGGAATTACATCCAACCATATTTGTTGAATTTCTTCTTTGGATGGAAAGCTGTAAACTACTTAAAAATAATGCTATTTCAATCATGCGATACATAAGTACAAATTGTATTTATTATACGCCTAATATTAATAGTTTTAATCAGAAATACACTACTTATAGCTTTTGTAGACAGAAGACGCTAAGTCTTCTGTCTACAAAACGTCTAGAGCATGGTTACACTACTTATACTCAAAATTGTTATAATTTAGTACCTAACAATTTTAAGTCTTTTATCGAGATTTATTTAAATTTTTGTTATTCCTTACAAGTTCCTTACCTGTGAAATTAAATGCCACAACCAGCATAACATTCACTTTTACATTTCTTGATGCAACACTTTCTCACCATTTTCGCTATATAAATTGAAAAAAACCGCCATGAAACCATTGATGTCAGATTTCAGTGTTACCAGAGTAATTATATGATAGCTACCAAACATTAATCAAAATTATATTATTTTGATTATTTTACTCATGGAGCTTACTTATAAAATTATTGACTATGATATACAGATTGTAAACCTATAAATAAAATTATTTAAAACTAATCTAAATGCTAAAAAAAAATATACGTAACTTATTTTACCTACTTGTAGTTGGTAAAATTTTCTACCATCTTTATCATTTTTATCTGTTGGCAATTGAGCAAAAGGGACACACTCCACAACTCGGGGCCTCTCTCGGCTCGTTTTGCCTCAGCTAAGATATCCTATCAAAAGTAAACCTAAACTGCAGTCATTAAGGTTAATTTTTGTATGATCGATTTTTAGAGAGCTCAGTCCTGTTTATATAGTATATTAGGTCCATGCTCTCTCTTACTGGAAACGTTCAACTTCTGCCCTGCGATAAGAGCTTCTAGTAAGCCCCCTGAAGCCAAATAGAAAGTCTGTGGAGAGTGCTCTGGGAGAGTCAGGGTGCGTTCCGAAGTGCACTGTAATCGATTGGAGCGTGCTTAATTAACCCGTTCCGAGTTAGCGTAAGTGCGTTAACGATGTCCCGTGAATCGTCATAAATGACGATAAAATAAAATAAATACCCTTGGACATTTCACACAACGCCATCTAGTCCCAAGCTAAACAACCTAATGCTTGTGTTGGAAAAAATGAGATCAAAACCATTACAGAATTTGAATTTGTTATGGTAACGAGATGGCTGATAAACTACTTATATACATTTTTTTTTTTTGTAAATACATTCATAATTATTATAGATAGAAAAACACGATAAGTGTGCACGTAAAAGTTTCGCGTTGTAGACGCTCCCGGTTCGCATCCCGTCCCGTACTTAGAAAGGTCCCGTAGCGTCCCGCTACTTGACGCGCAGATTCGGCCGTAGCATTAATAATTTCGTGGTTAATAGGAAGTAGGAAGTAGTAAGTACTATCTGGCACAGTATTCGTCATTTTCTATCATTATTTTCCATGCATTAACGTCATGTCTGAGTGACAGATGACAGATTTTTCAAAATGTCAATGTCCTTGTCCATCGCTCGCTCGCTGTGCTCTGCTGTGCTCACCGAACCTTAAAAAATACCGAGCCAATCGAATATTGATAAGAAAGTAAGTGATAAGGATAAAGACAAACAACAAGTTCATTCGAAGCGATGGTTCGGAGTCACTAGTGTGATATCTGATTTAAAAATGGCTAAAGTTTTATTTTTACAATCGGCGCCGCCAAAATTTGAAGATATACAGAAAACAATATTTGATGAAGGCGCTGTGGAGTTTTTATTTCGTATACACAAAACGTTTGAGAAACAGATCGGACAACTCTTTAAAGATAGGTTGCGGCGCACTGTGACAACACAAGCACTTTCGACTTTGGACTTCAAAAAGTCGCCAGAGAGAGATGATAAGTCATGGTCTATAGCTACTTTACCTCCACGGTTACTGTGAGTATCACTAACTCTAATAATCTAATCTTGTTCTACTTGCAGAACCCTGGCCATTTTTCTGATAGTTCTTTGCGGTTCCTCAGTAGTATAAAACTTTTTTTAATCTTTTGTTTAAACTATATTAAACAAATCCTATTTTAGGCAGCTTTACTATGCTCAATGAGTGGCTAACTTGTGAAGTAAATAGTGAGCCACTCATTGAACAATTGTAATTTAAGTGACTATAAAGGTTTAGGTGGTAAAATAAAGGTAAACAAACCTTGATGTGACTTTTTACACAGATACATATAAACAAATAAACTACTGCTTAAACTAATGTTTCAATTGATTTAGTAATCATTATTGTTGTATTTACATTGGTTTTTAGTTGCATTTTATTTTTAAACTGAGGTTTTAAAATAAAAAAAGATAAAAGACACATCAAGATTGTTTACCTTTTTTCACTACCTAAACCTTTCTAGTATAGGACGTCATAAAAGAAAATGTGCTTAAAAATACATTACTTAAATCTCATCCGCAGTTCAGCACAAAATCCTTACTCACCAAACATTTCAAACAAGTATTAGGTCGGGGAAAAAGTTCCTTCGTATTTTATGTACAAATTCAAGACATTTTTTTTTTCATAGTTTATTATTTAGTTATGTGTCATTTGCCAAATGGGTCAGAACTGTTTTGTGGTCAATTCCCAGTTCTTCTGCTACGTCGTAACTACTGATATGCCGATTTTGCTCCACTTTTTCAAAAATGGCATCCATTTTATCCGTAATAGGGCGACCAGAGCGACGTGCATCTTTGACATCAATTGAAAACGCTTAAACCAAATTTATGCTACTCTCACAGACACTGCACTAGGTCCATAAACATCGCAATTTTTTTTCGCGGCTAGCATTGCATTTTTACCTTTTTTGTAGTAAAATTTTAAAATGTATCGAATTTCTTCATTACATTCACTCATCTTGACAGTACGAAAAACAAATGAAAATCACACATTTTCCTAATTTGAATTTGGAATTATGTTCTTTAAAATTTAAACTTTCAATGATACCAAAACCAGCCAGATACAAATAGTATAGCCAAAGATTTACAAGTTCATACATACTATAATACGAAAAAACTTTTTCCCCAACCTATTATTTGTGAATTTATCAGAAAGAAAATGAACATAAAAACATAACATACAGAACAATGTATAATATGACACAGTACACAATCACATCACACCACAACAGGCAACAAAAGTTTTTTTTTTTAACGAGTATTTTCATTCCTATTTCATTATTATTATTATTTATTTATTTATTTGGTACACCAACAGCAGTACATATAAAAAAAACAGAGTAATTTAAACACATTAAAAGTACCTACTGGTATGTATGCCTATTATAGATAAGTATGTACACAGCATTCACCACAAAACAACATCGTAATTAACTTAAAAAAAAAACTTATAAAAACATAAAAAAATACAATTAGAAATCAAAATTCTAAATATTATAGATATTTGAATTTTTCTAAATAAAATGATATAAAAATCACGGACGGTATGAATGTGGGATATTCAAATTCTAAGACAAATTTAATCAATCAATCAATCTGCCTAGCCTTTTCCGAACTATGTTGGGGTTGGCTTCCAGTCTAACCGGATGCAGCTGAATGCCAGTATTTTTTATTTCTAAGACTAATTTAATATGAACATGAATTACATAAAATATATTACTATTGGTTAGATTATGCACTCTCGTACCTCAGAGACTGATCTTCTAAACTTGTTATTGTTTCTTTGTTTTACATATCAACACCTGATAAGAACAACATTGTAACTCATTTTGCAATGTTTTCTGTCTATATCATAAATAAATGACGTACGAAAACATGGTTATTTTCTTATTAAACTATGTAAAAAAATATGTATAAAATGCAAATAAAATGTCTCCTATAATACTTTTAGTGTTTTAAGTATTCTAACCAAAAAAAATTTAAATTCACTCTCCTGTAAACTTAGCAAAAAATAGATACAATGTTGTTCTTATCAGGTGTCGATATATACTGTTATGGAACATGCTGGTACTCACAACACAGGGAACCCTAGTGTAATATGGTACAATTCAAAAAAATAACTTGCATTGTAGTAACCGCCACTTGGATCTTGGTGATGTCTCGGCATCAAACACAGCTCACTTTGTATCCTCTCTCAATGAGGATGTGCAAGGCATCCAAGTAGACTTTGACGATGGCCATTGCCCCACTTGGAAGAACCAGTTGCAGGCATACCAAAACATTAAACTGGCTGTGAATGGGAAACTCCTTGGAGCGCCTGTCACTGTCACTACCTGCCCAGTACTCATGTTGAGACCCAGAGCTTGGAATATGATTGAACATAATATATTGGTGAGGAATCTGTTTTATTACTATAGTACAATCTTGGATATTTGTGGTGAACCACTTTTCAACCTTATTATCTTGGTATAGTATTTTTATCTCACCAAGCGACGCGCGCTTTATTTGTGTGACCAAGTGTACAAACACGCTGTGAATGTGTGCGTGAAGATGAGTAGTGTCAGCACGTAACACACCCATATACACACAAAAACTCTTTCGACTTCGCCAGTTGCGCGTGTCTCGGATGGTACCGAGAGCTCCTGCGACACACACACACACACAGTGTGTTAGTACACTTGGTAACCACAAGTAAAGCGCGTGTCGCTTCGTGAGATAAAAAAAATACTGTAACAAGGTTGATAAGTGGTTCACCGCAAATGTCCACGGTTATATGATTTTGATACTGTAGTCTTAATATTTTGCATACTGCACCACACCTTATGTAGGTATAATGCTTATTTTTCCCTGTTTATTTGATGTGCAATATGACTTTCATAGCTATCTACTTATCTACTACATAAGTTTTCTGTCTCTCTTAACACAACCTTGTTTCTAAATTAAAATATTTTTTAGATTGATGGCAAAGAAGCTGTTGGACCTTTAGTAGACTTTGCAATTTTGATGTACCACAATGCAAAGACACTATATGAGGCCAACAGTGGCCCTTATTTCTATCTGTCAAAGCTGGAAGGCGCCTCAGAAGCTCAGCTGTGGAACGAAATATTTATTTGGGCACAAAAAGAAATTGGTTTACCACAAGGCACTATAAAAGCATGTGTTCTAATAGAGAATATTGTCTCTAGCTTTGAACTTGAAGAAATTTTATATGCACTTAAAGACCACTCTTTGGGCCTCAATTGTGGGATATGGGATTACTGTGCTTCTATCATATCCAAGTTTGGTGAATAATATTTTTATTTATTTTCTTTACCATTTAAGAATGCGTAAGGCATTCTTAAATCATTCTTTCTCTTACATTCATTCTTACATCATTCCTCACACAATCCATCCATCTTTTTTTTGGCCTTCCTCTCCCTCTCCGTCCATCAACAGTATATTCATCACTCTTTAGTCACATGCGTTTCATCACATGTCTTCATCACACGTCTTCATCACATACCCATAACAAGCCAAACAATTTCCTTTTAACTCTTTTGTCACTGGCGCCACTTTCGAACTTCCTCTTTTATACCTCTTATACATTTCTTACTTTATCCATTAGCCACTACAAGTAACTTCCTTTTTTGGATTAGGGCCAATAGGGCTTAATAAAATGATTTTAATGTAGCCCACTGTACCTACTACAATATTATATTTTTTTTTAGTATACTTAGACTGATAATATTGGTCCAGGTACTGTATCCAATAAGTAACAGGTTTATTTTCCAGGTGACCGTGAGGAGTTTCTGCTGCCAGACAGGAATAAGTATGTGAACATGGACCGTCACTTCCTGAATAGTTACTTGAAGCTTGTTGTGAGTACGTGCCACGCTAGAGGTGCCCCCGCTACCGGCGGAATGGCAGCTGCTATGCTGAAACCTGGATCTGACATCACTGACAAAGAGTAAGTTTCAAACAATAATAACAACATACAACATGAACAACACCAACACACTGAATACACAATATCTTTTTTAGGGTTCCGTACCTCAAAAGGAAATGGAACCCTTATAGGATCACTTTGTTGTCCGTCTGTATGTCAGTCTGTCAAGATCCTTTTTATCAGGAAAGCATGGAGGTTAATCTGCCTAGCCTTTTCCCAACTTTGTTGGGGTCGGCTTCCTGTTGAAAATAATATGAAATACGTAGGACTATGGTCCCTTGAAACTAAAAAAATCAAGCTTCTAAGTAAACGCAATTCACATGACTTGCCGAGTCCAATCCACATCGAAGGCATTCGAAGGGTAGGACATATGGTGCTGAAACGTGGACACTGACAGTCAGGCTGGTCCACAAATTCAAGGTTGTTCAGCGCGCTATGGAGCGGGCTAATCCACTCCCACTCAATGTTCCCTTACTTAAGAATTAATATACAAACAATTTCAGATCCAAAGCTATAATAACGAAGATACTGGCTGCAAAACTGAAAGAGATAGAACATGGTGTTGATGGCTTCATGGTGTACGATGCGAGAGTAGTGCCGCATGTCAATGAGGTTTGTTAACATTTTTCTATTTATACATAGGCTAAGCGAATAATAGCCAACATAATAAGAAATTCGTATACAAGGGGAAATCTGAAAGTGGCACCGGTGACTGAAAAGTTGTGCGAAAATGGGTTGTCATGGTATGGGCATGTGATGCGGAGGGATGAGGAAAATGTCGTGAGGAAAGTTTTGAGTACGAATGGCTATAAAAGTTGGGGAAGACCAAAACACGATGCATGGACTGTGTGAAAGGTGTTATGGCTAGAAAGGAGGTGACTACCGGGATGACGACTAATAGAGAAGTATGGAAAAAAGGGACATGTTGCGCCGACCCCAAATAAATTGGGATTAACGAGTTGAATGCCGTAATTACAGACACAATTAAAAAGCTATTGTGTCTCGTGCGGATCCACGTTCACGGCATACGAAGGATTAAGGCAGGAGAATGACGATAAATAGGCTAAGCATTCCTGCATGGTCAAGGTCATCGTGTGCAAAACAGTGATGGCGCTGTATGTAAAAAATTAATTACTTTTTCTCACATTTCCCGTGTGGAATATGTTTATGACTCCTTCTTTTATCTCTGTCAAATATTCATCGCTAAGTAGGTAAATAAACATCATAGAACTATTGGAAATTAGAAATAATTACATAGCTACAAAAACTTGAATGCAAATATTTTTTATACGCAACCGTAACAATTGGAAACTACGGAAACGCCTTGTCAGTAAATTGAGTTTTTTTTTTTAATGTAACATCATGGAAAATTTCCATTGCTTTACATAGAGATCTTTTTTCTCAAGTTATGTACCGTGATAGTCATTGCTATTCATGAGCATGCATCATGTGACTTTTATGTCATTGTTATAAGGTATAAATTGCAATGATGGACGCGCGTTCGTGAAATTTATAGCACGGCTGTTTTGTAATTGGATTGCTTAAGTCTTTTTTTTGTTGTTAACACGAGACCGATGATTCTTGCACAATAATAATTGTGGCAATTACAAAGTAGGTAGGTACTTATTACAAACTTAGGTAATTGGTTCTAGATTTTTCGGTTGTCTTCTTGTCTAAGTACTTAGATAGGTAGGTAATTATCGTTTGCCGACTACAGCTAAACTATGTATAATGACGTGGCATATGGCAGTGCAGTCAGAACCAAGTACATACCAAGGACATTATGCCGCACTATCGCATTAGGTAAAACAAACCATGATTGTTTTAAAGGAGATTTGAATAAACAAATACTTAATTGCAACTTCGGTTCTTTAGCGACTAACGTTTATTGCATTGAAAATATAATTTTAGCAACTACGGAACCCTTGATTGTGCGTAGTCCGATACGCACTTGGCTGGTTTTTAATAGATTTGTGGGTTTACATGCGGCACTAAGTAAATAATAAAAATAATATCAATTTTCTACCCTACTGCAGCTTTGGAAGAAAAGCGGTGCAACACCAAATCAGATCTGCAAGAAGTTCGAAGTGAACATAACGCCGCAGGACTTATTGTCTATACCCCGCGACGGAGTCACTCTGCAGGGTCTGAAGCACAACGTGGCTATTTCCATACTCTTCATATACTACTGGCTGGCTGGCATCGGACACTTCTTTTATAGCGGCAATGTTGAAGACTCAGCTACCGCCGAAATATCAAGGTTTCAAATCTGGCAGTGGATTCGATTTTCTGTAAGTTTTATGTCGGTTTAGATGAAACATATTAATTGTCCTCCTACCTTAGTAAAAATACACGCCTTTTATTGTCCCATTTCTGGAGGCCGCCAGGCCTCTTCTAATAGAAGAAGTCAAGAGCATTGATCACCACGTTTATGTAGCGATTTCAAACTCATATACAACATAAGTTTTTGTTTATACTAAACCTTTTAAGGGGTCATTGTACTCATCATTATGAACAACTTTTACTATGGGACCAAACCTGAAATCGCGAAAAAAAATCAGCTGTTCAGTACATTTATCTACATCAAACTCGTCAAGATGTACTGGGGGCCTAAAACGGCCACATTAAGCAATTCCTCTAAAAGCGATTCGTTTCCTGAATTCCCAGCAATTTATTATGATTGTGCTATTTGACATTAAACTTCAATAAAGCAATTCATAATTTGTGGACCATTTTACGAATCTACATACAAAACTGTCAAACAGATGAATTGCGTGCTATGAATTGTACGCAGATTAATTATGAATTGTCAGTTTGTGACCGTTTTACGACTTTAAATACACTGGTGGACAATAAAATTAGGCCACCTACCAAACCGGTTGTCATGACTGTGTTTAAGAATAAAAACTTTTTAAATATTTTTTTATTGATTGTTTGTTAATTCTTAAATGAAATAATGCATTTTTGAATTGCACAACTTTATTTTTGAGCAATACACAAGAAAAATCAAAAATGAAGGAAAATTTACAAAGACTTCAAACTGATAAAAAAAAAAATGGCTTTGCTGATGTCAATCTTTCTTTAGTAAGAGGTGTTGCCTCCTCTGGCTTTGATAACACATACCATCCTTTTGTTCATGGATTTTATCAAATTTTTTATGGTAAATTAGGGTATGTTTTCACCATTCCTCCAATAAAGCCAGTTTCAGCTGTTGCATGTTCTCCGGAGCTGGTTCTCGCTGTCTTACTCGCCGTTTTAGCTCGTCCCATAAATGTTCTATTGGATTAAGGTCTGGACTTCGTGCTGACCAGTCCAGAACCTGTATCCCCACTTCTCGCAAGTAATCTCTTACGCATACCGCAGTGTGGGGGCGCGCATTATCGTGCATTAATTTAAATTCTTGACCGATAAATCCTGAGTATTGCACTACATGGTCTTCAAGAATGTCAGTGATGTATGATTCAGCAGTCACAGTTCCTCTAATAACCAGCTCTGTACGTGCTTCTAAGCTTATACCTCCCCAGAACAAAACTGAACCACCTCCAAAGCTTACCATTTTAGATATGGTACATTGTGCATATCGTTCTCCCGGTCTTCGATATACTCTTTTGCGACCATCAGCACCATAAAGACACATACGGGACTCATCAGAAAAGAGTACTTGCCCCCATTGTGCCAAAGTCCAGTCACGGTGTTCACGAGCAAAATTTAACCTTGCTGCCTTATGAGCTGTGGTAAGTTTAGGACCTGTTGCGGGTCTGTATGGTTTTAAACCACGTTCTTTAAGGCGTCTTCTTATTGTCCTATCACTTACAGCGACACCTCGGACATCTCTGAGCAGGTGCTGCAATTCTACCTAGAACGATGATGATTTCTGTGGCTTGCTGACACTACAAATCGATCATCCCGTTCAGATGTCTTTCTTCTTCGACCTGATCCAGGTCTTCTGTTGTAGCCAAGATACCTTTTGTAGACATATTGAACTGTTGATCGACTAACTTCACATTGTCGAGCGACATTTCGCTGGCTCATTCCATTCGAACAACTTCTGCTTCATGTAGATCCATATTTATCAGTGAAAAGGAAGTGGGAGGCACAGAACTTAAATCAGTACTTAATACGAATTTAACGATAATTTTAAATAGCGTCCTAGTGACATGACATTAAACATAAAAGAATAAAAGTGTGGGTAAATAAAAAAAACCGGTCAAGAGCGAGTCGGACTCGCGCACCGAGGGTTCCGTACCATCATTTATATGTAATTTTTGTTTCATGATTTCTCAAAAACTGTGCTATTTAGAGACATCGTTTTATTTTTCCTGTAATCTATACTTATACTTCTATCACATACAATAATTTCAGATTTTTCCCTATGCAAACTTCGGAGATAAGGGGGGGGAACGGTGTTTTTTTTAACATTTTTCATCAAAAGTCGAAAACTATGCGGCCTAAAAAAAAGAAAAAAAATGTTTGAAAATGTGCAAACAGCGCTCTTTTATATGATACCCCACATGCCCTAGTAGCCCACTTCGAATTTTTAAGACCCCCTTTCAGTACCAGTTGCAAAAAAAGCATATGTATTTTTGTTTCTTTCTTATTTCCAAAATAGTTGGGCAAACGTCATCTAAAACTGTTCTAAATTTCAAGTTGATAGAATTAGTAGTTCTTGAGATATCCAGCTGTGACAGACAGACAGACAGACTGAGTGACACCATAAGGGTTCCTTTTTTACCATTTTGGTACGGAACCCTAAAAACTGATTAAATGACATTTGACACATTTACACTTGATAATTTTATCAATATACTCTCTAGTAAGATTGAAAATTAACGTTCAAAAACGTATTATTTATTTTAATTTTTAAACAGACCGTAATTAATGAACAAATCATGAAAATAGGAGTGACCTAATTTTTTTGTCCACCAGTGTATGATTCATAATTTATATATTATCCTATTATGATTCTGCCAAAGTGGCCGTTTTAGTCCCCCTGAACAGCTGATTTTTTTTATCGCAATTTAGAAAAAAATGTTCAAAATGATGAGTACAATGCCCCTTAAGAGGTTTAGTATAAACAAAAAATAATGTTGTATATAGATGATCTTCATTGTGTGTCTGTGGCACGGAGCAAACACAAAGAGGATATGTTGTAATTATATTTCCCTATGAAACAACGCGTGACAATTTGCGGGGTGAGGGGGTGTTAGATCCCGCCCACTTCTTTAATTTCCATCTACCGGTCAATAGCCTAACTATTTGCTCGTTCTGTCAATTTCACTTTGTAGTTACATAACTATCTCACACGAGATGTCACTAAGTACAGGATACAACAGGGTCGTATTGAGAAAATGTTTACAAAATTATATAAAAACTACAAAAATAATATTTTGGACATTAAAGGGTCTTTAGGAATGAATGTTGAACAAATTTCAGTACATGTGATTATTAAAATATGTTAATACTGATACTGAGCTCTACGTGCCTAAATATTTTTTGTTCCCATGGCACCAAGTGTCGCCATCTAATGTCGGCTAGAATTATGTTTAGAAAATAGAAACGTTTACGAAGTTGTGCACAGGACAAACGCCAACAGTACATTGACTAATGCCACGCCAACATGATGACGTCAGGGCCTAGTTGAGAATCACAGTGCACAGTTGCTTATGCCTTCTCCTCTTTGTATTTGCTCCGTGATCTGTGGTGTCCAAAATAAACTAAGAAAGTACATATGAATAATATTTCAGTATCATAAATAGCTTTATTTTAATTTCAGCCGCCATTAGAGGACGATCCAAAAGTACGTGTCACAGCCAAGCAAGTTGAGAAGGCGGCTGCAAGCTTCACGTCCCACGCGCATAAGAACCTTTGTCGGTCGAACGCAGAACGCAAACGCTTGACCGCGGCCCGGTACATGAGCATGGAACTGTTCCTAAGTAGAAACCCTCCGGAATTTATCACTAGCTATCTGAATGACAATCATAAATTCAGGACTTTGCACAACAAAGCGCTACTGAGTAACTTGTAAAAAGATAGGAGCAGTAAAACTATACAGGGATCTTTTGGGCAGTGGCCAAAATCGGAACTAACTATGCCATCTGGTTTTTCAATACATTTCACAAAATAATTGCACGAATCTTTACCAACAGCACCCCCCTGTTAACGTCATTCGTATATATGTATGTACAGTACGACAACGTTCAAGGTTCCATCGTATATCTTCGGGAAAACCGATAGCGAATAAATTGTGACCGACCAATAGAAATAATCATATTCCCACCTAAATTATTATAGATTGACGCAATAATTCCGTCACTCCCTTATTGGACCAGTCACATTTAATTCGGCAAAGTTCGGTTTTTCCGAAAATAAACGATGGAACCTTTAACGTTGTCATACTGTATACAGGGTGTAAGTGTAAACAGTGGCAATCTTTTAAGGGGTCATTGTACTCATCGTTATGAACAACTTTTACTATGGGACCAAACCTGAATCGCGAAAAAAAAATCAGCTGTTCAGTACATTTATGTTCCCCTAATTCGTCAAAATGTAGGGAACAGTTGATTTTTTTTCGTGAAGTCGGGTTTGGTCCCATAGTAAAAGTTGTTCATAATGATGAGTCCAATGACCTCTTAAAATATTGCCACTGTTTACACTTACACCCTGTAGTATTTTTATCTCACGAAGCGACACGCGCTTTACTTGTGTTTACCAAGTGTACAAACGCTGTGAATGTGTGCGTGAAGACGAGTAGCGTCAGCACATAATACACACACCCACCCTCTCTTCCGACTTCGCCGTTGTCTCGGACGGTACTGAGAGCTCCTGCGCTTACACACACATTCACAGCGTGTTTGTACACTTGACTTGGTAAACACAAGTAAAGCGCGTGTCGTTTAAGGAGATAAAAATACTGTATAATGCTACAATCATTGTAGCTTTGTACAGTATTTTTTCATAATGCAACAGTTTTATAAACTATTATAGTAGTTTATAAAACTGTTGTATAATGAGGGGTATTCAAATACGAGTGTGTGTTTAAAAACCGATCTTTAAGCGAGGATTTTAATATGATCACACGAGTGTTGTTATACCTAGTTATGTACAGTTTCATACACTACTTTATCTACTCACATACATTGGGATTGAAACTAAATATTTTTTTTCCCACTAAATTCAGTACAACAGAACGTAGGAATCAATTTTTTTTTGTAATGCTATAAAAATGGCGCACCCCGCATATTCATTCCATTAAAAAAAAAATATTGATGGAATCTCCTTGGTCATGTTATGATATTAACTTCTTGGATTTGCCCTGCATCGAAATGGTGAAAAAAATATTTTATAAAATTATTTTGTAACCGTGTGTTTGCACTGGCGAAACATTCATAAAAAAACATGTTGAAATCTCCGTTTTCATGGTTTCTTGCCAATGCAATGACATTCAATTTAGAGGCATGAGGAACAGGGTGTAAAGTTCACTCATCCTCTATTGAAAAGGGTGGATCCTCCGACCAGACGGGTGTTGTGTCTGGTGGGCCACTGCCCGACGGTTGATGTCGGGAAGTTGTATATAAAATATGCTAGTCGCGTAGTAAACTCTAATTGCGCGATGCAGGATTGCGTGACGTCAAGTCTTTGTGATGCGTAGTTCGTATGTGGCGATGTAGATGCCGCCACATTAAACATCTAGACGTTGCCATGATTACAGTGTGAAGTGTGGAAGTGAGACACATATATACGAAATAAGTAGGAAAATTGAGACAAAGCATCGTATCTTCTGTCTCTTACGGCGTGCCGTATTTTTGCATGGCAAACTTTTGAATGTTAGCCAAACAAAGTACTTTCACTGTTACAAAATTTATCTTGCGTCGATTAATTTAACTTTTTTGGACAGTTTTTGCATTGTGCGAATGTATTGACATGGGTTTCAGTCCAAAATATAGAAGATTTCTTACGTTAAACCTCATTTCTCACACCACATAACCTAGAAAAAGTATTATATTGCTGTCTCATGACCGGCCACGCGGTGGCTCGATCTAGATGTATATTATCTAAGTGTCAATGAACTCGCGTTCGCATTTTCACACAACTTGTTGACGCGAAATATGTTTGACGTTTCGTATCACGACATGTTTCCACCACTTTTTCATAACAAATCTTGACATATGTCATAGGACTTTCTCATGTTTCGTGCAGTGCAAACGCAAATTCAACAAAACAAATTGTGAGATTTGCTTGACATGACAAGTATCGAAACATCTCATGTTGAATGTTTTCTAGTGCAAACGCATAGTTAGAGATTAAAGCGTTATAATAATGGTTCTATTTTTTTCGGTATTGAAAGTATGTCAATATAAACTCGTTTTGAAGTTTATAATTCGAATTTTACGATGACTGGAAGCCGACCCGAACGTAGTTGGGTAAAGGCTAGGCAGATTGATTGAAGAGTAGATAAAGATTTTTTTACAAGCTTTTTGTTAAGGCGAAAGCGCCAGGGTAGCCCGCGAAATTCAAAATTTCTTACGTTTTTTGCAATTTGTATGTCAGTGTGAGCTTGTATGTTGATTAAAATATGATTCCCGGCCGTAACTAATATGGCTTTACAGAATTATAATCATTAGAATCAGCAATACAACTCCATAAGTTAGCATTTACCTCAAACCTCATGATTTCATGAAATCGATAGATTTGAGGTAAATGTTAACTTATGGAGTTGTATTGCTGATTCTAAGGATTATAATTCTGTAAAGCCATATTAGCTACGGCCGCGAATCATATTTTAATCAACATACAAGCTCACACTGACCTACAAATTGCAAAAAACGTAAGAAATTTTGAATATCGCGGGCTACCCTGGCGCATCATCCTTAACTTGCTTCGTTCGTATGTTTGTAGTATCTAATCTTAGTAAATGATCTTTTGACGCCTGAGCGTTGTTGGTAAAGATTTGTGAAGTGGGGTTGTTCTTGTTTGCCGGAAGCTTCGCCGCGAGAGAGCGCTGTGTGTTTAAAACTTGTCAAAGTCATCTTGAAGTCAAAGCGACCAATCGGTGACAAATAAAAACTGTTAGCACCATCTCGCGGCAAAGTTTTCAGCAGGGCACTACATTGGCAGCTGAATTAAAGTAACAAACACTTAGCGCCATCTACGTGGAACTAATTTGACAGTTTTCTTCCCCATTGTAACAGAAATTGTATTGAAAAAACAAGATGGCGGCGTTAGCTCCGATTGTGGCACCGCGCCAAAAGATCGTTGTACAGCAGCCCGGGCGTTAATTATGACACATTGAGCTTTAGAAAGATAATACTGTCACATGTAGGAGTGGGAGTGACATGCTGGCATGGTTTGTCGTCTAAACATCGTTGGCCGTGCTGTAACTATTTACCTATAACAGTTCTTTTTATAGTTATTTTGTCTCTGATTTTGCAGCTCTGTCAAAATCACTGTGGTACCATCGCTGGGCTTGGGAGCCCTAGAATCCTTTGTTGCGTTCGGGATTCAATATAGCGTAACTTAGGATACTTCTTTATCCCCTAAAGCTACGGTTTCCTAGAAGAGCGGTCACTGCAGTTAACGGCCGCAGTGACGGCTGTCATGAAAATGATGGCAGTTGCAAAGATTTAAATCGTTAGATTCGCCCAACCTCATCAAAAGATAGTCGCGTTTCTGTTTCAGTATGACACCTCTGGCACAAAACGATGCAGTGACTTGATTGTCATGGATACGCTATCTAATGTATAGTAAATGTAGCACACATTTATTAGACACTCTTCTCAGTACGGACAATTTTTGCGTGACTTATAAGTAAGGTGAGGGCAAATCTAGCGATTTAAATCTTTGGGGGGCGGGGTATGATAAATATAGATTTTGGGTTGGTATCAGAATGACTCGATCGCAAATTGACCACGTCGCTCTTAGTCCAAATCTCAAAATGTCTAAATCTCAAAATACCTAAGTCGCAAAATGACTACATCACAAAAAGTCCGAACAGTTGTGTAGGCACCTATACCTACATTAATCTCTTTGGTTCTGAATGTGACTTTTTTTCTTACTTTCCCTAGACCCCAAAACCCAAAATTCACTCTTTACACCAAACTTGAACCAAATCGGTCCATTTTGATGCTTGAACAAACAGACAAACAGACAAAAATGTTAAAATCACCTATTTTAGGTAATGTAATTATGTATTACACTTACTTTTAAAAAAAAATAAAGGGCTTATGGCTAAGTAACAGCCGCACTGGTCAATCGATCAGGTTAAGCTACGCTTGCCGCGGTTGGTCCGTGGATGGGTGACCATCTTTACATACCAACTCCCCTCCGTGCCTCGGAGAGCATATAAAGCCGTTGGTCCCGGCTGTCATTCGTGGATCCTTGACAGTCGTTACGGGTCGTCAGAAGCCCGTAAGTCTGACAACCAGTCATACCAAGGGGTATCGTGCTACGCAGTAACTGGGTTCTGAAGGTTAGATAGGCAGTCGCTCCATGTAGAATACTGGTACATTGGTCAGCTGCATTCGGTTAGACTGGAAGCCGACCCCAACATAGCTGGGAAAAGGCTAGGCAGATGATGATGATGAATGATGATGTATCCAGTCATTCTGATATCAACCCTGTATAGGTGCCTACACAACTGTTCGGACTTTTTGCGATGTAGTCATTTTGCGACTTAGGTATTTTGAGATTTAGACATTTTGAGATTTGGACTAAGAGCGACGTGGTCAACTTGCGATTCAGTCATTCTGATACCAACCCTTTTTTCTACCATGAGGTTGCTGCTGTCAGAAGTAAAATAAATGTGAAAGGACTGTACTTTTATAATTATTACGAATCACTAAAAGCCAAAAAAAATATAAGTTTGTACCATAGACTTATAAAAAAAGATGGACTCCGCGCTGCGCATATCGAAAGTGAAGCACAGTAAGTATGCCGGGTCCGTTTGTACAAACACGCCTCGCGCACACATTTATATCATAGTATTTATTTATTTATTTATTTATTTATTTCAATTGGTCTTACGAGCTAACAGACATACCATCCAAAACGCTCATAGGATTAATTATGTATTATTATTAATTAAGTATGCCGACCGGCCGCCATTACGTGACACGAGCGACGGCGTCTTTGCAGGTACTCAAATCACGCACACATAGATCGGTAGGGTGCTTCACTTTCGATATTCGTGGCGCGGAGTCCATCTTTTTTTATAAGTCTATGGTTTGTACATATTATTATTATATACTTATTAATTACTTATTGACTGTAATTTTGTAAGTAACTCTGTGATATTCCTTGATTCGACGTATTTAATAAGTGTTTATCATTCCTGTTAATATATATATTTGGGTTAAGCGTTGTTTTTTTTTTCTTTTATACAAAAGTACTTCACGTCTGGATTTCCCCAAGAGACAGATATTATACAGGGTCAAATTAAATTAGTTAGCGAAAACTAAAAAAAAACACAAATCTTTTTTTTTTTTGGATCTTATAGGATCACTTCGTTGTCCGTCTGTATGTCAGAGAACATGTTTTTCAACATTTCATAAAATGTTTGGCCGCATCATGAAGTAATCGTGCGTTTATCTGTTCATATCGTCAAACGTTGAGTAGATATTCAATGACTTAAAGGAAAATGGCCTTACGCTTAACCTGTGCCATTTCTTCAAATCAGAAATAGAGTTCCTGGGCTATAGAGTGAACTCTGAGGGTTTGAAGCCATGCGAGAGTAAAGTTAGAGCAGTTAAGGAATTCCCGGTCCCAAAAGCAATCCACAGATTACCATCGGTAGATGTTCTATTCGAACTGTCGAACATTTCATGAGATCTGGGGCCGTACTATGACGTGAAAAAAACGGGGCAAGTGCGTGTCGAACCACGCGCAATGAAGGGTTCCGTAGTTGAAAAGAATTTATCCCAAAAACAAACCTAAACATTGTTTTTGTGAGTTATTATTGCAAATTGACAAATATCGGACTTTTCCCTTTATTTGTGCTGTGAGACTGCTTCTTGCCAAACTTTATTCTGCTATGGTCGGACTTTTAATTAGCTGCAGTAAAATTACACTTCTAATGTCATTTTTACTGTCATTTCGCTATCAAATGGGAACATTTTTTAACGAAATGACAGATAAGAAGTGTCATTTTGCTTCTTGCCAAATTTCATTATTCTACTATAGTATGGTCGGACTTTTAATTAGCTGCAGTAAAATTACACTTCTAGTGTAATTTTTACTATCATTTCGCTGTCAAATGGGAACATTTTTTAACGAAATGACAGATCAGAAGTGTCATTTTACTGCAGCTAATTAAAAGTCCGAGCATAAGTCAACTGGAAACACCCTATAAGTTTTGATTTACTTGCGAGTATCGAAATATAAATATAAATGGCCGTATTTTTTTATTGCGTTGACTTAGAAGCTTGATTTTTTTAGAACTCCAAGGAACCATAGACCTACGTGTTTTATATTAATTTCAACTTGATACCTCCACGCGTTCCTGAGAAAAAGGGCGTTGAGCGTTGACAGACTGATAGACACACGGACAACGAAGTGATCCTATACTCTATGGGTTCCGGTTTTTCCTTTTGATGTACGGAACCCTAAAAAGATCATGGATCCATTATGATTCCGTTGAGAAAAAAGGATGGTGGAATCATGATGGGATCCACCACACTGGAATCATGATGTATCCTCTTTTTATAATAAGTCTATAATGTATCCATGATCTTTTTTCGCGTCATAGTACGGCCCATAAGGATATCCAGCACACTAGAACACTTGAAAAAATAATAACAGATAATTATGTCGTGTTTGGATTTGTTTTGATCAGTAGTTTGATTCTACATACCTAAAATATACAATGCAATGGTGGCTACACGATGAGCTGATGCTGCAGTCAGGATATTCAGCACATTAGTACAATCTTGAAAAAAAATAGCAGATAGATAGTAGTGTTTGGATTCGTACTATTTACCTCATTATCTAATAAGCTATAAGGTACGGCCTCTGGCTACTTAGAGCATTTAATGCTCTAAGCCTGGCTACGACATGCACACCGTTGCATCGCATACATTGCGTACGTGGGACCAGGTCCAGCAATGCTATTCTGTAATCATCTCACCGTGAAAACTTAAGTGAAGTGAGCTGTCAGTGTCATTCCACCTATAGCTAGGGATGGACCAAGCACATTTTTACAGTCATAATCGAGATTTTAATAACATTTTTATGCTATTCTAGTGATCATTTTATATTATTTCAAAGCTAGTATTTAAGTGTCTAAATAATACTATTTAGTAGGGGGTTTTTAAATAAAATTGCAAAACAGAAATTGAGTTTCGTGTGAATTTCTATTTGACTATTTTATTTTAAAACCCCCAAATTGTAATGTTTAGACACCCTCTAGCTTACAAATAATGTGAAATGATTATGTTAAAAAATTAGCATAAAAATATACCTAGATAAAATCTCGATTATGATTGTAAATTTTATGTAATTTGGTCAATCCCTAGCATATGTGGGTTGACACTGACAACTCACTCCACGCAAGCTTTCACGGTGAGATTTTTACAGAATCGACCAGCAGTTTGTCTATCGCTTTAATGGCAAAGTGATTGAAAACTCATTCTTTTTGATTTCGAAATAAGAAAGCAAAAGCGAAATGTCACAAACGTCATCATAAACCAGTGTTTGTTGGTGTCCTTATTTTTAATATTTTGTATTTTTACCCTTTATGTACCTTTATACAGTTGTTTTAATGTTGGCTATGAAACTGAGGAAAAAATAAGGAAAATGAGTACAAATAATTCTCGTACTGCTAAACTGCTAGGTTGTAATTTACTGACGGTGGGTCTCTTTCTTTGTGATTTTCAGATTCATTCAAAATGGAACTAGTAAGTAGCAATAAAAAAAATATCACTAGTTCCATCATCGAACTAATAATGGAACTAAGTAGTGGCAACGAAGCGATTTTACAGTAGTCAGCAGTTCTCATTCTCAACATTTTCAAAGCGCAGAGCCGAGGCAATGTGTGAAACTCCTTGTCAGCGTCTGTGTTCCCTACTACCTGTAACTTGCGTAGTAAGAAAGAGCTGGTAAGAGTGAACAGGCACCTTCTGAATAATAGGTATCTATACTTGTTCCATCGTAGAAACTCATACCTGCATCGCTTTCCACCAGGCGAGATCGAGGCCAATTAAGGGCCCTCGCCCACGGCGACTTTTTGTAGCGATGCTGTCGCGCGTCCGCATCGATACAGTCGCGAAGCAGTGCTAGCTGTTTGCTCTCGCCTACACCACGATTCGATTCGAGTAGCGATGCTGTCGCGCGTTTATGAAACGCGCGACAGCATCGCTACAAAAAGTCGCCGTGAGCGAGGACCCTAAGTGGGGCCATTTAATAAAAAATAAAAAAACATTTTTCAAAAAAAAAAAAACAACTGACTTCAAAAAAAATTGGCAGTCATGGGGACTGTGTACGCACGGACGTAAAAACATCGCGGCGGGATTTTGTCGCGCACTGGATTTTCAACTCTCGTTGTTGAGCCGAGCTTCGAGAATCCAACCTAACCACAACAGAGTGCATCCCTGCGCGACGAAAAAACACACTGTTGGATTTTCAACTCTTGGCGCTAAGCAGAGCGTTGAAAATCCAGTGCGCGAAAAAAAAATTGCCGCGCTAATTTGACTATTATAAATTGATTCCAAAACAGGCAAATTCGGATAACACCCCGTTAAGCGATGTCGCTTAATTTCCCCCGCATAATTAAGTAGGTAATGCAGTCTTTGATTTTAGAAAACTATATGCTCCCGATTTCGCGGAGGTGTAACGACCACGCCGATGACGACGTCAAACGTTCAACGCAATTCGACTAGTGCTACTTTTGACATCCAGGTATTTATAGGTTACTTTTTACTTCGATCTCATTGTGTTTTTCAAATTTTGATGGAATGACTTAGTAGTAGGTAAGTACCTAAGTATGTCCAGTGCTTTTGAGAAACCATCCCAAAACAGTTACTGGGGTTCATATTTCTTCAACAACACCAGCTAGTTACAAGTTCCAAGGAAGGAATGTAAGCGCAATTTACAATTTATGGACTGCATTAATAATGCCTCATAAAGTCATAGTACAGTCAGCGTCAAAAATCTCGGGACGAACAGACTGTTCAAAATGACCTCGACAACTAAGAAAATTAAACTTTGTCTCAATTGGATAAAGTTCTTGTCAGAATGACAGTTGTCGTGTACTGTCACAGAGTACTTTTATATATATACTGTCTTCATTCTGAAACATTCCTTATTAAGTACTTAAGTCATTGAATTAATATTTCATTTTCAGAAGTAGGTAGTTGTTTAGATCATTTTGAACAGTCTGTTCGTCCCGATATAATTGACGCTGACTTTACCTACATACGTGTATGTAGGTACAGTCAGTGTATATTTTTTTACTTTTCGATTTTCTATTTAAATTGTTAGATGAGCCCTCACCGTACTTAGATGCGCGAAAAAGAATAGACGCTAAGAACAAGAAGAGCGAGCTCACACATCCCGCATGAAATGATGGATACGATTTTTAGTATGAGTGAGCGAGACAATAATAACAAAACGCCACGTATCTTTCGAAGCGGTCGGGTGAATCTTACGATTTCAATCTTTGCTGTCTCTGAAGTTAGTCTTTTGGTTTTCTAGCCTTACAAACTCCACAAGTTGGATAAAAGCCCCGCTCAAAAAGCGACCATAAACACTGAAGATGCCTGCAGAATATACACACTGTTGCAGCAATGCCGACGAGTTGAAACGGCTACCGCGAACTTATACAAAGAGAAGGTGATCCGCGGCTTTTGTCACTTATACTCAGGTGTGACATTCTTATTTATGGGTTACTAGCTGACCCGGTAGACGTTGTCCTGTCCCAATTTCAATATTCCCATATAAAATCCACTTTCAGTTTTCCAGAATTTTCCAATTTTGCCGGTAACTTTTCCAATTTTTCTCATCGTTTAAACCTTCCCAGGGCCGGTAGTCTCGACATTATTAACGTTGCCCTAACGATCGTTACGTTGCTCTGTGGTCTGATAAATTTTAAGGAACGGGCTCGAAGATGTGTCTGTGTCATCTGTGTGTCTTTAATAAAATCGAACTATTGCCATTTGCCCGTCTCGAGGGTCGAGGGGAGCCCATTAGGACCACAGAGCATGTAATTAGTTAACGAATGTCGTAACGAAAATCGTAAAGAATGTCGAGACTGCCGGCCCTGGACTACGTCAAACATTTCAAAACCAAAATCAGCTAAATGGACCCAGCCGTTCTTGAGTTATAAAATTACAACGAAAAGTGGCATTGATTTTTACCTATAGATATACAGGGTTATTGGTAAAACACCAGCAACCTCTTAAGGGGTCATTATACTCATCATTATGAACAACTTTTGCTATGGGACCAAACCTGAAATCGCGAAAAAAAAAATCAGCTGTTCAGTACATTTGTCAATATCAAACTCGTCAAAGTGTAGGGAGCAGCTGATTTTTTTTCGCGATTTCAGGTTTGGTACCATAGTAAAAGTTGTTCATGATGAGTACAATGACCCCTTAAGAGGTTGCTGGTGTTTTACCAATAAACCTGTAGATTCCTCTAGTACGTAGGTATATAACAATGATATAAAACATGTACTTATTGTTATGCAGCAGCGGTCTAATAAGTAAATAAATATTAGGTCAAGAAGCAATAGCGGTGGGTATGAAACAGGTGATGCGTCCCCAGGACACGATAATAACTGCGTACCGTTGCCACGCCTGGACGTATATAATGGATGGTACTGCGCTTGGTGTGCTGGCTGAGCTGGCCGGTCGCAAGTCCGGGTGCGTGCGAGGCAAAGGAGGCTCCATGCATATGTACGGAAAAAATTTCTATGGTGGAAATGGTATTGTGGGCGCCCAGGTAAGTTTCTACCGTAGATATAAGAAAGTTAGTCTTACCTAACCTACAATGCAAGCCTCAACAACCAAATTCGTTGCTCCCAAGGCAAAATTATTAATAAGGTCTTTTTTCAGATCCCATTAGGCACTGGAGTAGGCTTCGCGCACAAATACAAGGGTGATGGCGGAATAAATTTCGCATTGTATGGTGACGGTGCCGCGAACCAAGGTCAAGTATTCGAAGCATATAATATCGCCAAACTATGGACCTTACCGGTGATTTTTGTCTGCGAAAACAATAAATATGGTGAGTTTTTTCTATGCGACACCAGCAATGAACACTACGCTAACTTGAAAAAGTCGATTTTACTCCGTATGCGCTTTAAAAGGAAAATCGACTATTTCAAGTTGGCATAGTGTTCATTGCTGGTGTCCTGATAGGGATTGGTGGTGGTCCGATAGGGCCGATGCCTGCCAACGTCGCGTGTTGTTCGAAAGAGATGGCGTGGCCCTGGCGCAGGCAACTGAAGGAACACACACGGGTGGGTTTTAGGTTTTAGTCAGTAAAAGTCTGACACGCCCTCCCGCTCGCGGAGCGGGAGCGCTCTGAAAAACTGTGCTATTTAGAGACATCGTTTTATTTTTGCTGTAATAATTTCAGATTTTTCTCTATGCAAACTTCGGAGATAAGGGGGAGGAACGGTATTTTTTTAACATTTTTCATCAAAAGTCGAAAACTATGCGGCCAAAAAAAAGAAAAAAGAAATGTTTGAGAATGTGCAAACAGCGCTCTTTCATATGATACCCCACATGCCCTAGTAACCCCACTTCAATTTTTTAAGATCCCCTTTCAGACCCTGTTGCAAAAAAAAACATCAATTTTTTTTCTTTCTTATTTGTAAAATAGTTGGGCAAATGTCATCTAAAACTGTTCCAAATTCTGATGATAGCATTAGTAGTTCTTGAGATATCCAGCTGTGACAGACAGACAGACTGACTGAGTCACACCATAAGGGTTCCTTTTTTACCATTTTAGTACGGAACCCTTACTAGTTTTTTGAATCCATGAGAACATAAAAAACAGCTATAAAATTCTGAAACAAAGATATCATTAAGGATGTGGCGGATAGCCAATCGCTTAACACGATTAGGTAGATTTACTTTCAATCAATCAATCAACTCAGCCTATCGCAGTCCACTGCTGGACATGGGCCTCTCCCAGGCTGCGCCACAACACCCTGTCCTCCGCCTTCCGCATCCAGTCTGTCCCAGCCACTTTCTTCAGGTCGTCGGTCCCCAGGTAGATTCACTTTGCTACATAGAAAAAAAAACCCAAAGCTACACCTTGTAACGTAATGTTTAAATCAATCTATACATTGGGCAAAATTATATGGGAAGCGGTCTTTAACAACCAGTCAACCACACCGAAGTACCTACTTCATGTCTTGGCAAGAACTTTCAACTGGTCAACCAAGGGAACCACCCTAGGAGAGCCAACATAATATAAGTTTAGATTTGGTTTTGGAACTGTCGTGTTTGACTTGTATCTTGCACCACCAGGTTTGGGAACATCCACGGTCCGTTCATCAGCCTGCACAGACTACTACACGCGGGGCGACTACATCCCCGGCTTGTGGGTCGATGGCATGGATGTTCTTGCGTGCATGGAGGCAACCCGCTTTGCCATCGAATATGTCACTAGTGGAAAAGGTTTGGGCTCGAATCATCATCATTCCCCCAAATAAATTGGGATAAGGGCAGGTGGATGATGTGGCAGGGGCCACATCATCCACCTGCCCTTATCCCAATGTCGGTGAAGATGTCTTGTCTTTGGCCGTCATCTCAGTAGCCACTTTCAAGCTATTTCATCTTTCACGCAGCCATCCAGGTTTCTGCCGTGCCATATGAGTGGGTTATAAAAAAGTGCAACTGCCCCGGCGCCGGCGGGCGGACATCCCCGAGTAGTAAGATGGTTCAGGTCATATCATTTGCGCCGGTATCAAAGAGAGGAATATTTTTTTGGATAAGGATTGTGTAATAAATGGGATAGACCGCCGCCGCCAACTGTAAAATCAAAATTTCTATTCGCCAGGTCCGATTGTGATAGAGATGGAAACGTACCGGTACTACGGCCACTCGATGTCGGACCCGGGCACGTCGTACCGTACGCGCGCTGAAGTGCAGGAAGTCCGTAAGTCCAAGGACCCCATCACCACCTTCAAGCAAAAGATCCTTAGCAAGAAACTCGTCACCCCCGAAAAAATTAAGGTGATTATATAACGACATCACGCCTGTTTTTCCCCGAAGGTATAGGTAGAGGTGTAGAAAACTACGATAACAAGGCGCGCCCCTCCAAATTACCTACTGTTTCAATGTGTCTAGTCACATCCTTACGGAAGAGTTTATATGTAGTTGTTATTCGTCTTCAGCCAGTAGCGGGAATAACGCACACATGCGTTGTGAGTCTTGGTGGCGCTTTGTAAACGTTTTCACAAATACTTTCAAACGTTTTCAATTTTAGAGGAAAATAATTTGAACCTTTAGGTAAATTAATTTACAAAACTAACAATTCATCCTATGCCAATCCAATTAAATCAAAGAAATGTGTTTGGGTACTTAGAAAATATTTGCTTACAGGAAATCGACGCGAAAGTAAAGAAAGAGGTTGACGCGGCCGCGGCGCAAGCCAAGGCTGATCCCGAAATAGATTTGGAAGAATTAGGGGCAGACGTTTACGCTGAAAGCCTCATCACACAACATCGAAACGTGCTCCCCGACAAACCCTTGCGCCATTATGCTATTGCTAAGCGGCAATAAAACGGTTATTATTCTTATGACCTAAGAAATAAGGCCTTTTTTGGGTTCAGTAGGTACATTTGTGACCGTAAACCGTGACATTAAGCTTTCCTAGAAGAGCGGTGGCCGCACATAACGGCCGCAGTGTCGGCTGTCATGAAAATGATGGCAGCGGCCAAGATTTAAATCTTTGGGCAGCGGGGTTTGACTCACGGAGCAAATACAAAGAGGAATGTTGTAATTAGACTTCCCTATGAAACGCCAACGTGACAATTTGCGGGGTGAGGGGGTGTTAGATCCCGCCCACTTCTTTATTTTCCATCTACCGGTCAATAGCCAAACTAATTTGCTCGTTCTGTCAATTTTACTACGTAACTATCTTGCACTAGATGTCACTAAGTACGGGATGCAACTGGGTCGTATTCAGAAAATGTTTACAAAATGATGTTAGTACTGAGCTCTACGTGCCTAAATATTTTTTTAGTTCCCGTGGCACAGTGTCGCCATCTAATGTCGGGTAGAATTATGTTTGGAAAATAGGAACGTTTACAAAGTTATGCACAGGACGAACGCCAACAATACACTGACTAAGGCCACGCCTACATGATGACGTCAGGGCCTAGTTGAGAATCACAGTGCAGTTGCTTAGGCCGGGCCGTCTCCTTTGTATTTTCTCCGTGGTTTGACTCTACTTTACGGTGTCAACAACGCTCTCTAGGACAAATCACCAACTTACTTTCATAAATAGCGATTCAGTGACGTCATTCGCCGTTAACGCTGGCCACCGCTTGTCTACGAAACCATAGCTTTATTGAGAAAACGGTTTGAGCCAAATCAAGCAGTACTTACATTTTTTTTTAATTTAAAACTGAGCCGGATGAAATGAATGGAATTCAAGTAACTGACAGTAAATAAAAGAAATCACGAGTCTTTGTAAATTATTTATTTTCTTAACATTTATCTCAAAAATATTGAATATATTATATTAAACTTAATATTCGACTTAACTGCAGCTGAACACAAGCTAATATATTATTACAAATTGTTACGGTGAACATTATGTGCGTTTAAGAATAATTAATCAAAGCCATAAATCGACCCACATTAGGGCTCTAAGCTAGACTGTTAAGTGGGCAACTCACTGTACTAGACAAGACTAAGAATGTGAAATTATTATGAAGTTGTCTCACACATTTATTTACTCGAGTCAGTCTTAACCAGTTCAACCTTGACTATCCTTCATCATGGTCAATGGTGAAGTAGACAACTTCCTACAAGGTTATTCAAAGGGCCTAGGCTGAACTGGCCAAAGCGGATGTTCTTTCAAGAGATATATGTTGATATGGTAAATGTCCATTATGCTATTTTTTTATCATCATCTACATAAATAAATTTCACCTTTCTTTATATTATATTCAAATCTTATTTAATAATTAGTCTTTTTATGCTTTTTTGATAAGTTCCATTAAATGCGAATAGATCCAATACAATTTCAGGAATAGGAATTAGGAATCGGAAAACTATTTTAAACTATATCTCACGCCTACCCCCATGGGAAAAAGGCGTGAGTTTATTCAAATTATTATTTTTGTTATTGAACCAATATCTGCTTCATGAGTACAATGGCATTCAGTCACATTTGTCATCAGTAGATTTTAGTCGATAAAATGGCTAAAGAATGACGAAAAGGTTGCCTGTGTCACAGATTAATACAGATGGGACACTCCGCAGTTTAGGTATGAAGCTACAAGTACACGGCGGGCCCCGTCCACGGGGCTAATTCAGTAGAAATGCCGCGCGCCGAAGGTATAAGAGTTACGCGATAGAAAGAGAGGCAATGTGAAGGTGAATATAACTGTAGGTACTTAGCGTTCTGCGAACTGAATTGCACTTTATTTTGTCGTCGCTTTTTCTTAAAACGATTTTGCGGAGTGTCCCATCTGTATTAATCTGTGCCTGTGTATTGATCCTAATATGCGTACATCACCCTATCTTATCGATAGAATACAAAGCGAACAATTCATGATGCGTGTCATTATAGTATTATTTATTTAAAGGTCTTTGACCCCGCACGAGTACACAACAAAGAAAAGTGGCCATTAAAAACTACCAACTCAATTCAAGAGGGCGCTACTAACATGTAAAGAATCTAATGTCAAACAATTCCAGATTGATAACAGCTATTGTTACTATAAAAAGATACTTTACATGAAAGTGGCGCCATCTAGACTAGAAACATTCTTCTAGGTTCTACTTCTTTCTTGTTGCTATGTTAAAGCAACATTTGTCGATGATAAGATGTGGTTGCTAGGACACGGAGCACCTAGAGTTCTGTTCGCCACCAACCCGTTGTCGTGTGAGGGCTCGAGCGAAAGCATTGTCCCGCGAATGTAGGCTACCGTTCTGATCTTGTAGGGAGATTGCCAACGCGTGAGCTAACGCCTCATCTTCAGTCTGAAAATAGATAGAAATATTATAAACTAGCTTTTGCCAGCGGCTTCGCCCGCGTGGATGTCGGAAAATATCCCACGGGAACGTCCTACCGGGAATTCCTTCCTTATTCCTTGTCTACATTATAAAGGAAACCTCTGTGCAAAATTTCAGCTTTCTAGGTCCAAGGGTTTGTGCTGGGCGTTGATGAGTCAGTCAGTCAGGACTTCTCTTTTTATTTATATAGATAAGCATCAATCTGCCTAGCCTTTTCCCAACAATGTTGGGGTCGGCTTCCAGTCTAATCGGATGCAGCTGAATACCAGTATTTTACATGGAGCGACTACCTGTCTGACCTCCACAACCCAGTAACTGGATAATACGATACCCCTGGGTAATACTGGTTGTCAGACTTTCGGCCTTCTGACGACCCGTAACGACTGTCAAAGATGCAGGAATGACAGCCGGAACCAACAGCTTAACGTGCTTTCCGAAGCATGGAGGAGTCTCTGTATGTAAAGATGGTCACCCATCCATGGACAAACCCCGGCAACCGAAACTTAAACTGATGGATTGACCCGTTCGGCTATTATTACTTAGCCTCGAGCTCCTCAATTCAATATGCATATTATTTAAAAAAAATTAGATGTTAAAAGTTAAAAGTGTGGTCTTAGGTACTCTGTTTCTTTGGAATTTTTAAGTAACCAAAGTTTATCTATTTGGTAGTGCTATTTCTTCAATATCTTCAAGCATTTTTATGCACACCCAGTTGAGGACGAACTTTGCTTGACATAACTTTGTGGAATCAATACACTGATGTGTGTTTGCTCAAGGGGGGGCAAATGTTCTCTCTGGGGGAGGAGGTTTGATTTCCCAGTCCGTGAAATCCCTTACAAAAAAATTGGCACCTATTTTCCGTAAACTCTTACTCAACAATGTGTACTTTGGACTATTTATCTACAATATACTGTGTACAAAGTAAAAAAGGTTGTAAAAGTTATGTTTATTTTTAATGTAGAGTTCTGTGGTGGACAACTGCACCCGTAGCCCAAACACCCCCCGCCCCGTATCGCCTGTATAAACGGTGTGCATTCAAAAAATTTTTGAGTTTTATTTTAGTTTTTTTAATATCAACATTTCATTTGCGCTAAGTAGTTTCTCATAACATACTACTTTACGATGCTTTAAACGTGACAAAACAAAGTATTTAAATTTTGTTTTCGAGCCAGGGCCGGTAGTCTCGACATTATTAACGTTGCCCTAACGATCGTTACGTTGCTCTGTGGTCTGATAAATTTTAAGGAACGGGCTCGAAGATGTGTCTGTGTCATCTGTGTGTCTTTAATAAAACCGAACTATTACCATTTGCCCGTCTCGAGGGTCGAGGGGAGCCCATTAGGACCACAGAGCATGTAATTAGTTAACGAATGTCGTAACGAAAATCGTAAAGAATGTCGAGACTGCCGGCCCTGGTTGCCATGTTAATGCGCACGGGTTATACACAATGCATTTCTAAATACTCAAAAGAAATACGAACCATGTTTCCTTGTACTTCTGAGAATGTAGTAACTGATGCCGCAATAGGAGTGTTGTTCAGATTCACCCTGTCCTCGGCTGCTTTCATACGCGCCATGGCTGCTTCACTGAATACCGAAATTAAAAACTGATTAATGCTATTTCATCACCAGTAAGCGAGGAGCAAGCAATTTATGGTATGCCACAAGCAATAAACTTGCACTGTGTAAATGGAGCTTTATTCCTTATAGTTTCGTAAAAATTCATGAGATAAATAGAAATGAGATTAGACACATCGTCTGTTGAACGCTAAAATAATATCACGCCTGTATTCCCCGAAGGGTTAGGCAGAGGTGAGCTAACAAACAAATATTTTTGATAAAATCATCATCTGCCTAGCCTTTTCCCAACTACATATGTTGTAATCAGCTTCCAGTCTAACATGCAGCTGAATACCAGTATTTTACATGGAGCGACTGCGTATCTGACCTCCACAACCCAGTTACATTTTTGATAAAATATGATTGTATACGCGTAACTTCTAGTATTGAAAGTTGGTTATTAATCTATGTACAGCGTGCCGCTGAGCTTTGACGACATTAACTTGACACGCGTGTACAGTTCCGCGGTTTCGTTTTGTAAATATATTCTAATTTCATTAAACATTATTATTTATTGATTTATTTAAAATTTTCTAAAAATAGCATCTTGGAGCAACCTGTAGCGCAGAGATGAAATTCAAACGAATAAAAAAAGAAATGGTCACGCCACTCGAGTTTTTTTCTGGAGGTTGTGCAAAAAAAGTCATTCAATTTATTAATTATTTTATCTTATTGTAATTTATATGATTACTGGCCACTAGCACTACCTGAGTTCAGTTTAGTTAATGTTGCTACAGCAGCGGCACGTTGTACATATATAAAAATGAATCCCTACTTCCCTTGGTCATCGCATCACGCGAGAACGGATGGAACAATTTCGCTAAATCTTTTTTTGTTGTGTTTTTTATTGTTAGAAGGTTCTTATGACAGAAAAAAAATGTGAAAATTTCGCAGAAAATTGGAAAATTTCAGGAAACTTAACGACTATTATAAGGCCCTGCGCGCACTGCGGTGCGTTTTTCTAACGCATAATCTGTGAAGTATGGAATGTCTTTGAAGTGCGCGCACTGCGGTGAGATAAACGGATGCGTTTTGATACTGTAGGCCCCGCCCAGTGCGGCAGAACTAACGGAACGTATTCCACCGCACCGCAGTGCGCGCACGGCCTAACTTCACTTCATTAGAATATTCATAGCTAAGACAGGACATCGTATGTTGGGTCAACTAGTAAATAATTAAAATAACAATATGTTAATACTAACGCTGCTTGTCTTCTCTTGGCCGCCAGTTTGCCCTCACAGGCGTGGTCGCTAGTGTGTCGATGTCGGAGACAGAAGTTGAGAGTGCACTCGCTGCACACTAGCGGTACCATCTCTTTGTTCTTACAACCCCTGAAGGTACAGCGGTTTGTAAATACCTGTAATTATCGTTAATTAAAGATCGTTTTATTAAATACTAGCTTCTGCCCGCGACTTCGTCCGCGTTAAATTTCTTGTACCCCCCACCCACCAACCCCGACGCATCGCATCGCAATGCCTGCCCATGCTATTACTTCACGCTCGGCTCCTAAGGGCCCTAGCGTGATGTTAAATAGACTATATCCTTCCGCATCGCCTGCATGCGCTATTACTTCGCGCTCGGCTCCTAAGGGCCCTAGCGTGATGTTAAATATACTATATACTTCCACATCGCCTGCCCGCGCTATTACTTCGCGCTCGGCTCCTAAGGGCTCTAGCGTGATGTTAAATATCCTATATCCTTCCGCATCGCCTGCCCGCGCTATTACTTCGCGCTCGGCTCCTAAGGGCCCTAGCGTGATGTTAAATAGCCTATATCCTTCCGCATCGCCTGCCCGCGCTATTACTTCGCGCTCGGCTCCTAAGAGCCCTAGCGTGATGTTAAATAGCCTATATCCTTCCGCATCGCCTGCCCGCGCTATTACTTCGCGCTCGGCTACTAAGGGCCCTAGCGTGATGTCAAATAGCCTATATCCTTCTCCATTGCCTGCCCGCGCTATTACTTCGCGCACGGCTCCTAAGGGCCCTAGCGTGATGTTAAATAGCCTATATCCTTCCGCATTGCCTGCCCACGCTATTACTTCGCGCTCGGCTCCTAAGGGTCTTAGCGTGATGTTAAATAGCCTATATCCTTCCGCATCGCCTGCCCGCGCTATTACTTTACGCTCGGCTCCTAAGGGACCTAGCGTGATGTTAAATAGCCTATATCCTTCCGCATCGCCTGCCCGCGCTATTACTTCGCGCTCGGCTCCTAAAGGGCCTAGCGTGATGTTAAATAGTCTATATCCTTCCGCATCGCCTGCCCGCGCTATTACTTCGCGCTCGGCTCCTAAGGGCCCTAGCGTGATGTTAAATAGCATATATAATAGCCCTCCTCAAGAACTGGGTTATAAAATGCAAAAAGATTTTTTCAAATCCGACTGGGGTAGTTCCAGAGATAGCGCGTTCAAACAAACTAACAAAAAAAAAACCGGTCAAGAGCGAGTCGGACTCGCGCACCGAGGGTTCCGTTCCGATTTCTGAAAAAGTGTGCTATTTAGAGACATCGTTTTTTTTTCCTGTTATCTTTACATAAATTTGCATCACATAGAATAATTTCAGATTTTTCTCTTTGCAAACTTCGGAGAAAAGGGGGGGGGGGAACGGTATTTTTTTTTACATTTTTCATCAAAAGTCGAACACTGTGCGGCCTAAAAAAAAATAAAAATATGTTTGAGAATGCGCAAACAGCGCTCTTTCATAAGATACCCCACATGACCTAGTAGCCCAACTTTGAATTTTTAAGACCCCCTTTCAGCCCATGTTGCAAAAAAAATACATATCGTTTTATTTCTTTCTTATTTGCAAAATAGTTGGGTATATATTATCTAAAACTGTTCCAAATTTCAAGTTGATAGCATTAGTAGTTCTTGAGATATCCAGCTGTGACAGACAGACAGACAGATAGACAGACTGAGTCACACCATAAGGGTTCCTTTTTTACCATTTTGGTACGGAACCCTAAAAGCAAACTCTTCCGCTGTATTCCACCGACATTTTGCACAACGCCATCTATGGGTAAATTGATAAAACGTCCGCTCTTAACATGTTTGCTCAAGAGGAACCGGTATGAATTAAAGTTATTTTGCGTTTTAGTAATTTTATATTATCTCCGAAACTGTATGACCAATTGCCATACTGTAAAGGCCAAATCTTATCTCCATGATGTCCTTGTGATCATAAAATATCTTATTTTGATATGGATTCATGTTTTGTTGTTTAAATAATCATCCAAACGTAAGTATGTCTAAAAAATACTTTTTTAAAACAATAAAAGATGTATAAAAGATAAAATATAAAAGATAGAAATATGGTGTCGCGGACTTTTTTGTAGAATTATTTAAGACAAACCAGACTGTTATACATTGTTATCAATTATAAACAACCGTTTAGGCAGCGCATGCAAAAAAGTCTGTTTACAGAGGTATTTCTTTCCGACTTGTTAGACAAAACTTGTGATAGTTCGGCTAATATGCATGATATAAATATAATTTATAGCCTATAGCACTCAGGAATAATGTAGCTTTCTACCAGTGAAAAAATTTTTAGAATTGGATCATTAGTTCCGGAGATTACCCCCTACATACAAACTTACAAACTTACAAACTTACAAACTTACAAACTTACATACAAATTTTACCTCTTTATAATATTAGTATAGACTTGGTCCTGTATTGGCAGCAGGAGCACAAATCAAGAAGAAGATATGTCATAATAATTATATAATTATGACGTACTTATCTTACAAAATGTTGAATTTAATCTATAAATAAAAATTAATGGCTAAATGTGTTGCTAAGTGCAAAACTCGAGAATGGCTGGACCAAAAATTTTTTTTTCACATATCATTGAACTGAAAGGTTCTTATGAATAGAAAAATTGGAAAAGTTGTCGTGAAAATTGGAAAATTCGGGAAAACAAAGTGCATTTTAAAAAATAAAAAAAATATTGTATCACTATGCGCTGCCTTGCAAGGCGTACAGTGCGTTTCAACTAAGAATAGGATGACCTTGGCGCCATATTGTGAAGATTTAGCAAAATAGCATCTCGTTTACACATTTTCAAAGTCAGTGACATATTTTAACAAAAACAAATTCCAAAAACAGAACTAAAATGGATAAGGATAACACTACAAAACTTTGCAAGTCTTAGATTTCTAGCTTCAGTTGACAGTTAGAGGTCATTGACTTTCCTATTCTTAGTTGAAACGCATTGTACAAATATTATTTACAGTTATACAGTAATATAGTTGTACATGTAGTAGGTACTTATATCCTATAAAATTATTTAAAATACTTCGAGGATGATACGCCAGGGTAGCCCGCGAAATTCAAAATTTCTTACGTTTTTTGCAATTTGTAGGTCAGTGTGAGCTTGTATGTTGATTAAAATATTATTCGCGACCGTAGCTAATATGGCTTTACAGAATTATAATCATTAGAATCAGCAATACAACTCCATAAGTTAGCATTTACCTCAAATCTAGCGATTTCATGAAATCATGAGGTTTGAGGTAAATGCTAACTTATGGAGTTGTATTGCTGATTCTAAAGATTATAATTTTGTAAAGCCATATTAGCTACGGCCGCGAATCATATTTTAATCAACATAAAAGCTCACACGGACCTACAAATTGCAAAAAACGTAAGAAATTTAGAATTTCGCGGGCTACCCTGGCGCTTTCGCCTTAAGTAACCGTCTTAAATATTTAGCAATAAAATAAACATAAACAAAACCATTTAAGTATAGATATAGGTATGTGTTTTCTGGAAAAATAAATGAACAGTGTTCTTTTTACACACAAGGAGGAGTATTTATTACTTGCAAACAAAAAGGTATTAAAACAGCTGCTTGAAAGTGAAACATGTTTTTCTGACTCAAATAAGTCTGTGAATAAGTCTTTGAGTCTAGTTTACGCATTATTTTATGAAATTTCTTGTCAATTCATTTATAATGCCCATGCCTAGCCAGTGTATTTTAAAAAATAATTCTGTCATAGAACAAAATTAAACATAGACCAAAACAATATGCTTACTTTTTTCCGCCTCTCCTTAGCTGGGTCTGAGGTACATAGGTTATCAATGTGGGCTCCTACGGCTACATCTGGGGGTTCCCCTCGTTTGCCTGGCACGGGCTTCCCGCAAAGGGGACACTCGGGAACCTGGACATTACGAGTGTTCGGCGCTGGACACTCATGCTTTGCATATGCAAAGTGGTCAGAACTGCAATAGATAGTAATTTGATTTTAGTACTAGTTAGGTTTATTTATTAATATTATTATTGTAATGTGTGTGGAGAACCCATATTCCGATTGTAGGTGCAGTTGCAAGCTTGCAAAGTCACCCTTCAAAGACAGCAGTCTTCATAGTTCTAATGTGCAAAAAAACAATACAAGTTAACAAAATCGTTCTTTGTTAAACCAGCTAAGTTTCATAAAAACAATTTATAGGAAATTTTTGTGACTAGGAAATTAAAACTAAAATATTTCTGATGTTTCTATTCAACACCACTTGTTCAAAAAGTCCTTTGTGGTTATTAACTTAATTTTATTCATGACTTTGCAGAATGTCAGTTTTGTTATCATAATTATCAGCAATAAACATTACCACAGTTAGCAAGGTCAGGCAACTAAAAACTGTTAGGGCGAGCGCGCATTGCGGTGCGTTTTTCTACCGCATAATCTGTGAAGTATGGAATGTCTTTGAAGTGCGCGCACTGCGGTCATGCGTTTTGTTACTGTAGGCCCCGCCCAGTGCGGCAGAACTACCGGAAACGCACCGCAATGCGCGCTCGCCCTTACAACTTGCCTCAGGGGAATGTAAACACATTATTTGAGGTACCATAGTGTCACCTTTTAATATAATGGGGATTAGGTGCTTCTATAGTATTTTATATTGGAAGCTACAGCTCATTATTCATGCTATTCAAAAATGATTTATATAAATATATGTCTGACTGACTACATAGTTGGAAAAAGGCTATGCACATGATGATATCTGCTGACTATAAACTCTTTGCATGAATATTAATTTAAAAAAACAATACCAAAATGCAATTAGCTCTGCATTCTAACAATATGCTAAAAACTATGACCTCAAGATCACTCACCAGAACACTTCTTTACAAGCGCCACATTTGTATGGTAGGAAGTCTGAAAGAGAGTAAATATTAATTACAAAACAGTCGAAATTAATATAGTAATACTACACCACCTCATTTTGTTGAAAAACAATATCTATAATTCACAGTACAGAGAATACTTGTTTTAAATACGTCATTAGACATAGTATTGGAGTACCACCCTATCACATTTTCATAATTCTATGAAAAGAAAACTGCTTATTCCATAACATAAGGTTGAAACTTATTGACTGCCAAACCGAAAATCAATCACCGCAGGCTACACCAATAAAATTATTTACATGTTAATAAGGAAAAGATGACGAAAGTATCTTGTAATTTTATATTTTTAAACAACTCACCTAATTTGTTGCATGATTTGTATGAACAATTCTTTCCAATGTGAGGGAACTCCATCGTTTTCCTATTATTGTATTTAAATTCTGGCAAAAAGTAGTCTTTCACAAGTATAAAACAAACAATGATGACGACAAAAATTTGTTAACACTTTTATATCAAGTTGTTGCAAAAGAAATTCGATTTATTCGTCATCACTGACTGACAGCGGAACGATGAAACAACATTTTTTTATTTGGTGCAGTTACGAATATCGATTCAAATAGGTTCCTTTCGAGAATATTCGTGTTGCTTCCAATCTGTCACACACAACTCACAAGTAAGAAAAAATTGTCCAAAGTGTTCCAAATACAATTATATTTTATTTTACACAAGTCACAGAACAAAGGTTTCACTATTGTAAAAGAAATGAAAAATTGAATTTTCAATAAAAAATAACATTGTTATTTTTATTAGCATCCCTGTTTCTATCTTTACAAACACTTAGGTGATGTCACCTCAAAGCTGGATACATTCCATTTCTTGTATTAATTTTAATTAAAATAATGTTATTGTCATGGTCATGTCCGTGGAATTTATGGAATTACCCTGAGAATATTTTATTAAGATTAATAAACAAATCAAAAAGACTCAAATTATTTTATCGAATATTTTTCAGTGATTTTTAAACTAAAACACTATACTATTTATGCTTCAATGTGAGTGACACGCGTGTGAGCACAGAAAAAAAAACCGGCAAAGTCCTCGTGAAGAGTAGAATGTGGTGGACTGAGAAGGGTTCCGTACAGTCCGGCCGTCGAGAGAATGCATTACTGACACCTATTAGTTGGACAATTTCTAGCAACCAACTATCAATCTAGAATACCAGCCTTTTCCCAAATATTTTGGGGATGGTTTCCAGTCTAACCGGATGTAGGGTTGCCATACGTCAGGAATTTTCCGGACATGTCCGGTAATATAAGTCTATGTCCGGCATGTGGGGGGGTATTTTAAGCCATCCGGAATTTTTCTATAATTTTATTTGTGTAATTAAAAATTAATATTCATTCAATATTAGTTGTGAGCGAGCGTGGGCGGAGTAGATGCACTAACCCCCCCCCCCCCCCCCGCTCGCCCCTAGTCGAGAATAATCGCGAAAACGCGAATTGCTTCGTTCACTCTGACATAAATATAACGGAAACATGCATGAAACAACTCCCTAAGTACTTATTTACAAAAAAGTCAGGAATTTTCTTGAAATGTCCGGAATTTACTACGGAATTTCATTTTTTTAATCTGGTAAGCCTAACCGGATGCAGCTGAATACCAGTATTTTACATGGAACGACTGAATAACTGACCTCTACAACCCAGTAACTGGATAATAACGATACCCCTTGGTTGGCTTAGTTGGTTGACGACCCGTAAAGACTGCCAAAGATCCATGAATGACAGCCGGGACCATCAGTTTAACATGCTTTCCGAGGCAGGGAGGATTCCTCGTTACGTTATGATGGTCACCCGTCCACGGACCAACTCCGGCAAGCGTAGCTTAACCTGATGGATCGACCCGTGCGGCTGTTATTACATAGCCACGACTACGAGCTCCTCTGTGTAGCTATTAATAAGGATCACATTCGCAAAACACATATTCGTTTGGATGAAACTGACAGGCGTCAAGACCGCACTCTCTCGACGGCCGGACTGTAGTTGGAATGAATATTTTTACGCATGTAGGTAAAGACAATAGCACATCAGGTTATACCAAACTGTCTAAATGATTTTAAACCTTAAAATGTTGACGGGTAAGTTCAAAATCGAATGAGAAAATTTGACAGTTTGTGGTAAGTTTACCTGCTGCTGTGTGTATACATACAGTATATCAATTTTATCGACCGCAAAAATAAGTTTGTATTTATTTTTGTAACCAAAATTCCATATCTCAAAAACTATTGAAGCATAATCTTTTAAGTAAGTACCTACTTTCCCACGATTTCCCACACGCTTGTGTATTGATTTTTGTTTCATCTCGGTTACAATAGAGAACCACCCCTAACTGTTTCTTCGTAATTTGCTCTGCACTGTTGCTTATAGGGGCACAGAATACACTTTCTTTCCAATTTTCATCGATGTAGTACAAATTTTAATAGTCTAAGGGGTTCGTGGCTAATAGATAACAACTGCGCCGGTCGATTGAAGGTTAATTAAGCTACGTTCGCCGGTCGGATCGTTGATCAATGACTATCCACTATCGAGACCCCTCCGAGAGATGCAACAAAATTGAAGATGTGCAACACTTGTTGATGGACTGTGTTAAGAGCAAGAATGAAAAGGAATCATTGATTAGAGAATTCAAATTGAATATTTTGGACGTTGGACTAATTCAAACAATTTTAACAAACCCTACGTCAGCAATTGCAAAGAGGTTGTGTGGCCTGGTGAAGCCCAGTCAATGATTCTCTTTCGCACATAGTATAGTTATTTCAATGATAGTTAGTTGATTGTTAATAAGGTACGCACGGCTACGGTCAAGCTATACATTTCCAGTGTAAGCTGATCTCGCATTGTATAGGATTTTCTTACAATGAGAGGTCAGTGTAAACTGGAAATGTATAGCTTGATGTGTAGCAGTGTGTACGATGGTGTTGACATATCCGTGTGGATAAAAACCCCTTTTAATAACATAGAATAACAAAAAATAAAAAAAACAGGCTATACATTTCCAGTATAAGCTGATTTCGCATTTTATAGGATTTCCTTACAATGAGAGATCAGTGTAAACTGGAAATGTATAGCTTGATGTGTAGCCGTGTGTACGAGCTAGGGAGAAAAAGAAAAGCAGTTGCTGTTGTGCAATTGTTCCTATCAGAAGCAAGGTGCAATTCAAATTCTACTTCGCTCGCTCTTGCATCCTTGATTCTTCATAAGGTCCCTAGTATCCAAAAGTGCCCAGGGCCTCCAATAGGTTAAAATGGCCCTGCTGACAATCAGTCTTACTAAGGGGTACCCGTACCGTGTCATGTTGCCGTGTTGTGTGGTTTACTGGGTTAAGGAGAGCATTGGCAGCCGCTCCATGTAAACACTGCTATTCAGCTGCATCCGGTTAGAATGGAAGCTGACCCCAACAGAGTTGGGAAAAGTCTGGGCAGATTGATGTATAGAACTTAGTCTAATAGTAAAATAGTTGTGTAACATCCGTACGGACGAACAGACAGATTATAATGAAACTATAAACCGCCGTTTCCACGAGCGTAATAAAATCGATTTTATCGCGCACTGGATTTTCAACTCTCTGCTTAGCACCGGGAGTTGAAAATCCAACAGTGTGTTTTTCTCTGTTTTTGTTATGTTGGATTCTCAACGCTCGGCTCTAGAACGAGAGTTGAAAATCTAGTGCGCGTTAAAATCCCGCCGCGATTTTATTACGCTCGTGCGAACGCCGACTAAGTGTTCAGTATTTCCCTTTTGGTTTCGCACGGAACCCTAATAATCAAATGTCAAATTGTCAATGTCACAAACGTCACTTGTCACTTTCGACCTGTGCGACGTCTGTCTGGGACGACCCGTATTTTTAGTTAAAACCGATAAAAATTGATAAAGTGGTCCTTTTTGAGGATCACAAGCTCACTAAATACACTGGGCTTTCTAGAAGAACTAATAACGAAAATGAGTAAACTTGTTCCATATGTCTCTAAACTTCTAGCCGGTAATACGGTTACGGTGGGTTCTCTTTCCATGCTGAAAAAACTCGGCGATTAAAATATTATATGTGCTATCAAACAGAGCTAGACAGAAGAGTATCAGTATATGCTCAATGCAATTTTTGATTTTAGAAAGTGGGTGCCCCAGTTGCTACGACGTCTAACGCAAAATACAGTACGAAGAGCCAAGCTTCATTCGAAATCAAGGTAGCTCTAATTTATGATCTATTTTGATCTTAATTATCCTCTATTAGTTGATAGTAGTGCGTACATGTTTGCCTTGTAAATGCCGGCTATTATTTTTATATAAATTGGTTCGACAGTTTTATAATTATGTAACATAACCTTCATTGTGTCAAGTGTAACTGTGTTTTGTTGTCAGTAATCTGACGTAGGTAAGCTACCTGATACAATGATAACAAATTGAGGGTCAGTGGGTCGTCTTAGGGGATCATAGGTAGCATACACAATCAACTACACAATGGTTTAGTTTGGTTATGATTAGTGGTCTGTGTCTGTGTATAAATTACTATGGTCTGAATTGATTGCCATGATTTATGTATATTATATGTGAAAAATCAAGTATCAGGTTGAAAATGGTGTTAGTGCCATGGCAACTGCATTATTTCTATGACTATCAACTATTTATTGCTTAAGTATTATTTCTTCACAAAAATCTGTTCACTGTCTCATATTGTAAGTCTTATGTTTCACTAGCCTTTCAAACTCCACAAATTGGATAAAGGCCCTGCAACAACAGCAACCCTAACCAGTGAAGATGCTCTCAAACTGTATGAACAGTTGGCGGTTATCCGTCGAATTGAAACTGCATCTGGTAACTTGTACAGGGAGAAGATCATCCGTGGATTCTGTCATTTATACTCAGGTGTGTGTTTGAAGATGTTAACTTTTTTTTTTACAACTTATGCTAAAATTCATCAAAGAAAAAGTGTTTGAAGCAATTTATGCCTAAACGAGTTGTAACAACTTGGAATAGGCTACGGAGAAAATATTGACAGCTCCCACTCCAAACTGCTTCAAGAATTGACTGGACAGATTAAATATCTCCAAGCTATTTGAAACCCACGTAACAAATAGCTTCACATCTGACATTTGGTCAGACACAGTAATAATAAACTTCTGCTAGAATAATTTTACATGTATTCCATCTACAAGATGCTTACAGATTTTCTATTCAACTTAGTAAATATTTTATATCTTCTGTTTTAATAAAAAAATCCTCAATGAAGTGCTATGTTATAAGTAACTGTATAACAAAAAGCAATAAACTAATAGATGAGTATATACTAGGTCAAGAGGCTGTAGCGGTGGGTATGCGTGCAGCTATGCGTGATGCTGACTCGGTGATCACAGCGTACCGTTGCCACGGCTGGACACATCTGATGGGTGCCTCCGTGTCTGGTGTACTCTGTGAGCTCACAGGCCGCAAGTCAGGAGTCTCACGAGGCAAGGGAGGCTCTATGCATTTGTATGCACGGAACTTCTATGGTGGCAATGGTATTGTTGGTGCTCAAGTAAGTTTATTTATCGTAATATTTTAATTTTTAATGTTAACAACCCAAAAAATATAATCATTAAGGAGATTTACAAAGATTCAGAAGCATTTCAGGGGTTTTCTTTGAACAGCTGCATGTAACTCATATTAGTTTAGCAACTAACAGATAATTTCAAGGTCCATGTCCTATTTGTGGGGTTTCCCACTTTACCTTCTACCCATCTCAAAATGTGCTTCTTGCCATTTCTGGATCCTAGGTGACCCGCGCATTGTCTTCTCCGTGGTCTGCCAGGACCCCGTATAGTTATGCTTTACACAAAATACGCGCATTGACGTGGAGTTGCGGATACTAGCCCGTATTACCTACCTATACCAGAAAGGTTTAGGTGGTAAAATAAAGGTAAACAATCTTGATGCAACTTTTTACACAAACGCATATTAAACAAATAAACTAGTGCTTAAACTAATGGTTCATTTGTTTTGGTAATCATTATTGTTGTATTTACATCGGTTTTTAGTTGCATTTTATTTTTAAACCGAGGTTTTAAAATAAAAAAAGATAAAAGACACATCAAGATTGTTTACCTTTATTTCACTACCTAAACCTTTCTAGTATAGTGAATATATATATATTTCTGTCAATATATATATATATTGACGACACGGTTGGTGCAGTGGTTGAGTGATTGACTGCTGCGCAGCTTGTCGCGGGTTCGATTCCCGCACGGAACAAATATTTGTACGACCTACAAGTATTTGTTCCGAATCTGGGTGTTTTTCTATCTATAATATGTATGTATTGACAAAAAAAAAAGTATATAAGTAGTTTATCAGCCATCTCGTTACCATAACACAAGCATTAAGTTGCTTAGCTTGGGACTAGATGGCGTTGTGTGAAATGTCCAAGGATATTATTATATTATTATTATTTCTTTTATTTCATTTTACACATACTGTTTACATTTTTAAATATTAGAATAGAAAGAATATAAAAACATTTAAAAATATAAAAATAGTAGCCCACCGATATCGGGAACAGGGTCCAAGCTACGGCGGTCAGGGCTCCAGAGAGAGGAACCTCCTAACAATGCGGGCCGTGTCCAGGAGCACCGCTTTCTGAATCAAGCCCTTGATCCAGCTACCCAACGAGAGCCTCCTTAGGTGTTGGTCGAGGCTCTTGGCAATTAAGCCATTGGCTGATACGACTATCGGCACAATGATTGCTGAGTCCACATCCCACATGTCGACAACCTCGCGAGCCAAGTCAAGATACTTGATTTGTTTATCTTTCTCGGCTTTCACGAGGTTCCCGTCATGCGGGACCGTTATGTCAATAAGCATTGCGCGCCGCTCTGTTCGATCCACCACCACTATATCAGGCTTATTGGCAACAATAGTACTGTCAGTGATGATGGATCGGTCCCAGTACAATGTGATATTTCCATTTTCGAGAACTGGGTCGGGCACATACCTGTAGTACGGCACCTCTGATTCCACAAGGCTGTATTTCAGAGCAAGTTGCTGATGGATAATCCTGGCTACAAGGTTGTGTCTATGCAAGTACTCTTCGTTAGCTAGACGAGAACATCCGGAGATAATGTGTCGAATTGATTCTCCCGGTCGGTGGCATGCCCGACAGATGTCAACCGTTCCGTCTTTCACAATAAATCTCAGGTAATTGTTCGTCATGATAACTTCGTCCATAATTGCACAGACAAAACCTTCGGTTTCCCCAAAGAGGTCACCGGAACGCAGCCAGGCTACGGACGCTAGCAAATCTACATCGGGTCCATGTAGGGCCCGGAAAAAGCGTCCGTGAAGCTCCTTACTCTGCCATACCTCCATGCGATCGTTAGTGTCAAGCACTACAGGTTTGCGCCAGTTCTCTTTAGCCAAGGAGAGCGGGGTGAGGCCCTTGTCCACCGCGACCACATCTCGATGCATCCCCACGTCGGCTTCTAGGAAATATTCCCTGAGACTGCATATCTCGCGATTGTGGAGGGTCTTAGCGTTTAAAAAGCCTCGGCCTCCACACTTTCGTGGGATATACAGTCTCATTACCGATGACCGTGGGTGATGCATTCGATATGCAGTCAACAGCGTACGGACCCTCCGATCCAGGGCATCGAGTTCAGTCTGAGTCCATTTATTATTATTATAGTTAAGCTTTTGATACATACAGCCTTACATTTTTGCCGGTATCCGGTACACATGGCCTGCCCAGTCCCATTAAGTCTTGCAGGCTGTTGAGCTACATCAACAACTTGAGTTCTGTGCCACAAATTCGTTGAAAAATTCAAAATACGAAAATAACTTGAAATTATTCCTCAGTGCCCATTAGGTGCTGGAATAGCCTTCGCGCACAAATACACTGGTGATGGCGGAGTGAACTTCGCCCTGTATGGTGATGGTGCCGCCAACCAGGGTCAACTGTTTGAAGCGTACAACATGGCCAAACTATGGGACTTGCCGTGCGTGTTCGTCTGCGAAAACAATGGATACGGTGAGTGTTTTTCCTTCTTGACTTGCTTAAGAGTTAATCAGTCAATTTAGCCAGATAGAACAAAATATTTCTAGAAATATGATTGTGGTAGGTAATAAACATATATTTTTAGCGATTTGTAGATAAACACAAGAATAGATTCAATGTATTGTAAGATGCTTCGCACAATAAAATAAATCTAACATGTCAATGGGAGATGCTTTATGTTTTGCTTTTTTTTTTGTTTTGTTTTACGACTATAAGTATCTTTTCTTACATGGCTACTTTACCCAATACCAAAGACCAAGTCTTCTTCCAAGAATTATAATTATAATGATTTGGTCTGACCCTCCAATCTCAATCAGAGAGCCAAATCTATTTTTTTTTAATTCAAGATCAAGTTATAAAACAAAGCCTACAAGATTCATGTGACATATTTACTCATCCGACCTCTATTTGATCTTTACGACGCGTCGTTTAAATGATAATTAATTGACCACAGACATAGATATGTCTGTGTAATTGACTGATTACATTCTGTCTGATCTGTTTCCATTACAAATCATAACATTTGTTCATATTCCATACAAACTTTCATCCCCTATTTAACCCCTTTAGGGGATGATCCTACCTTAGTGCTCACTTTCATTTATGGAACTCTTGTGCAAAATTTCATTCTTCTAGAGCCAGCGATTTAGGCTGTGCATGCTGTCAGTGAATAAATAAATTTAAGATTTTTATTGAGTAGATAAGCCAGAGACGGGTACTTTACGCCCGTCAGTCGTGAGGTTTGGTAGAGACGAGAGAAATGATTGCCATTATACGTCACGTGGTACGCCATTAATTTCCTGCTCTCGAATAACCCGTAAATGTGAACTTATGTAGTGCCATAATCACTATGCTTGATATATGCTTTGATGGGTTAAGCATGAACAAAATGTAAGACCAAATCAATCTGCCTAGCCTTTTCCCAACCATGTTGGGGTCGGCTTCCAGTGTAATCAGATTCAGATGAAATACCTACCGGTACATGCTGCCTATCTAGCACAGAGAGATATTATTTAGAGAGATATATTATTTAGAATTTTAGAGATTAACATGATACAGTAATTTTCAACAGTTTGTATCTTATCTTTTTTTTTTTTTTAACATAAAACGGCCAAGGCCAGTTACATTAGTTAAGACACAAACACATTATTTAAGTACAATAAGAAAAGTATACAACAACACGACAGTCATATGCTGTTCTCACAATACTCCAGACATACTGACAAGGTCTTCTTCCATTCATCCGCGAACACATCACAGTCAGGCTTAGCGTCCAAGAGAGCGTTGAGCGCAGTGAGCGTACGAGGTACAGGAGACTGGCTTCGAGCGACGGTTCGACTCCGAGGCACGGCGAACAATCTGTGCCTCCTGCACCGGCTATAGTTTATTGGAGCAAAAAGATGGAATAGTTCCTCGTGCAGTTCAGGAGCATCTATTTTTCCGTGAAGAATCTTACACATATTAATAATTTGGTCATTTTTTCTTCTGACCTCGAGAGAATTGTACCCTAAACAGCCTAAAAGAAAGTTCGAAGGATACATAAACGGATAATATCCATTCAAACGTTTGTACAAATACCTAAGATAAGCTTTTTGTACCTTTTCTAAGAGTAAAGTGTACTTCTTTTCGTGCGGGTTCCAGACACATGCACTGGACTCCAGTTTGCTGCGAACAAGTACATTAAAAATAGATTTAATAGCGCTGATGTTGCTAAAATCTTTAGCATTGCGCAGTATGAAACCTAATCGCCTAAATGAATCTTTTGCTACCGATACCATGTGATCATGAAACGTTAGCTTGTTGTCAAATGTGACACCCAGATCCTTAATTTCAGTTGTTCTAGCAATAGCGCTGCCATTAATTTTATAAGTAAAGGTGACATGGTTTCGTGCTCGAGTAAAACTCATGATGAAACATTTGGAAGAATTAAATTCCATTTTATTCTTAACACTCCACTCCAATATTGCCTCAATATCGCTCTGCAGCGACAGACAATCGGCTTCAGAGTGAATTTCGGAAAAGAGTTTTAAATCATCTGCATACAATAGACTTCTGGCGTGATGAATAACTGAAGGAAGGTCGTTGATCATTATCAAGAAAAGAAGGGGTCCCAGGATTGATCCTTGACTGACTCCGGAACGCGTATGGTAGGGCTGGGATTCATAAAGTCCCAGTCTGACAAACTGTCGATCGCGGAGGTAGTCAGCGAGGAGCCGTAAGAGACCTGGCGGGAACCCGATGGCACATAGTTTTGCCAGCAGGATATCATTTAAATGATGATGATGATCTTAATCTTGATTTTGTCTTATCTTATCTTTTTCTTTTGTCTTATCTTATTCATTATCATTTTGGTTTTGTAGTATTCATTATTACCAGATAATGAGGATAGTGGTGCCGATTCTCTTGTTCAGTGACTAAACCAAAATTAGAGAATCGCTATCTTTTACTAACAGGCAGCGCGAGAAAAGGACGGCTATAGCTATGAACTAAGTTAGAAATGTCAAACTAGCGCCTTGCGCTTCACCGTGTTTTTAGTCGACATGTTTTTACGTGTCGTCTAAATCTCTATGGAAAGACAGCTCTAATTTACGTCCGTCTCCTTCTTGTTTTAATAGAAAGAAAAAGTTAGCAATAGCCTAAATTGAGTTTAGTTTGTGCACAACAGAATCGACACCAATGTCTGTTTGTAAATACTTAGGGCCAGCGCGCATTGCGGTGCGTTTTTCTACCGCATAATCTGTGAAGTATGGAATGTCTTTGAAGTGCGCGCACTGCGGTCATGCGTTTTGTTACTGTAGGCCCCGCCCAGTGCGGCAGAACTAACGGAAACGCACTGCAGTGCGCGCTCGCTCTTAGTTACTACAAAACACCAAGTGTGTTCTCTGCCTGTCTGCCCTTTAGGCCCTGGAGTGCGTTCAAGGCGACCTTTTATCACGACATCTGGACCACTTCTCCCATTGACAATGTTGACATGATAGATTTATTTTATTGATATTTTCTCTGGTTAGCTTTTAATATCAATTCTATTAAGTTAGGTGACTTATAATAAAATGGTACAATACTTATTAGTAAATCAAATAAAATAATATAAAATACCAGTATTTCACATGGAACAACTGCTTATCTGACGTCCACAAACCAGTTATTGGATAACACAATACCCTTTGGTAAGACTGGGGGCTCTCACTGGAAACGTTCAACTTCTGCCCTGCTATAAGAGCTCATAGTAAGCCCCTGCTTGTCAGACTCTGGTTTCTGACTACCCGTAAAGACTGTCAAAGATGTACGAATTTCTAGCTGGGACCAAATGCTTAACGTGCTTTCCGAGGCACGGAAAAGTCTCGGTATGTAATAGATGGCCACGCATCCACAGATCGACCTCGGCAAGCGTTGCTTAACCTTGCACGAATCTTTTGTAAGTCTTATTTTTGTCTTCTTCCAGGTATGGGAACTAGCATGGACCGTTCGTCGGCCAGCACAGACTACTACTCGCGCGGCGACTATGTTCCCGGCATCTGGGTCGATGGCATGGATGTACTCGCGACCAGGGAGGCTACACGCTTCTGTATCGAATACTGCACCAGTGGAAAAGGTATGTATATAATTATGGTTGTACACACGGCTACATATCAAGGTATACATGCCCAGTACAAGCTTCTCGCATTGTATTGGATTTTGCGTACAATGAGAGACCAGCTTATACTGGAAATGTAGCCGTGTGTACAATATCAGACCAGCGCATCTATTCTGTAAAAATATCACCGTAAAACTTAGGTGAAGTGAGCTATCAATAGTGTCAAACCCTAGCATCAGTGGGGCTAAAACGGCCACTTTGGCAGTATCATAATAGGATAATATTATGAATAATATTTGAAATCGTAATCGTAAACTTTTTTGCATCTCCTCCCAGGTCCATTGGTAATGGAGATGGAGACGTACCGTTACTCGGGGCACTCCATGTCCGACCCCGGCACGTCATACCGTACGCGTGACGAGATCCAAGAGGTCCGTCAGACCAGGGACCCCATCACCTCCTTCAAGGAGAAGATCCTGAGCAACGAGCTCGCGACGCCTGATCAACTTAAGGTGAATACTCCTGAATATCATAGTGTACGACGCGCCAAGGTTATGTTGGCGCGGCCAAAATCGGAACTAACGCCGCCATGTTGTTTTTCGATACATTTCAAGTGACATTTCACAAAACAATTGCACAAATGTTTACCAACAGCGCCCCCCCCCCCAACGTCATTCGAGTGCCAAAAAATCCTTGTAGCACTCGATTCCTATAGTTAGTGCAATCCACGAAGACGCGCCCAACTCTTCTTCCTAATCGTTTACAATACAAGTATGGAACATTGTACAAGTGTACGCACTAACTACTTATAGTTATACCTAGCCTACCTATAGTGTAATTAGTGTATATCGACAAAACTAAAACACTAGCGGAATTTTGCACAGCACTACGCGGTTAGGAAGAAGAGTGGAGCGCGTCTTCGTGGATTGCACTAACTATAGCTGTAGCTGACACGTGAAAAATTACCTTTTTGAGGTGCATTTTATGAGCATGTGGGATACTAAGAAAGTCCAGTTACCAACCTTGCTGACTAAACAAAACGCCACTGCTCGTGGCAGTCGCGATTTTAAAACGTGGGAGAGAAACTCAATACTACGACACGAGACTCAGTATTGAGTTTTCAGAGATCCCGTACTAAACATTAAGGCAAGTATAGAGTATAGCTGCTAACCGGCAGCACCACCATTGAAAAATTAATAAGTCAGGAGATATGGAACATTTTGAATTTTCCTATGCTATATTTTTAGTCAGATGAGGTGGAATTTTTTGTATAAAAAAAATCAACACTACCTCCAAACTCTAATCGTCTTACTAATAAACACAGAATAAAGTTATTCCAAGTTTAAACCTATGAAAATATATGGTTATTCCATTGTTATTCCTGATATAATTTTATTCCGTGTTTTATTTGTAAGAGGGTAAAGTTATATAACAGTTAACGCCAAAAACCCGTTTCTGGCATTAACTGCTGTAACTTCGTACCTAGGAGGTTTAGGCCGCGTTTCCACTGACGCGGAGCTGGGCGGAGCGGAGCGGAGACGTGCAGGAATCGTCCAATTACAGGCGAGACAAGAGACGCGATGAGGATTTCAACCATTATGGTTGGTCGATTCCTGCACGTCTCCTCTCCGCTCCGCCCAGCTCCGCGTCAGTGGAAACGCACCCTTAATGTTGATTTTTTTAATACAAAAAATTCTATCTCATCTGACTAAAAATGTGTGCATAGGATTTCATAATGTTCCATATCTCCTGACTTATTAATTTTTTTCTGAATGGTGGCGCTGTCAGCAGCTGTACTCGCTTTAACTATCCTACTAACTAACTAGACCGCGAGTCTTGGCGTTTAGTTTATTTCATCTTTCAAGGCTTTTGTTTGACTATCTTATCTCACGTTATGCAATTAAGGTGGATCAGCAAGTATAGCCTGCAAAATTCAAATTTTCGTGAGATTTTTGCAATTTGCAGGATATTATTTATGATGATGATTCTCATGGTTATTATTATGTAAATACATATTTGTTATTGTTGCGAATCATATTTTGATCAAGATACAACCTGACACTGACCTGCAAATTGCAAAAAAACGCAAGAAAATTTGAATTTCGCGGGGTACCCAGCGCATCCACCTTCGCTTGCTCAAGACGCGTGTGCGATTTCAGACATAAATTAACTTTATGTCCAGGTTCCCTCGCGATTTTTTTCGTTCACCAATAACACTAATGTCCAAGATAAACTCAAGTACATAAGAATAGAAAGTTATATTGATACTTGCCCGGATTTGAATCCGTGCATAAGAGGTGATAGACTAAGGCCGTGCGCTGCGTTACGTGTGCGCACGGCGCGGGCGCCCGCGTGGCGTGCTGTTTCATGTGTGCTGCGCTGCGCTGATCTATGAGATTACATGAAAACAGCATGCCACGTGGGCGCCCGCGCCGTGCGCACGCCTAACGCAGCGCACGGCCTAAGAGGTCACAGGATTTTTCATAACGATCATAGATACGGTTAGATTTACTTCAATGGGTTGTAGAGTAGTCCCCTAATTTGAATGACGTCGGTCTGCCTGCTCTTGAGTGGTTGCAACTTCGAGTTATAGCGCTTACAAGAGGCGTCATTGTTGCGAAAAAAAAAACGATCAGAGAAATGGTCAGTTTTGGTACACATTCAAAGTATGGCGTCTCCGCAGATGAAACAAGTTGGTCTGCCGGCTCTCAGTGGTTGCATTTCAGAGCTATGATGCGCGCAACATTGTTGCGAAAAAAAAACGTTAAGAGAAATGGTCAGTTTTAGTCCCCATTCGAAGTATGGTGTCTCCACAGGTGAATAGAATAGAATAGAATTTTATTTGTATGAAACGAGTTGGTTTGCCGGCTCTCAGTGGTTGTATTTCAGAGCAATCGTTGTGTATGCAAGACGCTTATTTGTGGAGAAAGCCTAAAAAAATACATCGAAAAACGGGACAATAGGCGAATTTTTCAAGTAAAAGCCGGCCGGTATCGTACCCCCACCCTACATCTGAGCCGAGCACCACCCGCCGCTGCTAAAAAATCCTGTCACCTCTCGGTCTATGAGGCATCACGACATTTTCATAATATATGTAATTACTTACAGGAAATCGACTCCAAGGTTCGTCAAGTAGTCGACGAGGCCACTAAACAGGCGAAGACCGAGGCTGAGATCGGTATGGAAGAACTTTCTGCAGACATCTACTCCGACTGTCAAGAGCCAATCATACGAGGCATACTGCCCTCCACGCCCCTTACACATATCGCCGTCGCTCAGCGCAACTAGAGCACTTATTAGCCAGGAAATTAGGTCTGTTTTCCAATACAATATGCTCCACTATATCCAGTGAGATTAGCCAATTTAAGTGTATCTTGCCTGTTTTTGTTTACTTTTTGTATATATTTTTTAAATCCATTTTTATTAGACGGTAAGAGCAAGCAGTTTTTATTCGAATCTTTATTATATCGGTTTTGTAAGCTTACATATATATTTTTAATGTTTTTTGTGGAACATATTGTAATGGATTGGGGCTATTTTATAGTTTGACTGAAAATGAACGCCGAAACTAGATCATAACTCGTATGCAACACATTCTAGATTTGAAATCGCGCTGGTTTTTTTTTACCTATGTTTATCATTGGCTTGTGGTGCTATATTTTTAAAATATTTTAAATAAATCAGTGGACCACAGATTCGGATGTTGAGCATTTTATGTTTCTAGTGAATTGTTTTTATTTTATTTCAGTCAATTGTTTATCTGAAGGCCTCACTTAGTGAAAAATATTATTTAATAAATAAATAAATTTATAGATTGGTATAACGACATTATCTATTGAGGGTAACCGTGTGTTTGCACTGGCGAAACATTCAGTTAAAAACATGTTGATATCTCTGTCAGATACTTTGACAGAAATAGAGATACCAATATGTTTTTATGCGATGTTTCGCCAGTGCAAACGCGCGGTAAAATACACTATCAAATCATTTATAATTATCATAGTTGCGAACTATTTTCGTTATGCACAAGTATGAGACTTTTATATTATGTTATTTTTTTAGTGTTTCACGTCAGGGAAAGTGATATACTGCCGATAATATACCACCATGTATTATTTTAAATTCAATTTGTTTATTTATTTATAAGGGCAGATGATTATTAAAGATATAAATTATAATTGGACTTTTCTTTATTGCGTAATGGTCAGCGTCCCCCAGTGCAGATGAAAGAATTAATTATAATAATAATTGTTCCAATAAGCCTGACAAAGTGGCGGTGCCGGTGGATCGAATAGAGCGGCGCGCAATGATTATTGACATAACGGTCTCGCATGACGGGAACCTCGTGAAAGCCGAGGAAGAGATAAACAAATTGTATCTTGACCTGGGTCGCGAGGTTGTCGACATGTGGGATGTGGACTCAGCGATCATTTTGCCGGTAGTCGTATCAGCCAATGGTTTAATTGCCAAGAGCCTGGACAAACTGAAAAACCAAAGCCAAAGGAGGCTCTCGTTGGGCAGCTGGATTATGGCCTGATTCAGAAAGCGGTACTTCTGGACACGGCACGCATTGTTAGGTTCCTCTCTCTGCTACTATTTTTTATTATATTTTTAAATGTTTATATATTTTTTATATTCTAATGTTTAAAAATGTAATTTATATGTTTATCAACTTTTTAAACGTTGATTGCACACCCAGGTGTTCAGATAACAATAGAAAATCTATTGTGTCTGCTAATTGGCGTGAGACGGGTTAGTGAAATAAAGAAGATAATAATGACAAATTAAATACGGCCTTATTGCTACTCCCATAAGGTCGTAAAAGACCAATGACAGTACACCAGTAATATTACACATAATGGCGCCTCTTCACAATCGTCGATCACAAACTTTGATCCCTTTGCTTCCCCCCCCCCAGGATTATTTTTGAGACCCTCATTGTCTACACATTCCTGCCATCTCATGGGAAGGTCATTTATGCCTTTGCGGTAGAACTCTGTGGTCCTGGGGCCGTATTATGACGTGTTAAAGCCATCATTGTTCCAGTGTGAGAGATAGACGGAGCTATATACGACCCATAGCACCGTCCTTTTTTCTCAACGGAATCATGATGGCATTAACACGTCATGATACGGCCCCTGAGTAGGTAAAAATTGGGGTTTCCAGATCAGATAAGCTCTGGAAACCCGCAATTTTCACTCATTTATTCAATTTTATATTATTCACTATTCAGAATAGACCCCAAAAACCCACAGTTTTCACTATTCAATCCAAAGCGATAATTTATTAAAACTCAAATAAGTATTTCGGTAATCAATCCACGATCCTGCATATGTAGGATCTGCAGTCTGTATGTTGATAACTCGAACAAACATGCCAGCATCTTCACCGTGGTTGTGTTTAAATCCCGTGTAGTATGGGGAGAGTAAATATGAATCTGAATCATACGAATCTATTCAAATACTAAAGAAGATCTGTAAACCCAGGCAGTTCCGTATCTATTCAAACTCAGTTATCACTTTTCATCTGATTAGAATTGAAATTTCTTTCAAACTGATTTAAATATAAGGAATTTCATCTTCCGGTAGAATCTGGTAGCATATTATGTCTTCTGAATCAGGTATCACTAAATCACGCATTATGTTCCTCATTGACGATGTGCCGGTGTCCCGACACTTTACTGAAACCGCTTTCAATTTTTTAGCATCAATCTGCATATCGTTAACTTGGGAGAATGTTAGCTCCCTATTACCACCTTTAAAAACCAGTTCTTGAATGTTTCCCGAATTTAATGCATCATGCATGTTTTGATAGAATAAATCTTCTTGCGATGTATCTCTGACCTGAGGTTTTGATGAATCTGCGCTCGATTTTTTATGAGCTGGCTTCATATCACGGACAAATACAGCCTCACCATTAGCGTTCTTAATAATAATTTTAAAAATGCCTTCAGAAGTATATTTCACTGAATCTTGCATTGTAGATAATATAATTTATTTTTAAATTGTTTAATTCAGTTTATGATCCAACCATATAGCTACAATTGTAGGAATCAAATGTCGTATAAAATGACTGTAAGTAAGTTATTTATAGTTATTTAGGTTCCATTGCTTATAGCATTTAGTAGCTTATTCATCAAGCAATCAATCTATCCTCCTCCACTTTAGAATAATTTTATATCTTTTGTTTCTTTTAAAAATAGACATTTTAATTTGTCAACATAATCCTTTCCTTTCACAGCGTTCAAATAACAGCATTGAGGAAATTGTATAGTATGTTGCATCCAAGGATCATCGTAAAACTCCCAATCTTCTATAACACCTCCACATGAGAAACATGCTGCTTTATCATTTACACCATTTCCACAATAAAAAAATCCAGCGTCAGCCATTTCCATTACCAATCTTCTCCTTGCATCAGCCGTTGCCCAATAGTAACTAAATGAAAATTCACGCATTTTATATGCACTATACATTCCATATCGAGGATTGTATTTATTTTGGGACATGTTCTGTTTACTCACTTCCTAGTCCTTGATACAGATAATGAATAATGACATCGCCCAGCTGATATCGGCAACTTATAACGTTTAACATTGGAAGGGATTGGTAGGGATAGGAAACTTACCTATTACCCAATTGTGAAAAATTAAACAAGAAAATTTTTATTTCAAAAATATATTATCTATACACCATTTATTTAAACATATTACATTTTTTAAAGCACATATTTTATCATGATAAGTACAACTATACACATCATGAGAATTTTCATATTTATTGTACAAGCTTAATAAATTAGGACAACCTTCATCTTCTAAATTATTTATGTTATTATTATTCGAAATATTTTTTAACCACAACACTTTTTCTAAACCTTTGGTGTAAACACTTTTATCTCTTAAAATATCTACAATCAAATTCTGATGATTTGAGTGAGGCACAAATCCGTCTCTCCAGTAAATCTTTCTATTACGTTCAATCCAACTGACTTGCCGTTTTTCTGGTTTCGTCAAATCGTAAAATGGAAATGGTGGCTTAATTAGAAACACCTGAATTTTTTTATTCCATAATACAGCAATTTCTTTAACGATAAATTCATTTGTTTCTGTTTTAAAACCTTGAACATCTACAATGGCAGTCATGATAATCTGCGCACTACGTTACTCAAAGGTTTATATTCCACAAGTCGATCGTTAATAATTAAACAATATCCAGTTGTGTTATCTGCCCATATAGCGCTTTTTGGTCGCAGATATGTTAAAGATGTAACAAGTCGCAACAGTTTCGTAACTGTTACGAAACATGGTGACTGTATGGGGCTTGGTCTCTATTTGTGGTAATAGTTCGTACACAATTTGACCGCAAAACATTTCAGTAACTTTAAGTAGTCTTTGTGTTCACAAGTAACGTAAACATTTGTGTAGACTTATGTTTAAACACTTGGTGTTTAGTTTGTAACATGTGTTCAAATCGAGTACAAATATGTGGTAGCGATGTGGTTACCATGTTACTAGAATCAAACTTAAAATTTATATTTACACGAGGTGTCGTAATTATTACTGAACAATATATTACTGAAATGTGAATAAAAAAGTCACATTAAGATACTGTTTCTCAAACTGTTTCGAGAAGTGATCAAATGATTGTAGTTGAAAATGAGTAAAGAACCGAAAAGATTCCGTCTCACATCGACTTTCTACAGAAAAGTTAACAAATTATTGGTTCCACAAAATCTATCTCCAAGTAAGTACATACATAATTTTGCAGACAGTAAATTTATTCGGTATACATTGTGTTTCTTATACGAAATCTTATATTGTTTACTTGAATTTTTATCAAAATTAACTACTTATTTCCATAATTTTTTCATGTAAGAAAGTGTTACTGAGTGGTTATCCACCTGAAATATTTTTTTAATCGCAGCATTAAAATTCAGAATTAATATTTTCCAGACCACATACCAAATGCATCGTCTTCATCATTTAAAATTCAAGAAAATTGTTCTGTAATGCCTGATGCCGTACAGTTTAGTTCCAAACAGCCTAGTGCCGGTGGACCAACTTCCGAAGTGTCAAACGTGCAATTAGATGCAGTTGTGACCTCTCATAATATATGTGATGTCAGTGAGGGGCTGGATACCAGCAGTTCCGCGGCAGAAGCTGAAGAATCGTCTGATTCTGACAGCGAAATACATTCAATAAATATAAAAGACCAAATTCAGCAATGGGCATTAAAGTACCAGATTCCTCAAAATGCCTTAAAGGAATTACTTACTATATTGAGAGACAATTCAAACACGGATTTCAAAAAATTCTTACCAAAAGACAGTAGAAGTCTATTAAAAACGCCAAAATTTAATAACATAGTACCAATGGGAAATGGAAAATATTGGTATAATGGCATAGAGAAATGTTTAAAAGAAGTTTTGTCTCAAATGATGTCAGAGTTACCGACATGCATATTTTTGTCTTTTAACATAGACGGCTTGCCAGTAGCCAACAGCACAAAAAATGAATTTTGGCCAATTTTATGTAAAATAGACGGCATGGATGTTGCTCCATTAGTTATAGCAATATTTTTCGGAAGCACAAAACCGTGTTTGGAATTATTTTTGCGTCCATTTGTAAACGAGCTCATCAAGTTACTTCAAGGTGGATTACTCATTCAAAGGCAAATCGTTCCTATCAAAATTCGTTGCTTCATATGTGATACACCTGCGAGGTGCTTTATAAAAGGTGAGTGCAAAATTAAATAAAGAATATATATATAAATAATATCTATTTAATAAAACTACCTATACCTACCTACATGATTTTCTTCTGCTGTACACAATAATGCCAAATAACTGCTGTAGCTACACCCACGGGTATTCTCAGCATGTCGTTTCATATACTCATAACCAGCAGTCCGCCCGCGGCTATTGTTTCTCGTGGTAAAATGTAGAGTATGTCCTTCTTCAGAATGCAATCTATCTTCTTGCCAAATTTTATCGAAATTTGTTTAACAGTTTAGGCGTGAAAAGGTAACTGAGAAAGACAGACAGAGCTACTTTCGCATTTATACTATTACTATGGATTTTGGTAATTTAAGTAATTACCGTACCCCCGTGCATTTCAAATATAATGTATCTTATTTCGTGATATTTTTCATTTTAGGTACTGTGGGGTTTAATAGTTACCACGGATGCATGAAATGTACAGTAATCGGAGAATACGATACAAAAGGTCGGCATATGAGTTTTCCCAGAACGGACATGGCTTTGCGTACTGATCATTCATTTAGAAATCGATTAGATCCTGATCACCATAAAGAAAAAAGTCCAATCGAAGATTTACCCATAGATCTTGTTAACGATTTTACGATTGCAGATGCTCTTCATTTGTTAGATTTGGGTGTAATTAAGAGATGTTTACTGGGATGGACTAATGGCAGTTTTAATTTCCGAACAAAGTGGTCGGCAAGGGAAATTCAGGATGTTTCAAGAAAGCTAATGGAAATAAAATCAACTACTCCATCTGAAATACATCAAGGAAGACTGAGAGAATTAGATACCCTTCACTTTTGGAAAGGTGCTGAATTTAGAAACTTTTTGTTATACTTTGGTCCACTAGTGCTAAAAGAACACTTATCATGTGAAGTATATCAACATTTTTTAACATTGTTCTGTGCCACCACTATTTGTTATTCTGACGTTTATGTATCTTACCGGCACATAGCTGAAAAACTTTTTGTTGATTACATCGAAAAATTCGCAGAAATTTACGGTCATGATTCTGTGAGCAGTAATATTCATAATCTTTGTCATATTGTAAATGATGTCTCAAGGTTCGGCTCTCTACCTTCTTTAAGTGCATATCCATTTGAAAGTATGTTGTTCCGAATTAAAAACCTTTTACGAAAAGGCAACCAACCCTTAGCGCAAGTAGCAAATCGCATACAGGAATTGTCAAAGCTAAACATCAAGGGCCACAAATCCAAACGGATGTATCCTCTTGTCAAATATGAAAGTTTGTTGGATACGGGTGAAAAAGTATTTACTACTGTAAAAATTAGTGAAAATTACCAGCTTTCAAAATACATTAAAGATAAATGGTTTTTAACTATCGATAATAATATCGTAGAAATGAAATTCGCAACTTTTGATCAAGGAAACATACAAATCGTTGGAAGGAATATAAAAAACAAATGCAATTTTTTTGAGCGACCATTTAATTCTTCCCATATAAATATTTATGCAACATTACTTCCTTACGAACTTAAAGAATTAAAGAAATACAATCTAAATTATGTCAAATGTAAACTTACATCTATGGTTTCCAACTCTCAAATGGTGTTTATTCCAGTATTGACAACATTAGGAAAGAAAATAAACAAATAAAAACAATAAAACCAATCATAATAATTTGATTCTTAAACAATCAGATAAATCTTTAAAAAAAATTAACACAAATTATCAAAAATATTTAATAAACATACAAACATAACTCGTCCGTTAAAACTTTTCAAAACAATTGCAAACTGTCAGTTACATAGGTATAATTCTATCGCGTGCAGAAGACAGTCACCTGCTGGAGACGCTGACGCCATCACAAATTTCACCGATATTTTTTTTTGTTGTTTTTTCGCTTTGCCAGATGAAAGTACCTATGAATATAAACAACTTTTTGTAAAGAACCCACTATTCTACTTGAAAAAAATCTGCTGTTCCATACATAATTCTAATACCTAGGTACTGTGAGGGCTCGAACCTCACAGCGGGAGGCTAACTACTTTATAATAAAAGACAGTAGTGTACTGAAGAAATGGGGCTGAAGCCCGCTATATTAAAATAGAAATAAAATTATAATTCACTCCCTAGGTCCTACGCGGAGCCCTAGTTATCTGCTATCTGTCAATCTTATAAAAAAGCCACCATTACTTTTTTATAAGAGTATTCGATGTTTGAATGATCGTCAGCCAGTTATCCATACTATGGCTTGTACACAGCAAAACCTCTACATGAGCTACGCCCACCCTTGAATAAAAGGATTAACGTAGTCAACTTCAAAATAAAACTTTTATTCAGACCAAGACATTCGATCATACAGACAAAACCTACCTAAACCTAAAAAAATAGACACCCTACCTAACTCCGGGAAAATGGCGACAATATGAGGGATTGTACTTCTAGGTACAGGCTCAGCTCTGGACAAACGAAACGCGAAAAACTAACACTATGCTAAGTGTCAGTCAAAGTAATATTAAAGTGTGCCATTGTGCACCCAAAAATATCGCATTTATCCAGTCTGAGCCCCGTCAGACAAAACCCGGAGGGAAAAGAATGACGTGCCCCTTTCGATAACAAAATGATGTGTCAATTCACATCAGCCCAGAAGGGGTTGAAAATCTAAAGAACTCAACATCGTGATTCATTAATCCATCGGACAGTATCGAGCCAGAGGGAGGAATGCGCCAGGAAGTCAAAATTCTACCGTAGAACCTAACTCATGTTCAATCTCCAGCAAATTCAAAGAAATATATCGCGTAATGTCAACACTGAACCCTTACGTATTACTACTGGTCCATATTGACCAAACTGTGGATACTCTGATATAAACTGCACCAATTGTGTCAACTCAACACTCTTTGCAAGGACTATGTCCCGTCAGCAAAGCTGGTTACAACTCATACCAAAGTCACCCCCCCTCTAGAAGGTATTCACAGTTTCTCAAAACTTCCACTACTCCTAATTCGTCATACTAAATGCTGGAGGATGTTCATGCTAACCGGCCCTATCGACCCGTAACGAACCGACGTTGTCGAAAAACGTTAAGGTTTCACTCCCTCATGCTCTTCATTGTTTTGGTCAGCGTTGTGGGGTAGCGTAACCTCACAAGCTGTTGGTTGCGTCCGATGTAGTTCTCAGCATATGAAATATTACACAAAAAAAAAAAAAATATTAGAACATTTGAAAATATACACATTAATATTTCATGCCCTGCTGATGTCATAAATGTAATGCAGTGACATGATAAACTGAAAAAAAGAACAATGACAATTAAATAATTCTTAAAAGAAAAAGTTTCCATCCAATAAATGCAAGAGGTTTAAAAAGTTTACATCTAATAATATAGTTTTCAAAAGTATCTCTCAACCTCCTTTTATCCACTTTAAAAAAACTATATTTTACAGTGGAAAACTTCACTATAAAATGTTCATTGGTTTTCTTAGACCTTTTTAAATTATTTATTTTAGGCACCAATTTTTTAAAATTCTTCTGTAGAGATAAACACTTTTTCTTCTTCGATACAGCACGTTTTGGATTATACATGACACTTCGGTGTCGTGAAGGGATAATAGGAAACCTATCACAACATTTTTCATTAATTTTAATTTCCACATGCGCGATATCAATCATTGTATCGACTGCGCATGACTCCACTTCATCTTCACTTAACTTTAAATTGACTTTAAAATTACAAAACTTGCCAATCTCCTTTATCTCCGACGACAGACCGGAATGACCATTCTCCTTTGAAATCGTAGATTTTAAATTAAAATTATCTTGCTTAAATTGTTCACAAGCGATGCTATTTTTATTGTTTTCCACATCGTGAACAGGATCATCTTGACACACAGACATATTAGACATAATAATAACAGGATTGGACAGACCCGAGTATTCCAGTGCTTCTTGGTCTTCCTTCATAAGCACCTCGTCTGTCTGCACATCGTTTTCGGTCACCACAGGGCTGCTCTCTGCGCAGCTGAGCTCAGCAATGACCTCAACTTCATCTTTATCTACTTCACTGCCTGCATTGCATTTTTCTAACACATCAACTTCGTGCTCTCTTTCACTAGAAATTAATTGCATGTTATCATCTACACATAAAACATTTTCCTGTCTGTCTTCAACAGACCTCTCTTGTGCGTCCGCCTCTTGTCGCGCACAACTAATAATCTTTCCCTTATGGCATCTACATGGGAATTCTGCCCATAATGCGTCACACAGTGCCTCAAAGGACATACCGTCCGACCATGTATAATTGTAAAAAGATCTTGCAGCACTTGCAAGAAACGCACCCAAAATTAGCGACCAATCGCTTTCTCGCCATCCATTGATGTTAGCTATTCGCAAAAAATCGGCAATAAACCTTTCAAGACATCGGGCGTCGATGCCCGTGAAATAATAATCCAACATCAGCACCATGATGATCACTCATTAATAATAATAATATTTTAAACCACTTAGTCTGTTTAAGGGGATCCACTGCTCCTCATATCGCTAGGCGTGCGATAGTGATGCGTCCTGCGTCCGGCGGAATAACTTCTACGCCAAACACCAACAAATTCTTCAATACTTCGCTCTGCTAAACTCGGCCGTATCGGCGCACTCCAAAAAACCTTCGAGAGGTACCGCGGGCGTACGCGCGGTCAATATAAAGCTTCAGCTACGGCGGCGGCGGCGCCTCCACCAAATGTGAGGGCTCGAACCTCACAGCGGGAGGCTAACTACTTTATAATAAAAGACAGTAGTGTACTGAAGAAATGGGGCTGAAGCCCGCTATATTAAAATAGAAATAAAATTATAATTCACTCCCTAGGTCCTACGCGGAGCCCTAGTTATCTGCTATCTGTCAATCTTATAAAAAAGCCACCATTACTTTTTTATAAGAGTATTCGATGTTTGAATGATCGTCAGCCAGTTATCCATACTATGGCTTGTACACAGCAAAACCTCTACAGTACCTACTACACCAAAATGTATGGGACAGCTGATTTTTTTCGTGTTGGAAGTTGGTCCGATACAAAAAGTTGTTTATATTCATAGGTACTTTCATGTGGCAAAGGAACAAAATAACTAAATTTTTTCGGTAACATTTGTGATGGCGTCAGCGTTTGCTGCAGCTGACTGTCTTCTGCATGCGATGGAATTATACCTTTCACCATTTTTAACTTTAACTAACTTTAAATTATACCAATAAAATTTTAAATAAATGAGTAGTCTAATCGCTGTTTGTAATTTTGTTGCACTCCGCATTTTGTTCGAAAACTTGACATAGAAGTAGATCGTCAGAACTTACATTCATCATTTTAGTCTCATGTTTTGAATCGGTCGTCTTGTTGTTTATTTTTACATCAGAGAGTACTGTCACTGTTTTCGATGCTGTAATGGAACGATTTTTTGTGTCTGGCGTATCATCTGTTAAAATGTACAATGAGTAGAGTTAATTTCTTTTCATTAAAGATAATTAGATAAAATGAATGGCGTTATTCTCTAAGTAACATACCGATTTTGTTTTCCTTGTCATCTAACCCACGAAACCCATCCCGCAATCCTTCATTTGTCTCTTCTTCATGAATTTCTTTATCTGAAGTACATATTATTATAGTTTCTAAATTGTTTGAAGAAGGATCCTCATTCTCAGTAGTAGTCTTCTTTTCAGTTTCAGTTTTCTTTTTTTTTGGGTTGATTATTTTCACTGCAGAGCTAAAAGCAAAACAGGACGTTTTAAAACATTATTTTATGCCGCGCACTGTAGTTAAAGGCATATAATTTATAAAAATCAATACACAGTGTGTAAAACGTAAAACAGAATAAAAAATAAATTAAAATTTATTGCTCAAAAACGCTGTATCAGGTCTATGTGTAACCTGCAACAAACTGACTCCTGTAAACCATTTTTTAAGTGCATGGAAATATTGACATTACCGAGCCTATATATATATTTGAAAGCGCAGTATTTGTAAAATTAAATATTAATCTGTTTGAATGTTGTACCCGAATGCGACATCGCGATAAGTTAAACACAGTTACTAGCAAGACACATTTCTTCTACGAAAGTATATTTTGTGCGGCTCCACGTATATTTAATAAAATCCCGGGTATTATAAGAAATATTCAAGAAATAAAAATGTTTAAAAGGAAGCTGCATGACATGTTAGTAGATAAATGTTACTATTCTGTAAATGATTTCCTAACTGACAAATCACTTGCACATTATAGTTGTCCTCAAACCTGATGCGTACGGTAACTGTCGCAAGATACAATAATTGAATATTTATCTACTAGTATCTTTTTTTTTTTTGACATTCAATTAATCAACATCTGTGGATAATAATAATATTTCAATGTATAATAGCTATAGTTTGACATTTATTTTTGTGACATTTATTCGAATTTGTGTAATCTTGACTTATTTAAATTCATTAATCTCAATTATTATTATGTTTGTTAATGTTCGATATTCTATCATCACATTGCTCGTTTACTTTTGTTTTTATGTGAAATAAATACATTTAAAATCTCCTTGTAAAAAAGTGTCTAAAATTATTGATTCCATGCATCTGTTGCTAAAGGTGACGTTCTAATCATTTGAGTATTACACTAATGGATAGATAATTTAAAAATCTCAATTATCCACGTTTTATTTTTTTTTTAAAGTCCGCTATTCTTTTTTTATTTAAATAATTCCAGAAAAAATGTGAATTTTTTGATGAAGGGGCGTGCGCAGGGAGCGGGACAGAGCGAGGCTGAGCGGCGGGACAGAAAAGTACCGAACGCTCAAGGTCGTTTGGTCGGGGTATGGCCTTAAACATTGTCTATGATGAGCTCTTCCAGTCTAAACTCCTGAAGTGACGCGCCCCACTACTGCATTTTTCGTACACAGGGCCGCGGATTTTAAACTGCGGTAGTGGGGCGCGTCACTTCGTCGAATTATTGGCGAATAAAACACGTCGTAAAACTTACCTCTCCTCATCTTCAGTATCCTCAAAATTTGAATATAGTTCCTCTAATCGAATTCCTTCAGCAAAAGTAGCTATGCCTTGTAGTTTCACGACACATTTTAATTTTCTCCAATTCTCCGAAGGCACACTTTTTTCATCTCTCCTTAATATTTCAAGGTCGCTGTTTTTTCTCGTCCTTGGCCAAAACAGGACAGAGTCTTTGGTGTTGCCTAGTACCCATGTACTAGGCACAACCGATATAAGGTGAGACGAGCCCTCTTTAGTTAGTACTATACTAAACATAATTTGATAATATGCAGGCCTGTCCAATCGTTTGAGAATCGCTGGAAGCAATAAACCATTTTGTGAATTCGGTAACTTTGTAACTACCTCTGGTTTCACGTCGACATATGTCGACATAATCTAGTAACTTCCTGACCAGTTGTGACTAGAATATTTTCTCTAAATAAAATTACGTTTTTTAATTATTTAACAATTTTGTGGTTCATTTTTGGTTCCATAACATATAGTTACTATTAAATATATTACAGCAAAAGCTTCCAAGCTCTGGGAATGTAAAAACTTGTTAATAAAACTATTAATAGTTTTTACAAACTATTGTTTAAATTATACTACATAGGTTAAATCACAATTTTATAGTGGCGCATTGAAAATTTCAAACTATATGAACAAATTACACAATGAAATTCATTTCCCATACGGATTTGAACTATGTAAACAAATTAAAATATGAATAAAAATTTACCTTGATAAACAGTGATGGCCGATGTTTTCTTCTTATTATTTTTTAACTTGTCAGTCACAACAAAAAGAGGACGAAAACGAATGAACGAACGAATGATTTCTGAGAAGTGGTTGCAGACTAAGAACAATGTTACCACACAGCAACGTAACTTTAAAACCAAATGTTACTGTGTCGACTGTTCCCCATTTTTAGTCGTAGCAACGGAACTAAGTACACTCAGCGACCAAAAAGTGTTACTAGAATGAATAAGTGTGGACACAATAGTGTCGAATTATTTCGTAACGGCTACCAAAAAGCGCTATATGGGTGGTATTGGCGCTGAACAATCAATCTCCAGCCGCACATCTACGGGGCCTGTTTTCAAACTATCGTTTTGTCTTGAACAGTCTATGATAAAGAGAGGAGCCTTCTCTTTGAAATCGACCAAATCAAGCAAGGGGTCCGCAGGGCAGTTGTAATATGACTGACGAAATTTCACGTACATTTCATATAATATACAGGGTGTAAGGGACAGCCCTCCACAAATTAACAGGGTGCATTCAGCTCCTTATTGTGAATCATATTCCACCGGAAATTTTCTCAGGAAAAGTTTCATTTTTTTTAACGTTTTTTTGGCTAATATTCCTTTATTTCAATGTAAAATTACATTCTCTGTTTGCAGCACTCCATTTATGTAAATAAAACAGCTAAAATCCAAAAAACAGCAATGTATGTCGAAATACTCTAACGTACTACGCGCGAAATCAGCTGTTCACTTTCTGCATAGCTTCAGAGTTCATCAAACTCACCGCATACTACTTGCATACAATACAATAGAGACAAGCGAGACGCTCCGATTTACCGAGTCGCAACAGTATTGCCAACTTAATAAACCTCAATTTGTGAACGAAAATGTTAGATCAAACTTGGTTCACATAAGAACTCCTCTAATGTTAAATGCAAATCTTTTAGTGCACTTAATTTCTAAAGGAAAAACGCACATAATGTGCCCTTGAGTATTCGTGGTAGGTACATACCTAATTACTTAATTAATTCTACTTTTCAAGCGATCACTGGATCCAGTTTCCAAGCCACCCAAGGGCCTTTTCATGGCTTTACGGCAGCTACCGACTGGTAGTCGAGTCGCGAATCGAACGTAAGCCCTCTGCAATGGAAGCCCAGTCTTCTATCACGCTGGGCTATCACTACTATTAATTTGCTTAACATAAACTTTGAATTAAATTGACAAATTTATCGTTTCATTTCTCCAAAAAAAATAACAGCTCTAACATTTAGTCAAGCTTAAAAATAGTGGTATTTTTGTACAACATTTTTGCAAGAAACATGCAAAATTTTTTGAGTAGTTGACAACACTGTTTTTGTGTGTGATTTTTCGTGTAGTCATTAGTACAGTTTAGTTGTCCTGCGACTGTGTCCTGCGCAGTATCGCTCGCTGTTGTTCGCGCAGTCGCGTCGTGAAGTTTACGTACTTACCCATTTGTGTTGTTGTCTGTGAGAAATGGCTACACGAGCACTAAGCTCGTGAATATGGCGAAATGATAATGTGCTACGGGGAAGCTCGGGGAAATGCCAGGGAAGCGCTCAGAAATTACATCGATAGGTATCCTGACCGTCGGCATCCATCAGACTCCCGGATAATTACCAATGTCTATGAACGAGTGCTAGATAACCAGCCCATAGTTCCCAATCAAGAAGGCGCCGGAAGACCACTTCGCGGTGCAACTGTAGAAAGAGTTTTAGACCTGGTCCGTCAAAATCCACGCCTAGGCACACGCACTGCAGCTCGACTATTGCGCCGGAATCATGGAGCCCGCGTCTCACACTTTTAGACTTCTTTTTGTGGGGCTACGTAAAGGAAAAAGTGTTTGTTAGTGCATGTGCGAGTGAGGAAGAAATGCGAGATTGAATCACAGACACATTCCAGCAGCTGCGCTACAGCTGCAACGAAGATCCCAACTTGCTGACCCGCTTGCACGGGGAGACCCTGCGCCGTGCCAATGTGTGTGAAGGTCTCGGTGGAGGTCATTTCGAGCCGTATCTCATACGACCGGAGCGATTCTAAGGTAGGATTAATTTTTGATACCTATTGAAATAAGACTGATTGATTTACATTATTTTTCTATGTAATAAGCATTGTACTTATGGTAAAAACACATAACGCTCCTTTTTTAACTTGCCGCAGTCGGGTAAAAAAACGAAAACCACTTCAACGTTAGTTGTAGCTATTGTTTGGCACAAAATTAACTCTAGTGCTTATTATTTTGTTATCTTTACTCGCTTTACCAAAGCGGAATTCCCGCTGTGTGAAAGGGCAGCTAATGAGAAGCCTGAATGCATGTTTGCAAGTACTTAGTATTTTTTTATTTTTATTGACTGTTTGTTTCATCTGCTGGTTATTTTCGTTAAGTTTTAGACTGTTGTTGGTTGAGCGGAAAATACTTTTGTATTAATTTGTTTAAAAATGCCTCGCAGACGATACAACGTTTTACGTAGGCAAGCCAGAAAAGATAAAGGTTTTTGAGGGAATACAGCCATCATCGTAAATACAAAATAAAAACATTATTCCTTATTTCATAAAACCTACTTATTTTATTTTTCATTGAACCCTACCCGTACTTGACAAACTGACCAATAAGTAGGTACCATACACCACTTTAAACATCTTTCAGTTATAAAAATAATTAAATGAAGGCTAAATTATTGTCGCTTTTACTGTACCTGCGCGTAAGTATCTACCTACTCAACTAACTTGTGCACTACGCTGTCGCTAGTTTAAGCCAAGTGGCGCGAGAATTGACCCCGTGGCGGGTGGGGCAGCCGAACACTCACTGCGCTACCGTTCGCTACGTGCGTTTTGCCACGGAAGCAATACATTGCGTGCGAGGTAATAAAACAAATCAGGTTTATTGGATTCCCATAACGTTCCTGAAATAATTTCATGTACCGGTCATCTTAGTATGATGTACTGAATTCACCCTATCAATCTGCGGAGGGCTGTCCCTTACACCCTGTATTGTATTTGTTCTCGGAAAAATTTAAGCTTAAAGGCTCGTAAGGATAATACTGTGAATTCAAAAATAGCGTTACGTTGGTAACCTCACAGTGATCAAACAGAGAACTGTCTTTGGTTTTATTGTTTTTTCTGTTGGTTTGCAAGCAAAAAATTACATATCGAGGTTTCTCTAATTGCGATGCAGTCTTAACTGACCAAGAATGTTTTGTAGTTTTAGGGAGCAAAGGATACTCATATAAATCCCAATTTCGAAACGCTATCTGAATAGGTTTATCTTTTTCCAAATGTTTTAGTAGTGTCAGTCGTTCGCGGTCTGACACTTTTATATGTGGTACACGCCATTGCAATCTTTGTATGTCTATTTGAAAATGCGCAATATCATCAGTCGCTATGATACTGTTTAAGTTAGAGTTACTTCTATTCAGAATAAGCTCATGTTTACAATTTATCACAATTTTATTGTAATCCTCCGCAAATCCTAAAATCTTATTTAGAGGTACAATAGCACTAAAATGACCATCATTTTTGAATCCATCTATGTTCCAACCCCATAAGGCAGCAACTTTATTTTCTCCATCATTCATTGAAACGTACGATTTTATTGTCGACGTTATTCCAGAATTTTTAATGCGATCTATTTCAATACCATTTATTTCGTATCTGATATCTTGAAACAAAAACATAACAGGGTTGTTACTGAACGTAATATTTTTCTTAATCGGTTTTCCATCTTTGTCGAAGAACTTTGCTTGACCCTCGACGTAAATTGAACTGGCTGACGGTAACACGTATATGTCTTGTTGGTGTATGGGAATTCTGATTTCATCGTTTTCTCTAAAACTGTTAGTGTAGGGATTGTATGAGTGGACTTCATAGCTTTCAATCGAACTATCGAAGTGGGGTAATTCAGTAATTTGTAGTATATTCATACTTTAAAACCAAGAGCTTTAAGAAAATCTTTATTTGCTTTATTCAATTTCTTCACTTTTTTCATACGTCTATGCACCTTAATGGTCGTAGATGGAATAAGACGTTTGATTTTCACTGCAGCGTTTTTATAATGTACTATCATTTTGTTTTTCTTAAATGAAGGCGTAATTGAATATGTTCTTCACCAAAGTTAATATAATTACCAAGTTGATCAACAATCTTAACAGATATAGATGAAATTAGATTTTTGTTTACTGGAAAGTAAATAACGTTTTGCGGTATTTCTATGTACCGGTGACCTGGAGCAGTATCAGATATAAATTCGTGAATAAAATGAGTTGGTAATCCGTTGCAGTACGAACCGTGAACAAGATCACATTCGATTCTGATTACAGACAGGTTTCTATTATTGATGATCACATTTGGTCTAGAATTTAATACTGAAAAGTATAGCAAACCGCACTCGTACTGATCAGATAAATGTAGAGGTGGCTGAAAATACGAAACCAATTCAGATTTATTTCCGGAGATGGTAACCGTAGCAGACATGCTTTCCTACTGAAGTCTTATGGAAGATCCTGTTCATTTTATTCCTTGACTGCACCAAAAACTCTTTAAGAAATCCAAACATAGATGTCCACAATTAAAGGGGTGACCACGTTGTATATTTTCATAATTATATCGGACTTTAGGCCCTACGTATTTTATAAATTCCTTGGGAGGTTTAAGATTTCCGTAACTGTCGAAATACTCAATGTAATCATTACATTTTGCATAGGCTACCCAATGAGAACCAGGGTTTTTAGAACTATCTAAATTAATAACTCCGCATTCTTTTATAAAAGGGCATTTAGGGAGCTCATCTCTCATAAAGACACCTCTAAAATAAGGAATACTATTTCCATATTTCAAAATGTCTAAATTTGTTAAGGCTCGTTTGGGTAGCCGATATTTTAGTTTTTTTCTTTCGATACAAAAATTTCGAGCCCATCTTTATGCGGTTTAAGGTGTAATCCTTTCCCAATGCAAAGCGCTTCCATTTTTTCATTGTGTCTCTTCGATTCATATAATAATTTTTTAGCCATCTTGAATTCATTAATGGTTTTAGCAATACCAGCTGCACCACCTGCTAAAGCCCCTGCCGCTGATAATCCCGCGAAAATTGGAATCAACGGTAATACTCCACCAGTTTTTGGTATAGGAATAACACGAGGAAGTTTAATAGATGAATCATCAGCTAATTCTCTGGCAGCGGCAATAGCCAATTCTATAGCCATTTTTTTACTTTTTGGTTTTAATTTTTTCATGTGTCTCTTGGTTTTAGAAATAACATTTTTTAATTTATTCTTTAACCCTTTTCCAGATGTAACTTTTCGACAGCACTTTGTAGTACTACTTTTCAGACCAGAACCAGTTTTAATTTTTGTCGACATAGCCCGGCTTACTAAGCGTGCTGCAATTTTTTCACCTACACTCGCATCCGAAGCAACTGCTCGTTCTTTCGCCATATTTAACAAAATTAAATCAGCTTCGTGTCGATCCTTTAAGTTTGATGATTTATGATAGGCAATGTCGTGATCTTTGCAATACTCGTCTAATTTATTAATTCCGTTATCTCCTTGTTTAAGCCTTTTAATCAATTTTGTACCAGGACCACAATAGTTGTATCCTGGTAAGTGTAATTCAATAGGTAAGTGATTTATAATCCAATTGAGAAGACTACTCTCTCCAATACACATTATAAGACTGATGCATCTGGATTGAACATTTTATTAAATACTTATAATTTGAATTGTCGTTAGTTAATGTTTTAATATTTATGATAATATATTTGATTTATCAATCCAACTATTTTCAGCTGAAGACAAACCTAACCATTTTACTAAAACCCTGTTACCTTTTCTTCTAAGAACTTTCTCCACTAGATACACATTGGGATGTTTTGTTTTTTGAAGCTCCTGCGCATAAAATGCACCTAAAATAGGCTGACCACTGATTGTATCTGCTATTAAGTAGGTGATAGGGGTTGTATTTTGTATCATTCGAATTTTAAATATTTCTGTAGACCAGTTGGGAGTGTAACCTTTTTCAAATGTTCCTTTGTACTTACTGATACGCACATAATCACCAACTTTATATTTGTTTCTAATACTATGCCTTTTTACCAACCTTGAATACCTTGCTAATATATGTTTTTTATTAATGTTATCCACATTAGCGGGAACTTCATCAATTGTCCGATGATAAGTGTGATTGTATTTGTAAATAACATTATTAAGCGTGCTATCTATCCAATTGTAGCTGCCTCTCAAACTAAATTCCTTATAGACTTTAGATTTCAATGTCCTGATAAATCGCTCAACTATCGAAGCCTTTTTTGTTGAGAAGGTTGAATAATGATTAATGTGATAAGTTTTCATAAGCTTTTGAAATTGATTATTGTAAAATTCTGCTCCATTATCAGTTTGCAGATTTTTAGGAACACGCCCTTTATCCAATAATTTCTTAAAAGAATTACATACATCATTTTTGGTTTTACTTTTTAGAGGAAAAGTCCAAGCATATTTTGAAAATGTGTCAATAATAGCAAGAATAAATCTGTAATTTTTATTTTGCTTTGAAATTGATTGCATATCGATTAAGTCTGCTTGCCACAGGTCATCTATATCTTTCATAATAACACATCTTCGTGGAAAGTTCACCCTCGCATTTTTATGAATTTCGTTTACCACGTCGGTTTTGCTCATGTTAACAATTCAGTACATTTGTTTTGAATCCGTGTATAATACTGAATGAAAATTGTATCATGATGAGTATTTATTCTTTTATTATGCCAGCTTCTTTCAATTCTTCAACTATCGATAAAATTTCATTATCATGGTTTGTGTTGCCAGCATCTCTGGAAGCAACTAATAGTTTCAATCTCTCAACCAGTTCGTTAGGATCATCCCAATATACCAAGTCAGTGTTATTTTTATATTTCTTTAGGGTTGGTAAGCTTCCTCCAGTGTGAAAATATTCATTTGATTCGGAAAATAATGGTTTGATTACTTCACGATATTTTATTCCCTTATCTCCTTTTATTTGCCCATCAGGATTAAAATCTCTCTTATGAGCATTTGTATAATTCAGCATGTCCTTATAGACAAGTCTATCTTTGCTCGATATTAATTTTAAATCAGGTTTTCTTCGAAATAAAAGTTCTTTCAAGCCGGGTGTTAAATTATAGGATTCATCACCGACTTTAATTAAAATGACACTGTTGTCTTTCAAACTATCGATTTTAGAAAATGAGACTACTGAATTCCCCATAAGCAATGTTTTGTTTACACTTCTTATTCCAAACGGTATATTTACACCATCATAAATATCATGGATATCATGGCCCTCTAGCGAGATTTCTAAATCATCCGGTATTTCTTTTGTAGGAGACTTTTGTGCAGAATTCGGGTTTGGATAGTAGCAGTCTTCAAACTTTGTAGATGAACTAGTATTAATGTCATCCAATTCAATGTCGTCCGAATTTGGGGGTGTTGTATTTTGTAGATGCTTTATTTTTTCCATTGATCTATTCGAATCGACTAGTGCTTTAAGGGGATCTGTGACGGTTTTTAGCATTTTATCAAGTGACAAGTTCATAGAGTGTTCCTGGTTCTTCATTTGCTTTATTTTATTATTTATGGAGTCTACAGACTTCATTAATTCTATTTTAATATTCTTTTCCATGTTGTATGTATTCTAACAAGTGTACTCAGCCAAAGAAGATATAATACTAAGTTAGATTTATATATTATTGATTTATATATTTGCACATTTTCGCTCATAATTTAAAAAAAATATCTAAATTCTGTCTGTACCTTCCATTGTTTAATGAGGAGTCTTTGCAAATGCTAACAAAGTTATATGGCTCTCTCCAAACTGTATTACAAATATTCTTGAATTGATTCCAGGACATATCAGAACTAACATGCTCTTCATAAATATGTTTCAAGTTTACATCGTCTTGTTTAAACATTATAAGAAAGTTTGCATTATCACGTAGCAACTGTTTCGGAATTTTAGAATATGTTTGACATAAATAAAAGCAATCAATTTGTTTATGTCTACCCATAGAGAAGTAATTACGAATGTTTATTTGATTTTCACATGCCACATCATCGAAAATAAATACAGAATTGGTTAGTGCTTCATCCGGGGCTATGACTTCTTTATTATCATTAAATTCATAAAACTTAACCTCATGCACTCTCTTTATAACTTCTCGTAAGAACCTGTATTTTGGTTGAAAGTTAGTTTTCGAATACAGATAAAGATTTTGAAATTTTAGACCATTCTCATGTAACAATAAACTAAGCACTACGTTTGTTTTTCCACAATTCGAGGGCCCACATATAATACAACGAATCGTATTTGGTAACAGAATGCTGTGCCTAATGTTGTTATTACAGTCACCAAGATTTATATGATTAACATTGAGTGATGTGTGTTGTTTGATCAACCTCATTTTGACTATTAATTCAATTTTACCCGTACATAGATATATAAAGGCTAACAGGAATAAAAAATCATGCATCAGTTATAAATGTTTTATTCAGATATTACATAATTATTTAAATACAAAAATCAATACTACCACTAACTAAATTAATCATGTATGCTATATTTATACTAATTATAAACAAATATTATTATAATAACATTACAATTTACTCATATAAACATATTTAAATTTATAAATTAGTTCTCAAAATAAAGTTTCACAGTGACCCCAAGGTAAAGTTTCAATTAGGTTCGTGAGTATTTGTCTTTTGTCATCATTTCTATTTAATACTACTTTACGAATTTCTTGAGAGTATAGTACATGCTTGAGTGATTTAATTATATTCATTTTACATTTGAAATTGGCATTATTTGTTAAAGCTTTACTGTAGTGAGATAATCTTAATCGATTAGTAACAGCTTTAGATATTCCTTTTGCTTTTGTAATGCGAGTTTTTGAAGTGATTAGACAATATAGTTTAGCTCTCAGTCCTACAAATTCGCTTATGACGTCACCACCGAGTTCATCTTTAAATAGTCCTGGAATTTTGGTATTTACTCTTTGAATGCTGTAACAATTATCAGTCTGGAAATTACTTGTATCAAATTTTGCGACATCATTTTTTATGTCTTCATAAAAATCTTCTGTATTTATATAATAAAGAAGGCTGTCTGTGTCTGTATAACACAGTCTTGCGCGAGTTTTATATTTATTTTTAATAAAGTTGTAGTGAAATTTATACAAATGTTCCTTTGCGAATTCTAGAACTGTAAACCCAATGTAGATAGGGCGATCTAAAATAATTTTTTCAGGAGTTAATTGAATTGCAACAAAATTTTCAGAAAAGATCGCAATACTTTTCAGATTTGGTTTTGCAATTAATTTTTCTGCACCGTGGTGCCTGTTAGTTTTATTATTGTAATCATCCCACATGGTAACTAATTTGATATTAACCTGTTTGCGTCTATTTTCAATAGTTTTCCCAAATATAGCATTATTAAGGAGTTTGAAAAAGTCTTTCTCAAATGCGGTTGTTGAAGCTTGACGCAATGTAGTATTCAAGTCAATATATTTTTTTAAATAACTTTCTTGTCTAAAAGTTAAAATACGGTGAATTTTTTTCAAAATTAGTCCATTCAATAAACATGCCTTTAAATGAACGTAATGTATTACATAGTTGAATTTGTCGTATAAATTAGCAATCAATTTAGGTGTTTTGCCTCCAGGAGGTGTGAACCTCTCGGGTGCAAAAGGTAAATCACTATGTGTATTATGTAAACTCTCAGGATATATTAAATCGACTTCTAAAATGTATCCATATTCAGAATCATCTGACATTGATAACACATTTATTGTATTAATCTCATCTATTGTCACAAAACGGAAATCTGAAATAGGCATTTTCTTTGTCATTGCGTAACCATATAAATTGTTACAGTCAAGATAAACTAAATAAGTTGATTTTTGAGAAGCATCATAATTTGGTAAATATTTATTATTAGCTTGAGCATGTCGAAGAGAACATTGTGCCAAGCCTCCACGTATTCCCTTTTCCAAAAATTCATACATTTCTAAGCTATGAATTAATTCTAATTTAACGCCTGTGTACAGTAGCATCGCATCCCAGCTTAAACTAGGTGCAGTAATATAATACGCTGGATCAAGTTGATAATGATCCAGACAAGTCTGTCTAAATTTTTCGAATACGTCAGAAAGAAGTAATACGTCAGTCTTTAAATATAAATCGGTATATTCTCCAAGTGATTTAATATTAAATGACTGCCAAATAGATTGTGCGTGTACGTATTCATCATCGCTAATATGTTGACAATTCAAACTGTTATAGAAACAAACTTTCGATGGAAGTTGAGTCTCGTTATATTTTGAGTATGCATTCATATAATCATAGGGATAAATTCCTTTTTGTCGTAATAACTTTAACTGATTATAACTAATATCTGGAAATCCTTTTGATAAATTAACAAAGTCGGTTTCATTCAAATTATTTACTAATGTGCTTAAACTTGAATTAAGAAATTGATAAGAATCTATGAACTTAACTTGAATAGGCCTTGATTTTAATGCATTCTTAGTATGGAATACTTTTGTGAATGACATATACTTTTCTTTGGTTTTTGGTATAATTGTAAAAGCACCTTCATATTTCGATAATTCTTTTATAAATAGGTGAGAGTCATAGCCGGATAGGTTATGAAAAATAACAGGTACAAAAGGGCAAACTCTTAACATTAAATTACAATGAGAGTGTGCTGCGCCTCGGTATTGTGATGTAATGTGATCATGATCCATTACTTTATCGTCAAAGAGCAAATAACTACAGATATGACATGTAGTGGCATTTTTGTAATCATTTTCTTGGTCCTTAGTTAAAGGTGCCATAGGCATTTTCTTTAATAAGATACTGTGAATGTACTCCAAATCTCTTAATAAATATTTTATAAATATTTCTACACAATCAGCTCCTCTATAAGTAACATACTTATTCAGATCCGTATTGTGTGAACAACAAATATAGTAACCAAAGCACGAAGGTTCGTGAACCTTATAGGTACGAGTATTTTCAGTTACATTTATGTCGCAGTTTAGTAAAAGACTTTCAAAATCGGCGTATATAACGAAATTAATTTTTTGTTTTCTTTCGAAGTTCTTAAATTGGAGAATACTATTTTTTTCAGGTAACATTGTCAGAATATTAGGACACTTATTATGAGCACTATACTTCGTTTCACTCGTGAAAACTTGTAAGCATGTCTCACACAGGTACATTTTACCTTTATGTTTACTTATTTGGCGTTTGATCAGTCTCAATAGATTTTTTATTAAGCAATAATGACCGTTACCTTTCTGTTCAAAGTACAATAAATTGACATGCTGTTTTTTTCTTAAACTTGTCACATATAAAGGACCAGTGACCATGTTTTTATTATCTAATCCATATATATTAATACTTATGTGGGGATTTAAATTTTCAAATATTTTAATATCTTTACATGATGGGGGAAATGATAGACCATCTATATTTAAAACTTTTGAAAAATGTGGATATGAACTTGTTCTACAAACATTCATGTGGGTGGGGTATAATGCTGCGACAATACTCCACAAAAAGCAGTTGTTATCGCTGTTTTTAATATTTAAACAACTTCTAGTTTTTTTTATTACTAGCGGTAAATCTATATAGGTCCCACCTTTCAAAGGAGAGTATTTGTTAATGTTAATTTCTAGATGACTTATAAACATACAAGACCAACCAGATTCACGATGTTGGAACTCTGAGAGCTTTCTGTCAAATGTATTTATTGTTTTCAAATATAATTCATTTATATCTGTATTATTATTATATACAATTTCATATTTTGTGTTAAATGATTTAAGCTGTTGCTCATCAGATTTTGGAAGAATGAAATAAGCAAAAAGCTCAAAGTTTAATTTAACACAATTATGTTTTATCAAACAATCGTTAATTAGTCTTATGACCTTAGGTTGATTATCCATTAGGAATTCCTCAGGTGTTAGGTATTCCATTGATGGATTCAGTTTGTAACTTATTATTCTGTTTTTAAAAGCCGTGGCTATTATATCGATATTATCAATTTCAGTTTTTAGTATGCAATTAGATTTATGCAAATTCGTTCTCAAATGATACTGATATTCAATTTTAGGTATTTCAATGTGACATTTTTCACATGTTATTATTATATCGCTGTAATTTGTTCTGATTCCGGAACTAGGTGTAACTGTAAGAAAGACAGAAAAGAAAAAACAATGAAAATTAAATCAAATATGTAATAAGAATTAATTAATACTTAATTTCTATAACCGATTACATGACTATTATAATAGACCTACATCTTAGATATATTTATTCTTATTCACTAATAGATTACAAAAAAAAATTGATTAATAAACATCTTAATAATATAATTGCGATCTGCCAATTATTTGTTACATAATTTTAACATTGACCGATTTGATAAAACTTGAAATATAAAGATAATAATATCTTAATAGAGTAATACAAACAAAAAAAAGTGTATAATTGAATAGGCATGTGTTATATTGGGTTAAGTACCTTTACTTTTTTATTAAGTATTTCAATAATAGTTACTTACAAATGTTGGTGGGCATTTAACATACTCTTTTCGTGTAGCTATAATAAAATTAGACAAATGTTGCCAAGCATCTGTATTGTCAAAGGTTTGATTTTTAAGCGTGACAATTGCTTGGCGCCACCTATTCATTGGTGGAACTTTCTCTATTTCATCGCACCGGTATATTTTCAAATCAATATCGTGCGTTCCCAGCTTGTTTTCGTGGGTCTGACGCGAATGGCCGTTTGCAAGGCGTCGTGTTATATATGAAGGTAACGGTGTTTTACCAGTAACTGCAGGGACCTGTTTCTCGTCGTCCTCGCTATCGGTTCCAAACAGATCGTATACCGTGCACTTCCTCGGAGGGATGGGTTTGAAATACGGCTTCTTTGAAGCTGATGGACGGGGCGACGGCACGGCAGGCGTCGCGGAAGTGGACGGCTCTGGCATCGGACTTGCTCTCGATGCGTGCTTCCTTTTTCGTCCGTCGTGCTTCTTTTTTGGAACCGGAGGTTCCTCGTCGACGTCGGAGGGAAAAAGGGTCTCGGCGTTTTCGTGCGACCTGAAATGGAGTGAAACAAATAATTAATACAATCAAATAATTATTCAAGCGCACATCCCACTTTGACATGTCAGGTAGATCGGTTACACTACACTATTCTAATTAATTATTATTTTATTATTATTGTCTGTCTATCTACCTATCTACTCCTAATATTGAAATACATCATTTTAGAATACTTAAAGATAGCCAGCACAAAAATAATACTCTAAAACAATAATACTATATCGCGCTAGATTAACTACTTATACAACATGAATAGAAGAGCAGATTTATTGATATTATGAATAATAACTCATTGCTCTATTCGGGGAATCGAACCCCTTGGCGCTTAGCTGTAAGTTGCTGCAACTACTTACAATACATTGCTACTACTGAAATAGTAAAAATAAGTTAATGTATATTTTATTAAAGAACTACTTACATTTTCTTATTGCAGGTTGATTCTTGATAAGCACTTGATGTTAATCTGGACCTCCTGGTAGCTGAAGTGATGCCCCCAATTCACTCTCCAATATTTATATAGCCGGGATCCACGTGAGGTTTTCCATATATGTAATGCACGCGTTACCCTAAAATCCTGACTCAGGACTTCTTCACGAGACAAATGCTTTGCAATCATAACCAAATCTACAAATCTCAACCTTAAACTGTGACATCTAAAGTTTACATTAATATTTGATTAGGTATAGTAACTACAGTCCAAGTCTTACATACTAGTTAAATACCGCGACTTCGTTTATATAATATTTATTTTATTACAACATTACATTATTAATAATTTATTCTATACTAATTTATCACAGTAAGAGAATTACCCGACTGTGTAAAGCAAAAGACAACAACATTACCTTTCTTTTGGTGATTTAAAAATTACCTATAAGTTTGAAGAACAAGATAAATAACAGCAGGTAAAACCAGGCGTAACAATAGTATGTCAAAACTGCCACTTTGTTTTGATCCATCTCCTTAAATAAAATTATAACTTACATTGCAAATTAGACATACTACTCACATGCGATGGTTTTGCTTGCCGAATCATCTCAATAAAATGTATGAAAAAATTACAGTGAACAAACGTACAGTGGTGTTTATTTTATCAATATACATTTATAGTAAACAATAAAATGTTTGGCGCCGTGATGTCTTGAGGTTTCAATTTCACCATACCATTTTTGTCTGGGATATCAACATCTAACAAAAATGTACGACTTTGAACTCTATTGATTAAAATTATTTTTTTTATAAATTGAAAAAATTATATTAAAATCGATCATTTCAATTTCTGCTCCTGCTGAGTCCTGACTGTCTAAAAACGGTATCATTGAGCAATGTCGGTAAGTGTTAATATTTTATTTAACAATATTTTATGTAACAATTAAAATATTACATTATTTTTATCTACTTTAAAAACATAGTAGTTGAGTATTCGAATCAATCGTATGTTTGTATACCTATTACATACAACACGACTTTAATTGCATTTTGTATTTTTATTTTAAGGACTCCGAAAACGACCTCTTCAACTTCGTTCCTATGAACACGGTGGTGGGACAGAAAAACGAAAAACAACTGAATCTGGAGGGCCCCAGCAGCAAGCAGCTCAAGAGATGTTCAACTGCTGCATTCACCTGTGTAAAAAAACTTACGCGTGGTGCTAAAATGATCAGGATCGAAGTTTATGATGTGGAAAATTTTCCTGATACCTTAAGTTCGCTATGTAATTGTAATGCCGAATTGTGCGTGCAGCATGTAGTTAAAAACATATTCATGGACGATATTTATAAATCGGTTAAAGAAATTGCTGTAAAAGTATCTGATAATATGCCGTAAATAAATCATAATCCTTATTTAATGATAAAGTATTTTTATTTAACCTTTCACATGCATATCACCCACGTTCGTTTACGTCACGAAGCGACGTCATGTGACTTTTAAGTCTATGAGGGTAAGGTTGAAAGTCGAATAATTAACGTCGCTTCGTGAGATAAAAGAACTCTACCTACATTATAAAACACTTATAATAATTGTTAATGTAGGTATGTACTCTTTAATACAAATATCAATACTTCATCTAATAAGTAATACCTACCTACATACTTAAGTAAGTATACTCAATTGAGAGACAGCGACGCAGTGACGTATATCAGAAATCCGATATAAGTCGACATCGGAGTATGTGTGAGCGCATATAACTATCATTCATTCTAATGTGCTGCATAGATGGTTTTGTGAACTATTAAATACACAGTAGGTAATTGAAAACTTGCATGGAGATAAGTCTATACCACTGCTAAGCTCTACTGATTATCTTTTATTAATTACAAGGAAACACTCATTATCTTATAACCAAGTGTACCATGTATCTTATAACCAAGAGTACTCATGATGAAGATGCTGGTATGTTTGTTCGAGTTATCAACATACAGACTGCAGATCCTACAGATGCAGGATCGTGGATTGATTACCGAAATACTTATTTGAGTTTTAATAAATTATCGCTTTGGATTGAATAGTGAAAACTGTGGGTTTTGGGGTCTATTCTGAATAGTGAATAATATAAAATTGAATGAATGAAATGATGAATGAGTGAAAATTGCGGGTTTTCAGATCTTATCTGATCTGGAAACCCCAATTTTTACCTACTCCCCTGGACTCTGTCATGTCTGTTTGTCTGTCCGTATGTAATTTTTTTCATCAAAAAAAATTCAAATTCAATTTTCAATTTTTTTTTTTTTTTGTTTTTTTTTTTTTTTTTTTGTGTGGGGTATCTATGGATAGTTCAAAAATGATATTGAGGTTTCTAATTATATATATTTTCTAAACTGAATAGTTTGCGCGAGAGACACTTCCAAAGTGATAAAATGTCCCCACCCCCTGTAACTTCTAAAAAAAACCGGTCAAGTGCGTGTCGGACCACGCACAATGAGGGTTCCGTAGTTGAAAAGAATTTATCCCAAAGACAAACTTAACATTGAATTGAAAAACATGTTCTCCCATACATTGATATACGTCGTCAAGGACAATTCTGCAACTGCATATTTAACTTTATTTGCAAAAACCTATTCTTGCAGCGGCAGAGGTGTCACCCACATTTTGCTAGAAAAAAAAACTAAAAACAATTTTTTTTTATGAATTATCAACTCAGCCTATCGCAGTCCACTGCTGGACATAGGCATCTCCCAGTCTGCGCCACAACACCCTGTCCTCCGCCTTCCGCATCCAGTCTGTCCCAGCCACTTTCTTCAGGTCGTCGGTCCATCTAGCTGGGGGGCGTCCCACACTACGCTTACCGATATGCGGTCTCCCCTCCAGGACCCGTCTGCTCCACCGGCCATCGGTCCTTCGACAAACATGGCCAGCCCACTGCCACTTCAGTTTGCTTATTCTGCAAGCTATGTCAGTTACTCCGGTTCTTTTCCGGATAACTTCATTCCTGATTTTACCCTTCAAAGAAACTCCGAGCATAGCCCGCTCCATAGCGCGCTGAGCGACCTTGAATTTGTGGACCAGCCCGACTGTCAGTGTCCACGTTTCACCACCAGTATGTCATAACGGGCAGGAAGCACTGGTTGAAAACCTTGGTTTTCAAACATTGCGGGATGGGTGACGAAAAGACAAAGTTGTGTCTACCGAGCTGGATGACTTGCCCTAGGTAGACATACTCCTTCACAACTTCAAGAAGTGACCCTTCGATGCGAATTGGACTCGGCAAGACGAGTGAATTGTACATGACTTTCGTCTTGCCTAAATTCATACCGAGGCCAACCCGCCGAGAGGCTCCATTTAGGCTGTGCAGCATCCGGTCTAACTGTTCCAGCGTCTCTGGTAATATGACGATGTCATCGGCAAAGCGAAGGTGTGAGATGTAGGTACTCGCCGTTCACGTTGATACCCTGTCCAGTCCAGTCCAGCGTCTTGAAGACGTCCTCCAACGCTTTGGTGAACAGTTTCGGTGATATCACATCCCCCTGTCTCACCCCTCTGAGCAGTTGGATGGGGCTGATTTTCTGATCTTGGATCTGGACAGTCATCGTGGCAGCGTCATACAGACATCTCAACACTTCAATGTAGCGCCAGTCAATTCGACATCGTTGCAGAGAGGCCAGAACTGCCCATACTCCGATGGAGTCGAAGGCTTTCTCGTAGTCCACAAATGCCATACACAGCGGCTGATTGTACTCCTCAGTCTTCTGTACAATTTGCCGAACAGTATGAATGTGGTCTACGGTACTGAAGCCTTATCGAAAACCGGCTTGTTCTGGTGGCTGGAACTCGTCAAGTCTTCTGGCGAGACGGTTCGTGACGATCCTCGAGAACAGCTTGTAGACGTGGCTCAGAAGTGAGATGGTTCTATAGTTTTTCGGCAAGGTTTTGTCACCTTTTTTGAAGAACAGAACCACCGCACCTCTGCTCCACGCCTCGGGCGTTGTACTTGGATGACGGAGTTGAAGAGACTCGCTAGCTCTCTCAGGGCTGGAGCCCCGTCTGCTTTAAGGAGCTCTGTCGTTATTCCGTCATCACCAGGTGCCTTGTTGTTCTTCAGCTGCTCAAGAGCCGCCCTAATCTCGCACAGGTCAACATCCGGGATGTCCTCCGTGTAGTGGCGCGTTAATTCGGCTCGGTGGTCATCTGCACTATGTTCCACTGGTTTCACAGTCCGCGTTGAGTATAAGTATCCGTAGAAATCCTCGACTTCCTCGAGTATCTCGGACTTTGAAGTCACTATTCTGCCATGCGCAGTTCTTAGTTTCGTCAGAGCGGACCTCCCTAATTGTTGAGCGAACACTTTTGACCCTCGATTCTGCTCAATTGCGACCTTAATGTCGCGGGTGTTGGAGCACCGAAGGTCGTGTCGCATCAGTTTTCTAATTTTTAGGTTTAAGGGCCTCTTATCTGACGAAGACAGCTGCGTGGATGACAACTCTCGTCTTTTCCTCATAAGTCCGAGAGTCTCCGAGGAAAGTTTAGACACCTTACTTTTTCGCTGCGACGGGAAAAGTTTGGGAGACACGTCGCGTAGTGCTTTGACCACCTCGTCGGCTTTCTCGTCAACAGTACCTGTGGTTTCCAGTAGTTCGAATCGAGTTTGAAGTTCCAGTTGGAACTTTTCAGATCCCCGAGCGGCCTGGAGCTGCGTATGTCGGAGAGTAGGTCTCATCAATTTTCAAAACTCCCACAAAACTATCTAGGTAACAGCCTTTTTTATGTGGATTCTGCCTATAATACCTACAGTCATTTGGTGCCCCCAAATGACTGTCGGTATTATAGGCAGAATCCACAGAATGCCATACTATACTATAATATTAAAATTTAAAGTCAGCAACAAAATGTGGATGTGGCTATGGATTGAGAAATTAAACCACAAAATAAAGTTTACAGTTTATTTCAATGTTTACCTGTATGACTACATCATACATATATACTTTAACTAGCAAAACACCAATTATTATAAATTGTAATATGGTATAAAAATATACTTTTGTTCACAAGTTACACCATTACACTTGAGCACAATTTATTTAACGATTTGTAACAATACCTACTCTAGAAATGCTAATTAAAGATGCTTTACAATACTGAAGCAATAATTAGTAACGTATGTTTTATAATAGTCATTAGTAAGTACAATACCTATAATGTTTGATTGATAAATAATAATTCTTTGGTTAAATTACAGCCGAACTTAGCTGTAGAGATTAAAATAATTTATTTTTAAGGCACCGTTTTAGTCAACACAAGTTTCGTAATAATCTTGAGTGATGTTTTTATTTAAGCTATTTTATGCAGGTTGTATAAATATCTATATTATTGGAAATTAGGAAACAACAGATTGTCTTTTACCAAGGGAACGTAAAGGGGTGGGTAGGGAATGTCAAGGACAATGGGAGGAATGTTTCTGAGCTAAACTTCGATCACAATGGGATTGTAAGTAAGTACGGTCAGCGATGAAAGTCAAGTAATACTGCTACTGCTACTTTTACACATCATTTAGATTGACAAAAAATAGTCGATAATTTATATTTCAGCAATTCATATACTTACTATAGCTAAGAGTTAATATGCTTTTAATTTTACTTCTGTTCCGATTTTAATTAAATATCAATAAGCTTTTGTCGCTGACTGCACCAACAGGGTTTGTTAAAACATGGGTAAAATCTTTCAATTTAATCAAAATTTTTGGGCAACGCAAAATCCAATGTTTTGCAATCAGCCTCTGACGATCTTACAAAGACCGAAAATGTATTCTTGCCGCAAGCTATTTGGAAAAACGAATAGTTTTAATATCGGTAGGTAGGTATAGCCACATTGCTGCGAGGTCTAAGTATAAGCCCACATAAAGCCTCGATTTAGAACAGAAATAAGTCTTCCGTGAGGCCGGCCTTATATGCTCCCATAACAAAACGATGTGTTCGAGAAACATGTTTGATGGTCATCTGCGGCAAAATCCGGTTGGAGGAGACTAATTTATGGCCGTGAAAGGTTCTGGTTCTGCGCGCCTAGATTTGGTAGACAGGCTCGACTAAAATGTTCTAAAAGCACCTAAAGGTTGATCACGCTTCGGCTTCTTCTGCGATTCCACACTGTATTTCATACAGTTTCGCGTATATGCCTCTTTTTTCTATAAGTTCTTTGTGTGTCCCCATTTCAGCGACCACACCTTTCGAGATGACTACGATCATATCTGCATTTTGTATTGTTGTTAGTCTGTGAGCTATGATGAGACTCGTTCGGCCTTCACTTGCTCTGTCCAGGGCTTCTTGCACCACCTGTAAAAGATCAAAATAATTATGTTAATGGACTTTGGCCAGTCTCTCAAATCATAATTATGAATAATAAATTAACCCCACCGCCGCGCGCCGTATCTCTACGTTGACGTTGTGGTGCGGCTTGTGTGCTCCTGAACTGTAGGTCTGTACCGGTAGAGTTTACTTTGCCGAAACAGGTCTAGTGTGAGGAGCCAGATCAAGAGAGATACCTACATAAACCCGCAAGGCAGCATGTGGCAACACCACTGACCCTCTAACTCCCGGCAGAAGTCTTGTTCCTCACCTCTGGCTTGCCTTTATTGGCCGACTGGAGTGAACACTGACGAGGAACAGAGCTCCCACCTCTTTCTTGAATTTCGCGGGCTACCCTGGCGCTCATCAGTTGGACGTTGGCTTGTTTGTCATCCAATAAAGTGAAATAAATGTGACATTTGTACCTTTTCGCTATGTGTATCGAGAGCTGACGTTGCCTCGTCAAGAAGCAGGACGCGCGGGTTACGGACCAACGCTCGCGCGATTGCAATGCGCTGCTTCTGACCTCCGGACAGCTGGGATGCGCGGGCGCCGATACGTGTCTCGTATGCCTGATAAACATACATAAATGGAAATCATAAAAATAAGCGAATCATAATTAAAACTATGGTAGTAGGTATATGCCGCAGATCAGATAAGGGTCGAAGTAAAGGTAGTTATATGTACAGTCCGCGAGGCTTAAGATGAGCTTTGCATTTGTGAGTGATCACCAAAATGGTACGTGAGCCCATGACAAAAATTTTTGTCTTAGGTATCTACCTATCGTTTTACGTAAGACCAAATCTTCAATCGTTTTACGTTTTACAATGATGCGACATAGTTTTCCTCATGGCCTCTCGTACTAAAAGAACAAAAGCCGATTGCCAAGAAGCAGTATAAACCGGTTTTAAACCAAACAAAGAACGCGTCGTGCTCTATGCTGGACGTCACACCTACACTATCTATGTGTACACACACAAACGCAAAGCTCAGCTTAAACCTCGCGGACTGTATAGCCCTATACTCCCTACAGTCGCCCATGTAACGCGAATAAAAACCCACCACTGGTCCCCACTGGTCTATTTATGCACGTGTAACGTGCATAAATAGACCAGGATCTGACTATTTTCGCGTTGTTTTATACAACTAGGTACTTACATTAGGCAAAGCGGCAATAAAACTGTGTACATTGGCTTGCTTTGCCGCGATAACAATCTCTTCAATAGAGACCACCCGTTTGTTGTCACCATACGCAATGTTCTCGGCAATGGTGCGATCGAAGAGCACAGGTTCTTGAGAAACAAGGCCAATATTCCCACGCAAAGTAGACAGGCGCATATCCATAACTATGTTGTAGTCGTCCAAGAGCTGTGAAAACATAGGAATGTGAAAATAAAGGCGATAAAGTTCACGGTAAGTCCAGAAATTAAAAGCTAACAATAAGGAAGTTTCCAATGACACTAAAACAAATGAAACTTATTAAGGCGACGCTATCTGACTTTTGATGATTTTAAACTGAAGATCACGTCTAAGGCCGCGTTTCCACTGACGTGACGCGGAGCTGGGCGGAGCGGAGCGGAGACGTGCAGGAATCGTCCAATTACAGACGAGGCAAGAGACGCGATGAGGATTTCAACCATTATGATTGCGGTCGATTCCTGCACGTCTCCGCTCCGCTCCGCCCAGCTCCGCGTCAGTGGAAACGCACCCTAAACGAGTACTGTTAATGATTTGGAAAAAATATATGTTAAATTAGAGCATTTTCATAATAACTTAATATGTGAATATTTTAGATTATGTTTATATTAAATAGTGTAATTAATTTGTAAAGTTATGTCTAACGCAGATAAAAAACTGAGAATCACGCAAAAACTGTCAAGCGTATTTTTATGAAACCTTCACCATTTTAAAGGTAATTTAATTATTTATCTTTTAGTATACGTATTTTATTAAAATGCCTTTTGTTTTATGTATAATAAATTAATAATGCGTCTAATTTGGGACAGCGCTCCTTGATGGGCGAGTTCTATTACTGGCTGGACGTACGACGCGTTGCGTGAGCTCAGCACAGAACGCGCAAGCTCATTCCACTCAAGATCACCACTCAAGGTCATTGGCGTATAGTTCCGCCTTAAATATATAAATCATGGTGAAAGAATTATTTCAATCTCTTGAAAAATTACGCTGTTATTCAATTTTTACTGTATCACGTACAAATTAAATAATACGCGCAGGGATTTCACGCTGTGACGTCGCAAGTCTCGGAGTACGTGGTGTAGGTGAGACCCTCCGTTTCGACATACTACTGACATTATAGTTTAGCATTTCGTCATATCACTAAACATTTATAATAAGAAGACGTCATAAACAAGAAACAAAAGTTTTGAGCGTCCAAATTGGGCAAACACAGTGAAAACATCTCATACTTAATTCCAGTGAGGATTATAAAAGAATGAATCAAAGCCAGAGGATACGTCAAGCTTAGCTAGCTTAGCGTTGTGCCTAGTTTGGCACCAAGATCCTACAGCTTAGACTCTGTCCTCCTTATGACCTCCTGCCCTTATCCCAATTTATTTGAGGTCGGCGCAACATGACTTTTTTACCATACTTGTCTAATAGTCGTCATCGTCGTTTCACGCATTTTAACGTTAACTTTTATGTAATCTGGAACAGTTACGTTGTAAGGCAGCTGTCATAAAGTGAATAACCTATTGGACAGAGTATAATGGAATGTTTAGCAAGTTTAACAGGCTTGTAGCCTGTCAGATTTGGTCGGTGTCTTACCACATTGCCAGCATCAGGGTCATAGAGTCGCTGAAGCAGTTGTATGAGGGTGGACTTGCCGCAGCCGCTGGGTCCCACCAAGGCGACGCGCTTGCCGGAGGGGATCATTAGCGACAGATTACGCAACACCTCCGCCTCAGGCCGCGTTGGGTAACGGAACTTTATGTTCTGATATTGAATCTTGCCTTTTGCGACCTGCGAATTGGTTGACATTGATTTATCGATCAACGCTTAGTTATGAGTCTGTTCTTCGTAAATGATAAATTAATTTAATTTTTTGTACAAATAGGTACACACGTTTTTACATATCAATCATATTTTAAAAACTAGATGAGGTCGGCGTTTCCTATCCGACTGCTCTGAGAAGATGCACAACAAACCCAGAGGTCTCTTATAAAAAGTTCATAGGTGAGATATGTTGTAACATTGAGTCTCCGAGTTTTGTGATAACTAATAAGAATTAACAAGTGTCCTAAAATTTAATTGAATAGAAGCACATTATCACAGAATAATAAATTGCCATCCGTCCGTGCGTAGGTAACTGCCATGCCGCGCACTGTAACTGTAGCGTACTGGTATATACTGAGATTTCGAAACGCGTTGTTTCGGCCGTTTTCTATGAAGATTTCATACTGATTACTTTATTATACTGTGACATTACATACGTAATTTTCCTTCACGCAAGGCGTGACTGTGTCGACAACGAGTGGTTTACGTTGAAGTAGCGCCATGACACGACCGGCCGCGCTGACCGCTGCACCGAAGTTAGGGGCGAACGCTAAAGCCTGCCCCATCATCCACGCGCCGAAGATCAATGCTTCCGATACCCTGCACAATTTATTAAAATTCGAACAACTTTACTCTTTAGGCCTCCTGTGGGATTCGAAACTGATATGGTTTTTTTAATGAAAATAATTATTGTCAGTATAATTTTTGTTCTGCAAATATACCTAATTGTTATGTACAGTCACCTATAGCATTAGCTGACCCACCCTTACTTACTTACTTACCTACACTATACTTGGATATTTAAATAAAATATAAAAGAATTATAAAATTCTATCGATTCGTATTCTAAAAAATCTCAACCATTTATGCAAGGGTGGGTCAGCTAATGTTAAAGGTGACTGTACCAAGCATCCATTCCAATCATTTTAGATTTTCATACACAGATAATTTATTAATGGTGGCCAATACCTATGGGACAGACAAGGGCCCTCTCGCTCACGGCGACTTTTTGTAGCGATGCAGTAGCGATGCTGTCGCGCGTCCGCATCGATACAGTCGCGATGCGGTGCTAGCTGTTTGCCCTCGCCCACTGGATTCTCGATTCTTGTAGCGATGCTGTCGCGCGTTTACGAAACGCGCGACAGCATCGCTACAAAAAGTCGCCGTGGGCGAGGGCCCTAATAGCTCGTGCCGCCGGGCTGTGTGTATACATCTTTACAAAGTAGGTAAGCTGTAGTTTCTACCAACAGTAATGGAGAAAGTTTTTTGCTATTTCTGACTTTTCTAGTAAGTAAGTACTCAAACCTCAGTTGGTCCAGTAGAGCTTGTTTATTTTTATGAGAAAAATTATCGATCGATCGATCATGTTTCTTTTTTTGATGTCAATATCAAAAAACAAAATTCTGATAGCTGCGTATTTTATTGTTGACTGTATTTTTTTTTCAAAATCTCTGAATGCGAATTAAAATTCTCAAAAGTTATGGACAGTCTCCTAAGACCGTTTTCCTGTAGCATGCGCTATGGTACCCCGCGAAATTCAAATTTTCTTCCGTTTTATGCAATTTGCAGGTCCGTGTCAGGTTTTATCTTGATCAAAATGTGATACGCGGAAATAAAACATTTGTAAGTATTTACATAATTTTAACCGTGAAAATCATTAACACATCTCTCTAAGATATAGGTATCTACTTATTTCGTACAGATTCTTCGAACGAACGAAATCTAACGAATCTGCAGGAAATCAACTTGGAGAGATGTGTTGATGATTTTATTTGTGTTTTATTTCCGCGTATTATATTTTGATCAAGATACAACCTGACACGGACCTGAAAATTGCAAAAAACAAAAATAAAAAAATGAATTTCGCGGGCTACCACAGCGCATCCCCCTTAAGGTACCTGTCCTGCCCCGACTCAAAAATCCTGTATAATCGATGGTCATACAAAAGAAGAATGCTGCCAATGACTGACTGCTTTTATGGTGATAGAGGAAGGGCACAAGAAACCAATTTCATAGATGGATTAGACTTACTTGATAACGGTCTTGTAGGGTATCTCCTCATTGGCGACCAGTACGCCACCGTACCAGAGTGACAGTGCGTAGCCAGCGACGGGCGCGGTCTGCCCAAAAGCGAACACGCATCCGCGCCAACGCAAGCTCTTGCGCGCTGCCAGACGACCACCGACGAACGCATCGTGGTATCGCGTCAACACACCTTCTTCTCCACCTAAACATAGCGGTAGGGGATCCATTTTAATTACACTTTCTAACAGATTAAAAGTAAGTACACTTTGTAAACAAACATACTCATTATAAATTAGAGGATTATACAACATTAGCTTTTGTTTACCCTAAACCCGAAAAGGCGTCATTGTACTCATCATTAATTTCGAACAATTTTTTCTGGGACCAACCTTGAAATCGCGAAAAAAAAAATCAGGTGTTCCATACATTTTGTCGATTTAAGTGAACACAAATGTATGGAACAGCGGGAACAGCAGATTTTTTGTAATATGAAACAGTCAACACCAAAAAGATGTACCTACCTATACATGGATTACAAGGACAAGGAACCATTTTATTTGCAAAAACTTTTGTTTCATAATATTATTGAAAATAAAATGGTTCCTTGTCCGTGTAATCCGTGAATATATCTTTTTGGGGCTGACTGTACTTGTCAAGGGCAGCTAAGCAGATCAACTGAGAACAGACTGATAACTGAGAATCGAACCCAAAATCTGACCTCTTTCCTGCCTTAATAAAATTACACAGCGCTACACCGAGATTCTCGTGATACTTACAGAACGCGCACACAGTTTTGATATTAGTAATAGCTTCCGTAGCAATCGTCGTGGCGTTGTACGAGGCTGCCCTGACGAGTGCCAGACCGACAGACAGGACCCTGCCTTCGAGGATCACGGCGCCGATGACCATAGGCACAGAGATCAAGGAGACCAGGGTCATCTTCCACGTGAAGTACATAGATATGATGATGCCAATAAATATGGTGGCTGCGGCTTGCATTAAAGCGCCGATGCGAGTGCCTGTAGCCTACGAAAATAAAGAGCATTAAAATTTAACAATCTGAAAGTTGATTTACATACATTATAATATCATACACGGTGGCAATCCACGAAGGGGGACGCAAAGGAGTATATTCCCTACACCCACATTTTGCGAGCCTATTGCCATAAACCGGGCACACATTCCGACTCAGGCCTGCCACTGAGAAATTACTGTTGGAATAACCCAATATGATTCCCTTGATCGGCGGCTGCTTGCGGATTGTCTTTCATTTAATATTTATCGCTTTTTAAATAATTAAACTTTTCGCACAAATAAAAGGTGCAGTCAGCAACAAAAGTCCATTAACACTTCAGTTTTTAAATCTTAATTATTGAGCAAGACATTTAATTAAAATCGGAACAGAAGTAAAACTAATTAAAGATCTACTAGACTCTTAGGTATTTTAGGAAAAAAGGACTGTTGTATATTGTGTAGGCATAGCCTTATATTAGAAACAGGTTCATGTGTCAATGCCTTAATTATAGATGATTGTCTGTGAACACATCCCACTCTTCTCTCTCTGGTCAACTGGAACATGAACAAGATTGTATCCGATGTAAGTCTTTTTATATTAAATAATAAATGGAGATTATCCGCTATCACATTGTATCATTACAATACAACATGGCGCTGCGGAATATAAATAAAATAAGAGACTAGATACAGTGTGAAGAAAGTAATTAGTAATTGTAAAACTAAGATAATCGAAAATGGCGGAAGGCGTGTCCAGGGACGCTTTGGGCTTAAAACCCCCAAATTCCATCAAAAATTGCACCACAGAAGAGTATAAAAAGTGGATGAAAAGATTTGAGCTGTATAGAATTGCAGCAGGTTTAAAAGATAAAAGCCAGGAGGTACAGGTTGCAGTGTTCCTACACACCATGGGTGACCAAGGAATTGAAATCTATGAAAGCTTTGGAATAGCAGAGAAAGAGTATAATTATGAAAAGATGATAGAAAAATTCAATGAGTATTTCATACCTAAAAGTAATGAAAGCGTCAATGCACACAAATTTTTCAGCAGACAGCAGAAAGAAGAAAGCTTTGAAGACTTTTTAGCAGACTTAAATAGGCTAAGTCAGGATTGTAACTTTGGTCAAATGAGGGAGAGACTAATTAAAGATAGAATTATAGCTGGAATTAGAGAGAGCAAAATAAAAGATAGATTATTGAGAGAGAGCGAGTTAACTTTGGAAAAAGCTATAAAAATATGCAGAGCTGCAGAATTGGTAGAGAAACAAGTAAAGGAGTTTGCTGAACATAAGGAGGCTAGCTGCTCAAAAATACAAGGGATAGATATAAAAAAGAAAAATAATTTCAAGAGTAATGATAAAACAGAAGAACAAAAATATAATAATAGAAGAAATTTTATAAGAAATGAGAAAATAGAGAAGAATGGAAGTAAGACTACAGACAAGAGGAAACAAAACTGTACTCGTTGTGGTTTTCAACATCAACCCAGAAGTTGTCCGGCCTATGGCAAGAGATGCATGAAGTGCCAGCGCATCAACCACTTTGCAAGAATGTGCAGATCTAAGTCGGAAGAAATAAGAGCAGTGCAAACTGAGGATAAACAAGAGGAATATGTTAACAATATTAATAATGACTGGTTTCAAAAGGTAACTTTTGTGAAAAGTAATAACATAATAAATTTTAAAATAGATACCGGTGCACAGTGTAACATTTTGTCAAAAAATTGTTGCAGGTCCATGAATGTGAATAAATTTAATGTGAGTAATTTAATTTTAAAAAACTATAATGGTAATTTAATCCAAACTGTAGGACAAGTAACCTTAGAGTGTCAAATAGGAACTAAAATTAAAAATGTTGTGTTTCAAGTGTGTGAGCAGAATTTAATGCCTATTTTAGGGTTATCTACTTTATTGGAATTTGAGATAGTGCAAAGAAACATTGTTGATAACATTCAGAGTAATAATACATTATATGAAAAATACAAAGATGTGTTCCAAGGAATAGGGCTGATAAAGGACTATGAATATGATATAAAACTAAAAGATAACTGGATAGGAAAAATAGAACCATGTAGGCATATACCGTTTAAGTTAATGCCTAAGTTAAAAAGTGAGTTGGATAGCTTGGAACAACAAGGGATTATTTCTAAAATTGATACACCTACAGATTTTGTAAGTTCTTTGGTAATTGCAATTAAACCAAATGGTTCACTTAGAGTATGTCTGGATCCTCAATACTTAAATACTCAGATTATGAGAGAACAAATAATGCTACCTAAATTGGAAGAAATTACTTGCAAATTAAAAGGAAGTAAAGTATTTAGCACGTTAGATGCAAATAAAGGTTTTTATATGGTCAAATTATGTGAAAACAGTAAACAACTGACTACATTTAATACACCTTATGGTAGGTTTTGTTTCAATAGATTACCGTTTGGTCTGTGTTCGAGTCCAGAAGTGTTTCAAAGAATTTATGCAAATATTTTTAATATGGAGGGAGTCTGTACATTTATCGACGATTTGTTGATTTACGCTAAAACAGAGGAGGAAAGTAACAGAATATTGGAAAAAGTACTACAAAGAGCTAGAGAACACGGTGTAAAATTTAATGTTGAAAAATGTAAAATAAATCAAAAAGAAGTGAAGTACTTAGGACATGTTTTGACTAAAGAAGGTTTAAAAATAGATAGAGAGAGAGTAGAAGCAATAAAGAAGATGCCAGAACCAAAAAATCAAAAAGAAGTACTAAGGTTTCTAGGTATGATAAACTATATTTCAAAGTTTGTTCCTAACATATCTGAAATAACTGCTCCACTTAGAGAGTTAATTAAAAAGAATGTGTTATTTGTATGGGAGGTTAGGCAAAAAGAAGCTTACAACTTGATAATTAAATTAATTAGTGAACCTCCTGTATTAGCATATTTTGACATAAATAAGAAAATAAATTTAAGTGTGGATGCAAGCAAAGAAGGATTAGGTGCTGTTATTATGCAAGAAGGTCAACCAATAGCGTATGGATCTAGAGCAATGACAGATACAGAGAAAGATTACAGTCAAATAGAAAAAGAAAGCTTAGCTATTTTGTATGGATGCACTAAATTCAATCAATTTTTGTATGGTCAACGGTTTCAAGTTGAAACAGATCATAAACCGCTGGTATCCATTTTTTCAAAGCCTCTGAATAAAAGCCCAATTAGATTACAACGGATTAGAACTGCTTTACAACACTATCAGTTTGATTTAGAGTATAAGCCAGGAAAGGAGTTACTAATAGCCGATCATTTAAGTAGATCCTATCTAAATAATACAGAGAAGTCTTATGAATTAGATCTTGAAACTCATGTTGGTACAGTTGTGAATAGTTACCATATTACAGATGCAAAAATGAGTCAATTGAAGAATGAAACAAAGAAAGATATGGAATTACAGTTAGTATTACATTGCATTAGAAATGGATGGTCAGAAAATAAATCATTAGTACAAAGTGAAGCAAAAGTTTATTATAGCTATAGAGATGAGTTAGGAGAATGTGATGGCTTGATTCTTAAAAATAATCAGATTGTAATACCTAAAAGTATGCGGAAAGAAATTCTGAATAATATTCACTATGCTCATTTAGGCATAGAAAAGTGTAAAGCATTAGCTAGGAAGACTTTATTTTGGCCTAACATGTGTAAGGAGATAGAAGATTTAATAAAAAATTGCGATATGTGTAAAAGTTATCAAAACAACAATAGAAATGAACCCATAATTAATAAAGAAATAGCTGAAGGGCCATGGCAGATTCTATCAGCTGACATATTTTTTCTTTTTGGAAAACCTTATATTTTGTTAGTAGATTCATTCAGTAAGTTTGTGGAAGTAAAACAGTTAGAAGATTTGTATGCAAAAACTGTAATGGATCAATTAAAAGAAATTTTGTCTAGAAATGGTATACCTAACATAATTTACACAGATTCAGGAAGTCAGTTCACAAGCATAGAATTCAAAAATTTTGTTAAAATGTGGAACTTTGAACATAAAATTGTAAGTCCCAAACATCATCAAGCTAATGGTTTGGCGGAAAGACATATTCAAACAGTTAAAAAGTTGTTAAAAAAGTTGATTTATGATAATAAAGATATTCACTTAGGATTGCTTATGTATAGAAATACACCTATAGAAAGTAAAAGTAATAAGTCTCCATCTGAGTTGATGTTTAATAGACAAGTGAAACATATTCTGCCAAATATAAATACAAATAAAATGTATAATGAACAGATTCGAGATAAATACAGAGATACTTTGATTAAAAAACAAATGTTACAAGAAGAATATTATAATAGAGGTAGTAGAAAGTTGTCAGAATTAAAGGAAGGTCAGGTAGTTAAAATACAGGATGAGTCGAATAGAAAATCGCATGAAAGTGGTATAGTAATAAGAAAAAGTTGTAATCCAAGATCCTACTATGTAAAAAAGGAAAATGGAGAGGTAATAATGAGAAATAGAAAGATGTTAATAGAAGGAGGTAAATATAGGGAGAAAAATGACAGTGATTATGTGATTGATGAAGAGCTAATTGATAGGAACATAGAGTTTAATCGAAATAATAATGTAACAGAAAGAGAAAAGATAAATGTAAATCCCAATAATATTGTAAGCGAAGGTGAGAGTAGAAATGTAAACCCAAATAATGTTGTAACGGACAAAGAGATTGTAAAAACTAGAAGTAGTAGAATTGTAAAACGCCCTGCTTATTTAAGTGATTATGTTAAGTAAAAAATTAATGTTGAATAGTAAAGTAGAATTAAAAATTTGTTTATAAGAAGGGGAGGATGTTGTATATTGTGTAGGCATAGCCTTATATTAGAAACAGGTTCATGTGTCAATGCCTTAATTATAGATGATTGTCTGTGAACACATCCCACTCTTCTCTCTCTGGTCAACTGGAACATGAACAAGATTGTATCCGATGTAAGTCTTTTTATATTAAATAATAAATGGAGATTATCCGCTATCACATTGTATCATTACAATACAACAAGGACATAATTAAATCATTTTGTATCAATTTACATGTTGTGTAAAAGTAGCAGTGTTAATCGAATTATGTTGCTGACTGTACAAAGGCGGACTTAATGCCTTAGGCATTCTCTACCAGTCAACCAAGGGTGGTGAAGAGATTGATGGCAGGTGCTCAGTTTGAGAGGAAAAATTATAAAAAGAACACTAAAAATATAGTAATCGCTTTATATTTGATTGCCGAAAATTATCTATAGAATTATGATAGCTCACCCCTTGCACTGCAGCCGCATCAGAAGCCAGTCTGGCTGATAAGGAACCGACTCCGTTTTTCGGGTCGTCAAACCAACCAATCTCTTGATTCAACATGGATTTAAATGCAGCCACCCTATAACAAAAAAATATGCGGTCCAGTACGGAACCCGGACACATAAAAGCAAAGTCCACCAACTGAGTTCTGAATGTGGCTTCTGATTGGTCGTTAAAATTCTATAGAAGCCATTGTCTACAAAATCCACCAATTGAGTTTGAAACAACGTCCGATTGGTTGTTAAACTCTCATAGTGCTTTTGCACAAAATTGCAACTCTGAAGGTGGAATTAGATCCGCGCGATCCGTGGTAGATTTTGCCAAGAAATGATTATACGCAGTAATATATAAGTCAATGATTATAGCACATACAGTTTCAGAAAAAGTTCGGCTTTGCTGACCATCGTCCCCACGGAGCAAATACAAAGAGGAGATGTTGTAATTAGATATCCCTATGAAACAACGCGTGACAGTTTGCGGGGTGACGGGGTGTTAGATCCCGCCCACTTCTTTAATTTCCATCTACCGGTCAATAGCCAAACTATTTGCTCGTTCTTTCAATTTTACTTTGTAGTTACGTAACTATCTCACACTAGATGTCACTAAGTACAGGATGCAACAGGGTCGTATTCAGAATATGTTTACAAAATGTGATTATTGAAATATGTTAGTAGCTCTACCTACTGAGCTCTACGTGCCTAAATATTTTTAGTTCCCATGGCACCAAGTGACGCCATCTAATGTCGGGTAGAATTATGTTCGTAAAATAGGAACGTTTACAAAGTTGTGCACAGGACGAACGCCAACAATACACTGACTAAGGTCACGCCTACATGATGACGTCAGGGCCTAGTTGAGAATCACAGTGGTGCGCAGTTGCTCAGGCCGTCTCTCTTTGCTCCGTGGTCGTCCCTTCCAGTCATCACATACCTAGGTATGTGACAGTTTCCGTCTAGAACTAATAACCTCCATACATCGTACGCCTTCTTGTAAAAAGTTGAATATAAGTACCTTAGTCTAGCCGTCAGCCGAACTCCAGTCAAGTTGAATATAAATAATTGAAAGAAGATGCCAATACCAGTGTAGACTCCTACACCAAGGAACAAAATTGCGATGATATTCGTCTGGCTACGCACCCAGTCATCGTCGGGACTTTCCAAGAACTACAAATAAAATGTTCATTTAATTACATACCACCACATAGACTTGGCCGCACCCAATAACCAGCTGTCACCAGTTTTGGCATACTGGAGATAGAACAACCTATCTATCTATGGTTTTAACATCCCAATAATCTAAGACAGATAAAAAAAACCGGTCAAGAGCGAGTCGGACTCGCGCACCGAGAGTTCCGTTTCGATTTCTGAAAAAGTGTGCTATACAGAGACATCGTTTTATTTTTCCTGTAATCTTTACAGAAACTTCTATCACATAGAATCCTTTCAGATTTTTCTCTATGCAAACTTCGGAGTTAAGGGGGAGGGGAACGGTATTTTTTTTTTACATTTTTCATCAAAAGTGGAAAACTATGGGGCCTATTTGAGAATGTGTAAACAGCGTTCTTTCATAAGATACCCCACATGCCCTAGTAGCCCCACTTCGAAATTTTAAGACCCCCTTTCAGTCCCTGTTGCAGAAAAATTTATAAATATTTTTATTCCTTTCTTATTTGCAAAATAGATAGGCAAATGTCATCTAAAATTGTTCCAAATTTCAAGTTGAGAGCATTAGTAGTTCTTGAGATACTCAGCTGTGACAGACAGATAGACTGAGTCGCACCATAAGGGTTCCTTTTTTAACATTTTGGTACGGAACCCTAAAAAGAACAACAAGGAACGCAAGGACAGATAGAATTATGTTGTCTATCATCAGTAGCGATCTGTCTTTTACTGACAGTAGTTTATTGGGTTCGGCCGTTAGAGTACCTATGGTCGGACTTTTAACTGGCTGCAGTAAAATGACACTTCTACTGTCATTTCTACTGTCATTTCGCTATGAAATAGGAACATTTTTTAACCAAATGACAGTTAAGAAATGTCATTTTACTGCAGCAAATTAAAAGTCCGAGCATAGGTACATTTGTAAGGCAGCACATGCTGATGTTACAAACTTACAATATGTCAATTCTCATTTAAAACGAACGCAAACGAAGTTTTAAACGTGATCATACCCCGTAGTAAACCTAACAAAGCAGTTTACAGCCCCAGATACCTAGCGTTAATTATGTGGAAACTGGACCAGTAAAGTCGATACGGGTAGTCTGGAGCTCGAAAGTCTGATAATCAGTCTTACTAAGGGGTATCGTGTTACCCAGTAACTGGGTTGTGTTATTGTGTAGGTCAGTTAGGCAGTTGTTCTATGAAACATACTGTTGTGAGGAAAAAGCTAGGCCGATGATGATGATTGCATTATTAGAGTTCTGAAGCTAGTCCCCTTTTATGGATTGATGGCGATCATTGGGATGGTTTTAATGCTATAAAAATCCCACGTACCCCGTAAGTCTCTCCGAAGAGAATAGCGAACGTCGGGAAGGAGGAGCCGACAGCTATCGCAGCTAGCACGCCGGCTACCATGTACCACTTCTCCGGCTCACACAACTTCATGATCTCCCAGGTCGTCGGCTTTAACTCCACTTCTTCTTTATTTTCTGGTAAAGATTCGTCTGACGAGGCTGAACTTGACGATGAAGTGCTTTTTACAGATTCTATAGATTTCATCTTCTTCAGCTTTTGTCTCACATCTGTAATCAGGAAAATGCTAGAAAATTATATATCAAGAATGATTACTTACTATCCGAGGATAGCGAGTACCTATACTGATGTGCAACATAAACAAGTCCTTGTTTGAAGGTGAGGCATCTCAATTCTTATACCAAAGAAAGACAGGAGTGGTCGAATTTTTATGACTACTGTTTTAAAAGATCCTCGCTTGCAGATGACGACGGTGCGTCAGTCTTGTTTAGACTGACTGCGTCTTAATGGATCTATGCACCTGGATTTGTTTTGCGTGCGGCTTCAACTTACATCCATCTTTCTTGTAATATCTTTTGTTAATCACTTTTCAATTGAACCCACGAAAATGGCATGAATACACGACAAGTTTATTCCTGTACAGTCCGCGAGGCCTAAACTGAGCTTTGCATTTGTGTGAGTGATCACCAAAGAAGACGCACCACACCTCAGGCCAATTGCCAAAAAGCATTATAAACCGCAAAGGACGCGTCGTGCTCTAGGCCGACGTCACACCTACACTATCTATGTGCACTCACACAAATGCAAAGCTCAGCTTAGGCCTCGCGGACTGTACCCACTATAAGTAGCCAGAAGCGTTTAGCAACAGACATGAAGTAGAAAAATGTAAATCAGAAAGTCTTACGTTTTGTTTCGTCTGCAGGTTTGGCTTGGAGATCGCCAGTGACTTCACCTGTCTCTACTTGATTCTCCTGATTGAGGAGGTAAAACCGTCCTTTCTTAGCCATTAGTTCTGAGTGCGTGCCCTCTTCAACCACCTCCCCACGGTCCATAAATACTATGCGGTTCGCATTCAGCACCGTTGATAACCTATAACATTATTGATTATGGAGTTAGGGGCCTTGAACACGATAAGAAAGTCACCGGGCCTACGCAAGAATTCGTGTCGTTTTTACACACGAACTGTATACAAGAAAAATCTTGTCTGCTCTAGACACGATCGACGAGATCAAGTTTTTTTCTTCAAAACATGATTCTTTTCTTCTCTCACTGAAAATCGAAAATTAATTACAGATTTGACTGTGCAGCTTATCCACGGAGCAAATACAATACAGATTACCCTATGAAACAACGCGTGACAATTTGCGGGGTGAGGGGTGTTAGATCCCGCCCACTTCTTTATTTTCCATCTACCGGTCAATAGCCAAACTATTTGCTCGTTCCGTCATTTTACTTTGTAGTTACGTAACTATCTAACACTAGACGTCACTAAGTGCAGGATGCAACAGAGCGAGCGAGCTCTACGTGCCTAAATATTTTTAGTTCCCATGGCACCAAGTGTCGCCATCTAATGTCGGTTAGAATTATGTTTGGAAAATAGGAACGTTTACAAAGTTGTGCACAGGACGAACGCCTACATGATGACGTCAGGGCCTAGTTGAGAATCACAGTGGTGCGCAGTTGCTTAAGCCGTCTCCTTTTTGTATTTGCTCCGTGAGCTTACCATATCCTACGCACGACTGCCCGAAAACAATATTATCGTGTATACATTTATAGTAGACAAATCAAGTTATCGTGTCTAGGTCCGACAAAATTCTTGTCATGTAGCTAGCTACATGTTAAAAAAATAAAAATCTTTATTTTATACAAAAAAAAAACCTTCAACAATTGGTCAATTGGTCTTGTCTGCTGCAGACACGGTGAATTTCTTAGAGTATAAGTACAACCGCCTTACCTATAATATATTTAATATATTACATAATAGTTTTAATAAAGAGGGGCTTGTGGCTAAGTAATAACAGCTCACGGGTCGATCGATCAGGTTAAGCTACGCTTGCCGGTGTTGTTCCTTGTATGGGTGACCATCTTTACATACCAAGACGCCTCCGTGCCTAGGAAAGCACGTTAAACCGTTGGTCCCAGCTGTCATCTTTGCCGGTCGTTACGGGTCGTCAGAAGTCCGAAAGTCTGACAACCAGTCTTATCAATTAGTATCGTATAACCAGTAACTGGATTATAAAGGTCAGATAGACAGTCGCTCCATGTAAAATACTGATATTCAGCTGCATTTAGTTAGACTGGAACCAGACCCTAACATAGTTGGGAAAAGCCTAGGCAGATGATGAGAGTTAAGGTCCGCTGCACGCAGCCGGAGTAACTGGTAATTTCAAATAAAAACAGAATGAATGTTGTTGCTCCGACGAAGTCATACTTTTGACAGTACAACTAAACTCAGCCTATACATAGAAGTCTATTGCTGGAAATAGATTTCTTCCTAATTTCGCCACAACATTTTCTGCATTAAATCAAGAAAAATCGTACTGCAGCTTCTGAATTGATCGGGCACTAGATCATAAATAAAATTATTTCGAAGTGAAGGCCCATTACTTTCATATGTACCTGTGGCTCACCATAACGGTGGTCCTTCCAGCCGCCGCCGAGTCCAAAGCCTTCTGTACCTTGGCCTCGCTCGACGGATCAAGAGCCGAAGTGGCCTCATCAAGGAGCAGGATCTTAGGCTTCCTTACCAGGGCCCTCGCTATAGCAATACGTTGCTTTTGCCCTCCGGATAGCTGGGCACCTCTCTCGCCCATCATGGTGTCGTATCCCTGTTTATAGAACCAGTTAATAGTAAACGCACATCGGGCCGCAGCGATTCACATTTCAATAACACCATTAGTATGTGCGATGGTCCGATGGTTCATAGAAAATGCACGCAAGGGATGTAGGAAGATTATTCAATGCGACACGACGCGGCCCGCCCAATAAGGATGATGACAAGTTTTTTTTTTGTCCGCGATGTAGATTATTTAAAAATATTGGACACGTATTTCTTCTTTTTTTACGTAAATAGGTAATTATTCAAAATATGTTTCATAATAAACCTCCAACCATCCCGTTTAAGTTATATGGCGACCTCTTTATAACACTAATATAACAAAAAGGTCGCATAGACTTTTCCTTGAGACCATGCATGACGCCCCGGCCATTTTTAGTCGAATTAAGGTTTCCACATTATACGACGTCGTATAAGTTAGTCCTGAAAACGTTTACTCAACTTTATAACAACACATTACAGTCACGCGACTGTAACATCGTAAGATGAACATCTATTAACTTAATAGTAATCTAAATAGGTATGTACCACTATTATTATAACCGTTTTATAGCATGAAGTCTTATAAGACTGGAATTATACAACGTTGCAACAACGTTTTGCTTGTTGTTAATAGATCGGATGGAATAGGGTGTTTAAATTATACAAAGTGTTTGCTTGTTGTTAATAGATCGGATGGAATAGGGTGTTTAAATTATACAACGTTTTTGCTTGTTGTTAATAGATCTGATGGAATAAGGTGTTTAAATTATACAACGTTTTTGCTTGCTGTTAATAGATCGGATGGAATAGGGTGTTTAAATTATACAACGTTTTTGCTTGTTGTTAATAGATCGGATGGAATAGGGTGTTTAAATTATACAACGTTTTTGCTTGTTGTTAATAGATCGGATGGAATAGGGTGTTTAAATTATACAACGTTTTTGCTTGTTGTTAATAGAACGGATGGAATAGGGTGTTTAAATTATACAATGTTTTTGCTTGTTGTTAATAGATCTGATGGAATAGGGTGTTTAAATTATACAACGTTTTTGCTTGTTGTTAATAGATCGGATGGAATAGGGTGTTTAAATTATACAACGTTTTTGCTTGTTGTTAATAGATCGGATGGAATAGGGTGTTTAAATTATACATACAACGTTTTTGCTTGTTGTTAATAGATCTGATGGAATAAGGTGTTAAAATTATTATGTAGTGCTATCAAATATAAAAAAAAATTGAGCTCTTACATACATCAGGGAGTTGTTTGATGAAGTCATGGCAATGGCCCGCCTTTGCGGCTGCAATGATATCTTCATCCTTAGCAGCTGGGTTACTCAATCTAGAATAATAAAAGGTACTTTTATTAGATATAAAATTTAATCAACGAAAGCCTTTTACTTGAATTTAATTTGTGGAGGAAATCGAATCTTGGATATTATATGACATGACCCCAGCGTGTAGAGAGAACTCCTCAACCAGACGACAAGCCGTGAGTGAACTTAACCGGTTGAATCCTCATGCAAAGTGATGTAAATTGATTGCTTTTATGCACTTATAAAATGCACCATAATTTATTTTCCTAATTTTGTTTCAAATCTCGGCTTAATTAAATCTCAATTTTTCCCTATTAACTCGAACTTAACTTAAATCTTATTAAGCATGTCATGCACTTACCAACAGCTAACTTTCGAGCTTTATCAGCAGATTTAGAGATTTGATTTGTCAGAAAATTAGATTTGAGTCAACCGCCGCACCCACGGTGGAACCATAGTTTCGAATTTAGTCCGTGTCATCGCAACAATCAAGTTCATTTTCGTGACTGACTTATATCCCCCTCACTTCCATGCAGCTGACTATTTTTTTTGGGTTGAAGATGTTCCCCAAAACCGCACCATGTGGTTTTGGCGCGGTATGAAATTGCTTTTGTTTTTTTTACAACTTTGACATGCTGAACTTTGGACTACCCCCCGTGGGTGCGGCGGCTGACTATCTCATTCGTGATTAGTGAATATTAATTCGGTATAAAATTGGTCGCAAACATCGAGCAGTACCTCCCCTACTATTAACAATTTTATTCAGCTATTAGCTGTTGCACACGGCTTCGCCCGCGTGGATGTCGGAAATATCGCACGCGAACGTAGTACCGGGATTAGTTCACAATTGCATGGGTTTTAATTTTTTTGCGCGGAAAGATAATTATTGTCTCAAATTAAAGTAGATTAAGCCAGTGAAAGTCCCGTCAAAACCAGTCCAGCCGTTTCGGAGATTAGGCGGAACAAACAAACACAGACAAAATAAAAAATTGTTATAAGTACCGTATATTTATTTTAATTATATTTTATTTCAGACTAGGTTGTCCATAGAGTGTTAGTAATACGTACACTGAAACTTAAGAACTATTAAAACCTTAAATAATATGAAAAAAGAAATTAAAATTTTGACAGGACAACGTCTGGCGGGTCAGCTAGTGCTACAAAACGTTCCGCCGCTATAGCGACATTAACTAAAGACACAGGTAGGGCTAGTGGCCACGGCCAGTAGTCATAAAAATTATAATAAGATAAAACCCTACTAATCACACTAATATTATAAAGGCAAAAGTTTGTGAGTGTGTGTGTGTGTCTGCGCGATTTGGATGAAATTTGGTATGTACATAGCTTATACCCTGGATTAACACATATACTACTTTTTATCACGGTCTACGCGGGAGAAACCGCGGGGCGCAGCTAGTAATATTATAAATGTGAAAGTTTGTGAAGATGTTTGGATGTTTGTTACTCAATCAAGCAAAAACGGCTGAATGGATTTGGATGAAATTTGGCACACAGATAGTTTATAATCTGGATTAACACACAGGATTTTAGGTAGTAGGTTCCCGTGGGATAATTGCCGACATCCACGTGGGCGAAGCCAGCCAACTGTGAGTAGCGTCATGAATTATTTTATTGCAAAACCCCCACAAAAACTCGAGTGGCGTGACCTCTTTTCTCGTGCGCTTTTATAATTCATCACTGCGCTATAGCTTGCTTCAAGATGCTGTTTTAGAAAATTGTAAATAAATCAATAAATTAATGTGTGTTCCTCTTATTCCTTGTATGAGCCTTGTTAGTCGAGTTAAATGATTTGAATTTGAATAAATGATAGATAACGTTTAATAAAATTAAAATATCTTTAAAAAAACGAAAACGCGGAACCGTATACGTGTGTCAAATTAATGTCGTCATTGCAGCGGCACGTTGTATACATACATAAAAGCTGTTATTTTGACATTACAAACAGCCACTTTACTTATTTGTATAGATTTAAAGATGATTACCTAATATTATCTCTGATAGTTCCAGCAAAAAGAACGGGTTCTTGTCCAACCACCGCGATATGGTTCCTGTAGTGTCTGACGTTCATGTTCCTCAAGTCATAGCCAGAGGCCATCACCTTCCCCGATTCAGGGTCGTACATCCTCTGGATGAGTTGCAGCACGGTTGACTTGCCGCAACCACTCGAACCCACCAGCGCCACCGTCTCGTTGGCATTTATCTTCAGATTTAGCCCGTTTAATACCTTGGACAAAATGTTTGGTCAAAAAAGGTTAGGGTTCAATATTTATAAGTAGGTAACTGGCAATGATGCGGATGATTCCCGTCTTTGGTACACCGTCTAAATATTCATCAAATCAAATCATGCCATTCAAAAAAGATGATCACAATCTGTGAAGTTATACCTGTACGTTACTACGAGCTGGGTATCTAAAGTGCACATCCTTAAATTCAATGTCCCCATCGAGTCGAGGTTTTTCACCCTCAGTGGAAAATACGTCTATGACTGGCTTTCGGTCAATGACTGCATATACTGCAGCAGCAGATGCTCGGGCTACCGCAATAGCTTCCATGTGAGGAGCAGTAAGTCCCACGTTTTGAGCTCCTTGTAACACACTGAAGAATACCTGAAAGCAAGGTTTGAAAATTATAATGTTAGCATTTTTATAAAGAATTATTAAGATAGAGCTAGAGAATACAGATATCTAGATGAATGGGAAGATTGTACTAGTAGTGGAATCATCTTGGTACTAGCAGAGCAGATCTGACTAGTGCGGTTATAATAGCTAATTAGCAGTATCTTGTTTGATTACTATTATTAATGAAGACGACAAGACAATTAAAACCAAGGAGACTTACAATCATTAGTACAGCTGGCGTATATAAAGGGTTTTCTTCGTGTCTGCTTTCTAAGATGAGAGCGACTCCGTACCAAAATGCTAGCGCATATGTAGCGTAAATGATGAACCACATAACCCCGCTGCCTATGCCTGCGAACACACCTTTCTTCATGCCCATCTTCTTAGCTGGTTCCAAGCGACGTGCGTATCTGGAAAATAATAAAGCTTTTCGGGTGTTGCTGGGGCTTCCGCGGTTCTGTAGTGCGTCGGGTATGTTTGCCGAGGCAGGCATAGATAGTTTTGAGGCTATAATGCGCAAAAGGACGGCATCCCTAATGCGTAGAATACGTGGAAGCTCCAACAGCATCCTGAAGGTCATTGTGGAGAGGCCAGACTGCCCTTTTCTGATGCACTGGTCCCGTAGACATAGCTGCGGGCCCGGTGCTGATGAAAGATATTTAAATTAATGTTTTATGGGTCATGTTTTTGTTTATTTTTATTTTTATTGTTATTTATTTTATGTTTGATTGTCATTTTAATTCATTGCCTACTAACATAGTTTATAAGCTCCTATTGTTACTAACCATAATGGATCATGTTATCTGACAAATAAATGAATGAATGAATGAATGAATGAAAATAATAGGGGTTAAAATATGAAATTGCCGTTTTATTGTATAAGGTATTTCGAATTGACATAGAACCTTCATGGTTTGAGATTTTTGAGTGAAACTTTTTTCACATGGTACCTATGAAGTTCTTCTTTTAAAAATGTACAACATTCGATTATCGACTTTCAGTTGTTTTTTTATTCAGTTTAGACAAGAAAAATGGATACTTACTTCGAAAATTCGAGTTATTTTTGAATACGAGTTCCGATGCGGAACTTAAACGCGGCAGAAACAGCTCGCAATATCAATGTTGCGTTTGGAGAGGGGACTGCTAATGAACGCACCGTGCGATTTTGGTTTAAACGTTTTAATGATGGAAACTTTGATTTGAAGAACGAACCACGTGGAAGACCGCCCACACAGGTGAATAACAATGAATTGAAAGAGATGGTGGAAACTCTACAGGAACTGCAATTAGAAACCATTCGTACCCTCCGTATTCGCCAGACCTTGCTCCAACCAACTACCATTTTTTTCGTGATTTGGACAATTTTCTACGTGATAAAAAGTTTTCTTCTCAGGACGCAATACAAACTGCTTTCACACAGTTTGTCGAATCTAGATCACGAGATTTCTATCGCAAAGACATAAATGACCTTCCTATTAGATGGCAGCAATGTATAGATAATAATGGTAATTATTTTGATTAAATATTTATGTTAAATAAAAAAAAAAACGAATTTCATTTTTTCGGTACGAATCGGCAATTTCATACTTTAACCCCTAATATTAGGTCTTTACCTATGAAATTGCCGTTCTGCAGTACTGGCCATTTCAAATCAAAATAATTTTTGTTTGGCTAAGAATTCTAATTTCAAATTAATTTTATTTTAAAAACATGGATTTTTTTTTCCAAAAGTAGTCATTTGTTTATTGATTAGTGTTACATTTTCATCGCATTTCAATCTTTTTCGTCATCATGGATACGTTAAAAATTCGAGTAATTATGGAATATGAGTACCGTCGTGGCAGCAACGCGGCACAAGCGGCACGCAACATCAACGACGTTTACGGAGCTAACACTACAAACCAACGCACCACCTGTTATTGGTTTGCTCGCTTCCGTTCTGGAAATTTCGACCTGAAAAATGAACCTCGCGGTCGTCCGAAGACTTTGGTCGACAATTACGAATTAAAGGCGATTATGGAAGCTGATGATACACAATCTACGGCTGAATTAGCAGCAGCTTTCGACGTTAGCGTCAAAACAATATTGGTCCATTTGCGTCAAATTGGCAAGGTAAAAAAGCTTGACAAATGGGTGCCCCACGAACTCAATGATCGCCAGCGCGAAGTACGCGTCGAGACGTGCCTTGCACTGCTCAACAGACACACAAATGAAGGAATTTTGAACCGCATTGTTACCTGCGATGAAAAATGGATTCTGTTTGATAACCGCAAGCGCTCAGCAAGTTGGTTGGATCCTGGTTCAGCACCTAAACAATGCCCTAAACGAAAACTTACCCCTAGAAAAGTGATGGTCACTGTTTGGTGGTCTAGCGCCGGTGTGATTCATCACAGCTTCTTACCAAACGGGGTGAGCATTACTGCAGATGTGTACTGTGAAGAACTGAACACAATGATGGAGAAGCTGGCACATCTCCAACCAGCATTGGTCAATCGCTCGTCTCCGCTGCTCCTGCACGACAACGCGCGACCTCATACTGCACAGCAGACGGTCTCCAAGTTGCAAGAACTGGGGTTGAAAGCTCTCCGTCATCCGCCCTACTCACCAGACCTTGCGCCTACAGACTACTACTTTTTCCAGAATTTGGATAACTTCTTGGCGGGAAAAAAATTCAATACCCGAGAGGCAGTACAAAATGCCTTTGAAGAATTTGTTGCCTCCCGACCAGCTGATTTCTTTAAGAAGGGCAAATCAATAAACTGCCACTGCGTTGGCAAAGATGCATTGATTGCATGGGTGATTACTTCGATTAATACAAATAAAAAATACATGAAAAAAATTCGTTTAAATTTTTTCATACAAAACGGCAATTTCATAGGTAAAGACCTACATATTATAATAAGGGGCAGACACGATACTTTTAGGATCGACTATCGACGATTTTTAGCATCGATCGGCAATCGAAAGCAAAGTAGCAAAGAGTCACCAATTTGTCGATTGGCGATGCTAAAAGTATCGCATCTATCTTTTTATATTATACTAGTAACCCTGCTTCGCCCGGTTTTCACTACCTGACAAAATATTGAGAATTCTTTATTATTTATGTTAGTTTAAGATTAATTTCGGAATAAATTTATCTAAGCGATGGTGAAAACCGCATCACAATCCGTTGCGTAGTTTTGAAGAACAACTCAGTCACATAGACAAACCCGAAAATCGAAAAGTGACTTTAATTTATATAGAATGTCTACATTTATGGCTCTAAATCTCTGGTGCAGTGTCCTCTTCGTCGGCGATCATTTCGCAAGAGTCGTTGATGGTACAAAAAAATTCGGTAATACCTGTCAATCTCTTTTGTTTGTCCACCAAAGGCGACTACTGTTCTTATTGCAGACAGTACTTCTTCTGCGATAACGCCTGCTATGCTGTACGCTTTTAATTCTTGAGATGTCAATGACGATTGCACCTAGAACAAACAATGCAACTAGAGCAAACATAAACAACTAAGTGCAACTAGAGTTTCCATTTTCATTTCCCGAAACACTTAAGCTGAAATCTTAATTAAAAATTGGCCGGAATTTTTGTATTCTCGTTCATTCTCATGGCATCATTGTATTTGTTTTCACACACTTATAATGTGAAATAGTTTCAATTTCAATAAAAAGTTTACACATCATCGTTCTCCTGCTCATAAACCAATCTATTTGGCGTCGGCGCAACATGACAATTTTTTCCGTACTTCTCTATTAATCGTCATCTCGGTACTCACTCCCTTTCTAGCCATTATCATCTTTCACACAGTCCATCCATCGTTTCTTTGTCTTCCCCTACTCTTATAGTCATCGACATTCATACTCAAAAGACCATTTCAGACAGCAATCTACATGGTCTTCACATGATCTGACTAAGATTATGTCTGGACTTTAAAAGAGACTGTGCCCTCTGAGTTTGTTTCGGCCTTTCTTCTCAGAGTACTCAGATAGGAAACGCCGATCTCAATTAGTTTTAGAAAAACCGGTCAAGAGCGAGTCGGACTCGCGCACCGAGGGTTCCGTTCCGATTTCTGAAAAAGTGTGCTAATTAGAGACATCGTTTTATTTTTCCTGTAATCTTTACATAAACTTCTATCACATAGAATAATTTCAGATTTTTCGCTTTGCAAACTTCGGAGATAAGGGGGGGAACGGTATTTTTTTTAACATTTTACATGAAAAGTCGAAAACTATGCGGCCTAAAAAAAAAATAAAAAATAGTTTGAGAATGTGCAAACAGCGCTCTTTCATATGATACCCCACATGCCCTAGTAGCCCCACTTTAAATTTTTAAGACCCCCTTTCAGTCCCAGTTGCAAAAAAAATATAATTATTTTTATCTTTTCTTATTTGCAAAATAGTTGGGTAAACGTCATCTAAAACTATTCTAAATTTCAAGTTGATAGCATTAGTAGTTCTTGAGATATCCAGCTGTGACAGACAGACCGGCAGACAGACTGAGTCACACCATAAGGGTTCCTTTTTAACCGACTTCAAAAAAAGGAGGAGGTTCTCAATTCGGTTGTATGTTTTTTTTTTTTTTTTTTTGTATGTTTGTTACCTCAGTACTCCGTCATTTATGAACCGATTCGGAAAATTCTTTTTTTACTTGAAAGGGTATACTTCCAGATTGGTCCCATTTTTATCAAAATTCAGTTCTGATGATGGGATCCATGAGGAATCGAGGGAACTCCTCAAATATTATAGGCATACATATAGCTATTTTGGTATTTTCATCAATAAATCAAGCGTTTGCATTCAGAAAGTATCATCTGGTGAAGTGGAACTGAGGAAGAAGACCACAGAAAGCCACGGGAACTCCTCAACGATGATAAGTATTTCACGGGTGGCGATAAGATATCTCGATTACCTAATAGTTAAGTGACTATGGCGAAGCTTTAAATAAATGGTTCTGATGAAAGTGGTACCATCGAACCGATCTGATGAAGGAGCCGGAAGGTAGGCATCGGAACTCAGTAATAAAACAATGTATCCTAGCCGTGTTTGGGCTTATCGGAATTGTCATGAGGTGCACTCTAGCTATAAATGATTTAATGCTTACTATATGGCGCTTCAAATTGCGCTAGTTACTTGAGTTGTTTTAGTCTATGTGGATGATGCTCCTCTAATTTATATTGCAGAGTAGTATTCACATTTGTGTGGGGTAGGCACCACTAAAAAGTGAAAAATAAAAACTTTTTACAAAAAAAAAAAAACAACCGACTTCCCAAAAAACACTACAAAGTGAAATAAAAAACCAAAGACACCGACTTCCGAAATTAGTTATTTTTCACTTTGTAGTGTTTTTTTGGAAGTCGGTTGTTTTTTTTTGTAAAAAGTTTTTTTACCATTTTGGTACGGAACCCTAAAAACCATGATTGACGTGTAAAAGTGTTTGTACAAACCTACTTATAGAAAATAAATCATAAATACTAGCTGCGCCCCGCGGTTTCACCCGCGCAGACCAGGATTAAAAGTAGCCTATGTGTCAATCCAGGGTATAAGCTATCTATATACCAAATTTAATTCAAATTGGTCCAACCGTTTGAGTGTGAAGAAGTAACAAGCATACAAACAAACACACACACACACAAACTTTCGCCTTTATAATATTAGTGTGAATTATAAATAGTTTCACAGCTTCGAGTATGGTTACGATCCTGGGCAGTGAGATTTTACCAACCTTAGCAACAACAGCCGTGGTGGCTATCACAACCGGTGTACACGATAGGATCACGAGAGTAAGCTCCCAGCCGTAAACAAAGGCGATGATCACTGATATGACGAACGACATCACCAGGTAAAGGAAGATGGGCACTTTCTCCGCGATCCCTTCGCGAAACTTCTCGATGTCACTTAAAAAAAAATGGAGTTAGATTAACATCATAATATATAACACTAGCTTTTGCCCGCGGCTTCGCCCGCGTGAGTGTCGGAAAATATGCCACAGGAACAAAAATATTGAGATAGCTTCTGCCCGCGACTTCTTCCGCGTAAAATTTCATGTTCCCTCAACCCACCCCGTCGCATCGCATTGCCTTCCCGCGCTATTACTTCGTTTTCGCTTAGCGTTCCTTCTCACTTTTTTTTGCTCGGCACTTAAGAGTTCTAGTGTGATGTTAAATACGCCTATAGCCTTCCTTAAGAATTGGGCTATGAAATGCAAAAATAATTATTAAAGTCTGACTGGTAGTTCCAGAGATTAGCGCGTTCAAACAAATAAAAAAAAGCGTGTGTGTCAGCTCCGTCGCACGACTGGAGTTTACTCCTGTTTTTTGTGTCGTTCCAAGTTTCCGACTTTCTATTTTTCAGTAATTTCTGTCGGGCTGGCTTTCTTTAATGAATCAGTGCTATACAAAAAGCAACTTTAAGGTGGAAAGGCACTGCTCCCTCCTCCCTCTAATTTCCCTTTCACACCTCCTCTCTCCCTGACCCCTCCCCTTCCCACCCTCTCACCCTCCCCCTCACTGCACCCTTTCACACCCCTCACCCTCTCCATCCCCCTATCCCTATCACCCTCTCACCACATCCCATTCCCGCTAACCTCCCCTCCCCCTCACACCTCTTCCCCTCCCCCTTTTCCCTTCTCCACACCCTCCCCCTCACTATGCTCTCCTATCCCTCGTCCTCCCATCATCCTCCCCCTCAGCCTCCTCCTCACCACCCCTTCCCTCCCTCTCTCTCACCACCCTCTCCCCTTTCCCTTTCCCTCCTTACCACCCCCTCCCCTTCCCACCTTCCCCTCTACCCTTTCCTCTGGGGAAAAACTATTTATGACAAACTTTACTACTTGTTTAGGCAAGTTTATTTGTGCCAAGTTTCAACTTAATTAAGCAAATGAATAAGATTTTTCATATAAACTATATTCCCTGTTTTCACCCCCACAGGGATACAATTTTAAAAAATCGTTTGGGAGATTTCCGTAACTTAAAAGAAAGATTATTTACACCAATTTTCGAGCTAAGCCCCGCAGTAAAACCTGCCCTGTAAAATTGACTACCCCTTTTCACCCCTTTAGGGGTGGATATTCGAAAAACCCTGTTACACGTTATTCGTCATTTTTGGTTTCTAGTATAAATACTGAGTTTCGAGTAAATCGGAACGCGCGTTAAAATTCCTACATACAAACTTTGAGACCCCCAATCCCTACTGAGGGGGTAGTTTAGAAAAACTAAAAATGAAAAATTTTATAACTTAGATAAATATTTGTGCCAAGTTTCAAGTCTATTAACTCAAGGAATAAGATTTTTCATACAAACTTTGAACCCCCGTTTCACCTCCTTAGGGGTTGAATTTTGAAAAATCCTTTCTTAGGGCGAGCGCGCACTGCGGTGCGTTTTTCTACCGCATAATCTGTGAAGTATGGAATGTCTTCGAAGTGCGCGCACTGCGGTCATACGTTTTGTTACTGTAGGCCCCGCCCAGTGCGGCAGAACTAACGGAAACGCACCGCAGTGCGCGCTCGCCCTTAGTGCACCCCTACACCTCATAAGGAACTTACGTGTTAAATTTGGAATCTCTAGACCCAGCGATTTGGGCTGTGCGTTGATATATCACCCAGTGAGTGAGTCAGTCAGTTTACCATTTTATATATATAGATCATCTCTGTAGGTATTTACTACTTAGAGAAAAGGGGTGGCAAAAATGTTGAAGTCTTACGTAAAAGGGGCCGAGCCTATTATCACTAACAGGACACAAATCCTGACTCCAGACTGCTCCTAAGAATTTTATACAACGTGCCGCTGCAATGGCGACAATTATTCAACACGCGGTTAGGGCACTAGTTCTACCCGCGTGACGAATTAATGTTTCAGTCTTTAGGGTTTAGGTGTTTTAAGACAGTTGTACGTACACAGTGGATACAATGTTATGGAACAAAGGTTGTTGACAATAAAATGGTTCCTTGTCAGTGTATACAACTTTTTGGGGCTGACTGTACATGGTAGAGAAACCAAGGGTGAAACGTTTTCGAGGAGTGACTTTCAAGGAAGTCGATAAATTTGACTGAGAAATTAATCAGAAACATAGGGTTCATCATCAATTACATCAGAAATTATGAGAAAAAACCTTCGATCAATGAAAAAACTGTCATCTACCGATCGTATAATTATGTATACTTACTCGGACACTTTGGTTGCGAAGTTCATGCTAGTATTCAAGTCATACCACGACATGTCTTGACGAAGTACAGCTCGCAGAAATAATGCCTTTAGTCTGTTGACCTGGAAGCATTCGGAACATTGTATACAACGTGTAACGTTAAATGCGCAAAACCTCTCAAGGGGTCATTGTACTCATCATTATGAACAACTTTTACTATGGGACCAAACATGAAATCGCGAAAAAAAAATCAGCTGTTCAGTACATTTATGTTCGCATAATTCGTCAAAATGTACTGAACAGCTGATTTTTTTTTCGCGATTTCAGTTTTGGTCCTATAGTAAAAGTTGTTCATAATGATGAGTACAATGACCCCTTAAGAGGTTTTGCGCATTTAACGTTACACGTTGTATAGGGTGCAACTTCACAATACCTTTCCTTTCACAGACCGAGTTGTTACTTGAACCAATTGATAATTTTGTGCCTTAATTAGTTAAGCAACCCTTCTTTGAATCTTACTCACCTGTTTAAGTGCCATATAATTGAAGATGTCGACACTGATGGCGGCGACGACGAACTGGCCAATCGAGAACGCTATGCAGCCGATGCCGAAAGCTTGGGAGTCTTCAAGCAACGCCTCCCTGTTCTCTGCTTTCGATGCGTCTGTACTGTTTCACGTTAAATAGTCAGTATCGTATCAGACCATAACCGTGCACTGCTGTATAGCAGTGCCTGAACAGGAACTGTTGTATAGTGCACGGCAGTTCCTATTCAGGAACTAAAGCAAAGGCCTGGATTGAATGATAGTTGAAATGGAAAAACCGGGATTAGTCCGAATTTAATCACAGATTTTGTGATCGTACTTACCTGAAATAGTTTTAACAGCGCAGCTTCATAAATAAATATGTCTGAGAATTGCCAGATGCTCCATGTTAGGTACAAGATTACTCCGCAAATTGTGGGCTAGAAGTCGATCACAACATTCACAGCCCAGTAAGCAAAAGGATAAGTGGATGATGCAGGATGATGGCTTCTTGACATCCTTTAGTTGGCTATTATAACGTTTATAGGAGCGAATCGGGAGGGGCTTTATTCGATCAGCGTAATGACCATTCAAACAAACTAGTAGATAACTTACAGTATTCTGCCTCCACCGAATAACGAAATGGTGTAAGTCTCGGTTGAAGTTCCGACCCTAGTCGTGCGGTCGATGAGGAGTGCTACGAACTCGCCATAGATGATGACGCCCAGAGGCACGAAGAAACCATTGATGCAGGACAGGATTACTCCAAAAAACAGGAATAATATCTCACACGGCTTAGAATACCTGTACTGTGGAGATAAATTAATCATAGTTATATCAAGTTGGTTAGTTCAAGTAAGGGTTTTGGAATCACCGTGCTCAACACACTAAACTCACCCACTGACACACACTACTTGTTAAAATTTTTAGAAAAATCGTCTAATAAGTCGGTTGTTTTTTTTTTGTAAATTTTGACGTTCAAAAGTGCCTTTATGTGCCTACCAAAAATGCGCGTCCACCGGGTCGGAATCGGAGCGTCGGCACCGTACGAATTTGTTGCTTTGTATTGATTTCTATCCGCGAACTTCGTACCGCCTCAGAATCAATAAATGTTGTGCAAATAAATAAAAATAAATTAGCAGAATGAAATTCAGTTTTTTATTAGGATAAAATGAATTAAGTTCAATAAACGCTCAGACTAAATAAAAAACCAAGACATAGCGCTGCGAACAATACAGTGAAGTATGTGCAAAACTACACCTCGCTCTGTGGATACACGCTCACACGCACACATTTACACCAAACTACACCTCACTAAGTGCAGTGCACCCTATGTTTACGAAACCCGAAATATGAGGCCTCACGCCACTGTTGACGGCGCATGTCTTGGTATTATTTACTCTGAGAAAAAATGCACAAAAATCAAAATGACAAGTACGTATTTTAATTACATTGAAATTATTGTAATACACGTGGCAGCAAGGCTTTTGCTTTATTGAAACGAATCGAAATGATACGCGTAGCATTGTTGGACTACAGTACTGTCTGTTACTATTTTCTGGATGTGTTGCACAATTGCACTCAGGTCGATTCCCTTCATTGTACTTATATAGGTATATTAGGTATATTTAGGCCTCTGTGTCGTTAGACATTTTTTTTACAGACATTTAAAGTTCATAAAAATTTTAAAAATTCATAAATACTTTTTGTAAAATTATTTAAAAAAAAAAACGGAGGGTGCTTTTTTTGTTGAAACCTTTTTGAAAACATGCTCGCTCTTTCTTTTGAGGTAAATATCATTTACGTGGATATCTTACAAATTATTGAAATTAAGACCTACAAACCAATTTGAGGGAGAAATTTTAAACTTTAGACAGACTAATTAAAGGCCTAAAACATGTTTTTCTAGATTGCTAACACATTACTTTAATTAAATTAAATAAAAATGGAATTCATTTATCATTCAATTTGGCCACAAATAGCAGTTTTAGTTAAAATTTTGGGAATTTTCGATATAAAGATAAAAGACAAGCATGGCTTAAATAATTCTAAATTGTCTGTACTATCTTCGCCTTAAGCTTTGCACACATCTTCCAATCGCCCTGTATATCAGAGATGACGCGCGAAGAAACTTCTCGACGCCGAGATAAATAAAAAAAAAACGTCGAGATCAGTAAAGTTAAAAAAGCCATTCCATACAAAATGTATGAGAAAATCAAATCCATCAAATCTAAGAGCCGTTCTATAAGTTATAAGTAAGTGGTTTAACCATGGAGAAAAGAATGAAATTCTTTCTCTACTCCGTGGGTTTAACTAACCCGATTTTGTTTTATACAGGGTGTTTGGTGCATCGTGTGCCAAATTGAAATGGTCGACTGGGGTGTTCATGTGCTATCTTTTCAGACCCCTGAACAGTCCTCATGCCCTGTGGATTTTTTTTCATCGACTTTTTATTGTTTTTTAAAAAAAATACCCAAATACATTCAAATACAAATAAAAAAAAGTGTAGACTGTGAATTTAAATTTTATTTAGATTTGTATAGTATTACAGTACTTTTAAATTCATTATTATAGGCTTATAAAAAAAACCATGAAACCATCAAGTGGTTTTATAAAATGGAACTAAATTTAAATTTAAATTAGGCAAGTGCCTAGCCCAGACATTTAAATTTAAATTAATTAAATTAATAATATACTTATGTTTAATTAATTAATTAATTAAAATTAATTAGCGTGTAACTACTTAGTTAACGCTATCGATCCAAGTAATTTGCCTAGCCGTTTGATTGAATGGCTGAATATTAATCAGGCCGTTGATTGAATGGCGGCGTTTAGTGAAATAGCTAGGCGGTTGACCAAACGGCTGATTAAACCAGTTGGCTGCGACATATCCATACTAATATTATAAATTCGAAAGTAACTCTGTCTGTCTGTCTGTCTGTCTGTCTGTCTGTCTGTCTGTCTGTCTGTCTGTCTGTCTGTCTGTCTGTCTGTTACCTTTTCACGCCTAAACCACTGAACGGATTTCGATAAAATTTGGCAAGGCTATAGATGGTATCCTGGGGACGGACATAGGCTACTTTTTTTTTCAAAAATAATCCTACAGGGGGTGATATAGGGGATGAAAGTTTGTATGGGAAACTCAGTATTTCTTAAGTTAGGGATGTGAAAATTAAAATTTATGTTTTTGATAGGAAATAAAGAAATATGCGGTTCAGCGTTTTTGAAAAATCATCCCCTAAGGGGGTAAAATAGGGGTTGATTTTAAAATTTACAAAACTGCATGGATTTCGACAAAATTTGGCAAGGCTTTATATAGCATCCTGGGGAAGGACATAGGATACTATTTTTTTCAAAAATAATACTACAGGGGGTGATATGGGGGATGAAAGTTTGTAAGGGAAACCCAGTATTTCTTAAGTTAGGGATAACAAATTTATGCTATTGGTAGGAAATTAAGAAATATGCGGTTTAGCGTTTTTGAAAAATCATCCCCTAAGGGGGTAAAATAGGGGTTGATTTTAAAATTTACAAAACTGCACGGATTTCGATAAAATTTGGCAAGGCTTTATATAGCATCCTGGGGTGGGAAATAGGCTATTTTTTGTCTTAAAAAATAATCCTACAGGGGGTGATATAGGGGATGAAAGTTTGTATGGGAAACTCAGTGTTTCTTAAGTTAGGGATGTGAAAATTAAAATGTATGCTTTTGATAGGAAATAAAGAAATATGCGGTTCAGCGTTTTTGAAAAATCATCCCTTAAGGGGGTAAAATAGGGGTTGATTTTAAAATTTACAAAACTGCACGGATTTCGACAAAATTTGGCAAGGCTTTATATAGCATCCTGGGAAAGGACATAGGATACTTTCAAAAACAATACTACAGGGGGTGATATAGGAGATGAAAGTTTGTAAGGGAAACCCAGTATTTCTTAAGTTAGGGATAACAAATTTATTCTATTGGTAGGAAATTAAGAAATATGCGGTTCAACGTTTTTGAAAAATCATCCCCTAAGGGGGTAAAATAGGGGTTGATTTTAAAATTTACAAAATTGCACGGATTTCGATAAAATTTAGCAAGGCTTTATATAGCATCCTGGGAAAGGACATAGGATACTTTCAAAAACAATACTACAGGGGGTGATATAGGAGATGAAAGTTTGTAAGGGAAACCCGGTATTTCTTAAGTTAGGGATAACAAATTTATTCTATTGGTAGGAAATTAAGAAATATGCGGTTCAACGTTTTTGAAAAATCATCCCCTAAGGGGGTAAAATAGGGGTTGATTTTAAAATTTACAAAATTGCACGGATTTCGATAAAATTTAGCAAGGCTTTATATAGCATCCTGGGAAAGGACATAGGATACTTTCAAAAACAATACTACAGGGGGTGATTTAGGGGATGAAAGTTTGTAAGGGAAACCCAGTATTTCTTAAGTTAGGGATAACAAATTTATGCTATTGGTAGGAAATTAAGAAATATGTGTTCAGCGTTTTTTTAAAAATCATCCCCTAAGGGGGTAAAATAGGGGTTGATTTTAAAATTTACAAAACTGCACGGATTTCGACAAAATTTGGCAAGGCTATAGATAGCATCCTGGGAAACGACATGAGCTACTTTTTGTCTTAAAACATAATCGTACAAGGGGTGATATAAGGGATGAAAATTTGTATGGGAAACCCAACATTTCTTAAGTTAGGGATATGAAAATTCAAATTTATGCTTTTGGTAAGAAATAAAGAAATATATGGTACAGCGTTTTTGAGGGGGTACAATAGGGGTTGACAAATGTTTGTGTACCTACCTCTTTTTAAGAGATTTAAGGGATTGGAAATGTAGTCATAGTTCGAATCTTGAGGTAACATTTAGTCTTTATTTCATTCGGCGTTTTTACGAGGAAATTATTTGAACGAGTGGACACTCGGACAAAAGTTATTTGTTATTAGAGCGTGACTGGCATAATACATTTTAAGTAATTAACAAAGTCCCCCCGCCGCGTAAGTCTGTTTGTTTGAATGCGATAATGTCAAAAAGTACCGAACGGATTTTCATACGGTTTTCACCAATGAACGGAGTGATTCAGGGTAATTCATTATAGTTTTGTGTAAATTGGCTGAAATATGACGACGACTATTGAAGATGTCGGAAAAAATCATGCCGACTGGTAGCTTTATGCCTACTATACACGGTAACGATATATCGTAGCGATTTGAGTTTGCACAGTTATATCGGACGGCCCTATGTTTTCCACATGAACATTCCCATGAGATATTTTCCGACATCCACGCGGGCGAAGCCGCGGGCAAAAGCTAGTACTATATATATTTAGATAGAGAGAAGACAGATGTGAAATACATTATTTGACTTTGACTTTGACCGTGTTATTCCAATGATTGGTTGAATATCATTTTCTGGGTAGGTACACATAGTTGAATGAAAAAATAATTGCTACTGGATCTACCTCAGGTAGGATAAGCTTTGCACGAATAATTAGTTAGTTAAAAAATATGCTTCAGTTACCTCAGTTACCTACTATATCTCTAGGAGTCTAGGTGTCATCAGAGAGGTGCTTTTACTGTACTTTGCACGAAGTAGGTTGCTTCGGAGAAAACTTCTTTAATGCTCTATAGTAATATGTTTTGCAAAAATACTTACTAATTTGGCCCAAGAAACTGGTTCAGCTTGCTCTCCTTCTTCTGCTTCTCTAAAAACATAAAATATGAACTAAATTACTCTAGCACATATTACATAAAATTTGCAGGTAAAGGCGTTACAAGTCACTTATGATATTTGATTATTTTGGTTTTTGAGAATGATTTAAGAAGAAGAAACCTCCCTTCTAAGTTCTAGCCAATCATCTTTCACAAAATCGTTTCGGTGTCACTAGTAGTCACCTGATGACTGAGATGGTGGACGTACGGATATGCAGTGACACCATTTGACGACACGGTTGGCGCAGTGGTTGAGCGATTGACTGCTGCGCAGCATGTCGCGAGTTCGATTCCCGCACGGAACAAATATTTGTACGACCTACAAGTATTTGTTCCGAGTCTGGGTGTTTTTCTATCTATAATATGTATGAATTTACAAAAAAAATTGTATATTAGTAGTTTATCAGCCATCTCGTTACCATAACACAAGCATTAGGTTGCTTAGCTTGGGACTAGATGGCGTTGTGTGAAATGTCCAAGGATATTTATATTTATTTATTATTTATTTATTGACTTATATATTACTAGTTACACGACTGCCCAAAAAGGAGTGTAATGTATTCAGGGTTGATGTATGTGAGTTTCTTTATTCCACCATAACTTTTAAATGCCTGAACAGATTTGGATGTATGGGTTATTGTTAGAATCCTTACATCATCCCGAGTGACACTGGCTGTATTAAAAAAAAAAATCAATATGGCGGCAGTATGGCTCCATTTCGAAATGTGAAAAAAAAAAATTTCTTTGAATGTAGACAACATTGTCACTAAAATGTATAATAAAAAACTTTTTAACAAAAAAAAAACCGACTTCCAAAAATCACTACAAAGTGAAAAATAACTTTGATTTCGAAAGTCGGTGTCTTTCGTTTTTTATTTACTTTCTTTTTTTTTGCCACCGACTTCCGAAATCAAAGTTATTTTTCACTTTGTAGTGATTTTTGGAAAACGGTTTTTTTTTTGATAAAAAGTTTTTATTTCTCGCTTTTTAGTGGGTCTGTTTATAATTTGTATAAGTTACAATAGTCTAATGTCAATTGCTCATCACATGTTACAAAATATTGCTTTTCCCGATGCTGGGACGTTAATTGTTGAGGAGTTCTGCTGGTAAGAACCAGGAGAACTCCTCAACAACCACTCACCACACGCATTGTGTGACGAGCGGAAATTGCTTAGCAACCATATTAAAGTAATCGAATCGTAACCCGAGAAATATTTATCATTGAGTAGTTCCGGTAGCCATCTGTGGTCTTCATCATCAGTTCCACATCATCAAGTGGTGCTTTCCGAGAGCAAATGCACGAGCTACTATAAAAAATACCCAAATCGCTATAGGTGTGCCTATAATATTTGAAGAGTTCCTTCGATTTCTCCAGGATCCCATCATCAAAACTGGATTTTGATGATGGGATCCATTTGGGAAGTATACCCTTTCCAACAAAAAAATATTTTTTCAAATCGGTTGGCAAGCGACGAAGTTATGCGCGAACAAACATAAAAAAAAAAATAAAAAAATACAAACATCCGAATTGAGAACCTCCTCCTTTTTTAGAAGTCGGTTAAAAATAAAAATAAATAATTCAAAAAAATTAAAAAACACGACTGCCCTGCCAAAAAACGAACTAAGTTTAGTTAGGGAATATAACTTGCTTTTTACTTTTTAGTTCGTTTTTTGGCAGGGCAGTCGTGTTTTTAAATTTTTTAAATTATTTTTATATCAATGACCGACACCGACACGCTGCGCAGACCCGATTAAATTGTGATGCGGGTATGACGATGATCATAAATAATACTTACTGGTCCGCACGTGCGAGTTTTTCAGCAAGATAAGCAGAGTGCTCTGCTAATGAGCTTATAGTCAATGACTTTCGCAGCCCACCGAGGGCGAAGGATGCTCTTTGTTCACTCGCGCGTCGGTGCGCGAATCTTGAGAAGTCTTCATCGCGTTTCATTATCGGGCTAGCGGCTCTGAAAAAGATGAGTAGAAAAATTACAAAGTTTTTGAGTTTCTTGAACCAACACTCCAAACTTCCTGAGACTGAAGGAAGTCGACCAAATTAGCTATGGTTTACGCCGGACAGAAGGCCCCACTTTCAAATACTTACATCATTAGAATTAGAAGTAGGAGTAGGGTTTCGACCTAAAATAATCCGAAAACCTGCACGAATGACTACTGAATATAAATTTCATAAAGGGAAAATAGTTTTTTAATAAATTTTAAGAATTTTTAGCCCTAACATACATTTAGAGAAATTCTGTGTAAGCATTCCGGTCCCATTTATCGCTAACTGGCGCTTCACACGTATTTATGCCCGAAGAAGAAAGAAGAAGAAAAGAAGAAGAAGTGAGAGAGAGAGAGTGAGTGAGAGTATAGAAGTGTTATGGCGATGGGATTTCCACCGGCTACTTGTCTCTAGCCGATGGACTTCTAGCGTTTTTCTTTATGTGTGGCAGATTTGAAGCAGAGACTCTTCGCACGCTGCGCTCGCGCTCACTCGTACAATAAAGTCTTATCAACTAGTTGGTAACGTAAGTATTGTTTGGTGTTTCATAAAAAGAATTATTCGGTCAGTGACGTGAAAAAAGATCATGGATCCATCTTGGATCCGTTGAGAAGAGCTCATAGTAAGCCCCCAGAGCGGATTGTCTTAAGAGCGATCTATAAATATCAGCTAACTACTACTTCTGTGGTTTCTGCCTACCCCATGGGAAGAAGGGGTGAATTTATGTATTTACTTTGACTTTTTGTGAAGTATTAATACGTCGCTTTAATTACCCTCACAGGAGCCTCAACAATTTTTCCAGCGTATAAGTACAAAGTTACAAAATATCCACACCAGTGTAGACAGCTGTTGATTCTTTCATTTCTCCTGAAGGTCTAGTAAAAAAATGTATGCTATTCAATTGTAGTTTATCTCACATCCCATAATTTTAATAACATTGCAATTCTTTTCAAAATAAAATAGGTCCACTGATACTTGATATTTTGAGTTATTTTTTTGATAATGATGGCGCACATAGACTATACACTAATATCTGGCGCAGTCATTTAGACAGTCTTGCTTTTTCTAGAAGTTTGAGTTCCATGCTGATTTGAGGTCCTGTCTTTGGCCAGTTTTTGTTATAATTTTTAATGTAATAATTTTTATAATGTGTATCAAATATCAATGTTAACACTTATAATCAAAGTGTTAACATTAAATATTATATATGTAAGTACTCTGGTGAGTTACCAGGGTAAAGGGACAGCCCTCCGCAAACTGATAGGCTGAATTCAGTTTTATAGATATCATACTAAGATGACCGCTACATGAAATTATTTCAGTAACGTTATGGGAATCCAATAAACCTGATTTGTTTGTGTGGAACTCTGTTACTGATTGGGAGGGGTAGGTAATAGGTATGTATGCGGTGAGTTCGATGAACTCTGTAGCTTTCTTAATTCGTTAGTAGCTAGGCAGAAATTGAACAGCTGATTTCACGCGTCGTTTTTCAACATCCATTGCTGGTTTTTTCGACATAAATGGAGTGCTGCGTACAGTGAATAATTTTACATTGAAATAAATGAATAGTATTTGAAAAAAAAACCGGTCAAGAGCGAGTCGGACTCGCGCACCTAGGATTCCGTTCTGATTTCTGAAAAAGTGTGCTATTTAGAGACATCGTTTTATTTTTCCTGTAAATTTACATAAACTTCTATCACATATAAAAAAAACATACCGTTCCCCCCTTGGGAACGGTATTTTTTTTTACATTTTTCATCAGAAGTCGAAAACTATGCGGCCTAAAAAAAAGAAAAAAGGGTAAATCTTCGAGCGTTTCAACCGCCGTCATTAGGCTTATTCCCATCCGATCCCACAATCGGATCCCACTACGCGGATGAAATGAATCCCTGCTTGAATCGATAAATGAAAACAAAAAGTAAGTACATAATATCGAGATACAATTATGGTCATATATATTAAAATTAAAATAAATATCACTTCAACAATATTCCAAGTAGCGTTGCCGGTGCACTGTTACCGACTTACTATTTATCTCGATATTATGTACATACTTACTTTTTGTTTTCATTTATCGATTCAAACAGGCGATCATTACGTTCGGATATTAATTTTATCCATATTCCAAAGGAATCCCACAAATGGGCATCGGATTGGAACAAAATATTCATTTTATCCGCGTAGTGGGATCCGATTGTGGGATCGGATGGGAATAAGCCCGTCATTACCCTCCCCCAAAAGTTCATGAAAAAGAATATATTTAATTAAATATTTCAGGAATTTTCAGATTCTGGTACTTTAGCAGATTCTGGGAATTGCTGAAATATTTCATTAAATATATTATTATCTTTCATCAACTTTTGGGGGAGGGTAATGACGGCGGTTGAAACGTTCGAAGATTTACGCAAAAGATGTTTGAGAATGTGCAAATAGCGCTCTTTCATAATACCCCACATGCCCTAGTAGCCCCACTTTGATTTTTTAAGACCCCTTTCAGTCCCTGTTGCAAAAAAAAATATAAATATTTTAATTTCTTTCTTATTTGCAAAATAGTTGGGTAAACGTCATCTAAAACTATTCTAAATTTCAAGTTGATAGCATTAGTAGTTCTTGAGATATCCAGCTGTGACAGACAGACAGACAGACAGACAGACTGAGTGACACCATAAGGGTTCCTTTTTACCATTTTGGTACGGAACCCTAAAAAGCTTTAAAAAAAAAAACCTAAGTTTTCCGGTGGAATCTGTCAGTTTGCAGAGGGCTGTCCCTTACACCCTGTATATGGGGCACGTACAATATTATAATAGATAATAATTTTCAATTATTTATTTGTATTTTTATCAGCTAATCTCCAAGAAACGTTCATACGTTTACGCATTTATGATATTAATATTGTATTTACGTTACACTTCCGTGTTTGGGTCACAGAAAATCATATGTGTACTAGTACTAAACAACTAAATAGGTCCGTTAGATTCGGAGAAAATTGGCTGTGACAGACGGACGGACAGACACACGAGTGATCCTCTAAGTGTCTAAACACACTATGCCGAAGTTACGCGACCGAAGTTCGGCATGGTTACGCCTGCAATGCTGTTTGAATTACTGACGACACACTATGCCGAAATTACGTTACGTTTGCGTTCTAGCGTACAGCCGAACTTCGGTCGGGCGTAAGTTCAGCGACAATTCGGCGGCAACGTATTCTGTAGAGCACACATTATACGCGACCGAAGTCCGGTTCGATTGCCGAAGAAGATCCGGGGCGGGGAGCAGCGGGAGGCAGGCATGCCCGCGTCCCGCGTGTCCGCCCCACAGCTTAAGCTGGGCACTCACGGTCAGTTCATTTGGATTAAATAAATGGATGAACCACCAAAATACTAAAATACTTGCATAGGAAATTGATTCGTGTTGCGTTGTAAATAAAGAGCATAATCATTGGAAGTTCGAAGTATTTTTATTTGCAAATACGAAAGTGCTTCTTATTTATGTAACGACATGGCTCTATTTTCTATGCAAGTATTAAAAAAAAGTAATAATGGAATCCTCCTAACAGCATCACTTTCTTTTGCGTCTGTCTGTCCGCCTGTTTTGATAACACGACACGACGCCATGACAGCGTTCAAGACACTGAAGTTCCGCAACTGAATTTCGCCGCGTAAGTTCGGCGCTTATGGTGTGTCATATCAGCCGAACACGTCGGAACGTAACATCAGCCGCGGAACTTCGGTCGCGTAACTTCGGCATAGTGTGTTTAGACACTTAGGGTTCCGTTTTTCCATTTGCGGTACGGAACCCTAAAAATACTACACACACTACTTGACACTACTAAAATATACATAGGCACTAAGTATGTACTTGACATAATGCTAGTTATCAAAACTGGTAGGTGTTGCATGTGGCGAGATTTTGTCGCGCCCTGCCATGTATTTATAGAGCATTGAGAATCCAGTGCGCGAAAAAAAATCACCGCGGTATAAAATCGCTTGTGTGAACCTGGGCCTTGAGGTACAGAGTACATTTTCTTCCTAGCACAACTTTTCACACAGAATTTTTTTAACAGTTTATTTACTTTTTTATATCAAAGCCTACAAGCAGACATGCCAAATAAGACGACAGCGCGACGTATTGATTTGAAAGTTCAGTTTCCGCATTGCGGAGTATTACTTTATATAGTGTATTATCTATGTTGCGGAGTCTCGTTACAAGCTAAATAACTTCCTACGCAACAGTAAACTCTGCTTACATCATAAGAAAAATATGAAATACCTTTTGCTTTTGACCGCGGCTTTGCCCACGTGGAGGTCAAAAATTAACCTTAGAGCATTTATTAAATGCTCTAAGAAAATTAACCCACGGGAACGTACTACCGAGATAAAAAGTATCTTATGTCCTAACCCTTATTTCATTGAAATCCGTTCATCCTGTAAAAAGGTAACAGAATACATACCTACTTAGTTACTTTCGCAATCTGGAAGGCGGAAAAATCTGTTCCTAAATATGTAGGAACCATGTACCTACAAGTTGTAGGTAAGTATTGTATTGGTATTAGCTACAGCTGCTACTGAATTTACCAGAATTTACTGACCTATCATTGCTCTTATATTTTATAAGTACCTTACAGTCCGTGAGGCCTAAGCTGAACTTTGCATTTGTGTGAGTGATCACCAAAAGAAGCGGAATTGCGTCGAGCGAGGGATGCACCGCGCCTCAGGCCGATTGCCAAAAAGCATTATAAACCGGTTTTAAACAAAGCAAAGGACGCGTCGCGCTCTAGGCCGACGTCACACCTACGAGTACACTATCTATGTGCACTCACACAAATGCAAAGCTTAGCTTAGCCTCGCGGACTGTACCTATATTGGTTGTCTGTAAAAGATCGCTTTTAGCGATAAGACCGCCCATTGTGTCACCCTATGTAAAATTTCAACATTTATATCTGTAATTTTATGGTGTGCATAATAAACAGTATTCTATCTATCTATCTATCTATATTTAATTTTATGAAAAATTCTGATGAATTGCGCTCAGTGGAATGATGGTACAGAAATAGAAGTAATAAAAATTATTTGTTGATCTACTAATGTTCTTAGTGTATGCCAAGCGCAGTGTTTGCGTTGAGAACCAATAGCAAACTCGCGATCTAAGTGCGTGTGGCTTATTTGTGTGCGTAATGCGCGTACGTATTGATCTCTTGCTTGTAGTAGAGTTACAGAATGGGGGACAAGCGGCGCGGCGACACGCGTTCTAATACAAATCATGAACTATTTTCTTTCTGACCTCTTTTATCTGTTCTGTGGTTCTTACAAGTACTTACATTAAATCAACAAATAAAGATTTTGAAGTAGCATATAAGATTCCTTGTAAATATTGATCTTTCAGACGTATTGTTCTTTATCTGTCAAGTTACATCGAAGTAAACACATACGAACGCGTGATTCCGTGACACAGAGGCTTCTCCCACTTGGTTGATATTTCCTGAAATTAAAAAAACCTCGAGGAGCTCGTGGCTAAGTTATAACAGCCGCACGGGTCGATCCGTCAGGTTAAGCTACGCTTGCCGGGGTTGGTCAGTGGATGGGTGACCATCTTTACATACCGAGATTCCTCCGTGCCTCGGAAAGCACGTTAAGCCGTTGGTCCCGGCTGTTATTCGTAGATCTTTGACAGTCGTTACGGGTCGTCAGAAGCCCAAAAGTCTGACAACCAGTCTTACCAAGGGGTATCGTATTACCCGTAACTGGGTTGTGGAGGTCAGATAGGCAGTCGCTCCATGTAAAATACTGGTATTCAGCTGCATCCGGTTAGACTGGAAGCCGACCCCAACATAGTTGGGAAAAGGCTAGGCAGATTGATTGATGACATAAAACCTCGAATCACTCTATTTAGCCATTTGTTTTTCAAATCATGATCCCACATTAGGAATTACCGTACGTTTACAAACACGAATCTGAAACACACAAACGGCTAGAAATCTGACGGCCAAACAAAGATTACTTTGTTGTCTTGCAGCAATCGAACCCGTGACTACCGCATACCCCAATCTCTGAGCAACTACGCCGACGACAACGGAGATTACTCACAAATATACTCATTGATTGCAAACAAAAATAAAAGTCTGCAATATACCTAGATACATACATAAAGTTACACCTTCTTCCCATGGTGATAAGCAGAAAATACAGAACGCCATCTGCTACGATCCTTACCTATGCCTCGTTTAAGTGTGTATATGTGCGTAAAAGCAAAAACTACGTAGGTATGCATTTAAAAAAAAAACCGGTCAAGAGCGAGTCGGACGCGTGCACCGAGGGTTCCGTTCCGATTTCTGAAAAAGTGTGCTATTTAGAGACATCGTTTTATTTTTCCTGTAATCTTTACATAAACTTCTATCACATAGAATAATTTCAGATTTTTCTCTTTGCAAACTTCGGAGATAAGGGCACGGTATTTTTTTTTACATTTTTCATCAGAAGTCGAAAACTATGCGGCCTAAAAAAAGAAAAAAAATGTTTGAGAATGTGCAAACAGCTCTCTTTCATATGATACCCCACATGCTCTAGTAGCCCCACTTTGATTTTTTAAGACCACCTTTCAGTCCCTGTTGCAAAAAAAAATATAAATATTTTAACTTCTTTCATATTTGCAAAATAGTTGGGTCAACGTCATCTAAAACCATTCTAAATTTCAACTTGATAGCATTAGTAGTTCTTGAGATATCCAGCTGTGACAGACAGACAGACAGACTGAGTGACACCATAAGGGTTCCTTTTTTACAATTTTGGTACGGAACCCTAAAAAATGTTTTTCTAGACAACTAAGTATCAATAGCCCTACATAGAGAGAAGTCTAAGGAGAATGGGCAAGACTTTACCCTGCAAGCTGCGGTGTGACACAAATTGCCTAGCCTTTTCCCTAATAAGTCGGGGTTAGCTTCCAGTCTAACCGGATGCAGCTGTATTTTACATGGAGCGACTGCCTATCATCTAACCTCCACAACCCAGTATTTGTATGTAAACCTTGTATGACTGGTTGTCAGACTTTTGGTATTTCTTTGTTTTCGTTATGAGACCAGTAACGACTGTCAAAGATCCTACGAATGACAGCCGGGACCAACGGGTACGGAGGGGTCTCGTGATAGATGACCCATCCACAAACCGACCGCAGTATGCGTAGTAAGCGTAACCTTCGATCGATCCGTGCGTCGATATCTAAATTCATTCAACAAGGCGATACGAGACAGTTTTTGACCTAAAAACAGACTAGACATACGATTAGCTAACTCAAATTAGATCAAGGGCTGCCAAACTATAGTTAAATTAGAATATTGTTACAAGCCAAGTACACCTGGCAGGAACACTACGCTATTATTATAATCAATTTTTTGTTACACAAATATGAACCTTGTTGGATTATGATAAGTGCTCCGTTGCACTAGACATAAATATCAAATCATTTCATTCACTCACAGTCTCAGACACTCTGAGGTCACAGCCTAGGGAATTTTTAATTGCAACGGGATATATTTCGTATGTTTGTTTGACGTAGTACTTGTTACGTAAACTTTTTGTTGGGATTGTTACGTCAGAAGTTGTAGTTCGCGTCTTGCTTTCTCTTCGGGGGAAAGTTCCGAGTGATATCGTTCTTCTCTGGGTAGTGAGGTTTGAAGGAAGCTTTTACGGAAATTGTGGAGGTGCTAAAAATAGAAGCAAATGAAATGGTGTTGGAATGACTTGATATATCTTCAGTCTTCATAAGGGTTGAAGGCATATATTTTATTAGTGACTAGCTTCAACTAAGTAGTAGTTTTCAGGTTAAGGGCCTATTTCACGATCTCCGACTACTTACCGAATAAATTAAAAAATGGAACAGAATTTGTATGAAATTATCTGCCGAGTAAGTTAATAGGAACTTATCGTAGGTGGTGAAACAGGACGTACCTATACTGTTTGTAAACCAGGCAGTTCAAAACTTTCAGGGCCTGTTTCATCATCTGCGACTTAGTTCCTATTAACTTACTTGGCTTAATTAACTTAATTAGCTTAACTTACTTAATTTCATACAAATTCTGTTCCATTTTTTAATTTATTCGACGAGTAGTGACGGACATCGTGAAATAGGACCTTACTTTCAGTGGACAAAGAGGCAGTATTTGGCGACACGGCAGTGCTACCGCCAAGACTAGCCAAAAACCAAAAAACCGGTCAAGAGCGAGTCGGACTCGCGCACCGAGGGTTCCTTACCATAATTTCTATGTAATTTTTGTTGATTATTTCTGAAAAACTGTGCTATTTAGAGACATCATTTTATTTTTCCTATAATCTATACATAAACTTCTATCACATAGAATAATTTCAAATTTTTCTCTCTGCAATCTTCGGAGATAAGGTTCGTTCCCCCCGGACGTGATCGTTGGTAATATTGGGAACAAAACTATTTATTTATTTTAGGCTTTACTTTAATTTACTTAGGTAGGTACCCAATAAATCGTAATTTTTTGTTATCCACCCCAACGGTAGAGTATTCAATGATTCCTTCCTGTTTACCGTTCTAATTAGGTACCTATGTAGGTCACCTGTGTGTAGGGCTATGTCACGTTATTTTCTCTGAACTCTCGACGTCAGGGCATTGCATCCGTTTTGTCACGTGCAACACTCGGAAACGGGCCAACAATAGGTGGCTACACGTGCTTCAAGCATCGTTTATCAAATTCACGAGTTACACAACTTTTATATTAAGGTTTATTCGTGGTAGGTATACTTAGAATTGTTTGAACTAGTCGGTTTTGTCGGAGCCCCTGATAATATCTTAAAGTTCCTTAGGTTATTCCACAAATCTATTGACAATTCATTATGACCTGAATGAGACATTAATTGGTATTGATTTTAATTTTAAACTTAAATTTTTTTAAGGTTTAAAATTAAAATACAAACAACATATTATGTATAATCACGAAGTCTTTATTTCATAGGAAATAATCAAACGTATTAAAGTAAGTATCTAATGGCTAAATTAATACCATTAACACTTTCAGCTGAGCATCTGGGTATTCAAATGTTTGTTGCGCGGCACACTATTTTCTCATACTAAATATATGACGATTAGTGACGTTCTGGTTTTTCATACAAGCAAAGATAATATGAAATGTGACACAACCGTTACTACACGTCGACGTTGCGAATGTATGCGTAATTAGAATGTATGTGTTTGAGTAGCCTTAAAAAGTGTACAACAAAACTAACGTGGAGTGGCGCTAGCAGTCCGAAAATTTAAAGTGATACGGCGCGATGAAGTAGCTTGAAGGAATTGGTATAGGCCGCAGCCGTTTATACACGTTAAAGAAAGACATATTTTTGCTGACGTGATTAAACGTTGTGTCAAATAGCTTTTATCAAATTTTACGTATTATAACGTCGCTCCGCTCAAAGTGTTAAATCATCATCTGCCTTGCCTTTTCCCAACTGTTGGGGTCCGCTTCCAGTCTAAAAAGATGCAGCTGAATACCAGTATTTTACATGGAGCGACTGCCTAACTGACATCCACAACTCAGTTACTGGGTAATACGATACCCCTTGGTACCTAAGACTGGTTGGTACTAAGACTTTCGGGCTTCTAACGAACCGTAACGACTGTCAAAGATCCATGAATGACACGGAACCAACGGCTTACCGTGCTTTCCCCAAGACACGGAGGGAATTCATTCTGGTATGTAAAGATTCACCCATTCACAGACCAACCGCGGCAAACGTAGCTTATCCTGATCGATCGACCCGTGCGGCTGTTATCGCCACAACCCCTGCTTTTGCTGCATCTGCTACTAAATATATGATCTACGAAACAAGTACCTAAACTGCAAAGGATGGGTACCTACCTAGTAAAGTTGGTAGCCTAAGTCATAAGTAGTTAGTTAAGTAGATATATTAGCAACTGTGAATTTACGATCTCCATATAGTTCGTTTAATTTGTCGATATCTCTATAATTAGAACATGTTTCATTAACAGGCATTTGGCAAAGGTGAGTAGTTGTCTGGCACAAGATGAAACGGAAGCGGGTAGCCTCCGCCCGTCTACCAAACAGGAATTTTATTGGAATTTTTTCACCCTGGCTGGAAGTCAGAGTCACAAAAACATACAAAATAATCAATAGTTCTCCGTTTTTGACATTTGGCAACGGAACCCTAAAAAAGTTCTTAGGTTATAAGTTCACAGAAAGAGAGTCGTCGCGTTTTCTAAAATTCAAGAGAGGAATTAAGATTCACAATGAAGTGATCCCATTGTTTTTACTAATGTCTGGTCTATAAAAGTACCCAAAACATTTGGATTTTCTTTTTTTCGCATTTGGTATCGTGTCGTTCGTTGTCGTTTGGTTATCGTCGTGGTGTAAAATTTCAACATTTATATCTGTAATTTTTATGGTGTGCATAATAAAGAGTACTTATTCTATCTATGTAGCAGAAAATATTTCAAAATATTTTTTTTTAAATAAAATAAAAGAAAAATAAAATAAAATAAAATATTTCAGTATTAGGTAATAATATGCCTATGAATGAGAATCGATGTATACAGAGACAATTACATTTATTGGGTAGGTACCTCTCAGCAAACTCAAGATGGGCTCTATAAATAGATAGACGAATAAGAGCTAAGGAAACATTGACCCTCGACGGTGAAGATACCGCCGGAACGTAAGTGCTTGACTGATAAGATAAGCTGTCATGAGTTTCCGATATAACAACTCTATCTTAATATCTATTCCTGTTCCGTGTGCCTGTTGAGTAACAGGTCATCAAAAATTAAATGTAAAGGGCTATCCAATATAGCCATCCTAATCAATTCGTTTCGCCCATAGGCGTGATTCGAGGTCGTTTCTTAACATGGATGCCAATAAATTGTAACAGTAGACTAATAAATTATTCTAATACAACAAGCATTTGAAGCGTAAGCTCTGAAGTAATAAAAACTTTTTTACAAAAAAATACAACCGACTTCCAAAAACAACACTACAAACTGAAAAATAACCTTAATTTTGGAAGTCGGTGTCTTGTTAAATGTATTTTCGTTTTTTGCCACCGACTTCCGAAATTAAAGTTATTTTTCACTTTGTAGTGTTGTTTTTGTAAGTCAGTTGTATTTTTTTGTAAAAAAGTTTTTATTTTTCGCTATTTCAGCTGTGGTACCTACCCCACACAAATTCTAATACCACTCCTGCAAAAGAAATTAGAACATCATCCACATAAAAATCGGGAAAAAATACTTTGAAGCTAAACTAACAACTAACTCAAACTCAAAGCATTTATCACAATGAAACCATTTACAAGCACTTTTGAATTGTCTTTTGTTTTGTCAGTCAGAAAAAACCGGTCAAGAGCGAGTCGGACTCGCGCACCGAGGGTTCCGTTCCGATTTCTGAAAAAGTGTACTACTTAGAGACATCATTTTTTTTTCCTGTAATCTTTACATAAACTTCTATCACATAGAATAATTTCAGATTTTTCTATTTGCAAACTTCGGAGATAAGGGAGGGGAACGGTATTTTTTTTTACATTTTTCATCAAAAGTCGAAAACTATGCGGCCTAAAAAAAAATAAAAATTAGTTTGAGAATGTGCAAACGGCGCTCTTTCATATGATACCCCACATGACCTAGCAGCCCCACTTTAAATTTTTAAGACCCCCTTTCAGTCCCTGTTGCAAAAAAAATATAAATAGTTTTATGTCTTTCTTATTTGCAAAATAGTTGGGTAAATGTCATCTAAAACTATTCTAAATTTCAAGTTGATAGCATTAGTTTCTTGAGATATCCAGCTGTGACAGATAGACAGACAGACAGACAGACTGAGTCACACCATAAGGGTTCCTTTTTTACCATTTTGGTACGGAACCCTAAAAAAGTTGCCCATTCCAAAGCGTATAATTATAGTAGGTTCCTATGGAGAAGAACAGGCAAGTCAGGCAACAAACAACATGGACACTCTTTGAAATCTAAGATATTGTTACTAAAAATATTAATAATTAATAAATTAAAATTAATAATTAATAAAAATTTATTTAAACAAATAATGATTCATCATTCCATATAACACACTAGCCATCAAACCTCCGGTGGACGTAGGATTCACAGATCGCAAGTTCATAAACTAAATAGTTTTCCGATTTCCGCGAATAATTCTACTTTTTTCGTAGCTCGCTCGTAGCCGTAGCCAAAGTCTACGCGAGCTACGGATTTCGTAGACTTGGATTTGGCAAAATTCCTACGTTTACGCTACGAATAATTTGTAGAGTACGTTATTTTCATAAATTTTATTAATGTTGTTATTATTTGGACAAACTGTAATAGGTAAGTACTATCGATAGAACGGACGCCTTTACACCTTAAAGTTGCTTTTTGTATACACTATTCATTGAAAAAACGATGGTTTTTTGTTTTACTTTGCCATAAGTACAAATTGCAGCTTGCAAGCAAAATTGTTTCAAAATTGGAAAGGCCTAGCGTTTGTCGATGGTACTTAGTATAGACACACAGTACGACGCAAAACTCCGTTGTTTCGACTGTAGGTATTTAGTTCTACTACCGTATAGTATAATATTAGTAATTCTTTAAGTTTTGTAAAAACTACTAAGATACTTAATAAATTACTATCCCGTTGTTTTACTGTCGTTCAAAAAAGTAATCTTTAGTTACCTCGTTATCTTTAATAGGTATCTATATAAAATAATACAGCTGAAGAGTTTGTTTGTTTGAACGCACTAATCTCAGGTTTCTATACTTACCAGTCTGATTAAAAAAAAAAAAAAAATTGTATTTGATAGCCCAAATCTTGAAGAAGGTTTTTTAAAATCTTGAAGAAGTCATTTAAAATCACGCTATAACCCTTAGGAACCGAGTAAAAAAAAAAGTCTAAAAGAACGCTTAGCGAAAACGAAGTAAAGGCGCGGCCGGACGATGCGATACGATGAGGCCGTGGGTCGGGGGAGCATGTTTCACGCGGATGAAGTTACAGGCAGAAGCTACTGAAGCTTGTGTACTATAAAGTATGAAAATGACTCTACGGGCCTGTTTCACCACCTACGATTAAGTTCCTATTAACTTACTTGGCAGATAATTTCATACAAAATCTGTTCCATTTTTCTATTTATTCGGTAAGTAGTGTCTATGCGCGGACATCGTGAAATAGGCCGTAAGCCTTATTTAAGGTAGTATAGGTAAAACAGTAATTGCCAGCTCGCAACCGCGGCGTAGTTCACAATTACATTATTCTACGAAGCAATAAATACAAATCTATGTACTGCATAATAATATCTGGATCAATGTTTTACAGGTCATAAGTTCATAAGGTTATAGTCCTAGGCAAGGGGTTATAAACGCCAAGGATAGGCGGAGTTTCCGACAGGCGTCGAGTAGGCGAGACACATTTATGCCATTTACGAGACAATGATACGAGTACTTACCCTTTTTATTAGGGTTCCGTACCAAAATGGTAAAAAAGGAACCCTTATGGTATGACTCAGTCTGTCTGTCTGTCTGTCTGTCACAGCTGGATATCTCAAGAACGACTAATGCTATCAACTTGAAATTTGGAATAGTTGTAGATGACGTTTACCCAACTATTTTGCAAATAAGAAAGAAATTAAAATGTTTATATTTTTTTTTGCAACAGGGACTGAAAGGGGGTCTTAAAAAATGAAAGTGGAGCTACTAGGGCATGTGGGGGTATCATATGAAAGAGCGGTAATTGCACATTTTCAAACATTTTTTTTCTTTTTTTTAGGCCGCGTAGTTTTCGACTTCTGATGAAAAATGTAAAAAAAAATACCGTTCCCCCCTTATCTCCGAAGTTTGCAAAGAGAAAAATCTGAAATTATTCTATGTGATACAAGTTTATGTGAAGATTACAGGAAAAATAAAACGATGTCTCTAAATAGCACACTTTTTCAGAAATCGGAACGGAACCCTCGGTGCGTGAGTCCGACTCGCTCTTGACCGGTTTTTTATTTTATCCATCCTTCATTATGGAATATAATTACTTAGTTTATTTAGAAATTATGGTCTTGCTCAGTTCTGTCTACTGAAAGTTATGACGACTTACGATGATGATGAGTTATGTTAAGTACTCGTATGTCGTGAAAATTATGATGACTTAAGTACTGGTATATGTCATCATAATTTTCACGACATACGAAGCTACGCTTGCCGGGGTTGGTCAGTGGATGGGTGACCATCTTTACATACCGAGATTCCTCCGTGCCTCGGAAAGCACGTTAAGCCGTTGGTCCCGGCTGTTATTCGTGGATCTTTGACAGTCGTTACGAGTCGTCAGAAGCCCGAAAGTCTGACAACCAGTCTTACCAAGGGGTATCGTATTACCCACTAACTGGGTGGTGGAGGTCAGATAGGCAGTCGCTCCATGTAAAATACTGGTTTTCAGCTGCATCCGGTTAGACTGGAAGCCGACCCCAACATAGTTGGGAAAAGCCTAGGCAGATTGATTGAAGTACTCGTATATGTCGTGAAAATTATGAAGATATAGGTACTCGCATTATAACTATTATGTATATTATTACTCGAAGTTTGAAAGTGGCGCCAGTGACAGAAAAGTTGAAAGGAAATCGTTTGGGTTGGTATGGGCATGTGATGAGGAGAGACGAAACGCATGTGACTAAAAGAGTGATGAATATACTGTTGATGGATGGAGAGGCAGAGGAAGACCAAAGAAAAGATGGATGGATTGTGTGAGGAATGATATGGAAGAGAAGGGAGTGAATGATAGCGTGATGGTTGACAGGGGAGAATGGAAGAAGAAAACGTGTTGCGGCGACCCCAAGTGACTTTGGTACCTACTTTTATGACGTGAAAATTACGATGACTTAGGTACTCGATATCGTGAAAATTATAAAGACTTAGGTACGAGTAGGTACTCTTATGTAGTGGAAGTGGACAAATAAACAGATCAATTACATAACTTTTGGTTTTCGATTTAGAGTAAACGTTGTTTACGACATTGTTTTGAAGAAATAGAAAAATTACTTAACTGATAATCTTCAGGTAGGTATCCTACATGTTTTGACTAAAGTAATTTGACGTAATGAAATCCGCGTCCCGCGTGGTGGATTACGGCCCACTCCTTCTCACTGAGAGGAGGCCTGTGTCCCCGCAGTAGGAACATTATAGGCTGATTATGCTTACGCTTCAATCCGCGTCTGATTAATTATGTGAGTTCATTCTATTATGTACCTAGTTTTGTAGAGTTCTACAAGTTCAGAAAATACTTAGGTACCTACCTATAACAAAAAATAGACCCTACCACTGAAATAACTTTTAAACACGTAAAACATAATTCATTCACGGCCTATTAAAAATAACACATCATAAATAGTACTTATAAAACGGTTCATGTTCATCGTCATCTGTCTCGATCACCGAAAAGTTATTACACCCTGAAACGCAGCTGACATGGGTGGGCGAGACTGGCACCGAGCCAGTCGCCAAGTCTCCCCCTATACTAGACAATATATAGGGCACAAAGTACTGCAAAGCTATGACCTAACTACCATAAAAGTAGGTAAGTCACCCTAAGTTGACCTAAGTCAAATAAGTGTCTAGATTTGACTGAAAGAGAAAAAAGTTAGCTAAAATTACTACAGGTAACTTTATTAAATTCTTCTATTCTATTCAGTAAATTCTACAGGTAAAAATATTACATAATTACTTACTTATATTCTGTAGAAATTATTGTCCTTTAAACACGTTAAAGTTGTTACGAAGTCCCAAGGAAAACTCGCGAAATTTTCTTCCTTCATAAGGACTCAGAGGACGTGTTTCGCCAAAAAGGCGCGGGAAAATTATGAAAAGGAGCTATGAAGCAGTTATGACGCACTTCGTCAACCCTCCGCGGCGGTTGGCATGGCACTGGGTAGTTTTTGGCACTAAACAGACTATCAAGCCAGTGGTTTTGCAGTTATAACACAGCTGCATTGTGATCATATTTGTCAATAGAACTTCTATATCGAGAGTGCGTGATATAGAAAATGGGAAAAGTGCCACTGTTGGCCTTTATGTGTTGACGTCATTGATGGTTACCGATAAACAGCTTGCCCTCTTATAATTTTAGAGTTATTTTAGTTCCGTAGATTGGCCGTTACGTGGTCATCTGGAAAATAATGCGCAGGTAGGTACTAAAGTAGCGTCAGCAGCTACTCTACCCACGCTGGCCACAGGGGCTTACTAACGTGCCTATCGGATAAGCCTATCGCTTTTATAAGCTTGGTATGTACGTCTATAATAGCGTCTTCTGTGATTTGTCATGCGCTCATTGGCAAGTCCTATGAACACAATCGACGCAAGAGTTTTTTTTTGTTTTCTGTGCATTTTTTTTTTCAGAGGTCGAAACAAACCGTTTCGACCTCTGAAAAAACAATGTATGTAAAGTAAGTAAAAAGTATGAGAAGAACTTGAAGAAAGAAGGGACATCCTTCTTTCTTCAAGCTCTTTTCACACTTTCCCATGTCACTTTATCTGCCTCCTTCTCCGGCCAATCATTCAACAATGTATCCACGTTGTCACGGCGTTTTATAGCGCTTTGGTAAACGACCACCGACTTTAGGCACACACTTCGTGGCGAGGGGAATGCAATCTTGTGTCGAGATTGGCAATTCGAGATCTCGCGTGCTAAGTTTGGGGTAAAGATTGGCCGTTCGAGTTCTCGCTCTTTTAAAATAATGCGTTTTTAGGGTTCCGTATCAAAATGGTAAAAAGGAACCCTTATGGTGCGACTCAGTCTGTCTGTCTATAATCACAGCTGGATATCTCAAGAACTACTAATGATATCAACTTTTTTTTTTGGCAACCGAGCCGATGTCGACTATGCCAGCGTCATGTTGGGACGGCGCGCGGTATAGCGAGTTGAGCCGTCGAACTTTTCACTTTGTGGTAGTTGTTAATTGTTGATAGCTGCGAGGACAACACAGTAAGTTGTTAGTTTTGTGAGGGTTTTTTTTTTTTCTAAACTATATTATTAGTATATTACAAAACGACACAGATATTTACAAAGTTATGATTATTATTACACACCCACCAGACTACATTTTTAAATCATTATCATTTAAAAATTTTGCTAGGACTTGGATTAGTTTAGGGGAAAAGTTAGTTAGGAGGGAATGGAAGTTAGTAGGCAGGAAGATTTTCATTTTGGGAAACATAAGGTACAATTCAAAAGATTGTGAGTTTGAAGGACATGAGAAGAAAATATGGTCCAGAGTACCCTCGTCAAGTCCGCATTCGCACAAGGAACTGTCACGAACACGAATCTTATTTAGGAATACTGGACTGCAGCAGTGACCGAGTCTCAATTTGCACAAGGATGAAACAGTTCTTTTCGATAATTTGGTACACTTAAAAAACCAAGGTTTCCGCTGGATGTCGGGTTGTTTGGAACAGTTTTAGATGACGTTTATCCAACTATTTTTCAAATAAGAAAAAATAAAAATATTTATGTTTTTTTTTTGCAACAGGGACTGAAAGGGCGTCTTAAAAATTCAAAGTGGAGCTACTAGGGCATGTGGGGTATCATATGAAAAACGCCTTTTGCACAATCTCAATATTTTTTTATTTTTTTTTAGATACATAGTTTTCGACTTTTGATGAAAAATGTAAAAAAAAAATACCGTTAAACAGGAAGGAATCATTGAATACTCTACCGTTGGGGTGGATAACAAAAAATTACGATTTATAGGGTACCACCTAAGTAAATTAAAGTAAAGCCTAAAATAAATAAATAGTTTTGTTTCCAATATTACCAACGATCACGTCCGGGGGGAACGAACCTTATCTCCGAAGTTTGCAAAGAGAAAAATCTGAAATTATTCTATGTGATAGAAGTTTATGTAAAGATTACAGGAAAAGTAAAACCATGTCTCTAAATAGCACACTTTTTCAGAAATCGGAACGGAACCCTCGGTGCGCGAGTCCGACTCGCACTTGGCCGGTTTTTTTTACTTCACACGTCAAAAAAACGCAACATAATATATGCATAATAATGAATTGTCAAATAGATAAGATAAGCAGCATAATAATGAATTGTCAAATAGATAAGCAAGCAGAAAATGTAAAAAAGAAATAGGAAGCTGTTTCTTGATTCCTATGCAATATTTAAATAATGAATAAGTTTTGAATTACTTCCTATTCCCTATTCTTCAGATCACGCGATCGTAACTATTGAACACACTAACAAAAATATCTGCAGAAATTAAATTATAATAGGTGAATGTCAGGACATCACCGCGGGACCAAATCAAGATTTTGTATGTTGATTCATAGCATAAAGGAGAATGGGATCTGTGGGTCCAAATTGTAATAAGATAAGGTATGGTTTAAAAAAAGGGATATATTTTTCTATTTCTAAATGCGAAAAATGAACCCAATTTATCATCTGGAAAATGAGAAATCAAAAAATTAAGTTTAGGTCACGATAAAATGGAATATCGATTAAATTATAATCGATTAACGTGGAGTTCAAACTATTTAAAAAAATGCTTTTACCAGATGAATAATTCATTTACAATAACTAAATCTATTAGAATTAACGTGTTAACAGTTTAAACAAAAAACATCTATATAATAAGATAAATCTTAAAGTCAGTTCTCGTTTATTAATCGATTATTATATATTTTTTAGCCTGTGCCATTATATAATAATATTGCTTTAAAAACCATGATCTGTGCTGAAATGACATGACCCTGACAGTGACAGCTCTCGACCTTCACTCTATTAGCTAAAGGTGTGTCCAAACCATAGATATAAGAAAGAAGGAGATGTGCCCAGTATGTTAAAATGTATCGGAAGCCTGTGTCTCCACTTTTTCTCTTTGTCACTTTCATGATTTTAAAGACAAATACGGTAAACTTGTACTTACATATGGAAAGTGATTCTATGATTTACATGGCTTTGGTTTTTACAAGAAACCATTGAACAACATGCCATTCTTATAGATTGTCACGGTCACAGTCGTAAGCGCAGTAGTTCGCGGAGAAGGAATTTGTACTATGAACGGCTCATATTACTGAGCATGTCGCGCGGACACAGATTCACCCGCTTGACACTTCTCCTGTTTTTTATATTTCCGCAGCAACACGCGGCATTCGCAGGACACAATTTCTCTCGCGCTATGTCTAGACATAAGGACAAATGTACGCGCGGCAATGCTGTGCGGCAAAACCGGGACATGCCGCGCATTGACTATCTCGTTCCAGAGACCTTCTCTTTTATTTTTGTTCATCATCCATATCGTTTCAACCCAAAGACGTCCACTGCTGGACATAGATGTTCCCCAAGCACCGCCACTTCAAACAGTGCTGTGCTTCTCGCATACAGCGGCTTCCGTGTGACTTTCAGCCTTCTAATGAGGCCCATGAGAGCAATGCAATGGTGGCCCAATGGTAACCATCCCGACTTACGAGTTGTAGGTCATGCGTTCGAACCCAGACAGGGACTTTACTTTGTGTAAATAATTTAATCACCACTGCTCTCAAAACCTCCATTCTGTTGTGAGCGAGCACGTTTCAGTGCCAGAGGATCTGGTATGTGAGACGAGAAAGCTTCCCGAAAGCTACCAAGCCGAGTCGGATTCAATGACTGACCTCTTTCTCAAAATGGGCCCTACTACCTAACTGGACAGTTCTTTTGTTTAGTTTAACGTCTCCCTGTCTCAACCCTCACTGCAGAAGGATAGGTTTCGAGGTTACTGGTTATTTTTGTTATTATTTTGACGAGAATCCCACAAACCTTAAAGGATCCATACATCACTTCACTACATAGTATAAAACAAAGTCGCTTCCCGCCACTTCCCGCTGTCTGTCCCTATGTATGCTTAGATCTTTAAAACTACGCAACGGATTTTGATGCGGTTTTTTTTATAGATAGCGTAATTCAAGAGGAAGGTTTACATGTATAATACATGCGCGGGCGAAGCCGCGGGCAAAAGCTAGTTTCCAATAAGCGAAGATATTGTTCATTATGCATTACAAGATTACGTCCAGACATGAACGAATGCTGACTGCGAATGCCGCGAGCTCAATACCACCGCGTTCGGACCTTGTCCAATCAGAGCGCGGCTAGACGCGCACGGCAGCTACGCTCAAATGCCGCTCTGTATTTGGACACACCTTTATATAGTGTATTATCTATGGTGTATTATCTCTATGCCTCACTCGTTTCGTATCGTTTAGGGCGTGCGCGTTTTGAGTGTGTTTCCCATAGTTTTATTGAGATTTTCCTCGACCCCTGCTTTCTTTCTACGTACTTCCGATCTTGCTTCTTGTACGACCCTTGCTACCACACCGGGCACGGTACGGAGAACCCCGCCTAAACGTTAGACTTGGACTTGTTATTTTGGATTCTACGACCGGCCTACCGTTTGCATATTGGTTTTTCACCATGGATCGTTGTGTAAATGATAGTAAAACGACTAGATGCTGTAGTTTACGTGGTCGTCGGGCTTCAAACTTCAAAAATCAACTGTTAAGTATAGATTGTTACGTAACATCACTTTTACTAAATCTCTTTTAACTCGACTCTCAGACCGCCAAAATCCGTAAAATGTTCAGTGATGGTTTTATAATATGGTAGCTCTATCAATTGACTCCAATTTCATCTATTTACAACACAGGCAAAACCGTGGCCCCAGATTATATTGCAAGGTTTCCGTCTCCTTTAATCATTAGTAGAGTAGGTACCTTTATACTTTTACATAATAGCGTTTTCAAAGTGGTCCGCCAACCTGATGTCCTGGTTGACCAAGTTCCAACAGCTGCAGGTAATGAGGATCCTAATAGCTCAAGAGTTAATACCTAATCTGGGGGCACGGTAGTGCTACCGCCAAGAGGAGCCAAACGAAGCGCAAGGGCACTACCTACCTTTTCACGTAGCGCACAACAACATTCCGCTGGCGTAACGCCACTTTTTTATTGCCGTGGGACATTTTCCGACATCCACGCGGGCGAAGCCGCAGGGGAAGGAGTGCTAGTATTTATACTTAGTACAAAACTGACAACTTAGTCCGGCAACTGCTACATAAGTTGTGAGCAGCAGTGCGATTCTGTAACCATCTCACCGTGAAAACTTAGGTGAAGTGAGCGTGGAGTGAGCTGTCAATAGTGTCAATTCCTAGCAAACACAAACTCACTTCACCTATGTTTTCACGGTGAGATTTTTACAGAATCGACCGGCAGTAAACTCAGAAATTATAAAAGCGCGCCTTGAATAGAATCCATAATATTATGTACTTCAGTCAGTAAAATTCAGCAACAATTATGTATTTCATTAATATTTGTGCGAATACATAAAAACTCAACATTTGACATATATTGAGTTAAAATATAAAAATAAAAAACCGGTCAAGAGCGAGTCGGACTCGCGCACCGAGGGTTCCGTTCCGATTTCTGAAAAGTGTACTATTTAGAGACATCGTTTTATTTTTCCTCTAATCTATATCTATAAAAGGAAAGCGTTACTGACTGACTGACTGACTGGACTGACTGACTGACTGATCTATCAACACACAGCTGAAACCACTGAACGGATTGGTCTGAAATTTGGAACACAGGTAGCTATTATGACCTAGGCATCCGCTAAGAAAGGGTTTTTGGAAATTCGACCTTTAAGGGGGTAAAAAGGGGGGATATTGTTTGTATGAAAAATCTTACTCCTTGAGTTAATAAACTTAAAACTTGGCACGAATATTTATCTAAGTAAATTATGATTTTTGTGATTTTTTGTTTTTCTAAACTACCCCCTAAAGGGGAATTGGGGGGTCTCAAAGTTTGTATGGAAAAATTTTAACGCGCAATCCGATTAACACAAAACTCAGTATTTATACTTAAAACCAAAAATAAAGAATAATGTGTGTCAGGGCTTTTCGAAAATCTACCTCTAACGGGGTGAAAAGGGGTAGTCAATTTCACAGGGGAGGATTTTACTGCGTGGCTTGATTAACTCGAAAATTGGTGTACATAAATAATCTTTGAGTCAAGCTATGGAAATATCTCAAGCCATTTTTTTAAATTCCACCCTTGTGGGGGTGAAAACAGGGAATACAATTTACATGAAAAATGTTATTCATTTGGTTTTAATTGACTTGAAACTTGGCACAAATAAGTTTGTCATTATTCGTTTTTTTAAACTACCCCGGAGGGAGGGTTAGAGGGGGAGGGGCAAGGGAGGGGTGGTGAGGAGTGTGAGGGGGAGGATGATGGACGCAGGGAGAAAGGGCAGAAATTGGTGAGGAGAGGAGGAAGACATGGTGAAGGCTGAGGGGTGGGGAGGGGTTGGTGAGCCGGAGGTGGAGGAGAGGGGGAGAGGGAGGGGACGGGGTGGTGAGAGAGAGAGAGCGAAGGGGAAGTGGTGAAGGGGGTGTGAGAGTGAGTGAGAGGGGGAGGGAGAAGTAGCGGAAGGGGATGTGGTGAAGGAACGAGCTAAACTCTGGAACTATTTAACATCACTCTAGGACCCTTAGGTGCCGAGCAAAAAGAAAAAAAGTCTGAAAGAACGCTGAAAACGAAGTAATAGCGCGGGTAGGCAATGCGATGCGATGGGGGTCGAGCAAAAAATAAATTTCACGCGGACGAAGTCGCGGGCAGAAGCTAGTATTTACATAAACTTCTATCACATAGAATCATTTCAGATTTTTCTCTTTGCAAACTTCGGAGATAAGGGGGGGAACGGATTTTTTTTTTTTACCTTTTTCATCAAAAGTCGAAAACTATGCGCCCTAAAAAAAATAAAAAAATCTTTCTTATTTGCAAAATAGTTGGGTAAACGTCATCTAAAACCGATCCAAGTTTCAAGTTGATAGCATTAGTAGTTCTTGAGATATCCAGCTGTGACAGACAGACTGACAGACTGGGTCTCATCATAAGGGTTCCTTTTTTACCATTTTGGTACGGAACCCTAAAAACGGCAATTGCAAGTCGGACTCGCGCACGGAGGGTTCCGTATCTATAAAAAGGTAAAAAAATCACGTTTGTTGTATGGCAGCCCCCTTAGATATTTATTTTATTCTGTTTTTTAATATTTGTTGTTAAGTATAGCGGCAACAGAAATACATACCTAATCTGTGAAAATTTCAACTGTCTAACTATCACGGTTCATGAGATACAGCCTATGGTTTCGTTCACACGGCGAGTTTTTATGGCCCCGAATAATGTTAGAAGTTTGTAGTAGGACCAATGTACTTGTATAAAAAATTTTGTAAAGAGTCAATCCCTTTTATGGTTGACTTTTATATTATTTCGTTCGTTGAGTTTTTGGTGTCATATTATTTATTAATAATTTTAATTTAATTTAATTACCAAGTAACAAGACTCACACTCTCACAGTGTTTTAGTAACAATATACTTACTATGTTAGTAAAACATTAACACAGAAACAACTTGTGACATCACTGCTGCAAGCAGAGGCGTCTCTAGCGTATGTAGCGCCCGTGTGCAATTATTACCCTAGCGCCCTCTAGTAAGTGCGCGGTCAAAATGGTCCTTACCGGACGACGAGCTACCCACTACTCGCCATCCGCAAGCCCGCGCCTACGGTGGCCGGGAATCGGCTCTCGATTCCTGCCACCCGGGCGTCTCCTGCGGCGACTGAGGGCGTGAAATTGTCTTTCCCTCACGCGTTCCGCCTCCTCCTTCGCGAGCATTATTGCTTCGCAGAAGGAGGTGACGGCCGGGCATGTACTCTCGCTCCGCACCATGGCCTGGACCAGGTTCGGACGCGAGAGATCACTCCCGCCGATCGCCTCCGTGAGAACACGGCGGTGCTCCGTCCAAGCCGGGCAAACCTCCACTGTATGCTCCACCGTGTCCTCCGGGCGATCCACACAATGGTGACACCGCCGCCTTATGCGGAACAGGAACCTCCCGAAACAACCGTGTCCGGTGTGGACCTGCGTCAGGCGGAAGGTGAGGACGCCGTGGCGCCTCTCCAACCACTCCTCAAAGAGGGGACTTATCGCCGCAATTGTGGCGTGCCCAGCGCTGTGTTGCGACAGTCGCACTCTCCATGTCGCCATGAGATCCCGCCGGAGCTCTGTCTGCTGTACCGTGATTTCTCGCGGCAGCGGAGTTACGCCCCGGCGTTTCGCCTCCTCGCGCCACTCCCACACGTGCGCGAGGACTTTTACCTCCAGATCCCATGGCGGCAATCCGGCAAGGAGGCTCGCCGCCTCACCGGAGACCGTGCGGTAACCCGGACCACCCAGATGGCCATGACCCTCTGGGACGCGTTCAACCGGCAGGCTGGCCGCAGCCTCAGCGAACGCGCTCACACCGGTGCCCCGTAAAGGGCCATGGACCGCACGACCCCCGCGTAAAGCTTCCGGCAGGAGGCGTTTGGAGCCCCTAGATTGGGCAGGAGCCGCTTCAAGGCAGCCCCAGCCCGCTCCAGTCTGGGAGCCAAACGTCGGAAATGCTCCACGAAGTTCCACCGGCTTTCGAGGACGAGTCCCAGGTAACCCGCGACCCCTGGCTTCGTAGTCCGGAGCGTGAACCACTCCGACATGGAGGCTCAGTCAGCCAGCAATCCAGCATCATAACGACCTACCCAAATCTGTCAAAATATACCAACTGATATTGAACTCTATGCGTTCAAGATTAGGTTGAAATTAGCTTGCAGAAATTTGACAGAAAAGGGTAGATCGATGTGACGCTGACTGAATAATCAGTTATTAAATTCCACGACACCCGGTAGACACACAAAACATAAACCCACATGTTTTAAAACTTCGTTGGTCCAGTAAACACGCCTTTGATAATACCGCGTGTGCGTGACGTTCGTCAATGGCAATTTGAACTTTATTTTTTATTCTAAACACCCGAATTCGCAATGATTGTCGGCGTGTTTTCAAACGAATCAAAACAGGTGCCGGCAGGCCCTTTGGTAGCGATGCGACGCGATGCGACACTCACTACTACACCAATATAATCGTTAATTACCTATCTGTTTTAAGGTTTATTTCATGTTGAATCAAAAGTAACTATTGTAAAGGCCACTCTTGCGGCTTGCTTTCTGTAATTCGACATATTTATGAAGAGCTCCAGGTGTCATACAAAATTTATGCAAACCGGACATTGATATAAAAAGTAATTATATAAGTCAATGAAACCGGAGCTCTTTTTACGTGGGTCATACATCAAGCTATACATTTCCAGTTTACACTGACCTCTCATTGTAAGGAAATCCTATACAATGCGAGATCAGCTTATAATGGAAATTTATAGCTTGATGTGTAGGGTCCTTGAACGTGGCGCGGCCCGGACGGCCGGCGCGCGCCGCGACTGGCGCCCCCTAGGACGTGGCGCCCGCGTGCATCGCACACCCTGCACTATAGGTAAAGCCGCCCCTGGCTGCAAGGTGACAGGTCCAGAAGATACCTTGCAGCAGTGGCTCACAAACGCACAATCTAGCCTGCTGGCTACCATAGACAGGATGCTGTTGGTGCTGCCCCGCACCTTACTAACCAGGGATGCGCACCGCTTCTGCATCACAGTGTAAAAGCAGTCCACGCGAGCTCACGAGCTTTAAAGCGCTAAGCGCTAACTGCGCTACGCTAACAGCGCCATGTGAGAGCTGAGAGTATTTGGGAACTAAACTACATAGCACAATACACTACGTCCTGTCTTGTAGTACTTCTACTTAGCTACATTTGGAAACATTAGAACGTTGATTAGGTTTGTAAATTGATTTTGTTTATCTAACGTTTAATTTAAAAAAAGATTTCTGAAAAAGTGTGCTATTTAGAGACATCGCATCGTTTTATTTTTCCTGTAATCTATATCTATAAAAGGAAAGCGTTACTGACTGACTGACTGACTGACTGACTGACTGATCTATCAACACACAGCTGAAACCACTGAACGGATTGGGCTGAAATTTGGAACACAGGTAGCTATTATGACCTAGGCATCCGCTAAGAAAGGGTTTTTGGAAATTCGACCTTCTAGGGGGTAAAAAGGGGGGATAGGGTTTGTATGAAAAATCTTATTCCTTGAGTTAATAAACTTGAAACTTGGCACGAATATTTATCTAAGTAAATTATGATTTTTGTTTTTCTAAACTACCCCCTAAAGTGGAATTGGGGGTCTCAAAGTTTGTATGGAAAAATTTTAACGCGCAATCCGATTAACTCAAAACTCAGTATTTATACTAAAAACCAAAAATAAAGAATAATGTGTATCAGGGTTTTTCGAAAATCTACCTCTAAATAACGGGGTGAAAAGGGGTAGTCACGTTCACAGGGGAGGATTTTACTGCGTGGCTTGATTAACTCAAAAATTGGTGTAAATAATCTTTCAGTCAAGTTGTGGAAATATCTCAAACCATTTTTTTTTATTCCACCTCTGTGGGGTTGAAAACAGGGATACAATTTACATGAAAAATGTTATTCATTTGGTTTTAATTGACTTGAAACTTGGCACAAATATTTGCCTAAGTTTGTCATTATTAGTTTTTTAAAACTACCCCGGCGGGAGGCTTAGAGGGGGAGAGGGAAGGGGAGGAGAGGTGAGGAGGGTGAGGGGGAGGATGATGGACGCAGGGAGAAAGGGCCAGGACTTTATGAGGAGAGGAGGAAGACGTGGTGAAGGCTGAGGGGGAGGGTAGGGGTTGGTGAGCCGGAGGTGGAGGATAGGGGGAGAGGGAGGGGACGGCGTGGTGAGGGAGAGAGAGGGAAGGGGAAGTGGTGAAGGGGGTGTGAGAGTGAGTGACAGGGGGAGGGAGAGGTAGCGGAAGGGGATATGGTGAAGGAACGACCTAATCTCTGGAACTACCCTACCAGTCGGACTTTAAAAAATCTTTTTGCATTAATGATAGCCTAAATCTTATAGAAGGCATATTTAACATACCCCCTAGGACCCTTAGGACCGTTAGGTGCCGAGCAAAAAGAAAAAAAGTCTGAAAGAACGGTAAGTGAAAACGAAGTAATAGCGCGGGTAGGCAATGCGATGCGACGGGGTGGGTCGAGCAAAAAAGAAATTTCACGCGGACGAAGTCGCGGGCAGAAGCTAGTCTTTACATAAACTTCTAACTTCTAACTAACTTCTTCGGGTATAAAGTAGCTTGATCTAAAACTTACGAACGTTGCATGGATGGACTGTTCCTATTTCTAGCGGATTCAATCAGTTGATGAGTACCTAAGCAAGGGGCCTATAAGGAGGGGTGGGTCTCAGTATTCCCGTTGAGCTTTCCCATCGACGGTAATACTGATTCTACTTGTATCACTGTTCCCGTTCTTATACCGCGACTATTTGCGACCAAGAATTCGCTTGTTTATTTCAATGGTTCTCGATATTTTTTACCTCCATAACGTAATTTATCTATTGATTGGAGGAGGAGCTCGTGGCTGTGAAGTAATAACAGCCGTACGGGTCGATCGATCAGGTTAAGCTACGCTTGCCGGGGTTGGTCCGTGGATGGGTGTACCATCTTTACATAGGTACCGAGACTCCTCCGTGCCTCGGAAAGCACGTTAAAGGCTCTTACAGACAGAGGCGATATCGCATCGCGACGTGTCGCGTAGCGGTGTTGCGACGCGATAATATCGCAATATCGCCTCTGTCTGTAAGAGCCTTAAGCCGTTGGTCCCGGCTGTCGTTCGTGGATCTTTTGACAGTCGTTACGGGTCGTCAGAAGCCCGAAAGTCTGACAACCAGTCTTACCAAGGGGTATCGCATTACCCAGTTACTAGGTTGTGGAGGTCAGATAGGCAGTCGCTCCATGTAAAATACTGGTATTCAGCTGCATCTGGTTAGACTGGAAGCCGACCCCAACATAGTTGGGAAAAGGCTAGGCAGATGATGATGAATTTATCTATTGACAATAACTCATAGCGCCTCGCGCCTGTTTCACCACCTAAGATTAAGTTCTTATTAACTTACTTGGCAGATAATTTCATACAAATTCTGTTCCATTTTTACCCGACTGCGCCAGAAGGAGGGTTATGTTTTTCGAGAGTATGTATGTATGTATAATTGTTTGGCACGCCCTGCGGCCTGACCGGCTCAATGGATTTTAGCTTGAGAGGTGTCGTTAGATTCGTATTTACTGTGAGAGTGACACTGGGTATATCAAAATTAAAAAAAAAACAAAATGACGGAGATTTTTGGCGCCAAATTATGTCTTAAAAATTATTTTTTCTCAAAACCTGTCGGGTGGGGTAGGTATCAAAATAAAGGGTTTTAAAAGGTGATTAAAAACTGTACACAACTTATATGGTTAAAAGTACCTCGAAGTGACAAATCGTAAAAAACACAAACACGTACAACAAAAATATAAAAGTATGCGAAATCTTTCACATTTGTAAACTAAAAAGCTGGAAATAAAAAAAAGTAATTTAAAAAATTAAAAAACCCGACTGCGGTAAAAGACTTAAGTTTAAAAAAAGCTGAAAAGCTAAAAAACAAGCCCATATTAAATTAAATAAAAGTTGGAAGCAGGCGGGACCCATTCCATTTTTATATTTTCAAACTCAAATGGGTCCCGCCTGCTACCAACTTTTATTTAATTTAAAATGGGCTTGTTTTTAGAAAGAAAGAAAACTTAAGTCTTTTACCGCAGTCGGGTTTTTTAATTTTTTAAATTACTTTTTTTTTAATTGATTCGGTGAGTAGTAGCTATTCGGACTTCGTGACAGAACTATGAATTTTCAATTATTACGTATCCATTTCTTTTGCGATGAAGATCAATTTATTACATTTCATTCTTTTGTGAAAATATCGAAAGAGGAAAAGGGAATAAGTACTTATTTTATTGTTTGAAGGATACGAATACGTACAGTGCGTTTCAACTAAGAATAGGAATGACCTTGCGCCATATTGTGATGATTTAGCAAAACAGCACCGCGTTTACACATTTGCAAAGTCAGTGACAGTGGTGACAGTGACATATTTTAACAAAAACAAATTCCAAAAACAGAACTAAAATGGATAAGGATAACACTACAAAACTATGCAAGCCGTATATGTATATTTCTAGTTTCAGTTGACAGTTAGAGGTCATTGACGTTCCTATTCTTAGTTGAATCGGATTGTAAAACATTCTCATTATAAGAATTTTGCAATTATTTATGGCGTTTAAATAAACACTATAAATAAGAATACGGAGTCATTTTGTAGGAGGACATGAGTCTCGCTATTTCCATTCATTGTTTCTTAAGTCAATGGGTATTGTGAGACTGATTTGAAAAAAAAACGTGCAGTTTCAGTATTACTATTTCAATGGGTAATGGGAATAGCGAGACCCACCCTTATGGAGTTTTTAAAATAAAAGTAAATAATAATTATAACGTATTTATTTCCACTAGAAACTCTGAACTAGACATTATTGCACTAAAACATTATATTAAAAATAAAGTTATCTAATCACGAAACTTCCTTTGACATTTAATTTTTGGTGCGAAATAGAAAAAGTCGCGGCCATAATAAATGGTGAGAACATTACTAAATCAAGTAATTACTAACAATAAACTCTCTGAGGAAGTTGAGGAAGTTCATTCAAACAGTCATGAACTCATGATTCATGAAGCATTTATGAGATGTTATTATAAATAGAATATTACAAAAAAAAAAAAACATTTTTATTAAATGTACAAATTACCGACCCCTAATGATTTCGACACACTACGACATTCAAAGAACGCTTCGTTTATCTTCGGAAACACCGAAATATAGCGAATAAAATGTGACTATCGACCAATAGAAATTGATTTATATCCCCACCTAAATTATTATAGATTGACTTTAGAGATTGACGCACTAATTCCGTCACTCCCATAATGGGCCAGTCACATTTAATTCGGCAAAGTTCGGTTTTCCGAAGATAAACGATGGAAGATAAACGTTGCACAGTGTATTATAGAGACTATTTTTCGGACGTCGGCTTTTTATTAGAAACTAGCTTTTGCCAGTGGCTTCTCCCGCGTGGATGTCGGAAAATATCACACGGGAACGTACTACCGGGAATTCCTTACTTATTCCTTGTCTACATTATAAAAGGAACCTTTGTGCAAAATTTGAGCTTTCTAGGTACAAGAGTTTGGGCTGGGCGTCAATGAGTCAGTCAATCAGTCAGTCAGTCAGGACTTCTCTTTTTATTTATAATGTAGATACAGTTAAAATTAGTCATTCAAAACGTGCGAGTAGAACTCCCAAGTGACAAAATTAAAATATGTTTAATAAAGTAGATTTTATTTTTGAAATCTTATAAATTTTCATCCGGGTAAAGTTTAAAAAAATCTACAGCAGAAACTAATTGCAATAAAAAATAATTTATTAGGTAGTTTAAGAGTGTCTTTTAAGTTTAATTTTATAGCGCTTATTTGTCACTCGGGACGTCTACTGTCACGTTTTAAATGACCAATTACATCTGTATTTCTAATAAAAAGCCAACGTCCGAAAAATCGTCTCTATAATACAATGTGCGTTGTCATACTGTGTTAGTATTTAGGTTCGGGGCTTAAGATACGCCTAATTTCACTTCTATCTTATTTGTATATTATTTCATTGTCTATGGCAACCGTCTCCATGCTACTTCAACACTTCTTCTTTATCGTGTCCCTGCCACGACTATATTTTAGCACTAATACGGACAAAAAGAGTCTTGCCCTATTTAGAAGACCGCACCATATAACAGGGATCGGTAAACAGTACATTAGGATAATATTCACCAAGATGATTTAAATACAGACTAGCAATATTAATATCTTGGCCTTATAATTCATCATTAAGATAATTCTATCAACCCGCCGTCGTTGATCAAATCTTACGATTCTTTACGCTCGGCGTATAGTACTGGGTTTGATGACATTTAATAATCAACTTTATTTTCACTGTTCTAAAGTGCAAAACGCAACATTAGCAGTTTTAATGTCTGTGTATATGTTGAACAACTTTGCACTTTATCACAGATGTCATAAAGTGTATTGTTGAATGCCATTAGAACAACCTTTACAGGCCAAATTTCAATGACCAGCATAAATTAGTACGGTAAAAAACTCGTAAAAGGACTCCACATATACATTACATACTGTATATTTCTGCTTCTTCCCCTGGCGATAGATTTTCCATTACATTTGATTTTCCATTTGATATTTTATCAAATTAGTTTACAATAAAATTTAAAATACGTGACCTATTTCAATTAAAGGATTTGTTTATTATGCATTCCTAGTGTATTTGATATAACACATAATCAGCCTATAATGTTCCCACTGCTGGGACACAGGCCTCCTCTCTGTGAGAGGGAGTGGGCCGAAATCTACCACGCGAGCCCAGTGCGGGTTGGTAGATGTTACATGTCATGAATTTTTGGTTCTAAGACATGCCGGTTTCCTCACGATATTTTCCTTCACCGTTTTGAGAGCACTGGTGATGAAATTATTTACACAAAGTAAAGCGCCTGTCTGGGTTCCAACCCACGACCTACAACTTGTAAGTCGGGGCCGTTACCACTGAGCCACCAGCCATCACTGCTCTCTATCTATTGATATAACACATTATGCACAATTGCAAATGCTTGAATACATTATTCCTGACATTTGCGACTTGATATTTTCGTTCACATCGACACTGGTATTGCACGATTCACATTATCTGACCTGTGCTCGACACAGTTTTTAACCGACTCCAAAAAGAAGGAGGTTATTGACAAAATGTACACATGATTTATTACTTCCCCAATAACATTGAACAACGACGACGCGACTATTGGCTTACAAATATAACAATATAATAATCTACACTTAATTAATGCCACTTTACATAACCACGGAATGATTCCACGAAAAATTATAATTCGAGTTTACATTTAATATTAAACTTAATACCAAAATTGTCCAATTAAATGTCTTATTTTACCCATTAATAGTGTTATGTTACAAAATAAGTACCCGATAATTATTATTACCCAATAGTAAAATTCACATCGGTGAGACATCATATTCGTTCACGAATAACTGATCAAACTTGCGTATACAAAAATATCTGCTCAAATATAACACTAAAGCTGAGCTACTTAGGATAATAAATTAAAAATATATCTAGTAAAATATTGGCATATCATGTCTTTGAAACACAACTCTGTGATCCGCACAACAATTCGTACAGAATATCGTTGACTCTGTATCCGTTAATCATTGCTTATTTGTGTGATAACACGGACTTAGAACTAAATTACCTATCTCGATATCCGCACGCACTACTGACGTTCTATACAGATATAATATCCACCGAATGTCAAGTAAGCTTGATATTATACAAACAGTTTGGAAGCTGCGTGCAAAGCCTTAAGGCGAAAGCGTCTGTATAATCCTGTAAAGCCACATTAGTTATCAATATACAACCTGACACTGACCTGCAAATTGCAACAACTTAAGAAAATTTGAATTTCGCGGGCTACCTTAGCGCATTCCCCACTAGGGGGTTGATAATTGACACCATTTAGAGCATTTTGAGCCATACATGTCTTAGACGAAGTATTTTATTTTAAAAGCTTTTATTTTTTAACTGTAAACTTAGTTTTTTGATGTGTAACATCTTTCCTCCCGCTTTCCTGCAATCTGTGGGAGTGATTTCGTGAAAAGGGACGGAAGTGTGTAACAGGAAGTGAAAATACTTTTCTAATAGTTTTGAGTGACGGATCGAAATGTTGGTTGTTTGGTATGGAACTAGAAAGTACTTTTACCATGTGAGATGTCAGATGTTACACGTCATATATACACGACTACTGTAAGTCTCGCTCGTTTTTTTTTTAATAATCCTATTTCTGTTTTTTGAAGTTTTTTAAAAAAAATTCGACCTCAAGTGTCCACATTTAACATACCAACTTTAACTGGGACACTGTTGGTAATTAACTATCAGAAATTGGGTTATTTTAATAAAGAACCTATGCTCTAAATGGTTTCAACTATCACTCCCTTGAAGCTTTACACCCATCTTCCAAACACAGGTATAACCGTACCAAAGAAATCCTTAGCGTAAAGGACACATCTTCTGAATTAAGACGACCACCGTATAATTTTTACTTCTAATTTAATTTGATATCAGAAGGTGTGTTACGTCTTTAAGCTTGACTATAACGACATTACCATCTAAACGAGCGACACATGTTCATCCTTGTCGCACCATGCTTATGAGATGCAAGTGTGAGTGAAACAGAAAGCTGGTGCAGTTTAGTAGAAGAAAAGCAGTCGCTCCTGGGCCGTGCCGGACAGAAGACGCCAGCCGCGCTTGATGTTCAGGTACTGGATGATGGCGCGCACGCAGATTAAGATACCTGGAAAAGAAACAATTATAAAAATTACTAAACACATCTTTGATCATTGACTGCCTCGTTGGAATTTGGGTTTTTCCAACAGAGATACATACATTACATGAAACTTAAAAGACAACTGGTGAAATGGGACACACATCTTCTCTAAATATTATAAAATAAAAACCGGTCAAGAGCGAGTCGGACTCGCGCACCGAGGGTTCCGTTCCGATTTCTGAAAAAGTGTGCTATTTAGAGACATCGTTTTATTTTTCCTGTAATCTTTACATAAACTTATATCACATAGAATAATTTCAGATTTTTCTCTTTGCAAACTTCGGAGATAAGGGGGGGGACGGTATTTTTTTTTACATTTTTCATCTAAAGTCGAAAACTATGGGGCCTAAAAAAAGAAAAAAAATGTTTGAGAATGTGCAAACAGCGCTCTTTCATATGATACCCCACATGCCCCAGTAGCTCCACTTTGAATTTTTAAGACCCCCTTTCAGTCGCTGTTGCAAAAAAAATATAAATATTTTTATTTCTTTCTTATTTGCAAAATAGTTGGGTAAACGTCATCTAAAACTGTTCCAAATTTCAAGTTAATAGCATTAGTAGTTCTCGAGATATCCAGCTGTGACAGACAGACAGACAGACAGACAGACAGACAGACAGACTTAGTCACACCATAAGGGTTCCTTTTTTACCATTTTGGAACGGAACCCTAACAAAGTCGCTTCTTCGTGTCTAAACTACGCAACGGATTTTGATACGGTTTTCACTATCATTAAAGAATTTATTCCGGAAGGTTTATATGTTGAATACATTAATATTTAACTTTATAATATAGAAACGTTCATGTTTTGTCAAGTCGTAAAAACCGTGCGAAGCAGGGCCGGTTCGCTAGTTAATTATAAAATAAAACATTAATAAAATCCTAATTATTTAATCACCGTCAACAAGCTGGCCTGAGAGTCACGAAAAAGGATGTGTGAATATTAAACCTCTGCACAGTACGACAGGACTCAGAGGTTCCATCGTTTATCGTCGGAAAAAACGAACTTAGCCGAATTAAATGAGACTGGTCCAATAAATAAAATCAACATTAGTGTAACGGAGACTTTATTAATTCATGCCATCCCTTACATTTTGTATCAAAAAGAAAGTGACAAACACCCAACCATCCCAACCATCGTCTCCATTAAACTAATGTTCGTTTCGTGCAACTCACTGTGAGTCCTGCCGTACTGTAGGTACCTGGATTTTTCAAGACATCAAATAGAGGGTATATTTGATGACAGCGGGAATTCCACATTGAACTGGTTGTCTGGTGTATTCAAGTTACCATAACTAGTGGTTTCTTGAAAAAAGTAAGGACTTTTTACTCTACGTTTTGTGTATCGTAAAAGAAAACAATAGAGTATTTCAAGATATCTGGCAACAATTTGGTTATGGTTATACCTACTATACTACTATACCTACCTATGGGTAGGTATAGTAAATATTGCCACAGGTGTAGTCATTGACCCTTCATTGCAATGAGGACACATGTTTAACGGAGGGCATTTATAGGCTGGTATTATTATGAATAATATGATTAATTAAACATAAACATAACATAACATCACGCCTGCATTCCCCGAAGGGTTAGGCAGAGGTGTACACCTACAATACACCCACATTTTGCTAGTTAAGTTGAAACTAAGAAATAGGAGGCGACCCTATTGCCGTCAACCGGGTACAAATCCAGACTCCAGGCTGACTTTGTCGGAACCAGGAATCAAACCCAGGGTACCTTATGCTCAGGAGTAGAGGTAGGAGTAGTAGGTAGAACTAGAAAATATGATTACGACAGATCGTATACTAAATAATAAGTTACCGATAACATATTTACGCTATAAAAAGCATTATTACGTCATCGACAAACACTCCCGGATTCCTAAATCGACCCACCGACCCACCGTGCATTTTTATGTTTGTAGGCCTAAAACTAATTTTGCTCTTGAGAAACGCAAAAAGACGACTTATTGCAATTGAAACTGTTTTTTTTTTAGTATTCCGATTTCAAATTTGGAACAGTGACAAACGGATATAATGATAGTAACTAGTGGCTTCAAAACGACATTTTTTCTTTTCAACCTTAACAAAAATGTGCAAAGGGTGGCTCGATTCATGTGTCCGGGAGTGTATTATTGTTAACAAAAACTTTTAAACAAAAAAAAATAACCGACATCCAAAAAAAAAAACTGCAAAGTGAAAAATAACTTTAATTTCGGAAGTCGATGTCTTTGGATCTGTCTTTTAGTTTTTTGCCACCGACTTCCGAAATTAAAGTTATTTTTCACTTTGCAGTTTTTTTTGGAAGTCGGTTATTTTTTTTTTGTAAAAAAGTTTTTATTTTTCACTTTTTAGTGGGTCAGTTTGTAATTTTATGTAAGTAACAATATCCTAATGTCAACTGCGCATCTTCTTTTTACAAAATATTGCTTTTCCCGATCCTGGGACGTTAATTGTTGAGGAGTTCTCCTAGTAAGAACCAGGAGAACTGGAGCTGATGGTGAAGTCACCATATGCATTGTGACGGAGGAGCATAATTTGGTAATCGAATCGCAACGCGTGAATACTTAATATTGAGTAGTTCCGATGGCCATATGTGATCTTCATTATTAGTTCCATTTCACCAAATGGTGCTTTTCGAGAGTGATAAAAAATACCCAAATCACTATAGGTGTGCCTATAAAATTTGAGGGTTTCCCTCGATTTCCATGGGATCCCCTCATCAGATTCTGACTTGGTGACAATGGGAACATCTCGAAAGCATACCCTATCCAATAAAAAAAGAATTTTTAAAATAGGTCCACAATGGACGGAGAAATCGGTGTACAAACGCGAAGAATTGATAACCTCCTCTTTTTTTTTGGAAAAGGCCTTGCTCGGTCAAGTATGATAAATAAACCTAATGAATATCACACAAAGGTGCCAAAAAACAGGTATGTAGGTAGTGTTTTTTTTAGTAAGGCATATTGCAACAACAGCCCCATATCATATCCTGATAAATCACTGTCCATCCTAAGGTTGCCTGGAAGAGATCGCGGAAAGCGATAAGGTCGCCCATTGTATGTTTTGTAGTGTACAAGTTTTCTTTTGTTTTGTTTTTTTTTTTTTGGTGTACAATAAAGTATATATAAATAAACAAATTGCGTTGAGTGAGGCCAAAAAAGGAGAAAATAAAAGTATTCCAAACATAAATGCAGATATCTTGTGCCCACAGAACATACTCCTTTATATGTTCTGTGCTTGTGCCGATGTCTGCTATTCTAAACCAATATTGTGAAAGCGGCAATAAGTCAAAGGTTAGGGCGTTTCCGTATTGGCGAAGCGAAAGGTCAAAAGACACGAAGTCTTTGCCTCACTAGGAAGTACAAAAGCTAAAATAAATTGTATGCAGTGCGTCACTTTTCCAGTGCGAGACAGAGACGGAACTATATGGCCGGTAGCACCAACAACTGCAGCAAAACCCATGTTTTTCGCAACAACGGAATCATGATGGCATTAATACTTCATAATACGGCCCCTGTTCTCTATATCATTTTTTAGGGTTACGTACCGAATGGTACCAAACGGAACCCTATTACTAAGCCTCCGCTGTCCGTCTGTCCATCTGTTTGTCACAGGGCTGTATATCATGAACAGTTGAAATTTTCACAGATTGTGTACGGCGGGTGTTGTTACGGCTATAACAACAAATAATAAAATTAAAATAAAGTTAAAAATTAAAGGACCCTCCCCATACAATAAACTTTCATTTTGAAAAAAAAAAATCTTACCCTGCATGTGGGGTGCCATTGTCTAGAACTCATCTAGTAGAGTACAATTTTTATTTAATTTTTTTTTATCTTCAAAAATGTAGAAATAGGCGCCGTAAAAGTTGTCAATTTTAGAACATTTTTGTACGAGCTCTATCGCAACAATTAAACAAGTTAGGAATTTGAAACCATATACTGTATTTAATCAACAAATACTAAAAACGCCAATTCATAACGTATTTTGTTTAAATATTGGTGATTTTCTGCAACTGTAAAAATAACCTTGTAATTCACAGTCAATCTGCCTAGCCTTTTCCCAACTATGTTGGGGTCGGCTTCCAGTCTAACCGGATGCAGCTGAATACCAGTATTTTACATGGAGCGACTGCCTGTCTGACCTCCACAACCCAGTAACTGGGTAATACGATACCCCTTGGTAAGACTGGTTGTCAGACTTTCGGGCTTCTGACGACCCGTAACGACTGTCAAAGATCCACGAATGACAACCGGGACCAACGGCTTAACGTGCTTTCCGAGGCACGGAGGTGTCTCGGTATGTAAAGATGGTCACCCATCCACTGACCAACCCCGGCAAGCGTAGCTTAACCTCATGGATCGACCCGTGCGGCTGTTATTACTTAGCCACGAGCTCCTAATAATGTAATGTAATTCACAGTATCATTATGAAATAAATAAATAACTTTATTAGCAACTCAAATTACAACTTACAAAAATAACAGTGAAACCACACTAGGCAGAGCCTGAATCGTGGCTATCAAACAAAAACGATTACTCTAATAATCTATATCTATAAAAGGAAAGCGTTACTGACTGACTGACTGACTGATCTATCAACATACAGCTGAAACCACTGAACGGATTGGGCTGAAATTTGGAACACAGGTAGCTATTATGACCTAGGCATCCGCTAAGAAAGGGTTTTTGGAAATTCGACCTTCAAGGGGGTAAAAAGGGGGGATATTGTTTGTATGAAAAATCTTATTCCTTGAGTTAATAAACTTGAAACTTGGCATGAATATTTATGTAAGTAAATTATGATTTTTGTGATTTTTTGTTTTTCTAAACTACCCCCTAAAGGGGAACTGGGGGGTCTCAAAGTTTGTATGGAAAAATTTTAACGCGCAATCCGATTAACTCAAAACTCAGTATTTATACTTAAAACCAAAAATAAAGAATAATGTGTGTCAGGGTTTTTCGAAAATCTACCTCTAACGGGGTGAAAAGGGGTAGTTTTTCACAGGGGAGGATTTTACTGCGTGGCTTAATTAACTCGAAAATTGGTGTAAATAATCTTTGAGTCAAGCTATGGAAATATCTCAAACCATTTTTTTAAATTCCACCCCTGTGGGGGTGAAAACAGGGAATACAATTTACATGAAAAATGTTTTTCATTTGGTTTTAATTGACTTGAAACTTGGCACAAATATTTGCCTAAGTTTGTCATTATTAGTTTTTTAAAACTACCCCGGAGGGAGGGTTAGAGGGGGAGGGGCAAGGGAGGGGTGGTGAGGAGTGTGAGGGGGAGGATGATGGACGCAGGGAGAAAGGGCAGGAATTGGTGAGGAGAGGAGGAAGACATGGTAAGGCTGAGGGGTGGGGAGGGGTTGGTGAGCCGGAGGTGGAGAAGAAGGGGAGAAGGAGGGGACGGAGTGGTGAGAGAGAGAGAGCGAAGGGGAAGTGGTGAAGGGGGTGTGAGAGTGAATGAGAGGGGGAGGGAGAGGTAGCGGAAGGGGATGTGGTGAAGGAACGAGCTAAACTCTGGAACTACCCTACCAGTCGGACTTTAAAAAATCTTTTTGCATTAATGATAGCCCCAATCTTATAGAAGGCATATTTAACATCACTCTAGGACCCTTAGGTGCCGAGCAAAAAGAAAAAAAGTCTAAAAGAACGCTAAGTGAAAACGAAGTAATAGCGCGGGTAGGCAATGCGATGCGACGGGGTGGGTCGAGCAAAAAATAAATTTCACGCGGACGAAGTCGCGGGCAGAAGCTAGTAGTAAAATAATTTAAATAAAATACAAAGTTATCTTTGCGATTGTTAAACATGTTATGGTACGGAACCCTTCGTGTGCGAGTCCGACACACACTTGGCCGGTTTTTATTTATGTTTATGAATGTATAGGTACCTAATAAAATGAAACAAAAAAAACATCTCTAGGCATTGGTTGATATTTAAACCAGTTTGCACAGCCTCTTTTAAATGTAGGTACCTACTAAAATCGGCATTTCCTTTACCAAACCCGTATAAAATTTCAAGGTTTACTAGCCCTCTTATCCGTGTGCGTATTGCCCATGAATACATGTTTTCCTTTTTCGATAGCTGAGATATGAAACAATACAGAGCAATGAACCACCTCGCGCGTTATCTCAATGAGTTGTAGTCATGAATGCAAACAGTCATTGTCCGAGGCAACGCAACGTCGCATATATTGACCGACGCGGATGGCTATCTATAGGAAAAGTAATTTAGTATCTATACATAGCATAAATAGTCGATTTTCGTGTCTATGTGACTGCGTTGATCTTCTAAAGTACGCAACGGATTCCGATGCGGTTTTCACCACCATTAAAAGAATTTATTCCGGAAGATTTATGTGTATAATACATAAATAATTAGCTTACTCTTAGTAAAGAAATCTTCAACAGAGGCGGTCCCTCACCGAGCATTCGCCTGTAATATTCCTAGATTCGATTTTGAGCAAGACCTTACAATTCTGCCTCACTGACTGACGACTGACGAGCATACGCCAATCCAAGATTCAATAAGATTCGCATTCATGTTATCACGGGTACCCACTTGCCACTGTTACAATACAGGCGAATGGTCACGGTGAATGTAATGTTACAAATTTTATCATTTTAGGTTACGGACTGTAATGCTCGGTTCTCCTCACTGTAACAAATCTACTTGCCTAGAGAAATAAAAGAGGCTAAAGAATTAGATTTAAAAACATATTATTACAAAAAGATAAAAAAATATTTATAATATTTTATAAATATTTTTTTATCTTTTTGTAATAATATGTTTTTGTAACAGACACTGAAAGGTCGTCTTAAAAATTCAAAGTGGGGCTACTAGGGCATGTGGGGTATCATATGAAAGAGCGCTGTTTGCACATTCTCAAACATTTTTTTTCTTTTTTTTAGGCCGCATAGTTTTCGACTTTTGATGAAAAATGTAAAAAAAAATACCGTTCCCCCCCCCCCCCCCCCCTTATCTCCGAAGTTTGCAAAGGGAAAAATCTGAAATTATTCTATGTGATAGAAGTTTATGTAAAGATTACAGGAAAAATAAAACGATGTCTCTAAATAGCACACTTTTTCAGAAATCGGAGCGGAACCCTCGGTGCGCGAGTCCGACTCGCTCTTGACCGGTTTTATATTCAATAACGCTCCTTTTGGGCTTGACCGCAGTCGGTTAAGTTTTTAGACGCAAGTCACAGATTTCCCTGTCGAAGAATAATATTTTTAGGAGATGTTTTACTTTAAGCTTCCGAAGCAGAACTGATCCACTCTCCGAGTATTCCATCCATCCTTTCCATCAGCGTTTTAAAAAATCATCTTCCAATTTTAGATCCTTTCCCGAATGGGCGAATGGTCCCGGTGAATGTAATGTTACGAATTGTATCATTTTAGGTTACGGACTGTAATGCTCGGTTCTCCTCACTCACTGATGTAATGCTCGAATATGAACTGTTACATTACGGGCGAATGCTCCCGGTGAGGGATTTTGTAAAGGGTCCTTTCTATTTATTGTGGTTCAATTCACCCCCTGCCGCCGCCGGTAAAATAACATTTTTCAACAGAAAATTGCGGGTCGCGCCCGACTCGTAACGCTCCTTTGAAAAAAATATCTATAAACCAACTTTATAGATTAGATACCAGTAGATAATATATAATAACAAGGACCTACTCGGCAGGATTTGTAATGTCGACAAAATCACGCACACGTACTGACAATGACGTAACAGTTTTGCATAACGACTACCATTACAACCAACACGTCAATAATGTGACTGCAAATAAATCACGCGATGCTGTCGTGTGATTGGCTAATAGCGTCAGTAGTGGCACATTTGATCAAGGTAACATCGGGGCAAGCAAAACGGTCTCACGGACCATGAAACATTAATTAACATGTTTATTTTCTTCAGTCTACACATAAATAATATAACATTAGGTAGGTATCGATTTTTTTGAAGTGAAATATTCTTTAGGCGCACTTTGCGCTCTTTCAAAACAGCGAACGAAACTGAACCTGTGACTGAACCATCACGCTCGGGTCGGTGACGCTGAATCGGGTATACTCGGTTTTTGAGGTGAAAACTTCTTTAGGCGCACTTTGCGCTCTTTCAAAACATCGTACGAAACTGAACCTGTGACTGAACCAACACGGTCTTTTCGGTGACGCTGAATCGGGTATACTCGGCAGGTGACGCTGAATAGCGTGTACTCGGCGCTGAATCGCGTATTCTTGGCTCCAGTTGTAAGTTTTTACTTTAACAAGGATAGTGTGGTCATAACTTCGTAAGCACACGCCCTTTTTATTTAAATGAAAAAAAAATAACTGCGAAGTTTACGGTTTTCCAACTTCATCACATTGCAGGTGATTTAAATTAAAATAAATTATTGTCTAACACTGCGATACGCGATACTTGTTAAACATGCTGTTCTGATTTCTGCTGTAGCAACGCATACATTAATATTCTGCAAATTATCTACGCAATGTCACGTTTGATATTTGCTAAGCTAAAATTACATTACGCAACTTCTATAATTCGTTTATAAAAAACTTTGCCACGGGCTATATCGACCCCTGTAACAGTCTCCTATATTAGGTGTGCTTTAACAGCAGTAAATCTTAAATGCACAAACACCCAGACGCATATAATCGTGCCTATCTAATTGCGTAACACACTATCAATCGGAATCTGAATCATTTGAAGCAAATTGCTAATCCATAGCTTCATATGTTCGGAAAATTAGTCTGTACGTCAACACAAATCACGCAATTATTGTTGTTGAACTGTCACAATGAAACCGATTCCGATTGATAGCGTGTTACGTAATTGCCACGCAGTTCTGATGAGCTGATGTTTACTTGGCTTTTGCTCATTCAATTAAATAGAGGGCGAGGTTATCAGGTATCCCAATTATCAATTACTAGCGAGCCGCCCCTGGTTTGCACGTGTGCAATGGTTACATGTCAAATCATCGAGATTTATGGGCTATATCTAAGTTAAATATTAATGTAGACACATAAACCTTCCGGAATAAATGATCTAAGTCTAAATGATGGTGAAAAGTGTGAAACCAGGATCAAAATCCATTGCGTAGTTTAGATGTTCTTAGTGGTCATACAGACAGACACAAAAAGAGTTTTTGTATTAAGTAATAGATGTCACAGCCAGCCCTTTGGAAGTAGCGCTCGCTTCGCTTGTTCGGCTCACATTTCTAACCTAACCTAACTCATTTGGTCGGGGTGCCCCGGCTTAGGTACTGCAACCAATTCGGCTCGCGCAGGTTGGTCAAAGTTCCAACCTAACCAGTAATGAATATCATTCAGGCCGTTTAGTTAAAAGGCTAGGCTGTTAACCGAAAGCTAATTAAGCTAATTGGCAGCGACATAGATTACTACACGCTACTAACTCCCTACAACATCTTGTTTTTCTACCAAAAATCTAAATTACAGTTTTCTACGATTTTTTGAAGAAAAACAAGACTACAAAAGTCTCTGCACAAGTAACTATTCGTTCAACGCTTTGAAGGCCTTTTTATTATTATTTATTAACTCATCATCACAGTAATTTCCTAATTCAATAGTGTACTAGATACTTGAACGAGACACAATCAATCAATCTGCCTAGCTTTTTCCCAACTATGTTGGGGTCGGCTTCCAGTCTAACCGGATGCAGCTGAATACCAGTATTTTACATGGAGCGACTGCCTATCTGACCTCCACAACCTAGTGACTGGGTAATACGATACCCCTTGGTAAGACTGGTTGTCAGACTTTCGGGCTTCTGACGACCCGTAACGACCGTCAAACATCCACGAATGACAGCCGGGACTAACGGCTTAACGTGCTTTCCGAGGCACGGAGGAGTCTCGTTATGTAAAGATGGTCACAAACCAACGGACAACCCCGGCAAGAGTAGCTTAGCCTGATGGATCAACCCGTGCGGCTGTTATTACTTAGCCACGAGATCCTCTCGGAACGAATGGAACGAGACACAATAGAAGTTTTATTCTTATTACTGCTAAGGCCGTATAGTGTCCTTCAAAGCGTTAAGTTGTCCTATTTCATAAAGAAGCGTAGGTCGCCTCTCGGTTAGTACTTATTGGCTAAGTGGCTCAGTCACTATTGAGCGGGCACAGGACGTTGACACAGATTGTTAATATTAGGACTGGCAGCCTTGATTGAATGATACTTTTTTATAATTTAGCTATGAAGGTCTATGACCTTTTTATTTTTATACAAGACCAGCCCCTGCTTCGCACGGTTTTTGCGTTTTTTTTTTTCAAAATATTTAAATGTTTTGTTTATTTTAATGTAAGTTTAAATATTAATGTATTATACACACACAACTTCCGGTAATGAAAACCGCATCTAAATCCATTGCGTAGTTTAGAAGAAAAACGCGGCCACACAGACACGAAAAATAACTTTAATTTATAATAAGTATTGATCATGTATAGATAGACAAAAAGCTCTTATCATGGATATAACCATAGATATATTACATTACTACGGATATACATTAATGGCCTGATTCACCACCTACAATTAAGTTCCTATTAACTTACTTGGCAGATAATTTCATACAAATTCTTAAATTCAAAATGGAAATTATCTGCCAAGTAAGTTAAGCCAAGAAACTTAATCATAGGTGGTGAAACAGGCCCTTAAGGTTGATGCGCCAGGGTAGCCCGCGAAATTCAAAATTTCTTACGTTTTTTGCAATTTGTAGGTCAGTGTGAGCTTGTATGTTGATTAAAATATGATTCGCGGCCGTAGCTAATATGGCTTTACAGAATTATCATCATTAGAATCAGCAATACAACTCCATAAGTTAGCATTTATCTCAAATCTAGCGATTTCATGAAATCATGAGGTTTGAGGTAAATGCTAACTTATGCAGTTGTATTGCTGATTCTAATGATTATGATTCTGTAAAGCCATATTAGCTACGCCCGCGAATCATATTTTAATCAACATACAAGCTCACACTGACCTACAAATTGCAAAAAACGTAAGAAATTTTGAATTTCGCGGGCTACCCTGGCGCTTTCGCCAGCTGATTTATTTATTTATTCCACTAAAGGATTTGTAATTAATCAAAAGTGATCGACTTTCTAAACTGTTCCACAATATTTTGAAGGCGGCTGTTTTAGCGATTTGAGCTAAATATTAACGAGATCGAAATCTAATATAAAAATAATATTACCAGCCTGTTACTGTACCACTGTAGGTCAAAGGCCACTTCTCATACAGAAAAGGCACGAGGATTGATCGAAATCTAATGCTTACTCCAAAACTAAACCACGACCACGCAGTAAATGTATAAACAGCTGTATCAACATACAGCTGATGTTGCCGTTGTTTGAATGTTAATACACATTCCTAGTTTTTATTGGCGCGAATAAAACTTGTTGTATCCTATTAGAACTGGGTGGACAATAAGTCGTTCTCGGTACAAATCTGTAGTTGGTAGTGGTACACACGGCTACATATCAAGCTACACATTTCCAGTATAAGCTGATCTCGCATTGTTTGAATGTTAATACACATTCCTAGTTTTTATTGGCGCGAATAAAACTTGTTGTATCCTATTAGAACTGGGTGGACAATAAGTCGTTCTCGGTACAAATCTGTAGTTGGTAGTGGTACACACGGCTACATATCAAGCTACACATTTCCAGTATAAGCTGATCTCGCATTGTTTGAATGTTAATACACATTCCTAGTTTTTATTGGCGCGAATAAAACTTGTTGTATCCTATTAGAACTGGGTGGACAATAAGTCGTTCTCGGTACAAATCTGTAGTTGGTAGTGGTACACACGGCTACATATCAAGCTACACATTTCCAGTATAAGCTGATCTCGCATTGTTTGAATGTTAATTTAATACACATTCCTAGTTTTTATTGGCGCGAATAAAACTTGTTGTATCCTATTAGAACTGGGTGGACAATAAGTCGTTCTCGGTACAAATCTGTAGTTGGTAGTGGTACACACGGCTACATATCAAGCTACACATTTCCAGTATAAGCTGATCTCGCATTGTTTGAATGTTAATACACATTCCTAGTTTTTATTGGCGCGAATAAAACTTGTTGTATCCTATTAGAACTGGGTGGACAATAAGTCGTTCTCGGTACAAATCTGTAGTTGGTAGTGGTACACACGGCTACATATCAAGCTACACATTTCCAGTATAAGCTGATCTCGCATTGTTTGAATGTTAATACACATTCCTAGTTTTTATTGGCGCGAATAAAACTTGTTGTATCCTATTAGAACTGGGTGGACAATAAGTCGTTCTCGGTACAAATCTGTAGTTGGTAGTGGTACACACGGCTACATATCAAGCTACACATTTCCAGTATAAGCTGATCTCGCATTGTTTGAATGTTAATACACATTCCTAGTTTTTATTGGCGCGAATAAAACTTGTTGTATCCTATTAGAACTGGGTGGACAATAAGTCGTTCTCGGTACAAATCTGTAGTTGGTAGTGGTACACACGGCTACATATCAAGCTACACATTTCCAGTATAAGCTGATCTCGCATTGTTTGAATGTTAATACACATTCCTAGTTTTTATTGGCGCGAATAAAACTTGTTGTATCCTATTAGAACTGGGTGGACAATAAGTCGTTCTCGGTACAAATCTGTAGTTGGTAGTGGTACACACGGCTACATATCAAGCTACACATTTCCAGTATAAGCTGATCTCGCATTGTTTGAATGTTAATACACATTCCTAGTTTTTATTGGCGCGAATAAAACTTGTTGTATCCTATTAGAACTGGGTGGACAATAAGTCGTTCTCGGTACAAATCTGTAGTTGGTAGTGGTACACACGGCTACATATCAAGCTACACATTTCCAGTATAAGCTGATCTCGCATTGTTTGAATGTTAATACACATTCCTAGTTTTTATTGGCGCGAATAAAACTTGTTGTATCCTATTAGAACTGGGTGGACAATAAGTCGTTCTCGGTACAAATCTGTAGTTGGTAGTGGTACACACGGCTACATATCAAGCTACACATTTCCAGTATAAGCTGATCTCGCATTGTTTGAATGTTAATACACATTCCTAGTTTTTATTGGCGCGAATAAAACTTGTTGTATCCTATTAGAACTGGGTGGACAATAAGTCGTTCTCGGTACAAATCTGTAGTTGGTAGTGGTACACACGGCTACATATCAAGCTACACATTTCCAGTATAAGCTGATCTCGCATTGTATAGGATTTCCGTACAATGAGAGGTCAGCTTATACTGGAAATGTATAGCTTGATTTATAGCCGTCTGTTCGACGTGACTGAAACTTTGTTGATCTTGATTACTCTTGATCATGCTTTCATTCACTGATAAAAAAAAAAACATGGACGCTGTTTTACATATGGGTAGTCAATTCATTACTTTTTTTTTACACAAAAGTATGTTTATTAAATAAAATGCTTGGCATTCTTAAAATGTTTTTGCCCGAATTGTTACGGTTTGTACGATTTGATACGATTCTGAACTGTAAATATAATTTTAGTACAATAAATCACCGAAGTGAAAAATTTTACTTCGGTACATTTATTGAGAAACTGTACCATCTAAAATTATATTTATAGTTCAGAATCGTACCATGCACATCTATCAACAATTTGGCCAATAAACATTTTAAGAATGCAAAGCATTTTATTTAATAAACATACTTTTGTGTAAAAAAATTAAATTAAAAATTTAAAAAAACCCCAACGCAAAAAAGAAAAGCGAACATTTAAAAAGTCAAAAATAATACCTATCGTTGAGCCGTCAAAGTCGATTGAGTATTACCTATATATATTTTAATTACAGAAATTGATGGATGGCACGATATGGTTTGCTCATTGAAATGGCGCTGTAATGTCACGGCGGGGTACCGCATAAGTAAGTCAGACCCTTCACTTGATTGACTATCTACATATGCGGTACCCCGCCGCGACATTATAGCGTTGGGGGTTTTTTAAATTTTTAATTTAATTTTTATTTTAACATTTTTAAACTTTTTAATCGATTTAACAATATAGAAATGCATTGTTATTACTGCAGAATGTTAAGTTTCTCTGCACATAACATTAACTTATCCTGATGCCACCATCGTACTGCAAATAGAATTAAATACTGATAAAAAAACGAATACAAACACTATTATCTGCTATTTTTTTCAAGAGTGTACTAGTGTGCTGCATATCCTGACTGCAGCATCAGCTCATCGTGTAGCCACCATTGCATTGTATGTAGAATCAAATACTGATCAAAACGAATCCAAACACGACATATCTGCTATATTACTTTACCAAGAGTATTCTAGTGTGCTGGATATCCTGGCTGCAGCATCAGCTCATCGTGTTGCCACCATTGCATTGTATGTAGAATCAAATACTGATCAAAACGAATCCAAACACGACATATCTGCTATTACTTTTTCAAGAGTGTTCTAGTGTGCTGGATATCCTGGCTGCAGCATCAGCTCATCGTGTTGCCACCATTGCATTGTATGTATAATCAAATACTGATGTAAATTAATCCAAACACGTCATTTCTGCTATTATTTTTTCAAGAGTGTACTAGTGTGCTGGATATCCTGGCTGCAGCATCAGACCAAGAATTCCGTAATCTTGCATAGATAGATAGCATACATGGATGTTTCAAAGTTTAGGTCACAGTAAGGTTTGAAAGTAAAGTAAATACCCATTACGCGTCTTAGATCCCTACCGCAGCTAACAAAAGAGCGGATAACTTTGAAACGGCTGAACCGATTTTGATAAAACATGTCTAAGAACCATCGCTGGAAAACCTGCTTTCAAATAAAAAAAACCGCATCCAAATCAGTCCACCCGTTTAAGCGCTACGGTGCCACAGACAGACACACAGACACACACACACACATAGCGGTCAAACTTATAACACCCCTCTTTTTGCGTCGGGGGTTAAAAAAAAGTAATGATTTGACTACCCATTTGTAACAGCGCAGCGTCCTTATTTGAAGTTTTTTCCTGTACCGTGAATCACACAATGATTCATGGTGATTGTTTAACTGAGTTGGTTTAACAATCACAAAGCCTTTCATTTTGACAGTTCAGCCACGTTCATTGCATTATTTACGTTGCTGAGCGGACGAATTTTTCGAACCTATGAAGCATAGGATTAGGAATATCCTTCAAATCCCTCGGATTGTCATTGAAAGTGTGTTACGCAATTAGGGTGCTGAGGGCCTAGACAAAGTAACATTCGATTAGCGATGACACTAATAGAAAAGTAAAAAAAGCCAAAAAATGTATAGAGTTGACGTAAGCTATCGAAATTTCACGTGATCATGTTAATGTCACTTTGAAGCTGTAGCGATTGTATTTATAAATAGAATCGCTCCGAATCCGAAGCGAATGCCATCGCCCCCGTTTCTTGATCGGCGAAATCGAGCCAGCTGGTGGCATAGCTGAGCCTGCAGCTTTAAACTCCCCTGTTAATAATAATTTCCCTGATTTGATCCAACCTGTCCCTCGACTTGTTGTCCTCCCCAAGCGACGCCCTAAGCCGAGGCCCGTACCTCACAGGGTGTGCCCTTAGCGTGCAGTCGCTTAGTTTATAAGTTAGTTAGATATGCCCTGGCTGGAGGCTTTGAGTTCGCTTAAGGCACCCACAGGATAGTCCGGTTAAGTAGTCGAGACCTCTCATGGTCACACTACGAGATCTCATTGACAAAAAAAAAAAAGAAAAAGCAAATGCAATGTCTAGGCCCTCAGGGTCTCCTCCTTTGGTATTCAATCTAACCCAATCACCAGCTAAAGATCCGCGCCTTCTTAATACTAGTAGGTACTAATAAATATTAATTTCGACTTACCAAAAGCCATGATAAGCCACCAGAGCCAAGAGTTCTCATGCGACGCGAGCTCAGTGGAATGCTTGACGATGAGCGTCCATTTAGCGAGAGACAGACCGAAGCCAGCCAGCGCTCCGTAGCGACTGGCCACCGTGTGACAGAAGCACATGAGGAGCAGGAAACCGATCCAGTTGAATAGGAATGCCACTGGAAATGTTCATATATTCATATGCATATTCATATGCTTTAATGTGGATCATAGGTAAGTACAATACATACAATGTTCTTATAAGTAAAATAGGATCAGCTATGACCTGCCACTTTGGCATACAATAAATAACAAACATAATAATAATTGAGATTAAATGACTTTAAATAAGTCAAGATTACACAAATTCCAATAAATGTAGCTAATGAACATGTTCATATATTTAAATGTTAGGAAGTGTAAATAGGCGTAAAATAAGAAATAATAGAAGCAAAATTCGAACGCAACCAAAACTCAGACTAAATAAAAAACCCAGACATAGCGCTGCGAACAATACAGTGAAGCATGCGCAAAACTACACCTCGCTCTGTGCATACACGCTCACACGCACACATTTACACCGAACTACACCTCATTAACGTGCACACATGTTAACGAAACCGGAAACGTGCGGCTTCACGTCTCTGTTGACAGCACTGTCTTGTCTGAGAACCAAAGTTTATTACGGCTTGGGTGCAAATATTGCATTTGTTACTTTTTTTTTTATTCGGGGTCAGATTTCATGGGAGTCACCATTTACTTGCGACATGGATATAAATAGCTCGCCAAAGTGGTGGAAGAAGTGCAACATTGAAATATTTGCATCGAGGAAAAACGAGTTTCAATCCATCTTAGAAGATTAGCAGTGGTTTATGTTAGCTAGAGGGAAATACGCGCCACGAAAGATGAGAGTTGACACACCACGTGGTTTGACTTGCGCAGTAGACGATTTTAGGTCTCTTTCGCGGTATGTGGTCTGAGGCGCGGGACGGGACCGGGCGTCATCGTGGCGGCGGCGGCGGCGGGAAGAGCGCAGGAGGCGTGGTCAAGTCTCATTTTTCGTGATGCGTATTGTACGCTGACACATTTTCAGGACTGTTTAACACAATATAAAGTAAATGCCTTCACACTAAACGCAGATTCGTGACACTCGAAGTCATAAAATCTCCTTATCGCGTTTTAATGCCGTGGCTCGTGCTGCCACGAAAGTTGGCGTTTTAGTATGTGCCAACTTACGCCAACAAAAATAATAAACTATTAAAAAATCTAAAAAATATAACATCACGCGTCTTACCAAAAAATGATGTTAAGAACATGATATCAGTGCCAAGTAAACTATTCTCTGGATCCAGTTGTTCAGCTGTCCCTTCTGGGGGCTCCACCGTTACGAAGGCAGCAAACGTTGGGTGGTTTGGAGGGGGACCCTGCATCTGAGTACACAAACATAGAAGTCAGGCAATCAAGTAAATTATATTAATTATATACTTAGGTAATTTTAGAGATCCTAACCAGCGAACAGTACCTATTTGACTTTAAATATCATTTCGAACCCATAGTAAATAGTTTTTCTCGTAATCATTGAATGACTTTTTTAACCTAAAATCAACGACATCGGTCCTATATAACTACACCTCATTAGTTTCAGATTTTTCCTTACTGACCCATGTCATCTGAGTCACCTTGATATTCTAAAGTCTATATAAATAAAAATGAATGGCTAAATGTGTTGCTAAGCGCAAACTCGAGAACGGCTGGATCAATTGGGCTTTTTTTTTCAAATATTCGTTGAAGTCCGAGGAAGGTTCTTATGGCGAGAAAAATTGGAAAAGTTGCCGGGAAACAGAAAGTGCATTTTCTATGGGAATTTTGTATGAATTATTGAAATATGTATAGGACAACGCGTCTGTCGTGTTAACTAGTTATAATTAAAAGTCAACTATCGCTTCAAGGTCACTCGCACTGACTTGTGACTGAGTAAGGAAGTTGAGATCCGTATCCGTATTCGCGGATCTAGACCCTTTTGATCCGTATCCGCGGATATTTTTTAACGATCCGGCACGTCAATACATTAGACAGAAATACCCCCTATCTATGGTAAGTAGGTATTATTTATGATAAAAATGATTCAATAACAAAACATGGTGAGTCATTGCATAAGAGATAACTGAGTACATACAATAATGTTTTTTTTTTTGTAAACAATGTTCAATAACTAATGAATGACTGGTTGCTTTACTTGACAAGCAGGGCTATCAATCAAATCTTTACAGGTGATTATATTAGACAAAGATAAGGTAGGAATTTTGATGGTAAAGTAATGCTTTTGTACCCAACTATGGGAGAGAGAACGGAGAACATGAATTTCTCACTGGGTATGTTTTGTATGCAAAGATTTAAATCGTTAGATTTAGCCTCACTGTTCTTGCGAAAATGTGTTCATACAGAGAAGAGTGAACTCACACATCCTGCATAGAATGATAGAATAACGAGTTTCAGTATGAGTGAGCAAGACAAAAATCAATCTGCCTAAGATTGATTTTTGTCTCGCTCACTCATTCTGAAACTCGTTGTACTATACATTGTTACATGGGAGTTGACCCTGCACTTGGTAATACCAAATAACTTTTTCGTTTATGGTATCATCATCACCCTAGCCTTTTCCCAACTATGTTGGGGTCAGCTTCCAGTCTAACCAGATGCAGCTGAATACCCTAAGTATTTTACATGGAGCGACTGCCTATCTGATTATTACTTATGTACTGGACAACTCTTGACAAGACTGGTTGTCGACTTTCGGGCTCCTTACGACCCGTAACGAGTGTCAAATATCCAACAATGATAGCGGGAACCAATGGCTTAATGCTTTCCGAGGCATGGTGGGATGTCGGTATATAAAGATTAGACCCGTCCACGGACCGACCGCGGTAAGCGTAGCTTAACCTGATCAATTGACCCGTGCGGGTGTTATTACTTAGCCACGATAATGAGTGAGCGAGACAATACTATTCAAATGTTATTGTCAACATTTGTCATTCTTTTCAGTTTCTTTCCATATTCTGGTTTTAGTATTTTTGTTTTTAGTGCGGCATAAAAATATCATAATTATGCTGCACTAAAAATAAATAAGTATGGAGAAAAAACTGGTATGCCATGTAAAAATGGCATGCATCCCGTTTGACTGGAAGCCAACCCCAACATAGTTGAGAAAAGGCTAGGCAGATTGATGATATAAAAATATCATATAAAATATTAATGAAGGAGGAAAATTTATTAAAAATACCTATCTACACATACAGGGTTATTGGTAAAACACCAGCAACCTCTTAAGGTATCATTGCCCTCATCATTATGAACAACTTTTACTATGGGGCCAAACCTGAATTCGCGAAAAAAAAATCTGCTGTTCAGTACATTTATCTACATCAAACTCGTCAAAATGTAGGGAGCAGCTGATTTTTTTTTCGCGATTTCAGGATTGGTCCCATAGTAAAAGTTGTTCATAATGATGAGTGCAATGACCCCTTAAGAGGTTGCTGGTGTTTTACCAATAACTCTCTATACTAGAAAGGTCTAGTAGTGTAGTGTAAGTAGTGAAATAAAGGTAAAAAATCTTGATGTGACTTTTTACACAAACACATACTTATTAAACAAATAAACTACTGCTTATAATAATGGTTCAATTGATTTAGTAATCATTATTGTTGTATTTACATTGGTTTTTAGTTGCATTTTATTTTTAAACTGAGGTTTTAAAATAAAAAACTGGTCAAAAGCGAGTCAGACTCGCGTACCGAGGGTTCTGTTCCGATTTCTGAAAAAGTGTGCTATTTAGAGGCATCGTTTTATTTTTCCTGTAATCTTTATATAAACTTCTATCACATAGAATAATTACAGATTTTTCTCTTTGCAAACTTCGGAGATAAGGGTATTTTTTTTTACATTTTTCACCAAAACTCGAAAACTATGCGGCCTAAAAAAAAGAAAAAAAATGTTTTAGAATGTGCAAACAGCGTTCTTTCATATGATACCCCACATGTCCTAGTAGCCCCACTTTGATTTTTTAAGACCCCCTTTTAGTCCCTGTTGCAAAAAAAATATAAATATTTCTACTACTTTCTTATTTCCAAAATAGTTGGGTAAACGTCATCTAAAACTGTTTCAAATTTCAAGTTGATAGCATTAGTAGTTCTTGAGATATCCAGCTGTGACAGACAGACAGACAGACAGACTGAGTCACACCATAAGGGTTCTTTTTTTACCATTTTGGTACGGAACCCTAAAAATTATAAAAGACACATCAAGATTGTTTACCTATAGTTAACTACAAGTCCTAAACCTTTCTAGTATAGTATGTCACTTGGTATTTCAAGTGAGCTACAGAATGACAATTTCATGATAAATATTATTTAGGTACTGCCTTCACTCAAACACAAATCTTTGATTTTCACTCAATTACTAACTAGGGATCATTAATCTTGATTCTACTAAATATTACTCTGAACTTCTTTCCAGAAAAGTTTGTAAATGTGTGTTACAGGCAGATTAACTGTCATTTATGTTAAAAGGCAGAGGGCTTGTTTCACCATCTACAATTAAGTTCCTATTAACATACTTGGCAGATAAGGTCATACAAAATCTGTTCCGTTTTTGAAGTTGTTTGGTAAGTAGTGACTATTCATACATTGTGAAATAGGCCTTTAGATAATTTTTTTCTTCAATCACCTGGTTGAATACCTGTGGTAGATCCTCCCCCTCCATCTGTTTTTCCCTTTGAACCTCCTCATATGTGGGTAGTTTGGAGTTAGCCGCCACATCGTAAGGAGGTGGTGCCGAGAAGTCGGCTTGTGGCGGAGGTATGTCATGCAGATTATCTACAAAGGAAATACAATACTTTCTTTACTGAGCATTCAGGTTAATAATGATGTCATTGTTTCTGTTAATCATTTATGTCACAGCATATTCCTGCCATTGTTTTGTTAAAAGTGAAATTGACATTTCTATTGATTAGATTTACAATTTGTTAAGTAGATGATTGGACCCAGCTGTTCAGTCATGCTTATAAAACATAACAAAATAACAATTTCTAATTTCTTATGCGGTTGTTTATGCTGCTATAGGAGGGTAGTGGTTTTTTTTTCAAAATTAAATGGCGTTACATTTAATTTCAGTATTGTTAGAACTGTATGAAATTGTTCTATTCCTACATAGCAATCTTTATGGAAAGCTTTGGATTGTATATGAAATTATGCCATTCAATCAATGTCAATATTTATAAAACATATATTATGAGGTATGAGTCAACACAATACAGGTAAATCTTGTTAGACCCACAATGTTATCGCGTACAATATGCAAATTAACAGTGCGTGTGTCGCTGCAATTAATTACTCACTTATATCGATAAATGGTGGAGGCATACTGTGTTCCACTGATGTCGGCAACATCACTCTCAACTGCGCCGCTGTGCATATGTTCACTTCACTTCGAGGGTGGCTCTGCTGCAACAATATAACGACTTTCACATTATCACGTATTCTACGCAAGTAGTTACATAAATAAACAATTGAAAAAAAAACATTGATGTCACCAGCCCTACCATGTCCACTGTTTGATAACGCACGATTGAACTAGCCCACTGTTTTCACAAAAACGCGTGTTAGATACAATATTACAATTCAGGCACCATTTAATAATGATCTTCGCATCGTTCAAGGTTTTCCGACAATTTATCAATGCAAGCAAGAGCAGGCGCACCTCTCTTCATTCACTTGAATGACGTTTATTATTGACGTTCAATTACCAAATAATTTAAATGTCTGCTAATACATTGAGTGTTTGTATTACTTAACTGAATTGAGTATTTAAATAAACAAAATATTACATTTGATTTAAACAGTTATATTTACCATAAAATAACTAGATTATAGTTTGCATACGTTAAAATAATTCAGAATAGAGTCTACCATTTCGTTTCTAGGACGAGTTTTAGAACGCACACTGCAAAAGTCAATAACAATGGTGTTGCTACTTTCCAAAATATTTAGTTTTTATTAAACCTGGTTTACACGGTACAAGTTTCTGGAAGATTCAAGAGCAATCACAGAGAGCAATAATGGCATGCCATAAACGTTACGCGAGACGTATGCTCTAAGCGTAGCAGTAGCACCCTCTAGCGACTTATTAGTATAGATGTCTTAATTTCAAAAGAATGATTTTTAAATGATTATAATTTAGTGCATGTGGCGTTCTGTATTTTCTGCCTATCCCCATGGGAAGAAGGTGTGAGTTTAAGTTTGTATGTATGTATGTATAAATCAGTTATTATTATAATTGCCGCGAATGGAAATATGATCAACATACAACGAAACAGCGCTGCAATTATTTAAAAAAACGTGTGAAATTCTAAATTTCTCCTTACCTACCGCCTTGATGGATCCTTATAAAAAATTTGAGATCCGCATCCGCATCCGCGGATGTGAGACACCAAAAATCCGCATCCGCATCCGCATCCACATCCGCGGATGTTATAAAAATGCATCTGCAACAACCCTGATTGGTAAGTTTGTTACATGAAATTGTCTGGATGGAAAAAAGTCTGATTTCAGGAATTTTTAAAAGCTTGTTTCAATAAAAAAAAAACGTATTTAGAGGCATGAGGAACGGTAGGAAGGATGTGAAGTAAGGAATGTAAAGTTCATTCATCCTCCATAGAATAGGGAGGATCCTCCGACGGTTGTTGTGTCTGGTGGGCAACTGCCCGATGATTGATGTCGGGCCGTTTTAAATAATTAAGCTAGTTGCACGCTAAACTCTGATTGCGTGATGCAGGATTTTGCGTGACTTCAGTGTGTTGTGTGGCGATTTAGATGCCGCCACACATATATTGTTATTTAAAATTAATACACTTAAAAAATCCTAATAGTAGAAGAAACATCGCAGGCAATTGCCTGCGATGTTATTGTATTGAGATTGAGAGAGAAAGACAGATTGTAGTAGTTTGATGTGCTGGCACATCAAGCTACTACAATCTGTCTTTCTTTAATAGATTTTCATCTTTATCGCTAAAGCAATTTATGTTCAAGGTTTTTTGGGAAAAATTTACAGTTTCGGGTGGCTTGACCTGCTGGCGTCTGTACGCACGGCTACAGATCAAGATATACATTTCCAGTATAAGTTGATCTCGTATTGTATAAGAGTTCCTTACAATGAGAGGTCAGTGTAAACTGGAAATGTATAGCTTGATGTGTAGCCGTGTGTACGTGCTGTTTACACCAATATCAGTTTTGAACGGTTTAGCTTGGCTTGTCTATATCAAGCAAGATTTGTACGTGACTACGTGTTGTTTAGATGATGCGAGTCAATGGGGTTGCTTACCGGAAGCTTCGCCACGAGATAGCGCTGTGTTTGTCACTTGTCAAAGTCATCTTGAAGACAAAGCGACTAATCGTTGATAAGAAAAAACACTTGAACCATCTCGTGGCACAGTTTTCAGCAAGGAACTCCATTGATATCAGAATGAAAGTAACAAACACCTAGCGCCAACTAGTTACGTGAAAATATTTTGGCAGTTTTCATCCCATTGTTGTTTCAGTTTTATGGTACACCACAGGTAATAAACTTGCACCGTGTAAATGGGGCTTAAGTGTTGAATGTAAGAGCATGAATATTATTTATTTAATTTTTTCTGCTTTTTTCGGTGAAAAATTGCTCTTGTTGAATGAAAAGTAAAGAAAACAAATTAAAAATATTGAAACGAAGACAGAAGAACAAATTACGTTCTAATAATGGCAATATTTTGTAATGGAAAAAATGTGTTGCTGCTGGCTGTCAAATTGTCAATTTTTTGACATTTTATTCCGGAATTCAGGATTTTTCGGTCTCAAATCGTGGAACGGTGGAATTCGTGGATGAAAATTGATGAAATTATTTTCATGATAGGCCAATCCGCTGGTTCAAACAAAATAAGATGAAGACGGCTTTGATGGTGGCTGAAAAGCCATCGTTAGCTCAGAATGTCGCTAATTTACTCAGCAATGGCAAATGCACCTCCGCTAAAGGTTTGTATTACCATAACCAATTTGAGATTGTTGTAATTATTTTGTTTTCATCGTTTGTTATGATGAAACTAATCATACCTTCTTGTGTCCACAGCAACCAACAACGCTTGTAACATACACGAATGGAATGGAACATTTAAAAACGAGCCTGTTCATTACAAAATGACTTCCGTTTGTGGTCATGTTATGAGTTTGGATTTTACCGGTAAATACAATAACTGGGATAAAGTAGACCCTGTGGAGTTATTCAGTTGTCCGACGGAGAAGAAGGAAGCTATGCCCAGGTTGAGAATACCTGCACTGTTGGCACAGGAGTCAAAGTCTTGTGACTATCTCATCTTGTGGCTGGATTGCGATAAAGAAGGCGAGAATATTTGTTTTGAAGTAAGTTAAGAACACTAAGATGACTCTCAGACCCACTTTCTTCTGGTAGGAAGATAGTAAATGTGATAGAGAAGTATATCATATCATACAATGCAATTTATTTGCACATGCTCCTCGTTAACATAGCTAACTTTAGAAGCAGCTTCAGTTTAGGCTATAAGTATTCAAAGTAAGGGTATGTACTCCATGAATATGGAACAGCTTTTCTCAACATATTTAAAATGTTTTTTCAGGTAATGAGTTGTGTACAACAATACATGAAAGGCGACATATGTTCACCTTTAGTGACTTACCGGGCAAAGTTCTCCGCTATCACAGAGAAGGACATTAAAGCAGCCATGTTGAGTCTCGGTCGGCCAAATGAGAATGAGTCCCGGAGTGTTGACGCTAGACAGGAACTTGATTTACGTATTGGTTGTGCATTTACGCGCTTTCAGACTAAATATTTTCAAGGTAGGTTGACAAATTTGACAGTTTTGTCATTTTCAATTCATGCTATAACTAACGCAAGTAGCATTATCTCATTGCTCTGCCTAAAATGTATTGAGACTGAAATATTTCCTTCAAGCCCTAGACTGCCCAACAATCTACTATATAGGATCAAATTAAATTAGCTAGCAAAACTGTGGAAGTAATGGGTAATTGGGTATTGATATCTACACAACAAAATAAAAATAAAAAAGATTTAATTTTTTTTGGGTCAATGACCGCCGATAGTTTGTTATTTGAAGTGTGAGTTGATAAAATCTGTTTGAGATATCGATACCCGAGGGGCAATTCCCGTAATTTTATCAACGTTCGCAATATCATCTCAAGACTCAATCTGTCAAAAATTGTATGAAACGCTATACAATTTTTGACAGATTGAGTCTTGAGATGATATTGCGAACGCTGTTAAAATTACGGGAATTGCCCCTCTGATCACCTCTGTAAAGTTTACACACAAAAAAAACTGATATTTTAAGTGATTATACTAACCGTGGTTGATAACCCCAAAAAAATCATCAAATTAATTAATTTTTTGTTTTATTATGCTTAAATATTGGATGGGTATCCAATATTTAAGTATAGTACACACTTATCTGCATACATTACGTCTGCAGAGTTTCGCTAGCTAATTTAATTTTACCCTGTATATATGTATAACTATCCAAACCATGCAATAAACCGATATCAGTCTTTTGCTCAACTATGTGTAAAAATAATTTGCTTGGCTTAGTTAAGCAAAAAGCAGCAATAACAACATTCACTACTGACTATCCAGTTATCTACTACTTAATTACTGTGTGGTTTGGTTCCTGATATATTCTACAAATCTTTACAGGTAGATATGGTGATTTGGATGCATCACTTATATCATATGGGCCATGTCAAACTCCAACACTCGGCTTCTGTGTCCAACGTCACGATGAAATCCAGACTTTCAAGCCCGAGACGTACTGGGTGTTACGCGTTACTGCCAGTACTTCGGAGGGCAGAGAATTACCACTCGAGTGGAAAAGGATGCGGAGTTTTGAGAAGGACATTGCTAATATGTTCCTTGCTGGGATCAAAGAGATTAAGGAGGCCATGTAAGTGTTCTATGACAATGCAATTAATGTCCTATTACACACAATAAAGACCTGTATTCAACAACTTATGGAACTCTTCTTAAGTTCCAAATGTTACGTTAGTTGAAATCAAACCTAGAATCTTGGTTTTAGTATGCACCAGTGCCCATAATTTGCTCAAAACATTTTGCTGATGAAATGAATCACCAAATCTTAACTTCAGGTTTTTCCATCAGCCGCGGGGGTCGCGGGTTGTTCGAAGGAGATACCGTGACCCTGGCACAGGCAACTGAAGGAACACGGGTGGGTTTTAGTCGGTAAAAGAGCGGGAGAAGTCATTTAATGATTTCCCATCCACAAAAAAAAAAAAATGGTTTTTCCATCAAACGGAGTTTTCGAATTACTGCATTTAGTCTCTTCTTCTTCAGTATCATATTACCCAGTGGGTTGTAGAGGTCAGATAGGCAGTTGCTCCATGTCAAAAACCGATATTTAGCTGAATCCGGTTAGAATGGAAGCCAACCCCAACATAGTTGGAAAAAGGCTAGACAAATTATGTCTCTTCTGCCAAAATATGCTTAGGATTTCTGTAGAAAGTATTTTATTGTTATTTACTAAAGTAAAACGAAAGAAACTGACCAACAGAGTGGTGAACATCCAAGCTAAGGAGAAAGTGAAGCCGCGTCCCGCCGCCCTGAACACGGTGGAACTGATGCGAGTGGCTAGTGCGGGCCTCGGCATGGGACCGCATCACGCAATGCAGGTGTGTATATTATTGACTTGTTATTCCTTTTAATAAAGGTAACAGAAGCTTAGTGATTACTTGAAAAATTAAGCTGAATTGAATGATTAAGCTTAGATGACAATTGATTGTCTTCAGGTCTTCATAACTGCGAAATAATATTGCAGAGTAGCATTGTCAAACAAACCCCGTAGAACGCTCATATTACTGTCAGCACATTAGTGCTTATTACTTATTACATCAAAATGTTATTTGCTTACAGATAGCTGAACGATTGTACACACAGGGTTACATCTCATACCCGCGTACGGAAACCACCAGCTACCCAGAAAATTATGACTTGATGTAAGTAGAACGATCGTTTTAAGGCGTGTTTAGTTTACACGACGAGAGTTTCTAGACCGTCCGCGTCGAGACTATAAGACGAATCGTCAAGCGAAATTCGCTTACGAATCTCGAATGAACATTCTCGATCTCGCGTCTCGAAGGTCGTAACCCTCCCTATGTAAACGCACCTACAGTTTCCTATTACCGGCTGTAATTAGGGCTGTAACTATAGCTTGTACAAAACTATGCACATAACTGGCATGTGTATTCTCGCCCTTCCCTAAATTATGAGTTTTGAAAATGTTTTCCTCTCTCAGGAGCCCTGGAGGCCTAAAATGGCCACAGTAAGCAATTGCTCTGAAAGCGATTCATTTCCTGAATTCCCAGCAATTTATTATGATTGTGCTATTTGACATTAAACTTCAATAAAGCAATTCATAATTTGTGGACCATTTTACGAATCTACATACAAAACTGTCAAACAGATGAATTGCGTGCTATGAATTGTACGCAGATAAATTATGAATTGTCAGTTTGTGACCGTTTTACGACTTCAAATATGATTAATAATTTATATATTATCCTATTATAATTCTGCCAAAGACGCCATTTTACCACCCTGACCACCGGTAGTTTGGATCCTGTTCCCGATACCGGTGGGCTATTTTTTATATTTTTAAATGTTTACACTTTTTATATTCTAATATTTAAAAATGTAATTTATATGTAAGTATATATTAATGAAATAAAGGAAATAATAATAATGTATAATTTTGGTCATTTTATCCTAAAAAACCGGCCAAGTGCGTGTTGGACCACGCACAATGAAGGGTTCCGTAGTTGAAAAGAATTTATCCCAAAAAGAAACTTAACATTGGATCCCAAAAAAAAAAATTTTTATGTCATAAAATTACAAATTCACAATTTTCGGACTTTTTCCTTTACTTTTGCAGTGTGCTGGGAGACCTTGCTTCTTGCCAAATTTCATTATTCTACGTCAACGGGAAGTACCCTATAGGTTTTGATTTACTTGCGACAGTTGCGAGTATCAAAATGTGTCGCCGTATTTTTATATTGCGTTGACTTAGAAGCTTGACTTTTTTAGAACTCTAAGGCACCATAGACCTACGTATATGATATTAATTTCAACTTGATACCTCCACGCGTTCCTGACAAAAAGGGTCATGACAGACTGACAGATAGATAGACAGACAGACAGACAGACAGACAGACGGACAAACAAGTGATCCTATAAGGGTTCCGATTTTTTCTTTTGAGGGACGGAACCCTAAAAAGGGAGAAATCCTTAAAAGTGGAAACACTGGTTGATATTGCCGATGCAAAATCCGAGTGCAGTGGACGAGGGGGCGTCCACTGCATTCTGATTTTGATTAGTACTGCATATAGTAAATGCGGACGCTCCGTACGGTGCGTACACTCCGATTTCGACCCATTGGACGCGTAACTTAAATTTTTCACTTGAATTTTTTTTTTCGAAGGGGAACACTGCGTCAACAACAGAACTCTAACAAGTGGGGCGCGGAAGTTCGCGCGATCATCGCCAACGGTATCAACCGACCGAAGAAAGGCCACGACGCGGGCGACCATCCGCCTATTACACCTATGAAGGCGGCTGGTAAGCAACTTATAATAACGCGTGTAAACAGACACGGTTTCATAATCTTCCCTTTATTCATAACTAGCTTTTGCCCGCGGCTTCGCCCGCGTGGATGTCGGAAAATATCCCACGGGAACGTAATACCGGGATTAAAAGTACCCTCCCTAAGTGTTAATCCAAGTAAGCCGACGTTCGCACGGACGTAAAATTATCGCAACGGGATTTTATCGCGCACTGGATTTTCAACTCTCGGTTTTGAGCCAATCTTCGAGAATACAACCTAACAACAACAGAGTGCATCCCAGCGCGACGAAAACACTTGGATTTTTAACTCTCAGCGCTAAGCAGAGCGTTGAAAATGCAGTGCGCTAAAAAAATCGCCGCGATATTTTTACGCCCGTGCCAACGTCGGCTAGACCATATCTTCTCGCACTGCTTATATAGTACTCGAGGAGCGGCGCGCAGATTGATATCTGATTGCTGGAGGATAATAAATCTTAAAACCAAACAATAATAAACGGAAAATTACCAATTTGCATGACTTTGAAAGCAACTTTAAAGCGAAAATATAAATCCTCTTTATTCCCTATCCCGTGGGAATTAAAAAAATATTAAGACTAAATGTTACTTCAAGATACGAACTACCCAATCCCTTAAATCTCTTAAAAAGAGGTGAGTACTTACACAAAAATTTTAATAGTGTTTGTGAATTTTAGTTTACCCCATAGGGGATGATTTTTAGGGTTCCGTACCTCAAAAGGAAAAAGCGGAACCCTTATAGGATCACTCGTGTGTCTAGGTCTGTCCGTCTGTCACAGCCAATTTGCTCCGAATCTAATGGACCAATTAAGTTGAGATTTGGTAGACATATGGATTTCTGTGACCCTTATACGTACGGGTAAAGTAAATAAATGATTTTTGAATATGAGGGTCACTGTTAGGGGGGAAATAACAAAATTAAAAAAAAAAGTTTTGCAAACTGTATCGTGTGACATATCAAATGAAAGGGCTTACTATGAGGGTCTCAAATATATTTTTTTATAATTTTAAAATAAATCGTTTCAAAGTTATTTAAAAAAATAGACGAAAATTTACCATTCCCTCCCGTTATCTCCGAAACTACATAGCCTAAAATTTTGAAAAAAAAATACAGATTATTAGTTCTTTACCTGTAGATTACAGGAAAACCCAAAAGAAATCTGTGATCTCAAAATAATATGGTAAATCTCTCAATATTGTGAGTACAAACTTACATTTACTGTTGGAATGTATGGGAGAACATGTATTTCTACTACAATGTTAAGTTTGTTCTTGGTATAAATTCATCCCAACTACAGAACCCTTCATTGTGCGTGGTCCGACACGCTCTTGTCCGGTTTTTTTTTCATAAATCAAACCCATACATTTGAATTTTCATATCCCTAACTTAAGAAATGCTGGGATTCTCTTAAAACTTTCACCCCCTGTAGGATTATTTTTTAAGACAAAAAATAGTTTATGTCCTTCCCCAGGATGCCATCTATAGTCTTGCCAAAATTTGGCGATATCCGTGCAGTTTTGAGAATTTTAAAATCATCCCCTTCTTTACCCCCTTAGGGGATGATTTTTCAAAATCGCTGGACCACACATTTCTTTATTTTCTACCAAAAGCATAAAGTATTTTCATATTCCCTGCATTTTAAATCTGTAATATCTTCGAAAATATTCATATAAATTACATGCTGTAAAGGGCCATATTGATCTATAGTAAATGCACAATGTATATAGGGTACTTAATTGGATAAGGATTAATACTGTATTGCTTAAAATCGCTTCGTATATAAGCCATTATTTCTCGTAAAAAGTAAAGGATAAAAAATGGTTATTGTGGGTTATCCCTGAGAGATAGACATATACGATCGCGGACTTTTTTACAGACCTTTTTAAGGTGTTCAATACTGTAGTATGTATATTATTTTGATCTATCTCATAGGGTTCAGCCAGCGTTTGCAATGTAAGCGCAAAAAATGTGTTTATTTACGACATCACATTAGAAACCTCTAAAATTATCAGTGTTTCTCTACTATATTATGCATTTATTATACATATAAACCTTCCTCTTGAATCACTCTATCTATTAAAAAAAACCGCATCAAAATCCGTTGCGTGGTTTTAAAGATTTAAGCATACATAGGGACAGACAGACAGCGGAGCGACTTTGTTTTATAATATGTAGTGATTTAATAATTAAGAGGCACGCCACTGGCGCATAATATAAATGTAAACATAAACTTCCCGGAAGAAATCAGTATATCGAGTTTTAGTTTATGTCTTGATTTGGCTTTGAAACTCGCCCAAATTGAAACTTAGTTGGGATTTATTTAATAACTGTTAAATATTACAAACTCGTACGTGTAATAAAACGATATGCCTCGAGAATCAGTTGCAGCAATCAGCAACAGCAATTAGTTGTTGTTGTCAGCAATGTAGGTTTTGTCGATTACAAACTCTAAGTATGATAAATCGATAAGTCTCGAGAATCGGTTTTTAACGCAACCGGTTTTTTTCCCCTTCACTACACAAAGTATTTTGACAGCTGTCCAAACGGACTTCTTAGATTGCATTGATTATAATATAATTTTAAAATCCCATGACCCAGCACCGTTGCAATCACCCATAAGCAACATGTTTTGCGTACGTTTCATTGCGTAACTTAAACAGCGTATTTTTACAACAAAAATAAAAGTCGTTTCCCAGCAATTATTTTTGCACGAAGTTAACTAGTTTTATGATCATTATGCGCAGATTATGATCGTCAAACAAGAGAGCAGTGGTGGCCCCGTGGTCATGGCCCCGACTTACGGCCGTGGATTCGAACCCAGGCAGGCGCTTTGCTTTGTGTAAAAATTTCATCACCACTGCTCTCAAAACGGTGCAGGAAAACATCGTCATGAAACCGGCATGTTCTCCCAAAAATTCGAAGACATGTGACATCTACCAAGTCGCACTGGACCAGCGTGGTAGATTACAGCCTACTTTAAAGAGAGGAGACCTGTGTCCCAGCAGTTGGAACATTATAAGCTCATTATGATGAGTGCGCAGATTTTTGTGTTTTTTCGACGCGCTGGGATGCACTCTGTTGTTGATAGGTTGGATTTTCGAAGCTAGGCTCAACACCGAGAGTTTAAAATCCAATGCGTGGTAAAATTCCGCCGCGATATTTTTACGTCCGTGCGAACGTCGGCTTAGTTAGGGGTGTCAGAGGTCTTAAGCTTATTCTGTTATATACGTTATATAACACCTATTTTCTTCTCCCCCAGTGGAATCCGACCTAGAAGGCGACGCGTGGCGCATCTACGACTACGTGACGCGCCACTTCATCGCTACACTGTCGCGCGACTGCAAGTACCTGTCCACTATCATCACCTTCCAGATCGGCTCCGAGACCTTCAAGTACACCGGGAACACGCTCGTCGATGCCGGGTACACCGAGATCATGCATTGGCAGGTATGGGTTAGCGTTGTCTAAAGCCGATATCAGACGGTTCACTTTTTGTTCATTGATGCCTTTCATTCGGAGTCTTTCACTCGAGAAACATGAAAACAAATGAATCAAAAGTAAATAAAGAATTCAATACGGTTTGATTTTTAATTCGATGGAATTCTGACAGCTGTAATTTTTTGACACTTCAGATAAAAAAAAAAAAAAAAAACCTAAACCTTTCTGTCTTGTCCTTTTTATAAGTTATATAAATGACTGATATGAAAGACATTCTCTTTCATCAAGTAAACTACGTGTAAATAGTGTTTGTTCTGTGCATTCAATGCACACTAACTAAATGGAACAAAAGAGTACAAGAAGATATTTTTAAAATTTAAATATTTATTTATTGTATCATTATCATTATCACTAATATCATCATCGTTGTCTATCTGTAGTTACAAGAAGTGAAGATTTTACAAACAAAAAGTTATTCCTAAAAAAGTTTTGTAACCTATGGATTAGTGGACCAGGGATTCCTGTGAAAGAAAAAAATTAGTTTACTAATTATTGTAACTTCAATAATTTGATAATAAAACATCTGATTACCATTTTAAAATTATCAGTCAATTTTTAAGTGTTAGTTTTTAGGGTTCTGTACCAAAATGGTAAAAAAGGAACCCTTATGGTGTGACTCAGTCTGTCTGTCTGTCGGTCTGTCTGTCTGTCTGTCTATCTGTCTGTCTGTCACAGCGGGATATCTAAAGAACTACTAATGCTATCAACTTGAAATTTGGAGCAGTTTTAGATGACGTTTACCCAACTATTTTGCAAATAAGAAAGAAATAAAAATATTTCTATTTTTTTTGCAACATGGACTGAAAGGGGTCTTAAAAATTCAAAGTGGGGCTACTAAGGCATGTGGGGTATCATAATTATGAAAGAGCGCTGTTTGCACATTCTCAAACATTATTTTTCTTTTTTTTACGCCGCATAGTTTTCGACTTTTGAGGAAAAATGTAAAAAAAATACCCCCCCCCCTTATCTCCGAAATTTGCAAAGAGAAAAATCTGAAATTATTCTATGTGATAGAAGTTTATGTAAAGATTACAGGAAAAATAAAACGATGTCTCTAAATAGCACACTTTTTCAGAAATCGGAACGGAACCCTCGGTGCGCGAGTCCGACTCGCCCTTGACCGGTTTTTCTAATTGAAAATTAAATTCAAGAAAGGTTTTTTTTTTAATTTCGCTTGAATGCGTTCCGTTTTAAGTAGGACCGTTTTATTATTGGCAACACTTTTGAAATGTCAGAATTCCGTCGAAATAAAAATCAGACTGTGAACCGAAAACCGAAATGTTGGATTTCGGCACTATCTTTCACTCGCCTACCAAATGATCAAAAAATAAAGTAAAAGGAGCAGGTTAACGTTCATTCTAATTTAGCTAGCGAAACTCTGCAGACGTGATGGATATGGGTGGCAAAATTAGCCCAAAGTGTAAACAAATAATGCTGTCGACTAAGATACGATAATAGGGATGATAATAATGCTGTCGACTAAGATACGACAGTAGGGATGATAATAATGCTGTCGACTAAGTTACGACAGTAGGGATGATGACTAAAAATTTTTTGTCCGTCATGTAGATTATTAGAAAACTATTTTCCCTTTTTCTTTATACAGGGTGGCCGGAACATTGACGTCCAAAAATAAAATTTCGGTCCCTCGTATCGTGGGGTATTCGAATCACCCCCATGTATGTTCCGCGACTTTTCATAGTTTTCGAGTTATGAATTTTTTTCTGAATGTTTGAAAATTTTCGACCTGACCAACCTAAAAAAATTCTAAAAAAAAAAGTAGAGGGTTTTATCGAGTTTCTTTTTTTGCAACTGAATTTTCATAAGTAGTACTTTTATGCATAAAATAATCAGCTTCGTAACTGTGATGAAAGTTATGAAAATGTTGATCTAAAGTGAAAAATTTACGTTCGGTAAATTATGACTTAAATTTTCAACTTCAAATTAAAAATCTAAACAGGTGACTTCATGGTTCTCAAGTAGGCTTCAAGAATGCGCCAGACTCTCAGCTTTCATAATCATTAAAAAACGTAGGACTTAATGGGGCTAACTTTGGCCTTAATCGGCCTTCAAAGACTGCGAGGTGGAAAATTCTTAAAATTAGCTATCTGATTAATATTTTTTTTTTTCCATTTTCTCGCTCCTAAGGTTATTTAGTTTGCTAACCAAAAATGACTGCAGGAAAGCTAAGATTTAAACACGGAGATTTTTTTAAATGTTAGTTTAATGAATTTTGCGCGATCCGTTCTCGTGGACTATGGGTTGTAAACGAGGGTGCAACTCTTTTACCTGCAATAACAATGGACCGAGAGGAAAAGAGACCGAATTATTGCTATCTCTCTCACGCAAGGCGCGCAACCGAAGCCAACGCAAAACAAGTACCTCAGTCGTACTCACATTGTGTTTACTGCTATACGCGTGTCGCCATTTTGTCTTTACCACACTTGCTTTGCCCACGGACTCCGCTGCCTACTTGTTTGACTACTTTGCTCGTTTATTGGACTGTGTTTTGCATTCTGATTTGGACTTTTTTTACGTGGAAGTGTAAAAAATGAGTTGAAGACACGTTAAGTGAATATGCAGAAATGCATTATTTTTATGGAGTTGCACAAGGAAACGGCCATGAAGCAGCGCGACTGTATCGCGAACAACTTCAACGTCGTGGTGGGCCGCAACCTGAGCGATATCCCCACCATCGTGTTTTTATTACCACGCACAACACTTTGATGGCAGGCCGCATTCCTGGTCGACGCGGCAGTCATGAAGGAATCCCTAGAGCTAACCCGGATCGCAGAGAAATGGTGCTGGAAGAAGTTCAGCGAAATCCGTCTACGAGTACGAGAAGTATGGCTCGTGCTCTGAACATCCCAAGGACTTCTATCCAAGACATTCTTCACGATGAAGAATACCACGCGTTCCACATCCGACGAGTCCAAGCTTTACTGCCTACAGATCACCAATTGCGCGTTGATTTTTGCCAAACCATGTTACGAAAAGAGCAAGAGGATCCTGGATTTTTCAATAAAGTTTTATGGTCAGATGAGTCACGATTTGAGCGATCCGGAATATTCAATATTCATAATTACCACACGTGGGCGAATGAAAATCCACTCGAAGTGAGAGCTTCGACATTTCAACATCGCTTCAGCGTTAACTTGTGGTCTGGTATCCTCAATGGCGAACTAATTGGTCCGTTTGAACTGCCGTCCAGACTTGATGGAGAAACATACAAAAACTTTTTGGAAAATGAACTTCCATTGTTGCTGTCAGATGTGAATCTCGAACTCAAGACGAACCATGGTGTTGCAAAATGACGGCGCCCCATGTCACTATGCAACCCAGGTCCGAAATTACTTAGATGAAACATACCCCAACAGATGGATCGGACGCAGCGGACCAATTAGGTGGCCTCCACGCTCACCTGATCTCAACCCCATCGATTTCTTTATTTGGGGCTATTACAAGGAAATAGCATACGCCCGAGACTGTTCAAGTGAACAAGAGCTGAGGCAGTTGATTGCAGAAGCTGAACGTGTTGTGAGAGAGAACAGAGACGCTTTTAGACGATTGCCAGACAATTTCTTACGTAGGTGTAGAATGTGTATTGCTGCTGGTGGTGGCCACTTTGAAAACCTTTTGTAAATGTTAAAAATAAATTAAGTACTTTTTTCACATTATCATCTGTGTTTTATTCAAAACCACTTTTTACGTAAAACTTTTCTTACCCAACTCTGAAACTATTTGTTGGTTAGTTTTCAGTATTCTTATCATTAATTAACCTTAGGAACGAGAAAATAGCCAAAAAAAAATAATTACTCAGATGGGTAATTTTAAGAATTTTTCCACCTCGCTGTCTTTGAAGGCCGATTTTAAACAAAGTAGCCCTATTAAGTACTTCATTTTTTTATGATTATGAAAGCTGAGAGTCTGGCGCATTCTTGAAGCCTACTTAGGAATTATGAAGTCACCTGTTAAGATTTTTAATTTAAAGTTGAAAATTTGAGTCATAATTTACCGAACGTAAATTTTTCACTTTAGATTAACATTTTCATAACTTTCATCACAGTTACGAAGCTGATTATTTTATGCATAAAAGTACTACTTATGAAAATTCAGTTGCAAAAAAAGAAACTCGATAAAACCCTCTACTTTTTTTTTTAGAATTTTTTTAGGTTGGTCAGGTCGAAAATTTTCAAACATTCAGAAAAAAATTCATAACTCGAAAACTATGAAAAGTCGCGGAACATACATGGGGGTGATTCGAATACCCCACGATACGAGGGACCGAAATTTTATTTTTGGACGTCAATGTTCCGGCCACCCTGTATAATAAAGAGATTACGGCGATACATTGAGTTCAAATATGGCATGACGTCACTCCTTGCTAGATTTTATACGTACTTTGTTATAGTTGTGACGTAGCGAGCCTACACTTCCCAACTTTAATGTGTTTTATCCAAGTCATTTTTTATTAATATGATAATTAGCAAAAAAAATCGTGTGTAATATTTTTTTATTAATTGACTGACCGACTAAATATATATATTTTTTTACCCAGACATCATCCCTATTTCAACTTTATTCAAGGCTATCGGATAGTTGAATAACTGATTTTAACAGGCATTCGGCAAAGACGAGTTCGTGCCGGTATTGAACGTGGATGACGTACTGCGAGCTCACGACCATAGACTAGTGGAGTGCCAGACATCACCACCTGACTACCTTACTGAGTCTGAGGTAACGAATTCATTCATTTTATTGATCACTATTTGTTTTATCCTAGAACCCGATTGCAGCGCCACCGACCGGGTCCAATTGTATTTTCAAACCATCCAGGAACCCATTAAACACAATATCAAAAAAAAAAAATTGAAATTTTTTGTGTCCGTTTAGGAGGAGTTAGGTGACAAACACACGTACAGAAGAATTATATACAGGGTGTTTCTTTTAAAGTGTCAAGCCAGTGCGAGCTGATAGCAGAGTACCATACCTATCGATTTAACCCCCATGTATGTTCTACGTTTTTTTGTAGTTTTAGTAGTAAACTAAGTTTATAACGCGAACCCTTTTCTAACCGCTCCCGCCACAATCCGGTCGTCCAATAAGGTTGATTCGAAACTTCTAGAAGGTTCTAGAAGCTTCGAAACAAATGACGCGCGGCTTTGTCGTTGACTTGCAGAGAGAGACGTATGTCAACGTCAACTAGGCTGCGCAAATTTTTAGAATTATTTTACAAAACTAGATCTTTCCCCCGAACCAAACTGTTTATAATAAAGCACCTACCTTCAGATAATGTGTTTATGTTAAAAGTTTATTTTAAAGTCCAAGCTACATTGAACCATGATATTTCATAAATGGTAATAGCTTTTATTTAGCTTACTTTATCACAGTAATATTAGAAAGGTGAAAGTTTGTGAGTGCGTGTGTGAGTATGTGAGTATGTGAGGGTGTGTTTGTATGTTTGTTACTTCTTCACACTCAAACGGCTGGACCGATTTGGATGTTTGGTATGTAGATAGCTTATACCCTGGATTAACACATAGGCTACTTTTTATACCGGTGTACGCGGGTGAAACCGCAGGCGCAGCTAGTTGTATAATATTATCTTGGAATGTTGCTAGTTTATGAACTGGCACTGGCTGAAAAAGGTGCACACGTTATTAAATCGGATGACATTTTTTTTTAAGTCCTCCATATCGGTAATTAGTACTGGAGAAGTTGAACGTTTCCAGTGAGAGAGAGAGAGAGAGACGGAGCTATATACGACCTATAGCACCGTCACTCTCTCTCACTGGAAACGTTCAACTTCTGCCCTGCTATAAGAGCTCATAGTAAGCCCACTGAAATTAACAAATATAATATTTCAGGTAATCACCCTGATGGAGAAACACGGCATCGGTACGGACGCGTCCATTCCCGTTCACATCAACAACATCTGTCAACGTAACTACGTCACAGTGGGCAGTGGGCGACGACTGGTGCCCACTAACTTGGGCATCGTGCTGGTGCATGGATACCAGAAGGTAAGATACGAATGTTTCTTCTCTCATCATTATCTGCCTAGCCTTTTCCCAACTATGTCGGCTTCCAGTCTAACCGGATGCAACTGAATACCAGTATTTCACATGGAGCGACTGCCTATCTGACCTCCTTGTGGAGGTCCCAGTTACTGGGTAATACGATACCGCTTGGTAAAACTGCTTGTCAGACTTTCGGGCTCCTGACGACCCGTAACGACTGTCAAAGATTCGCGAATGACAGCCGGGACCAACGGCTTAACGTGCTTTCCGAGGCACGGAGGGGTCTTGGTATGTACAGATGGTCACCCAGCCACGGGCCAGCTGTTATTACTTAGCCACGAGTAAAGAATAATGTTACAGTAGTTTATCTTCATAGCGAACGGCCGAAACGATGCGCTTCGAAATCTCAGTATACAGGGTGGAAGGGACATCGACGCGCAAACGGTTACCACGTATTCAGTACATCATTCTGAGCCCCCGTCTAAAGAAATTTTCCATCGGTTATTGAAAAAAAATCTGCTCTTGCGTGTGTGTAAGAGCAGATTTTTTTTCAATAACCGACCGACACACACACACACACACTTCTACATTTTGACCGTGTAGGTATTGCACTATTGTAGGAAACTGCAGATTTTTTTTCAACAATCGATGAAAAATTTCTATATAGGGGGGCTCAGAATGATGTACTGGATACGTGGTAACCGTTTGCGCGTCGATGTCCCTTCCACCCTGTATACCAACACGCAACAGTTCGAGTGCGCGGCAGGTACACACGGACGGACGCATATTTATTTACCGAGCGGCCGTAGGTAATTAATTCAAGGTCACTGCCCAGATAAACTACTGTAGTTTTATTATTCTCTGCCACGAGCCTCTCATATGGGCTCCACTAATATAATAGGTAATACTTCTTCTCTCGTATCGGCACAAAATATATGAGACTAGCTGACCCGACAGACGTCCTGTCCCAATTTCAATATTCCCATATAAAATCCACTTTCAGTTTTCCAGAATTTTCCAATTTTCCTGGCAACTTTTCCAATTTTTCTCATCGTTTAAACCTTCCCTGGACTACGTCAAACATTTCAAAACCAAAATCAGCTAAATCGGCCCAGCCGTTCTTGAGTTATAAAATTACAACGAAAAGTGGCATTGATTTTTATAGATATAGATTGGTTGTGCCAATCAGCAATATGGAGCATTGTGGACTACATAGAATGAGCCGGACGGTACCCGGGTGTACCATCGCAGAAATTTTGCGGTGAACCTCTTTTGAACCTTATTGCTATAGTAATAAGATCGAAAAGTGGTTCACCGCAAATGTTCGCGATGGTACATAAACATTACTCATCAAGCTTTAGCTGACGTTCGCAAGGACGTAATAATATCGCAGCGGATTTTTTTTGTCGCACACTGGATTTTCAACGCTTTGCTTAGCGCCGAGAGTTGAAAATCCAGCAGTGTGTTTTTCGACGCGCCTGGGATGCACTCTGTTGGATTCTCAATGCTCGGCTCAACACCGAGAGTTCAAATCCAGTGCGCGATAAAACCCCGCCGCGATATGTTTACGTCCATGTGAACGTCGGCTTAGAAAGAGACATAGAAATCGCTCAACAAAGCTAAACTTGTTCTAAAAGTCTATGTCTTAAATGCAAAACTTGGGCTATTTTACGCAAAACACCGAGAACACGTTAGCTTGGTTATCTGGGACTACCGATTACTCACTTGCGTATGGCTACATCCACTTTCAAAGGGCCCCCTTTGAAAGTGGACTGCGCATAACTTTTGCCTCCCCTCATTAAGGTGATTGCGCTGTGTAGCCCGCGAAATTCAAATTTTCTTGCGTTTTTGCAATTTGCAGGTCCGTGTCAGGTTGTACATAATTTTAACCATAAATATCATCAATAAATCTCTCTAAATTAGATTTCGTGAAGATTCGTCGAAAGAACGAAATCTAACGAATCTGCACGAAATCTAACGTATTGATGATTTTTATGGTTAAAATTATGTACATACATATGTTTTATTGTCGCCTAACATATTTTGATCAAGATACAACCTGACACGGACCTGCAAATTGCATAAAACGCAAGAAAATTTGAATTTCGCGGGCTACCACAGTCCATTCCACTTAAACACAAAACCTCCTTTCCAGATCGACCCCGAACTCGTCCTGCCAACAATGCGCTCAGCTTTAGAAGAACAACTGAATCTCATAGCGGTTGGTCGCGCAGACTTCCACGCGGTCCTCACACACACTACGGAGATATTCAGAAGAAAGTTCCAGTACTTTGTGCGGTCTATTGAGGCGATGGATCAGCTGTTTGAGGTCAACTTCTCCTCGTTGAAGACGAGCGGTAAAGCGCTATCGAGATGTGGGAAGTGTAGGCGGTATATGAGGTATATTCAGGTGAGATATAAAAAGTTGTTTTCAGTTTTTTTGCTTGTGATTTTGTGACCATGGATTTCGGAGTTTGGTGTCACATTCAAGTGTTAGAATCCTGAGCGATGCGAGTGATTCATGGCCCTCGATATAAATCCGTTTTATTCAAGAGTTGCATATTATACTTTATGCCATGACTACGAGAAAAAGAAAGATTTAATTGAAAATAGACATTCAATGAAGAAAAAGGAAGGTTAAATTGGGTTTGATGTACTTAAACCAGCCGTGATTGGTTGAGTAGCAAGTTTTCTACTGTATCGGCCGCGCTCTCTTTCATAAATTCAGGTGTTGACACATCTTCTTCATGACTCGAATGCATTTTTAATCGATTTATCATTAAGTATCCACTAATATACTCTTTGTGTTCGTACCACTTACAGTATTGAAAATAGCGCCAATTTACTAAGGACAGCAAAGAACACAAAACAGTTTTTATTGTAATGCTAAACTCCTTGTCGAAAATGTCGACCAATCAAATTGAATTTAGAACACACCAACATAGGCCGAATACACAGATTACACTTACACTAGATACGGCAAGCCATCCGACCAAGCGTGCCCTGCATGTTTGTACTAAAAAAAGTCTGTTAGCTCAGTGACGCTTAGCGATTGAAACAATTCTGATTACGTTGAGCACATCACTAAATGGCTGGGGTGAAGTTATCGTATGTATAAAAAACATGACACGCTCGGTTTTCATACTATCTAATAACATGCCGTATCTAGCCTAGGTACTCTAAATCTGTGGTCGAATACATTGGTGTGTTCCAAATTCAAACATCAAAACAGTGAGTAAAAGTGCTTTTTATTCACTGTTTTCAGTGAATAAAATAAGCTTTTTAGAGGGGGAATGGTATAATAGTATATTATGCAATTAGTGAATAAAGGTCGGATTTAAAGCGAGGGCCATAGATGAATCACGAGCTAGTGAAGGATTCTAACGATTGAATCACGACCGTAGGGAGTGATTCATGATGATTGAATCACGAGCGTAGCGAGTGATTCAATTGTTAGAATCCTGAGCGACGCGAGTGATTCATGGCTCTCGATATAAATCCGTTTTATTCAAGAGTTGCATACTATACTTTATACCATGACTACGAGAAAAAGAACGATTTAAGTGAAAATAGACACATAATGAAGAAAAAGAAAAGTTAAATTGGCTTTGATGTAAGCCAGCCGTGATTTTTTGGGTAGCAAGTTTTCCACTATATCGGCCGCCCTCTCTTTCATAAACTCAGCTGTTAACATATCTTCATCACTAGAATGCATTTTTAATCGATTAGAACAACACTAAACAAACACAAAATTAAAGATTAAAGTAACACTAAACTTTGTGTTCGAACAACTTACAGTATTCAAAATAGCGCCAATTTACTAAGGACAGCAAAGAACACAAAACTGTTTTTATTCTAATGCTAAACTCCTTGTCGAAAATGTCGACCAATCAAATTGAATTTAGAACACGTCAATATAGGTCGAATACAAAGATTACACTTACACTAGATACGGCAAGCCACTACCAAGCGTGCCCTGCATGTTCGACTGTTCGTACTAAAAAAAGTCTGTTAGCTCAGTGACGCTTAGCGATTGAAACAATTCTGTTTACTTTGAGCACATCACTAAATGGCTGGGGTGAAGTTATCGTAGGTATAAAAAAGATGACACGTTCGGTTTTCATACTATTTAATAACATGCCGTATCTAGCCTAGGCACTCTAAATCTGTGGTCGAATACATTGGTGTGTTCCATTTTCAAACATCAAAACAGTGAGTAAAAGTGTTTTTTATTCACTGTTTTCAGTGAATAAAATAAGCTTTTTAGAAGGGGAATGGTATAAAATATTTTATTAGCCTATTTTGTGCTTATGAAAATATCGGTACACACAACAGCAGGTCAAGTTACTACAAACTGTCAAATTTTCTCATACCATTTCGAACTCAACCGTCAACATTTTAAGGTTTAAAATCATTTGGAGAAATTTGACAGTTTGGTTTAACCTGATGTGCTGTTGTCTGTACAAAACATACACCCAATTTAATGTTGTTTTCCGGCTTCCACGCGAATTATGAAATAAAACAAAACTGTTACAGATTAGAAAATATGCTTTTTAAATTATAATAATTGAGCTTCTATGTTATTTGCAGGCAAAACCCGCCCGACTCCATTGCTCGCACTGCGACGACACCTACGGTCTACCGCAGAACGGCACGGTCCGCATATACCGCGAGCTCAAGTGTCCGCTCGATGACTTCGAACTGCTCTCGTGGTCTTCGGGCAACAAGGGAAAGAGCTTCCCGCTGTGTCCTTACTGCTACAACCATCCGCCTTTCAGGTATGTGATTTGACGTTTGCCCAACTATTTTGCAAATAAGAAAGAAACAAAAATACATTCGGTTTTTTTGCAACAGGGACTGAAAGGGGTCTTAAAAATTCGAAGTGGGGTTACTAGGGCATGTGGGGTATCATATGAAAGAGCTCCGTTTGCACATTCTCAAACATTTTTTCCTTTTTTTAGGCCGCATAATTTTCGACTTTTGATGAAAAATGTAAAAAAAAATACCACCTTATTTCCGAAGTAGTTTGCATAGAGAAAAATCAGAAATTATTCTATGGGATAGAAGTTTATGTAATAGATTACAGAAAAATAAAACGATGTATACAAATAGCAGTTTTTCAGAAATCATCAACAAAAATTACATATAGATGATGGTACGGGATCCTCGGTGCGCGAGTCCGACTCGCTCTTGACCGGTTTTTTAGGAACGAAATGGTGACATGAGGCGAGTGTGAGTGAGAGAACATGCGCGAATGTTTATAGTGCCTATGTTGAGACTTGCCAAGATATTTGGGCCGTAATGTAACGTCTTGAATTGTGGATTTTTCATATACATAATGATACCTATACTTTTATTTACAGGGACATGAAGAAGGGTTTCGGCTGCAACTCGTGCACGCACCCGACGTGCCCTTACGGCGTGAACTCGACGGGCGTGTCGGGCTGCGTCGAGTGCGAGTCGGGAGTACTTGTGTTGGACCCCTCGGCACCCAAGTGGAAGCTGGCTTGCAACCGGTATGTATGACGTCACTACACACTGGATGAATACCGAATGCGGGCTATCGATCACCTGTAACAGCCATACCCATATTTTACTGAAACAAAACTGGGGTTACTTATACTCCATCGATTTAGGTAATTCATTAAAAATGAACAAAAAACCACGTGGCGTGGTTAACCGACTAAACGCCGTACCCATATTTTACTGAAACAAAACTGGGGTTACTTATACTCCATCGAGTTAGGTAATTCATTAAAAATAAACAAAAAACCACGTGGCGTGGTTAACCGACTAAACGCCATACCCATATTTTACTGAAACAAAACTGGGGTTACTTATACTCCATCGAGTTAGGTAATTCATTAAAAATAAACAAAAAACCACGTGGCGTGGTTAACCGACTAAACGCCATACCCATATTTTACTGAAACAAAACTGGGGTTACTTATACTCCATCGAGTTAGGTAATTCATTAAAAATAAACAAAAAACCACGTGGCGTGGTTAACCGACTAAACGTAATACCTGTCACTTCAGCTATCATGCTACGTCACAGTTGTACTTTTCAATTTAGCAACGTTATAATTCTTTTTACAATGTTTGTTTACCTTTAGTTAATTACCTAACCCGATGGACTATAGTCTAAGTGTTTTTGGTAAATAAATCATTACTTGACCACATACCATATTACCATCATGATCATATTTTGGTTATTTACTAAAAATTTGAAGACATGTGACATCTACCAACCCGCACTGGGCCCGCGTGGTGAATTACGGCCCACTCCCTCTCACTGAGAGGAGGCCTGTGTTCCAGCAGTGGGAAAAGTATAGGCTGATTATGCTACATATTTTAACTTTTCAGAGTTACATAGAGTGCCACAATGTGGTCTTATCGCTAAAATACATGTTTATTTTTATTCCAGTTGTGACGTAATAATAAACGTGTTCGAAGACGCGACTCGCGTGACAGTGTGCGACCTGGCGTGCGGCGCGTGCGGCGCGCAGCAGGTCACCGTGGAGTACAGAGCGGAGCGCACGCGCCTGCCGGCCGCCATCACTGAGATGACGGCCTGTCTGTACTGCGAGCCCACTTTTAGTGCACTGGTTAGTATTAATATTCATGTAATCTTTCCAACCATTTATTGGTATGGGTATGGATGAGCGTCAATCAAAACCGGCGCTGTTGTTGCTGGTCGTCTCTTGCTGGGCCTTCCCTAGGGAACTAGGCATCCAACCTGGTAGGGGCCTGGTCGCACGGGCGTCGTGAAGAACTTAGGGCGCTCCCACAGTCACACCCCCAGTAACACACTTCAGAGTGTGCAGTATAGCACTCCCACCCCCTCCCCAGAGAGGGGGAGGGAACCCCAAAGACCGGTCCCCAATTTTGAGGACCGAGAGAAAAACTCCTCGGCAAGGGGCCAAAAAGCCCCAACATCGAAAATAATGTTCCTAATATTTGCACACCTCACATGGTTATAATACCTTTTCAAACATCTTCTGAACCTGTGTTGCAAATCAATGATTTGATTTGATTTGATTTGATTTGACCGATTCACGAACGCAACCATTTATTTTATTTTTGACAGCTCGAGTACTAATCAATTAGTGATGTCCTAAAGCGTTACCGATTCGATTCCTTATAACAATCGATTTTATTTATGAAGAAGTTTTAATGATTTAACACATTAATATTTTATTTTAAAGAAAAATGTAAAAGCAGCGTCGATGAACAATTGCATTTCTTCGTCTATGGTTTGCTGTCAGTAAATAAGGACAAAAAACTTTTATACATATAAAACCTTCCGGTTGCTAAGCAATTTATGTTCGTCACAATGCATAATATGGTGAAGTGGAGCTGATGGACACATCACCATCACCTCCAGTTCTCCTGGTTCTTACTAGGAGAACTTCTCAACAATTAACGTCCCAGCATCGGGAAAAGCAATATTTCGTAAACGTTGATGAGAATTAGAATCATTAAATAAATAAATAAATATCCTTGGACATTTCACACAACGCCATCTAGTCCCAAGCTAAGCAACCTAATGCTTCTGTTATGGTAACGAGATGGCTGATAAACTACTTATATGAATTCTTTTTTTTGTAAATACATACATATTATAGATAGAAAAACATCCAGACTCGGAACAAATACTTGTAGTTCGGAACAAATATTTGTTCCGTGCGGGAATCACCAGCGACATGCCGTTATTATCATTAAAGTCATCAATACAACTCTTTAAGACCAACTAATCCTTTTGAATAACTATTTCATGAAATCTTGACATTTGGCGATTATACTAACTTAAGGAGTTGTATTACTGATTCTAATGATTATAATTCTGTAAATACAAATTTGTTACGACTTGCAAATTGCAAAAAACGTAAGAAAATTTTAATTTCGCGGGTTACTCTGGCGTTTCCTCATTACATGAAAATTATTTGACTTGCAGGTCGAGAAGCACCGCGCGGTGGCGTCGCGTGCGCCTGTGTCCCGCGGGCGCGGCGGGCGCGCGCGCGGCAACAAGCACCGCAACAAGCAGCCCAAGGATAAGATGGCGCAGCTCGCGGCCTACTTCGTATAAACCACTACCTCAGTACCTACCCCTTTTTCTTTTTTTCTCCCGGTTTTTGGCGAACTGTCTATACACGGCGCCGTCTTGCGCCTGTGTATTCCATACTCGAATTCTTGTTTCAAAATTGATGTTATTTCCACATATAGAAATGTAACTTTATGTCAGTCTAAATTATAGTCAGGTCAATTTAGACATTCGAAGTTACATAAAGTCCCAACAAGCTGAATTTCTGTGAAATTGTTCAAAACATGATTATAAACAATGTCTAGAAGTTCCCCATCATTCCCCTGTAAGGAAAAAAAAAAATTCAAGGTCAAAGGTAAAAAAAATGAGTTTTTCGCGATTTTCAGCAAAACGGTAAGTTTTATCATAAAAGTACCTCAGACAAAAATTGTAGATCATAAAATTATCTATAAAAAATGTATTAATACTTTTTTTCTTACGAGCCACCGTTTCTGAGATATAACGATTCAAAAAGTTATAAAAGTTGTTATCGTCATAATATGCACACGTTTTCACGCCACCTATGAGGTAGTGTACTTAGCGCGTTTTTTTAACGTGGTTTCCCCAGTAGGCCTACTCCACGGGTCAGTTGTGATCGTGTTTAATGTAAAACTATTGCATAATAACGGAAATTTTCAAAGATTGGGAAAGATAAAAGCGATGTAAATAAAAAAAAAGTGTTGAAGTTTATTCGTTTTATTCGTAAGTTTCAAATTCTTGTTCTTCTTCTTGATCTTCTTCTTGTTCTTCTTCTCCTGCTTCTTCTTCATCTTCATTTTGGATGCAAGTTAATTGCGTCAATAGCGATGTATCGCATGATACTTCGTCGGAGTCAAACGAATCCTCCATTGTTTGTGATTCAATATTAGAGCACGACCGGCCTTGACAATTTGTGCATGCCAAAGAACAAGACAGTCCGACTTTTTTGCAACCACATTTAGCACTGCATCCCTTTTTGCAGTTGCAAAAAATAGTGTTCAGCAGTTTTTCCGGCGCAGGTGGAAGTAAAGTTTGAACTGGCTCTAATATATTGTTGACCAACTTCCAACCCCAGTCTGTAGGGTCTAGCTGATAACCAAGCCACACTTGAACTTGGTAATATACTCGAAAAAGATGTTGGTGAGCAGCAACTGAGGTTGGAGGAAGACAAGCTAATTGAACTTGTTTTTTATTTTTAGTATTTTTAACGAAACATGCATATCGATGCTTATCATATAAACAGGTAGTTTTTTAGGAGCTCCGTACATAGAAAGAAGAAAGCGGATGCCGTTGGTAATAACTTCTTGTTGAGTTGAATTACTCTTTTTAAAAACTTCAGCTTCTTTTTTTTATTTTTTTTTTAATATAACAACTAGATGTATATACGTGGCGTACTCATGTATATTATGACGATAACAACTTTTATAACTTTATGAATCGTTATATCTCAGAAACAGTGGCTCGTAAGAAAAAAAGTATTGATACATTTTTTATAGATAATTTTATGATCTACAATTTTTGTCTGAGGTACTTTTATGATAAAACTTACCGTTTTGCTGAAAATCGCGAAAAACTCATTTTTTTGACTTGACCTTGAATAAAATTTTTTCCTTACAGGGGAATGATGGGGAACTTCTAGACATTGTTTATAATTATATTTTGAACAATTTCACTGAAATTCAGCTTGTTGGGACTTTATGTAACCTCACTCTCATTTTTTGGTCTAAATTGACCGGCCTAAATACATCTCTCTAGGGGAGATTTCGTGACGATTCCTCTCATTTCGGAAATCCGATATTGCGCAATCACCTTATAGTGATTATTATACTCAGCCGGTTTATAAAAGCGTTATCAAGTTTCTGAGCAGCATCAGCCAATCATCGAGATAAACAATGGAGGTCATAGGAAACCTGATCCCATGGTATTGTTGTAATTTTACGATCTGAGTTGCATTTCCACTTTTCAGGCTTTATAAATAGAATAAGAATAAGATATTCCTACATAATAATATACACTTGAAGTATAAATGATTTTATAAGATTTAGTCAAAACTCTCTAATACTTTTGTATTAAACTAATATGTTTTAAGGATATTATAAATGGTGTAAGTGTAAACAGCGGCAATCTTTTAAGCGGTCATTGTACTCATCATTATGACCCAACTTTTAGTATGGGACCGCTGTTCAGCTGTTCCCTACATTTTGACGAATTATGCGAACATAAATCGCGCCTTCGGTAAGACAACGGCACAACTGCACTTTTTGTGATTGCCATTTTAAGATTTTTTTTACATTCAATACCGTATTATTCTGCTCATACCACCTTGAAGTGATTGATCTTTGCATGAAATAAGCACTATACTTTTGTGATTCGGTGCATGTACAGATGCCAGCAGGTCAAGCCACCCGAAACTGTCAAATTTTCCCAATCAACCTTGAACCTTATGCATTGGCGATAAAGATGAAAATCTATTAAAGAAATTTGACAGATTGTAGTAGCTTGATGTGCTGGCGTCTGTACTCTAAAAGAGTTAAATATTTTTTATTTATTATATACGATTTTTTTAGTTAAGAAAGGGTAAAAGTGCAGTTGTGCCCTTGTTTTACCGAAGGTGCGAAATGTACTGAACAGCTGATTTTTTTTCGCGTTTTCAGGTTTGGTCCCATAGTAAAAGTTGTTCATAATGATGAGTACAATGACCCCTTAAAAGATTGTCACTGTTTACACTTACACGTTGTATAATTGATCCATTCTCCTCTCCTGCAAAGTTGATTGTTTTACATCTCGAAATCCTGTTGTTAGGCTCTCTACACAATCATGTTGAGGCTCATCTGGCGAGGTGCAGCGCAGCGCGGTTGTCACTGCCAAATAAATATTGACCTTGTAACAGTTGAAATCAAGTAGTGAGTGAGAATAAATAAACTTTCATAGCTCGAGAGCAAGATAGATACAAGCGGAAACAGGCGCGCGTTTCAGGTTATTTATTTTCGACTTTATTGTAAGGAATACATTGTTGATATTTGTTTGGCAGTGTCAACTGCGCTGTGCTACGTCTCGCCAGATGTGTGCCGGGCCCTTATAGTCAGGTTTTCGCATATTCCTGTGTAAGCTCTGGTAGCTAAAGAAATGTCATGCATTTTTTCTTTTTAAGAGTATCTAGCACTTTGTTTGAAATAGCCTAAGGGTCAGTTTCCAGCAAACGGAAAAATCCTCGCGGATGCTCAAGATTTTAAATTTCACTGAATAAATAACTGTATCGATATTGGCTTTAAGTATCAAATTCGACGCAGACATCACGTTTATAAATGCTTGATGTCTGCATCGAATTTTATACTTAATGTCATTGATACATTTACTTATTCAGTGAAATTTAAAAAGTGATCGAGCCTCCGCGAGGACTTTACCGTTTGACGGAGTCTGACCCTAAGCATGTATTATTTGGTTTGTATTTATTTGTAACATATTATTAAGTAAATAAATCAATTTTATTTAACCAAGTTTGATCTTTTTGAATTTTTGAATGAATATCTACGCTTTAATACCTGTAGGTATACAGGGTGTAAGGGACAGCCCTCCGCAAAACTAACAAGGTGCATCTAGCTTACTATTTTGATCGAAAAATTCCTCAGGAACTTTTTTATCGTTTTTTCAGTTTGTATACCTGTATTTCATTGTAAAAAATTACATTATATCTGTAAACAGCACTCCATTTATGTGAATAAAACGGCTAAATAAAAAATTAGCAATGGATGTTGCAATATTGTATGACCCCGTGGCGGGGAAGGCTCGCTGCGCTGCCGTTCGATATATTTCGTGTGATAAAACCATAAATAAATCAGGTTTATCGGATTCCTATAACGTTCTTGAAATAATTTCATGTACCGGTCATCTTAGTATTATATATACTGAATTCACATCAGTCTGCGGAGGGCTGTCCTTTACACTCTGTATAATTCGTCGCTCCACGCACCGTGACAGCGACATTATGTGGAGTTACGTTTGAGTATACGGCCGTATAGCTACGGTTTTCTAGAAGAGCGGTGGCCGCTACATAGCGTCTGCAATTTACCGGTGATTGACGTCACTGAAGCGGTATTTATGAAAGTAAGTTGGCGTGTTTTTGACACCATAATGTCAAACCCTACCCCACGATTTAAATATTGACTGCTACCATCATTTTCATGACAGCCGTGCCGGTCACTGCGGCCGTTATGTGGCGGCCACCGTTTTTTTAGGAAACTGTAGCTCAAGGACCCATCAGGCATTAAGAATAAAACAAACGGAATATTGAAGTCTTCATTTTATTGTGAAGGTTGTCACCTAGTATAATGTATAGGTACAGTACGACATAAGCTTACAATGTATTACTGTATTTTTCATTACATTTAATATAACACTGCTCGTATTCGTAAGAGGGCGAACAGTATCAATGATTCGTATTAAAAACTGGGACTTAACTGGCTACGTGTTAGTGTAGCTGGAGCGACGGAATAAACAACCCCAACAACAAAAAAATAAATAAAATGATGAATATGGCAATACAAGTAAAGTATTGCCATATGCAGACAAATATTTCTACTATTTGGGATTAAGCTACATAGTATTTGCGGTACGTTGGTTCAAGAAGGTACAAATCAGCCTAACCTTATGGAGAATACGGCTATTGGGTCAAAACCAAAATTTTGGATCATTTCATTTGTGTTATTTTTATGTCACAATAACATAAAAGTAACATAAAGGAAAATAAGGGCTGTGTTCATGATGTAAGAGAAAAACAGTCAAGTATTTTATAATTATTTTTATTCATGATAAAAATGTAACAATCTGAAAGATTGACATAACAAAAGTCTCACTTCGACGCCTAAAAGAATAACTACAATGCCGTTAAAAAAACATTTAAGTTTTTGGTCTAAGCTTTTACGTGATCTTAATTTTAAAATAACAGGTAGTCACTTCAATGTGGGCTACCGATGGTAGTACCGATTAATCTTTTCATTTTCTTTGGTTAATTTTCTGTATTTCTTCTGATATTTTCTTTGGTATTTTTTCGAGGTTCACACTTTCTACTTCTTGCTTGTAGTCAGTATTTTTTTTTAATTCCTCCAGTACTTTCGTCTGGTCTCCTTCTCTTTGTCTGATAGCTCTACTATATTTTTTTTTGTAGAATTTTTTGCTCTGGTCAAAATTTTTCTCCTGCATTCGATTCCATTTTTCGGGATAGTTATTTTTTAGCCGCTCTAGATACATTTTCTGCCTTTCTGCAACCGATAAAGGCATATTGTATTATCTGTAAACCAAACGTTGTAAAGGTAGACGTTGAGGCTATGGAAAAACTAAATAAAATAAAAAAATAGTCAAAAAACATACAAAAACACGAAACTTTACACAAAAAAAAAAAATTTTTTTTTAAACTTTTTTAATTTTTCGCAAAAACAACCCTTGAATTTTGCATGTGAAATTATGTTTAACCAAAAGTATTTGAGTCAGTCTACAAAATGATATCAAAATAATGACAACATAACAATTATTGATAGATAACATAAGTAGGGAATATAAATCTTTATATAAAAATCAAATTTTACTTAATTAACTTAACTGATTCCGTGCAGATTCCTCGAACGAACGAAATCTAACGAATCTGCACGAAATCTAACTTAGAGAGATGTATTGATGATTTTTTTGGTTAAAATTATGGAAATACATAATTATGTTTTATTGCCGCGTATCATATTTTGATCAAGACACAACCTGACACGGACCTGCAAATTGCAAAAAACCCAAAAAAAAAAAATTTCGCGGGCTACCACTGCGCATCCTCCTTAATTTAAAGGTACCTATTTAGTTAATTTTCACTAAGTTTTCACTTTGCCACTTTGCCAGAGGTTTTCTTAAAATAAATGCATTAAGTATTATAAAATAAATGTTGTTAGTATCGGTAACCGGTAACCAAACATATTGTAAAGATAAAAATATTTATTAACCGTTCTTACAAAAAGTACATGCCTGTGTTTGTGAATACACCTTAATGCAATTTTTAAATAACGTAACATAAAAATGTAACATAAAGGAAACATGGACGATGTTTTTGAAGTGTTTCATTTCAATTCAAGACACACTATTCACTTAATGATTACAGCTCCTAAGCGACTGAATAGCACAAACAAAATAGTTTTCAGATAATAAGATTAAGATCAAACATACTTACATGTTATTTTTTTATGAGTGTTCAAGAGAAACCACTAAATGTTTATTTGTCACTCCACACGCACAACACCTTTCGACTTTCTTGACACAAGATTATGACTGCCGCGCAGAAATTGGTGGTGTAAATGGCGTGACATTTCCGTCAATGTTCCCAGTAGTAAGTTTAAAAAAAAGTATTTTATTGGAAAATAACGCGTTACATAAAGGAATAACATAAATGAACTCTTTTTGAGACGCATTGTTTTTATTTTTTTTAATTATTACGTATAATTGTTAGTACATATAAGTTGCCTAGATATTGAGTGATTTACGCACACTTCGTTATGCTGGATACTATGTTGAATAAATAAAACCCTTTTCGAAGTTTTTGCGGTTTCAAACATTGAAATCGATAGTTGGACACAGGTTTTTTGAGGGAGAATAATATGGTATTTTCCATTCCGTTTTATTATTTTCATAATATTTCGTAAAGTATAACTGAACCACCAACTAATAAATTAAATATGAATTTAAGGTAGTATTCTGCTATGAAATCCATTTTTTAAAATAGCATTACCATTACAGAATTTTTTGAGGAATAAGGAAAAGTCGGTGGACATGAAATTGTTATGAAATTGTACAAAATTTTGGTTTTGACCCTATTATGAAATTTGTGGCTGAGAGTAGGTACCCATTATTGTGTTTTACAATAAATAGTTATTAAAAAAAAAAGTCCACAATAAAGTTGCAGAGCTTAGCCACATCTTTACCGCGAGTTGCTAGGTATAAAATAAAACGTTTAATATTTGCTTACTTCGTGGCTCCATCTACACAGTACATGATTGATATGAAGATATCAGCATGAGCATTATACTATTGTTAATATTTTACGAGTGCAGCGTAGTGTAGCGAGGTTAGGTATGATAAAAAAAACTATGAAGACAACGACATCAACCAACGTTGGTACCAGTCGCGGCAGTCGCGCTGTTCCTGTATTACCAGATAGTGTGATGGCACTTCACTTGGCGTATTTGATCAAATGTTCGCTTATTTGGCCAATATAAAATACAGATTATTCGGTAATAGGAATAAAGTTTATTTAGTATTAGCGAAATAATATTAATATTTATAGAAATACGCCAAGTCAAGTGTCTATATTATATTCCATATTTCACACAGCGGGGCGTCGCAACTCGGTTTTTATATAATATTGACAATATTTTAACTCGTTGTAACTGGTTGGAACACAAAGTTTTTCCTGAACAGCGCGTCCCATACCTACTTTCGTAAATCGATGTCGATGTATAAACAAAAGTTACTGTTCTATGTGCTATCCATATATTTTAAGTAAATATTAACAATATGCGTTGTTTATTCTGTAATATAAATACTTAATACTTCTTGCCAATGATAAAAATCAGACGAATATTTCTCTACCGAATATCATGCGGTCATAAAATTAATATCACATAATTAAAACGGTAAAACGAAATTTCAAAATTCAACAGCAAAATATGTCTCCTTAGTATTACGTGTACTTTTCCTCGTTACATAAATAATTTTCAAATAATGTGGGTTTGTGCCAATTTCTATTATATATCACAGATTAAGCCAATATGTAATACACTTTATATGAATATGTATGTACACAAGATAGAATTCGGAAATTCGGAATATAAGGAATGAAAAGGAATAGGTACATACACTTACTATATATTACGAGATAATGCAGATTTATTGTTATTTATTACTCCATAAAGATATAACTGAAGGTTCTCGTAAAGTAACAAATACGGATATATTTGTTTGGTGTCAGTTTTGGTCACATGGAGAATAAAGTTCCTACATAATAATTATATATTTGTCTACGTGCAACTGCGTTAAATAATTGATAGACATCCCATTTTTGTGACAGCGACACCCTGCATAATTCACGAAATAATTGTATCAAGCAATTTAATTTACAAAAATAGGAAAAAATTATACTTCCCTTATATACTTAAACAGCACTGATATGCTTCAAAAACTTCACAACTTCGAATAAAATCAATTTAATGTCCATTGGACAGACTTAATGCTTGAAATTATTTTACACAAGTAATATAAAAGTGTATTTTTATAATCGATTAAGTACTTTAAATGGAATGTGCTTACTGATTTTTTGAAGTGACAGTTGCAATTTAGTAAATTAGTATTGGTCAGACTGACTGATTCAGAATGTATTTACAGATTTATTTTATTCTGAATGACTGGTAGTTAAGTATATTTATAAAATATTTTTTAATTATTTTTTATTAGCCATTATTGTCCCACTGCTGGGCAAAGGCCACCCTACTCTCTTCCCAGCTTATAAAATAATAAGGCAATAAAAAAAGTGCCTACTGTTTTCTCAACTTAGATATTTTCGAGATATTCAAACTAATAATATTTTCTTTCAGTTTCCACTTTAATAAACTGCAAGTGTCACTTACGTGGTCGACAGTCACTGACTTATAATGAAGACTTACATAAAGATATTAAATTAATAGGTACAGTAACGGTTGTGCATTTTATATATAGGTATATCTCCTAACCGCTACAGTCCAGTATTTATCTAATGCGTACATTTCTAGTGACAATGGGACATTTCCTGTCCATTTAATATTTTCCCCAAAAGTCTGTTTGAGATTCATTTAATTATAGAAAATATTAAATACTCAGCCGTGTGTTCATTGTTTTATATTTACTATAACTATAATATTAATTTTAATCTCACTTTGATTTCTTGATAACATAATTAATTTCTAATAGCTTTATATACTTATAGCGATTATTTACAGTAAATTACCGAATACTTTCCAATGTTAATATTACCATGTAAGCAATGCTGCCATATCTTTTGTTCCATATTTGAATGATTTGTACAAATAATAACGATTCCAGTTGGTTCCGTGGCCATTGCTAGTTTCTTTCACATAATTTAATGACCATAAAAATGTGATTCTTTTAAAAATATTACCCATATTATGATTGAAAGATGATACTTCATGGGCAATTTGTTTCTGGCTTCTACTCAGAAAATGGAGCGCATTTTCATGACCATTCTATCCCTTTGATCTATCCTGATGAGAAAATGTTGGTGGTTACACAGGGTGTTTGGAAGCTGCGTGCAAAGCCTTAAGGGGGTGATAGTTGACACTATTTAGATCATTTTGAGCCATTAAATGTCTTAGACGAAGTATGTTTTTTTTTATTTTTAACTGCAAACTTTTAGTTTTTTTGTATAGCATATATAGCTCAAAATGCTCTAAATGGTGTCAAATATCATTCCCTTAAAGCTTTGCACCCAGCTACCAAACACCCCGTATAATGTTGAAGTAGGTTTTAGTAAATTATGATGAATGATCCTGTAGCTGCACGGTACATTATATATTTTATAAACTTATCTAAGTAAATACTTACTAACTAATACATTGATAAAATGAAATTTAAAATTCGTTATTTTCACTTATAATAAATGTTATTATGAGTTAAAAAAAAAAACAAAAAAACAGGAAGTTTTGAACCAGCCAATGAAAATTGAGGTTTATGTAAAACTAAGTTTGTAATAGAATGCATATTATTCATAATGTTAGATGGCACAGAATTCGATTACGTTTTCTTTTCTTATCTTTTTTGATAAAAGTATATGAAACCTATGATAATTGATCAGATAAAAAATGCTCAACTTAGATATTGTTAAAAAAAGAATACCTGTTAAATTAGTAATAAACGGAATGTATAAATAATGAAATTAACCAAACCGTTAGTACTCATTGTGGCCATAAAAAAGCACAAAAATAAATATAACTAAATATATCTTTATCCAAATATTTTTTCTGATTGGTTAAAATTATAAAATAATGCATTTACACAGCATTAAAGAGATAAGTTCTGGATACTATAGTGAAGCCTAGACTTTGAAAAGTACACTAACAGTAGGTTCTGAGTATTGAACAAACAATTTATGCATGTATTTGTACTCTCAAGTATTACACAAGTAGGCAAGGGGACTTCCATTATGCCACTACTTCGACTAAAACTTCTAACGTTACTAAATGGTCCAAATTTAGTATGAAATGTATAAACGCTGCGATATCGGTGTCAAGATAGTATGAGGCCTGCTCGATATGAATCAGATAAAGAAACAAAGTACATTTTCATAATACCAGACTATTAGACGATAATTTAAATTAAAAAGTTAACCATAATCCAATACCGAAATATTAGTGGGAATTAAAATGTATGCATGATGTGTTTGGAACCAAAAACAAATATTTATGACGTCATAGCTACGGCTCTGTTATTGTCATAGAACGATTATAATTAATCTGAATATTTTCATTGCACCTAATTATTTTGGTCTTGGAGTATGGTCTAATTCATTATACCCTAGTATGTGAGATTAACGTTACAATTTTCTGTAGGTTTACATAAACGTCAGAGTAAATAAGCTATGAATAGCTTATATAATATTGAGCCACTGAAGTATATAATATATTATATTTAATTTTTTCACTATTTAAAGCTCTTAGTTTTCATTCATGCGAATTCTATTATCGCATCGAATACTAATGCCCGTTGTGCCAAACGTAGTTTTAACCAAGAGTTATTAAAATGGACACTGGTCACTTAGATATGGATGGGTACATTACCAATATGACCGTACAGACAGACATACAAGTAATGTAACCCTAGTAACTGATAGATCAATAACTCCCGTTAAGCCACGTTCCGCGATGGGCAACAAAATTGTTAAGATTATATTAGAAATAACAACTAGTAAACTTTTATAGAGTGACTAGAATATATTATTAAAAAACAAAAGCTTTGCTTTTGGCATTTTCGCATAGGGTTAACACATTTTATAAGAACCGCATTCCACGTGTAAATGTCCTTAACACTCACTTACGAGTTTGTATGAAGGTCACTTGAATGTAAACACTGCACTTATTAGTGTCCTATGTTCATTATTTAATGGTCATAATCTTTACTATTTCATAAGATTATAGAATATGAACCAGAATAGTAATTATCATCAGCCCCTAAATATACCAGCAACGAAACCTTGTATCAGCCATTAGACAAAGAGTGAGTACACTATAAGTCCATTAAATGGTCCATACTTGAACTTTTTCTGCTATAACACACCAGCTGGCCTGGTCGTAGTACGAGGACACGACGTGAAGACTTTCCACGTACTTCTCGATCAGCTGATCGAGTTCCCCTCGCTTGAAGACGTGGTAGTACCGGTGGTACGTGACCGCTCCGCCTTCCGAAGGTAGACTGTCCGATCCGTCACTCAGTGAAGGTAACAGCGGGGCATGCGGGAAAGCACGAGGTGGCGGGATAACCGGGACAGGGGCCGTATCCTCCGACGATGAGCGTGTCTCCAATAGTTTCCTATCTTTGGAGCATTCGCTATAAGATGGCAAGGACGCTAGGCTGGCGCAGCCGAGCGATGCCGTGCTGCCAGTCTTGTCACGCCGGCTCCAGTCACTACCAGCTGATGTATCGCTCGACTCGATTGAAAAACCAGACTTCAATGGAGCTGTACTGGCACTAGAACGCGAAGTTATGGATTCAGGACTTATTTCCATTTTGTCCAAATCACTCGAATCCGTAGATTGTCCGACTTTTAGAGAGGATCTCTTGTCGGTACTGGTACATAATGAATCTACACTAATTTCGGACTCTAAAGAGTATCCAGTTTCGAGTGATTGGCTCGTATCGTATGAAGCACCAGAGTCGATGGTAATTTCGGGATTACCATTACTTGACGAAATTGCACTATCGTCATCTGGGTTTTTGGCGTCAATGTCAGGTAATTTTTCAGTTGTAGTAACTGGTTTTGCTGTATATTGGATATTGGCACAATTATTGAGGTATATATCCTCTTCACTTGAAACTTTCATTGATTTCTTCAGTTCTCTATATTTGTTAATAATTGGATCGACGTCCTTTGATCTCTTCTTGCTTTTCGTCTTTGACATACATTTAGGGAATAGCTTGCTTATATCAGTTTCTTGTACTTCGTTCAAAGATGCTATGTATTTGTGTCTTTCTTGAAGTTCTGCACTTAGCTTATTAAGGCCTTGCATTTCTGTGCTTATTTTATGAATATACGGATCCTCCAAGTGTTGTAAACTATCTGATAACTCATCTAAAATTTTCTGTGTATTTCTATCTTCTTCTTCTCGCTTTAGCCTCAATGATATACTCTTTTCGCTACTGCTGCTACTCGGCAAGTCGAAGTCTTCTTCATTGATTCGCTTTGAGTATTGATCAATTTCTTGGAGTAATTTTTCGCTAAGTTTTTCAGCGAATTCAGTCAAATGTTGACTTCGATCTTGTTGATCCGGCCATTCTTCTTCAGTAGCTATCATGTCTGACTTGCACGTCACAAGAGGCTCGTTAGCTTGTATTCTGTTAAAGCTTTCAGATTTTGAAATAGATTTATCTGAATCTGTGCTGGATATTGAAATCGAATCGTACGGTAACCTAGTTGGGCTCCTGTGGGTTTTACTGAGATTTTCGTCCAGTGACCGACCTTCCGGCCTGTTAGGAGATAGCCTGTTTAAGCTCCAAGTAGAATTGCTGGTACTACCTAGCTTTGGCGAGCGGTCTTTGGATCTTCGTCCAGGCGATAGTCGTTCCAAACTTGAAGAACTTCCACTGGAGCTGGTGTGGGATTGGGATCTTGATTCTAGTATCCTTAAATCTCCGGGTGATAGTTTATTTAGGCTCCAGTTGCTACTACTGCTGCTGCTAGAAGTTCCTTGTACGATGGCCATAGCTTCAGCACTTTCCAGTTTTTCAAGATGTTTTCTCTTTGATCTAGGGCTACTTTGAATTACAGCTTCGCAGGTTTCATCTAGAGAATGTGCAACTTCAGCTGCAGCCTCGATTAGACTTTGAGGTGCAATTGTTGGCAGAAGAGGAGTTTTTTCTGACGTCGATTCATCCTTTTCTTCGGTCTCTTTTTTATCAGCTTCCTTTTTTCCTTTCTTCACCTCTGATGTTGGCGGGTCTGCAAGATCTGCAACAATTACACAGAAATTAAGTCCCTACTTGTCTTTATATCCACGTCATATTATGTCAAGAGGTCAAACGTAATATTTTTTTTATCCCCGTAACATTTACTTCATAATAAATGTTGCGGGAATAAACAACAATTAAAAAAATACAGTTTTACGTTGCTTATCCTCATGGATGGGCAACGAAAACTGTATTGTTTTAAATGGCGACCACGATATTGATATATTAAACACGTACCTTTTTCAGCAGCTGCTTTCCGTAGTTCCTCTGGCACGACGCTTATGACGCTATCAACTGAATCTGGCGACGAAACACCGCTAGAGTCACTATCCATGTCGTCTGTGGCAGGATTGAACAATTCCAAAGACATGAGTGTTGGCCGACTCTTCACTATTGGCTCGGCATTTCTCGTTCCCCGAACTATTGGGAAGGGAGGTCTTCTACTTACACTGCCAGATGGGATACCCTTGTTCAACATTTCTTTAATTTGGCGTATCCTTTCCTTTCGCTTCCGATCAGCCGATCTGGAATCTAATGTGTCCGTTGTTGGTTTATTTGATGATTCCTTAGATTTGAACTGCGGTATTTCGGGTAACTCTGCTACAGTTTGTAATGTAATTTTTGGATAGGGCTTAACATCTTGCAATACAACACGGGGTTGGAATTGGTTAGTTTCAGCTGTTAATTTGTGTATTTCTTCAATGTCTTTATTTATTTCCGCGAGTAATTCTTTAGTTACGTCGCTCGTTGGAGGTTCTTCTTCTTCTTCTTTTATAGGTGGTATAGGGTCTACCTCTTCAAATACATCAATGGATATATTGCTATTTAGGATTGGTAGAGGTTCAGGTTTAATAATTATTGTTGTTGTGTCATCAGATTCAGATTTAGGCGGAGAGTTAGGCTGACTTTTAGATTGAGGTTTTAATGGAACTGTGGCTACAGAAGTGGTTGTCGTGTAGTTTTTCAAGCTATATTGAGCTACTAAAATCTTATTCACTGTTGTTGGTGCTGTAACTGAGTTTGGCGAGGCTGGTGGTCTTATCAAAGGAAAAGCTTGCTTGATCCTTGGAGACGGCAATCCTGGTGAACTCTTCATTCTAGGTGACGTGGGAACGGAAGATACTTTTAGTCTGGGAGAAGTGGGTCCGGGGGACAAAGGTGTTGGCGAAAGTGGATCGCTTGAGCCATCAGCTTTTGGTACGTATATCACAGATGCGAAACTATCTTCGGAGTCAACACTAGTATCACTTTGAAGGCTACTGTCTTTTGAAGAGTCTGATCCATCCTCCTTGGAATGTCTCCTTTCAACATAACTTTTTTCACTACCGGTATTATTGTCGCTCGGCGTAGTAGGAACTTCTGGTGCCGGTCCGTGGCTCTTCCAACCCTGAAGCATTCTCACGAACACGGTTACTTTATCTATATTCGTTGTAGACGTTTTGAACTTACTAGTGAGGCCGTTTTTCAGTGATTGGAACTTCTTGCCAGTGGTTGCGGAGGTGGAAAATATTGAGTCGCGAATAGAGTCTAAAACTCCTGGTCTGCGATAAAGATACTCTTCGTTTAGTGAAGCTTGTTTCTGTATATTTCTTCTTAACCTTTCCTTTTCCCTTAACCGCTCAACAGACATTAATTCCTCGTTAAGAGAAGTTTGCTTAAATACGCCAGGTTTTTTACTTGACTGTAACCTAGGGGTGTGTATTTTGAAATTAGGCATTTCTTCTACCATGCTCTTCATATCCGTCGGTTTATCTAGATCCTCTTCTGCGTCATCCTCGTTTATCGATTTCTTTTGTTTAACAAGCCGGGGCTTCTTTCGAGGCTCATTAATTTCTGGTATTGGAGCTGCTGGTGGCGGTGGTTCAGTCTCTTCGCCGCCCAGACTGGGTAGACTAGATCGTGATCGAACTAATGCACGCCTTTCAATGTCAGCAATGTCAGTTAAACTTCTCGACTTTATTGTTGAAGCGTCAGAAGCTTGTGTTAATAATCTCGGAGGAAGTGCTTCATCTAGGCGTCTTAGTTCTATGGGTAGATCAGCTGCGGGTGGTTCAGGGCGTAGACAGGGTCGTTGTGGTACCCGTGCACCTATACTCCACGACGGGAGGAACGACCTTCGCCCCGCTAGCCGCTGTAGAGCTCTTCTAACAAAAGAGTAGCAGGTTTCGTTGGGTGATGAAAGGGATGATGATCCTGGAGAGCCATCTCCGTTTTTCCAGTGTTCAGCATTACTGTAAAATTCAAAATACTTCTTAGATACTGAAAATATGAATATTATGTAAACAGTTAATATTGTTGAAGTCATTGTAACACTTACTGGTCGTGGTCGACTGAAAGGAATCTTGGAGCTGGCGTTGGTGGGCATAGTGTGACTGGTCGATGCCAAGGGATTAATACATCCTAAAAATAAAAAAAAAATCAACCAAGATAAACAAATGAACTAACAAATTGTTGTAATCTTGTACGTTTTTTCTACTAAAGTAGCCCTTAGCTGTTTACCTGTGAATGAAAGTTGCGTCCCTCATGCTCCATGGCCCATACTGTGAGGAGTAGCCTGCCACCTATCCTGGTGACTCGGGCTAGTTCCCGCAGTGCCATAGCCCGCCGCTCCACCGTGGCGAAGTGGTGGACCACGGCGATAGACAGCACTGCGTCAAACGACTCATCGCGGAACGGCAGGCATAGGTTGTCGCATGCAATCACCTGCAGTGTTGAGCAGAAATGTTAGAAGCTTCAGTTATATTGGCCTAAGATTTTCCTAGTAAAGTAGGCTCGGGTTAAACTTGGACGAGATTGACACAGTACCGTGGAGATTAGTTGGTTTTGATGATGAACAAGACAAGGATTTCAAGCTACTGTTAAGGGTAAATAGGTAGGGATTCAGGGAAGAGATATCAAGTAGAGACTAGCCTCTATCGCTTAGAAAGAGGCTTCAGAATATCCGGGAGCTAAATTGTGAGTGATTTTGGTGGGTTGGCTAACTGTAAAATGATCCCAGTAAGGTCTGCTGTTGATGAAGAGGGATACCTTGGTGCAGCATGATGCAAGCCATGAAGTATTTGTCAGCAACTGACCTCATTGTTGTGATGGCGCGCCTGCGCAGTGAGCCGGGTACAACGGTCTCCTCCCACTGTGTACACGGACGGATTTACGCTCAGGTATTTGCCGTTGCCGCAACCTGGAGAGAAATAAAAATAGCTAATATTAATTACTTCGCACGCGTGGGTGCTGGAAAGTATCCCACGGGAACGTACTACCGGGAAATCTTTCCTTATTTCTTGTCTACATTGTAATGGGAACCTCTGCGCAAAATTTCAGCTTTCTAGGTTCAAGGGTTTGGGCTGAGCGTTGATGAGTCAGGACTTCTCTATGTATTTATACAGATATATAATTCTAAATACTTAATCTAATCTTCTTAGGGATCCAATACTGACCCATGGTGGCCATGGTAACAGCATCAATAGATTAGATGCAACTGTTTGCTCTTGGAATTTATAGGCCTTCATTCTACCAATCCTGGTAGAAAGGATATTTTCAAATTGGTATTTTTTGCTCGTAGCTATAGTTTCTACATCAATCAATCTGCCTAGCCTTTTCCCAACTATGTTGGGGTCGGCTTCCACTCTAACCGGATGCAGCTGAATACCAGCATTTTACATGGAGCGACTGCCTATCTGAACTCCACAACCCAGTTACTGGGTAACACGATTGGCAATAATCGTAACTGGACTGAATCTTAACGCGTAACTGGATAATACGATACCCCTTCTTAAGACTGGTTGTCAGACTTTCGGGCTCCCGACGACGCGTACCTAACGACTGTCAAAGATCCAAGAATGACAGCCGGGACCAACGGCTTAACGTGCTTTCGGAATCACGGAGCTCAGTATGTATAGATTGTCACCCATCCACGGTCCCAGAGTGGCAAGCGTAGCTTAACCTGATCGATCGACCCGGCTGTTACCTATTACTTAGCCACGAGCTTCCTAGAAGAAGGCTACATAAGTTAGGTAATTAAGTTAAAACCATTAGTTACTAGGTTTTTGTAGCCAAATTTTGGAGTCGAAGACATCATTGACATAATCAAATCAAGTACCTACGTTCAGATAATTAGGTAGGTCATTCGTTTAATAATACTGAATACCTACTTACAGCTAGAAGTATTCTTTGCTTTCTCTGGTAAAGTATTCCTACTGATTCCTCGAATGATGGAAGACATTTCTATTCGAAATCACCTTCTCCGTGGGTTTATATTAATACACTTATTAACTTTTATGAATACCTATTTTTATTTCAGTTGTAAAGGTTAAATTCGCTTGCATGGATTTTCATTCCTACGCGTTAAAACAAGAATATTAGCTAACATTCAGACAATTTTTTATTCAAAGAATTCAGACATATTTTTGTATGAAATTACGGCTTCAAGAACTTAGGTTATCTACTTATTGAGATGATCTATTGAGTTGAGACGATGACACAAAAACAAGATCATGTTTATTGTAAAATAGTCTCATTTTTTAAAAATTATTTCGTGAAATATTACATTTTAGTACCTAAGTCATTGATTCCATAGCTGGGTTTCTCAAAAGATGTAACAAAACATCGTCCAAAATGGCTTAGATTTAGATTTTTTTTTTCTCGGCGTCTACGATTTTGCGCACGTTTTCAAAAATACATTAAAAAGCGTTTATTCTGCCCAAAAAATAGCTACTCAAAAGCGACGGGTGTTAAAGTACAGTGGTGCCCAGCGTGTCTCAGAAATACATGGTCGTATTTAAGGATAATTATGGTACAGACCAACAAAATGAACAAATAGTGACATTTACCGATCACGCATTCGCGCAAAGATCGCTTTTAAATATGTAGAACACGGCCAAGTGCCTACTTGATAGTACTGTAACTATAGCAGTGTTTCTAAGTACCTACCTACTCACTAAATCTTATTATCAGAATGTTTTCCATCACGTCTACAACATGACATTAACGTGTATTCCTTGCATTTAGGCTTGTTTACCTGAGGCAATATGACTAATTATGGTATGCTGATATTAAATTCACAAAGCAGCGTGGGCAGTCTAAAAGCTTCATAATAAATAATAATAATATTTGGAATATTCAATATACTGCACTGAAGCAAAGACTTTGATGAACATTGCTGTCCGGAACGTGTGGGCGTTTTGGCGATGCAATAGGATTTCCAGTAATTATCGGATTTTCCAGTTCGTAGTATCCGGAATATTGCTGTTACATCATAGAATTCTGGTTGAATCTATCACATTTTGATTGAGATACAAAATATTTGAGATTGTTTCCGTGACATACTTAGTATTGCATCAATACATAGATAACTTATTCTAGTTACAGTGGGGAGAATCCTTTTAAGCAAATAGTTTGCTTGTGTTAGGATGACTTTTCAACTAGAAATTAATATTGATGGTATTTTCTACTTCATTGAGCATCAAGTAACGCCACAGCTGCTCAGCTCAATTTATTATTATTATCTATTTACATTTAACCTGTGTTTTCCCACTGTAGGTACTGCTTAGCTTTTATCACCGTTATTTACCTACATAGGGAATATGCCCGATGTCCACCACAGCACCACTTATTTGGCCACCACTGGGGAACAGCGAAACAACTTTTAAAAATAATTCCCGCTGTCCACCACTTCATGGTTAAAATTAATCGAATCTGTTCCAATACCGAATCGGGACCCCGATTTTACGTAGTATTTTGGCTGCTACCCCTAGAGTGTACATAAAAACCGGAGGTGCGAAGGGAGAGCAACCCCCGCCTGCTGACAAAGCATAGTGCCGAGGTGAGTATGGGTGCCTATCCTTTGTTACTTAAGGGCGAAGGGGTTGTACTTCCCGCAGCGCCGGAGACGATGCAGAAGCAACTTTAAAGTGTTTTGAGGTTAGGTCTGTCCTCCAGTGGTGGACAAACAAGTGGTGGACATCGGGAATAATCGCCTACATACAAGCTTGCTGCGTTGTGGACGCAGTAGGTAATTGCAGAAGATTTTTGCTAAACCAAAATAATGGTTCTGATGATTCATCTGGTTTGTAAGACGAATTTATTGCTAAGTTGCTAAGAGACAGAATACTGACCGACATCACACACAAGGGCGCCGGGCTCGAGCTCCGAAAGGAAGGCCTGCACCCCCGGCGCGGGCGCTCGCGAGTTTTCGTCGCCGTCGTCGCCCGCTTGCTCGTAGACATCGTGCACATACGCGCGCTCGAGAGCAGCGCCCCGTGCCGCGGACTCGCCCGCCCCCTCCGCTACCGCGCCCGCGCCCCCATCCGCCATCACCGCACCGCCATTGCACCACGCTGGAAAGTTAAGATTTTCTGGTTAATATTTTTAATACAATCATAAATAGCCCAAACTGGTACCGACATACAAGAACCACTACCCCGTGTCAAAAAGCGATCGCCGCGCGAATACGTGATCGTTGCGTTTTTATGTCACTTTTTAGGGTTCCGTACCAAAATGGTAAAAAAGGAACCCTTATGGTGTGACTCAGTCTGTCTGTCTGTCCGTCTGTCTGTCTGTCTGTCTGTCTGTCTGTCTGTCTCTCTGTCTGCAAAATAGTTGGGTAAATGGCATTTACCCAACTATTTTGCAAATAAGAAAGAAGTAAAAATATTTATGTTTTTTTTGTAAAAGGGATTGAAAGGGGGTCTTAAAAATTCAAAGTGGGTCTACTAGGGCATGTGAGGTATCATATGAAAGAACGCTGTTTGCACATTCTCAAACATTTTTATAATTTTTTTTCGGCCGCATAGTTTTCGACTTTTGATGAAAAATGTAAAAAAAATACCGTTCCCCTCCCCTTATCTCCGAAGTTTGCAAAGATAAATCTGAAATTATTCTATGTGATAGAAGTTTATGTAAAGATTACAAGAAAAATAAAACGATGTCTCTAAATAGCACAATTTTTCAGAAATCGGAACGGAACCCTCGGTGCGCGAGTCCCTCTAGCTCTTGACCAGTTTTTATTCGAAAAACCGGAAGACGCCCTCTGGTCGGCGCGTCCACGCGTTCCGGTTCACGGAACAAAAAGCGGAATTATGAACGCGACGATCGCGTATTCACGCAACGATCGCTTTTAAATAGGACGCGGCCTGACGATCGCGTATTCGCGCAACGATCGGTTTTGAATAGGACGCGGCCTGACGATCGCGTATTCGCGCAACGATCGCTTTTGAATAGGACGCGGCCTGACGATCGCGTATTCGTGCAACAATCGCTTTTGAATAGGACGCGGCCTGAGGATCGCGTATTGGCGCAACGATCGCTTTTGAATAGGACGCGGCCTGACGATCGCGTATTCGCGCAACGATCGCTTTTGAATAGGACGCGGCCTGACGATCGCGTATTCGTGCAACAATCGCTTTTGAATAGGACGTGACCTGAGGATCGTGTATTCGCGCAACGATCGCTTTTGAATAGGACGCGGCCTGACGATCGCGTATTCGCGCAACGATCGCTTTTGAATAGGACGCGGCCTGACGATCGCGTATTCGCGCAACGATCGCTTTTGAATAGGACGCGGCTTGACGATCGCGTATTCGCGCAACGATCGCTTTTGAATAGGACGCGGCCTGAGGGTCGCGTATTCACGCAATGATCGCTTTTGAATAGGACGTGGCCTGTAAGATCGCGTATTCGCGCAACGATAGCTTTTGAGTAGGATGCGGCCTGACGATCGCGTATTCGCGCAATGATCGCTTTTGAATAGGACGCGGCCTGATGATCGCGTATTCGCGCAACGATCGCTTTTGGTAAGGGAACGAACGCGTATGTAATACTAACTCTTATTAATGATGTTCCTACCAACAAAAATACAATCGCAAATAACAGGCAGTAATCTATTTAACTATCTATCTATATAAAAATCAATTGCTGTTCGTTTGTCTCGCTAAAACTCGAGAACGGCGAGGCCGATTTAGCTGATTTTGGTTTTGAAGTGTTTGTCGTAGTCCAGCGAAGGTTTAAACGGTGAGAAAATTTGGAAGTGTTGCAGGGAAATTTGAAAAATTCGGGAAAACTGAAAGTGGATTTTCTATGGGAATTTTGAATTATTGAAATTGGGACAGGACAACGTCTTTCGGGTCAGCTAGTTATAATAATAAATTATTATCCTACTAAAAAAAAAACTGCCTCTTTGGTTGGTTTAGTGGTAGCAAGCGCTACTGCTGAGCATGAGGTCCTGGGGTTCGATTCTCAGGCAGGGCAAAGTCTTATTGAGTTTTCGATCTGGAATTTGGAATCAGTAGCAACTCGCAGTTTGGATTTGTACCCTACTAATGGCAATAGACTCGCCCCGTATTACATGGGACTTAAACATACAACACCTTTATGTGGGTGTACTATAGGTACACCTCTGTCTAACCCTTCGGAGAAATAATCCGTGATGATATGTTAAGAGGAAACGTGGGTGCTCTTTTCTCCATACAAAAAGATACAAACGCTCTCGCCTGTTTTCTTTCTGGTTAATGACCATAAAGCAATGATTTTTTACAGAAATATAAATATCAGTTAATTGTATGCCCCTATGTTTTCCTTTTTGATGATATATTATTTTTATAGGAACTAGAACCCTCCAAAAATGCTCAAAATTGCCTATTCAGACCGCTGTCAACAGACGCCTAGTGTACCAATTTGACAACTATTAACGAAAAAAGAAAAACATAGGGGCATAGTATATATCCTTCTTATTCAGTTTATGAAATATCTTTTAAATTGGTCCAATATTGGAGGAGGAAATAGGCGAGAGCCAAACCTCGAAATGTGACTTTTTACATAGGCTATTTAGTCGGATCTGCAGTTGTCCTTATCGCACGAATTCGAGGGCGGAGCGCTCGCAGAGCGACAGCAATACCTTCTTAAAATACCTAACTGGCCACCCGCCTTTCCTCTTAAGTATAAAAAAAAACTAATCATCATCTTACACCGTTTATCAATTCATAAACCTCGGTGTCGTCACACCTTTCAAAGCGCCAAATCCGAACCTATTTAGGACGATACCACAATGTCCATGACGATACTGCTGCATTTTTTATCGGTGACACCACTTTTTTCTATTGATCCTCTATTCTAAATTTAAACGACACAGTTCGCGTGGGTCAGCCGCGGCTGTCGTCATCTGATCATGATTTTTTAATGAAATCAATTTTAGTGTTGCATCGGCATCGGCTTCGATCGATAACGAAGAGGCTTTGCATTTACCATACAATAGAAATAATGACATAATTGTCCTAGCAAAAGAACGCAGATTCATTCTGACGCAGTGCCTATTGCAGCTGTCTTTCGCATAGCAGTTTTCTTTCTTGAATTACATTTTTATTAAAATGAATTGTGAAATATTGGAATTAGGTTTATGCGAAAAATATAATTTCACATTTTTTTTATGGGTGTCTAGCTACGCCTACAACTGTAATGCCTGGTATGAGATACCTACTTAGATAGCCAATAAAAACTCGAACGAAATTTGACTAAGTGGAAAAAGTAGATTCTACATTTTAATGGTGATTCAGAAAAAGTGGGTTAGTACCTAGAAGTAGAAAACGGGTGTCATCAGATGATGGAGGATGGATTAGATGGAGCAAACAAATGAATGAAATCGTCTTTATAACTATTTATTACATCTAGACCAGGGGTGTCAAACTGGATTCTCTATAGAGGCCTTTATAAAATTAAGGTCATTCTTGCGGGTCAGTCAAAATAACTTCAGCAAAATAATAAAAAATCAGCTGTTCCCGACATTATGAAATTATGCGAACATGTACAATGTACTGAACAGCTGATTTTTTTTATCGTGATTCAGGTTTGGTCCCATAGTAAAAGTTGTTCATAATGATGAGTACGATGACCCCTTAAAAGATTTCCACTGTTTACACTGGAATTTGAATGATTCGGGGGCCGTATGTGGCCCGCGGGCCGTATGTTTGACATGACTGATCTAGACCCTTCAAAAAACTGTCAATCGATCCGACTAAACACCATAAATCGCGTCCCAATAATCTCGATATAATTTCAAGTATTTTTTCCCCGCACCTCCCCATCGTTCCTTTGACTGAGCGGGCGGAGTTAATTACGCCGCCATTAAAAACAAAAGCTATGTGTAACTGTGTTTATCACGTGTAGCGCGACCCGCTGACCCGACTCTCCCCTGCCGCCGTATCCCGGGATACGGCTGCTACTTCCACTTTTCCATTGCCCAGATGTTTCTCGGTTAACGATTTTCTGGGAAAACAACTAAATAGTTAGCTAGGTACTATAGATATAAGTATATTTCTATGGTAGGTACCGACCTGGAATTTTATTAGTTTTGACCGGTTAGTCAAATTACCAGTTAATAATTCATGATTACCTACTCCGTTTTTGTTTCGATAGTAGTGATAGCACACACGTGTCTGATGACCTGATAGTACGAGAGGCCATGACCAAAACCATGTCACATCGTTTTACAGCCAAAACCGTATAAAATCGTTAGTTTCGATGATTCTGAATCCGACTCAGTGGGCAGCGTGGGTCAGAAACGTCACAGTTTCATGAGAGTCCATTTTTGCTATGTCAAAAAAAAATAAGCAGATGGTTCCATCACAATATGTCTGATATTAAAAATGTACATAGGTGTCGTAATTTTATTACGAAAAAGTTTGTTTTCAGACATTTTGCGCGTAAATGAGTGAGTCAGTGAATTAAACATCAGGACACGTGTAACAGAAGGTAATAATTTGCGTAGGTACTACGTATGGCGATTGCATGCAGAATCGGTACACGTACATAGTATACAGGGTGTAACGGACAGCCCTCCGCAAACTGATAGGGTGAATTCAGTATGTCGTACTAAGATGACCGGTACATGAAATTTTTTCAGGAAAGTTAAGGGAATCCAATAAACCTGATTTGTTTGTGTTTTTGTGCACAAATCGGAGCGTCTATTACTGGTTGGGAGGGGTAGGTAATAGGTATGCGGTGAGTTCGATGAACTCTGTAGCTAGACAGAAAGTGAACAGCTGATTTCACGCGTCGTTGGTTAGAGTATTTCAACATCCATTGATGGTTTTTTTTTTGCTGTTTTTTTTTTGCAGTTTTTTTACATAAATGGAGTGCTGCGAACACACAATGCAATTTTACATTGAAATAATGAAAATGTAACTGAAAAACAAATTGAAAAAATGAAAATTTTCCTGAGAAAATTTCCGGTGGAATATGATTCAAAATGAGGAGCTGAATGCACCCTGTGAGTTTGCGGAGGGCTGTCCCTTACACCCTGTATAGCCACTGCACGTGCTGTCGGCAGTTGCAGTTGGCAGCGCGGTTCCAAATAGTAGGTACCTTTATTATAATCGTGACTTATTCATCATCATCTTAATAATATTATTAAGGAAGTGGCGTCAACTACTGAATATTATTCAAGTTTGTTTTAATAGTTTGAATTGAGAGCTAGAGTGCCTCATATTTTTATTTTATTTTCTTTACTACTACACCAATTATTAAGTACCTACCTACGACTTTCATAATTATGTCATGTAGATTTTCTAGAAGAGAGTCTGTTCGAATCGGATACTTACCTAGGTACTTAATTCAGCTTATGAACCTATCAAATATTAGTGATTGGGATTTCTTTAGCAGAAAAATATAATTGAATGAAAATCACAACATCACAAGTAGACAAAAAGGTAAAACGATCTTGAAAGATTTTTGATAAGCATACAACCTTAAACTTACTGACTACTACATTGCAAAAAACTTAAGAATATTTGAATTTCGCGGGGTTCCCTGGCGCTTTCGCCTTAACCCCATAAATCTGAACAGTTCACAGACGTGACTGCGCTCTTTCCGTGTTCCCTTAAATTGAACCCCGCGCCACTTTTTGCCCCCAACACTTCGCGTTCTAGTAAATTCTCCTCGAGAATTTTCCAATGGCAATTTCGCGTATTCGTTATTGCCATTGTATAAATTGTTATCACCGAATGCAGACGTTTCACGTTCTATTTTTCTACTGTTTTTTTATTGTAAAAGCGTTGTAGATTTTCTTGGAATTTTAATGTAATTCCTTGAATCTGTTTAGGTAAGTACCGTTTATGTTGGTCGAAAATATTCCCAAGTATTCGGGCTATTTGTATTGATTTTTAATGCAATATTTTAGTTTTTTTTCCCAAATATTGTTTATTATTAGGCAGAAATACGCTTCGGAAAACCTATAAAGCTTTTCAAATCCTGAAATCGGACGATCGTAGCGCTGCTACGACGTAGCCCACACTGAGCTACGAGCTACGGCGTAGCGAGCACCGACGAATCATACTACTGAAGGGTACATGCAAATGTGTCTCAAAGATCCTATAGAAAATAGCTTTATAAGTATAAAATAGGTCATCAATGTGTATTAATAGGTATTATTAATATTATTAATGTGTATCAATGCTACAATAGGTATTGTATCTAATCGATCAACGAACTTTGAAGACTTACCAACATTTACGACCACTTCAATACCTACAGAAGCCAGCTTTAAATCCTCTTCCGTGGACCCCTGGGCCCAAACAGCTCTTGTACAACAAAATCCATATTACATCCAAGTGTTATTATATGTATTTTATTGGTTGTAACATCAGATCTGGTCGTTAGTAAACAAAGAATCAAATAAAATATGTGACGCATGTGTGCCGCGGGTGCTTGCCCAAACATTTTATTAACAAAGTTTAGGAATCAGCTAAACGCGGCCCGGACTCCCGCGCCTTCCCCTTATTGTGGGATCCTTTAAAATGTAAGGACAGCTATTTATAGGATAAACGAGAAAATGTAACCGTTGCGTCGTGGAAACTCCACTTTGTATTTTGGAAAGGTTTTCAGTAAATCGATGTAGTTATTCTGCGTTTTAGTCTGTTTACAGAATGACTATTTCAAAATGTTACTATTGGGAGACAAAACCATTCTTTTAAAAAACAGATGTAATGGGAACTGGGCTTATAACTTTTTATCAAGATACCACGTAGACTTTAAAAGACTTTAAAAAGGACACGAAGTTAATATCGATTTTATCGGCACTACCTACAACTTTCTACAATCAAATTTTTCATAAACAGCACCAACCACAGTCAATCACTAATCCCATTAAACAAAACCGGCCTATCAGAACTAATTTAACATAGTTTTCTATCATAACACGTTTATAAAGTAATCGAATAGCCGGGGAGGGCGCGTGCCGGTTGCTTGGCAACGCATCTGGGACATAAACCGGGTCGCCGGGAAACCTTCAACCCTCCCGGGGCGGCCGCCTGAATGCACCCGTACGATGTACGGACGGTCATATCGATGTACTCGCGAACTTTGGTAGGATTTGTAATTTAAAACGGTGTATAGTGATTCAGAAGTTTTTGAGATTTTCGTGGTAGTATTTGGATGAAAACTGGACTAATCCATACTTGGATGGAGTTTTATGGTGTTTTAAGTGGCTTGATTATGTTGATAAAGCTAAGATCGATTATACGCCTTTAGGGAAAGATTTTGGCAGAAGTAAATGTCTGCCTTGGTAAGCGGTTCAATCAATCAATCAAATCAGCCTATCGCAGTCCGCTGCTGGACATGGCCTCTTCCAGGCTGCGCCACAACACCCTGTCCTCCGCCTTCCGCATCCAGTCTGTCCCAGCCACTTTCTTCAGGTAGGCGCTTACTTCTGTCCAAATCTAAATTCTATCTAAGTGGACTACAGGACGCGGTCACTGTCGGACTGCATAGAAAAGAAAGAGAAGTGCGATGACACAATGTTGGTAGTTTGTTGTAAAATATGAAGCAATTATTTATTTACAAAAATCGATTGATTGGACTAAACAATTAAAACACTTAAGTTAGTAAATGTTGCTTGTAGAATAACCTGACAAAAAATCAAAATGAGTGTATGTATATTAGTAAAAAGAAATTAATTGTAATCGTTAAATGAAATTTTTAGAGGTATCTGCGTGATTTTTGTTATCGTATCAAAATAAATACATATTATATATACATATATATTATGTTTTCAACACATTATCTAACTAGCATACCTATATCCTGAAGAATTTTGTTTACTGCAATGGATCATATACTTTTAGGCATTATAATTAAATTTATGAAACTTGAGTTTCATAAATTAAATTCTATCATCATGATGTTATAAGTTTCAATGTTTAAGGCCATTTTGCAGAGACAGGACCTGGCCTAGTACGAACGTAAACGTCGATTCGATTTTTAAATCTAAAATATAACTTTCGAGTATATCTATTCGTTCAAAGCCGGGTATTAGTGGGGGTCGCATGCCTGCGGGCTGTACAGTGCCCATCGGATAACTATTTGTGCCCCTCTCGCCTTCCCATCAACATCATTCCAAACGGATTAGTCTTCAAAAGGCATTTATTGATTTCTGTTGCAGTTTCCAGCGATCGGTACTAATGGATTGACAGTTCGTTTGACCAGTGGGATTTGAAAATTGATATAGATTTGACTTGTAAATTATTTTTGTTGGAATGGTTTTGTGAGTTTTGCTGGCACAGCTTAAGGAGGCCTGTGTGTTTCTCGTTGGATATATATACAGGGTTATTGGTAAAACACCAGCAACCTCTTAAGGGGTCATTGTACTCATCATTATGAACAACTTTTACTATGGGTTAAGAGGTTACTGGTATTTTACCAATAACCCTGTATAGTTATGTGTTTTTTTCTTTTATCTTAATTTAAGAATTTTCTTTAGATTTTACTTTTTAAGTTTCACTCGTGTGCAAATAGTTCCTTAACAATTATGTAGTATTTAAAATGTGGATAACGTCGTGAGCTACACATTAGGTACTTAATATCTCTTTTTTTTCTAAGTACCTGTTAAAAAAAAAAAAATTGTGTAACTGTTTTCCCGAATTAAATAAATAGTATTTCCTGTTATATTATTAAATTCACATCTGTGGATGATGCATTAAATCATCCTAAAGTATCGACTCTTACTGTCACTGACTGCTTCCATGCTCAACTATTATAGTGGCAAGTACTTGATATACTTAGGTCCGTATTACAGAAGGAAACTTAAGCACTGATCTTTGTTTAAATCTAGTTTTCAACCAATAAAATGGCTTGAATCTAGTTTTAAGTAATGCTTGAGTATTGAGTGACGTTCTGTAATACGGACCTTAGATATTACAGTGCCTCCAGAAAAATATGATGATGTAGATCTAAAAATCCAATATAGGTACTTTTCATTCCATTTTTTCGCCCAAAGAGCGGATTTAGAACACACTCAGGCTCTTTTTAAGAACGCTGAACGATGACGACGCATTTAGATTCGAGCTTTGTCACACTCATATATTTGCGTTGAGATTTTTACTTGATAATCATTCTTTTCGGAAATCACAAAAAATAACAAAAAATCACAAAAACCCACAAAACAAAAGCTTGCATGCCGTTAAATACACAAAAGCTGTGGTCTCCATACAATTACCTCAACTAAGCCGAATGCTTTGTCATTTTATAGTAATGAATGCTTTATATCCATAGTGGATAATCGATCGTTGGAACTTAGTAGCTGCTGACGTACCTATTCACGGCATAAACTATATAGTCAGTGGTTCCGACGCATATTTCCATCAACTCTTTTATCCGTAAAATGTAAAACTTCAAGTTTTCCCTTTTCCCAATTACGTTGAGGTCGGCTTCTGGATGCAGCTGAATACCAGTATTTTATGTGAAGCGACTGCCTATCTGACCTCCACAACCCGGTTAATGGGTAATACGATACCCCTTGGTAAGACTGGTTGTCAGACTTTCGAACTTCTGACTACTGGTAACGATTGTCATAGATTTAGGTACAAGGACAGGATTAAAAGTTGTAAGGAAGACAAATAGAATACGTTTCCTAAAAGGAGTAGTATACCTACAAATGCGCATGATTAAAGGTACCTACAGTCAACAGCACAACCATGGTATCAATTTGACATTGATAGCACCCATTCTTCGAAGCAGCAAGAGCGATTTTCATATTTCAAGTGTTACTAGTTGGGTACTACCTACTACTGACTTGCGGTTGATTGTACACAAAAATCTATACCTGAGTAGCATCAAATGGTTTGTAACATTTCTTTGTTTATTTTATACTAACTGCGCCCCACCGTTTTACCCGCGCAGACCGGGATAAAAAGTAGCCTATGTGTATAAGCCAGGGTATAAGCTATCTACATACTAAATTTCATACAAATCGCTCCAGCCGTGTGAGCGTGAAGAAATATCAAACATACAAACACACACACACACACACTCACAAACTTTCGCCTTTATAATATTAGTGTGCTATGTACGGTATGGACGATCGTTCAAGTATCTACATTGGTGGAACCTCTGGGTCCTGTTGTACAGTATACCTACAATACCCACTTATTATCCGTGATGTTGATTCGTGCCATGATTCTCATTCGTCATATTTGATTTGCATCGCAGGCGGGTCGTCGGTGAATCCGATTGACTTTAGCTTTTATCTTCGTCTCCCTGTATTTTTGCTGCACGCATAGCACCTGATTCGATTTACTTTACGTATCGCCAATTTTCATGTTTTACAGTAGTACAGAAAGGAATATTTTTTTAATTTACGGCCTTGTTGATTTGCTTTTATTTGCAAAGTAGCAAAAGTTCCGCCTGAAACGTATACAATGTTTTTACTGCATATTGACGCATAGAATTATCTGTCTTATGTAACAAACGAAAAACTTTAGCGAACAAACCAAATGCTGAATCGTAGTTTCTTAAGTGCAAGATCCGCAAGATACCAGGCGTGCAGAAAACAGTAGGAGATATAAATATTAAAATGTTAAATTAAAAGCTCGTTTGTGTGCATCGTTCGGTGGGGCGGGTCGACGGCCGCGCGACCTACTTGCAGCTGAAGCCGCGTGCTGCAGACATCCACCATGAAATATGGACGGAATCTGATACTATTACAACGTTTCCATTTGAATAATATGGAAATAATTCTCCCATTTTCTTAACGGCCCAGTCAGGATCATTCTGGGATTTTTCGATTGACTAGCTAACCAGCAGTAATACTATTGTTTTATGTTCGTAGTCATTTTACCAATAAGATTATGTTATCTGCCGTCAAAACAATCCCCGTAATTCTTTATGAGGGGCTGAGGGCAATACCAGTACGTTTTAGTGTTTATAAGGTATCCTAAATGGGTGCCAACAGCTAGGAGCAGGATTGCTGGCTTCAACTAAGCGATGGGTCCAGCAAGCAATTGAATCCAACGTTCTTCTGATGCTGATAATATAGTACGACAGCGTTCAAAGGTTCCATCGTTTATCTTCGGAAAAACCGAACTTTGCCGAATTAAGTGACTGGTCTAATAAGGTAGTGACTGAATTAGTGGGTCAATTTATATTGGTCGATAGTCACATTTTATTCGTTATATTTCGGTTTTTCCGAAGATAAACGATCTAATCTTTAAACTGTAGTTAGCCAGAAAGACAAAAGACGATCCTTATGTCTTCTTCAATTACTTAAACAAAACACAAAATCTACGTAAAGTGTATGATGAACCGCATGTTTCTTTCCCACAAGCAAGTTGTAAGCAATAAAGATGCAGTTATTGTACACACACAAACACACCGTCTTTACATACGAGGCACGCTGGCTGTAAAGTCATTTAACTTCGCCCAAGACGTTATTTCTGCTGGCTTTCCTGAGCAGTACTGAGTAGTACTTGAATACCTACTGTATGAGAGCGCTGCAACGAAATTGGTATTATTATCTCTGTGCGTTATTAGTATTATATGTATTAGTTAGACCGAGATATTCAGGTATCAGACTAAATACAACTTAAGCAAAATATTAATGATTTCGTTGCCTGTTTCGACAAAAGTAAGTAGGTAGATACGAAGGATAGAAAAATGGTTTTTTCTTTTTGCGTGAGCAGATTTTTTCAATCTCAGCTCTTGTTCTAAGATCGTCAAGTCCAAAAGAACATAATATAATTTAAAAAAAAATCATCTTGGTAGGTATAGGTATAAGATCTATAAATACCCGATCTTATTTGTTTGAAGGGAGAGTTCAGAAACTAACAAGCGAAATGTGTTATGGCGACCCCTGTGAAGGAAGACCATCCCAGAGATACTGGCAACTTTGGCGAAGAATGTGAAATGGAAATTGATAAAGGACTACCACCTGTTTATTGTAATCTACATTGAATCAAAAGTGAATTTGTAGACACATCTAAACTAAACGAATATGGCTATATCCTAAAGAGATACTGCCAACTCTGCATTACTTTCATGGTACACGAGTAATAATAAAAATACCTACAAAGATGCAGACACAGAAATAGCATTTCCATTTCAAAGAATACAATCTATAAGAAGCTCGATATCGTCTCGACACGACACAAAAGTTTTGGTAAGGGCGAGTCTTGGTGAGTCTTCTTCGGATTTATCCAGTACGTACCTATCTAAAATAACAAAACTGTCATCTACCATGTTGTAGGTAGGTTCTGGTGTTTCTTGCTAATAATATTATGCTGCTGGTGTATTAACTTTTAACATGGACATATTAAAGTTACTTTATTACGTATTTAAATAAAAACACAACAATGTAATCAAAATAGTTTCGAGCTATAAAACTGAAATTTTTCTTCCACGCCATATTTTTACAAGGACCTGTAAATTGTTCTGAGGTGGTAAACGTCGCTATTACGGCTGGAACTTTATAAGTTTACCATCAATCCATCACCGCGTAAGTGCACAGCAATTTTAATAATGTTCTTTTATAGTGAACGTGAAATACTAAACGGTGTTTGAGTAAAAATGAAATTTAACTGGTATTGGCGCCCAACATGGGACCTTCCCGAACGAAAATGGAGAAAACAAAATATTTTAAAATAAAACAAAAAAGGAATTTACTGAACACAGAGTTATAACTGTAAACTCCGTATTTCGATACATGCTGAAGCTTTTATACGATTCCAATACTTACGAGCAACACGGCACCGTTGGTTGCAAAAACTAAACAATAAAATGATTTTTCTTGGCAACTCCTGCAGCGTTTTGCAGATTCAAAGTTGAACGAACTGAGCTTGTCCCGGCCGACCAATAGGGGCGTCCGTACGCGCAATGCGACGACCTCATTGGACGGCAGTGCATTCAAAAGAGCTGCACATGTGACGTTTTTGGAACAACACCACATTATTTATTGTCTCACGTGTTTTGAATACCGTACTTTTTGCTACATTTTTTAACAGTTTCCAGACTATTTATGAGTGTCTGAAAGGCTGTGTGGTTACCGTGATAGTGCATGTTTAAGTATCATGAAGACTTTACCACAGATTATCTTTAAAACTGCAATAATGAATTATGTGACAGTACTGAATGTTGTATGAATTCGCATGGAATTAAGAAAGTACACTGGGTTGCATCAATTGTATTAAATTTGTATTAAATTGAATTAAATTTTACTACAACTGATGCAGCCCACTAACCTTTAACAAAGAAGGAAATACTAGGAATGGACATTACATAGTGCGTGATAAAGACTCGAAGTATCATGAATTTCTCTCTGTTTTAATATCAAACTAAATGATGTTTTTATGTTTGTATCATGTCTGTGCAGTAGACACAGTAGATTGTTATTAAATAGTTGTTTTGCAGTACATGTAAATCACTCGGCGTCGCCTGTTTGGATGCGGCCCAGAAATCTGAATAGCTTAAGTTTATGCAAGCCATACCTTACTATATTTAGGTCAATTTTACTTTGTTTTACATTATTGTTTATGCGCAAAACGGTCTCATCGTTTTTTGAAAGGATTTCGGAACTTAACATTTTTTACTTACATACTGTTACGTTGTATTTTTTGAACCTATAGCTGGTTGGTGTTTCACAGCTGCATCTCAATTAAATAAAATAGCATTTACTTACAAGATCTTAATGTGGTTTCCAAGTAAAATATTTCATTGTAGTTAGTGCAATGGACTTTTGCCTGCAGTCGATAAGTATCCATTGCTTTTAATGTATTTCGTCGCTGGACGCTTGGGTAACATATTCTGCTGATAAATCACTTTTTCAAACTCTTTTAAACAGGTTTACAAAATAAATTAGAATGAATCATGTAAATAAATAGCTGTTTCGTCTCGAAACAGTTCATTTTTTCATTTTTTTTTATTGTATACTGGGTCGACGATAAGCTGCGTCGACTGGAACGCATCCTTTCCACGGGAAATGGACGTTGCGTATGAAGTTAGCACTACCACGACAGTAGTCACAAAACGTAAGACGTCGCGAACGCCCGCGCTGCCGCTATATGCAGTGCTTGTGTGTCCCGTTTGATTAAGTTCGAAAATCTAAGTTCCCCTTTCATCTTCCTGGAAGACAGTGTATTACGTGACCTATGGACCTATATGTTTGGGATTATTGACTGGAGACTCTATGTGGTGTGCTCTGCCGACAAGCCCCGACGTTCTACCAAGCCAGGACCCTCGGATTGTGGCTGCGGGAAGGTTGAAGCGGGTAAGTCGCTGGACCCAGTAAATTCCCTACAATAGCAAGGGTTGACATTTTAATTGTCATTTAGTATAACGTGACTTTTTGACTGCTCGAGGTGCCCTCTGTGGGTTCCGTTTCACAGCTGTACTTTTAATCGATATTATTTAGTTTCATCAGAATATAATGATTGTTAATCATCGGAATAATATCGTATAGACCAATCCTTAATAACTTTTAGCTTTTGGTAAAAATACATAATACTTAAACTAATTTGCCCAAAGCGTTAGTAGATTATTTTTCTAGAAAGATCATGTCAGCGAAATCGATATTTAATCTGTGACATGGCGTTGTTTTTTCTTTCCCTATTCGAGAATTGCCGAGGAGCATGCGTTGCTGATGAAATAAATTGTATTTCATGTCCAAAGGTAAGAATTATGGTGAATCAGTGTTTGATAGTGGTCTGAGCGCTCGCCCTGATTGCTTAAAGGATATTTTGATAACCCGTGGATTACAGGATTTCAAGCAGCGCATCCAGCCGGTCGAAGTTATTCCACGAACAGCCACGAGCTTTGACCATTATTTCAACCGTGAGTATTTGTCCCGTGGACTATCATTAAAATGCCACGGAGAATTCCTCAGTGTTGATCACGCTATTAAATTACAATACAAGACGCCACGTGGGTAATCCTCATTCCTATTGTCCCACCACGCAGGAATAGCCGAACAGAAGTCGTAGCACATTAGATTATATTTGCTTTAAAGCCCATGACGGCCAATGTTTTGATTTCCAAGCCTGGTCACCTCTCTTGACATCAAGGAAAAAATAGATTAGTTTCACCAGTATCTTATTGGGTCCCCCCGCGTATTGTCAATTCCAGGAGAGGCCCCTCAAGAGATTCGTCTCGCCGCCAGGATTTAGAGTAGCGTCTGGGGCCTGGACGTGAGACCCGTTCCTCGAGGCAGCTCGAAGCCTCCGGTGGAGACGACTGTGCGGCTGGCAGAGACCGGCTAGCGCTAGCGCTAGCGGGACGGTTTTTTATACCCCTATATTTTTTATTTACATACGGTTTAAATAAGAAACCGGTTTATTACCTGTCTGGTTTTCAAGGTGGAAACCAGTCTTCAACTAAATTTAAATTAAGGACCCGGGTCCGACACCTGCGTTCATCAGGAAGTTTATTGGACATCTTCGTCGGCTCCCAGGTTCCGGGACCCATGGTCCCTGGCGCCCATTTATTAAATTATAACACATTATCAGGAAGGTTGTACCTTGTAGTTCAAATTCATTCTTTATATTTAATTAAAATGTTTACATGGAGATGGAACAGTACTCGGTTTATCTCCAATCCCCCGCGAACCCAGTTCTTACCAACTGAAATTTAAGCTGGCTGGCATACTTTAGGTTACCATTATTGTCACCTACTGGATTTAGTATTTACTTTATGTTGTAAAAATATACACATTGTTTGAGACAGTTTGTTATTTCATTTTCTTCTGATACTAACCCACCTTACATCAGAGCTTTTGTTCCGTTACACTTAGAGGGACAAAATCTTTTATGTAACAATACTACGTTGAATTTTGTATGTGGTAGGTAGCGTCGGTATGTATAATTGTAGAAGAATATAATTGTATACAGGGTCAAATTAAATTAGCTAGCGAAACTCAGCAGACGTGATGGGGTAACACGATAAAACAAAAAGAAAAACTTTTTTTTCCCTCAACTCATACTTCAAGTAAAAACACTACCAGCGGTCGTTGACCCAAAAAAAATCATCAAATCTTTTTCATTTTTATTTTGTTGTTGTTTAGATATCGATACCATCATGTCCGCGGAGTTTCGCTAGCTAATTTCATTTTGACCCTGTATCACAGATTAACACAGATGGGACACTCCGCAAAATCATTTAAATAAAAAGTGACTCTTGCTACGACATAATAAAGTAATTACAATTCAGGTCGCACAACGCATATTACCTACAGTTATTCAACTACAATTTGCCCCTCTTTCTATCGCGTAACTCTTATACCTTCTGACCTACTGAATTAGCCCCGCGGACGGGGCCCGCCGCGTACTTGTAGCTTCATACCTAAACTGCGGAGTGTCCCATATGTATTAATCTGTGCCTGTATACTCAATTTTATGAAGTAAAACACCTAATAGAAGACGCGTACCGTAAATAAATTGGATTCAGGGTGATAAAAGGGAAATCTTTGAGTTTGAATAAAATTGTAGCTTCCCTATTCGATTTTTCCCTGAGTTACGATAAAAATAAGATAGTATGGTGTCTGCTTCTTTTCTTTTATTGATACGAGCCATATTGATTAAAGCTAATAAAACGTTCTGTAGGTACCTCAAAAGGGAAAAAACGGAACTCTTATAGGATCATTTCGCTGTCTGTCCGTCCGTCTGTCTGTCAAGACCCTTTCTTTCCTTTCTCAGGAACTCGTGAAGGTACTTATCAAGTTGAAATTAATATCAAATACGTAGGGTCCCTTGGAGCTCTAAAAGAATCAAGCTTCATACAAAAAAAAAAAAATTGCGATCACAAACTTAAAGTCGTATATCGATGTATGGGAGAACATATTTGTCAGTGGTAATTTGACAAAATGCAAAAAAAAACCTAAGTCAAAGACTTACCAAACTGAAACTATTTACACTTTGTATTCGCCTGTTTTTAAGTCAGTTGTATTTTGGTAAAAAGTTTTTTTTCTTCACTTTTTTGTTGTATTCCGTTGTTAGACTACAACCCACTGGGATAATAATGCCATTGAAAATACTACCTGAGGGAGCTGAGCTTTATAGAGAATCGTTTGTTGTTCAATTAAATAGAAGTTTATACCTACCCAGTGGTCATAAAATAGATAGGTAGATAGAATACTGTTATTATGCAAACCATTAAAATTACAAATGTAGAAATTTTACATAGGGTGACACAGACAAATTTTGGATGGATTATGGTGAGAAGGCGAGACAATACTTTAGGTGGTTAATAGTTTACTATTTACATATCAATAAATACATACCTAATATGTGAATAAATACTTATAAAATATAACAGTTACCAGGGGCGAACAACAAATTCTCCAAGGACACAACAGCATGAATGCAGCCGCGTTTGAAGACGTTCAATCCGTTTAGCGGCTGACAAGATTAGCCTCTCTCATACTCCGGCGACTTAGCCTTATTTATACAGACAACTTGGTTATACTTTATTCGTTTGCGCTCCGTTCCTATGTTGAACAACCGTTAGGAGCTTCTTGGTTTTTTTCCTAAACAAGCCACTAAAGTACGTCGATTCTGTAAAATTCAAACAACAACTCGCATCTCACATCGCTATTCACTCTCACTTCTCACTCACTTATTTTCTATTTGACACTTTAAATTTAGAACGCCAATCAAGAAACTCACAGTCAGATTCGAAGTTTAGAATGAGGTCAATAATGTTATAAAAATATAAAAACGTCTAAAGTAGCTAATCATCTCAACGGCCTAGCCTTTTCCCAACTGTGTTGGGGTCGGCTAAGATTGGTGGTCAGGCTTTCGGGCTTCTGACTACAGATAACGACTGTCAAAGATCCAAGAATTACAGCCGACACCAACGAACGGCTTAAAGTGCTTTCCGAGGCACGGGGAGTTCTCGGTACGTAAAGATGATCCAACTGAACGATCGCAATAAATCGACTCGTGCGGCTGTTATTAATTAGCCACGATTTGTAGAATATACGCCAGTAAAACACGTGGTTTGGAAATATATTATAGGTATATTTATTAATCTCTCGATAGCAAAAATGGAAGTCATGAAACCTATGAAGCAATGGATAAGCAATACCCTTCAAAACTCTCGGATTGTGATTGAAAGTGTGTTAACTTTCTTTAGTTAGAGGTTGCCACCTTTTTACCGACTTTAATGAATCCTACCATGTGTATTTGTATGTTTGTTTACTTCTTCACGCTTAAACGGCTGAACCGATTGGGATGAAATTTTGTATGTAGACAGCTAAAACCCTGGATTAACACATAGGGAACTTTTTATCCCGGTCTATGCGGGTGAAACCGCGGGGCGCAGCTAGTAATATTATAAACGCGAAAGTTTATGAGGATCGATGATTAAAAAAAAACATTTTTTTAACGTTTGTTACGCTTTCACGCAAAAACTACTGAAAGGATTTTCATGAAATTTGGCACACAGATAGTTTATAACCTGGATTAACACATACAATAATTTTTGTCCCTATATTTCTACGAGTTCGAGACTTACGCGTGTGACACCGGAGGGTGGCGTTGCTAGTATTTTGATATTTTAATGCCCTGTAAATAACTTATGTAAGTAACAGTCGTTTTTCATTTGTTTTGGCAAGTTTAACAGCTCCATATATACAATGATCATAATTAATAAACAAACGTTTGGAATCGAAACGTAATATTTCTTTTTAATTGTAGAACTATTAAAGATTCCAAAGATTTTCTCTACTGTTATCACGCAATCGGCTTTCATGGGGCTAATTTTAATGTGCTTTACCATTATAATATACATAAGAGTAAAAAGTAACCAACTACGAATTATTTATTGCCCTAAAACTCTGAATTCAAAACACAAACATTAAAATTGAGCCAACGTAAACTAGAAATTCCGTTTTTTTTTCTCCGATTCCGACAAAGTTCTGAGCAAATGAGACCGTAAATAGTGTTCAGTTTTCAGTGGTAACATGAAAATGTGGAGGCTTGCATCATGAAATGCAGGGAAGCAAGCCTGGACGCGTGTTATCTTGAAAGTAACGTCAAGATAAAAGGACGTAAAGACTCTTTGTGAAGCACCTCCACATCTGACATTGAGCTTTTAAAATTTCGCACACTTCAAAGGGAAATTTTAAAAGCTTTTATGTTGGTGCATAGCGACGTTGTTTACCGGTAAAGACGTGGAGGATGTAAAGCCACAGTTTTGTTTCTAAAATGCTATTTATTTTACAACACACATACTTGCGCTCAGAAGAGCGATTTTTTTACTATTCTGCTAACTATTCTTTGCTAAAAAGAGATTTATTCGTTTCTCATCATTCAATTTATAATTATATTTCGAATACTTCTTTTAAATTACGGATAAACTTAATTTGTTATTAAAAGTATCAATACACACTACCTACACTGTCAGATCAAAATCAGTCGGTCCCACGATGGGCGCCAATACATACTGGCGCCCATCGTGGGACCGATTCATTAACAGTAATAAATTATTGCGTATTTATAGCTTAAGTAAACAAAATGATTACTGTGGAAGAAGACTTTCGTTAGAGACCAGATAGGTTGATTCCTTTTTACCGATTTTAATAAATGTTTTGATATTTAAATGTCCGGTTAATATATTAAAGAATGAAATCGCCAACCCGTCTTGAGCAAGCGTGATGATCAATGCTCGTGCCTTCTCTGTATGAGAAGAGGCCTTTGCCCTGCAGAAAATAAAATGTCTTTGACATAATATCTCGGAACCCTGGGGGTTCCAGACTTTTAGAAGGCGTACGCGGGGCCGAAACCAACTTGCAGAGGCCCGTTAGACGTTTTTAATGAAATGAGGCACCAACCGACGATTATCACTGTTCGCACAATGCAAGTACACCCAAGGAAATTTTGTTTAATTTTCCCCGTTTGCACTATTGCAGGATAGAAAGAAAGATATTGCATTATGGTTTTGGGTGATGGCTAAAGTGAATTGGTTATCTAGGACTATGGAAAGACTTTGGATGGCCCTGCCAGATAAAGGTTTTATATAAAATGGCATGGGGTGACTTGCACAGACAATAATGGGCCCCCGAAAACGGTCGCTAGCACATAGTGTTGTAGCGACAAGGGGGCAACGTGTCCTGAGGTGCTTATGAGGAGTGGAAAGGTATTTCACGGCTATCAGGACAATCCCGGAAATACGGTTAAGATTCCTAACAGCATCTTACTGGAATAATTCTTCCGAGCACATTTGCTCTTGCAAATCTCCACTCGAGCCGGCCAGTAAAGGCAAAAAAGAGGTGGGAGCTCTGTTCCTCATCAGTGATCACTCCAACTGCCCAATAAAGGCAAGACCAGCAGGGCTAACATGCGCAAGTCGACAAAATTTTGTCGACACATTATCTCGTGCAGGGACCCAATTCCGGGCTCGAGCTAGATATCACGACCATGGAGATCAATCTCTGTTTCAAATCTCCGCATCAATGTCCGGTTCAAATCTCGATACTATCAAAAAACCGTATTCTGGTAGACCATGGAGAAAGATTTACAACGGAGAAAATAATGTCGTCTAAAAGACGTTCCATTTTTATCGATTCACTTTGATTATAATCGATTATGCTACGTTTTTCTTTTTTTAGTATTAATAACGTAATGTTTAATTTATTAAATCCAAGCAAACACATTATAAAAGATAATTTTAGTATATTGTGTTTCTATAACTGTGTTTTTTTTTATAATTACCTACTTAGGTACTGAAAATAGTAATTGCAAAGTAGCGTGATCCGAAACGCATTTCGCATGATTTGTGTAGTATTATATAGTGCTCTGTGATTTGTGTCCTTTTTCTGACGTAGGTAGGTTTTAATTTTCCAACTAAATAAAACTATTTTTAATCGTGATATAGGTGTGGAATAAAATTAGTTGTCATGAACTAAAATTCACACCAACATAACAATTTTTTCCAATTTTTTCTTTTGCTTATATCTCGAAAACGGTGTGTCCTATCGCAAAAATAATGAAAAATTTGGCCCCCCTTTATGAAACCCATAAACCCCGAAGCCTCTACATGTAGGTACCAAAAAAAAATACGAATATAAACCTACGAATGTAAATTTTGACAGATGTTCCAACGGAGATTTCATATCTCCATACCTTAGGACCAGCCGTGATATCTCGCTGGTTTGCGATCGAAAAATTTATGAATGGAGATCGCTAGAATAGCATTTTTTCGTTTTCGACGGAGATAAGCAGTTTCTCGACTGATATTTCGACCATGGAGACAATTTCCATGCCGCCGGAATTGGGTCCCTGCACGAGATAATGTGTCGACAAAATTTTGTCGACTTGCGCATGTTAGCCCTGCAGATGTGAGGAACAACACTTCTCCCTGGAGATTCTCCTTACGGACCTTCGTAGGGTCACTACTGCCCAACGGCTCGCTACATGCTGCCCTGCGGGTTTATTGTATCTCTATTTGTCTGGCTCCTCACCCTAGACCGGTTTCAGCAAAGTACTCTACTCCTGACAAGCCCCCGCACGACGTGAACGTAGAGATACGGCGGTGGGGTTATTATTATTATTGTATTTTGTCTTTGACATATCAGGGCCCTGGGGACCTTTGGAAGGCGTACGAGGGGCCAAAGCCTACTCGAAGAGGCCCCTTAGACAAATTTTGAATGTCATTATAGCGAAATTATTACCGCGGAAGAGGAAAGTAAGCTGGATTCCAGACCAATTTTTTGTTGCTTAAATATTGATGAGTGAAAGTGAGACCAACGATTATTTTGACCTATCGCAGCAGAGTAGTACTTTCAAACCGTACCCCAGTGTTAACCTATAGTCGATATATGTCCGATTGTACCGACTACAATCGCGTAGTCTTATTGTAGAAGGTCCTACATTTATTCTGGCTCGTCTTTGTCACCATTCTTCCAATGTTCCAATCGTCCATTACCAGATCTTCTACTACCTACTCGTAAATAATATGATTATGATCATTATAGGCGTTGGTCACTGCCTTATAAATACCTTTACCTTTATTTTTTTTCTTTTTTTTATACCTAGGTACTCATCACATAACTGAGGCAGGAAGAAAAAGCAGCAAGCAGATTTTGTAATATCTTGATTTAAAAGAATGTCCTTGGAGTTTCTTGCCCGTTCTTCTCCATATAGAATTATAGATCTACATTTGGCAACTATTTAGCATCAACTTTCTGAGTAACTGACCGACTCTTTTACAATTCATAAGTTCCTGTAATTAGTTTAATTGAAATACTTAAATGCTTTGAGTTTGAGTTTGACAAATAAGTACATGTGTTACAATCGATAATAATTGACTACGTACCTAATTATTGAAGACACAAAGATAGCTAGAGCTATAAAACGAATGTATCACAGAGCAATTCAATTTCATCGGTCATTTGCTTGTGGCGGGTATGAGCGGCGATTGTCCAGTTCCAACTGTGCGCGGAAGTGGAACGCATTTGGCAACTAGACCGCGAAACTCGGACACGAATCGAAATTATATCTCGCGTTCGTACTTAGATTATATTTAATTGTAGTTCAGTTTCGTTGAAACTTTCGTGTTTCCGAGAATTCTTATGAATTTTACACTGAGTTGGTACTCTTATCAGACGGTTTTAGCATATGCCGGGAGTGTGCCTTTAAGATGGAACATTCGCTATCAATTAGATATCACATTCATACTGTCTAAAATGAACGGATTTTAAATGCCATGTAGGTACATAGAATTTTCTTACCATTTTTAATTGCTTGTAGTTATATCTATCTGCGCCCCGCGGTTTCACCCGCCTAGATCGGTATAAAAAGTAGCCTATGTGTTAATCCAGGGTATAAGCTATCTACATACCAAATTTCATCTAAATCGGTCCAGCCGTTTGAGCATGAAGAAGTAACAAACATACACACTCACAAACTTTCGCCATTATAATATTAGTGTGATATAATAATATGTACTACCTATTGCTTCTTTTGCAAAAAAAAATATAATGAGGTAATATCCATAGGAATGTAGATTTTCTCGAGTCAGAAATAAAATCGACGTTACCATTTCCCAACTCCTAAATAACAAACAAATATTTAGGTACTCAAAACTGAAAATTGTAACCAATTTCATTACTTGCCTTGCCCAGACATTTAAATTTAGTTTAATTTTCTGCCACCTGGCGATGAAGTCCACACTCAATACGGCGTCGACAAGCCACAATATGTCTGGTGCTTCTTACAGTTTAAATGCGTTTACGCAAAACTGAATCGGGGCACCCCGACTCCACGTAGTCTCTTGGCTGCTACCCATAGAGTGTATATAAAAATCCGGAGGCGCGTAGGGAAGGCAGTTCCCGCCCGCTGTAACAAAGCATAAGCACCTGTGCGAGCCGTAGCCGCTGAGGCTGGTCGCTGCTGCTGCGGAGCTGAGCAGCAGCATCAGCCAGCTAGTTCATTAAATGTTGTATTGGACGAATAGGCTGAATATCATTCAGGCCGCTATGGACGTAGTTAAGGCGAAAGCGCCAGGGTAGCCCGCGAAATTCAAATTTTCTTACGTTTTTTGCAATTTGGAGGTCAGTGTGAGCTTGTATGTTGATTAAAATGTGATTCGCGGCCGTAGCTAATATGGCTTTACAGAATTATAATCATTAGAATCATCAATACAACTCCATAAGTTAGCATTTACCTCAAACCTCATGATTTCATGAAATCGCTAGATTTGAGATAAATGCTAACTTATGGAGTTGTATTGCTGATTGTAATGATTACAATTCTGTAAAGTCATATTAGCTACGGCCTCGAATCATATTTTAATCAACATACAAGCTCACACTGACCGACAAATTGCAAAAAACGTAAGGAATTTTGAATTTCGCGGGCTACCCTGGCGCATCAACCTTAAACGAAAAGGATCCACAAAAAGTCATGTTTGAGTTATCGAGGTTTTAAGTTTAGGTGTGTATTGCTGCTATGATGTTGTATTTGGAATATTTTGAAATATTGTCACTTATGGGCAAAGATACTAATATTTTCATGACTCAAGTTGTATTACATAAACTGACGTATTTTTCAAGTTATTGGGAAAAATATGGGTTTGAGTCGTTTCTGCTAAATGGGTTATAACATTATGGAGTGTATACGTCCAATTGTAATTACGCAAAAACAATCCAGACTCCTTGATTCGTTTTAAATAATCGGTTAATAATACTGGTCATGAACCAGGAAGGTTGGATTGTTTAAGGTGAAAAAATTGTTTAACGTGCCATACATGTGGGTTGGTTCTGAGGTTGGTATTAATGATATACAGTTGTTTTTTGCTTGGATCTTTTGTTACTGACCGATACTTTGGATATTTAGCATCAGTTTGTTACACACACTTAACTCATTTTTGACCATATTGTGGATTGGATCCTTTTCGCTTAACTACGTTCGGAATAGCGCCGTTTAGTGAAAAGGTTAGGCGGTTGACGAAACGGCTAATAAAACCAGTTGGCTGCGATATACTATGCACGTCTTGTACATACAATATTTACAAGGGGTAAGTTCGTACCGCATCTGGCCTGGCAGCGTGGTTGGCCACCCGCCCAACGATCGCCGACCCAATTACTATGTCGAGTTACGAGCCCCTACTTAGTCGGTTGTGGTGTACCTGATTATTAACTGGCGGTGGTACTTGTGGCAGCTGCACTTTGTTTACGCACATTCTATTTTTGGAGGATGAAGTATCAAGATTGGGTTTTTTAAATTCCTAGGCATAAGGAGAGAAAATGGGTTTATTTGGCTTATTTGAAAGAACGTTTGCTTAATAAAAAATTTAAAAAATGTAAGAGCAGTGTTGGCCCTGTTGTAATGGCCCGACTTACGAGTCGTATAGTCATCGTAAGTCGTGGGTCTGAACCCAGGCAGGCGTTTTACTATGTGTAAATAATTTCATCACCAGTGCTCTAAAAACAGTGAAGGATATTTATCCTATATATGCATTACAGGATAACGTATTTATTACGCAAGTTTATTCTGTAGAAGATAATTGTAATATATCTCGAAGGTAATCCTTAAATAAATAAATAAGGAAAACATCGTGAGGAAACCGGCATGTGATATCTACCAACCCGCGCTGAGCCCGCGTGGCACTCGCTCTCGAAGAGAGGATCGAGGCCTGTGTCCCAGCAGTGGGAACATTATAGGCTGATTATGCTATTAATGTAACCGAAATTATCTATAAATAAATAGTTAGCTGACTAACAAGCATATTAATTTGAACGTGCAATACCTATACCGCACACTAGCGTAGATTAGGTAAAAAGGTGATCAGTGTTTAATAATTTTTATTAACTAATGTTGTTTTTTAATTACAACTTTTATAAGTTGCGACAAACTTAATTACCACAAACATTTCCAATTGCCAACATTAAAACCGATTCATTCTATACAGGGTGCCAATATTCATATGTCATAGTAGTACCACAGTGTAGTACCCACTGTCATAAAAGCACTTTTGTAGTGATGACTAGAAGCAACTAAACACCATTTATTGTTTTAAAATACATTTTAACCCATTTTACTCATAACTTTTAAGGAGATTAAGTTAAGGCTCTGCCACAGAAATATTTTTTAATGCAAATAACCTCAACTATGCCCTGTTTCGTTTGATACACGATTTTTGACCCACCCTGCACAATTATAAATTGTCGTAGACATAAAACATCAATTTATTCATATCACGGCTAACGAAAACGCCAATCGAGACATAATAGAGTATTGGCATAACATTTGTTTTGGCAGTCCACAGACAGAATAATTAGCAGCCGATGCTTTCATTGAAGGCTGTCATCATTTAGTGACGTCATACTCACCCCGCTCCCCATACATAAAGGTCAAATATCGTAGGTACCTATATAAAGTAACAGACGCGTTTGAGCAAAACAAATTGCTTTAATGGCATCAGTTAAACGTAGTAATTGTCTTACAAAAAAAAAAAGGTTTAAATTAACATATTTTTTGTTACATATTAATAATGTAAGATAAGTTTACCGAAATTATTAAAAACAACCAATTTCTGGATATTTAACTTAGTCCCATGCTGGGCGCCATTAAAGTTTTTAATTGCTACTAAATGAAGGTAGCACGACATTTCAATTCCACAGTCAATATATAGAATAGGTAAATTGTTGGGGCAGAGTCAATGTGGCGAGTCGGCGACATCGCGTATCATACGGTGAATAACTGCAGGAATCAGCCAAGGTCGGCTAAAATAAGGTTTTATTGCTAAATCTACACGACTATTTTCGTTTTGTGTTTGACGGCGAAGTGGATTTTGGTTTGTTTCTTAAATACTTTGACTTCTATTATGTACATAAATATTTATACATAGGTTTAAATGAAGGGTTATTGTAGGTTTACATGTTGAAACGAATTTTTGTAAAATTACATTATTTCTTGTTATTAATTTGTAATGTATCGTAAGGGCTCTAGAGCATAACTTTGGCCCAAATCGAGACAACCTTAAACTGCCCGAAGTGTCGCGACCACACAACCGAACGTCGCATGTCCTTCGGTAACTAATAGATGGAAATCTAAACGCGTACCTACTCGCGGATTTAAATGACACTAAAAATCTGTCTCGATTTGGACAAAGTTATACCCTAGGGTCAAAGTAACTCGCCCTTACGGTACTTACTTAATTGAAGAACTTACTTTATGAGTCTATAGTTAGTTGTTTATCAAACGGTCTCTGCATTTAATGAACCGAATTACAATTTCATTAAAAATATATTCCTACACATCCCATGGCCGCAAAATAAAGCCATCCAACAAGAACCCTTATTATGAAAAAACGGTCAAGAGCGAGTCGGACTCGCGCACCGAGGATTCCGTTCCGATTTCTGAAAAAGTGTGCTATTTAGAGACATCGTTATATTTTTCCTGTAATATTTACATAAACTTCTATCACATATCGAATAATTTCAGATTTTTCTCTTTGCAAACTTCGGAGATAAGGGAACGGTATTTTTTTTTACATTTTTCAATAAGTCGAAAACTATGAGACTTAAAAAAAAATAAAAAATGTTTGATAATGTGCAAATAGCTCTTTCATATGGTACCACACATAGTAGCTCTATTTTGAATTTTTAAGACCTCCTTTCAGCACCTGTTGTAAAAAAAATATAAATATTTTTATTTCTTTCTTATTTGCAAAATAGTTGGGTAAACGCCATCTAAAACTGTTCCAAATTTCAAGTTCAACCATTAGTAGTTCTTGAGATATCCATCTGTGACAGACAGACAGACAGACAGACTGAGTCACACCATAAGGGTTCCTTTTTTACCATTTTGGTACGGAACCCTAAAAATATTATCACACTAGCAAGTGACGTTAACATATTATGTTGGCTTGCCTAAATATAATTATCTGTTGGTTGTGCAGTCATTAATCAAAGTGGGCCAGTCAAGGGTCCATTCACAAGTGCTCCGTAAGAGCTAGCGGTGTTGGCACTACTCCCAGACTCAATGTCTACCCTCCAACTTTCCTCATTTGCACTACAGATATAGCATGGAATATATCACATATACCGGGATTTTGGCATGAACTACACGGAGGGTAGTATGCTGTTTTGAATTTGAAGTAGTTGCATATTGAAAGATGACATAAATTTAATGTAGGATGTGAGGTTCACGAGTCTTTTGAATCAAATGATTCAGTAGGTAATGGGAGACATTTCATTTATTTAAAAATGGCGCCCAACGGAATCTAAATAATTCAAAACGAAATGTTGTTCGTTCGAAAAATTGGGAAAGTTTCCCAGAAAACTTTAAAGTTCGGGAAAAACTGAAAGTGCTTTTTTGTATGGGTTTTTTTGCATGGATTATTTGAACAGGTTAACGTCTGTTGGGTCAGCTAGTAGTAATAAAAGCATTAAAGATGCTAATATCAAGCGAATTTAACTGATCCCCAAGTAACCTAACTTTGCATGTTTAGTGTCGTATTCATTGGCCAAACAATCAATCTGATAGCCTTTTCCCAACTATGTTGGGGTCGGCTTCCAGTCTAACCAGATGCAGCTGAATACCAGTATTTTACATGGAGCGACTGCCTATCTGACCTCCACAAGCCACAACTCAGTAACTGGGTAATACGATACCCCTTGGTAAGACTGGTTGTCAGACTTTCGGGCTTCTGACGACCCGTAATAATGTCAAGGATCCACGAATGAAAGCCGGGATCAATGGCTTAACATGCTTTCCGAGGCACGGAGGAGTCTCGGTATGTAAAGATGGTCACCCATCCACGGACCAACCCCGGCAAGCGTAGCTTAACCTGATGGATCGACCCGTGCAGCTGTTATTACTTAGCCACGAGCTCCTTATTCATTCGGCTATGCCTGTTATTGACTATCCTTGGTTTTATACCCATTATAATTACGTTTCGACCCTATTTACAAACGTGGAATCCGCAGTGATAGTCCGCGAAATTCAAGTTTTTTGCAATTTTCAGGTCAGTGTCAGGTTGTATTGTTTGATCAAAATATTATTCGCGACTATAACAAATATATATTTACATACTGTTCTCTTCTCTTACTGTTCTTTTTTGATCTGATTTGGGAAAGCAGATCAAAAGAGAATAAAAAGTACCACAAATGTATTGCATGTTGCATTAGAATGTAAAATTTTTTGAATTATTTTTTTCGAAAGATTCATCTTCTACCAATATAGCCTGTTCTCGACTATGTTGGGGTCGGCTTCCATCCAGTCTAACCGGATGCAGCCGTATCGTTAATATAACGTTATTATTGTATTATATTGATATTGTCGTATCGTTTTTTTTTATAGCCGAGGGCCCCGCTGGATAGCATTAAACATGGAGCGACTAACTATTACCCACTAACTGTATTGTGGAGGTCAGATAGGCATCTGACCTCCACAACCCAGTTAGTGGGTAATACGATACCCCTTGGTAAGAATAGTTGTTAGACGTTCGGGCTTCTGACGACCCGTAACGACTGTCAATACATAAATAAAAGAATGACAGCCGGGACTAACTGCTTAACGTGCTTTCCGAGGCACGGAGGGGTATTGGTACATGTAAAGTAAAGATGGTCTCCCATCCACGGACCAACCGCGGCTAGCGTAGCTTAACCTGATTGTTCGACCCGTGCGGCGGTTATTAATTAGCCATAGGCACCTCTTTTTTTAGAAAGACTGTTTGTTTTAAAATGAGGCACTTTTATGGAGTTACCACTATATGTATAGGTATGTGTTCGGATGAATGATATGAATGGTTATATTCTATGTGTTTTTGGTTATAATTTACACGTTATTATTATTGTATAAGCACATCATGTCAAACAATAAAAATACTAGTGCTGATAAAAAGTTCTATAGCCTCTATCTATTTGGGTCGATGGGAATAGATAACGGTTGGTAGGTCAGTTTTAAATCATAGTAATTTAGTATAATGATTTTATAATTTTCCGTAATTTGTTCATTACTGTTATGTTAATAATGAAGTGAGTTTTTTTCAGATAGCATATTTTGGAAATAGTTATGATAAGGGGCTCTCTTCTGCCTCAAACTCAAATACATATTTGTAAATAAAAATCATTTTAAAAGTAAATATAGTGAAAAAGTTTTTAAATAGCATGTGGTTTAATCTTAAAAAGCTAGCTTTGTGAAATAAATATCGTATCCATCGCTTCATAAGTATGCAAGATGGTTTTCAAAGTATTAATTAAGTGACCCACCGATGGATCTAAAAGTAGAGCTATCTTTGACCTACATACAGGTGCCATAATGTCGTGCTTATAGTAAAAGACAAAACCTTTATGAAGATAAAAATAATCGCGTAAAAATAGCCACTTGTCATCTTTGAACGAGAATAAATTCTGAAGACTGCAGCACATATTATATGCCTGCACATTTAACATCTATTATTAGACAAAGCACTTTATTCTGAAAGGACACTGGGCTAATTTGTATGGCAATTGGGCTAGTGACCAAATGGAGATGTGTTTGTTTTTATTTTTAAAGTACCTAAGTACTCAATGTGTTTATAAAAAATTATGAAGGCGTCATTACAATTTTTGAATTGTAAAAATGCATGCAACGAAATAAGATTTAGACTAAGTTTTCCTAGTTTAAATAAACAAGAACATTTTCTATATAATTTTTTCCCAACTAATTTGAGGTTGGCGAAAATGGCAACTAAAGGACGCGTCTCAAACAGGAAGGTGATGTAATTGCACCATTCGATCATTCAATCATTCAATGTAGTCTTCAAAGGGCAAAGGGTAGAAAAGAAGCTCTGTTACCTCTAAATAAATCTTACACCAACAAGTTTATAATAAAAACACGTACCTTTATCATATTCTGTAGACAGGTTGCAAGTTGTTTGAGACTCCAGTCATAGCTGGCGGCGCGTGCGTCGAAACTCCCCGGTCATTTTGAATAGCGGCTCGAGATCGGTTGATACAAATCTCCCGCACTAAACTTCGACTAATCACGGGTCTCTATTTCATTTACATTGTTTAGTTAATTTTGAATAAGGAATGGTTTTAAATGTCACTTGGATAAATCACTAAAGAAATTGGGTCACGATATTAGGAGTTGTAGGATTTCTTTCACATGTCTGCTTACAGTGGTGAATACCTGAAACAAGGGATAAATAAACGTTAGGCAGTTGTTTTGACCACTTTTGTTTTATTTTCTACAAATCGAAAAAGTACAAGAGTTTAACGTCTTTGGTATAATGGTTGCAAAGGTGACGGCTGAACAGAGATCTTGAGTTCGACTCCCGGGTGTAATTGGTTTTTTCTTTCAGGAACTTCCAAGTAGCATAGCAGCCTGCAATTTGGACTTTTACTCAGTTATAAATATAACTGTCGAAATGTATGTGAAAAGTTAGAAATCACAAGAATGTTTGTTTGTGTTATTATGATAATAATTCTAAACAGCTACGGTACTCAAAGGGCATAGGTTAGATTAGACACTTCATAGATACATGCAGCAACTGCTCTAAGCCGGTTGATTAAAATCAACCTTCTTAGAGCAGTTTCTGCATGTATCTACGTACTACGTACGAGTATGCCTTAATGAGTTTTGTAACAAATCCTTTAATGATATGATAAAAGAGTGACCGTGGAGTTTCTTGCGCGTTCCGAACCTACTACTCTTTGGAATGGTCAGCTACATCTTTTTTACTGAACGCCTCCTCGACAGTTTAAAAGTGTAATAATTGGTTTAATTATAAGATCACACAACAGCCCCGAGTAGACTTAAGAGCCGGAAGAGCTTTCTCCGCTGGTACACAACCTGCGTACCGTCAAATGGGGTTACTTTGATACTACTACTTAATTAATTGTTCATAGTCGAAAGTTGTTATCACAGTTACCCCACTACCGGTACTGGGTACATTTTTAAGGTAAGAAAAACTTTTGATATCTCCAAAAATCTCTACCTATAGATTTTTCCCTAAGACGAAATCTGTTATCAAAGTAGCCTTAGTATCAAAGTAACCCCATTTTACCGTATCCAAGACCAACCGCCTAACGTGAAAAGACACCTGTGGGAAAATAGCTCCCGGTACTATCCGACTTCATTCAGCCCCAGGAGGAACTGCCACCCGGACGTGACCTGCAGTGGCCTATATGGAAAGCAATCAATCGATTCCGGACCCAAGTAGGCCGCTGAAAGCACAATCTAGCAAAATGGGGGAATAGTGACCCAATCGACACCATGACCATGCCCCATATATGTTGGCATGTATGTATTGGCATATATGTCCAAAGTGCCCATACAGCTGCACTTCTGAGGACTTAAACAAGCCACTGATGCCGATGCGATTGGCGTGCCCAACTCATTTGATAATTTACCATTGACTCGAAAAGAAAAAGGAATTCGGCCTAGCCTTTTCCCAACTATGTTGGGGTCGGCTTCCAGTCTAACCGGATGCAGCTGAATACCAGTAATTTACATGGAGCGACTGCTTATCTGACCTCCACAACCCAGTAACTGGGTAATATGATACCCCTTGATAAGACTGGTTGTCAGACTTTCGGGCTTCTGACGACCCGTAACGACTGTCAAAGATCCACGAATGACAGCCGGGATCAACGGCTTAACGTACTTTCCGAGGCACGGAGAAGTCTCGTTATGTAAAGATGGTCACCCATCGACAGACCAACCCTGGCCAGTGACCTGAGTGATCGATCGACCCTTGCGGCTGTTATTACTTAGCCACGAGCTCCTCTAATTTATTTTTGAACTTAATTTATTTTTGAACATTCAATTTATTTGAAAACAGGGTTTATCCTAATCCTAATAATATGTTACCCGAACTGGAAAGCGATCCTAGAACCTAACGCTTGGCAGTGCACTACAAAATAGGTGCTTGTGTAGTGTATTACTTTTCTTTAGAATCGTCACGCTAATTTTCCCTGTGGTGAGCAGACTAACCATGACAAAAATTTAATAAACAGTTTACCCACCTTCAAGTGTTATGTTATGAGACAATTCAATTTCTATTGTTACCGACCTCTAGGAGGTCGATCGACAGTTGAGAGCGGGAATATTCTTTTTATTTATATTCTTACTAGCCGTTTCCCGCGGCTTCGCCTGCGTGGATGTCGGAAATAATCCCACGGGAACCTACTACCGGGATAAGAAGTATTCTATTCGTTAATCAAGGTTATAAACTATCTGTGTGCCAAATTTCATCCAAATCCGTTCGGCCATTTTTGCGTGATTGAGTAACAAACATCCAAACATCTTCACACAACTTTTTACATTTATAATTTTATAGGATTATTGTACTGTACAATAATAAGAAAATTAATAAAAATAATTGTACACCTTTTTTTTTTTTTTTTTTTTTTTTTTTTTTTTTTTTTTTTTTTTTTTTTTTTGAGGGTGGGAAATCATCAAATAACTTCTCCCGCTCTGGGTGGAGCGGGAGGGCGTGTCAGACTTTTACTGACTAAAACCCACCCGTGTTCCTTCAGTTGCCTATGCCAGGGCCGCGGTAACCCTTTCAGACAACCCGCGACCCCAGCGGCGTCGGCCCTATTGGGCCCCGTCACTTGCTGACATCTCTTTGAGGCGCGCGTGGAACACGACGCGCCGTCGACTCGGGCCTGGTCCTTACCGGACGGCGAGCTACCCGCTGCTCACCGTCCGCAGGCCCGCGCCTACGGTGGCCGGAAATCGCCCCGCGATTCCCGCCGCCCAGGGCGTCTCCTGCGGCGACTGAGGGCGTGAGGCTGCCTCTCCCTCACGCGTTCCGCCTCCTCCTTCGCGAGCATCACTGCTTCGCAGAAGGAGGTGACGGCCTCCCATGCACTCTCGCTCCGAACCATGGCCTGGACCAGGCTCGGACGCGAGAGATCGCCGCCGCCGATCGCCTCCGTGAGAACACGGCGGTGCTCTGCCCAAGCCGGGCAGACCTCCACTGTATGCTCCACCGTGTCCTCCGGGCGATCCACACAATGGAAACACCCGGGCGTTTCCTCCCGCCTTATGCGAAACAGGAACCTCCCGAAACAACCGTGTCCGGTGAGGACCTGCGTCAGGCGGAAGGTGAGGACGCCGTGGCGCCTCTCTAACCACTCCTCAAAGAGGGGACTTATCGCCGCTATTGTGGCGTGCCCAGCGCTGGGTTGCGACAGTCGCGCTCTCCATGCCGCCATGAGATCCCGCCGGAGCTCTGTCCGCTGTACCGTGATTTCTCGCGGCAGCGGAGTTACGCCCCGGCGCTTCGCCTCCTCGCGCCACTCCCACACGTGCGCGAGGACCTTTGCCTCCAGATCCCACGGCGGCAATCCGGCAAGGAGGCTCGCCGCCTCCCGGGAGACCGTGCGGTATCCCCGGACTAGCCGGATGGCCATGACCCTCTGGGACGCGTTCAACCTGCCGGCTGGTCCCAGCCTTAGGGAACGCGCCCACACCGGTGCTCCGTAAAGGGCCATGGACCGCACGACCCCCGCGTAGAGCCTCCGGCAGGAGGCGTTTGGACCCCCCAGATTGGGCAGGAGCCGCCTCAAGGCAGCCCCAGCCCGTGCCAGTCTGGGAGCCAAACGTCGGAAATGCTCCACGAAGTTCCACCGGCTGTCGAGGACGAGTCCCAGGTACTTCATCGTCGACCCGACTCCGATGTGAACCCCTCCCACCGTTATAATTGTACACCTTACAGGTATGTACGATAAAGGGATACTTTTTTAATTTTAACCAACGCTATAACAAATAATATTCTATTCTATTCTATTATAAACATGCTGAGAATAATCTGTAAGTAATGCCAAATCCAGCTTACCTATAAAAACATCATGAAGTTAAGAAGCCTATTACTTTTGAAAGTCAAAAACAAGAGTAATTTTAATAAAAAAAAGGTGGGAAAATATAGAAAACACAACCCTTTAATACATAATTCGACATTGCGATACTGTGACATGTAATTTCGCACAAGGTTGCAATATCGATTGAAGAATGGGCTGTTGTTACTTCCAAGCCTTAATAATAACCTCCAACGCAACTCTTTCAACTATTTATTTCGCAAACAAAATAACTAAATTGCACCAAACAATCGATTTGTCGAATCCACGCCGAAAATAGCTCTCATTCAACAATCGATACCTATAAATACTCCAAAAATATCGTCACTGTTGTTCTCAAGACGTATGTTTAACACGGAGACGCTACGATTGAATCTCGTTTCTTATCCACCGAGATATCCACGTAAATATTGAATTGCCTATAAGTATAGCTCGGTCAGATCTAAAAATAATAGTTGACAAGGAGCGCCCGAGCTGTTATTGGATAGATAGTGGTGTAGAACGTTATCAAACAGACATTAGCCGCGGTTCTCCCACGTCATCGTCATTCATCCACTTCGATCGCACGCACACACGCGCGCCCACGCGGCCACCACACCCGCGCCACCACTCGCCAGCACTCGCCAACACTAGCGCTCATCACCAGCCGCCACCGCCAATCACCATACATCACCACCAAACCTAAGCACGACGTCGCTCGACGCTCGCACACAGCCGTCCACCATCTTAAATTCATTCACAAAAATCGCTATACCACAGAGCCTATTTGTTTACCGTTTTACGCCTGTTTGAGCACACTGTAACACTATAATTGAACACAGCTACCTTCTTCTGGCGAGGATGTTCCGTTTCACACTCGTTTTCTTGTTGTGAATGCGTTTTTAGCTCGTTTTTTGTTGGCAATACGGTCGTTTGGTTGTGCACGGGGACATTACGTCGGTACGTCGCGGCGGACAGTGTGCAACTGAAGAATGGTGGCAGGACTGCGGACGGCCGCGGGACGCGCCTGCGCGCTACTACCCGCCAAAATACACCTACGCGCATGTATGGGTTATGTCGGATGTGAACTCTTTCAAAAGTTGCACAGATAACATTACATCTTTGACTGTCACATAAACAAAACGATATCTTGTATTTTAATCAAACTTCATTTAATAAACGAACAACCCCAAATTACCCTAGCATAATAAGTCATGCTACGCGATAAGAAACATTGGTCGCGTAGTCTCGTAGCGACTTCGCGCTACGACTGCTACGAGCGGTTACGGCGTAGAGCTATTTGGCGAATTTGTTGTTAACTTCATGCTTTTCCACTTAGATAGCGTCATTAATTTATTGCAATGCACTTGGTAACAGCGTAGAACATTAATAATTATGTGTAATGAAAAAAGGCAAGTTGTTTGATATTTATTTATTTACAACCCGTAAATACAAAGTAGTTTTTTTTTCAAAAAGTTCTTATCCCATTTATGAAAAAGTTATTTTTTTTAAAGCCTGACGTTTCAGCTTACAAGATGATACCATAAGTATTAAAATCGGTTTAGTTGTTTTCGAATAATTCCTATTTGAGTCGAAATGCATGATAGAAGTTGAGTCTATTTAGTTGCACGCAAGTATACATTTCATAGTAAAGGTTGCTTACTTTATAAATGCATTAACAACTTATACACATTTATTATTTTTTATTATCAAAACCTTTTTAAATCAGTTTCAGTGTAGGCGTATGACACTCGCTTAGATAGAGCGAGACAAGTTAAATAGCGTGCAGCGCGTGCAGTATAGTAATATTTGGGTACATATTTTGACTGCCAGCATTGCAATATAACATAGACCTTCTTTAAAATATTAATAATCAGCTCAAGTACAGACGCCAGCACATCAAGGCCCCGAAACTGTCAAATTTTCCCAATCAACCTTGAACCTATTGCTTTGGCAATAAAGATGAAAATCTATTAAAGAAATTTGACAGATTGTAGTAGCTTGATGTGCTGGCGGCTGTACATACCACGCTATAGCTTATGGTTTTGTACTCAAAACAAAGCAATGTTTTCCTTTCTATTTTTAGACCTGTTATGGTTTGCAGGTACTCTCTCTAGCTGGGAATCCTTGCGTAAATATTTATCATGTTTGTTACCGAAGAGTATCGTGTTACCCAGTAACTGGGTTGTGCAGGTCAGATAGGCATTATATTTTTTGTTTAACTTATTCTATAGAAAACGTTCGATGACATCACGGCAGCCCCAAGTAAGCGAAGAATGCTGAACAGTCCGAAATGATCCATATTAGCTAGCTCTAAATCGAGCTGAATGGAAAAATAAAGTAAGACCTAGGTAGACAAGTAAGACTTTTTCACTGCAGCCGGGACGGCACAGGCCGAAAATAAAATAAATCAAATTCAATTACAGGTCAACCTGAATATTATTTTGGTAGGTAATTTAATTGTCTGGTGTTTTATTTTAGCTTCTGTTAACAAACCTTAATGTCGGTCCGGTGTTTCGACCTTTACAGCATTTATAAAAGGTCATCCTTCAGAATATCCATCCAGGTATATTAGGATACAATTTTAATGTCATTAAAGATTCAGTTTTATCATCGGTTAATGCATGTTGTTGTTCATTGTTTTTTTTATTTTATTTTTTTTAGTAAGTACCTGTTGTTATACCTATTATGTTGTGTGCCTTTTAGTCTGTGCTAAATAAATGTATTTTCTTTCTTTCATATTTTTGAAGAAAAATAAAGAGACCAGTTTTTATTGTGATGCATACGTAGAATGGCAGATCTAATGCATCTATAAAGTTACCTAATAGGTATCTACATCTCTATTTAATGGCATACTATCTGTCAATTATATTTATGGCCCCATTCACTTCTCCTGGATAACGTCCGGTTAAGTTTCCTGTCATTTTCTATTATTATATTTTTATTAATGACACTTTATTTTTAAAACCAACAGTGACAGATGCCATCACATACCTGGGTAGTTGATAGTAGGTAGTGGCTATCCTGACTGCAACCGTGTGAAGTAACATTCACTTTCATTTCAGTAGAACAAAGAGTTTCAATAGTTTCTACCTATCTACAAAACGTTTTTGAGTTTCGTAGAAAATATTCAGTAGGTGAGTAGGTAATAGTCAACATAAAAAAAAATGCAAATGAAAATGATCTTTCTAAATCTTTACAAAGTTCGATCGGCGCCAATTTAACGACGTCTTTGTGAATACAGTTTCGTCAGAATGCATGGCTCCCACGCATTCATTGAGCATGCCGAGGCATGCTCAATGAATGCGCTACTCCTTGCATAGTCTCATGTCTGGCCGTATTGATGAAATGTTCACTTCCGACGGAACGCTGAGAGTCCAATCCAAACGGGTATAAAAAAGCATATAACCAGAATGCAAAAAGAGGCGTAGATACGTATGAGTTTGAAATATTTGTCTGTGTATTAATTAATTAAGTATTTGTATTCTAGCTCCGAAAAGGGGACGTCAAGGTAGTTTTGGTATAGACTAACTTTTGCCCGCAGTTTCGCCCGAGTGTAGGTCGGAATAAAAAACCTATATTATAAACCTACTCCCTGAAAATTGTTCAAACTTTGTGATCTGTTTATCGTTGTTGGAGTTTATCAATCGTACAGTTAATACAGGGTTACTTGTAATTGGACGTACTCCTTGCAAGACGTCAGAGTAGGGTTAAAATGCAACAAATTAAGCCACCAAATACCGAAAACTACCGAAATTCAATAGTTTTTGAGTTAGTTCGATTTTTAGTTTTGAAAGAATATAATTTAATAGAATGAAAAATACAATTCAAAAATGATTTATCATAGCTGATGCCGTAGCAGGTCTTTGTTAAAAATTAAAAGATTAAAAATTCCTAAAACTTTGGCAAAGATCACTAATTAAATATTTTATTTTTCGTAATTTAGACAAAAATTACAAAAAAATACTGAATTTTGGTAGAACATTTAGTGGCTTAATTTGTTGCATTTCACAAGGAATACGTCGAATGACAAGTAATTTGGTGACATATCAAATTCCATTTTTATATATGTAGATTTAAGTCATGGTCTTGTAGTGGCTGTTTCAAGGTCATCAGCTCTTATCAGAGTATATGAATGTTAGCCAAATATTCAGTTTCTAATATCGCAGGGTACTGTAAGATTTCTTCACTGTAAGTTTTTTTAGTTTTGAAAAATGTATTTATCTCACTATATTTTATTTATATTCTTTATTCTAAATTATTGGTTTCGTATGCCCAAAAATGTTGTTTTTTTTTAAAGCAACTCAAATATATGAGCAATAATACTTACATATGTGAACAGTCTTTTTCTGAAAGTGGTAATTATAGGAAGGTTCCGTTATGTCTGTAGAGTCTTCGCCACTGCCACTATTAAGTAAACAACCTAATAAACATGCATTTTTACTACTGCGAACGTTCAAAGATACGTAGCTGCATGTGTACCGCTCAATGACGTCATACAGTCATGTGATGAAGTCATATTGCGTCGTTGGTCAGATTTCAGCGTTCATTGACAAAATACTTGATCACACTATCACATGTTTGTGTTTGTTTGTTACTTCTTCACGATCAAACGGCTGGACCGATTTGAATGAAATTTGGTATGTAGATAGCTTGTACCCTGGATTAACACATAGACTACTTTTATACCGGTATACGCGAGTGAAACCGCGGGGCGCAGCTAGTTAACTATAATTTTCATTGTTATACTGACGTTATGTGTGGACATGCCTGTTGAAAAACATGAACGCTATGTTTAGACCAAACACCCTTCATGCTCAAAATCACGGGCTGATCCATGGCCATATCGTCAATCACCACCCGCTGACGAATTGGTGATAAAACCTGCCTTTGTATATTGTTACGAATAAAAGATGAAAAGTGTTCTGAAAAAAAAAAAAACATAACCCTCCTTCTGGCGCAGTCGGGTAAAAAGGCTAAACCCAGGTCTATTTCTGTCTATTTTTTCGAGTTTTTACCATATTACTCCTACAGTTTTCATTAAAAGTGTTCATAAATTTATACAGTTCTTTATAAATTAATAAGGATTGATTTCATGTGATTACTTTTTTAGTCCAATCCCTAGATTTTTTGTAAATCGGTAATTACTTCATTTTTTTTAAGCGTTGTGTCATCGCGCTTCTCTTTCTTTTCTATGCAGTCCGACAGTGACCGCGCTTTTTACGGCGGACAAGCTAGCAGCACTTTTGCTAGATATCTATAAGATCCATTATGACATAATGGATCTTATAGATATCTAGCAAAAGTGAATACAGAATTAAAATAAAGATTATGTACATTGTGCTTAATGTTTATTTTTCATACAATAACTTTAAAATGAACAGACTAAGAAACAGCCTTTTCTACAACGAATTGGTAACATGCAGTATGCAGTTACAGAAATTTGGCAATGCTAAGACACATCAAACAAACACCATTCTTCAAGTCCTACCTCAGATCAATACCGCCATCCATTCAGCTTCATCCGCAGGATCTGTCTACGTTACTATGACGCACGAAGATTAGGGCGTTCTGACCATACCGAGACACTCAGGCGCCGATATGGCTAGACCGAGGTCAGACGAGCCTGTTTCAGCCAAAAAATAAATACTTCTAACATTCATTTATCTTCTCTTTCAATTAAAGTATTGCGTAATTTGTGTTCGTTGCCAAAAGTATGGTATGTTATGTAGGTTTTATGGGAATGTTACATAAATTGTCTAGGTTATGTAATGCTCTTGAAATCTGGGGATTAGTGCATTGTATTATCACTGCTGGACTGGAACATGGCTGCTAAAATAAAAAAAAACTGGCCAAGTGCGTGTCGGACTACGTACAATGAACGGTTCCGTAGTTGGGATGAAATTATCCCAAGAAACTTAACATTATAGTTGAAAAACATGTTCTCCCATACATTCCAACAGTAAATGTAAGTTTGTACTCACAATATTGAGAGATTTACCATGTTATTTTAAGACCATAAACTTATAGCTTTTCCTGTAATCTACAGGTATAGAACCATTTACTGTATTTTTTTTTCAAAATTTTAGGCTCAGTAGTTTCGGAGATAAGAGGAGGTCAATTTTTGTCTATTTTCGAAAATAACTTTAAAATTGTTTGTTCAAAATTATAAAAAAAAATATATTAGAGACCCACACGGTAAGCCCTTTCATTTGATATGCCACATGGTAGAGTTTGTAAAACTTTTTTTATTAATTTTCTTATTTGCCCCTTAAAAGTAACCCCCACATTCAAAATTTTTATTTACTTTAACCGTGCGTGTTTGGGTCACAGAAATCTATATGTGTACCAAATTTAAACTTAATCGGTCCATTAGATTCGGAGCAAATTGGCTTTGACAGACGGACAGATGAACAGACAGACAGACAGACAGACACACGAGTGATCCTATAAGGGTTCCGAGTTTTCCTTTTGAGGCACGGAACCCTAAAAAGTAAAGAGAGTAATTCGACTTTATTACCACACTTAGGGTTTTCTAGGAAAGCGGTTCCGTCATATTATAACCACAAAATAATAATATAACAGTAGTTTATCTTCATAGAAAACGGCCGAAATGACGCGCTTCGAAATCTCAGTATATACCATTACGCAACAGTTCAAGTGCGCGGCAGTTACGGACGCATATTTATCTACCGAGCGGCCGTAGGTAATTAATTCAAGGTCACTGCCCAGATTTCAAATTTCAAATTTATTAATAATCAGGTAAACAAGAACAGATTGGACGGTGACCCCCCAACTAGACATATGCCTGTATCTTGGGGGACATATGCCTGTATCTTGGGGGACATATGCCTTTATCTTGGGGGACATATGCCTATATCTTGGGGGGCATATGCCTGTATCTTGGGGGACATATGCCTGTATCTTGGGGGACATATGCCTGTATCTTGGGGGACATATGCCTATATCTTGGGGGACATATGCCTGTATCTTGGGGGACATATGCCTATATCTTGGGGGGCATATGCCTGTATCTTGGGGGACATATGCCTGTATCTTGGGGGACATATGCCTATATCTTGGGGGGCATATGCCTGTATCTTGGGGGACATATGCCTGTATCTTGGGGGACATATGCCTGTATCTTGGGGGAAAGATAAACTACGGTAGCTTTATTATTCTGTATTATAACCGCCGTTATGAAAATCTGTTATTTTCAGCAGAGCCGATATGTCCGGTTTCTTGGGAAACCAAAGCTTTAGCTGATGGGATACTGATCACTGCTCATAACGTCATATTAAACCTCTCAAAAATAATGTAGGGACCATGACAATCTACACTTATAAACTTACGTCAGAACGTTCAGAATTGGTTTCCAGGAATATTGAGATTTCCAGTGTAGCAATGAAAATAGTTAACTCAACAGCAGTAAATTCTTAGAATGTTGAGAAGTATCTATTTAGAACGCCTCTTTTTATTAACTCTACATTAAAAATAAATTCAGAAATAAAAATCTCAGTAAATATAGTCAGACTTGCTAAAAGCCTATAAAATTGATATATTTCACTAAAATAATCTTGTTGCAATACAGAAGTTTGTCATGGCACAATGACGTCATTGCTAAATTGTCTCACAATTCCTAGACTCAGCAAAAGTCTACATTATGTCTATAAATAACTCTGTGTATAAAGTTACGAGTAACTCATGAAGCCATGAACAGTTGAAGAAAAGCTAGAAGTTTATGCGAATATAATGTGATATTTCTAATGTGACATTTTCGTCCGGACAAAGTTATTTACCAACAAAACAAAACTCTAAAATATACCAATAACGTAAATATCTGTCGCACTACCTCGCTACAGCGGCCGGCTACGCACGATCCGCCTACGGTTTTGAGTTTCAAAGCATTCATACATGCGAGAACGAGATGGCAATCATCCTACCAATACTGTAACACCCAAGGGGGAATAGGACGGAGATAGTTATCGATCGGCTTGCGTCACAGAGAAAGCGTGGGTGCGATGACGTCACGCCGCACCCGCCAATCACCACTTAAGGAAAAGGCGCCACGAATTAGCGAAGTGTTGGAATATATTCATGAAGACTTTTTCCTTAGTCTTATATAATTTTTGGGTAGCATCAATGAAGTTCAAATCCTTTCGAATGTGTAAGCACATTCATTTAATAAAAATCCCGATATTCTATAAAACAATTCCTAAATAAGACATAACGTTTGATGAATGACCGTACATATTAATCACCAGTAATTTTAATGACAACACGTCAGACATTTTTTGTTCCTTCAAATAGCAGAATTGAAAACAGATAAATTAAGGTATGCTGTCTACAGTGAATTAAGTTTGAATTATGGCAAATTATTAGTAGATAAGTTTTTCAACCTGTATGATCTAAGTAAATTAAACATAATATTTATTATAGCTTAGTTCTTGATGAATAGCATTTGTGTCTCTGCAAAAATGTAATTAGCAGAAAATAGCTACAGAAAAGGAATAAACCTATGAACTTTCGTAGTCGCTACGGCTGTGCTACGAAGATCTACGCGTAGGAGCTTCGTAGTATTTTCGTAGCGTTATAATTTTTTTGCTACGAGCGCTACGAGAATAGAAGCATGCGACATCTAGTTGTATTTTGTGTAAACTTTTTTGCCACTTGACTACCTAATGTTTTATTTTCACAAAAGATGGCGTCACTATCTTCCTGAAGATGCGGCATCTGGTGGTACACACTGGAACTAATAGAACAAGTTAGTTTATTGAGCTAAGGTAGTAAATAAAATGAGCAATAGATGGCAGTAACATAAAAAATAAAAGAATTATTTTACAATAAGTATAATTTATTTTTTTCTGTTTATTATTACTTTTATTGGTAACACAGTATTTTTGATCAATAATTTTTTATTATTTTTAATTCAGAGCTGATAAGAAATCATAGTACGTCTGGTATTTAAATACACAGATAACTGCCGAAATAAAGGTACCTATTGATATTGTAGATACTCGTAGGTATTAGATACCCTACGCCTTCGGTGTTGTTATGTCGTGTTAATTACACAGACATAACAACATAACACATACTAGCTACTTGAGTGTCAGAATTTTTCGTAGGTCCTACAGAAAAACTGTTGTTTTTCGTTCCTTATTCGTTTGGCCGGGGAATCGAACTAATTCCTATACATATACTCTGAGCTTGCAACCACGAGAGTATAATTCCTCAGAGCGCTCGAACGCCCAAAAATACATATAATAAGTTATTACTTATATGTATGTAAGTATTTAATTTTTTTTTTTTAGAAGTGGGGTTACCTCTTTCCCCTTCCCCCCTTCCCTACCCTCTACCTCTGCCTAACACTACTGAGATTATAGGCGTGTTATATGTTACGTAAATAAATTGATGAGCAATTTATAGTTCAATGTTCTTGAAATTAGTATTTAATAAGTCAGCGACACTTCAGGTAGGTAGTGATGACAGCTCAAATGTCAATATTTCTGGTTGGTGATTTATTTGCACTGGTTCTTTGAGAGGATTTCAGTTCCTCTGTTTTTTTTTGCTACTTTATGTTCTTAGACGTAATTAGTCAGACACAGTGATCATGATCACTGCTGTACATGCGATTCCTTAATTTTAGATACAATATGTATTGTATATAGTATAGGTGTGTATAGGTGTTGTGTATTGTATATGTGTTGTATATATTATAGGTATATTTTATAGTAAGTAGGTATGTATGTGTATTATTAGTTTATAACCTATTTATTTACTTGTATACATAGTCTACGTATTTATAATTAAGTAATTAAGATATATTTTTAATGTTCTTTCTATAATTATTCCTCTCAAACTGAGCACCAGCCTGCCATCAATCTCTTCACCACACTTGGTTGACTGGTAGAGAATGCCTAAGGCATTAAGTCCGCCTTTGTACATTTTTTTTGTGCGAAAAGTTTAAATAAATAAATACATACATAAACTCATGCCTTCTTACCATGGGGACAGGAAGAAACTACAGAACGTCACCTGATTCGTTCCTTACATAAGTACTCCTTTTTAACCGACAAAGAAAAGGAGATTCTCAAGTCGACGCGTATATATTTTATTTAAAGTACGAGTATATAACCACCTATCTGTGACGACGACATTAACGACGCATAACTTTTTGCAGAGTAGGGCTTTTTTTTTATTCGGGAGGGATACCTCGAAGTTGGTCGCATCATCCCATGTAAAAATATAAAGTACATATATCTCATGTATAAGTATGTCCGACGTTCTAGATATTTGCTGTTCAACCTGATTTTGACTACCACTTGTACTATCATGTTTAGTGTATGTGTTTTATGTGTTTCTCCTTGTACAATAAACTCATTATTTATCATTTACTATGTACCAGTTATTATGTACCTTAGGCGTCAGTGAAATCAATCGAATATATCACAAGCCAGGCAGGCATTCCGCTTTGTGTACATAATTCGATAATGATACACCTCAATGAATTCTGTTACAAAATGATTCACAGAATAGAAAATGATCACAACGTGCTGTTAATTCAATTAACGTTTTAGAGTACTTATTTACAGCGATTTCTGATAGCTAAGCACATCTAGTCATGCTATGTCTGTAGGCAGGTGTATCGTGCCGTAGGTGGTTGTGTAAGAGGCTGGAGAAGTGACTAATTAACCTGCAGATTGCTCAATTGTAAGTTTGTTGCAACGAATCAAGTACACCTATAATGACACCACGCCTGTAATCCCCGACCGAAGATTTAGGCACAGGTGTACGGTCAGCAACAGAAGTCGGTTAACACTGCTACTGTTTGACATCATCTAAATTAACACAAAATTATACGATAACCTGCTTTTTAGCATTTTAATGAAGTATTTTTCTCAATAATTACGATATAGAAAACACAATTGTTAATCGAATTTTGTTGCTGACTGTACTGTGAGGGGTTGAACTTCACAGGGGGCTGTAGCAACTTTACAATTATCTCGATTCACAGGCGAGATTTTGGGTAATTCAAAGAAAGAATAAAAAAAAAACATATCTCAATTACCGTCACACTTAGGACATGGAGGTCTTTAGGTGAAACCTAGCAAATGAACACCCCAACCCCCAAAAAATTGTGTCGGTCCATGCGCCGAACACCCTGTATAATAAAAGCTCATACATTTTTTTACAACTTTTACCTTATATACTTTTTCGAATTCCTACCCATTTTCGAACTATACGTTCCGGAAAAGTGAAAATAAGCACCCTGAACAACTTACTGAAAAAATCGCTTACGTCCCGCCTCACGCACTCTACAACCCCTTTGTTGAGTGGACTATGGGGGCACGTTTTCTTCTTCCATTCTCCATTGTCAACCGTCGCGCTATCATTCACTCCCTTCTTTTTCATTACATTCCTCACAAAATCCATACATCTTTTCTTTGGCATCTTCGCCCTCTCCCTCTTCATCCGTCAACATGTATATTCATCAGTATCTAATGATGATGAATTAAATGCCAAATAATAATGAAAAAAGTGAAATAAGATCATGGATCCATCGTGGTTCCGTTGTGAAAAAAGGATGGTGCTATAGGTCGTATAAGAGTTCCGTCTCTCTCTCACACTGGAACCATGATGGATTCATGATTTTGTTTCACGTACGGCCCCTGTACTCACAGGACCTAAAAACCAAACCCCAAAAATGGTACTATTAATCGTGTAGATACTTATTACTTTTAGTTATTAACCGACTTCCAAAAAAGGAGGAGGTTCTCAATTCGGTTGTATGTTTTTTTTTTTTTTTTTTTTTGTATGTTTGTTACCTCAGTACTCCGTCATTTATGAACCGATTCGGAAAATTCTTTTTTTATTTGAAAGGGTATACTTCCAGATTGGTCTCATTTTTATCAAAATCCAGTTCTGATGATGGGATCCATGAGGAATCGAGGGAACTCCTCAAATATTATAGGCATACATATAGCGATTATGGTATTTTCATCAACAAATCAAGCGTTTGCATTCAGAAAGATTATCTGGTGAAGTGGAACTGATGAAGAAGACCACAGATGGCCACGGAAACTCCTCAACGATGAAAAGTATTTCACGGATAGCGATAAGATTGAAATAGTTAAGTGACTATGACGAAGCTTTAAATAAATGGTTCTGATGAAAATGGTACCATCGAACCGATCTGATGAAGAAGCCGGAAGGTAGGCATCGGAACTCAGTAATAAAACAATGTATCTTAGCCGTGTTTGGGCTTATTAGAGTTGTCATGAGGTGCACTCTGGCTATAAATGATTTAATGGTAATTATATGCCGCTTCAAATTGCGCTACTTGAGTTGTATGTTATGTGTGGCCTTGATTGTCAGAAGGCAGATTTCATAGCCTCGTTATATCTCCGTCAACTAAAACTACGCCTACCAAAACTTCTGACACGACTTAGCGCGACGTATTTGCCTTTTTGCAAAGTTTTTATTTGAAATGGTATACTCCTGAGATGGTGGCATAAAAATATCTTCAAGTTCTTATGAGTGGCTTTTGAGTTAGCTTCAATAATTTAATAGGTACGTATTTTTCCCATTTAAGGCTCTTACAGACAGAGGCGATATCGCGTCGCGACGTGTCGGGACGTGTCGCGTAGCGGTGTTGCGACGCTATAATATCGCAATATCGCTCGCGATATCGGCTCTGTCTGTAAGAGCCTTTAGTCTATGTGGATGATGCTCTCATTTATTTTGCAGAGTGGCATTCAGATTTCTGTGGGGTAGGCACCACTAAAAAGTGAAAAATAAAAACTTTTTACAAAAAAAAAAACAATCGACTCCCAAAAAAACACTACAAAGTGAAAAATAACTTTAATTTCGGAAGTCGGTGGCAAAAAAAAAGAAATTAAATAAAAAACCAAAGACACCGACTTCCGAAATTAAAGTTATTTTTCACTTTGTAGTGTTTTTTTGGGAGTCGGTTGTTTTTTTTTTTATTTCCATTGTTTACAGTTTTTTGAGTGAGATCACTTCCTACATAAAAATTATAGTATGTAGGTGCCTATCTTGCACTTTAGATAATTAGGTAATTATTACTTAGGTACTCATACTTAATTATTTATAATGTTTTTTAATAACTAAAGTGGCCTTTATAAGTGCTACTAATTAATGAGTAATCTTTTTAATTACTTACTGAAATAAACTACAGAAACGATAATTTTTATCTTCCTTTAGGTTATCTTTAGGTAGGTAAGTACTGATTGCAATTCGAATAATGTATAGGTACATGCCGGTTTATTGTTGTCTGTGCCAAAAAAAAGGACCGGTCAAGAGCGAGTCGGACTCGCGCACCGAGGGTTCCGTTCTGATTTCTGAAAAAGTGTGCTATTTAGAGACATCGTTTTATTTTTCCTGTAATCTTTACATAAACTTCTATCACATAAAATAATTTCAGATTATTTCTTTGCAAACTTCGGAGATAAGGGGGGGTAACGGTATTTTTTTTTACATTTTTCATCAAAAGTCAAAAACTATGCGGCCTAGAAAAAACAAAAAAATGTTTGAGAATGTGCAAACAGCGTTCTTTCATATGATACCCCACATGCCCTAGTAGCCCCACTTTGAATTTTTAAGACCCCCTTTCAGTCCCTGTTGCAAAAAAAACATAAATATTTTTACTTCTTTCTGATTTGCAAAATAGTTGGGTAAACGTCATCAAAACCTGTTCCAAATTTCAAGTTGATAGCATTAGTAGTTCTTGAGATATCCAGCTGTGACAGACAGACAGACATACTGAGTCACACCATAAGGGTTCCTTTTTAACATTTTGGTACGGAACCCTAAAAACGTATGGCAAATAATATACTCATATACATATAATGGACCTTGGCCACGTGAATCACCTTAAACTTGGCAGTTAACCTTCATTTATTTTCATATTGTTCCATTCAGAAAATTGGCTGAGCATACAGTCATGTAAATAAATTCGTTATGAAGGCTCGCTCGGTTTTGACAACAGTGAAAAGTTGTTTGACATAAACCTTCTTTTAGTCTTCAATGTTTTATGGATCATAGCTCAACAATAAATTATTATTATAGAGAGAAGAATACGATAAAGGCACTTTTATAGCTAAACAAAGGCACATTAAAGTGTTCATCATAGTCAGCATATAATGTTCCCATTGCTGGAACACAGGTGTCCTCTCTGTGAGAGGGAGTGGGCCGTAATCCACCACGCGGTCTCAGTGCGGGTTGGTAGATGTCCCATGCCTTCGAATTTTTGGTTCTAGGACATGCCGGTTTGATCACGATGTTTTCCTTCACCGTTTTGAGAGCAGTGGTGATGAAATAATTTACACACATTAAAGCGCCTGTCTGGGTTCGAACCTACGACCTACAACTCGAAGGTAAGTCGCAATTAACTGTTACCACTGGGCTACCACTGCTCTCAATAATCCAAAATGAAGAATGAAAATGAAGATCGACCATTGGTTTTTAGAGGATATGTTAAGTCTTCTCTAAAATCATTATTTGCAACATTTACAAAAGACAAGAAAAAATAGTTACAACAGCCATAAAAATAATAAAAACTTATATTTTTTTTTACAATTATACATAATAGATGTCCATATTGCAAAAGTTGTATTACTATAACCTTGCAAATATCAAATGCGTGAGGTTTTTTTTCTATACGTAAGTACCACAATTTTGTCCGAACAATAGATTGCTAAACTATTTCATTCAATATCTATGAGAAATGTTATTAGCCCCATGGTCTATTGTCTTGTCCAATCATGTAATGACTTGTATCATTAGGTAAGAATTATTGTGGACCGCCCTATGATTTGTTACTGATTGTATCCTTACAATTTTTTGGGATTACAAACTTAAATTTGCAGTTGGAGAATAGACCGTGATTTATTGATTGATACACCACTGATTGATTGATTTTTGTCAAAATTTAATTTTATTTATTTAATTTAAAAAAAATGTTTGTTTTACTTGGGAAGAGACTGGACCCCACGACACAGGGAATCCTAGTGTGGGGTCCAGAGAATTTGTAAAAATCTATCACCTAAGGACATTTGATTTGATATTGATATTTTTATCTGATACTAGATTTTTTTTTTGTTAAATTATTGTACCGTGTTTTTTTTTCTGAACTGAATAAAGTTTTTTTTTTTTTTTTATATCAATTCAATGTGTGGGAGAACATGTTTGACAACTACAGTGTGGTAAGTATGTTTTTGGGATAAATTCTTTTTCAATTAAGTTACGGAACTCTTCATTGTGCATGGTCCGACACACACGTGGACGCTTTTTAGTGTTCCGTACCTCAAAAGGAAAAACTGAATTATTATAGGATCACTTCGTTGTCCGTCTGTCTCTTTGTCTATCTGTCTGTCAGTCTGTCAATACCCTTTTTCTCAGAAACGCGAGGAGGTATCAAGTTGAAGTTAATACGAGTACCTGTCAAATACGTAGGTCTTCCTTGTTATAGCTCTAAAAAAATCTAGCTTTTATGTCAACGCGATAAAAAAATACGCCCATTTTAGCGACATATTTTGATACTCGAAAGTAAATCAAAACCTATAGGGTACTTCCCGTTGACCTAGAATCATGAAATCTGGCAAGAAGCAAGGTCTCCTAGCACAAGTAAAGGAAAAAGTCTGAAAATCGTTAATTTGTAATTTTATCACATATAAATTTTTTTTCGGGATTGCAAACTTTTTGCAGTTGGAGAATTGACCGTAAGTGTGAAATTACAGTGGCAGCGGGGCGGGCAGCGGAATCCGCTGGCGGGTAACGCAAACACATAGTTTTTGACTAAGGTGCACCAAGTACGGGCGTGGCGGGTGAGCGGGAATCGCAGCGGGACAAGCGGGCTTGCAGAAAAATCTGATACACATAGACTACTTACACTTACCCGGAAGAGCACTGTCACAAACAGTTCTACTACCACTAAACCTATGACAAGCTGTCGAATTACGACGCGTAAACTCACTCCATTAACGGCGCCACCTTACGACGAGTAAAATCACTCCATCAACGGATGCAGGTGACTAAATCACCAGCCCTTATATATCTTTGGTCTACTGACTTCAGGAGCTGCACAAGCGTCACGCGTGCCACTAGACTCGCCATGAACAAAACTCAGACCGAACAACATAATACTCAGTTGGCTGTTTTTACCTGACTACAGCAAAGCCAAAAGAAAGGGTGATGATTTTATTTTTAAATCGTAAAATATCTGTCGGCTTGCCCTAATTTCGACTGCGGAGCACACCGATGACCCCCAACCGACCGATGACCGATGACCTTACTATGAGCTCTTATAGCAGGGCGGAAGTTGAACGTTTCCAGTGAGAGAGAGACGGAGCTATGTACGACCTATAGCATCGTCACTCTCTCTCACTGGAAACGTTCAACTTCTGCCCTGTTATAAGAGCTCATAGTATAGCTGGACCTTAAGGGTCGAGAAGTTGGCGTCGCGCCACAACACGAATTTCAAATCGTTTGTGGTGCGAGTTCCGACTCAATATATTGAGACCGTACTCAAGGAAGAGTTTTGGCCGAAGGGTGTCGTGTATCGGCGATTCCGCGGAAGGTTACGCGACACCACGCAGCGCAATACGACACCGCCACTGAGTGACGCCGTCACTTCGTATGCAATAAGTAGTTTAGTTTTGTGTTTAAAAAAAAAAATAAATAAATAAAATGAAAAAAAAAATGAAAACGAAAAAAAAATGAAATGATGATGAATGATGTGTGAAATAAATGATATATTATTATTATTATTATTATAGTAAGCCCCTGGGGCCGTACTATGACGTGAAAAAAGATCATGGATCCGTTGAGAAAAAAGGATAGGTCAGATATAGCTCCGTCTCTCTCTCACACTGGAACCGTTCAACTTCTGTCCTGCTATAAGAGCTCATAGTAGTAGCGAGCAGTAGCGAGCGCCTGGCTACTCAGGTTGGCCAGCAGGTCATTGACGACCTCTTGCACTGTCAAGATGATAGCGGGAGTCTCTCCACCATCTATGAATTCTAAGATCCATTAACTGAAACAAAAAAAAATATCAGGTGAGGTGAAACGTGAAGAGAGCCAAGAGGATATAAAATATAAATACGATCTCATATTAATTAATTTATTATTGTTATACAGAGATTTTAATGTTCAGGAGTGGTATATCCTGTGGTAGATATAATGATTGTGTCCCAGTTGTGTGTGTGTGTGTATGAGGGTGTGTGCGTGTGTATGCTGCCTATTGTGTGTTGCCCCCACAACACATTAATTATTGGGTAATACGATAACCCTTGGTAAGACTGGTGGTTCGTGTTCCGGACTACCCGTAAGCCCGTAACGACTGTCAAATATCTACAAATGACAACCGGTACTGCAACGGCCTAACGTGATTTCCGAATCTCGATATGTAATGGTTGGTCACACAACCACGGACTAACCTCGGCAAATCGATGGACCTCTGTTATTAGTTAGCCATCTCCTATTAGGTACATGGGAATTAGTCATAACAGGCGAAATGTGGGTGTAAACCTCTGACTAACCCTTCGGGATTGACAGACCTGGTGTTATGTGTTATGTTACAATGAAATTATGTACTCACGCAGATACATTCCTGTCATTTTGCTCTGGTGGTATCGCAACCTTGATAAGGCATCTAACAGTGCGCCGGGGCAGCCAAAGCGCTCTGTGAAACAAAAGAAAACCGATTAGTAACCTCATGAAGGCACTGCATAGTAAGAAGAAGACTCATTCCAGCACGCGTACCTCTACGAAGCAGATATATAGCAGGAATGAGCGATTGCCACGCTTGCTCCGATAATCATCTGCTTATAGCCTTTTTCCAACTATGTTTGGGTCGGCTTCCAGTCGCTCCATGTAAAATACCCGTATTTTACAAAGAGAACAGTTACTGCATAACACGATACCCTTTGGTAAGATTGGAACTTGGAACCTCCTGCTAAATGGTTAGTAATAATTTCCATTGCGTTCAGTACTTCCCAGAATCTTCACATTATGCAAATAGGTACAATCTTATTACATCTAAGTAGTTGTCGTATCTCCTATTTCAGGTACATTATTGTATCTAGATTTATCCACAATTTACAATACTTGATTTCAATATATTATGTTGTGTGGAACTGCCTAGGATGGAACCCTGTCGAAGTCACGCGCACTCTACATTTATTCATGAAAAACTGGGGTTGCCAAATATTCTGTTATATCGGGATTTTGATTGCATGCACAATGGGCGTTCTCTCTATTATGGCCTTCTATGACCTTCCTTACTGGGCCTTCTCTGTATGAGGAAGAGGTTGTATACCTATTATACGTACAATACGGCAAACACGGTAGTGAGGCGCGTCATTTCAAAGTGGACAAGCTCTATTATTGTATTACACCTATCTCTCGGGACCCTGGGGTCCCGGACCCTTGGTAGGCGTACGAGGGGCCGAAGTCAACTCGCAACGGCCCGTTAGACACGTTTAATGAAATTGGGAACCAATTGACGATTACTCTTGTCCGCACTATGCAAGTGATAAGGACAACCCCCGGTTGGTGTAGGACTATTGAAGAATATGGAAACACAGATATTGGAATATGTGTTTGGATGGCTAAAGTGGACTGGTTACCTAGAACTGTGGAAGGACTGTGGCCCCTGCCTAAACAATTTTAGAATATACACGGAAAAAATTACAAAAAAATTACTTGCACACTCAATTATGGGCCCCCGGAAACTGTCGCTAGCACTTAGTGACGTAGCAACAAGAGGGCAACATATCCTATCCTTATTATTATATGCAGGTATAGTAACCTAATTTACTTTTTCAACAAATTCTGCCAAGTGTACCAAGAAAATGAATAGCCCAACAAATTGCAAAATCCATGGTCCAATCAAGATAGACCGGACTCGCAGTAGGAAGTGAACGGAATACCTGTATAGATAGCGATAGAATATAATTGGTCTGTCGGTCGGTCTGTCCCAGTTTCGCGTGCCCTACGGAAAGGTGAAGGCAACGCAAAGGTTACAAGATTAAACAAATGGTAACCTTTGTACCCACCGCATTAATTGTATTACAAAAAGGTGTGTCGCTTTAGAGTTCCGAGGCTGAATAGCGAAATTAATGGAACTCATAGGGTTTTTTTTAGCATAACTTAGGCCCTTGCACTTGTGACCTATGTCTTATTAACTACTTACTGCTGATAGTTTTGTTGTTACATACTGCTCTTGGTTGGTAATGTATGACCACGCATAACAACGCCCATTGACAAATTTAGAATTACTGGACCGTATTGCAATGGACAGAACTCTTATTTTTCTTCGCATACAATCTGCCTAGCCTTTTCCCAACTATGTTGGGGTCGGAATGGATCGACCCGTGTGGCTGTAATTACTTAGCCACGAGCTCCTCATTAAACGCCCACATATGCTATGCTTATTGGGTGTTTGTGCCATGGATTTGAATTCAAAGTCTAGATCAAGAATAATAATGGTCTTGAATAATCAAGAAATAAAACCGGGCAAGAGCGAGTCGGACTCGCGCACCGAGGGTTCCGTTCCGATTTCTGAAAAAGTGTGCTATTTAGAGACATCGTTTTATTTTTCCTGTAATCCATACTAATATTATAAATTCGAAAGTAACTCTGTCTGTCTGTCCGTCTGTCTGTCTGTCTGTCTGTCTGTCTGTCTGTCTGTCTGTCTGTCTGTCTGTCTGTTACCTTTTCACGCCTAAACTACTGAACGGATTTCGATAAAATTTGGCAAGGCTATAGATGGTATCCTGGGGACGGACATAGGCTACTTTATTTTTCAAAAATAATCCTACAGGGGGTGATATAGGGGATGAAAGTTTGTATAGGAAACTCAGTATTTCTTAAGTTAGGGATATGAAAATTCAAATGTATGCTTTTGGTAGGAAATAAAGAAATATGCGGTTCAGCGTTTTTGAAAAATCATCCCTTAAGGGGGTAAAATAGGGGTTGATTTTAAAATTTACAAAACTGCACGGATTTCGATAAAATTTGGCAAGGATATATAATTATGGCATCCTGGAGAAGGACATAGGCTACTTTTTATCTTAAAAAATGATCCTACAGGGGGTGATATAGGGGATGAAAGTTTGTATTGGAAACCCAGAACTACTGAACGGATTTCGATAAAATTTTGGTAAGGCTATAAAATGGTATCCTCGGGATGGACACAGGCTACTTTTTTTCAAAAATAATGCTACAAGAGGTGATATAGGGGATGAAAGTTTGTATGGGAAACTCAGTATTTCTTAAGTTAGGGATATGAAAATTCAAATGTATGGTTTTGGTAGGAAATAAAGAAATACGCGGTTCAGCGTTTTTGAAAAATCATCCCCTAAGGGGGTAAAATAGGGGTTGATTTTAAAATTTACAAAACTGCACGGATTTCGATAAAATTTGACATGGCTATATATGGCATCTTGGGGAAGGACATAGGCTACTTTTTGTCTTAAAAAATGATCCTATGGGGGGTGATCTAAGGGATGAAAGTTTGTATGGGAAACCCAGAACCACTGAATGGATTTCGATTAAATTTTTGTAAGGCTATAGATGGTATTCTGGGGAATGGGGATGGCCACAGGCTACTTTTTTTTAAATAATCCTACAGGGGGTGATATAGGGGATGAAAGTGTGTATAGTAAAACCCAGTATTTCTTTGTTAGGATATGAAAATTCAAATTTATGCGTTTGGTAGGAAATAAAGAAAAAAAAATTTTTAGAAAAAAAATTCTCGAGTTGAACGGATTTCGATAAAATTTTGGTAAGGCTATAGATGGTATCCTCGGGATGGACACATGCTACTTTTTTTCAAATATAATGCTACAAGGATATATATATATATATATATAGGGGATGAAAGTTTGTATGGGAAACTCAGTATTTCTTAAGTTAGGGATATGAAAATTCAAATGTATGGTTTTGGTAGGAAATAAAGAAATACGCGGTTCAGCGTTTTTGAAAAATCATCCCCTAAGGGGGTAAAATAGGGGTTGATTTTAAAATTTACAAAACTGCACGTATTGCGATAAAATTTGGCAAAGCTATATATAGCATCCTGGGAAAGGACGTAGGCTACTTTTTGTCTTAAAAAATAATCGTGCAGGGGGTGATATAGGGGATGAAAGTTTCTACGCGGAACCCAGCATTTCTTAAGTTAGGGATACGAAAATTCAAATTTATGCTTTTGGTAGGAAATAAAGAAATATGTGGTACAGCGTTTTTGAAAAATCATCCCCTAAGGGGGTACAATAGGGGTTGAATTTAAAATTCACAAATAATATTAAAATGTTTGTGTACCTACCTCTTTTTAAAAGATTTAAGGTATTTTAAATGTAGTCATAGTTCGTATCTTGAGGTAACATTTAGTCTTGAGATAACAATTAACTTATGAACGAGTGGACACTCGGTCAAAAGTTATTTCTTATTAGAGCGTGACTGGAATAATACATTTTAACTAAGTAAACAAAGTACCCCAGCCGCGTATGTCTGTCTGTTTGAATGCGATAATGTCTAAAAGTACCGAACGGATTTTCATACGGTTTCCACCAATAAACGGAGTGATTCAGTGTATAATTCATTGAAGTTTTGTATAAATTGGCTGAAATATGACGACGATTGTTGAAGATGTCGGAAAAAATCATTAACATTAGCTTTAAGTCCCCCATACACGGTAACGATATATCGCAGCGATTTGAGTTTGCACAGTTATATCGGACGGCCCTATGTTTTCCACATGAACGTTCCCATGGGATATTTTCCGACATCCACGCGGGCGAAGCCGCGGGCAAAAGCTAGTCTTTACATAAACTTCTATCACATAAAATATTTTCAGATTTTTCTCTTTGCAAACTTCGGAGATAAGGGGGGGGGGGGGAACGTTTTTTTTTTACATTTTTCATCAAAAGCCGAACACTGTGCGGCCTAAAAAAAAAATAAAAATATTTTTGAGAATGTGCAAACAGCGTTCTTTCATATATGATACCCCACATGACCTAGTAGCTCCACTTTGAATGTTAAGACCCCCTTTCACCCCATGTTGCAAAAAAATACATATATTTTTATTTCTTTCTTAATTGCAAAATAGTTGGGTAAACGTCATCTAAAACTGTTCCAAATTTCAAGTTGATAGCACTAGTAGTTCTTGAGATATCCAGCTGTGACAGACAGACAGACTGAGTCACACCATAAGGGTTCCTTTTTTACCATTTTGGTACGGAACCCTAAAAAACTATGATCCGTAATGAATTGATTATAATCAATTCATTACGGATCATAATTTTTTTCATTATGGATCATAGCTGGTGGTAAATTAAGTACATATAATAATTAATATACTTAGGTACTTAATTTTACCACCAGCTAGCTTGAGTCCTACTGGTATAATAGGTATTATTTGCGCGCGATCAAAATGGTATAGAACCTTGTCAAAGTAAATCGAAAATTACAGTTTTCGAGTGAAGTAGCGTTAGCAAAGAAGTTCTGGCAAAGCCAAAAGGGGTTATGTAATGTTATGATTATGTTAGCAGATTATGTCTATGTAGGCCATGTATATGTTTTTAGGGTTCCGTACCTCAAAAGGAAAAAACGGAACCCTTATAGGATCACTTGTTTGTCCGTCTGTCTGTCTGTCAGTCTGTCAAGAACCTTTTTCTCAGGAACGCGTGGAGGTATCAAGTTGAAATGAATATAAAATACGTAAGTCTATGGTCCCTTGGAGTTCTAAAAAAAATAAGCTTCTAAGTCAACGCAATAAAAAAATATGGCCATTTATGCGATACTCGCAAGTAAATCAAAACCTAAGGGGTACTTCCCGTTGACCTAGAATAATGAAATTTGGCAAGAAGCAAGGTCTCACAGCACAAGTAAATCAAAAAGTCCGAAAAATGTTAATTCGTAATTTTATCACATAGTATTTTTTTTTTTGGGATTACAATATTAAGTTTGTTTTTGGAATAAATTCTTTTGAACTACGGAACCCTTCATCGTGCGTGGTCCAACAAGCACTTGGCCGGTTTTTTTTACTTATTTGCTAACGCTACTTCGTTCGAGAATTGTCATTTTCGATTTACTTTGACAAGATTCCATCCTATACTGATCGCGCGCGGATAAAGATTACTGTGAGTGTTTTGGCAAACATTGTTTCAAATTCAAATTCAAAATTATTTATTTGTAACACATAGGTAAAATGTATACGATGTTATAAAATAAAAATATTGTATCACTATGCGCTGCCTTGCAAGGCGTACAAATGTTGTTCACAGTAATAGTTATAAAGGTCGTAAGTAGGTATTTATAGCCTATAAAATTATAAAACACTGCTATGTAACCATCTTAAATATTTAGTAATAAAATAATCATATACAAAACAATACAAATTAAGGAAACAATTTAATATCTAGCTAAACTTATTAAATTAAATTAACTAAAATAAGTAGGTAACAAATATAATATCTGAGAACAAATATAACAAATATCATAGACTTATAAAAAAAGATGGACTCCGCGACACGCATAACGAAAGTGAAGCACCGTACCGATCTATGTGTGCGTGATTTGAGTACCTGCAAAGACGCCGTCGCTCGTGTCACGTAATGGCGGCCGGTCGGCATACTATGATGTAAATGTGTGCGTGAGGCGTGTTTGTACAAATGGTTCCGGCATACTTACTGTGCTTCACTTTCGATATGCGTGGCGCGGAGTGCATCTTTTTTTATAAGTTTTTGACAAATATAATGGTATAATAAAATATAACAAATATAATATCTGTTTCTTTTGTTTGATCAGTGATTCATTTCTGTAGAATAATAGATGAGTGCTAACTAGATATAAATACCTAAGTAGGTACTACTGATTTACTTCATTTTGATCGATACTAAACTTGTACACTAAATCTAACAGATATGACTTGAACAAGTAAACAACCTATTTCTGACTTACGTAAGGTACTTTTCAGCTTTCTCTACATTAGCAATCTGAATCACTTCACGTAATCACGTGTTTATCGCACCTTGGTATATGTGTATGGTTTAGACATTCGCAAGTGAATGAAAGCAATTTTACGTAGGTATCCCATTATTAGTCACTGCGATCTACATGAATGCCCTATTAGGGTTCCGTACCAAAATGGTAAAAAAGGAACCCTTATTGTGTGACTCAGTCTGTCTGTCTGTCTGTCTGTCACAGCTGGATATCTCAAGAAGTGCTAATGCTATCAACTTGAAATTTGGAATAGTTTTAGATGACTTTTACCCAACTATTTTGCAAATAAGAAAGAAATAAAAATATATGTATTTTTTTTGCAACAGGGACTGAAGGGGGGTCTTAAAAATTCAAAGTGGGGCTACTAGGGCATGTGGGGTATCAAATTGAAGAGCGCTGTTTGCACATTCTCAAACTTTTTTATTTTTTTTAGCCCGCACAGTGTTCGACTTTTGATGAATTATTCTATGTGATAGAAGTTTATGTAAAGATTACAGGAAAAATAAAACGATGTATCTAAATAGCACACTTTTTCAGAAATCGGAACGGAACCCTCGGTGCGCGAGTCCGACTCGCTCTTGACCGGTTTTTTTTATAAAAGAGCGAAACTTTTAGACGCTGAGCCGACGGGGCAATTGTGTCTAACACACTATCAATTGGAATCTGTTTCATTTTGACAGTTTAACAATATTAATTGTGTTATTTACGATGTCGAGCAGACAAATTTTTCGAACAAATGTAGCAATGGATTAGCAATATCTTTCAAAAGCATTCAGATTGTGATTGAAAATGTCTTTCTGTGTATGAAAACTGAAAGACACCTTACATTAACATAAAAAGTTAACATTCTCTTTATTACAGATATTGGCTAGTTATTATGTCTTTATCATGTCCACTTTAGTCCCGGAGTCGTAATAATAGGTCGTGAAATGTCAATGTGGCTTTATTTAAACCGTAACAACTACTTGCGTGTATTTGTCGTGTGGTATGCTGCCCTTTTATTATCAGTAAGTAGTTGGTTTGTAATTATCATTTTGCTTTGTTGCCAAAAGTTATGAAATTATATTTGTGAATTATGTATTTTAAATTACTTTGGCATTTAGATTGGTAGGTTATACCAGCCTATTACTGTCTCACTTGAGGGAAAAAGCCTCTTCTCATACAGAGAAGACAAGAGCATTGATCACCATGCTTGCTCAAGACGCGTTGGCGATTTCAGTTATATAACAAAGTCGGGTTTGTTCGAACACTCGAGAACGGCGGGACCGATTTCCATGGTTTTTGTCTGCGTCCCGAATAGCAGAGTAACTATTAAAAACATTGGAATATTGACGAAAAAAAAAGAAAAGAAAAAAAAAATCAATACAAAATGTTTATGGGTTTCGTAACTGTCAAACAACAAGTGTCTAACATTTAATGTTCATCCCGTCGATACGGTAAACTCTTCCCTCAAATTAAAGAACGTATTTAAGTAAAGGTTTCGAATTGACAAGATACATCCACAATATTGGGATAATGTCGTATTTTAGATTTTAAAAATGTAAAATAATGTCAGTAATGAAAAAGGATTGACATATAATAAAAACTTTTTTACAAAAAAAAAAAACCGACTTCCAAAAAAAACACTACAAACTGAAAAATAACTTTAATTTCGGAAGTCGGTGTCTTTGGATCTGTATTTTAGTTTTTTGCCACCGACTTCCGAAATTAAAGTTATTTTTCAGTTTGTAGTGTTTTTTTTGGAAGTCGGTTTTTTTTTTTGTAAAAAAGTTTTTATTTTTCACTTTTTAGTGGTTCAGTTTGTAATTTATCTAAGTTACAATAACCCAATGTCAACTGCTCATCACGTTTTACAAAATATTGCTTTTCCCGATGCAGGGACGTTAATTGTTGAGGAGTTCTCCTAGTAAGAACCAGGAGAACTGGAGCTCATGGTGAAGTCACCATTACCATTATGCATTTTGACGAGCATAAACCATATTAAAGTAATCGAATCGCAACCTGTGATATACTTAGATATAATTGAGTATTTCCGATGGCCCTCTGTGGTCTTCATCATCAGTTCCAGTTCACCGAATGGTATTTTCCGAGAGCAAATGCACGAGTTACTATAAAAAATACCGAAATCGATATAGGTGTGCCAATAAAATTTGAGGGTTTCCCTCGATTTCCATGGGATCCCATCATCAGATCCTGACTTGATGATCATGGGACCACTTGGGAAGTATACCCTTTCGAACAAAAAAAGAAAAATCCAAATCGGTCCAGCCATTTTCGAGTAATCGGGGAACATACATAAAAAAAAAAAAAAAAAAAAAAAAAAAAAAAAAAAAGGTTCCGACGAATTGAGAACCTCCTCCTTTTGGAAGTCGGTTAAAAAGGTTGTCTAAGCGTGCGTTCATAAATTTATTTTGTTTAAAATAAGTATTTTTCATAATTTTGACCTTAAATGTATTCCATTAAATACTTTAAATTACTTAAATTTATTCCAGTATTTTACTTTTCAGCAAAAAATCGTAGGTCAATTCTCAAAATATAAATTAAGTTATCCTACACAATTCAAAATGTTCTCAGCTTGCGCCTTCGGGAACTTCGCGCCTTTACATTAGACTATTTATAGCTAAGACTGGACAACGTCTGTCGGGTCAGCTAGTATAAAATAAAAATACAACATGTGCGTGTTGCGATTCATATTTCACCCCCATAGCCGAATTAGAAATTTCGAAGTGAGGATCATCCGCCTCCGTGGCGCAATTGGCTAGCGCGTTCGGCTGTTAACCGAAAGGTTGGTGGTTCGAGCCCACCCGGGGGCGTTTCTTTTTGTGTACTTTTTACAACTTTTCGGTACCTATTGTTTGTAACGTTTTTTTTCTATAAATTATACAAAAACTGGCAGTGTTTTGTTTTTCTGTTCACTTATTACTTTTCATGTTTTGTATATTACTGTTAATTTTCTTCTATTCAATTCTGAACCACTTTGTATTTATATAATTTGTAAAATCCACAGTTCCAGTCTTAAATAATAATTAATTTAGTATATAAATATAAGAATGTGTTTATGTTATTTTCATCGTGTTAACGCGTTCTTACGAAACAAGATTATATATAGCATCAATGAATAATATGTATTAATAAGAAGCCATTGGAAATTTCGCCTCTATTCATAAGCCTTCGATAGCTCAGTTGGTAGAGCGGTGGACTGTAGTTGTAACATAAAAGCTGATATCCATAGGTCGCTGGTTCAAATCCGGCTCGAAGGAATTCTTTTTGTTTTTTATTTATTTAGAATACATTATTTTATCGCTAATAGAGTACGAAAATAGAGAAAATCTCAAAAAAAATCAAGGAAATCTAGGAAATCAAGGAAATCTTGCAAAATATTTAGCTGTAAGTTTTCCAAAAACTGTAAAATAAAATAAATAAATAAATAAAATCCGTTAGTAGTGTTATTGCATGACGTGTTTACAATACGGTTAATTTACTATGTTTATGGGGATTAATTTCTTTCAACCTGTCGTTTTCACTAAAATAAAAAGTCCCTGCCTACCTTATAGCACCATAAATAACTCTAGTACTCGTGTAATTAAATAAAAATTAAATATAACTTAGGACAGTTAAAATATTATAAAAAAAATATATAAGTAATTATGTATGTCAATAACATTACACATATCAGTACTTGCTTACATAATCAATATTTATAATTTTTATGCATCATAATATTTGGCAGCAAGGTCAATGCTTTTAAGGCTAGGCTACACAGATAATTTCCTGCAGATATAGATTATAATAATATATTTTTGTACTAGTTACCCTCGACACGGACTGATATCCGCTTATATTTTGCGTGATTTCATATTATTGACCTTTATTTGCTGATCGAATGACGTCACTATTGATTCAGCTGTTTTTTGGACAGATATTTCAGCAGTGTTTTGTTTTCGGTTTAATTACATAGGTAACTGTTGTGTTAGTTATTTTTAGCTAGCCGTTACCCGCCTGGATGTCGGAAATTATCCCACGGGAACCTACTACTTACCGGGATAAAAAAATCCTGTGTTAATCCAGGTTATAAACTATCTGTGTGCCAAATTTCATCCAAATCCGTTCACCCGTTTTTGCGTGATTGTGCCGAATTGCCGATTGAACCGTAGTGATGTGATTGTGAATGTAATATAATACAGGTATTTATGTAAACCAAAAAAAAAATGTGTTCTTTACATAAGTACCTTGACTCCTCCGTACTTCGGAAAGCACGTTAGGCCGTTGTTCTCAACTATCATACGTGGATCTTTGACAGTTGTTACTGGTCGTCAGAAGCCCGAAAGTCTGACAACCAGTCAGACCAACCAGTCAACCACCATGCAGTCGGTGAACCAGTCAGTGGTATCGTATTAAAACTATGTTAGTAACTTAGTAAGTAGGTACTTATATCTAAACTCCAAAACAAAAATCAAAATTTAAATCAAAATTAAAATTAAAATAATAATCAAGATCAAAATTAAAAATTAATCAACAAAAATTTTTAGCTAAAAACAAATGCACAATAAAAAACAAATTCAAAATTAAAATCAAATTAAAAATCAAAATTAGAATCGGAAATAAATATAATCAAAACAAAATTAAATTAACATTAAATTAAAAATTAAATCAGAATCAAATTAAAATTATCTCGAAAATTATGTCAAAATTAAACGAAACCATAATCTATCTTCTACAACAAAAATATCAATTCAAATATTTTTCCTCAGCCCCGGGCCCGCAGGCTGTGTCTACGGGACCAGTGCATCAGAAAAGGACAGTCTGGGACATTATGCAGTTACTGTGTTGTTTCATGTAAAATACTGGTACTCACTTACTCAGCTGTATCCGGTTAGACTGGGAAGCCGGCCTTAACATAGTTGGGGAAAGGCTAGGCAGATTGAACTCTTATAAGACAAAAAAATTACACTCTTTTCAGTACTGGATTTAGTGTTTGCTAGGTGACTTCGTTTGTCCATACATGCCCTAACTTTAACTCAACGCTACACTGTAATGAATATTTTCAAATACTACACACTCTGCACGAAATTGCATTGTCATCATTGCCTAGCCTTTTCCCAACTATGTTGGGGTCGGCTTCCAGTCTAACCGGATGCAGCTAAATACCAGTATTTTACATGGATCGACTGCCTATCTGACCTCCACAACCCAGTTACTGGGTAATACGATACCCCTTGGTAAGACTGGTTGTCAGACTTTCGGGTTTCTGACGACCCGTAACGACTGACAAAGATCCACGAATGACAGTCGTGACCAACGTGCTTTCCGAGGCACGGAGGGGTCTTGGTATGTAAAGATGGTCAGCCATCCACGGACCAACCGCGGCAAGCGTAGTTTAACCTGATCGATTGTTCCGTGCGGCTCTTATTACTAAACTGAAAGAAAGAAAGAAAAAGTATTTATTGTGACTCGCACAGAAGGATTACCAACTAAAACTAAAACACAATGTTAAAAAAAAGTTAAAAACACTTAAAACCCAAAAAAACTTAAGCACTTAATAATAAAAAAACAGAAAGTCCTGTAATGGGACCTTTTGGCCTCGTACAGGACTTTCTGTTTTTTTTATTTTTTTATTGTTTTTTAACTTTTTTATCTGAGAATGATGCTGCGAAATTTAAAATAAATAAACACATACATACATTTATAATAAAACTGCATTGTATGAACAAAATATAAGCAGACAAACAGATTTTTCTATGACCCTGCAGTAGCACCAATCAATTTGGTACCTATTACCTACGTCTAAATGATTAACGACGCAGTTATAGCCAGGACATTCATATCAAGATTTTGTAACTTCGTCTTAGAACCTAACACCGAACAGTTTCGGGTAACTAGACCACCTTGAAATCAATCCTATTCCTTTCTAAATATACTTTGCATACGACGCGTGAGAAAAATATGCAGCGTATCTAATGTAAAATACATTAAATACATACATGTATGTTAAATATATTGTATAATTTTTAATAATATAGAACTAATTAAATTGCAACGATTAAGTACTTGCCCTCTTCCTCTCTTCTAATTTTGCTGCGCCCGACAGGGTCCATATTGATGTTTTAATAAGTATATTACACCATCTATTTTACATATGGAATGCAATAAACGATTGAGTATTGAGTATTGTATAAGTAGTGAGTTTTCTTTGCTTGTCTTATTTGGTAAACAAATATGGCGGACTGACATTTGGATTTTGGGAAAATTTGAGAGGAGTCTTATTATTTACGTTTTTCCGTTAGGAATCTCTCAGTAGCAGATAGGAGCCTGGATTTGTGCCCGATTGATGGCAATAGACTTCAGCATAACTGGCAAAATGTGAGTGTACCTAGGTATAGGTACTATCATATGGGTACACCTCTGCCAAACCCTTCAGAGAAACAAGGCGTAAACGTCATGCTATGTTACGTAAATATGAGTTAAAATAACGATTGATATGCTAAAATTTGTGTTTGTTTACCAAACAAGTCAAGAGGTACAGTAGGTACGACACAACTTAGATGTAGCATCGGCAAAATTCGTAAAACCGATCACGATCCGAACTGAGTGCGCCTTCAACATCACCAATCTTTATTAGGGTTCCGTACCAAAATGTTAAAAAAGGAAACCTTATGGTGTCACTCAGTCTGTCTGTCTGTCTGTCTGACTGTCACAGCTAGATGTCTCAAGAACTACTAATGCTATCAACTTGAAATTTTGAATAGTTTTAGATGACGTTGACCCAACTATTTTGCAAATAAGAAAGAAATTAAAATATTTATCTTTTTTTTGCAACAGGGACTGAAAGGGGGTCTTAAAAAATCAAAGTGGGGCTACTAGGGCATGTGGGATATCATATGAAAAAGCACTGTTTGCACATTCTCAAACATTTTTTTTTCTTTTTTTTAGGCCGCATAGCTTTCGAGTTCTGATGAAAAATGTAAAAAAAATACCATTCCACCCCCGTTATCTCCGAAGTTTGCAAAGAGAAAAATCTGAAATTATTCTATGTGATAGAAGTTTATGTAAAGATTACAGGAAAAATAAAACGATGTCTCTAAATAGCACACTTTTTCAGAAATCGGAACGGAATCCTCGGTGCGCGAGTTCGACTCGCTCTTGAGCGGTTTTTTATATTACTGCTTTAGGCGAAAATCATCTTTACGCGGATGTCCTTTATTGTAGTTTTTATGTGAATTGATATAATTACTATACTTACTATGTCACGTGATCACGTCATACTATGAGTGGTAGACGAGGTTGCAAGCGTTTGTATGAGTCACGAGTCCAAGAAGTTAGTAATTATTATGAGAACAGTAATTAAGTATGTACTTACTTATTGTTTGAGTAGCCTTAAGCTATCGGATATTAAAATAATATAAAGGTTTTTAGGTGGCCCAGTGGTAACAACTGAGACTTACGAATTGTGGGTCGCAGGTTCGAACCAAGCCAGGCACTTTACTTTGTGTAAATTATTTCATCACCACTGCTCTTAAAACGGTAAAGGAAAACATCGTGATGAAACCGGCATGCCCTACAACAAAAAAAACGAAAACATGTGACATCTACGTGGATTACGGCCCACTCCCTCTCACCGAGGAGTCCTAGCTATGTTCCAGCTTCCAGCACTGGGAAAATTATAGGTGTTTAATCAAAAGTCACTTAACAGCTGTGACTTTATGAATGAACCGTATACTCGTACTAATCATTTATTTTATTTAGATACTTGTATGAGACCACACTTTCGTACTTCGGGGTCATTGCGTTGCAAATTCGCATTATTTCCAACACTGGCTGCGTTTTGAGCTAGAGAAACCTTTTCTTTGGTCTGGTATGATTGACACATCTTGTTTTTCCCAATAAGTCGCCATGTAGGGATAGGTGTAATTGAGTATACGAATTGATACTGATACAGGGGGCCTACTCCCTAAGCACGAAGCCCGTAGTTTCGGCCTTCGTTACGGGCGTTTCTTACTCCGTATCACCTACGGATGGATGATGGGTTCCGGGCCCGAACGAAGTATGAATGACAACATGATTTGCCAGTTGTCCCTACTCCCGATGTGTTTTTGCCCGTCCGAAAAATTTAACTTTTACACTTGTTTTGATGGATTGTAATGTCAGACGGACGGATGAACGGACCGACGGGAAGACGGACGAACTTAGGGAGTAGGCCCCCTGGTCTTTATTAGCACACCATTTAATATACAGGGTGTTTCTTTTAAGGTGTCAAGCCAGTGCGAGCTGATAGCAGAGTACCATACCTATCGATTTAACCCCCATGTATGTTCTACGATTTTTTGTAGTTTTCGAGTTATTTTGGATCCCTCGTTTCATATCAACGGTAGTTGGTTAAGGATAGTAGTAAGTATAAAATTTATGTTTTTATTATCGACTGAGCTCTGCTTATACGTAGAGGAATAGTACATAATATCAGGATTGACAAAAATATGCAAAGATAATAATAAATTATAAAATTATGAAAATTACAAGATTTCAAATACAATACCTTCAATGACAGATTTTAGCAAATAATGCCCCAATTTAGTACATTCTTGTTCAAAGTTGACCCAAAAACATATAATTTTTAAAAGCCATCATCTCGTTGAATCAGGAAAAATGTCGAAAAAAATTATAACTCGAAAACTACAAAAAATCGTAGAGCATACATGGGGCTTGAATTGATAGATATGGTACTCTGCTATCTGCTCGCACTGCCTTGACACCTTAAAAGAACACCTATAAGTAGACTTACGTTACTTACACATACAAACATAGGCATAGTTCTATGACATCCACACTACAGCGTAACACACTTACAACAGCAATGGCTTTCATTTTGACAGTTCAACAACATTCATTGCGTTATTTACATTGCCGAGCAGACAAATCTTTCGAACATATGAAGCAATGGATTAGAAACATACTTCAAAATTAGGGTGCTGGAGTAGGTAGAGACCGCGTATCAGCAAGCGTAGTGTACTGGGATGGCTAGATGGACCGACGATCTTAAAAAGGTGGCTGGGACAGGGGGCCTACTCCCTAAGCACGAAGCCCGTAGTTTCGGCCTTCGTTACAGGCGTTTCCTACTCCGTATCACCTACGGATGGATGATTGGTTCGGGGCCCGAACGAAGTATGAATGACAACATGATTTGCCAGTTGTCCCTACTCCCGATGTGTTTTTGCCCGTCCGAAAAATTTAACTTTTAAACTTGTTTTAATGCATCGTAATGTCAGACGGACGACTGAACGGACGGACGGAAAGACGGACGGACTTAGGGAGTAGGCCCCCAGATGCGGAAGGAGGAGGACAGGGTGTTGTGGCCAGTGGCGGCTAGTGGGTCATGGAACTGGTGGTGCACTTTACTAACTCACTAATTAAAAATGCAATAAAACGACATTTTGCTTAAAGGTACTTTTTTTTTATCAATTCGTCGACTTTTTCCGAAACTAAATGTTCGATCACCTTTTTATTATGGTTTGGTACCTACATGATTGAATCGCCACCAAAAATAATACAAGGAAAACAAAGGCACTCAATTTCTATGTAGGTACATTTCAGTTTTAAAACTTCGAGTAAATGCTTCATTTTCGTTTTGAACTCTTATGTTATAAGTATTAAGAAAATGACCTTGGTGGTCCAATCGATTTTATTTGTAAGTACCTACTTTGTTTTGAAAATATTTTTTATTGTTTTTAATATAGTCAAAGTTAATCCTCATCTTCACAGCTCACACACACACTGTCCCACATAATTATATCAAATCCTTTCAGAATTTAAACGAATACTAAAACAAAATAAATAAACACTACTATTCACGTAAACAAAACATCGCGGCACAATCGCGGCGGCACTCGGGAGCTCTCGGTAATCTTCGGTTCGGCTCGGTCAAGTTCGGCGCCCGTGCGCCGCACGAGAATGGACTTTTTACTCCATACAGTTTGTACCCACTATCTTCTGTCTCACGCGCTAGGCGTTTTAGCTCGTATCTCATAGAAGTTGTATGAGCATTCGCCGTGCGCTCGGCCTAGCGCACGAGGAATTTTCTTTACAGCGAAAATTTAGCAAAGAGTTTAATTGGTTCGTCATTATTTCGTAAGTATTAAATAGATAGGTAATCAGATGTATTAAACATTTTGGGTTTCTTTCTAAACCTTTTAAAATCTGGTAGTGCAGCGCACGAGCGCACTTAAGGGGCAGCCGCCCCTGGTTGTGGCGCAGCCTGGGAGAGGCCTATGTCCAGCAGTGAACTGCGACAGGCTGAGTTGATTGATTGATGAGACCACACATTATTCAATTGGGTCAAGTCAATTACAAACTTCTCAAATATTTTTCTTGGATAAATTTATTTCTTATACGTCAATAACAATAAATAAATAACTGATCCAATAAATTACACCATAATATCGTATATCACAGCATGGCGCTTGCCTGCTAACATTCCAGACATAAGGGCAGTGTGGCCCTGATCTTAGAACGGTAGTTTTAGAAAGCAATAGATGTGTATTTTATTGGATTAAGCACAAATTTTCCAATAGCCCGTTAACTTTTATCTGAAGAATAAATAATATAATAATATATAATATAATATATCATTTATTTCGGGTAACTAAGACTCATAACATAAATACCTTACAGACTATCATACATATTTATAAAAAACACAAAACTAAACTATTTATATAAATATGATAGTTTGAAATTTTTGAATACAAAAGCTGTAATTTTTTCATATTTATACTTGTCTGTACGCAATTTACCTGTGCCTGTGTTTAAGGTACTTTAGTTCCTATTTTCGACACTTAGTGTCGCCATCATTTTGTCTGATCCTTACATGTTTATTGTTTATACTTACAGTATCGTGTACATTTGATATGAAAAATAAATTATTCTTTATTTAGGTCAAAACTTCAAGCTACAGAAATCTTGTTTATTATTTATCTCGAAGTTCTAAACAGTAATATGAATAGTCGAAAAAATATGAATAAATGTAATTAAAATTAAAATCTCGACCAAATGTCAAATCTTCAGGCATTTGATAAATATTCAACGTTATCTAACACGTTACTAATCTTCAACAGATACTTAATTAGTTTTTTCTTCGAAAAAAAAACAAGTTCTAAGTTACGGCACCCGGATGTTCTCGTTCTAATCCTTGTTTTCTTAAAACCACCTAGTTAATTATCTACCTCTTAATTTGTATCAGCATTGACTGTGAATAGAACAAAAGTGATTTAAAAAAAAAACACTTTTAATTTTATAATGTGTTACTACCCACTATTACTCGGGGTTTTTCGTGGGTGCTACCTACGAAAAACCTAGTAATCTGACGATACCCCTTGGTAAGACTAGCTGTCTTACGAAGGGGTATCGTGTTATCCCATAACTGGGTTGAGGAACTCAAATAAGCAGTCGCTCCATGTAAAAACTTTTTACAAAAAAAAAAACAACCGACTCCCAAAAATAAAAACTTTTTACAAAAAAAAAAAACACTACAAAGTGAAAAATAACTTTAATTTCGGAAGTCGGTGTCTTCGGTTTTTTATTTACTTTCGTTTTTTTTTTCCACCGACTTCCGAAATTAAAGTTATTTTTCACTTTGTAGTGTTTTTCTTAGCTCGTGGCTAAGAAATAACAGCCGCACGGGTCGATCCGTCAGGTTAAGCTACGCTTGCCGGGGTTGGTCAGTGGATGGGTGACCATCTTTACATATCGAGATTCCTCCGTGCCTCGGAAAGCACGTTAAGCCGTTGGTCCCGGCTGTTATTCGTGGATCTTTGACAGTCGTTACGGGTCGTCAGAAGCCCGAAAGTCTGACAACCAGTCTTACCAAGGGGTATCGTATTACCCAGTAACTGGGTTGTGGAGGTCAGATAGGCAGTCGCTCCATGTAAAATACTGGTATTCAGCTGCATCCGGTTAGACTGGAAGCCGACCCCAACATAGTTGGGAAAAGGCTAGGCAGATTGATTGATTGAGTGTTTTTTTGGGAGTCGGTTGTTTTTTTTTTTTTTGTAAAAAGTTTTTATTTTTCACTTTTTAGTGGTGCTTATACCCCACACAAATCTGAATACCACTCTGCAAAATAAATTAGAGCATCATCCACATAGACTAAATGGGAAAAATACGTATTACATTATTGAAGCTAACTCAAAAGCCACTCATCAGAACTTGAAGATATTTTTATGCGACCATCTCAGGAGTATACCATTTCAAATAAAAACTTTGCAAAAAGGCAAATACGTCGCGCTAAGTCATCTTAAGCGCAGGCCACACCGCCAGCCAGCGGGCGGGCGGGCTAGGCGGGCGAACATCGTTTCACCTCTTATTACATACGTGGCCTGCGCTTTAGGCGCGAATTACACAGAAAAGGTGTACGGTGAAGGCGCGGCGCAGGAATCTTGCCGCTTCAAAACGTTTCAATAGAAAATGTAGATAGGTGGCACGTTTTGAATTATACTGAAGCGGCGCAGGCACGTCGTTTCGTCGCCTGTTCCTTGCCTGTTCCGCATCGCTAGCAGACGCGACTGGAGAGGCGCGCAAGCAGCACGACGTTTTGGCAAACGCATCTTCGTCGTCTGAAGAGGAAGACATGCTGTCACGATAAAGTCAGTCTGTATAATGACTAGCTGCGGAGTCTCTTCGCCTCTTTGATGTAATTTAAATCTTATCCGTGCCTTATTAGTCCAGTAGAGATATAATATTTTTTCAATTTACCCTTCGATAATTCTAAAGTTTTTTATTTTCGCTGAGTGGATAACTATAGTGAATTCATTGCTATGTACAAAAATGCTAACAGTTTAGAGTTATGCTATAGGTATTAAGTAGGTATTTCCTATTATTTCGTGTTATAACAATGATATAAAATTTAAATTAAAATACTACACTGTTTCTTAATTAGTACTATCTAAAGTATATATTACTGAAAATGCTAACAGATAGGTACTGTGGAACAATGGAAATCTGAAAATGTCCTTTAAATCATTCAATAAAAAATTTAAGTTTTTCAAATCATTTCCTATACACTTAAAGGGATTAGTTATACCTTACAACAAAAGTTCTAACAGCTAAGTAATATGCTTCACAAGTAATTGTATTTTTACTTTGCAATTAGCGAAATATTGAATTTAAGTTTATAAATTTGCGCCCACATATTCGTGATAATAAGCTCTGCTACCATACAAAAGTTTCAACTTGTACGTGCTATGCCTTTTTTTTTAATAAATAAAATACAATTTGGATATTGTGGCGCGCGGTGTAGGTACGACAATTCGTGCAGCGCGACGCGGTGACAATCAGACCCACACTCACTGCAAACGTGCACGCGGCTACACATCAAGCTATGCATGTCCAGTTTACACTGACCTCTCATTGTAAGGTAATCTTATACAATGCGAGATCAGCTTATACTGGATATGTATAGCTTGATCTGTAGCCGTGCGTACCTACCTCTATTGAATGAGGCGCAAAATCATTTCATTACAGTCACATCTCACAAATGACTAATACGAGTACAGTCAGCGTCAAAAATATCGGAACGAACAGACTGTTCAAAATGATCTCAAAAACTAAGAAAATTAAAGTACTCAATTGGATAAAGCTCTTGTCAGAATTACAGTGTAATATTGTCGTATACTGTCTTCATTCTGAAAACAGTCTGTTCGTCCCGATATTATTGACGCTGATCCAATCCAGTCAGTTATTTTTTCTGTTCCATTCCGTGACCGTGACTTCGCCCGCGCGTAATTATCAACAATTGTCAAAAATAGTCAAAATCCCGGATTCCGGGATTCACAGATTTAGAGTTCTGATTATAGGATCGAATGTATATTTATGTATTGATCGTCAAAATGTCGTGATTCCGGAATTGATAAATTAAGTAATTTTTTTTACCATTACTGGGTAACTTGTTTATCACTAAATTTTCACAGGGGATCATCTACTATGAACAACTTTCACTATGGCATCAACACGTAAATCACGAAAAATAAATCAGCTGGTCGAGTAGGTATTGAGCTTTTGTATCAAACATCGTAATTTTTTTCGTGATTTCAGAGTTGGTCCCATAATGAAAGCTGCTGAAACTGCAAATCCAAGATGGCGGCTGCGAACATTTTCAAATGTTTCGTCATGGGTGTCGTTTTCATTGGTTTCGAGGGTGTTAAGGCCGATAGTGACACTAAAATGTAAATCCAAGATGGCGGCTGCGAATATTTTCTAATTTTACTCTAGTATGTACAAAAATGCTAACAGTTTAGAGTTATGCTATAGGTATTAAGTAGGTATTTCCTATTATTTCGTGTTATAACAATAATATAAAATTTAAATTAAAATACTACACTGTTTCTTAATTAATACTATCTAAAGTATATATTACTGAAAATGCTAACAGATAGCTACTGTGGAACAATGGAAATCTGAAAATGTCCCTTAACTCATTCAATTAAAAATTTAAGTTTTTCAAATCATTTCCTATATACTTAAAGGGATTAGTTATACCTTTTTTTTTTTTTTTTTTTTTTTTTTTGAGGGTGGGAAATCATCAAATAACTTCTCCCGCTCTGGGTGGAGCGGGAGGGCGTGTCAGACTTTTACTGACTAAAACCCACCCGTGTTCCTTCAGTTGCCTATGCCAAGGCCGCGGTAACCCCTTCGGACAACCCGCGACCCCAGCGGCGTCGGCCCTATTGGGCCCCGTCACTTGCTGACATCTCTTTGAGGCGCGCGTGGAACACAACGCGCCGTCGACTCGGGCCTGGTCCTTACCGGACGGCGAGCTACCCGCTGCTCACCGTCCGCAGGCCCGCGCCTACGGTGGCCGGAAATCGCCCCGCGATTCCCGCCGCCCGGGACGTCTCCTGCGGCGACTGAGGGCGTGAGGCTGCCTCTCCCTCACACGTTCCGCCTCCTCCTTCGCGAGCATCACTGCTTCGCAGAAGGAGGTGACGGCCTCCCATGCACTCTCGCTCCGCACCATGGCCTGGACCAGGCTCGGACGCGAGAGATCGCCGCCGCCGATCGCCTCCGTGAGAACACGGCGGTGCTCTGCCCAAGCCGGGCAGACCTCCACTGTATGCTCCACCGTGTCCTCCGGGCGATCCACACAATGGAAACACCCGGGCGTTTCCTCCCGCCTTATGCGAAACAGGAACCTCCCGAAACAACCGTGTCCGGTGAGGACCTGCGTCAGGCGGAAGGTGAGGACGCCGTGGCGCCTCTCTAACCACTCCTCAAAGAGGGGACTTATCGCCGCAATTGTGGCGTGCCCAGCGCTGGGTTGCGACAGTCGCGCTCTCCATGCCGCCATGAGATCCCGCCGGAGCTCTGTCCGCTGTACCGTGATTTCTCGCGGCAGCGGAGTTACGCCCCGGCGCTTCGCCTCCTCGCGCCACTCCCACACGTGCGCGAGGACCTTTGCCTCCAGATCCCACGGCGGCAATCCGGCAAGGAGGCTCGCCGCCTCCCGGGAGACCGTGCGGTATCCCCGGACAAGCCGGATGGCCATGACCCTCTGGGACGCGTTCAACCTGCCGGCTGGCCCCAGCCTTAGGGAACGCGCCCACACCGGTGCTCCGTAAAGGGCCATGGACCGCACGACCCCCGCGTAGAGCCTCCGGCAGGAGGCGTTTGGACCCCCCAGATTGGGCAGGAGCCGCCTCAAGGCAGCCCCAGCCCGTGCCAGTCTGGGAGCCAAACGTCGGAAGTGCTCCACGAAGTTCCACCGGCTGTCGAGGACGAGTCCCAGGTACTTCATCGTCGACCCGACTCCGATGTGAACCCCTCCCACCGTTATTTCGGAACCCGACGGTGGCGCATTCCGAGGACCATGAAAACACATGGCCTCGGACTTGTGCAGGGCCACCTCGAGTCCCAACTGCCGGATCCTCTCCACGACTATCGCAACCCCGCGTGTCGCTAAGTCCGCCGCCGCCTGGTGCGACCTCCCTTGCGCCAGGACCAGCGTGTCGTCAGCGTAACATACTACGCTGACGCCGCGGATTAGTTATACCTTACAACAAAAGTTCTAACAGCTAAGTACAACACAAGGCTTCACAAGAATGTTCAGGCTTCACAAGTAATTGTATTTTTACTTTGCGATTAGCGAAATATTGAATTTAAGTTTGTAAATTTTCGCCTGAACATTCGAGACAATAAGCTCTGCTACCATACAAAAGTTTCAACATATACGTGCTATGGCTTTTGTTTAAATTGCGAATAACTATTTTCCATAACAAGCCGCGTAAGTCAATCTGAGATACTCGTAGAAACAAATGACCGCACCAGTAGGACATACGTTCCAGTCGCAACAAAAATATTCCTCTGACAAACGAATAAAGGTTTCTGTAGTTAGACGATCAGAGACACAAGAGACCATATTATGGGCTGCCGGAATACATAACGACGATTGGAGCCAACAAGTAAGTTCTAGTTGTATTTATAATTCCTACTATCAATATCCTATACCCCATCTAATCCATTCTATTTTTCCTCTATAGAGCCAACACCTCAACTTTAGGTAAATATGCGTCCGAACATACTATCTCTGGTAATAAATAAAGAACGGAATAGAACTTCGAGGAACGGAGACAAACAGTGGAGACTTCTTTAGGACAACATTTTTTCCGGGATAATTAATCTCCCAAAAGAGTAACATTCTGGAATGGCCTACTAGGCAAAAGAACAAGAGGTAGACCTATTACAAGATGGGAAGATGATATAAAAGCAATAGCTGGTCCAAACTGGAGAAAAGTAGCTGAAGACAAAGTCAAATGGGCATCACTGGAGGAGGCCTTCACCCATTCTGGGGTTTCTGTAGATTAAATAAAAAAATGAAGTACCTAACTATAAATACTATGATATAATACATAGGATACACATAAAATTATACTAAGTAAGAGACAAATAAATAACATAGAATGAACTAAACAAAACTAACACATACATAGATTTTAAGGAATGTAAATTTACTGGAAATAAAAGGCTTTTTTATTTTTATTTTTTATTTTTTTATAATTAATCTCCCGGGTTTTGGGACATTACATTATTACTAGAGATCGGATAATCGGATGCGTATTAACCTGAAGTTGAGGTGTTGGCTAAGTATGGAGTGGGCTTTTGGATTGAAAGATCCCAGAATTCTGGTATCGGCAAATTTTGACTTCTAAGTATAGTTCAAGAGCTAGATTGAAGAGTTTACGATAAAATCTTTGATCTAGCTCTTGGTCTATACTTAAAAATTGAACTCATTATATTTTCTAAACTAAGACCCGACTAAATCTGTGACTTGGCGACTAATTTTGACTAATTAGCGACTAAATCTGGGAGAAAACAGATCTTCGCTAGGTGCCCTAGTTTTTGAGATATAAAGGTGGCCAAGCTGGGGAGACTCTCTACAGATCGGCCACCAATGACCCCTTATAACTTTTGAAGCAGTGACCGGCAAATTCTGATATTTGGCTACAAATTTCGACTAATTAACGACTAAATCTTTGTGTTATCAAAAGTAAAATCCCTGATGGTGGCCAAGCCAGTGTCAGCCACACTTATGTATCGAAAAAATCCCGGGATTCCGGAGCGACAATTTTTAAGTTCTGATTATAGAATCGAATGTATATTTACTTACGTTTAGGCTTTGGCTAATATGGAATGTACCTACTTTTGTATTGATCGTCAAAATGTCGGGATGCCGGAATTGATAAATTAAGTATTTTTTTACTACGAGTATTAGAGGATAACTTTTTATCAGTAAATTTTCACAGGGAATCTTCTACTCATGAACAACTTTCACTATGGCATCAACACGTAAATCACGAAAAATAAATCAGCTGGTCGAGTAGGTATTGAACTTTTGTATCAAACATCGTAATTTTTTTCGTGATTTCAGAGTTGGTCCCATAGTGAAAGCTGCTGAAACTGTAAATCCAAGATGGCGGCTGCGAATATTTTCAAATGTTTTATCATGGTTGTCGTTTTTATGGCTTTCGAGGGTGTTAAGGCCGATAGTGACAATAAAATGTAAATCCAAGATGGCGGCTGCGAATATTTTCTATCTTTTCTAATTTTTCGTTATGGGTGTCGTTTTCTTGGTTTTCGAGACTGTTAAAGCCGATAGTGACGCTAAAATGTAAATCCAAGATGGTGGATGCGAGTATTTTCTAATTTTTCTCAATGAGTGTCGTTTTCATGGTTTTCGGTGGTGTTAAAGCTGATAGTAACATTAAAATGTAAATCCAAGATGGCGGCTGCGAACATTATTAAATTTTTCGTCATGGGTGTCGTTTTCATGCTTTTCGAGGGTTTCAAAGGCGATTTACATTTTAACGCCACGTTAAAATGTAAATCCAAGACGGTGGCTGCAAAATTTTCAAACTTTTCGTCATGGGTGTCGTTTTCATGGTTTTTGAGGGTGTTATAGCCGATAGTGACGTTAAAATGTAAATCCAAGATGGCGGTTGCAAAAATTTTCAAGCTTTTTATCATGGGTGTCATTTTAATGGTTTTCGAGGGTGTTAAAGCCGATAATGACGTTAAAATGTAAATCCAAGATGGCGGCTGCGAAAATTTTCCGTCATGGTTTTAGAGTGTGCTAAAGCCGATAGAGGAGTCAAAATGCGTGACGCTTGGCTGATGCCTACTTAACTAACCCTGCGGCAGTGCAGCGTATCGCGTTACAACCTGAAAACACGTGTGATAGTAATTAAAAAACCATCAACATTTTTAAAGCAGGCGCTATCTTGCATTTACATTTTAGTGTCACTATCGGCTTTAACACCCTCGAAAATAATGAAAACGACACCCGTGACGAAAATTTTAAAAATGTTCGCAGCCGCCATCATGTATTTACATTTTAACATCACTATCGGCTTTAACAGCCCCCAAAACCATGAAAACGACACCTTTGACGAAAAATTAGAATATATTCGCATCCACCATCTTGGCTTTACATTTTAGTGTCACTATCGGCTTTAACACTCTCGAAAAGCATGAAAACGACACCTATGACGAAAAATTTGAAAATGTTCGCACCGGCCATCTTGGATTTATATTTTAATGTCACTATTGGCTTTAACACCCTCGAAAAGCATGAAAACGACACCCATGACGAAAAATTTAATAATGTTCGCAGCCGCCATCTTGGATTTACATTTTAATGTTACTATCAGCTTTAACACCACCGAAAACAATGAAAACGACACCCATAACGAAAAATTAGAAAATATTCGCATCCACCATCTTGGATTTACATTTTAGTATCACTATCGGCTTTAACACTATCGAAAACCAAAAAAACGACACCCATGACGAAAAATTAGAAAATATTCGCAGCCGCCATCTTGGATTTACATTTAGTGTCACTATCGGCCTTAACACCCTCGAAACCAATGAAAACGACACCCATGACGAAACATTTGAAAATATTCGCAGCCGCCATCTTGGATTTACAGTTTCAGCAGCTTTCATTATGGGACCAACTCTGAAATCACGAAAAAAATTACGATGTTTGATACAAAAGCTCAATACCTACTCGACCAGCTGATTTATTTTTCGTGATTTATGTGTTGATGCCATAGTGAAAGTTGTTCATAGTAGATGATCCCCTGTGAAAATTTAGTGATAAACAAGTTACCCAGTAATGGTAAAAAAAATACTTAATTTATCAATTCCGGAATCACGACATTTTGACGATCAATACATAAATATACATTCAATCCTATAATCAGAACTCTAAATCTGTGAATCCCGGAATCCGGGATTTTGACTATTTTTGACAATTGTTGATAATTACGCGCGGGCGAAGTCACGGTCACGGAATGGAACAGAAAAAATAACTGACTGTATTGGATCAGCGTCAATAATATCGGGACGAACAGACTGTTTTCAGAATGAAGACAGTATACGATAATATTACACTGTAATTCTGACAAGAGCTTTACCCAATTGAGTAGTTTAATTTTCTTAGTTTTTGAGATCATTTTGAACAGTCTGTTCGTTCCGATATTTTTGACGCTGACTGTACTCGTATTAGTCATTTGTGAGATGTGACTGTAATGAAATGATTTTGCGCCTCATTCAATAGAGGTAGGTACGCACGGCTACAGATCAAGCTATACATATCCAGTATAAGCTGATCTCGCATTGTATAAGATTACCTTACAATGAGAGGTCAGTGTAAACTGGACATGCATAGCTTGATGTGTAGCCGCGTGCACGTTTGCAGTGAGTGTGGGTCTGATTGTCACCGCGTCGCGCTGCTCGAATTGTCGTACTTACACCGCGCGCCACAATATCCAAATTGTATTTTATTTATTAAAAAAAAAGGCATAGCACGTACAAGTTGAAACTTTTGTATGGTAGCAGAGCTTATTATCACGAATATGTGGGCGCAAATTTATAAACTTAAATTCAATATTTCGCTAATTACAAAGTAAAAATACAATTACTTGTGAAGCATATTACTTAGCTGTTAGAACTTTTGTTGTAAGGTATAACTAATCCCTTTAAGTGTATAGGAAATGATTTGAAAAACTTAAATTTTTTATTGAATGAGTTAAAGGACATTTTCAGATTTCCATTGTTCCACAGTACCTATCTGTTAGCATTTTCAGTAATATATACTTTAGATAGTACTAATTAAGAAACAGTGTAGTATTTTAATTTAAATTTTATATTATTGTTATAACACGAAATAATAGGAAATACCTACTTAATACCTATAGCATAACTCTAAACTGTTAGCATTTTTGTACATAGCAATGAATTCACGAAAGTAATCCACTCCGCGAAAATAAAAAACTTTGGAATTATCGAAGGGCATATTCTTTTGTCTACTGGACTATATCTGTTCTACGCCTGCTCTGTGCCTGCGCCGCGTCTTTACCGTACGCCGCTTCTGTGTAATTCGCGCCTTAGAAGTTTGGTAGGCGTAGTTTTAGCTGACGGAGATAACGAGGCTATGAAATCTGCCTTCTTACAATCAAGGCCACACCTATCATACAACTCAAGTAGCGCAATTTGAAGCGGCATATAGTTGTAGCCAGAGTGCACCTCATGACAATTCCAATAAGCCCAAACACTGCTAGGATACATTGTTTTAATACTGAGTTCCAATTCCTACCTTCCGGCTTCTTCATCAGATCGGTTCGATGGTACCATTTTCATCAGAACCATTTATTTAAAGCTTCGTCATAGTCGCTTAACTATTTTAATCGAGATATCTTATAGCCACCCGTGAAATACTTATCATCGTTGAGGAGTTCCCGTGGCCATCTGTGGTCTTCTTCATCAGTTCCACTTCACCAGATGATAATTTCTGAATGCAAACGCTTGATTTGTAGATGAAAATACCAAAATCACTATATGTATGCCTATAATATTTGAGGAGTTCCCTCGATTCCGCATGGATCCTATTGTAAACTGGCAATGTTATTACATTTAGTTGACAACATTAATTTAATTATGTTTGTTTGCAACACTGTGCTGTTTCCGTTCTCTCCTAATCTCCTTGTCAAGCGTGTACGAACAAAAAGCAATTATACTTTTTGTGAAGAATTTATCAGCATCTTTTATTTAATCGCAACAGATCCCATCATCAGAACCAGATTTTGATAAAAATGGGACCAATCTGAAAGTATACCCTTTCAAATAAAACAAGAATTTTCCGAATCGGTTCATAAATGACGGAGTATACTGAGGTAACAAACATAGGTACAAAAAAAAATACAACCAAATTGAGAACCTCCTCCTTTTTTTTAAATTCGGTTAAAAATACTGGTATTCAGCTGCATCCGGATACTGGAAGCCAACCCCAACAAAGTTGAGAGAAGGCTATTTGAAAATCGAAATAGCTACGTTAAAGTTCAAATAATAACTCAAATCGTTTAATTACATTTTGACACGAATACATCAGGAGAATAGCATGTTTTGATATATTAGGTGTTATTTAAAATTAAATTGGTAATGAAATGGCTTCACTAGGTAGTAATATATTTTTGGATCATCTCACGGTAATAGGTATTTCGAAACCGCCAAGTTGATTTAACGATGTTTGAAAATATACGCTGCAGAAATGTTACCGTTTAAGGCGGCGATAACCCGTTTGATAATGATTTTAAACTGAAGATCACATCATGATTTTGAAAAAAAAAAATGTTAAATTAAGTATAGCATTTTCCCAAAACCATATATGCGAATATTTTAGATTATGTTTTAGAGTATAATTTGTAATAATTATATTCTAACGTTAGTCTAACGCGGATATAAAACTGAGAATCCCGCAAAAACGCGTATTTTTTTTATAAATCCATTTTTAAGATAATTTAATTATTTATCTTTTAGTATACGTGTTTTAATATAATACTTTTTATTTTATGTACTTTTAATAATTAATAATGCGTCTAATTTGGGACAGCGGACTACAATGGTGCTGGTTTTCCCAAAGGCAACAAATAGTTTTTTTTTTCGAGCTTGGTTTTCGAGCTGCACATGGCGCAAAACTCCGTCAAGTAGGTGGCATTGCCCGGTTCTGAGGGTTTATAAACGGAGTCATTCGATAGTAATTATTACCTAATTATTGGTTCGATATCGTGTTTCTGAACTCTTGATCGTTAAGATAGAATTTGGCTAAAAAGTAGAGTGACCTAGCTACCATCGAGGATTTATCTGATCCGGTTCAAAAACCGAACATAAGGAAGGAATTTTGTCGAATCAATAGCTATTAAGAGTTTGAACTGCTTTTAGGAATTCCTTAGAAACCGGTCAAAAGTGAACATACTTATTCGAGCAACGCTAAAACGTCTGTAATTTTTAACCGTCAATCAATCAATCTGCCTAGCCTTTTCCCAACTATGTTGGGGTCGGCTTCCAGTCTAACCGGATGCAGCTGAATACCAGTATTTTACATGGAGCGACTGCCTATCTGACCTCCACAACCCAGTAACTGGGTAATACGATACCCCTTGGTAAGACTGGTTGTCAGACTTTCGGGCTTCTGACGACCCGTAACGACTGTCAAAGATCCACGAATGACAGCCGGGACCAACGGCTTAACGTGCTTTCCGAGGCACGGAGGAGTCTCGGTGTGTAAACATGGTCACCCATCCACTGACCAACCCCGGCAAGCGTAGCTTAACCTGATGGATCGACCCGTGCGGCAGTTATTACTTAGCCACGAGCTCCTGTAATTTTTAACCGTATGTTTTTTAAATGAAGAGTTAGTTTCAGAGGAAGATTAAAATACATCGATGAAGTAAATCTAAACAACCTATTCCAAGGACATGTTCGGTAGGATCACGTCCGGAATCACTCTCATTTAGATTTTATCGCCGGTCTAATGAATTAGTGGTGTTTTAACTTTGCATATACTCGTATTCATTAAAAACTATTTTATATAATAACTAGCTCTCTAACATTATAAAGGGAACCTCTGTGCAAAATTTCAGTGTTCTAGGTCCAAGGGTTTGGGCTGGGCGTTGATGAGTCAGTCATCAGTCAGTCAGTCAGTACTTCTCTTTTTATTTATTTATATAGATCATGTTGGTAATGTGGATAGGTTAGGTTAGATTAAATTGATAACAGCCACACGGGTCAATCGATTACCGTTACACACCAAGACACTCCGTGCCTCGGAAAGCACGTTAAGCCGTTGGTCCCGGCTGTCATTCGTAGATCTTTGACAATCGTTACGGGTAGTCAGAAGCCCAAAAGTCTGACAACCAGTCCAACCAAGAGGTATCGTGTTACCCAGTAACTGGGCTGTGGAGGTCAGATGGCACTTTCTTCATGTAAAATATTAGGGTTCAACTACCCTTCTCAACAGTCGATACAGCCTTTGAGTTAAGTATATCACGAATATATAATAATATTGGAGGTTCTAGTTTTTGTTCTTTTTTTCATGAAATAGTCATTCAATGTTTAATTTATTTAGAATTAAAATAATATTTACGTAAATAATAACTTATACCTGATACCTACAATTAATTAATAAAAATAACAAAATGATATCTTAGCTTAACTAAAACTATTCACATCGAATCTTCGTCAAAAAAAAAAATCTTCGTCTTGTCTCTCTGATTGAATAGCTACCGCACAAGTACCTACATGTTGTAAAAACATCTGTATAAGTATGAAAGCTCCATCAATTTATTTCTGTCCGTAGACGTACCGAGTGGGTGTTCTATTTTCATTGCATAACATACAAATGTATGGCGAATCTCTAATACATGACCTTGTCCGTTCGTCCGTCTGTTTACGTTACACAACGTTGAACGTATACTAATAAATCTTGTTGTTTCGATATTTTAGAATCTTAAACTAGATTTAGCTTCTGCAAGTGCATCATGTAGTCATCTGATTGGGTAATCAAAATTGCCACATAATACAGAGAAAAAACATTAATGTGAAAGTAAATAAAAACGACGGTATAAACGAGTGTCGGCAGGGTACCTAAGGTTGGTACTTCTCGAATTAATTTTGTTTTGCGGGCCGATTTTTCAATCGTCAGATAACATAATTGTCGAATAAATTATGGCGGTTTGACATATATTTTCTGTACAAAAGCTGGGAAACCGACATTTTTATATTTTTTCCAGTTCAGAAGATTGAAAAATTGGCCCTATATATATCAGTTAATAAGTTGAAAATTATGTCTGATTTTGTCTTTCATAGATAGGCTTTATAAGAACCTAAATTTAGAAAAAAAATAAACACAGACTTAGATCAACATAAAGAAAAAAGCCCTAAAATATTTCCAATAAATACATCTACAATTTTTTGAAATAGTGTTATTTGTTGTTGTATTGTAATGAAATCCTTAGATACCCTAAAAATAACTTGCCAACATAACTCATCTACAAGTAGATATAAAACTTGATTGAGATCGGATGTATCCCATTAGAGTATAACAAGTTTCATATATTTTGCGTAACTTGTGAAGAAATGTGGCTCAAATGACTTCTCGTTGGCAACAAAGTACCGACAGCATATTGGTACGAGAGAATATCGTAATCTCTAATTCGTAAATAATTATCTTCGGCAGACATAATTTGTGTCATTATTTTAAATTGTTATATGGAAAATTAGATAGAAATTACATTCAAATGTACGATTATTTTCTTAGGACTATTGCAATAAAAATACAGTACGTTATTGTATGTGTGCATTCTGCGCTTTTACAATTTTTAATGTGACGAAATTATCGTGGACTTCCACGAGCCTAAACTAACTCAAATGGCTTAGCATGATCCTCCGTTGTCGAAAACACTACAGCATTAATTTTAAAATAAATATATGGTAAAATTGAGGATTAATGTTAAGTACTTTTTTGACGAAAACACGATTCCATAAAATTTTCTCCATAGAAAAAAATCCAAATCTACCTCTAAACCGAACAATAAGCCGCTGCTATTCACAAAATACTTCAAATTAGGTCATGAAACTTTGCATACTAACTGAACTAACTATAAAACAGGTCTTAGGTTTTTTATTTTTTTAAAATTGCCATTATTTTCACCGTACCAACAATCCGTACAACCGTACAATTACCTAAACTATCGGCGCCCAGCACCGCACTCAGTCTCCCTCTCACTCAGTCCGCGAGCAGTATCGTGCGAACGAGATAAAAAGCTGAGGTAATATGGTCTCTTAACAGAGGAAGGTAAAATTTATGGAAATATTTATGAAGACGCTTATAATTTCTATCCATCTAAACTTTTCTCATTCAAAACTCTCGACAGAGTATTTCTCTGATACTGGCCACTGGACTTGGGTTTGGGTGGCATATTATGATCATCAGAACTGTAACAAAGATGAACCTTTGATTGATTCACCCTATCAGTTTGCGGAGGGCTGTCCCTTACACCCTGTAGATAGGGGGGCTCAGAATGATGTACTGAATACGTGGTAACCGTTTGCGCGTCGATGTCCCTTCCACACTGTATTATAGGTATACTGGATGACTTTTTTTACCGTCTCGAAAAAAATTGGGTATATTAGTTGAACAGAATAGAAGCCTATGGCATACCTAACTTTTTTTTTAGTTAGGTATATCGAGGGGCTCGTGTGGATGGGTGACCATCCATTACATTACATAGACCTCCGTGCTTCCGGAAGAACATTAAGCCGTTGGTCCCGGCTGTCTTCGTACATACGGCTACACATTTACACTGACCTCTCATTGTAAGGAATGACCTCTCATTATAAACAATGCGAGATCAGCTTATACTGGAAATGTATAGGTTGACCTTTGACTGTCGTTACGGGAAGTCAGACGCCCATTGCAAAAGTCTAACAACCAGTCTTACCAAGGGTTATAAATATAATTTTCATCGAAGCTGTTGAAGCTAAAGTTAGAGTATTTTTGAAGCTGATAATTGAAAAGATCCATGTACCTATAGGTACTCCATGAATTTTTTATTTGATAAAATTTAGTATGTGCAAGGTTTCCCAATGTACATGTATGTGTGGTTTACTCACAGTATCAAGTCTTCCAACAGAATTGCCAATAGTGCTTCTTAAAGTTATGTTTAACAGTAAGCTGACAACACAAAGGTCACCATAATGGATGGGTTTCCAGCAGCTGTCTTCAAATGTCAGGATAACACGTTTTCCACAGTTCACTTGTTTTGTCTCGATCAACTTTCGCGGGATCAAAAGTCGCAGCTAATTATGTATGTTGCATTATGGTGTTTGAGCGTTTTGTTTTGACAAATATGGTACTGAAGCTAGTTAGTTTCATATATTTTTTTTTTTTGACAGAATGTAGTAACTTGATCTACTGCTGTCTGTACGGACAGTAACAGAAGTTGATTAGTTTTATAAATCTTAAATATTGAGCAAGACTATAATAAGAAATATAATTTTAGATAAGTAAAATTTGTCAATAACGGTACCGAAGTGAAAATTTTTACGTCGGTACCGTTATTGAGAAACTGTACCTATCTAAAATTATATTTATAGTTCAGAGTATTATTATTCACATCTATCAACAATTCGGCCTAAAAACATTTTAAGAATGCAAAGCATTTTATTTAATAAACACACTTTTGTGTAAAAAAGCGTCCTTAAAATTCCGGTATTTTACTTTTCAGCAAAAAATCGTAGTTCAATTCTTAAAATATAAATTAAGTTTTCCTACACAACTCAAAATGTTCTCAGCTTGTGCCTTCGGGAACTTCGCGCGTTTACATTAGAATAGGTATTCATAGCTAAGACAGGACAACGTCTGTCAGGTCAGCTAGTCCTAAAATAGATTTAATTAATTATGAGTGTACCTACCTGTACAGTGTAGGTACATTAGCTATTTTCACGTTAGACAAAGAAATATCATAATCTAATGAATAAACCAATGTATGCAAATTACTGTGGGAATCCATTTCTTCAGTTACAATTAACAATAACTAAAAATTTACATAAGAAGTGTTCATCTCAGCTCTTCAGAAGACATTACAAGGATCGTTGAACACACTTGTTTCTTAAAAACCGCTATTAATCGTATATTCACTGTAGACGTATGAATCGGTAGCATTCATTCTTCGTTTCGCGACTACACAAAGTTGACTGAAATTGTAATGATTACATCGACTGTTGCCATTGCAAGCTAAGAAAAACTTTCTAGTATGAGAAGCAATGTATGTTGCATGGAAGTTTCAGTCGCTGGGAGATCGCGATACGATTGTCAACCTGCATTGACCGATGCGCGGGGGAACGAACGCGCCCGACTCCATTCGCAGCAGTTCGCAGTCATCGTCTCGGACGGAGCGAAGCTACTCGCCCGTTCCCGCACAGTTTTCAAATTTCGAACTACGATTCGAAAAAGAACGCGTGCGGACTTTTTCTCCGAGAAAGTGACTCGTGAAATAAAAATTCAATAAAACCGGTGTTGCATCAATAAAAATTCGAAAGTTGAAAGGATATTTTTTGGTCAAAGTTTTGTGTTGAGTTACGTCGTCTCCCTTACGGTGAGTGTTTTTTTTAAATTAATAAGCTAAGAAGATTTTTAATTTTAATTAAAAATTAATAAGTAGCTAATTATCACGTGATAGCGTGCGTTTGTGACGATACAAGAAGAGATTCGTTTTCTTTTGCTTGTGAAGTTACAATGACATTTAAAATTACAAATCTTGAGTGAATAACTGCGCTGACGTGAAGCTTACGTCCACGTATAATTAACAATAATCACGTAAACTACGAAAATTCTCTACATAGTATCAGTTACAGGCGAAAGAACATTATCGTTGCCAATGGCAATAATACCCGGAAAACGCAAGTTTTCGCGCATTGAAAATGAAAAGCGGTCTCACTAACTTTTATTATATTACTTATTCGGAAAAATCTTTAACGTTTTTAGAAGATAGGTAAATGACATAACAGAACTCAGAAATTACTTTTTTTACGTCTGAACGGAGCTTTTTGTTGACATAATCAATTAGATTTATTTTCAGTATTATTTTTTACTTCCCTCTAAACAGTCTTTAGACGCATAACTCCTATTCTTTACAAGGAAAATTAACGAAGAAAACCTACATAATAATATAAACTTTTTATCTATGAAAACTCTTGCGCACAAACGATCTTAGCAAAAGACATCAACGAACGCCACACATTTTATCTATCTTACATAATTAGAAGAAAAATTACGTAAAAAAGCTGCATTACCTAGAACAACAGGTGCACTGTCCGCATATTTCAATTATACAGTAACGCTTATATATTATGTTTGTAAAACTCGTCAGTTACTAACTTCATACATATTTTATGTTACGTAATGATTTAGATTACAAAAGGTAGTCGAACGGTTTCTAACAGTAAGTCTTAGAAGTTTGTATTTACTGCTTAATACAAACTTCTAAGAGCATAACCTACAAACAATCAGATGAAATTGTTTTTATTGTTTTAAGTGACATATAAGCAACGTGCAACAAAAAACAAACAAAATCCATACTAATATTATAAATTCGAAAGTAACTCTGTCTGTCTGTCTGTCTGTCTGTCTGTCTGTCTGTCTGTCTGTCTGTCTGTCTGTCTGTCTGTTACCTTTTCACGCCTAAACCACTGAACGGATTTCGATAAAATTTGGCAAGGCTATAGATGGTATCCTGGGGACGGACATAGGCTACTTTTTTTTTCAAAAATAATCCTACAGGGGGTGATATAGGGGATGAAAGTTTGTATGGGAAACTCAGTATTTCTTAAGTTAGGGATGTGAAAATTAAAATGTATGCTTTTGATAAGAAATAAAGAAATATGCGGTACAGCGTTTTTGAAAAATCATCCCCTAAGGGGGTAAAATAGGGGTTGATTTGAAAATTTACAAAACTGCATGGATTTCGACAAAATTTGGCAAGGCTTTATAAAGCATCCAGGGGAAGGCCATAGGATACAATTTTTTTCAAAAATAATACTACAGGGAGTGATATAGGGGATGAAAGTTTGTAAGGGAAACCCAGTATTTCTTAAGTTAGGGATAACAAATTTATGCTATTGGTAGGAAATTAAGACATATGCGGTTCAGCGTTTTTGAAAAATCATCCCCTAAGGGGGTAAAATAGGGGTTGATTTTAAAATTTACAAAACTGCACGGATTTCGGTAAAATTTGGCAAGGCTTTATATAGCATCCTGGGGAAGGACCCGAAGGACACAGGCTACTTTTGGTCTTAAAAAATAATCCTACAGGGGGTGATATAGGGGATGAAAGTTTGTATGGGAAACTCAGTATTTCTTAAGTTAGGGATAAAAAATGTATGCTATTGATAGGAAATTAAGAAATATGCGATTCAGCATTTTTGAAAAATCATCCCCTAAGGGGTAAAATAGGGGTTCATTTTAAAATTTACAAAACTGCACGGATTTCGGTAAAATTTGGCAAGGCTTTATATAGCATCCTGGGGAAGGACCCGAAGGACACAGGCTACTTTTGGTCTTAAAAAATAATCCTACAGGGGGTGATATAGGGGATGAAAGTTTGTATGGGAAACTCAGTATTTCTTAAGTTAGGGATGTTAAAATTAAAATGTATGCTTTTGATAGGAAATAAAGAAATATGCGGTTCAGCGTTTTTGAAAAATCATCCCCTAAGGCGGTAAAATCGGGGTTGATTTTAAAATTTACAAAACTGCACGGATTTCGACAAAATTTGGCAAGGCTTTATATAGCATCCAGGGAAAGGACATAGGATACTTTCAAAAACAATACTACAGGGGGTGATATAGGGGATGAAAGTTTGTAAGGAAACCCAGTATTTCTTAAGTTAGGGATAAAAAATGTATGCTATTGATAGGAAATTAAGAAATATGCGATTCAGCATTTTTGAAAAATCATCCCCTAAGGGGTAAAATAGGGGTTGATTTTAAAATTTACAAAACTGCACAGATTTCGACAAAATTTGGCAAGGCTTTATATAGCATCCTGGGAAAGGACATAGGATACTTTCAAAAACAATACTACAGGGGGTGATATAGGGGATGAAAGTTTGTAAGGAAACCCAGTATTTCTTAAGTTAGGGATAAAAAATGTATGCTATTGATAGGAAATTAAGAAATATGCGATTCAGCATTTTTGAAAAATCATCCCCTAAGGGGTAAAATAGGGGTTGATTTTAAAATTTACAAAACTGCACGGATTTCGGTAAAATTTGGCAAGGCTTTATATAGCATCCTGGGGAAGGACCCGAAGGACACAGGCTACTTTTGGTCTTAAAAAATAATCCTACAGGGGGTGATATAGGGGATGAAAGTTTGTATGGGAAACTCAGTATTTCTTAAGTTAGGGATGTTAAAATTAAAATGTATGCTTTTGATAGGAAATAAAGAAATATGCGGTTCAGCGTTTTTGAAAAATCATCCCCTAAGGCGGTAAAATCGGGGTTGATTTTAAAATTTACAAAACTGCACGGATTTCGACAAAATTTGGCAAGGCTTTATATAGCATCCAGGGAAAGGACATAGGATACTTTCAAAAACAATACTACAGGGGGTGATATAGGGGATGAAAGTTTGTAAGGAAACCCAGTATTTCTTAAGTTAGGGATAAAAAATGTATGCTATTGATAGGAAATTAAGAAATATGCGATTCAGCATTTTTGAAAAATCATCCCCTAAGGGGTAAAATAGGGGTTGATTTTAAAATTTACAAAACTGCACGGATTTCGATAAAATTTGGCAAGGCATTATATAACATCCTGGGGAAGGACACAGGCTACTTTTGGTCTTAAAAAAAATCTTACAGGGGGTGATATAGGGGATGAAAGTTTGTATGGGAAACTCAGTATTTCTTAAGTTACGGATGTGAAAATTAAAATGTATGCTTTTGATAGGAAATAAAGAAATATGCGGTTCAGCGTTTTTGAAAAATCATCCCTAAGGGGGTAAAATCGGGGATGATTTTAAAATTTACAAAACTGCACGGATTTCGACAAAATTTGGCAAGGATTTATATAGCATCCTGGGAAAGGACATAGGATACTATTTTTTTCAAAAATAATACTACAGGGGGTGATATAGGGGATGAAAGTTTGTAAGGGAAACCCAGTATTTCTTAAGTTAGGGATAACAAAATGCTATTGGTAAGAAGTTAAAAAATATGCGGGTCAGCGTTTTTTAAAAATCATCCCCTAAGTGGGTAAAGCAGGGGTTGATTTTAAAATTTACAAAACTGAACGGATTTCGATAAAATTTGGCAAGGCTATAGATAGCATCCTGGGAAAGGACATGGGCTACTTTTTGTCTTAAAACATAATCCTACAAGGGGTGATAAAAGGGATGAAAGTTTGTATGGGAAACCCAGCATTTCTTAAGTTAGGGATATGCCCTATGTTTTCCACATGAACGTTCCCATGGGATATTTTCCGACATCCACGCGGGCGAAGCCGCGGGCAAAAGCTAGTTATTTATATTTATCGTTTTTCTGATTATCTTTTTATTTTTTAAATGTGTAAAAAGTCGTATAAGAAAAAAGAAAAGTCCTACTGACTGGCTCATCAACGCCCAGCCCAAAACCTTGAATACATTTGAACCTAGACAGCTGAAATTTTGCACAGAGGTTCCTTTTATAAAATAGACAAGGACTAGGGAAGGATTTTCCGGTCGTACGTACGGTAGGTATGGGCGAAGCCGCGGACAAAAGCTAGGTAAAAAAGAAATCCCGCTAACAATACTAATGCAAGTTTATAATGAAGCATTTTATCTCCAATGGGAATGCAATTAATTGCATAGGGAGTGTCGAAATGTTTTAATACTTAGTTTTGTAAGAGCAGGAATCAAATGAATGGCAGGATTATGATGAAAGATCTCCGAGATTAACAGCGTCTTAAAGAGCATAGGTTATAAATGCGATTAGTTTAGACTGAATTAGCCAATGAGCAGAGGCCCATGTAGAATAAGAGAATATAATATTACCTATCTCTTTGTTATGTACCTGCACCAAATAAAATATTATTATAAAAATCCTAGTTAATATACTTAGTGTTAATAATGTCAATTAAACAACATTTAATGAGTATGCGAATAAACTTCCGTTTGCAATATTGTCGGTTTCTACATCTTTATCTAGATCTACACCATTTGAAAATATATGTAATATATTTTATAATTTAACTGCCTTTTATACAAATGTGCAAAATGCTTGCGTTTGTAAATTATTATTCCTTTCCAAGTCAATAAAAATGTTAGTAAGTATTAGTAACCTAATAATCACATTTATATATGACGGAAATGAACTTTAAAAATACATAAATCTGAAATAATTTATCTTGATAATTATACAATAGGTAAAAACTCTGTAATCATTTTTAAATCCGGTTCAACCAAAAATTAAAACGCGAAAATGGTTACAAAAACCTGTAATAACCCAAACAACGTCGTAAGTGAATTTTTTTGCTCAACATGCGTAATTTTATTATCAAAATTGCATCATGGTCCCACAGTTAACTAGTTCACAGGAAAAACTACAAGTGTATGAAAAAACTATTGTTACGTACTTGTGGTGATGAATTATCGTTTTCTTTGAACACAATTATTTTTCTATGAGTTGTTAATGGCATCCGTGAATAATAAATGTATAACGTTCTGACAAAATAATTTGCCTCATTCAGTGATGGACATTGACAGAACTGTATTTTTTTACAATAATGACAAAATAAAAACTTTTTTACAAAAACAAAAACCGACTTCCAAAAAAAACACTACAAAGTGAAAAATAACTTTAATTTCGGAAGTCGGTGTCTTTGGATCTGTATTTTAGTTTTTTGACACCGACTTCCGAAATTAAAGTTATTTTTCACTTTGTAGTGTTTTTTTTGGAAGTCGGTTTTTGTTTTTGTAAAAAAGTTTTTATTTTTCACTTTTTAGTGGTTCAGTTTGTAATTTATCTAAGTTACAATAACCCAATATCAGCTGCTCATCACGTTTTACAAAATGTTGCTTTTCCCGATGCAGGGCCGTTAATTGTTGAGGAGTTCTCCTAGTAAGAACCAGGAGAAATGGAGCTCATGGTGAAGTCACCATTACCATTATTTTGACGAGCATAAACCATATTAAAGTAATCGAATCGCAACCTGTTATATACTTAGATATAATTGAGTGTTTCCGATGGGCCTCTGTGGTCTTCATCATCAGTTCCAGCTCACCGAATGGTACTTTCCGAGAGCAAATGCACGAGTTACTATAAAAAATACTAAAATCGATATAGGTGTGCCCATAAAATTTGAGGGTTTCCCTCGATTTCCATGGGATCCCATCATCAGATCCTGACTTGATGATCATGGGACCACTTGGGACGTATACCCTTTCGAACAAAAAAAGAAAAAACCAAATCGGTCTAGCCATTTTCGAGTAATCGGGGAACATACATAAAAAAAAAAAAAAAAAAAAAAAAAAAAAAAATAAAAAAAAAAAAAAAAGGTTCCGACGAATTGAGAACCTCCTCCTTTTGGAAGTCGGTTAATAACCACTCAAAAAAAACTTTTGTAATAAATACATTACAGACCGATCTAACCTTATTATTATTGACTTATCTAACCTTATTACTAAGCGTTATTATTATTTCTTATTTCTGTAAGAATTTTTAGGAATCAAAGTCAGAGTTAAAGTTTGCTATAGCTGTGTGCGTCTTTTTTTCAAGAATTTATACTCTTCTGCTTCTTCTACATATATACACATATACACACACACACACACACACACACACACATATATATATACATATTTCAACATTTATATCTGTAATTTTTATGGTGTGCATAATAAAGAGTATTCTATCTATCTATCTTCTTTTAAAAGTTATCCAACGTAGGTTGTGATAGATAATTTTACAATTTAGCTTCGTCGTAAGAAAAGATGCAATCTTGAATTCCTCTTTATATAGAGTGATGATGCTTTAATAACTTTATTGCTACATTGTTACACTATTTAAACAAATCCATTCCTGGGAAAAACCTCATTCGTTATTTTCAAATTCAATTTAAAAAATAAAAGTAACGGTCTTTTCAGATTAAAAAAATGAATTATGCATAAAATGCAGTAGTACCGTTTTGAAATAGCAACAGAGTGAAACTACAAGTTCAAAGATCGTCATAAATTGTCGGTTCACGGTTTCGTTTTATTTTGATAGCAGACATAAATATGTCTTTATCTTTTTATAACTAACAGTGATATAGGTGCATGTTGACCTTTTATTGTAAAACGCAAAAAAATTAATGCCCATAGAATAAGCGATCAGTACCCACTATCCTCTAATTGATTTGCATTTGTAATTTTTTAAATTAATATTTGAATTCAACACGATATCAATTGGATTTTCAATTGTGTTTTGTGTATTAATATGTAGGTAGGTATTATGTACTTTGTTGCATTAATATCAAAATATATAATACTATACTAATATTATAAAGAGGTAAAATTTGTATGTAAGTTTGTAAGTTTGTATGTAGGGGGTAATCTCCGGAACTGATGATCCAATTCTAAAAATTTTTTCACTGGTAGAAAGCTACATTATTCCTGAGTGCTATAGGCTATAAATTATATTTATATCATGCATATTAGCCGAGCTATCACAATTTTTGTCTAACAAGTCGGAAAGAAAGAATTCTTTAAACAGACTTTTTTGCATGCGCTGCCTAAACGGTTGTTTAAAATTGAGAACAATGTATGGCAGTCTGGTCCGTCTTAAATAATTCTACAAAAAAGTCCGCGACACCATATTTCTATCTTTTATATTTTATCTTTTATACATCTTTTATTGCTTTAAAAAAGTATTTTTTAGACATACTTAAGTTTGGATGATTATTTAAACAACAAAACATTAATCCTTATCAAAATAAGTTATTTTATGATCACAAGGACATCATGGAGATAAAATTTGGCCTTTACAGTATGGCAATTGGTCATACAGTTTCGGAGATAATATAAAATTACTAAAACGCAAAATAACTTTAATTCATACCGGTCGCTCTTGAGCAAACATGTTTAGTGCGGACGTTTTATCAATTTACCCATAGACGGCGTTGTGCAAATAAGTAATTTTTCTGAATTGCGAGATTTATTATTTCAATAATGTCGGTGGAATACAGCGGAAGAGTTTGTTTTTTTGTTAGTTTGTTTGAACGCGGATTTGAAAAAAATCTTTTTGCATTTTATATTCCAGTTCTTGAGGAGGGCTATAGGCTATTTAACATCACGCTAGGGCCCTTAGGAGCCGAATGCGAAGTAATAGCGCGGGCAGGCGATGCGGATGGATATGGGCTATTTAACATCACGCTAAGGCCCTTAGGAGCCGAGCGCGAAGTAATAGCGCGGGCAGGCGATGCGGAAGGATATAGGCTAATTAACATCACGCTAGGGCCCTTAGGAGCCGATCGCAAAGTAATAGCGCGGGCAAGCGATGCGGAAGGATATAGGCTATTTAACATCACGCTAGGGCCCTTAGGAGCCGAGCGCGAAGTAATAGCGCGGGCAGGCGATGCGGAAGGATATAGGCTATTTAACATCACGCTAGGGCCCTTATGATCCGAGCGCAAAGTAATAGCGCGGGCAGGCGATGCGGAAGGATATAGGCTATTTAACATCACGCTAGGGCCCTTACAAGCCGATCGCGAAGTAATAGCGCGGGCAGGCGATGCGGAAGGATATAGTCTATTTAACATCACGCTAGGGCCCTTAGGAACCGATCGCGAAGTAATAGCGCGGGCAGGCGATGCGGAAGGATATAGGCCATTTAACATCACGCTAGGGCCCTTAGGAGCTGAGCGCGAAGTAATAGCGCGGGCAGGCGATGCGGAAGGATATAGTCTATTTAACATCACGCTAGGGCCCTTAGGAGCCGATCGCGAAGTAATAGCGCGGGTAAGCGATGCTGAAGGATATAGTCTATTTAATATCACGCTAGGGCCCTTAGGAGCCGATCGCGAAGTAATAGCGCGGGCAGGCGATGCGGAAGGATATAGTCTATTTAACATCACGCTAGGGCCCTTAGGAACCGATCGCGAAGTAATAGCGCGGGCAGGCGATGCGGAAGGATATAGGCTATTTAACATCACACTAGGGACCTTAGGAGCCGAGCAAAAAGAAAAAATGTCAGCAAGGATGCTATTAAGCGCAAACGAAGTAATAGCGCGGGCAGGCTTTGCGATGCGATGCGTCGGGGTTGGTGGGGGGACAAGAAATTTCACGCGGACGAAGTCGCGGGCAGAAGCTAGTACGTAATAATTTTAATACTCTCGATCTGCATTTCAAAAGCAGTAGTATTATACGCGGAAGTATTCTTTTAAAGCAAGTCTCAACGCTATGCCAATGTAAGAATTTATAAAGAATGTCGATGAGTTAGTAAGTGGGTGGCCCATCTGAAGTGACACAAATGCACCAAGCCTGATAAATAGCTCAAGATATCACTTTAAATCTCAATAATCTATGCACGTTCACAGGCATTAGTACCTATTACCTATATGACTAAGTACAAAACTTCGGCCTACGGAATCTTAGCCAAGCGACAACGCACACATGACACATTTTAATTATTCTTATCCGCATAAGGCAATTAATTTTCATAAACAAGCCATCGACATTGTTGATTTACAATTTATTAATGTTAAGTATTCATTGATGTGCTAATGTGGTCCAAAGAATTCTTCACGCGACCGTACCATGCAACTTTACTTGTAAACACTGACCACGTAAAATGCGTATTGTTTGTGAACCAACGGTGAGTCAGCTCGCGAAGTTTGGAGGGTGGTCCATTATTATGCGTAAATGTACAGCGAACAATATTTTCGAGTGCGGTGGTAAATATTTTATGTGTAAACTTTCTAAAGGAGTTACGGAAGCGGACGCGTGGAATGGTCGCGTATCGTAATGTATGAATCGAAGTGTGTAGCGAATGTTGGCGATAACCGGTATTGGTGCATCTATGTGATGAGAAACTAGTTAAAAGTTTATTTTGAGGCATGTACCTATTAACAAATCTACGTTTTCAAGACCTCACTCTGGAAGATCTGTTTAAATGTCATCAGATTTTCAATAATTTGAATAAAAAAATTAAAGACATTAAAAACTCTCAAGTAAGAGGCGATTTGTTAGTTTATATGTCACCGTACTTCGTTAGTTTATAATCTATCTCGTGAAATGTAAATTGTCGATAAATTGTAACTGTAGGTATCATAATCTATCCATGTCAAACCGTGAAATTGTAAACGAATCCTGCACTTACTGACAGGGTTCACAATCTGTCCGATTTTAAAAATACACATTTAATTGTTTAAGATCAAGTATTGGTTCGAATTGACACATTTTTTTAGTGTTGGACATTTATCGAGGAAGGCTAGGTATATAACATTACGCTACACCCAATAGGAGCGGAGCATCAATGAAAAGTGTTTCAAAAACTGGGAAAATTTATTCCTTTTGAGAGCTTCCGTTGCGTGCGCTGCGTAAACGGTTAAAGTTACGCAACAATCATGTATGACGGAATTGTTCCTCTTAAAAAGTTCAACTACATCCGACTTTACACGTGCCTACATGCATTCCGAGACAGTTTGGGTATATTCAAAATAATCACGTGATTAACATCCATAGTCACTCATTCACGAAAGGTGTTATATGAAATAGTGTTCATGGTCATTTACGGTGTAACTCACGCGCGTTTTATGCATTTATTCGATATCTCACATTCACCATTGAATTGTTATTGGCTCATGACCTGCCGTGTGATTCTGTAAAACTCATTGTAAACTTTGAATCAATCCGCTGTGAGTTTCTTGATTGGCATTCTAAATTCAAAGTATCACATCAAAAACAAGTGAGCAGAAGTGATGCGAAGTGAGAGTGAATAGCGAGTTGTTGTTTGAATTTTACAGAATCGACGTACTGGCATTAAGCTCGCCCCCTATGTCCCAAATTGGCAAAATGTGGGTGTACTTTATAGGAAAAGTTTTCAAGCAGTGCGCATCACAGGGTGTTCCACCCATGAATATGAACAATTTTCACTATGGGTCCCATTTTAGTCGAGTAGGTACCGTAAGGTTGGGTTACTTTGACTCTTCAGGTATAACTTAGGCTCAAAACGAGACAACTGAGGGCCAATTCTCGTACCTAAAAAAGTTCAAATTCTAGTCGCAATCTCATGCCAGCGACAATCAACTGTCAAAAATGTAGGTAAACGATTTTTGACATATTGAGACTGAGAAGAGATTGCGAACATTGTTAAAAATACGGGAATTGCCCTTCTGTTTAAACTGCCCGAAGTGTCGCGACCATAGAACCGAACGTCGAGAACATATTCATCGGTAACTATAGACGGCGTTAAAGACGCATATTTGCGGAGCTTTGTGTGGATTTAATGACAGTAAACATCTATCTCGATTTGGGCCAAAGTTATGCCCTAGAGTCAAAGTAACCTTTGACTCTAGGACCTTACGGTATGGTACTTTTGTATGAATCAGCTGATTTTTTTTTCGTGATTTCAGAGTTGTTCCAACGGTGAATTTTGTTCATATTCATGGGCAAAAGACTCTGTGAAAATTTGTGCACTGCTTAAAAACTTTCCATGTATAGATTCACCTCTGTTTACACCTTCTTCTTCCAACTTCAAAATACTTGAGAAGAAGCCTACTACTGAGAGTAAGAATTAGTAAGAGCCCTTTTATGAATTAATGAGATATCCAAGTACAAGGTCGTGAGAACTTATTACCCGTCTCCAAATTGTAGGCTTAGTAGGCTAAAGAAATATTTGTATTGTAGGTTACCGGGTTCTCAATCTTGGCCCACCCAAAATGTTGTCTGTGACCCGTCACGTTTGAGATGTAGTTTGGTAGAACGTGGTTTGTGCTTGAGAGTTATTTTATAGTTTGTATGTAAACTGTGGTAATTCAGTTCAAAGGTGGCCAGGAAACGTGATATTCAGCAAATCATTAATTTGTATAATAATCTTTAGTCTCTAATCTTAGTAAGATATACTTATTTACAAAGGTGTCCAATGTATATACATAATAGCCATTGTGCGCTTTTTTATTTTTTAAAGTTACGATATTTTCGTGGACGTTCTCGTGCTGGTCATGGCATCACGATAACACAGGGGAGTAAAATGTATGGAAACATTTATGTAATATGTGAAGATGTTTTAAATTTTCCGTCCACGATAACGTTATAACTTGCACGTATTTTTATAAAATTTAGCGATGTGCACGTGGACGTCCACAATAATATCGTCAATTTAGAAATTATAAAAGCGCACTTCATTTCCAAGCAGTTTAATAGTAACAATTATTTCAAACATAATTATTTACAGCAGTTTTCGGCACATGTTCTCATAGACGAATATTTTTTTCCCCCTCAAAATATCTAACGTTTCGTGATCTCTCGTTGTCTATATCACGGAATCTAAAATTTTAGCAATAATTAGAATATACCTCTGAATACAAAATTAGCGTAGCCTTGACTTCTGCTTATAACATTAAAATATAATAAGGATGTAGATAAAATAGAGCCTTGAATTAACTCAAGATGCAGGATTTACGTCTATAATAACGTCTATAATAATTATGTCGAGATTATAATGAGATATATGTTTCGTTTATAATAATTATGTCGAGACCCCTCCGTGTCTCGGAAAGCACGACCAAGTCTCGGTTGTCATAAGCCAAAAAGTCTGACAACCAGTCTTACCAAGGGGTATCGTGTTATCCAGTAACTACAGGGTTGTGGAGGTCAGATAGGGAGTCGCTCCATGTAAAATACCTATAATTATAATATTATAATAATTATAATTAATATTATTGAATTATAATTAATAAAAATAATTCAGCTGCATCCGGTGAGACTAGAAGCCTACCCCAAAAATATATTGATTGACAACTCAGAATGTATTTTTTTCTTTAAACAAAAAGCGTTTATCAAACGTTGCCTACACGCATTCATGAAATAACAGAGGGGCAATTCTCGTATTTTTAACAACGTTCGCAATCTCATCTCAGTCTCAATCTGTCAAAAATTGTATAGCGTTTACCTACATTTTTGACATTTGATTGACGCTGGCATGAGATTGTGAACGTTTCTAGGTACGAGAATTGGCCATCTGGATTCAATTACTGTATTTAATTTTGTTTATAAACAATGTGATCGTATGTTTTTTAACGCTGTTTTGTAACGAATGCACTATTAAAAACCGGCCAAGTGCGTATTGGACCACGCACAATGAAGGGTTCCTCAGTTGGGATGAAATTAGTCCCACGAACAAGCAACATTGTAGCTAGTTGAAAAACACATACTCTCATACATTCCAACTGCAAATGCAAGTTTGTACGCTCAATACTGAGAGATTTACTATGTTATTTTAAGACCACAGACTTTTTATAAATTTTCCTGTAATCTGTAAGTATAGGTAGTATATATATATTTTCAATTTTTTTTTTAAATTTTGGGCTCATAGTAGTATATTTTAAAAAATATTTAAAAAATCTATTTGAAACCCTCGCAGTAAGCGCTTTCATTTGATATGTCACACGGTACAGTTTGCAAAACTTTTTTTTTGGTTTTTTATTTGCCCCTCAAAAAACCCCATATTCAAAATTCATTTATTTACGTTACAGTGTTTGGGTTACATAAATTCATATGTGTACCAAGTTTCAACTTAATCGGTTCAATATATTCGGAGCAAATTGGCTGTGAGTGATCCCATACGAGTTTAGTTTTTTCCTTTAGAGGTACGGAACCCTAAAAACGTTTCAAGCGTAGCGTTATAACGTAACAAGTCACAGTTTTCTTATTTTACACCTTTAACTTTGGCTATGTTTCACTGTTGACTGTAACTTGCGTTGTGGTTTAGACGATGGTACTGTACTTACATACATATTTTTCTTATTTTAATAAAATTTGATAAATAACAACAATGACAAGACTATACAGCCTTTTTCCATGGTCACGTGACATTTCGATATTTAATAAAATTATGGGGTTGACATAAGGTCAACCCCATAATTTTTTTGGCTTTTCTACTAGCGTCATGCTCTATTATGACTGCATCAGAATAATAAAATAGAATACTTTACTTTAAAAAAAAAAGTCAGCTGTTCCCTACATTTATGTTCGCATTTAACTCGTCAAAGTGTAGGGAACTGATTTTTTTCGCGATTTTAGGTTTGGTCTCACAGTAAAAGTTCTTCATAGTATTTAACGGTATTTTTTTTACATTTTTCATCAAAAGTCGAAAACTATGCGGCCTAAAAAAAATAAAAAAATGTTTAAGAATTTGCAAACAGCGCTCTTTCATATGATACCCCACATGCCCTAGTAGCCCCACTTTGATTTTTTCAGACGCCCTTTCAGCACCTGTTACAAAAAAAACATAAATATTTTTATTTCTTTATATACATTTATAACATAAATATTCTTATTTGCAAAATAGTTGGGTAAACGTCATATAAAACTGTTAGTAGTTCTTGAGATATCCAGCTGTGACAGACAGACAGACAGACAGACAGACAGACTGAGTGACACCATAAGGATTCCTTTTTTATCATTTCGGTACGGAACCCTAAAAATGGCCATGAATTCAATTTCATCCTGTTTATCATCTATCAAAAGAGAAGTCCTGATGACTGACTGACTGACTCATCAACGCCCAGCCCTTGGACCTAGAAAGCTAAAATTTTGCACAGAGGTTCCCTTTAACGTAGACAAAGAAGGAAGGATTTTTGTTCCCGTGGGATATTTGCCAACATCAACATGGGCGGAGCCCTGCTAGTAATTTATAATAATATCTATTTATTTTTATTATACCGTATTGCCCCACGGCTGGGCAAAGGCCTGCCTACTTTCCTTCCACGTCTTTCTGTGCAGAGTTGCCGAGGACCAATCTTTGTTAAAGGATTCCAGCTCATTCCGCCATCTCTCCACCTGGGCCTGCCGCAATGACCGCTTCAACTAACTCTTTTTTTTCGTTTGGAAATAATAATGGATGATGTCCTACTGTTTAACTGTTCACTACAGTTTTGTCAGACAAAGCAAGACCCTGTATTCATTAATTTATCATTGTTTTCAAATTAGGCCATGGTCTAAGAAAATAATATAATATTGGATAATATCTAGTAGGCGTGCGCCCTTGTAACTTTTAAGATAAATCCATTTGTCATAATAATGGATTGTTTAGTTACACAGTATACATAATAATTGCTTTTTTACGTATTTATTTTGCAATAGGTACGAAGTTTTCATTGAACTTTGAGTTTTTTGCGAGTATTTTTTCTCGCCAGGAATGCACCTCCGCAATAAGGAAGTATTTATGACATAATTGAGTAAAGTTATTGTACTCGCACCTACTTAGTTTTATTTAATTTTGTGCTAAAAGATTCTGAGGGCCTCGCACACAAGTGGCCATTGCTTTAAAGTGTTTCGTATTTATGCAAAAACTTTCCAGGATTGACATTAGGTTTTCGGTGGCCCAAGTCAAAATTTTCCGACATCCACGCGGGCGAAGCCGCGGGCTAAAACTAGTTAGTGTATAACTGCCAGACTGAACAAAATCAATTATTAGGCACAAAGGAAGTCTATTCTACATCCATTATTAATTTGAACATAATGCCGAGCACATTTTCCTGATCGTCGACACATTGTATGTAAGTGACTGATTTATAGTTTCCTTGTTACATGTTAAAGTAGCGGAAGTAGTGGTTAAGTGAAAGAGGTTAGCCGGGTTGGATCTAGTATCATTTGGCAATTTTTTGGTTTTTTTGTATCATGGGGGTAAAAGGGGTGAAAGCTGGTAGGGGTTGGGTCCCTGATTATAACGCTACCACTGTTATTACAAGGTAATGCATATTTTTCGAGAAATTAATAAAACTGTTCCTAACCTCAAATCAGATAAAAAGCGTAAAGAAACGTTAAAATGGGCGATTGACAACCAAATCTGTAACAAATGTGTAAAATGTAAGATGTAAAGGTGTAAAGTCGCGCAAAATCGATGAAACGAATCGTGAAAATAAAACTACACCATTTGCGTCATGTGTCAGTCTCATTTGTTTTCGTTCATTCCGTTCCACTTCATAGTTAAAATAAGTCGAATCAGGGCCTCAATTCCGGTCTCGAGCTAGATATCACGACCATGGAGATAAATCTCTGTTTCAAATCTCCGCATCAATGTCCGGTTCAAATCAATTAGATAAAATTAGCCAAGAATTCATCCTTATTAACAGTTTAACAAATCGTCGGTAAGTACCTACGTTTTACTTTAGTTTGTTTAATAATGTCAATTTTGACAGTTGTTCCAACGGAGATTTCATAAATCTCCATACCTTACGACCAGCCGTAATTCTCGCTGGTTTGCGATCGAAAAATTTATGAATGGAGATCCATAGACGTATACAAAAAGGAGATCGTTAGAATAGCATTTTTTTTGTTTTAGACGGAGATAAGCAGTTTCTCGACTTATCCGACGGAATTGATGCCCTGTTCCAAAACCGAATTGCGGCACCCCGACTCCACGTAGTCTTTTGGCAGCTACTTCTAGAGCAATAAAGCTTTAAAATCACGAATTGATTGTATTAATAAAATTACATTCGATCTCTCCTTTAACTTCAAAGGTATTATATCTTGTAATGTCAATTATTGGCTATCAGCACTAGCCATTTGATATGCTGATTGGGTTATTTTGAAAGACTCTCACTCAGACTTGTGATCGCGTCAACCACTCCTCAATAACCGGGTTGATATCAGGGCTACCACAACCACTAACTTAAATTTTCTCTAGATCGTATAGTAAAAAGTACAAATTAAATAGGTTTAGGGCAACTTACAAAGATAGCAACCTAAATCGTAGATATTTTGGCAGAAGAATTGGCAAGTTTTTGCACATGAACCTTTCAATTCAACTTTACGCAAATTCATCCTGTTCTTAGAGAAAAACATTAATTGCACTTTCGGAATTGGACAATAGGTACCTACCTAACGTAAGCATAGACCACAAAGATTACCACCCACTTTAAAAAAACACAAGTCACTTACATCCGGCCGCCATTCACCACAACCAAGTATAAAGGCTCCTAAGTATACATACATACGATGCATTGTTATTATGAAACAAACCGTTTATGAAGTGATAAAAACAGAGAATTTCGATGACACTGCGACATCCGAATTAAGAAAATTGAAGATAACTAGAAAAAAGTAATCAGCGCATTTTGATAACGAGAATATAGTAACAATTATGCGCTGAACAGATTTTCTAAATACAATTTGTATTGCCCAATGCAAGTGCACAAACATAACTGGAATCGTTGTTGGCGCGAAAGAGCTGTATTTAACGCTTGATTTACCTAACATAATCCACCCAGATGAACTTAAAAAAAATAACCAGCTATTACTTATATTATGGTTATTCACGTGATATAATAATATTTCATGTTACTACATTACTTTTGTTTAAAAAAAATACAAAGTTGCGGAAATGATTCGCCGCGAGTGAATTTTGCAAGACTGCAGCCTTAAGGCTGCCTGTCCGTTGAAGTAATAACTGTAGAGTTGGCGAAACATAAACCAAACATCTACTAAATTCACGTAATACAACGTGTCGTTTTGCATCCTCGTCAAAACAGCGTGTGGTACAGAACTAAACCCTGTTGCAAAAAAAAAAAAAAATTCTTTCTTATTTGCAAAATAGTTGCGTAAACGTCATCTAAAACTGTGCCAAATGTCAAGTTTATAGCTCTAGTAGTTCTTGAGTTATCCAGCTGTGACAGACAGACAGAGAGACAGACGGAGTCACATCCTAGGGGTTCCTTTTTACCATTTTGGTACGGAACCCTAAAAACGAAAACTTTTGACACATGAAACTGACTTTTTCGGGCATAGGTACCTTTTTTTAGGGTTCCGTACCAAAATGGTAAAAAAGGAACCCTTATGGTGTGACTCAGTCTGTCTGTCTGTCTGTGTCTGTCTGTCCGTCCGTCTGTCTGTCTGTCTGTCTGTCTGTCTGTCTGTCTGTCTGTCTGTCTGTCTGTCTGTCTCTCTGTCTGTCACAGCTGGATATCTCAAGAACCACTAATGCTATCAACTTGAAATTTAGAATAGTTTTAGATGACGTTTACCCAACTATTTTGCAAATAAGAAAGAAATAAAACTATTTATATTTTTTTTGCAACAGGGACCGAAAGGGGGTCTTAAAAATTTAAAGTGGGGCTACTAGGTCATGTGGGATATCATATGAAAGAACGCTGTTTGCACATTCTCAAACTATTTTTTATTTTTTTTTAAGCCGCTTAGTTTTCGACTTTTGATGAAAAATGTAAAAAAAAAATACCCCCCCCCCCCTCCCAAGTTTGCAAAGAGAAAAATCTGAAATTATTCTATGTGATAGAAGTTTATGTAAAGATTACAGAAAAAATAAAACGATGTCTCTAAGTAGCACACTTTTTCAGAAATCGGAACGGAACCCTTACTGCGCGAGTCCGACTCGCTCTTGACCGGTTTTTATTTATTTTCTACCAGCTTAAACCGCAAGCCGCGTTTTAAAGAACTTCGTTCCAAAAACAATCGACGAGCAGAGAGTGAGTAAACTACCCAGCAACACAAGTTAAGGTTAAAACCAACATTATAGAATTAACCGCAACATCATAATATTGTAACCGCAATCCTGTGGTTTGCATCTTCACTACTTGGTTCCGCATTCTTCTTCATAATTGTTTTGCATTGTTCTTTTTGTTACCGAGTGCGCAATATTGTTTTAAATCTATTGTAATTTCGTGTGGTTATTAAGTCTGATTTCGGGCGAATTTATCTGTTAAAAAAGCTCATCTTATATTTAGACTAAGTAATATTTAAAAGTTAAACCTAATTCTTTATTAATTACTACATATAGGGTCCAATTAAATTGGCTAGTGAAACTTCGTAGATGTGATGGGTATGTATCGATATACATGGTTGTTGATAAACACCAACCCCTAGAGTGTTGAGTGCACCCTTTATGTGCGTAAGAAAAACCATTAAAATATAAACGTAAAAAAACCTCATCCGATGGAGAACCAATCATCATCGTTAGTAGTGCACCTATGGAGTTCGCAGCTAACCTCCCCTCCCCCCCGCGTGTCAAATGCACCCCAAGTGTGCAAAAGGACAAAACTTTACATAATAAGTATATAAGCTTAGATCACATATATATAAACGTAAAAAAACATCATCCGATGGAAAAAATATAATTATCAGTAGTTGTGAACCTATGGGGTACGCAACTAACCCCCAACCCTCCCCACTCGCTGGGGTTTTGGGTCTAAAATTAGCAAAACTCAGACACTTGAGGGGTTAAGGAGTCATTGTACTCATCATTATGAACAACTTTTACTATGGGACCAAACCTGAAATCGCGAAAAAAGTTCAGTACGTTTATGTTCGCATAATTCGTCAAAATGTAGGGAACACCTGATATTTTTTTTGCGATTTGACGTACATTTTTGTATGTACATTTTGACACTGGGGTATTCCAACCGTTGAACATTTTATAAAGTTGACTACCCAGTCCCTGAATGTCAGAAAGTACGTTAAGCCGTTGGTCATTCGTGGATCTTTGACAGTCGTTACGGGTTGTCAAAAGCCTAAAAGTCTGACAACCAGTCTTACCAAGAGATACCGTATTACCCAGTAACTGGGTTGTGGAGGTGAGATATGCAGTCGCTCCATGTAAAAAAAAACCGGTCAAGAGCGAGTCGGACTCGCGCACCGAGGGTTCCGTACCATCATTTGTATGTAATTTTTGTTGATGATTTCTGAAAAACTGTGGTATTTAGAGACATCGTTTTATTTTTCCTGTAATCTATACATAAACTTCTATCACATAGCATAATTTCAGATTATTGTCTTTGCAAACTTCGGAGATAAGGAGATAAAAATGTTTAAGAATGTGCAAACAGCGCTCTTTCATATGATACCCCACATGCCCTAGTAGGCCTACTTCAAATTTTTAAGACCCCCTTTGAGTCCCTGTTGCAAAAAAAAAACAAATGTATTTTTATTTCTTTCTTGTTTGCAAAATAGTTGGGCAAACGTCATGTAAAACTGTTCCAAATTTCAATTTGATAGCATTAGTAGTTCTTGAGATATCCAGCTGTGACAGACAGACAGACAGACAGACAGACGGACAGACAGACAGACAGACAGACAGACTGAGTGACACCATAAGGGTTCCTTTTTTACCATTTTGATACGGAACCCTAATACTGGTATTCAGCTGCATCCGGTAGACTGGAAGCAGACGCCAAAATAGTTGGAAAAAGGCTAGGCAGATGATGTCGTATTTGCAGGTGAGGGGTAGCCCTGAGTGCAATATTGCCAATGTCCGTCGCACGCATCAGTGCATCGTGTAATGAAAGTCGTCGCGCCGGATTCCGAGCTCGCTACTCTTTTGGACGCAATAGCCACCAGTCACTCAGTTTATAGACCTTTCTTTAATCCCATTATTTTTTGTAAGCAATCAAACGCAAACTCAAACTCAAAGCATTTAATAATAATAAATAATAATAATAATAATATCCTTGGACATTTCACACAACGCCATCTAGTCCCAAGCTAAGCAACCTAATGCTTGTGTTATGGTAACGAGATGGCTGATAAACTACTTATATACTTTTTTTTTTTTTTTTTGTAAATACATACATATTATAATAGAAAACACCCAGACTCGGAACAAATACTTGTAGGTCGTACAAATATTTGTTCCGTGCGGGAATCTAACCCGCGACATGCTGCGCAGCAGTCAATCACTCAACCACTTCGCCAACCGTGTCGTCAAATAAACCAATTACAGGCACTTTTGAATTGTCAAGGGGTCGGTCTTGGGTCGGTCAGTCAGAAAGATGAAGCTAGTTACCGATTCCAAAGCGTAGTAGATCCCTATGGAGAAGAACGGGCAAGAAACTCCACGGACACTCTTATAAATCAAATATTTTACAAAATATTGGTTACATCGTTCATATTGAAAATATTATACATGTGAGAACAATGTAGAAAGACTTGCAATTGTAAGAGACTAGATTTGGATTGAGGGAGTTACAGACAAAAGCAATAAAAATGAGCTCAAATATAATTTTTGATCCCACAATTATTCCATCATACAAAGAGATGACATACGATTAAATAAAAAATAAAATAGCTATCCTATAATTACGATCAATAAAATCAGCAGTGGGTATACTTTTAACATCATTATAGGTACAACTAATGCGGCAATTCACGTTTCAATTCAACCATCTATTATAGATAGATAGATAGATAAAACATTTATTTGATGCACACAAAAGACACAGCCAATTAAATTATTACACTTCACATGAAACACTCACATTACACTCATTATTACACTTCTTCATTAATTATCAATTTCAAGAGCTCAAAATGATTCTTAATTTGCGTAGTAAAGTTATCAAAATCGATTGTACGATCATAAGTCCTCAACAAGGTAAAGTCTTTTATGTCCTTACCTTAACCTCACCCTTGGACCTTGAAGTCGCCTTTTAATATTTTTATGATCACTTTCACGGGCACGGTCAAAGCACCGAATTTCCGGAAACAAGTAGGTACTTATTATTTACAATGACTGGTTCAGGTACTATAACTTATGACATGGCGGTACGAATATAGTAAATACATTATGATACGTGTGACTTAGGTAGTCCATTATTGCACGGCGTGAAGTTCGTGCCTAAGCGTAGCGAGGGTGCTAAACTCCGTGCTAAATTAATAGACTTTAGTCACGAGTATTGTATAGGTACTATTTTATAGTTAGTGTGACATAAACCCGACATCTTTTTAATTTATTTAAAAAATTTAATTAAATAAAATTGTGTGCTGTGAATTTAAAGTGTGAACATTTAAAATTAAAAGAAAAAAAAAGAAAAAAATCAAATGAAATTAAAGTATCTTCTCTTGTTTATTATGCGTCTGTGAAATTAGTAGTTAATTTTGCACGGTACGGCGATTTAAGTCATGGAAAAACGTGACTTTTAGGTCACACAGTGATATAAAAAGTTTAATTACAACTCGTGACTACTTAATTACAGCTCGCCTTTTGTTTATTTACAGTTTCAAAAATATTGATTAAGTACTAACTTTTGCCTGCGACTTAGTCCGGGTGAAATTTCTTATTATCCTATGGCACTCGGCAATACTATAATTTCTGGAATTAATGGAGGAATTTCCGGAATCGAATCAGTAGGATCGGCTCATCTAGTTCCGAAGATTAAGCCCCTACATACAAACTCAAAAATTTTACCTGTTTATAATAATTATTATTAGTATAGATAAATATGTCGAACCGCCATATTTATTCTTCTGATAAAAGTTATCTGTTTCAAGGGCCGTATTTCCCATGAGCCTGTATTTATTCAGCAGTAGTTCTAAAAAGTTTTAGGGGTAATAAGGTTGGTAATAGTATCACATCTTCATGTTACCTAATATCGTCATTCAATCTCAGTTCAGGCTACAGCTTGTGTAACTCTAATACAACATATTTATTACATAATTTCTCGAGATACTGCTAGAAAACTTATACAGCTGTGACAAGATTATAAATAGGGCCGACCTTGGAGTTGAAACGGAGCGGTAATTTGAGAATGAGCACTGACAAGCTTCTGACAGGTGAGATCATTGCAATATCTTGTTTGAGATCGGATTACAACCTCCATGGTCGAATAGGTAGCAAATGCAACGAAAGTAAAAAAGCTTACCCAGGTCATGATCTATTTGTTTGCCAATTTCATCCAAATCCGTTAAGCCATTTCATCAAACTTTCACGTTAATTTATAACATTACTAAATTCAACATGAAGTTTTCCATTTGAAGTTTTCAATTAAGGGTGAATAAACCGATTAAAAGGCAGATGATTTCTAGCTTAAATCTTACCATCAGAAAGAGAATTGTGGCCCAAAACGATGAATCAACATAAAAATACTCGTGACTGGAGAACTTCCTCCTATATTGTAGGTGAAAAACGCTAGTCCGTTAAAAGTAGCCATTATAAAACAACCTTGCTGTTTATCAACGCTATATCAGTTACTGGATACACGGCATACAAAACGTTTGCACCTACCTTATACATCTAAGATCAGGGATCAGTTCCTGAGCAGGGTCAATTGAAACAGTCAAGAGCAATTAATTGCCTTGTATTGCCCAGTGTCCTAGACATTGCGTTAGGTCGAATAAATGATGTGAAGGAAAAACTGTTTGCATGTTCTGTTCACTTCTTGTTGCGTAGTTTCTTTGGATCAGTTTTAATTGATCCAATGTCTCTGTCATATAAACGGGATTAAGTGTGATTAGTGTAATGTTTTTTTTAGATGTTTATCTGACAAGCTGGCAAGCTGGAGTTTTTATTACTTTGTTGACGTTTTCATCAAGTTTAATACTAATGCATTATATACTTACATAATAAACCTTCCGGAATAAATAAAAAAATAATATAAATAAATAATAATATTTAAAAAAATATAATTATAATTAATTAATTGATCAATTTTAATTATTATTAAATTATAATATTATATAATATTATTATTTATTATATTATATTATAATTATTATTTTTTTAAAGCCGCATCAAAATCCTTTGCCTTGTTGAGAAGACCAACGCGGTCACACAAACAGACACGAAAAGCGACTTTATTTTTATATTTTACGATTACAAATAATTATACGTTGCAACATTAATCAGAATGGATTCATTCTGATTAATGTTGCAACGTATAATTACTGTGAAGAATTTATTGTGCCTGATAATAACATAGGTCTGAGATAAATACAACTGATGATACTACTAATGCAATTTAATTGTTTTAAGATATACTGCTCTCAAAAAGCTTGTGCGGAAAAGGTAGAAGATTTTTTATTAATGATTTTCGTAGATAGATAGATAGATAATAAAACAGAATGCATTAGTTCATTCCAGTAATATAACAAAAAAAAAATGAAATAAAAAAGGTGTAAGTACTTAATATTTTCAATTGAAGCCCTGACTGCTGAGCTAGGCGATACCTGTGTTACAGGAGTCAGATATTCGGGTTATTCCACGTCTCATAGAGGTCTTAATAGGGATTTGTGGAATAACCCAGATATTCAAGTCATTGTCATCATCATCACATCAAAAACAACACAGAAATCGTGAATAAAAATATCCATTTTCTCGAGTTATGCAAACATTTTGTCTAGCAGCTGATTTTGTATTCGGGATTTCAGGGTTAGTCCCATTAAAAAATTGTTCATAACGATGTGCACAATTGATAAGAGGTTTCCAGTTATTGTTTCAATAAAATTAAATGTTGTATACAGTGCCATATTATACTCTACACGGATGACCTTTTGCGGCTGGTGTATACCTGCCCTGAGTACCGAAAGGCGTGCCTAACTAAGCATGCAAACCAGCGCCTTTAGGTACAGGTAAGGTAGGAACAGATGTCGACCTTTTGGACACTACAATGTCGTGGTCTGACCTGACATATAAATGATTGATGGTCGAGAAATGCAGTGATACTGTGATACCTACTCACAAAATGGCAATTTGGTTGAGTTCCCATTTCGAAAGTAGGTTGTGTTGCTACGAAAATAAGAGTTAGATTATTCCAATAGAACAAGTAGGTACCTGTTTACCTCGTTAAAAAGAATATCGCGATAAGACCCGTTTTCGATAGTGTTTTATAATGTATTCCAATAGAATTGACAATCACATAAAAAAGCGGCAAAAATTGAGATTTACAATCAGGGAAATTAATCGTTACTCAAATTGACACCCTTCGGCAATTTGCCATGTTATAGAACTGTCAAAGAATGACAGTTGTGATTTGAATATAAGATTAAACAACTTGTTTAGCAATTAATTTCCCTGACTTTATCTATGGAAGAAGAAGACATGTTGCGTCGACCCCAATAGTATAAATTGGGATCATAATAATAACCGTATTCATACGCTCCCATATCGCGAATACAACATAACATTACGCGTGTTTTACCGAACGGTAAAGGCTCTTACAGACAGAGGCGATATCGCGTCGCGACGTGTCGAGCAGCGGTGTTGCGACGCGATAATATCGCAATATCGCTCGCGATATCGCCTCTGTCTGTAAGAGCCTTAAAGCAGAGGTACCTATTAATACACCCTTGCCAGAGGTATGTTTAAGGCCGGCCCCATAAAGTCGGAATTCCGTTTCGAAGGCAGCAAATTCATACAAAATCACGTGCGTGTTTTTGTATGGATTTGATTTGTATTTTCTGCGGAATTTCGAATCGGAGAAATTTTTTAACTGGGAACTAGATTTTGAATGGATTTTCTGCTTTCGAAACGGAATTCCAACTTTATGTGGCAGTAAATCTTAGTCTAGACAAATAAATAAAATTGAAGCGTCGGTTTGTAATATCAAAATAACAGCTTTTTACTAAATGCATATATCAAAATAACAGCTTTTTACTAAATGCATAATCATGAAAGTATAAATAAACGGTACTTATAACAAGAAAAAACTAATTTTAAAAATTTTGTCTCTCTGTCTGTCTGTTTGTACCGGCTAATCTCCGAAATGGCTGGATCGATTTTGACGGGACTTTCACGGGCAGCTGATAAAAAAATCGAGATATTGTGAACCGATTCAAACAAGGAAGTTGTTTTCCGGCATCCACGCGAACGAAGTCGCGGGCAGAGCTAGTAAAGAACAAGTCCATCTATAAACATTAAAATCCAACCAAAATACAAAGAAGATTCATCATGACACATACATGTATTTGTATATGTGAACAGACCGTTAGTCAAGCTATACATTTCCAGTTAACATTGACCTCTCATTGTAAGGAAATCCTATACAATGCGAGATCAGCTTATACTGGAAATGTATAGCTTGATCTGTAGCCGTGCGTACGTTTACCTACCTACCGTTTAATTAATTTGACATTATTATTACACAATCGCAGTTTTATTGTAGGCACTATTAATTTGTTATGTAGTTCACTTTTTCTAATTCATAATTAGATTCGCCTACATACTCACGCTGAATCTTTTTATTGAACCTCTCTGTAAATTCTGTAATGCTGTTATCTAACCGACTCGATCACAAGTAGACTGTGACTTTCTTCGAACACGTGTTAGTAGTCATTAATATTTAATTACTAATTAATTAGTTTAAAACGTTCACGGCTTCTCTAAATTGTTGAGTGAAATGTTACTTTTAAAATAAAAGAAAATTTGATTTGATTGCACGATTGAATTGTCTACCTAGTTGAATATTATGTGTTTATAAAGTAATAAAATATACCAAATTAAACTATAATTTACCAGACTTTTCCTGTAAAATAACAGGAATCTTTAACAGGAAAAGATAACAAACGCAATTCTATAATATTTTTTTCCTTTGCGCTTATAATTAAATATTACTTAAGTTTTGGTATAAATAGTCCTACCAAGAAAATCCTATTAAGGCGCTTATGAGAACCTACTAACTAAAGTATTATTCTTGAACAGATTTGCAAATAAATGGTGTGGTGTATTACCTAGAGTAATCTCGTAGCCTACTCTAACATAGTTGTTGTGTTGCATAGACGAGACGCTTTATTTTCAAGGAACACACATTTATGTACAGTGAGCCCACTGTACATAAATGTGTGTTCCTTGAAAATAAAGCGTCAATTGGGGGCTACCCGTTGTATTAAAATTTTAATACAACTGGGGTACCTAATTGATGCAGCCCACTGTACATTAATTTTGATTTTAAAATTAAAAGCCTGTCGTATACTTTTGCAACATTTCCTGTATTTTAGTAAGTGTACATAAAGTTGCGTTATATTCCGTTTTATAAACCGAGAGGCAAACCTTGAGACGATAAGTCCATAGAGCGCTCGAATTCACATACAAGTGGCGAAGTGCATACATACCACACGTCAAATTAGTGCACGCAATAATAAGCACTAAGACTGTGTTTGAAAAGGACTGTATTGGCGTGAAATGTTATGGGCGAAGTTCCAGATATGTTGCGATTTATAAGTCCCAAAGAGATGATTGCAATGTAATGAGGCAGTCAAGTACTTTAATAAATAATGACTCTTTATAATTATAGTTTATATTCTTGGCTGTTTATCGTTTAAAACTAAATTGAGGATGCAACGTGTTTTATACGAAATAATAAATGCATTTAATTTTTTTCCAAAAAGACTAGGTACAAAACTATGTTTCTAAAAACATCTGCAACGAAAAAAAAAACAAAAGAACATCGCCTCTTGCTTGAGTTCTTTTTTTAAATCCTGCTTTGGTCATTGCCAATCATGGCTGGTTTTTCTTGTTGCTATCAAATAGACATACCTCCACGGATGGGTATAAATCTTATCAGCGAAGCATTACCTGGAATGTGATGATAAGAATCTTAAACCTGGCAGTTTTACAGACACCGACAGCATCGTTAATAACAGCTACACGTATGGTGAATGAACAGCGAACGTTTATGCATGATGCAGTTTTTCTAGCTTCAATTTGAATTGATTATGAGAATGTTAAAGAAAGTAAGGAAGTCAAAGACCTAGATATAATTTAGCTGTTCTATAATGTAACAAAAAAAAGAATCTTCTGTATAATAGTGACGCCAGTTCTTTCAATGTCAATATTGTTCACCTGAACTCTGAACGCGAAGGACCTTGCTTTTTTTTAAACGTTAGGTACGTTTAAAAAAAAAAAACATGGTCCTTCGCGTTCAGATCGTTGCGAAGAAAAGGCTCAGTTTTAGGATGATGATTACTAGATTACCTATTTGGCTGAAGTACCTATACCCTGTAAACTGTTGTAGCTCAAAGCTTTTGACCGAAATCTTTGAAATCTCTAGGTACAGTCAACGGCCAGAAGTCCACTTACACCGCAATGACCATTATCGCCTGCGCTATGCGGGCTGCGGCGCCGAAGAAGGTCATAAGTAAACTAATATTGCTATGCCATGGTTTTGTGAGATTGCTAGTCGACTTCTGGCTGTTACTGTACATACAAGGTGGCCTGCGTTACACTGCATTAGTATCAAAGACTTTCCAACTATCTTTTGAAGAAATTGTGAACAAAGCTGACATTATTTGTGATTTCTACTTTAATGAATACTAGCTGCGGTTTCACCCGCGTAGACCGGTATAAAAAGTAGCCTATGTGTTAATCCAGGGTATAAGCGTGACTGCGATCGGACCGGACCTCTCGCTTCCCGGCTTGGTTAACGCCATGCTGGGGGATGAGAGGTCATGGGCAGCAGTCGCCTCCTTCTGCGAACACGTCATGTCCCAGAAGGAGGCGGCGGAGCGCGCGCGGGAGGACAATCCTCACGCGGCACCGCTCCGAAGGCGGAGGAGGGGTCGAAGAAGACGTCAGTATGATACTCATCTTCGACTCCTCCCAGGTGGAGGCCAGCAGGCAACAGGTGTGGGGGCACCCTTGCCTGTATTGCACAGGCCTCTACCAGTGTCGGACGGGAATGGCCAGGTGTTCCCGGCCATTCCCGTAGCCCCCCAGCCAGGGGGGCATGCGGGGCCCACCAGCTAGGTGGGCATGCGCCGGGAGGGTTGTGGAAGTAAAGGTGGAACCGGTTTCCCATGGCCCTCCCATCACGGCGATGTGGGAACACCGCTGAGTTTTAGTGGGTATACTGTCATTCCGACAGGAGTCCCACATACCCCGTCTCGTCCCCCACGAGTGGAGATGCGCAACGCATTTCTCAGCGTCAAAAAAAAAAAAAAAAAAAAGGGTATAAGCTAACTCAAAAGATGAGGTCCAATAGGGCCGATGCCGCTGGGGTCGCGGGTTGTTTGAAAAAGATACCGTGGCCCTGGCATAGGCAACTGAAGGAACACGGGTGGGTTTTAGTTAGTAAAAGTCTGACACGCTCTTCCGCTCCACCCAGAGCGGGAGAAGTCATTTGATGATTTCCCATCCACAAAAAAAAAAACGTATAAGCTATCTACATACCTTTCATACAAATCGGTCAGCTGTTTGAGCGTAAAGAAGTAACAAACATACAAACACACACACACTCATAAACTTTCGCCATTATTAGATTAGTGTGGGGGTGTGTGTATGTGTGTAACTTTTAACTTTGTAAAGTAATCACCTATAGGTAGATAGTTAATTATTAGGTATTGCTAATTGTGGATTATGTTTGCTAAAATGTTACAAATAAGCATTAGTATAAAATTATAGATTTTCTACACTGATGAAATTTTTCTCGCAATCGCAAACTTTATCTTTAGCTTAAGAGGATCATCGATTATTTTAACATTAATTATTTTTTAATGACGTTAAGGCTCTTACAGACAGAGGCGATATCGCGGTCGCGACGCGATATTTCGATATTATATTCGTAGAAAAATATCGCGTCGCGACGCGATATCGCCTCTGTCTGTAAGAGCCTTTATGGTGTGATCGATGTGATTGGAATTTATAGATTTTATTAATTACGGTCTACGTAATAAAGGTTTCCTAGAAGAACGGTGGCCGCCATGTATTATAGCGTCCGCAATTTACCGTCGATTGACGTCACCAAACGTTATTTATAAAAGTAAGTTGGTGTTTTCCTAGAGAGCATGTTTGACACAGTAAAGTCAAACCCTGCTGACCAAAGATTTAAACCACTAGATTTGTCCTAGTCACTCGAAAACCTGTCTATAATGAGAAGAGTGAGCTCACACATTTCGTTTCTAACAGCGTTTCCATGACAATCAAGTCAAGTCACAGCGTTATTGTGTAACAGAAACGCGACACTCTTTTGCCGCGTTAGGGCGAATCTAACGATTTAAATCTTGGCCGCTGCCACCATTTATAAGACACCCGTCACTGCGACCGTTATGTGCGGTCACCGCTCTTCTAGGAACCGAAGCTTAAGAAACAAATGATGAAACAAATTGGTATAAGATTTAGAGGTAAGACCCAATCAAAGCTTTTGACCACCATAACCAGTCTATAACGTTCCCACTACTGGGACACAGGCCTCCTCTCTGTGAGAGGGTGTGGGCCGTAATCCACTACGCTGGCATGACATGCCGGTTTCCTCACGATGTTTTCCTTTACCATTTTGAGAGCAGCGGTGTTGAAATAATTTACACCAAGTAAAGCGCCTGTCTACGACCGAATCTACGACCTACAACTCGTAAGTCGTGGCCGTTACCACTGGTCCCGCTGGACTCCAAGCCTTCGACTAATCTTTTGTAATTATACTTTGACTGACTAATAGGCAGTTCCTGTTCTGCTGACCACGCCTCATACTTATGAAAGGTGTCGTAATGATAATTGTAATTATTTCGAAATTGCCAGATCAGAAAATAATTGATATTAAGTACCTATCTAACTGTACGCACACATCGTTAGCGATTTTAAACCAAAAGTCGTTCGATTTATATTTGCGACTAACTTTGAATCGTAAACATGTCGATACTTTCATAGTTAATTTAAACGCGTTAAATTAGCTGATTCAAATTCAAATTGTTTTATTTGGAACAACATGGGAACATGGTTATTTGCTAGTACACAACTTTTACACTAGGGTTAGCAACAAATTTAAGACTAAAACAAGTTAATGGGTCATGTACCTACGAGGCACTTCATGCGGACAGTGATTCCGCATGAGATGGTGTGAGGTCCCGAGAGCTCCTGTGAGCTCTCGGGTCCTCAGCCACGACTTTCAGGATGCCATTGCTACTCCCTCGAATCCTCCCCACGAGCGATGCCACCTTTTTCCTAATTATAGCATGGAAACCATCTGTACTCGAGTGGGCAAACATCCCCGAGGCACTACAGAAACGAGGGAGTTTCAACATCATCCTGAAAACATTGTTATACTGGACGCGCAAGGCTTTTAGCGTCCCACGAGAACAGCTGAACTGACTTCCCGTGTACAGGCCTTGACAATATGTTTAAAAACAAGGTTATGTTGACCTATGTTTTGCAATAAGCTTTTTAGGGTTCCGTACCAAAATGGTAAAAAAGGAACCCTTATGGTGTGACTCAGTCTATCTGTCTGTCTGTCTGTCACAGCTGGATATCTCAAGAATTACTAATGCTATCAACTTGAAATTTGGAACAGTTTTAGATGACGTTTACCCAACTATTTTGCATATAAGAAAGAAATAAAAATATTTATATTTTTCTTGCAACAGGTGCTGAAAGGGGGTCTTAAAAATTCAAAGTGGGGCTACTAGGGCATGTGGGGTATCATATGAAAGAGCGCTGCTTGCACGTTCTCAAACATTTTTTTATTTTTTTTAGCCTGCATAGTTTTTGACTTTTGATGAAAAATGTAAAAAAAAAATACCGTTTCCCCCCTTATCTCCGAAGTTTGCAAAGAGAAAAATCTGAAATTATTCTATGTGATAGAGGTTTATTTAAAGATTACAGGAAAAATAAAACGATGTCTCTAAATAGTACACTTTTTCAGAAATCGGAACGGAACCCTCGGTGCGCGAGTCCGACTCCCTCTTGACCGGTTTTTTATTTGAGAGGAAAACCATTTATTAGTGAAAGATAATGGTTGATGGTGCATCCGGTCCTTTCACACACACAATATATAATATTAATGACATTAGTAATTTATTGAACAACAAACCACAGACAAAATCATATCTGGAACTCTGCGCCAAAATTGCTTTTAAAGTACCTACCGCATACTTATGAGGCCAACTGGATTTTCGTACTAGGTTCTAAGCATACCTAACTTAGTTAAGTACGCACTTAAATCTTTCAATCAACTCACACGCATACATTAGTATCGTGTCGTAGTCTAATATATTTTATCTCCAGCTCAAACAAGACGGGAATCAAATCGTGTTTAAGACGGCATGAATGATAAATATGTATCATTGCTAGATTTTCATTTCTAACGATAATTTATGTGAAGTGACTTGGATATTTCTCACAGACTGAAACATCTCTTTGTTAACTCAGCACGTGTACCTAATAGATAGTTATGGCAGGGTTATTCTGATGATCTACAATGATCATCTATGTGGCATTTTTTTTTATTAATTAAAAGGGCACTGGGCTCGCGTGGTGGATGGCCCATTCTCTCTCACAGAGAGCAGCAAAAGGGGTTATTAATCTAGACACTTTATTTACTGATCTATTGATCTTGACTCGTAATCTTTGGTTTAAAACCAGATTTAACTTTGACCTCGAAAATAAATCGCTGAAAAAGCTCAGGTATGACTTGTATAATTTGTATATCAGCCTAGCTCATGCAGTTAAGGCAAAATGGTATCTTAACGCAGTTTGGAGAATAGGTATGGCCAAACGGAGCATTATTATAATATTTAAAAAATATATATTTTTTTAATTCTATAAGCTCTTTTACATAAAATAAACCTACCCTACGTAATAATGGTGAACGTGTAGACGAAATTTTATTGAAATTGCTTTAATTACAATAGAATAAAATAGTAATAAAAGAAAATCTATTTTTTTTCATAAAAAAAAATAGATTTTCTTTTAATCGAGCCCAATTGTATCAATAGTATTTTGGCTCTCATAATTGACTAAAGAAAATCTTCAATTTTTATATGAATGAAAAAGAATAAGGCAAATTTGTATTTTTGAGGACAAAAATTGATTTTACGTACAGCCGAAATGCGTCAAAATATGTTCTTTGGGACCCGTATTTCACCTTAAATAAAAATTTTTCTCGAGTAAAAACAATGTTTTAAACTACAAAATGATCGAACGGAACTGGAACTAATTACAGATAGGCAGTCCATACTAAAATTTTACATAACTCTACCATAACCACGTCAATTATTATCGACCTAACAATCTATAATCCACTTTCTTCCACACTATAACACTGACCTACGGCGTACAATTTAGATACACGTTACAGAATAAGCAAGTAGAGTAGAGCGATTACGTCAGTAACTATGTATACGTACACTGTGTGAGGTTTTGTTTTCTCCGCACTTTCGATTTTATTCGCGACGCGGGCGCACGGCATCTTGTCACAGAGTAACGAAATGTAGAAGACCCATTGCTTAAAACGCCCGATTTAGAAGGCACATAAAATTTTTTTGTACGTGCTCAAATTTCATTTTGCTTTAGGCTTGTCCGCCGTAAAAAGCGCGGTCACTGTCGGACTGCATAGAAAAGAAAGAGAAGCGCGATGACTCAACGCTTGCAAAATATGAAGAAATTAGGTACCAATTTACAAAAAATCTAGGGATTGGACTAAAAAAGTAATCACATGAAATCATTCCTTATTATTTTGTAAAGAACTGTATACATTTATGAACACTTTTAATGAAAACTGTAGGAGTAATATGGTAAAACTCGAAAAAATAGACCGAAATAGACCTGGATTTAGCCTTTTTTTTCTTTAGTTCTACAAACTAAAATAGATTTCAGGACATGAAATCACTTCTTATGTATTCTAGATTATTGTGTATTTTTTTCTATCGAAAAGGGGCTATAGTTATTGTAAAAAATGGAAACAAAGTTACTTATTTTCGCCGTATTTTAGGAAGGACAAGCCTTAACAATGAGCCGAAATGTGGGTGTACTTTTAGGTACACCATCACTGCCTATCCCTTCAGCGGTGGCCCAGTGGTAACGGTCGCGACTAACGAGTTGTACTTAGCCTACGACAGGCTCAAACCCAGATAGGCGCTTTACTTTGTGTATATTATTTCATCACCATGCTCTCAAAAGCCATTTTCTTCCTCACTCGTTGGGCCTTATTCGCGATCGGGCAACTGAGTGTTACAATGACATGTTGTTTAAATACTGCAGTCTTGGTATACTATAAACGATAGTCTGTGGTTTGCCGTCCGCGCGTGCGTGAACTTTTTATCGTATGAAGTAAGCCTTTTGTTAATCTTTTTCGTAATTGGATGGCGTCTGGTGGAAATAAACGCTCTCTTACTACAGATAACACGGCATTAATCATGCCATTGAACTGATGGTCACAGAGACACAGATGGAAGGTATTTTAATTAGAAAGTTGTGATTTAGATCGAGACACGGTCCGTTAAAAAAAAGAACTTGTTTCGTTTTACTGATGTTTTGCTGTGGAAGTTCGAGATTTGTTGCATCTCTCTCTTTAATTTTATTGCTAATTCATTAGCAATAAAATTAAAGAGAGAAGAATTTCCGTTTTTTTCACCGGACCCTTCGGCCATGACATTTTATTTAGACCCCTTACAGACTGTAATTGGAGGAGCTCGTGGCTAAGTAATTACAGCCGCACGGGTCGATCCATCAGGTTAAGCTGCGCTGGCCAGGGTTGGTCAGTGGATGGGTGACCATCTTTACATACCGAGACTCCTCCGTGCCTCGGAAAGCACGTTAAGCCGTTGGTCCCGGCTGTCATTCGTGGATCTTTGACAGTCGTTACGGGTTGTCGAAGCCCGAAAGTCTGACATTCAGTCTTACCAAGGGGTATCGTATTACCCAGTTGTGGAGGTCAGATAGGCAGTCGCTCCATGTAAAATACTGGTATTGAGCTGCATCCGGTTAGACTGGAAGCCGACCCCAACATAGTTGGGAAAAGGCTAGGCAGATTGATTGACAGACTAATTACATAGATTTTTTTTAATGCTAATTAAAAACTGGGTCCCTAACACATACAAATGTAGATAGACTAATAAATTACTGTGATCCTTACAAACATCCTTCAGATTTCTACCATTTTCTCCAGTTCTACGAAGATTTCGAATAACGTCCATTGACCTTCAATTATTATTCCAAATGTTAATGATAGATAATAATTTATGTCCATCATACTTAACCTTAAAGTATAAACAATTGCACTAAGTATAAGTACGACATCGTGTTGCGAAAATAAACTGCTTTGAATGTACATCACCTATATATATGTATAAAACTACTATTTACGTAGGCCGTTAGTTTAATATGCATTACACTTAGTTAAGGCCAATGATTATTGTTTTAATAACTAAGTTTGTGCAATGTTTGAAAAATATGAATGTACGTTTTTGTGCCAAGAGAAAAAAATGTATCGTCAAAATCGTAGCATGTGAATTAAATCTCCTTGGAAGCATTTACGAAGAAACGTAACGTAACGTCAACTAATTTATTACAAAATTTACAAAACCATGGTATTGATTCTTCCAAAAGGAAGTATTCGTATGGAGAAGAATGGGCAAGAAATTCCACCGTTACTTTTTTTTAATTGTTTTACAATATTTTGTACACATTAATTATTTATAATTATAATTATGTGAAGACGACGCTCCTAGAATAAAATTAATATTACCACAATAAGTAAAAATAATTTAAAATGAAGCAATGACATACAAAACAATGTATTTGATATATACATGATGCTCAAATATTTACAAAAATTATAAAAGACGTGGAGACTTGTAATTGGCTGTCTGACTATCATACTGTTATTTATCACCATTGTATTTAGCTGTAAGTCTTCCAAAGTCTTTAAATAAATAAATAAATAAATAAAAGTATACTTACGATTTTCTTAAAAATGTCAACTACTAAAAGTCAGTGTGTGAGTTACAGTAATCAAATCAATGTCATCAACTCATCATCATTAAGACAGCAATTATCAGTAAGGATCCTTTTAATTATTATTATACTCATCATCCCAGCCTTGTTCCGCCTACTACAGAGTATAGGCCTCCTCCCTTTGGTGCCATGCTTCCCTGGTCTGTGCGAGTGTCATCCGGGACTTCCCCGCGATCATTAACATCCAATTTTATTGTTATTTTTGGAATTAAACGTAAACTTGGGTAATATCTCATCATAGGAACTGGATAATTATTTCTTATGTCTAATTACATGACAATTTAATTCTTACTTCACAAAAAAAAGCAACAATATAATAACCTCAATCATCAAGATAAGATCATACGCCAGTGGGATTGTAATAAGAAATCAGTACAAATACCAAACAATCTTACCTGTCAATAACAATTACTAGATTACTCCTTATCTGCTGCAACTTAATAACTAAGTATGGACTAAGTATAGCTAATGCCCGGTTGACATGATACTAGTTTATCAAGCGAGGATAGTAAGCTAGCAAGCTAGTCACTCTGCAGCTCGGTCCTAGTGTATATAGAACTATACTCATTGCTAGGGTAGTAAGGTGACTAGAAAGCGAAGCAAGCTGCACGTCTCAAGCAAGGACAGATACGAAAGTTGTACAAAGGGGTTCTCATTTTTGAGATATTAACGACTTACAACTCGTATTTTTTACTATTCGGGCTTGTTACTCCACGAATCAAAGCTACTTCAATGCCGTAATCTAGCAAGCTAGTACTCTCGCCTTGTGTATACAGCATTATCCTCATTTTTAGGCTAGTGAGAAAGATAGAAAGCAAGTGTGATAATATGTGTGTGTGTGAATAGGATGTGGTTCTATTTTTGAGCTAGTACTAGGTACCACTGATTTTACTATCCTGGCTTGCACTAGCCTCGCGTGACCGGTGAAGCTAGTATCCAATCGAATCATTTTACTCCACGTCATTTCCTAGCATCGTGTAAACAGCTACTATGCTAGCTTGAAAAACTAGCCTTGTTTCATCTATAGACTTTATGCCCGGGTATATGAGTCTGTATAGTTTTGAACCTAGGATAGCAAACAAATAATATCCTGGCTTGGCATATTATGCTAGCAGTTAACACGAAGCTGGGAATTTTTAAGCCAAATTAATCTTTTTTTTTTGCTTTGTAGTGATATTATAGGCTCTAGAATAAAATGATCCGATTGGGTACTATTATAGATTCACTGGCCGCAAGAGGCTAGTACACAAACCAGGATAGTCAAATCAGTGGTAGGGGGCGCTACTAGTTCAAATATAGAACCCCATACTATTAAACTAGAAACTAAATATGAGGATATTTTTGTACACGAGGCCAGAGACATACTAGCACAATCTTAAAAAAATAGCGTCGTGTTCGTGTCACCTAGGCCTTAGTGATTGCGTGTTGACATCTCGTAACAATAAAAGATGAGGATTATGATACTTACCTACAGCACTTATCTTGGTTTCATGTTCTCTACATTTAGGATAATTTACTGATATGTGTTTAATGATTTATCATTCGCATTCCAATTTCGAAATCATCAGTTAATCTTGTTACGTTGTCAGTATCATAGCCATAGTAATTGGTGTTATTTAGTGATTTAGAAACGTGATGACGGCTAATAGAGATACCAAGTTATTGTTGGAATAAGAGATGCTGCGCCAATAACACCTAATAAATTGGGATAAGGACATCCCACCTCCTCTGGTCCCTCCCCCCTTGCGGCACGGGCATACGGACTCTTTACAATCTTTTTAGGGTTCCGTACCAAAATGGTAAAAAAGGAACCCTTATGGTGTGACTCAGTCTGTCTGTCTGTCTGTCACAGCTGGATATCTCAAGAACTACTAATGCTATCAACTTGAAATTTAGAATAGTTTTAGATGACGTTTACCCAACTATTTTGCAAATAAGAAAGACATAAAACTATTTATATTTTTTTTGCAACAGGGACTGAAAGGGGGTCTTAAAAATTTAAAGTGGGGCTACTAGCTCATGTGGGGTATCATATGAAAGAGCGCCGTTTGCACATTCTCAAACTAATTTTTTTTTTTTTTTTTGGCCGCATAGTTTTAGACTTTTGATGAAAAATACCGTTCCCCCCCCCTTTTCTCCGAAGTTTGCAAAGAGAAAAATCTGAAATTATTCTATGTGATAGAAGTTTATATGTAAAGATTACAGGAAAACTAAAACGATGTCTCTAAGTAGCACACTTTTTCAGAAATCGGAACGGAACCCTCGGTGCGCGAGTCCGACTCGACTCGCTCTTGACCGGTTTTTTTTTCGTCCCTCTACAAATTTTTCAATTACATCACATTACTTCGCGCACAAGCAGCCCTATTAGCTTAAATAATCAATTACATTATCCAAGATTCAAGTACCCAAAGGCTGGTTTTTACCTTGGCCAGAGGATTAGCATTGCCATACAACGTGGCAATGCCGCCAGTCTCTTGGGTAGGTACTCTACCAGTCGACAGAGATGCGGAGGAATTTTTCGACGCCATGTTTTAGTTTTTTTAATAGTTTTAGTTAGTTTAGGATATTATATTTTTAACTTAATTAGATTCAAGTTAAGTTCAAGTTCTTTCTGTTTGCTGTGTCATTTGTGAGCAAATGACTTTAGCCTCCGGAAATCCTCTGTGCTTGCTACCAGCTCCCGGGAGTATACCGGACCGAGTTCTCAACATTGTTCCTTTGTCGTCTGCGTACAGACTAGAGTCGCACAAGACAGGTCCCGAGTTTCATCCGCCAGCCCACAATAACATTTACTTAGCAGTGTTTGAACATCCAATCATTATTTTTATGGGGTCATGAAAAAACTAAATGGCCAAGTAATTGCCACAAACTTGGACGTAGCGCTTGCCGGCGCTGCTGCGGGTACCGCTCGCTTAATTCGCTCGCTCGGCTAGTGCGCGATTGGTCACAGTTCTAACCCAACTCTCATTTGGTCGGGGCGAGTGCACTAGCTCAATTCAACTCGCGCGTGGTTGGCCACAATCCCAACTAACCTAACCCGTTTGGTCGAGGTACCCGCTTAGTCTGAGTCGTACTCAGCGCTTTTCCTTCACATTTATTATGTACACAGCCAAAGTGTGAACTCTCTGCCAGCATCTGTATTCCCTTCCACATATAACCCGTCTGCCTTCAGAGCAACAGTGAACAGGCATCTTCTGAGCACGCTCGTTTCATCATAGACCTCATCCATCGCTTTCCATCAGACGTGATCAGGGTCAAGAGCAGGCCTCGAAAGCAATAAAAAAAGTTACTGTGATGAACAGTGAGAAAGGCAAGAAAGTTTAAAAAAGGTTCATTCATTTAAAAAAAAAACGTCAATTATTAGAACGTCAATAAGTTTTTAGAGGATCAGTTAAATATTTACCATTTAATTTGTGTATAAAAAATATCTTGGCTTGTATGTTGCATTGCATTGCTGCCCTGATTGATAATTTCAGTTTGAACCACGCCCATGATATTGTTTAACATAGTTTACTTTAGATTTTGGACTAAGCTAATTACTTAACCTAAAATGAGATAAAATCTAAGACTAAATAGTGTCACCTTTTAGACCTCAAATACTTATTAATAGTAAGATTTCAAAATCTAAACAGCTATTCTAGTACGATATAAACATTACGATCAGTGCACAAACCGGTTCATACTTCATGTTGACCCATTTATAACAATATCGAGAAACCAGCTCAAACATACAACAAGACTTTTATTAGTTATAGAACTATGATATTGTACAGTCAGTGAGACAAATTTTAATATCTTCAGCTTCACAATAATCAAAAGTGGTGAAAGCATAATAATATCATTGCGGGAGAGCTGAGTATTAGGGGTATTTCCTGTGTAAAAAAAAGAAATACTATTTAGTCCGTCAGTATCAAATAATAAAAAATATTAGTATTTTTGGCTTTATCATATTAATTAAAAATATTTGTATAAAACGCATTAAATTTGGGGAGTGGGTGCTCGCTACGTCATAAATATAACAAACTCCGTACCTATAAAATCTAGCAATGAGTGCCGTTTATGTCACATTTTAGCTCAATGTAACGCCGTCATATCCTGATTACGTAAAAAAAATGTTTAATCAACAGTTCAGCAGTTCTCGTATTTTTAACAACGTTCGCAATCTCATCTCAGTCTCAATCTGTCAAAAATTTTATAGCGTTTACCTATATTTTTGACATATTGATGCTGGCATGAGATTGTGAACGTTTTTTATTTTTAACAACGTTCGCAATCTCATCTCAGTCTCAATCTGTCAAAAATTGTATAGCGTTTACCTACATTTTTGACATTTGATTGACGCTGGCATGAGATTGTGAATGGTTTAGGTACGAGAATTGGCCATCACATATATAACCTTGCCTTCATTGTCTTGAATACCAAGGAAACGCGAATATATATTACTAATTATAATCTTGTTCCTTTGTCGAGTCCTTTATTCCGATTTGACAAGCTTCAATAAGGTACTACGAATAGCAATGTTTTGATTGAAAATGTAGATACATGCAAGTCAGACCAAGTGTAGTATTGGCAAATAAAATGTGAGCGGATTTGTGAGCGCGGAAATCAAGATCCGTTTGGTGGCATCCGCCTCCGCGTTCGAACGACGCATACGCACAGAAGGTAATGCATATCAATGCATAGAAAGCTGTCGTACAGGAAATATAGACGATTTTCAAATGAAAAAAAATCTAGCACATCACTGTTTTTTATTCGGATTTGAAGTATTTTGTAAGAAATATGCAAATAAAGTGAAATAATTGCTATTGATTTTGCATAGTGAATTTGTTATTTTTGTGTATGGCTTTCGTAAGAAGTAGAAAAAGATGCTTTGACCAAAATATATCTGTAGCTTGTATTATTAGATAATTACATAACATGAATCTCAAGATCTAGAAATCTAGACCGTATTGGTACAACAAATTCATTATAATGCCAGTATCTTAGTATAAAATTTATATAAAATAATTTAAACTTAAAATAGACTAAGTACTACAAAAGTAGTACTTAGTACTTAGTAGTAGTACTTAAACTCGGAATTTTAAATTGCTAGAATAGAATAGAAGAAACCAAAACCAAAATGACGGCTGCGGTCGACCTTTTTTTTGTCATTTTGGCATTCTAGTCATGTTGTTATGTCATTTTACAATATACTAGCAAATTCTTCTTCTTCTTAGCGTGTCGATGGCAAAAATAACTCGAAAAAAATCTATAGATTTTTTTAATATATAATAATAAAATATAATACGAGACAGTTATTAGTGCGAAATAATTCGCTACTAACAGTTTATAAATGTTATATTTAACACGTTAATTAGGTAAGTCTTGTATTTATTTTGTTCGTGATATTTTCAAGATTACAAAACATAAATAACGCTATTTGTATTAGCCGAGTTATTTCAAAATGTATTATTTTTTTTAGTTCAATTACACAGTAGGTAGACATTCTAATAAAAACCGGAAGTAGGTAGATCTTTTATTTTATTTTACTTACAGATAATATTCGAGTAGTCAGAAGTAAAATGTAGAAGAAGGCCAGTTACAAGTTTCCACTTATATAAAAATTTATTCATATTATTATGTCTGCCCAATCAAAGTAATGATCTAATCCTAATGAGAATTATATCTCTAAACTTGTAATGTGTGAGTCTTATTTATATGCCTGCCCAGTTCTAATAATGATCTAATTTTATTATGGGTTAAGGATTATATTTAAACTTGTAACATGTTATGTTGCTTATTAATAACTGATGCTGTAACTGTATGTATGTTTTGCAGCAACGCACAAAATTAAAAATACGCAAATAATACGCAATAAATTGTTTGAACATTGACTACTGTCGCGTCGTCGGACTATTGTAAAAATATTACCATGAAAACGTAGGTTAAGTTAGCTGTCATTTCACCTGCCGCGCTATTTTGTAAAAATTTCACCGTGAAAACTTATTTTGAAGTCAACCTCACTTCACCTAAGTTTTCACGGTGAAATTTTTACTGAATAACTCGGCTGAAATGATAGTGTTAATAGTTTTCTCATCGCCAGTACTTACTAAGTTACTAATAAGTTAGACGTAACAGCCGGCCATGTTACACTTTGGTCCGGTTTCTTACATAAAAATTACGTAAAGCTTGGACACACGAGCGGGCGAACGCGTGCGCACGTTTTTCATTCATCTATGATTACACGTGATATCTTGTGCTATTCATAATCATATTTACCACGAATTGATCGATTCCCATATTGAAGCTTTTATTATTATTATTGGAAGCTTTTAAAACTTTTATCTTAGTCATTTTATTTTTAAAACGTAGTACCTACTTACCGTAAATTATTTTAATAGGTTTCAAGTTTTTTATTTAATATTCGTAGAGTTCAAATACAAGGATAAGTATAACAGGATATAATTACGAAACTTTCGAAAAAATCTGCATGATTGTGTGTTGATGGCTGTGTGTGAGTTGCAGATATAAATAAATGAATAATTACTAACCTGGAGGCAGTTGATTTATGCAGAAGGTTTCTGAAGAATTCTTAAACGGAGTTTAAAACTCTTACCCTTAAACCTATTTTATTTATAGAAGTGTTTGAATGAATCTATACGTATTTAAGCGAATTCCTTCCTTAAGCTCAGTTTTTCAGGTCCTACGATACCCTCGTTAGTAATTCAGACTTTTAAAATCAAAATTCTTCCTTAAAGAAGTGTTCAGAAGAACGATAATAATCACTATCGAATGCGTTTAAAAACCTCAGAAAGTGAGCATTAGTCATTCGTATTTTGGACTCCAGGCAAGGCAGTCATACCTTCTTATTCTAATATGTTACGAAGCCTATCTACCAGCTGATCTATGATGGCTTTATCAATTCTGCGAAACCACATAATCGTCACGACTGCGATCCTTGTACGGTTAGACAGGTAATATTGAGCATTAGGTCCTCATTACATTACGCTTATACAATAATCACTTCTTACAACACCCACGGAAGTGATGGTTTATCAATATTTCGAAGAAAATATGCGTAGGTAATGACAGCTGCATTAATTGGTTGTCTTTTTTTCCTAGGTATTGGTGATATGATCCACAGATAAGTTTAGTATAGGTTACCCAACATGAACAAAAGCAGGCGTCTGTACATTTATGAATTTCTATTTGACCATATTTTGTAGAATATTTTCGAGTCGATCTGTAATGTTGGTCAGAAAGTTAGCTGTACTTGAATAAATAATAATGTATAGTAGAAGGTATCAGATGAACGATGTCGAAGATTTGATTAATACTGACCAAAAGCGCTTATGGTTAAAAAATAGTTGTATGTAGAGTTATACTTTATACTTATTTCGTTTGTTGTCAGTCCCTACATGACTCAAAAATCTATATCTATAAAAATCAATGCCACTTTTCGTTGTAATTTTATCACTCAAGAACGGCTGGGCCGATTTAGCTGATTTTGGTTTTGAAATGTTTGACGTAGTCCAGGGAAGGTTTAAACGATGAGAAAAATTAGAAAAGTTGCCGGGAAAATTGGAAAATTCTGGAAAACTGAAAGTGGATTTTATATGGGAATATTGAAATTGGGACAGGACAACGTCTGACGGGTCAGCTAGTATTCCATAAAAGAATGTCTAGCTTAATACCGTAGAAGGTTAGCTAAATTGTAATCTAGTGTGACCTAGAATGTCCAGTAATTGTCCGCTATACCAGTGTATAGAACATAAATTGCTATTGTGCCAATCAACTGTAGGTAATACACCTGCTATTAGTAGTTTTCTGTGCATTTCCTATAATGCACGACTATTATGCATTGTGGCATTTATGGAAATGACCAATTGGTCACATAGTGGTCATTCATAAGATAATTGTTGGCGATTTAAGTTTAATTTTTCGTTCGTGTATTGCGAATGATTGAACTGAATTGAAAATAATTTGTGGGTCTAGGAAATTATATGATATTATATCTGTGTAATTCTTTATTGCATGACTACTGGAATGTTTCTATGCATTGAAAAACATAGGCCAGACGCGTACCGTACATAGATGGAAGCGTGTCGCTACACTAGGACAGCCCCTTGTCAGGTAGACTGCCGGCATGAAGATGCTAAGGTACAGATGACTAAGCGTAAGCACAGTGTCGTTGCGAAACTAAGAAGTGCCCAAAGTTCATTAATTGATTGAAATAAAAGCGCGGAATTCACATTTTCTTACGATTTTTCAGTGTCTGGGTGTATGTTGACTAAAGTATGATTCGCGACCGTAACAAATATGTGGTTATATAATTATAATTATTATAATAAGTAATACAACTCCATAAGTTAGTACGAGTATAATCCTCAAATGTTAAGATTTCATGAAATAGTAATTCAATAGAATTACTTGGTTTTAAAGAGTTGTATTGATGACTTTAATTATTATAATTCTGTAAGTAAATATTTTTAACGGTTGCAAATCATATTTTAACACGTTGACTGCCAACCTACGAGTATACTCGTAGTACAAGATCTGGTCCCCACTGCCATAGACGAGTATTCTCGTAGTTGTTTGTATGCTATTTCAACGAATTCTATAACGGACACAACTATAACATATTTAGGCATATTTTAAGTTAATGTATCGCCGTAATCTTTTGATTAAGTAAAAAAAGAAAAAGTATGTGTCGAATATTTTTTAATAAGTTATCTAAACGACGGACAAAAAAAATGTTTACTCATCTTTCATTCTAGAAAAATGTATAAAATTCGTTAAAATTCGTAAGTATATTATAAAATTCGACGCAGAAATCACGCTTGATAAACGCTTGATGTCTGCATCGAATTTTATACTTAATGTCAATATAGATACAGTTACTTATTCAGTAAAATTTAAAAAGTGCTCGAGAATCCGCGAGGATTTTTCCGCTTGATGGAAACTAACCCAAACAGTCCACTCCCTCTCGCAGCAAAGAGGCTGTGTCCCACCAGTGGCAATATTACCTACAGGCTGCAACTTGACTTGAATAAATAATCATCATTTGTCAATCAGCACCTCTTCAGAACACAGTGTGTATTTAATACATAAATTAGCATACCGTCGGAAGCTTCGTTTGAATGTAAAAGCAACTATTAAACGTTTTGCAACGACCCGCCGCGCCGCCGCCCCCGCAACTGCAATTATTCTGCAACTGTTGCAAGTTCGTTGCACACTGCAAAATAGAGCAATTATCTATCAGATCGAACATTCTGTTACGAAATTCATATCAGATTTGCATATTTTTGAATATTACGTCTTTAAGGAATTTGCACTTCAAGGTGACTGTGTATCTTCAGACAATAGGTGATAGAGTAGTCGTTCCTAATTGATTTTTATTCACTTCGCTTTTGCTTTTTTTCACCTGTTGTATCATCATCTGCCTAGCCTTTTCGCAACTATGTTGAGGTCAGCTTCCAGTCTTAACAGATGCAGCTGAATACCAGTATTTTACACGGAGCGACTAAATGACCTCCACAACCCAGTTACTGGGTAATACCTACGATATCCTTTGGTAAGACTTTCGTAACGACTGTCAAAGATCCACGAATGACAGCCGGGACCAACGGTTTAATGTGCTTTCCAAGACACGGAGGGTTCTCAGTATGTAAAGATGGTCACCCATCCACGAACCTACCACGACCAGCATAGCTTAACCTGTTAGATCGACCCGTGGAGCTGTTATTACTTAGCCACGAGCTCCTCTACCTGTCGAATATTATTCCTTATTTGCTAAAACAATGATAGTAGAGTGCTTTAAAAGCATATTTTCTTTTCCAAAACCGGTGTATTCCTTTACAAGTCTGATAACATGACAATGCAACTATTAAAATAACTTAACACAGTTAACAACACTTCCTAACAGTATTATAAACAGAAATTATCAGGTATCAGCCAACTACGTAAAATTCCATATGTACAAAATTGCACCTTTCCTTAGCAAACAAAAATACCATACAATACATACAAAGAATACATTGAAATCAAAAGTATATCACCTTTCTAACAAGCCGTTGTCTCGTATAACAGGCGTAATGACGATAATTGCGCAAGAGTATGATAAAACAGCGTAGTTTGAACAATGGCGCTAGATAAATATATCTAGCGTGGAATACAATGACTTTGTTTGTCACGTGAGTCAGTAAACGTGAGCCTTTTCAATTTTAGAAACTGAATCTGGATTCAAGCATCAGATTATTTCAATTTTTTTTAGTTGGTCTTTCTAAAAGAGAACTCATCAGGATGAGAGAGGGAGATAAAGCATAAATTTCTTATTTCTCTTTTCATTAAATCAATACAATCACAATCCGAAGGATTTTGAATAAAATTCATTAGCTGTTGGTAAAAAATGCCTGACATCCTTTCTAATATTATTAACTAGCTGACTCGACAGCCGTTGTCCTATCCAAATTCATACAAAATTCCCATACAAAATGCACTTTCTGTTTTCCCGAATTTTCCAATTTTCCCGGCAATTTTCCAATTTCTCTCTTCATAAGAACCTTCCTCAGACTTCGATAGGCGAATTGGTCCAACCGTTCACGAGTTTTGCGCTTAGCCACACATTTAGCAATTTATTTTCATTGCAATTCTATGTAGTAAAGTTTTTTGTAGCAGTTACTTACCTAATATTTAATTTAATAAACAAAAGTCAATTTAATTAAGATATAAAAATAACAAAACATAATTCATTAACAATTTCATGGCGCTAATTTTAGTGTAGCGAATTTCGGAACGAATTTGATTTTTAGCAGTTGATTGGGTATAATTAAAGAAAAGGACTAAACAAAAGTGTCTTGCACTTTTATTTAACACAGCTTAAAAAATTAAAAATTGTAAGATAAACAAAACACTAACCCTCTTACAAATAAACACAGAATTAAGTTATTCCATATTTAAACCTATGAAAATGTATGTGGTTATTCCTTTGTTATCCCTGATATAACCTTATTCCGTGTTTTATTTGTAAGAGGGTAATAATATTACCTATACTGTTGTAGATAAATCTGAATGAAACTATATTTAACCGAGGAAAAAAGGTCGTGTATGTATCTTTAAATTATGATTGTGTAGAACAGCAGACATGCTGAGGGACCCATACTATTCTTGGTGAATTCAGTGATATCGCTAGCAGCAGTGCAGTGGGGCTGCATCGCCGGAAACAAATGGATTATTATTATTATTTCGTCTTTGACATCTCTCGGGAACCTAGGGTCCCGGATCTTTGGCCTGTACGAGGGGCCGAAACCAGCTCGCAGAGGCCCTTTAGACGTTTTGATTGAATGAGGCACCAAACGACGTTTATCCTTACATGCACTATGAAAGTGCACCCAAGGACAACCTCCGGTTGGTGCAAGACTATTGCAGAATATGGAAATAAAACTTATTGGGCTATGGGTTGGGTGGCTATAGTGGATTGGTTACCTTGAACTATAGAAGAACTATGTCCCCTTCCTGACCAATGTTATTAACTATACACGGATAAAATGGCAGGGGGTGACTTGCACACTCGATTATGGGCACCCGGAAACTGTCGCTAGCACATAGTGACGTAGCGACAAGGGGGGAATATGTCCTGAGATGCTTTGAAGAGAGGAACAAAACTTCTCCGGGGAGAGGCCTAGATAATGTTTCGGCAAAGTAAACTCTACGGGCACAGACCCAGAGCTCAGGAGCACGCACGCCACACCACAACGTCAACGTAGAGATACGGCGGTGGGCGTAATTATAATTATCATAACATCATTAATCACAAACACACATGACAGAAGAATACCTCCCACTATCTTACTTATTTAACTTGAAGTCCAAACTGCCCACATCCATCTTATCTGCTGGGCGTAGGTCTTTCCTCATTATTATTACATCATAATATGTATTTCAAAACTCACTGTAACAAAGCTAATGTTTGAATTAAACAATGATTAACTAGACCTTCCTAAAACAGTAGTCAAATGAAAGCTTTCCCAGTTATAATAGTGTTACACTCAATATTATTAAAACTGTGTTAATTATCAATTTCTTTGATAACTTCACTAATTATACTCCAAATGCGCTCCGTAATTCGAAAGCGCGGGAAGTGACACTCCTGCCCTGTCACTTTTTAGTGACAGCTCGCTCAGCCAGTGATGTACGACCCTGCTTGTAAGGTTGGGATTCAAGATGTGATCTCCAGAATTCCGATTATCAGTAGGTACTCCTCTGTAGTAAACATTACAATTTGCATATATCTATAGACTAAAAAGCACTGAAAACTATTTCTGGTGAAATTAGGTATCCCTAAAAGAGCAGCTCTAGAACAAAATTATTTACGATACAAAATTAAATTCTGAATGGAGTAAAAAACTCCGATCTCAAAGGCACACGCTCTTCAAAACAGATTGTACATGATACTGCTAAAAAAACTGACTCACATACAGTATTGTATTAAGACTTCGTTATTATGATGTTCTCATCATGTTGCTATCGTCGCCATTTTATTTTCCTGTAATTACTTACTCTTCTACTGATAAAGACTTGGAAGAATTTAAATTTAATTTTGTCATGATATGCTTTATGACTGGGAAGTGAGCAATATTGATTATTTTAATCAATTAAACCGAGGCTAGTTAAATTACCATCATCATCACCTTCATCATAACCTTCATCATCACCTTCATCATCATCTTCATCATCACCTTCATCATTGGCAGCCTTGTTCCGACCACTGCTGTGTATAGGCCTCCTCCCTTTGGTTGGTGCCATGCTTCCCTGGTCTGTGCGAATCTCGCTCCTTTTCCACCTGCCATCACCACGTCTAGCCAATTCTGCCCCCGATGTCATAATTACAGTAAGTCGTGTTACTGGTGTTATGAGTTTTGAATTTAAACATCTCGAAACAAAAGTGCGATTTCCCACCATTTACATTTTTGACTTACTGTAATTATGACATGGGGGGCAGAATTATCCTGCTTACCTCCATTTCTGAGCCGCTACCCGTAAACCTACGTGTATTGAAATATTTTCGTTTATTATGCTCAAATCAATAGGAACTATCTATATGAGAGTAAAGACGATCCGAGTCTTTAAGTTCATTTCGGAATCAATGGAATCCCTGTTGATTCTTCTACTTAGAATCATGATCTCGTGAAATCGGTTTGACGCTCTTGAAGTAATAAGTTGGTGTCTATTTGTAAAGCCGTATAGCGTATATACTGCAGCCTTTTTCTAACGCATTACAAGACCTCTACGTTTCACATTAGCCACATAATTTGTTTATAAAGGTTACATTATAAGTTTATTGCCGCAAAGATCGCGTGTCTCAACACATAGATAATAATCATCGTTAATTTGTTCTGGTTATTCTTTACACTTTTTACAGCAATTTTCATCTCTCATCTTTTTTTTCTACGTGTTTATAATCCTTTGATGCATCAGGCATGGATAAACTTTGTCGTTCGTGTGCAGGCATTTTAAAAACATCATCATGTTCTTAAGACTTTAATGGATCTAAAGGTCTGAAATTAATGTTTCACTATGTATGATGTGAAAATGAAGAAAACCTGGTTTAGATGACCACTAAAAGCATTCATTAACATTCATTGTTCCATGAATAGGAGTGGCGACCAGTTGGCTTATTATTTACCACATTTTATTTAAATATTTTTTTTAAATTTAAAATATCGATTTCGTATGTTTGCATGATTATTTTGAATCCAATATGCAGGAAAAATCTTTGGGTATTCGTCAAAAACTTGATTTAAAAAATCTGAATGTCAAAGTATCCTCTTTGTGTTCTAATTAATATTTGCTTTATATCCAGACTACCTCGTTGGTCTAGTGGTTGCAAGACCCACTAGTGAGCATGAGGTCCTGGGTTCGATTCCCAGGTCGGTCAAAGTGCTATTGAGTTTTTCTGTCAGGGATTTCTCAAGAACAGTCTTGAATTTGTACCTCTCAGGGAGACTTGAAAACACAACTGGCGAAGTGTGGGTGTACGTACTGAAGGTACTCCTCTGCCTAACCCTTCGGAGAATACCGGCGTGATGTTATGTTATGTTTAAATCAAGACATCAATATATTATTTTTTCTTTTATTTCATTAATAGAAAACATATAAACTTTTTAAAGTTTCGCGATTTGTACACACACATTATAAAACAATATCGAGAACGGGTCTTATCGCGATATCGATACCAACTTGTTTCCCGACGTTGAAGACCAAGTGAGGGTAGATGCACATACCCGCACTTTACGAAGACGTCGCTGAGCTGTCATCAGTCCTCCCGTGACCACGATCGCTGCAAGGCGGTCGAAACGTCGGGAAACAAGTAGGTACCTGTTTACCTCGTAAAAAAGGAATATAGCGATAAGACCCATTCTCGACATTGTTTTATAATATACATATAAATTTCATTTTTAAATATTAGAATATAAAAAATATAAAAACATTTCAAAATATAAAAAATAGTAGCCCACCGGTATCGGGAACAGGTACCAAAATTATTTTTAAACTTATATGGTCGAATAACGGTAAGCCATGGTTCAAAAACCTTACGATAATAATTTTCGATGTTACCGGATAATACATTTTATAAATAGTTCCAAAACAGCGAATAAATTAGATTGATTATAATATAAACGGGTTTCTAGTTCAGTGACCTAATGATCAGGCAATACTTTTGAAATATTTGGACATCATCATCTTCTCAGTCTTCGTTGTGAGTTTGATGTGATAACACCTGTTTTTCTGCAACGGTATGTAGTCTTTGTATCTTGTGTCTTTTTTCTAAATTAATTAAAAATTAAAGCACTATGTTTTTTTCCAAAACACAACCTTGTTACTTATGGTCATGATATGCTTGGTTTGGTTGGTTTGTTTTTTTTTGCTATAGAAAAAGCCCCTCCCCCCCTTTTTTTTGTGGATGGGAAATCATCAAATGACTTCTCCCGCTCTGGGTGGAGCGGAAGGGCGTGTCAGACTTTTACTGACTAAAACCCATTGTTCCTTCAGTTGCCTATGCCAAGGCTCACCTCCCTGACATTGCTAAGGCAATATTATCATATTTTTTGTGACTATATACGATCGCGTAATTTCGCGTATTTGCTTTCGTTTAGGACACGGTTTTAAGCCGTCACGTTAGTGTTTTCTACACTTATATTTAATCTAGTGCTTTTAATAGAGTTCTGGAAAGTGTTAACTTCACAAACTATGCTAGAAATAGGAATGAAGCCTCGTCGATCGTACAACGAATGACTTTCAAACTCACGACCTCTCGCTGGCCGTTCTGGACTTTAACCACTGAGCCATTCCCTTAAGCCCAGTTTACACGTTGCTTCTTAACTGTGGCGTACAATAAAATTGAAACAACAAATCACTTGCATCATCTAAACACTGTTTAGATGGCGCTACTTTTATTGTTGCTTCAACTTATGGTATGCAAGAAAATTAAATCGCATCATATAAATCAGGTTTTATATTTACATGAATTTCCCTTGACCTGACTCGCATTCATTTTCTATTTTCCATCTCGATGTCACTACTAATTTTATAATCATACACTGTAATTCTATAATCATGGATCTGTGTCGACCCTTAGATGGTAGATATGACATAATGATACACGGTAGGTAATTACTAGTTGTCTTGCGATGACATGATAAGCATAGGTTGTTGCACCTGTAATCTCATGACCCTAATGTGGGTCAAGTGTGGTGTTATAAGGGTTTAGTCCCATTTCGGCACCCATGAATTTATTGGGATTTTTTTGTGGGCATGATGAATGAACTCATGGGTGCCGTGACGGGACTTATACCATTATAGGTGTCGATTTGTAGAGTCTGTACTTATTATAAAATAAAATCGCTTTTCATGTCTGTCTGTCTGGCCGCGTTGTTCTTCTAAACTACGCAACGGATTTTGATGCGGTTGTGACTATAATTTATAGAATTTATTCCGGAAGGTTTATATGTATAATACATTAATATTTAACTTAGATAGAATATAGAAACCTTCATGTTTTGACAAGTCGTAAAAACCGTGCGAAGCAGGGCCGGGTTGCTAGTTTGTAATAAAATATATGGATTATTACTGTCAAGGACCACTTATGCCTATTTCTACAGCAACGTTGTTCCAGTTTGAATGAGGTGCTAGTGCTTCAGCCACTTATAACATTTCAGCTAGGTATGTTTCTACAATGGCAATGCTTGTTCATACTCAATAATATACTTGTACAAGGATCTTTCGGCTCGTGACTAAAATTGGAACTAAAGCCGCCATCTTGTTTTTCAATATTTCACAAAACAGTTTCACAAATTTTCTTGGAGCGCCAAAATATCGTTGTAGCACTGTAGCGGTAATAAGCTGCCATAAGGGCGAGAGTAAACATGCCTGTAACTTGCACAATACTTTTGTGCAAGTTACAGGCAAGCAAGCAGCTTGCATGCTGGCCCATAACAACTTCTCATGGTGAATGTCACAATGGCATGCCAGCTATTTGCATAGTTTTGTACAAGGACCGGCTTGTTTGCTGCCACACAATTTTACATAATACTTACCTACTTTAAAAAAAATAATGATTCAGAATTTCCTACTTAAGTTCTAAATTGATTATTTCGATTCAAAATAGCCCGTCATAAAAGTAGAACAGGCTTAGATGATGCTAATGGCGTGTGAGGACCGTTGCTTCTGAATTGTTAAATTATTCAAAGCCGGAAAAATGTGCTAAAATCGTAACGTTCAAGACAAAAGCCATCTGTAACCATTTTCAAGTAAAATATTAAAATTATGATATTATTATGCACTAAAGGCGGAAATACTGCACTTCGTTAAATACTAATTAACGCCTACAGTCATAATATAATTGCTGATGATATCAAACAGCGCGTATTTTATTGCACATCATACAATAATAATAATAAATAAATAAAGTAATTTGAGATCATATGCATATTGTATAACAAGATAAGGTGACTTCCTATGCAGTGCGCATCAGATTAGAACATAAAGCTGGGTTTCCACTATATTCACGCTCTAAATGTGCTCCGCGCATCTCCTTTGTGGCCTTTTTATGCAAAAAAAAATAGGTGCGCAGAGTAGTTAGTGTACTACTCTTCCAAAGACGCTACTCCGTTAAGTTAAAATGTAAGGGGGATCATCCACTGTGACCCATGGCCACGCTACGCACGAATGCGTGGCTGCCAAACAAACGAACCACGAGGTTTATCAGCTAAAGCCAAAGCCCCTCTGTTGCGCACGGAGAGGCTATGCACGTGTGTTTAGCTTCGCTTTGTAAGAAAATCTATGTGATAACGTCCACTGCAACCCACGAACACGCTATACGCACGAATACAAGATTAATGACGTCATTGCTACACGCGTGGCTTGCTCGAATATGGCGCCCACGCAACTCAACGCTGTCAACGCTATGCATGCGGTACACGGAAGCGTTTTTTTACATATTCGTGGGTTATTCGTGTATAGTGTGCTGCAATGGAAACGACCCATGTTGTCAAACGACTAATCACACGCACCTAAAATGCGCCACGTGCCAGTACACATTGCGCGCCGCAGTGGGCCAGCGGCTTTACGTGGTAAACCTCTCTGTGTACATTGTACTATCGAGGAAACTTACATCTGACCAATTTGTAAACAAAATCCCGTACACCCGATGACCACATCTGTTAGCAAGCGTTGTTATAGAGGCCGAGCGCTGCAAGCAAGAATAGTCCTTATGGTGTATGGGTGCTTGTTTCTCCGATAGTATATCCTACGTAGCGTAGTAGTGGACGGTCGGCTTAAGATATGCAAGAGTAAACATAAACATCGAGTAAAAACTTATTTGTTTTGTTGCAGATAACTCACGCTGCAGGGACAGAAGTGGACCTTCATCGCACCGACCTTCTTTCCGTGATAACCTGTACGGATGAAATGTCACTTACCAACTGACATTTAAACGGACCACTCGTTTATTTATTTGCGGCATTTTTTGTTCGTACTAAATCGGACAGTGAAAAACTATGCGGATAAGTTCCGAAAGTAGATAGTACTTGTTTTTAAAGGGTTGTTTGGCTGGTGTGATGGCGTCGTGGAAGTCTGTGGGTTTGTGGACAGTGTGTGTGGTGTTATGCCTTTTGGGCAAGATCTCGGGATTGGACAATGGGCTCGCGTTGACGCCGCCCATGGGATGGCTCGCGTGGGAGCGGTTTAGATGCAACACTGACTGCAAAAATGATCCGGATAATTGTATTAGGTGAGTGTTTTATGTCATTTATTTTGTAAGTAAACAGGCGGTTTTTTCAATAGGCATGTGCAAAGGTTATCACCTGAAAGTAGTTTCTAGTTGCAGCTGATAAGCTTGAACCTTTCCGGAAATAATTTCCTAGTTTATAGACGGAGAGACAGAGAAATAAATAACTTGATTGTCTTTATGAAACATAATTATTTCACATAATATATTAACCTATTGAAATTGTGGGATCTAGCTTCTAGCTTGCAAGTTGAAAGTAAATTGTTAGTTTCCTTTAGAAACGGATACAACAATGCATTTGACTAATGTTTTCCTCCAGCGTTTTATTGAAACACTTTCAGGCTTTATGCTGCCCATACAATTTTGTATGCAGATGAAGGAATCATCCATATCCTTGAATTAAGTATCCCAATAAAAAACATTTCCATGCACTAAAAATTAAAAATCTATATAAATAAAAAAGTCTTGACTGACTCATCAACGCCCAGCCCAAACCCTTGGACCGAAAGCTGAAATTTTGCACAGAGGTTCCCTTTATATTGTAGACAAGGAATAAGGAAGGAATTCGCGGTAGTACGTTCCCGTGGGATATTTTCCGACATCCACGCGGGCGAAAGCTAGTATATTATATAGAAACCGCACGTCAAGATCTGTCAAATAATTAATGTTTCAGCCAAAACGTGTCAATTCTTCGTCGTTCAGCAGGTACAGAATAAACATTGAGGTTGACTTTGGCACGCTTTGGCACCATTTAAAAGCCGCAAGAACGTGCTTCAAAGCTTTGACCGAGATCTTATTATAAGTTGTTGATCCACACAACGGATTGGATAACAACCTTTCTTCCTTCCTAGAGTGTTTAAACGCTTCTTTCTCTACAAAAAAAAATAAGACGTGAATATCGAGAATTAGAAAAATACGTGAATATAAAAATACAATTGAAATGTATGATTTTAAGAAATATCATCATAATCAACCCTTCTTTTTGCTTCGCCATAGTCGGGTAAAAATGAAAATGTCAGGTGCGTTTTGAAAATGAGCTATTGACATTTGAATGTCAGTTCCGCTAGCGTTTTAGATCTTTTTATATACATAAATCACTGTCATCACTTCTTTATTTTGAAATCGCAATTAATCGATTTGATTTGACAGTAATAATCGCTGATATCGATTATTTAATTTTTTAGATTTTACTAATTAATTAGTAAAAGGAACTTACAAATAAGTACATCATAGGGGAAATCCAAAAGCAGAGCGAAGAAACACTGATTATTTGTTTTTGCTTGTAGACTAAGGGCGGAGTTCACCGCCTTTTAAAACGGCTGTTTAGATAATCAGTTCCTTCCTTAGGAAATTTGACACAAACCAACTGTTTAAATACCTAACCGGTGGTTTGAAAGTTGGTGAACACAGGCCTGTAAAGATGATGACATCACTCGAGCAACTATTACTGTGTGTCCCGTTTTGACTATGAAAATTAAATTGAGTTTTATAAATGAAAAATTAATGCTGTTGATGTTAACATCAACAGCACTAATTTTTCATTTATAAAACGAATGAACGATGAACGAATGAACGAACGATGGAAATAATTATTAATAATTATTTATTTTGAAATGGAAATAATTATTAATAATTATTTCCATCAAATAAATTGTTTTTAGCTCACAACCATTCTACATAATAAAATTCATAAGGTATTTTTCTCACTATCAACAGTACCTATCAAAACTAGCTTATTGCCTTTTAAGGATAGTAATGAAACGGAAAATTGTCGTTGTCAGTGGTGATCACCCGATCTATTCTGTAAAAATCTAACCGTGAAATCTTAGGTGAAGTGAGCGTGAAGTGAGCTGTCAATAGTGGCAATCCCTAGCATCAGGTGATTCAGGTGGAATGACAGCTGACTTCGCCTTAGTTTTCACGGATTTTTACGGAATAGAACGGCAGGATCATCGTTTGACGATTGACATAGTCACTGCGCTTGGTAGAAGAACTGCCGGTCCATTCTGTAAAAATTTCACGATGAAAACTTACGTCAACTGAGCTGTCAGTCCACCTGATGCTGGGTATGGACACTATTGACAGTTCACTTCGAGTTCACTTCAGCTAAGTTTTCACGGTGAGATTTTTACAGAATAGAACGGCAGGATCATCGTTTGAAGATTGCCTAGTCATTGCGCTTGGTAGATGAACTGACGGTTTATTCTGTAAAAATTTCACCATGAAAACTTATGTGAAGTGAGCTGACATTCCACCTGATGCTGGGGATTGACACTAGACAGTTAATTTCAGCTAAATTTTCACGGTGAGATTTTTACAGAAATAGATCGGCTGGTGTTTGTAGTGTATCGTAGCAAGGAATAAAATATGAGTTACACTTGCAAATAAACCTCATCATAGACTTGTAATTTCTTCTTGTCCATTATAACAGCCATAATTTATCCGCAGTGATCGTCTATTCCGGACGATGACGGACATCCTGGTGAACGAAGGATACGCGTCCGTCGGTTATGAGTACATCAACGTGGACGACTGCTGGCCCGAAAGGGAACGTGACGCGCGCGGCCGGCTCGTGCCCGACCGGGAACGGTTTCCGTACGGCATGAAGAGCTTAGCTGATTATGTGAGTATTACGTGTTTTTTTTTTGTTGAGGAGCCTTTTAGTATTGGCTTTTTTATCAAATACTCTAGGGTTACGTCCCGTATACTACACGTACAGTGTCTGTGTCAGTCACATGGGTCATGCGATTCGTTAGATTTCGTTCGTTCGAAGAATCTGCACGACATCTAACTTGGAGAGATTTTTATGGTTAAAATTATGTAGATACATATGTTTTATTTCCGTGTATCATATTTTGATCAAGATACAACCCGACACGAACCTGCGAATTGCAAAAAAACCCAAAAAATAATAATTTCGCGGGCTACCCAGCGCATGCCCCTTAAGCTGTTGGTCCCGGCTGCCATTCTTAGATCTTTGACAGTCGTTATGGGTCGTCAGAAGCCAGAAAGTCTGACAGCTATAGTCTTACCAAGGGGTATCGTATTACCGAGTTACTGGGTTGTGGAGGTCAGATAGGCAGTCGCTCCATGTAAACACTGGTATTGCGCACCGGAGCCGCGCATGTGCGGTTTTCATTCGTATACACAAACATGCGGTCCGATGGCGACGCTGGTGCGGCTCTGGCGTCGTATCCATGAAGCCTAATTGATACCCATTAGGCTTCATTCTTAACAGTAGACAGTAGAGTGTTTAATAACACCCAGCTATAAAAGCATATTAAAAGTTGTTCATAATGATTAGTACAATGACCCCTTAAGAGGTTATGCGTTATTTAAGTTACACCTTGTATAAGAACTGGAAGCCTTTTCCTAACATTTGCATAACATGCAGTCTACTTAGTTTTCGTAACGTGAACGAGATTTGTGTTAGCCAACCACCAACTGTTGTATACTAATTGTATAGATTCATAATATCTGGCGTCGTAACCAAGGCTTGTAAATCATTGTTTACCAATGTTATTTAATATTTGGCGTTTGGGATTAACACTGATGAAACAGTAGGTGTAGTTTCTGTGAATTTCACTGACGTTTTTGAAGTGAAAACTTCTTTAGGCGCACTTTGCGCTCTTTATGAACAGTGAACGAAACTCAACCGTCACGCTCGGGTCGGTGACGCTGAATCGGGTATACTCGGCTCAAGTCGGCCGTTGACGCTGAATCGGGTATACTCGGCTCCAGTCGGCCGTTGATGATGAATCGGGTATACTCGGTTCCAGTCGGTCGTTGATGCTGAATCGTGTATACTCGGCTCCAGTCGGCCGTTGATGCTGAATCGGGTATACTCGGTTCCAGTCGGTCGTTGATGCTGAATCGGGTATACTCGGTTCCAGTCGGCCGTTGATGCTGAATTTGGTATACTCGGCTCCAGTCGGCCGTTGACGCTGAATCGTGTATACTCGGCTCCAGTCGGCCGTTGATGCTTAATCGGGTATACTCGGCTCCAGTTGGCCGTTGACGCTGAATGGGTATACTCGGCGCTGAATCGCGTATACTCGGCTCCAGTCGTAAGTTTTCATTTCTATCTTGTGGCCATAAGCACACACCTTCTTTTTTTTCTGGGTGTCTGTGTCATCAGTAGTTTTTCATAATATACACTTACAAAACGACAAGGTTAAGCAATTAAGGTGAAGCAACATGCTTTGTGGGACGTATAGATACTTTTCATTCCGCGATTGTACATGAAAGCTAGCTTTGTTGGATGTTCTATTGTGTTTCTACTTATGTAACGCGTAAGAAATCGATATTATCAACTTATTATCTTAATTCACTCACTTATACACCAGCGATTATAAATCGATATTTATCCGATAATCGAATTGAATTACACCGAGAATTTAATGTAGTAGCTATTGAGCAACAATTTTTCCTGGAACGGAGACCGAGCAGACTTAACTGCTGTGTGTTTTTTGTATATTGGATGCGCACGCGCATCGATGCAGTCCGAAGATTCATTGAACCGATACGATTACTTAACGTAGTGTTATTATGTTCGAGCATGATTTACCGACACATTCGAAATAGATGCAATCACGAATGATGTTAAAAAAAATAAAAATAGAGGGAAAAGTAAGCCAGGTGTCAAAAATCTTATGCTAGCTACTGATTGGTAGATTAATATATCAACAAATAATCATTAAGTTGATATAATGAGTCTGTATTAGATTAAATTGCGAATGTTTTCCATATTAGAACCAGAGGGGCAATTCTCGTATTTTTAACAACGTTCGCAACCTCATCTCAGTCTCAATCTGTCAAAAATTGTATAGCGTTTACCTACATTTTTGACATTTGATTGACGCTGGCATGAGATTGTGAACATTTTTAGGTACGAGAATTGGCCATCTGAATCAGAATTCTCCGCGTAAAAGACAAAGCTTTTTTGCATTGCTGAAGAAAGTTCTTGCGTCTGCGCATGTTTCGAACATAGCTTGAGATTTTTTAAATACATCAGATTAATAATAGACTGGCTAAAGTCTCGATACTTAATGAAATGGCTTTACCAGCTTTTCAACGTTTAGAGACCGGTTTTTTAGAGCAGTCTACGTCATGTACAGTCATAGCCAAAATGTGTTCGCCACATTAATGGCTATTTTTGTCTGCTCATTGCATGATAGAATTTGCTTTACCGACTCAACATTACATACAGAGTTTATAACAGGGTAGCAAGGACATCGCCGCGCAACCTGTTACCATGGATTCAGTTCATGATTCTGGACCTCGAGGAAATTCGTCGGTTATTAAACCATACATTTTCTGTTCCATACATTTTGACCGCGTAGGTATTGCACTTTTGTAGGAAACAGCAGATTTTTTTTAATAACCGACGATCTGCTATAAGAATAATTTATTTGCTGAAAATACAGGTTTTACCAGATGTAAAAATTGGTGGTTTATGCAGAGTCCATATTTTGCCCGCAAAATAGTTATACATTAATAACACCTATTAAGGTACATAAAATATGATGCACTTAACCATTACAAATCGCACTCAAGTTATAATATTCATTTGGTCACAATTTATTAAAGCAGATGATTAATCTGTTATAAACCGACTGCGATCATGCAATAGCTACTAATTAACATAATTAATAATACGTTTATATATAAAATGGTAATTTTCGCGAGTTTCCGCACTTAATGCTGTAATAATTTAGATTGAATCATCACAGTCACACAAAAGCAGGTTATTATAAGTAAGTACATAATATGCTTCTCAATTGACGTTCAAAATTGCCATATATGTGTCTATTTTAAATAAATGATTTGACTTTGCCTTTGACTTTCAATGATATTTCAAAGTGGTTATTTATTGCCCTGCACTCTGGCAAACCCTACCTACTCTTACAATTTCAAACCATTTAGTCCAGGTTGCCTCAAGTTAAAAATACGTCTTGTCCGAAGCCTGTGGCACCTTAGACTAAGCTTTAAAACTACATACTTACCTATACGGTATTATAAAACTCATTTAGAACATATAGTGTTTCTAAAACCATAAACTCATAATAAGACAACTGTATAAAAATGCAGGATTCTACATTTTACTTTGGCAATGTCTTGAAATAGTCGGCTACAAATCAAAATGATTAATAAAGGCAAATAAATGCAATGAAAAGTACAATTGGCACTGAGTTAAAGGTTATCTTTCCTACTTTCCCTTTCAACTGTTATCACTCGGGTAAAACCAAGATGTCTCGCACATACATCGCATCGCATGTTTCGAACATAGCTTGAGATTCTTTAAATACATCAGAATAATAGACTGGAACTGGATACAGTATCGAGGAGCTCGTGGCTAAGTAATAACAGCCGCACGGGTCGATCCATGAGGTTAAGCTACGCTTGCCGGGGTTGGTCAGTGGATGGGTGACCATCTTTACATAACGAGACTCCTCCGTACCTCGGAAAGCACGTTAAGCCGTTGGTCCCGGCTGTCATTCGTGGATCTTTGACAGTCGTTACGGGTCGTCAGAAGCCCGAAAGTCTGACAACCAGTCTTACCAAGGGGTATCGTATTACCGAGTTACTAGGTTGTGGAGGTCAGACAGGCAGTCGCTCCATGTAAAATACTGGTATTCAGCTGCATCCGGTTAGACTGGAAGCCGACCCCAACATAGTTGGGAAAAGGCTAGGCAGATTGATTGAACTGGATACAGTATCGATACTTAATGAAATGGCTTTAGCAGCTTTTCAACAGAGACCGGTTTTTTTAGAGCAGTACGTCATGTACGGTCATAGCCAAAATGAGTTCTTCACATTAACGGCTATTTTTGTCTGCTCATTGCACGATACTCGTAGAATCTGCTTTACCGACTCAACATTACTATTCTGTTATGTTTCTTACTGTGGCAAGCAAAGCCGATGTCGACCCATTCTGCCAACGTCAAAATTGAAATGGGAATCAAGTGCGCATTGTTAAAAAACAGGGGTGCTAAAACGGCCACTTTGTCAGAATCATAATAGGATAATATTATGAATAATATTTGAAATCGTAAAACGGTCACAAACTGACAATTCATAATATATTGTCAGTTTGTGACCGTTTTACGATTTCAAATACTATTCATAATATTATCCTATTATGATTCTGCCAAAGTGGCCGTTTTAGCCCCCCAGTTCAACTTAATGTAGATCTTGTGAGGTTAGTACGGGACTGAAACAAACGAAAAGATAAAATTACATTACTTAAGTAAGTATAGCGTCGTAATATCAATACCACAGAATGAAATTCAGCCATTTTCTTTACATGTCAGACCGAAGTAAATATGTGACACTGAACAGACTCTCTGTTTTAATGTTTTATATCTTTATTATCAAGTAAATAAATATAGTTTTCTATGCAAAAATCTGCTCAGTGCCTTAGTTTCCAATTTGTCCTGACTTGATACTGGAAAGAATTTTAAAACTTACGCTAACATTTGATTATAGAAAGCTATGAGATCACTTTAGCTAGAGGAATACAAAATCGATTAAATATCTCCTAGTTTTCCAGCTATTCCTATGTCGTGGACGATGCTTTACAAGTGGGAAGTTTTTCTTTTCTACCGACAATCCTCCATCACACTGGACGACTTGTGAAACTGAGTAAGGAACAAAAACGATTTTTTCTCTGAGGGGACATGTCATTCTCGATGAAAAGGAAGAACGACCGAAGTACCTACGTAAAGTTGACCAACTATCGAAAGTGATCGTTTAGTAGAATGTTAACGCCACATTAGCACTCAGTCCCTTCATCACTCGTAAAACAAAACACGCGCTCGGAATTTCGTCAGGAACACAAAAGCGTTACTACACGATTACCTAACAACTTCAAATAGTACTAGCTCAGTTTTTATACTGTCTGAATAGACAAGCAACCATTGTGTTGTTACTTACTCTGTGGCTGCGAAATTTTCATGTGTTTGTTTATTGTTCGGGCACTCTCACGGCGATCGTAATAGAAACTAAAGATGCACGATTAACAAGGTATTGACTGACTTTAAATCGAATAGCTCGTGGCTAAGTAATAACAGCGGCACGGGTCGATCCATCAGGTTAAGCTACGCTTGCTGAGGTTGGTCCGTGGATGGGTGACCATTTTTACATACCGAGACTCCTCCGTGCCTCGGAAAGCACGTTAAGCCGTTGGTCCCGGCTGTCATTTGTGGATCTTTGACAGTCGTTACGGGTTGTCAGAAGCCTGATAACCAGTCTCATCAAAGAGTATCGTATTACCCACGTTACTGGGTTGAGGAGCTCAGATAGGTAGTCACTCCTTAAAATACTGGTATTCAGCTGCATCCGGTTAGACTGGAAGCTGACCCCAAAATAGTTGGGAAAAGGCTAGGCAGATTTGATTTGAAGGCTACAGAGATTGATTTTTGCCTGACTTTAAATAATGATTGGAAAATCTTCTTTAAATCGGCAAACTTAGTTGAAGTAAGCTGCCATTCCACCTGATGCTAGGGATTGACACTATTGACAGTTCACTTCCCCTTTATACATAGGGTTCACCGTGAGATTTTTACAGAGTGTAAAAACCCTAAACCACGAAATAATTGAAACTTGTAAAAACGTTTGATGATTGTTATTTTATCGTGTCATTGACCGCTACTCATCCGAAGTCTCAATGTCAGGAGTCTTAATATCATTATCGTAATTGATATTTCATATATTGACATGTCATTCAATTTGTGGACATGAATCATTAGTTTGTTTTTGTTTCCTTGTTTGAATAATTTGATGAACTGGCGAGAAAATTCAGGACTGAGACGTGACGGTACTATTGTGGATTTCCACGTCCACGTCATGGCATCACGAAAACACAGAGAAGTAAAACATATGTAAATATAATCAAGACGCTTTTAAATTTCCGTCCACGCTAACATTATACCGTGCCCGTATTTCTTACATACATTTTTATACAATATTAAGTTTTATCCTATTTGATTTATAAGTTTAACTTATGTACAAGATTACCTCAATTTTCCTATAAAAATCTAATCAAGTTCCTGCCATGACCTGCATTTGTACATCAAACCCACTTACCTCCCATAAGTCTTATACGACATGATAGTTGAAGTAATAAGTGCCACTTATAACAATAGAACATGCTATTATAAATTCTTCATCTGTTGTATGTTAGTTATTAAAGCCTCGAGGCAAGGTAGTAGGTCCATATTACTGATGCGTGCTAATTAGAGAAGCCTCAGGGGCTTTTTTCAAAGCCACGTGAAACACTAGAAGAATATGAATAAGAGAGCCTTGAACATGGCGTAGAATAAATCTCGGATGCACTAAGCAAGCTGCTACGTGATGGGATTTCGTTTCGTCGACATATTTGTAAGTGCAGATAAATCTTGCTATGTCCATCATCGTCTTGCTATGTTGCAGGCGATGTTAGAAAGATTGAATAGGTGACCAGCCATTACATAAGACCCCTTCGTGCCGCGGAAAGCAGGATAAGCAATCGATCCCGGCTGTCATTCATCTTTGACAGTCGTATTGGGTAGTCAGAACCCTGAAAGTTTGACAACTAGTATTGTCAAGGAGTTTCGTGTTGCACAGTAATTGGTTTGTGGAATTGTTGATGTCAGATCAGTCAGAAAGTCGCTCCAGGTAAAATACTGGTATTCAGCTGCATTTGGTTAGATTGGAAGCCGACCTCAACATGATTGGGAAAAGGCAAAGGTAAGATTAAGGGTTAATAATATAAGTGGAAACAGGGCTTTCATTAACGCAAAAAACAGGATAAACCGTATTTTTTATTACGGTTTCGTAGTCAACAAGGAACCCTTATAGTTTTCTAAAAACATTAATTTACATATTGTAGCTATAGTAACATTACGCCCACTGTTAAGTTTTAATTGGTATGAGAAACAATGATCGCTAAAATGTTCAGCCTATGGCCAAAAAATACGCAGACGCAATCTAATAATTTTAACCTTGGCAACAACTATTTTTTCAATCATACCAAAGTCATTGATTCAGCAGTATTACGAGTATTTCTTCATGTTATTTTTAATTTGACATGTGACAAGCAATTTAAAAGTAAGTCATCGCTGTCAAATGAATAAATGCAGCAATATTTGTCCCATACTTAAATGGACATAAATCTTGTGACTTCTGTTTAATAATTTTTAATTTAAACTTTTGGTTGAATGAAACTACCAGCATGTAGGATGACTCAGCAATAAAATTGATTTATTAACACAATCATGTGCATTATAATTTATCCGGTGTCAGTTTTCAAAAATTAGTAATGGATGATAAGAACTATGCAGTCGGTCCCTAGCATCAGAAAATGACTTCATAGACCCAGAAAGAGATGGTGGGATGAAATTGACTCCTATAAAAAAGACAAAACTCCGTTAGCTGAAGACAGAAACAACGACGAGGAAAGAGGGGGAAGGTATTGATTGAAAGATTAAATAAATAAACATTCATAAAGACGTTGTTAGCCAATTTACATGCTGGATGTACAAACATGATCGATACTGATAATATCTCAGTATATAAATGATGTGGTCTAGTAGGCGTCGATAGGTTCTCATGGGAACTATAATAGTTGTCTAGTCCTTGATCCACGCCCACTTCTTCATATCCTCATTCGTGATTGTACTTATTGATATAGATTAATGTATTACTATTATTAGATTATGCACGAACGTTATATTTTGCAATAAGAACATGCGTATCAATTAGACCTGCATTATCATATATCCTTAAATGTTCTTGTTTTCTAGGCTCAACTACATTCATATCTCTTAAGGTAACTTTTATAGACTCAAATAAAAATAGTTATGTTTGATTTAGTCATGTTATGACCTTCATGCTTTTAATCTAGTCATAGTCACTTTCAGATTTTAACTGATATGCAGTTTCCCTTCTCCTTGACTCATGGTCTTAACTATTTTTTACCAAGTGTCATATTATGTGTCATGACTTCATGAGTGACGAACTTAATACCATGCTTACCTACTTAAGATCCATGACAACTTATACAACATGTGTAAAAGTGCTACATACGAACTCGTTTATCATTACTTTGACAAAGTGGATTTAGAGTTCCTTCTACAAATGATGTCTTATTTACTTTGTGACTAGCGGCTAAATTATATGTTTTTATAAAATTATTATTTGTTATCAATAATTTCCGTCAAAGCTTGTTGTTGCTTGTTTCAACGATTATTTTATTTATGTGAAGAAACTTAATGAATCTTTGGAAACTATCAATTTATATGCTCTGAGTTACAGCATAACAACGAAACAAACTTTCACATACTATATTATTTTGTAATGTTGTTAGGGATAGTCTTACACAGCGCTAGGATTCGAGCTTAATCATCATCATTACCAAACATGGGCCTCCTACCAACTGCTTCATTACACTGTCAGAGATGAAACAGAATAGATTAGACCTTATGCCCACTAAAATGATCCACACTCGTGTCGAGAATTGTGCAACACCCTTATTGTCTAACCGTTCACAGCTTTTTACCGGTTGTCGTAAAACACTTACTTTACGGACTTTACCGTGTTTCTACAATGAGGACACCTGATCACTTCCCGTGGATGTCGTAAGAGATGACTAAGCGATAATACATCGAGAGCAGCCAAAATCGTAGGCTCTGCGATATTCAAATCATCTTGCTTAGAAAAGTTTGATTACGTTGTGGTAAACGGGACTTTTGGTCCCAGGGGCCGTATTATGACGTGTTAAAGCCATCATTGTTCCAGTGTGAGAGATAGACGGAGCTATATACGACCGATAGCACCGTCCTTTTTTCTCAACGGAATCATGATGGCATTCTTGTTCCAGTGTGAGAGATAGACGGAGCTATATACGACCGATAGCACCGTCCTTTTTTCTCAACGGAATCATGATGGCATTCGTCATAATACGGCCCCAGGAGGGTGCCTTGTACCATCCTTCAGACTTTGTGACTTACTTCGAACAGTCCAATTAAGTGCGGGCACCAGGAATATTCGTCCTAGTATCGTTCCATGTGGCATCCCAGGAAGCAAATGCACCGAAATGTAGGTTAATTTGCACGCTCATTACACAATATTATTTTCCAATAAAACTGTTGACACGTAAAACAGTAATTATGATGAAGTAACAACTATTATTCGTGACAAATCTAATGTCGCAATCGTCACCTATCATATCACGCTACCAGGAAATCATGATGAGGGATTAACTCGTCTTCAAACATTGCCGCAGTAAAGTGTTTTGGTAAATTGATTCTTACCACAGTTTGCCCGCGGTTGCCGCGCGTGCCTAGAAAGTGGTGGCAGATCAATTACATGACATAATAGACATTCGTGAGATTTTATTGTACTTATGTGTATAGACGGTTTTTATGACTGTATTACATTTTGAATAGATATAATAGTTAAGTCGAACTTTGAATGAAATTGTTTTTTGTGGATTTTTTATACCGTCTTGTTGAGTCTAGTGAGACAAGTAGTAGTAGTAGTAGTATTTGCAAGAGTTTTAACAGTATTAATTTTATGTAAGACTTGCAACAAAATCTTTATAAATTCGAGAAGCTTAGAATGACACATTACTTATAAATAAAAAAATCGGCAAAAAACCTTCGTGTACAGGTTCGTGTCTATCCTAAATTCTAAATACGTCAGTCATTACACAAATATGTATAACGGGCAATACTCAGACAAGACAATGCCAATTAATAGAACTAATGCTAGAAAGTAGGTATATTTATTTTCATAAAAGCCCATGATGGATTGCTAGCAGAATCACCGTTAATTCAATGTAATCAGCACTTCGTGTGTCTGTATCCAGTTAATCAAATATATGTCTGAGGATAAGTGCTAAGATTAAGATGTATTTACTTTTGACATTTGCACTTACTACTGCTAATAAGTTAGCACTATGTGACACACGAGACCTTGTTTGAACAGTGAAAATAAAACCGCAAATTAATGAATTCTTTAACAGCTGTAAATAGTTTGCTTAATTTGTTAACTAATGTATAGAATAGAATAGAATAGAATAGATTTATTTATTTGCATAGAATGTAAGTAATACAATTAGGTGTTACAATATTTAGTATAGTGCAGGAATAATGCCGTTCCTTACAAACCTTGCCTTTTAAACTTAAGTATGTATACAGTCATCAGACAACTCCAACTTATTTAACTCCTTAAAGCGAGCTTCTTCAGTGTATTCCTATGTTTGTTCCACCAAAAAAGTTATTGACATAGTTTTCCTTTTCCTGTTGTTGTTCCTTTCCATCCATAGCTATCAAAATATCATCTTCCAAGTGACCTCACATAACGTCACATTTTTTTATAAAACTAGTAAGATTAGCTTCCCTTATTACATCTACCAAGTCGTCAACAGCCGTGAAAACCAACCAAACCAAACCAAAGTCATTGTCCTTTATCCGCAGAATGTTCTTAAGAGCGTTGTTGCATTTTTCATACGTAAATCGAGAACTTGGGAGATTTTGAAGTGATTTTGGTCACATAATTTATTTTTTTAGCTTCTTTTGACTTCAATCATCGTAATTATCATATATTTTTATTTAAAGTCTATTAAAAAAAACTTGTTCAAATTGAATTATTGACTACGAAAACAGTCGATTTCGAAGGCGCGATTTCCAGATGACGCGCGAAGGCTCAACTTTGAAGTAATCTTACACCAATTATTACTACTAATTAAGAAGGTAAAGTGGTATTCATTCGAAGAGGCATATCCTGAAATTTAAATTGCATTGAGAAAAGTTTGATTTTTAATTCATTAACTTGTATTTTAATCACGTCTAAGATAATCAAAAATCGAGAAATCGACTACAAAAAAACACGTCATTTCTCAGAATCTAAAAGTCATTTGGCAACACAAATCATTTTATACGTAAGAAGAAAGATTGTACTATATATGTGTAAAAAATAAAACATATCTGTCTTCAATCATTTACGAAAATAATTTTTTAAAGTGAGTATAAAATCGGGTGCATCGAACGGCCTAAGTCAGTCGCGCTCTGGCGCTCTTCGACGCAGGACCTACGTCGGTTGACCTCCCGCCGCCGCGCATGCGCCTCGCGTGATATATAGTCAATTGTAGTGCGACTAAATATTTTTGATCCTTTCATTTAAGTAATATTTTAAGAAGCTAACGTGGTAGGCACACTTACTTTAGGAGAATTATGTTACAATTCTTGAATTATGTTGTATTACTTGTAATATTGATATTGTAATTACAATATCAATAATACAATATAATTTGGTCAAAATGTAAATCCAAGATGGTGGCTGCGAAAATTTTTAAATTTTTCGTCATGGGGATCGTTCCCATTGTTCTCGAGGATGCTAAAGCCGATAGTGACGTTAAAATGTAAATCCAAGATGGCGGCTGCGAACATTTTCAAATTTTTCATCATGGGTATCGTTTTCATGGTTCTTCTGGGTGCTAACGTCGATAGTGTAGTCAAAATGTAAATCCAAGATGGCTACAAGAATTTTGGAGGATGAATATGGAGAAAAAATTTATATCAGATTTTTATTTGAAATCTCTACTGCCACAATCTCTATTGTGGATCCGTGACAAAGGAGACGGAAACCATGTCATATAAACTTGGGCCTGGGCCTGGGTTGTAAAAAAATGAAATTGGTGTCAATTTATAGCTACTATATTATCAAACCATCACTGAACATTTTGCGGATTTTCGCGGTCTGAGTTCCGAGTTAAAAGAGATGTAATAAAAGTGAGGTTACATAACGATCTACATATAGGTACTTAACAGCTGATTTTTGAAGTTCTTCAGCTCGACGACCACGTAAACTCCCACTCACACACTCACTTTGCCACAATTTACGCAACGATCCATGGTGCCAATATGAAATCAGTAGGCTGGTCGTAATATACAAAATAACAAGTTCAAGTCCAACGTTTATGCGGGGTTCTCCGTACCGTGTCCGGTGTGGTAGCAAGGTTCGTACAAGAAGCAAGATCAGAAGTCCGCAGAAAGAAAACAGGGGTCGAGGAAAACATCAATAAAACTATGGGAAATACACTCAAATCGCGACCGCACTAAACGATACGAAACGAGTGAGGCATAGATAAAGGCACTATATAAAGGTGTGTCCAAATATAGAGCGGCATTTGAGCGCGGCTGCCACGCGCGCCTAGCCGCGCTCTGATCGGACAAGGGCCGCGCGCGGCGGTGTTGAGCGTAATATATCTTCTCGTCTCACATCAGTGATGACCTCTGGCACTGAAACGTGCTCGCTCACAACATAATGGGTCTCAATCATAATCAGCCTATAATGTTCCCACTGCTGGGACACAGGGCTCCTCTCGGTGAGAGGGAGTGGGCCGTAATACACCACGAGGACCCAGTGCGGCTTGGTAGATGTCACATGTCTTCGAATTCTTGGTTCTAGGCGGTTTCCTCACGATATTATCCTTCACTGATTTGAGAGTAGTGGTGATGAAATTATTTACACAAAGTGCCTGCCTGAGTTCGAAACCATGACCTACTCGTATGTCGGGATCGTTACCGTTGGGCCACCATTGCATTGCTCTCTTGGGCCGCATAGTGCAGTCAATCATCCCTTCTAGGATGATTGACTTCACTATCAGCTTCATCCTCGAGAACTATGAAAACGACATCCATGACGAAAAATTTTAAAATTTTCGCAGCCGCCGTCTTGGATTTTAATTTTGACTTCACTATTGGCTATAGTCGAAATCGAAAACTTTGAAAACGATACCTATACAAATCCTTATCACTTACCACTGACGTGCGACGTGTGGTCGACTGTATAGTCATTAGGTCGACTGGGCACGTACAATACCTGCCTAGGCTAATAAACATTATAAAACCAACCCCACACAAACGCAGCAGTACTATTATTTATTCTACAGACACACACACACACAGACTTATTACAGAAATCAATAAACTTTTTTACTTTTACTTTTACTTTTACTTTTTTTTTTTTCTGTGGCAGCGGGGTGACCTACCTATTTGAAATTTGAAAACAGTAAACCAAACATTTGCGCATGAGGCGGCTTTATGTATTTATGTATTAGTGTTGGTTCAAATTCAACTGTTTTATGCACTTGATGCGGTTGGTAAACCTATGCCGCAAGAAAAATAAATAATTATAGCTAGCGCGTGGCGTCTTTATCTACATTAAAATAGGGCTTAAATTGAACTGTTTTACACAAAAAAACGATGATTTTGGACAAAAGATGGCTCCGCTGTTAACAAAATTTTATTCTGATTGTGTTCTCCCAGAAATTATAGATCCAAGGAAAAGTCAATCAATCCCCTTAGACAAATGAATAAAATAAATAATAAATAAATATCCTTGGACATTTCACACAACGCCATCTAGTCCCAAGCTAAGCAACCTAATGCTTGTGTTATGGTAACGAGATGGCTGATAAACTTCTTACATACATTTTTTTTTGTAAATACATACATATTATAGATAGAAAAACACCCAGACTCGGAAACAAATAAGTACTTGTAGGTCGTACAAATATTTGTTCCGTGCGGGAATCGAACCCACAACATGCTGCGCAGCAGTCAATTGCTCAGCCACTGCGCCAACCGTGTCGTCAAATACAAATACTTTTATAAAACTTCAATTACTTATAAGTATACAAATACTTAAGCAAATAAGTAAAATGAGTTTATTTTTTTTAAGTACCTACATAATATTATTTTCTTCATCCATATTTGTATAAATTTAATTAAAATACACTAATAATGTATTGTGGACAGTCTTTTTATTTTCTCCGTAAACCTCTAGCTTTTACTTCAAAAAAATATAGGTACGCCATAGCTACGATCAAGATCGTTTAGTCGTCGCAGCATCGCAACTGTGTGCCGTACATGAGGAAAAACGCACACACGCGCACTCGCTACGCGGCGTCGAGCGTCAGATGTTTAAAATCCGAGCGCGAAAATATGCGACCACAGTCTTAAGGCCATATTATTACCGTGTAATTCAGTAGATGTCGAGACTTCAAGACGCTAATTGTCGGCTTGAGTATATAAATCACTCTCATCTAGTATTATGTCTGCTGGGATCACGCGTTATTGAGTTATGAGACGATTGATTCGTATATCTTGGTATAAGTGGATGTTTTTTTAGATTTTATGCTGAGTTGAACAGTACAGTAAATTCATCGACGGCATATACACAGATATTTTAACATACTTGTATAGAACTCTGGCGTTATTAAAACATATTGAATTCAGAAAGAGACTGTATCAGAGGCGAACCTAAAAAATATATACAGAATTACTTGAACATGGTTAACATTTACAAGGTCATAAGGGGTCCTTTGGTTGAAAATGACCTCTCCTACATCCCCTTAGTGGATTGCCGACATAATTACTATTAGTAATTGTGTCGGCAATCCCTGTATAATGTATGCCATATTAACGGCTGCATAGCATAATCAGCCTATTATGTTCCCACTGCTGGGAAACAGGCCTCCTCTCTTCGCGAGGGTGTGCGCTGTAATCTACCACGCAGGCCCAATGCGGAGTGGTAGATGTTTTGGAATTTTTGGTTCTAGGACATGCCGGTTTCCTCACGGTTTTGAGAGCAGTGGTGGTAAAATTATTTATACAAAGTAAAACGCCTGCCTGGGTTCGAACCCACGACCTAGAACTCGTACGTCACCACTGCTCTGGCCAAAACAGGCTGCATACTGTTTGTATAATAATAAAGATTAGTCAATAACGTTGCTCTGATTCGTGAACATGTGTTTTTAATTCTACATTTATCCAAACACTACCTATAGAGAAAGTGTTTCTATTAAAGTTTATATAACAAAAATATTAAGCTTATACACTCATTTTTTCAATTACTCGCAATCATTCACTTTATTTTACTCGCAATTACTTCGTTCTACTCACATTTACTCTATTTCACTCTCAAAACTTTCGTCAATTCATCCATTGTAGTTTTAATCGAATCGTAATCCGGTACATTATCGAATTTAGAGAAAGTTACGCAGACTTTGGAAAGAGCACAAAAAGAGTTTACATTCCTAACTTCTATACGGTTGCGTTAGTGTTGCTCATCTTAGCTTCGCAGCTTCGTTGAAATTCCTAACATTATTTGAAACTTAACAAGAATGAAAAATTATGCTCAAACTTTTCAAGAGAGCTGTATGTTTGTGCAGTGCACGTAATAGTTTGGGTTCTGTCAAATAATCTCTTGATAAATTCCACTAGAGAAATGAAATGACTTGAAATCACTGTCCAAGCAGGATACATACTCGTAACATCGCGCCTGTATTCCCCGAAGAGTTAGGCAGAGGTGTACCTATAGTAGAAACAGTATACACTGTGAATCGTAGGTATAATTTTGAGTTTTCTCAGCTCTCACATCAATATCTAATGCATGTAACAGTTTATTTACGATATCGTATAAAATTAGCATTCCAAATATATTCTCTTCCACATTTGGTATTATTGCATCGACTATTCATAGCTCTCTTAATGTATTTATTGGCTCTAATGTGCAATAAGTTATTAGCAATTGTATTAATTAGATGTGTTTAGATTGTAGTCCGCTAATTGCGTTGTGATCTCTCTTAAGCGATCCCTTTCATAGCAATCTGAAGATAAATGTAAGGTCTTTGTTTGAGCCATTATTAGTAGTCGCAATACTCGCAACTAAATAATCTAAAGATACTTGGCTCTTAAATAATATTCCAATAAAAGCTTGATGTAAATTTGTTATCTTCTTTCTCATTATTGTATGTATTGAAGACTTTACTGTTATTGTTATTATTATTTATTGAAATTAACACACCTTCTAAAAAAAAGTGTTCTAAACACGAAGTTTAGAACACTTTTTTTCAATAAGGTACTAACCAATAACCACAATATCTCCATTCGTAAATAAAATTAAAAATAACACACAGTAAGTATCAATGAACCCAAACAAAAATATCGAAACACAATGTCCTCTTCATTTCTAATGCAAACATCTATCACCTTAAACTTAAACCTTAAAAAAACATAGGTGAATAAACTTGGTCTATTTATTTACGACACGTTGGCAAATGTTGTTTTATTTAAGTAAACAAGCTTTTAGCACATTTTTTCTTACAGTGCATTGACCAAGTAATAAAACACATATGAATGTCGATCTACATGGAATTCCAAATTTATTGAGCGTCAATTACGTTTTAATAAAATAAGGAAAAGGAAAAAAGGGATCAAAAAAGTGATCGAGAGGAATAAGTAATTACAAGAAATAGTACATAACAGAGAAACTAGTATTTTTTTTACATTTTCATGCCATCAACTACTCTCTCTCAACTACTACTCACAATTACTCTCAATAAGTAGATTCTATTTGTAACACTTAGGTAAGTTCTTTAATTACTTCTTCGTTTTAACATTAAAAGACATTAAACGTTTAAAGAGCTCATCGTTTCCCGCGACTATAAACGTTTTATCGTTTTTAAACAGTTTACTCGTTTCGGTACATATTCCAAGACTTCCTCGTCACAGGTTGACGTTCGATACACAATAGCATTTAACGCTAAAATATGTGCGAATTCATTGGTTTCTGTCGAATCGGTTCCCATAGTTTAAGCTATACGATTTGGTACCTACTTCAGTAGGAAATGTTTTGTGTCTTTCGGTAAAGTGTGATTAGCTTGTAAAATATAATAGACGATTTTGAGCAGGAGCGTTTAGCATGTACCAAAAATATTGATGCTGCTTGTTGGGCGCTTCTTATACCGTATGAGGATTCCTTTATACGCAATCTTATCTGCCACATTCTCAGGAACGCGTGGAGGTATCAAGTTGAAATTAATATCAAATGCGTAGGTCTATTGGAGGATGGATCCTCTAATAAAGTCAAGCTTCTTAATCTAAGTCAACAGAGTAAAAAATAGGGCTATTTATGCGACATTTTGACACTCGCAAGTCAAAACATACAGGGTACTTACCGTTGACCTAGAATCATGAAATTTGGCAAGAAGCAAAGTCTCACAGCACAAGTAAAGGAAAAAGTCCAAAAATGATTAATTTGTAATTTTATCACTCTTCCATCTATTGATAACCATATATTGTTCATGATCAACCGTTAATTTATAATTTAACAGCATATTTTTTTTGTGATTTCTAGTTTTTCAACTACAATGTTAAAAAAGTTTGTTTTTGGGATAAATTCTTTTCAACTAAGGAACCCTTCATTGTGCGTGGTCCGATAAGCACTTGGCCGGTTTTTTATCTTCCACATTAAGCCTCTTACAGACAGAGGCGATATCGCGTCGCGACGCGACATTGTTCTACGGATATAATATCGCAATATCGCGTCCCCGACGCGATATCGCCTCTGTCCGTAAGAGCCTTTACACAAGTGACCAGAGATGGCATTTCCTCAGACAAAGTTATTCCTATCTTAATAGATACAATCAGTATTTTACATAACACTATAATATATCAACATATTTAAGACTTTCGTTGCATAAAATTTAATTATTATTAAACATATACCTGCGTAACATAGATGTAACAAAACTGAGCTTTCTCTTAACATTTAACATTTGCTTGCATTTCCCCAGCACCAGTCATCTCTTCCTTGATAACTTCCTATCATCCATAATGTTATTAACACTCTTATTTGTAGACAATACAGAATAAAATGCTTATGGTCTATTATATTTACAATCGTCATATCACGGGTTCTGTCCACAAAACGCCATACAGATTGTATCCAAGAGCAAAGTCTCTTAACCTGCTTTCCTTCAACCAAATCGTCCGTGATGCTACTGAATCATTTTCTAGATGAGGCAGATAAAGTTACGGATGGTAGGCTACAAATTGCATTGTGGCTTCAACTTTCTTTATGATTCGCACAAACTAGGTTAGGTTAGGTCTGGAAATTTAATAACCTAATTGGGATGGTGGCTTCCTGAAATTTATGGGAAAATGAACTTTAGTGGCAGCATCTTCTCGTCAGCATTAAACACATTATTCGTAAACTGTTTATTATTAAATCTTACAGCTGAACGTAACTCCGAAAATAATCTTTCGGATGGTGAAAATTCAGTTTTCTGTGTCAGCACCTTAACTAGATTAAACAAAGGCCTGAATAACATAATATGAATGTTTTGCTACGTTAAAAGTTACGGTTTTTCCTTCTACTCGTTTATCTTGACGTCAATGGCGTTAATAAAATTAACAAAGTTTTCTACTTCGAACTATGCATTCTATTCACTTCTGGCTTTCTTCTTTATGTTTTTAGTTGATACGACTATATCAGATTTTATTTATTCTTTCTAAGATTCGTGCGTAATTATAATTTCATATGTTTACACAATCTAAAATAGCTTGCCTAACTTTTACCAAGACCTGCCTCAACAACGATGCTGCGTACAAGTGTAGATTGTTCTTTTTTATAAAATTTTATCGGTTGAATTTGTTGAGTATATATTCAATATATACTTCAATATATATATTAGTTAAAAATTACGACTTTTAAAGAACCACAAACAACAAAATATGTATTAAAAAAAATCTAATTCAATGCATTCAAGACTCAATTAGCTGATTATCTAATTGCAAATTATAACACCCTTCCTAAAAACTAAATGCATTAGATGGGTATAGTGACGATTGTGACGAATCTATAATGGCACGTCTTTTTCGTGTTTCGCTCTTATGTTTGCTGTATTTTCATTATCACTTGTCTTCAGACTAAAACCTCTCTGCAATTGTTATTTGTGGCCTGTTGCAATAATAAAACTAATAACAACCGTAAATGCGATATCAACATGAACAATGTTTATTGAATTCACCCTGACTTTTAGGTATAGTTTACTTCAAAAGTTGTGAACGTGATGCAACGTTCACAACAATTTACAAACAACTGATGATCAGTAAAATCACAAGTAATTCTCATGGCCTTGCTCCAGTTTACCCGATTTGAGTGTTGATCACATTGATCTTGGTCAGTGGGCAAAAATAGCGTGCCTTGAGCTGCCGAAATAGCCTCAGATTGCCCATGAGCTGTCCAGAATAGGCACCGTACACGGTATTCATAGATTTAATTTTCGTTTTTGCGGTGGGTGCATATTTCGAGTGTAATGAGTTGTCTATGCAAATTGTGTGTGGTTGTATGCGCTACTTATCTACTGACATTGGCCACACAAAGAAAAAACATAACATTAATTTTATATTGTCCAGCTAATAATGATAGTCATCTACAAAAAATCACTTCACGTTCATTCATAAATCACATAATTTTGTACGAGAGCGCGTTACAGATTCGGTTCAATGTCGTCGCATCGCTCACCGTGAGAAAAACCACCGAATGTCTGCCCTGAAGGTCGCGGTAAAAGTGTAAAAAACGACCAACGCCCAACCCGCCAATATCTGGGCCAAGTGCACGCCAATTAATAAGCAATTGCACGGTGTGCGTAAACACGGAAACAGACTCGCTTTTCAATAGTTTTTACCATTGTGGAATCTTCACGCTTTCATTGGATAGGAAATTGTTCGATTTGGATGAAAGACGATCTCTGTGAGATTGAATAAGTTTTTTTTTTCTTTGGCGGTGTTTCTTGATGTCTTTCTTTTAAATAAGAAGAACTGTCACTAAAGATTTTTTTGCTCTTTACTTAGATGTAATAGCATTTCTCGTTCCTTGTATTCAGGCTCGAAATTCGTTCACTACATTATGCATACAGCAAAAAGCGTGCACGCATCGGTAATTTTATCATAAATATACCACTTCAACACTTTAATCCTAACCACTTCATAATCTATTAATGTCCAAATGAATTATGTTCTACATTGACGAACAAAGATTCACCTTGTTGAGACACATTACCCTATGGCGAAACCAATTCGTTCACCACACTGTTATTTTGTATGAAATCGAGTCATGGATCACTCGTTTGTTACGGCCATTCGGCGTCATGGAGGTATCATCGCCGGTCTCGTCTTTTTACCATCTTTGTTAGGATCAGCGTCCAATCAAGCTAAGTACTTACTGGGGATTCGCTCCATCTTGTAATCCAATCTAGATATATCTTTTGTTTGATAGTTCATTGTTTATCTTTTTAAAGCGCGTTGAGTTGATGATATCGTCAAAGTCGCAGGAAACACCTAGATGAGGGATGCACGGAACCGAGAAGTATGGCAGAATAAGGGGAGGCCTATATGCAGCACTACGTGATTCCGGGATGAAACGATGATGATGATGATGGTGGTGGTTCCAAGTAGTCATTTACGAAATAAAAATATTAAGAGGTCACAAGACAAAATAGGACGAAACGAAACTCTATAAAAATGATAGGTCCGACAATAGGACAATACTGATAGTCCTTCAAGGATATGAAATTCACCGAAATAATAATATACATTTTGGAGACAAATTGTTCAACCTATAAAATATTCCTGAAACCCAGATAAATTGCAGAATAGTTAGTGTCATACCATACCACAATACATAACTTTGTATTGTCGCTCATGCGTCAACGTTTCGCGGGTGATGTACTCGTGACCTTGACACTGCGGCAGCGCAGGCGCATCCGGCACGCAGTCTTGACTGACAGCTGTCATTTTGTATGAGACATTCGTGGCCTCTTTTACATTTCCATGTTTTATGAAGGTTCGCATATTGTTCAAATTCAAATTAAATTCAAAATCATTTATTTGCAAATATGGGTAAGTAAACAATTTTTTTGATAAGTTGTAATGTTTTGTGCTTTATATAAAAGTACGAATAAATCTAGTAAATGGTCCAGTTATCTAGTGGCTACAGCAGACATTCTGCTCATTAGTTTTGTTTTATTGCTGCTAAATTGGAGTTAAGTATGTCATGCACATAATGTGTCATGATTTCTTAAATGTTCAATAATCAACTAAGTCAAAGTCAGTTTGCACATTCGAGTGAGCTTTGAGCAATGAACTCTTTACTAAACCCTTCTACATCATAATTAATTAATGATCTCATAAAAGCTTATCGAGGTGAACAAGCACAGGCATAATAAAGCTTATTCAACAATATTAACTGCCTACCCACACTTTTTGTGGCTAACAAGTTACCCACATCGTAATAGTTTAACCTTTTCAAACTGAGTCAATTACTTTTTAATAGTATGCATAGAGAGGTCACGGTAGTTTTCTTGTCAAAACAATTAGACAATAGGTATATAACATGTTATGTCTACCTAGTAGGTAAAAGCTGCGTATGTATGTTATATACTGTATTACCGAACGACTTTGATCATATGCCTGTGTTTATAAACAGATTTTGCATGCTTCTTAAAGAGTTTTTTTTTTCGTAAAAAAAACGAATCAATTACTTAATCTTGTTATTTTATATTATTAGTGTTTGTATGCCGAATGATGAAATATGGCTGTGCTTTAATGTAACGTAACATGTATTAAGTATTACTCATATTAGCAAAATAAATGTCTATTCTATTCTTTTTTCATGTCAAACTAGTGTTCTTTGATGTGTGCAACCCAAAAAAGAAGATGACCACGATCAGATTTACTTACCACTGCCCTTTTAGGACTTATACTTGGCGGACATACATCATAACATAACACATACACTTCATAGATCCTAATTTAGTCTTAAATGTCCCCCCTTACGGGTTTATTTACGACCGACTAGTGAAAGCTCAATTTTACGAAAACTTGCAGCATACAACTGCATGAGAATTCAACATGGTAAAACAATAGTTATGTATAGAACAGGCTGGTTTTGAGCAGGTGTAACTCTACAGTCTCCTTGCGACATCTGCATGAAGACATGGAGCGAACATTATCAGTCAGAAATAAACAGATTACTGCCCCACATACGTCACACGACTTTATTACCGCACACCAAAAATGGAATGCCTTTTACGGCAACGTATCTTCATCATTTCGGGTTTCGTCAACGAACAGGTCAAACGAATTTGGACAAAAGAAACCGGAGTACTCACCAACAAGAAATATAAGGTCAATCGTAAGAATAAAACTGAGGTATCTTAAATATTTGGTTGCAACTTCTTATTGCATTTGCAAGCTCGTTATTACAATAGTGTTGTAAGAAAAGCCCTTACATTTATGTGAACGGGCCAACAATACAGACAGACAATAACTGACACGTTAGGTACACATACCTGTATTATCTCGCGACTTATCTTAAGACCTTCGTCGTAGGATCAGATGGTTCCCACGCCTTTTCTGTGTGTCAGATCTGAAACAAAAGAGTTCGCAATAAGACAATACTGTGACCTTTTTAAATTGGATTAAAAGTTTTCGAGACAGATTCCTTTGGAATGGGAGTACATTAATTTTGTATATAATGACCGGACGTTGGAATTGGTCCACAGTAGTCGCCAACAAAGTTTTTGTTTTCAAATGGTATCTATCTAGTTCATTAAAAAAATACACTATCCAATATACTTAATCATGGTCCTGGGACAACTAAAAACTGCAATACCTTTTGACTATACAGAGCAATATTTATACTCATTATCTGAAAATTCGTGCCTCGGAAAGCACGTTAAACCGTTGGTCTCGGCTAGGCTATCATTCGTAGATCTTTGACAGTCGTTACGGACGGCCAAAAGTCTGACAACCAGTCTTACCAAGGGGTAACTTGTTACCCAGCAACTGGGTTGTGAAGGTCAGATAAGCAGTCGCTCCATGTAAAATACTGGTATGGCACTGCGTCCGCTTACACTGGAAGCCGACCCCAACATAGTTGGTAAAAAGCGAGGCAGATGATGATCTGAGAGTAGAATTTGTGCTTACAAAAAGCATTTCGACTTTTTTACTGACTCCGATAATCTTGTAGCACATGCCATGCAGTCTATTTTTTGGTCATTAAAATAATTATTGATATTAATGAGTTTTGTGAATGACCAGATCAGTTCTAAAAGAACTGCTTATACATATTACCAAGAACGATCAAAAAAGACACCTTGTATAATCCATGCGTCAGGTTCGTGAACGGGCGCCGTCAGTACGGACTGATCATCTCTTAGCTGCCGTGGCTTATTTGAATTTAATTTGGTTTTTTAATTTTTTTTTAAATCTTTTTACTACGGATGCTTTTATTGTTCAGCATCGTTCTCATATGTATAATTTCAACATGAATGATGTAACTAATATTTTGTAACCATATTTTGATTTAAAAGAGTGTCCGTGGAGTTTTTTGCCCGTTCTTCTCCATAGGTACCTACTACGCTTTGGAATGGGCGACTAGCTTCATCTTTCTGACTGACCGACCCCTTGACAATTCAAAAGTGCCTGTAATTGGTTTATTTGAAATAAATGCTTTGAGTTTGAGTGTATAGTCACTTTTAGATTTGTAGCACGCAAATGAGATTGAACTTTTGCCTTCAAGTAGACTCAGATGTGTTGCAAATAAACAGGTTGTTTGCTCAGAGGAAGCAATAAATAATGTTAGCGATTATCGGCCGAGGCCTAACCGCCTAACGAGTCTAGCGGCCTACCGACCTGTCCCAAACCCCCACTCGACTTTATATTGTCACTATGAGAACTCGATTTGACTATCCAATCGAGTTGTTACGTTAATTTTCGAATCATACTTAATAGAGCCTATAAAATTACATTACATCATCGTCATCATTAGAAAGAAAAAGGATCATTAGGATTATCTCATAAGAAGTGGGATCACAGATCCCTATAAGTACATAATCTTTAAAAAAAACAAGTTTGAAAGTAGCGTACCAATACGACGTCGATATAATATGTGTTCTAAAACACATAACTTGACATAAAAGAGTGGAAAAATGGGAACGCCACTAACCATCATCCATACTAATATTATAAATTCGAAAGTAACTCTGTCTGTCTGTCTGTCTGTTACCTTTTCACGGCTAAACCACTGAACGGATTTCGATAAAATTTGGCAAGGCTATAGATGGTATCCTGGGGACGGACATAGGCTACTTTTTTTTTCAAAAATAATCCTACCAAATAAAAATCATCCCCTAAGGGGGTAAAATAGGGGTTGATTTTAAAATTTACAAAACTGCATGGATTTCGACAAAATTTGGCAAGGCTTTATATAGCATCCTGGGGAAGGACACAGGCTGCTTTTGGTCTTAAAAAATAATCCTACAGGGGGTGATATAGGGGATGAAAGTTTGTATGGGAAACTCAGTATTTCTTAAGTTAGGGATGTGAAAATTAAAATGTATGCTTTTGATAGGAAATAAAGAAATATGCGGTTCAGCGTTTTTGAAAAATCATCCCCTAAGGGGGTAAAATAGGGGTTGATTTTAAAATTTACAAAACTGCATGGATTTCGACAAAATTTGGCAAGGCTTTATATAGCATCCTGGGGAAGGCCATAGGATACTATTTTTTTCAAAAATAATACTACAGGGGGTGATATAGGGGATGAAAGTTTGCAAGGGAAACCCAGTATTTCTTAAGTTAGGGATGTGAAAATTAAAATGTATGCTTTTGATAGGAAATAAAGAAATATGCGGTTCAGCGTTTTTGAAAAATCATCCCCTAGGGGGGTAAAATAGGGGTTGATTTTAATTACAAAACTGCACGGATTTCGACAAAATTTGGCAAGGCTTTATATAGCATCCTGGGAAAGGACATAGGATATCCCCTAAGGGGGTAAAATCGGGGTTGATTTTAAAATTTACAAAACTGCACGGATTTCGACAAAATTTGGCAAGGCTTTATATAGCATCCTGGGAAAGGACATAGGATACTTTCAAAAGCAATACTACAGGGGGTGATATAGGGGATGAAAGTTTGTAAAGGAAACCCAGTATTTCTTAAGTTAGGGATAACAAATTTATGCTATTGGTAAGAAGTTAAGAAATATGCGGGTCAGCGTTTTTTAAAAATCATCCCCTAAGTGGGTAAAATAGGGGTTGATTTTAAAATTCACAAAACTGCACGGATTTCGATAAAACTGCTTTCCACATGAACGTTCCCATGGGTTATTTTCCGACATCCACGCGGGCGAAGCCGCGGGCAAAAGCTAGTATATCATAAAATTTAAACTTTAAAAAACATTTTTCTGACAGAACTCTAAATAACTAGTCTTATTAATTTTAAATCAATCTACTTAGTTGTTTTCGTGCACATTATTGCTGCCTGACTGAGACAACACTGACAAAGATTAAAAGATAGAGAGATTTTTTTATGAGTTCCATTTCTAGACGTTTTTGCCGGACTGCATAAGTAGGGACTCTATCATGTTCGATATTGATACAAACATTATGAAACGCAAATCTACAGCGTCTTCGAATCAATAGTAGAGCCATTCTATGAAATCTAGGCGGGGAAGATAAAGGAAGCTATTAGGTTCTCTACAGTGGCACATCGTATGTTTCGAAACGGAGTCACTAGAGGCTTTTCCCACGGGTTTGCGCAATAGGCCTGCTAGCACGACGTGACATACTCAACTAACTACCATACATGTCATCTTTGTAACAAGTACATGTTAAGCTGTGATCCCATAGCCGTTCTTTGTGAAGCATCATCGTGTATAAAAAACTGTGATTTATGATGAGGTAGTGTGTTTTGAAGTCTGAATATTTTAGTAGCGGTCTTACAATATAGGAAGTGTTAGGTTTTCATCATGTACCTACCTGCTACCTCGGCTTACTTAATAGAAATACTAATCTTATTAGCACTAATAATGATCGTCTATGTTTGTAGTAAAAGTGTGACTAGTTTGTAGTAAAAGTAGATAATTTATAGATTTTGTAAAAACTTGTAAAAGTTTTACAATATTATTACACCTCTGTAAATATTGTTCTAGCCTTAAACTGTGTAGGTACACACGGCTACACGTCAAGCTATACAATTCCAGTTTACACTGACCTCTCACTGTAAGGAAATCCTACACAATGCGAGATCAGCTTATACTGGAAATGTATAGCTTGATCTGTAGCCGTGCGTACATAGATGCTGTAAGTAAATTATAAGCAAGTAAGCTCTAATATATTCTGAACTTGCTGGCTTGCTGCCAAGCATTACAAAGCGCTTATATGGCCTGAAGTTGCTGGTTTTGTCGGCAAGCATTACAAAGGTCTTGTATTGCCTGAACTTGCTGGCTTGCTCGCTTTGCCGACAAGCATTATAAAGCTCTTCTATGGCGTGAACTTGCTGGCTTTGATGGCACGCATTACAAATCTCATAAATGGCATGAACTTGCTGGCTTACTGGAAAGCATTAAAAAGCTTTCATATGGTTGGAACTTGCTGGCTTTATTGGCTTTGGGAACGAGAGCATATTTTTCGTCTCACGTAACTTTTTAACTACCATTGTAAGTGGTACCTAGTTATATACTTATATTTTTATTTTCATTATATATTTATTGTAGTTTTAGTAGGTACACTAATTTGTCAACCCTAAATTACCATGTACTACAATACTGTTTTTTTTTATAAATAAACAATTTGATTTGATTTTTGATTTGATATTTTGTGAGAAGAAACGTAAATCTATCTACATGAAGTATAATGTTAAGCATATAAGGAAAGTGAATATTGTAGCAGAAAGGCAGTTTCGCTAGAAAGTTGTTGTGCGTAGATTTTCTTTATGATAGACTATTGTAAGGTTTATGTTTGTAATTGTACGTTTGTATTGTTTACTTTCTTTTTGAATTGCTTACTTACATCTAGCTCTTTTACGTTTTCGTTTACGACTATCACTGTTTGTCCACTCAACGGAAACGGGACGTCAACGAGAAAACAGATGACGGCTCCAAACCCCATACTAAATGTACTGTCGGTCTTCGGCCGCCGTCATCTATTTTCCCGTTGACATCCCGTGGTGTGATGGACAAACAATGTTGAAGTTGCAAATTTAATTCGGGAAAAACGTCGACTATAGGGCTGGAAAAAACAGTTGTAAAAACATGTGCCCATGATTAGGAAAGAATCTAACTTCTTGAACGTAAATAATCCTTCTCCGCAGTCGGGTAAGAATGGATGTAATGTGTATATTTTGTGTTTTAAGTAGTTACCTAACTATGTAACAGGCATGTAAGAAATGAAAAAAATGAATGAGATAAATGCTTCTGTAATTATAAAATTATGAAGTACATGTTTATCTAATTACCAAAATATTTAGAGGACAGAACTTAATAACACTTCCTTTGTAAAAAGTTCAAGGTGCACGCTTCTTTTGTTTTTGTTTATTTTTAGTTATTAGATAAAAATTAAATATTTAGCTTTGTAAACGCACTTACAGTAAATGGAAACGGTACTGACCCCTTGAACTGGCAGTTTACAAACTATTGAAACTAAAAGCTTTGTTTAAACTGTGATTATCTGAGTATCTGTATAATATAATAGGGTTACGATTCTCACAAGTAGCTTGTGTTAGATCTGTGAACAATGTTACTATAATTGCTACTATATATTTTATAACATATAAGAGTAAATATCATAGTATCTTTAGGGTGCGCCATCAACAAGAGTTTATATGCAGTTCTGATGCGATCATTTGAAAATGTGAAAAGAACATACTTAGTTAGACATAGGTGCCGATTCTCTTGTTCAGTAACTAAACTAAAATTAGAGAATCGCTATCTTTTACTAACAGGCAGCACGAGAAAAGGACGGCTAGAGCTATGAACTAAGTTAGAAATGTCGAACTAGTTTACGCCTTGCGCTTCACCGTGTTTTTATTCGACATGTTTTTACGTGGTATGGAAATATTAGTTCAACTAAATTTGAAAGCTCTAATTGACGACCGTCTCTTTCTTATTTTATTAGAGAGAAAAAGTTAGCAATAGCCTAAATTAAGTTTAGTTTGTGCACAACAGAATCGGCACCATTTTAGAAGTTGCTAAAACAATTTCAAAGAACAATTCGTAGCTAAAAACATATTCAAAATAGTGATAGACGTATTTGGCTTAATGTTCAACACATATGGTACCGTATTTGTTGAAGATTTTTCAAAATACGTCTATCACTATTTTAAGTTCTATTTGCCAAACAAATTGTTTTTGCAGCGTTACTCTCAATTCGGTTTGGTTCTTTAATAGTTGTAAACAAAGAATGGCATTTCCAAAGCAATCAGAAATTCTAAAAGCTTGCCTTATATTTATCAAAACACAAGGCTCTATTGCACAATAGGTAGGTACAATCACCACAAAAGAATGCACGTAGAATAAAAACTTTATGTATCATACATAATATCTTTGTTGCCAAAACGTTATGCCCCTGAACTGCTAAAACGTTCCATAGAACCGATCAATCTCCTATATAATTGTTAACTATATCGAATAAATTGTTATAGTTACTTAGCCTTGTGGTCTAGGAGTGAATGACTCGTTCATAATAACGATCCGTGATCTCCTACAATCTACCTAATGATCATAGTTTTTGCAAGTGATTTCGTAACAATGAACCACATTATCTAACAATGTGAATTAAGGTTTACACTGCTAAAGTTTTTTGCTCCTAGCAAAAAGTTAAGGTTTTATTGCAAGCATCTTTTTGCAGTCATTTGTTTTAGCGTTGTTTGCGACCAGTGATGCGAAGAAATAAGAAACAAAAGAATCTACGACATTTTAGTAAAAAGTTTTCAGGATGAAGTTCCGTGCTTTTTTGTGTACAACAAGATTATGTAGAAGGTCATTGGCATACCATCCCGTGACTATGTTAAGGTCAACTTAGGGAAATTGTGCATTCTAACAAAACAGTAGGTTTGTTGTGACCTTTGCTACACTGTGACCTTCTAACCTCATGCATGACTTGTAAATATAGCTAGGTATATTGAGAACTACTGAGAACTCTATAGTATATCAGGGATCAAAGTAAGATAAATATATCTGTTAGGCATTACATTGTAGCAATGAAATATCTCCAATTGGATTGCATCTCTCTGTTCCATTGCAATTTTAGCAATAATTGTTTTTTCACTTGATTTAATCAATGATTTCCAAATTCTGGAATTTTGAACTTTTTCTTTGTATTAATGGTAGCCAATGTTTTGTTCCCAGGTACACAGCAAGGGTCTGAAATTCGGCATCTACGAGGACTACGGCAACTTCACTTGCGCGGGTTACCCTGGAGTCGTCGGCCATCTTGCTGGAGGTAAATATTATTTTAATTATTTTTCTACACCCGCCAGCTTGTTTCAATAATTATAACAAAGCCTCTTCCATTGCACACTTTTCTTAGTCAGTCGTTAGTATTAACATGGTTTTTGACGACGTCTGGAAACTAGTAAGAAATAATGGGATTCGGGCACTAGACTAATTAATAATCAGAAGAGTAGGCTTTCGGTGAATTGCAGAAAAGAACTTTAGTTGCATGGAGACTTTAAATTGGTGCTGTCACTTTCTTTTTGATACACAATATAAGGGATGGCATGAATTTAAAGCCCACATTAAACTAAAGTTCGTTTCTGCAACTGGCTGTTTATCTAGTTATAGATTTCAGTTATAACTTCGATTATAATATTCTAAATGATGATTAAATTAAATGAACACAGGTAAAATGTTTGCAACAATCGCCAAAACGGTCTCAAATCTAATAAAACCATGTATTAGTAGATGAACGATTTCACAGTCCGACCATAATTCCTTCGTAAATGCCAGGAGATTGCTTCGGAGAGTCACTAATCAAACTTATTGAGACACAACTCCATTTAGATATATCATATTACCAGTAACATGGTTGTAGCCGTGATATAGTTAAATCCCTAGCTATCTACCGTAATATTGTTAAGTACATATGAAAATTGTCGGAGTGCCTTAATTTTGCTACTGCGATCAATTTTAACGTCGCAGTTCTAACCTATTTGGTTGGCTGGTCGCAGTTCTAACCTATTTTGGAGTGCTCTAATATTTTATATTCCTAGTAAGATAGTTATGAACCGCTTTCATATAGGTAACTATATTACGGTAGACAGCTATTCCCTAGAGATATAACTATATCACGACTACAAATCTTACTGCGATATATTTATTCAAGTCAAGAAATCATAATAAAATTACGTGAAACACTGCATTTGTAATCAGACTACTTAAAAATACATATACGATAACTTACGACACAACAATAGACCTATGTCTCAACTTAGCCTACATATCGAAATTAGCTATTCGATGTACCAACGCCAATGACCTAATACAACTTTTAATGCTGATATAAATTCATAGGGTGTTGGGAAAAGTATTTGAACGTAGAATAACATCGTATCTATCATAAGGGTTGCGCAACGTCGCATGTATTGCAATAGTTCTTGTGACTTCCTGACCGACTGTGTGGTCTATATTATGTATCGCCATAATTATGTGGGGGATTATGTGGAAATGTCCTAATGTGAATATGCCGAAAATGGATCATCCACACCGCCCGCGGGAAATGCAGGATACCTATGTAAGAACAGGCGAAATTATGGAAACTATATCAAGTGTCTATTTTGTGACTAAGTAATAACAGCCGCAAGGGTCGATCAGGATAAGCTACGCTTGCCGTGGTTGGTCCGTGGATGGGTGACCATCTTTACATACTAAGACCTCTCCGTGCCTCATAAAGCACATTAAATCATTGGTCCCGGCCGTCATTCGTGGATCTTTGACAGTCGTTACTGGTCGTCGGAAGCTCGAAAGTCTGACAACCAGTCTTACCAAGGGGTATCGTATTATGATGAGTGTCTATTTTATGAACATCATCAAACATGCTTGAAGTGAGGCAGGTATTATCGGTTCGTATTTGAATATTGAAGAAATGCTAATTGCAATAAAATTATATAGATCAGATAACAATCAGTAAGAAAAAGAAAGTTTAGATGAAGATAATTGTCGTACGCGCAGTTTTTAAAGTCATCTTTATGAAATGATGTGAACAATGGAACTGCGGGTAGTCGGATTTCAAACATAAAAAAGTAGGTATCTAAATTATGTAACTAATGACTATGCTAATTTAGTAGGCAACACTAAAGAAGCAGTTATGAAGTAAAATAAATGTAAAAATAAAACTGTTCGATACAGTTTCTGCTCCCCTATTCATAAGTATAGAGCTCACAAGCCTGTGAACTTAAGTGCAACTTAACAAGGAAATTAATTTTAGTATTTTTCAATAACATAAATTAATTTAAGAAAATACATATCCTTAGGCCCGCTTGCACCACTAATGACTAAATACATTTAGCTCTATAAACGTATTTAAAACAACTGCCCATGTCCAATCATATACAAACGATTGACAGAAACGGAACGATGTTATAAAACCGGTCAAGAGCGAGTCGGACTCGCGCACCGAGGATTCCGTTCCGATTTCTGAAAAAGTGTGCTACTTGGAGACATCGTTTTATTTTTCCTGTAATCTTTACATAAACTTCTATCACATAGAATAATTTCAGATTTTTCGCTTTGCAAACTTCGGAGATAAGGGGGGGGGGAACGGTATTTTTTTTTACATTTTACTTCAAAAGTCGAAAACTATACGGCCTAAAAAAAAATAAAAAATAGTTTGAGAATGTGCAAACAGCGTTCTTTCAAGATGGGGACATGCCCTAGTAGCCCCACTTTAAATTTTTAAGACCCCTTTCAGTCCCAGTTGCAAAAAAAAAATAATTATTTTTATTTCTTTCTTATTTGCAAAATAGTTGGGTAAACGTCATCTATAACTATTCTAAATTTCAAGTTGATAGAATTAGTAGTTCTTGAGATATCCAGCTGTGACAGACAGACAGACAGACAGACTGACTCACACCATAAGGGTTCCTTTTTTACCATTTTGGTACGGAACCCTAAAATGCGTTAAATTTATTTAGTGATTGGTGCAAGCGGCGCTTAGTGCTTTTTCACGTTAAGTCGCGCGTGGGTGCGATAGCGGCCGCGCTCACAAAATATCAAACATATTTATGGCATAAATATCGAACTGTTCATACAAAACGTAGGTGCAGTGTAAGTGGGTTCCCTACTTGAAATATAATGACGTGAGATCGAGTAACACTTGCTCGAAAACGTTAACTCGATAGTACTTGAAATTGATAAATTATGAGCGCGACAGTTCACTACCTCGATGCATCAAAATCTCAAATAACTCTCGAATCTTCGGCAGCGTGAAGGCCGGTATCTTGAAACATCATTTCTCGAACGACCATCTAATCGATTTCGTCATCATCTAATTCTTTCTGGCCGAAAGATCCCTAGGTTCGATGGTAGTATGGTTCTCCTAGTAGGTAAGTACACGCGACTTCCTTTAACGTTGCACTTATTTTAAGTGCACTTAAGTTGAGTATTGCGTGCATATTTCGCGTGCTAATTGATTGGAAGTTATTATGATTGGAATGCTGATAATAAGCTAAAAATGAATAAATAATTAATAATTTGTACGGTAAGTATATTCAACTAGTGTTCCTACGGATAGGGATATTGTAATAGTACAGGATGTGGCTGAAGCAGCAAGTCCGCTGTTCCGCTGTGCCTGAACTCGAGTATGAAACTATCCTGATTAAATTCATTTGGCAAGGCATGGAAATTTGCATTAATTATTGAATACCTATCTGTAAAACTTAATTAGGGAACGTGGTTGATTAGTGTGGTTGATAAATTTTTCCTTAGCCAGCATAATTTCTGCTCTCATTTATCCCATTTATCATATCGATAAATCGGGCACACATCGATACCTACAAAGAACTACGGAGTGTATATTTTCCAAAAAACTAGACCATCTCGAAATAAAACCCAAAACGGAATAATTTGTACAACAGTAACACTTACTCAAATCAAACTTACATCATCAACAGTTCACCTAACTATTACCGTCAAACTAAAGAGTTGTATGATTGAAATGCGCACACGCATGCGTAAGACACGCATGAACAAATCCAAAATGACGCGTAAGTTACGTTATTTTACTGTCAGTTGTGTTTCTAAGTTCGTAACTGGCTGTACATAATTGGAATTATAAAGGCATACAATAACCTGCGTGTGAGCACGTTTTTAACATTGTATTGTAACGCCATCTGTCGGTGGATTTGATAAAAGTTCTTGGCAATTTTTCTTAGAATTTTCGCTTCATTGTTGTCCAATGACTCGTATAATATGATTCATTCATCTTGAAGAAAGAAAATAATAGGTTACTCTGCGTCAGGAGTTTTATTTTACGAAAAATAAATAGTTCTGTTAGTCTGGAAAATCGAAATCTATTCTGTGTTTGCAATAAAATAGACATTCAAAAATATTACAGGATTTAACATAAATTATCATTATAAATTAGCAATTTATTTATCCTTGAAACCAAGTAATAGTTGCAAGACAACAGTTACTTAAATACCGCCGGTTGCAATTATAAATTCAGTTGCAAATTCTACAGGGAATAGTAAATGTAGAAAATCCGGTTACATAGAACATTACTAACAACAACATTACAATATTTCTTTTACTAAGCGAAAGTTCGATAGGGACGTATTTTTATCGAATGCATAACTTCAGGTAACACAGTTTATAAGACGGAAGCGAAAGTACAAAAAAATGGTCCTTTTAACATTAAGCCTTTCACTGATTTAATTGTTCATGTTATGCATGTTTTTAAAAGCAAATTTCGGAATTAAACAGGAGCCGAACATTTTATGAACTCAAATCGTAAGTAATTAAACAGAAAGCGAAAAGAAACCAGAACGTTTTTCCTATAAATTGGTACATTCAGGAGAACTGGAGAGTAAATGAGATTATGAGATTGAAAGAGTTTAAGGAAAAAGAATTAATAAAGCCTACAGGATATACCTACAGGATTTGTATGCGTTGCACGCATACAAATCTACGCATACAAGGTATATCGAAAGTAGACAATGTGTTCGATACCGTACTCTTCGATGTTAAATAACATTCAGTGAGGATTTTGATACTTAATAATGTTCTTCTTACCCTTACCATTTTCATCACTAATGAACCAAAATGCTCTACTCCAGATGCGGCAACCTTTTCTGCGTGGGGCGTGGACTACGTGAAACTAGATGGATGCTACGCCCTGCCTGCAGACATGGACTACGGATACCCTGAGTTCGGAAGACAGCTCAACCTCACCGGCAGACAGATGGTCTACTCTTGCAGTTGGCCCGTCTACCAAATATATGCTGGTCTCCAGGTGAGAGTATATTGAGTTAGCTTCGATAACACGTATTTAATCCACATGTGTATCTAGATGATGTTCTAATAGTTCGTTTACATATCAAGACGAAGTGGTGTGGAGTAGGTGCCATAACTAAAAAGTGAAAAATAAAAAGCTTGTTTACAAAAAAAAAACACTAAAAAGTGAAAATTTACTTTAATTTGTAAAGTCGGTGGCAAAAAACTAAAATACAGATCCAAAGACACCGATTTTGGAAATAAGTTATTTTTCACTTTGTAGTGTTTTTTTGGAAATCGGTTGTTTTTTTTTTTGTAAAAAAGATTTTTGTTTCAGCGATTTTTAAAGTAGAACTTGGTTTAGTGCTGAATTAGTGGAAGCTTGTAATTGGCCATCTTTTACACATTGTACTATATATATGGAAATATATTAGCTGTAAGCTTTCCTAAAATTAATAAAATAAAATAAAATAATAAATAAATTAGATTTGATTAGAAAATAAAATCTTTTCGTCTTTATAATTGAAAGGTTCATATGAAACGATGCTGGGACAGTACAATGCCATTAGCCAATTATTTTTTGTTGTTTTGTGTTTTCGTAGAAAAAACTAAAACTCAAAACTTCAAATATTCATCGGTCATGCTCCTATCCCAATTTATTTGGGGCCGGCGCAACAAATCTTGTCTTCAAACTTCACATATTTTGCATACCTAATTTGGAGACGGCTATGGAAAATATGTGTCAATTTACCATATTATAATGTCAACGTCTCCCAATAAGCAATGCCATCTTTTGTCTAATATAACTTACTGTAAAGTAAGTAAGTAACATACATACAACAATCTGCTAATACAAACATAGAATTGGTCAGAGCGAGCGCAAAATTGCCTCTTTGGAACACGAAGGCGCCTGCTGTGGCAACTGACTCAAGGCAAATAGTTGATACAACATTAATAATATGTGTGAAGGAGTTACAATGTGTTCATTTTATCCATTCATGCGATTCAGTTAGCAGTAGCGAAACGAAATTATGCAAAAGAACCGGACAATCTTCAACTACATTCTAAAAATTATACAAGCTACTTTATTGCATTCTTTAGGAAATATTTAAAAAATGCTTTAGACCGCCGTTCTGCAATAGTATAACTAGGTGGATAATCTTATATTTCAGTACTCATCTTTATCTTTTTATCTTCACTTTAATTTTACCTTCCTAACGTTACACTCATTATAAGACACTAGGCCTGATTTACTTTGAAAATTAAGACTAAGTAGAACAGGACTGGTGTCCCAGACATATTATGAAAACCTTGCAATTTCGGATGAACCTCCGTTTTATTCTTTGTAATTTCTTAATATTAACATTTCCAGCCGAACTTCACGTCGATCATCAACCATTGCAACCTGTGGCGTAACTTCGACGATATACAAGACTCGTGGGCGTCCGTCGAGTCTATCATAGACTACTACGGAAACCATCAGGACGTCATCGTACCCAACGCCGGCCCTGGACACTGGAATGACCCTGACATGGTAAGGAATCTTTATCAAATACTTACTACTTTTAACCAGCATCTTTGCCTTCAAACAATTTGTACTGGGTTAGATGTCATAGTATCAAGGAACAACGACATTCGTCTTTCAACAAATTGCTGTAGATGTTACTATCCCTTCTAATCAGTTCCTGGTTTCGAATTTACCTTATTTAAAGTTCGAATGCAATGAACTACAATTAGGTTAGATATCATGCTACCTATTATTATTATTATTTTGGTTAAACACACTAGCAGCTAATTAGCTGATGCGTGGGTATCAAATAGCTTGGATATATTAAATTTAATCTGTCCAGTCGATTCTTGAACCAGTTCAGTGAGGGAGCCGTCACAACATTTTCCGGAAGCCTATTCCATGCAGTTACAACTCGGTTAGGCAAAAATTGCTTCAATGGCTTTTTCTTTGATGAATTTTCCCATAACTTTAGGGAATGCCCATGCAAATGTTTGTTGGCATTCATAGTGTAAAGGTCTTGGAGGCTGGGTACTTCGTAGTGTTTTGTAAGTATTTTGTATGTCTCTACCCCTTTGTCTACGCTGTTCCAGTGTGATAAGGCCAAGGTCTTTGAGGCGAGCCCTAGATATTTTTTTTTGTTGACAGACATCGTCTTCGAAATACATATTTAATATATGTCATAAGTCATATCACTTTTCTAATGATGCTCAAACTTGTGCCTACACATTTTAAAGAAGCCCTTATCTTACTTACCTATTGTACAATTTCCAGCTGATTATCGGCAACTTCGGCCTGTCATACGAGCAGAGTAAGACGCAGTTCGCGATCTGGGCGATCATGGCAGCACCTCTACTCATGAGCGTAGACCTGAGGACCATACGGCCAGAGTACAAGGCAATCCTACAGAACAGGAAAATTATCGAAGTCGATCAAGACCCACTGGGAATTCAGGGCAGAAGGATATACAAGGTAAATTAGGGTCGTTTGCAATGTAAGTTATTGAATATTTATCATTTTTAAGGCCTGGACGCATCAGAAGCCTTGACAAACAAGTGATGCTACTACTGCCTTTATTTTTGTGTCTAAGAAGCAGAAACGTTCAGTCATTGGCTTGAAAAAATTGCTAAAGTGAATGCTCTATAGTATCACATATCACATAATCATTGCTCTACCGAGTTTGGACCCGATGTTATTTTACTAATAATGTAGGATATTCACCATTAGTATTGGTATACCTGATAATCCATCAGTCAGACAATTCCCGAATAGTGTAACCATCTTTATAACCATATCTTCTTCTTCATTCACAGCACCGGGGCATAGAGATCTGGTCACGTCCGATCCTGCCGATCCAGGGTCAGTACTACTCATACGCGGTGGCATTCGTCAACCGCCGCACGGACGGCACACCCTCGGACGTCGCCGTCACGTTGAGAGAGCTCGGCCTTAACAACCCTTCTGGATACATGGTTGAGGTATGTTCTCCTGAAGATTTTAACGGCAGATTTAAAGCTCAACGTCCCTTTAAAGTTAGTGGAACTAAACAGACTGGTTAGTGTTGCTAAAGGTTAGATTGTGTTGTTGGAATTTAAAGAGTCGACAAAAAAGTTAAAGAAAGAATTTTCGGTTTAGAATAATATGGAGCTGGTCAATGTGCGAAATATTTCAAATGAGATAATATAGATAAAATATATTTCAACAGTTTAATAACTCCAATTTCCAAATATTCTTGCGACGTTCCTTAAAGTTAAATCTTTTGCTTACACCACAATTAAGAACGAGAGTGAATCTATAAACGTTGAAATACCCACTTTTACTTTCTTGTTACTTTATTAACGGCATAAAATCTCCTCAAACAGGATTTGTACGAGGACGTCGACTATGGCGTGCTATCGCCGCAGACCAAGATCAAAGTGAAAGTGAACCCCTCAGGTAGAAAGTGTCTCACTTGTTCGCTTTGCAAGGGCTCGGTATCACGCTGTTGCTTCACGCTGCCTTTGGTAAAGTACGCATGAGGTCCGACCAAATCTGATTGACTTATGATTGAAGCCATATTATTTCGGCCTTAACTAAAACGAACGAACGAATTTAAACTCGATATAAAATATTTGCACACTATTATAATGCTTGTAAATTGAGTCAAGCTATGCCAAAGATATACCATTGTTTTTGTAATCATCATTGACTTAAAATGTTGCCAGATTATATCAATGTTCACTTATTATTATTTTAAGTTTCTGGTTTAAATTTTTGGATTCGGTCGGACTATACGAAAAGGAGAATTCATCGAAAACTTGGACAGAAATGTTTGACGTTTTCTGGAATTGTATAGCAGTCACCTTAATTCTTAGCACCATATTAATCATAGTCACCACATAGCGAAAAGATGAGCTCCATAATGTAAGTATTACATTGTAAAGTATTTTTTTATTCGGAAACTGTAACTGACACTAAACTTATATGAAAGTTAAATTTATACATACGTCTTTCTGATTAATATTTTCCTGATGTCTGAGATTCCTTGCTCAGTCATTAGTTTAGCAGTAAACTATTGCAAATGATCTTGATTAGTTTAATTTTAAGTCATTTATAAGTTCTTGTGCTTCCACTAATTATTAGTTTATTTCCGCATGTTCATTTAATCTTTATCATTACTTAATTGGTAAACATTATCATTAGTAGTAACGGTTAATTGCTTTAACAAATGATTCATATCTTAGCATTATTTTTCAATGTATTATATCGTCGTATTTTGTAACAGTTTTATCCTTTAACTAGTTAATTGATATCGTACATTTGATTTACCTTACTAATTTTATATAAATTACCCTCTTAGAAATAAAACACGGAATAAGGTTATATCAGGAATAACAAAGGAATAACCATACATTTTCATAGGTTTAAACTTGTAATAACTTTATTCTGTGTTTATTAGTAAGACGGTTAAAGTTTCTTAATTTCTTAACGTAGTTGGGAAGGTTCATTATAATTTTGGAATTTTGTAGCTTTGAAAATGTAAATCAACTCCCTTCTCGACCATTAAAAATACAATTCTTGCTCCGTTCTTTATTCATCATCATTTTCCTGCCCTTGTCTTGTGTTACTTGGGGTCCACGAAATACGTTTTTTTCTTCCATTCTTTATTACTTTTAAGTTACTAACTTTTTCATTCTTACTTAAACACCACTGAAAATTCAAAACTGCTGCTTCTAAATATTAGCAAATTACTAAACTAGTATTTTCTGTGCAGGTGTCGTGATCCTCCGTGCTGATGCACAACCCTCATTTGCGTTTAACGCAATCCCGACGCGGACACCGTACTCGCCGTTAAATGACGTCTTTAGACTCAGCAAGAAATAGCGCTATCTCAGCGCTCGCGAACTAGAAGTCAGCCTCGACACGCACGATCTACAAGTACAATAAATAAATAAATGATTTCGTCTATTCTTTGTAATTCTATGTCGTTTACTCGCTACGGATTTTGGATTTAGGTCCGAATGCTCGCTTTGCTAAAATTAGATAGGTATTGTAATAGATTGTATTCTAACTTTGTTGTGTGGTTGTGTTTGTTCTGATTCTGACTCTGTTTCGTTACATGTATTTGTTAAATATTCAAGTAGTTCGTAGGTCTCTTGACTGTTTGTGTGTATTGACTTAAAACTATAAGCTTAAGCGAGTGCAATTAGAATCGTAGCGTGTAAACGATCTGTATCTGTATGTGTACATTAGCTTTGATGTGAAAGATAGTTACCAACCGGTATGTCTCTGTCTTGCCCTTAGGTTACATTTTATTTATGTTTCGTTCTCGCTAGTGTGATCATTGAGATGTTATTGTGTAACAAAACCACGTGGAGAATTGATTATTTGCCATTACGTTGTACCTAGGATAAGGATGTACATTTTAGGTGCCTATAAATGTAAGTTTTTTCGTAGTGAACGTCAATAAATAATTATACTTTTTAAAATAATACTTTTATTTTCCTACAAATATACAGTCAGTCATCATGAACAACACCAAGTGCTCTTGGCAGAACAGCAACATGATAAAACTACTGATATAATACAATCAGTCACGAAAATGTGATAAACAAGTCGCAAATTCGTTTAAAAGATACAAAATTTTACCAATCTTTTGCCACATTGACAACGTGAAATCATATTCACGAATAATATCTGAATGAGCTGAATAGAGTTCATGTTTTATTCACGAATGAATATTTTTGAAAGCCACATCGTTGTTCAGTCTCGTATCTTTCCAGGTGTATTTATATGCAGCTACTGTGGAAGCAAGATTTTCCTCTTCAATTACGTTGCTACCCCTGAAAATAACATAAAGATCAGTAAATAAAAACCAAATCATTCCCACCTCTTACATGGGATCACCAAATTCTTTCCGGAAATAGTAATTTTGAATACACGTCACATTTTTAACTTCTATTCGAAACCATTTACAATCCTCTTCCATTTCATAGGTAAAAAGAGTGACGAAATAAGAACCTCTGTACGTGACTTCCACACAAGTAAAGTATATAGTCGTCTGTTATGTTTAAGTCTCATGTTCATGGGACGAGCCTATTGCCATTAACCGGGCATAAATCCAGACTCCGGGGTGCTATTGACAAATTCCAGATAGAAAATCCCAATAACACTTTCCCCGAAACGGGAATCAAATCCAGGACCTCACATTCAGCAGTAGCGCGGACCAATAACACCAAAGAGGCAGTCGGAAAGTATATATTAAGCTAAAATTAATCAAATAAGTAGAAATGTTACCTTTTCCTCCTGACGATTTCTGGCTCTTCATAAAATTCTGTGGTAACGTATTCCTCTGGTTGTTCTCTGCTAATGTTGTCACTGTCTGTATGTTTATGTGCTGGATCTATGAAGATGAATTCCGTCCAATCTGCCGTTTCAATTTCGTTAAGATTTTTAGTGCTATCAAATATATCCGAAAAACCTTCAAGTATGGATTCGTTATCTTCAGTATCTGCCGTTACCGTTTCAATTTCATTAGAAACATTTTGTAGAGTATCCTCTTCTTCGCTTTTATCATTTTGATCTTCATTACTTTCTTCGGATTTGTCTTTGACACTGTCCAACTTAGGAGTTACAGCTAATTTTTTTTCATACATTGGTTTTGTAACTTCTAGAGGCTGTTCAGTTTTATTTTCTACAACTTTATTCTGTTTATCGTGTAGGTTTAGTTTCTTCATCAATGGTTTCTTCGATCCGATTCGATTCGGTTTATGAGTTGCAATTATGTAAATCGGCTCTGATAATATCACGTATTTTATGTAGCTTTTTGGAAACAATGATAGTTTACGTCTTTCTCCTGGTGATTTATGTTTTGGTATTTCCGAACTTTGTAATTGCTGTGAATGCACCAAGTTTAGCTTTGGTTTAGGAATACTTGTCACCAAGGCTGCTTGGACTATTGATATTAGTACTAAATAAATAAGGATCTGAAAAAAAAAATGCAAAGTCAGTCGTAGAAGGATGAAGTTATGAGCTTCGTTTCAAACGAGAACAATATCATTGATAACACTATTGAGAAATTTGTACATGTAGTAATATCTCCCTCTTATCTTATAAGTGAAGTCTAAAGTCTGAGCATGCACTAAGATGTTACGTTTATCACTATCTAATTTTATTATTAAAATAATATTATTGATTGTTACTTTTCACTTAATCTTAAATTCGAAATCAAATTGTCAAGACTTAGATATTGTTAAGTTTTATTATAATCATTAAAACGGAAAAAGTGGCCACTATTTTCCGTTTTAACGATTATAATAAAACTTAACAATATAAAGCTACTATTTTTAATAATAATAACGTATAGTCTTGGGGAGCACAACTTATCCGGCTTATTTTTTGCATTTTAATTCTATAATAAAAGAAAATAACCAAACAAACGATGAGGACGCCACTGCGCGCTCGGTAGCATCTTAACTCGAAACTCAGTATTTACCTATACTTAGGACCGAAAACAAAGAATAACGTGTATCAGGGTTTTTTGAAAATCTACCCCTAACGGGGTACTAAAGTACGGTATCAACGCAGACGAAGTCACGCGGGAAGAGCTAGTAATAATATAAAAATACTCACAATAACATTTATATAGAAAAAGATGTTTTAAAACTTACCTGCATTTTATCCAAATAAGGAGTATTCACAATCACAATATCAAACTGGCCCTTCCAAGGGTCTGCAAAGTACTGATCAAATGCTAATATAATTAAACTTTAAATACTCAAGGAGAAAGCGACGCATCACATTAGTTCACAATTAACTATTATTATACCGATCATTATAATTATATAAATGTCTAGGTTACCTAACCTACCTTTAATGATGGACATACGACTTGAAGTTAAGTAGATAATGACTCACTTTTTTCTAGAAGTATATTCAAATTATGCATAATTTATTAATGAGGTTCTCTGAGATAAGTCCCGTGTTCCAGCAGTGGAAACGTTGTGGTCTGAATGCTCTTATGCTTATGATGAGGTTGACAAGGTGGATCACAGATCACAGTCACCATCATTCCTCTGTCATGCTCTGTCAGCAACCAACCAACCAACTTAACAGGTGAGATTCACGATGAGGAGATCAGCATAATTAATTTCGTAGATATCTTATTTTAAGTACCCATGTGGTTCAAATCATACTCCTGACTTAATTCTTGCATTTTACGAAACCCATGACAGTAAAGAGGACTGACTGTTTTTGTCAGGAATTTGTTGCATTCGCGGACGGTTAATGAAACACAATAAGTTTTATCGTTATGACGTCTATAGACGACAACCGTCCGCGAAAGGTTAATTAACTAGAGGAGCATGAGCTGGTTACAGTCTGGTATATAATGACATCATATTATGTAGGTATGTAGGTGGAAGTGAGACCCTGAGGTCACACTGTCTGTCACTCCATCGGACAAGCTGATAACATATAACCGTATTCATATATTAATGCCAGGCCAATAACCCCTAACAATGTATTATTCATACGTGAAAAAATAATGTTTCTCGAAAAATCAAACTTCCAATAACATGTTTTACTTTCTCCTGTTTAGAAACATTCGTGTTTTAATAGTAGGTTAGCCTTATAGAACGAGAAAACAAACTACAAAAATATTATTCGGTTACGTTAAGAGACCATCGACTTGAAACGGTGGTAAATGTGGGATAGTCCTCCTGAAATCTTCTACAGTGCAACAGAATGTGTAGCCTTCACTAGGATTATCGGGATGCCAAGATAACCACGAGAAAGCACGGTTGCCTCTACACACGTCTTCACAAAAGAACATCTGGCGGGCTTCTTGTGGTGTATAGTATGGATTGTTGATACCAACAAAAGCCACACCATATTTCCGTGAAGATTCATACACCACCTTGTAGAAAAACTGAGGTACTGGTATCACCGGATTATTATTCACATCAGTGTGTAAATAAAGGTCTACTCGATGACCCATATCAGTGTCAAGCTGCGTCAATCCAAACGTTCCAGTATAAATGATAGTGTCGTAGCCAGCAGCGTGAATATGGTTCCTCAGATCAACTTCCAAAGTATTCCAATTTCCGCCATTGAAACCTGTCCACTGTGGAGCGCAGTTCACGTAGTGAAACGTTGCGCGCTCTCCGAATGCAAAAGCAAAGTCGGTTTTAGCTGCCAAATGTCCTCTTGAGAGGAGCTCTGTCTTTGTAAAATAGTTACCAATAACATTCCCTACCAGCTGCTCCACTGCCGCTCTTAGACCCCTTGGTGAAAACAAGGAATTAACTGGAATGTACCCATAAAGATCATCCGCTATGAAATAAGGCCGAACTACTCTAGTTTGGTAGAAAGCGTTGTAAGGTTTCTGGGTGTACTTTGAGTAGATAGGAGTCAGACCAGCTGAGTTGAAACAAGTCTCATAGACAGGATAAAATTGCGAGTCGATGGTGTAGCCAACTTCGATGATGGGGTTTCTATCATAACACGTACGTTCTGTTCGTTTCCTTTTATATTCGGGGGGGATACTACATGTGAAGTGAGAAAATCGACCTATTTCGTTCAGCCATTCCTCGTTTTTGAACATGTCTCCCCCTTCACAACTTATTACAGCAACGGATAATCCATGCTGCGCGTTAGGATGTTGTATATTCCCCGATCCTTCGCAACTCAAGGTAAGAGTATCACCATAATTCATTTCGATGTTACCGAGGTTATCTGTCGGCTCCAAAAGTCGTCCATCTTTTACAATAACTGGTAAAGGTTCTCCAAAATGTACCCGAGTATTGAGTCTACATTTTTGACCATTTTGTAAGTTCACAGCACATAGGAACAAGAAAATTCGCTCTATCAGCTTCATTTAAGAACAAGTGGGATCCTGTGCTGTGTTGATAATTTTCAGATTTTATGTACTTTTTCCAGTATTAGTGTAAAATAAATAATTTAAACACCGGATAATTTTGAATTAAAACTGACATAACAGCAACGTCGATTGAATGTCAAAACAAATATAGATAAGCAAAATACAAGATAACAATGAAATAATTATAAGGAAGTCATATTAAGGGAAAACTCGATGTTAAATCCTCTCGTTTTGAAAACAGACTTAGGGTGTTCCCGAATAACGAGGAAACTTTGCCTCCTCTATCCGTAGCCACTAGAGAAAACAGTGGAATGATAATCATAGAGCGGTGTAAACCATTAATATTCTACTACTACCTATAAAAAAATAATGAAGACAACGAACTACATCTATCTTTTAATTTTAATTTAATTTATATATTTTTTTTTAAATTTTATTATTAAGGTTGATGCGCCAGGGTAGCCCGCGAAATTCAAAATTTCTTACGTTTTTTGCAATTTGTAGGTCAGTGTGAGCTTGTATGTTGATTAACATATGATTCGCGGCCGTAGCTAATATTGCTTTACAGAATTATAATCATTAGAATCAGCAATACAACTCCATAAGTTAGCATTTATCTCAAATCTAGCGATTTCATGAAATCATGAGGTTTGAGATAAATGCTAACTTATGGAGTTGTATTGCTGATTCTAATGATTATAATTCTGTAAAGCCATAATAGCTACGGCCGCGAATCATATTTTAATCAACATACAAGCTCACACTGACCTACAAATTGCAAAAAACGTAAGAAATTTTGAATTTCGCGGGCTACCCTGGAGCTTTCGCCTTAAGTATTGTACCTATAATTTCTAGTTTCGTTTTTTTCTTTTGTGCATGTGGTGTTAACCTTTAATTAATTGTTGCACGTGCAAATGTTACCGTAGTCATTAAGTTCAGAAATGTATGTAGTTGTAAACAATTGTTGGTTGACCTAAATAAATAAATAAATAAATATACTAATATTATAAAGAGGTAAAATTTGTATGTAAGTTTGTAAGTTTGTATGTAGGGGGTAATCTCCGGAACTAATGATCCAATTCTAAAATTTTTTTCACGGGTAGAAAGCTACATTATTCCTGAGTGCTATAGGCTATAAATTATATTTATATCATGCATATTAGCCGAGCTATCACAATTTGTGTCTAACAAGTCGGAAAGAAATACGTCTTTAAACAGACTTTTTTGCATGCGCTGCCTAAACGGTTGTTTAAAATTGAGAACAATGTATGGCAGTCTGGTCCGTCTTAAATAATTCTACAAAAAAGTCCGCAACACCATATTTCTATCTTTTATATTTTACCTTTTATACATCTTTTATTGTTTTAAAAAAGTATTTTTTAGACATGCTTACGTTTGGATGATTATTTAAACAACAACACATTAATCCTTATCTAAATAAGTTATTTTATGATCACAAGGACATCATGGAGATAAGATTTGGCCTTTACAGTATGGCAATTGGTCGTACAGTTTCGGAAATAATGTAAAATTACTAAAACGCAAAATAACTTTAATTCATACCGCTCGCTCTTGAGCAAACATGTTTAGTGCGGACGTTTTATCAATTTAACCATAGATGGCGTTGTGCAAATAAGTAATGTTTCTGAATTTCGAGATTTATTATTCCAATAATTTCGGTGGAATACAGCGGAAGAGTTTGTTTTTTTGTTAGTTTGTTTGAATACGCTATCTCTGGAACTACCCAGTCGGATTTGAAAAAAATCTTTTTGCATTTTATAACCCAGTTCTTGAGGAGGGCTATAGGCTATTTAACATCACGCTAGGGCCCTTAGGAGCCGAGCGCGAAGTAATAGCGCGGGCAGGCGATGCGGAAGGATATAGGATATTTACCATCACGCTAGGGCCCTTAGAAGCCGAGCGCGAAGTAATAGCGCGGGCAGGCGATGCAGAAGGATATAGGCTATTTAACATCACGCTATGGCCCTTAGAAGCCGCGCGCAGTAATAGCGCGGGCAGGTGATGCGGAAGGATATAGGCTATTGAACATCACGCTAGGGCCCTTAGAAGCCGAGCGCGAAGTAATAGCGCGGGCAGGCGATGTGGAAGGATATAGGATATTTAACATCACGCTAGGGCCCTTAGAAGCCGAGCGCGAAGTATAATAGCGCGGGCTGGCGATGCGGAAGGATATAGGCTATTTAACATCACGCTAGGGCCCCTAGAAGCCGTGCGCGAAGTAATACCGCGGGCAGGCAATGCGGAAGGATATAGGCTATTTAACATCACGCTAGGGCCCTTAGGAGTCGGACAAAAATAAAAAATGTCCGAAAGGATGCTAAGCGCAAATGAAGTAATAGCGTGGGCAGTCGTTGCGATGCGATGCGTGGGGGTTAGTGGGTGTGGGGGACAAGAAATTTTACGCGGACGAAGTCGCGGGCAGAAGCTAGTAATTATTATATCTATGCAAATTCATTAGAGAGGTAGGTAGATCCGCGTATTTTAGATACCTGTACTTATAATATTAATTTTATTTCACAAAAAATTCTTTTAAACTACAAAAGGAACTACATAAGAAAATATACTTTGCAAAAAATCAGTAATTATTACCACATGACCACGTGTTTACTCAAGTATTTTTTTGTGATCGATGTTAACTTAACTTTAACACGTAGTTTAACACAGGCATGCACCACTTACAAAAACCGGCCAAGTGCGTGTCGGACTACGCACAATGAAGGGTAAGGGTTCCCTAGTTGGTATGAAATTATCCCAAGAACAAAGTTAACATTATAATTGAAAAACATGCTCTCCCATACATTCCAACAGTTTGTACTCACAATATTGAGAGATTTACCATGTCATTTTATGACCACAAACTTCTTATAGATTTTCCTGTAATCTACAGGTATAGACCTATTTTCTGTATTTTTTTGCAAAATTTTAGGCTCAGTAGTTTCGGAGATAAGGGGCGGGGAATGGTAAATTTTCGTCTGTTTTCTTAAATAACTCTAAAAAAAAATATTTTAAAATTATAAAAAATATATATTTGGAACCTTCATAGTAAGTCCTTTCATTTGATATGTCACACGGTACAGTTTGCAAAACTTTTTTTTTAATTTTCTTATTTGCCCCCCCAAAGTGACTCCCATATTCAAAATTCATTAATTTACTTTAGTCGTACATGTTTGGGTCACAAAAATACATATATGTACCAAATTTCAATTTAATCGGTCCATTACATTCGGAGCAAATCAATTAATTAAGAGCAATAGAATCGGAGCAAGACGGACAGATAGACAGACAGACACACGAGTGATCCTATAAGGGTTCCGTTTTTTCTTTTTGAGGTACGGAACCCTAAAAAACCGGCCAAGTGCGAGACGGACTCGCACACAAAGGGTTCCGTACCATATTATAATGTTTAACAATCGCAAAGATAACTTTGTATTTCATAATGATAATTACAAGGTTATTTTTTGCAGTTGCAGAAAATCGACCATATTTAAAAATAAATACCTTATAAATCGCCGTTTTTAGTATTTGTTGATTAAATACAGTATAAGGTAGGTACATTATAATAGAGCTCGTACAAAAATGGTATAAAATTGACAACTTTTACGGCCCCCAATTTCTTCATTTTAGAAGATAAAAAGTAAAAGTGTCTTTGTACTCTACTCGATGGGTTCTAGACAATAACACCCCCACACACAGGTTAATTTTTTTTTTTCAAAATGAAAAGTTTTGTATGGGGACCGCCCCCTTCAATTTTAACTTTCCCTACTTAATTTTTATTATTAATTGTTATACTCATAATAGAAATACACAATCTGTGAAAATTTCAACTGTCTACCTATTAAGGTTCGTGAAATACAGCCCTGTGACAGACGGACAGACGGACGGACGGACAGCGGAGGCTTAGTAAGTTTTTACGCACAATATTGAGATACTAGCTAGACTGCCCGCGGCTTCACCCGCGTGGATGACTGATTTCATGGGTTTTAATTTTCTTATTATTGTTTATTTTACATCAAAAGTATAAATACTGAGTGTCATGTTAATTGGACTGCGCTTTAAAATTCTTGCATACAAACTTTAACATCCCTAAACCCCATTTGAGGGGTAGTTTTGAAAAACTAATAATGACAAACTTTATTACTTACTCGTACATAAGCAAGTATTTGTGCTAAGTTTCAAGTTCATTAACCAAATTAATAAGATTTTTCATGTAAGCTGTATCCCTGTTTCCACGCCCACAGGGGTAGAATTTCAAAAATCGTCTGGGATGGTTCCATAACTTGTCTCAAACATTATTTACACCAATTTTCAAGTTGATCAATCCCCAATAAAATCCTCCGCTCTACTACCCCTTTTCACCCCTTAAGGGTAGATTTTTGGAAAACCCTGATACACGTTAGTTAGTCTTCATTTTTGGTCTCAAGTACAAAATCTGAGTTTTGAGTAAATCGGACCGCGTGTTCCAAAATTCCTCTATAAAAACTTTGACACCCACCAATACCGTTTTCTGGGGTCGCGGGATGTTCAAAAGAGATACCGTGGCCCTGCCATAGGCAACTGAAGAAACACGGGTGGGTTTTACCACAGTCAGTCAGTCAGTAAAAGTATGACACGCCCTTCCGCTCGGAGCGGGAGAAGTCATTTGATGATTTCCCATCCACAAAAAAGGGGGTAGTTTAGCAAAACTAAAAATGATTAATTTTATAATTAACTTAGATGAATATTGGTGCTAAGTTTCAAGTCTAATATTACTCAAGAGATAAGATTTTTCATACAAACTTTCATCCCCTATTTTATTCCCTTAGGGATGGAATTTCCAAAAATTCTTCCTTAATGGATGTTTACACTATATAAGGTATATATGTTCAAAATTTCATGTCTCTAGGTCCAGTGTTTTGGACTGTGCGTTGATTATTATCAGTCAATGAGTCAGTCAGGACTTTGAATTTTATATATATAGATTTACAAGACCATAAACTTCTCATAGGTTTTCTTGTAATCTATAGGTACAGAACTATTTTCTGTATTTTTTCAAAATTTTAGGCTCAGTAGTTTCGGAGATAAGGGGGGGGGGAATGGTCAATTTTCGTCTATTTTCTTAAATAACTTCAAAACAATTTATTTTAAAATTATAAAAAAAAATATATTTGAGACCCTCACAGTAAGACCTTTCATTTGATATGTCACACGGTACAGTTTGCAAAACTTTTTTTTTAATTGTACTCTTATTTTCCCCCCAAAAGGGACCCCTATATTCAAAATTCATTTATTTACGTTACATGTCCGTGTTTGGGGTACCAAAATACATATGTGTACCAAGTTTCAACTTTATCGGTTCATTAGATTCGGAGCAAATTGGCTGTGACAGACGGACAGACGGACAGACAGACAGACAGACATTTAGAGGCATGAGGAACAGGGTGTAAAGTTCACTCATCCTCTATTGAAAAGGGAGGATCCTCCGACCAGACGGGTGTTGTGTCTGGTGGGCCACTGCCCGACGGTTGATGTCGGGACGTTGTATATATGCTAATCGCGTGGTAAACTCTAATTGCGCGATGCAGGTTTGCGTGACGTCATGTCATTGATGCGTAGTTCGTATGTGGCGATGTAGATGCCGCCACATCACTCCCCTCCGGAGACCGGAGGTCGATAGTGGGCTGAGTCGTGTATCTTGCGATGCTTGCCAGTGCCAGTTGTGGTTCCAGTGAGTCGGAACCGGGTGCCGCATAGTTCACGGTGAGTCGGAACTGTCTGCGGTGATACCCCAGTGAGTCGGGGTGGCGCTGCGTTATGCTCCAGTGAGTCGGAGTGTACAGCGCTGGGTTGAGGTTGAGGCTGAAGGTGATGACCAGGAATGCGCGTCCGCTGCATGCTGGTGGTCATGATACCCGTTGAAGCCGTGGGTTCTGGCTGGCTGTGTGACTCGCCGCTCGAAAGCTTGAGGAAGTGATGCTGATGACGTCACGCTGGTGTAGTTGCACGAAGGCTGCGCTGACGTTCATGCTCGGGGTCACCAGTTTAGAGGCATGAGGAACAGGGTGTAAAGTTCACTCATCCTCTATTGAAAAGGGAGGATCCTCCGACCAGACGGGTGTTGTGTCTGGTGGGCCACTGCCCGACGGTTGATGTCGGGACGTTGTATATATGCTAATCGCGTGGTAAACTCTAATTGCGCGATGCAGGTTTGCGTGACGTCATGTCATTGATGCGTAGTTCGTATGTGGCGATGTAGATGCCGCCACATCACTAGTGATCTGACTAGACACACGAGTGATCCTATAAGGGTTCCGTTTTTTCCTTTTGAGGTACGGAACCCTAAAAACAAACTAAACCATTGGAATAATCTTGATTTTACTTATATTATTACTATATATTGTACTAAAGTTCGATGCAGAAAAAGAAAACTAAATTATTAACAAGTAAACTACCAGTCCATTTTCCTACTTCTTGGAAACTACCTTTGTTGCCTTCTTTAGGGATTTTAGACGTTTTGTCTGCATTACGAATATTACGATAAACTAATAAGAGCTTTTGATTTCGTAAATATACATACATACATAAACTCACGCCTTGTTCCCATGGGGGCAGACAGAAACTATAGAACGCCACCTGATACGATCCTTACTTACTCCTTTTTCGTAAATCTATCGATACCAAAGGTATAATACGTGCCAAATAAGAATAGGATCGCGCTTGCTGCCAACTTCAACCGATAGCTGTCAAATACACGATAGCTGTCAAATTAGTACGCATTGGTAATGATGTTCGCGAGTATTGCAAAACAAAATGGCGTCTTGACAGGACTATTCTTATTTGGCACGCATAGTAAAATTTATAACTGTATTATACTTATATTTACAAACAAATCTATTAAATAAACAGCTTTCAAATGGCTTTAACTGTCTTAAAACAAACTTGGTCAAAATATACATATCCTACAAATAATTTTCGAAAAGTCAACACCCTCTAAGACACTAAGAGTGGATAAAAACTATATCTATTTAATTCTAATGTACCAACTAGGCGTCTTCGCAAAAAACCTGTCCAAGGTTGATGACCTGCCTGCCCCATGATCCGGCTTCGAAATCATACATCACTAAACATACATTTGTTTATGTATTTATAGCTACTTATGAATACAAATCATCAGTTCATCACACAAATAATATAGTATAAATTCTATGTCATGGGGCCTTTTCTCATACACGATTTCAGATTTTTTATATTTTGTAGTGTTTGATTTATTTTTGTGATGCGCACCATATTATATACAAGGTCCCATTAAAATTGATGGACTTTACACAGGGTGTTCTACCCATGAATATGAACAACTTTTGCTATTGGACCAAAACTGAAATCGCGAAAAAAAAATCAGCTGCTCCCTATAAATGTACAAATGTACTGAACAGCTGATTTTTTTTCGCGATTTCAGAGTTAGTCCCTTAGTGAAAGTTGTTCATATTATTCATGAGTAGAACACCCTGTGATTTGTCCAGCTATTTTAATGGGAAATAAATAATAAATCATTTCATTGATGCACAGCTAATGTAGCCCACAAAATTCAAATATTCATACGCTTTTTGCAATTTGCAGATCAGTGTCAGGTTGTTCGTTGATTTAAATAAGATTTAGCACCGTATATTTACAGAATTATAGTGACCAAAATAAAATCTAAAAATCACATCCGTAGAAAATGTCAGGTTCCGTACCCGCAACCACCGGTCCTCCTCCCTGCAAATACGACACCAATATTAATACTTGTGTACCCCGGTGACGGCCGGTACCGTCCCGCGCTCAGACCTCAAATAAAAAAAAAACAAAAATGTTTATTTGTTAGGATATGGTACAAACCACCAAACCGCACCATACCGCTAAAGAGACCTAAAATCGTCTATTGCGCAAGTCAAACCTCGTGGACACACCACGTGGTTTGATTTCCGCAATAGACGATTTTTTCAAGTCTCATCTTTAGTAGCACGCGTACTAATCGTTTTACATATATCAATGGGTTCATTTCATTCGCGTGACGCAGACGCATGACGACTTGCGCACACGCGTGCAAGTTGAACTCTGCACGTAGTTCGCACGTGACATGTTCCGCTATATACATAGTACTAGCTGCCTGCGACTTTGTTCGCATACCAACTCTATTTCCCCGTTAGATTTTAAAAATAATCTTTTTTTGCTAACCAACAGCGTTAGTTAGCAAAACAAATTCGGTTTTTAATTAAGCCTGAGTTCCGAAGCGCACCTCCGGGGTAGATTATTTTCTCTTCTTTTAGATTTCTACTACTACCATATCTAAGTCATCCATTATTATGGGACAAGGGTCCAGGGCATCCACTAGTATGGGGACTAGGGTCCTATACCGGTGGTTAGAGATACGAAGACAGAAAACTCCTCAAAATGTGTGTCTTGTTGAGAAGAACTGTCTTGTTTCTCAGACCCTTGATCAAGCCGCCTAAGGAGAGCCTCATGGAATTTTGGTCGAGGCTCTTGGCCATCAGCACAATGTTAGCCGAATCAGTCCACAAGCCCACGTTACGACAACATCGTGCGCTACTAAGCAATTTTGTGTTGCCTCTCTTTCACGCGATTCTCATCATGTTGGATGCTGGGGGGTGGAGCTAACTTATCTGGTCCTTTCTTCAGGTTTTCATATTCCAGTTATGTTTGTATATTTATTTATTTATATATACTTTATTTATATGTACAGTCTGCAACAGAAATAAGTAACCAGTGTTGTAGTGTGCGTGACACTACAAAACTGTATTGCTACTGTTAAAACGATTCATTACGTACAGCACACAATTGCAATGCCCTCACGCAGAGATCGCGTTCATGTGCGAGTGAGTGCGCTAATGTCTTCTCAATTATAGTATAACATAATTTCGCGTTGAAAACTTAAGCGTTCGTAGCCCAACGAATAAGGCATTATACTTCTGAGTACTACGGTGTGAGTTCAAATCTCTGAAGTGATGATTCTTTTTGCGATTTATTATTTTAAGCTAAAGCAATTAGAACAATTTTTGTTAAGAAAATGTTTTATTTATTTAAAATTGCTTAAATAAATAAAACCATTTTTAATAAATATCTTTATTTAAAAAAAAGAACATCAAAAGTGAACATGTTTTATTATAAATACAACAATATGTTTAGAACATGCTATTACATCTTTTTATACCATTATATAATATGTATACAACAATGGGCGGAGTGAATAAACATGTCACATAGATAACAAATATAATCTGATCCAGTAACAATAACATCACTCACACACTCCTACCTACACAGTACCGCCGACTTAATTTATTATGGCTAAATATGCTGTGAAAGTATTAAGTATTTCGTTTAGGTATCTATTATAAAATAAAGTCGCTTTTCATGTCTGTCTGTGTAGCCGCGTTGTTCTTCTAACGCCACAGATTTTGATGCGGTTTTCACTATCATGATAAATATTTAACTTATATATTATAGAAACCTTCATGTTTTAACAAGTCGTAAAAACCGTGCGAATCAGGGCCGGGTCGCTAGTTCAGTTATATACAGATATGAATTACCTACATTTTTGAAAATTAAAATTAAAATAAAAACATTTACCACCTGTATCGGGAACAGTAGGTATTATAATTATTACCAACCATTATTAATTATTTCTAGGAAAATAATAGATTTAAAAACGTTAAAATGTCTGAAATTTAAAGGTAGTATATAATATGTATGTTACGATAAGTCGGTGGTGATTTTCGACGAAGACATTTTTCATCAGTAATTATGACGACATTGTTTTGTCAATCGAAGTGCCGATATTCCGCGATTTTGACGGTGCACGGTATATAACAAAATTTTACGCGTCGGTTTGCAACATGTCAAACCGTCTGCTTGCAGGTGGTTCCGTACAGTTTGCATAATGACGTTGTGTGCTGCTGCTGTTATGCTGGTCTAAGCGAATGGATCTGATGTATGGGTGGCAACAATCTCACGCACGATGCCGAGGCGAAACATTTGTGTAAGCCAATGGTGTCGGTCCAGGCAGGCGACGGTTTATTTCGCTTGTCTCAGTGACAATGCACCCACAGTCAAACGGTTTTTCTCTACAAAAAAAAAAGTGAAAATATTAGGTCTAAACATACACCTCCCAAATTATAAATTAAGAAATAAAAGTTACACAATATAAATACAATGCAGAGAATATATATTTATATACTTAAATACAATTGATATATAAGGCTAGTGGTCAGTAATAATAAAAATTATAATACGATAAAATGGAAATAAAAAGGCAGGGCGAGTGACCTAGGAAATACATAATATCATACTTATAAAAAATAAAAAATAATATAATATAATAATGACACAAATAAAAAAAACAAACAACAAATAATATAATATAATGATGATTTTTTATTTTTTCTAAAAAGTATTAAACAATATTATTATACTTTATTTAGAATAGAAATCCTTTGTTTAATTACCATACATGCAATTTACATTTTTAAATATTTTAGATAAAAAATGAAATCTTTTAAAATTGTATTTTATTATTATTATCTAATCATTTACAAACATATTCATTATTTTTGAATATTTTATTACAAAACACAGATAAAAAACTATTACTATAATACTGTGTAAACCAATAATGGAAATGATTAAATAATTATCGATATAATGAGTGGCTATGCAGTTAACAAAAATTGTATTTATTTGTTAACTGCATAGCCACTCATTATACTAAATTCAACTATTCCGGTGTCATTTCCTATTAGATTCAACTATTCATATCCACAATTCGTTAAATGAGATACAACAGACAATCATAATAAAATTACTGGGTGGGATCACGGTGACATAATAAATTAATACATTCTAATAATAATTTCACTCACCGATAGCATTGGGCGCCTTGCGATTTCACTAATAGAAATATTTTTTTTCTCATGCAAAACAATAATCTGAGCTTTTTGAAATCTTGTTAAATGATGCATGGTCTAAATTAATCAATATATCACAATCACAAACTTCAAGTGCAAAAGAAAGAGTATAATGTGTAGTTGCTAATGCAGACTGACTACATAAGTTCACAATTAAAGGCAGGAATATATTTTTAAAGCGGGTAGTTAGCTTCTAAACTGGGAAATAATTTTAAGTAGGCGAGAAACTTGTGGTAGATTCTCAAACTGGTCAGAATATCGCTTTATTCAGTTAGTATATTCATTTTAAATTACAAAATCTCAAAAATAATCTATATATATAAAACAAAGTCGGGTTTGTTCGAACACTTATAACTCGAGAACTACTGGACCAATTTTCATGGTTTTTGATTTGTTGTATTTGTCTTCGTCCCGAATAGCAGAATAACTATTAAAAACATAGGAAAATTCACAAAAAAATATGAAGAAAATTCATTTTCTCATACATGAAAGGGCAGGGCAATGTCTGTCGGGAAACTTTCATTCTTTTTAGAATTCCAAATTCAAATTCATTTTATAATCAGTTGTTCATTTGTTTTGCTGCCGTTCGATTTATTGAACTTTTGACAGGTCGTCTGGCGGGTCAGCTACTTATGTAGTATTCTAAAATAAAAATCAATTGCCGAATGTATGTAGGTACGCGCATCACTTCAGAACGGATGCACGTATTTGGCTAATTCTTTTTTGTTGTATTTGTAATTGTAAGGACAAAGTTTGTATGAAAGAAACTTCTACACAGTTTATTGTTATAACGTCAATTTACTAACACTACTGTACTAAATATGTGGAGATTTGATACAAGTAACAACCTCAGATTTTTTATAGGCCTATGGTAACAACCTACTATCCCAATTTATTTTGGGTCTGCGCAACATGTCCCTTTCTTCCATACTTCTCTATTAGTCGTCATCTCGGTAGTCACCCCCTTTATAACCATATCATCTTTAACACAGTCCATCCATCGTTTCTTGATCTTCCCCTACTCATATAGCCATTGACATTCATACTCAAAACAATTTTTTTTTCAAATTAATTGGCTCCAATTAATCATTTTCATGTTCTTGACTTTTTACTAAGTATAAATTTATTCCGGTATTTTACTTTTCAGCAAAAAATCTTAGGTTCATTCTTAAAATATAAATTAAGTTTTCCTAAACAATTCAAAATGTGCTCAGCTTGCGCCTTCAGGAACTTCGCGCGTTTACATTACAATATTCGTAGCTAAGACAGGACAACGTCTGTCGGGTCAGCTAGTATTTTAGTAAACTCGAGGCTCGAACTCAGATCATTCTGTCACTGTAGGTTGAATGCTTACCTGTTGCGCCACGAGAGCAACTATCCTACATTGCGAAATTATGTTACACTATCATTTAAAAGACGTCAGCGCACTCACTCTATGAATGGGATGTGTGCGAGGCTGTCATTGTGAGCAGTACGTACAGTAGGATATAGTTTTGTAGTGTGCGTGTCTGGTTACTTAATTCCTTTGGCCTGTGTACACCACAAAAATACATAACAAAAGAAAACATAATATACACTACAAAACATACAATGGGCGGCCTTATCGCTTTCCGCGCGTATAATTGGGTCTTTTGATTAATTTATCGGATACCGTATTTGGATCCAGCAATGTACCCATATATCGTTGCTCTTTGGTTATGCTAGTGTCTATGAGGCGACAGTAATCACTTTCTATCTAGTGGTCCAGCAAACTGCATGATGAAGTGGCAATGGGCCGGCCATATTAGCCGTAGAACCGAGATGACGTTGGAGAAGACGTGTTCTTGAGTGGAGACCGCAAATCGGCAAAGGTAAGTTAGGACGCCCTCAGGTTAGGTGGAACGACGATCTCCGGAGGTTGGCTAGTATCGCCTGGATGAGAGTTGCCGAGAATCGAGCTGAATGACGTGCAATTGGAGACTAGTGTATGTCCAATAGTGGACTGATGTAGGCCGATGATGATCAAGTGGACCATCGGCTTGTTTGCCAACATAGCTAACAGACAGACAGACTAGACAGACAGACTGAGTCACACCATAAGGGTTCCATTTTACCATTTTGGTATGGAACCCTAAAAAAGACATCACTCTACTTGGTAATGTACAAAGAAGGGCAACAAAGATGGTTCGCAACATGCATAATCTACCTTACGAACAGCGCATCAAAAATCTTGGTCTGATCACACTGGAACAGCGTAGACAAAGGGGTAGGCTCATTGACACGTACAAAATACTTACAGAACACTACGAAGTACCCAGCCTTCAAGACCTTTATACTCTGAATGCCAACAAACATTTGCGTGGGCATTCCCTAAAGTTATGGGAAAATACATCAAAGAAAAAGCCTTTGAAGCAATATTCTTGTTTAACCGAGTTTTAATAGCATGGAATAGGCTCCCGGAAAATGTAGTGACGGCTCCCTCACTGAACTGCTTCATGAATCGACTGGACAGAATCTCCAAGCTATATGATATCCACACGCATCTGCTAATTAGCTGCTATGCTAACCCATAGATATAAGAAGGAGATGTACCCAGTACGTTAAAATGTATCGGAACCCTGTGTCTCCACTTTTTCCCTTTGTCACTTTCATGATTTTAAAGACAAATACGGTAAAATACTTGTACTTACATATGGAAAGTGATTCCATGATTTACATGGCTCTGGTTTTTACAAGAAACCACTGAACAACACGGCATTCTTATAAATTGTCACGGTCACAGTCGAAAGCGTACTAGTTCGCGGAGACGGAATTTGTACTATGAACGGCTCATACTGAGCATGTCGCGCGGACACAGATTCGCCCGCTTGCCACTTCTCCTGTTTTTAGGGTTCCGTACCAAAATGGTAAAAAAGGAACCCTTATGGTGTGACTAAGTCTGTCTGTCTGTCTGTCTGTCACAGCTGGATATCTCGAGAACCACTAATGCTATCACTTGAAATTTGTAACAGTTTTAGGTGACGTTTACCCAACTATTTTGCAAATAAGAAAGAAATAAAAATATTAATATTTTTTTGCAACAGGGACTGAAAGGGGGTCTTAAAAATTCAAAGTGGAGCTACTAGGGCATGTGGGGATATCATATGAAAGAACACTATTTGCACATTCTCAAACTCAAATTTTTTAGGCCCTATAGTTTTCGACTTTTGATGAAAAATGTAAAAAAAAAATACCGTTCCCCCCCTTATCTCCGAAGTTTGCAAAGAGAAAAATCAGAAATTATTCTATGTGATAGAAGTTTATGTAAAGACTAGCTTTTGCCCGCGGCTTCGCCCGCGTGGATGTCGGAAAATATCCCATGGGAACGTACATGTGGAAAACATAGGGCCGTCCGATATAACTGTGCAAACTCAAATCGCTACGATATATCGTTACCGTGTATAGTAGGCATAAAGCTACCAGTCGGCATGATTTTTTCCGACATCTTCAACAGTCGTCGTCATATTTCAGCCAATTTACACAAAACCATAATGAATTACACTGAATCACTCCGTTCATTGGAGAAAACCGTATGAAAATCCGTTCGGTACTTTTTGACATTATCGCATTCAAACAGACACACTTACGTGGCGGGGGGACTTTGTTAATTACTTAAAATTTATTATGCCAGTCACGCTCTAATAACAAATAACTTTTGTCCGAGTGTCCACTCGTTCAAATAATTTCCTCGTAAAAACTTCGAATGAAATAAAGACTAAATGTTACCTCAAGATTCGAACTATGACTACATTTAAAATCCCTTAAATCTCTTAAAAAGAGGTAGTTACACAAACGTTTGTCAACCCCTATTGTACCCCCTAAAAAACGCTGTACCACATATTTCTTTATTTCCTACCAAAAGCATAAATTTGAATTTTCATATCCCTACCTTAAGAAATGCTGGGTTTCCCATCTTTCATCCCTTATATCACCCCTTGTAGTATTGTTTTTGAAAGTTTCCTGTGTCCTTTCCCAAGATGCTATGATGCTAGAGCCTTGCCAAATTTTGTCGAAATCCGTGCAGTTTTGTAAATTTTAAAATCAACCCCTATTTTACCCCCTTAGGGGAACATTTTTCAAAAACGCTGAACCGCATATTTCTTTGTTTCCTATCAAAAGCATACATTTTAATTTTCACATCCCTAACTTAAGAAATACTGAGTTTCCATACAAACTTTCATCCCCTATATCACCCCCTGTAGGATTATTTTTAAGACAAAAAGTAGTTCATGTCCTTCCCCAGGATGCTATATAAAGCCTTGCCAAATTTTATCGACGTCCGTGCAGTTTTGTAAATTTTAAAATCAACCCCTATTTTACCCCCTTAGGGGATAATATTTCAAAAACGCTGAACCGCATATTTCTTAATTTCCTACCAATAGCATGAATTTGTTATCCCTAACTTTAGAAATACTGGGTTTCCCTTACAAACTTTCATCCCCTATATCACCCCCTGTAGTATTGTTTTTGAAAGTATCCTATTTCCTTTCCCAGGATGCTATATAAAGCCTTGCCAAATTTTGTTGAAATCCGTGCAGTTTTGTAAATTTTAAAATCAACCCCTATTTTAACCCCTTAGGGGATGATTTTTCAAAAACGCTGAACCGCATATTTCTTTATTTCTTATCAAAAGCATACATTTTAATTTTCACATCCCTAACTTAAGACATACTGATTTTCTCATACAAACTTTCATCCACTATATCACCCCCCGTAGGATTATTTTTTAAGACAAAAAGTAGCTCATGTCCTTCCCCAAGATGCTATATAAAGCCTTGCCAAATTTTATCGAAATCCGTGCAGTTTTGTAAATTTTAAAATCAACCCATATTTTAACCCCTTAGGGGATGATTTTTCAAAAACGCTGAACCGCATATTTCTTAATTTCCTACCAAAAGCATATATTTTAATTTTCACATCCCTAACTGAAGAAATACTGAGTTTCCCATACAAACTTTAATCCCCTATATCACCCCCTGTAGTATTATTTTTGAAAAAAATAGTATGCTATGTCATTCCCCAGGATGCTATATACAGCCTTGCCAAATTTTGTCGAAATCCGTGCAGTTTTGTAAATTTTAAAATCAACCCCTATTTTACACCCTTAGGGGATGATTTTTCAAAAACGCTGAACCGCATATTTCTTAATTTCCTATCAGAAGCATACATTTTAATTTTCACATCCCTAACTTAAGAAATACTGAGTTTCCCATACAAACTTTCATCCCCTATATCACCCCCGGTAAGATTATTTTTGAAAAAAAAAGTAGCCTATGTCCGTCCCCAGGATACCATCTATAGCCTTGCCAAATTTTATCGAAATCCGTTCAGTGGTTTAGGCGTGAAAAGGTAACAGACAGACAGACAGACAGACAGAGTTACTTTCGAATTTATAATATTAGTATGGATTACAGGAAAAATAAAACGATGTCTCTAAATAGCATACTTTTTCAGAAATCGGAACGGAACCCTCGGTGCGCGAGTCCGACTCGCTCTTGACCGGTTTTTTTTTTATATTTCTATGGTCTAATAACCAAACAATAATAATCACACTTCACACTAATGCGAAAGTTTGTGAGTGCGTGTGTGTGTTTGTTTGTATGTTAGTTACTTCTTCACGCTCAAACGGCTGGACCGATTTGGATGAAATTTGGCATGTATGATTAATATCTTTTTCCTGATATAGATTCGGCGTGCTTGATAGACTTCCATATTTTCACGTCTCGAATCTGTTAATCGTTCTACTTACTTAGGTTTTCATTAATCATCACGTTTGAGTCGTTTAATACGTTATGCCTATTGCTTTCATTAAGTGTGAAGAATTTTGGAACCAATATCTAGCAAAATTGCATAATATAATGCTAAGAGATAAGGTAAGTATTAAGCTTGTGTAGGTATCGCTTAGATATGTTTTTACTTTTAGTGTTCCTTACCTAAATTGGCAAAAAAGAAAGTGGGTTCCTACGTAAAGACTACGGTGTTTGGCTGTCTAAAAAGCTGTGGTTTCCTATGAAAGCGCTACAGTTAGGTCAGACGGACGGATGAACGGACAGACGGACGGACCTAGGGAGTAGGCCCCCAGGCCCGGGTCGACGGCACGTTGTGTTCCACGCGCCTCAAAGAGATGTCAGCAATGATGGGGTCCAATAGGGCCGATGCCGCCGGGGTCGCGGGTTGCTCGAAAGAGATACCGTGGCCCTGGCATAGGCAACTGAAGGAACACGGGTGGGTTTTAGTCAGTAAAAGTCTGACACGCCCTTTCGCTCCACCCATAGCGGTAGAAGTCATTTGATGATTTCCCATCAACAAAAAAAAAATAAAAAAGGGCAAAAGCCTTTTCTCATAAAGAGAAGGCACGAGCATTGATCATCACGTTCGCTCATGACTGGTTGGTGATTTCCGACTTATGTATAATATTAAATTAATATACTCGTATAATAAAACTATGAGTACCAGGTTTCCTCACGATGTTTTCCTTCACCGTTGTGTTCTTCAGTGTTACATGAATGAACGTAAATTCAATAAACTATTTTAAGAACACCATTGACACTATTGAAAAGAGATAGAAAGAGAAACAAAAAGCATGCGCGGACGGCTATACCTACCTTGTCTTGATTCTAATTTTATGAACGACGATCTGAATTATAAGTGATTAAACAGAGTAGTAGGTATTTCTTACAAATCGCGATGTTAAATACGTGTGTATAAGAAATACTACTTACTCTGTATAATCAATTATATTTCAGATCACCGTGAAGTAAATTATGTCATAATATAGTACTCACTAGGATATAACCTGTCCCTGTCATAAAGTATGATAATGACAGTCATCTGTCTGTATTTAGGGCAGAGAAGAGAATCCTCATTGCTCATTATGCTCATTCCCGTATGAACGACCATTGGCGATAGACGTGTGTGTATAGTTGTAGGTACATAGTGAATAATAACACGTTTTATAATATGATTGTTGTGACGATTGATAAACAATAACATTTGATGTTCTACTGTGATTCTGTGATAGAAGATCTGTAATCATTTGGACGACTGGATGGTGCTAGATACAATATGACTCGGGCAACAACGGTGAGTGTGTTTTGTTTTTTATTTTAAGTTATTAGTACGTTTTAATCAATTATGGTTAGCTATGAAACAGTGTTGTTTTCGGTTTTTCGGTTAGGCAGAGGTATATCTATAGTACACCAACATTTCGCCAATTATTTCGTAATAGGGGGCGAGCCTATTGCCATCACCCGGGCATAAATCCAGACACCGGCCTACTTCTGAGAAATTCCTATTGGCAAAGCCCTTTAAAACTTTGCCTGTGATCCTGGGAAACGAACCCAGGACCTCGTGCTCAGCAGTAGCATCTGCAACCACTAGGCAACGAGGCAGTCAAGAATTTCCAGAATACCTACTTTTCAGAATACCTATGTCATTATTTTACCGATTATTTATCGATTATTTACTATCAGATGAGAATGGTCATTTACCTATTGGAAAAAACATAACTTGACAGCTATTTAACAATTTGTAGTGGAAGATCTGGAGTCTAAACTAAGCCTGTATTTTAGAACTCCAGGACAACCCATTATATCTCACAGTAAAGGTTGTCAGCGAGTGGTTAATGGTGTGTGTGTGTATGTCTGAGGGTGATAATGAAAATCAACTATAACAAAAAAAAAATAGGTATCAGCCACATGACTTCCTGCTTCTTACTTCGCTAAATACTGTTAGTTGAAATGGAGAGTAGTATCGTACTAAAAAAAAAACGGTCAAGTGCGTGTCGGACTACGCACAATGAAGGGTTCCGTAGTTGGTATGAAATTATCCCAAGAACAAACTTAACATTGTAGTTGAAAAACATGTTCCCCCATACATTATAACAGTAAATGTAAGTTTGTACTCACAATATTGAGAGATTTAACATGTTATTTTAAGACCACAAACTTCTTAAAGGTTTTCCTGTAGTCTACAAGTATAGAACTATTTTCTGTATTGTTTTCAAAATTTTAGGCTCAGTAGTTTCGGAGATAAGGGGGGGGAATGGTAAATTTTCGTCTATTGTCCTAAATAACTTTCAAAGTATTTATTTTAAAATTATAAAAAAAAATATATTGGAAACCCTCATAGCTTGCAAAACTTTTTTTTTAATTTTCTTATTTAGCCCCTAAAAGTGACCCTCATATTCAAAATTCATTTATTTACTTTAGCCTTACGTGTTTGGATCACAGAAACCCATGACAGACAGACAGACAGACAGACACACGAGTGATCTTAAAAGGGTTCCGTTTTTTCCTTTTGAGGTACGGAACCCTAAAAATATAAATATAAAATAAAATAAAATAGATTTTTACTTTTAACATTTATGAGGTCTTAAAGTCGCAACGACGTTGTGTTCCTCTCTCAATAGATTATTAAGAGGGCTGTCGCATTTTGTCACCTCGCTCACACGGGAACTTATTTATAAGATTTTTAAATGAAAAGATACTTTTTTGAAAAATTTAATCAATTAGCGAACTAGTAAATAGGTGATATTAATTTAATAGGTAATTACTAAAAATACATTTTTATTGTGGCATCACAAAAACAGAAAACAGAAACAAAAACAGATAATACTTTTTGAGTTGAGTTTATTAGATAACACAACAGAAAAAACCGGTTAAGAGCGAGTCGGACTTGCGCAGCGAGAGTTCCGTACCATAATTTCTATGTCATTTTTGTTGATGATTTCTAAAAAACCGTGCTATTTAGAGACATATTTTTATTTTTCCTGTAATCTATATACATAAACTTCTATAACATAGAATAATTTCAAATTTTTCGCTCTACAATCTTCGGAGAAAAGGGAGGAGAACGGTTTTTTTTTACATTTTTCATCAAAAGTCGAAAACTATGCGGCCTAAAAAAAGCGAAAAAAATGTTTGAGAATGTGCAAATAGCGCTCTTTCGTATGATACCTCACATGCCCTAGTAGCCCTACTTCGATTTTTTAAGACCCCTTTCAGTCCCTCTGGCTAAAAAAAGATATATATTTTTATTTCTTTCGTATTTGCAAAATAGTTGGGCAAACGTCATCTAAAACTACTCCAAATTTCAAGTAGATAGCATTAGTAGTTCTTGAGATATCTAGCTGTGACAGACAGACAGACAGTCAGACTGAGTCACACCATAGGGGTTCCTTTTTACCACTTCGGTACGGAACCCTAATTAAGTAGGTACCTATTAAATTAATATTATTTACTAGTTCACTAATTGATTAAGTACATTTTACAAAAAAGCATCTTTTCATTTAACAATTAAGGCTGCAGTCTTGCAAAATTCACTCGCGGCGAATTATTTGCGCAACTTTGTGTTTTTTTTTAAACAAAAGTAATGAAATAACATGAAATATTATTATAGTACGTGAATAACCATAATATAAGTAATAGATGGTAGTTTTTTTTAAGTTCATCTGGGTGGATTATGTTAGGTAAATCAAGCGTTAAATACAGCTCTTTCGCGCCAACAACGATTCGAGTTATGTTTGTGCACTTGCATTGGGCAATACAAATTTTATTTAGAAAATCTGTTCAGCGCATAATTGTTTCCATATTCTTGTCTTAAAAATGCGCTGATTACTTTTTTTTGATTACCTTTCATTTTCTTAATTCAGATGTCACAATGTCATCGAAATTCTCTGTTTTTATCTCTTAATAAACGGTTTGTTTCATAATAACAAAGCATCGTATGCATGTAAGATTTGGTTGGTTTAATGCCAAGAGTTCAATAAAGCAAATACTAAAAAAAATAGCATCTAAATCACCTTAGTCTAACAATAATAATAATCTCAAAAGACCTCCAAAACGCTCCGACCCACTAAGAAATTTCCCTCGCAATTCTTGTTCATAAACTCTGTTTTGGAGGTCTTTTGAGATTATTATTATTGTTAGAGTAAGGTGATTTAGGTGCAATTTTTTTTTAGTGTTTGCTTTATTGAACTCTTGGCATTAAACCAACCAAATCTTACATGCATACGATGCTTTGTTATTATGAAACAAACCGTTTATTAAGAGATAAAAACAGAGAATTTCGATGACATTGTGACATCTGAATTAAGAAAATGAAAGATAATTTAAAAAAAGTAATCAGCGCATTTTGAAGACAAGAATATGGAAACAATTATGCGCTGAACAGATTTTCTAAATAAAATTTGTATTGCCCAATGCAAGTGCACAAACATAACTCGAATCGTTGTTGGCGCGAAAGAGCTGTATTTAACGGTTGATTTACCTAACATAATCCACCCAGATGAACTTAAAAAAAACTACCATCTATTACTTATATTATGGTTATTCACGTACTATAATAATATTTCATGTTATTTCATTACTTTTGTTTAAAAAAAAATACAAAGTTGCGCAAATAATTCGCCGCGAGTGAATTTTGCAAGACTGCAGCCTTAACAATCTTAAAAATAAGGTCCCGTGTGAGCGTGAGAGGTGATACAATGCGATAGCCCTCTTAATGTTGACGTCTGCGTATTCTTTAAAAAGAAACGTTTTAAACTTCCGATAAATTAATTAAATTTATGTTAAATAGGTATACAGTAAAAAAACCGTTTATAACTACTTCGAAGGGACCGTCGGATTACGGTTGTTATAGCCGATAGTCGATAAAACCAAAACTATGTTATGTAAACAGAAATGCTGGAGCCTCAAAATTTCATCGTAACCGGTAGGTATTTACCACAGACTTATATTGCCAATATAAGTCTGTGGTATTTACCATCGCGGACATTTACGGTGGACCACGTTTCAACTTTATTCTAAGGTAATAAGTTTGAAAAGTAGTTTTAAGCGATGGCGTTTTATACAGTTTTAACTTGTTGTTTTTTTTAATGAAAATAAAAACCGGCCAAGTGCGTGTTGGACCACGCGCACAATGAAATGAAGGGTTCCGTAGTTGGGATGAATTTCTCCCAAAAACATACTTTTTATTGTAGGTATAATAAATAGTTAAAAACATGTTCTCCTCCCATACATTCCAACTGCAAATGAAGTTAGTCGACTATTACTCGTTAACTTGTAAAGCCTACCTAATTACTCGTAGCTGTGATAGTTTTCCTTGTAACTTCGTTATGTATAGTTTATGTAGGTTTTACTAATGCCGTGAATTTTTTCACATATCCATTAACAACCATTTAGCGGGTAGGGGCACATTGACTCTATCAAAAATTAGCACATTACAGCTTAATATTACGCAAACGGATCCCTGAAGCGAAAAATGGTTTTCACAGACCCGCAATATTTTTTTGAATAAGGTACGAGTATAAGGTACCCTGCAATTTTTTTTTTTCATGATTTTACTGTAAGTATACCCATGCCAAATTACAGCTTTCTAGTACTAAGAGTCTCTGAGCTAAGGCGCGGACAGACATACGGACATGCCGCCAGGGTCGCAGGTTATTCGTAAGAGATACCGTGGCCCTGGCATAGGCAACTGAAGGAACACGGGTGGGTATTAGTCAGTAAAAGTCTCGCTCCGACCAGAGCGGGAGAAGTCATTTGATAATTTCCCATCCACAAATAAAAAGAAAAAAAAGACAGACGGACATGGCGAAACTTTATGGGTTCCTTGTTGATCACGGAACCCTAAAAATCAGCATTTTTAATACTACACTACACACTAGGTTTATAAATAAATAATAAAGGAGTCCCGCAGTCCGGATTGTGCCCGGTTGATGGCAATAGGCTCGCTACTCTAAGTACACCAACCACCACACCCACCATCCCCACCACCACCACCACCACCATTACCACCACCACCACCTCTGCTCATCCCTTCGGCGAATACAGGCGTGATGTTATGTTGCTAAAGAAAGATTCACTTAACACGTCTTATTACCTTCCTGTATTGTTATTTATACTAAAGTGTTATCGCTAAGTAATAGACATAACAAATCACGTTAAGGAATTTTTCACCTCTTTATACTATGAGAGACTAATAAAATTGTATTATAAAATGATGTATTGTTCTATGAAAAATAATGAATGTGTTGTTGTTTGTTTCTATTGTTAATAAAACAATAAGCCGTATAAGTACCACAAAATTAAACATAGAATTGTGAAAAATATTTCATTGACTGTCCCATCGGGTGTAGCCGTGTAGCGGCACAGAATAGTACAGTCAGCAACAAAAGTCAATTAACATTTGTGTTTTCTAAATCTTAATTATTGAGAAAAATATTTCATTAATTAATCATTTGAAAGAAAATTAACTCATAACCTACGAATAAGTACTTATTCGTAGTTCATAACTAATAAACGAAATGCTAAAAAGCAGGTTGTCGTATCATTTTGTGTTAATTTAGATAATGTCTAAAAGTAGCGACAGGCCAAGCGCACTCCGCGTTTTAGGTTTAAACTTTAAAGCTACGAGTACGCGGCGGTCTCGAATTGGTCAAATTAAATTAGCGAAACTCCGCAGACGTGATGTGTACACTCTTACCCGTGGTCCCGGCGGGTCTACCCATTACCGGGTCCATGGGTAATTTTAATTACCCGTGGTCCGATGGCATTAGGGATTGTTCCCGTACTTCTGACTATATCGATAGAAAATTAATTACAACCAAAAACCCACTTATGATTAAATACAAATCCTTAGAGCAGCATTATTAGGTACGTCAAAATCAAAAAAATCTAATCATTTTTATTTCAGGCATTGTATAAGTACACACAAAAATAAAAAATAAAATAATCCAGTTACAACCATAACAAAAATAGCAATTGAAAATGATGAATTCATAACCAATACACTAAAGCAATTGAAAATGATGAATTCATAACCGATACACTAATGGAATCAGTTGGATACGCATTAGAAATGTAGTTTGTCGTAGTCATCGGTTATGAATTCATCATTTTCAATATAGCTATTATATATATATATTATATTATGTATGTTTTTGTTCCCAAGGATAGAATTATTTTATTTGCTTTGAATGACTAAACTTTCTTATAACTAACTAACTTTCTTAGGTATGTAACTGATAATTTTCAGTTTCAGGCTCTTACAGACAGAGGCGATATCGCGAGCGATATTGCGATATTATCGCGTCGCAACACTGCTACGCGACACGTCGCGACGCGATATCGCCTCTGTCTGTAAGAGCCTATAGTCAGAAGTCCGGGAGAAATACCTAATGCCATGGGCATGGGACCACAGGTAATTAAAATTACCCATGGACCCAGTAATGGGTCGATCCACCGGGACCACGGGTAACGAGTGGATGTGTATCGATATCATGGTTAAACAAAAAAAAATTAATTTTATGTTGCTGATTTTTGTGGTCACCAACCGCCGATAGGATAGTCACTTAAAGTATCAGTTTTTTTTTGTGTAAACTTCACAGACGTGTAGCGAATTCGATATCACTCAAAACGATAAAACCGTTTTACCAACTCACACTTCAAGTAACAACACTACGAATGGTCACTGACCTCAAAAAAAAACATGAAATCTTTTTTATTTTGTCGTGTTTAGATATCACCCATCACGTATGCGTAGTTTCGCTAGTTATTTTAATTTGACCCTGTATAGTAGCACACCCACATTTCGGCAGTTAGGTATGTAGTAGGGGGCGAGCCTATTGCCATTGCCATCAACTGGGCAAATACATAATTATTATAAACATATTATTATTAATCGCTTAGTGCAGATTGTCAAACTTTTATTTATTTATTTTTTAAATTAATGCATATTTACAATGTTAAGCCTTAAAATATAATTAATAATCGGCACCCTAATTGCGTAACACATTATCAGTCGAAGTTGATTTCCTTTTGACAGTTCAACAACATTCATCGCGTTATTTACGTTGTCGGGCAGACAAAGTTTTCGAACATACGAAGCAATAGATTAGCCATTTGTTTGAAAATGAAACCAACTCCGATCGCTAATGTGATATGCAATTAGGGTGCTGATCAACCTGAACTAGGATATACCTTTATCTCAGGTAATTAGTTTGTGCCTAGCTTATTTGCCGTCTTTAAGTACCAACATCTATTCATAGTGTAGATTTTTATCGTTAGTTATAAGTTTTCTGTCACAAAGATGTCGACCAGTTGATAATACATTTGTCCTTGATAAGGGTTCTTGAAGTCATGGCTATATATAATTATCGTATCGTCAGTTGTGTCACTTTGATGTCTTAACTCTTAACACAATAGTGTATAATTATCTTCTATGTATGTAATATATATACAAAATAGTTCCGTGTAAGTATAGATAAGAAATTATGCATCCAACGAAGATAGAAACAAGATACTGAAAATGTAGGTCATTAGATAAGGCAATAAGAATCAACCTATAATATTCCCACTGTTGGGACATACTTGGGCATTCTCTCTGTGAGAGGGAATAGGCCGTAACCCACCACGCGGGCCCATTGCCGGTTGGTAGATGTCACATCATGTCTTCGAATTTTTGGTTCTAGACAAGCGATGTTTTCCTTCACCGTTTTGAGAGCAGTGGTGATGAAATTATTTACACAAAGTAAAGAGCCTGTCTGGTTTCGAACCTAGGATCTACAAACTCGTAAGTCACGGCCGTTCGAGAGTCTACTCTCGAAAGGCTTACAATGAAATAATTTTGCTTAATACAACATGTCCCAGAATTAACGCACAACCTCTTATGGGGTCATTGTACTCATCATTATGAACAACTTTTACTATGGGACCAAACCCGAAATCGCGAAAAAAAGAGTACAATGACCGCTTAAGAAGTTGTGCGTTAATTCAGGGACATGTTGTATCTTCAACTCGAAATGTTGGCAGGGACTACAGAGCAAGTCTTGTCCAACATTTTCAAAGGATTAATGGCAGTTTCAGAGCACGAGCGACGGGATTACATTCCATAGGTCTAAAACGTAGGTGAAATGAGCTGTCATTATTGACAGCTTACTTCAACAACACTTATTTTTACAGAATAGCGGCAGATAAAAATCAGGAGCGATCACATAAAAATAAAGTATTGGATGCGTAGGTTTTATCATGAAAGGTCAAATAACGCAGACCATCGGATCGTATGTTAGTCATCCAATAAAATTAATAAAAACATTTAGTAATTGTCACCACTTTTTCCTCACTTGTGTATGAAGTAATTATTACGTTGGTATATTATGCCAATAATGGGATATTACTGTGATATTTTATTTACTGTATTGTATGTCTTTATTTTATTGTATTTTTAGCTCCCCACCTGGGATAGGTTAAGTTTCCTCAAAGTCAAAGCATTTATTTCAATTAAACCAATCACAGACACTTTTGAATTGTCAAGGTACCGTCTTCAGTCAGAAAGATGAAGCTAGTCAGTTCTTATTTGACAGTCCCTAGTTACGATAGCCGGGCCGCTGGACACTTGCCCAGAGTAGCTAATGGAAAGGATGGCCCTGACTGAAAAGACTCAGTGAATGCTGAAGTACCAGGAATTCATTCAATTCTATTTAAAGTCAGGGTCATTAAAAATAGAGTACCTATTTTAGTGTAGGTACTCTATCTATTGCTTTTGTAGATTATAAAGTACCTACGCGTACGCGAAATAAAGTAAGCTGGTACTCTATATTAGAGTACGTTTGGTAAACGAGATTGTTTGCCAATTCTGAACAAACCAAAGTTTTGACTTTGAACTGCGGCAACTAACGTCCTCCTGACAATTTACAAGTCATCATCGTCATTCTCCTGCCCTTATCCCAATTTATTGGGGGTCGGCGCAACATGACTTTTTTTCCATACTTCTCTATTAGTCGTCATCTCGGTAGTCACCCCTTTTCTAGCCGTATCATCTTTCACAAAGTCCATCTATTTCTTGGTCTTCCCCTACTAGTGTAGCCATCCACATTCATACCAACTCAAAACTTTCCTGACGTCATTTTCCTCATTCCTCCGCATCACATGCCCGAACAGATTTCTGTAGTCTCCGATGTCACTTTCAGACTTCCTCTGACATAAAAAACGTAAACAGTGGCAATCTTTTAAGGGGTCATTGTACTCATCATTATGAACAACTTTTACTATGGGACCAAACCTGAAATCGCGAAAAAAAAATCAGCTGTTCCCTACATTTTGACGAATTATTCGAACATAAAATGTACTGAACAGCTGATTTGACCGTCATTCACTGATTAGAGTTGTAACCAGACTTAGAATTGTTGAAACTGTTATAAGTTTATGACTGTTATGGTTATGTTATCAGTGGCTCATCTGTTCTACAGTTCCTGTAACATGCAAACAACAGGACACGCTGGAGCTGGACACGATATGAAGTGTCCCATTGTTTGTAGAACAGCACCACATTTATACTCATGTAGGTACTTAAATATAACACTGACGTGACGATTCTCAATTAGGTATAGAGCAATGAGCCCATGGGAATTTGGGGCCTTCTGGGGATCCAATAAGCGCATTGTTATTTATAGCTAGGTACTTATAATAGCTATTTTCAGTGTTTTATTTTCTGAGCTGCTTTATTTTCATAGCTATCCCGCGACTTTGTTCGCATGGATGTCGGAAAATAACTTCCCTATTTGAATCGGATTTTGTTCACAATTTCATGGGATTTAATTTTTTTGCGCGGACCATAAGACATTTTTCTAAAATAAAAGCATGCTATGTTACTGCCTATAACATCAGCTATATGCCAGTGAAATCTTTTCGGAAATTAGCCGGATCAAACAGACACAGACAATTTTTTTTTTTTGTTATTTAGTCAATGATAAATATTACCTTGTCATTGTATTTAGTACCATACTTTACACTTTCCTAAGCATTTAATAAAAAGCTATTATTATATTTTGACATTACAAACAGAGAATTTTATTTATTTGTACCTATAGATATGAGTGTGTGTGTGTATGTGGAGGTGTGTGTGTGTGTGTATGTGGAGGTGTGTGTGTGTGTGTGTATGTGGAGGTGTGTGTGTGTGTGTATGACTGCCCCGTTGGTCTAGTGGTCGCAAGCGCTACTGCTGAGCATGATTTCCTCAGTTCGATTTCCAGGTCGGGCAGTGTTATTGGGTTTTTCTATCTGAAATTTTTCAGTCCAGAGTCTGGATATGTGCCCGGTTGATGGCAAAAGGCTCGCCCTCTATTACGGCGAAATTTGGGTTTACTGTTGGTACACCTGTGCCTAACCCTACAGGGATTACAGGCGTCAGGTTATGTTATGTTAAGTTCATTCTCAACAGAATCGTATCAAGTACCTATCTGCTTTATTTTCTTATGTATAATTAGGGATGCATCGATACGCCTTTTTGCCGATAAGGTACCGATACTCTTACAAAAATATCGGCGATACCGATACCGATACCGATGGTATATCGGTATCGGTATCCCCATATATGACATCATTTACAATAACAATCTTTTGATTTCAGGTACTTATTCTGGTGCTGTGTGCTACTATCCTAAATGAAGCCACTAGTTACGTTATACTACCTTCATTTAGCAAAAACATCCAAAATGCCCTCGAACTGGGTGCAGAGGGAAACGTCACATCGAAAAACGGAAAGTCGGAAGATTATAATAAGTACAGCTATATCATAACTACCTACTTATAATATTAGTAGAATATTAGTAACTATTTATAAAATAAATATCTTGTATTTTTTAATCATAAATCTCAATTATTTTTTAAGAATTTATTCATTACCTTCTTTCGTCTCCTTATATATAGTACCTTACCTATCTACTTTTACTATGTATTTTTAAAATCTAAACTTTTTTACGCGACGCGCGACGTGATGATTAATTATTTTATTAAAAAACTTTTAACATCTACACTCCTTTGCAAAAAAAACGGGCGGTTTGGATTTTTCTACATTATTGGTGATCATTTAGTTCTAAAGCGGTTTTAATAGCCAAACTATGTTACTGGCACTTAATAAAGAGTCGGGGTATGAAAAAAAGTTAATTTCAAATTCGAAACTGTTGTTTTTAAAAATAATAATCCCTTTTTCAGTTTATGACTTTTTACTTACTATTCGCGGGTTTGCAGTTAAAAGGCTATCAGGCAACTAAAAATAACTTCTCGTTATTTTTATTAGAATAATTTATGTTTGTCGCATAATCCTGCCTTATTGTGACTTAAAACAGATATCTTTGTGGCGATTGTAATGGCAGAAAAAGCAATAAGAGCTAGTAAAATTATGACACTGCTGGGAGAGGGGTGTATCCAATGTTACGGCTCACAGCGGTTAAACGTGAGTCGTTCCACCATCCAAAGAACCTGGACTCGATACCAAGATACAGGTTCCGTTCAAAGAAGGCAAGGTTCTGGGAGAAAACGTTGCATACAACCACGAGACGACCGCTTTTTAGTGACTCAGGCGCTGAGAAACCGCAAATGCAGTTACATAGACCTCAAAAGAAACCTTGAAGATGTACGAGGAGCACAAGTTAGCCTATGGACAGTGAGGAGGAGGCTTTTAGCGGTTGATATACGCAGTCGACGACCAGCGCGGGCCCCCAAGTTACTCCGTGAGCACCGGATTGCTCGACTGAGGTTCACTAGAAATTGTCTATCTTGGACACTGGTAACTGGAGTAGCGTACTCTTCTCCGATGAGGCTCGAATTTGTCTGAATGGTAAGGACCGACGTCGGCGAGTGTTACGAAGACCAGGGGAACGCTATGCCGACGTGTGTTTTGTAGATATCACCCCTTATGGTGAAAGGTCCGTTATGTTTTGGGCGGGCGTAACTTCCAGCTATCGTACCGAGATAGTGTTCATTGAAAATGGCTCACTAAATGCGCAAAGGTACTTATCAGGAATAATTTGTCAACATGCACAGCCCGAACTGACTGTAACTGGTGAAGATGCCATTTACATGGACGATAATGCTCGGGACCACCGTTCTGGCGACGTAGATGCTTATATGCAAGAGGTCGGTATTCGTCGTCTGGATTGGCTAGCGCGGAGCCCCGACCTTAACCCCATTGAGCACGTCTGGGACCTCCTAAAAAGACGAGTACGATCTGTCCAACCCCTTCCACAAAACATCAGGGAGCTTAAACGTGTGATCTCGGCTGAGTGGGAACACATTCCACAGGATACCATCAAAAGCCTGGTGGAAAGCATGCCAAGACGATTACATGCCGTAATCGCTGCAAGGGGAGGTAATACTCGTTATTAATTTTTATTTTTTAATGTCTTTTTTAATTTAAAATACCATAAAAATACTCGTAGTCTTAATTTAACTATACCCTAAAAATTTCCATTTTTACACGACTCTCTGTTTACATTGACTAAAACACTGATTCCAGGATTTAAGGGTTAAAAACTATATTTTCAATGATAATAAGAAATTTCTAGTCATTTATGCTAATGACATACTAAAAATATTAATATTATCCATAGAAAAGCCAATGACTGTAAGGTGCCCGTTTTTTTTGCAAAGGAGTTTATTTTGAATATATTAATTTTGAGCCATGTTTTTGTACCACTAATTTAAGTAAGTAAATGAATAATAAAATTAAATAGATTATTTTCCTTCAGATAATGCAATAAAATTCCTATGAGATATTTTTAAGCATAGTTTATGTAAAAATCAGTGATACTTTGAGCAGTTTTTTTTACCCTAATGACTGACTTTCTGCATGTACAACTGAAATAAAATTAAAAAGTTTTATTATGATACAGATTCCTTAACAAGATAATGCTATAATAGTATATGCAATTAGTGAATAAAGGACGGATTTAAAGCGAGGGCCATAGATGAATCATGAGCTATTGAAGGATTCTAACTACTGAATCACGACCGTAGGGAGTGATTCATGATGATTTAATCACGAGCGTAGCGAGTGATTCAAGTGTTAGAATCCTGAGCGACGCGAATGATTCATGGCATACTTTATACCATAACTACGAGAAAAAGAAAGATTTAGGCGAAAATATACATTAAATGAAGAAAAAGGAAAGTTAAATTGCCTTTGATGTAAATCAGCCGTGATTTGTTGGGTAGCAAGTTTTCCACTATATCGGCCGCCCTCTCTTTCATAAACTCAGGTGGTAAACACATCTTCATCACTTGAATGCATTTTTAATCGATTTATTATTAAGTAACACTAAACTTTGTGTTCGTACAACTTACAGTATTCAAAATAGCGCCAATTTACTAATTACAGCAAAGAACACAAAACAATTTTTATTTTAATGCTAAACTCAAAACTCCTTGTCGAAAATATCGACTAATCAAATTGAATTTAGAACACACCAATATAAGTCGAATACACAGATCTAATAGTACGCTAGATACCGCAAGATATCCGACCAAGCGTGCCCTGCATGTTTGTACTAAAAAAAGTCTGTTAGCTCAGTGACGCTTAGCGATTGAAACGATTCTGTTTACGTTGAGCACATCACTAAAAAACTTTTTAACAAAAAAAAACCGACTTCCAAAAATCACTACAAAGTGAAAAATAACTTTAATTTCGGAAGTCGGTGTCTTTCGTTTTTATTTATTTTCATTTTTTTGCCACCGACTTCCGAAATCAAAGTTATTTTTCACTTTTTAGTGATTTTTGGAAGTCGGTTTTTTTTTGTTAAAAAGTTTTTATTTCACGCTTTTTAGTGGGTCTGTTTATAATTTGTATAAGTTACAATAGTCTAATGTCAATTGCTCATCACATGTTACAAAATATTGCTTTTCCCGATGCTGGGACGTTAATTCTTGAGGAGTTCTGCTGGTAAGAACCAGGAGAACTCCTCAACAACCACTCACCTCTCGTCACACGCATTGTGTGACGAGCGGAAATTGCTTAGCAACCATATTAAAGTAATCGAATCGCAACCCGTGAAATATTTATCATTGAGTAGTTCCGGTAGCCATCTGTGGTCTTCATCATCAGTTCCACTTCACCAAGTGGTGCTTTCCGAGAGCAAATACATGAGCTACTATAAAAAATACCCAAATCGCTATAGGTGTGCCTATAATATTTGAAGAGTTCCTTCGATTTCTCCAGGATCCCATCATCAGAACTGGATTTTGACAAAAATGGGACCATTTGGAAAGTATACCCTTTTCAACAAAATAATATTTTTTCAAATCGGTTGGCAAGCGACGGAGTTATGCGCGAACAAACATAAAAAAAAAATACAAACATCCGAATTGAGAACCTCCTCCTTTTTTAGAAGTCGGTTAATGAATGGGGTGAAGTTATCGTAGGTATGAAAAAGATGACACGCTCGGTTTTCAACCTATCTATTATCATGTGGTATCTAGCATAGGTACTTTAAATCTGTGGACGAATACATTGGTATGTTCCAAATACAAACATCAAAACAGTGAGTAAAAAAAGAGCTTTTTATTCACTGTTTTCAGTGAATAAAATAAGCTTTTTAGAGGGGGAATGGTATAAAATAACTTTTTTCTATTAAGGTACACTTCGGGTCGACCAAGGAGTTGTCAATTCGATTTTTATCATTGTATATGGGAACCGCTCGTGTTTTAAAACCGCTCATTATGTAACAGTATCCCAAAGAAAACAGGAAAATAAATTCTCATTCGCAGCTTAATCACATTTCGGCAACAAAAATATAATTTTCAACCTTATTTCAAGCCAGCTAATGGTGACAATAGATAACGAGGTTATGTGCCGTTTAAAATCGTAGTCAGTCCGCGCCTTAAGCACCTATTCATTTCTGCTTTCCTGGTAGTTTTAATAAAGGACAGTTGAATTTTAAAACGTCTGCGTCTACTGATTTAATTTATTACGAAATCTTCATACTCTTCTCTATGTTTCATCGTTGCCAGTGCGTTTCGAGGAATACTTTTGGTTCGCTTCATTTCGTGCGGTTCAAAGTTGGTGCGCTTCGAGGGATAAGTATCACTTTTTTTTAAGTCGGTAGTATTTTTGTAAAAATATTTTCACTTCAAAAAGAATTTAATTAAGTACCTATTTGTAGTAACATTAGGGTTGTGGGGTCCGAGTGCTCATCGAGTGTTTCGGGCATAATTTTCGGGACATCGCCAAGAGGGCTGCCAGCCTTTTGGCTACTTTTCCCACTGAGAACGGTGCGGGCGAATTTTTGATGACCAAAGAGTTATTCCCTCCAGTGTTAGATTGTACATTGTATTTAAAAGATTTGTGAAAATAAAGGAATATATCTTTTTCAGTAAATAAGTAACATTTATTATTGTAGTAATATATTAAAATAATGCATTTTACGCTTTTTTGCAAATACAGAATTAAAAAATGTATAATTTACTCATAAAACATAATGAGTGACTATCAAGTGAACTTTTCTTTATTTATAGCAATCATAAGTCAGTGACATATTTTAATAACTTACAGGCTTATCTAGCTTCCATTCGGGAAATAAGTGTGTCACACACCAGCGAGAATTATTATCAATATTTGACAAAAATAACTCAAAAACAGTGAATAAAATATGTTCGCCAGAGAAAAATAATAATAGGAACAATTCCTGCCGATTTATTCTGTAAAAATCTCATCGTGAAAACTAAGGTGATGTGCTAGCTGTCAATAGTGTCCATTCCAGAGCATCAGCAGACTAATTTTGTAAAAAACTCACCATGAAAAGTTAGGTAAAGTGAGCTTAATTAAAGTGAGCTGTCATTCCACCAGATGCTAGGGATTAAGACTATACCTACTTTCTATACCGGCAGTAGGTTCCCGTGGGATAATTCCGCAAGTAAAAAATATTAATAAATGTCGATTATGATTATATAAATGTGCACATCCCTAGCATCATTGTAGGATGACAATGACATTATGACAGCTCACTGCAAGCTCACTTCACTTACTTTTCACGGTGAGATGGTTACAGACTCAGAAGTTACAGAATAGCATTGCTGAATAGATCGACAGGTGGAATGACAGCTCACTTCAAGCTCACTATTACATTTAAGTTTTGGCTGTAGAAGTAACAATAGTTCTACTTTTCATTAGGCTCATTGAGTGCTTCCTCTTTTATCGATTTATCGTCTAAGGTGCAGATTTATGAAAAAGGAATGATTTTTCAGCGGTGGAATACATGAAATTACTTAGGTAAGACAGGTCTTCTTAGGATAATATTTGATTCCACCATATTAAGATTTAAAAATTATGAGCCAGGGCATTTATGATTTATGGACCATTATGATGAAGGGAATTTTCCGATCAAATAATGTTGACGCTTGCGGAAAGAGAGTGTGTTCTATACAGGGTGGCGCATGAAGAGGTGCACTTGCAGATATAATTTTGTTAATTTTTATTTATATACAGTTTATATCTTAATAAAATTATTGGTACGTTGTACCAATAAATAATATTAAATTCATTCATTCACTGACAGACAAAACAACGCACACCCAGCGAAGTAGGTTGTGCGTGTAGAAGCATGATATTTTGCACAAAAGTACCAAAAGTGAGCTAGAAGGAAGGATTTTTTACATAGATATAAGAAAGAAGGAGATGTGCCCAGTATGTTAAAATGTATCGGAACCCTGTGTCTCCACTTTTTCCCTTTATCACTTTCATGATTTAAAAGACAAATACGGTAAAATACTTGTACTTACATATGGAAAGTGATTCCATGATTTACATGGCTTCGGTTTTTGCAAGAAACCACTAACAACACGGCATTCTTATAAATTGTCACGGTCACAATCAAAAGAGCACTAGTTTGCGGAGACGGAATTTTTATTATGAACGGCTCACACTGAGCATGTCGCGCGGACACATTTTCGCCCGCTTGCCACTTCTCCTGTTTTTTTATATTTCTATGATTTTTGAAAATGTTATATAGGGGTTAAATAGGGAATTAAAGGTTGCATGGAAGTTGGAAATTATTTGCCGATCGGAAAAAAAATAAATACCTACCACAAAAATATACATACACGTTAATGAACATAATATTTATGATTCATTTAACGTGGCGTTTATTAGGTGCAAAATTATTACGATGACGTGATCACGGTAAAATAATAAATAGGTAAGTACTTATTATTAATTTTATGATATTTTTCTTCGTCACGTTCACCATATTAAATCAGCTAAACGCTTCTAAAACTGACGCATTTATTTCGTACCTACTTCCATTAATTTTAATATTGTCCTTTAACAAATTCCATAAAGCAACAGGTTTCCTAGAAGGGCGGTGGCCGCCACATAACGGCCGCAGTGTCATGACGGCTGTCATGTAAATTGTGGCCGCGGGGTTTGACTTTACAGTGTTAAAAAAAAACCGGTCAAGAGCGAGTCGGACTCGCGCACCGAGGGGTCCGTTCCGATTTCTGAAAAAGTGTGCTAGTTAGAGACATCGTTTTATTTTTCCTGTAATCTTTACATAAACTTCTATCAAATAGGATAATTTCAGATTTTTATCTTTGCAGACTTCGGAGATAAGGTATTTTTTTTTACATTTTTCATCAAAAGTCGGAAACTATGCGGCCTAAAAAAAAATAAAAAATAGTTTGAGAATGTGCAAACAGCGGTCTTTCATATGATACCCCACATGCTATAGTAGCTCCACTTTGAATTCTTAAGACCCCCTTTCGCTCCCTGTTGCAAAAAAAAAATATAAATATTTTTATTTCTTTCTTATTTGCAAAATAGTTGGGAAAATGTCATCTAAAACTGTTCCAAATTTCAAGTTGATAGCATTAGTAGTTCTCGAGATATCCAGGTGTGACAGACAGACAGACAGACTTAGTCACACCATAAGGGTTCCTTTTTTACCATTTTGGTACGGAACCCTAAAAACGCTCTCTATGAAAACACACCAACTTTCTTTCATAAATAACGTTTGAGGGCCTTAGCACACCTCCACCATATACCTCCACCGCGAAACCATAGCAGCAAAACCGCAGTAGTTCGATTCAATTGACTCGCATGATGTTCCGCTACATGCGGAATCATGCGAGTCAATTGAATCTACGGACTACGGTAAACTACGGTCCCTATACGTTGCGGTCACCGCTCTTTTAAGAAAACATAGCTTTACCAGTACACCACCGCGAAACCATAGCGGCAAAACCGCAGTAGTTCGATTCAATTTAATCGCATGATGTTCCGCTACATGCGGAACATCATGCGGTTTCGCGATTTTGCGCGGAGGTGAGCTAAGGCCCTCAGTGACGTAATTCGCCGGTAAATTACGGAGCCTACGTTGCGGTCACCGCTCTTCTAGGAGACCATAGCTTCACGAGCTCTCTTGGTCGACAGATTGATGATCCCACCATGAAAATTGGTCACGAAATCAAATGACATACAATCATTGCATACAATGATAGATACCTACAACCACAGAACAGATATCTGTTCTGTGCCTACAACGGATTCTTCAAAATGCCCAGTGCGAAGTTGGAAACAACAAGCTCATTCTCATCCAAACAATAGGTAGCCTAAATAGTTAGCCACTGTGTCGAATGTAAACATAAATATTTACATAGACTGCCTTTGTTCATTTCAATTGAAGTTGATATGCTATCAACTGACTCACTGACACTGAGTATTGGCTCCTTCAAACAGGGGCAACACGCGACGCAAAATGCGTTTGTACGAGGCTTAAAAGAGGCCTAATAGAGTAGATACTCATTATTATTATTAACCAGCTTTACATACATTACTACGAGAGCAGTGGTGCCCCAGTGGTAAGGGTCGCGACTTACATGTTGTAGGTCGTAGGTTCGAATCATAGATATATGTATAAAAAAACTTTATTCTTATATCTATGGTTCGAACCCAAACAGGCGCTTTACCTACTTTGCGTAAATTATTTCATCCACACTACTCTATTGTCCTAAAACCTAAAATTCGAAGACATGTGACATCTACCAGCCCACACTGGACCCGCATGGTGTATTACTGCCCGCTCCCTCTCTTATGGTGCTTACTTATAGAAGCAGGTTTCCGGTACCGAAAAATCTGTGCAGGTCGGTACCGATATCGTTGCAGGGTTAACTTGCATATAAGTTTAACCTGCTTCTTTTTATTATTATTATTTATTTTATTTCAGATAAGTCAAACAATCCATACAATTACAAATTACCAAAATACAAAATACATTTTTAGGTGAGCGCACAAGATAACATAGAAATTAATACCTGCACCGGTCGGTACCGACCCGCCCGTACCGGAAACCTGTTTGTTTATGTAAGCACCACTGTTTATTTTAGAGAGGAGGCCTGTGTCCTAGCAGTGGGAACATTATAGGCTGATTATGCTACATATTTTTTATGTGCATAAAAAAACAATCTATAAATAACAATTTAAAATAATATGCGATATTTTCTGAGAGATCAGTGGCCTTAAAAACTCGCACTAAGGCCTCAGAGGCCTTATAGTGTGAGTTTTTATGCTGACTCGATCACGTTAACGTAAACTTCAATTTATACTGAAACCTACTGAAACTGATTAAAGCGCCGTTTGGTGACTATAATGGGAAACGCAATTATTCCATACAAATTGACGTAAGTAACGTTAACGTAAACGCGATCGGGTAAGTATAAAAACACGCACTGAGCCCTCTGAAACTGAATAAGCGCCGTCTGGTGACTATAATGGGAAACACAATTATTCCTTACAAATTGACGTAAGTAACGTTAACGTAAACGCGATCGGGTAAGTATAAAAACACGCACTGAGCCCTCTGAAACTGAATAAGCGCCGTCTGGTGACTATAATGGGAAACACAATTATTCCATACAAATTGACGTAAGTAACGTTAACGTAAACGCGATCGGTTAAGTATAAAAACACGCACTAAGCCCTCTGAAACTGAATAAGCGCCGTCTGGTGACTATAATGGGAAACACAATTATTCCATACAAATTGACGTAACTAACGTTAACGTAAACGCGATCGGGTAAGTATAAAAACAGGCACTGAGCCCTCTGAAACTGAATAAGCGGCGTTTGGTGACTGTAATGGGAAACACAATTATTCCATACAAATTGACGTAAGTAACGTTAACGTAAACGCGATCGAGTAAGTATAAAACTCGGCCACAGATCACTCATTATTATTAGTTGCTTTAGTTTTGGGCTGTTGAACCCGGTTACCATGGGTTATCTTAAAGAAAACGTTGCTACGCATGTAACGGTTACCTACTTACTTAATAATAATATCATTTGTATAGATAATAGGACAGTCATTGTAAGGTTAAATGTTGAACCATATAAATATTAAGTATTTAGATATGGATGAATTCCTACTTCGATGCGGGAACCAGGTACCTACTTAGGTAGATTATATTTATTTATTAAAACTTTATACACAAGTAAAAAAAAACTGTACAAAGGCGGGCGGGCTCAATGCCTAATGCATTTTCTACCAGACAACCTTAGAGTGATGCAGAGACCAAACATGTCAGCACGCTTAGCATGGCCGCCATAGAAACGGGTTCAGTTGACGGAAGAATAGACAAAATGACAGATTGTATAAATACTTCCACGCATTCTACGCGTCTAAGCATGGCAAAGATATTGAACTTCTAGACGTTGCCATGATTACAGTGTGAAGTGTGGAAGTGAGACATTATATATACGAAATAGGAAAATTGAGACAAAGCATCGTATCTTCTGTCTCTTACGGCGTGCCGTATTTTTGCTTATTTTTTTTGTCAATTAATTTAACTTATTTGGACAGTTTTTGCATAGTGCGTATGTATTGACATGGGTTTCAGTCCAAAGTAAGTATTTAAGATTTCTTACGTTAAACTTCATTTCTAATACCACATACTTAACCTAGAAAAAGTATAATATTGCTGTCTCATGACCGGCCACGCGGTGGCTCCATTTAGATGTATATTGATGTGTATACGCCTTGTATCACAATATTGCCAATAAAACACTTGAATGATTTAAAATAGGTTTTAATTAAACTTTTAGTGCAGCAGACTTTAGCGGACGGAAATGGAGTGTGTCGGGTTGCTAGCCCTACATTATTAAATTCCCTCTTTATAAAATAGTGTTACCAGTAACTTAATAATTTCTTAAATTACAATATACTACAATACTCCCCCTTTACAAATTCAAACGTTGAGGTGCTTTCCTCTGTCTATCAGAACGCCTCAAAGTTTGATTCTCATTACTACAAGAAACAACGGGTTGATTAATAAGTAAGTTACTGTGTGTACTGTTACAAGTTTTTGCATCCTGGTAAGTATTTGAAATCTGTGGGCTAACTTCAGAGACTTTATTAAAACTTTCTGGTATAGTATTAACATTATCATTTTCTTCTTGCAATATCTCTGAAATTGGCTCATTTACAATAACATCAGATTCATCATTAAGAACTATTTGCTTATCAAAGTTATCTCTTAAATCCTTAGAATTTAGCAATAAACTATCATCTACTACAAAACTGGTTTCATTTAAATCTTCCTTTTGATCTTGAGGCCAAGAACTTATAATCTGGTCTAAATGACGTTTCCAAATTAAGTTCTCTTCTAAAACTCTACATAAATAAGTTCTTTGTCCCAATACCTCATCAATTACACATTTTACAAATTTCTTTTTATTAGGATTCCTATAGTCCCTACAGTAAGCATACTCTCCCTCTCTAAATGTTTCTTCTCTTTTTCCTACATTACACATTTTTTTATCTTTTTTAGTAGACAACAAATCTAATCTAGATCTAAGTTTTCTATTAAACATAGCTTCCGATGGTGAAATATTTGTAATGCAATGAATTGAATTTCTGTAATGGAATAAATATCTGTTCATTAAAGTTACAAATGACACATTTCTATTTCTAACATCATTTAAAGACTTATACATAGCATTTTTAAAACTTTTAACAGCATTCTCTGCCAACCCATTTGTTGCAGGATGGAACGGTGGAGAAGTTTCATGTTGAATACCATTTTTAGATAGAAATTCAGAAAATTCCTTAGAACAAAATGTAGCAGCATTATCTGTAACCACTACTTTAGGCAAACCAAATCTACTAAAGCATTCTCTGAATTTTTCTACAGTTGTATTAGATTCTAAATTCTTTACTATAAATGCTTCTGGCCACTTAGTGTAACAATCTATTATTATTAATATCATTTTACCACTTATAGGTCCTAAAAAATCAGCATGTACTCTTTCATATGGAAAATTGGCTTTTGGCCATGTTATAATTTTAGATTTCTGTGGTTCTGGTCTAGCGGACATACAGACTTGACAGGATTTAACAAAATTTTCAATAGTACTGTCTAAATTAGGAAACCAAAAATAAGATCTAGCATTATTTTTCATTTTAACAATGCCTTCATGTGAAACATGAAGTTCCTGTAACATACTTTTTTGTAATTTATTGGGTATTACTACTCTATAACCCCACATGATAACCCCGTTTTCAATATAGAGTTCACTTTTTCTGTTTAAGAATGGTTTCAAGACTTCACTATTCACATGTTTTGGAAATCCATACCTGACCATGTTATAAACACTACTCAAAACTGGATCCTTTCTAGTTTCTGAACGTACTTAATTTAAATCTATAACATTCTGATCCTCAATAAAATTAATGTAATCACATTCCTTCCTGTTATTATCTAAAATGGTTGTTGGTAATGGCAATCTTGACATACAATCTGCTTTAACATTTTCGATGCCTTTTACATGTTTAAATGTATAATCAAAACTTGACAAATATAATGACCATCTTTGCAGACGCCCCGCTGCCATTTGTGGTAAACTCTTGTGCTCACCAAATAATGCTAATAACGGTTTTGTGATCAGATAATAACTCAAACTTTCTACCAATTAAATATAAATATTGATAGAATTTTTGCACTGCCCAATAAATTGCAAGCGCCTCTTTATGGATCATAGAATAACCCTTCTCAGCCTTTGAGAAAACTCTAGAAATGAAACTAATTGGTCTGTCTGACCCATCTGGCAAAATGTGACTTAAAACTGCCCCTATTCCATTTTGTGAAGCATCACAAGCTAAACGTAAAGGCATATCTCTACTGTAATGAATTAAAACATTATCAGAAATAATATCTTTCTTAATTGTATTGAAACTCTTTTGACATTCTCTATTCCAATAAAATTTGCAATTTTTTTGTAATAAATCATATAAAGGCTTTAGTTTTATAGATAAATTGCAAATGAATTTACCATAGTAATTTACCATTCCTAGCCATGAACGAACTTCTGAAACATTCTTAGGTGCAGGTGCATTGACAACAGAGTCAACCTTTGACATATCTTTGGATAATCCACTCTTTGAAATAAAATGACCTAAATATTTTATTCTAGGTTGCATAAATTCACATTTACTCTTATTTAAACGAATACCTGCCTCCTTGAATCTTCTTAAAACTTCCTTTAAGTTTTCTAAATGTTCAACATCATTAGTACCTGTGACTAGGACGTCATCAATGAAATTTACAACACCCCGAGCCCCCAACAATACTTTCTCAAGTTTGTTTTGAAAAATAGCACTAGCTGGCTTTGTACCGTATGGCAATCTATTTACTCGGTATATACCTTTTGGTGTTGACCAAGCTAAGAGTTCACTACTCTCCTTACTTAAACACAAATGATTAAATGCATTTCTTAAATCTAGTTTTGAAAATGATGTACCACCTTGTAATGCAGTAAAAATGTCCTCAATTCTAGGTAAAGGATGGTTAACATCTTTAATATGTTTATTCACAGTAATTTTGTAATTTGCACATAATCTTATTTTATTATTTTCCTTCAAAACTGGAACTAAAGGTGTCCCCCATTGGGATGTTTCTGCTTTTGTAATAACACCTTCTTTCTCTAATCTAGTTAATTCAGATTCAACCTGTTCTTTAAAAGCATGAGGTACTTGCCTCGGTTTGTGAAAAATAGGCTTTACATCTTTATCAATTAACTCTAAAGTAATTTCCTCACCTTTAATAATACCTAACTCACTTGTAAATAATATTTCAAATTCCTGTAACAATAATTGCAATTTTTCTTCTGTACTTTGCACATAGTTAATTTGTAAAAGTTTTGAAATATCTAAATTAAATTTCTGAATTAAATCTCTACCAAATAAAATTTTACAACCATTTTTAACAATAACCATATTACAATTCACCTCTTTATCTTTTACCTTAATTCTACAGTTTATTTCTCCAACTGGTTTCAAAATATGACCATTATAAGTTTTTAACTCAATATCTGAATTTTCTAACTTAATGTGAGAAAATTTAGACAAATAAATGTTTTCAGGTAAACATGAAATTGCAGCACCGGTGTCCAGTTCCATTTGGACCGATATGTTATCAATACAACATTTAATTGATATTGGTAAAACATAGTTAACATTTTTCTCTATTGCAAAGATATCAATAGAATTATTTAAAGTATCTTCATTTACCTCTACATTATGAGTTTGACCCTTACTCTTACATACAATAGCTAGGTGTCCAATTTTGTTACATATTTTACATTTAAATGACTTAAATTTACATTTTGAAAAATTATGGTTTGGTTTACCGCAATGAATGCACTTTAATAACAATGACTCACCGTCCTGTCTCTTCTCAGTCTTTTTAAATGTGTTGTGGGAACTTCTATTCGTCTTGGCATGTCCATACTGAGCTACTTGATGTACTCCCTGCACCTCCTTCAAAGCCATTTCCTTATTCAGTGCCGTATCTACTAAAAATGTCACCGACTTGGAAACATCTTGCTCGCATAATTTTTCCTGGATTGGTCCTGGACGCAGACTTGTAACGAATTTATCCTTAACACGTTCTTCTAAAGTATTTGTAAAATTGCATCCCGCAGCAAATTCTCTAACACGAGCATACCATTTGGCTATACTCTCCCCTTCCAATTGTTGTAATTTTTCGAATTGAATCCTTTTTCGAAAATGCGAAATTCTTTTTTCGAACCTTAGTTTTAACAAATTCTGCAGCTCCTCATATGACAACTCCTTGGGCATCTTCGGATGACACATATTCTTGAGAATTTTCTATACATCCTCGTGAAGACTTATTAATAATATTGAGCATCTTTTTTCCGTTTTAGTCTCATTTGCTTCAAAATACTGCTCTATCCTTTCCAAAAAACATAAAATATCGCCATCTTGTTTGAAAGCGTCTATACGAAAATCGTTGGCCATGTTTCAGCCGTAAAAATGTTTACCTTTATGCTTTGAAATTCTTGTTTATCCTCGTCGCCATTTGATGTGTATACGCCTTGTATCACAATATTGCCAATAAAACACTTGAATGATTTAAAATAGGTTTTAATTAAACTTTTAGTGCAGCAGACTTTAGCGGACGGAAATGGAGTGTGTCGGGTTGCTAGCCCTACATTATTAAATTCCCTCTTTATAAAATAGTGTTACCAGTAACTTAATAATTTCTTAAATTACAATATACTACATATATTATCTAAGAAGCATGGGCAATATGACGGCAATATGTCATTTTGTCTATTCTTCCGTCGACAAAACGTCGTCATGCCGTGTTACGCGTGCAGGTGCAAGTAGAACTCGAAAAAGAATAAATACTAATACATACGTAAGTACATAATAATGTAATAATAATATTACCTTTATTTCCATACCCAAAAAAAAATATAATTTATACAACTGGATTACTTACTAAAAATAAATTCACAAAAAATGTACTTTAAAGGTAAATAGGTATGTTCACTTTTCCATCTAGGTTATGGCCCCTTTTCGGGTAGCCTTCTACAATTTTCTCCAGGTTTCCATAATTTTGGCATGGATCAGCTATCACACATACATACATAAACAGAATAAACTTTGTCAGGATAAATAACGATATGTAGAGGAGAAAACGAATCCAGCAAATCAGCGCTGGGATGATTCTGTATTCTATTCCATTCCATTAGTGGAAGAACTGTGTTTTCGGATCTGTAATTCCGAAGATTACACCCTACATATACCGGATGACTTTTTTGCCGTATCGAAAAAAATTGGGTATATTAGGTGAACGGAGTAGAAGCCTATGGCACACCAAACTTTTTTTTTTTTGAAAAACAAAAATTCTAATCATATGCAGGTTGCTTAAGATTTGAATTTCGATATTTCTAAACGATTTATTATTTTTTTTTTTTCATTTCTGTTTTTATGGTACAAAAATGAAAAGTTTACATCGAATTTGTAGTATTTATTGGTACTTTGATAATTTTTTCTGTCTAAGCTATTAAAAAAAAAAAACTAGGTATGCCATAGGCTTCTACTCTGTTCACCTAATACGCCCAATTTTTGTCGAGACGGTAAAAAAAGTCATCCGGTATATACAAACTCACAAATTTTACCTTTCTATAAAATCTATTAATATATATTTAAGTACCTACCCCAATACAATATGTACCTATGTATAGCTCTTGGTGGTTATCAACAATGGTAAGTATTTGATTAGGACCAATTTTAGAATTATCCGAACATATTTTCCGGTAAAACCGTAATCATCTCCAATTATGGAGATAACTAAGTTGGGTATATTGTTAATTCAAATGAAACACCTAATATCTTCCCTTATTCTATTCTTGGTCTGTACGTGAAACGGAAATACATACAAACACCAAACAAATATCCAACATTATTTCTCTTAGCTGCAAGTATCATCAGCCCTTCTCCTTGTGGATGGCATGGGTTCCTTGAACCGCTGCATTGACCTCCAGCATGCTTTGGCAGTAGCGCTGTAGGTGTCCATGTACTCTGTTCTTCCTGGGTACTCCGCAAACCAAGTCTGTATAGACTTTGGAGCCAGCCCCGTGTGGATTACACCTGGTAAACGATAATAACATGATTTTTATGACTGTAAAACCACAGTATAATACAGTAGTTTATTTTAATAGAAAACGGCCGAAACGACGCGCTTCGAAATCTCAGTCAGTCTTTACGCAACAGTTCGAATACATGTGCGGCAGTTACGCACGGACGGACACGTATTTATCTACCGAGCGGCCGTAGGTAATTATTTCAAGGGCACTGCCCAGACAAACCACTGTAGCTTTATTTGACTGTGGTAAAACCGTCAAAAAGACAAAACATTTTTTTTTTGTCTAGGTAGCTTGGTGTTTCAGATCAGACCCATCTCGGCACCCATGAATTTATTGGAATTTTTTTGTGGGCATGATTATACCGGTGTTTACTATCTAACAGGGTACCTAGAAATAACATGAAGGTAATTATGTAGGATACGGTCTAGAATGCTTTTTTAGAGGAAGAGTTTGAGCTGTTGTCCAGTTCAAACTAACAAGCAACAGCAAGCATACCTACATTAGTCAGTGTGGAGCTCAACACTAGCTTAGACAGCTTAACGACTCGACAGAGTAGGTAATCGCCCAACAAGCAGAACATTTGCGTACCAATTTTACGGAGCTCAACGACTCTACAGTCCACAGAAAGGACGATAATTTACACGTGAAATAAGTAGGTACTGCGGTTGACTGAAAACCTTTTAAGCAAGGTTTAAAAGGTATAGGCCTTAAGGTTTTCAGTCAATAATCAATGAAAATAAACGACGTCAAAACTTGACGTTTACAAGTCGAGTTTAATGTGACAAAGTCCAAAAGTGATCAATGCGAAAGGTGAAGTACCTGGAGGGCTGATCGTCGGTCTGACAGTGGGAGGTTTGTCGGTGAAGTGGGTCGGGTCCTTATAACAACTTAACATGCCCAGACTGTTGGCCTCCATCGGTATTGGAGCACTGGACTGGGATGCTGCTATTATTGTTCTGTAGTCCGACACTGGGAATGCTGCAAGGAAATATTTTGGGCGATAGAGTTCAGTAAGTAGCTGCATGGTAGAAGTCAACGGGCTGGGCTAGCAAAAAAATGTATTTTGATTGCGGTAAAAGAGTTGCAGTCAGCAACAAAAGTCGATTACCACTTGTGTTTTCTAAATCTTAATTATTGAGAAAAATACTTCATTAAAATCGGAACAGATGTACATTTTAAAGAATATTAACTCTTTTCTAATAAATGAAATGCTAAAAAGCAGATCATCGTATCATTTTCTATTAATTTACATGATGTCAAAAAGTAGCAGTGTTAACCGACTTCTGTTGCTGACCATACCTACATATGTAAGTAAAATGTATTGCGATTGCGGTAAAAGAGGTAATTAATTACACGTATTTGTCATCGCGGTAATAGCGGTACCTATGTAGGTATTAGAGCTAACTAAATTCAATTTCGTTGTGAAGTACGAAACCGAATCTGTTGTAGCGAATTTCTGTGAGTGTAGGTATCTGACATAAGAAAAAAAAAATAAAAAGAAAAGTCCTGACTGACTGACTGACTCACCAACGCCCAGCCCAAACCCTTGGACTTATAAAGCTGAAATTTTGCACAGAGGTTCCCTTTATAATGCAGACAAAAAATAATGACGGATTTTCCCCCAATTTTTTCAGATTTTTTTTTGTTCCCGTGGGACATTTCCCATCATCCACTCGGGCGAAGCCGCGGGAAAAAGCTAGTAATACCATAAAAGTAATACCACTGCTATTTGTTTGAACTCATATTTATTTTCTATTCCGAACGGATACCAAAGTTGTTGGTATTCGTTCGCACATTAAATTTAATTATTTAAAAAGTGCTATCCGTTCGGAATAGAAAATAAATACAAGTTCAAACAAATACCAGTGGTACTTATTAGTTTGTTGGTATTAGAACGGAATAAATTCATGAAAATACTAGATGTAATAACACGAGTAACTATGTACTTAAATTACATTCCTAGCCCGTCTGAGTAATTTTAATTAGTTGATTTGACCCCGAGTTCACCCGCCATACCTATTTATGAGTCAGTCTTAGTAAGCGCATTGTGCCCGCTGTCCTAACAAATTTAATCTACCAAATGAGAACTTTCCTTAAGGCTTGTCCGTCGCAAAAACCCCGTCACTGTCGGACTGCATAGAAAAGAAAGAGAAGCGCGATGACACAACGCTTGCAAAATATGAAGTAAATAAATATAAATAAATATCCTTGGACACTTCACACAACGCCATCTAGTCCCAAGCTAAGCAACCTAATGCTTGTGTTATGGTAACGAGATGGCTGATAAACTACTTAGATACATTTTTTTTGTAAATACATACATATTATAGATAGAAAAACACCCAGATTCGGAACAAATACTTGTAGGTCGTACAAATATTTGTTCCGTGCGGGAATCGAACCCGCGACATGCTGCGCAGCAGTCAATCGCTCAACCACTGCGCCATCGCCAACCGTGTCGTCAAGTAATTATCGATTTACAAAAAATCTGTTGATTAAACTAAAAAAGTAATGACAAGAAATCATTCCTTATTAGTTTGTAAAGAATTGAAAACTGTAGGAGTAATATGGTAACAACTCGAAAAAATAGACCGAAATAGACCTGGATTTAGGTTTTTTTTTTCTTAGTTCTACAAACTAAAATAGATTTCGGGACACATGAAATCACTTCTTATGTATTGTAGATTACTGTGTATTTTTTCCTATCAGAAAGATGCTATAGTTACTGTAAAAGATGGTTACAAAGTTACTTAGTTTCGCCGTATTTTAGGAAGGAGCAGCCTTAAACTGATACATACCTAATGTGCAACGGAAAGTTATTGGTGGTAACAATTAGTATCATCTTTATAGGTATATAAAAATCAGTTGCTGTTCGTTTGTCTCGCTAAAAGTCGAGAACGGCTGGGTCGATTTAGCTGATTTTGAAATGTTTGTCCAGGGAAGGTTTAAACGGTGAGAAAAAATGGTAAAGTTGCCGGGAAAATTGGAAAATTCGGGAAAACTGAAAGTGGATTTTCTATGGAAATTTTTAATTATTGAAATTGGGACAGGACGTCTGTCATGTTAGAAACATTCTCCTAAAAAGGAGTCCCCTTTTCAGGAGAATGTTTCTAACACGCCATTTTTAGTAAAAAGTGAATACCGTACCTACCTAGGTGTAGATATATTTACGGGCCTGAGTCGCACCATAAGGGTTCCTTTTTACCATTTTGGAACGGAACCCTAAAAAGATCATAGTGTAGGTACTCACATCTTTTCTTGAACGTGGCTTGATAGATCGTCATCATTTTCCCGTCGAGGTCATCGCAGGGGTGATCCAGAATGTCATTGGTCACATCCACCATCTGTGAAGTTATTAGAAAATCCAAAGTAAAAAAAACCGGACAAGAGCGAGTCGGACTCGCGCACAGAGGGTTCCGTAGCATCATATTTAATTTTGTTGATGATTTCTGAAACAGTGTGCTATTTAGAGACGTTTTATTTTTCCTGTAATCTTTACATAAACTTCTATCACATATAATAATTTCACAATTTGCAAACTTCGAAGAAAACGGGAACGGGATTTTTTTTAACATTTTTCATCAAAAGTCAAAAACTATGCGGTCTAAAAAAATAAAAAAATGTTTGAGAATGTGCGAACAGCGTTCTTTCATATTTTATGATACACCCATGCCCTAGTAGCCCCACTTCAAATTTTTAAGACCCCCTTTCATTCCCTGTTGCAAAAAAACATATACTTATATTTTTATTTCTTTCTTATTTGCAAAATAGTTGGGCAATTGTCATCTAAAACTGTTCCAAATTTCAAGTTGATAGCATTAGTAGTTCTTGAGATATCCAGCTGTGACAAATAGACAGACAGACACACAGACTCAGTCACACCATAAGGGGTCCTTTTTACCATTTTGGTACGGAACCCTAAAACAGGTGTTTCGTACGAAATTCGAAAATGCTGTACCTAATTACTAACCGCTCAAAATTTATGGTCAAAATGAAGAAAATCCTAACTAATATAAATCCGAGAGTGAATTTGTTTGTTTAATACGCTTTCACAATAAAACTGCTGAGCGGATTTGTATGAAATTTAGCACATAGGTAGACCATGACCTAGGTTATGGCATAAGATACTTTTTTAGACTTCCACGCGGGTGATGAAGCCGCTGGCAAAGGCTAGTCATCAATAAAGAAAAACTCTCGGCAACGACCGTGACTTACGAGTCGTAGGTCGTAGGTTCGAACCCAGACAGGCGTTTTACTTTGTGTAAATTATCTCATCTCCACTGCTTTCAAAACGGTGAAGGAAAACATCGTGAGGCAACCGGCATGTTCTAGAACCAAATATTCGAAGACATGTGACATCTACCAACCCACACGGGGCCCGCGTGGTTGATTACGGCCCACTCCCTCATACAGAGAGGACGACTGTGCCCAAGAAGTGGGAACATTATAGGCTGATTATGATAGGAAGTGGTACCTAAGTACTCGAACATAGTCAAATTCCTGCTGCCAGCTCTCGTAGCAAGCTGCTACCGTATTATGCAACGGGTGGCGTAGGATATACGCCTTTACGCCATCTATACCGCTACGCAGACTACGCTGCTACGTCAAACTACGCCGCTACATTAAACTACAACAGGAATTCTACTACGCTGCTACATCAGACTACGCTGCTACGTCAGACTACGCTGCTACGTCAGACTACGCTGCTACGTCAGTCTACGCTGCTACGTCAGACTACGCCGCTACGCCGCTACAGCGGACTATGCTGCTACATCAGACTACGACGTAGGTATTCCTACACCAATCCCGGTTACCACATTACCTGCCTCCGTAGCTGCTCATAGTCGTGGCATAGCTTCTCCTCTTTCTCTAACAGCTGTTTGTACTGCTCCACTCTCGGTGAGTAGGAGTGAGCGTCGCAGTGGCAGTACGGAGCCACCGGGGCAGGTCGCTCGATCGGCTTCGCGTCCGGCTGGGGTGGCTCGCATGGCCTGGAGACCACCAGAATTTGTGACGTCATCAGCTGCTTTTAGCAGAATTTATTTGTCATAGACTCCTCAACTTGATGGCATTTGTAAAAATTGTTTTTATGGTATGACCTATCAAGCCGGGGGTGACCATCTTGGTGATCATCTTTACATACTGAGATTCCTCCGTGCGTCGGAAAGCACGTTAAGCCGTTGGTCCCGGGTCGTCCCTGGTCCCGGGTCGTCAGAAGCTGGAAACTCTGACAATCAGTCTTACCAAGGGGTTGGATAGGCATGTAAAATATTCCATGTAAAATACTGGTATTCAACTGCAACCGATTAGACTGGAAGCCGACGCCAACACAGTTGGGAAAAGGCTAGGCAGATTGATTGACGTATCAAACCAGGGAACCCTAATACCAGATAAGTAGGTGGCTAGCTAAGTAAATGATAATCAATGTTTCAAGGTAAAATCAGTAAGATGTTCATAGTAGTTTAAAATAAAAAAAATCTACAAATTTACAAACTCCATGGGCTCTAGATAAGTAGGTACTACATTGCCTACAGTTATATTTTTATGGCATTTTATTGTTATGTCTTTTGTAAGTATTAAATCGTGTATTGTACATATATCTAGTACAAGTCATGATTTCAAAGATAAGTGCACCACAGTGCGATATGCTCAAGGCTCGTCCCTATACCTAATAATGAGTAGGTATGGATTGTGGAAAAAGTTGAAATCCATAAATTATGAGCGTGGGAATTAAAGTCTGTTGCTACCGGCTTACAACCTTTACGTTGAGTTGCACGATTCACGAAACCAACATTAGTTTACGTTCAATAAATTTCAAGGTGTAGGTTCTTTTTGCGTAGCAGAGTGCGCCTTAAATTTTTATGCATCGTAAATTCAGCGACATATTTCGACAGAATTTCTTTCGCGGTATGACGGAAAGAGGCCAAATCTTTCCGTCATACCGCGAAAGAAATTCTGTCAAGTCAGGTATCTATTCCATAAATTCTGTTATTTACTACTGATACCTACGGGTCAAGTGACAGTTTAAAAGCAACCTTGGCTTCTTTACTCTAATTTCTAGCCACAAAACTTAATACTCCAATATTATTTTCCATTCGGTTGCGAACTCAATGTGGGTGAGACTGCAGTGAAGGTAACACGGTAGAGACCAACGAATAGGGCCACGCCACGACTGCTGGTGAATATGTCAGACATGAGATTACATAGGATTATGCAAACTTAACCGCAAGTGCAAATTGATATTGTACTTTTCCCTGATCAGCAAAAATAAGAGTAGGCATAAACCGAATAACTGGCACTAATATCTGGCTCGAAGTGAGATAAAATAGTTTTGCCTAAAGAATTTTGTCAGGCGCTTAGAAATTTTAAAAAGTTTACGTACTTTCCAACAATGGGTTTCGGAAACGGCCACTGGTAATCGGTATTAGGAGATGTGCTGAAATCCATGCTGTTTTTGAGTTTCTGAAAATAATTGGTTTCAACTTATTTTCTTTTATAAACTTTGTCTGTCAACAAAGTGTCATTTTTACCAAGCTTACTCACTTTAACCTAGTACGTTAATATTTTTGAGATTTATTATTACTACTTTAGCTAATTGACACCCTACATAATTTAGAATTGCTTTTGAAGCCAAAAATTTGAGCTGTAAAAGAATTTCTTCAATGAGGGAAGATAAAAACATTTTTGAAGTTTTGCGTTTTTTTTTTTTCTTTTGTTGCCCTTATATAAGATGGACAGTGTTTAATATCAATTTAAGATGGAAAGTAGTTTTTCGTTTTGCGAGGACCTGCATGAATAAAACCAAAAATAAATAGCTTAGAAACCGACTAAATTAAATTGTGTAAAGCTTTTGTGTTTCTCCTCTTTCACAAGACTACTTCTTGTATTAGCTGCCTATTAAAATTATTGTCTCATAGCAAAAAGTCTTAGATGTTGGAAAATATTTCCGTTTGGGAACAAAAAATACGCATTTAAAAATTAATGGATTTGGCAAACGTGACATTTACTTATTTAATATTTTTTTTTAGGATTTGTTTATCTAAATTTTTTACGTCTTTTTTTTTTAATGACTTCTTAATTAAGTTGTAGTTTTTTAATGGTTAGTTTACATTCTACGTATGGCTACATTACAGCAAACTTCAAATATTTCAGCTGTCAACATCGTTGTTTTCCTGTCAGCCGTCATCAAATCAGCTGTGTATCACACACAGAGAACATGTAACATAATAAATGTGCGTATTAAAATTATTGGTGTGAAAATGTCCACTGAGACATCTGATAAAAAATCAACTCAATGTTTATGATAAATTCACGGTGGAAGAGACATGGCGCGCCGGAGGAGCAGCGGTATCACGAGCCTGGGGTTTAACCAGGATCAAGGTTTGTGTTACTTCCTAGTTCGTCAACCTGAGTTCTTTGTTCTCAGGTAGTGTTAGTATTATTCGTGTCTGGGATGAGCTGAGTGTGTTGGGAGGCAAGGTTGGTGTCGGTGGAGTGCGCGTGCTGCGAGGTGCGACGCAGGCAGTGCGCGGAGCTTCCCTCGCCACGATCTCGTGTAACTGTGCTCTCCACGTGTTGTTTATATTTTTAGTGCGCGCCCACGCGCAATTTCCATCCTTCGCAAGTCCGCTCGCTATTGTTTGGGCGTTCGTTTTGTTTGCCCTCTTACTAGCGCATGTACTTGTAATCTAAAGCGCAATTTTCATCAGTTTCCAAACCCACGTCATAATGTTATGATCTTCACTTTTCCTATTGTTTTGATAAACAGCTGTTGTTGGTTTTGTATGTTACATCTATCTTGAATCAGGTTTGTTTCTAAAGGTGTAATTGCTGTCCGGTTTACAGTGTACTCATACGGTACAGTAACAGTAATGAAATCACACACTTATGAATAAATTTACATACTAATAATCTGCGTACTGCTTAGTGATTGTAGCAAGAACAAATCTATAATTACTGTATTATCATAGCACAATATTATAGCGCACTCATTGTAATTTAATAATTATTCGAAAAGTCTTAGATAAAGTACAAGTTAGTTCTTTGTTCTATAATTATATGTATTTCCTGGGTAACTCATAGATGTAGTTATTCACTGAATGTAATGATTGTGTTACTTTGTAGGCTGCTTCACGTGCTGCCTTAAAACCGGCTTGCGCGTCTACAATGTGGAGCCACTTGTTGAGAAAGCACACTACAGTAAGTATTTTTCTATATTAAGTTGCTGCTGTTAAGATAAGACACAGATGCTCAATGCCTAAGGATAACAGAAATACATCACTGATAATAGTATAAGTTTCATCCGCACAATGAACACTTGAACTTCGGCAGGAATGGTTTGTGTGCCGGAAACCAAGTTTGGATGTTGGAACCTTATTTCTTACTTATGATGAGAGCCTAAAATAACAGGACCCCTTACGATTTTTTAAAAAGTTAACCTTTGATGTCCCAATGCTAGACATATTTTTCATATTTATTCCCATTATATTCCCAGTTCTCTTTTTCTTTTTGCCTTCTTTGTCTCCGGTCAATCTGGCAAATGAAATGAAATTGTTTATTCTGTAAACAGGTTATAGGAATCACTTTTAAAAATAAAGAAAATTGTAGTGATAGCCTAGTGGTTTGACCGTCAGACTGCCAGGCCATGGGTCTGAAGTTCTCTGACTTTTCGGAATCATGTGCGTGTTGTATAATTATCACTTGGTTAAAAAACGGTGAGGCCAATGGGCGACATAAAAACTGACACCAGTTAGTTACTAACCACACGAAAAAGAAAGAAAATAAAAAATTAATTAATTGGATTTGTGCCCGGTTGATGGCAATAGGCTCGCCCCCTATTACATGGGACTTAAACATAACTGGCGAAATGTAGATGTGTACCATAAGTACACCTCTGCACAACCCTTCGGGGAATACAGGCGTGATGTTACGTTATGTTTAGAAATAAAAAAGTTTAAGCTAGATGGAGACAACATTTCCTATCTGACTACCCCTGATAAGAAATGGCGAAACAAACGGGGTCAGGGGTTGTTCGAAAGAGATACCGTGACTCTGGCACAGGCAACTGAAGGAACACGGGTGGGTTTTAGTCAGTAAAAATCTGACACGCCCTCCTGCTCCGCCCGGAGCGGGAGAAAAAAGGGTCTCTTTTAAAGTCGAGACATAATCTTAGTCAGATTATGTGAGGACCATGTTGACTAGTTTCTAAAAAGGCCTTTTGAGGAAAAATCCACACATATTTGGAAAAACCAAGAAATAGAATAAAAAGAGATTTAAAAAAAAATAAGGATTACAATAAATGGAGACTCTTAATCTGAAAATAGCTTTGACCTAGAATGTGTGTGCACATTTGTAAACAGAATTTAATTTGTAGCTGTAACTTGAGAGCACCTACCTATATAACTTTATTTTTAGATACATACAAATTGTGTTTACTCATGCATCCAAGTTATTTATATTTTCGTGTTTAATAGAAAGGTGGAAACAAAATCAATAGAATCATGACATAGGTACCTTGCTTCAGAAGCCTGCGTTGGAGGTCATTTGTTTCCTCTTAAAAGTAAATAATTAAAAGTCTTAAAAAATATATAAAATTGAGTAGCAAGATTCGACACGCGAACGTATACATACATACATTGCAAGTTAAATAAAAATTTTTAAAAATTAGTTAATAAGTAATGATTTGGTTTCTTCATTCTTCATAGGTATCTTGATATGCCTCTTCACTTTGTTTTTTTTTTAATGTAACTATTTATATGTATATGCAAATTTTAATTAAACTGCTTTCTTTGAACATTTGAAGAATATGTTAATAAGGTATTTGGATTGTTGGATTAGGGTTTCACAGTTATAAAAAGATTTTATAACACATTTGCTCGTAAAGGGTCTCTTATTTCATGAATTTCAATATCGTAATGTATGTCATTACGTACTTGTGCGTAATTGTAATGTAAAACGCACGGGTTTCTTTTTAATAAGGTAAAACATAAGGTTTATCAAGATGCTACGTCTAAACAGTCTAACACGAACGGTACTTTTTAAATCTTAGCAAAGAGTTTTCATGTCAGAAAAGTGGTCAACATTTTATGAATAAAATTAACTTTGGGAGATAAAATATAAAAAATAAACATTAATTAAATTAAAGAATTCATTAATTAATTTTGACAATAAATTGCAACAACAACAAACAAAAACAAAAAAATATTAATTTACATTATTATTAATACTGGCTGTTTTTGTGCCTTTGCTTTAAAAAAAAAGCGCTGATACGCGCGCATCGCTAATTTGTGAACAAGTAAAAATTATTCCTCGCGCTTTTTCTTTTCGCTGTGTTGTTTTTATTTGAAAATGTCGTCAAGTAATGATGAATTTATTAATTCGACACCGCCAGAAGTCTCAGAGGCAGCGAAAAAGGCTACTCTAAGCCTCTTGCCTGAAAAATCGACCGATAGATACTTACAAGCGTATCAAAATTTCATCTTATGGAAAACAAGCAAAGATCCAAATTCATTTTCAGAAAGTGTGTTTTTAAAGATTTATTCGTTTAAGAAAGTCCGAGTTTTATTTATTTCCTCGCAAATATGTTATAAAACGTCGTATGACATACGTGCGCTTTGATAAAATTACAGCCTCTGCTTTCTTGTAGCCCTCGCCTACGGCTCGGGCTAGCAATATCGCCTCGGTTGTAATTTTCAACTTACCGCACTTATATCATAATGTACTATTATGCATACTTTTTATGAAGCTTCAATGTGTATATCATAATCAAAGGTGGGCAGAAGTGTAGGTAGAGATCTTTTACTATAACCCTTAGAATACATGCATAGCGATGTAGATCTGTATCATATGTTTAAACCTTCATGTATCTTATGTACCTTTGCGTAGTTGGTTTTAGGGTTCCGTACCTCAAAACGAAAAAACGGAACCCATATAGGATCATTTCGTTGTCCGTCTGTCTGTCAAGACCCTTTTTCTCAGGAACGCGTGGAGGTATCAAGTTGAAATTAATATCAAATAGGTACCCAAGTCTGTGGACTCTTGGAGTTCTCCAAAAAACAAGCTTCTAAGTCAACGTAATAAAAAAAATACGGCCATTTATGATACTCGCAAGTAAATCAAAACCTAGGGTACTCCCCGTTGACCTAGAATAATGAAATTTGGCAAGAAGCAAGGTCTCACAGCACAAATAATGGAAAAGTTCGAAAATTGTTAATTTGTTATTTTATCACTTATAAAAGTATTTTTCAAGTATGTCAGCCTGTCAAGACCTTTTTTCTCAGGATTGCGTGGAAGTATCAAGTTGAAATTAATATCAAATACGTAAGTCTATGGTCCCGTATAGTTCTAAAAAAATGAAGCTTCTAAGTCAACGCAATACAAAAAAAAAAACCGGTCAAGAGCGAGTCGGACTCGCGCACCGAGGGTTCCGTTCCGATTTCTGTAAAGTGTGCTATTTAGAGACATCGTTTTATTTTTCCTGTAATTTATACATAAAAGATAGTGGGCAAATGTGGTCCAAACGTCGCCAAGAATGAATCATATACCAAATGAAAGGGTACAATGTACTGTTCAAACATGCAGAAGGGCATCAAAATCTGTCCGAGAGATTTCGAGAAATGATTAGCGTATTTTTGCCTTAGAAGTTATTACTGATTTTTATTATTTTGTTTCATTGTCAATGACATATCTCGGGACCCTGGGGTCCCGGACCTTTGGAAGTCGTATGAGGGGCCGAAGCCAACTGTACCTACTGTGCGCTTTGTACTGTGCGGTCGGCCCCTGGCCGGAGACTTTAAGTTCGCTTAAAGCATCCACAGGATAGTCCGGTTAAGTAGTCTGGACCTCAATGGTCAACTGCGAGATGCCATACACAAAAAAAAAAACACGAACACGGACATATTATTCCTATACAGGGTTATTTGTAAAACACCATTAACCTCTTATACTCATCATTATGAACAACTTTTACTATGGGACCAAACCTGAAATCGCGAAAAAAAAATCAGCTGTTCAGTACATTTATCTACATCAAACTCGTCAAAATGTTCCCTACATTTTGACGAGTTTGATGTTTTACCTACATTTTGCAGCTGATTTTTTACAAGTAACCCTGTATAATAGTTAATAAATACCAACGAAACGGGACTGGCCGCTAATTATTATTATTGCTCTTGCAAAGCCGGAAAGTGCACGTTAGGTTGCTGCGCCCACATAATGCCTATAGTGTGGTTCTTGGGTTTTGCTCGTCACCAAGAAGTTTTGCTCGTCACCAAGAAACCCGCAGAGTTTTTAGTTTCAGTAATTATTGACGTCTGAAGCGAGCATTTCTTGTTTTCTTTTATCTCTTGTTTATTTTAATGGTGAAGTAGGACCAAACCGAAAAGATGATCGATTAATAATGATGATAATAATTAATATGAGAATCAATCCAACACATTATCTCCGGGTGTTCTAGTCTAGCTAACGAAGAACACTTGCGTAGACACAAACTTGTAGCCAGGATTATCCATCAGCAACTTGCGCTGAAATGCAGCCTTGCAGAATCGGAAGTGCCGTACCATAGTTATGTGCCCGACCCAGTTCTCGAAAATACCACATTGTACTGGGATCGATCCATCATCACTGACAGGACTATAGTTGCCAAATTTGCCAATAAACCTGATATAGTGGTGGTGGATCGAATAGAGCGGCGCGCAATGATTACTGACATAACGGTCCCGTATGACGGGAACCTCGTGAAAGTCGAGAAAGATTAACAAATCAAGGATATTGACTTGGTTCGCGAGGTTGTCGACATGTGGGATGTCAACTGAGCAATCATTGTGCCGATAGTCGTATCAGGCAATGGCTTAATTGCCAAGAACCTCAACTAACACACACACACACCCTCACACCACTCACAACCACACCACTCACGAAGGTCAGTCACTTTCACATCACACCACTTCACTCACATCACATCACATCACATCACAACACACCACTCTCACACTTACACCCCCACACCTCTCCTACTTCACAAGCGAACACACATACCTACTATTTTTTGTAAAATGTTGTCCTAAGTAGTTTTTTGTTTTTTTTTTTTATCATCTTTTATCCTACCTAAGAAAGAGTGGCGTCTTCTAACACAGGCATTATCTGCTTAAAAGGAGACGCCATTCACCAACAAAATGTTAACAATTAATGGTAATAAAATAAACATCAAACATCAGACATCAGACTCAGACCAACACCTAAGGAGGCTCTCGTTGGGCAGCTGGATTAAGGGCCTGATTCAGAGACCGGTACTTCTGGACACGGCGCGCATTGTAAGGAGGTTCCTCTCTCTAGAGCCCAGACTGACGGTCGGCTTGGACCTTGTTCTCTATACCTGTGGGCTACTATTTTTTATATTTTTAAATGTTTTTTATATATTTTTGAAGAAATATTTAAAAATGTATTTATAAGGATAAAAATTAATAAACGAAATGATAATAAAAAGATAATTTATGATTATTTTTAACTAGGTATATATACTGAAAATAATAATAATAAACATATCCGACAATGTCGCTAAATAAAATAAGTAATGTATAATAACTTCTAAGGCATAAATAAACTTATCACTACTCAATGACGATGATGATCAACAATGATGAATATGATGATTATAAAAATATGATGCGAGGATTTTTAACTATACATACGTAATACCTATTTATAACAAATAATATATCGACAATGTAGCAGAATATAAAATCTATCATTACTCGATGATGACGTTGATGATGATGGTGATGATGAATAATGATGATTATAAGAATGAAGTAATGATTTTTAACTATAATTAAAAATCAAAAACAATAATAATACTCGACAATGGAGCAAAATAAAAAATCCGTAGTATCTTCTGAGGCAAAAATAAGCTATCATTTCTCGAAATCTCTCGGACAGATTTTGAAGCCCTTTTGCATGTTTGAACAGTACATTGTACCCTTTCATTTGGTTTATGATTCACCCTTGGCGACGCTTGGACCAACTCCCATACATGTTTGCCCACTATCTTTTCTATCACACAGAATAATTTCTTTTTTTTTCAGATTTTTCCCTTTGCTAACTTCGGAGATAAGGCCCCCCTTATCTCCGAAGTTTGCAAAGGGAAAAGCTAACGGTATTTTTTTTTTTCCATTTTTCATCAAAAGTCGAAAACTGTGCGGCCAAAAAAAAATTTAAAAATGTTTAACAATGTGCAAACAGCGTTCTTTCATATGATACCCCACATGCCCTAATAGCCCCACTTTGAATTTTTAAGACCTTACCCTTTCAGCACCTGTTACAAAAAAAATATAAACATTTTTATTTCTTTCTTATTTGCAAAACAATTGGGTGAACGTCATATAAAACTGTTCCAAACAAGTTGATAGCATTAGTAGTTCTTGAGATATCCAGCTGTGACAGACAGACACACAAACTGAGTGACACCATAAGGGTTCCTTTTTTACCATTTTGGTACGTAACCCTAATACGGCCATTTATGCGACATATTTTGATACTCGCAAGTAAATCAAAACCTATAGAGTACTTCCCGTTGACCTCTAGAATCATGAAATTTGGCAAGAAGCAAGGTCTCACAGCATAAGTAAAGGAAAAAGTCCAAAAATGATTAATTTGTAATTTTATCACTCTTCCATCTATTGATAACCATATATTGTTCATGATCAACCGTAAAATCGCCAGTACAAAAATTAAACAGATAGTTTGTACACAATAAAAAATTTGCATATTAAAATCGCACCATCGTACGACGCAAATCATTTACATGTATTGACTTTTGTGAACTTTAAAGATACGTAGACTAAGTGATGCTAAAACTTGTAAAGAAACAACGTGTTAGAATGTGCGGAAGGCGGAATACCGGATACTGTGACGCGTTCAGGAAAAACTTATGCCCAAAAGTGACAATAATTACTATCTCAGTCCTCAACTGAGATAGTAATTATTGTCACTGTACCTACATAATGGTTTCTCCATCCAAAATGTCTTGGGTAACTTACAACATTGATACCCCTAAAAAAAAAAAATAAGCTTTATTTTTCCTTCTACAATTTTGTTTGACTTAACTAATGATTAATATGATACACAATTTTACTCTTATAATGTTAATATTAAGTTTCTTAATTTCTATGTACCGTTATTTGATATATTATGTACAAGGACCGCTAGCAATAGCGGTGAAAGCCTCCTCCATTGGTTTCCATGCTATTCTATCTGCTACTCTACTCCAAATTTTACCTACTATTTTTGCTATATCGTCGCTCCATCTCATTTGTGGTCTACCTTGTCTGCGCTTTTTGTTCAGTGGGTACCAGTTGGTGGTGACTTTCGTCCACCTTTCATCTTGTGCCCTTTGGATATGTCCAGCCCATTTCCATTTCAATCCAAGTACCTTTATGGTCACGTCCTTTGCCTTGGTTTTACTTCGAATGGTTGTATTCTTTACTTTGTCCTTAAGTCTGTGGTTCGTATAGCTCCTTTCTATTCCTCTTTGGCACACTTTCATTTTTTCCAAGTTTCGTTTCGTCAAGGGCCATGTTTGACAGGCATTGTGAGTGTGGGAAGTAGGCATGTTTTTGTTTTTATTTTGGTTGGCAACTGACTCTAGAATATCTCTTTTACCCCTTGATACCCCTACATCCCCTTATGTATTAGTACCTATACTCTTTGCCCTACATCCAAGGGTGGTTTAGCTCGGTGCGTAAGTGAAATGGCGTTATGGCTGTCTAGTTTGACGCGCGAGATAGAAGACTCTCATGCGCACCGGAATTATGTCGTAAAAGTGCAAATAAAATCGTATAAAATTAGAAATTAAGTAATCCATCACTGGATGCAGTTTGGCATTTGAAATTTTATGGTAAGTACTTATATTTGTAATTATAATTGTTAATGAAGGGATAAACTGCTTTTAAACATTATTAAGAGGTATGTTTGAAGATTTTTTGTGGTCCATTAAAGTATGTTTAATTATGTTCCATCACTGTACGCAAAAAAAATATCATATTTTTTTATTTGTCAAAATGATTTACCTACGATTTATGAAATACACTGCATTAAAAAACCACCTTATTGACCGTTTTCAAGCTTTCATAGTATGGTTCTGCCAAATCTCAGCTGCTCTACGATCCTCGGAAGGTCGGATGGCAATAACCTTGTGTTATCTTTGGTGAAAGAACGGCCTTTCATTCAACTGAGCATATCGTTGATAACATCTACACTACTGCCATATCTCAGTGCCCTAAGATCCTTGAAGGTCAGATGGCAGCAGCCTTGTACTCTCTTTGTTAAAAACATCCTGGCAGGAGTCCTATGTCCATTGCTGGACACGGGACTCCCTCCTGCCAGGGCTGGATTCCCCATGTAGCAGGTGTAGGTACCTAGCAAATGCTACAGGCCCCGCGCTTTGCGGGGCTCCGCTCCGAGGCGCTAAAATTTATTGAGCTCATCGTTCGCTCTTGGATTCTAGTTTCTCTTGATTCTGTAGCTTTCTGCTTGTCGACAAAGCAACTCCTGTGTAATTTGAGTGCCTAAGAAAAACGAGAAAAAGAACGTCTTCAACAAAACGATATTAGCCTACTGAAAAATAATCAGTGTCAATAATCATGCTGATGATGCGAAAAACACACGGGTATCAATCTTTGATCGTAATTCGGTGTAATGACTTTCGAACATGTCACGTTGTTTAACCATTGGAACTCGATACGTAGTCGGAGTGAATGAACTCCTATATTTAGACCGGTACTGGTGATCTTTGATTGAAATCTTATCCTAATCTGAACGCGGTCCAAAAGTTTGTGATGATTTATCGTTTTTTAATGACATCGCACTTTACTCTGTGGAACTAAATGCACATGTCTCAGAAAAATCTGGTTCTACCTTTCTACGTTGCTATTTCTTGAGCCAAAGAGTTCTGTGAAAATACAATGCATAAGTTTCAGTGTAGGTTTTGCTACAAAGATTATTTCCATCTTGATATTTCAAGGTGGAAATATCTTTCTACTTTGGTACCGTGTTGGTTTAACCCACTTTCTGCAGAATAGACTTCAAACTCAAATCCCAATAACAATCAACAGAAACAGATTTCTTGCGAAAATATGTAGTAGGTAGGTAGTTATGTATAATGAGCGGCATAATCAATCTCGGGTAAAACGCGTGAGTCATCGTCAACTAAAGAAAACCGGTTGTTATTGTTATTTGACTTAACTTGAGCAGTTCTTAAAAATATAGTATTTTCATTTCAATGAGTCAATGTACGCTTTAAAAGATGCTAATTCAAACTAAAGACACAATTCCAATCTCGAGACCCTCGAGACTGTAGGACAGGGGGCTATGAGCTCTTATAGCAGGGCAGAAGTTGAAGGTTCCAGTGAGAGAGAGTGACAGTGCTATAGGTCGTATAGAGCACCGTCTCTCTCTCTCTCTCTCTCTCTCTTTCTCTCTCTCTCTCTCTCTCTCTCTCTCTCTCTCTCTCTCTCTCTCTTTCTCTCTCTCACTGGAAACGTTCAACTTCTGCCCTGCTATATTAGAGCTCATAGTAAGCCCCCAGGTCTTTGGACATTTTCTAATAGAGGAGCCGTTCACCACTTTCATAGCTCTTTGGAACCCAAGTCCTAAAGATTACACTGACGCGAAATAAGTGACCATGCAAAGCAAATACTTAAGGCCATACCCCGACCAAACGACCTTGAGCGTTCGGTCCTTCTCTGTCCTGCCGCTCAGTCTCGCTCTGTCCCGCTCCCTGCGCACTGCAGATTTTTAAATTATCTATCCATTAGTGTAATCCTCAAATGATTAGAACGTATCCTTTAGCAAAAGATGCATGGAATCAATAATTTTAGACACTTTTTTACAAGGAGATTTTAAATGTATTTATTTCACATAAAAACAAAAGTAAACGTGCAATGTGATCTGATGATAGAATATAATGGTCTTTCAGATGTAATTTATTACTCTTAATAAATGAGTTAATAGCCTCTGAATAACACCCTATCGCAAGGTTTTGGTCGGGGGATCGCCTTAACAATTTGAACACACGAAAACTTTTACAACATTGCACTACTTCAGTCCAACTTTTAGCTGATTGGCGCGTAGTAGAATAAATTAAATATTTCTCTCTGACAACCCGGTAGTCACTTCATGTGATGCATAAAATATCAATGAGAATCCTAATTTATCCAATTCTATGACCAACAACCCAACAACAGACTGGCGAATTCATAAGTACCTACGTGCTCATTACGTATTCCCAAATTCTAAGGTCATGGCTGCGTATGATCGCGTCGCCTTTGTTGGCAAAGCGCGACTAAATTGTTCCGTATAGTTTGGGCAAATAGATCACGAATTCCGAGCAGTGCGTAGGCGCAATCGGGTCGTGAGAACATTTTTTATGAGTTTATAGCCTAACCTAACTGATCAATAATTTAGTAGCGTAACGTTTCTGACAATAATATTATGAAAGAAAATAGGTATGTTACTTACTTATGAATACAGCTGTGCAATGTGTACCAAACCCAACAGTGACTCCAAAAGCTACCTAAATATCTACGCACAATTCTTTGTTATTATGTTTTCAATTTCATTAACAAGTTTTGTTTCCTGAACCACAGATGAATATAGATGGGACACTCCGCAAAAAATAAAAAGCGACTCTTACTACGACACAATAAAGTGCAATTCGGGTCGCACATAGTTTACTACCTACAATTATATTCACCTACAAGTTGCCTCTCTTTCTATCGCGTAACTCTTATACCTTCTGACCTACTGAATCGGCCCCGTTGAAGGGGCCCGCCGCGTACTTGTAGCTTCATACCTAAACTGCGGAGTGTCCTATCTGTATTAATCTGTGCCTGAACTAACTTTTTATTAAACTAAAAAATAACGCCAGTGATGAAAGGATTGGTAGGCACCGAGGCACTAGGAATATAGAAAGAGAGCCTAAACTCTTATAGCAGGAGTGCTCTTTGCAGCAGGGTTTTTGACGATCAGTTTATGTCCCACTTGCTGGCTGGTTCACTTAACCACATTTTAAAAGATAAATCGAACCATAAACCTATAAGAAGAATCTCATCATCTCTCAAACCCCTTCCTAACAACAGTTTATCCAACTCCAGGCAAGGAGGAGCTGGGCGATGTGTCCCTCTGCGAGATGGTGTTCCGCACCAACTGGCTGCTGGTGGTGAAGGCGCGCCGCCCCTGCAGCCTCATGCTGCTCGACGATCAGCAGCGTGCCTTTAAGGCAGAGGTGCTCTTCAAGTCGCCCATCAGAGCGCTGAGAGCGAGGAAGGACAAGTAAGATCGTGTTTATGGTACCTTAAAAGCTATAGAGACTCAGCCTGGTGTCATGTTTCGTTGCCATGCTTGCAGTTCTGTGGGTCAGCTGTAGGCGCACTCGGTGCCCTACGCTTTTAGTATACTGTTGGGGCTGCCGAGATAGTGTAATGCGTCTGGCATGTTTATGGAAGCTCGGTTTGATGGCTTTCATGCCAAACCTAGCGATTTCGTGAAATCATGAGGTTTGAGGTCAATTCTACCATAAGGAGTTGTATTGCTGATTCTAATGATTATAATTCTGTAAAGCCATATCAGGTAGTTACGGCCGCGAATCATATTTTAATCAATCTGACACTGACCTGCAAATTACAAAAAACGTAAGAAAATTTGAATTTCTCGGGCTACCTTAGCGCATTCCCCTTAAGCCTTATCTAAGGATATTAACAGAGTCCAGTTTGATCAGAAATTAATTTTGAGGAATCTAATCTGGACTGGATACGGAAAATGATCCTGGATCTTGTATTCACTTAGAAAATTTAACAGCAGGACCAAACAAGTCCCTAAAGGCAAGCTCGAAGCTTGAACACTATTTACAATAAACGAACTACGTCGAACTAATTTATTTATTTAATTAAATAATGCATATTTACAATACTAAGCCTATTCCTACCCAAATTCCGACTGTTACCGTAGATTTCTTGTAACAGACTTCCCGCACATAAAACCAACTTAACTTACGTTTGGTATGGTTTTATGGTAGGTTAGGGTGCTAGGTGATTACAATAGGGCTAGGTTTACGGTCAGTAGAGTCTTAGGTAATTAATAAGTACCAGGCTCAATTGTCTCGAACTTAGCGACACTGTACGCATTTGGTATAACGGCCGTACTAAGCTCACCGGGACTTCAACTTAGTACGTACGGCCGTACATTTTGGGTAGGTATAATTGAGAATATGAAATCGAGAAACGTTACCAACAAAGCTGGGCCAGACATGAACAAACGAAGTATAGTATATCGACTTTAGAACGATAAGATAAGGCCAACCTTCACCGAATAACCCAATAAATTGTAAAAGATTGACGCCATTGATCAGTGTGCATTGTAATCATGTAAATAAAAACAACTTTTTTTTGTCCTTGGGACTGAAGTTGGCCTCGATGACGATGTAAGAAGTCATTCAACTCTTCTACATGGCATTTTGAAGGATCTCATGAAACAAGGATATAAAAAATAAAAATAATAAAAAAATTGTAGAAGTGTTTATAAAATACCTACCTATTTGTAGGAATCATTTATGACGACATTGATGGCACGTAGGTAATTGGTTATCAGAGGTAATGTATTATAATTCTGTAATATTTCGCAATAGAATTTTATTACATTACTAGCCGTTGCCCGCGGCTTCGCCCGCGTGTATGTCGGAAATTATCCCACGGGAACCTTCTACCGGGATGAAAAGTATCCTATGTCGTAATCCAGGTTATAAACTATCTGTATACCAAATTCCATCCAAATCCGTTCAGCCGTTTTTGCGTGATTGAGTAACAAACATCCAAACATACAAACTTTCACATTTATAATATTAGTAGGATAGTAGGATAAAAGCTTCCGGCGACACGCGTGACGCGATTCTGGTAGAACAAATTCTATGAAGTTTTCACAGAAATTGTTCTAATAGGGTCGTGTCACGCCTGTCTGCAGGAGCCTTCGAGGTAAGGTGCAGGTGGTTGGTGGAAGCCATAGAAATATAAAAAACAGGAGAAGTGGCAAGCGGGCGAAAATGTGTCCGCGCGACATGCTCAGTATGAGCCGTTCATAGTACAAATTCCGTCTCCGCGAACTAGTGCGCTTTCGACTGTGACCGTGACAATTTATAAGAATGCCGTGTTGTTCAGTGGTTCCTTGTAAAAACCAAAGCCATGTAAATCATGGAATCGCTTTCCATAGGTAAGTACAAGTATATTACCGTATTTGTCTTTAAAATCATGAAAGTGACAAAGGGAAAAGGGGAAACACAGGGTTCCGATACATTTTAACATACTGGGCACATCTCCTTCTTTCTTATATCTATGGTGGATGCCCTTTCGCCCGACATAATCATTTATTTATGAAACCAAAAATAATAGCTTCAAACTTATATAAAATCTTTATTTTTTAGAAACATTCAACCGGATGGCCAGATTCTATTTTTAGCAAAAATAGAATCTTTTTAAACTTTCGCGATTTGTACACATTATAAACACTATCGAAAACGGGTCTTATCGCGATATTCCAAGACCAAGACCAAGACCAAGACCAAGTGAGGGTAGATGCACATACCCGCACTTTACGAAGACGTCGCTGAGCTGTCATCAGTCCTCCCGTGACCACGATCGCTGCAAGGCGGTCGAAACGTCGAGAACCAAGTAGGTACCTGTTTACCTCGTTAAAAAGAATATCGCGATAAGACCCGTTTTCGATAGTGTTTTAAAAATAGAATCTGGCCATCCGGTGTTCCTAATGAAGTTTCGGGGGTTTGTTAGGAAACATTAATTAGTGTTGATTCATGAATCAGTTTTAATTAAAAGGTTCACAACCATCGTGCGTGACTTTAGTCAGTTCTGCGCGGGATTTGCATTTGAATGACGCACTTGTGTATCTATAATTGTAACCGATTGTAATTGATATATTTGAAGACTATTCGGTGATTCATGTGATAATTATTCCGCTGTTTCAAGGAATGTTAACTTTTGTGCACAAAGTGACATTGATTTTGTACCTATTGTAACCTGTGGTCTTCGGGCCACCTCTATTTGTAATAGGTAGTAGATACCCACTGTTTTGATGCTCCTTTGTTTTATTAGTTTTTCATTTCAATCCGAAACAAAGGAGTCATCCTATGTACAGAACAGATAAAAGAGGTTGTATCTATTCTGTGATCCTATGATTGATTTAGACCAAACGAATGAAGACCAAGAGTAAGAGAATTATTTTATCGATTTTTATTTTTATCTTTGATTATACTTGTAAAGAGCATTACTTGGTAGTAACTAATGCTCTTTAACAGTTTAATCAAAGAGAATTCGTCCAGGGTGCGGATACAGTCTACCCTCCTCTGTTGTTGTTGTTGTCTGTTGTTCTCCTTCATTCGCTCGTTTAGTCTAAATCCATCCACCTTAATTGGAGACCAAAAGTTCTCTCGCAATGTTCTGATACCTTACCTGCTTCATTATGTACCTAAAATGTAAATTGTTATTGTAATCTAATATTTACTGTTAAAATGCGATTCAAATAAAAATAGGAACGTCAATGACATCTATCTGTCAAATGTTGATTGAAAAGTACGGTTTGCAAAAAAAAGTTATTTGCGTAAGTATCAATAACTTTTTTTTTTGTTTAACGGAGTCTTAGTTAAATCAAAGTGAAAAAAAAAACATCAAAAAATTAGTCATCATTAGTTTTTTTTTAAATTATACTAAGTACTTTCTTTCATATTTTCATTGTTGGCAACAATCTATATAAATAAAAAGAGAAGTCCTGATTGACTGACTCATCAACGCCCAGCCCAAACCCTTGGACCTAGAAAGCTGAAATTTTGCACAGAGGTTCCCTTTATAATGTAGACAAGGAATAAGGAAGGAATTCCTGGTAGCAGCTGGTCGATTCCGTAAAAATCTCACCGTGAAAAGTTGCGTGGAGTGAGCTGCACAGAGTACTTTTACTTATAGGTGAGCTGTCAGTGTCATCCCACGGATGCTAGGGATTGACCAAATTACATTTACAATCATAATCGAGATTTTAATTATATTTGTGATTGCTCATTTATATTGAAAGGATGTTTTATTTTATTTATTGTTCGTGCGTGACGCGGTCACACCTCAGTATAAGTACATACGCACTAGTGTTGCAAAAAAAAAAAATTGAAAAACTAATTGTGACTGAATTTGTTAATAAATCCCCCCTAAATAGTAATGCTTAGACACTTAAATACTAGCTTTGAAATAATATAAAATGATCACTAGAATAGCGTAAAAATATTATTCAAATCTCGATTATGACTGTAAAGATGTGCTTGGTCCATCCCTAGCACCAGGTGGAATGACACTGACAGCTCACTCCACGCTCACTTCACTTATGTTTTCACGGTGAGATGATTACAGAATAACATTGCGGGTTCCCTTGGGATATTTCCCGACATCCACGCGGACGACGCCGCGGGCAAAAGCTAGTTTAATATATTTATTAAAAATTCTTCGTTCGTGATTCGTAAATAAATGTTATTTCAAAAATATCTTGTTGTGCTCACCCTACCCAATTTATTCGATTTGACAGCTATGACGTCACAACATGGCGCTAAGTCGATCCTATTCTAATTTGAAACGCATTGTACACACACATTTTTATTGATGTGACAATAACAGTATAGATTGTAAACACGGGATTTCTCACCACCTCCACCACCAGAAAACTGCGGCCATTCTTATCATACTAGTTTCTTCTCTTCTCCAGGGTGGCGGTGGTGCTATCCTCCAGCATCCAAGTGCTATCACTACCGTCCCTATCCCGCGTGGCGCTAGTCCGGACGCGGCTGGGCGCGCGGCCTCTATGCGCGCTGGCTAGCGAGCCTTCCGCGCCGCATCTGTTGGCCGCGCCCGCGCATCGGAAGGGATCGCTGCAGTTGCTTGTGAGTATTTTATAATAGTATAAATCTTTATTACATACGAATACGTACAAATGATCCATGAAGACAAAAACTTTATTTTATAAATAATACTAGCGACCTGGCCCTGACAAAACATGAACATTTCTATATATAATTTAAATATTAATATAATACTAGCTGACCCGACACACGTTGTCCTGTCCCAATTTCAATATTCCCATATAAAATCCACTTTCAGTTTTCCAGAATTTTCCCATTTTCCCGGCAACTTTTCCAATTTTTGTCATCGTGTCAACCTTCCCTGGACTACGTCAAACATTTCAAAACTAAAATCAGCTAAATCGGACCAGCAGTTCTTGACTTATAAAATTACAACGAAAAGTGGCATTCATTTTTATAGATATAGATAAACCTTCTGGAATAAATTCTCTAAATGACTGAAAACCACATCCAAATCCGTTGCGTAGTTTAGAAGAACAACGCGGCCAGACACGAAAAGCGACTTTATTTTATAAAAAGTCTGTACTGATATATTATCTATATAGAAGTATTAAAAAAAAACAATAAAATGGCACAATACACATACATACATACATACACTACACACATACATAAACTCACGATTTTCTTAACTTGTACAACATAGTACATCTACCCGGCTATTTTCAACCACCGTTTGTAGGTCTTGGCAGCATACATTCTATCAGGAAGTTCCTTAAGGCGAAAGCGCCAGGATAGCCCGCGAAATTCAAAAATTCTTACGTTTTTTGCAATTTGTAGGTCAGTGTGAGCTTGTATGTTGATTATTAAAATATGATTCGCGGCCGTAGCTAATATGGCTTTACAGAATTATAATCATTAGAATCAGTAATAGAACTCCCTATGTTAGCATTTATCTCAAATCTAGCGATTTCATGAAATCCTGAGGTTTGAAGTAAATGCTAACTTATGGAGTTGTATTGCTGATTCTGATGATTATAATTCTGTAAAGCCATATTAGCTACGGCCGCGAATCATATTTTAATCAACATACAAGCTCACACTGACCTACAAATTGCAAAAAACGTAAGAAATTTTGAATTTCGTGGGCTACCCTGGCGCATCAACCTTAACCACACTGATTCTACACAAACCAACCCTGGACATGAATGATACAATTCTGCTTCTCTGAATGGCATTGAACGCGCTGTATACAGATGTGTTTGATGATTGTATACAGATGTGTACGGTGATTTGTTTTCGCGCACTGGATTTTCAACGCTCTGCCTATCGCCGAGAGTTGAAAATACAACTGTGTTTTTTTCATGCACTCTGTTGATGTTAGGTTGGATTCTCAATGCTCGGCTCAACAAAGAGAGTTGAAAATCCAGTGCACGATAAAATCCCGCCGCGATATTTTTACGTCCGTGCGAACGTCGGCTAACAGCGAATATACTTAGACCAAAAAGGCCAGAGACTTCTCGTGCTGTCTGCAATATTGTCGCACTGTTTGCGGGAATTCTTGGTTCAATCCGAGAAAGATCGCGCAATGATGTGGGAGCGGAAACCCAAATGGTATGGTTGCCCCTTTTATCCTTGCCCGGAAATAAGTTGCCAAACTAAAGCCCAACATAATAATAAGCAATTTTGCTTCCAGGACGTGACGCGTGCAGTAAAAGGCGCCCACTCCTCGTCTCCAGCTGTGATGGGCTGCCACCAAACCGAGTTGGTCTGCCTCAGTCTGTCCGCCAACGGCGCTCGACTAGCCACCGCGTCTGAACGAGGCACCATAATCCGCGTGTGGGACACCGCCACCAAGCACATGCTGCACGAACTGAGGCGCGGTTCTGACTACGCTGATGTTTACTGGTGAGTGTTTCTGAGTGAACAACGGGTCCTAGCCAGTACACCCCGCCACCGCGTCTGAACGAAGCGCCATCATTTGTTTTTTTTTTTAATTTATTTTGTTTATTTATTTCAACAAAAACATTTTATAGACTTACAAGTCAACTCAAGACAAAGTTACCCGATGGTGTCTTTTTAACAGTTTTTGAGGCACGATGTCCAAGCGGTTGGTTTCTGTGCCCGTTATGATACTCGAAAATCGAAATATCCTAGTGTCGATGTTCTAGATGTATTAGGTATTTAATGATCAAAAAAAAAAGATTGCACAATACAAAGTGAAAAAAATATTGAGACCTTTATAAAATATATTAAGACCTTTATACTAAAAAGGTTTAGGTAATAAAATAAAGGTAAACAATCTTGATTGACTTTATACACAAACACATATTAAACAAATAAACTACTGCTTAAACTAATGGAAGATAAAAGACACATCAAGATTGTTTATGTACCTTTATTTCACTACGTAAACCTTTCTAGTATAGGAGCTAACATGTTTTTGTGCTATCCATAAACAGTTCTACTCACACTTGTGTTGAATTGTTTCCAGTATAAACTTCAACCAGTCAGGTTCGCTGGTGTGTTGCGTGTCAGATAAAGGCACGCTGCACGTGTGGACGGCGCGCGGCGCGTGGACGCGCCTCGCCGCCGCACACGCGAACCCCGACGTTAAGGCTCTGTGCGCCTTTACCGATGATAACACCGCTGTCTGTAAGTACTACTCCCACACTTGTTTTCAACTGCACCCTTTATTTCATCACCCTTACCGCGTTCACACCCATATAAGTTGTGATACTTCTTTTGGCGTGCGGCCAAAATCGGAACTAAAGCAGCCATCTTGTTTTTTCAATACATTTTACAAAAAAAATTGCACTAATGTTTACCAACAGCGCCCCCCGTCAACGTCATCTGAGCGCCAAAAGATCCTTACCCATACACACCACTTTCATCGTGCGCCGCGATTTCGAAAAAAAAAAAAAACAAAATGGCGGTGGGTCGATATGCCAGCTTCCTTAACAAAGATTTCGAACATTATGAAGCATTGGATTAGCAATTTGCTTCAAAATTATTCAAATTCTGATTGATTGTGCGTTAGGCAATTAGGGTGCTGATGTGAGCATTACTAAAGTGCGTTTCATGAAAGAATTCCCTTCGCCATAATGTTGGCACCATTGCTTTTCATTGAAGGAATGGTTTTTGCAAGCAATTCTTCAATGAAAAGCATTAGTGCTAACCACAGATTTAGAGTAGCCTAGATACCGCATGTTCATTAGATAATATGAAAACCGAGCGTGTCATCTTTTTTATACCTATACGAAGTTGTCACCCCAGCCATTTAGTGATGTGTTCAACGTAAACAGAATCGTTTCAATCGCTAAGCGTTAGCACATATTAATACAGAAGGGACACTCCGCAGTTTAGGTATGAAGCTACAAGTACGCGGCGGGCTCATCTCACTGGGTCAATTCAGTGTGGGCTGCCGCGCACCGGCCGGCTCGCACGTTAGTTCGATACTCACTCACGCGCCGCGTCGTAAAAGATGACAACCCTAACGAGTCCGAAGGTATAAGTTACTCGATAGAAAGAGAGGCAACTTGTAGGTGAATATAACTGCAGGTAATAAGCGTTGTGCGACCTGAATTGCTTTTTAATGTGTCGTAGCAAGAGTAGCTTTTTATTTCAATGATTTTGCGGAGTGTCCCGTCTGTATTAATTTATGGCGTTAGTGAGCTAACAGACTTTTTTATATCCCCGACGACACAACTCGCCACGTGCGCGATCGAACACAAACCAAAGTAGTAGCGCGTCAAGTTTGTGCACTGCACAAACATGCCAGGCACGCTTGGTCGGATGGCTTGTGTTTCTATCCTACTCTAAATCTGTGGTGCTAACATTACGGCGAAGGGAATTCTTTCGAGGAACGTATTCATATCATAAAAATATCGTATGACAAGTAAAAGTGACACATACCGAGTCACATAATCGCGTGACAAGCACCTTTTATAATTATCTTAATGACACAAGTGGTGATATATAGTTATCTAGTATCTTCTAATAGTGCCTGTGTTATTAAGTACTTTGTATATTACTAGCTTCTGCCCGCGTCTTCGTTCGCGTGGAAGTCTTAAGACTCACAATATACTAAAATTGACACATTTTTCGTTTTCGCTTAGCATTCTTTCTGACTCTTTTTCTTTTTGCTCGGCTCCTAAGGCTCGTAGCATGATGTTAATTAGCATATAGCCTTCCTCAAGAATTGGGCTATCAAATGCAAAAAGATTTTTTTAAATCCCACTGGTAGTTCCAGAGATTAGCGCGTTCAAACATACAAACAAACAAAAAATCAAACTCGAGTTGGTTTTTAGTATAGATATCAATAACGTCATTCCAGTTTTCCTCGAAAGGTTACGCAGAGGTGTACCTATAAGATCCCATGTGATAGGGGATAGCCTAAAGCCATCAACCAGGCACAAATTCAGACTCCAGGCTGGCTGCTATGATACTGTTAGTGACAAATTCCTGATGAAAAAACCCCATTAACACTTTAAGAGAACTGGGAATGGAACCCAGGTCGTCATGCTCAGCAGTAGCAATAACAGTGGTATTATTTACGTTTTTATAAGAGGTGTTTGTGTGCCTTTTGCCATTTTTGTCGGAAACGGCTAGGCCGATTTTGAAACGTTAAAATGTAGGTATAAAATGTTTATTTCTGTAAGTAGATATTATAAGACACTTTTAACACATCATTATTTTAAAATTTAATCGGACTTTTAATTAGCTGCAGTAAAATAACACTTCTAATGTCATCAACCGACTTCAAAAAGGAGGAAGTTCTCAATTCGTCGGAAACTTTTTTTTTTCTTTTTTTTTTTACTGTCGTTTCGCTACCAAATGGGAACATTTTTTTATCAAAATGACAGATAAGAAGTGTCATTTTACTGCAGATAGTTAGAAGTCAGAGGATAGATGGCGCCGGCATTTCCCAGCTGACTGATCCCTGAGAAGAAATGTCGAAACAAACTCAGAGGTCATGATCTCTTTTAAAGTCCAAACATTATATTATTCGCGTTTTATGTGAGTCCACCACCAGTCCATGTCTGGAAGGGCCTTTTGAAGAAAGAGCCATAGCAGCTTTGAGTTGACCTGTCCTGACGGCATACATGCATCAGTCATCGTGTAGCTCAACCCTATTTTGGGGAGCTCAACGACCCGTCACGCGACGCTTGCCATAACACAAAAAGCTAAATAACACCTTTTTTTCCTAGTGATATGTGAAGACGGCACTTTCCACAAGTTCACGTTTGCGGCTGAGGGCAACTGTCATCGCAACGACTTTGAATACTTTCTACAGGTATGTATGTTATTAGGGAGTTCGGGGTTCGAATGACGTTATCGCGAAGGTCGCCATTTCGAAAAATTTTGCGAGCAATACGCCAGTTAGTCATGGCATCGAAGTCCGATGTGTAGTTAATTTGTCTTTCTTTTTTTTTTTTTTTTCCCGAACCAAATGGAAAGACAATGCTCTCTGTGTCTCGTCTCATTGGGGTCGTGAGTTCGATTCCCAGACAAATTAACTCAACATCGGATTTCGATACCATGACTTTCCAACTGGCGTAATGCTCTCAAAATTTTTCGAAATGGCGACCTTCGCGATAACGTCACTCGATATAGCGGTTTTCGATTTAATGAGTTTTCGAACTGGCGTACCACTCGCAAATTTTTTCGAAATGGCGACCTTCGCAAAAACGTCATTCGAACCTACATATCACTCCCATGTTATTAAATACATGTATACACATAGAGTAGAATCCGCTTATATTGACGCCGAATGGAAGTGACAAACACGTCATACTAAGCATAGTTTAGAAAATAAAAAAAAACATTTTTGTTAAGTATTTAGTTTAACAGACGGAAAAACTACTAATCGTATGTATCTAATAATTAAAAACCGGTCAAGAGCGAGTCGGACTCGCGCACCGAGCGTTCCGTTCCGATTTCTGAATAAAAACTTTTTTACAAAAACAAAAACCGACTTCCAAAAAAAACACTACAAAGTGAAAAATAACTTTAATTTCGGAAGTCGGTGTCTTTGGATCTGTATTTTAGTTTTTTGCCACCGACTTCCGAAATTAAAGTTATTTTTCACTTTGTAGTGTTTTTTTTGGAAGTCGGTTTTTGTTTTTGTAAAAAAGTTTTTATTTTTCACTTTTTAGTGGTTCAGTTTGTAATCTACTATCTAAGTTACAATAACCCAGTGTCAGCTGCTCATCACGTTTTACAAAATGTTGCTTTTCCCGATGCAGGGCCGTTAATTGTTGAGGAGTTCTCCTGGTAAGAACCAGGAGAAATGGAGCTCATGGTGAAGTCAATATTAAAGTAATCGAATCGCAACCTGTTATATACTTAGATATAATTGAGTATTTCCGATGGCCCTCTGTGGTCTTCATCATCAGTTCCAGCTCACCGAATGGTACTTTCCGAGAGCAAATGCACGAGTTACTATAAAAAATACCGAAATCGATATAGGTGTGCCCATAAAATTTGAGGGTTTCCCTCGATTTCCATGGGATCCCATCATCAGATCCTGACTTGATGATCATGGGACCACTTGGGACGTATACCCTTTCGAACAAAAAAAGAAAAATCCAAATCGGTCTAGCCATTTTCGAGTAATCGGGGAACATACATAAAAAAAAAAAAAAAAAAAAAAAAAAAAAAAAGGTTCCGACGAATTGAGAACCTCCTCCTTTTGGAAGTCGGTTAAAAAGTGTGCTATTTAGAGACATCGTTTTATTTTTTATAGAATTTTACAGAATAATTTCAGATTTTTCCCTAGAAAAGAGTGGGGGGCGGTTCGAAAACTGTGCAGTCTATAAAAAAGAAAAAAATGTTTGACAATATAATCATTTATTTTAATCTGTATTCTAATTTCCATTTCAGGTGGGTGACGACGACGAATTTCTGCAATGATGTTTTTTTTAAATAATAAATTGACTATGGAAGATATAGTTATGCCTATAATAAGTGATACTGATAACACAGTGAAAAGTGATGTTATATATAGTAACATAATTATAAATAACACTCTAATGTTACAACGCTTACTTTGAAATTCGTGATAATTTCAGTAAATAATATAAAGATTTGAACTGTACGTGTGACATGCACACTCTCGCGGCTTCTTATAGTAGTTCTTATTATAGATATTTTTCCATAAATTGTATGTAAATAAAAGCGCCGGTTTCATTACTAAAATTCCTAGTTAATTCATAAAAAAATCTCTATTTTGTAATAGTAATATTTCATGATATTGGAATGCAGCGGTTCATCGAAATAGCAAACTCAATTGATGGGCTCGAGTTGTTTATTTTGGTGTTCCACTGTATTTCAAGACTTTTACTATGAGGCATTAAAGTCCAAAATTATAGAAAAGACTAACTAATTTAGTCTAAGTGCAATATCCGTTGACTAGGTTGTTTAGTAGTGACATCGGCTTAGTTATAGTACCTATATTATAAATCCTCCTGTAATATTTGTTTTAGGGAGCGCCACTTATCTATAATCTGGCACAATATATTTTATTTTGTTATTAAAATAATGTTACAAGGTCAACGAAATATTATATTTAAAGTTCGTGAATTGACTCGTAAAATATTTGTAATGTGTATCTCTTGATTTTTTTTCTACCATTTTCTACTTAAGATTTTTGATATTGGCAAGAAATTCTACTAATAAAGTTGCCATGTTTTATTAATATTAATAAGTATTTTAAGGCTTGAGAAACTTCAAAAAGGCGTATTTTATAAAATTATTTCTAGTTTGTTCCTTCATATACTAATTCACGAACTTTAACATTTAGTTTTTAATAAATATAATAAACTTAGTTTACCAGGGCTTTCATTCGTTAAATTTTAGTTCATTCGAACCACAACGGTAAAAAAGACAGAGGGCACTAAATTGCATTTTTTATTTTTAGGTTTAAAATTATCGAGTATAAATGATTTTGTTGTATGTTTCATCACGTTTTGGGCGTACCATACCTATTTTGATTATTCAAAAATGTCTTTAGTGCTGTTTCAACCCATTCCAATTTTTGTACGTTCATCGTAAGGGCTCATTTCCGATGAGTCGAAAGTGGGTTTCATAAAGGAGCGACTAGATTGATCGCTCGATCGATTGATGATATCGACCGTTCAGATCGAACCTGTGAGGTGCATGGCAACCGGATTATGTTAATCGATTTGGTCGACGTGGACCAAACGCAATCTACTTGCACCTTAAGGTGAAAACGTCAGGGCAGCCCGCAAAATTCAAATTTTCATTCTTTTTTGCAATTTGCAAGTCAGTATTAGGTTGTATTGGTGATCAAAATATGATTCGCGACCGTAACAAGTATGTATTTACAGAATTATAATTATTAAAATCATCAATACAACTCTATAAGTTCAATACAAACACTTTTAGGGTGCTGCTGGGGCTACCACGATTCTGAAGTGCTCCGACTATGTTCGCAGAAGCGCACACTAATGAGTTTGAAGCAGTGTGCATCGCTGCTGAGTCGTGTTAGGTCCCGTAGCAACAGAATAATAAGCGTATTCGCGGACAGGTGGGACTCTCCACTGCTGCGCCATTGGATACGTTTGCATACTGCACTGTGGGCAGTGGACAGTTCCTCACGGTCCTAAGGTGTGTAAGCCGATTTTAGAATAGAATCTTTTAATTTCGGACACACAATATCCATATAGTGTTAGTAACATACAAAAATAACTTATTGCCTAGTGTTAGTAAAAATCAGCCTCCTCACAAACTGCAGCACAATCGGAGAGCCAAGGCTCTCGGCTACAGTTTTCAGGATGCTGTTCCGACTGCCCCTCACTGTCCTCAGTAGCGACGGTGTTTTCTTGCGTATAAGTGCATGGAAGCCGTCGGTGTAGGCTTGCGCAAACATGGCCGACGCACTACAATAACGAGGCAGCCTCAACAACATCCTGAAAGCATTATTATATTGGACGCGCAGGACATCCAGCGATCTCTTAGTGCAATTGACCCATAGACTGCCCGTGTACAGACTTTGGCAATAAGCCTTGAAAAGCGTTACTTTAACTTGTTCTGTACACTGCACAAATCTACGGGCCAACATATTGCTCCGGACCGCTAGAGCCCTGCGCTCCCTCTCAATGTCCACATCGTCCTTGAGGTCAGCGGCAAGACAGTGACCAAGGTATTTAAAAGTTGACACCCTTAATTGGTGAGCCGTTCATAACCAACTCGGGTCCTTCTCCACGGCGTTTGCCGCTGACCTCAAAAGACCATGTACTCACATTTCTTCACATTATACTTTAAACCATGTGCGGCAGCGTAGGTCTCACGTTTTAAGCATCTCTCTGTTTGCTCCCGCCGACGGACCCAACAGCACCATGTCATCTGCATAGCTGATGTTGTTAATTCTAACACCATCAACACTGCATCCGACACGCATGCTGCTGAGTGCGACTATCAGGTCATCCACGTACAGGTTGAAGAGCCTGGGAGAGGTCAGACCACCCTGTCTCACCCCGCACTCCAACCTATACGGTTCAGACACTGTATCATCCCATTTCACCTGATTGACTTGGTTACCATACCAGTACTGGGAGAGCCCGCATTTTATCGCGCACTGGATTTTCAACTCTCGATGTTGAGCCGAGCTTTGAGAATTCAACAGAGTGCATCCCAGCGCGTCGAAAACACACAGTTGGGTTTTCAACTCTCGGCGCTAAGCTATGCGTTGAAAATCCAGTGCTCGAAAAAAAATCGCCCCGATATTATTACGTCCGTGCGAACGTCCGTCGGATAACTGTGTCCATAACTGCTTTTATTTTGTATGTGCTGTTTTGTTTGTTTTATTTGAATTAGTTGTTTTAAGACCAGGTAATCCTATTGAATGACTATTTCATTAAATCTTGACATTTGAGGATTATACCTATTAGAGTAAGGAGTTGTATTAGGTACTGATTCTAATGATTATAAATCTGTAAATACATATTTGTTACGGTCGCGAATTATAGATACTTTAATCAACATACAACCTAATACTAATTTGAAAATAGCAAAAAACGTAAGAAAATTTGGATTTCGTGGGCTACCCTGACGCTTCCCCCTTAACAGTTTAAATAAATATCTTAGCCTATTATTATTTTTCCGAACAGAAAGGTAACATGACTTGTATTCTGTTTTTATTACCCTTCATTATTGAGGTAATATGAAAGAGGCTTGACTAATGATATATACGTACCCTTGTGTTGTATAGGACGAAGAGGAACGCGTCTATTAAAATAAAATACATATAAATACATGTGCTTCTTGGTAGAAAATTTACAAGGTCTTGATTCAGGCTATTAGGGACTGAATGCGGGTGAAATCGGAGGGTGGGGAAAAACCAAGGCCCACACATATTATTTCGACAAGTAATAAACGCAAGATTAACAAATCTCGCGGTATTTGTGAAGAACTTGAATGTTTGTGATGTTTTCTTATTATTGTATAATGCAATAAAAATGTTATTGTTCAATAGCCATAGATATAATAGTTACATAAAAAGCAATAATCAGTATGTTATCTTAGCTACTTTCTGCAAATTAGTTAATTATATATACAGGGTGTTCCTAACATGGAAATCTGTTTTATTTACTGTGGGATTGAGTTCCACTTTAGCATAAATAATTCGTGGTCTGATGATTTGTGTTCACAGTTTTCTAAGAGACTCTGTTATATTAGCTGAATTTGTAATAGGTACATGTTTACTTGCATCCTATTTTATATGCCTATCATTAATTGTTGTTATATAAAATCATTTTATAACATAATTTTATAAATCCGTTCATCATTGTTCCTTGTGTTTTATTGTTATCGCTCAATTTTAAATTGTACCTTTTGCATTTGCTCATATTATTATTGGAGTGATCGGAAAAATTCGTTCTTTTCTAGTTATAATTATCCAATATTGTGTAGCCATAAAAATTTTCATCGTTATTTTTAATTTTAAATAGTCGTATATTTGAACTGAGAGAATATTTAAAAGTTGAAATATATTAATCAGCTTATATTGAGTACATAATATGTAAGCCCTTGTGTAAAATTATAATGTAAAGATATTTTATGTATAATTATGTAAAAAAAATTAATAGTCACACATTAGTTTTTGTACTTGACATTAGCAAAATAATGTCGTCTTTGTCTCAGCTTAATTAAAACGTATTTAATCACTTTAGTAATAATTATTTAGGGCTACAAAAAGGAGCACATTTGGACACTGTAAATACGGAGTTTCGGAATAATGATTTATTTTTTTATGAAATTGTAAAAACAACAGGGACTCCACTGTTTTGTATAAAAGCTTTAGAGGTATAGATATGTACCCAAATAGGGTTATTTGAAATTTTAACATTAAAATTTTCTTTTATAAAACTTGTCTTATTGAATTTATTCCTTGCTGAAAAATTACATTCACCTGACAGATCATAAGTTTTTCCCAAAAGAAAAGAAAAGAATCATTGGATGGGGGAGCCATTGTACTCTCAATAGGCTCTTATATTCTGTTTAGGCTCTACACATTAGTGGCACAATCACATAAGATGCTGGTTCTGCAGTTGTAAACCACTAAATATACACATTCATTTATAAAAGCCCACTACTCATTTTCTCCAGTCATTGGAAAACACTGTTTTCTTTCCTACATAGTTGGGAATGTGGTTGGCAAATGTAACAATTCATTAGCTTCATTCTATTCTATAATTCATAAATAAATATTTACACTATTATAATAAGTAGGTAGGTAAGCTTAATCACTTTCTGGTTTCTTTCGTCCGAATGGATCGGTCCATACCTTCATATCTGAAAATTAAAATATGTTAAATTAATAGGACTGAATCATAGAAAATTAAGGTTTTTAACCTGTTGCACGACAATTAGCAGACAAAATAGATTTTTTATTGTTATCTGCACACCTGGGTGTCAATTGATGTTTAAAGAGTTAAGAACCTACCTATTATCTTTTAACTGATGAAGTTTACTTTATTGAACTTAAGACTAGAGACTGGAAAAGTCTTAGCATGTTAAGCCCTTGGTCCCGGCTATCACTTTTGGATCTTTGACAGTTGTTCCGGGTCGTCAGAAGCCCGAAAGTCTGACATCCAGTCTTAGCAAGGGGTATTGTATTACCCAGTCACTGGGTTGTAAAGGTCAGATAGGCAGTCGCTCCATGTAAAATACTGGTTAGTATTCAGCTGCATCCGGTTAGATTGGAAGCCGACCCCAAGATAGTTGCAAAAAGGCTATGTAGATTGATTGAGCCATACTTAATACTTTTCTAATTTTCCTTCCAGCTCCCATCATAATGTGCCTTTCAGCAGACTAAGGCAGATTGACATAGGTATTAAGACAGAAGATTAGATACTTACTCCCAGGTTGAATGTCTTCCTGATTTATATTTTTTCTTCCTACCTTCTGAATTTCCTCTGAAAAAATAACAACATAGGTAAGTAATTGTTTTAGGTTAACAGAAGCAAGAAGGATTTGTTTTGATGAAAGATTTACAGTAAACTTACTATATCTCGAAGGGTCCATCATAGGAGCAACAGCAATGGGATAGAGTGTGAGTCCAATGAAGCCTACGAATCCAGAAATGAAGGCGGCATATCGCCAGCCTTTAAAGAAAGCCATATTTATGTAATTCCAGTTTTTGGACAATTTATTTTGTCAACCATCGGCACAGCCCGCTCAGCTCATTTTTTGACACAACTTGTCACAAATGACACAATGTCACAAATTGTTATTGACATATTTTGTCATACTTTGATCTGACATAAAACAGCATAAAACGTTACCAAAGATTGACTAAAGGGCTTTTTAGCTAAGGATTAGAATATAATTTTATTTTCTATCTATCTAATCTAACTAGCCTGTATTGTCGCACTGCAGTGCAAAGGCCTCCTTGTCCCTTTTCCATACAATTCTGTATTTTGCTAGTGTCGGCCAGTCATGTTGGTAGGAGTCAAGCTCGTTCCGCCATCTTCGTCTCGGCTCGGTATTTCAAATATTACAAGCCTTATGGTCTATTTCACGATGACCGAGTAGCCACTACATAAGGCGCTTTCAATTTAGACGTTTCGTGCCGCACCGCTGCGGTGCCGAAGCGGTGCGTTTGTCGTACGTCCTACGTTGCCGTGCGGCGTCGTCCGTACCCTTAGAGCATTTTAGGTTAAATGCTCTAAGTCCGTACCGCAAACGCTCGACAACAGGACGGTAACGTCATAAACTCCACGTGGTCATTTCACTGTTGAATAGTGCGGGGAAAAGACGTGACACCTTTTCATCTAATGTTCATTTATTTATTTCCTTAAAATGGATGATATAAATGTGGAAGAATTTATAAATGATTTTGAAAGTTATGGAAATCACCAAAATTACATGTTAATGAAAACATTGGTGATGGTCTTTTACGGGGGCGTCGTTTTTGTTTCTCTTTGATGTTTTTCAACAAGAGCACTAACAGTAATGTTTCTTCGTCAGAGTCCATGACTTACACATAATCAGCCTATAATGTTCCCACTGCTGGGACACGGGCCTCCTGTCGGTAAGAGGGAGGGGGTCCATGGCTTGACTGATCTCAAATATATAGGATAACTAGCTTTTGCCCGCGGCTTCGCCCGCGTGGATCTCGGAAAATATCCCACGGGAACTACCCGGAATTCCTTCATTATTCCTTGTCTACATTATAAAGGGAACCTCTGTGCAAAATTTCAGCTTTTTATGTGCAAGGCTTAGATTATGAAATGTCCAAGGGTTTGGGCTAAGCGTTGATGAGTCAGTCAGTCAGTCAGGACTTCTCTTTTTATTTATGTAGATTAGTGTCCGATACCTAAACACAAATGATTGTGCTCATGATAACAAACAACTTTTACTATGGGACCAAATCTGAAATCGCGAAAACAAAATCAACTGCTCCCTACATTTTGACGAGTTTTGCGAACATGAATGTATTTGGGCAGCTGATTTTTTTTTCGCGATTTCATGTGTTTAGGTATTATTGGTCACTAATTACCAGTCACCCCAAACGCACGGCAGTCAGAAACGCTTTCAATTTAGGTGTTTGGTGTCGGACGTCTAACGTACTGCAGCGGCACGGCAGCGGCTTATAACCAGCGGCACGAAAACCGTGCGGCAGCCGTGCGACACGAAACGTCTAAATTGAAAGCGCCCTTACCGAATAAATTAAAAAATGGAACAGAATTTGTATGAAATTATCTGCCAAGTAAGTTAATATGAACTTAATCGTAGGTGGTGAAACAAGCTCCTACAATTTTATTCTGTTTTGTTAGTAAGTAGGTATTACACACGGCTATTATACACATTAAGCTATACATTTCTAGTTTACACTCACCTGTCATTGTAAGGAAATCCTATACAATGCGAGATCAGCTTATACTGGAAATTTATAGCTTGATCTGGAGCCGTGCGTACATAAACTGACAATAGCAACCATTTTTATAACATCCTTTTCACATGCACGTCGTAGAACGACTTGAATCCGAGACTAGAGCGGCCGCAGAAGCAGCCACTCGAAACTTTTTGTACTTAAATAATTACAGAATTATTAATTCAATAATTGTAATGTTAAAAATATTCTGTCTATATATATATCTGAGATGGTCTGGTCTGACTCTGCGATAATAGCATAGCTTCACTGCTTTTCAGCTGCATGCTGTGAGTGTGAAGCCTATTTCGTCTCGTATTATCATAAATGGTATTGTGGTTTAGTCCAATCTCGGGACCCATGAATTCACTGGGATTTTTTGTGGGCATGATAAATAAATTCTTGGGTGCCGAGATGTGTATGAAAAAGGAGATAATAGGTACCTATGAGTAGTTGCGGTGCAGACAAGTAGGTACTTAGGCAACTTAAAGGTATTACCCTTATCCTTGACAAAGCACAATGGCACTTAGATAAGTACGTGTAGTCGGAATCGGAACCTCTAAAGATACATTTCGTGCAAGAATGTTAATGCCATTGAACCACATTTTAACAAAGATTACCTACTTATAGAACATTGAAGTACAATTAGTTATCTTCTTGGGTTTTGTTATTGAAAAGTATTTTGAAGTGATCGTAGTTAGGTATTTGTAGGAATCGTCAAATCGCTAACTAAACAAGATGGGATCTGCATTCAGTGGCGTAACTATACCGTTCCAGGCCCGTGGCAAATTCATCCGTTTTTTTACTAAATGGGTAATAATAAATGTTGGGAGTTGGGATTCTCCTCTGGCCGGGGGCCCCTTCCGGCTGGGGGCCCGTGGCATTTTGCCGACTTACCACCCTGTAGTTACGCCACTGTCTGCATTACAAAACACAACACAACACATTTCAACAGCTTTAATTTATAATTTATCTCGAGATGATCTCGAGTTTTAAACTGTTTCTAAAAAAAAAAAAATTCAATACACTTCCTCGAAAACTGGTTCATATCGCACTACGAGTAGGTTCACAATGCAATGTATTTCACACGCGTGCGATTTTTTATTTTCCCGCACGTGTGCGGGAATAAAAATTGCCACAGATAACATAAACGGAGGTGAATGTTTTTTTTAATCTCGGCAAAGAGATGCATCGTCTTTACGGCGCGGCGTTAGTATTTTTTTGAATAGTATTTATATATTGAATATCATCAAAAACTATGATTATTACAATAAAAGAAACGTTTATGAACAAATTAACATTTATTTGTGTTCTAAACTCAAAAATATTTGAATTTTCTATTTTTCATATTAGGCTGTACGGCTTTATACCTTTGCTTCTCCTTCAACCTGACGAAAGCAAAGCGCGAAAAAAAAAGAAAATTTAAATCATAGTTTGATAATAATTCATGACAAAAATATTGTTCGTTATTTTATTTTATTTCTTCAAAACGCCGAAAAAAACAAAAAAAAACAACCGAAAAACGCCGTTTGATACTCGTGGACATTTGTTATTGCAGTTCTCGGCTCAAAAACAACCTCGCCTACGGCTCGGGTGTTATTCCGCCTCGAACGCAATAACAAACGTTCCGTTCTCCACTTGTATCAAAATGTACTATTTTGTTGTAGGTATTGTACCTACTGTACAGTCAAGTCCAATAAAAAGATAAGCATATTAGCATAGCAGACTTACAAAATTACAAGCTGACCTACATACTCAGCCTACATACGAATAATTAGACAACTGTCACTCACTAGTGACATTATTTGTAAAATATTTGACGGCTTTCTAAAGTCATCAACAAACCTAGACAACTGTCACTCACTAGTGACATTATTTGTAAAATATTTGACGGCTTTCTAAAGTCATCAATAAACCTCTAGCCATTGACTTAGAATTCTAAGTCAATGCCTCTAGCCTAGACCGATTGATTTTGATTTTTGATTGAATGACTACCTATTTCATGAAATCGGGTAGTAACGCACACTAGCGCCACCATTGAGAAAAAAAATCATAAGTCTGGACATATGGAACATTTTAAAATTTCCTATGCTCACATTTATAGTCAGATGAGGTATAGTAATGTTTTGTATCAAAAAACACCAAAACCCGTTTTGGCGTTAACTGCTATTGACCTCACCAGGAGCTTACTATGAGCTCTTATGGCAGGGCAGAAGTTGAATGTTTCCAGTGAGAGAGAGAGAGATGGAGCTATATAATACGACCGTCACCGTCACTCTCTCTCTCACTGGAAACGTTCAACTTCTGTCCTGCTATAAAAGCTCATAGTAAGCCCCCCTACCTTAACCGACTGAAAATGTGAGCATAAGAGACAAAATGTTCCATAACTCCAGACTTATGATTATTTTCACAATGGTGGCGCTAGTCGACATTACTACTCGCCTTAAGTATAGAAGGAGTTGTATTAGGTATTGATTCCAATTATTATAATTCTATAGGTACCTAACCTAATACTGACTTGCAAATTGCAAAAAACGTAAGGAAACTTGAATTTCGCGGGCTACCCTGGCCGTGGCGCTCGAGCGTGCAGTGGCGCCCTCATCGTTTGTTTGGTTATTTCTTTTATTTTAGAATGAAAATGCAGAAAATAAGCCAGACTAACTGTGCTCCACAAGACTATACCTACGTTATTATTTTACACATACATATAAAGTAGCTTTAAATTGTTCAGTTTTATTATAATCGTTAAAACTGACAATTTCCGTTTTAACGATTAATTAAGTACCTATAACAAAACTTAACAATATATTAAGCTACTATTTGTAATCATAATAAAGTAAGTACATATAGTCTTGTGGATCAAAACTTATCCGGCTTATTTTCTGCATTTTCATTCTAAAATAAAGGAAAACGATGAACGGGTAGCCTCATATGGGGGATGCGCAGTGGTAGCCGGCGAAATACATTTTTTTTTTGGGTTTTTTGCAATTTGCAGGTCCATGTCAGTTGTACCTTGATCAAAATATGATACGCTACAATAACAAATATGTATCTAAGTACATAATCTTACATATTAGATAACTAAAGCCGTGGTTTTGTCTGATTTCGGAAATCACACCAAACCACGGCAAATCTAACTTAGAGAGATGTAGGTATTGATGATTTTTATTGTTAAAAAGGTTAAAAATATGTAAATACATTTGTTTTTTGTCGCGTATCATATTATCAAGATACAACCTGACACGGACCTGCAAATTGCATAAAACGCTAGAAAATTTGAATTTCGCGGGCTACCACAGCGCATTCCTTCTTAAATGACTGGTTAGTTCAGCTAGACGGCTGCCCCCCGCACCCTCCCACACACAATATCCCTAGCTACGCCAATGGGCCCCAGAGTTCAAGTAGGTATCACTAATCAATGAGTCACCCTACTACGCAGATAGTGGTTCATACATCACTGCGACCGAGTTTTATCAGTTGTGCAGTTATACTAGGTAGTGAAATAAAGGTAAACAATCTTAATGTGTCTTTTTTTTCAGTTTAAAAATAAAATGCTACTAAAAACCATTGTAAATACAACATTAATGATTACTAAATCAATTGAACCATTAGTTTATGTTTTTATTTGTTTATTATGTGTTTGTGTAAAAAGTCACGACAAGATGTTTACCTTTTATTTCACTACCTAAACCAATGACGTATGACCTAAACCATAAGACCTAAACCTTTCTGGTATAGGTACAGTCATGAGCATATTTACATTTCATTAAGCAATTTTATGGTGTTAGGAATACAGTAAGTATTATCGAAACCATATGATCGAAACCCATCGAATTAAATGTTTTTATTAACCGACTACAAAAAAGGAGTAGGTTCTCAATTCGGATGTTTATATTTTTGTATAAAGTTTTCGTAATCTTCGGACTTATTTACGTCCGCTAGATTTATTTATTACTATCTGCGTGTGTGGACCGGGATAAAAAAGTAGCCTATTTGTTAATCCAGGGTATAAGCTATCTACATACCTACCAAATTTTATCCAAATCGGTCCAGCCGTTTGAGCGTGAAGAAGTAACAAACATACAAACACATACACACACTCACAAACTTTACCCATTATTTATATCTAAGTTATTCAAAAAATAAATCGTACATATTAAGGAAAAATAAATAAGTATCTTTCATTTCTTTTGGTACACGACACATTACCTAATTCATTTTAGATAGTACATACGTACAAACTTAGATTTCATAATCTAAGCGTACAAACTTACGTGAAATATTCAGAAAACATATTTTTTTATTTTTCCTCAAAAGTTAGACAATGAAGAAATACTTTTACCTATAGTTCTTTTCTAATAGTTGCAATTTTTATTTTATGAAATCAACACTGTTGGCGTAACTGTAAGCTTAGGTCTTAGGTATTATGCGGGGTCGCGGGTTGTCCGAAGGGGTTACCGCGGCCCTGGCATAGGCAACTGAAGGAACACAGGTGGGTTTTAGTCAGTAAAAGTCTGACACGCCCTCCCGCTCCACCCAGAGCGGGAGAAGTTATTTGATGATTTCCCACCCTCAAAAAAAAAAAAGAAAAAAAAAAAAGGTATTATGCTCGTGACTATGCACAATGTCTTAGCCTTGGTTTGAGTGGTGGTTTTTTTCCGCAAAAAATAATGCATTATGAGGAAAGGCGAGTGGCCAGACTTTTGAAAATTAGGTATTTTAAGAAGGTATTGCTGTCGCTCTGTGAGCGCTCCGCCCTCGAATTCGTGCGATAAGGAAAACTGCAGATCCGACTAAATAGCCTATGTAAAAAGTCACATTTCGAGGTTTGGCTCTCGCCTATTTCCTCCTCCAATATTGGACCAATTTAAAAGATATTTCATAAACTGAATAAGAAGGATATATACTATGCCCCTATGTTTTTTTTTTCCGTTAATAGTTGACAAATTGGTACACTAGGCGTCTGTTGACAGCGGTCTGAATAGGGAATTTTGAGCATTTTTGGAGGGTTCTAGTTCTTATAAAAATAATATATCATCAAAAAGGAAAACATAGGGGCATACAAGTAGCTGATATTTATATTTCTGTAAAAAATCATTGCTTTATGGTCATTAACCAGAAAGAAAAGCGTTTGTATCTTTTTGTATGGAGAAAAGAGCACCACATTTCCTCTTAATGATCACACGAAATTCAGTTTTTTCCATTTTCTCCTCAAATCGCGTGGTAGTTTGCTATCAATGGCTGTCAAACACAAAGTCACAAACTAAATGACGCAATTTGTTAAAATTTTGACAGGAGTCAACTGACAGATGTTTGTTGACAGGAGCAGTGTTGCCCTTTCAGTTAAGGAGGCGGGAAATTAAAAAAGTCACGGACTTAATGACCCGCCCTCGTACTTACCTACATTATGTGTATAGACCTCCTCTCCACTCTTCTGCATCGTTGGTCATAACCGCTACTGCTGAGCACAAGGTCCTGGTCCGTAGCAGCCCGGAGTCTGGATTTGTGCACGGTTCACTCCCTTTTACATGGGATGGGTGTACTATAGGTACACCTCTGCTTAACCCTTCGGGGATTACACGCGTGATATTCATGTTATGTTATGGTAAATCTATATAAATACTCGTATAAAAAATAATCCCTATTTACCGTGGTCATCGCATCACGCGTGAACGGATGGAACAATTGCGCTAAGTAGGTAATTCTTTTTTTGTTGTGTTTAGTATTGCCAGGAGAAGGTCCATAATTATGAAGGAAAAAACCGGTCAAGAGCGAGTCGGACTCGCGCACCGAGGGTTCCGTTCCGATTTCTGAAAAAGTGTGCTATTTAGAGACATCGTTTTATTTTTCCTGTAAGTACCTAATCTTTACATAAACTTCTATCACATAGAATAATTTCAGATTTTTATCTTTGCAAACTTCGGAGATAAGCCCCCCCCCGCCCTCCTTATCTCCAAAGTTTGCAAAGATAAAGAACGGTATTTTTTTTACATTTTTATCAAAAGTCGAAAACTATGCGGCCTAAAAAAAATAAAAAATGTTTGAGAATGTGCAAATAGCGCTCTTTCATATGATACCCCACATGCCTTAGTAGCCCCACTTTGAATTTTTAAGACCCCCTTTCAGTCCCTGTTACAAAAAAAAATATAAATACTTTTAATTCTTTCTTATTTGCAAAATAGTTGGATAAATGTCATCTAAAACTGTTCCAAATTTCAAGTTGACAGCATTAGTAGTTCTTGAGATATCCAGCTGTGACAGACAGACATACAGACAGACAGACTGAGTCACACCATAAGGGTTCCTTTTTTACCATTTTGGTACGGAACCCTAAAAATTAACTAAATTTCGCAGAAAATTGTAAAATTTTAGAAAACTTAACGACTCGACGATTTTAACTTCACGAGTTTACATTAGAATATTCATAGCTAAGACAGGACAACGTCTGTCGGGTCAGCTAGTAGGTACTAGGTATATATATATATACATACATATAAATAGAACCAATTAACCAATGTGTAAGTAATTAATTCCTACTTAGGTAATAAAATTCAACTGCGTTTCAGTTTAATTCGGTTCATATTTTTTCCTCCAGTGCTTTCGGTACCTACAAAACAAGGACAATAATAATAATCCATTATTTTTCTGTAGGAGTTAGAAGCAATCGTGTTGTTTAATACCTACGTATTAAACAACACGATTGCTTCTAACTCCTGTAATAATTACCATAAGCATAATCAGCCTCTATTGTTCCCACTGCTGGGACACAAGCCTCCTCTCAGTGAGAGGGAGTGGGCCGTAATCCACCACGCGGGCCCAGTGCGGGTTGGTAGATGTCACAAGTCTTCGAATTTTTGGTTCAAGAATATGCCGATTTCCTCACGATGTTTTCCTTCACCGTTATGAGAGCAGTGGCGATGAAATAATTTTCTCAAAATAAAGTGCCTTTCGGGATTGGTTTGTCTGGAGTCTGGATTCGAACCCACGACCTACAAATTGTAAGTCGCGGCCGTTACCAATGGGCCACCGCTGCTCCTGTAATAATTTATTATAATTATAATCTATCTAGGTAGGTACTTAATGTGGTTAAGTCCAAAGTCGACTTAGATAGGTAATTCAATACCTACCTACGTTACGCTAAGGTAGCGCGTCGTGCGTCGTGAGACTCCCGCAGACAAGCGCGACCCGTTGTACTAATCGATCGATCAGGTTATGCAACGCTTGCCGCGGTTGGTCCGTGGATGGGTAACCATCTTTACATACCAAGACCCGTCCGTGTCGTGGAAAGCACGCTAAGGCGTTGGTCCCGGCTGTCATTCGTGGTTCTTTGACGTTACGGGTCGTCCGTCAGAAGCCCGAAAGTCTGACCACCCAGTCTTACCAAGGGGTATCGTATTAGGTACCTACCCAGTAACTGGGTTGTGGAGGCAATTGCTCCATGTAAAATACTAGACTGACTAAATTATAGGTTAGACGGGAAGCCGACCCCAAAAGTCTAGGCAGATGATGATGAGTTAGCAATTAATTTTAGTACGGCCCATCACTCGGCAACTAAGTTCAGCAATAAATTAATAAAAACATCTCAGGCGGCTCACTACTTAACTAATAGATAGAGCGATTCAAGAAGAAGGTTTATATGTTCAAAATAAACGTGGGCGAAGCCGCGGCAAAAGCTAGTAAAAAAATAAACACGTAGTTCGCATGGGTAGTAATATATAAGTCAATGGTAGTTCGTTAAAACATTTTTTCTTCTGAATGTTATCAATTTATCATCGTTATTGATTAACTAAAAACTGAATAATATGCGCCTGGAAGTGCTTCCTAAACCTGCGAAACATCATCATTCAGTTGTATATAGTTTTTTTTGTTCGAATTAATTTCTGTCATAGGTCACAGAAACTTATGTTTTTTTTCAATCAGGCATTCGAAATTGACACATGGGTGTTCTACTCGTGCATTTGTAGTGAAAAGACCTAGAATTAAATATTGTTCCTTATATTATAAAAAGATGGCTTCACTTTTAATTTGATGTTCGCGGCGCTCCATCTTCTTTTTTTTGTTGATCTGAGTTTCTGGGTTTTTTATAACACACTGTGCGGCTGTTTGCTAAAATGGTACCTACCTTACCTTACCTCTAGTAACATGTTGATACTTACGCGCGAATAGAATCAGCTATGTACTGAGAAACCATCTTCAATGTAATTTTTGGTAAGTACTACACTAACTGATAGTGGTGAAGCAGAATCTGGCATTCTGCATTTTATTACTTACCTAATGCAATTTACAGATCAATGTATATACCAGAAAAGTGTAGTCTTTAAGGAAACTAAACAACTTTCTCCATGTGACCAACATCGTAATAGAGAAAAAAATATCAGCTGTCCCGTAAAAAACTTCAATACCTACTCGGCCCAAATGTATTGAACGGCTGATATTTTTTTCTCGATTAAACGAGGTTGGAAAGTGGTTCAGTTTGATGGTCTGTAACTCTGTACCACGCCCATAAGTTTAACCACACTTTTCTGAAACATCCTGAATAAATAAAAAGAGTGAGAGAAATTCACACGACTACAATGCCTGAATTTTGATACCTACATATTTACCAAAACATCAAATAAAATTACGAATTCCAAGAATCACAATTATTTATCATCTTTGGTCATAAAATCGGCTAACTTAACATCTGCGATATTATTCTCTAAAATATCGGAAGCGTATGGCTTACTCACACCTTCTTCTAATAACTGTAACAACTTTGCATAAACCAGAGTGGGTGCATCAATTCCATATAAAAAGTCTATGTGATTAAATTCCTTATATGGCACTATGTAGTGATCTATTGGATTCATTAGTTCTACATACAAGTTCGTCACATCAACGTCACTGGATAACCAATCGTTTTCGGCACTGAAGAGAGCGATAGGCAAAGTGATCTTGTGTAACGGGTATTCAGGCGGAGATACGTTGCCATATTCCTTGAGATTATCCGCGGCTCCGTAGTCGAACATTTGGAACTTGCCAAGCTGCCTGATCTCTTGAGCGTAGTGAACCAACGTCTTGGTCGAAGCGCCCGCGGGAAGGTGACCCAGAATTAATGGCAATAATGTCCTATTGAATTGTTTCTCATCGTGTCCACACAAAACAAACATTGAGTTCTCACATAACGCTTCCTCATAATGATTTATCTCACAAGCATGTTTTGATAACCACCTGAGCACTGAGTTTTGAGGAAGAAACTCATTAACCCCGAGTAGTTTCATTAGGTATTCTATGTTATCGCTATACCTAGCGAGTAGTCGTATCGGGCTCTTAATGTCTGCCATATAGGCAACTGGAGCCAAAGCAAATCCAGCTCTCAACACTTCGTTGTATTGAGTTTTCGTGGACAGTAGTGCGAACAACACCGTAGTTCCCATAGAATGTCCAATGTAATTAATTTTGACATCCCATCCTTTAACTTCCATTATGTAATCTATGACCGCCGGGAGGTCGTGTTGGCTCACTTCGTGAAATGTGAAGTTCCAGAATTCAAACGAATCTACATTTCTTGAAACGTGAGAACGGGAGTATGTGTTTCCTCGCACGTTGGCCAACCACACGTCGTAACCGGTATCAGACAAGATGTAACCTAGGCCCTTCCTTGGCCCCGGTATTATCCAGTCCGCAGAGCTCCCGAGTAGGCCGTGATGCATCAGCACTGTCTTCCTGGGACTTACTTTATTTCTTGGGGTGTTTTTAGAATATGGTATCCTATGTACTGTCAATATGTATCCGTCGTCTGTCACAATCGTGTGCGACTCCGCCGGGTAGCCATGCATCGCGATCAACTGCGGCGTGGTCATTTGGACAGCCGGGTCTTCATCCGAACACTTGTACTCCATCCCTCCCTCTGGTGCTATGGAATCAAATATCTTTTTTTCCGTTGACTCAGCTTCATCGACAAAATCTCTGAATTTTCTGTTGATCCTCGATTGTTTTTCTTCTCGTGTCTCTGGAAAGTCTGGTTTGCTGGTGGTGGTATTCATACCCAAGTAAGAAGTGATCTTCTTTCGCACATTTTCGACGTAATAGTTTTTCAATCTGAGTCCCTTTTCGCGCACATACTTTGTGATTTGTGAGGTTCGGTTGGTCAGGCTGTCGAATACGTCGGGGAACCACGAGATTTCCCAGCACTCACTGTGATGTAATTGTAATACGATTATTAACGTAAATACAATTAGTAGCGGAAGCTTCATTTTAGTGCGGAGCGGACGACTGTTCTTCCAGCGACTGAACTGGATAATGGGGCACTCGAGTAATTCATTCCCTCGCGAGAGGTCAAGGCGAAGTTATGAGCAATACATAATACACTTTGCACATCAAACATATTATGATTACTGATATACAAAGTTCATTCTGTGAATCATACATTAACGGTCATTTCGATAACTTACGACAATATTTGTTTAAAATAGCTTTATTATTTCTGACGATTACTCATTATTGTTTGTGATTTATTTATATCGGTTACCTATTCTAGATACAATCATAATTATAAGGGCTATTATAATATAATATATTTAGCAGGCTAGCTATAGTAAAACATCACTATTTAACTCTTCAATTAATTTAACCGTATAGTTCCGAATATTTCGGAAGCGCCCCCAATTGGACCCGAACCCAAGAACCTACGTCGGCTCTCTATAGCAACCAATTGGACCTCAAAATGATGACATACATACGACACTCGAGTTTTATCAATTTTGCAGTTAGGTACAGTAATAAGCATAAAAATACATTTCACTACAGTAGTACCCAACTAATATGGCTTATGGATGTACCTGCGCAGAAGATGAATTTTCAAAGAGCGGGCAATGCTATTGACCAATCGGCACGCTCCACGCTTTTTCCTGTACCGCTATTTGGTCGGCACCTGCCGCCATGTTAGCGCGCGCCGCTTGACATCTGCCATACTTGCGAGTGAGACGGAACTAACAGTTGCAGTGTATTATGAACCTTATAGTAGTGATCTAAGATTGATTGTAAGTTTTAAGCATTCTCGTTAATCTTCGGGGCCATACTTTCTTTTCTGTGCAATCGAAGATTCACGACGCGCCTTATCAATTGGGTACTACTGTACTTATGCAATTTTATGGTGTTAGGGATACCTACAGTATTATCGAAACCAGAATGATCTAAACCCACCGAATTAAATGTTTTTATTAACAGACTTCAAAAAATAGGAGGTTCTCAATTCGGATGTTTATATTTTTGCATAAAGTATTCGTAATCTTCGGACTTGGTTACGTCCTCTAGATTTATTTATTACTAGCTGCGCCCCGCGGTTTCACCCGCGTGGACCGGGGTAAAAAGAAACCTGTGTTAATCCAGGGTGTAAGCTATCTACATACCAAATTTTATCTAAATCGGTCCAGCCGTTTGAGCGTGAAGAAATTGTACATATTATTATGGAAATATACATATGGTGTTTCTTTTAAGGTGTAAAGCCAGCGCGAGCTGATAGCAGTGTACCATACCTATAGATTTAACCCTCATGTAGGTATGTTCTAAGCTAAGATTTTTTTGTAGTTTTCGAGTTATTTTGAATCCCTCATTTCATATTAACGGTAGTGGTTAAGGATAGTAGTAGGTATAAAATTTATGTTTTTATTATCAACTGAGCTCTGTTTAAACGTAGAGGAATAATAAATATCAGGATTGACAAAAATATGCAAAGATAATAATAAATTATAAAATATGAAAATCACAAGATTTCAGATACACCACTTTCAACGACCAATTTCCCTATTTAGTACATTCTTGTTCAAAGTTGACCGAAAAAAAATATTTAAAAAAAAAAAAAATTCTGATTCTGATTCTAAAGCCATCATCTCGTTGAATCAGGAAAAATATCGAAAAAAAATTATAACTCGAAAACTACAAAAAATCGTAGAACGTACATATATGGTGGTTAAATCGATAGGTATGGTACTCTCGCTATCAGTACATAATTAGGTCGTGAAATATTTAGAAAACATCATTTTTTATTTTTCCTCTAAAGTTAGACATTGTTTTGAAATAGGTCTTTTCTCAAAGTTGCAATTTTAGGGTTCCGTACCAAAATGGTAAAAAAGAGGGCTGATAATTTCTGAAAAACAGTGCTATTTAGAGACAATGTTTTTTATTTTACCTGTAATCTATACATAAACTTCTATCAGAAGAATAATTTCAGATTTTTCTCTATACAAACTTCGGAGATAAGTGGTATTTTTTTTACATTTTTCGTCAAAAGTAGAAAACAGTGCGGCCTAAAAAAAAGAAAAAAAAATGTTTGAGAAATTTTAAACAACGCTCTTTCATATGATAACCCACATGCCCTAGTAGTCCCACTTCGAATTTTTAAGACCCCCTTCAGTCCCTGTTGCAAAAAAAAAACACAAGTATAATTTTTATTTCTTTCTTATTTGCAATATAGTTTGGCCAACGTCATCTAAAACTGTTCCAAATTTCAAGTTAATAAATAGCATTAGTAGTTCTTGAGATATCCGGCTGTGACAGACAGACAGACTGAGTCACACCATAAGGGTTCCTTTTCACCAGTTTGGTACGGAACCCTAGTAAAACGATGTCTCTAAATAGCACACTTTTTCAGAAATCGGAACGGAACTGTTGGTGTAACTGTAAGCTAAGGTATTTATGCTCGTGACGTGACTGTGTCTAATATTATTGGTTGTATGTGTCATCTAAATTATTATTATTATAGGTACCTACCTACTAAGTAGGTACCTAGTAGGTAGGTACAGTCGAGTTCATTATTCATAATGGCCCTTTCAGGCTTCAAAAATATATATGAACGTCAAAAAGTTCATTGTGACAACCATAAGCATCATTAAATTGTGGTCAAGATTTAGATTCATTAATATGTAAGTTCTGCTTTTTCTCAGTAGTGTACATATTATGAACTTTTTTGACGTTCATATATTTTTGAAGACTGAAAGGGCTATTAAATTAATGAACTCGACTGTACCTACGTTTGGATGCTGTTGATGACTAATATGCAAACTGTTTGTTTGTTATCAGACTATCGAATGGTAATAATCTATTGTGTAAGTACCTAAGTCATCATCATCTGTCTGCTGCCTAGCCTTTTCACAGCCATGTTGGGGTCGGCTTCCAGTCTAACTAGCACCCTAATTGCGTACACATTATCAATCAGAGTTGGTTTCATTTTGTCAGTTTAACAACATTAATTGCGTTATTTACGTTGTCGAAGTCTATGACATGTGTCGAGCAAAAAAATTTTTCGAACATATGAAGCAATGGATTAGCAATTTGTTTCAAAATGATTCAAATTCCGATCTATAGTGTGTTACGCAATTAGGGTGCGGATGCAGCTGAATAGCAGTATTTTACATGGAGCGACTGCCTATAACTGACCTCCACAACCCAGTACTTAACTGTAATACGATACCCCTTGATAAGACTGGTTTTCAGAGACTTTCGGGCTTCTGACAACCCATAACGACTATCAGAGAATAAGCACGGAGGTCTTGGTATGTAAAGATGGTCCCCATCCACGGACCAACCGCAGCAAGGCGACCCATGTGGCTGTTATTACTTAGCCACTAGTCCCACTACATTCATTTAGTGCATTAATTAATAAAATATAATGTGATAGCTACTTCCCTACATTATGTGTAAAAAGAACTCCTCTCCTCTCTTCTGCTTCGTCGGTTTATTGGTCATAACCGCTACCTACTGCTGAGCACGAGGTCCTGGGTTCGATTCCCAGGTCGGGCAAAGTGCAACTTATTAGGTTTTTCCATCAGGAATTTCTCAGTAGCGGCCGAAGTCTGTGTTTGTGCTCGGTTGATGGCACTAGGTTCACTCTCTTTTATATGGGATGCGATGGGACCTAAACATAAATGGCGATATGTGGGTGTACTAATAGGTACACCTCTGCTTAACCCTTCGGGGAATACAGGCGTGCTTATATAGGCTTGATGATGTTATGTTATGTTATGGTAAATGCTATATATAAATAAAACCAACCAATGTGTAAGTCATTAATTCCATTAATGAAATTCAACTGCGTTTCAGTCTAATTCGGTAAGTAATACCATTTTTTTCCTACAGTGCCTTTAGTACCTACCTACAAAACAAGGGCAATATTTAATCTATTATTTTTTATAGGTATAAACAAAACGATTGCTTCCAACGCCTGTAATAATTACGATAAGTATAATCAGCCTGTAGGTAATGTTTCCACTGCTGGGACACAGGCCACCTCTTTGTGAGAGGGAGTGGTCCGTAATCCACCACACGGGCCCAGTGCGGGTTGGTAGATGTCACATGTCTTCTAACTTTTGGTTCTAGGACATGCCGGTTTCCTCGCGATGTTTTCCTTCACCGTTATGAGAGCAGTTGCGATGAAATAATTTTCTCAAAGTAAAGGGTCTGTCTGGGTTCGAACCCACGACCTAGAAATCGTAAGTCGCGGCCGTTACCAAAGGGCCACCATTGCTCCTGTAATAATTATTATAATTACAATTATACCTAGGTACTTAATGTGGTTAAGTCCAAAGTCGACTTAGATAGGTAATTCAATACCTACCTAGTTACCAACGTTACGTCGCGCGTTGTGTCTCGTGAGACTGAGGCTCCCGCAGACAGGCGGTTGTTCCGTGGATGGGTAACTATATTTACACACCAAGGACCCTCCGTGCCGTGGAAAGCACGAAACTGACAACCAGTCTTACCAAAGGGTAGGTGCCCAGTAACTGGGTAATTGCTCCATGTAAAATACTAGACTGACTAAAATACTAGGTTTGACTGGAAGCCGACCCCAAAAGGCTAGGCAGATGATGATGAGTACCTAGTAGTTTTACGGCCCATCACCCGGCAGCTAAGCTTAGCAAAAAATTAGAAACATCGAAACATTATATCAAGAGCGAGTCGGACTCGCGCACCGTGGGTTTCCGATTTTTTAAAAAGTGTGCTATTTAAAGACATCGTTTGATTTTTCCTGTAATCTTCACATAAACTTCTATCACATACAATAATTTTAGATTTTTCTTTATGCAAATCAAATCGCACTTTGAAGACCCCATTCAGTCCCTGTTGCAAAAAAAAAAAAAAAATTTCTTATTTGCACAATAGTTGGGTAAACGTCATCCAAAACTGTTCCAAATTTCAAGTTGATAGCATTAGTAGTTCTTGAGATATCCAGCTGTAACAGACAGACAGACAGACTGAGTCGCACCATAAGGGTTCCTTTTTACCATTTTGGTACGGAACCCTCAACATCAACCATTCGAAATTGACAAATGGGTGTTTTACTCGTGCATTTGCAGTGAAAACTTGAAAAGACCAGTAGAATTAAATGTTGTTCTCCAAATTACATAAGATAGAAACAATATTTTACAAATGGCAACCCTTCGACACACACAGGTAGAAAGGTGGCTTCACTTTTAATGTTCGCGGCAGTCCATCTTCCTTTTTTTGTTGATCTGAGTTTTTGGGCTATATGCGGCACAATATGCGGCTGTTTACTAAAATGGTACCTACCTTACCTTACCTCTAGTAACTTGTTGATACTTACGCGCGAATAGACTGCTCTACTATCACTGCTGAGAAACCGTCTTCAATGTCATTTTTGGTTGGCCTGGAATGATTGGGACATAATGGACCACTGACTGATAGTGGTGATGGAGATTTTGGCATTCTGCATTTTATTACTTACCTAATGCAATTTACAAACCACTGTAGGTACTTAAACAGGCTGTACCTACCAGAAAAGTGTAGTTAAATAAAACCGGTCAAGAGCGAGTCGGACTCACGCACCGAGGGTTCCGTTCTGATTTCTGAAAAAGTGTGCTATTTAGAGACATAATTTTATTTTTCCTGTAATCTTTACATTTAAAACTTCTATCACATAGAATAATTTCAGATTTTTCTCTTTGCAAACTTCGGAGATGGGGGCGTGGGGGGGGGGGGGTAACGGTATTTTGTTTTTACATTTAAGGCCCTGGTTCCAAGCTTGGTTTAGCTCGGTGTGAGAGTGAAATGGCGTTATGGCTGTCTAGTTTGACGCACGAGATAGAAGATTCTCACGCGCACCGGAATTATGTCGTAAAAGTGCAAATAAAATCGTATAAAATTAGAAATTAACTATTTAATAAAAAGTAATCCATCACTGGATGCAGTTTGGAATTTGACATTTCATGGTATATTTTTAATTATAAATATAATTGCTAATGAAGGGATAAACAGCTTTTAAAGATTATTAGGAGGTATGTTTGAAGATTTTTTTGGTGCATTAAAGTATGTTTAATTATGTTTTGGCTTCCATCACTGTATGCGAAAAAGACTTGAAAATATCATATTTTTTTACATGTCAAAATTATTTACGGTTTATGAGATACACAGCTTTAAAAAACCACATTTTTGATCGTTTTGAGGAAATCTGCGCCTTAATAAAAATGTTTCAGAATGTGCAAACAACGCTCTTTCATAAATGATACTTCCTTTTTTACCATTTTGGTACGGAACCCTAAAAAGGACCATGAAACTAAACAACTTTCTCCATGGTATCATGGAAAAAATTATCAGCTGTGCCGTACAAAACTTCAATACCTACCTACTCGACCCAAATGTATGGAACGGCTGATACTTATTTTGTCTTAATTATGAGGTTGTAAAGTTGTTCAATTTGACGGTCTGTCTGTCTCTTGTTGACCACACTTTTCTGATACATCTTGTATAAATAAAAAGAGTTAGAGAAATTCACACGCCTACAATGCCTGAATTTTGATACCTACATATTAAACCAAAAGATCAAATAAAATTACGAATTCCAAGAACAACATTTATTTATCATCTTTGGTCATAAAATCGGCTAACTTAACATCTGCGATATTATTCTCTAAAATATCGGAAGCGTATGGCTTACTCACACCTTCTTCTAATAACTGTAACAACTTTGCATAAACCAGAGTGGGCGCGTTAATTGCATATAAAAAGTCTATGTGATTAAATTCCTTATAAGGCACTATGTAGTGTTCTATTGGATTCATTAGTTGTACATACAAGTTCGTCACATCAACGTCACTAGATAACCAATCGTTTTCGGCACTGAACAGAGCGATAGGCAAAGTGATCTTGTGTAACGGGTATTCAGGAGGAGATACGTTGCCATATTCCTTGAGATTATCCGCAGCTCCGTAGTCAAACATTTGGAACTTGCCCATCTGCTTGATCTCTTGAGCGTAGTGAATCAACGTCTTGGTCGAAGCGCCCGCGGGAACGTGACCGAGAATTAATGGCAACAATGACCTATTGAATTGTTTCTCATCGTGTCCACACAAAACAAACATTGAGTTCTCGCATATCGCTTCCTCGTAATGATTTATCTCACAAGCATGTTCTGATAACCACCTGAGCACTGAGTTTTGAGGAAGAAACTCATTAGCGCCGAGTAGTTTCATGAGGTATTCTATGTTATCGCTATACCTAGCGAGTAGTCGTATCGGGCTCTTAATGTCTGTCATGTAGGCAACTGGAGCCAAAGCAAATCCAGCTCTAAGCACCTTGTTGTATTGAGTTTTCGTGGACAGCAGCGCGAACAACACCGTGGTGCCCATAGAATGTCCAATGTAATTAATTTTGACATCCCATCCTTTAACTTCCATTATGTAATCTATGACCGCCGGGAGGTCGTGTTGGCTCACTTCGTGAAATGTGAAGTTCCAGAATTCAAACGAATCTACATTTCTTGAAACGTGAGAACGGGAGTATGTGTTTCCTCGCACGTTGGCCAACCACACGTCATAACCGGCATCAGCCAGGATGTAACCCAGGCCCTTCCTTGGCCCCGGTATTATCCAGTCCGCAGAGCTCCCGAGTAGGCCGTGATGCATCAGCACTGTCTTCCTAGGACTTACTTTATTTCTTGCGGTATTTTTAGAATGTGGTATCCTATGTACTGTCAATATGTATCCGTCGTCTGTCACAATAGTGTGCGACTCCGCCGGGTAGCCATGCATCGCGATCAGCTGCGGCGTGGTCATTTGGACAGCCGGGTCTTCATCCGAACACTTGTACTCAATTTCTCCCTCTGGTGCTATGGAATCAAATATCTTTTTTTCCGTTGACTCAGCTTCATCGACAAAATCTCTGAATTTTCTATTGATCTTCCATTGTTTTTCTTCACGTGTCTCTGGAAAGTCTGGTTTGCTGGTGGTGGTATTCATACCCAAGTAAGAAGTGATCTTATTTCGCACATTTTTGACGTAATAGTTTTTCAATCTGCGTCCCTTTTCGCGCACATACTTTGTGATTTGTGAGGTTCGGTTGGTCAGGCTGTCGAATACGTCGGGGAACCACGAGATTTCCCGGCACTCACTGTGATGTAATTGTAATACGATTATTAACATAAACACAACTAGTAGCGGAAGCTTCATTTTAATGCGGAGCGGACGCGGCGCGCGACCGTTCTTCCAGCGACTGAACTCGATAATGGAGCACTCGAGTAATTCATTCCCGCGCGAGAGGTCAAGGGGAAGTTATGAGTAATACATAACACACTAATTGCACATAATATTTACAAACATATTATGATTGCTGATATACAAAGTTCATTCTGTGAATCATTCATTAACGGTCAATTCGATAACTTACGACAATATTTGTTGACAATAGTTTTATTATTTCTGACGATTACTCATTATGTTTGTGATTTACTTTACTTATATCCGTTACCTATTCTAGAAACGGTCATTTATGGGCTATTATAATTTATTATACATATTTAGCGCTAGCTACAATAAAACATAACTAACTCTCTAATTAATTTAAAACTGAGTGGTGGTCCACTGGTAACGGCCGCGACTTACGAGTTGTAGGTGTAGGTCGTGGGTTCCATCCCAAACAGGCACTTTACTTTGTGTAAATTATTTCAACACCACTGCTCTCAAAACGGTGAAGGAAAACATTGTGAGGAAACGGGCATGTCCTAGAACCAAAACTTCGAAGACTTGTGTCATCTGCCAAACCACACTGGGCCAGCGTAGTGGATTGCCATAATATTTTAACTCCATGTATCGCCGTAATCTTTTAATTACTTACGTAAAAAAATAAAAAATACGTGCCCAATATTTTTAACACGCTTTTACTAGCTTCACCTGTATGTTTGTATGTAACGGAATCTTTGAACTCGATTTTTACCCACTTTAAATGGTCAGATTATTTCGAAATTTTGCACACTTATCAGGGCATGGTAACAATACAAAAATTTAAAATAAAAATAATAAAATATATGTACTTAAAAAATATAAATATAGGTACAGGGTGATTGGAAGATGGGTGCAAAGCTTTAAGGCGAAGATAGTACAGACAATTTAGAATCATTTAAGCCATGGTTGTCTTAGAGTTTAGACGAAGTCAAAAGGAAGGAAAAAACGGAACCCTTATAGGATCACTCGTGTGTCTGTCTGTCTGTCCGTCTGTCCGTCTGTCACAGCCAATTTGCTCCGAATCTAATGAACCGATTAAGTTGAAACTTGGTACACATATGTATTTTGCTAACCCAAACACGGACATGTAACGTAAATAAATGAATTTTGAATATGGGGGTCCCTTTTGGGGGGAAAATAAGTACAATTAAAAAAAAAGTTTTGCATACTGTACTGTGTGACATATCAAATGAAAGGAAAATTGACCATCCCCCCCCCTTATCTCCGAAACTACTGAACCTAAAATTTTGAAAAAAATACAGAAAATAGTTCTTTACCTATAGATTACAGGAACACCTATCAGAAGTTTATGGTCTTGTAAATCTATATATATAAAATTCAAAGTCCTGACTGACTCATTGACTGATAATAACCAACGCACAGTCCAAAACACTGGACCTAGAGACATGAAATTTTGCACATAGATACCTTATACAGTTTAAACCTCCATTGTGGAAGAATTTTTGGAAATTACATGCCTAAGGGAATAAAATAGGGGATGAAAGTTTGTACGAAAAATCTTATCTCTTGAGTTATTAGACTTGAAACACGAATATTCATCTAAGTTAATTATAAAATTAATCATTTTTCGTTTTCTTCAACTACCCCCTTTTTTTGTGGATGGGAAATCATCAAATGACTTCTCCCGCTCTGGGTGGAGCGGAAGTGCGTGTCATACTTTTACTGACTAAAACCCACCCGTGCTCCTTCAGTTGCCTATGGCAGGGCCACGGTATCTTTTTCGAACGACCCGCGACCCCAGAAGACGGGATTGGTGAGTGTCAAAGTTTGTATGGAGGAATTTTAACACGCGGTCCTATTTACACAAAACTCAGTTTTTGTACTTGAGACCAAAAATGAAGACTAACTATCGTAAAACCCCTCTTTCTACCCCTAAGGGGTGAAAAGGGGTAGTAAATTTTACAGCGGAGGATTTTATTGGGTATTGATTAACTCGAAAATTGGTGTAAATAATGTTTGAGCCAAGTTATAGAAACATCCCAGACGATTTTTGAAATTCTACCCCTGTGGGCGTGAAAACAGGGATACAGTTTATATAATCTTATTAATTTGGTTAATGAACTTGAAACATAGCACAAATACTTGCTTATGTAAGTAATAAAGTGTGTCATTATTAGTTTTTCAAAACTACCCCTCAAAGGGGGTTTAGGGATGTTAAAGTTTGTATGGACGGATTTTAAAGCGCAGTCCGATTAACTTGAAACTCAGTATACTTTTGATGTAAAATAAACAATAATAAGAAAATTAAGACCCATGAAATCAGACACCCACGCGAGCGAAGCCATTGGCAGTCTAGCTAGTATCTCAATATTGTGCGTACAAACTTACTAAGCCTCCGCTGTCCGTCCGTCCGTCCGTCCGTCTGTCACAGGGCTGTATCTCATGAACCTTAAATAGGTAGACAGTTGAAATTTTCACAGATTGTGTATTTCTATTTCGACTATAACAACAAATAATAAAAATAAAGTAAAGTTAAAATTAAAGGGGGCGGTCCCCATACAAAAAAGTTTCCATTAAAAAAAAATAACCTGTGTGTGGGTTGTTATTGTATAGAACTCATCGAATAGAGTACAAAGATATTTTTATTTTTTTTATCTTCTAAAATGAAGAAATAGGGGGCCGTAAAAGTTGTAAATTTTATACCATTTTTGTACGAGCTCTATTATATAATGTACCTTATACTGTACTTAATCAAGAAATACTAAAAACGCCGATTCATAAGGTATTTTGTTTAAATATGGGCGATTTTCTGCAACTGCAAAAAATAAGCTTGTAATTCACAGTATCATTATGAAATACAAAGTTATCTTTGCGATTGTTAAACATATAATATGGTACGGAACCCTTTGTGTGCGAGTCCGTCTCGCACTTGGCCGGTTAATATATTTTTTATGATTTTTTTTCGAAAACTCCCAAAATTTTAACTAAACTGCTTATTTATGCCAAATTGAATGATAAATGAATTCATTTTTATTTTATTTTCCGATTTCTGAAAAAGTGTGCTATTTAGAGACATCGTCTTATTTTTCCTGTAATCTTTACAATAAACTTCTATCACTTAACTAGGTACTCACAATAATTTCAGATTTTTCTCTATGCAAACTTCGGAAATAAGACTCTTTCATATGATACACATGCCCTAGTATCAGTAGTAACCCCACTTCGAATTTTTAAGACCTACCTATTTTTATTTCTTTCTTATTTGCAAAATAGTTGGGCAAACGTCATTTAAAACTGTTCTTGATTTCAAGTTGATAGCATTAGTAGGTAGTCCTTGAGATATCCGGCTGTGACAAACAGACAGACAGACTGAATCGCACCATAAGGGTTCCTTTTTACCATTTTGGTACGGAACCCTAACAATATTTTAATTTTAATTTGTTTTTTTTGTATGTCTAATTTGCTGGACGCAGAATATCCAGGTCTAGCAGGCTTGCCTAATTTCCCAGACTACAAAGAAACCACGCGACAGCCCACGCAGTAGTCACACTATGACCCGTCTTGTTTTTGATCGGACAGACGCAATGAGTCTAGACATTAAACGAATTTTTCATAGTAGGTATAGAAAGCTTTAAGGCGATGATACCCGACAATTAATGATTTTAAAGTAAAGATCTGTCACGTCTAAACGAGTAGTGTTAATGATTTGGAAAAAATATATGTTAAATTAGAGCATTTTCTTAATAACTTAATATGTCATTATTTTGGATTATGTTTATATTACATAGTGTAATTAATTTGTAAAGTTATGTCTAACACGGATAAAAAACTGATAATCACGCAAAAACTGTCAAGAGTATTTTTATGAAACTTTCACCATTTTGAAGATAATTTAATTATTTATCGTTTAGTATACGTGTTTTAATATAATACCTTTTGTTTTATGTGTAGATAATAAATTAATAATGCGTATAATTTGGGACAGCGCTCCTTGATGGGCGAGTCCTATTACTGGCTGGACGTACGACACGTTGCGTGAGCTCAGCGCAGAACACGCAAGCTAACCACTCAAGGTCATTGGCATACATATATCTGCGCCTTAAGGCTTGTCCGCGGTAAAAAGCGCGGTCACTGTCGGACTGCATAGAAAAGAAAGAGAAGCGCGATGACACAACGCTTGCAAAATATGAAGTAATTACCGTTTTACAAAAAATCTAGTGATTGGACTAAAAAAGTAATCACATAAAATCATTCCTTATTATTTTGTTAAGAACTCTATAAATATAATATAAATGAACACTTTTAATGAAAACTGTAGGAGTAGTTAACATGATGGTAAAAACTCGAAAAAATAGACCTAGTTTTAGTTTTTTTTCCCTTAGTTCTACAAACTAAAATACGTTTCAGGACAAATTAAATCACTGCTTATGTATTGTAGATTACTGTGTATTTTTTTCAATCAAAAATATGTTATAGTTAGTGTAAAAAATGGACACAAAGTTACTTAGTTTCGCCGTATTTGGGGAGGATAAGCCTTAATTGCACAGCTAGGTGGATAGACCTAGTACAAAGGATGACAACTTCAATGACACACAAGCTAGCTGTATTAAAGGTCACGGGCTCAAAGGTTTTCAGCTGATAACCTATCATTGCTCGCAGTTAGAACAATGAATTTGAAATGACCCCACTATCGTTTTCAGCGACCTCAAATATCACGAAAATGACACCCATGACGAAAAATTACGAAATTTTCGCAGCCGCCATCTTGGATTTTCATTTTGACCCCATTATCGTTTTCAGCGACCTCAAATATCACGAAATTGACGCCCATGTCGAAAAATTCGAAAATTTTTGCAGCCGCCATCTTGGATTTTCATTTTGACCGTAATCACATCCTCTCAAGAAAAAAAAACTAGAGCGTAAGAAGTTATGCCCCTCCGTTTTTTTTTTTTTGTGTTGACATAACGAATAAAATAAAAAAAGAACTTTCCAAATCGGCTTCTAAATGACGGAGTACTGCAGTAACAAACATAAAAAAAAAAAAATACAACTGAATTGATATTCTCCTCCGTTTTTGAAGTCGTTTAAAAATAACACATCATTGTTACGTTTAAAAATTAGCTGGACATCACTCACAATGCAGTCATTGGTGTCGTGGGGAATACTAGTTTCTGTCATTCCCGACGACACCACCAGTGGTGTCGTGGGGAATGAACGGTCATTTCGTGGTATTTAAGTTCGCTGAAAACGATAAAGGTCTCAAGCTAATTTCGACCTTATTGACATTTTACAAGCCCTTTGTTTTTTTGGTCCAGAATACTCGGTAAATGATCTGGAAGCTGAATTTAACAAAAAAACATGAATGTCAATAAGGTCTAAATTCGCTTGACACCTCAGAAAGTGTCTAGATTATTATGCACATCATTTTTAGGGTGTCAAGCTAATTTCGACCTTATTGATATTTTACAAACCCTTTGTTTTTTTGGCCCAAGATACTTGGTAAATGATCTGGAAGCTGAATTTAACAAAAAAACATGAATGTCAATAAGGTCTAAATTGTTATGTAACACATCATTGTTATGTAGCTGGACATCACTAACAGCACAATACAGTCGGTGGTGTCGCATGGCGTGGGGAATAGTAGTTTCTGTCATTCCCCACGACATGCGACACCTTCGTAAAGTAAAATGGTGCGCGGCGCGTAGTTTTGAATCGTACGGGTAAAGGTCTTCGTGTCAGTCAGATTTTAAATCCACCTTATTCACGAAAATAAATATGTATAAGTAGTTATTTTTATTTATTTTAACTGTTCAAGTTTACAATGCATACCTAATCTGTCTAAAACTTTAAAAAATACTTACTAGAAAAATAAAACAAAATAAACTTGTATACTAATCAGTTCAAGTTTATCTACTGCATTGCTCTATTCTGTGACGCAACATAGTACCTACTCGAGTTCATGAACTCATGAGCGGTGCGCTTGGCGCGCGTTTCCCGCGCATCGTAATTTATTACGTATCGCTACTCCTTGCGGGGGCTGCGGTAAGCATTTAATACCTACGGCGCTTGCTTTCACCCCGCCTTAAAGTTATCTACATAAACAATGCACGCAGTAGTCACACTATGACCCGTCTTGTTTTTGATCGGACAGACGCAATGAGTCTAGACATTAAACGAATTTTTCATAGTAGGTATAGAAAGCTTTAAGGCGATGATACCCGACAATTAATGATTTTAAAGTAAAGATCTGTCACGTCTAAACGAGTAGTGTTAATGATTTGGAAAAAATATATGTTAAATTAGAGCATTTTCTTAATAACTTAATATGTCATTATTTTGGATTATGTTTATATTACATAGTGTAATTAATTTGTAAAGTTATGTCTAACACGGATAAAAAACTGATAATCACGCAAAAACTGTCAAGAGTATTTTTATGAAACTTTCACCATTTTGAAGATAATTTAATTATTTATCGTTTAGTATACGTGTTTTAATATAATACCTTTTGTTTTATGTGTAGATAATAAATTAATAATGCGTATAATTTGGGACAGCGCTCCTTGATGGGCGAGTCCTATTACTGGCTGGACGTACGACACGTTGCGTGAGCTCAGCGCAGAACACGCAAGCTAACCACTCAAGGTCATTGGCATACATATATCTGCGCCTTAAGGCTTGTCCGCGGTAAAAAGCGCGGTCACTGTCGGACTGCATAGAAAAGAAAGAGAAGCGCGATGACACAACGCTTGCAAAATATGAAGTAATTACCGTTTTACAAAAAATCTAGTGATTGGACTAAAAAAGTAATCACATAAAATCATTCCTTATTATTTTGTTAAGAACTCTATAAATATAATATAAATGAACACTTTTAATGAAAACTGTAGGAGTAGTTAACATGATGGTAAAAACTCGAAAAAATAGACCTAGTTTTAGTTTTTTTTCCCTTAGTTCTACAAACTAAAATACGTTTCAGGACAAATTAAATCACTGCTTATGTATTGTAGATTACTGTGTATTTTTTTCAATCAAAAATATGTTATAGTTAGTGTAAAAAATGGACACAAAGTTACTTAGTTTCGCCGTATTTGGGGAGGATAAGCCTTAATTGCACAGCTAGGTGGATAGACCTAGTACAAAGGATGACAACTTCAATGACACACAAGCTAGCTGTATTAAAGGTCACGGGCTCAAAGGTTTTCAGCTGATAACCTATCATTGCTCGCAGTTAGAACAATGAAGCACCGAACTTAAGTACGGCCAGCAATAACACTTTCAGATCATAATAAGTAATTAGACAAGAATTAGACATACAAAAAAAAAACAAATTAAAATTAAAATGTTGTTAGGGTTCCGTACCAAAATGGTAAAAAGGAACCCTTATGGTGCGATTCAGTCTGTCTGTCTGTTTGTCACAGCCGGATATCTCAAGGACTAGGTACATACTAATGCTATCAACTTGAAATCAAGAACAGTTTTAAATGACGTTTGCCCAACTATTTTGCAAATAAGAAAGAAATAAAAATAGGTAGGTCTTAAAAAGTCGAAGTGGGGATACTACTGATACTAGGGCATGTGTATCATATGAAAGAGTCTTATTTCCGAAGTTTGCATAGAGAAAAATCTGAAATTATTGTGAGTACCTAAGTGATAGAAGTTTATTGTAAAGATTACAGGAAAAATAAAACGATGTCTCTAAATAGCACCCTTTCTCAGAAATCATCAACAAAAATTAAATATAAATGATGGTACGGAACCCTCGAAGAGCGAGTCCGACTCGCTCTTGACCGATTTTTTTTTTCAGGAGAATACCAAACTGTTCTTCATTTTTGGAACGTAAACAAGTAATACCTCAATACCAGTGACGATAGGAACAGTTATACGAATGATTTATCTACGATGTGTTCATGAATGGTCACTATCACCTGGCACCCCCGTAACCCTGGGGGTGTCCTATATATTATCTTAGATTGCCACGTCAACAATCAATATTCAATTGCGATGCAAGCTGCAAGTGTAAAAGAGATGTAACAAAAACTTGACCTAACTGCGTAGACCGGTGCTTTCGGTCAATACATTGAGGATTTGAGTCATTTGAGGAACTTTTGGCGCGCGAATGTCGTTCACAGGTCGCTGTCGGCAAACATTTGGCTTTGTGAAATCTAAAGGGTTATTTTAAATTGGCTAGATAAACCCCGCAAATGCGATGGGCAGGTTAGGACATATCGATATCAAAACACGATAAAATAAAAAGATTTGATGACTTTATTTTTGGGAAGTCAACGACCGCTGTTATAGATAGTGCAATCCACGAAGACGCGCCCCACATTCCTCCTAACCGTTGCACACATACTATAAGTAAACGGTTAGGAGGAGTAGTGGGGCGCGTCTTCGTGGATTGCACTATCTATAGTAGGTATTTATCGATACCCATCGCGTCTGCGGATGTTTCTATAGCTAATTTAATTTGAGTGTATAGTATAGGACACATAACACAAAAAAAAACCCGGTCAAGAGCGAGTTGGACTCGCGCACCGAGGGTTCCGTTCCGATTTCTGAAAGTGTGCTATTTATAGACATCGTTTTGTTTTTGCTGTAATTTTTAAATAAACTTCTATCACATAGAATAATTTCTCTATGCAAACTTCGGTATTTTTTTTACATTATTCATCAAAAGTCAAAAACTGTGCGCCCTAAAAAAAAGAAAAAAAAAGAAAGTGTAAACAGCGCTCTTTCATATGATAGACATTTCATATACCAGAAAGGTTTACGTAGTGAAATAAACGTAAACAATCTTGACTTTTATCATTTTTAGGGTTCCGTACCTCAAAAGGAAAAAACGGAACCCTTATAGGATCACTTCGTTGTCCGTCTGTCTGTCTGTCTGTCAGTCTGTCAAGACCCTTTTTCTGAGGAACGGGTGGACGTATCAAGTTGAAATTAATATCAAATACGTAAGTTTATGGTCTCTTGGAGTTCTAAAAAAATCAAGTTTCTAAGTCAACGCAATAAAAAAATACGGCCATTTATGCGACATTTTTTGATACTCTCAAGTAAATCAAAACCTATAGAGTACTTCCCGTCGTCCTAGAATCATGAAATTTGGCAAAAAGCAAGGTTTCACAACACAAGTAAAGGAAAAAGTCCGAAAATGTATAATTTGTAATTCTATCACAAAAAAAAAAAATCAAAGTTCAGTCTGTCAAGACCCTTTTTCTCAGGAACGCGTAAAGGTATCAAGTTGAAATTAATATCAAATACGTAGGTCTATGGTTTCCTGAAGTCCTAAAAAACTCAAGCTTCTAAGTCAACGCAATAAAAAAATACGGCCATTACTCTACACATTTTGATACTCGCAACTGTCGCAAGTAAATCAAAACCTAGGTATAGGGTACTTCCCATTGACCTAGAATAATGAAATTTGGCAAGAAGCAAGGTCTCCCAGCACAACTAAAGGAAAAAGTCCGAAAATTGTGAATTTGTAATTTTATGACATAATTTTTTTTTATTTTTTATATCCAATGTTAAGTTTGTTTTTGGTATTCTTTTCAACTACGGAACCCTTCATTGTGCGTGGTCCGACACGCACTTGTTCGGTTTTTTTGTTTTAAAACCTGTTTAAAAATAAAATGCAACTAAAAACCATTGTAAATACAACAATAATGATTACTAAATCAATTGAACCATTAGTTTAAGCAGTAGTTTATTTGTTTAGTATTGTGTTTATGTAAAAAGTCACGTCAAGATTGTTTACCTTTATTTCACTACCTAAACCTTTCTGGTATAGGCAGCACTGAGATTAATCTTAGTACCTATTCGGACTTGCTTCGGGTCGCACATAAACGCGTTGACTGTTGAGTTTTATAAGCTTTCTTGCTTATCACATTTTTTGACATGTTTATTTTTTAATTGTGCGACCAGTTAAGTTATGTTAGCCTGGTCCACTGTCGCGCTTCGTCGGGTGGTGGATGCCGGAGGTTGCGGCCGGGAGTCTTCGCTGGAATATGCTTCAGGACCATGAAGCGTCCTTCATTTATACAAAATCATGGTGAAATGTTGGAAGTTTGGAAGCTTCAGGGAGTATATTTCTAACTATTCCGACCCGAAAACCCAAAAATATCCGATCATTGTCGGTCCACTGTAGTTTTACAATTAGGTACAGTCAGCAACAAAGTCGATTGACACTTGTGTTTACTAAATCTTAATTATTGATAAAAATACTTCATTTAAATCGGAACAGATGTAAATTTTAAAGAAAATTAACTCTTATCTACTTTATGAAATGCTAAAAAGCAGGTTATCGTATCATTTTGTGTAAATTTAGATGATGTCAAAAAGTAGCAGTGTTAACCGACTTCTGTTGCTGACCGTACTTGGGTAGTACAGTCGGCAACATTTTTTTTAAAAATCTTAATTATTGAGCAAGACATTTAATTAAAATAGGTAGGAAAAGAAGTAAAATTTAAAGATCTTAGGTATTTTAGGAAAAAAGGAAATAAGTAAGTAATCAAATCATTTTGTATCAATTTACATGTTATGCAAAAGTAGCAGTATTAATCAACTTATGTTGCTGACCGAGTAAGGGTTTCGAATATCGATTTTTCAATACCGGTAATTATCTGTCTTAATTATAAACGTTGGTTAGTGGAGTGGAGTGGGTAGTGGAGGAAAACGTCGTGAGGATAGTTTTGAGTATTAATGTCGATGGCTTTATGAGAATGGGAAAACCAAAGATACGATGGATGGACTGTGTGAAAGATGACATGGCTAGAAAGGGAGTGACTACCGAGATGACGACTAAAAGAGAAGAATGGAAAAAGGGACATGTTGCGCCGACCCCAAATAGATAATGGGATAAGCGTAGGAGAATGATGACATGATTATAAACGTTAGTTAAATTTTAATCAATTGCTAAGAAACTGATTAGCAAAATTCTTATTCATCTTCCCATCACCGCGGTAGTAAAATTCGGTCAAATTATCGCGGTAAGTGGTGGCTACACCTACGGCCAACGTCCTTCATCGCGATAATCAACGGCGTATCCCGTTGATGTGGCCCCGACATTATGCAAACACCACCGCCACCGGTGCTCTATAAGATGGCAAGATGGCGGATTTTATTTGAATCAGCTGATCGATTCAATAGGATTATTGAGTGAGGAAAATTTTGTTCATAATATCAAGTTGTGCGTTTATAATTAGGGATTTCGACAACCTTTTAGGGGATTTCAGAACGGCGCGGCGTAGAAGAATTAAATAATTTTGAAACGCTCGCCGTCGGGAAGTTGGACGAAGACCTACAAAGCGCATTTCATTCTTTATTTTTCTTTTAAATGGTTACTATAATTTAAGGGTTACTAGTTACTTGCTACAAGGTAAATTAATTCAAATTTATTTAAGTACTTACGTCAAATTGCGTCAAATAAATGTAGCAACTTTATGTAATAGTCTTAAATCTCTAGCAATAAAATAAAGTTACCGAGTGGACTAGGCCTCCTGGGGCACTATAAAAAAACGCACCTTCAGCTCTACCCCTTGGGTGGTGTGGAAAAGAGCTCCAGTTCCTGTTCCAATTCTAGAACAAAGACTAATATGTTCTAGACATAAAGATATACATAGTTTTAGACCGATGCTGGAGTACCTACCTACGACTAAGGGCTTAGGGCGAGCGCGCATTGCGGTGCGTTTTTCTACCGCATAATTTGTGAAGTATGGAATGTCTTTGAAGTGCGCGCACTGCGGTCATGCGTTTTGTTACCGTAGGCCCCGCCCAGTGCGGCAGAACTACCGGAAACGCACCGCAGTGCGCGCTCGCTCTTAGGCACACGATGCGTTGCGGTGGCGGCGCGGCCCTACATACAAATATCCATGGTATGCATACTTTTATATTTCTTTTATCAACGACTTTTACATTAAAAAGTTGTTCGGTTTGATGGTCTATTACCACACCTTAAATTTGACGAGAAAAGGAATCTAAGCTCTACTTATATAATTACCTACTAGCGGCCCGACAGACGTTGTCCTGTCTGAACGATCCTAGAACCCGACTGCAGCGCCACCTACCGGGTTCAATTGTGTTTTCAAACCATCCAGGAACCCATTCAAATATACACACAAAATTTCATCTAAATCGGTCCACCCGTTAATAAACCACGTTTTATCAGATTTTTTTAAGGGTCCTATGTCCGTCTCCTAGTTCTAAGCTAAATACCCACCAATTTTCAGCCAAATCGGTTCAGCCGTTCTTGAGTTATCAATAGTGTAATAATAATAATCATTATAAAGGAAGTGACTAATGAGATGACGGCTAATAGAGATGTAATAGAAGAAGAAGACATAATATCGGGACCCCAAATAATTAAAGCTAGGTTGGTACAGTAAGCCACACGTCAGCAGTCATACCTTTATGTTGAGCTGGCTTAGCTTAATACAGAGGTAAATAAAATAGAATATGAGGCCAGATAACGCTGGTTTTGTTACAACTTACCTGCCCTACCGTTCTATGTAAGTATAGTACGATAGGCCGTATGTGTCAAAGTTCAAAGGGATATTGCTTTCGTTAGCTCGTCGTCCCTGGAGACTACAATTGAAATCGCAAAAACTCAACTTTTCAGGAAAAAATAAGAACCGATTTTTGGTATAGCCAAAAGTAAAAGTGAGAGAGCAGATTTTATATTTTAAGTATTGTTTTAGTATTAAAAAAACATTAATTTACTTTAAAATTCAGTTAAAAAATATTATATCCTAAACTAACTAAAACTATTAAAAAACTAAAATATGGCGTCGAAAAATTCCTCAGCATCGCTATCGACTGGTAAAGTACACACGTTTAGTGGTGGTTAATATAACGTCTAGCGTCAAAAAATAACACGCTATGTATTTATAGCATCTAGCGTTTGTTGTACCGACTCTGACTTCGCGCTAGAAATATAACGTTTCAACAAACTAGGCATCTCAAATTCTAAACTTACACAACGTGGCTAGAGCGGGATAGCATTATAGCTTTATAACTTTTATAGTCTCACTAGTCTCACTCATAGCGTCACAGCGCCGACAGCGCGTTGGGGCACTCGGGCGAAATCGTGTGAACTCGGGCGGCAGTCGGCCGGTCGGCCCGCGGTATCTGTTATCTGTTATTATTACGTAATAAGGTCTGAATTTAGACCTTATTGACATTCATGTTTTTTTGTTAAATTCAGCTTCCAGATCATTTACCAAGTATCTTGGACCAAAAAAACAAACGGTTTGTAAAATGTCAATAAGGTCGAAATTAGCTTGACACCCTAGAAATGATGTGCATAATAATCTAGACACTTTCTGAGGTGTCAAGCGAATTTAGACCTTATTGACATTCATGTTTTTTTGTTAAATTCAGCTTCCAGATCATTTACCAAGTATCCTGCACCAAAAAAACAAAGGGTTTGTAAAATGTCAATAAGGTCGAAATTAGCTTGACACCCTAGAAATGATGTGCATAATAATCTAGACACTTTCTGAGGTGTCAAACGAATTTAGACCTTATTGACATCCATGTTTTTTTTGTTAAATTCAGCTTCCAGATCATTTACCAAGTATCTTGGTCCAAAAAAACAAAGGGTTTGTAAAATGTCAATAAGGTCGAAATTAGCTTGACACCCTAGAAATGATGTGCATAATAATCTAGACACTTTCTGGGGTGTCAAGCGAATTTAGACCTTATTGACATTCATGTTTTTTTGTTAAATTCAGCTTCCAGATCATTTACCAAGTATCCGGCACCAAAAAAACAAAGGGTTTGTAAAATGTCAATAAGGTCGAAATTAACTTGAGACCTTAGAAATGATGTGTATAATAAAATTTAATCAATTTTATTAAAGACAGTCCTAAGCCTGGAAAGTATGAAGGAAACTTCATTGATCTATAACGCTACATGAGATATTATTATATTCTTTCGTACACAGCGCGTTGCGAGTACTTGCGAAGTTGCGAGATAACTAGCGTATTGCCAGATAAAATGATAATGTCTCCGCGTTCAGACTGCGGCCAAGTTTTGTAACAACGCGTTATAATGATAGCGTATAAAATAGCGCGCTAGAAAAATATAGTTTATAGTCTATAACACGTTTTTAGTTTAAAGTCGATTTGAACATCACTACACACGTTATATGGCAATTAATGCTAATTCTCTGGCCAAGGTAAAAGCCAGCCCTTGGGTCACGGGAAGTGTCAATAATTAATTAGATTTACCAATTAGAAGATGTTAAAAAATTATGATACCAAGGAACGCACGCATAAATATTTGAGGAACTTCTATTCAAATCTGCTATTACACTTTTCAACCTTTTTAATTCTTAAAAAAAAATACAGACAAAAGTTTATTCACCCTTTTTAAATAGTTTACACAAAATACATTTCTGAACGCATGCATAAATGTCAATCACAGTATTTGCACGGGAAGTGTCAATAATTAATTAGATTTACCAATTAGAAGATGTTAAAAAATTATGATACCAAGGAACGCACGCATAAATATTTGAGGAACTTCTATTCAAATCTGCTATTACACTTTTCAACCTTTTTAATTCTTTAAAAAAAATACAGACAAAAGTTTATTCACCCTTTTTAAATAGTTTACACAAAATACATTTCTGAACGCATGCATAAATGTCAATCACAGTATTTGACAGGATGACAGGAGGAAAACAGGGCAGAGTAATAGTTGTATTGACTTGACGTTCTGTTCATCCAATATATCTAGCCTCCTCATCTGGCGTCGCTTGGATATGACTTATGGAAGTGATCACTACCCCATCATGATTGAATTCCCTTCTAAAAATGTTCCCACTAAAGTCTCCCCTCCTCTTTTAAAATACCGACTGAACATAGCAGATTGGGATTTATATTCAAAGATTCTAGATTTAAGAGTATCTTCCCTTCCAAAAGTTAACGAGAATAATGCCCAGGAATGTTTTTTGTCCTTTTCCTCTGCTGTCTCTTCTACAGCAGATGACTGTTTCCCTTCCAAAAAACCTCAATCTGGTAAAATTCCTTCTCCGCCATGGTGGGATAGGGAATGCACTGACATGGTCAGGGCCAGGAATGATGCTGAAGAGACTGTTAACTGTGATATGAACCTGGATAACCTTATCGCTTTCAAGCGAATATTGGCTAAGTCCAGAAAAGTACTTAAAAACAAGAAACGAGAAGGTTGGTCAAAGTATTGTAGTTCTTTGAGTCCATCCACTCCAGTTTCAGTAGTATGGCGGAAAGTTAAACGTTTTAGGAATAGTTTAGCACCTGCTTCCTCGAACAATCTCTCGGAAGAACTGGGGTACCAGTTTTTCTCCAAAATCGCTCCGGCTTATGTTCCAGGTGTAGAGGACATTTGTGTTGGCATCGATGATGTAGACAACACTAACGATCCAATGAACATGCCATTCAGCTTGGAGGAATTAAAAACTGTACTATCCCGTGTCAAGGACTCCGCACCAGGGGTGGATGGATTCCCTTACTCGTTTATTGCCAAAGCTGGTCCAAAAACCCACCAATACTACCTGGACTTGGCTAATTTTTGCTTCACTTCCGGATATATTCCCACAGACTGGAAGGTTCAAGTTGTCATTCCGATATTAAAACCTGGCAAAGATCCCAATGATCATTGCTCATATAGACCTATCGCTTTATCGTCCATACTAATTAAATTATTAGAACATTTAATCAAGAATCGTTTAGAGTGGTTGGTGGAGAGCAGGAGGCTGCTTCCGGCGACTCAGTTCGGCTTCAGGAAAGGTCTGGGTACAGCTGATAGTGTAGGTATCCTCACGTCAGCGGTCCGGCTGGCCCTAAGCAGGAATGAGTCTGGTGGCCGTTTTCCTGGATATATCAGCTGCTTATGATTCGGTCCTCCTCCCTGTTCTCAGGCAAAAGCTGCACGAGCTGAGAATCCCGGCTAGGATTATTCGTATCATTGGTAGCATCTTTTCCAATCGTGCCATTCAATTAAGAATCCCTGGGGCCGACTCTGAACAAAGAACAGTATGGAAAGGGTTACCCCAAGGATCTGTTCTTAGTCCCCCATTATACAATATATATACAGCAAATTTGTCCTCATCTTTAAATTATGACTGCAAAATCCTTCAGTATGCTGACGATATTGCATTACTGGTCACTGGTGATTCCATTCCGGATGCCGCTATATCTATGAATGTCTCTCTGTCCTCACTAAACCAATGGCTCCTTGATCACGGGTTATCTTTAAGTGCGCCAAAGAGTACAGCGGTCATTTTTACCCGAAAGCGTACTGTTCCCCAAGTAGATATAAATATTGATGGACAAATCATTCCAGTCAAGGACAAGGCTAGATTTCTGGGAGTAACGTTGGACTCGAGATTGTCTGGGGTTGACCATATTAACAACACGGTCAAAAAATGTGAACGCTCCGTATCGGTCCTTAAGGCTTTGGCCGGTGTGTGGTGGGGAGCTCACCCCTACACCCTCAAACTGGTCTATAACGCGTTGACCAGGAGCGCTTTGGATTACTGTTGCTTCCTTATTGAGCCTTGCAACAAAGAAGCGCTCAAGAAATTAGATGTCATCCAGGCCAAGTGCCTGAGAATTGTTATTGGAACCATGAAATCCTCTCCCATAAATGCGCTCCAAGTTGAATGTGCAGAACCACCCTTATACCTAAGAAGACAATATTTGGCTGATCGTTTCCTGTCTAAAGTATTCTCCCTTTCATCCCATCCTTTACTCCCAATTTTAGAACAAATCGACCTTTCCTTCAATAATTCTCCTTATTTGAACAATAAAGCTGTTCCTCTATTGATAAATAGGTACAGAGAGCTTAAACACCTCTCCTCGCCTGTTTGTCAATATCCAATTCTCCCTGTCTTTTCGGCTGCATATGAAACGATTCACTTCGAACCAAAAGCCGTTTTGGGATTAGGTATATCAAAGAATTCCCAAAATGCAAGACGAGACTTCGAATTAGCCGTCAAACGTTTCTGGGAAGGATGGAATTTTTTCTTTACTGATGCATCAAAATTATCACCAACAGAATCTACAGGAGTAGCAGTATATTTTCAAAATTCAAAAATTGCCTTACTTTTTCAATGTCCACCAGAAGCATCAGTTTTTACAGGAGAGTGTATTGGTATTTTAGAAGCTATACACTATATCAAATCACATCAAATAACAAAAGCAGTAATTTTTTCGGATTCCCGTAGTAGCATTCAGGCCTTAGTTCAAAATCAACTCCATAGTCAAATTCACAGTCAAATCATCATAGAAATTAAAAGCCTGTTATTTGAATGTTCCCAAAACGGCTTGGACATCGAAATAGCCTGGATCCCTGGTCACTCGGGTATTGTTGGCAATGAGTGCGCTGATTCGTTAGCAAAGTATGCCACATCAAATCCGGCTGACCGAAAGCACTACGTAGCTCATAACTACGATTTGCGAAATGGTGCCAAGCCCAAATTGTTCGACTCGTGGACAAAAACGTGGAATAAGACCTCAAAAGCCAAGGGCGTCTACTACGCAGCTATACAGCACGACATCCAGCGGAAACCTTGGTTTTTTAAATATCCGAAATTGTCCAAAAGAACTGTTTCGACGCTTTGCAGACTAAGACTCGGACATTGTTGTAGCCCAGTGTTTCTGAATAAGATTCATGTTAGGGACAGCTCCCTGTGTGAATGTGGTCTTGCGGAAGGCACTTTGGAACATATATTTTTTTCCTGCTCCTTGAATACCAAATCCTTCGATCTCTATCGAAAAATTTCAAAATGTAACATTCCTCTTCCAACTAACTTCCATTGTTTTTTATCCCACTTCTCTCCCAAAATTATTAAAATTTTAACTACTTTTTTAAACGAAAATAATATTAAATTGTAGCTGGTGCGTAATATTTATGTAAATATGTATTGTATTTTTTTTTAGTGCTATTGTATACATGATTGTAATTTAGATTATTTATGTTGCCCATTTAACCTTTGTCCTCGTTTTTCTTTTAGCTTCTAACATCTGTAGATCTACCACAAAACGCTGCTGTCTAAACGTGACATTGGCAGAATAGTCGACATCGGCTCAATTGCCAAAAAAAAAAAAAAAAAAAAAAAAAAAAAATGTTTGACAGGTACGAAACAAAGGAACATAACTGTTTGTTTATATTCCACCTGGGAGTTCGGAGAACGATTATATGATTTTGTTTAGGATAATAGAAAATATGTGTGATAGATATAGGCAAGTGATTGTTATTGGAGATTTTAATTTACATTCTTGTGCTGTAAATATTAGCAATTATTATGAATGCTTTATGTCATATTGCGAGTTCACTCAAGGTAACATGGTGCCAAATGTCCTAGGCCGACACCTGGATTTGGTTCTGAGTGCGGGTTTCAGCGGAGCAGTGTCAGTGGTGTTGGCGGACGACGCGCTCGTTCCCGTCGACCCGTACCACCCGCCACTAGCGGTGTGCGTGCGCCCCGCGCCCTCAGCCCCTGCGCCTTCTCCGCCTTCGCCCGCTGCCGAGTCCGAGTCCCTCTCTAACAGCGCGTGCAATAACAGACCGCAGTGGAATTTTTATAAAGCCGATTATGAACTACTGTATTCGACGTTAACTTCTGTTGACTGGAGTACAATGTATGAAATGCATGATTTGGAAGACATTTTAAATTTATTTTATGGGAAATTAGGCCGTATTTTAGACGAATGTGTACCAAGGAAAAAGTTTACCCAGGGAAACTCACGTTATGTGTATCCGCAATGGTACACCGGAGAGATTATTAAAGAGATCCAAATTAAATCAAAACTTCACAAATTGTTTAAAAAATCGAAAAGTGATTGCGATTACGAAGAATACGCCAAATGTAGGGCCCGGATAAAAAAGTCTATAGAAATTGCACACAGAAACCATAAAAATAAAATTCAAAATCAGTTCGCTAAAGATCCAAAATCATTCTGGCAATATATTAGGTCAAAAAAAAGTAGAGTAAATAGGCAGAGTATTATAAAAGATGGGCAAAATCTCACTGATGAGCAGTGTACTAAGGAATTCGCAGAATTTTTTGAGTCGGTATACAGTCAGGAACCACCGCAACTAGACGTTCAGGCGGCGATGGCGGAGGCCAGCAGTGCTACTAGTGCACGGGTTCATATAGACACCTTGAGTCTCAAAGATGTGCAGGATGCGTTGACGAACCTCAAGCCGAAGCGATCATCTGGCCCTGATGGTATACTTACCAGCGTTTCTCTTTAGAGATTGTGCTAGAGTTTTAGCAAGCCCGCTGCATTACATGTACAACATGTGTTTAAAGCAGTCCACGTTTCCAGATCGGTGGAAGACTACACGTGTCGTTCCGGTACCCAAGGGTAGGGCAGGTCCAGAGGTCAGCGGTTATAGACCAGTTGCAGTGTTGTCGACGCCGGCAAAAGTTTTTGAAGCCGCTATTCAACGCTGCATACAGGGGCAAGTCCGAGCGCAACTGTCGGACGCGCAGCACGGCTTTCGACCGGGACGCAGCACTTCCACCAACCTGCTTAACTTCATGGCACAGGTTATTCCGGCGGTTGACGCTGGGGTACAGGTAGACGCGGCGTACTTTGACTTCAAAAAAGCCTTCGACACCGTGGACAATGATATCTTATTAAGGAAGCTGGCAGATGTAGGATGTACTCCACACTTGCTGCAGTTCTTTGTCAGCTATATGAGGGACCGCCAACAGTACGTTGACTACAATGGGTGCGAGTCGAAGCCGTACTTCACCAGGTCCGGAGTAAGCCAGGGTTGCAATTTGGGGCCTCTTGAATTTATCATAATGGTAAACAGCTTACCGGAGGTCGTCAGACATGGCTCATGTTTATTGTTCGCAGATGACCTCAAGTTGCTACTCGAGGTAAGGGACGAGTCTGACTGTGAGCGACTCCAGGGTGACATTGATAGGGTGGTGAAGTGGAGCCATGACAACAAGCTGTACTTCAACATGTCCAAATGCTCGGTAATATCCTTTAGTCGTGCGCGCACCCCTGTCCGCTATGAGTACAAAACAGAGGCGGTACCCATGCAGCGAGTAACGCAAGTGCGTGATCTAGGGGTGTATCTCACTCCAGATCTTACGTTTCGCGAGCATATCATTAAGATATGTAAGAAAGCGTACAGGAACCTTGGCTTTGTACTCAGGCAATCGCAGGGGTTCACTAATATTACGACTATTAAGGTATTATATGACGCTTTAGTCAGGAGTCACTTGGAGTATGGTGCTGTCATATGGGCTCCACATGAAGCCAAGTACTCTGTCATGCTGGAGCGCGTACAAAACAAGTTCACGCGTCACTTGTACTGCAGACTGTACGGAGTTTATCCATTGTACCCGCTGATGTACCCCACCCTGTTTGTACTGGGCATGGTCGGGTACAATGAATTGAGGGTGCGACGGCAGTTCACTCTTGTCGTCTATTTAATAAAATTACTCCGGGGCAAGGAACACAACCCAGGAGTACTTCAGTGCTTGCGGTTCTCTGTTCCAGACCGCTACGTGTGGAGGCGGCGGCGCCCGCCACTGCTGGCTGTGCCAACTGCCAGAACTAACCTGCTGGCTAAAGCACCTCTCACGCGAGCAATTCGTACTGTTAACGGAGTTCAGAATAGGTTGGACATTTTTTCGTGTTGCTTTAGTGAACTTGCAAAGGTAACATTAAATATAATATGTTACGAAAGCATTAATTAGTGTAATTTTAGGTTTATTGTTCATTTTGTGTTTAATGTTTCTTTTATTGTTTACTTTTTAATTTTTGACTGTTAAACATATTTAAGTTAATTTTGTATAAGGTTACTGGTATCCTTTTAGTTATCAGTAATTTTGTATTAATGTACTAGTGTGTAATTGTTAGTAATGTAAGGTTATTTTAAATAAATAATAATTATTACAAGTAGTCTTAGCTGTCGCATTAGGTTTATAACCTGTAATGATAGTGTAAGAGTTTTAAATAAATAAATAAATAAATAAATAACTAAATGGAAAATGATTCATTTTCATAATTATTTATTCTTTAAGTTTTCATTGTTTTTAAAATGTATTCTGCTATTCAGGGCGGAGACAAATCCAACTAAACAAAAACCATGAAAATTGACCCAGCCGATCTCGAGTTATAAGTGTTGTAACAAACCCGTCTTTGTTTTATATATATAGATTTATGATTGTAATGAAGGTAAGTAGCTACAAATAGTAAAAATTAGCTTTCCATAATTTAGAAAAGAAAAACAGTGACCTCGATTTGAGAGTGAACAGCAAATGCTCAAAAACTTTATTGTGAATCATAAACATCAAATTCAGCAAAGAAATGATATGCGGTTGTACTAGGTATATATATCTACACCTCAGCCCAGCCCTTCGGGGTAACAAGGCTTGATGCGCTAGGAATTATATGTGCTAGGGTTAACTTAAAATATGCATAATTTACTAAATAATAATATATTATATGCGTGTGGTGTGAGGGCCACTTTATTGAAACTCTTTGAAAATATGCTTAGGATTTAGTGAACATTCCCAAACAATTGTGAAAGTTGGAATCAGATTTTGTGAAAGTCAACTTTGCGAGATATGGACTGTAAAGTGGGGCCCTCAGTTCTCACATAGAGGATTGAGGGCCCGCCTGTACCTGACAAACTATGGACACTACAGATAAAGTCTTTATGCCAAAATCTAAGCTTATACCAAACAAAATTTGTGAAAACAAGATATTATCGCAAAACACTGTCCTACTTGGTATATCTTCGTTCAAAATGGGCCCTCAATCCTCACACACGTAAAAGTTTATCACGCAAATACAATGAAACCATTAACTTATAGCTATTGTTTGTAATCCTATAAGATACTAAATAAATTGTGAAAATTTGTGAAAGCAAGAGCAGGTCACCATTTCTTGTTGTTTGAAAGTTATGACCTTGACAAAATCCGGGCCCTCAATCCTCCATTTATTTTGTTTTCCGTTTGAATACGCTTATCGTATGAAAGATTAGACAAATACAAAATAGTCTCTTTTTGTGAAAAAAATTGTGCAACAAATTCGATACTAGAAAACAATTAAAAGACCCTTTATTGTAAATAAAAATCGAGTTTTATTTTTGTTCCCTGAATTAGGAAATAGGGTGACCACGATACGGTATTTTACTCTACCTATATGAGAAAAAATCTTAAAATATATTATTTAGATAGATTAGGCAAAAAGCAGTCGGAAAATATTAGTTTTAGTTCAATAACAATATAAATTTTAAAATTAAATTCAAAGTTTTCAGGTTTTTTGAATTTTTTTTGTCAAACCATGAAATAGTAGCCGCCATTTTATGACGTCATTCGGCTGTGTGAATTAAAAAAGTGTCAACTATTAATTGATCAGTGTATCTCTTAGAGCAGGTATAGCTTTCACTTTAAAATCAAAATCTTTACCGTCCATACGTATTGTGTGTATAGAGTCATGAGGAACAGGGTGTAAAGTTCACTCATCCTTTATTGAAAAGGGAGGACCCTCCGACCAGATGGGTGTTGTCTCTGGTGGGCAACTGCCCCACGGTTAATGTGGGGTTGTTGTATACCTATATGCTAGTCGCGCGGTAAACTCTCATTGCGCGATGCAGGTTGCGGGACGTCATGTCCTTGTGATGCGTAGTTCGTATGTGGCGATGTAGATGCCGCCACATGTGTATTACAAGAAGTAACAGGCTAGAATGGAGATGTTACAAGCATTAAAACAACAAATGTGAAAATTAAACTTTTTATTCACTATTTATAAATTACTAGATAAAAAAAAAAATCCTAAAACCCTAATAAAAAAAACAAAACTATTTTTGGGCACTCGTGGTAACACGTTAAGGTCAGTGTAAGGTTGTATCTTAGTCAAAATATGATTCGCGACATTAATAATTATGTATTTACATAATTTTAACAATAAAAATAATTAATTACCTACGTAACGCGGCCTTATATAATGTGTGTGAACGTGCACTTAAGCGCGGCAACGGGAGTATCCACCCCCGCCCGCGCCCCCGCACTAGCCCGCCAGTGGACAAACTAACGCGGGAGCGTACGTCACGCTCGCTAAAGTTTAAATTTAGTCGCCTAATTTACCATCTTAGGTAAAACTCTGACATTGTTGAATACATTTAAAAGAAAGACCAATCTTTCGTATTGAATCTTATTGTAACACATTTACAAAAACTTATTTGTTTACTTTGTGGCGATTAATCTCCCACAACTAGTTTGCAGAAAAATCATCGCAGAGTCAATTTCAGACTCATAAATCTATCATTAACATTCATAAATTTTACTTTTAAAAATACATAAAGCATCAGAAATACCTATAATTTTGTTGACTTTTAATGTACTTGAATATCGATTATTAATAACATTAATTAGTAAAAAAATAAAGTCTCGGGGCAATTTTTACGTTTTATACCGCTATTTAATCACGATTTTTTGGTTTGAATAACGCGTAATTACATATAAAAAAACATGTCAAAATAAACTATGTTGTACAAAACTAATTCTAAAGTTTTATTAAAATCCCTTCATTTATTTAGACATAATAACGTTATTAACATCACTCTAAATTAGAATAAATTACGTTGCATAAGCGGACACCGATTATTACAGCGCGAGTGCCCATCGAGGAAGGACCTGTGTCATTTTTTCCCGCCTCCTGATGTCCGAGCTCACGTATCGTGAACGCATTATTTTACTACGACTGCAATATTAAAATTTTGTGAAATGGCTCTTAAACGCTTTTTCCGGAATTGAGTTCAGTTCTCACCGCGAATTCTCCTTTATTTATGTGTTCTACCGAACAAAACGGGTGCCACGAAGTGGTAATTTGAGTTTAGGAAAAAGAAAGAAGTCGGCTATCTGCGGGTGTGGCTATAGGGGTCAGTTATCTGGTGGATAAGGTATTTGCTCGATGGTATTTGTTGAGTTTTTGGTCAAAAATTCGTTCACCAATGGCCTTGTGCGAAGGCGCATTATCGTGGTGCAAAATCCAAGAATTTTCTTTCCACAAATCTGGCCTTTTTCGTAGAATTTGCTGTCTTAAACGCCGCATAACGCTCAAATAATATTCTTTATTTACTGTTTGACCTTCCAACAAAAATTCCGAATGCACAACACTGCGATAAGCAATGAAAACGGTCAACATGACTTTGTCTTTTGATCGACTTTGGCGTGGTTTTTTCGGTTTCGGTTCAGTTGGATGGCGCCACTCCGAAGCTTGTTGACTAGTTTGCATGTCAAACTCGAAATCCCACGTCTCGTCACCAGTAACAATGCGTTTCGTGAATGCTGGGTCGGATTGGAATTGACTTGTTCTAGCATGCCCTCAGCGACTCTTATGCGATTGAGTTTTTGGAGAAAGTTCAGGACTTTTGGGACTATGCCGCTCGGTTAGTCCCAAAAGTCCTCAATTTTCTCCAAAAACTCAATCGCACAAGAGTCGCTGAGGACATGCTAGAACAAGTCAATTCCAATCCGACCCATGGTAAGACCCATGTTGCCGCTCGGAAGGAAGGAAGTACTGGAAGGAAGGAGTTACGCCCCGGCGTTTTGCCTCCTCGCGCCACTCCCACACGGCACGGGAGTGTGTGCAGGGCCTTACCGGTGTCTGCGGTAAAATTTAGGGTTTACCGACTGAATACCGGTAAAAGTACGAAATTAAAGATAGTTTTAGAATAATTCGGGGTTTTACTGGTGAGATTTGGTAAATAATAGGCTTAGATTATGAAATGTCCAGATTCCGTGTTCAATACAAAACGTAACATAGAACGTGAAGCCACTTTTTATACATGTGTGAGTGAGCGCCGTGTACTACATAACGCATTTGCGTATGTGTGCAACACGCGAATAATACCAGCGCATAGAGATTACCCTAAAAATGTGGGAAAATTTAAATATAAACGGAACATTGAAAACGAACTTGTAAAGAATAAAAGAAGACAAAGAAAAAAGTGTCAATTTGGTCAAAATAAAAATCCAAGATGGCGGCTGCAAAAATTTTCAAATTTTTCTTCATGGGTGTCGTTTTCATGCTTTTCTAGGGTGTTAAAGCCGATAGTGACGTTAAAATGTAAATCCAACATGGCGGCTGCGAAAATTTTCAATTTCTCTGTCATGGATGTCGTTTTCATAGTTTCTAAGGGTGCTAAAGCCGATAGAGAATATATAATATATAATATTTTTTAGAAAAAAGAAAATGTTTATTATGCTCCTGATCTTGACACAAATACGAGCCGCGTCGAAAAAAAAGGCTATCGGCTTTAACACCCTCAAAAACATGAAAACGACACTCATGATGAAAAATTTGGAAATGATTGCAGCCGCCATCTTGGATTTACATTTTAAAGTTACTATCGTCCCATGAAAACAACCCCACCAATACAGTGACGGTACCTTCCAGGGACAGCCATTTTAATTCGGCAGATTTGTATTTCTCGCGGGGACCACGTGTAACAAACGGAATATTTATGTGATCCCGATTTCCAGACATTTTTAAATAAATCAATCAATCTGCCTAGCCTTTTCCGGCTAACCAGCGGCGACCGGCGGTCGGCTTCCAGTCTAACGGGATGCAGCTGAATACCAGTATTTTATATGGAGCGACTGCCTAACTGACCTCTACAACCCAGTAACTGGGTAATGCGATACCCCTTGGTAAGACTGATTGTCAGACTTTCGGGCTTCTGACGACACGTAACGACTGTCAAAGATCCACGAATGACAGCCGGGTCCTTAACCGGGACCGGGGGCTAAACGTGCTTTCCGAGGCACGGAGCAGACCTGGTATGTAAAGATGCACGGACCAAAATAAATAAAACCACATATATAAGAAAGTCTTTTCCTTAACACGTATCCGATTATCCGAATTATCCGATATCCGAAATATGCATCCGATTATCCGATCTCTAATCATCATTCATTCCCAAACGCAAAAAGCCTACCTAAATATATGCTGGGCATTCTGTAGCAAACTATCAGAAAGTACCTATCAAAAATAAAATCCACAATAAATAATTGTCCAATAAATTAAAATAATTTTGAAGAGCGAGCGCATTCCAAATTTAAATTCAATTATAGAAACAATTCAGCGTGAAGTTCAATAAATGAGGTACCTGTAGGTCTAAACAGGTCCTGTCAGTTGACTTGGTTTCAACATAATATTCTAAAAAAGTTAAACTTGCAATCAATAATTTATTTTCAATGCTTGCAGTAGAAAAGTGTAAATTATTATTTTAAAAAAAACAATGCTTATAAGAATTTAATGTATAAAACAATTTTATTTCAATTTTCAAGTATCGATTTCTGACATTCGTCTTAAACTCGAGACGATCGAAATTAAAAAAAAATCGTTTGGCATAATCGCTATCGAATAACGAATCTTTGCAATAAAAAAAAAACAATATTGGTCAGCGATATTTTGAACATATTGAGTACCTAGTTATAATGAATATTACGTATTATTGGACCTGTGTTTGTATAATACGTTAAGATCTGGGTATTTTCTTGTTGTTTATAATATTTTGAATGATATTTGTCACATTTTCAATCACTACATATTTGTGAAAAGTAAAAATGTAAACCTACACAATTGGCGCCAAACTTCGATTTTGGGTATCAAAAAACTTAACTTGAACAATGGATGAATTCGTCAAATAATTAAATAATGATGATGATTCACCGCCTTTGTGGTGGAGTTTGGATGTTTAAAATCCCCAATTTTTATGTTTTTTTAGCCTCGACCACCACTGTCATCAAAATGGATTATCGCATTTACAGACTTGGATTTCATAAAGGTAAATTAAGAAACTTACGGGCTAAGTATAAGAAACAAACTAACTAACAGTCACAAAAATTATCATCATCATTCATGTTAATAAAACTCTTTTGTCATCCCTCGTTTTTGTCGTGAGTTGTTAAAAATATGGGTAAATTGATTTCATGCCTTAGGCAACACTTCAACAGTTGCTCTGTCACATTGTTACTTTTTCGTTTTCAAATTTAACTAAGAAATACACGGTGAAATTGAATACTTACTTATGAAATGAGATGTTGGTGCATTTTTCTTTTTTGTTAGGGTAATTTTTGCACGATTTCACAGCACAGACTGGCATTTTAATAAAAATTAAAACTCCCGGCTCGTGACGTTTGCGGGGCGATCGTTCCTTGACGTCTGACGCGGGGATCGGACTAGATACCAATTTTAGTTACTTAAATTTGGAATCAATTTACGGTAGCCTACTAGGAATCTGGACATTTCATAATCTAAGATAATAGGATTTACCCGTAAATCCTAATATTTACCGCAGTTCGCGGTTTTACACTAACATATAGGTAGATGAGTATATATCAAAACAAACTTACATGTACTTATTTGTATGACTATAATAATATTTCCGTAGACAGAGAATTCTAGTAACTATTTTCGTAGTTTTCTCAATCAATTGACATGACATATATAATAAAAAGAACATCACTGTACTTTTTCTTTGTAGTAGTCGCATAGACAAACTAATGAGGTTGAACTCCAAAACTCCTCGATTTTATGTGAAAATGTTTGGAACATAATAATCCTTAAATAAAATTAAATATCAACATTCACTACTCCAAGATAATTACCCATACAACTATGTGTATTATAATATACAGGGTGGAATTTTGTAATGACACCTGGAAGGAAGTACTCTTAATAATGCAGATAGAAAATTTTACTCAAAGCATTCCTTTATTTTTGAATAGAAAGCAAACTGCATTCAAAGATTTTCGAAATTTCTCTTCTCCCACAACCGGGAATCGAACCGGCTAAAATCTGAAACAATTATACCCTGTACTTTTATTGCATCGATCGTTAGGGTCAATTATAAGGATGAAATCTCTCTAACAAACATGATAAATTAAATGAAAGGAAAACCAGGAAATCTTAAATTAATTTAATTTTTTACAAAAAATGGTAAACTAACTAATTAGTTGCTCGAAATGGGCTCCATTCTCTTGGATACACAAATTTATTCTTTTAACGAATTCATTTCTAGTAACCTTTAAGTGTTGTGGTGAATATTATAAATCGTATTCTGAACTTCAACTCTCAACTCGTTGTCATTCGCATAAGATTTCATGTAAATTTGATTTTTTACATATTCCCACAAAAAAAAATCTAATGGGGTGAGATCTGGCGATCTCGCAGGCCATCTGATTGTGCCGTTTGTACCAATCCAGGTATTAAAATGAAAGTATTGTCACCCTACCCTGCTACACACTTCAAAAATAGTTGATTTCGGTATCTATTAAGATTTTTAGTTTAATCGTTATTCTTATTAGTAACAAATAACATCAATTTGTTGCACAATTTTTTTCACAAAAAGAGACTATTTTGTATTTGTCTAATCTTTCATACGATAGGCGTATTAAAACGGAAAACAAAATAAATGGAGGATTGAGGGCCCGAATTTTGTCAAGGTCATAACTTTCAAACAACAAGAAATGGTGACCTGCTCTTGCTTTCACAAATTTTCACAATTTATTTAGTATCTTATAGGATTACAAACAGTAGCTATAAGTTAATGGTTTCATTTTATTTGCGTGATAAACTTTTACGTGTGTGAGGATTGAGGGCCCATTTTGAACGAAGATATACCAAGTAGGACAGTGTTTTGCGATAATATCTTGTTTTCACAAATTTTGTTTGGTATAAGCTTAGATTTTGGCATAAAGACTTTATCTGTAGTGTCCATAGTTTGTCAGGTACAGGCGGGCCCTCAATCCTCTATGTGAGAACTGAGGGCCCCACTTTACAGTCCATATCTCGCAAAGTTGACTTTCACAAAATCTGATTCCGACTTTCACAATTGTTTGGGAATGTTCACTAAATCCTAAGCATATTTTCAAAGAGTTTCAATAAAGTGGCCCTCACACCACACGCATATAATATATTGATTCAATGATACTATTACACTAGTTGTAATTCTATAGACATTTTACTTCTTCACATATATTTTTAAAGTCTTCTCTAATCCATTTCAACAGCTCTGCCTCAAGCTCCTCAGCTTGAAGATTCTTGAATGCCTCTGCATCTGTAACACAACATTAAAGCATTATTTTATTTGTTTATAAGTACAACTAGTGAGAGTAACTCCACCCAGAGCGGGAGAAGTCTTCGGAAGATTTCCCATCCACAAAAAAAAAGTGTATTTCGCCTTTGTGAAGCAGGTGCGGATCGCTAGCAATATTATAAGCACACAGAACTATTTACCATATATCGGGAACCAGCCACTGAGTTCCAAGACAGCCACATTGAATGCTGCCATCTTTTTAGCACCAGTGGTACTCCTCCTAGGCCAAACTATTACATTCACCACATCCTCTCGACCTCTCAACCTTCTACTCTTAGTCAGAAGAATGTTGTGGGCAATAGATTTCTTCAAGAAGTAATCCAAAACTTTCCAAAGTGTTGTGGCAGAAGAATGTCTTTCTATTTCGAAACAGAATGCAGGCACCGGATAGGTTTCGTCCAAGCAATAGATGTCTCCTTCTATGTGTTGCCATTTCTGAAAATAAGCAAATTAACCTGTCAATACAAACATTCCACTTCTTGCAATAGACTAATGTGGTCGGCTTTTATTGGTAAAAGAAGACAAGTGACGAAATGGAAGTATCTAAATTAATATTATAAAGAGACAATATTTTTTTGTAATGGATTAACTCAAAAAACACTTAACCGATTTAAAAAATACTTTCACCTATAGAAAGCTACATTATCAGCGCGTAGCATGAGCTGTATTTATTTATTAACTCATCATCACCATCATTATATCATCATTTTATCGCCTTCTACGCGAACGAAGTCGTGGGCAGAAACTAGTACTTAACAAATATACTTCAGTTGAGTGCCTTACTTTTTAGTGTTAGTTCCTATAGTGGTTTATAATATTTTTAGCTTATAAGTTCACTTGTTTTTTTTTTGTGGCTGCTGTGTTGTTCACAGACTCTTTCTCATTATTTTCGTTTTTACTAGTGATGACTTCTGATTGGCTGATATAGACACTTAGTATTTTTATTCTATTTTATTTATTTATTCATTTAATGCACAATGTACACACAGTTACAGGCTATAACATAATCAGCCTATAATGTTCGCACTGCTGGGACACAGGCCTCCTCTCGGTGAGAGGGAGGCCTGAGGCGGGAGGGAGGGAGTTCCAGGCTATGCTTATAACTAAAGAGGACATGACCCCGTTGGGGCACAGCAAGATAACTTAAGACTAACATTTAGGCCAGCCGGCAGGTTGAACGCGTCCCAGAGGGTCATGGCCATCCGGCTAGTCCGGGGATACCGCACGGTCTCCCGGGAGGCGGCGAGCCTCCTTGCCGGATTGCCGCCGTGGGATCTGGAGGCAAAGGTCCTCGCGCACGTGTGGGAGTGGCGCGAGGAGGCGAAACGCCGGGCGTAACTCCGCTGCCGCGAGAAATCACGGTACAGCGGACAGAGCTCCGGCGGGATCTCATGGCGGCATGGAGAGCGCGACTGTCGCAACCCAGCGCTGGGCACGCCACAATTGCGGCGATAAGTCCCCTCTTTGAGGAGTGGTTAGAGAGGCGCCACGGCGTCCTCACCTTCCGCCTGACGCAGGTCCTCACCGGACACGGTTGTTTCGGGAGGTTCCTGTTTCGCATAAGGCGGGAGGAAACGCCCGGGTGTTACCATTGTGTGGATCGCCCGGAGGACACGGTGGAGCATACAGTGGAGGTCTGCCCGGCTTGGGCAGAGCACCGCCGTGTTCTCACGGAGGTGATCGGCGGCGGCGATCTCTCGCGTCCGAGCCTGGTCCAGGCCATGGTGCGGAGTGAGAGTGCATGGGAGGCCGTCACCTCCTTCTGCGAAGCAGTGATGCTCGCGAAGGAGGAGGCGGAACGCGTGAGGGAGAGGCAGCCTCACGCCCTCAGTCGCCGCAGGAGACGCCCTGGGCGGCGGGAATTGCGGGGCGATTTCCGGCCACCGTAGGCGCGGGCCTGCGGACGGTGAGCAGCGGGTAGCTCGCCGTCCGGTAAGGACCAGGCCCGAGTCGACGGCGCGTTGTGTTCCACACGCGCCTCAAAGAGATGTCAGCAAGTGACGGGGTCCAATAGGGCCGACGCCGCTGGGGTCGCGGATTGTTTGAAGAAGTTACCGCGGCCCTGGCATAGGCAACTGAAGGAACACGGGTGGGTTATAGTCAGTAAAAGTCTGACACGCCCTTCCGCTCCACCCAGAGCGGGAGAAGTTATTTGATGATTTCCCACCCTCAAAAAAAAAGACTAACATTATCAATTGGAACATTATTGGTATTACATTCAAATTTAAATTGTATTATAATATTAAATATTTATATTAAATTGTACTAAATTACATCATCATTTTATTTAGCTGTAAATATTTATAAGAAAAAAATTAATAAATAATCTGACTTGGCTTTTACCATGTTCATGATTAGGCACTGTATTCTATGTTTTCGCTACCAAATTTAGTAAAAAAGTAAGTAGTGATATACCAACCATTTTCTCCACATATAGAGTGTTCTTTTCCACAAACAGATGATAGTGTAAATGGTTCACGGAAGCAAAACCACACATACTGTTGAAACCAATTCTTACATCCCTGAAATACATGACATTACAAGTGTTTAATACCTTTTAATTGAAAATGCATACGCATAAAGTACATGATAATAATATAGTCATAATGAGTACTTGCTGTTTGTTTTTATAATTTTATCAGTGACTAGCTGTAGACCGGGATAAAAAGTACCCTATGTGGGTATAAGCTATCTACATACCAAATTTCATGCAAATCGGTCCTGCCGTTTGGCCGTGAAGAAGCAACAAAAACACACACAAACTCACAAGCTTTCACCTTTAGAATATTAGTGTGATTAAGAAAATGCTTCAATTTAACATATTATATATATTTTTTAAATCATTTAGATGTGATCTTCAGGTTTAAAACAATAAAAAATTGCGTCGCCTTCATATGAATAGCCACTATTTACAAACACCATACAGACTGTGTATACTTGCCTACACTCACCGATCCTCACATAAGAATATAATCTGTACTGCTAGGTCCAAGCTCTGACGTGTCACCACTTGAGGTAAGCATTTGTCGACGGAAGGGCACAGCAATGAATGGTATCTGGATATGGGACTCACATTCACTAATACTGTGTGTATGTCTGCATCTGAAAAATGTGAGAAACTAGATTAAGTAAATAGGTCCTTGTTGAAATTCTGTTTCATTTTAGCTATTACGATGTTAGAGTATTTGCTGTATTTTGCAGAGGTTGGATAAAGGTTTTAAAATAGTAAGGCTAGAAATGGTTAAGAGAAGATTTTTGTATAGTGTACTGTACATAGTGGTCTCTCTCTGTAGTCGGTCCCTCATATCTGAGGATCGTGGTCAGCTACGGAGTTGCACCTGGAGCGGATGATTCGCCTCCACCGGTTTCTGTCCAGCGCATCCCTTACCACCGTGTAGAATTTAGAGGATGATGATTCCTTCACCTGATCGGTCCATCGTGTTGGTGAACGACCGCGCGATCGTTTGCCTTCGGTGTTCCCAACCACAATCAGTTCATAGTGGTAACTGATCATAAATACATTTAGGTACCATCACATACATTTGCGGTGAACCACTTTTCAACCTTATCTTACCTTAGTAATACGGTCATGGCAAATAATGAATAATGAAATGCAACTTATCTAGTAAAATTCTTCTTAACACTTCATCATCAGCCTACAGCAGTCCACAGCCGGACATAGGCCTCTCCAATTGCATGCCATTCTGGCAAATTCTATACTGACATAACATGACACCTTGTTTCCCCAAAGCGCAAAGAGGTGTACCTTTAGTACATCCCCATATTGACAGTTTAAGTCCCATGTAATAGGGGGCTAGCCTAATGCCATCAACCAGGCGCTAATTCAGATTCCAGGCTGCTATTGAGAAATTCCAGATAGAAAAACCCAACAACACCTTGCCCGACCTGGGAATCGAACCCAGGACCCCATGATCAGCAGTTTGCGACCACCAGACGAACAAGGCTTTATTTAAGTACTTACTAAAAATATTTTGTGAACATTACCTTCGCCTTTTATAGAAAATAATATTTCTTTTGGAGAGACTTTATTGAAATTGAACTTTTTTTCATCAAATTGTTGGCAGATGTTGTTCATCTCTTCCGGAGTTCTTCTTTTAGACTGGCGGTCTGGATTCAGCTAAAATAAAACAAACGACTCAAATGAACCACTACAAAAACGGTAACGACTTACTATTAATGGTAAAATATTGGGAAAAATAATTTATGGTAGGTTATGGTAGGTATTACTTACCTGTAATAAATATTTCCCGTCTACAAGTCTTTCTTCTAATTTATCGATTTTGTATCGAAATATGTCCGTATCCTCGTGAATTTCATCCCATTTTGTTGTCAACAAACTCACAAAACTTGTGGGACCATCACCGGTTAAATTTTTCAACTTGTGCATGTTTTCCTTTTCCTCCTTGATTTTATTGGAATTCGCGTGCGATTTTAAAATCTTTTCTCAATGAAATTGCCTTTTAATTATTAAACTATGCATTTTATAAATGCTCAGAAACTGAAAAGAAAATACTGTTTGTTTTGATGATTTTCTAACCTTAAAAAAGCATCATTAGTCAATGTCAAATTGTCAAAACAGTCAACGTCACATTTTAAATCTACCTAAAAAAAGTGTTGCTATTCCATAAAAACAAAACTTACTCTGATTGGAATCATACCACCCATACCACCACAATAATTTTTGTAGGGTACACACGGTTACACATCAAGCTATACATTTCCAGTTTACACTGATCTCTCATTGTAAGGAAATCCTATACAATGCGAGATCAGCTTATACTGGAAATGAATAGCTTGATCTGTAGCCGTGCGTACATGATGTGTTGCCTGGCTGCCTGTGCAGCCTGAGTACAGCTTGTCCACTCTGAAATGACGCGCCCCACTACCGCATTTACCGTAGGTCAAATCGTCATTTGTCATTTCAGAGTAAAAGCTAAATACAACAACACAAGTACAAGTTAAAGGTGGTATGCACATGGTACAAAATTTCAAATTAAAACAGACTATAGTCTGGGTCGCTGTCGTCGGATAAGGTGAAGAGGACAATTCTATATAGAGTAAAACAGAAAGGTGTGGTCAAAGGCTTTGGGGTCAGATCATCGAACTGAACAACTTTCTCCATGGGAGCAATATCGTAATCGAGAAAGAATCGTCCCATACATTTGGGTCGTGTAGGTATTGCAGCTGTATACGAGACTGCTGATAATTTTTCTCGATTATGTTAGTCCCATGGAGAAAAGTTATTCATGGACACCACACCACACCTTTCAGTTACACCCTGTACAAGGTATAACTAAAATGACGCAAAACCTCTTATGGGGTCGTTGTACCTACTCATCAATTATTATGAGACCAACACTGAAATCGCGAAAAAAAACCAGTTGTTCCCTACATTTATGTTCACTTATATAACTCGTCTAAATGTAGGGAGCTACTGTTTTTTTTTGCGATGTCATGTTTGGTCCCATAGTAGGTAAAAGTTGTTCATGACGATGAGTAAGTACAATAAGCACCTAAGATGTTGTGCGTTATTTAAGTTACCTACACCCATGGACCTAATATACAAACTGGACTGAGCTCTCATTCCAAAAACACGAGCAGAGAGAGATGTCATATTGATGCAGTTTATCTCCTTCTAATAGGGTGACCAAACATTTTTATGACAAACAGGAAAATTCGTTTATACAGAGATAATTTGCGTCCGGTTGACCCTAAGTGATTTCAAATTATTGTTTGTATTACAAACATATTGTAATTAAATAATAGTGAAATGATAAAACTATAAATAAAAAAACTATACTTAAAGAAATACACCTTTGTCGGTGTTGAATCGTGTACCTACCCATGTTTTTGAGGCAAGAAGGAAGGACTACAATATTGGTGAGACTCGTCTTGTGGCGAATCATCAAATGTGATCACGTACCTAGGTATACGTAGCTTATGATGAAGTAGGCATTTAGAATCTCGTTCTGGGACCATGGTACTTTCTTGCTCTGTTTTCGTTTACTCTACAGAGCTGGTTTGGGTACCTAAGTATATAATTGAAGTAAAGGGAAATCTAAGGGAAGGGAGGGGTAAGGGATTCTGGAATTACATCCAACCATATTTGTTGAATTTCTTCTTTGGATGGAAAGCTGTAACCAACATGAAAATAATTTTATTTCAATCATGCGATACATAAGTACAAATTGTATGTATTATGCGCCTAATATTAATAGTTTTAATCAGAAATACACTACTTAAAGCTTTTACATGGTTACACTACTTAGACTCAAAATTGTTATTATTTAGTAACAATTTTAAGTCTTTTATCGAGATTTATTTAAATCTTTGTATTCCTTACAAGTTCCTTAGCTGTGAAATTAAATGCCACAACCAGCATAACAGTCACTTTTACATTTCTTGATACACTCACTGTCACTTTCTCAACATTTTCGCTATCTAAATTGAAAAAAATCCGCCATGAAACCATTGATGTCAGATTTCAGTGTTACCAGAGTAATAAAATTATGTGATGGCTACCAAAAATTAATCAAAATTATATTATTTTGATTATTTTACTCATAGAGCTTACTTATAAAATTATTGACTATGATGTACAGATTGTAAACCTATAAATAAAATTATTTAAAACTAATTTAGATGTTACTTGTAGTTGCTGAAATTTTTCTACCATCTTTATCATTTTTATCTGTTGGCAATTGAGCAAAAGGCTCAAACTACTCAACTCTGGCTCTCTCTCTCTCGGCTCGTTTTGCCTCAGCTAAGATATATCCTATCAAAAGTAAACCTAAAGTGCAATCCTTAAGGTTAATTTTTGTATGATACGATTTTTGGAGAGCTCAGTCCTGTTTATAAAGTATACTAGCTGACCCGACAGACGTTGTACCTGTTGAGACCTGTTCCAATTTCAATAACTCAAAATTCCCATAGAAAATCCACTTTCAGTTTTCCCGAATTTTCCAATTTTCCCGGCAACTTTTCAATTTTTCTCTACGTAAAAACCTTCTGACAATAATAAACACAACAAAAAAAGAATTAGCGAAATTGTTCCATCCGTTCACGCGTGATGCGATGACCAAGGGAAACGGGGATTCATTTTTATTTATATAATAATATAGATAGATAGATTAGGTCCATGCCTATACCTTGTATATAGATGCGAAAATAACTCTTCGGGTTCGATTCCCAGGTTGGGAAGTGTTATTGGGTTTTTCTATACTTAAGGAATTTTGAGGAATAAGGATGAGTACAATGACCCCTTAAGAGGTTGTTATTTTAGTTACACCTTGTAGGTACTTACATATAAATTGCATTACACTTCACTTGTAGACCTTTTTTGTGTCATGCAATTTTGTAAGGTGTGTACAAGGTAGGTATGGGAAGCCTTTCATTTTTTCTACCACTGGGTAGAAAAAATGAATGGCCAGGCTAGGTCAGGTGATCAGGTCTTCTTGTATATCACCTGAAGCTCAACAGTATGTCTTGGGTACACACGGCTACACATCAAGCTATAAATTTCCAGTTTACACTGACCTCTCATTGTACAGAAATCCTATACAATGCGAGATCAGCTTATACTGGAAATGTATAGCTTGATCTGTAGCCGTGCGTACAAGATTCAAATCTATAGTTATTTATTTATTTATTTTATTTATTTTCGGAAGGCTTACAGACTAATAACGCTATAATAACAATAATATAAAACTAAATTGCTAATTACAAGCCCCCACAGATAAATAAAATAGAATAGTTATATAGGTATATATAGTTAGGGTCAGATGTCCAACAATGAAACACTAAAAATTCAAAGTCTCATACACCTTTTGTTTTTACAGATAGAAGTCTAATTTTTTACAGGCATATAGGTAATTTAATTGGGTATCAGATGGCATTTATAGTTTTTTAAATTAATGTGTGATTGATCAGCAAAAAATTAAAAACTAAAAAATGGGAAATGTTTCACTGTGTCCACAGTGGTGTACACAATGAAACACCACAAATTCAACAATGAAACATAATAATTAATAGTGTCTGTTTCATATTTTGTGTAATATTTAGGAAGTAGGTGTATGACAAAAATGCTGAGTTCATTCAAAAAGATTTTATTCTAAATCTTAAGTAGCGTAGTATAAATGTAGGACATTGCACTCTTGTGCAGCTCTTTTCTTTCAAGCTCTTTCCTTGTCAGTGCATTAGAATAGCTCAATGCATATTTTCCGTACGCGCCATCCTAAAAAAAACTTCTAGTCACAAAAGTTATTCATTTCCATGGAAAATACATGAATCATGAAAGATAGTACACAACGAAAGTGTTTCATTGTGTCCATTGTGCAACTGTTTCACTGTTGACTACATAAGGTTTATTTTAATAACTTCAAAGAAAAATCCACTAAATTGTAACATTTTAACATAATATGATATATTCCACGTTAATCTACAAAATAGGTTTAATGCTAGGTAATCAAGAAAAATACGAAATTTTCTACCATTATTTAATGAAAAATCTATAAAGATTGCTGAAAATACTTACATTTTTGTCGAAAAAATTAAAAATGCTCTGCAGACAGTCTTCTCCTACGCGGCGCCGCTGCAAACTGGGGTAGGGCGGGGGGTTCTCGAGAGTGTCCTTAAGCGATATAATGCACGATCTGGCAATGCAGCATTTTAGAAATATCGCTATGTTTTACTGTGTACCACTGTTTCATTGTTGGACATCTGACCCTACATAGTTTCGAGTTTCTTTGTTTAGAAATTTTCAGGTCCAAGATTGGGGCGAAATTATACAATAACTGGGTTCTCAGTATTAAATACATGTTTCTTATATTCTCTCTGACTTAACATTATTTGGATTTGATGGATTATCTTCATGATATAGTAATAATATGTCCATTATTTTGTTTGACATTTGTGCTGCATCATAGGAACTCATTTGTGACAGTTTACTGGCTACTAGCTGGCCTATTTGTCCATGTTTCGTGTTTTCTATACCAAATACATCATTTTGAACTCCTCGAAATACATTTAGTATTCCATTTGCTATATTCTGGCATGTGGTATCGATTTTGTTTGATGATTTCTCTGAACTTTCATCACTAAATACATTTTCTTCATCTGATAAGTCATCCTGCAATAATAAATAATTATTTAAACATTTATTTTCTCCACCTCCTGATTACAAAAGTAAAAAGATAATAAAAGTAATTATGGTTTACTAGCTGCGCCCCGCGGTTTCACCCACGTAGACCGGGATAAAAAGTAGCCCATGTCCAGCTATCTACATACCAAACATCCAAATGGGTCCAGACGTTTGAGTGTGACGGAGTAACAAAAACATACAAACACACACTCACAAACCTTCGCCTTTATAATATTAGTGCGATTTGTATGTAATAAACTCAGTTTGCTCAGCGCTGGTACTCTTATTAAGACCTTCATATAAGCTAAATCTGCTTGTCCTAGTAGCGTGTTTATAGCAATAGCACAATGAATTGGGGGTGAGGACTCACAATTATTATCACGAGGCTGTATTTTAAGGTGATTGCGCTGTGCTGTGATAGCCCTGATAGTGATAACCCACGAAATTCAAATTTTATTGTGTTTTTTGCAATTTGTAGGTCATCCGGTAAGTGTCACGTTGTATCTTGATCAAAATATGATTCGCTCCAATAACAAATATGTATTTACATAATTATAACATAAAAGGCTACTCACTTTAAAGTCCTCATTACCATAATCAGTTATGTCTGCTTGGATATTTTTGTTAACTTTGAGTAGGAATTTGCACGCATCCCATAAGTGCCATGTTATCTTACATAACTAGAATGGAAAGAAAATGAGTAAGAATGGTTTTAGAATAAGATAAGGACAAAGACTTCTGTCAGTGGTAAGTTTTGCACATACCTGAAGTACGTACATACCTGAGTAAATGTATTTAACTAAAGAAATAAAAAAAAAAGTACCTACCTCTCCATTGCCCTTGGCTTGACTTGCTTTATGTTTTCTCAAGTAATTGGCAAAAGTAGACCTAATATTCGTCCAGCGATCTTTGACAGCTTGTCCTGTGAACTCATTGCCATATTTTAATGCAAATTCCGCGTAAGTTTTATCTCTGTATTTGACTGAAGTGTATTTTGGATGTTTAGGATTCCAAATATTCGGTCTGCTCTCCATAAATTTCACCAATTTCAGATTCATCTTTCTTGTCCAGAACACTTTCTCCTTTTCGAATTCAGAAATCATTTTATCACTGATTTAACACAATTTTCAAACAGATCTTCTATGAAGTTCTATGTTTGTTTTTTTTTTTTTTTTTTTTTTTTTTTTTCCTTTTTGGCAACTGAGCCGATGTCGACTATTCTGCCAGCGTCAAGTGGTGACGGCTTAGGGTGACGGCGGCGACGCAGTGACTTGAGCCGTCGAACTTTGCACTTCGTGGTAGTTACCTATTTTTATGTTAGCAGCTGAAAGGACGAGACAATTTTTGTTAGTAAACAGATTTTTTTTTTTTTTTTTTTTTTTTCCTACATATACCTAAATCTAACACCACAAGTCTACAGTTATATCTACAAAGTTAATAATACTACACACCAAACTACATTTTGATTTCATTTACTTTTAAAAACTTTGATAGAACTTGGACAAGTTTAGGAGAAAAGTTAGTCAAGAGGGAATGGAAGTTAGTAGGAAGAGGGATTTTAATTTTGGAGAGCTTACGGTACAAGTCAAAGGATTGGGAATATAAAGGACATGAAAAAAAGATATGGTCCAGAGTACCATCGTCAAGACCGCATTCGCACAAGGAATTGTCACGAACATGGATCTTGTTCAGGAATACTGGACTGCAGCAGTGACCAAGTCTCAGTCTACACAAGGATGTAACAGTTCTCTTGGATAATTTGGGGCATTTAAAAAACCAAGGTTTCCGCTGGATGTCGGGTTGAATACCGGCGTAGTACGCCCCCTTAAGTTTCGAACTTACCTGCCACATTGCTGACCACGAGTTGTACAACTTGTTTTTGGTGTCAGTTCGTAAGTCGTAACTTTGTATTATGTAGTGCTTCTGATCCACCGGGTTAGATGAAGCAAATTTAGCAAGTGAGTCGGCGCACTCGTTGCCACATATACCCGAGTGACTAGGAACCCAAGCTATTTCGATGTTTAAACCGTTGTTTGAACAAATGAACAGTAAATTCAGTATATCGAAAATTATTTTACTGTGAATTTTAGATTTAAGTTGGTTTTGAGATAAAGCTTGAATGCTGCTGCGAGAATCTGAGAAAATGACCGAATTTTTAATATTATGGGTTAAAATAAAATTGATGGCTTCTAGGATACCGATGCATTCCCCTGTGAATACCGAGGCCTCTGGTGGACATTGGAATAAGAGAGCAATTTTTGAGTTTTGGAAATATGTTGAAACTCCTGTACATCCTGTTGAGGACAATTTGGATGCATCCGTATAAAACAAATTCCAACCCACCCAGTACTTCTTGATGGCCCGATCGAAGTCACCTTTTACGTCCTGGGATGTTTTGGAGATACCAAGACCCAAAACGATCTTTGGCCTGAACTGGACCACCTCATAAGCGGAAGAAAAGACCGGAAGAGAAGGGTATTGACAAACAGGTGAGGAGAGGTGTTTAAGCTCTCCGTACCTATTCATCAATGGAATATTTTTATTATTCCAGTAGGAAGACATGTTAAGAGAGAGGTAGATTTGGTCCAAAATGGGGTGTAAAGGATGGGACGAAAGGGAGAAAACTTTTGACAAGAAACGATCTGCTAAGTATTGTCTCCGAAGGTTAAGGGGAGGTTCTGCACATTCAACCTGTAGAGCATTAATGGGGGAGGATTTCATGGCACCAATTACGATCCTCAAACATTTGGCCTGGACAGAATCTAGTCTATGCAGAGCTTCCTTATTACATGGCTCAATTAGGTAACTGCAATAATCTAACACGCTTCTGACCAGCGCATTGTATATAAGCTTTAAAGTGTATGGGTGAGCTCCCCACCAGACGCCTGCCAAAGCCTTGAGGACCGAAACCGAGCGCTCACATTTTTTGACTGTGTTATCAATGTGAGCCACTCCCGACAATTTGTAGTCCAGGGTAACCCCAAGAAACCTGGCCTTCTCCTTAATGGGGATGGATTGACCGTCAATACTAATGTCAACCTGCGGGATAAGGCGTCTACGAGTAAAGACAACTGCGGTGCTCTTTGGAGCACTTAAAGATAACCCGTGACCTAGGAGCCATTGGTTTAATGAGGACAAAGAGACATTAATGGATTGAGCGGCATCTTCAATAGAACTGCCACAGACCAATAGTGCAATATCGTCAGCATAAAGAAGTACTTTACAGTTAAAATTTAGGCAAGAAGGAAGATCAGAGGTATAGATATTATATAAAAGGGGACTAAGTACGGATCCCTGAGGTAGACCTCTCCAAACCGACCTCGGTTCAGAGCTTTCCCCGGGGATCCTGAGTTGAACACTACGATCTGCGAAAATACTGCAAATGATTTGACGAATCCTAGCCGGAATTCTCAGCTCTTGCATTTTCTGCCTGAGAACTGGTAGGAGGACAGAATCATAGGCAGCAGAAATGTCTAAGAAAACGGCTACCACAGACTCATTCCTACTAAGGGCCAGCCGGATCTCTGATGTGAGGGTACCCACACTATCAGCTGTACCCATACCTTTCCTAAAGCCGAATTGAGTCGTTGGTAGCAGTTTCCTGTTTTCTACAAACCATTCTAGTCTGTTTTTAATCAAATGTTCTAAGAGTTTAATAAGTATGGACGATAGAGCAATTGGCCTGTAAGAACAATGATCACTAGGATCTTTACCAGGTTTTAATATAGGGATTACGATTTGAACCTTCCAATCAGGAGGAATATAGCCAGAAGTAAAACAATAATTGACTAAGTCCAGATAATATTTATGGGTCTTTTCACCAGCTTGAGTAATGAAGGAGTAAGGGAATCCATCCACTCCAGGAGCAGAATCTTTTACATGGGCGAGAACCGATTTAAGTTCCTCTAAAGTAAATGGCCTATCCAGGGGGTCATCTGAAGTCAGCTGAGAGACCGAAGCGGCACACTCATCCACTCCAGGAACATAAACTGGAGCGAGCTTAGAGAAAAACTGGTTACCCAGTTCCGCAGACAGTATGTACCCGGCGGCCGGCCTCACACTACCTCTGAAAGATTTCAGTTTACGCCACACTGCTGACGCTGGAGTGGATGGACCCAGTGAGTCACAATACTTCCGCCAACCTTCTCTCTTCTTATTTTTGAGTAATTTCTTGGACTTAGCCAAAATATGTTGAAAAGTAATGATGTTATCCAGGTTCATGTCAGAGTTGAAATTCATTTCGGCCTCATTCCTGGCCCTGATCACGGCAGAGCAGTCCCTATCCCACCATGGCGGGGATGGAATTTTGCCCGTTGGTGGTTTTTTTGGAGGGAAGACATCATCTGCTGTAGAGGATATTGTGTTGGAAAATGAGGAAAAGCATTCCTGAGCAGACTCCGGATTAATGGATGGAAGGGAAGAGACACGTAAGTCTACTATTTTTGAGTAGAGGTCCCAATCAGCTGAGTTCAGCTGGTATTTTAACAAAGGAGGGGAATTTTTTTCAGGGATAATTTTAGAAGGGATTTCAACCATGATAGGATAGTGATCACTCCCATAAGTCATATTCAAGCGACTCCAATTAAAAAGGCTGGCTATACTAGATGAACAGAATGTTAAATCAACACAGCTGCTGTTCTGCCCTGGCGCAGACCTACGAGTGGGACTGCCATCATTAATTACACATAAGTTAAGTTCATCCAGTATATCCACTAGCCCTGTACCAAAGTTGTCACAGATTTCAGATCCCCATCTATAATGATGGCCATTAAAATCACCCATAATTAATAATGGACCTTGTACAATACTTAACAAACTTTTTATTGTATTAAGATCTTCAATTTGTGGGTGTGCAATATAAAAACTAAATATATTTATATCCTCAGCCTTAACAGCAACAACATTGATGTTGTCACCAACAAAGGGTAGAGGAATCGGGGAGAATGGTACTTTGTTACTAATGAACAAAGCACATCCCCCATATCCATCTGGTCTGTCTTGGCGAACACCACTGAAACATGAAATTCCGAAATTACTTTCAGAACGAAGCCATGTCTCAGCGATGCTGCAGATCGATGGTTTGAACTTATTAATTAGGAAGAGTAGGTCAGGTTTCCTGGGAGAAACACTCCTCACGTTCCATTGAAGGAATGTCAGTGGGTGGAGCATTGTGGATATAATTAACAATGGATGTCAGTTTGTCGGCAACGTGGTCAGGTAGGGATTGATTCGGGTTAGCTAAAACAGTCAATAGCATGCTGGATATAATATTCAGAATATTCTCCGAGTTGTTAGGTCTGGTTGCACCTTCCCTAGGGTAAGCGCAACCGTTTTGGGAAGGAGAGAAGGAGTAGTTTTGAGTGAGGGCATTATGAGCCTGCTTATCAAAGCTAGGAGAAAGTGGGGCGTGGGATTTTTGTTTAAGGAAGACCGTTTTACGGTAAGATTTTGGGTTTTGGGGAAGTGGACTGGGAGAATGAGATGGACTGGCTACAGGATTAGAATTTTGGGATATTCTCGAGACTTCAGCATATGATCTCGAAACTGGAGGAAAGACCTGGTTTGCCTCCGCATACGAGACCGACTTCTCTGCCATAAGAGCTTTTATGGCCTTCTGCCGGCCCAATTCAGGACAAACCTTATTATTGGCATAATGGTTACCAGAGCAGGAAACACAAAAGGCACAATCAAGGGGTACTTGGCAACCCTCTCCTGGGTGGTCTTGACCACATTTGAAGCACCGAGGTTTCGAGCGACATACTGAACGTGTGTGACCATACCGACAACAGTTAAAACATTGAACAGTTGGGTACATGTATGTCTCTACGGAAAGAGCAGAATAAAAACAAAAAACACGTTTAGGTAAAATTTGGCCGTCAAAGGTTAGAACAACTGTTTGGGTAGGCTTCCATTCGGTTACACCCAGAGAAACCACCTTACGGTTCATTCTCCTAGCTTTAATTATAGGGCCGCATCCAGTGGGAACCTTGATGTTCTCTATGACTTCTTCTTCAGTCCACTCAGTGGGGACGTCTCTAACAAGACCTAAGCGAGTGATGTTAAATTGGGGGATTGAGGCAACAAAATTGTTTTTATCTAAAATGGGACTGATTAAAAAACTGTTAGCATCCTGGTGAGACTTGAATTCTACTGAAACCCGGTTTCTACCTAAGCGTTTGACACTGCCCAGTAGTATGTTGTTGGAATTTTATCTGTGTCAGGAACATACCAAATTTGACGGGGTGCAGAACAGTACCTGAGGTCTGACCATCTTTTAAAGACGCGTGAACTATATATGGGGGGTAATCTCTCACCGTATATATCTGTCTTCCAATTGTGTTTTTGGCTTGCTTAGGAGGGTTGATTAAAGTAGCAAGGGGGGTAGTTGCAAATCTTTTCCTGTTTGTAGAATCGGAGTCTATAATATTATCTGATTGCACATTGCCGTCAGGAAGAGTAACAGTTAGCACCGGAGTGAGATCAAAGATATCAGGAGGGTCAGGGGGTTTTTTGGAATTCATGTTGGATGCCGGGTAAAATTTTTAAAAATAAACGAAATCAATGTTAAAACAAACCTTACACTAAAACACAAACACAATGAATAATCTCGATTGAAGTTAACACTAATAAAAACCACTAAAATCGGAAAATTCGCTACACAAACAAAGCGCGTGTAATGCCTTCACCACTACCAACGAAAGTCCTATGTTTGTTTATTTATTTTCCTTTTTTGACAAATACATCAAAAATTCTCATGTCAATCTCTGTCAAACTGACAAACACCATAATAGTGACCAGACTAAAAAAAAAGTTGCTTGCCTACATTGAAAAAAAATATGTTTCAATTGTTCAACAGATGGCGTATTTGCACATAATGAGTATTGAAATATTTTATTGTATTTTACGAGGGTGGGCAGACACGTTGATTTGGAATACGTACCTAATTCTAATGCAAAAAGTTATTCAAAATCCTCTACATGTTGTAAATCCTACTTATTTTAATAACCGATTTGCATGCCCTGAACAGGCAAAATATGGACTGTGCTTACACCACCAATTTTACATCTGGTAAAACCTGTATTTTGTGCAAATAAATTATTCTTATTCTTATTCTTATTCTTATTCTTACTACGTATCCGTACTACTGGACTAATGGAAAAGTGGAGATTTTTCTAGGAAGATAGTAGGTAGGTAGTATAGCGTATGACTCGAGCAGTGTGACACCTGACGCCGAGAGCAATGATTTTTCTTTTAAGTAGGTAGTAAGGACCTCTTCACTTTTTTTTTTTTTTTTTTTAATTTATTTTTCAAAAACAATTTCTTTACTTAATACATAATACATAACACCTTGTCTAAAAACCTTTAAAGGTTTATGTGACAAGGTGGAGGTACCGAGCACGCTCGCAACATATTACTTAGGTACATAATAACAAAACAATAGGTACTTAGTTACTTACTTTAAAAAAATTGAGATGTGATATAATATTTTTAAGTAATATAATATTTTTTTAAGGTAGACTTACATTTTTTATATGTACTAGAGACAATATTTGACTGCACGTTTTCAGGAATTTTATTTAGAGTATCAGGTAATATATATTCCCACGTTCTCTTGCCATACACATTTACAGTTGTAGGTAGTTTATATGTTGGCAAGTAATCAAGATCACGTAACTGTTTTGGTCTACTGTTTAACGGTAAGGAGCTAATATTATTAAATTTATCCAAGACTAGCTTCAGCCCGCGACTTCGTCCGCGTAAAATGTCTTGTCCCCCCACCCCACCCACTAACCCCCACGCATCGCATCGCAACGACTGCCCAAGCTATTACTTCGTTTGCGCTTAGCATCCTTTCTGACATTTTTTATTTTTGCTCGACTCCTAAGGGCCCTAGCGTGATGTTAAATTGCCTATATCCTTCCGCATCGCCTGCCCACGCTATTACTCCGCGCTCGGCTTCTAGGGGCCCTAGCGTGATGTTAAATAGCCTATATCCTTCCGCATCGCCTGCCCGCGCTATTACTTCGCGCTCGGCTCCTAAGGGCCCCAGCGTGATGTTAAATAGCCTATAGCCCTCCTCAAGAACTTGGTTATAAAATGCAAAAGATTTTTTCAAATCCGACTGTGGTAGTTCCAGAGATAGCGCGTTCAAACAAACTAACAAAAAACAAACTCTTCCGTTGTATTCTACCGACATTATTGAAATAATAAATCTCGCAATTCAGAAAAATTACTTATTTGCACAACGCCATCTATAGTTAAAATTGATAAAATGTCCGCACTAAACATGTTTGCTCAAGAGCGAGCGGTATGAAAAAGTTATTTAGCGTTTTAGTAATTTTATATTATTTCCGAAACTGTACGACCGATTGCCATACTGTAAAGGCCAAATCTTATCTCCATGATGTCCTTGTGATCATAAAATAACTTATTTTGATAAGGATTAATGTTGTTGTTTAAATAATCATCCAAACGTAAGTATGTCTAAAAAATACTTTTTTAAAACAATAAAAGATGTATAAAAGGTAAAATATAAAATAAAAAAGAGTTGGGGAAGACCAAAGAAACGATGCATAGACTGTGTGAAAGTTGATATTATGGCTAGAAAGGGAATGAATACCGAGATGACGACTGATAGAGAAGTGAATAAGGAAGAAAAAGACATGTTGCGCCGACTCCAAATAAATTGGGATAAGGCAGGAGAATGATGATGATACCTGCACATAAACCTTCCAAAAAGAAAAAAAAGAAAAAGAAAGAAAACAAAAAGAAGAGAGTAATAAATTCTCTAAATAATGGTGTAAACTTCATCAAAATCCCTTACGCAGTTTAGAAAAACAACGCGGTCACACAGACAGACACGAAACGTGACTTTTATTTTTTTATAATAGGTCGTTACCTATGAAATTGCCGTTTTGTATGAAAAAATTTTAACGAATTTTTTTCATGTAACTACTTTTATTTGTATTAATCGAAGTAATCACCCATGCAATCAATGCATCTTTGCCAACGCAGTGGCAGTTTATTGATGCCCTTCTTAAAGAAATCAGCTGGTCGGTAGGCAACAAATTCTTCAAAGGCATTTTTACTGCCTCTCGGGTATTGAATTTTTTTCCCGCCAAGAAGTTATCCAAATTCTGGAAAAAGTAGTAGTCTGTAGGCGCAAGGTCTGGTGAGTAGGGCGGATGACGGAGAGCTTCCAACCCCAGTTCTTGCAACTTGGAGACCGTCTGCTGTGCAGTATGAGGTCGCGCGTTGTCGTGCAGGAGCAGCGGAGACGAGCGATTGACCAATGCTGGTTGGAGATGTGCCAGCTTCTCCATCATTGTGTTCAGTTCTTCACAGTACACATCTGCAGTAATGCTCACCCCGTTTGGTAAGAAGCTGTGATGAATCACACCGGCGCTAGACCACCAAACAGGTACCATCACTTTTCTAGGGGTAAGTTTTCGTTTAGGGCATTGTTTAGGTGCTGAACCAGGATCCAACCAACTTGCTGAGCGCTTGCGGTTATCAAACAGAATCCATTTTTCATCGCAGGTAACAATGCGGTTCAAAATTCCTTCATTTGTGTGTCTGTTGAGCAGTGCAAGGCACGTCTCGACGCGTACTTCGCGCTGGCGATCATTGAGTTCGTGGGGCACCCATTTGTCAAGCTTTTTTACCTTGCCAATTTGACGCAAATGGACCAATATTGTTTTGACGCTAACGTCGAAAGCTGCTGCTAATTCAGCCGTAGATTGTGTATCATCAGCTTCCACAATCGCCTTTAATTCGTAATTGTCGACCAAAGTCTTCGGACGACCGCGAGGTTCATTTTTCAGGTCGAAATTTCCAGAACGGAAGCGAGCAAACCAATAACAGGTGCTGCGTTGGTTTGTAGTGTTAGCTCCGTAAACGTCGTTGATGTTGCGTGCCGCTTGTGCCGCGTTGCTGCCACGACGGTACTCATATTCCATAATTACTCGAATTTTTAACGTATCCATGATGACGAAAAAGATTGAAATGCGATGAAAATGTAACACTAATCAATAAACAAATGACTACTTTTGGAAAAAAAAATCCATGTTCTTAAAATAAAATTAATTTGAAATTAGAATTCTTAGCCAAACAAAAATTATTTTGATTTGAAATGGCCAGTACTGCAGAACGGCAATTTCATAGGTAAAGACCTATTATCATTGTAGGGACCTTTCTTGTGAATGGGTCTAATTATGCCAGTCTTTAATTCATCAGGATAGGATGACGTGGAAATACATAGATTTATTAGATGAGTAATGACAGGTGTTATTTCGGAATTAATACACTGTAGGTCACTAACTCGAATGCTATCTATACCCGGACTTTTTTTCTTATTCAAATGACTAATTATTTTAAAAACTAATTTCTCGTTGACTTTTTTAAATCTCATAGACACATTTGACACATTATGGGAGGACGTGTCATGCAGTAGAGGTACCTCACATTTTTTACAGATTTTTTTGATGTTGTCTTCAAAAACTTTTACATTTTTTAGAGTAAATATGTTACACTAGCCTTTGCCCGCGGCTTCGCCCGCGTGGATGTCGGAAAATATGCCACGGGAACGTACTACCGGGAATTCCTTCCTTATTCCTTGTATAAATCATAAAGGGGATCTCTGTGCAAAATTTCAGCTTTCTAGGTCCAAGGGTAAGGCTGGGCGTTGATGAGTCAGTCAATCAGTCAGTGAATCAGTCAGTCAGGACTTCTCTTTTTATTTAAATTTATTACCAACGAAGCCTTAACACTGTTTTCAGTTTTGTATTCACCGCGTGAACACGAAATATAAGGTCAGTCGGGGCAAGTGCGCCGACGGGGTAAGTGCATCTACCATTAAAATATCGAAAACTACAGATATTATACAACTAATGACATCTTACATCCATGCAACAAACTAAAACACAGTTCCACTTCACAATCACAGATGGCTCTGTTCACCATAACTTGATATATCCGCCATTTTAGTTTTAGTGTCGTTTAATTAGTACATAGTTTACAGCCTAAGGGTTAAGGGTTCCGTAGTTGGAATGAATATTTACGCATGCACACTAACTATTAGTATTGTTTTTATCGATCGATAGTATTTTTCGAAAAACTATGAAAAGCAACGTTATTTCTGCGGTTGTAACCGAAAATATACTCATAAACCACGACTTGAATTAATATAAAGTCCCTTATCATTGACTTATACATATATTACTGCGTAAGGACTGGGCGGACGGCATGTTAAAATGACGCCACGAACGTGGTCCTCGAATGATCCTCCCCTAAACCCAAGTGAACTAGTCCGCGATCGGCTATCTTCGGGTGCGGTCGTAAATTTTAAAGGCAAAAAAGCCAAATTATGTCGTGACGGGTTGCGTGAACTACGACAAAAAACATAACAAAAAAAATTATAACATTTCATATCACCTGTAAGTCAAAAATATGTCAATAAATCAACTTCTAACATTATTTAAAACAATTTTCTTTTGTCCTTTCCTGCTACAAGTAAATTGTCTTAGACGACGCGAGGCCACGCCCACAAGACCGTACCGCTGTGCGACATAACTTTGCAGCGGCGTACGTTGTTACCGATGAAATAAAGATTTAATTATATTACAATAAGATTTAATTTTATACAAACTCTCACTCAATGGAACAACCTGTGTTATTAATCATAAATTACATTAATTAAAGGTCAATAATTGAAAGATATACAATGTCAGAAAACAGTACGAATCCAAAATGGAAAATATGTCAAGAATAACAAAAAGGCCAATGAAAATTTTATTATTTATACAAACAAACTGCAATAAATATAATTTTTGAAAAATAAAAGTTTTCATAATTTCTTTATATCTCGAAAAATACCACGCCGCTCTTACAAGGTTACGTCTACGAGCAGCCTGCGCCGATCAACATCGTAGTTAAGAGTAGTTCTAATAGATGGCGTTAGTGTTTCTGTGTGGCGAACGCGTCATTCAGGCAAATGTACGGACGACCGTATCTTTACTTTTTATATCAATGTCCCTTATAAACATCATAATCTTTTTTAACCGACTTCTGAAAAAAGGAGGAGGTTATCAATTCGGATGTTTCTATTTTTAGGGTTCCGTACCAAAATGGTAAAAAAGGAACCCTTATGGTGTGACTCAGTCTGTCTGTCTGTCTGTCTGTCACAGCTGAATATCTCAAGAACTACTAGTGCTATCAACTTGAAATTTGGAACAGTTTTAGATGACGTTTACCCAACTATTTTTCAAATAAGAAAGAATTAAAAATATATGTATTTTTTTTGCAACATGGGGTGAAAGGGGGTCTTAAAAATTCAAAGTGGAGCTACTAGGTCATGTCTATCATATGAAAGAGCGCTGTTTGCACATTCTCAAACATATTTTTATTTTTTTTTAGGCCGCACAGTGTTCGACTTTTGATGAAAAATGTAAAAAAAATACCGTTCCCCCCACTTATCTCCGAAGTTTGCAAAGAGTAAAATCTGAAAATATTCTATGTGATAAAAGTTTATGTAAAGATTACAGGAAAAATAAAACGATGTCTTTAAATAGCACACTTTTTCAGAAATCGGAACGGAACCCTCGGTGCGCGAGTCCGACTCCGACTCGCTCTTGCCCGGTTTTTTTTTATATGTGTTCGGGCATAACTTCGTCATAATATGACGAAGTTATGCTAAGTTTTATTACCAAAAAAGAATTTTGCAAATCCGTCTATATATTATATAGACGGATTTGCAAAATTCTTTTTTGGTAAAAAGGTATACTCTCGAGGTGGTTCCATCGTCACCAAGTCAGAATCTGATGAGGGGATCCCTTGGAAATCGAGGGAAACACTCAAATTTTGTAGGCACACCTATAGCGATTTGGGTATTTTTTATAGTAACCGTGCAACTAGCTGCTCCCGGAAAGCACCATTTGGTGAAGTGGAACTGATGATGAAGACCACAGATGGCCATCGGAACTACTCAATTATACGAGTACCTAAGTATTTCACGGGTTGCGATTGCGATTCGATTACTTTAATATTGTTGCTAAGCAATTTATGCTCGCCAAAATGCATACCTAATGGTGATGATGATTTCACCATGGAGCTCCAGTTCTCCTACCTAGAACTCCTCAACAATTAACGTACCTGCATCGGGAAATGCAATATGTAAAAGGTGATAAGCAGTTAACTTAGATAAATTACAAACTGACTCACTAAAAAGTGAAAAATAAAAACTTTTTTACAAAAGAAAAAACAACTGACTTCCAAAAACAAACACTACAAAGTGAAAAATAACTTTAATTTTGGAAGTCGGTGCCAAAAAACTAAAATACAGATCCAAAGGCACCGCCTTCCAAAATTAAAGTTATTTTTCACTTTGTAGTGTTTGTTTTTGGAAGTCGGTCGTGTTTTTTTTTTTTGTAAAAAAGTTTTTAATTAGCTATGGTATTAAACACGCATGTGACGCTCGATCCTCTCTGCCTACCCCGCAAAGGAAACAGTAGAATTACCTAAGCATAGCATTTATATAGTTTTCCTCATAGAAATGTTTATTTTTATATTTGACAATAACATTAGGTACAAATCGATTAGATAAGCGATTTTTTTCTTTTTGGCAAGTTGGCAACTGAGCCGATGTCGACTATTCTGCCAGTATCAATAATTATAATTAAGTACCTTTTTTTTTTACCTACCCATCAAAAAGGAGAGTAAATCGCGAAAAAAAAAATCTGCTGTACCTACATTTTGACGAGTTATGCGAACATAATAAATGTGGGGAACATAAGCAGTTTTTTTTCGCGATTTTGGGTTTGGGCTAATATGAGTATGAGTAGGCACAACACAATTACAAAGATACAAAGGTATAGGTGGTGGTACGTGTACCTATAGTATAACAATACTAAATTACAGCTTTTTAGTAGGTACCAAGGGTATGAGTTAATCCGCGGACAGACAGACGCACTTGGCGAAATTAGAAGGGTATCTATTCTCTGTTTTACTACGGAACCCTAAAAAATCACACACATTATTATTGTGTTGCACAGCGGTCCCAGATAATAATTTTGGTCCAATCAAACCCACGAAGCCAGGATAATGATGGTAGTCATCATAATTTTCCAGTAAGTATGGTAAATGAAATTTGTCGATCGGAAATTAATTTGGTGATGTCTATCTACTTACATGGCTGAGTGATTGGCTTCTACGCCAATAGTTGTAGGTTCAATTCCCGCTTGGAAAAAATAATGGTGGGTTGTAATAATTTATATGTTTCTGCGAGTTGAAATGAGGAAGTAAGTATCTACGTCTGCATTATAAACTCAAAATACTTACCTACAGGAAAAATAGAGCAATGTTGAAAAATCACTTCGACAGAAAGAGAACGGCCGTTAATTGTCGTCTTTGACTGCAATGTCAGAAACAACGTCCTCGACTCCCGCGCAACGGTACACCCTGGGATCTCGATCGCAGAGCGCGCGCAGTCGTCGTTGCGGCCTTAACCGCCATGGGTCGTTCTCTCCGTACGTTCGCCGTGTACACACAGCCGTTCATAGTGAAAAATGCCCGATACGCAACTACAGGGTGTCCGTTCTCAAAACGGGACCGGTCCCAAATTGCCCCCACCGCGGAATTGACTGAAGAAATTTTCTCAAATGCTAAACCCTACTCCGAAGTCCCTGGACCTAAACCAATTCCGATATTGGGGAATACGTGGCGGATGGTGCCAATTATCGGGCAGTACGACATTTCTGAATTCGCGAAAGTGACTAAACAATTTTTGGACAAGTACGGGAGGATCGTTCGCTTGGGAGGATTGATCGGAAGGCCGGATCTGTTGTTCGTTTATGATGCGGATGAAATAGAGCGAATATACAGACGGGAAGGGCCGACTCCGTTCCGGCCCTCGATGCCCTGCCTCGTCAAGTATAAGTCGGAAGTGAGGAAGGATTTCTTCGGGGAACTGCCTGGAGTTGTTGGAGTGTAAGTGGAGACAATTTATTTACTGTTGAAAGCTTCGTGGTTTAAATTGTTATGATAATTTCTGCTTTGAGATCTTGACCTCCTTTTTAATTCGGCTTCTATAGTATCTGTGATTCGAATAACTTTTATTTTCGTTTTGGTTAGAAACCGGTTCTTGCGTGTGGTTTTTGGTTTGGGTCGTAGGTTTGGGTTCATATAAATCTAGCTAATAGGTAATATAATTCATGATGTTGGGTTTAGTCAAAACTATTTTTGCACAAACAGAAGTGCGCCAAAATCGGCAAAACTCTTAAGAATCTCGATTAAAGAAACAAGAGTCGGAGTTCCGTTAACGAACGGAATGTCAGGAACTTTCACTTCGCAAAAACGAAGCGACATAAAAATAATCATTAACGAGACGCATATAACCTCATTACTCTATGGACATCATTTAACACAGTATTTTTTTAAATAGTCAATCAATTATGCATTAATTTTATACTATGAAGCAATAAATAAGTTACGAAATTCTTTGACAAGGTTGTAATATACCCGTATTCTAAAGTCAAGGTATACCTACCTACATTCGTTTTGCAACTATATAATCATCTGCTACGTCTGTTTCCATTCTTTTGTAATATTTTACTATTCAAAGTACTGATTATTTTGTGACACAATTTCGTGTGTGGGTTATAAGTTCACGCCTTTGTGAGTCAGTTACAATGACAAGATGAAATCTTTGGGGAAACAACTTAAAATTGCCGACAAAGTAAAGCTCTCAGATATTATTTTTAGATTATAAAATACGGCTTGTATCAGAAAGGAGCTCATGGCTAAAGTAATGACTGCCGCACGGGCCGATCCATCAGGTTAAGCTACGCTTGCCGGGGTTGGTCCGTGGATGCGTGACCATCTTTACATATCGAGACTCCTCCGTGCCTCGGAAAGTGCGTTAAGCCGTTGGTCTCGGCTGTCATTCGTGGGTCTTTGACAGTCGTTACGGGTCGTCAGAAGCCCGAAAGTCTGACAACCAGTCTTACCAGGGGTATTGTGTTACCCAATAACTCTGTCGTGGAGGATAGAGGTAGTCGCTTTATGTAAAATACTGGTAACAGTTTACTTTGCATATTTGTTTACGCCATCAGTACTAAACCTCTTCCATTCATCTTGAATACTCATTACTCTAATGAAATGAAAATAACCAGCATCTGAAGAAGCAATCAGTATTTGAGTATGCACATTAAGTAGGTACCTGTATACATAGGTACTGAGGTTCATCTTGCATAACTAAAACGTTTATGATCAGCAATAATTGCGATCCTTGTACTCGTTTAGGCAAAGATTTAAATAATAAACTCACGAGAGCACTGTGTAAACGGTTATTCTTAACTAGCTTTTGCCCGCGTGGATTTCAGAATATATCCCACGGGAACATCCTACCGGGAAATCCTTATTTCTTGTCTACATTATAAAGCGAACCTCTGTGCGAAATTTCAGCTTTCTAGGTTCAGGGTTTGGGCTGGGCGTTGATGACAGGACTTCTCTTTTTATTTATACAGGGTGACATTGAACACATGCGACAAAATTTAAGGGGGTGTTCTACGCATCAATATGAACAACTTTTACTATGGGACCAAACCTGAAATCGCGAAAAAAAAATCAGCTGTTCAGTACATTTCGACGAGTTCGATGTAGATAAATGTACTGAACAGCTGATTTTTTTTTCGCGATTTCAGGTTTGTTCCCATAGTAAAAGTTGTTCATATTGATGCGTAGAACACCCCCTTAAATTTTGTCGCATGTGTTCAATGTCACCCTGTATAGATAGGTAGATAGATAGATTGGGGTAGGTAAACCAATCTAATTTTAAAAATCATTCAAGTATTAAAATATTAGCATCATCTGTTAATCATCCAGTTCAGTTTGGTCCGTTCCAAATGTTTTAAGAGGAGCTCTAATCCTGCCGACAAACTGTCTTACAGTTCGGGTTTGTATAATTTGTTATAAGTGTTTGGTCCAAATAAATGTTTTTTTTTATCCGCCTGAATATTATTTATATAAGCGGTATTATTTGAGTTAGGTCTGAGTAGCATTCCTATCTAATAACAGCCATGGTCGGTTCGTGGATGGATGACTGTCAATTACATATCGAGAGGAGCTAGAGACCTCTGAGTGCCTCGGAAAGCACGTTAAGGTGTTGGTTCCGGCTGTCATTAGTAGATCTTTGACAGTCGTTACACCAGCAAGAAGCCCAAAAGTCAGAATCAGTCTTACTAAGGGGTATCGTGTTACCCAGTAACTGGCTTGTGGATGTCATTAAGGGCAGTCTCTCCATGTTAAATACTGGTACTCAACTGCTTCTAGTTATAATGGAAGCGGACCCCAACATAGTTGAGAAAAGGAGAAATTTCTTTCGGATACATTTATCAACCGCGCACCGAGATTCAACCCATTTCTAAATTAAATAGTAGGTACTTGAGTAATCGTAACCATTTCTTGCGCATACGACCGGTCTTTTTGTCATTATGGTGCAATTTGTAATTAGCAAATACTTAAACTACATAATTACGTAACCTTGGTGTAAGCAGCTTTGTGATAAACTCTACACACCCGTTCTCGTGATAGTTGGTAAACCAATGGGATACAGTCTTGTGTTATAATAACCAATATTAAAATCACCTTCTACTAAAAAAAATTGAACTCTGACAGACAACGTACAGCCTAAACCGCTGGGTCAAGAAGAATACAATTTTGCACAAGAGTACTTACATTATTATACCTTACTAGCTGCGCCCCGCAGATTCACCCGCGTAAACCGCGATAAAAAGTAGCCTATGTGTTAATCCAGGTTATAAGCTATCTAAATACTAAATTTCATCATAATCGGTCCAGCCGTTTGAGCGTGAAGAAGTAACAAACTTACAAACACACCCTCACACACATGCTCACTCACTCACAAACTTTCGCCTTTATAATATTAGTGTGATTACCTCGGAAAGCACGTTAAGTCGCGTTGGTCCCGGCTGTCATTCTTGGTTCTTTGACAGTCGTTAAGGGTCGTCAGTCCAAGGGGTATCGCGTTACCCAGTAACTGGGATATGGAGGTCATATAGGCAGTCGCGCTCCATATAAAATACTGGTATTCAGCTGCATCTGGTTAGACTAGAAATCGACCCCAACATAGTTGGGAAAAGGCTAGGCAGATTGATGAGTGACAGATGAATGAGGAAAATGTCGTCAGGAAAGTTTTAGGTAAGAATATTGATGGATATACGAGTTGGGGAAGACCAAAGAAACGATGCATGGACTGTGTGAAAGTTGATATTATGGCTAGAAAGGGAATGAATACCGAGATGACGACTGATAGAGAAGTGAATAAGGAAGAAAAAGACATGTTGCGCCGACTCCAAATAAATTGGGATAAGGCAGGAGAATGATGATGATACCTGCACATAAACCTTCCAAAAAGAAAAAAAAGAAAAAGAAAGAAAACAAAAAGAAGAGAGTAATAAATTCTCTAAATAATGGTGTAAACTTCATCAAAATCCCTTACGCAGTTTAGAAAAACAACGCGGTCACACAGACAGACACGAAACGTGACTTTTATTTTTTTATAATAGGTCGTTACCTATGAAATTGCCGTTTTGTATGAAAAAATTTTAACGAATTTTTTTCATGTACTTTTATTTGTATTAATCGAAGTAATCACCCATGCAATCAATGCATCTTTGCCAACGCAGTGGCAGTTTATTGATGCCCTTCTTAAAGAAATCAGCTGGTCGGTAGGCAACAAATTCTTCAAAGGCATTTTTACTGCCTCTCGGGTATTGAATTTTTTTCCCGCCAAGAAGTTATCCAAATTCTGGAAAAAGTAGTAGTCTGTAGGCGCAAGGTCTGGTGAGTAGGGCGGATGACGGAGAGCTTCCAACCCCAGTTCTTGCAACTTGGAGACCGTCTGCTGTGCAGTATGAGGTCGCGCGTTGTCGTGCAGGAGCAGCGGAGACGAGCGATTGACCAATGCTGGTTGGAGATGTGCCAGCTTCTCCATCATTGTGTTCAGTTCTTCACAGTACACATCTGCAGTAATGCTCACCCCGTTTGGTAAGAAGCTGTGATGAATCACACCGGCGCTAGACCACCAAACAGGTACCATCACTTTTCTAGGGGTAAGTTTTCGTTTAGGGCATTGTTTAGGTGCTGAACCAGGATCCAACCAACTTGCTGAGCGCTTGCGGTTATCAAACAGAATCCATTTTTCATCGCAGGTAACAATGCGGTTCAAAATTCCTTCATTTGTGTGTCTGTTGAGCAGTGCAAGGCACGTCTCGACGCGTACTTCGCGCTGGCGATCATTGAGTTCGTGGGGCACCCATTTGTCAAGCTTTTTTACCTTGCCAATTTGACGCAAATGGACCAATATTGTTTTGACGCTAACGTCGAAAGCTGCTGCTAATTCAGCCGTAGATTGTGTATCATCAGCTTCCACAATCGCCTTTAATTCGTAATTGTCGACCAAAGTCTTCGGACGACCGCGAGGTTCATTTTTCAGGTCGAAATTTCCAGAACGGAAGCGAGCAAACCAATAACAGGTGCTGCGTTGGTTTGTAGTGTTAGCTCCGTAAACGTCGTTGATGTTGCGTGCCGCTTGTGCCGCGTTGCTGCCACGACGGTAGTCATATTCCATAATTACTCGAATTTTTAACGTATCCATGATGACGAAAAAGATTGAAATGCGATGAAAATGTAACACTAATCAATAAACAAATGACTACTTTTGGAAAAAAAAATCCATGTTTTTAAAATAAAATTAATTTGAAATTAGAATTCTTAGCCAAACAAAAATTATTTTGACTTGAAATGGCCAGTACTGCAGAACGGCAATTTCATAGGTAAAGACCTAATATTTCAAGTATAAGTCTATCTTCCAGTAAGAATATACCATTCGATTTATAAAAACGGGAACTTAACTAAACAGATACTCACAATTCTTAGAAAGGTGTGAATAAGATAATTATAAATCATTAGTTCTTTGTTCGCCAGCCAAGTATCCTAGACCCACAAAGTATTGCACAAGATCATAAGCCCTACGTTCGATTTGTTTAGCATGCGTACGCGCCGAATGCGTGACGCCCTTACCTAAGTATGCTCTTGCTAAGTGCGAATGTGATTTAGATGTTAGTCGATATCCTTGGATGGCTATAAATGTAATAAGTTATAGGCAGTGGAAATACCTGAGTAACTAAATATATTTTATTAAACATTCGAGCCTATTTTCAAGGTTTATAAAAGCAGTTTGGTATCAATTTTATCAAGAGACCTCTAACTTGTTAGGAACGTACTCAAACCTAAGTGCTAACCTAAAGCAGTATTCAACACCTTAGAATATCTCACCGTGTTTGCAGCTAGTGTTTACAAAAACTTTTATCAGGCAATGGGAATTTCTGAAATTTTCCAGTCATTCTTTTTCATTCAAATAAAGTTGTGCAGTCATTTCATGAAGCTCAGTTAAGGCTTGCAATCATTTGGTTATCGATTTTGAAGTGGTTTACAATACCAATTTCCCAACTATGTTGGCGTTGGCTTCCAGTCTAACTGGATGCAGCTGAATACCAATATTTTACGGCGACTGCCTATCTGACCTCCACAATCCAGTTACTCGATAACACGATACCCCTTGGTAAGAATGTTGTCAGACTTTCGAGCTTCTGACGACCAGTAACGACTGAATGACAGCCGGGACCAATGGCTTAGCGTGCTTTCCAAGGCACGGGTTACGATACCAATATAAAACCACTTACATCGATCACCAGAGTGTGTATCTGTATTCTCACTATTTTGTCGTCATCTTACAGACGGCAATACCTATAACATTATCATGCATTATCATCAATGAGTTTTCAGTATTTTCCACTAAGTAGGTACTCTACCATTGTTATTTGTCAGGATTTTCGTTCGTTTTAAATAATTTACGTTTTGTTTTAATAACTACCGGCATACGATTGATTACAATTTTATTGTAAATGCGAATACAAAAGTTTAGTACTTGTGTAATAATATTGTTTCTAACATAAAATTACAAATAATAAACTATTGTATTTGTATCGTAGCAAGTGGCGTTCTATAGTTTCTGCCTACACCTGCCTATGGGAAGAAGGTGTGAGTTTATGTATGTAGGTATGTTCACGACATTGCGCGGCGGCGGCAGCGGCAGCGGTTTTCCTAATGCATTGCGTGTGATCCCAACTAGCCACAGTGCGTTGGGCGTCTCGATCGCACAATAAACAGATAAAACGCTTGCCGCGCCGCAATTCGCGCAATGTCGTGGCCGGGCCGTAAGTGTTGAACTCGTTGGAATATTCCAGGTTATAAGCTATCTGTGTGCCAAATTTCATCACAATCCATTTAAGTAGTAGTTTTTGCGTGAGAGAGTAACAAACATCCATCCATTCATCCTCAATAACTTTCGCGTTTATAATGTTAGTAGGAAAAGGAAATAGTAAGAAAGTAGTATGTACTCCTATAAAACTTTCTTAGTTTTTTACCATATTTTATACGCATAAACTTCTAAATAATCGTACTATGAGTGGCGACTGTGGCGAGACTTAAATGCACCGATACCTACCTTTATTATACCTACAGTCAGTCAGTCAGCCAGTCAGAGCCTCGTTATGAACCTGCATACTGGCAAATCCTTTAACCACGGCACATTGTGTCGTCTCATGGCATGTGCAGTTGTGCATATTTAGCTCGTGTCCAAACGAGACACGAAGAAGAATAAAGCGAATTTTATTCAGCAGTCTTCCGTTCCATCCGGGATACACCAACCAAAGTCGATATTTTCTGTCTCTATTTTCTTTAAATTATTAAACCTTTCAATGTCACCTAAATTACCTACTATTTCTACAAATAAACAATAGGTACAATACATCTACTTCACACCTAAGTTGATGCTATAACTGTTCACAATGGTAGTTTAGCACAATCATGCGTGTGAGTTCAGATATTAGCACATTTGTCATGGAGGTCAGATCATGAGATAACAGTTGTCATTGAATATTATGCATTGTCATTCTGAGTTTGAAGATTGTATGCTATTGATGAAGTTGCAAATGACCCTGAAGTATCCCTTGAGGTGTGCTAGTAGAGGAGTAAAGTACACCGTTTTTTTCGACAGTCATGTTTAAGTCCCACGTAAGAGGGGGGGGGGGAGCTTACTGCCATGAACCAGGCACAAATTTATTAATCCGGGCTGGTACTGCGAAAATCCTAAAGGCGAACCCAATAACACCTAGCCCGACTTGAGAATCGAATCAAGAATCATTTCTTTACAGGACACATAGGACCCCAGGAAGATGCTAAACTGTATTATAATTAATAAACATGTCTACATAGATAGACAGTCAAAGATGTGAACTCGTCGAAAAAAATAGGGTCTAACAGTTCGCCGCAATTTGCACGCACAATGCAAGCACAATGACTGGCACGAGTGTAAGACGTCACCTGTCACGCACACCAGTGTAACAAAGCCGGGCTGGAAGCGTTCAACTTCTGCCCTGCTATAAGAGCTCAAAGTAAGCCCCCTGTTTGTTTTAGTTCTTGTGCAGCGCGACACTCTATCTAGACATAATATGAAATACTTGCGGACCCGACAGACTGATGTTGTCCTGTCTGAACGACCCTAAAACTCGACTGAAGCGCCACCTACCGGGTCTAATTGTGTTTTCAAACCATCCAGGAACACATTGAAATAAACACACAAAATTTCTTCTAAATCGGTCAGCTGTTTATGAGGAGTTAGGCGAAAAACACATGTACAGAAGAATTATGTATATGAAAAATATAATCAAATGTCAAGACATCAAGTTGCACAAACCGGTTGGGGTTCGAAAGCTGTTCTACCGTAGGTTAAGCTAGGTTTTTTATAGGAGCTGCTTTACCGGTCCGGTACGGTTCCCTCGCATAGTACCCATACTCCCCTTGAATGAATCGTATACCGTTGAGTTTTTTGTGATGTGTTGTCCTGCGGCAGGTGAAAGTTCGAACATAGATAATTAGATACCTACATCCCGTTATGTGATAGATTTTTATTGAAATCTACATCATTACGTACCCACGTCAGATTACTAGATAAAGGACAATGGTACCTAACTTTTTAAAAATATAATACCATTCCATGCATCTACCAATTGCCATTGGAGGTGATGGTAGACTGTCGTTTTGTGTCAAGCCAGGTATTTGCCTTAACACTTGTGTTTGTGAATGGACATATAACTACTTGCTAATAAGTGGACGAGTTAACTAAGTAGAATAGACACGTAATAGGCCCGTAGATGCTAAGTAGAATTCCAAATAACACAAAGCGACGTTTCATTCATTTGGAGTTAGAGCGTCTTTGCCTTTACAATAAATTCGGCTTGAAATGGCCAGCAGATTAAAAATTCAAGCAATTGTTTGTCGGCTTAAGTACTACATTTTCTGTTCAAACTCAAACTCATTATTTGTCACAGGTGGCAAGTCAGTTCTTATAACTATTACAAGAGTCAGTAAAGAGTTTTCTTCTTCTTCAATATGTAGTTAGTTTTTAATGTTCCTAAAATTGTATGCTGTTCCGAGTTGTGTTGCTGTTTAAGTTACTGCGTTGAAATCGGCATTAGTCCTGTGGTTCCAGGATAAGGAATATATGACCCATTGGCTCTCCAGTGCTCTCTTTCTGTCATCTACACGTCAAATAGCGTTCCATATTCAAAATTTACCAGCAAGCATTACCTGTGTCACCATTTTTTTTTTCGTTTTGGTTTTTCTATTCACCAGCCAGACACACAAGATCATAACACGTCATCATGATTGTTGAACTCGCACACAGTGATACTTGGCCCACTTGGGAAGCAGGGCGAGGCGAAAGCCGCATACGCAGCGTGACGTGACGAGCACCGTAATGACACATGCCCAAAACGGACGGTGAAAATTATCTCTGGACATTTGATTGTTGATGAAAGAATTGAATGACCCCTTGAAATAGTAAACAAATGAATGAATGATGGTTGTAGAAAAACAAAATAATGAGAGCTGTGATGGTTCTAAAAAAAAACTAAAATTATATTATATAATAGCGTTGGTTACTGACGAAGAATTAAGGGAAGCGTAGGATTAATATTCTGTAATGGGTGTAGGTATACGAGCTGATTTAATCATGATTCATCATTATTATCATTAATGGTGTCATAATCTTGAAACAAAGTAGACAGTGTAATGCATCGATTAACTACATGCTAACCTAACATACTGAGGAACATTATTTTAAGACTCAACTATACTACATTTACAATAAGAATGTGAGGTATTTCACCTAGGGCAATGATTTGAACGGCACTTCCTGGAACGGCACCTAAGAACTTCTATTAGGGGCACTGAAACAAAATTTAGTAAAGTGCCGTTCGGTGGAACAGTTTTTAGTTAAAATAAATAAGTTGGACGATGCCAGTTGCGGCAGTTTTTTTAAAGGTTTTTATACAAAGCTTCACCTGGAAGAAACAACAGATTTTTAGCCTCGGCCTTGTAAAACACCGCCTTCCGTACTTTTGAGTGAACTTTTAGTACTTATTTCGAAAATCTGAATAGTATCTACTGAATATGAAGGACATATTTCAGTCGCCAGAAAGTTGTGTGTACTAGGAAGTACTTAGACCAGTTATTAGGGTTCCGTACCAAAATGGTAAAAAAGGAACCCTTATGGTGTGACTCAGTCTGTCGGTCTGTCTGTCTGTCTGTCTGTCATAGCTGGATGTCTCAAGAACTACTAATGCTATCAACTTGAAATTTAGAATAGTTTTAGATGACGTTTATCCAACTATTTTGCAAGTAAGAAAGAAATAAAAATAATTATATTTTTTTTGCAACTGGCACTGAAAGGGGGTCTTAAAAATTTCAAGTGGGGCTACTAGGGCATGTGGGGTATCATATGAAAGAGCGCTGTTTGCACATTCTCAAACTATTTTTTATTTTTTTTTAGGTCGCATAGTTTTCGACTTTTGATGTAAAATGACGGTTCCCCCCCCTTATCTCCGAAGTTTGCAAAGCGAAAAATCTGAAATTATTCAATGTGATAGAAGTTTATGTAAAGATTACAGGAAAAATAAAATGATGTCTCTAAGTAGCATACTTTTTTAGAAATCGGAACGGAACCCTCGGTGCGCGAGTCCGACTCGCTCTTGACCGGTTTTTTTTAATGTAGAACACAATAAAATATAATTTATTATTTTTACATGGTAGTTTAAAAATAAAATAGTCAAAATAAAAAACTATCTGTGTATTGATCCTTTTGTTTTAAACGTGTAGGTACTTATTGTGTGCTAGTACAGCCAAGAAGAAGATTTATCTTACTAAACACTACCGTTCAAAACAGCAGTTTAAAAGTTTTATGGAATCGAAAACAACTAGGTTGGTTTATGATCATTTCTTCTGTCCACCATATAATGGACAGAAGAAATGATCATATACCAACCTAGTTGTTTTCGATTCCATAGTATTTTTGGAAAGAAGTTCCTTATCGCCAGATATACAGACCTGCACAACATTTTGACCCTTACACTTCTTTCGATTTAGCTTTCATTTGCCAAGTGAGCAAAAGCGAAAAGAACTTCGCTCCATCCGGGTGTCCTACGACAGTGCGTCGATTCTGTAAAATTCAAACAACAACTCGCACCTCACATCGCTATTCACTTCACTTCTTCTCACTTGTTTTTAACCGACTGCAAAAAAAGGAGGAGGTTCTCAATTCGGTTGTAAGTTATTTAATACGTATTTTTCCCATTTAGTCTATGTGGATGATGCTCTAATTTATTTTGCAGAGTTGTATTCAGATTTGTGTGGGGTAGGTTAAGTTAGGTTAGTGAAAAATAACTTTAATTTCGGAAGTCGGTTGCAAAAAAAAACGAAAGTAAATAAAAAACCAAAGACACCGACTTCCGAAATTAAAGTTATTTTTCACTTTGTAGTTTTCTTTTGGGAGTCGGTTGTTTTTTTTTTATTTGACACTTTGAATTTAGAACACCAATCAAGAAACTCACAGCGGATTCAGATTCAAAGTTTAGAATGAGGTCTTACAGAATCACACGGCAGCCCTCGTTGTGTTTTCTGTAGTTAGCCGAAGCAGATAACAAGCAAAGCATAAAACTAATTACATATCTCGCAATAGATAATGTTTTATCTACACTTAATGCAACGACTGACAAAATAATTATACATTTCGACACACTACGGCCTTCTATGGTCTGATCGTCATCAAAGGTAGATCCAAAGCTAATCTCAAATTATTTGCAGATGCACGATCATGCTTGGGTAACTGTAATCATTTTATACAAGATAGCGTGTTTCAGTGAACATACCTCTTAATTAATGACCAGTTTAATCATAAATTATTGTCTTAAAACCTTAAAACACAATACTTCGACTTGCAGTTCTGTTTCTGTCAATCAATTTGACAAGTTTTGAGTTTATTTATAGCAATAATAGAGTTCATGAAATATAATTATAATTTAATGTGTTAGTAGCTACCTATGTAGTTATTGTTCTGTAATGGATACTTACGAGCTGATAATAGATGACTTAATGATGTGTCTCATCAAATCATATAATGTCATCATCTTGCAGAATTGTAGTATTATTCTAGTGCATCGGTAATACGGATTTAGTACACATTCAAAACTATTAAAACAACACGGTTTATTTTAAGGTGACTTCTCATTTATTTTCTACCAGCGAGCCACCGTTGCTTCACATGGGTGCATATGGCGAGATGTGAAAATATTGAGGTTTCTATAGTATTTTCTCTAAATAGATCACCACCTTCCCAAAATCCATTGTGTAGTTTAGAAGAAGTAAGCGGACACACATACAGTTATAAAAAGGGACTTTGAGGAAACATGCAAGGTATACCCAGTTCAGAATATAATATAAGTAAGTTCCAGCTAAAAACAAAAGCGTTTTTATCCTGAACTGAAAATAAAACACCTTGCAATTTTAGCCTCTCAAAAGTTGGAAAGGCTTGCGAAGGCCATAGTTGCTTTCTGTTTTCAAACTGGTTGTGACCTCAGAAGTTGAACAAAACAGTAAACAGTCAGGAAATCCCTAAGGTAAAGGACAAGATTAAGTATGCAGTACATACATATAGCTATTAAGAGAACAACGTGTACTAACAGTGGCGGTTACACACAAGTTATGCATATTGATTGTACTAACATCATCGTTCAGTGCAGTGCTTGTGGTTATGACATGGATGCTATATAAAAAGACCGACACATCGACTATTGATCCCAAGGCTCCATCATTTCCTAAGTCATCATTCTAATAAATAGGATCCAACCAAGTATAGATGTTTTAGTAAATCTTTAGAATCTTACAAAGCAAAACTAAAGCAAAGCACAGGCAAAACTTTTCGTTAAAAAAAATCCTTCCTTCCGTGGGATGATAATTTGAGAAGTATGAAAGAAGAAGACGAGAAGACATGTTACGCCAACCCCAAATACATTGGGATAAGGGCAGGAGAATGATAATGATGGGATGATAATTTGGAAAATGGAGATATTGCGTACATTCGGCTATATAACCAGGCTGATTGAGTACTTGTACGTCGATTCTGTAAAATTCAAACTACAACTCGCATCTCACATCGCTATTCACATCACTTCTTCTCACTTGTTTTTTATTTGACACTTTGAATTTAGAACGCCAATCAAGAAACTCACAGCTGATTCAGCTGGTCGATTCTGTAAAAATCTCACAGTGAAAACTTAGGTGAAGTGAGTTTGTTTTTGCTAGGAATTGACACTATTGACTTTGACAGCTCACTCCACGCTCACTTCGCCTAAGTTTTCACGGTCAGATGGTTACAGAATCGCACTGCAGATTCGAAGTTTAGAATGAGGTCTTATAGAAACGGCTGTGTCTCTTACTTATCTCGAAATCGTAAAGTTTATTCAAAGACAAAGTACAGTTTATTCTTAGGTTTCATCTCCAGTCGTGTCTGACTGAGTATAAGGGAAGAGGGAGTGCTCCTGTGTTTGCGCATTCACTTGTGCACTATATTATATCTTGCGTACTTGGCTATAGTCTCCGTTGATTGAGTCACCATGACTATTTGTTCGCGAGGATATTATTGTCTACTACCTATTGCCCGCAACTTCTGCGATCCAGGATGAAAAGTAGCCTATGTTTTTCTCCAGGTTATGGTCTACCCATGTGCCAAAAACTATCCACTGCTAGTATTATAAATTTGAAAGTGATTCACCTCGCGGTTTAACCCGCATAAGTCCCGAACCCGTAAGAATATCGGAATAAAAAGTATCGTATATGTTAATCTAGCTATCTGTTGTGTGCCAAATTTAATTTAAATCTATTTTGTAGTTTTTGCGTGAAAGAGTAACAAACATCCATCGATCTATCCATCCTCACAAACTTTCGCGTTTATAATTATTATCAGGAAGTAGGATTAGTTCTAAGGATTCTGAACTAGGATTTATCTTCGCGACTCAACTCGACTTTCATAGATTCTACTCAACGTTGCTAGACCACATGATACATATCTCTGATTCAAAGCAGAGCAGAAAAATATACTGATTGCATTAACTTCATATTAGCTCTTAATTTCTTACGTTCTAGTTAGAAATCAGATGTAGGTAATACAATCTACTTTAATGGATCCAATTTACTCGTCGTTGTGAAACTGAATATGTCGGTTAGTGCCAGAGAGGTGGACCGGTTGTGAAACAAGAAGGCATTTGGCTCTAGAACCACTTAGCTTTAGACTAGAAGAGGTACGAGTCGTTTGCGTAAATGTTATAATGCAGTAGGTAACACTTGCAGATAGGACCTGCATTACCTAAGCTTTAAACGCTTTACACGGTGTATATAAACCTACATATTATTGAAGTTATTTCGGTATTTGGATATTTAGAAAGTGAATGTAAAGGATACGTTCTTGGCACTCACATTCATCACATGCATTTTATGTTACTTACACTTTCTTGAATAACGTAAGGAACCAGGATGATCTTTAATGCCGAAAATCTATGTCAAAGTCATAATCATCGTAAAATTTTGCCATAAAAGTGAAGCTATTTGATTAAGCCTCCTTCGGTAAAGTCCATAATACAGTCAAACCTTTGTTTGCTCTCAAAATATTTCACTGAGTAGGTAATTGGAAGTAAGGAATTTGCAAATCGTGCCTTGCGGAGACAGTCGTAACTCGTAGTGTATCTTAGCGGATCTTAGAACATAAGTGTCAATAGTTATATGAGCCAATGTGCAAACAGACAAACATCTTTGAATAATGCTGTGGACACACACCATGTCTCAATAATGTAGTGCCTGTATGTACATCACTTACGTTTTATGATTCATTGTAGCGATGGAAAATGTTGTTTGTTGATTTGTTAACACATGCATGTTGCGGGAATTTTGTGAGATGATTCAGATATTATTTAGCGAATTAAGAAAGCAGTAACTGTAGTTAGTATTGGTTTAGATGCCACTGCCTACGTGGCTTGGCAAGAACATATGCCGTTGGTCCCGCCTGTCATTCGTGGATCTTTGACAGTCGTTACAGGTCGTAAGAAGTACAAACGTCAACCAGTCTTACCAAGGCAAGGGGTATCGTATTACCCAGTAATTGGGTTGTGGAGGTCAGATAGGCAGCCACTCCATGTAAAATACTGGTACTAAGCTGCATCCGGTTAGACTGGAAGCCGACCCCATTATAGTTGGGAAAAGGCTAGGCAGATGATGATGACCAAGTAGGTTTGTTGAAGGTAATCAGGAAACGTTGTTAGGTTTGACTTATGGCAAGGTCAAAAAGTATGTACCTAGCCCTTATACAGCAAAATAACTAACAGTTTCGATTCTGACTCTGCAGATACCTTAATACGATTTAAAATCTAAACAACTTCATACGGTCGTTCATAGTGGTATTTTCTCATGTGTCTATTTTTTACTGCTCTGCAATAGTAGCACAGTAACCAGGGCAATGTTCTATGGGCTGAGATCTTACTTTGCAGATTAAAATGCTCTAGAAAATCGATTTAGTAAGGTAGATTGGTATAAAAACTTGGTTTATATTAATACACAGTTATGTTAATTCTAAAAAATCCTTTCTAATATTATAAATACGAAAGTAACTCTGTCCTGGGTACGATTTCCATGTCGGGGCTAGTGTTATTGGGTTTTTCTATCAGAAATTTCTCAATAGCAGCCCGGAGTCTGGATTTGTGCCCAGTTGATGGCAATAGGCTCGCTCCCTGGGTGTACATTGTAAGGTACACTTCTGCCTAACTCTTCGGGGAATTCCAGGCGTGATGTTATCTGTAACTCGGACATAGGATACTTTTTATCTAGGTAGTACGTACGTTCCTGTGTAATAAATTCCCACAAATTTTCCACATTTCGTGGGAAAAAGCTACTAGGTATATAAATTATTATGTGGCCAGACTCTGACACACAGAAAAAAGATTACTAATTTCTCTTATCCAGCTGCATTGAGGCGACTCACTGTGGAGGCAATGCACTCTGAAACAGCTCAGATGATAGCTGCAATAAAGTATTATATACCACTTCATGACTTCAGAGAAAACTGCTAGGTATTATGGCAGGTGGTCTTCCTAATGTGTTCCGCGAACAAGAGAAAGTTAAGGTTGCTTGGTTTTTGTTTTACGTAAAGTTCAATGACTTTGTTTTGTGTTGATACATTTGTCTCTTCATTAGATTCGGATTCAAACTGAAGTTCGTAAGATTTATGATCAAAGCCAAAAGTGTCTAATTGTTTGATTAAATACAGAGCTTTAAGATCATCAGCAACAGATATTCCCATGACAAATAACGGTCAAACATGTAGCTGTGTAGTCCTTCACTTATAGGACACCACAGCGTTCAAAATCAATCAAGTAGGCTAGGTTAGGTCGAGTTAAGATCTCCCCTCAAAAAGTGAAGGCTATGGGAATTTAGATAAACTTTTGAAACGTCACAATCACAATCACAAAGTCACATGGAAATATTAATAGGCAACACTCAGAAAAAGAAAATTTAAAACTCAAATGGTTAAAGGTGATAGTAATTCAGAACATAATCAATTCACTGATCACGTACTAGTTTCTTTGAACAATAAGAGGGAAAAAAAATAAAGCCTAAACATGTCAATTATCATACCACACACGACACGCAAACGAGCTATGCATTGAAATATGAGCAAAATCTATTGATGGGACACTAAAAACCAAAGCGGGTATTATGTATGCAAGTAGAACGATGGACATACAGGTGCTGTTCCACGGCAGCCCACGGCTAAGCTATGCACGTGTATCTAGCTTAGCTTTGGTTTGTATAAAAATGTAGGAGGGAATCCGGCCACACAAAGAGAGCTACACACGATGTTACACGCCCACGATTGTCATTTTTGAGCTAGGTGGCTCGAAGTAGCGTATACGGCCACACACTGACCGATCTACGCCACGCCAACGCCCATTTTGTCTTAACCGCCTTAAAGAGCACACGTATTTGTGTTAAATGTCAATATCTTTATTGCTAGATAGTTCGTCAGATGATGAATCTGATGACGAATTTGATTACTTACTTCTTAGATAATTGGAAAACAAACATCGGAGATTTTGGATTGAGAACGAGAAGCGCTTGCGATGGTTTGGGAGAGAAAGAGGCGTGAACGGGTAGCGGGAAGGAAAAATAGCTGCCGTGGCTTCGAAACATGTCTACAGATTCGCTTGGGCGGCGCATCCGCGGCAACCCACACGTGTACCATCACCACATCATCATCTTAGATAATACCATAGTAATAAGGTCGAAAAGTGGTTCACCGTAAATGTCCGCAATGATACCTCTGACGTCATAATAACCACGCAGCTATGCGTAGCGTGCGTGTGGCCTGCTTATGTGTTGATAAGTATGGCAGCATTGGCAGCTCGTATTAAACAAAGCTAAAGGAAACGTGTGAAACATAGCCGTGCGCAGTCGCAGCTATCTGTGGCGTGCTGGACGTCCACTGTGATCCACGGCCACGATACGCACGGATACAAATGAACGGCGCAGCAAACCTCTATGTCCACATCCTACGTAGCAGTGCGCAGTGGACAGTCGACTTACTACATGAGCATTCGCCAACGTTGTGGCTGTTCTATGCAAAGATGGCGTGCGGTGATCAGTGCGTTTGAGTCCGTCACATATTCTCACGCATGCTTCAAACACATTTTTATTCCTAAGACGATTTCTTCGAAGTTATGCTGTAATTTCCTCGTCATCGTTTGCGTATACTTTGCTAAGAATTCCGACGTTAGTTTTATGGTTTACATTTAAATCTTTACTTTTCGATGTTTGATTTGTTTTATGACTGGTATCTTTTATGGATGTGGTATCTTTATCTTTTTTAATTAGCAAAGTAAACTTGGACTGATATTATTCTTGCTAATAAAGAGCGCGTCAGTCGGTTTACGTTTTGCCTATTCATATGTCTTCTTTGTTCCCCGTAGTCTCTTGATCGGGTCGGGACTTTCTATCCTTTTCGCCTGTTTTTCGATTGGGTATTTTCTTTTTGGGTTTTAAAATGATGGAATTAGCTCCTTCTAGTTCCATGGGAGTTACTGAGTGTGTTAACGGTCAATTTTGTTGGGAACCAATGTCAATTCTACATTAGGTAGTAATGTAGTCGTAAACTATACTATTATGGTCATACCAAGACTCCTCCGTGCCTCGTAAAAGCACGTTCAGCCGTTAGTCTCGGCTATCATTCGTGGATCTTTGACAGTCGTTACGGGTCGTCAGAAGCCCTAAAATCTGACAACCAGTCTTACCAAGGGTACCATATTACCCAGCACCTGGGTTGTGGAGGTCAGATAGGCAGTCGCTCCATGTAAAATCTGGTATTCAGCTGCATCCGGTTAGACTGGAAGCCGACCCTGACATAGTTGGAAAAAATCGAGGCAGATGATTGATGATGTGGTCATAAACTATGGGTGTGCGATACTACTTTTTGAGAAAGTAGATAGTACAAAAGTAGTAACGTGACCTGTGCTGGCTCATCGTGCTGGATTTCTAGAAATTCTTCGATGCTTCTATAAACAGATGAATTGAGATTGTACTCGTACTTAGGTATTTATACGCTGAAAAAACAATTTGGATTTAAAAACTGCAGGTAGTCAGTGCATCAGGGTTAGCATTTTCCTTTAACTTGCAAGTCAGTGGCTGACTTGCGACACTGAATAACTTTACTTGTTGCCAAGTTAGCGCCACTTGCTTAGCATTAACTTTTGAATATAAATAATTCGAGTGAAAAGGATGAAAATATTTCATTTTTAAAGTAATTCGTCGTTTAGTTGGATACTAAAGACTCGAGATGTTTACTGGATCTATTAACTTTTCCAAAAATTTATCTTATAAAAACTGCCTTGGGTTCCCATGAATAAAGTATAATATCCTGGGTACTTAAGTCAATTGAGAAAGCTATGTACCACACAGGAAGCTTTCATTTTGCATTTAAATGTCTACACGTTTCATGGGATAATTAAACGGCTCGCCACCTCGTTTTATGTATATTTACCATTGTGATACGAGTTTAGAGCTTTAACTTTGTAGGCTTTACTGCACTACCTGTTGATTGGTTCAGGAATAACTACAGAATCGTTTTCTATGGTTTGTTTTATGATGATGATGGCAATGTAGATAGCTGTATCGTTTCTTTCTGTAGACTGTCTATACTTGGACTTTTAATCGTATTCACTATCATGACAGTTCAAAGCGAAATAATTTTCGTTTTTAAATTACTTATCGCTTATATTATGGTATAGGAGGAGCTCGTGGTTAAGTAATAACAGCCGCATGGGACGATCCGTCAGGTTAAGCTACGCTTGCCGGGGTTGGTCCGCGGATGGGTGACCATCTTTACATATCTATCGAGACTCCTCTTTGCCTCGGAAAGCACGTTAAACCGTTGGTCCCGGCTCTCATTCGTGGATCTTTGACAGTCGTTACGGGTCGTCAGAAGACTGAAGACTGACAACCAGTCTTACCAAGGGGTATCGTATGGGTAATACGATACCCCTTGGTAAGACTGGTTGTGTAGTTGTGGGTTGTGGAGGTCAGATAGGCAAAACAGCTCGCTCTATGTAAATTACTTATTTTAAAATAATATAGAATGGACTTTACCTTTTTCATGTAGGTAACTTTCTAGACGTAAAAACATTAATGAATAATTTCACAATTTCTTATAATGTCAGCTATTCCAAATCAAAAGTGCAAAAATAAACAATATCTACATAACCTTAACATTTCGTAGAAAAATTACGCAAATTACCAAGACATACAAAATTGCCATCCATTTATTCGCTTAATTTTGACATTTTAACGAATTATTTTATTATGTTAACACAACAGGCACGGCGAACAATGGCGTCGGTTTCGCTCGAAGGTGCAGCGGCCAATCCTGCAGCCGCAGACTGTGAAGAAGTACGTAGCTCCCATAGAGATGGTCACCGAAGACTTCATCAAGTACATGGAGAATGCAAGAGATGAGAACGGGGACCTGCCGCATGAGTTCGATAATGATATTCATCGATGGTCGCTTGAGTGTAAGTATTATAATATAATTTTCAATACACTTCCTCGAAAACTGGTTCATATCGGACTACGATTAGGTTCACAATGCAATGTATTTCATACGCATGCGACTCTTCATTTTCCAACACGTGTGCGTGAATAAAAATTGTCAGAGATAACTTATACCTATACTTAGTCCAATTTGGTTCAATGCCTCTATTCACAACCGTCTCGCGCCCGTTTCATTTTGGCACTTGGCGGTGCCAAGTTCCAAAATGAAACTGGCGCGAGCCGGTCCTCTCTAATCGGAGATGAATGTTTTTTAAATCTTTGCAGTTCTCGGCTCGAAAACAACCTCGCCTACGGCTCGGGTGTTAATTCCGCCTCGAATACAATAACAAACATTCTCCACTTGTATCAAAATGTACTAATATATTTCCCTTCCCTTCGAAATCACTTCCTTGCGTGTGCCCTTAGATGGCTCGCTAGACTGAATTTAGTTTTAAACACCCGGTCACAACTAGAACAATGAAGTTGGCCTGCAGTCTTCCTGCAGTATTATTGTATAAACGTGTAGGAGGGCTTAGGTATCTCTTTGCGTATTTGGCGCTTTTCAATAATAGCTGAGAGTTCTCAATAAGTTCTCAAGAAAACTACTTATTGATGTAGTTAGCAAATTCTCGCCATGCCATTCTCGCTCGACAAATTCACATTTGTACAGGGTGTAATTGAAATATTTGGAAACGTCTTATGTGGTTATTGTACTCATCAGTATGATCAACTTTTACAAAGGGTCCAATACTGAAATCGAGATGTGTTCAGTTATTTTTCATCAGGAAAGAAACTACCGTAAATGGTTGTGACAGCACAAAAGAGGATTCTTCGTTGGACCTCTAGGTAACCGGGACGAATAAAGGATAGAAATAGATCATTTTCTCGTCACCTGACAATTTAGCCGGCTAATCTTTTATGTTTACAATAACAGTTTAAACTCCCATGCTACTTGCTACCTTGACATCCAGTGCGAATGCGGTGCTCCTGACCAAACAATGACCCATAATATGCTGAAGTGACCAAAGTGTCCATACACCTGCCCTTCTGGGGACCTAAATAACGCCACAGACGGATTGGCGTGGTACCTACTGAACTCGAAAAGAAGAAGAAGCTACCTTAATGGTAGATTCAAAGCATCTTAGAGTAAAATAATCATTTAATAGTGTATCATTGGTTTGTGTTCTATATATGCATTTCACTCTTAGCAGCTTTCAATAAATCATGCTCTACTAATAGATTGGCCGTTCGAGCGTAACATAGGCGCTACTTATGCAGCAGCTAAGCTGTTATTATGATCTGTTATTAGTTTATTAGATGTTGGTACAAGTACAATACTACAGCCTCTTCACAAGTTAGGATGGACTTCCTGTATAACCAAGTGTTAATAGTATATATTTTTTTCTATTAATCAATTATCTTCTAAAATCCGGGAATGAATTCTGATCTAAAATCCGGGATACGCGGTTTTATTTATAAAGTTTCTGGCATGTGTATCCAGAGAAATTGCACTTGGTGCTAAACATGTATTAGGATGATGTATTTGTTCCTGTAGGTCCACTCTCAGCGAGGGACTAAACGTCTTAGCCTGCCATCTATTGCAATCCCAGTCAATCTATTCTATATCAATACGTACAAATTAACAGCGCCATCTATGATCATTCCTCAGGTATCGGTCGCGTCGCCCTCGACACGCGGCTAGGTTGTCTGTCATCGGATCTGACCAGCGACTCGGAACCACAGCGTATCATTGATGCCGCAAAGTATGCGCTCAGAAACGTTGCTGTGTTGGAACTCAAGGCGCCTTATTGGAGATATGTGCCGACTCCACTTTGGACCAAATACGTTAACAATATGAATTTCTTCGTTGAGTAAGTTTTGGGTTTCTGAAAATTATGAATTTCTTTCTCTTAGATTTAATGTGGCTAACTTACCACTTCTCTTGACGACTACCTATATCTGTAGAGCTATGAAAGTAGGACTTTAATACTTAATTATAACATTTGATACTTTATCAACAATATTTTGTTTTTTAAAATAACATGAAAAGACTCAAAAAAAAAGATACCAAGGCGCATCATACATTCAAGTTAACAAGAACACACTTTACAACAAGTATTTTTTTATTAATCTGAAAAAAAACGTGTCATATATTTTTTTTATTATCTGACTGACGGACTAAATATTTTTTTTTTTTACCCAGGCATCATCCCTATTGTCCCTTTTCCAAAGAGCATCACAAAAACCAATCTAAGTAGGTACATAAATAATAAAAAATCCCACTTTCTAATCTTCAACTTATTTCAATGGTTACTTTATAAATATTTGCTCGTCTAATTCCAGGCTTTGCAGCAAATACATAAACGAGGCTTTAGAACGGCTTAAGACCAAAAAAGTTACGTCAGAGGATGATCTTTCTCTGCTTGAGCGTGTGCTCAGGAGTGAAGGAGACCCAAAGATCGCTACTGTCATGGCGCTGGATCTTATCCTAGTTGGAATTGATACGGTAAGGAAGATATTATTGAATTAGCTTGATCTTGAAAAATAACTAATAATCATGATTTTTAGAAAGTTGTTGTAATACTAAACAAAATTAAAGGATTATCAGTTTTGCTGGATATTATGAAAGTTAGCTTTCCCATATCTCAAGTATCATCATTATCGTCATCATCTGCCTACCCTTTTCCCAGCTATGTTGGGGTCGGCTTCCAGCCTAATTGGATGTAGCTGAATACATGTATTTTGTATGGAGCGACTGCCCATCTGACCTCCATAACCTAGTTACTGGGTAATACTGTACCCCTTGTTAAAACTGGTTGTCAGACTTTCGGGCTTCTGTACCCGTAACGATGTCAAAGATCCAAGAATGGACGTGTAAAAAAAACTATTTTGTTCATAAAGTAGCAATATAACATTGTAGGGACACAACTGACGGACTGTAGTACAATCGACCGCACGTCGCTGGTACAAAACTATGCAAGTAGGTAGCTAGCTAACATGCCTTGCCATAACAGCTTCTGATTGGTCAATGTCACGTTTTTTACCAGCTACAGGTGCATTTTCGCCTTCAATAGACTAAGAGGCCAGCTCATACTGGTTTTGTTACCAATGACGTGTGGATTACTGTACGATAGGTAGGATAACGTCCCTCAAAAAAACTTTTTTTTTTGTGGATGGGATAAATCATCAAATGACTTCTCCCGCTCTGGGTGGAGCGGAAGGGAGTGTCAGACTTTTACTGACTAAAACCCACCTGTATTCCTTCAGTTGCCTATCATATGCCAGGGCCACGGTATCTCTTTCGAACAACCCGCGACTCCGGCGCTCAAAATAAACCTAAGAAACGAATCAATAATGATTGTAGGTTATTTAAAAAAAATCTTTTAATGATATTTTATCTTTCCCTCTAGATATCAATGGCAGTTTGCTCGATCCTGTACCAGGCGGCGACCAGACTGAAGCAGCAAGAGAAGATGGCAGAAGAGATCAGAAGAGTACTTCCTGACCCGAGCAAGCCGCTGACTTACGCCGACTTGGACAAACTGCATTATACCAAGGCCTTTGTGAGAGAAGTATTTAGGTAAATAATTATACTTTAGCTACTTGGAATTTCTGGTTAGATTATTCATTTGCCCTAAAAGGTGGCTCTTTAATTTTTGAACTTGAATGGATTTGATCAGTCATTGTTTTCTCGATTCTGATTTTTCTTTATTTGAGAAATTGAAATTATTTTGTTAAGTATATTTATTATATTTTATTTCAGAATGTATTCTACAGTTATTGGTAACGGTAGAACACTTCAAGAAGATGACGTCATCTGTGGCTATCACATCCCCAAAGGTGTAAGTAAATATTTAAGATATTCCCAATATTATACATTACCTATGGCATTATTGCCAGTTTTCTTTTAACTTGGTAACTGACTATTTTATAACATTATCCATAAACTAAACCATATTAGATATTTCCAAACTAATATTCATCATCTAGCCTAGCCTTTTCCAAACTAATATTCATCATCTAGCCTAGCCTTTTCCAAACTAATATTCATCATCTAGCCTAGCCTTTTCCAAACTAATATTCATCATCTAGACTAGCCTTTTACAAACTAATATTCATCATCTAGCCTAGCCTTTTCCAAACTAATATTCATCATCTAGCCCAGCGTTTTCCCAACTAAACTCCTTTGCAAAAAAAACGGGCACCTTACAGTCATTGGCTTTTCTATGGATAATATTAATATTTTTAGTATGTCATTAGCATAAATGACTAGAAATTTCTTATTATCATTGGGAATATAGTTTTTAACGCTTAAATCCTGGAATCGGTGTTTCAGTCAATGTAAACAGAGAGTCGTGTTAAAATGGTAATTTTTAGGGTATAATTAAATTAAGACTACGAGTATTTTTATGGTATTTTAATTAAAAAAAGACGTTAAAAAACAAAAATTAATAACGAGTATGACCTCCCCTTGCAGCGATTACGGCATGTAATCGTCTTGGCATGGTTTCCACCAGGCTTTTTATGGTGTCCTGTAGAATGTGTACCCACTCAGCCGAAATCACACGTTTAAGCTCCATGATGTTTTGTGGAAGGGGTTGGACGGATCGTACTCGCCTTTTTAGGAGGTCCCAGACGTGCTCAATGGGGTTAAGTTCGGTGCTGCACGCTAGCCAATCCAGACGACGAATACCGACCTCTTGCATATAAGCATCTACGTCGCCAGAACGGTGGTCCCGAGCATTATCGTCCATGTGAATGGCATCTTCACCAATTACAGTCAGTGCGGGCTGTGCATGTTGACAAATTATTCCTGTTATGTACTTTTGCGCATTTAGTGAGCCATTTTCAATGAACAGTATCTCGGTACGATAGCTGGAAGTTACGCCCGCCCAAAACATAACGGACCTTCCACCATAAGAGGTGATTTCTTCAAAACACACGTCGGCATAGCGTTCCCCTGGTTTTCGTAACACTCGCCGACGTCAGTCCTCACCATTCACACAAATTCGAGCCTCATCGGAGAAGAGTACGCTACTCCAGTTACCTAGTGTCCAACATAGACAATTTCTAGTGAACCTCAGTCGAGCAATCCGGTGCTCACGGAGTAACTTGGGGGCCCGCGCTGGTCGTCGATTGCGTATATCAACCGCTAAAAGCCTCCTCCTATAATAATAATAAATATCCTTGGAGATTTCACACAACGCCATCTAGTCCCAAGCTAAGCAACCTAATGCTTGTGTTATGGTAACGAGATGGCTGATAAACTACTTATATAATTTTTTTTTTTGTAAATACATACATATTATAGATAGAAAAACACCCAGACTCGGAACAAATACTTGTAGGCCATACAAATATTTGCTCCGTGCGGGAATCGAACCCGCGACATGCTGCTCAGCAGTCAATCGCTCAACCACTGCGCCAACCGTGTCGTCCTCACTGTCCATAGGCTAACTTGTGCTCCTCGTACCTCTTCAAGGTTTCTTTTGAGGTCTATGTAACTGCATTTGCGGTTCCTCAGCGCCTGAGTCACTAAAACGCGGTCGTCTCGTGGGTGTGTGCAAAGTTTTCTCCCAGAACCTTGCCTTCTTTGAATGGAACCTGTCTCTTGGTATCGAGTCCAGGTTCTTTGGACGGTGGAACGACTCACGTTTAACCGCTGTGAGCCGTAACATTGGCTACACCCCACTTCCAGCAGCGCTATAATTTTACTAGCTCTTATTGCTTTTTCTGCCATTACAATCGACACAAAGATATCTGTTTTAAGTCACAATAAGGCAGGATTATGCGACAAACATAAATTATTCTAATGAAAATAACGAGAACTTAGTTTTAGTTGCCTGATAACCTTTTAACCGTAAAACCGCGAATAGTAAGTAAAAAGTCATAAACTGAAAAAGGGATTATTATTTTTAAAACAACAGTTTCGAATTTGAAATTAACTTTTTTTTCATACCCAGACTCTTTATTAAGTGCCAGTTACATAGTTTGGCTATTAAAACCACTTTAGAACAAAATTGTCACCAATAATGTAGAAAAATCCAAACCGCCCGTTTTTTTTGCAAAGGAGTGTATATTGCGGTCGTAGTTCCAGTCCAACTGGATGCAGCTTAGTATCAGTATTTTACACAAAGCGGCTGCCTATCTGACCTCCACAACCCCAGTAACTGGGTAATACGATACCCCTTTGGTAAGACTGTTTGTCAGACTTTCGGGATTCTAGACTGTTAAAGATCCACGAATGACAGCCGTAACCAACGGCTTAACGTGCTTTCCGAGGCACGAAGTATGTAAAGATGGTCACTCATCCACTGACGCGGCAAGCGCAGTTTAACCTCGATCGATCGACCCGTGCGGCTGTTATTACTAATAATAATAATAATACATGTGCCGATTGTAGTAACGGCCAACGGCCTGATAGCCGATAGCCTCGACCAACATCTTTCGAGGCTCTCGTTAGGCGGTTGGATCAAGGGCCAGATTCAGAAGGCAGTACTCCTCGATACGGCTCGTATTGTGAGGAGGTTCCTATCTCTGCAGCCCTAGCCACCGGTAGCTTGGACCTGCTCCCGACACCGGCGGACCACTATTTTTTATATTTTTAAATGTTTTTTATTTATTTTTTAAGAAATATTTAAAAATGTATTTTATAAGGAAAAAATATAAATAAACGAAATAATAATACTAATTACGACAATACTACGACACGGTTGGCGCAGTGGTTGAGCGATTAATTGCTGCGCAGCATGTCGCGGGTTCGATTCCCGCACGGAACAAATATTTGTACGACCTACAAGTATTTGTTCCGAGTCTGGGTGTTTTTCTATCTAATAATAAATATGTATTTACAAAAAAAAATGTATATAAGTAGTTTATCAGCCATCTCGTTACCATAACACAAGCATTAGGTTGCTTAGCTTGGGACTAGATGGCGTTGTGTGAAATGTCCAAGGATATTTAATTATTTATTATTTATTTATTTAATACTATAAAATATGTGAAATTAACTCAGGTCTGTTACCTTTTCAAGTCTTATCAGCACTTTGGCATTTATAATTTTTCTGGGTTGGGAGATAAGATACTTTTTAATCCGGTGGTACATTCCCATGGGATTATTTCCGACCTCTACTCGGACGAAACCGCGGGCAAAAGCTAGTGGAGTGTAATATACAAACTGGACTGTTCCGTGTTTTCAGGTTCAAGTGGTATTCCCCACAATCGTGACGGGCAACATGGCGCAGTTCGTCTCCGACCCTGAGGAGTTCAAACCGGAACGCTGGCTGGAGAGCGATGGTCGCCTGCATCCCTTCGCCTCCCTGCCTTATGGCTTCGGAGCCAGAATCTGTCTGGGGCGGAGATTTGCTGACTTGGAAATTCAAATTCTTTTAGCGAAGGTAAGAAATCGTACAGAATTAGAATAGGAAAGTAACCAAATACATGAAATCCTTTTTCAAGTTGGAGATAGTTTGACTAAAGTAGGCATTTATGCTAAGACTCTATAATGTGCTAAAAGCTGCAACCATATTAATAATTTGGCTTGATTTTCTTGATTAATTTCCACGTAAAACATTAAACTCAAACTCAAAGCATTTATTTTAAACAAACCGATTACAGGATCTTTTGAATTGTCAAGGGGTAGGTCAGTCAGAAAGATGAAGCTAGTCGCCCATTCCAAAGCGTAGTAGGTAACTATGGAGAAGAAAGGGAAATAACTCCACGGACACTCTTTTAAATCAAAATATATTTACAAAATATTGGTTACATCATTCATGTTATACGGTATATGAGAACGATGCAGAACATTGAAAGCGCCTGTAATTAAAATAAAAAAAAATAAAAACCGGTCAAGAGCGAGTCGGACTCGCGCACCGAGGGTTCCGTACCATCATTTATATGTAATTTTTGTTGATGATTTCTGAAAAACTGTGCTATTTAGAGACATCGTTTTATTTTCTGTAATCTTTACATAAACTTCTATCACATAGAATAATTTCAGATTTTTCGCTTTGCAAACTTCGGAGATAAGGGGGGGGGGGGGGGGGGGGGGGGAACGGTATTTTTTTTACATTTTTCATCAAAAGTCGAAAACTATGCGGGCTAAAAAAAAGAAAAAAATGTTTGAGAATGTGCAAACAGCGCTCTTTCATATGATACCCCACATGCCCTAGTAGCCCACTTTGAATTTTTAAGAGCCCCTTTCAGACCCTGTTGCAAAAAAAATATATTTTTTTATTTCTTTCTTACCTATTTGCAAAATAGTTGGGTAAACGTCATCTAAAACTGTTCCAAATTTCAAGTTGATAGCATTAGTAGTTTTTGAGATATCCAGGTGTGACAGACAGACAGACTGAGTCACACCATAAGGGTTCTTTTTTTACCATTTTGGTACGGAACCCTAAAAACAATTCAAAATTTAAATTAAATTAAAATAAGATTTCCAAGTTAGACAAGGTAAGGTCTCCTGATAATGATTCGCGTAGGAGGCTGATTTTTGATAAGTTAGTGATGCAGCTGCAGCATCGATTCAGTTTAACTAAGTATCATAAACATTATCGAAGCATTATTATTAACACAAACGGTATATTTACCATGTTTACTGTTATTTTCGAGTTTGTTATATGTGATTTGTCTGCTCATAAAACACCCACCCGCAATAACTTCAGTTTATCCGTGATCATGGTGCTTGCAACAGTGCCGAAATATCGGGAACTCGAAAATACCAGTAAACATGGTAAATATACCGTTTGTGTTAATAATAATTTTAGTGACCATGACAGTTTAAAAACTTATATTATCGAAGCAATACTAAGACATCTCATCTTTTTATTTACAGTTAATCCGCCGATATCGTCTGGAATACCACCACGAGCCACTCGAATACGCTGTCACCTTCATGTATGCACCAGACGGCCCTCTGCGTCTGCGCATGATTGAGCGATAGCAATGGATCCGAGCGTTAATAACACATCGAGCTTTAGAAAGAGACTGCCAAGACATGCGCTCTAGAAAGCCGAACTTTTTTTTAAAGTCGATGTGTCACTGTACAATTAAAATTTAAAAAATAAATTAGATTTATGCAATTACTAGCTTCTGCCCGCGACTTCGTCCGCGTGCTAGTTCCGCCGACCCATTGCACCCTGTGTCGCATTGCATTGCCCGCCGGCGCTCTAAATTCGTTTTCGCTTAGCGTTCTTTTTGCTTTGCTCCTAAAGGTCCTAGCGTGATGTTAAATAGCTTATAGCCTTCCTCAAGAATTGGGCTATAAAACGCAAAAAGATTTTTGAAATCTGACTTGTAGTTCTAGAGATTAGCGCGTTCAAACAAAAAAGAATCTTCAGCTTTATTATTAAAAATATATAAATTATACTTTACTATGAAGCCTGTTAAGAAAAGGTGGAGAGGTTAAAAGTGGTATTTACCAAATTTCATTAATGAGGTTTTTTCGGTAATAAGATTGAAAAAAAAAACAAAAAAATGTTCGTTTTTTTATTGTAAATTAGACAATTATTAATGTAAGACATGTTCTAAAAGATGTAAATAAAATAATATTAAATTTTTGCTATTACTTTTTATTTTTAACCCAAGAAGAAAATCTAGTATGGTATGTGATGCGGAAGAATGAGGAAAATGTCGTCAGGAAAGTTTTGAGTATGAATTTGGATGCTATACTAGTAGGGGAAGACCAAATAAACGATGGATGGACTACTTATGTAAAAGATGATATGGCTAGAAAGGGAATGACTACCGAGATGACGACTAATAGATCAGTATTGAAGATAAACACATCATGTTGCGCCGACGCCAAATAAATTGGGATAAGGGCAGGAGAATGATGATGAAGGAGATGATTAAACTCTGGAAAAGAATTGATATGATGAAAAAATAGACCTATACTCCATCGGTTTAGGTTATTAAATAAAGGTAAACAAAAAAAAACCGGTCAAGAGCGAGTCGGACTCGCGCACCGAGGGTTCCGTTCCGATTTCTGAAAGTGTGCTATTTAGAGACAACATTTTATTTTTAATCTTTACATAAACTTCTATCACATAGAATAATTTCAGATTTTTGCTGTTGCAAACTTCGGAGATAAGGGGGTGAACGGTATTTTTTTTTACATTTTTCATCAGAAGTCGAAAAATATGCGGCCTAAAAATAAGAAAAAAAATGTTTGAGAATGTGCAAACAGCGCTCTTTCATATGATATCCCACATGCCCTATTAGCCCCACTTTGATTTTTTAAGACACCCTTTCAGTCCCTGTTGCAAAAAAAATATAAATATTTTAATTTCTTTCTTATTTGCAAAATAGTTGGGTCAACGTCATCTAAAACTATTCTAAATTTCAAGTTGATAGCATTTGTAGTTCTTGAGATATCCAGCTGTGACAGACAGACAGACAGACAGACAGACTGAGTGACACCATAAGGGTTCCTTTTTTACCATTTTGGTACGGAACCCTAAAAACCACGTGTCTGGTTAACCGACTAAACGTAATGCCTTTCACTTCAGTTGTCATGCTACGAAAAAGTTGTACTCTTCAATTTAGTGACTTTATAATTCGTTGTATAACGTTTCTAACTATAAGGTAAAATTCAATAGTTAGATAACTCTTATCTGAAGAATAAATATTTCAATTTTAGTTAAAGAGTTATTTATCTGACTGTTTAAAAATCAACCCTAAGAAAACTAAGGTGATGTAGGTAGTTCAAAAAAACATTTAAACTGACAGTTCGTAACAGAAAAAAAAGTCAGGAGCACAGTGCATGTAACTTTGTCAGGAGGTGTCGTGGTCAGGTAATAGTGTTCTGTGGTCGTGGTACACTCGCTTGGAATGAAGTTCCTTTCTCTAAGTAAATTTTTCTCAGTGAAATAACAACTCAACGAGCTTCGAGTTATCTAGATTCCACTGGAGTATGAACGTGACGATTTCTACCAGTTAACTCCTAAAGAACTTCGTTCCAAAGATGTTTGTAGTAAAAACGAGAGCAAGCACAAAAGTAGAAGTAAAGTTAGAGGACGAGGAGGAAGGAAGAAGTAGGAATGTGGACGGTGGAAGTTGGAAGAATTGGGGGGAGTGAGGGGTCTGAAGACTATCAGCCGCCTATTAAAGAAGTAAGCAGTCCGCTAGCTGGAGGTCGACATTAGAAGCAAGAAGTTACTGCAAGAAATGACGCGGAACAATTAAAATTTCAGGTGAGTACCGATGAAACAGATTCCTATAGAACGAATCCCTGAAAGCACCCACGTTCTGTTATGGCACTCGGGGTAGGTACACTCTTCCCAGCTAGCACTCCATGAACGTAAGCCTAAAAAGTTCTTATCAATATCGGATTTTCACCTTTTTATTGATGTTCTTCACAAAGGTCAGGTGCGTAGTACTCGCAACCAGCATGCGTGTATGACCAGAGGACGTAGTGCGAGTTTTTATACTTTGGTACTCGATCACGTTAACGTAAACTTTAATTTGTACCGAAACTGAATAAGCGCTGTCTGGTGACTGTAATGGGAAACACAATTATTTCATACAAATTGACGTAAGGTAACAACAACTGCAACACAACTCGCACTAAGCCCTCAGATGTATGAACGTAAACGAGGCAAAAGGAGTAGGTAAGTATGTAAGGATCGTAGCAGATGGCGTTCTGTAGTATCTGCCTACCCCCATGGGAAGGTGTGAGTTAATGTATGTACATATTTATATGTATGTATTATTTTCTTCCCCCCGTTAAAACCCATAAAATACTGTCAGAACACACACTACATTTACTAAAAAAGAGACGGGAGCTGCAGAAAAGCAAAAACAAAAATAGAACCACAAAAAATCATATCTCGGCACTTTATAAGCTTACAAGTAAGTACATAAAGAAAGACTACACAAATCACAGATATAACATTATTAAAAAACATCTCAGCAGAACAGGAAGTACGAAGAAAGCTTTTAAAGAATTAAGACCAAACAAAACATGGATTGATGGACTGAAGAAAAATGGTAAAACATCACACAATCGGTGTGAGGTTGTTAATATAGCAACCGAATACTACAAGAACCTATACAGTGCCAGAGAATACAACATCAGTAATTCAAATCAAAGTACCACAAACACAATCGGAAACAGTAGTGTACCTCAAATAGAGGTGAATGAAGTCATAAGATCAATGAATAAACTAAAATTAGACAAAAGCCCAGGATCTGATAACATTACAAATGAAACTCTAAAATTAGCTACACCTATGCTAGCTGTACCTTTCACAACACTGTTTAACCAGATTCTGGAAACTGAAGAGACACCCACCCAATGGTCAGAATCCAACATCATTCTAATCTATAAAAAAGGAGATCCAAACGACATTGGAAATTACAGACCAATAAGCCTGCTACGATGCATTTACAAGCTCTTCTCCTCAATTATTAACGAGAAAATAAGCACCACAATAGAAGCAAAACAACCTATAGAACAAGCGGGATTTAGAAAAGGATTATCTACCATTGACCACATCCATACACTAGAGCTTCTTATGGAGAAGTACCAAGAAATGCAGAGACCACTCTATCTTGCATTCATTGATTACCAGAAGGCCTTTGACACCATTTCACATGACAGCATATGGGAAACTCTAAGGCAACAAAAAGTAGAAGATCAATACATACAAGTAATCAAAAACATCTACAAGAATAGTAGAAATAGAGTGAAACTAGAGACAGCTGGCCCCTGGTTTCCAGTGAAAAGAGGAGTAAAACAAGGTGACCCCCTATCCCCCAAGTTATTCATAGCTACACTAGAATCTATAATGAGCACACTAGACTGGAGGAGATACGGCATACAGATTAAAAACGACTACCTAAGTAACCTACGATTCGCAGACGACTTAGTGTTAATTTCGGAAACTAGTTCTCAACTACAAACCATGATAGAGTCATTAAACGAGGCTAGCAAAAAAATAGGCTTAGAAATGAATCTCTCCAAAACTATGTTAATGACTAACACTAACAACACCAGGATGCCAATATCAGTTGAAGGTGAACCCCTGAAGTACACAGAAGTTTATACATACCTTGGAAAGCAAGTAGGGTTCAACCGAAATTGCAACGACCTTGAAGTAAACCGTAGAATACAACTAACATGGAATAAGTACTGGAGTTTAAAAGAAATATTCAAGAGCAACCTACCTACCCATCTCAAAACCAAAGTCTTAAATTCTTGCCTTCTGCCTTGCTTAACATATGGTTGTCAAACATGGAGGTTCGGCAACAATGTAAAAAACAGGTTAGTCACATGCCAAAGAGCAATGGAGGGTAGCAGGCTGAATTTAAAGAAAATACAGAAAATTCGACATTCAAAAATTAGACAAGCTACCAAAGCTACTGATGTACTAGTACAAGCCTTCACTTCAAAATGGAAATGGGCTGGACACGTAGCACGCCTTCAGGACCAGAGATGGACTAAAAGAGTGACAACATGGAAGGCCCCACAAGGAAAACGGAAGAAGGGAAGACCTAATAATAGACCTCCAATAATAGATGGGACGAAGATATAAAGAAAATAGGAGGTTCAAACTGGGTTAGAGTTGCAAAATCCAGAGAAGATTGGTTAGCGTTGGAGGAGGCCTTTACCTGTGGAGGGGTTCTTGCAAGTATATATTAATGCACAAAAAAAAAAAAACTTTACAAAAATTATATTTTAAAAATTTGGAATTAATTTATTACTTAAAGGAAATAAAAGGCTTTTTTATTTTTTATTTTTATTTTATTTATTTATTATTTTCTTCATGGTAAAACTTTCTAATAGCACAAAATCAAAATAAATCTGCCTAGTCTAGCCTTTTCCTCACTATGTTGGGGTCGGCTTCCAGTCCAACCGGATGCAGCTGAGTACCAGTATTTTACATGGAGCCACTGCCTATCCATTAACTGGGTAAGACTGGTTGTCAGAATTTTGGGCTTCTGACGACCCGTAACGACTGGCTTAACGTGCTTTTCAAGGCACGGAGTAGTTTCGGTATGTAAAGATGGTCACCCATCTACGGACCAACCGTGGCAAGTGTAGCTTAACCTGACGGATCAACCTGTGCGGCTGTTATTACTTGGCCACGAGCTCCCGAACTTTCTAATAGAACAAAACAATGTTATTATGTAAAGAAAGTTATGCGGTTAACTTACCACACTTTAGTTCTGCAGATAAATTATGTTTTACGCCTTTTGTTTATTCCAACGCCTACTAGTATTTGCTCTTTGCACCCAACTGGTAAAACAATGGAGAGTCGTATTTTACATAATATTCATTGTAGGCGTTTCTAAGTTTTGTTTGCGTATACATTTTGTGGAATATTCCATATTAATTTACGGTCAAACTCAAAGTTGCAAGTCAATAATAAATAAAAAAAATATGCATATATAATATTATTATTGCATAGTATAATACAAGTAGGTAAATAACTACATATTTAACGAATCCACAAACTTTAATAGGTCTGTAGAGCAAAATTATTGTGTTGCAGACCTAATCAATTAGTCATACCTGTACTACTTATGTCCTACAGGGCGATTGGTTCTCTAGTTTAAACTTCTGGGGCCTTCAATTAAATATCTGCTAAAAATCATACCTGCGTTAATCGCGCGCGGGCTGGCAACGTCGCATTTCTAAAGGTTTTTCGTGATTATTTTAATAAATTTAAATCAAAGGACAATATTTTCCTCTCTCAAATTCTTAGATGATTATAAAAAGAAATAGCACGTAGGTACACAAATAATGAAGCTTTCCTACTTTATTGTTGGGACATTGTTTGATACTTTGTTACATTCAAGCGGAAACTCTATTGTGCAACAGCTAAATCATAATTTAGTCAAATTGCCGCCACAAAGTTCCACAAATGACACAATATTACCATCACACATGCTATTCGGCACATTTTGTGGTTATGCCTTATTGTACCTCCTACTGTGAAATATTTTATTTTTAGTCTCAAATCGCTGGAATCGGCTTCGCTGGCCTGGGACGTACCGAAGGTTTTCTACCAACCTTAAGGCCAAAAACAACTATTTTACAAAAAAAACAACCGACTTCCAAAAAGACTTGAAAGTGAAAAATAACTTTAATTTCGGAAGTCGGTGTCTGGATCTGTATTTTAGTATTTTACCATCGACTTCGAGTTGTATAGGTGCTTACAATTTTAATCACCGTTAGGAAAGAACAAAATGTGGGGCGAAACAAGAACATCAATGTGGGGAGAACTTTGTGAGGCGAATATGGAACAAATCGTTTATTGATAATATAAATCTCATAAACTTATTTTATAATTAGAAATCTGCAGGTGTGAGTTAATTAAAATGTAGGATATTAGTAGGTCATGATCGACTTTTTTTATTATATCTGGTCCTGTGAGTATGTCAATACTAACGGATCTTCAAACTAACAGTTAGCCTTTTGAATATTTTAAAATTCTTACATTTGATTTCTAGCCTATTGGATAGATTGTAGTTAAGTATCATTGGCCTCTAAAACTTGCAAAAATTTTATAAAACCAGTTGTGTATAATTATGTAGGTAGCGTATTTTGTAACTGTTTTGGAAAATATAATTATAGGTAGTACCGTTATAAATAACTGTGAACCATAGCTCCTCATATAATTTATCAAGAATTTGCGATCAACGGAGATGGATTGTGGGACATGTGGTCAAGTTATTAATGGAATCTCCTTATTAATTAATCATTGTAAAGGTGATGTTAATTTTTTTCTATCCTGAGTTGTGTCTCACTGCTGGGATAGGCCTCCCCTTTGTCCTTCCATACCTCTCTTTTTTGTGCGATGGTTATGTTGGCCCCGAAAGCATGATTAGATCGTCACACCACCTTCGCCGCGGTATACAGGCGTCCAATGAGTGACTATCTTTGCCCATCTCTCCAGGTGCATTCGTGTGACGTGGCCAGCCCACTTCCACTTCAGCCTGGAATTATTATTACATGCTTTTTATTAACCACTGAAACGTCTCTCTCCCCGCGCAACATTGCCAGGATTGTTCCAGAATATTCCCGAACGACTTTGGCGGCGCGCAACGCTGCGCCTAGCCACTTATACACGGCTTGTACACAAAATATTTCTATGAACTTATAGTAAGCTAATGACTGTTTCCTATAGTGGATACCCCAGGCTAGATTACAAATTTTGTTTTAGAACTACAAATGACTTAGTGTTTCCGGTTTTGTCATCCATTTTTCAAGCACTTCCTGGCATCTGACTGAACAGAAACTTGACATACCTGTAACTCCGATGATAATGCATGATATGGTTTGATGATTGATCCGAAAGAATTAGTTGCTTCAGAAAAACTTCATAACAACTTACACAAACATATTTAAAATAGCCTTTACTAGAAGTGGTCATCGTATTAGTGGTTCAGCAGCTTCAATATCATCAGGATTATTCCGGAATAAAGCAGTATGTCGTGGACGTGGTACGACAGCGGTTCCCGTGACCTCATCTCCATAGACTACTGTTATAATGTCGATAATGTCATCGGAAGACAGCAGCCACGCAACTATCGATGCGAAGCTCTGCTAGAGTGACTGTCATAGATGGATAATACACTATATAAAGTAATAATGACTAATACACTATTTAAAGTAGGTAATAGTGACTGTCACAAGTCAGTGTCACTCTTATCTGACCTCTTCAGTGATTGTAGTAACATTGTAACAAAACTAGACGTTGTGGCGCCAGCGCCACCTTCTGCCCCGTCAGCCGTCATACATAAAATACCTATCATAATATAATTTTCTTTCATTAGCATTGATATTCTTGTATATTTGTGTAAACAATTCAACCATCAGATATACCTACGTACTACGATACTTCCGAATATAACATTCACTTGATAATGAGAGGTTCATTCACACGTTTCCATTCATCAGCGCGTGCGTTTGCACTTGGCCGACAAATGAAGGAGAAAGTGTATAGTACTACGGAACTGGAGTGTTTGCTTGCTCAAATAATACGCGAGATGTTTTCAAGGTGAAATAAAAAACAACGTGAGGATTCTTTTTTTTGTAAGTACTCTGTAAAAGAAGCTCTTTTGTTGTTCGCATTTGTATCGTTTTGGTTGTTCGCTTTTGGTAATAACAATATTGGTGGTAATAGTAATTTATTTCCAAACTTCAGTATGCGTTACATCTAAAACGTGTAACGTTAAATGCGCAAAACCTCTTATGGGGTCATTGTACTCATCATTATGAACAACTTTTACTATGGGACCAAACCTGAAATCGCGAAAAAAAAAATCAGCCGTTCAGTATATTTATGTTCGCATAGGTAATTCGTCAAAATGTACTGATCAGCTGATTTTTTTTTCGCGATTTCATGTTTGGTCCCATAGTAAAAGTTGTTCATAATGATGAGTACATACACGGACCCCTTAAGAGGTTTTGCGCATTTAACGTTACACGTTGTATAAGGCAGGTGTAGCGTTGAAATTGATAGCGTCTTAGATTGGTGTTGTATTGATATCAATATTCACTAATGTAATTCAAGTCGTAATTATGCAGGTAGTGATGAAACATACATGGTACGCTTTAATTATTAGTAAGTAATTCATAGATCATAGAGGATGGTTCGCACTCTATGCAAAGACAATTGTTTCATTCCTTCTCTTGTCAAAACGTCATCATGGTGAGAACACACTTTTTCCTATTTGTCTCGTTTTTCATATGTTTGATATTCCATTTAGAATAGTTCTGACTGGACTATTCGCAAATACTTGATGATCAAGGAATACACGAATAGTTACCAAGATTTGGTGTTTTTTTTTAATCTCACCGCATGCCACCTCCTTTTGCCCGCAGCAACTCTGCACGACCACACCTTATTTTATATTAGCTTCGCTGATAGCTAAACTGCTCTGCTCAGATAGTACGTAATAACAGGTAGGTAAGTACCTATTAGATTACATTTAAGCCTTGTAAAAACTTTATTTATTTACATAACATAAAAACCAACAGTTCAATAGCCACATATTGGATGTTAATGAAGGAAAACAATGTAAAGAAGCTGGACTTGTGGTTAAAATTTTATAATGGGAGGCTCGTTCGTGAACTATGGATAAAAAGAGATTTTTGCCCTGCAATGGACTAGTTACCCTGTGTCCTAAACGGAAGGGACTATCGCACCAATATGCGACTACGCGATTGCGTATGAATTATGACGTACGTACAAACGCGACTTATTGGTCGTGCGACCCACTCATCCATTCTAATATTTTAAATTCGAAAGTAACTCTGTCTGTATGTTACCTTTTCACGCCTAAACCACAAAACGGATTTCGATAAAAGCTGGCAAGGCGATAGATGGCATCCTAGGGAAGGACATAGGCTAATTTTTGTCTCAAAAAGAATCCTACAGAGGGTGATTTAGAGGATAAAGTTTGTATTGGAAACCCAGCATTTCTTAAGATAATTCAATAGGATATGAATATTCTTTTTTGAGCTTTTGGTAGCAAATAAGGATTTATGTGGTTCAGCGTTTTTGAGAAATCATCTCCTAAGGGCGTAAAACAGGGGTCTGCATCACTGCGTCATTGTGTGTCATCATCATCTGCCCAGCCTTTTCCCAACTATGTTGGGGTCGGCTTCCAGTCTAACCGGATGCAGCTGAATACCAGTATTTTACATGGACCGACTGCCTATCTGACCTCCACAACCCAGTAACTGGGTGATACAATACCCCTTGGTAAGACTGGTTGTCAGACTTTCGGACTTCTGACGACCCGTAACGACTGTCAAAGATCCACGAATGACAGCCGGGACCAACGGCTTAACGTGCTTTCTGAGGCACTTAGGAGTCTTGGTATTTAAAGATGGTCAGCCATCCACGGACCAACGCCGTCAAGAATAGCTGGATCGACCCGTGCGGCTGTTATTACTTAGCCACGAGCGCCATTGTGTGTCAGAGGTTTCAAAACGAAACAGAAACGTGACTATCTTTTAATGCGGTAGGAATCTAACGATTTAAATCTTTGCCGCTGTCAACATTTTCATGACAGCCGTCACTGCGGCCACCACTCTTCTAGAAAAGCTTGGCTTAACTGAATTTTAAGTTTGGAAGACGTAGGTGTTCTGGAAAAGTACATCAGACCACCAGAGTGTTTTCTCTGGTGGTCTGTTACAGTACAGCCAGGCAATACAAGTAACACAATATTTATGCATTCTATTATCCTATAATAGCATTTGCCCGCTGCTTCACCCGCATTGACGTCGGAAATTATCCCACGGTATCGAACTATCGGGATAAAAAGTATCCTATGTGTAACCTGGATTAACACACATTAAAATTAAATATAAGTACCTGGGCAGCCGAGCTCGGCTCGGATAAAACTACGGAGAAAACGAATTTTCCCAGATAAGATACCTAGGTACATCGATTTTTCACACCCGAAAACTTCTATTTTGCAACTTTCATATAAATCGTTAGAGCCGTTTTCGAGATTACAAATATACTTAATATTCTTATATAATAGTATAGGATATGTGAGCCAAATTTCATCCAAATCCGTTTAGCCGTTCTTGCGTGATTGAGTAAGAAACATCCAAACATACAAACTTTCACCTTTATATTATTAGTAGGATTTACCTCATAAAGATGGTTGTCAACTCGCGTGTGCACTTGTTTCTTGTGACGTAACAGATGGCCCTCTGAATCATCTGTCCGTACGTGTCAACGCAATGTCAGAATTCAGGATGCGATTACGGAACAAAATAACTGCTCCACAATTTTTTATACGCACGTCTTTGTAATGAATGATTGAGTCATTGCACGTGATGGCGATGTAAGAGTAGAAATTTTGGGTTACTACGATTACAATTTATGTCTCTTGTAAGCGTTGCAGTACGTAAGTTTCTTAACTTTATCCTGTTTTTGTATGAAAACATAATGGCTTAGATACGATCAGCAACAGAAGTAGGTTAACACTTTTATTAATTTTACAGTAGGTATGTGAAATTGATAGTCCCTAAATTATTAGTACACTACTTTTCAGTATTATAATAAGAGTATCATTGGAATTTAACAACTGTTCATATTTTTAATTCGCTTGTACCTATATAAATAGTTTAAAAAAAAACTGAAGTGTTAATCGACTTTTGTTGCTGACTGTACTACCTAACTTTATTCTTTGCTACTATTAGGACCTACAATTCAAACTAGGTACTTTTAGTACTATTTGTGCAAGAGCAAGATTTCAGAGGTTACAAACCAGCGCAACACGACGAGGAGGTTTCGGAGCGTAACACGTCGCCGTCACTTTTTTTTTTTTTTTTTTTTTGAGGGTGGGAAATCATCAAATAACTTCTCCCGCTCTGGGTGGAGCGGAAGGGCGTGTCAGACTTTTACTGACTAAAACCCACCCGTGTTCCTTCAGTTGCCTATGCCAGGGCCGCGGTAACCCCTTCGGACAACCCGCGACCCCAGCGGCGTCGGCCCTATTGGGCCCCGTCACTTGCTGACATCTCTTTGAGGCGCGCGTGGAACACAACGCGCCGTCGACTCGGGCCTGGTCCTTACCGGACGGCGAGCTACCCGCTGCTCACCGTCCGCAGGCCCGCGCCTACGGTGGCCGGAAATCGCCCCGCGATTCCCGCCGCCCAGGTCGTCTCCTGCGGCGACTGAGGGCGTGAGGCTGCCTCTCCCTCACGCGTTCCGCCTCCTCCTTCGCGAGCATCACTGCTTCGCAGAAGGAGGTGACGGCCTCCCATGCACTCTCGCTCCGCACCATGGCCTGGACCAGGCTCGGACGCGAGAGATCGTCGCCACCGATCGCCTCCGTGAGAACACGGCGGTGCTCTGCCCAAGCCGGGCAGACCTCCACTGTATGCTCCACCGTGTCCTCCGGGCGATCCACACAATGGAAACACCCGGGCGTTTCCTCCCGCCTTATGCGAAACAGGAACCTCCCGAAACAACCGTGTCCGGTGAGGACCTGCGTCAGGCGGAAGGTGAGGACGCCGTGGCGCCTCTCTAACCACTCCTCAAAGAGGGGACTTATCGCCGCAATTGTGGCGTGCCCAGCGCTGGGTTGCGACAGTCGCGTTCTCCATGCCGCCATGAGATCCCGCCGGAGCTCTGTCCGCTGTACCGTGATTTCTCGCGGCAGCGGAGTTACGCCCCGGCGCTTCGCCTCCTCGCGCCACTCCCACACGTGCGCGAGGACCTTTGCCTCCAGATCCCACGGCGGCAATCCGGCAAGGAGGCTCGCCGCCTCCCGGGAGACCGTGCGGTATCCGCCGTCACTGCGTGTGTCTTAGTTTTTATATGTTTTTATATGTATTAGTGTAGGTATATATTTTTCTTATATTTGTGTACTTATTGCATATTGTAGAGGCCACCAGCTGCCTGAAATAAAGAAATAATAATAAATAATAAACCAAAAAGCAGGTTTGCCTACTCCAAAATAACGTTCAAAATATTTTTTTTGACTTCAGAATAAATTGACTGATTTTGGTAAGAAAAAATGCGACCTGAAATTCTTACCCCGTGTCCTAAATAAAACAATCATTTGTGTGTAATGATACTAATGACGCACAAACGCGACTTGATTGATCGCGCGAGTGTGTCATAGATCGCGTACTCGCGCGATCGTTTTAGTTTAGGACGCGGCCTTAGGCCGAAGTGACTGTCACGCTCGTTTATATGAATGCTTTTGCCCCCGCGGCTTCACCCGCGTGGAAGTTGGAAATTATCCCACGGGAACGTACTACTGGGATAAAAAGTATCCTATGTTCTAATCTAGGTCGTGGTCTACCCGTGGGCCCATTCAAATCCGTTCAACCATTTTAGCGTGAAAGCGTAACAAATAAACAAACAAACAAACTCACTTTTGCATTTTTATACTATTAGTTAGGAGTTAGGAAGTTAACATAGTTAGGATGACATATTCGCGTGATCAATCAAGTCGCGTTTGTACGTCATTATTCAGGTAAACGATCGCGTTATCGCGTATTCGTGCGACGTACACTTTCGGTTAGGACGCAGGGTTAGGCATTAAGCAAGAACGGATTTTCCAACTTCAAGCTCTGAAATATTGCTGACGAAAGACTTATTAAGTAAGGAATCATTTTTTTGCAATTATAATTTTCTGGTTAATATTAATTTGTAAGTTTCATACTGGTAGTCTATCATATTTCATCTTAATTAAAATCTTAAAGTAGAACTTAATGCATCTTAAATAACATTTTGAATGTGTTACTCAGCAATTTAGCGTAATGAGATTTTAGAATGTCTGGCCAACATTCAAAATTACCAAGGTTTATTCATATAAATAGTAATTAAGCTTTAAAGATGTTAATAATTTAGAGTTAAATGTTTATTTCAGGAGGCCATTTCATTAAACTGGCCAACAGATGACGATTTACTATTTTAGACCGCAAGTATAAATTCTCAGATACAGTCAGCAACAAAAGTCGATTAACACTTGAGTTTTCTAAATCTTAATTATTTAGAAAAATTATTCAATAAAATCGGAACCGATATAAATTTTAAAGAAAATTAACTCTTATCTAATAAATGAAATATTAAAAAGCAGGTTATCGTATCATTTTGTGTTAATTCAGATGATGTCAAAAAGTAGCAGTGTTAACCGACTTCTGTTGCTGACCGTACATCCCCGAGCTTAGCATAATCAGCCTTACGTATCCGCTTGGACACAGGCCTCGTACTCTCTGTGAGAGGGAGTGGTCTGTAATCAACCACGCGGGCCCAGCGCGGTTTTTGGAAGAAACCTCAATTCGAGATTTAGTTATTTCTAATCATTCTCTTAACATTATCGGTCTTATGACAAAACAAGGTTTTTCTTCTGCCATGGTTTAAACCATCGAGACAGTTTTTATAGTAAGAACCTAGCTATTATAGAATAGTACATTTTGATACAAGTGGAGAACGTTTGTTATTGCATTCGAGGCGGAATTAACACCCGAGCCGTAGGCGAGGTTGTTTTAGAGCCGAGAACTGCAATAACAAAAATGTCCACGAGTATCAAACGACGGCGACGTTTACAATACACTTTTGAACAAATAAAATAAAATAACGGAAAATATTTTTGTCATGAAATTATTAGGAAACTATGATTTAAATTTTCTTTTTTTTTCGCGCTTTGCTTTCGCCAGGTTGAAGGAGAAGCAAAGGTATAAAGCCGATAAACAGCCTAATATGAATAATAGAAAATTCAAATATTTTAGAGTTTAGAACACAAATAAATGTTAATTTGTTCATAAACATTTTTTTATTGTAATAATCATAGTTTTTGATGATATTCTATTTATAAACATTATATAAATATTCAAAAAATATTAACGCCGTAAAGACGCATACCTCTTTGCCGAGATTAAAAAAAACATTCTCCTCCGAATAGAGAGTTGTGAATAGAACCAATTTGGACTAAGTATAGGTATAAGTTATCTGTGGCAATTTTGATTCCCGCACACGTGCGGGAAAATGAAAAATCGCACGCGTGTGAAATACATTGCATTGTGAACCTAATCGTAGTGCGATATGAACCAGTTTTCTAGGAAGTGTATTGAAAATACAGTTCTCTATACAAAACTGACAACTTAGTCCGGTACTAAGTTGTCAGTTTTGTAAAACTGACATCTTTGATGTGTCGGAATAAAGTTCGAAATTCAAAAAAGGGTCCATGGTTTAAACCTGGGTTTGAAGATGAACCTTGTTTTGTAATAAGACGGTAAAAGTTTTGTTATTAACAATTGAGAATGTCACTGAAAAATAGTCTTTAACTAGAGTTGTTTACCGTAAATTATACTGTAAGTAAAACTAGTAAGTAATGCACTCATAATCATCAATGTGTACGTAAAATCATCGGAATGATTACGTGAAGCGCAGTCATGCAAATCTTCAGTTCCGTTCACTAATTATCTATTGCAAAAAATAATCGAGTTAGGAATGTGTGTAACACTTTCGAATTGGAACTTTATAAAAATACGAGTTCTTGCCAAACTAAGCCAAGATATTTATACAAAAAAAAAAAACCGGCCAAAGGGTTCCATATTTGAAAAGAATTTAACCCAAAAACAAACTTAACATTGTAATCCAAAAAAAATCTCTTTAAGTGATCAAATTACAAATTAACAATTTACGAACTTTTTCCTTTACTAGTGCTATGAGACCTTGCTTTTTGCCAAATTTTATGATTCTAGGACAACGGGAAGCACCCTATAGGCATTGATTTACTTTGCGATTATCAAAATATGTCGCATAAATAGTATATAGTATTAGGGTTCCGTACCAAAATGGTAAAAAAGGAACCCTTATGGTGTGACTCAGTCTGTCTGTCTGTCCGTCTGTCTGTCCGTCTGTCTGTCTGGCTGTCTGTCTGTCTGTCTGTCTGTCTGTCACAGCTGGATATATCAAGAACTACTAATGCTATCAACTTGAAATTTGGATCAGTTTTAGGTGACGTTTACCCAACTATTTTGCAAATAAAAAAGAAATAAAAATGTTTATATTTTTTTTGCAACAGGGACTGAAAGGGGGTCTTAAAAATTAAAAGTAGAGCAAATATGGCATGTGGGGTATCATGTAAAAGAGCGCTGTTAGCACATTTTCAAAAAAAAAAAATATTATTTTTTTAGGCCGCATTATTTTCGACTTTTGATGAAAAATGTAAAAAAAAAATACCGTTCCCCCCTCTTATCTCCGAAGTTTGCAAAGAGAAAAATCTGAAATTATTCTATGTGATAGAAGTTTATGTAAAGATTACAGGAAAAATAAAACGATGTCTCTAAATAGCACACTTTTTCAGAAATCAGAACGGAACCCTCGGTGCGCGAGTCCAACTCGCTCTTGACCGGCTTTTTTTTTATTGCGTTGACTTAGAAGCTTGATTTTTTTCAGGCTCCAAGGGACTTACATATTTGATATTAATTTCAACTAGATACCTCCACCCGTTCCTGAGAAAAAGGGTCTTGACAGACAGACAGACAGACAGACAGACGAACAACGGAGTGATCCTACAAGGGTTCCGTTTTTTCCTTTTGAGGTACGGAACCCTAAAAACATAGACAGTCATGGGGATTACCGACAGAAGTGAAAAGTCAGTTCCCCAAAACGCCCGCTCTTCACCACTTCCTAGTGCTTTATCTGGGAAGAACAAATGGCGCAACAAACTCCCCAGCAGGTCAATCCTCCTGCCGCTGGGGTCGCGGATTGTCCGAAGGGGTTACCGCGGCCCTGGCATAGGCAACTGAAGGAACACGGGTGGGTTTTAGTCAGTAAAAGTCTGACACGCCCTTCCGCTCCACCCAGAGCGGGAGAAGTTATTTGATGATTTCCCACCCTCAACAAAAAAAACAAAAAAAAAAAAAAGGTCAATCCTCCTCCATTTAAACCAAACCCCTTGTCTAAATCCTTTCTTAGCAATGCTTACGCCACTAAAGGAACTCACCTGCTAATCAAGTCACTACGCTATAAAGTTTCGAATTTGCTTGTAATTACTAAGATTAGGGCAAGTAACAAGCGGTACCAACATCTGTGAACGCAAAGTCGTGAATAAAACTAGTTAATCCTGGGACTAGAAAGATACTTTCGATCTCGTTCGTTACATCGCGTACCGTAGTCGCTCAGTCGTGTGTTGTCGCTACGTGCCCGGTGTGTGTCTCCATTGATATACGACTTTTTTGGAGTTTAATAAAAATGAAATGCTGTTCGTTGGTAAGTGCATCACTTGAGAACGACTGCACTGATTTGGGAATGTTTTTTTTTAAATATTAGGATGAATATTAGATGTTATTTTTATTTAGAAAGAAAAAAAATGACAAGTTGTCTGATAAATTCGGGAAAACCTGAACGTCCTTTTTTTTAGTGGATTTTTGTATGATATAGAAAATTGGACAAGACAACGTCTGTTGGGTCAGCTATAGGCTGACCGTTTAACTCGCGTATCGCCTGCGCGGTTAGCGGTTGGGTGAAAGGGTGCGCGGAGCAGCTCTCTGCTCCGCGCACCCCTTTCACCCAACCGCTAACATCTCCCCTCGCTCCCTTCTTGCCGCGCAGGCGATACGCGAGTTAAACGGTCGGCCTATAGTAATGTTTATTAATTAGTTATAATAATAAATTGGGATAGGGTAAGAGAATGATGATAAAAAAAAACAAAAAACAGCAAAAAAAAACACTATCAGTCAAAAACTGCATAGCAAAAACAGTGTTTCAGAAATTCAAGTTAGGCGTCGAAATTCCATTAGTTCACTTGAACCATCTTATTTAAAGCAGATTTCATGAAAGGGTCTGAGAAAATAAATTCTGTAAATACCTACAACACTCTTTTTGATTACTCTTTGAGATCTGTCTTATTTTGTCACCTCTCTCGCTCACACGGGACCAAATTTTTAAGAATGTTAAATGAAAAGATGTTATCAATTAAACTATTAAAAACACATTTTTATTGTGGCATTATTTAACTTATCTCAAAAATACATAATACTTTTTGAACTGAGCTTATTAGATAACACAAAAGAAATGTGTTTTAATAATTAGGTATCGATTAAATTAACATTATTTACTAGTCCTTTAATTGATTGCATTTTTCAAAAAAAGCATTTTTTAAATAACAATCTTAAAAATTTGGTCCCGTGTAAGCAAGAGAGGTGACTAAATGCGACAGCCCTCTTAAGTGCTCTTAAGTGTACAAAGACCATTTTCTGCCAGAAGGCCATGCAATAAATTTACAAGCAATCTGGACGAAAGATAACTTCCTACAATCTGTCATTTTATCTATTCTTCCCTCGACAAAACCCGTTTCTATGGTGGCATTCTACGCGTGCTGTTGGTGTTCGCAGTGCAAAAGGTTAAAGGTACAATGGAAACCCGCGCAGAATGCAAGCACCTAACCCATGCTCAAGGAAGCTCAGTCTATGTTCGACTTGCTAGTGGCACACAGGGGGTCGGCAGAGTTCGTTCTAGTTATAGTAGAGTGATACTATACATTTCGTAGTGGTGTGTGATAAGTGTGAAAGTGATAAGGAATACAGGATATTTTTAAAAAGGTAAGTTTTTTTTATTTTGATTTTTTAAGTCGCGAAATGTGAGTGTAAGTACGCTAATACAAGTCCTACTCCTCTGCCCAATTCTTCGGAAATTATAGGCGTGATGTTTTGATTTTGTGAGTTGCGGTTCCTATGACTTCCAGATTTATTCCAAAGACTTTTATCTGAGATATGCACTTTTAGATTTTGACTGTTGTGTAAAAAATGAGTGTGGGTATATTTAATAAATAAATATATGATGTGGACGTCTTTCGGTTGAAATGATGATAATGATGAAATAAGATAGATTGAACTTGGAACATCAAATTAGAGTAGACTTTAGAAAAGTCTACTCTAATTTGATGTCTATTTTTTATTCCAGCTCCGATAGAGAACAACGAATTGATAAATAACACCTTTAATTAGTTCAAACGGTTTACCTACATATAACTTCTATTGAAAAGAATAATATACCTACTAGTGCTATTTCATATCGGGTAATATTTAAACGCACATCAAAAATTACAAATTTTTCCCAACAGAATACGTACATCAAAAATACTGTTTGCACATCAAAATTTGCATGTCTAAATAAATTAAACTTAATTTCAGGTCGACGGAGCCCCGCGGAACGGGGCTCCTATTCCTACTAGATGCGCATTTGTTATTTTTGATAAACATTACCTAGTATTTTTGATATAATAATTAATATTTTTGTTGTGACTTTGGGCAAAAATGTATGTATAAAATAATCTATATCTATAAAAGGAAAGCGTTACTGACTGACTGACTGACTGACTGACTGACTGATCTATCAACACACAGCTGAAACCACTGAACGGATTGGGCTGAAATTTGGAACACAGGTAGCTATTATGACCTAGGCATCCGCTAAGAAAGGGTTTTCGGAAATTTGACCTTTAAGGGGGTAAAAAGGGGGATATTGTTTGTATGAAAAATCTTATTCGTTGAGTTAATAAACTTGAAACTTGGCACGAATATTTATGTAAGTAAATTATGATTTTTGTGATTTTTTGTTTTTCTAAACTACCCCCTAAAGGGGAATTGGGGGGTCTCAAAGTTTGTATTGAAAAATTTTAACGCGCAATCCGATTAACTCAAAACTCAGTATTTATACTTAAAACTAAAAATAAAGAATAATGTGTGTCAGGGTTTTTCGAAAATCTACCTCTAACGGGGTGAAAAGGGGTAATCAATTTCACAGGCGAGGATTTTACTGCGTGGCTTGATTAACTCGAAAATTGGTGTAAATAATCTTTGAGTCAAGCTATGGAAATATCTCAAACCATTTTTTTAAATTCCACCCCTTTTTTTTTTTTTTGAGGGTGGGAAATCATCAAATAACTTCTCCCGCTCTGGGTGGAGCGGAAGGGCGTGTCAGACTTTTACTGACTAAAACCCACCCGTGTTCCTTCAGTTGCCTATACCAGGGCCGCGGTATCTTCCTCAAACCACCCGCGACTCCAGCGGCGTCGGCCCTATTGGACCCCATCATTTGCTGACATCTCTTTGAGGCGCGCGTGGAACACAACGCGCCGTCGACTCGGGCCTGGTCCTTACCGGACGGCGAGCTACCCGCTACTCACCGTCCGCAGGCCCGCGCCTACGGTGGCCGAAAATCGCCTCGCGATTCCCGCCGCCCAGGGCGTCTCCTGCGGCGACTGAGGGCGTGAGGCTGCCTCTCCCTCACGCGTTCCGCCTCCTCTTTCGCGAGCATCACTGCTTCGCAGAAGGAGGTGACGGCCTCCCATGAACTCTCGCTCCGCACCATGGCCTGAACCAGGCTCGGACGCGAGAGATCGCCGCCGCCGATCGCCTCCGTGAGAACACGGTGGTGCTCTGCCCAAGCCGGGCAGACCTCCACCGTGTCCTCCGGGCGATCATACAATCGTGACACCCGGGCGTTTCCTCCCGCCTTATGCGAAACAGGAACCTCCCGAATCAGCCGTGTCCGGTGAGGACCTGCGTCAGGCGGAAGGTGAGGACGCCGTGGCGCCGCTCTAACCACTCCTCAAAGAGGGGACTTATCGCCGCAATTCTGGCGTGGCCAGCGCTGGGTTGCGACAGTCGCGCTCTCCATGTCGCCGTGAGATCCCGCCGGAGCTCTGTCCGCTGTACCGTGATTTCTCGCGGCAGCGGAGTTACGCCCCGGCGTTTCGCGTCCTCGCGCCACTCCCACACGTGCGCGAGGACCTTTGCCTCCAGATCCTACGGCGGCAAACCCCTGTGGGGGTGAAAACAGGGAATACAATTTACATGAAAAATGTTATTCATTTGGTTTTAATGACTTGAAACTTGGCACAAATATTTGCCTAAGTTTGTCATTATTAGTTTTTTAAAACTACCCCGGAGGAAGGGTTAGAGGGGGAGGGGCAAGGGAGGGGTAGTGAGGAGTGTGAGGGGGAGGATGATGGACGCAGGGAGAAAGGGCAGGAATTGGTGAGGAGAGGAGGAAGACATGGTGAAGGCTGAGGGGTGGGGAGGGATTAGTGAGCCGGAGGTGGAGGAGAGGGGGAGAGGGAGGGGACGGGGTGGTGAGAGAGAGAGAGCGAAGAGGAAGTGGCGAAGAGGGTGTGAGAGTGAGGGAGAGGGGGAGGGAGAGGGGGAGGGAGAGGTAGCGGAATGGGGATGTGTTGAACGAACGAGCTAAACTCTGAAACTACCCTACCAGTCGGACTTTAAAAAATCTTTTTGCATTAATGATAGCCCAAATCTTATAGAAGACATATTTAACATCACTCTAGGACCCTTAGGTGCCGAGCAAAAAGAAAAAAAGTCTGAAAGAACGCTAAGTGAAAACGTAGTAATAGCGCGGGTAGGCAATGCGATGCGACGGGGTGGGTCGAGCAAAAAAGAAATTTCACGCGGACGAAGTCGCGGGCAGAAGCTAGTGATCTATATATGATCTATATAAATAAAAAGAGAAGTCCTGACTGACTGATTGACTGACTCATCAACGCCCAGCCAACCCTTGGACCTAGAAAGCTGAAAATTTGCACAGAGGTTCCCTTTATAATGTAGACAGGGAATAAGGAAGGAATTCCCGATAGACGTTCCCATGGGATATTTTCCGACATCCACGTGGGTGAAGCCGTTGGCAAAAGCAGTTACAAATAAAAATGCAAATCACTTTGATAATGCTGAATTTAATAAATACCTTCAGCTAATATTTTACACTCGTACACGTACTACACAACAGTAACCATCAACCTCACAAATCAGTCCTGGCGATAGTTTGCTCTTGTGCCAATTTTTTCGAAGGTGTCTTTCTGACAACCGGAAGTCAGCATTTACGAGTATTACAGATAATATTTAAAACGTTATGTTATCAGGAAGTTAATGTGCGCTAATATCTCGGCCTTCTGACTTTCAATTATGTCCTCGTACCGAACAAAAACTATTAAAAAACAAAAAAAAAACAAAAACAACAATCCCTTCCCTATACCCTTCTATAAATAATAATTATTGAATTTTTCGAAAGGTAAAGCTGGGGTGACCTTCCTTGATTAAGGCATCTAATTGGAGGTCTAGTTATTATTGAACTCGTTTTATTATCGGATTTATTTGTTTTTTCTGATTGTAACCCTAAAGTCTTCTTACTATTGTTTCTACTCTTTAAATTATTGCCATTGTTTTCTCTTGCCTACTCACTTTTTCCTTGCTTGCTTGTTTTTTTTCTTTCTTTCTTGCTTTACTATTGTATTGTTTACTCTGACCTACTTTAACACATTTCAGGTATCTAAGGACTTGCTCATAATATTGTGCTGCTTGAGATCCTACTTTTAAAGACCCTATCTTCTATGCCATATAGGGTAAAATTGCTTGCCTTTTTTCCCGTTATCTAACATCTATGTAACAAGTTAAGTTTAGAGGAATAGTGCTGTTCTAAAGGTTCCCCATATTTAACCCTCATCTCTGTTAATAATTCTGCGTAATTTGAAACGATTGAAATAGTGTCTTCCATTCCGATCAGGAACATTTTGCGCTAGGTAGACTCTGATTCTGATACCATGACTTGGTTAAACCCGTAAGCTTCGGAAGTGCATAGTGAATGATTTTCCGTTCTTCCAATTCATAAATGTCTGCGCATTCCTCGACTTTATTGATCCAATTTGAAATGCTCTGATTTTTGGACATGAGGTCAAATCCTGGCCAATTTATGACTGCCTGAGTTCGAAAATTTCCCTAAGCACATCAATAAATTAAAAAAATATATTACTGGGATTAGAATTCTTATAGATAGTTATTGATCCTTGCGCCCGATGACTGTGATGACTTCTGCTCCTCGAACGCCTTTTGTCCTGTGGCCTGCTTCTCGACCGCCTTTCATTATATTATCTGCTCGATCACGCTCGGTCAGGTGCATTTCGTGATGAAGTATAGTTTCTCAAGGGTGCCCTGAATTCATCCACGCTAACATTCACCTCATTTATTTCTGGTTGCTTCTCAAAAATAAGGCCAAACAAATGCTTGGCCTTGCTTACCAAAGGTCAAAATTCACACGTTGTCTGGCTCCTCAAAAGATTTACAATTTGGCTGTAGCAACTACAGCTAGTGAACGTTTTGTTCGTTCACTGACTGCAGCCAAATTGTATAACCTTAGTAGCAATTAGTTTTTAAATGCTTTATAGTACACGATTTTCGTTGGTATTACATACCCCTCTGTTAAACTGTCCGGATCATGGAAGTAGGTACTAGTTCCATCGTCCGGATATTCAAATCGCAAATGTCATTCTTTGACAGTTGTATATGTAGGCTATAACACGACAAATTGACGTAGGGTGTTATGACAGTAGGTATGTATATGCTATAATTTTGTGAGAGAGTTTTGAGCGTGTAATTTTGTTGTCTGCACGTCAAACACCGGTTTATTGCCCAAGTAAAAGTTTGATACACGATTAGCAACATTTCTATTATAACGTGCGTTTATTTAATACATAGATAGACCCTAATAATACTTAGCGAGATACCTCCGTGCCTCAGAAAGCATGATGTTGGCTGTCATTCGTATAATCTTTGACAGTCGTTACGCGTCGTCAGAAGTCCGAAAGTCTGGCTGTCAGCCAATAGTTAGGTAACGTGTTACCAGTAACTGGGTTGTGGAGTTCAGATAGGCAGTCGCTCCATGTAAAATATTTGTAGCCAGTGGCGTGCAGTCCATACATGCAAATAAGCTCTGCATACCCTGTAGTCCCATACCATACATGCCCCTTTAAATGATAAATAACTAATAAACTACACCTATAACTCAAGAAAAATCATGGTAATTATTCTAAAAATCTAACCGTAGTCACCATCTCACCGTTTAAAATGCGATTTACGTGCCATCTATTATTTTTTATTGGAACTAACTGGCTGGAGCGAGCGGCGAACACCGCGCAGGCAGCGCTCCCGTGGCAAAAGCAGTAACATGCAGTGCTTATTTTTCATACAACGCATCTCGTGTAGTACACAGCAAAAGTGTCACTGTGTGCGTGAAAATGTGTGCGCGTGTTTGAGTTCTGGAAGCAGAGCTTACATTGCAACCCGTTCAAATTGAGAAGGCGCAAAAGCACCGCTTAGTTGTTGATTACAGAGTGCAGAGGGTCTTTTTTTGATCGGATTGACCAAAATTCGTTCGTTTTAGTTTGTAATTGTACAGTTTTTACAAGCTTTTATTCAACTTGCAATGTTTGAATGTTTGTTTTTTCGACATATTGTTTTGATTGTTTTTCTTGTCAATCACTTGATTGACTGTATAAGTAATTACATTAATATTATGTACTTACTGTAAAAAATTAAAGTAATCTGTGGTTATACCTGTGATCCTGTGCCGCCGAACCCGCCGAAGTGTGTTTTTATAAATTAGGTATGTATTTATGGCTAACATGTTGTGTACCCACATACAAACACATTGTATTGTATCCCTTGCTTTTTTTTTACAAATCAAGATAAAATAATGTTTGGACCTTTGTCGTATATTCTGATTAAAATAATTTAAGTAGATTTAAAGTATTCGTAGTGGTCGCAAACAAATATCATGCGAAGCCAATGGCGCCGCCGTGCGGTAAGAGTCAGGGTAAGAGTAAGGTAAGGTAGGTGGGGTCGGGTAAAACAAACGGTCGGGGAAAAAAAACTTGTTAGATTGTTTTTTTTTTCATTTTAGCCGTGCATACCCAGTCTGAAATCTCTGTGCACGCCACTGTTTGTAGCCAGCTGCATCCGGTTAGACTGGAAGCCGACCCCAACATAGTTGGGAAAAGGCTTGGCAGATTTTTTATACCTAATACTACCTGAGCAGGTGAGCAAAGGATACGGTTACCACAGATATAGTTCAATTCAAACTTAAGGGTGATTAAACAAAATTTAATCGAGCTTAACTAAATGGAGTCAAAATTACTGTCGACTTGAATGTACCTACACGGTCTGCACTCGCAGCTAGCTTCCGTGACGGCATTAGGGTCCGTTTCGACTGACGCGGAGCTGGGCGGAGCGGAGCGGAGACGTGCAAGAATCTTCCAATCACAGACGTGACGAGAGACGCGATGAGGATTTCAACCATTGTGATTGGTCGATTCCTGCACGTCTCCGTTCCGCTTCGCCCAGCTCCGCGTCAGTCGAAACGGACCCTAATGCCGTCACGGAAGCTAGCTGCGAGTGCAGACCGTGTAGGTACATTCAAGTCGACAGTAATTTTGACTCCATTTAGTTAAGCTCGATTAAATTTTGTTTAAATTAAGATTTAAGACTTTTTAAAGATTTAGCTCCATTTGTGCTATACCTAGGAAATTGGAACGTAGGTTTTTGTGTACATACATAGTATGTTTTACGTTCCTACTACCACAGAGCATTTCACGTTCCCAGATCGCGTAACCCGCAAAAGAAAACTAATAAGTACTGACACCGTTGTTTGCAACTTTCCTTGCATTATTGATCTTAATTACCCGTATTGTTACTTTAGATAATAATCTCAGCTAACATTTTCGGTTATGCAAGGAGCAGTGAAAATATCATTAAATACAGATTAGGTACATAATGTAACGTAACTTCAGCACATTTCTTTTGAAGAATATTACGTGAGTGATGGTAATCATGAAGAGTTAAGAAGGTTGGTTGTGTTTGAAGATAATAATCACCTGTCATATTGTCTGCCGTGTGAAAACTTGAGAATACGCCTTTTGGAGGATTTCTTTTTCGTTTATGAAGAAATATTATGAAGGGTACAGGAAAAGAAGAGGCTCATCGACATATATTTCGTAAAATGTGTGCAATTGGAGTCTTTATAAGCGGGCCTTCAGTTAGGTTTGTTCAGAACAGTATAAAAAGAGCACATTGTAAAGATAATCCACAAACAAAAAAGTCCACAAACGACCGCAAGAATCACATTCAGCTCAAATAAAATTTACAGTTAATTTTAAGCGCTGATTATTGACAGAATAATACTCGTACCTATCAAAAAGATAAGTCAGCCTACAAGGTCGGTAGCCGGGTTGACTGTCAGTCTGACTTCAATGAATAGTTCAAAAACAAAAGAGAACAAAAAAGAAACTGGTCGGTGGTTATTATATTGGTAGAGATTCTAAACATTTTCTTACTGACTTCTGCCCGCGACTTCTCCCGCGTTGTAGTCAAATATACTGTAAAACATAGCCTCTGGTACTCGGCAACAGGGTAGTTTTCTGCCAGTGAAAGAATTTTCGAAATCGGATCAGGACTTTCAGAGATTCCTTTTACATACAAACTTTTCCTCTTTATAATACTAGTAGAACTGTAGATGGTATGTACATATATATGTTACTGTAAAAGCCCGAACTGCGGTGAATAGGTGTGTGGTATCTTTTTTTTTTTTTTTTTTTGAGGGTGGGAAATCATCAAATAACTTCTCCCGCTCTGGGTGGAGCGGAAGGGCGTGTCAGTCTTTTACTGACTAAAACCCACCCGTGTTCCTTCAGATGCCTATGCCAGGGCCGCGGTAACCTCTTCAGACAACCCGCGACCCCAGCGGCGTCGGCCCTATTGGACCCCGTCACTTGCTGACATCTCTTTGAGGCGCGCGTGGAACACAACGCGCCGTCGACTCGGGCCTGGTCCTTACCGGACGGCGAGCTACCCGCTGCTCACCGTCCGCAGGCCCGCGCCTACGGTGGCCGGAAATCGCCCCGCGATTCCCGCCGCCCAGGGCGTCTCCTGCGGCGACTGAGGGCGTGAGGCTGCCTCTCCCTCACGCGTTCCGCCTCCTCTTTCGCGAGCATCACTGCTTCGCAGAAGGAGGTGACGGCCTCCCATGCACTCTCGCTCCGCACCATGGCCTGGACCAGGCTTGGACGGGAGAGATCGCCGTCGCCGATCGCCTCCGTGAGAACACGGCGGTGCTCTGCCCAAGCCGGGCAGACCACCACTGTATGCTTCACCGTGTCCTCCGGGCGATCCACACAATGGTAACACCCGGGCGTTTCCTCCCGCCTTATGCGAAACAGGAACCTCCCGAAACAACCGTGTCCGGTGAGAACCTGCGTCAGGCGGAAGGTGAGGACGCCGTGGCGCCTCTCTAACCACTCCTCAAAGAGGGGACTTATCGCCGCAATTGTGGCGTGCCCAGCGCTGGGTTGCGACAGTCGCGCTCTCCATACCGCCATAGGTATGTGGTATCTGTGGAAAACCTAAGATTTACTGACTGAATACTGGTAAAAGTCAGAAATTGATGATTACTATAGAACAATTAGGACTTTTACCGGTGAGATTTGATAAATCTTAGGATTTACCGGTAAATCCTAAGATTTACTGCAGTTCAGGCTTTTACAGTAACATATATACCCAATCAATCAAGGCGGCAGTCAGCCAAGTCAAAGAGATAATAATAATAATAATAACCCCACCGCAGTATCTCTACGTTGACGTCGTGGTGGGGCTTGCGCGCTCCGAATTCTAGGTCTGTTCCTGTAGAGTTTACTCTGCCGGAACAGGTCTAGGATGAGAAGCCAGACCAAGAGAGATACAGAAACCCGCAGGGCAGCATGTGGCGAGCTGTTGGGCAGTAGCGACCCCACGGACCCTATCTCCCGGGAGAAGTCTTGTTCCTCACCTCTCGCTTGCCTTTATTGGCCGGCTGGAGTGAACAATGACGGGAACAGAGCTCCCACCTCATTCTTGCCTTTATTGGCTGGCTTGAGTGGAGATTCGCAAGAGCAAACGTGCTCGGAGGAAGGAAGTATTCCAGTAAGTGTTTGTAGGGATCTTGACCATCTTCCGGGCTCTGGGATTGTTCTGAGAACCGTGGAATACCTCTCCACTCCTCACAAGCACCTCAGGACATGTTGCTCCCTTGCCGCTACGACACTATGTGCTAGCGACCGTTTTCGGGGGCCCATTATTGAGTGTGCAAGTCACCCCCTGCCATTTTTTTTCCGTGTATATAATAATAAAACATTGATCAGGCAGGGGCCATAGTCCTTTCATAGTTCTAGGTAACCAGTCCACAGCCACCCAAACCCATAGCCCAATATGTTTTGTTTCCATGTTCTGCAATAGTCCTGCACCAACCGGGGGTTGTCCTTGGGTGCACTTGCATAGTACAGGGATAATCGTCGGTTGGTGCCTCCTCATAATTTAAAATTGTCTAAGGGGCCTCTGCGAGTTGGCTTCGGCCCCTCGTACGCCTTCCAAAAGTCCGGGACCCCAGGATCCCGAGATACGTCAAAGACACGTTAAAAATAATAATAATATTGATCTTCTCTTTTCAGGAACAAACACCAGCAAAATGCGGGGTCGAGTCAGCGTAGTAAAATGGCCTCTTCGCAGTATCTGCGGCTCTGGTCGACAGATATCCACCACAGCACGAGGTAACCAGGCATCCGACGGTGGATTAGAAATCAGTGCGTAGTATTTATTATTTCCTTTGCTTGTATAATGCCAATTACCAGTTTAAACGTCGTCTGAGCTGGTTTGGTAGTTTGGTACACTTAGCGTCAATAATAATACCTGACCATAGGAGCAGAGAATAACCTCTAAAATATTCGTCGTAATATGATGTCCATCATATTATGAGTTTAAAGTAAGGCGACGCGACGCTCAATTACGTGTCTCTGTGCGCCAGAGACGGACGCATTTTAGGAGCATCGGCGACATTAAAAAAAATCAGGGGAGAACGTAGATATTTTTAGCGACATCCTTTTAATTTTATTGACTGCAATATACAACGTGTCCCAAAATTGAACGATAAGCGGGCACCAGAGGATGGCCCTGCTCATGACTACTCGAGGAAAATTAAATAAAAAAAAAATATCTCAATTTTTTATCGTAAGGTTTGTAGTTTTCATCATCGGGAAGTATGGTTATTAGACCGTAGATTAATGCCACATATTTCGCATGCTTAATGGAACATTGACCCATTAGTAGATAGGTCAGAAAGAATAGATAGCGATTATTTCCGTTTTTTTCGTTCAAATTACAAGCATTCATGATTAATAAATCAGTTTCATTTTTATACATCAACAAATAGGATAAGTTCTCATAGCAAGATCTTCTTTAGCGATTTCCCAAAAATCGTCTTATTGAATTAAGTCAGTATTCCACTAAGCATGCGATTTAATAAATAAATAATATTTTTTTTATTTCAGAAAAAAAAAACACATTTACGGTGCACAAAAACAATTTTCCAAGTAAAATTAGAATAAACAGAAATAAGTGTATCGTTGTCGTATGTACTAATGAAAAAAATCATTGTATCACAAACACCAATTTGTTTTAATAATGTAATGAGTCGTGTCCGCGGACTCCGATTTACAAAATGGCCGAGCGGGGATGGTAGGCCAACACTTGTACGGGGTTGGTTGACATAAACTTAAATAAAATAAAAAATAAAATGAAATAAATATTTTTTTTATTTCAGAAAAAACACATTTACGGTGCACAAAAACAATTTTCCAAGTAAAATTAGAATAAACAGAAATAAGTGTATCGTTGGTGTATGTACTAATGGGAAAAAACATTGTATCACAAACGCCAAAAACTAAAAAAAAAAAACCAACTACACCAAATAAATAAATACTCATAACACTTTTTTTATATAGTAGGTAAGTCATGTAAGTACTTGTTACTGAATACTATCTACTAAACTTAAAGAAACAAAATATTTATCACATGAGATCCAAAACTTTTTTTGTTTAGTTTTGGATCTCATGTTAACAAGTTTATTATTTTGGTATATTATTTGATATTTTTGTGAGTTTATTGCAAAAAATTCACGGTAGTAGTATATATGTATAACGAAGTTAAAGGAAAACTATCACGGCTTTTCAAGTTTACGAGTAATATTCAAATATTCATGAAACAACAAAAAGCCCTCTTCTTAGTCCGCATTATTGTGCAACTACGGAATCCATTTACTGCGCGTGGCCGGACACGCACTTGGCCGGTTTTTTTTTAACCCCCGAGCAAAAAGAGGGGTGTTATAAGTTTGACCGCTACGTGTGTGTGTGTGTCTGTGTGTCTGTCTGTGGCACCGTAGCGCTTAAACGGGTGGACTGATTTGAATGCGGTTTTTTTTATTTGAAAGCAGGTTTTCCAGCGATGGTTCTTAGACATGATTTATCAAAATCGGTTCAGCTGTTTCAAAGTTATTCGCTCTTTTGTTAGCTGCGGTAGGGATCTTAGACGCGTAATGGGTATTTACTTTACTTTCAAACCTTAGTGTGGTGACCTAAAATTTGAAACATCCATGTATGCTATGTATCTATGCAAGATTATGGAATTCTTGGTCTGATGCTGCAGCCAGGATATCTAGAACTAGTGTGCTGGATACACTCTTGAAAAATTAATAGCAGAAATGTCGTGTTTGGATTCATTTACATCAGTATTTGATTCTATATACAATGCAATGGTGGCAACAGGATGAGCTGATGCTGCAGCCAGGATGTCCAGCACACTAGAACACTCTTGAAAAAGTAATAGCAGATATGTCGTGTTTGGATTCATTTACATCAGTATTTGATTCTACATACAATGCAATGGTGGCAACACGATGAACTGATGCTGCAGCCAGGATGTCCAGCACACTAGAAGACTCTTGAAAAAGTAATAGCAGATATGTCGTGTTTGGATTCGTTTTGATCAGAATTTTATTCTACATACAATGCAATGGTGGCAACACGATGAGCTGATGCTGCAGCCAGGATATCCAGCACACTAGAATACTCTTGGTAAAATAATATAGCAGATATGTCGTGTTTGGGTTCGTTTTGATCAGTATTTGATTCTACATACAATGCAATGGTGGCTACACGATGAGCTGATGTTGCAGTCAGGATATCCAGCACACTAGTACACTCTTGAAAAAAAAATAGCAGATAGTAGTGTTTGTATTCGTTTTTTTAACAGTATTTAATTCTATTTGCAGTACGATGGTGGCATCATTATAAGTTAATGTTATGTGCAGAGAAACTTAACATTCTGCAGTAATAAAAAATTAAATTTAAAATTTAAAAAACCCCCAACGCAAAAAAGAAAAGAGAACATTTAAAAAGTCAAAAATAATACCTATCGTTGAGCCATCAAATTCGATTGATTAATACCTATATACAGTATGGAATTCACATCTTGGCAATAATTGAAACCTCAAGGAATATTACTCCATAGAAGTATAGAAAAATTAAGTAATAAATAAAAAACCGAAAATTAAAAAAGTTAAATTTTCAAACAAAATAAATATCAAAATAAATTCACTTAAAGTAAACACTCTGTTTAGACAACGTACCTTGACCCCAGGAGCGAAGAGTGGCAACGGTGCACGCGGGCGGCATGGCGGCTTTTTTGTCGGCGCCGGCACTTTGATTCGTTTGACAATGTGCGACGAAAATAAAATCCACTAAGTTCATTTGTACCGCCACGTGTTTATTTCGCGATAACTGAACTGAACTAAATACTTCAATATTACACATTAGTTCCAAAAAGAATAAACTTAAATTTTCTCATTTTCAAAGTGTCCACCACGTTTTTGAATGCACAAGTTACATCGCCGCACAATGTTATCCCGAAGCCTGCTCAGCAAATTGCGTTCAGGATCCAGAGCCATGGTTTTTAATTTGTCAAAGGCGGCGACAATACGATTGCGCAGTTCATCTTCGGTTTCGGAGACACGCGAATAAACTTCATTTTTAATAAAGCCCCATAAAAAGAAGTCGAGAGGCGTAAGGTCGGGTGACCGAGCTGGCCACCTGCGGGGGCCATAGCGACCAATCCATTGCTCGCCGAACATGGTATTAAGCCGCTCTCTCGCGAGGAGTACGGAATGTGGAGGAGCTCCGTCTAACTGGAACCAAACCCGCTTGTAAGCTACCACAGACAATTCCTCTAGATAATCGGTTATTGGGCCGTTAAGAAGATCCAGAAACTTCTGTGCATTGAGGTTTCCGTTGATAAAAACGGGGCCGATTATTTGGTCTCCGTGAATACCTGCCCACACATTAATGGAAAAGCGGTACTGATGAGCTGATTCTCTAAATAAATGGGGATTGGTACGGCTCCAGTGACGCATGGTTTGTCGGTTCCACATGCCGTTTCGAGTAAACGTGCTTTCATCTGTCCAAAACACATCAGATAAAAAACGTTGGTCTTGAATGTTTTTTTCCAGCACCCAGTGGCAGTAAAACTCTCTAATCGGCTTATCACGGGGCAGCAGCGCCTGCACCTTTGCAAATTTGTAAGGTCGTAGTTTATTCCTTTTCAGCACTCGATGTATTGTTTTATGGGTCACTCTAAACGCACGCCCAGCTTGTCTAAGGCTGCAGGTTGGGTTCTGCTCGAAATGTTCTAAGACTCGGTGTTCAAAAGAGGATGGAACGTGACGCGGAGCAACTCCTTCATGAGTGTTGGGCACTATGTGCTGATTTTCCCTGATCCTTTGGACAGCTCCCAGGATTGTCCGGACACTAGTAGGGCAGACGCGAGTTGCGCCGTATCTCTCACGATAAGTACGTAGAGTTAAGGCTGAATTTTGGCCGCATTCGCCATACAATAACACCATGTCTGTATACTCTGCAGCACTATAAAAATGCTGTTGTCTTGGCATTTTGTTAAAAAGACACACGCGAACACAAAAGTCAAGTGTCAATTTCACCTTAAAAAATGTATACAAAATACTTAAAAACACAATTTACACACACACAAAGTCAAATAACTAATAAACTAATAAGTGTCCATTCCACTGATAAAAAATTAAACTAACTAAGCACTAAAACTGGTATTTGCTAATCGCGTTTTGAAGCAATGCGCGCAAGTAGACTCTGAGTAGACGAAATCTCTGCGAAAGGCACACACACTATCCCGGAAGACTAGCGGTGAACTGACAAAGCGGAACGCAACTTCCGAGATGGCGAAAAAATATTATAATGTAGGGCACATGGAGCAATTATCGTAATTAACGCTTATCGATAACTTTTTACACATAATTACTTACTACCGAAACAAGACATTAGAATACAAGTATCTTTGTGTAATTTGAATATTTATTTTTAACAATTAAAAAATATTAATTGGACATTAAAAATACGATTGAACAGTTTACGAAACTACCGTTAAGTTAGTGACTTCCTGAGTAATCCTGAGTATCAATCGGGTCCGTCGATCGACCGGCAGCCGGTCGGTAACTATGTAACATGCGAAAACAATTCATAAATTGTTGTTGTTTACTTTATGCATTTTATCTCTAAATCCACTTAATAATATTTAATAAGAACACACATAAACAAAAAAGCTGTTTAGCTTTAAATACTCAGGGCATAGTGGTTTTTAGAATTATGACAATAATTCTTAAAACACCATAGCACCACCTAAGTATTTAAAGCTAAACAGCTTTTTTGATTATCTATCTTTATTCCTTTTAACAGAAACTAATAGTCAATAACAGGTGTGCTTCCCTACGTGGCGCGAGTGCACCCCGCACCCGCGCGCCCCTCTCCCTCCCTGCCGGCCTGCCGCGCGCCGCGCCGCCCGCCGCGCCGCCCGCAATATTATTTCGCTCAATCGCCTTTGAAGAAAGCCGCGTGGCTCGTGCCGCCCTGTTTAAAGAAGCCGCCAAAGGACACCGCTGCCGATGTACACCCGCAGGAAATGTAGGCGCGTCCCAGTGATAGATTATGTTTGTGTAAACAAAACAAAGTTTCGACCATGGCAGGCCAAGGAAGTTGTTCAATAGGAAATTCCAAGTACTAGTATACCGAAAAAAAAAACCACATCAACATTAAATTTCATAGTCAGTCTGTACTGGTCTTCTGTCTGTGAGAGGTAGTGGGCCGTACCGTCACAGTATTAATCGAATGTGGGTGTCGTCGGGCGGCGCGGTCCGCGGCTGCGTCTCCCGTACACGCTTAGTTTTGCGCACGCACTCAAACGTTGAATTATTTTTCTTTTACATTAAATTCCAGCCTGTCGTGCAGGTGTACCGATTTTACATTTCGGCAAATAAGTAGAATAGGTACGTAACAGCGTCGTGATAGTTTGTACTGAGTGGCAACGTCGCATTTTAAAGGGTTCATTGAATCATTGACCTAGTGATCCAATTCTACAGAGTGTTTAAATTTGTTCAAAATGAAAACTCTACTTTTTGACCTAATTACTGGACCGATTTCGTTCATTTTTTGTATTTCGTCAGAAAAGGCGATACCAAGTGTGTCCTAGAAATTATTGCATATAAGCGGTCCCCATACTGTATATTTTAATTACAGAAATTGATGGATGGCACGATAAGGTTTGCTCATTGAATTGGCGCTATAATTTCGCGGCGGGGTACCGCATATGTACATAGTCAATCAAGTGAAGGGTCTGACTTACTTATGCGGTACCCCGCCGTGACATTATAGCGCCATTTCAATGAGCAAACCTTATCGTGCCATCCATCAATTTCTGTAATTAAAATATATATAGGTATTAATCAATCGAATTTGATGGCTCAACGATAGGTATTTTTGACTTTTTAAATGTTCTCTTTTCTTTTTTGCGTTGGGGGTTTTTTAAATTTTAAATTTATTTTTTTAAATAATCCTAATCTCTATACAAATAGACGAATGGGCAAAATAATCATTACTAAATTATATTTTAAACCTTACAAAGGCAATCTAGTTTAGTGTTAATCTTCACACACACGCTCGGTATATTTGCGCAAGAGTTCACGCAGTCTGAGCTAACAAGTGTAGTATATTGCATGCAATAATTAGATCTAGAAGTTGTTTATAATGATGAGTACCGTCGTCATCAGATATATTGTACTTAGCAGACAAGGTGACCAAATACTTCTGAACAATTTAAAATGTCAATAAGTTCCATACACTACAAGTTGCCATTAATATCTAAACATTCATTACTTCAGTTATATCTGAGCAGGTGCTTGTCAATAATTTCTATACACACAACTAATCAAAAATATCTGAACACTTACAACGTTATGTATATTCTACGCAGACAAATACAGAGCTTACCTAATTCGTTACTGCGTTATATAAAGGAAGAACTAAAAACCAACACTAACTATCTGTGGTTTATATACGATGAAAAGGGAATAAAAATTGTATGGAAAATCATTTATTTAAGATACAACTGCGTTAATGTCAAACTATTGAAAGAAAATAGATCTTGGATACACTTGACGTATTGTAAGTGTTGAGATATTTTTGGTTAGTTGTATGTATAGAAATTATTGACAATAATCTGCTTAGATATTAATTAATGAATTAATGTTCAGATAATAGTGGTAACTTGTAGTGTATGGAAGTATTTGGTCACCTTGTCTGCTACAATATATCTGACGGCGACTGTACAATGACCCCTTCAGAGGTGGTGCGTTATTTAAGTTACACCTTGTATTATATTATGTCCAGCGACATGATCTTCAAAGACGCTAAGATCTATCTCATTCGTGCAATTTTTAAGCATGATCTTTTGAGACAAAAGATCTTACGCTACTGAAGTAAGAACTCCATTTTCACATAAGTAGTGGGTGAGCCAAGACAATCCTTTGATACGACACAATTGATGGGAACTACATCTTGTCATTGTTGTAACATTATTGTATTACCACGCAATCGTTCTAGAGCACACTAGCGAACGTTATCGTACGCACGGCTACAGATCAAGCTATACATTTCCAGTATAAGCTGATCTCGCATTGCATAGGATTTCCTTACAATGAGAGGTAAGTGTAAACTGGAAATGTATAGCTTGATGTGTAGCCATGTGTACAACATGACTAGTTATAGGTAGGTATTCAATTTACATACATACTGAGCGTAGGGTTTTGGGTTCGATTCCCAAGTCGCCATACCCCACATGCCATAGTAGCCCCACTTCGAATTTTTAAGACCCTCTCTCAGTCCCTGTTGCAAAAAAAAAAACACTTATATTTTTATTGACAGACGGACAGACAGACTGAGTCGCACCGTAAGGGTTAATTTTTACCATTTTGGTACAGAACCCAAAAAAGCCCATAATGTGTCATGGTTAACTAAAACCTTTTTGTACCATATCGAAACTTTTCATTGCCTTACAATTAGATTTCACGGAGCTTTTTTTTCAAACAAACAAAGGAATTTGACATACTATTATTCCCTGCTTTCATTCCTAAACAACAATGAAAGACACACCATCTATTTTTAACAGGTCCAAAACCAGTACAATCATGTCCTGTACAAGGAATTCGTGCGAGATCGACTCACGCGGCGATTGATACATCGGTGTTCGACATGGCGCCGTCTGTCAAGTCATGGGATGACGTACCTGGACCCAGGCCTCTACCACTGCTGGGAAACACGTGGCGATTTGCTCCTTATATCGGTAAGTGATTCAAAAGTAGAAGATGTTTTTATTAAATAAAAAGTTTTGATGTTTTCTTTGGGAGGTCAACGACCATGTTAGTTTTGTTACATCAAGTATGAGTTGAGAAAAATTGTTTTCTTATGTTTTATTGTGTTTAGATATCGATACCCATGACTTCTGTAAAATTTACACAAAACAAAAAACCGGTCAAAAGCGAGTCGGGACTCGCTCACCCAGGGTTCCGTTCCGATTTCTGAAAAAGTGTGCTATTTAGACACATCGTTTTATTTTTCCTATAATCTTTACATAAACTTCTATCACATAGAATAATTTCAGATTTTTTTCTCTATGCAAACTTCGGAGAGAAGGGGGAACGGTATTTTTTTTACATTTTTCATCAAAAGTCGAAAACTATGCGCCTAAAAAAAGAAAAAAAATGTTTGGGAATGTGTAAACAACACTCCTTCATATAATACCCCATATGCCCTAGTAGCCCTACTTTGAAATTTTAAGCCCCCTTTCAGCCCCTATTGCAAAAAAAAAATATATTTAGTTTTATTTCTTTCTTATTTGCAAAATACTTGGGCAAACGTGATCTAAAACTGTTCCAAATTTCAAGTTGATAGCATTGGCATTTCTTGATAACTCTTTCCTTTCTTCGCAATTTCACTTCCGTAAACTTAAATATAACGAGTAATTTGTGTCGCTACATGGAATAGTGAAAGATGGAAGTTCAATATCCACTAGTTGCCGGCAACCAGCGAGAACCGACACATTAGCGTTAAAAAAAGCAAATCTCTTATGTTATTAGAAACAATGAAGCCTTTTCTTTTTTAAGATTTCTAGTGATGCGTTTGTATAGTAATAATTATGATTACTGTGGTTATCTAATTTTTTTTTTCTATATTCAATATTATGCTTGAGTCTGTGATATTTAAACCCAGATTCGCACGAGGTCAAAGACTCCTAATCAAGGCTCTGCAAGTAAGCTTTTTCGTAGACCACAGACATGCGAATATTACAAAATGGCATTGAAATGGCTTCTAAGATTATTATTTATATTTCTGAATATCTGAAATTGACATTTAAATTATGAGTTCAAATGAAAATAATTGAAACATACATTGATCGATTGACTAAATAAAAATAAAATGATGTATAGACGTATACTTTCTGAATTGACATTTAATAAAGCGAATAGGTTTATTTATTTATTTTAGAACATGGAGGACTTACAGCTAATAAAAACAAACAGAAAAGGGAACCATGCATAGCTGCATAGTAACAAAAAGCTAATTACAAGTCCTCATCTATACAAAATTATTTTTTGTTTATACTAAACCTGTTAAGGGGTCATTGTACTCATCATTATGAACAACTTTTACTATGGGACCAAACCTGAAATCGCGAAAAAAAAATCAGCTGTTTAGTACATTTATCTACAACAAACTCGTCAAAATGTACTGAACAGCTGATTTTTTTTCGCGATTTCTAGGTTGGTCCCATAGAAAAAAATGTTCAAAATGATGAGTACAATGACACCTTAAGAGGTTTAGTATAAACAAAAACTAATGTTGTATACGAGACTTACTTACTTTATGGAATAAATACACAAAATAAAGTAGAAAGAAACATTTAAAGAGTGCAATTGTACACTCCATTTAAAATTCCTTCAATGTACACTAAAATTTATCTCTTGTGCCAGTACTTGCGTGTTAAATAGCACATTATCAACCAGAACACATATGGAACCGTTCTACGAAATTAGTGTATGTAGGTACCTTCAAAAGTACCGTTTGTAAGTATTGCAATGGTTGCACACTCCTCAGAAAAAAGAAAAAAAAACAACAAAAATACAATGAAAAAAAGTAATAGTTGAACAAACATTACTTATATAACTTTCCGGAAGTGGAAAAACTGTGGTGCTTTGTAAAACTGCCACCATTTGAAAACATAAATTTGGTAGCATAAGGCTGAGTCCCAGCAGTGGGAACATTATTAGGTTTAATCAGCCTACACAGGGCTCCTCTCTGTGAGAGAGAGTGGGCCGTAATCCACCACGCGGCCCCAGTGCGGGTTGTTAGAGGACGTGCCGGTTTCCTCACGATGTTTTCCTTCACCGTTTTGAGAGTAGTGGTGATGAAATAGTTGACACAAAATATAGGGGCTGTCTGGGTTCGAACCTACGACTCGTAAGTCGAAGCCGTTTCTATCGGGAATTTAGTAGAAGGTGCCATTTAAAATTTTGATTCTTCCATGCACAGTGCATGCACATCACATCTATATACAACGTGTAAAGTTAAATGCGCAAAACCTCTTGAGGGGTCATTGTACTCATAATTATGAACAACTTTTACTATGGGACCAAACATGAAATCGCGAAAAAAAAATCAGCTGTTCAGTACATTTATGTTCGCATAATTCGTCAAAATGTACTGAACAGCTGATTTTTTTTCTGCTGTTTTTGCTAATTTTGATTTTGAAATGTTTGTCGTAGTCCAGGGAAGGTTTAAACGGTGAGAAAATATGGAAATGTTGCCGGGAAAATTGGGAAATTTGGGAAAACTGAAAGTGGATTTTTGGGACAGGACAACGCCTGTCGGGTCAGCTAGTTATTATTAAAAGAAAGATGAACCAAACCATGACGTACCCTGGAAGCGATCATCCATAGCCAAAAAATAATAGTTGAGTTACGAAACGTGGTCATTACAAAACAATTAAAATATTACGTAGACAAACGTGGCCATAGCAGGTATCAGTAACCCACGGAAGACCTTGAATGCGGATAGGTGTGTTAATAGCCTTGTGGCCATGAACTGGTAAACTTGAAGCTAAGTAACACAGCTTATCTCATTTCTAGCTTCGCTCTTGTAGGAAACACAGAAATGAATTTACAAAGAAAGAACTTGGTGGAGCCATGACCTCACCGGTCAAGGTAGCAGGGAATAGATCGGGAAGAATGACGTACTATCTACAAAACGGACGCCTTTTCACCTTATAGTTGCTTTTAGCATACACTGAGTCATTAAAGAAACACTTCCCCTATAATCCTTTGTTCTCGTAAAACAAAAGAAAGTCCGAAGGGCACGAAACATTTGCAAGCAAATTTGTTTCAAAATTGGAAAGGCCTGGCTTGTGTCGATGGTAATAGGCATAGAGAAACCAGCTTTGGGTGGATATGGGTTGAAGAAGAGAAAGAGAAAGGTAGAATTTGATGCTCTTTTTCGATTAAGGATACCACGAATTGTCGATCACTGTTTTGACCTCAATACACAATTTACTTACTATTCATATAAATATTTACAAGAACAGAATTGTATGCAATAGGTACCAAAACAATTGCGAATGAAGTGTTTGATTATGTCTAAAAATTTTAAAGTCGTAAAAAACTCCAGATCAATTCAAGTTGTTTGATGTTTGCCTTAAAAATACATAATTATCATAATCCCATCACTTGAACGTTGAGTATATTTAAATAGCAAAGAAGTGGGCGAATTGATGGCTCTTCAACAAACTTTTGAGACACCGGTTTTGTTATGAAATATTATTTATACTTAAGCCTAACAAATTATTTCTCAATCCATTCTCACTGATAGTTATGCATATATCATAATTATTGTATGGTTAAATTATGGTGGTTATGGATATATTATCATTATAAAATGCTAGTGTTGACTGGTCAAGTATTAAAAGTAATGGAAGCCTACGGAAACTTGTGTGTGAACGCACCTTGTCCAGTAAGGCAGACAAAAGCAGTGCCAACTAAAAATTTATTTAAATGTAATAATAGTATTTTTAAGAAAATAACTACTTATTCACCAATAACATAATTATTTATGTTACTGTTATTAAGTTTTCATGCGAATGTAATTATTCAGTTTTCATGTACCTATAATTTCATCAATAATTTTTGCGGTGCCCCGACAAGGTCTTCAACAGCTCTTTAGCTCTAAGCCTTTTGTTAACATCTTATTTTACCTTGCGGAACGCAAATAAATGAATATGAAAATAGCTCGCCAGTTGGATAGATTAAAATTTCCTATACTCCATTTATTATAACGCTAGCTGCGCCCCGCGGTTTCACCTGGGTAGACCGAAATAAAAAGTAGCCTATGTATTAATCCAGGGCATAAGCTATCTACATACCATTTCATCCAAATCAGTCCAGCCATTTGAGCGTGAAGATGTAACAAACATACAAACACACAAACACACACTCACAAACTTTCGCCTTTATAATAAGAGTGTGATTGTGTGATTAGAAAAATAACGGTTATCACGCTTTCGTTATTTCGATATAAACGTATAATAATCTCCGTTACTTTACGATAAATACAAAGCAATGTTATTTAGCATTTACATTAAAAAAATAACTCCTAAGTGCAGTAATTTCAACAATATTACACAATAACTTTAGTTATTTTGCCGTTATTTTTAATAATGCTATAATAAATGGAGTATAATGAGTTCTAATTTGTCGCTATGCGGTAATTTTAATTGATGAGGTAGGTAGTGGGACAGAATGGGCTAAGAAAATAAAATGTAGTTAATTTCGTCTCTAATTAATTCCATGAGTTGTGCCGAATTTAACACACACACTACACACACACACTACACACACACACACACACACACACACACACACTACACTTTCAGGTTTCCTGACATTTTCATGAAACTAGTGATGCCTTCCGCAGAAAAAACGCTGTGACCGTTTTGTGCATAAAATAGTTGCGGCAAATCTGAGTAGGAATCTTTACTTATATTCTTAGTAAAATATTGTTTTATTTATCCAACAACAAAAGAACATAGGTAGGTAATAACAGTTTTATTTGTTTATTTAAATCTTAACGACTCCTCTGTCATTATGAACACCATGTTAAACCATTACGAATTACGATGCAAGTGATAGGAGGCACGCGGCAATCTTCAATAATTACGTTGTAATAAGCCATCAGACCATTGTTGTTGATTTCATAACTGCCTGTAGACACAGACAGCATAACAATTTTCTTTAATATCGCCTCTGTTACGAAATATATCTAGGACAAGGTCGCCATTTTGAATGTTTATGCTTGTTAACAATGAATTTATATCTCATCTTCATGTTGCCTTGATGACATTTTCAACATCGTGTTTATATGGTAAATTGAATTATTATCATAATTTTGTGCAGAATAAAAATTTAAAATGTTTAAACACAATCAATTAAATATATACTACTACCAACTTACAGTAATTTTTTAGACATATTGAAGCACACGGCGGTGATAAATAAATAAATAACAACAAAATAATAGCTATTTGGTTTTATTTGCCCAATAAAACAGCTGTAAAAAAACATTGTCGTTATGTCGCATCATTTACATTAAGTAAATTGCATATTTTCATTTATATTTATCTTTCTATCGGACATCAGAAGGGCAATTCCCGTATCTTTAACAACGTTCGCAATCTCATCTCAGTCTCAAACAGTCAAAAATTGTATAGAATTTACCTACATTTTTGACATTTGATTGTCGCTGGCATGAGACTAAACTGGAATTTGAACGTTTTTAAGTACGAGAATTGGCCTTCAGAACCATTATTATACCAAGTCCAACTACTGGTGTTATTTTTATTTCCAGTTGACAGCAAAAGGTCCTATTAAAAACAATGATGGGCAGTAGTTCAATCCAAACAGCTAACAGTACAGAACAAAGAAATAAATTACAGGTGCTGGTAATAGGGGCAGGCTCCGGAATTACGCGTTTCCCTTCCTTGTGCAACCGTTGCACGGTTGGCGGTGCACGGTGACCATCTGTAAGCCTAGAAAGGATTAATATCAGGTTTCTTTCATCCTAGATTTTTTATAATTCGAAATTCTTGAATGTTTTTGGTTATCATTATATAAAGGTCTGATTGGTACCTAGCTACAATGCGATTCAAATAAGAATAGGAACGTCAATGACCTGTATCTGTAAAATGTTGATTGAAAAGTACGGTTTGCAAAGAAAACTTATTTGCGTATCAATAACTTTTTTTTTGTTTTTTTGTTTAACCGAGTCTTAAAAACATAAAAAAAATAGTCATGATTAGTTTTTTAAAAATTATACTACTTTCTTTCATATTTTTAATTTAGCAGAAAGTAAAGAAGAAAGTTCGTAAATAAATGTTATTTAAAAAATATAATCTTGTTTCGCTCACCCTACCCAATTTATTCGATTTGATAGCTATGACGTCACAAGTAGTCACAACATAGCGCTAAGTCGATCCTATTCTTATTTGAAAGCATTGTAACCTTTATAGCTTAAGATAAATCAGTAGATAAGCTGCTTAACTACTGAAGCAAAATTGCTGCAAGTTTTGCCACCGAATTTTGTCTAATTCTCTCTCTGGACGTAGAGTATGGTACCTACGAGTATTATCGGAAAATCTGGATGACGATTATGGTATTACCGGAAACTTTTCAAGTAGGTACCTAAGTAGTTTAAAAACTGTGGGAAAAGCTAAATTGAGGAAAACCTTTTTTACAAAAAAATACAACCGACTTCCAACAACAACACTATTACACTACAAAGTGAAAAATAACTTTAATTTCGGAAGTCGTTGTCTGGTTGAATGTATTTTCGTTTTTTGCCATCGACTTCCGAAAAATAACTTTATTATTTTTCACTTTTTAGTTGTGGTACCTACCCCAGTGGGGAAAAAATGAAGATAACTCAAAAACTACCCAAGCAACGTTAATAAATTTTAGGGAACAATTTTGAGGTAACCCTCTCGAATGAAACAAAATTTATATTTATAATTTTTCAAATCGGACTACTCTGTAATACATAAAAAAAAATATAAATAAATTATAGGTACTTACGTGTCGACTAGAGAACCTCCTTTTTTTTCGTTGGTTAAAAAACAGTAGAGCTAGCAGCTGTATTTCAATATTACATTTTATGAGGTAGTAAAATGTCGTGAAATCTTCTCGAGAGCCAATTAGAGGTGCAAGTGCAATACCTTCAATAAAACAGGTAATGTGGGAGAGGCAATTAGAAAGTAGACCTGGCACCTGATGTGAGGGGTTCTAAACCTCAGGTTAGAAATGCTGATCGGGTATCTATTCGAGATTTCTAAACGGGTCGGCGGGAATCTATTGCGGTAGACCGCTTACTTAGACTGAAGTTATTGCGCAAATACTTATAATGATTATTACTTATTCCTTCAGTATCTCCCTAGCACGAATGAGTTTGACCATGCAAAGCTAACTTTGAATCGAAAACACAAAGGTCCAGTAATAAATAATTATGTTTTTTTTAATTTTATATAAATACAACATTTATGCACTTTGCTTCAGACAGATACAGGAGGACCTCGTGGCTAAGTAATAACAGCAGTAATAACGGCTTAACGTGCTTTCTGAGTCACGGAGGGGTCTCGATATGCAATGGATGGTCACCCATCCATGAACCGACCGCGGCAAGCATAGCTTAACCTTCAATCGACCCGTGTGGCTGTTATTATTTGGCCACGAGCCCCTTTACATACACAAAGGAACAATACTTAACAATAATTCAATAAAAAAAAAATCAATATGATCAATAATATATCAATGTTTGTGGTGTGAGTTCCGACTCAATATATTGAGACCGTCCTCAAGGAAGAGTTTTGGCCGAAGGGTGTCGTGTATCGGCTATTTAATAATAGTTTATTTTTGTGGTTTTTATAAATATGTATGATAGTTTGTAAGGTATGTTATGGGTCATAGTTACCCGAAATAAATGATATATTATTGTTATTTCCTTTATTTCATTTATGTACATATCATTTATATTTTTAAATATTTTTATAAAAACAAAAATAAAAAAAAAAAACATTTAAAAATATAAAAATAGTAGCCCACCGATATCGGGAACAGGGTCCAAGCTACCGGTGGTCAGGGCTCTAGAGAGAGGAACCTCCTCACTATGCGTGCCGTGTCCAGGAGTACTGCTTTCTGAATCAAGCCCTTGATCCAGCCGCGCAATGAGAGCCTCCTGAGGTGTTGATCGAGGCTCTGTGCTATTAGGCCATTAACCGTAACGATTATCGGTACAATGATTGCAGAGTCTACGTCCCACATGTCGACAACCTCGTGTGCTAAGTCAAGATACTTAATTTTTTTATCTTTAAGCAAAACCAAAGCGGACTCAAACTATCGCCCTGAAATATTCCCCGCTCAATCCTGATTGGTTCATCGATCCCTGGGATCCGTCGACATCCTGGATAGAGAAGGACCGTCTTCCACTGCCCCATACACGACATCAGGAAGGTGCGTAGAGTTGCGTCTATTTTGTACAACTCCAGCACCCTAATGAGCCATGTATGTGGCACCGAGTCATAGGCCTTCTTGTAATCTATCCAACATGTCGACAGATCCTTCCGGGATCTACGAACCTGTTGGCTTATGGTCATATCTATAAGGAGCAGCTCCTTAGTACCGCGGGACCCATTCCTACATCCATTCTGAGACACAGACATAATCGAGTTATTGTTATTATTAATAAAATACACAGTACCAATAGTATTTCATTGCGTACTAAAGTAAAATGTAAAGATGACGATAGTGATGTAAAGCCACTTCAGGAATTTCCCAATGAAGTGAGAACAATGGTCACTCTAGCGGTAATCACCAACACGCATTGTCTGGCCTCTTCTGACGGCTACATGGAGAATTATACAATTTTGGTAATGATTGATTTCCTTTAAGCGATTGGGTTAGGTCTAAACGTTATTTAATTTGGATGTTAAACAGTACTTAACCTACTTGCTCTGGTCACAATATAAATATGGACAGTAGGGAAACTACGAAGAAACGGCACACACACAGATGCGCGCATCGACGAGACCCCTAAGCCATAATAAATATACTCCGCGACTATCGCTTGGGGCCTCGTCGGTTTCGACCGTTTGTACATAGTTTCCTTACTGTCCATATATTTATTGTGGTTTTACGGTATTGAGGTATTTAGTACTTACTTACGTTCCAAAAATGAAGAACAGTTCGGTATTCTCCTAAAAAAAAAGAACCGGTAAAGAGCGAGTCGGACTCGCGCACCGAGGGTTCCGTACCATTACTTATATTTAATTTTTGTTGATGATTTCTGAAAAAGTGTGCTATTAAGAGACATCGTTTTATTTTTCCTGTAATAATTACGTAAACTTCTATCACATAGAATAATTTCAGATTTTTATGTAAGCAAACTTCGGAGATAAGGGGGGGGGGGGGATATTTTTTTTAACATTTTTCTTCAAAAGTCGAAAACTATGCGGCCTAAAAAAAAGAAAAAAACCGGCCAAGTGCGTGTGGGACTACGCACAATGAAGGGTTTCGTAGTTGGGATTAAATTAATTATCCCAAGAACAAACTTAACATTATAGTTGAAAAACATGTTCTCCCATACATTCCAATAGTAATGTAAGATTGTACTCACAATATTGAGAGATTTACCATTTTATTTTAAGACCACAAACTTCTTATAGGTTTTCCTGTAATGTATAGGTACAGAACTATTTCCTGTATTTTTTCAAAATTTTAGGCTCAGTAGTTTCGGAGATAAGGGAGAGGGGGGGAATGGTCAATTTTCATCTATTTTCTTAAATAACTATAAAAAGATTTATTCTAAAATTATAAAAAAAATATATTTGAAATCCTCATAGTAAGCCCTTTTATTTGATATGTCACACGGTGCTGTTTGCAAAACTTTTTTTTTTAATTTTCTTATTTGCCCCCTAAAAGTGACCCCCATATTCAAAAATTCATTTATTTACTTTAGCAGTACGTGTTTGGGTCAGAGAAATCTATATGTGTACCAAATTTCAACATAATCGGTCCATTAGATTCGGAGCAAATTGGCTGTGACAGACGGACATACAGACAGACACACGAGTGATCCTATAAGGGTTCCGTTTTTTCCTTTTGAGATACGGAACCCTAAAAAGAGCGCTGTTTGCACATTCTCAAATATTGAGAATGTGCAAACAGCGCTCTTTCTTATGATATCCCAAATTCTCTAGTAGCCCCATTTCGATTTTTTAAGACCCCCTTTCAATCCTTGTTGCAAAAAAAACATATATATTTTTATTTCTTTCTTATTTGCAAAATAGTTAGGCAGACGTCATCTAAAACTGTTCCAAATTTCAAGTTCATAGCATTAGTACTTAGTTCTTGAGATAGCCAGCTGTAACAGACAGACAGACTGAGTCACACCATAAGGGTTCTTTTTTACCATTTTGGTACGGAACCCTAACAGAAATATTTAGGACGCAAATTCAATTCTGAAAACATAACTGAAGGTCCAACTTATTTATCTCATCTGCCTAGCCTTTTCCGAACTATGTTGGGGTCGGCTTCCAGTCTAACCGGATGCAGCTGAATCCAGTATTTTCACATGGAGCAACTGCCTATGTGACCGCCACAACCCAGTTACTGGCTAATACTGGTAAGTCTGGTTGTGAGACTTTCGGGTTTCTGACGACCCGCGACGACTGTCAAAGATCCACGAATGACAGCCGGGGCCAACGGCTTATCGTGCTTTCCGAGGCACGAAGGGGTCGGTCTTAATATGTAAAGATCACCCATCCACTGACCGAGGGCGGCAAGCGTAGCTTAACCTGATCGATCGACCCGAGCGGCTGTTATTACTGAGCCACGAGCCCCTCCATGTATCTCACAATAATTAAATAGTAGCTTGTGCTCACTCTGTTTATCTACCTTCACTTATTAAAATGCGGAATGCGATGTATAACAAAACGTAAAATGTATAATTTACAACGCAAACAACGCATCTGCAAATAAAATAACGTGCTTTCTAAGTTTAGAAAAAAAATCATAATAATTGCACTTTTTAAACATTACTTATTTCTTTGATGGATGTGAAAGTTTATGTTACCTACTATAAACAATGCGCTCACTATATATTTAAAAATCTTAGTGTATTTAATGTGCATACAAATGCAATTTTTGTTCTGATAGCTCTATGTGAGTGAAAGAAAGTGTCAATTAATAATTCTATGTACATCTTTATGTATTTAGGTTGTATGTGATGATTTTAATATTTTTTATAGTGACGCATAGTGTCTCGTAAGTACGAGACACTAAGCGTCACTTTTAAAAATATCAAACATAAAAATGACATGCTCGTTTTTAAAATGGATATAGGTAATATATTATAACCTGCGTTCCCAATTTAGTTACAAAGACACGTAAGTAAACAAATGTGTGTTCTTGAATTGAACGATCTTGAACGATCAAAATGGCGAAATTGTATAGATAATTTGGGCCAGTACCTACTTAGATTAGAATTTGAGAGAAGAAATTGTCCTTTGATTTGAATTTATTAAAATAATTACGAAAAACCTTTAGAAATAGTAGGTACGTTGCCAACCCGCGTGGGTTTAACGCTCCTAATTGCGAAATTCTTGCGTCGATCGTAAGTCCAGTCTAAGCAGTTTTAATTAGAAAAACCTAACATGGGCAACTTGGCTTGAAATAACTTGAACAACTTTATTCAATCTACTTAGTATTATTACATGTTGTAGAACATTTAGTAACAGGATTTGGTAAATTGGATAGGTAATACGAATATTGCAGATCGATTTCACATTCAATTATTATTTGATGATCAACGCAAGTTTATTTGGTTGCACATACGCATAACGCTAAGATGTGGACTTTACTGAACGGATTAGGCGCACAATACCACATTCGCAAAATTACATATTATTGTAATTTCGCAAAATGTCACATTCTCAAATTGTCATATTCTCAAAACGCCACATCGCAAAACGTCACATTATCAAAATGCCGTTTTCGCAAAATGCCTTTTCGCAAAATGCCTTTTCGCAAAATGCCATTTTCGCAAAATGCCTTTTCGCAAAATGCCATTTTCGCATAATGTCAAAAAGAAAAAAAAAACAAAATTTTGAGAATGTGTAATTTTGATGGTGTGGCATTTTGCTAGTGTGGCATTTTGAGAAAAGACAATTTGCGAATGTGTAATTTTGCTAGTGTGGCATATTGTGAAAAGATTTCATTTTGCGTCAATATGTCATTTTGCGAATGTGGCATTGTGCGCCTAATCCTACTGAACTACACCCTAACTGCGTAACATACTACTGTCAATTGGAATCTGTTTCATTTTGACAGTTCATATTTTGAACATAATTATGAAGAAATGGATTAGCAATTTGTTTCAAAATTATTCAGATTCCGATTCATATATCTATACGTATATGTTACGCAAATAGGGTGCGGGACTTTGTTCAATCAATCTGTCTAGCCTTTTCTGAACTCTGTTGGGGTCCCCCTTGGCTTCCAGTCTTACCGAATGCAGCTGAATACCAGTATTTTACATGGAGCGACTGCCTATATGACCTCCACAACCCAGTTACTGAAAAAAAAAAAATATAAATATATAAAAATATAAAGGATAAAGGCACTTACAGACAGAGGCGATATCACGAGCGATAATGCGATATTATCGCGTCGCAACACCGCTACGCGACACGTCGCGACGCGATATCGCCTCTGTCTGTAAGAGCCTTAACACGATACCCCTTTGGTAGGACTGGTTGTTAGGTTTTTTGGGCTTCTGATAAGCTGTAACGACTGTCCAAGATCGACGAATTACAGCTGCCAGGACCAACGGCTTAGCGTGCTTTCCGAGACACGGAGAGGTCTCGATATGTAACGGATGGTCACCCCTCCACGGACCAACCCCGGCAAGCGTAGCTTAACCTGACGGATCGATCCGTGAGGCTGTTGTTACTTAGCCACGAGCTCCTCCATTTCCTCCTCCACCTCCTCCTTCCTCCTCCTTTCTCCTTTTTTTCGCATTTATGCGTCCACAATTGAGCTACAGGTCCACAGAACTCTAACACAGGCACAAAGCTTCTAGTTTCTACGTGATAGGTACTTACCTGATGATGCTCTATTTAATTTTAATAAATTTATTTATTTACTTTTTTATTTTTTTATTATTTACTTACTTTATTTATTTTTGATTTTTTATTTATGAGATTACAAAAAGTAGAATAGAAATTTATTAGATTTTTTTAGCTTTGACTTACACCTTTAGAGACTCAAAGCACTTATCTCTGGCCAAAAGGAAAGACAAAAAAAATGTACGAAACAAAAATTACGATATAAAATTGTTCGTGTTACTGAACCGAAATTAGTGCACGATTAATTATATCGATAAACGAGAAACGATGAGTCTAATCGAGCTCTCACTTTCTTAGGGAGAGGTGACTACTGACCGAGTATTTCGAAAGTAAAATGGCAGGAACGGGAATGTACTGCGGTGTAAAGTTTCTACTTGGATCAGATTACGTTTCATCTCTTGTGTGGCTGGTAAAAGGTCTAGGTGCGTAGGTAAAAGTACTGGCCCTACGTAACTTTCTTTAACCCGTACCACAGTATAATCATTATACAGTACTTTATCTTCATAGAAATCTCAGTCAGTCTCAGGGGGTCTACTCCCTAAGGACGAAGCCCGTAGTTTCGGCCTTTGTTACGGGCGTTTCCTACTCCTTATCACCTACGGACGGATGGTTGGTTCGGGGCTCGAACGAAGTATGAATGACAACACGATTTGACTGTTATCCCTACTCCCGATGTGTTTTTGCCCGTACGAAAAATTTAACTTTTACACTTGTTTTGATGGATCGTTATGTCAGACGGACGGATACACGGACTTAGGGAGTAGACCCCCAGTTACGTTAATTCAAGAGCGCGGAAGTTAAGCACGGACGGCCGCGTATTTAGCTACCGCGCGGCCGAAGTTTATTAATTCAAGGTCACTGCCCAGGTAAACTACTGTAGTTTTATTATTCTGTGCCTGCACTGTTCTAAGGTCAAGTGTAAAGATTGTTTCTTGAATGTTCGTGCTATCTTATTATTAGAGGCTCCGTTGTCACTGAAACTGACAGTCAAACTTAAAATCACGTCCATGAGTAAAAGCAGAGAACTGTACATACTATCCTAATCCTTCATCATAATTAATTATATACTTAATATAAATGCGACAGTGAGTATAATTGTTTGTTTGTTACGCTTTCACGCTAAAACGGCTCAACGGATTTGGATGAAATTTGGCACATGGATAGACCATGACCTGGCGAAGAATATATGCTACTTTTTATCCTAAATCGCAGACGAAGTCGCGGGCAACAGCTAGTAAATGTTAAAGTTACTTTTTCTGTCTGTCTGTCTGTCACCTTTGTAACGCCAAGGCTGAACGGTCGATGAAATTTGGACATAGGATACATATCTCGGTAATGTTCCCATGGGATAATTTGTAACATCCACGTGAACAAACAAATCAATAATCAAAACAAAAAAAAAAACCGGTAAAGAGCGAGTTCCGTTCCGATTTCTGAAAAAGTGTGCTATTTAGAGACATCGTTTTATTTTTCCTGTAATCTTTACATAAACGTCTATCACATAGAATAATTCCAGATTTTTCTCTATGCAAACTTCGGAGATAAGGGGGAACGTTATTTTTTTTACATTTTTAATCAAAAGTCGAAAACTATGCGGCCTAAAAAAAACTAAAAAAATGTTTTAGAATGTGCAAACCGCGTTCTTTCATTATGATGCCCTAGTAGCCCCACTTCGAATTTTTAAGACCCTGTTGCAAAAAAAAAGTAAGTACCAATAGTTTTATTTCTTTCTTATTTTCAAAATAGTTGGGCAACCGTCATCTAAAACTGCTCCAAATTTCAAGTTGATAGCATTAGTAGTTCTTGAGATATCCAGCTGTGACAGACAGACAAACAGACAGACAGACTGAGGCGCACTATAAGGGTTCCTTTTTACCATTTTGGTACGGAACCCTAAAAACATAATAAAAACAAAGAGAAAACAAAACAAGCATAATAATAAACAAACAAACATAAAATAGACAGACAGGCATAATAGAAACATTAGGTACTTAGGTAAAGTGTTTCAGAAAAGTCTCAGATCGAAATAAAACCTAACCTTTATTCCTTTTTTTATACGTCTATGCATTTATTATTGTTTGCAAACCATAGTTACACGACTATTAGATCCTATTTGTTTGACGACCGTTAGATCCTATTTTCTCGTTGGCTGCACAAATGAATGCGGTGGAAGGAAAATGGCGCTAGACATTTAACTCTTGTTGTGTGCACCATACACAACAAACACTGTTAGTGGAAATACGCTGTAATAAATCTTGCGTGAAAGAATGAGCAGTTTGTTTCAATTGATTTAATGTTATGTTAATTGTTTGTTCCTTGTTAAGGTATTTGGTTATGAAGGAACTTGTTAGCATCTATTTCCGTTTAATATGACTTAAGTACCATTTAAACGATGCAAGTTTCTTGCGTGTGATATTGTGATATTTTATACTAAATTCCTCTAAACTTAGTAAGTAGCTTAGTAAGTTCTTACCGTATTTAAATAAATATGGTAAGAACTTACTAAGCTAAAAATTGATCTAAGTATAGCATTTTGTCATAAATCTGCATTCAATCGAAGCGCGTTTAGTTCCGGTGCGCGTGAGAGTCTTATATCTCTCTCGCGTCAAACTAGACAGCCATAACGACATTTCACTTACACTTCGAGCTTAGGTCTTAATATCTATCATCGTCTCAAACAACTTATCGAAAAAGTCAGGTAGAAATTTTTCCCTAGCCGATTTATTTTGTGCATGTACTACCGTCACTTATGTGCGCCTTATCAAAAAGAAACAGTTAGCAGCAACTTGACACGGACACTATAAAGTCTCTAAAAGATCAGGCGCAAACATCTTCCCCGCCGTTAAAAGTTTCCGGCTTTTATCTCCCACTTAGAACCTATTTTAAATGGAGCGACTGCCTATCGACCTCCACATCCCAGTTACTGGGTAACACTACCCATAACTACTGTCAATCTACAAATGACAGCCGGGACCAACGGCTTAGCGTGCTTTCCACCCATCCAGTGACCAACCTCGGCAAGCGTAGCTTACCTTGAATATCAATTCGTGCGGCTCTTAATGTTTAGCCACGGGCCCCCGTAAAAAAGAAAGCAATAACATTCCTGCTTATTTAAATAATCTGATGACATGATATTAGCAGAAGCAGATAACTGTCTGTCTGTGTACTGATGACACTAGGGGACTAATTCCCGGTTTCTGAGGTTTTTGAACGGAGTTTACCCATTTGTTTACCGATTTAGCTTAAAAGTCGAGTGAATTACTATCGAGGGCTTATCCGAGGACCTTAAAAACCGAGCATAAGGAAGGAATTCGCTATTTTGTCGAATCAATAACCATTGAGAGTTTAAGCTCCGTTTAAGATATCTTCAGAAACTGGGAACTAGTTTTTTTTTTTTAACTAGCGTTTCAAGTTAGATTTTGTTTCATAATTTCCAAATAAAAATGTATAAGGACTCTATCCTTTAATTTCAGGTGGGTATTCCGTGGAGCACATAGACAAAGTGTGTCTTTCTCTACGAGCTGAGTTCGGCAACTGTGTGAAGGTGACCGGACTGCTGGGAAGACCTGACATGCTGTTCGTCTTCGATGCCGGTGAAGTGGAACGGGTGTTCAGGGGCGAAGATGCGGCGCCGCATAGGTGAGAGATGTTTAGAACAGAAAAAAATATTCTATGATTCAAGAAATCAAGATAGATCAAATGATCGGGTCGATTACGTTCTTTGAGCGTTTTGACCATTGGATATATTATTCTTATGGTCGAACCGACCGGTTAATAACCGGTTAAAACCAATAACTGTTCAAACACAAACCTCGATTCAAACCTTGACAGATCAGTTACATTTCATGGTAATCTTTTTAAAAAAAGAGTAAAGGGAATTTCTGTTGAGTGTTCTTAGTTAAATATATCCAAAAATTCCATACCTACCTATTTTTCTACTTAGTCCGTTATAGCACGCACAATGGTCCACATAAAGGACTAAGTGCGGAAACCAAATCCTTAACATAGAACATAGTCCGTTATAGTGTATTAATTAGTTAAAAATGTGATAGCAGCAGTAGGTATACATACAAAAACTCACGCCTTCTTCTCATGCGGGTAGGCAGAACAGAAACTATAGAACGCTACTTTGCTACTGTACTTACATACATAATCCTTTTGCTTCGTTTACGTTAATACATCTGCACCCTAAATTGCGTAACACATTATGAATCGGAATCGGTTTCATTTTGACAGTTCAACAACATTCATTGCGTTTTACGGTGTTGAGATGACAAATTTTTCGAACTTATGAAGAAATGGATTAGCAATTCGCTTCAAAATTATTCAGATTCCGATCGATAGTGTGTTACACAATTATGGTGCAGCCGGTCCATTCTGTAAAAAATCTCACCGATAAAACTGAGGTGAAGTGAGCTGTCATTGCACCTGACTCTAGGGATTGACACTATGGACAGCTCACTTTACCTTAGTTTTCACACTGAGATTTTTTACAGAATAGATATTCTGGTCACCTGACCTTTCTGATAACATCACCAATAAGGTCTATGTGTCCTCCTAGGGCGACCTCTTCCAGCGTTTCGCCACACATTTGCCTTGTAAATGATACCAGAGCGGCAATTCTCGTATTTTTAACAACGTTCGCAATCTCATCTCAGTCTCAATCTGTCAAAAATTGTATAGCGTTTACCTACATTTTTGACATTTGATTGACGCTGGCATGAGATTGTGAACGTTTTTAGGTACGAGAATTGGCCATCAGATGGCCAATTCTGGCTCGCAACGTTCGCAATCTCATCTCAGTCTCAATCTGTCAAAAATTGTATAGCGTTTACCTACATTTTTGACATTTGATTGACGCTGGCATGAGATTGTGAACGTTTTTAGGTACGAGAATTGGCCATCATGGCCAATTCAATCAAAGCCAGCCAGCGTCAATCAAATGTCAAAAATGTAGGTAAACGCTATACAATTTTTGACAGATTGAGACTGAGATGAGATTGCGAACGTTGTTAACAATACGATAATTGCCCCTCTGTTGTTAGCTGTTGTTGTTAGCAGCAGTATGTAGGTGTTACATATTCATGGCAACACAGGTCCCAATACAAAATGTATGTTTCGACAGCTAGCTGTCAGAAGAGGATGATTTCCGTTTCCCGTTTAAAGCTAAGGTGTTCTGCATAGAAAAGTAAATAATAAAACAAAATATTAAGGCAGTAACGACAGTGGTTTTATTAAAATATATTATTGGCGACGAGGATTAACATGGCGTTAATCGGTAGCATTGAACATTTTAATGCAGAGAAACAAGATTTCAAAGATTATAGTGAGCGGATGGAACAGTTTTTCATAGTAAACCAGGTGAAGGAAGCCATGAAGGTGCCCATGTTAATTACACTTATTGGACCAGAAACATACAACGTATTGAAAAATCTAGTATCTCCAGACACACCAGCGACCAAAACCTATGCGGAATTGATCGAGACTCTGACTCGACACTATGTGGTAAAGAAATCCGCTGTAGCCGGCCGGTATGAGTTTTACAAGTGTAACCAAAAAGAACAGCAAAGCGTAAACGATTATGTGGTGGAAATAAAAAGAAAAGCTGCTCCGTGTAATTTTGGCACTTTTCTCAATGAAGCTTTAAGAGATCGTTTGGTGTGTGGGTTATCTAGAGAGCAACTCATCAAGAAGCTCTTGACAGTTGGTGACAGTCTCTCTTTTGAAGAAGCAGTGAAGATAGCAACTGCATATGAAACGGCAGAAAACGAGACAAGGAACATTCAGCCAGATGCGAGTGTACAGACCCTCCAAAAGCAGGTTTCTGTACAGAAACGCGCTCCATTTCAAATGCAGGGACGTAGCCAAATGAGTAATGGGGATGGTGTAAGAGGCAATGTATCTAATGCCCGAAATCATGGAGAGTGCACTCGTTGTGGTGGCAAGCATATGTCAGACAAGTGTTTTAAGAAGAATTGGGTGTTTTCACTGTAACAGACCAGGTCACATTGCTACAAAGTGTCATTTCCGTTTATCTGGAGGAAGAAATATGTTGAAGCAAATGGATGAGCAGCATACTGAAAAACAGGATACCGAGGAGGGAGAAGTCATACTTGGCAGTATTCAGCAACTGTCTAATGGGGAAGACATTGCATGGATGCCATTATGACTGAAAAGTGGACAAATTTTAAGAATGCAAGTGGACACAGGAGCCTGTAAATCAGTAATACATAAAAGAGATTTTGATGAATATTTTGCAAAGAGTGTATTAAATAAGTGTAACTATAGGTTAAAGTCAGTGTCAGGTGAGCTTTTGAATATTCTAGGGTCGTTTAAAATTACATTAAGTAATTTAAAACAGGATTTGTATTTTGTTGTTATTGATTGTGAAAAGTATTTTGTCCCTTTAGTGGGAAGAAATTGGTTAAGAGTTATATTTCCTAGATGGCAAAAGTATTTTGAGATAAGACAGGTAAAATCTGTAGACAGTGACAAAGATAAATTAGTTGAAAAAATTAAAACAAGATATAAAAAAGTTTTTGAGAAAGATAGATCATCTCACATATTAAACTTCAAAGCCAGGTTAAAACTTAAGCAAGGAGCTGAGCCTACTTTTCACAGAGCTTATACTATTCCTTATTCTAAGAAGGAGGAAGTTGAAAAGGAATTATTAAGTCTGGAAAAAGCAGGAATTATTGAAAGAGTAAGACATAGTAGTTGGGCCAGTCCAATAGTATTGGCTCAGAGAGGTGACAAGAAGCTGCGTATTTGTGTAGATTACAAAGTCACACTAAATCGAGTATTGGACACTGAGCACTATCCTTTGCCAATACCAGAGGACATTTTTGCAGCTCTAAGTGGGGGTAGTGTTTTCTGTGTTTTAGATTTAACAGGAGCCTATCAACAATTATTATTAGAAGAGTGTTCCCGTGAATACATGACAATTAATACACACTTAGGATTGTTTAGACCAACTCGGTTGCAATTTGGGGTATCAAGTGGCCCATCGGTATTTCAATGCGCTATGGACCAAATTTTACAAGGGTTGGACAATGTGAAATGTTTTATAGACGATGTTGTTATAAAGGGAAATAGTATGTTGGATTGTTATAACCATTTAACTCAGGTTTTAGAACGTTTAGAATCATATAATGTAAAAGTCAATTTGGAAAAATGTCAATTTTTCTGTAATGAAATTAAGTTTTTAGGGCATAACATTGATAAAACAGGAATTAAACCCTTGTCAGATAAAGTAGAAGCCATCATAAGAGCTCCAGCTCCTAAGACAGTAACTCAACTACAAGCTTATCTTGGACTTTTGAATTATTATTGTAAATTTTTACCAAGGTTGTCAGAAGCATTAACACCCCTGCATAAATTATTAAAAAACAATACTTGTTTTAAGTGGTCTGAGGACTGTGAAAAGGCATTTAAACATAGTAAGCAATTATTGATTGAAAATCAGCTGTTAGTACATTATGATGTGAATAAAGAATTGTATTTAACAACAGATGCTAGTGAGTATGGAGTTGGGGCAGTACTTAGTCACAAAATAGATGGAGAGCCCATAAGTTTTGCATCGGCAACTTTAAATAGTGCACAAAGAAATTACTCACAAGTGGAAAAGGAAGCTTTAGCAATAATTTTTGCAATAAAAAAGTTTCATAAGTTTTTGTATGGTAGAAAATTTATTTTGATCACTGATCATCAACCATTAAAATTTGTTTTTGATCCTCTTAAAAGAATTCCAGTGACTGCAAATGCTAGACTACAAAGATGGGCTCTACTTCTGTCTGGATATAATTATGAGATTAGTTATAGGAAAGGAACTTTATTGGGTAATGCAGATGCCTTATCACGTCTGCCTTTGCCAGAAGTTGCAGAAGTATGTGATACTGTAAATTTTTTGAGTTTCTCTGAAAATCCTCCTGTTGATTTTAAAGATATTGCTTTTTATACTCGAACAGATCCAACTTTATGTAAAGTTTATGAGTATGTCATATCGGGTTGGCCAATTAGTGTATGTGATGACAGCTTAAAACCCTACTTTTTAAAGCGAGCTGAATTGTGTGTTGAACAGAAGTGTTTATTATGGGGAAATAGAGTTATTGTACCACTTAAATTAAGATCAAAAGTTCTCAAAATGTTTCATGAATCTCATCAAGGTGTTGTTCAATCAAAAATGCTAATGAGAGAATATTGCTGGTGGCCAAATTTGGGACAGGACATTGAAAAACTTTTACAGGCTTGTGAGATTTGTCAGGCAACTAGATGTTTTACAAATGCAGGCCCACTGACTCCTTGGATCAAAACTGAAAGAAATTTTGAGAGAGTACATGTTGATTTTTGTTATATAAATTCTATTACATATTTTTTGATTGTTGATTCACGATCAAAATGGTTAGATGTGCACATTATGCAGAGTACAACTTCTTCTCAGGTAGTGGAAAAATTGTGTAAAACTTTTGCTATTATTGGTATACCTGCTACATTAGCAAGTGATAATGGACCTCCATTTAATTCTGCTGAATTTGTGAAATTTTTGAAAGTAAATGGATGTGAAGCAGTGAAAACTCCACCCTACCACCCACAGTCTAATGGAATGGCTGAGAGAACAGTGCAAACTATAAAAAAATGTTTAAGTAGACTGGGAAGGGAAAATTCAAAATTAAGTCCAGAAGTACTTTTACAAAATTTTCTATTTAATTACAGAAATACTCCAAATGTAACAGGAATGTCTCCAAATGAGATTTTGTTCAAACAAAAACCCCGGACTAGATTTGATTTAATGAAACCATATAATGTTATTTCAAAAAAAACTTGTAAAGGATATGAAAAAAAAAGCATGGTATTTGCAGAAGGGGATAAGGTTTGGTGTAAAGAACTGAGTAAAGGGAAAGGATGGGTCAAGGGAGAAATTTTAAAGAGACTAAGTGTAGTTAGATATTTAGTAAAAGTTGATGGAGTTCATAAATATTATCATGCATCTTCTCTTAGATCATGTGCAGGTAGTGTAGATAGTAAAGATGATGAGTTGGATGTTGTGCCTGAACAGGTGCAGGAGGCTCTAGGTCAAGAATCTCCACCTCAGTATTTAACTAGTGAAAGGGTTGACAGAACTTTAGACCATGATAACGCCAATGGCTCAAATACTAGTGGAGCGGATTTAGGAAATAGTAGGGAAGAGGAAGGGTTTCATGGTAGTTGTTTGGATAGGGACAGCAATACTCCTGGAAATTCAAATCTTGGGTCTTCTTCGCCTATAGTACGTAGATCAGTTAGAATAAGAAAAGCTCCTGACCGGTTAGATTTATAAGATATAATGTAAGACTTAGCTTAAGACTAAATTTAAAAAGGGGACGAATGTTACATATTCATGGCAACACAGGTCCCAATACAAAATGTATGTTTCGACAGCTAGCTGTCAGAAGAGGATGATTTCCGTTTCCCGTTTAAAGCTAAGGTGTTCTGCATAGAAAAGTAAATAATAAAACAAAATATTAAGGCAGTAACGACAGTGGTTTTATTAAAATATATTAGTAGGTACATTCTAAAGCAGATTCTTCATGTAATTCATGTAATTGGTAATGTGAATACAGGAATTGTCTTATTATTTTCAGGCCTTCAATGCCCTCTTTAAACTATTACAAACACACGTTGAGAAAAGACTTCTTCGGTGCCGAGGAAAACTGTGCTGGTGTTATTGCAGTGTAAGTATTACTAATAAAAAACTTGATTTAAGTTCCTCCCATTGTCTAATTGTACGGCCAAGAGAGACAATGTTATACAGATTTGAAACAGATTCCTTCCTTTCCTTTTAATTTAATTTAATGATTTTGATTTGATTTTATTTTGATTTAATTTTACAATTTTAATTTTATTTATATTATTAATTAATTTGAACTTATTTTATGATCAATGGATTGAAATAAATGATTTTTGATTTTGATTTTTGCCACATAGCGGGCGTTGGCGATGGCGCTTTTTGAACTAATATTTTTATTCAATAATGGCAATGATGAAGTCGGCAAACCTATGCGCATAGAGTAATAGATTGGGAATTTTGATTATGCAAGTATTCCTATGAGATCAAAGTCACTAACGGACAACTCTAAACAGTCTTCCTGTTAAAAAATATCCAAGGGCTAGCAGTACCTACCCAATTAGTTGTATCTAACCTATTATACAGGGTGTAAGTGTAAACAGTGGCAATATATTAAGGGGTCATTGTACTCATCCTTATGAACAACTTTTACTATGGGACCAAACCTGAAATCGCGAAAAAAAATCAGCTGTTCCCTACATTTTGACGAACATAAATGTACTGAACAGCTGATTTTTTTTCGTGATTTCAGGTTTGGTCCCATAGTAAAAGTTGTTCATAATGATGAGTACAATGACCCCTTAAAAGATTGCCACTGTTTACGGTTTACACTTACACCCTTTAAGGGTTTCAATGCTCACAATAGTGCTGTCGTTTCAGTATTTACTAAAGGATATGGTCTGTGTTTCAGGCACGGTGAACAATGGTCAGCTTTCCGAACCAAAGTGTCTCGAGTAGCGTTGAGTGCTGGTGCTGCAGCGCAATACACGGTACCCGTTGCTGAAGTGGCAGAGGCTTTTATCCAAAGGTAGGCAAAAGCTTGATTGGGTCTGTCAGGCCCTGTTTACCCACTACTTCGAGTGATGCGACTTCCGTCAAGAGACGAGCGCGCGTGCGCCTCCTTTATCCGTTCTGCAAGTCGAGTCTCGGTGACTCGTAACATGTCATTTGTTTTTTCCGTAGTCGTTGTCGCAAGACTCGTGTCGCTTGAGCGTGCAGCATGACCACGATCTGCACACAAAAAAAGATGACACATTGCCATGCTTAGACGCGTAGAATGCGTAGAAATATTTCTACAATCTATCATTTTGTCCTTCTGTCAACAATACCCGTTTTCATGGGTTTTGTTGACAGAAGAATAGACAAAATGATAGATTGTAGAAATATTTCTACGCATTCTACGCGTCTAAGCATGGCAATGTGTCATCTTTTTTTGTGTGCAGATCGTGGACATTTCGCTCATCGCTAGAAGGTTCTTTGTTAAAAAATCATTTATTATTCTTTCAGAATACGTAAAATAAGAGATGAAAATTCGGAAACGCCTAGTGACTTTTTGAATGAAGTACATAAATGGTCTTTGGAATGTAAGTACCTATCTATCTACTATAAGTCAATCAGCCAACAAAAGTTGGCTGATTGACTTGTAAAAACTTGGTATTACTGTTGTTTAGTAAATCAACTTCTGCACACAATGGCCAGGATTAAATTTGACTTGAAAAGAATTTGCTAAGCTATCAATATTTCAGTGCTTGGTAAAATAGAACAAATAACTCGGAGGTTCATGTCAAAAAATTCAGCAAGATCTTTGACGTTTCTATTGAATAACATTTGTCTAACTTTTTGGTTAGAGCCGGTCTTCATAACTTTGATTTAATATTTCAGCCCTCGGTCTAATAGCCCTAGACACCCGTCTCAACTGCTTCGAGGCCCCTGAAGACTCGGAGAGCATGCGCCTGATCCATGCAGTCAAGACCTTTTTTCTGAGTGTGGGAGAACTGGAGCTGCGAGCCCCCTGGTGGAGGCTGTACCCAACTAAGATGTTCAGGCAGTATGTGGCTGCCTTGGATACTATCCTTAGGTGAGTAGACTGCATATGACTGTTATATAGGACTCAATGTCCTACAGCCTACCTGCACTATTGCAGGGGGACACACTTGATTCTAACAAAAATTTGCACTTTAAAGCTTAATATTTCTGAAACGGATCCCTAGATCGAAAAACTGTTTTCAAAACCCGCAATAAGAACTATCTAACAACACAAAAAAAAACATCCCCACTTTTCGTGTACAGAAGGTACCCTAAAAAAAAGTTATTTTACCACTTTGTCGGCGTAATGAATATGTATATCCATGCCAAATTATTGCTTTCTCCTACCTCCTACCTGTCTCTGAGCTAAGCTGCGGACGAACAAACAGACAGACAGACAGACAGACGGATGGCCATAGCGAAACTATAAGGTCCTTGTTGACTACGGAACTTTAAAAATGAGGACAATGTCGTCAGGAAAGTTTTGAGTATGATATGGATGGCTATAGGTACGAGTAGGGGAAGACTAAAGAAACGATGATGTACTGTGTGAGATGATATGGCTAGAACGAGAGTGACTACTGAGATGACGACTAATAGAGAAGTATGGAAGATAAAGATACAACGCGGTCACATTAACTTGACGCTTGGCGTTGATGACGTCATTTTGGCACTCGGGTACGGTGTGACAAAAAAGCATCAACAACTAAACGCACCTACGACACAGGAGAAATTCCTAGTGTGGGGCAACGTTTTTTTTTAAGAAAAAAAAAATGTATGTAGGTAGTAGATACTACCTATATAATTTCAAATCTTTATTTGCAGGAAGTGTAGGTAGTAAAAAAACTATTTCGTTTGGCACAGGTTCGTTTTTCAACCTGATCCACAGGTATGCAAAAACATCCATTTTTCTTTTCATTCTCAAAAAACTGTAGCACTTTTAACACGAGATTTCTCCCTTCACTATGTATAGTTTTCCCCATGTTTTACGGGTTTCAAACAACAGTCCAAACAATTAACAGTAACAAAAATAGTCTAAACTTAAGAAAACAATAATCAAAACGTAACAATAATATCCAAAAACAATATAACAACAACAGAAATCTAGCCAAATTATCGACGCGCGTATCGGTGACAAAGATGCTGACCATACTGACCCTTGCCGGGCGAGCTAAGGGAATGCGGGGGGAAGCGGGCGGGGCCTCGCATTCCAGAGATGCGTCAAGTTAATGTGACCGTGTTGTATGTTGTTGTTGATGACTTTATTGCTAAAAAAAAACTATGAATCTCTTTACAGCGTAACTCTCAGACATGTGGAGAAGGCGCTAAAGGAATGCGAAGCTAACGGCAGAAGTAAGTCTCTGCTGCAAGACCTGGTGGCAGCTGCAGGTCCTAGAGTAGCAGCAGTGGCAGCTCTGGACCTGTTCTTAGTAGGAATAGATACGGTAAGAACCTATCAATTAAAAAAACGAATGAATTCTAGTTGAATAAGGAATGCTTCGAAATAAATCGCCTGTTAAAAATCATATCGCAATACTTCTGATAGTCTGTTTTACCTCTTTTTATTATTAGTTTAAATAAAATGTTTTGAACGCGATTATTCTTATCGTGTTCACAATGGGGGATTTGTGAATTTTTTGTCTACAAATCCCCATTGACGTTCTAGGTCATAAAGGGATTTATGGACAAAAATTTCACAAATCCCCATTGATGAGGATTGTCAATGGGGATTTCTGGAATAACCCTAACAATATTTTATTTTTGTTGTATGGCACCTTTTTAATAATAGGGATTTGTGGACAAAAATTTCACAAATCCCCATTGATGAGGATTGTCAATGGGGATTTCTGGAATAACCCTAACAATATTTTATTTTTGTTGTATGGCACCTTTTTAATAATAGGGATTTGTGGACAAAAGTTTCACAAACCACCATTGATGGGGATTGTCAATGGAGATTTCTGGAATAACCCTAACAATATTTTATTTTTGTTGTATGGCACCTTTTTAATAATAGGGATTTGTGGACAAAAGTTTCACAAACCACCATTGATGGGGATTGTCAATGGGGATTTCTGGAATAACCCTAACAATATTTTATTTTTGTTGTATGGCACCTTTTTAATAATAGGGATTTGTGGACAAAAGTTTCACAAATCACCATTCATGAGGATTGTCAATGGAGATTTCTGGAATAACCCTAACAATATTTTATTTTTGTTATTTATGGCACCTTTTTTTAACATTTTCTTTCAATTTCCAGACATCAAACGCAGTAGCATCAATTCTGTACCAGTTATCATTACGACCTTCAGTCCAAGAGCGTTTGTACGAAGAAATCAACAAAGTGCTGCAAGACAGACCTATAAAACCTGGGGATGTAAACCACATGCCGTATCTGAAAGCGTGTGTGAAGGAAGTTATGAGGTTAGTCGTTACTATTATTTTTAATCTACGTAATAAAAAAGTTAAAATGATTAATTCACTGACAAACAAAAAGCAAGCAAAATATAAGCAAACCTTATTTACAGTCCGTTCAACCGATTTTGACTTCTATTCCGTAGGCTTAAGGATGGCATTAAAGGCAAAAAGTGGTTACAATACCGACTGTTTACTGCAGCTGCCATTTGTCATGCCACCAACGCAATAGAAATCAAAATCGGTTGAACGGACTGTAATAAGATTTGTTTAAATGTCTAATCTTATTGTAAATGGAGTATAGAAGCATGCCTTTTCGCAAAAGGGTACCTTAGACAACGTCCCATTAAAATATATGGACAAATTTTCACAGGGTGTTCTGTTCTACTTATGAATATGAACAACTTTTACTATGGGACCAAACCTGAAATCGCGAAAAAAAACATCAGCTGCTCCCTACATTTTGACGAGTTTGGTATAGATAAATGTACCTACCTACTGAACAGCAGATTTTTTTTTCACGATGTCAGAGTTAGTCACGTATTGAAAGTTGTTCATATTCATGTGTAGAACACCCTGTGAAAATTTGTCCATCTATTTTAATGGGACCTTACGTTTGCCCGATGGCATTTCTAAAAATTCTTCACCTTCGATATTAAAAAAAAAAATTTAATAATAAAAAAGAAATGCAAAAATTCATGCTTCGAACTAGATCCAGCGGTTTAGGCTGTGCATCAATGAGTGAAGAAGTGAATGAATTTACGATTTTTATGAAGCAGATGGGAACACTAAAACAACCGTCGTTTTGAAAATTCATCCCCTATTTAATAAATAGGGGATGAATTTGCACGACACTTTTGTAACGTAACAAAAGTGGCGTGACACTTTTTTGTCGGTCTATCTCTCTCATTTCGCCACGTTTGCGGAGTTATATAGTGCGATAAGGAACTTCGGTCTAGAAATATCTTTCTAATATTGTTTTTTTTTCAGAATGTATCCTGTTGTTATCGGCAACGGTCGACAGCTAACTAAGGATACTATAATTTGTGGCTACAACATACCTAAAGGAGTAAGTATCAAACAAAATTCAAATATTAAGTAGGTACAATGTACATACATTAACTTCGCGATAAACACAGTACAGGATCATAATTACCTACAAACTTTGGCAAATAAATTATAATGAGTAGTTGAATTATGCCCATCCTTTATAAAACTTTAACTGTCTTTAACGAAACCTCCGAAATACTTGAGATATGGAATATAATAAAACCAGACTTTTATTGTCAATTGTCGCACTGCAGGGCAGTACCGCTTCTTATAAAATTATTTAAAGATGGCACGAGTCTTGGTATGTAAAGATGGTCACCCATCTACGCACCAACCGCGGCAACAGCACCAGCAGTACAGCTTACTATACCCGATTCACTGAGCCGACTTATAAGACGCAAAATTCTAGATCTGGATCGCTCGCAATGAGCTGACATACCTACCCGTGATTCCCGATAGGGTACTAACTCCACATATTACTGACGTACGCAACACATCTGCTCATAGTCACTGGACTGATCGCATGGTGAGGATAGAACAAAAAAAATAGTTACTCCTTAAAACATCAGCTATCTGCCAGTGGAAGTCCCGTCAAAATCGGTCCAGCCGTTTCGGAGATTAGCCGGAACACTCGGACGGAACAAAAATAAGGCTGTACTATCAAATGCGTGTAGTAAAAAACTGTTATTTTAACATTACAAACATACATAATTGTATGTTTAGTGTGTGTTTTTGTTTTTGTGTTAAGTCCAGGTTTCCTCACAACGTTTTCCATCATAATAATAAAATTATAATTAAAAATAATGTTTTTTTTTCAGACTCAAGTAATATTCCAACATTACGTAATGGGAAACTGCGACGATTATTTCACCAACGCATCAGAATTTCTACCAGAGAGATGGATGAACAGATCTCCTTCACAAAAACACCATGCTTTCGCATCCCTACCGTTTGGCTATGGAAAAAGAATGTGCCTCGGCAGAAGATTTGCAGAACTTGAAATACATACGGTTATTTGCAAGGTATGAAAAAGCATTTTTCAGATTATCTTCCCTATTGCACATCCTAAACAAAATAATACAAAGTAATTATCTCATATTAAAAGTAAAAAAAAACATTTAAATACTTTTCGATCATAAATTCATAAAAGGTGGTTACAAGCGCAAAGCTACGAAGAAACGGAAAATCTTATAAAGTTATCATGTTAAGCATCACTTCTTTAGACACACGCACTAGCACTAGCTGCGCCTTGCGGTTTCACCCGCGAAGACCGGGATTAAAGGTAGTCATGTATTAATCCAGGGTGTCAGCTACCTCCATACCAGGTTTTATCAAAATTGGTCCCACCGTTACAAACATACAAATACACACACACACACATACACATACACACCCCCACACACACATACACACCCCCACACAAATTTTCACCTTTATAATATTAGTGTGATTTTCTCTTGTATACTGCGCCACTCTTGACATCGTCGTCTGTTGCAACCAATGTAACCTTTGTATGTCATTTATGTGAGAATGCTGGTATCCATAACACAAGTTAAATCTTTCTTTGGATACCAGAGTTCATACAGACTGCTTAACACGCTATTATTGTATACTCGTGGTGTTGTTTGTGTTTGATTGTTCAACCATTTTTGTTCAATAAATCTTTATTTATTATTATTTATTATAAAAAAAAAAACCTTCTGTATTCTTGTGCAGATATCCCAACAAAAAAAAAGAATAATTGCTTTACATATTTTCTCCTGGTGCCTTATAAAAAAATAAGAAAAAATATTTGAATTACAAATGTGTCCCGATTTCATTTTGTTTTGTTTTGTAGTTTGGTTTATAGCTTTCAAAAAAAGTTCATAATTTATAATATACTGTGAGTCGTACGAATCCCGGGACTGTGAGGTTATATAATTAGTTTATGATTAGGTCTTATATCCTATTGTTATCAGTTAAAGGAAAACAATACTTTTTCAGCTGGTGCAAGCCTTCAAAATGGAGTATCACCATGAACCCTTGGACTACCACATACATCCTATGTATACGCCAAACGGACCCATAAGATTGAAACTTACTGACCGGTAGATTATCCTAATTATTTTTGTACTTAGATAGTATGTAGTTAGATATTATTGTGCTCCTAGAATCGTAGCCTAGTGCTTGTAGATTTGATACTTGTCTTCATAGACAAATAAATTCAGGTAGGTAATCTTCATTGTTTAGGCCGAGATCTATAAACGTTAGGTACTTAGCTCTCGGCCTAACACTGTTTGTTTACCGCACCGCAGAAACGGGACGTCAACGAGAAAACAGATGACGGCGCCGAAGTAGCGACAGTACATTTACTATGGCCGAATAATCTCGTTTCTAGTAGACGCTCCGTTCCCGGTGCGATGGACAGTGTTAGGGCCAAAACACATAGGTACACACGATACGACGTCGCATCGTAGATTCGTAGCACGTTGCGACCGACATTGTTACATGGTCTACTCCCTAAGTCCGTTCGTTCGTCCATCCGTCCGTCAGTCCGTCCGTCTGACTTATCGGTCCATCAAAACAAGTGTAAAAGTTGAATTTTTCGGATGGGCAAAAACACCTCGGGAGTAGGGACAACTGTCAAATCGTGTTGTCAATCATACTTCGTTCGGGCCCCGAACCAATCATCCATCCGTAGGTGATACGGAGTAGCAAACGCCCGTAACGAAGGCCGAAACTACGGGCTTCCTGCTTAGGGAGTAGATACCCTGGTATTATATGTTTAGATAACAATTTTTTATTGATAGATATTTACTTTTTCGTTTACCGTTTAGACCTAAAACAGGTTGTAAGGAAACTAGTCTTCTATACAGGGTGTGTCAGAAAGGTGTGGTAAAAAGGGTGTGGTACAGACCTTCAAACTGCGAACAACTTTCTCCTTGGGACCAACATCGAAATTGCGAAAAAATTATCAACGGTCCGATACAAAACTTCAATACCTACTCGATTCTAATAAATGTATGCGCCGGCTGATTATTTTTTCGCTATTACGATGTTGATCCCATGGAGAAAGTTGTTGACCACCCGTTTCTGATACACCCCGTATAATAAAAATTAAATGCGGTTCGTTGGTAAGCGCATCACTTCAGAACGGCTGTACCGATTTGGAAAATTATTTTAATTTTCGTAATTGTCCGAATCAGGTTCTCATGGAAAGAAAAAATTTAAAAGTTGCCGAGAAAATGGAAAAATTCGGAAAAATTTTGTATGAATTATTATGGACAGGACAACGTCTGTCGGGTCAGGTCACAATAAACAATAGTTATCTTAACATGTCTGTAACAATTGTCATCGGTTGCAATAATATATGTTGTCTTTAATGTTTTTATTTAATCTAATTTTATGATTGTATGTGTACTAGTACCTATTGACCGATAACTTGTATGTGTGGTGAAAACTGTTAGTATAAGTTGGTTGTTATTAAATACAAATGTGCCATGATGCGACGTCGTATCGTGCTCGGCTCAAACCTTAACTCGGACTGAGTTCCTTAACTCAGACTGAGTTAAGTTTTGAGCTGCTATTATTAGATTGTTTCTTATTATATTTCCAATAACAATGTTAAAGTTGTAGGAAAACTATTATTATTTATTTATTTTAAACTAAGTACTTACACATTTTTAGTCTTGATGAAAATAAAAGAATTTAGATCTTTTTTTCTACAAATGGTACTTAAACATAACTGACGAAGTGTGCGCCTCTGCCTAACTCTTCGGGGAATACAAGCGAAATGTTATGTGACATTTTATTGTTACCATTTATTTATAAGTTTTATATAGATTTTATAGAATGTAAATAACATAGATACTGTAGGAATTATATTTTGTATTTTTTTCGCAAATTAAATTACCAGTAATTTTGATGTTTGTTTTACTTATAGACACTACTTTCACTTGTGACTAAGTAATAACAGCCACCCGGGTCGACCGATCAGGTTAAGCTGTGGCGGCATCTACATCGTCACATATGAACTACGCATCAATGACATGACGTCACGCAAACCTGCATCGCGCAATTAGAGTTTACCACGCGATTAGCATATACAGGGTGGAATTTTGTAATGCCACCTGAAGGGAAAGTACTCTTAATACTGTAGATAGAAGATTTTGCTCAAAGGAAACATTCCTTTATTTTTTAATAGAAAGAAAACTGCATTCAAAGATGTTCGAAAATTCGCTTGCCACACCCGGGAATCGAACCGGCTAAAATCTGTAAAAATGACACACTGTACTTTTATTGCATTGATCGTTAGGATCAATTTTAAGGATGAAATCTCTCTAACACTTAATAAATTAAATGATAGGAAAACCATGAAATCTTAAATTATTTTAATTATTTACAAAAAATGGTAAACTAAAACAAAAACTAACTAAAAAAACTAAATGGTAAACTAACTAATTAGTTGCTCGAAATGGGCTCCATTTTCTTAGATACACAAATGTATTCTTCTAACGAATTCATTCTGTCTTTCTTTATTCTTTCCTAACCTTTAATAACGTGTTGTGGTCAATATTATAAATCGTATTCTGAACTTCAACTTTTAACTCGTTTTCAACTGACCCACTAAAAAGTGAAAAATAAAAACTTTTTTACAAAAACAAAAACCGACTTCCAAAAAAAACACTACAAAGTGAAAAATAACTTTAATTTCGGAAGTCGGTGTCTTTGGATCTGTATTTTAGTTTTTTGCCACCGACTTCCGAAATTAAAGTTATTTTTCACTTTGTAGTGTTTTTTTTGGAAGTCGGTTTTTGTTTTTGTAAAAAAGTTTTTATTTTTCACTTTTTAGTGGGTCAGTTTGTAATTTATCTAAGTTAAAATAACCCAATGTCAGCTGCTCATCACGTTTTACAAAATGTTGCTTTTCCCGATGCAGGGCCGTTAATTGTTGAGGAGTTCTCCTAGTAAGAACCAGGAGAAATGGAGCTCATGGTGAAGTCACCATTACCATTATTTTGACGAGCATAAACCATATTAAAGTAATCGAATCGCAACCTGTTATGTACTTAGATATAATTGAGTATTTCCGATGGCCCTCTGTGGTCTTCATCATCAGTTCCAGCTCACCAAATGGTACTTTCCGAGAGCAAATGCACGAGTTACTATAAAAAATACCGAAATCGATATAGGTGTGCCCATAAAATTTGAGGGTTTTCCTCGATTTCCATGGGATCCCATCATCAGATCCTGACTTGGTGATCATGGGACCACTTGGGATGTATGCTCTTTCGAACAAAAAAAGAAAAATCCAAATCGGTCTAGCCATTTTCGAGTAATCGGGGAACATACATAAAAAAAAAAAAAAAAACAAAAAAAAATAAAAAAAAAAAGGTTCCGACGAATTGAGAACCTCCTCCTTTTGGAAGTCGGTTAATTAAATTTTTCACATATCCCCACAAAACAAAAAATCTAAAGGGGTGAGATCTGGTGATCTCGCAGGCCATCTGATTGTGCCGTTATTACAAATCCAGGTATTAAAATATATACTTTGGGAGAAATTGAACACTATTGGCCTGCCACGTGAACTTGTGACTATTTTCAAGTACTGGTATACGCATCAGGTCAACAGTGTCAGATGGGCGGGGGCAATGTCGGAACCGTATCAGCTTGAGTGTGGGGTGAGGCAAGGTGGATTGACCTCCCCAACCCTTTTCAACCTCTACATGGATGCGCTGATCGTCGCGCTCAGCAGTCAGCATGTCGGTTGCCACGTTGATGGTGTATGCGTCAACAATCTTAGTTATGCTGATGACATGGTGCTGCTGAGCGCGTCGGTCTGTGGACTGAGGAGGCTGGTACAGGTCTGTGAGGAGTACGCAGGGAGACATGGGCTAAAATATAATGTTAGCAAGAGTCAATGCATGGTCTTTGGAGCCAGCGGTGCAAAATGCCTAGAAAATGTACCACCAGTTTGTCTCAATGGTGTTCCCCTAGACAGAGTGGACCATTTTAAATATTTAGGATATATAGTCACGGCTGACCTCAAGAATCATGCTGACATCGAACGGGAGCGGAGGGCTTTGTCTAAAAGAGCGAATATGCTGTCCCGCAGGTTTGCACGTTGTTCCAACCACGTTAAGATCACCCTTTTTAAGGCATATTGCACCTCGCTATACGCGTGCAGCCTGTGGGCTCGCTACACACAAGCGAGCTATAACGCCCTCCGCGTCCAGTATAACAACGCATTCAGGGCGGTGTTGGGGCTGCCCCGCTTCTGCAGCGCCTCGGGCATGTTTGCGGAAGCGCGCACCGACTGTTTTCACGCCACCATGCGCAAGCGGTGCGCGTCCTTAGTGCGCAGGGTGCGGGCCAGCTCCAATACTGTCCTGGTGATGATAGCGGAGCGATATGACTGCCCCTATATTAGACAATGCTGTGACAGACATCTGTAGCCAGGGGGCGCCTACATTTTATTGACCTTGGCATATATTTTTATAATGACGTGTTTTGTACTGTATTGTTTTAATGTGAAATTTAATTTTTTAATTCTGTGACACTGACAATTTTGTAATTTTGTATTATTGTTTTATTGATATCTTTGTTTATTTGAATTGCATTGACATTTTATTTTATTTTATTCTCTGACCCTTTTCAATTTGTATTCGTCCATTCATTTAATTTATTCCGATGTATTATGGGGCAGTATTGTGAAATTTTATTTTATTATGTAACACTTATGGGTTTTTGCCTGAATTAAATTAATTTTATTTTTTATTTTATTTAAAATGGCTATTAATGTAGGCAGTATAGTGATTCTGCTGTTAAAGTTCACTCATCCTCCATAGAAAAGGGAGGATCCTCCGACCGGTGTGTGTGTGTGTGTCGTTGTATATATGCTAATCGCGTGGTAAACTCTAATTGCGCGATGCAGGTTTTGCGTGACGTCATGTCATTGATGCGTAGTTCATATGTGGCGATGTAGATGCCGCCACAGGCTAAAAGCTTTATCTTTGAGTTAAAGAGCTTTAACTTGACTCATTGAATTTATAAGTCCAGATTTCATGGTTTTCCTTTCATTTAATTTATCAAGTTTGTTAGAGAGATTTCATCCTTATAATTGATCCTAAAAATAAAATCGATGCAATAAAAGGACAGGTTGTAATTTTTACAGATTTTAGTCGGTTTGATTCCCGGGTGTGGCAAGCGAATTTTCGAAAATTTTTGAATGCAGTTTTTTTTCTATTTAAAAATAAAGGAATGTTCTCTTTGAGTAAAATTTTCTATCTACAGTATTAAGAGTACTTTCCCTTTAGGTGGCATTACAAAATTCCACCCTGTATACAACGTCCCGACATCAACCGTCGGGCAGTAGCCCACCAGACACAACACCCGTCTGGTCGGAGGATCCTCCCTTTTCAATAGAGGATGAGTGAACTTTACACCCCGTTCCTCATGCCTCTAAACTGGTGACCCCGAGCATGAACGTCAGCGCAGCCTTCGTGCAACTACATCAGCGTGACGTCATCAGCATCACTTCCTCAAGCTTTCGAGCGGCGAGTCACACAGCCAGCCAGCATCCACGGCTTCAACAGGTATCCTGACCACCAGCATGCAGCGGACGCGCATTCCTGGTCATCACCTTCAGCCTCAACCTCAACCCAGCGCTGTACACTCTGACTCACTGGAGCATAAACGCAGCGCCACCCCGACTCACTGGGGTATCACCGCAGACAGTTCCGACTCACCGTGAACTATGCGGCACCCGGTTCCGACTCACTGGAACCACAACTGGCACTGGCAAGCATCACAAGATACACGACTCGGCCCACTATCGACCTCCGGTCTCCGGAGGGTAGTGATGTGGCGGCATCTACATCGCCACATATGAACTACGCATCAATGACATGACGTCACGCAAACCTGCATCGCGCAATTAGAGTTGACCACGCGATTAGCATATATACAACGTCCCGACATCAACCGCCGGGCAGTAGCCCACTAGACACAACACCCCTGTCTGGTCGGAGGATCCTCCCTTTTCTATGGAGGATGAGTGAACTTTACACCCTGTTCTTCATGCCTATAAAAAGCTACGCTTGTCGCGGTTGGTCCGTGGATGGGTGACCATCTTAACACGCACGTTAAGCCATTGGTCTCGGCTGTCATTCGTGGATCTTAGACAGTCGTTACGGGTCGTCAGAATCCCGAAAGTCTGACAACCAGTCTTACCAAGGGGTATAGTATTGCCACGTATTACCCAGTAACTGGGTTGTGGGGGTCAGACAGGCAGTCTCCATGTAAAATACTGGTATTCAGCTGCATCCGGCTAGACTGGAAGCCGACCCCAACATAGTTGGGAAAAGGCTAGGCGGATGATGATGATGACTGTCACAAATAACTTAGATAGGCTGCAAAGAGGTAAGGTAAGGCGGCCTTTGGGAAGCCGGGTGTAAGTGAATGATTCACAGACCGCGCTTATGTCAAAACGTGGTCTATCAATTATTTTGCTAAGGAGAAATATACTGATCATAATCCTGGCTCGTCTGCAGAAAACCTCAAGCGGTGTAAATAAACAATAATCTTATTGGTAACTATATTTTCGAGCCGTTTGGGGTTGAAACCCTCGGGCCGTGTGGTCCGAGTGTTCATAGGCTCTTTAAGGATATCTCGAAACGGCTGGTTGACACTTCCCGTGACCCAAGGGCTGGCTTTTAGCTTGGCCAGAGGCTAACTATCGAATGAACTCAAAGATTCACACTAGCCCCTGTTGCCTCATGGTACATGGAGCAACAGAGACCGTTGCATATCAAGGAGTAGACCGGGGGGCGCGGTAATGGTAGGGAAGACATGCCCTTAGGGTATGGATAAGGATTACAGAGCCTATCCATTATGCACCGTCAAGTAAGCAATGGAATAGTGGAGAGACGGGTGATATAATTATGGATGGGCTCTTTTTAAGACGACGCCGCCATGTTGCTGCAAGTTCAGCTTCCCCGGTGAATATTTTGGCGTTTGAACTGCGTTTTCGACTCTTTTTGTACCGCTGGTATGCTGTATTACAGGCAATCTGCCTTCTCGACTCTTTCCTTTTTCGTTCTGATGAGTTGTCAGCAGAAGAATGTCCAGGACGCGGTCGAACCGCTTCTCGTTGCTTATTTCCAGCTCCGACTTCAAATAATGTAATTTTTGTTTGCCCTCCTACTAAATGGGGTAGGTTAAGTTAGAACTGTAATCGTAGCGAGCAGTGCTGCGGCAGCGGCCGGCGAGTGCTAAGTCTAAGTTGGTCACAATTACCTACTTGGCTATTTAGTATTTTTAGGACCCCTAAATACGAATTATTTGAAGTAAACAAAAACAGGCGCATTCATTAAATTAGAGTGTTTATCTTCTATACAACGTGTAACGTTAAATGCGCAAAACCTCTTAAGGGGTCATTGGACTCATCATTATGAACAACTTTTACTATGGGACCAAACCTGAAATCGCGAAAAAAAAATCAGCTGTTCAGTACATTTTGACGAATTATGCGAACATAAATGTACTGAACAGCTGATTTTTTTTTGCGATTTAAGGTTTGGTCCCATAGTAAAAGTTGTTCATAATGATGAGTACAATGACCCCCTAAGAGGTTTTGCGCATTTAGCGTTACATGTTGTATATATAAAATCAATTGCTGTTCGTTTGTCTCGCTAAAACTCGAGAACCACTGGGCCGATTTAGCTGATTTTGGTTTTGAAGTGTTTGTCGTAGTCCAAGGAAGGTTTAAACGTTAGCGTCAGGTTGACTGGACCAAACGAGATATGTACATGAGACCATGTCCACTATTTACTACCTATTTGCTACTATTTAATACCTATAATGAAATAATTGCTTGCGTGGCTAACGGTTTAAACGGTGAGAAAAATTGGAAAAGTTTCCGGGAAAATTGGAAAATTCGGGAAAACTGAAAGTGGATTTTCTATGGGAATTTTGAGTTCAATACTCAATACTCAATACTTTATTGCATTCCACATGTAGTACTTAGGTGGTAAAACTTAAAATTAGATCACATGGACCCTGTCGGGCACAGCAAAATAAGTGAGTTAGGAGTGGGTTAGGGGTGGTTAGGGGTGGGAGTTATGTGAAATTGGGACAGGACAACGTCTGCCGGGTCAGCTAGTACTTAGAATAGAATAGAGTAGAATAAATGTTTATTGTCTCCAGTATTACAGCTAGTAGTAGTGGTACATACACATAACTATAATACCGGAAGCAAAAGGTTTAAGCGTCAGCATGTACTTAATATTTTTAGGAAAGCAAAATGGAAATTATTTGAGATTTGATTAAATACATGCTTTGGAAGTAAGCATCGCATACGAATTAATCTTATTCTTATGCGTGTTATATTCATATTCGTATAAGCGAATGAAAGCCAATGAAAATCAAAAAAACAAAAAAAAAATGTTCACATTCGTATGCGACGCTTACCATGACGCCACGGTTATTGTTCCATGGTGATATTTAATGTTTTGCAGATTCTTGACTGTAACAAACACCATTCAAGTACACACACGCTCACATCGTCATTCTACCTCTCCTTACACATAACACACACATACCCTCACACACACACATAACACATGCATTGCACTATACAAATTATTATATGAACACTTATTTAAATTAAAATCATTGACATTATGTATAAACTTATTGAATAAATTGATGAACGGGCTTGACTGTGAAATATAATCTAATAAACTAATTTAATAATTTTATAATTTGTAATGTGCCTAATTAATATTTTAACACCGCGAGACTTAATTTTTTTTTTCTATGATTAAAATGTGTATTCCTAATAAATGACCAATGATATTGATGTAGGTCAGCTAAGCCAGCCTAAGTAATGCAGCTAGCCTAAGTAATGTCATGATATTATTATGCATGTATGTACAGCTAGCCTAAGTAATGTCATGATATTATTATGCATGTATGTACTACAAATATTTGCACGACTGATAAGTCGAATATAGAGACACTAAAACACAAAAATAAAAAACACACACACACACACACACCCACACACACACACACTAAAATTACTCTACCATATTATTATGCACCTATATTCTGGCATATAAATAAATTTCATTTTTCATTTCATTTCCAAGATTTTTGTTTTTAATTATTATTATTCTGTTTTTATTTTTTATTTTGTGGTTAATTTATTTAAACATGTCTGTTTTTCCCTTCAGAAATAATTAATTTGTCTAGAGTATTATAATAGTATAGTATTAGATTACTTACCTACTTTTATACTTAGCAAAGTCAAAGTCGGTTTGTGAATCTTTCTCTTTATGTCGTATCGTCAGTAGATATTTCAATTTCATTAGTTATGAGTTTTATAAATGGCTTTTTGAGGTAGCTGTTGTTCTGTAGAGGAATTGGAAACGCACTTAATGCATGTAGTCCAGTTTCTAAGATTTTTCTTAAGAGTCATGCGCATAGGAATGGTTTTTGGATTTAATAAAATAAAACGAGTTTTTTGACATTCATAGAATGTTTTACTTAGATTGACTCGACAAGCAATCTTAGGTACTAACATTACAAAATCATTGAAAATAAGATTCCATGACGTTAGGTACACTCTGCAATAAAAAATATACATTATAAAAACTTTGAATATAATATGAACAGCGACCTCGTGTCAAACAGAGTATACCGAAGTCATCTTACATTAACATTATACGCACACTATACATTCAATGGCCACATCAGCGTACTGGTAAATATATTATGTATTTACACAAAAATATCACAAATGAGTATATTTTAAACAATGAGTAATTTTGATTTTATACATCATGAATTCAGAACATATTATACATAAGTAATTAGATAATACATATAAAATATTGACTAGGGATAAAAATATACATTATAAATTGTGAGGATGCATCAAAGACACGATATAATTATTAGATATTATTATGGCACTATTTTATATAGTGATAAAATAGGCATACAAAAGCGCCCGAAATTATATTAGATAAAGCTTAATAGGCAGTGAATGTTACTTTAAAAGTTAATCAATCCATATAACGCAGCCATTAATATTTCGTAAAAAATTGCAAATTGGAATGTAATCAAGTACTAACATTAAAAATTAAAATATCACAATATTTAATTTAAACACATTAATAGTTATTCACAATTTTAACAAGGGTTCTGCGTTTTAACTGTCGCTTCTGCGTAAACAGTTCTTAATTTAAGCTTTCTGCTATTTTTGTACAAATAAATGGCAAGGGTAATTGACAAAGTCATTAATATAGCAGAGCCCATGGCAATGTAAATGATGGCAGTTCCGCTAGTAGCGAAGGCGGCAGTTTCACTGTTGCCGCTGATATCACGCACTTTCCTCGACCTCGGTAGTGTTCGCGTAAATTTGAAGGAATCTGTAAATAAATAGTAGCTAGGTTAAACACGAAGTAAAACAACAGAACATTTAGAAAAAGCATTTTCTATTGGAATCAACTTGAGAGCGTGTATCCGTATCCAATTACTTAATTAAATTTGGGTACTAGTATCACATTAATTTTTACACCATTGTATGCAATGTAGCAAACTGATCGTCATGTTTATTGTTTGTTATAACGGTGCAGGGTGTGAACCGCGGAAATATTTACCTATTTCTGATTGCACATCTGCGTAGGACTTCTCATCATCATAGTCCTTAGGAGCTAATCTGCTGACCCTCGATGATTTGATTTCATTTTCTTCAGGGAATGGCGGCAAATATGTTGAAGGCGGGTTTGTACTACTGGGAGCAAACGGTTGCGGGCATTTGGGATCCCTGGATCCTGGATAACATGAGCTTGGAGTTGGGGGTTGAGGCTTGGGACATCTAGGATCGTTTGAACCTGGGTAGCAACGAGGTGCCTCAGGAGTGGTAGGTTTGGGGCATCTAGGATCATTTGAACCTGGGTAGCAACGTGGTGCCTCAGGAGTAGTCGGCTTGGGGCATCTAGGGTCATTTGAACCTGGGTAGCAACGTGGTGCCTCAGTAGTGGTAGGCTTGGGACATCTAGGATCGTTCGAACCTGGGTAGCAACGTGGTGCCTCAGGAGTGGTAGGCTTTGGACATCTAGGATCGTTTGAACCTGGGTAGCAACGTGGTGCGTCAGGGGTGGTAGGTTTGGGGCATCTAGGATCATTTGAGCCAGGGTAGCATCGTGGTGCCTCAGGAGTGGTAAGCTTGGGACATCTAGGGTCGTTTGAACCTGGGTAGCAACGTGGTGCCTCAGGAGTAGTAGGCTTGGGGCATCTAGGATCATTGGAACCAGGGAAGCAACGAGGTGACTCGGGAGTTGTAGGTTTGGGGCATCTAGGATCATTGGAGCCAGGGTAGCATCGTGGTGCCTCAGGAGTGGTAGGCTTGGGGCATCTAGGATCATTGGAACCGGGGAAGCAACGAGGTGGCTCGGGTGTTGTAGGCTTGGGGCATCTAGGATCATTAGAACCAAGGTAGCAACGTGGTGGTTCAGGTGTTTGTGTTGTTGGCGGTAAATATGTTGGAGGATTTAATGTCGTAGGTCGTGGGGGTTGCGGGCATTTCGGATCAGGTGAACCAGGGTAACAAACTGGTTTGGGAGATGTTGGCTTGGGGCATCGAGGATCGGTGCTGCCTGGATAGCATCGAGGTGGTGCGGGTGTGGTTGGCTTAGGGCAGCGAGGGTCTTGACTACCGGGGTAGCAGTTAGGAGGTGCTGGTGTCGTTGGTTTGGGACACCTTGGGTCTGAGCTTCCTGGGAAGCACCGTGGTGGAGCGGGTGTGGTTGGCTTAGGGCAGCGAGGGTCTTGGCTACCGGGGTAGCAGTTAGGAGGAGCAGGTGTGGTGGGTTTCGGACATCTAGGATCATTTGAACCTGGGTAGCAACGAGGTGGCTCTGGCGTTGTCGGCTTGGGGCATCTAGGATCATTGGAGCCAGGATAGCATCGTGGTGCCTCAGGAGAGGTAGGTTTTGGGCATCTAGGATCATTAGAACCAGGGTAGCAACGTGGTGCCTGAGGTGTTTGTGTCGTAGGTGGTAAATATGTTGGAGGATTTAATGTCGTAGGTCGCGGGGGTTGCGGACATTGTGGATCAGGGGAACCGGGGTAACAAACTGGCTTAGAAGTGGTTGGCTTAGGGCATTTAGGATCGGTGCTGCCTGGGTAGCATCGAGGTGGCGCAGGTGTTGTCGGCTTGGGACAACGTGGGTCTTGGCTACCGGGGTAGCATCTAGCAGGGGCAGGTGTTGTAGGCTTAGGACAACGCGGGTCTTGGCTACCGGGGTAGCAGTTAGGAGGAGCAGGCGTTGTCGGCTTGGGACAACGCGGGTCTGGGCTTCCTGGGAAACAATTAGGAGGGGCAGGTGTTGTAGGCTTAGGGCAACGCGAGTCTTGGCTACCGGGGTAGCAGTTAAGAGGGGCAGGTGTTGTAGGCTTAGGGCAACGTGGGTCTTGGCTACCAGGGTAGCAGTTAGGAGGGGCAGGTGTTGTGGGCTTAGGGCAACGTGGGTCTTGGCTACCAGGGTAGCAGTTAGGAGGGGCAGGTGTTGTGGGCTTAGGGCAACGTGGGTCTTGGCTACCGGGGTAGCAGTTAGGAGGGGCAGGTGTTGTGGGCTTAGGGCAACGTGAATCTTGGCTACCAGGGTAGCAGTTAGGAGGGGCAGGTGTTGTGGGCTTAGGGCAACGTGGGTCTTGGCTACCAGGGTAGCAGTTAGGAGGGGCAGGTGTTGTGGGCTTAGGGCAACGTGGGTCTTGGCTACCAGGGTAGCAGTTAGGAGGGGCAGGTGTTGTGGGCTTAGGGCAACGTGGGTCTTGGCTACCAGGGTAGCAGTTAGGAGGGGCAGGTGTTGTGGGCTTAGGGCAACGTGGGTCTTGGCTACCAGGGTAGCAGTTAGGAGGGGCAGGTGTTGTGGGCTTAGGGCAACGTGGGTCTTGGCTACCGGGGTAGCAGTTAGGAGGAGCAGGCGTTGTCGGCTTCGGACAACGCGGATCTTGGCTTCCTGGGAAACAATTGGGAGGGGCAGGTGTTGTAGGCTTGGGGCAGCGCGGGTCTTGGCTACCGGGGTAGCAGTTAGGAGGAGCAGGCGTTGTGGGCTTAGGGCAACGTGGGTCTTGGCTACCAGGGTAGCAGTTTGGTGAAGCTGGCGTCGTTGGTTTGGGGCATCTGGAATCTGTTGAACCTGGATAACATTTGGGTCCAGGTGTAACTGGTGGCAAATACGTGGGAGGATTTAATGTCGTAGGTCGCGCAGGTTGTGGGCAGTTCGGATCATGAGAACCTGGATAGCAAACTGGCTTAGGAGTTGTTGGCTTAGGACACCTAGGGTCATTGCTACCGGGGAAGCATCTAGGCGGTGCGGGTGTAGTAGGCTTTGGACAACGAGAGTCTGTGCTGCCGGGGAAACAGTTAGGTGGAGTAGGTGTTGTGGGCTTAGGACATCTAGGATCTGTGCTTCCTGGGAAGCATCGAGGAGGTGCCGGAGTTGTAGGCTTAGGGCATCGAGGATCTTGGCTGCCAGTGTAGCAGTTTGGAGGAGCAGGTGAGGTCGGCTTCGGACAGCGAGGGTCTTGGTTACCGGGATAACAGTTAGGTGGAGCAGGTGTTGTGGGCTTAGGGCATCTGGTATCAGTAGAGCCAGGATAACATTTGGGTCCGGGTGTAACTGGTGGCAAATACGTTGGGGGATTTAATGTCGTAGGTCTCGTAGGTTGCGGACACTTGGGATCAGGTGAGCCTGGATAGCAAACTGGCTTAGGAGTTGTTGGTTTAGGGCATCTAGCATCGGTGCTGCCTGGATAGCATCGAGGTGGTGCGGGTGTGGTAGGCTTGGGGCAGCGAGGATCTTGGCTGCCGGGGTAGCAGTTAGGAGGGGCAGGCGTTGTTGGCTTAGGACAACGTGGGTCTTGGCTACCGGGGTAGCAATTAGGCGCTGCGGGTGTGGTTGGCTTTGGACATCTAGGATCTGTGCTACCTGGGAAGCACCTTGGTGGTGCAGGTGTGGTAGGCTTTGGACAACGTGGATCCTGGCTACCGGGATAGCAGTTAGGAGGAGCAGGCGTTATCGTCTTTGGACAACGAGGGTCTTGGCTGCCTGGGAAACAGTTCGGAGGTGCAGGTGTCGTCGGTTTTGGACATCTGGGATCTGTGCTACCTGGGAAGCACCTTGGTGGTGCAGGTGTGGTAGGTTTTGGACAGCGAGGGTCTTGGCTACCTGGGAAACAGTTCGGAGTTGCAGGTGTCGTCGGTTTTGGACATCTGGGATCTGTACTACCTGGGAAGCACCTTGGTGGTGCAGGTGTGGTAGGTTTTGGACAGCGAGGGTCTTGGTTGCCTGGGAAACAATTCGGAGGTGCAGGTGTCGTCGGTTTTGGACATCTGGGATCTGTGCTACCTGGGAAGCACCTTGGTGGTGCAGGTGTTGTAGGTTTTGGACAGCGAGGGTCCTGGCTACCGGGATAGCAGTTAGGAGGAGCAGGCGTTGTTGGCTTTGGACAACGAGGGTCTTGGCTACCGGGATAACAGTTAGGTGGAGCAGGTGTTGTGGGCTTAGGGCATCTGGAATCAGTAGAGCCAGGATAACATTTGGGTCCGGGTGTTACTGGTGGTAAATACGTTGGAGGATTTAATGTCGTAGGTCGCGGAGGTTGCGGACACTTGCGATCAGGTGAGCCTGGATAGCAAACTGGCTTAGGAGTTGTTGGTTTAGGGCATCTAGCATCGGTGCTGCCTGGATAGCATCGAGGTGGTGCGGGAGTGGTAGGCTTTGGACAACGAGGGTCCTGACTACCGGGATAGCAGTTAGGAGGAGCAGGCGTTGTGGGCTTTGGACAACGAGGGTCTTGACTGCCTGGGAAACAGTTTGGTGGTACAGGGGTCGTTGGTTTTGGACATCTGGAATCCGTGCTGCCAGGGAAGCAACGAGGTGGTGCAGGTGTGGTAGGCTTTGGACAACGAGGGTCCTGGCTACCGGGATAGCAGTTAGGAGGAGCAGGCGTTATCGGCTTTGGACAGCGAGGGTCTTGGCTACCTGGGAAACAGTTCGGAGGTGCAGGGGTAGTTGGTTTTGGACATCTGGGATCCGTACTGCCAGGGAAGCACCGTGGTGGTGCAGGTGTAGTAGGCTTTGGACAACGAGGGTCCCGGCTACCGGGATAGCAGTTAGGAGGAGCAGGAGTTGTTGGCTTTGGGCAACGAGGGTCTTGGTTGCCTGGGAAACAGTTTGGAGGTGCAGGGGTCGTTGGTTTTGGACATCTGGGATCCGAACTACCAGGGAAGCAACGAGGTGGTGCAGGCGTGGTGGGCTGAGGACATCTTGAGTCGGTTGAACCAGGATAACACTTGGGTCCGGGTGTTACTGGTGGCAAATATGTGGGAGGATTCAATGTCGTTGGACGCGGAGGTTGGGGACATTTGGGATCAGGAGAGCCAGGATAACAAACTGGCTTAGTCGGTGTTGGCGGTGTTGGTTTTGGGCATCTCGGGTCTGTGCTTCCAGGGAAGCATCTTGGAGGTGCTGGTGTGGTAAGCTTGGGACAGCGAGGATCTTGGCTACCAGGGAAGCATTTCGGTGGAGCAGGCGTGGTAGGTTTTGGACAGCGAGGGTCTTGGCTACCGGGGTAACAATTAGGTGGAGCAGGCGTGGTTGGCCTGGGACATCTAGGATCTGTGCTACCTGGGAAACACCTTTGCGGTTCAGGCGTTGTTGGTTTAGGACAACGTGGGTCTGTGCTACCAGGATAACAGTTAGGAGGGGCAGGTGTGGTCGGCTTAGGGCAGCGTGGATCTTGGCTGCCAGGGTAACAGTTTGGAGGTGCAGGGGTTGTTGGTTTTGGACATCTGGGATCTGTGCTACCTGGGAAGCACCTTGGTGGTTCAGGTGTGGTAGGCTTTGGACAACGAGGGTCCTGGCTACCGGTATAGCAATTAGGAGGAGCAGCAGTTGTCGGCTTTGGACAACGAGGGTCTTGGCTACCTGGGAAACAGTTTGGAGGTGCAGGCGTCGTGGGTTTCGGACATCTTGGATCCGTGCTGCCAGGGAAGCATCGAGGTGGGGCGGGCGTGGTGGGTTGAGGACATCTCGAATCTGTTGAACCAGGATAACAATTGGGTCCGGGTGTTACTGGTGGCAAATATGTGGGAGGATTCAATGTCGTCGGACGTGGAGGCTGCGGACATTTGGGGTCAGGAGAACCAGGGTAACAAACTGGTTTAGGTGTTGGCGTCGTTTGTTTTGGGCATCTGGGGTCTGTGCTGCCTGGGAAACACCTAGGCGGTGCGGGTGTGGTTGGCTTAGGGCAACGAGGGTCTTGACTACCGGGATAGCAATTAGGAGGAGCAGGAGTTGTCGGCTTTGGACAACGAGGGTCTTGGCTTCCTGGGAAACAGTTTGCAGGTGCAGGCGTGCTTGGTTTTGGACATCTAAGATCTGTGCTGCCTGGGAAGCATCTAGGAGGAGCAGGCGTTGTTGGTTTAGGACAGCGTTGGTCGGTGCTACCAGGATAACAGTTTGGTGGGGCAGGTGTTGTTGGTTTAGGACACCTAGGGTCTGTGCTGCCAGGGAAACACCTTGGTGGTGCAGGAGTAGTAGGTTTAGGACAGCGGGGGTCTTGGCTACCTGGGTAGCAATTAGGAGGAGCTGGTGTTGTTGGTTTTGGACAACGTAGGTCTGTGCTGCCAGGGAAACACCTCGGAGCTTCAGGAGTGGTGGGTTGTGGACATCTTGGATCTGTTGATCCAGGATAACACTTAGCTGTCGGTGTTGTAGGTGGCAAGTATGTGGGAGGGTTCAATGTTGTAGGTCTCGGCGGTTGCGGGCAATTGCGATCTGGGGATCCTGGGTAACACACAGGCTTTGGAGGTGTAGGCGTTGTTGGATTGGGACATCTAGGGTCTGTACTTCCTGGGAAACATCTTGGTGGTGCAAGAGTGGTAGGCTTGGGACAGCGAGAGTCTTGGCTACCGGGGTAGCAATTAGGTGAAGCAGGCGTGGTTGGTTTAGGACATCTAGGATCTGAGCTGCCAGGGAAGCAACGAGGTGGTGCGGGTGTGGTAGGCTTCGGACAGCGAGGATCTTGGCTACCGGGGTAGCAATTAGGTGGAGCAGGCGTGGTTGATTTGGGACATCTGTTATCTGTGCTACCTGGGAAGCATCTTGGAGGTTCTGGAGTAGTAGGCTTGGGACAGCGAGGGTCTTGGTTGCCAGGGTAGCAGTTAGGAAGGTTAGGCGTTGTTGGTTTAGGACAACGTGGGTCGGTGCTACCGGGATAACAGTTAGGTGGAGCTGGTGTTGTTGGTTTGGGACATCTAGTGTCTTGGCTACCGGGGTAGCAATTAGGAGGAGCAGGTGTTGTGGGCTTAGGGCAACGAGGGTCTTGGCTACCGGGGTAACAATTAGGTGGAGCAGGCGTGGTTGGCCTGGGACATCTAGGATCTGTGCTACCTGGGAAACACCTTGGCGGTTCAGGCGTTGTTGGTTTAGGACAACGCGAGTCTGTGCTACCGGGATAACAATTTGGTGGGGCAGGTGTAGTTGGTTTAGGACAACGAGGATCTGTGCTGCCGGGGAAGCACCTTGGAGCTTCAGGAGTGGTGGGTTTGGGGCATCGTGGATCTGTTGATCCTGGATAACACTTAGCTGTCGGTGATGTAGGTGGCAAGTATGTAGGTGGGTTCAATGTTGTTGGTCGTGGAGGTTGCGGGCACTTGGGATCTGGGGAACCTGGGTAACAGACAGGCTTTGGAGGTGTTGGCGTTGTTGGTTTTGGACACCTAGGGTCTGTGCTGCCTGGGAAGCATCTTGATGGCGCGGGAGTCGTAGGCTTGGGACAGCGAGGGTCTGTGCTTCCAGGATAACAATTGGGTGGGGCTGGTGTTGTTGGTTTAGGGCACCTAGGATCTTTGCTACCGGGGAAGCACCTTGGTGGTTCAGGTGTGGTTGGCTTAGGACACCTTGGATCTTGGCTACCGGGATAACAATTTGGTGAGGCGGGTGTCGTTGGTTTAGGACAACGAGGATCTGTGCTGCCGGGGAAGCACCTTGGAGCTTCAGTAGTGGTGGGCTTTGGACACCTAGGGTCTTGGCTACCGGGGTAGCAATTAAGAGGAGCCGGTGTGGTCGGCTTAGGGCAGCGAGGATCTTGGCTGCCGGGGTAACAGTTAGGTGGGGCTGGTGTTGTTGGTTTGGGACACCTAGGGTCTTGGCTACCGGCGTAGCAATTAGGAGGAGCAGGTGTGGTTGGCTTAGGGCAACGAGGGTCTTGGCTGCCGGGGTAACAGTTAGGTGGAGCAGGCGTGGTTGGCCTAGGACATCTAGGATCTGTGCTACCTGGGAAGCACCTTGGCGGTTCAGGTGTTGTTGGTTTAGGACAACGCGAGTCTGTGCTACCGGGATAACAATTTGGTGGGGCAGGTGTAGTTGGTTTAGGACAACGAGGATCTGTGCTGCCGGGGAAGCACCTTGGAGCTTCAGGAGTGGTGGGTTTGGGGCATCGTGGATCTGTTGATCCTGGATAACACTTAGCTGTCGGTGATGTAGGTGGCAAGTATGTAGGAGGGTTCAATGTTGTAGGTCTCGGAGGTTGCGGGCACTTGGGATCTGGAGAACCTGGATAGCAAACAGGCTTTGGAGGTGTTGGCGTCGTTGGTTTTGGACACCTAGGGTCTGTGCTGCCTGGGAAGCATCTTGGTGGTGCGGGAGTCGTAGGTTTGGGACAGCGAGGGTCTGTGCTTCCGAGGAAGCACCTTGGGGGTTCAGGCGTTGTTGGTTTAGGACACCTTGGGTCTTGGCTACCGGGATAACAATTTGGTGGGCTGGGTGTCGTTGGTTTAGGACAACGAGGATCTGTGCTGCCGGGGAAGCACCTTGGAGCTTCAGTAGTGGTGGGTCTAGGACATCTAGGGTCTTGGCTACCGGGGTAGCAATTAGGTGGAGCAGGCTTAGGGCAGCGAGGATCTTGGCTGCCGGGGTAACAGTTTGGTGGGGCTTGTGTCGTTGGTTTGGGGCATCTAGGATCGCTTGATCCAGGGTAGCATCGCGGTGGCTCAGGAGTCGTAGGTTTAGGGCATCTAGGATCACTTGACCCTGGGAAGCATCGCGGTGGCTCAGGGGTCGTAGGATTAGGGCATCTAGGATCATTTGATCCAGGGTAGCATCGCGATGGCTCAGGAGTCGTAGGTTTAGGGCATCTAGGATCACTTGATCCAGGGTAGCATCGTGGTGGCTCAGGTGTGGTTGGCCTGGGGCATCTAGGATCATTGGAACCAGGATAGCACGTAGGTGCTGGTGATGTTGGCGGTAAGTATGTAGGCGGGTTAAGTGTCGTCGGTTGTGGTGGTTGTGGACATCTTCGGTCGGGTGAGCCTGGGTAGCAGACAGGTTTTACAGTTGTAGGTGACGGGCATCGTGGGTCTGTACTTCCTGGATAGCAGTTTGGTGTAGTAGGTGTAGGTTGAGGACACCGAGGATCGGAAGAACCAGGATAACACTTAGTTTGTGGTTCAGTTATCCGTTGACATGCAGGATCGCGTGAACCTGGGTAGCATTGTGATGGTCTAATTGTGGTGGAAACCTCTTTGATAAATCCATCACAGCTTGCATCACAGTTGTTTGTGCATAACTGTAATGAAGAATACAAATAAATGTAAATAACAACAGATATAATAAAATTAGTAGATCTAGAATCAATATGTTGTAAATATTTACCTCAACATTACAAGTTAGGTAGACTTGGTCGGTTTCTGGAAAACGGAAAGCGCTCACTTTGCTGTAAGCTATCAGAGTCGCACCACTTTTGCCCGTGTTTGTTGTTTTCTGCCACAAGTCAATGAGTTTCTTCTTCCTGTTGACAAAATTTACATTTTAAAGGCGATTAATTACTAAAGAACTGCTCGGACATCATAATTCCGAAATCAGCTGTCCTTTTGACATATTTAAAATATTGTTATGCAGGGTGTAAGTGTAAACAGTGACAATCTTTTAAGGGGTCATTGTATTCGTCACTATGAACAACTTTTACTATGGGGCCAAACCCACGAAAGTCACGAAAAAAAATCTGTTGTTCGCTACATTTTGACGAATTATGCGAACTTAAATGTAGGTTCTGAACAGCAGATTTTTTTTACGCGTTCAGGTTTGGTCCCACAGTAAAAGTTGTTCATAATGATGAGTACAATGACCCTTTAAAAGATTGCCACTGTTTAAACTTACACCCTGTATATACCAGTGTATTTAAACTGTTTTTCTATTGAATTATAATAAATACATTGACTTAAATTAAATCGGATTTACTTAGTGAAACAGTCGCTCCTTGTAAAATTCCGGCATTCCTTTCAGCTGCATCTGATTAAATTGAAGCCTGATTCTAACATGGTTGCGAAAATTTTTTAAATTCTTGTTTACTGCTGACTCCTGTGACTTTTAAACTAAATAACCTATCACGATGAAACAAACTCAGTAATTATTGGACGTAACAGGACGTCCTCATAAAGTACAAATTCATTTTTAAAAACCTTCAATTGAGAATTAAGGTGTTTTTTTTTTAACAAACATCAGGTATTTTTTCATAAACAACAACATAATTTAACAATAATTGTAAAATTTTTCTCAATAAAACCCCTGATTACCTAACTTTTTTATCACTTTAAATTAATTTACATCGCATTAGCTTTCTAAAAGTAAAAATACCACGTTTATAACTCAATCAAAACACTTTACTATCAACTGTTAAAGAAAGGCCAAGCAACTTTTATTTTTTAGAAGGACAATTTTTATTTTTTTAGATTTTTAAAAATATTTTTTCCGTCGATAAAATTAAGCATAGTTTTCCTCATATCGATATGTGCACATTATAAAGACTCACACTGTATATTAAAATAATCAATTTTCTTACTTGGGGCAACCCTCCTTGTCGGTAAGTTGAATCTTGCTAGTCCTAGTATTATCGTAACTGTCGCTGTCATAAGCCCAACAATCGTGGATTTTAAGGCTGAACTGGTTTCTGACATCTTTGAGGTACACCAGGATGGTTAGATATTCGCCGATTTTGATCGAGTCTTTCAATGGAGTCGTCTGGAAACATTTACAAAGTTAATGAAGCTGCTATAACATCCTTTTAAATACTTTTGAAGTCGTAAAACACATCTACATTGTCGATGTTACTCAGTAACTTTAACTCATCAATCATTTCAACATCGATACCGAGATCGAAAATGTCTTTGGTATATATACTTACGTTAGGAAAAACTCCCTTTTGTATATCCATCCAGCATTCAACTCCTCCGGCAGGTCCTTCAACAGCGACCACATCGAGCATGTCAACCATGAAAGGTTTCAGTTTTAGTGTGTGTTCTTCCCTCGAGGCGACCACTCCAGTCGAAACTTCAATAGAAGTGCGAGCACATGATACCTAGAAAAAAATTAAGTCCTCGATTTAGTACTTATTATGAAGTCAGTGCACTGCTTATGTAAGCCAACGAAAATAATCATGCCTTCTTACAATTTTGATTGTTATGGGCGGTTATTAAATTCTTCCATATTAACGTGGCTAGGTTATGCGATAATTTTGAATGTAACAAACCCGCCAAAAATTTGCTCGCAATGACAGAAAACGAAAACATTCGGCAAAATATTATGCAAGATAGCATTTTTTTAAATGTCACTTTACCTCTAAACTTTTATGAGGCCAATGCGCTACATTAGTTACAAGTTCAAGTTATTTTAACACAAGTTCAAAACAGAAACCGTTTCCAGATCGAGAAGTTTCAAGAAGGCAAAGTGACATTGTACCAGTGATAACGCTGATGGAAAAGTAAAAATGTATTGGACTGATACTGGACTGATATAAACTACCAAAAACCTTATGTCAATCCTGTTGAAAGTCTGTAGGCCTACGAAACGCTTTGAAAGCGACTGTCATTTTGTCTGGGACTCTAGCCTTATGATTGTCTTTTATTTCGTACCTTGCGAGCGAAGTCCTGTGGTCCTTGGAGCAAGTCATCAGCTTGAAACACGAGCACATTGTCGATGGTTCCGCACGCGTTACAAAGCGGCCGGGATCCACAGCCATTCAGGGGCACTCGGAATGAGTACCGCGACTGACTGCCGCCCAGTGACACGTATCTGAAATTATAGCAGTTATTGAATTAGTGCATGTTTTGGACCAATCAACACACATAATTTTTTTGGATTTTTGTGTTTTTGTTTATGCAGAAAGGAAACATTCTGCAGGCCTTCATTATGAGCTATAATGCCAATTAGAGATAAGTCTTTAGTTGTCTTTTTAGTCACTTTATTGAATGAGCGATAAAGACAAAGCATAGACATTTTTATCCACATCGACAATTCGAATTTAATCGACAAAATGTGGATAAAATAACCGGCACCATGTTTTTTGATTTTCAATTGTTCTCGCTCTTGCTTACGATTTGTCAAAGGTCCGTGCTTACACCGCTGATTACACACACCGTATAGAGGATGATTTTTATAACGCACCGATTTTGCGATTATTGTATAATTTATCAATAAAGTAATGTACTTACTTGCACTTCGGATCATTTAGAAATCCCTTACTGTAAATGATACCATCGAATATGTCTGCGAACTCCACGCTGACGTCGATAAAGTCGCCAGAGCATTGCACGTCGATATCGGGCGATAAGGGTGAGTCGGCGGCTCTTGAGCCTCTGAAGAAGACGACCCCAGCATCTTCACTGCTTTCGTAGAAAGGTGAGAGTACATTGTCGCCGGACAGCTCGCGGTTTAGCTCAACCGCGGTGAGCGTTTGTGAGTCATCTGAAACAGCTGTAGCGAGCGACAGCTACAGCAAAATTTCACTTTTAGATTATGAATAAATTCAATAATGTATTTGCCGTTGAAAATTTTTGTTGGTGAATAAGACGTATACATTGGATTGTTGTTAGATGTTACATGTGAGCACAGACGAAGTAGTATTCATGTGAGTAGACGGCTAAGGCCCCATTAATTAATATATATCTAACCATGCCACGTATTTGTCAAAAAGTGACAAACTAATTGTTCAATTTTCATGACAGGTGCCGTTTATTAAACCTACCACTAAAACTATAAAATTCTATTCTATTTTTGATTAGGGCAAGCAAAGCCGATGTCGACCATTGTGATGTCAAAAGTGATTGGAAAAGCAAGTGTGCATAAAATAGAATGAGAAAAATCTTCGATGATTAAAATTAAGAAAGAAACATTTAAAAAAATGTTGAACAGTCAGTTCCGAATGCCAGATTTATTAAATAGGCTCCCCCGGTGGTAGCTCAAAAATAATTTCAGGTTATTCGCAAAGTTAAGTATAATATAGGTAGTTATGTATCTAAACATTTAAGTAGGTAGGTATCTAAAATTAGTTATTGAATATTAAAATTGTAAAGTGATGAATAATACACTATGTAACCCTTCGTCAAACGTCCAAGGATCTGTGTGTGAGATGACGGCACTTCTTATTATTATCGTAAAATCTGTAATTTATTGTTCGTGGCGGCACAATGAGCACTAACTCTCACGTACTTAATTTGGTGTCACAAACCGCTGCACAATATGAAAACTAAAACACGCTCCATATTATAAATAAAATATACATCATTATTGTGGTTTAAAACAGTATTATAACTCGATAATATTCGATTCCAGTAAAATATTAGTACCTAAATAAAATGTTGGTACTTTTGCACTTTTCGACCGACCGCTTAGTTCTTTTATCTACACCCATGCTATAAATCCTCTATAAAAGTTTCTGAAACAGTTAGCTTATTGCCAACATTAAAACAGCCGTTGTCATAGTAACCATTATTTATATCATCCAAACGGGTGTTATAATGTTGTACTGAATTTCATAATGCAACTCGGTTTCAAAAAAAGAACATTGTAATGCATGCGCGTTTCACTACAACAGCGCCGTAATTTAAAAAAAGAACTTATTCGAATTCACGTCGTACTTATAAAATAGTTTACTATGACGTCGGCCGCCATGTTCGATACGAGTATTAGTATTGCAAAAAACTGTTTCAGAACCTTTTATAGAGGATTCATAACATGGATGTAGATAATGTCTTGTATGCAACTGTACATAATTAGGTATTAAAACACTCATGTGATACTATTATCACACTCGGCTTCCCCTCGTGTGATAAACCTACATTCGTGTTTTAATACCCCTTATTATAAGTCAGTAGCATAAATAACTATTATTCACAACAACAAATTCACAGCTGCTTTAAAAATCAATTACGAAAATTGTCGATTGAGCGAACGAGTAAAATATTACGATTCTCATAAATCCATGGCTTCTGTCGTGGATTTTTTTTGTCATCAACTAAGCTTAAAGTTGTCGAAATAATCTTAAGTATTTCATCAAACCATGGTTCCAAATCAAAAGTTAAGAAACAATGCTTACGAAGCCGCATACTAAATACATTGAAAGTTCGGGATTTCTATAAAAACATAATAAATTGTATTTGTATATTACTTAATCTGACTGTTGCGTTGTTTCGGTAGCTAAAGGGATATTGTTACGAAATTATTTAGATGAGAGAATGTGTGAACTATTGACCTAAAGGTTGGGTTAATGTTGGGTCAGCAAAGCAATCGGTGTTAATAAACTACTCATTAACCTGGTTATTAAATTGTGTAGGTTTGTCTCGTGCCGTGCTTTCCTATTATTTAGAAACATGCGAGTTCTATAATTAGGACGAAGACTGTGGGTTAGCCGACGTTCGCACGGACGTAAAGAAATCGCGCCGATTTTTTTTCGCACACTGCATTTTCAACGATCTGCTTAGCGCCGGGAGTTGTATATTTAACAGTGTGTTTTTTCAACGCGCTGGGATGCACTCTGTTGTTGTTTGGTTGGATTCTCGAAGCTCGGCTCAACACCGACAGTTGAAAATCCAGTGCGCGATAAAATCCCGCCGCGATTTTTTTACGTCCGTGCGAACGTCGGCTTAATGCTGTGTATATGTTTAGTTGGTAAGCCTTTAACCGCATAAAAATTAAAAATCAAATGCCGAAGATATGTAAGCGCATCACTTCAGAACGATTTCACTTAGTTGGCTAATTCTTTTTTGTTGTGTTTGTAATTATCAGGACAAGGTTTGTATGACAGATTTTTTTTGAAAATTCACCGGAAAAATCGTAAATTTGTATACTTAGTAGTTTTGTATGAAAACAGACAACACACAGCCTAAACCTCTGGAGATACACATATAAAAATGGGTAACCAGTATTTACCTAGTGGTTTAGCGGGGGAGGTAGCATGTTTGATTCTTACAAAAATTTCATGTGATTTAATTTATCTGTATTAGGCATCTGTCCCAGCGCCGATGAGAACGTGACTATTAACTTTCCATGATTTTATCGCTCAAGAAACGTATGTACAAGAGATTATTATTCCCGTGTAAGTAAAAGAGATACATATGCTCGTATATTAATATTTGATCGCTGACTGTTCACACCACTGGCGAGTAGGTACTCGTTTGTCGCAGCGACAAGAGTTATCAAAGAGAGTACTCGCTCAGCGACGCTCGCTTGGCGGACAGAACCCTCGCATACCAGCGAGTAATCGCTCGTCGTCGAGGCGCACTTGCTGTTCGTCGCTCGCGAACTCGTTTTTAATTGCTTATAGCTCTTCTCGCTTTCCGGCGACGGTGCGACTAGTGCCTTACGTAGGTTTTCTATATTGGCTGCTTTTTAATTCTATTGTTTTTAGTAGCACCTATATTTACAACTCCCTAAGGGAGATATTATAAAGGACCATTGAAAGGGTTATATGCTTTAAAACATGATATGAGTGAAGTTATTGTTAAGAGATTAATAAATTATTGTTATCAATGGAGATAATTATTAAGACTGAGACATACCTGCACGAGTGCAATCAGTGCCGCTATGCGCATGACAGCCGCTTCATGGGGCCCTGAAATAAAAAAGAAAACATCATTGAACACTATTTCATAGAAAATATGAAAAGAAACAGTTTATTTATGACTGATTCTAGGAGAGAGCAAACCATCCTTCTCCTTTTTCTTTTTATAACTTGTGGACTGATATGAGTAATTTTCATATTTTTTTCTGATAATAAAAAAGTGAAATATAAAGACCGATTTTCTTTGATTAGCTATATGAGCCTATTACAGCGTGAGAGCGTTATCGATCAATATGACAAGATGTAACTTTTTCCAATAAAAAAAAATTGAAACCAATTCCCCACTAACACAAAGTGTCTTAAATGTACATATACATATAATGTATATAACAATTTTTTATACAAACTTGAGTCAGTTTTACCGTCAATTATTATTGAAATTACTAATAATAATTAATTAATTAATTATTATTAGTCAATTATTCGTTTTTTTTTATTATTGCGTCTAAAATGCATCTTCTGTAGGTACAGTACGGCTGAAAAATCTTGGCAAGTCTGAACATTCAAAATTTCGCGCATGTTCTCTCATCGCCTCATGTCACCATTTGGTTCCTAAAAGATGTTACTGCGCAACCTTCTGCACGAAGTTCGGACTTGCCAAGATAAATCGGCCGTACTGTAACTATTTTTTTACCGTAAAATCATAACATAACATCGCCTTATTTCCCCGATAGTACACCCACATTTCGCCAGTTATGTTTAAATCCAATAAATAGGGGCTTGTGGCTAAGTAATAACAGCCGCACGGGTCGATCGATCAGGTTAAGCTACGCTTGCCACGGTTGGTCCGTGACCATCTTTACATACCAATACCCCTTCGTGCCTCGGAAAGCACGTTAAGCCGTTGGTCCCGGCTGTCATTCTTTGACCTGTGATAGTCGTTACGGGTTGTCAGAAGCCTGAAAGTCTGTGACAACCAGTCCTATCAAGAGGTATCGTATTATCCAGTATTGGGTGTGGAGGTCAGAATATGCAGTTGCTCCATATAAAATACTAGTATTCAGCTGCATCCGGTTAGACTGGAAGCCGACCTCAAAGGAGTTGGGAAAAGGCTAGGCAGATGATGTTTAAATCCAATAAAATAAGGGCCAGTAAGCTCGCTCCCTATTGCCATCAACCGGGTACAAATCCAGACTCTAGGCTGCTACTGATAAATTCCAAATCCGAACCCAATAACACTTTGCCCCACCTGGTAATCGAACCCAATAACTACATATACTCAGCGCTTGCGCCACAGCAGAAGTGCCACTAGAACAACGAGACAGCCGTAAAATTATATTACACACAAAAATAAGCTCTTCAATTTATGATGTAAATACGAAATAAATGTTTCGAAAACTACAATCAATTACAATTTATATTAAATGTGAAGAGTTTCTCAATTAGACAACATCTGTCATATAGACGGAGTTAATGGGCTTTAAACAGTTTTGAAAGATATTTCGTGAAGCAGTGAAATGTTTTGTCCAATCAGAATCTACTTTTGCTCACATATACACTAGAATTTACGAAATAATCAACTTAGTAAGTAACTATTGCTTAGAAATAACTTTTAAGACTGAAATATTTCAAAACTCTTGGTTTTAAAATTGAAGCTGACTTCGGGAATTATTATTTTATAAGATTTTTCTTCATAGGTCAATTAAGCTCTTACAAAAATACGTCCCTTACAAAAAATTAAAATCACGAGATCTACATAAATTAAGCCATTTTTAAAAACTACTAAATTATTGGACTTTTCGTTTAGGAAATGTAAGAAAATACAACATGTTCTTTAAATAATAAGAGGATAATTACATAAGTACACTAGACTTTCAGCAGGATTCACAATCATGTAAATTGCCAAGCATATTATAACAATTACAGTTCAAGAAAGTTAATCAAATTCCATGAAGATGCTCAGGGATTTCATTCACGATTTCATGAGGCAACTCAAATCAAATTAGTGTAGCTACTTGTTATTCATAAAATAATATCTAGGTAACCTAATTTTACAGAACTTAATAAAAACCATGATTAATAGGTAAATAATTAAAACAAAACGGCCATAACTAAATTATAATGAAACATCAACGCATATTTAAATCAGCATCAATTTATAAACCGATTAATATACACGAGTGACAATATTTTCAACGCCTCAATCGATGTTTAAGTCAAATGTAAATTATGGGGCGAGCCTATTGCCATTAACCGGGCTCAAATCCAGACTCGGGGGCTGTGACGGAGGATTTGTGGTGGAAAAAAACAATAGCAATAATATAATAATTTTTTTTTTGGTCCTTCGAGCCGCACGTTACTTTGCCAAATAGAGGCGTGTCTGAATTCCAGACCTTTAAGTCAACTCACGGAAAATTCAGACGACGACTGCCTTACTCCGGGACACTTCCTGACTAGGGCACCGATTTTATCACGGCCTCAAACTGAACCGGAATCATCAACACTAAAGGCGCGATGGCAACTCGTCCAAGCTATGACAAAGAATATCCGGCTCGAAGGACAAAAAAAAATGTACTTAACCCGAACTGGGAATCGAACCCAGGACCTCATGCATCCCTCAGCAGTAGCGCCTACTACCACAAAACCAACGAATATCTAATCAGCATCAAATTATGAACCGATTAATATTCTGTGACAATATTTTTAACGCCTCAATCAATCAAAGGCTTCCTATTATTAAATCTGAATTGTAAACCATAAAGTCTATTATAATAATATTGTTAATGGCTTAAGTGGCAGCTCACGAAGAGCATTTAATTGTAAGGTTGCATCTTGAATTCGTGAGGTCACTCTCGTGAACCGCGATCTACGCCTGAAGCGTTTCCGCGTGTTATTTCGTCATTGGCTCCTCAATTAAACGTTCCTGGACGGTTTCGACACGTCTCTCTTGAAGTTTCTTTAAGTTACAAGAACTATTCATTGATGATATTAACTACTATGACCATCGTGTATATTAGATGTAATGACGTTTCAAAATTTTCAACGCCAGTCAAATATTTTCAGTTAGGATGGTTTCACACTAACGTGAGAATGGAAAAAAAATTAAGAGGACATATATTATTACAAGCTCGTTAATTTCTTTTCAAGGCATACGAAGATATTAGATAATATCAGTTCGGTTTTTAGGTGACAGTGATGCAATTTAAAATTCGTTGGCACTACTATTTGCCAATGTAATATAAGTAGGCAGGTGTTGTTTTCTGAATGTTACAACAAATAAGATTCTTCACATTTGTAACTTGGTTGCGTACGTATAATGCCTCTATGTAGGTTTTATCTCAGTAATTAATACTAATCTACCTTAACAATAGTGGCTCAATGTTTCCCAAGTTTTTGTGTGTTCGTATTGAAGAAACACTAATTTGTATTGTTTCCCGCACATTGGTGATCGATTACATGACAATCAATTATTCAGTAACCTATCTTTTGATTTACGATAAATCGTTTGTGGTGTGAATTAATTACCCGTTTTTGTTAACTTGTCATAGCCATCAGTTTCGTATAAAATTTAATGTATGAGAACGTATTAAACTTTATATTTTTTACCATCGTATTGTGCCTTATGTCATTAAAATATATTCCTATAAGATGATGTCAAAACACATTATTAATTTGCTTGTATATTTAGGCCGTAAAGGTCAAGCAGATGCTTAGTGATAATTTGTTAGAAATGAAATATTTTAAATAAATAAGACATTTCGTATGGCTGACCTCGAAGTTAATGAGGAAAGCTTAATTTATCGGAGTTACAAAAAAGTTCGAAAGCTATTTATGTATAGGGGTTTCAAACTATTTGTAGAAGTAATTAGTGGCGAACAGGAATTTAAATACAGAAACTGATTTAATGAAGACGAATTAAGATGATTACGTCATAACTTTAATGACCCACAAATGTACCAAGGTCAAAGTTTGTTTAACAAGCCTTTACATAAATTACATCTAAGTAATCTACGCATAAATTCGGAAAGTTTACCAGGTCAACGTATTTAAGTAATCCATGTTTTGCAGTAATTATTTGAATACTCCTTGTCGCCTGGGCTATTTGTGTTCTTGCTTTTAAACTTTTTAAGGCAAGAAATTTTGTATGATTCAACTTTAGCTCAGAGTTCAGAATACATATATATGCAGTCTAAACAGTGCTTACCGTTTTCGGAGAGCACTTAATATCTTTATTATTTGTACTGTGTTCCAACATACGATATTCTATTTACGCATGTCGCGTATCAATAAAATTAGATATTTATTGGTCTTCAGTGGCGGTGTCATCGAATTATTTCAATGTTTAGTATGTCACGGCCGCCGTGACTTCATCGTATCGTAAACCCTCTGCCCTAGACCGGTTCGACGCGACTGGTTGATGTGCATCGCAATATATCGATGATCCGCCCAGAATCGCGACACAGCATTCGTATTTCTGTTCAATAAGGGCCGGGGCTCGTTTGATTGTTATCGATGCATCCCATACAAGAAAAGTTCGAAACGTGCTTTAATTGTGCCGTTACGTGCTTAAAATATGACACGCAATCCTTACCAGTCAGCAGTGTGACCGTTTTTGGTATTTTTAGTACTAAATTGGTATATTTGAGGTTCCGCAGAATGACGGTAGCATATTTTTAGTAGACTAAATATCGGTATAATATTAGTACAATTTCAACTGTCATCGTATTTTTTTAGTATATTCACCTGGCAACAGTTGAAAAGGAAAATACGTAGGTTTATACAATTAGGGACGGTCACACTGCCAGTCAGTCTATTCTATAAAAACCGTTAAAACATAGGCGACGAGAGCTTGAATGAGCTGTTAGTCTAACTGACACGGGATTGACCATAATATAAAAAGTAAGTATTAAATAAGTCAAGGCCCTATTGATAGCTAAGTTTTCACGTTGAGATTTTTAAGTACAGAACAGATCGCCAGATTATACTCTATTATAATGATATATAAATAGACGGGTCGGTCCATTAGTTTCAGCTACGCTTGCCGGGGTTAGTCCGTGGATGAGTGACTATCTTTACATACGTATCGAGACTCCTACGTGTCTCGGAAAGCAGGTTAAGCCGTTGGTCCAAGCTGTCATTCGTGGATCTTTGACAGTCGTTACGGGTCGTCAGAAGCCCGAAAATCTGACAACCAGTTTTACCAAGGGGTATCGTGTTATCCAGGTTGTGGAGGTCAAATAGGCAGTCGCTCCGTGTAAAATACTGGTATTCAGCTGCATCGGGTTAGACTGGAAGCCGACCCCATCATAGTTGGGAAAAGGCTAGGTAGATTGATTGATACGTAAGTAAGAACTAGAGTCTTCGTATACCTACCAGTTTTTAGGCTAAGCATTCTTCTTAAAAGTACATATTTTGTAAAGGATCCAAAGATGTCTCATACAGATGAATATATTTCTATCGTCACGAGGTGGGTAGATATCTACTTGAATGTCAGCTGCTTGTGAAGGGCCTGATATTTGGCATTCCTGTGGGTATCTAATGGTGTCGTTTTATTTCATTCTTATTCAAAATTCAATCAGATAAAGAGGAATATATTATTTGGTGAAATAGTTGCAAGGAAAAATAAAAAAGAAAGTGATGATTGATAGCACGAGATTTAAATTAAATAAATAAAATAAAAATGTTTTATTTCTTTTTTTAAGAAATTAAATATTTTTATTTTCTCATTTAAAATTTATTTTAATAAAAAATATGATTAAAAAATAACAGCTGTAAATTATTTAACTGTTAGTTAAAACTGAAGTAAGCATTAGCATAACTATTACTCATTAAAAAGAAAACGGTTCTAAATTACCAAAACTTTGAAAATTAAATGAATGATGTTAAAGCGTACGCACGTAACTCACAATGTCAACAAAACTTTTCAAAGATTTTGAAATCCGTATTCCGTACATGTGAAGAATCCGTAACGAATGGTCAGTCACAATATTTCCAACAAATTGTTATTGTTTACGAGTAGCTTTTGTTGTTCAGACGCACAGTTGCGTAAATCATCATGTTCACGGTTTAAAAATTACATTATTAATTACTGACAAAGTTCTACAATAGTAATTAAATTGTATTCTAAATTAAACGTGGGAATATTGTGAGTCAGAGTAGATTTGCGTTCATTATTGTCGTTGAGCTGCATAAGACTAGGAAGCGATGCTTTGACATGACCCCATCGTGGACTAATAGGTTCCTCTTAACTGTTGAAGATGGAAATCTGTGAGTAAATGTCTTTATACGGGATGCGATGATATCTGTTGGAAATAAATACTGCTTGTATAGGTACCTACTTATTTATTTTCAACCAGTATTTCCCTGATTAAGCGATTAAGTGTCTATGTATGTATACTTTTCTTACATAACCTACTTATCAGTTACCTATGTAATCTATGCCAAGATTGGCCAGCCTCTCTTAATCCATACTATAGGTACATTAATTACAATGTTACAATACATTAATAATATTATAATAATATAATATAATATTATTATATGATGTTATTATAATAATATTAATTTTATGGGTGCACCTGATAACTGGTATCGATATATCGGCATCGGCGATATTTTTATTGCCGGTTCAACGATACTTTTCAAATTTCGCACTTCTAACAAGTAATGTAAACGCGCGTTCTGTTTCATCTATTTGGTTGCACACGAGGCACGAATAATGACGTATTTTATCCAAACTTGAAAAAAAAAATGGCACAGAAATATTTTAGTTTCCAACTGAGTTCTGGCGCATCTGAGAGACTATTTTCCACCGCGCAGGTAATATTAGTATTCAAACAGACTTGCGAAATTCCCTATCTCCGCAAAACTTGAGAATACTTAGTTTGTAAACAAAAATCGTATTGATGTTAATTTTAATTACTAGTAATACTATAAAACCTTAATCATTAATTTTATTAACTAATAATCTCATTCTAAGTCTGTAATTTTTTATATTATTTAAAAAAAAATCCAACTTTTGTGTGGCACCGGTATCGGTATCGTATCGGCAAAAGGAGTATCGATGCATCCCTAATTTATTTAATATTAATATTGCTTTTGTGGTGCGCGTTCCGACTCATCATCTGGAGATCTTCATGAAGGAAGAATTTTCGTGTATCGGCGTTTTCGCGGAAGGCTACATGACACCTCGACTCAGCGCAATACGTCGTCGCCGACCCAACGTACTACTTAGTTACTAGTGCCTAATGTTTTTATATGTATTAGTTTATAAATCATTTGTGTATTTTATCTATGGGCCTTAGTTGCCTGAGAATAAAGGAATTATTATTATTATATTATTTCTTTTATTTCATTTTACACATACTGTTTACATTTTTAAATATTAGAATAAAAAGAATATAAAAACATTTAAAAATATTGTTATTATTAACATAATAATATTTATTAGGTATTTTTTAAATATTTAATATATTATTATAAATGCTAAAGTAACTCTGTCTATTCTGCGTGTCTGTTATCTTATCATAACACGCCTTAACGGTTGAACGGATTTCTATGAAATTTAGCAACCATCAGGTAGACCATGACCTGGATTAGGACATAGGCTCCTGTTTATCCTAAAAAGCATACAAAAACAAGCTTCCCATAAGTTCAAATCTGTCATTAACCTCAGTTATGCTACTGCCGCAGTGTGACTGTTAAAAACCATTTGAATGAAATGCAAATGCACGAAACGTGTACGAGAAATAAGTAAAAGTTACACAAGTACATTTACATAGGTACCTATTGGACATTACGTAAATGCTTTTATCTTACGTTGCCGGATAATTAAGGCAGCTACCTAAATGAGTTTCCACTGGAGGAGTTTCATGGAGTGGAAGTTTTCATGTTAAAAAAACCGGTCAAGAGCGAGTCGGACTCGCGCACCGAGGGTTCCGTTCCGATTTTTGAAAAAATGTGCTATTTAGAGACATCGTTTTATTATTCCTGTAATCTTTACATATACTTCTATCACATAGAATAATTTCAGATTTTTCTCTTTGCAAACTTCGGAGAATAGGGGGAGGGGGAACGATATTTTTTTTTAAATTTTTCATCAAAAGTCGAAAACTATGCGGCCTAAAAAAAAATAAAAAATGTTTGAGAATGTGCAAACAGCTTTCTTTCATATGATACCCCACATGCCTTAGTAGCACCACTTTGAATTTTTAAGACCCCCTTTCAGCAGCTGTTGCAAAAAAAATATAAATGTTTTTATTATTTGTAAAATAGTTGGGTAAACGTCATCTAAAACTTTTCCAAATTTCAAGTTGATAGCATTAGTAGTTCTTGAGATATCCAGCTGTGACAGACAGACAGACAGACAGACAGACAGACTGAGTCACACCATAAGGGTTCCTTTTTTACCATTTTGGTACGAAACCCTAAAAAGTATCCCTAAATATCTTCTACGAGTACCATCGAGACTAGTATAAAATTCTAAAACACTACCGGGAGAATAGACAGAAATATGTGGGTGCATACGTACACAAAATGTTGCAATTCGATTCGAGTTTCTTTCCAAACTGAAATATAATAATTTTAAACATAAGTACCTTCTTTTGGTGTAAATAATCACGATTTACGTCAATAGTCCTATATCAATCGTTTTCAAGGCAAACCTCACGAACTTTGACCATTTAAAACATTTATGAGAATCGTGGGACAGTTTTCCTTAATAATATAATTTCATAATGCTGTTATGCAATATTCCAAGGCGGTCAAGCAATGAATCTTCAGTGTACCTACCCCTTAATTACACCTCATGATTCCGAACCTTAATTCGTGGTCGGCAATTTGTGTAGGTACCAATATTGCAACACTTTGCGGGCCATGATGGAGATTCTTATAATTTCGTGCTTAACAGGGGAAATCACTTAGCTTGTGGGTATTTTTTATTGAGAAGCAGTTAACGAGAATTATCAATTATTTTATGATGCATGTTCATGGTTATTTTCAGCTATAACGCCTTGTTTATCAAGATGCGATCCTTATGCTGATAATAGTTCTTCTATATATGATCTGAAAATCATAAGCTGGAAAATACTTTATCCAGCGTACTACATACACCATCATTTAAGTTACATCCATCATCGTGAATCAAAAACACCTTATTTTATTGTTCGAAAATTACACATCTTGGTAAAATAAATTAACACATACCCAGTACCCAGTTCGTGAACTTCTGACCAGCACTTATAATACGATTTAAGCAATAATATTGCGTGTTCAGAATATTACACAAATTACTTTTAACGTAAAGTTGATGATTATTAAGTAAATATTTTAAGTGGAATTACTATTTAAACACTCTGAACATAAAACGACTTAATTGTATTCCAATTAAGGTAAGACTTTACAACCTCTTACAATAATGTACAAAATACCCTGTCTGATGCACTCAGTGACGAAACTGACGATTTACCTGAAACAACAAACAAATAATTATTAGTAGACAGTCACAAGAGTTTTTGACAGAAAAAGATGAGATTCGTGTCTCCGAAATCACATTAAGCCCAAGTCGGACATCTGTCTTACCAAGGGGAAGAGTCATAAGAGTTTATAATAAACAAAGAGGTGCATCATAATATCAATCAAATCAATAGATATAGTAATCGAAACACACTCAAAGGCTATAGAAGGGACATCAGAGTCACGTCGCTCGGTAGTTATTGAACATCACGATGTTCCTAATAATATGTCATTGAAAGACAAACTCAATCTTTGCTGCAATGTTTAATGAGGAATATTTTACGACTCTACGAGTATGAGTAACAGAACGCAAGATCGTGCCTATATCATCATCAATACGCCCACTTTAAATTAGCATATTCTAATAATGCACTTTAAAATATCTTTACTATGTAGGAATAATTCGAATCTAAAAGCAGCATAAAATTGGTCCAAATCGATGAGAACGCATGAAACTTTGCCCACTTATCGACTTATTGGGTCAATTGATTAGTTGTGGTTTTCTATTTCAATACAACAATTTATGCACGCCTCTTAAATGTAATCATCATTTGTTGCAATATAATATATGGATATTTTAAAGGACGAGTATAATTGGGACCACCACGAAGTCCTTGAACAGAAGGCAAAAGAAGTAACACTTGGAAAAAACTAGTGTTAAAATAATGGATAAGCTATCATGAAGTTTTAAATAAGTTACAGCCATGCATCGTCAATGTTTTAGAACGGTCTGTGTAACCTTTACAGCGGCATGTCAGGTCAGACATGACGGCGCGGGCGCAGAACCAAACGGTCGCTGGTAAAGATCATCCAATAAATCCGCGCATCCGTTCACCTGTGTGAATGTATTCATGTTCTTCATTGAGTGAAAAACCTTTAGGTTACACGATTACAATAATTTACACCAGCTACTTTATGATATAAAATCTTTAACTTTTGTTTCGAGAGATGTTTATGACAATACAATTATATGTGTATTCTAGTTGGTTGGAATGAATCAACAAGTTCTTATCTATAATTGTGACTACTGAATTTAATGGATCCATAACAAAATTATGCTAACGATCTCATAAAGAACTAGGCACTAAAGGATTTCAACAAAGATGGCCTGTTCTAGATTATTTATCTTTAACGGTTTCCAACTCCATTCTAAGAGTATTGGTACCGCATTAAAATATTGAAGACCTTTTGTCGCAACACGTAAGTTTACGTTGATATTCTGTGCGATGCTCACAAACGATGTGGCTTGCTCAAGTAGGGTACTGTTCTCACGATTACATTCATTAGTTTTATCTTTTGATGTATTTTTAGCCGTCTCATATTGTCTAATATTATTAACAAAATCATGGCCTTTATAGTCAGATGCTTTAGAATTTATTTCACTATTAGTAGTGAGTGGTTCATTATTAGCTTCATTTGCATTTATGCCTTCTATATTGGGTGTCTTAATCCTCCATCGATGCTTATGTTATTCCTTCTATGATGAAATCATTTTCTTATTACAGTTGGATTGGAAACTTAGAGCCATACTTCAAATCTAGCATAAAATTATCATGGGCGTGTAACTTAATGTCCGTACCGTGAAAACATGAAGCAATCTAATTACCTACATCGTTACCCTTTGTAAATAAAGATGATACATCGTAACTCGGCTGAGCAATAAAGCTTTACGAAGTCGGTCGTCGATCAAGTAAAGGTTAAATTTTGTATATGTATTAAAGTACGTGCATATATGGAAGTTTTGCCATCCATAGTAGGTTGAAGATATACGTGCAAGGTTCGATATTTAACACGAATAACAAAAATTCCCACAGTATTGATGTTCATACCAAAATATCGCTCGATTTTAATTACAATGTTTTTAGATATATTCAAGGGCGTGTCTATTTATTGCCGTGTAAAGTTAAAACAATGGCGGAGTTAGTTGGGCAATCTGGTGGGTGTCATTTCATAAAGCCTTGGACAATGGAAGGTGCTGGTTTCTCACAGACTAGCTAAAAAGTAAAAACGCAAATCTAAATTACGAAATATGGTCAAACGGATGCGGTTAACATATCGTAATTATTTGTCTTTAGATGGACAGTACAGTTTGCCATGTTTGCGGAAGCTGTCATTGGTGGCAAGCGGTCGCATATAAATGTACTCCTCTCCAATTATATAAATAAGAAAAGGGAGTTTATACCAATTTGAGCAGCGGGTTAACACACTCATAATGACAATGCTTTCATTTTGACTGAATGTTGACAGAATACTTTTTATTAGGCACACCATAAAAAAGACCAATTTTTCAAACATATAAAACAGTGGATTAGAAATATCCTTCGAAATCATTCGGATTGTGATTGAAAATATGGGATAAAATTAGGGTGCTGGTTCTCGTTCATATCAAACGACATTTATCCGAATATTGCCTCAGGTAAAAATATATGAAATCAAGAAAACTTAATTTATTAATGAAGAACACAAGTGGTGTACTGTCATTAGTAAACCACAATAAAAAGGTCAAAATATTGACTAATCGTGTCACAAGATGACCACTAAACAATATTTAAGTGCCTTAAATTATCTGCGGTTGGCATTTGGAGGACATTTCAATCCTATTTGCAGACAAAGTTATACGGTTTTAACTGAATTGAATTGAGTGATTAAAAATAGCGAACATATTGACTATGTTCGTATTCTGTATGTTGAGTTTCTAATGACAAAGTGTTCACGTGACTTGGAATCTAATAAAGTCGTTCGATGAATACATTAATATTTATAACACGGTATAGGAGGTCTATAGCAGTAAAGGTGGTACCGTACCTATTCTATTTAGTCTGTTCTTGACATCTTAGATTATTTCTTCCGCTTTTATGGAATCTCTACCTTTAGGCCAAATCGGAATCCTTATGGTGAGAACTCGACGTATGCATGTCTGTATGTTTGATATTATTCTGTGTTCTAATATTTGTATTCTTACGCCAATAAACACATTTTTCTTTATATCTCGGTGGTTTAACCGACTTCTTTCTATTTTCGTTACTATTGTACCGAAAATAGAAAGAAGTCGGACAGAGAATATATTTATAAACATGTAGGTATAATCTGTCTTCCTGTATTGTGCACTTTGTCATAAAGTTCATAGTTCATGCGCTTTATGGATAAATTGAGATAATCTGCTCGAGGCTCGCTTTGATGTGAAATGTTAGAGGAATTTAGTTAATGTTACAGAGGAAGGGTCTATTGAAGGCTAATGTGATATAGGCAAATAATATGTCAGGGATCGAAAACTATTCTAGTCTTACCAAGAGGTATCGTAGTACCCAGTAATTGGGCTGTGAGGTCAGATAGACAGTCGCTCCACGTAAAATACTGGCATTCAGATGGATCTGGTTAGACTGGAAGCTGACGAAAAAGGTAAGGCATATGATGGATCGAAAACTATTCGCCGTTAGTTGAGTATTTTATTTGCTTACGTAGGAACGTGGAAAGTAATAATTTATAATGTACAACAGAAAGCTGTTTAAACTATAATATTTTATTATCCAAAGTTAGAACCAAAAAACATAATGTTCAAATGACTAGGTATACTTAAAATGTCCTCGCTATGTTTGATTTTCTTCCTTGAAACGTCAGTTTGCGTTTTGTTCTTCACGCTCATATAACAATCAATCCTAATGACACTGGATAATGAGATTTACCTTCTTTGTTAATTGAAAAAATAATAATGTGAGATGTTATTGTTTTTGTCGACAGCGGCTCGATTGGCCTTGACATTTCACTAATACATATTTATTCCAAATTGTTAATTTATTTAAATACAGATTAGTCCGGGGCAAATGGCAACAACGAAACATTATTTTATTGGCTTTTTCGCAATTAAATAAACATGTTTTTCCACTTTTTTGGCATACCGGTTTGTTTTAAATTCAGGTTTTGACTTTCATCTGTAGTTATAGCTAAAAGTTTATGTGACCTTGACACTGACTTAATATGATACACCTAATAAAAGGCAATAAAAAGGGGAAATTTTCCATATCTGTTAAAGCCTGTTTTTTAAGATTCTTGTTTTTAATCACACCGATTTCTTTTATCTTTAACACACCTCTCGAAGCATCATTTCTATAAAAAAGTTTGAAAATATATACACGTTGCTAAGTCAGTATCTTCTGGATTAATATATTTGACAGCTTTTTTGTAATGTTTTCGAGAAGGTCACTATTCTTAAATTTAATGGACACATTAATTATTTAGGAAACTAATGACATAGAAAATTTTACCTGTTTTAAGAAGATTAAAATAATCATGTCTACTACTTAAATGGTCGTAATATTTTTTAAAATTTGTATATAAAATAATGCTAATCAAGAAACCTATCTAGGTACGTTTTAGTTGAAGAATTGGCAAAATATTATTATTATTGGTTTCGTTAATCGTGTCATCGCAGTAATAATCGTTTAAAACAGAATTCCCACACTTATCATTTTAACAGCTACAAAGTATTACCACATAAGGAATATTACCAATCAAATGATAGGTTATTCAAGCAGATTGCTTGTTCAGTTGGTTCGACAGTAAAAAATTGTAAATGCCATTTCTGTCAGACCAGAGGTCGCATCTCGAGAACTCGAGATGAATCACGATGCAATGCAGATGGGGCCACCTTGCCGTTATTACAGTTGGTTCACGATTTCATTAACATGGATTTAAATCTGTGTCGTAATCGCTCGATGTTATTGTTCCGGTGTAATTTTATTATGGTTCCGGGCAATAATGCCTATGTTTTAGTCATTGAGGTCGCTATGGTAAGCACGATTAGGCTGCTGTTAAATGTGTGTATTATTATTATTGATCAGTCCATTACAATAAAAGCAAAGGTTGAAGATTCATTTAATTATTATACATACGTTTTTTTTATTGTAAAGTTAAATTGATAGCCTCTTAATTTTTTACTGTCTAGTGAGGGTTCGATTCCTAGGCCAGGCAAAGAGTTATTGGATTTTATTATCTAGATTTTCTCAGTAGCAACCCGGAGTCTGGAATTGTGTCTGAGTGAGGGCAATAGGATCACCCCATATTACATAGAAATAAACATAACTGTCGAAATGTGGATGTACTATTATGTACACCTCTCTCAACCCTTTGGGGAAACAAGGCGTGTTGTTATGTTAATTTTTATTGTAAATTAATGTGATGTCACACGCAATAAATAGCAATTTTTTTAACAAAAAAATCAACTCGATTGGTGAAAAAAAATAACAGCCTGATTATTTAAATAATGTGGTAAAACAAGTTTATCGCGTCATTATGTTAAATTAATGTAATTTAGAGATCGTTGATGCTGCAAAAAATTACATTATTTAACCATACAGTCTTCACCATTCAACTTACAGCAATACCTACTTATGTCTGTTAGTGAATTATCTAGTAATCTAATGATTATCTACTGATTTATGGCCGGGTTTCCAGTATACCAACACCTACCACCTTTTTTCAAGAAGAAATTAACGAAACTATTACTAATCGAAAAATGCTATTACGACGTTAATGAATTGTTAAATGACATTGCACAATATTATTTTAATTTATTAATTTTGTTCGATCTGATTTTATATACATACATGATTATTGTTGTTCCGATGACTTTGAATTTTTAAAGTGTTTGACATATAAATATTTTGAAGCATTTTTCAACTGATTACCTAATAATTATTGAATTTCTTATGACTATTATAATGATTAGAAGTATGTTGCATGCCATACGGTAGAATGTACTAAATCCAATTGTTTTTACGTCCACAACACCATGATTTGATTCTGATTCTGATCCTACCAAGGGTGCTTGCATAAAGACGCGGGTACCCGGTGAAGACAAGTCGTAACACCATACTAACTTATTCGCTCACACATACAGGGTCAAATTAATTTAGCTAGCAAAACTTCTCAGATGTGATGGGTACCGATATCTAAACACGACATTCACGATATTACTGGTCTTGCTCTTGACTTCGATCACGCCTAATGAAAAGCGATGGATGAGGTCTATGATAGAGAACGAGCGTGCTCAGAAGATGCCTGATCACTCTTGCTTTGAAGGCAGACGTGTTATATGTGGAAGCGAACACAGACGCTGGAAGAGAGTTTAGACTTTGGCTGTGCGCATAATAAATGTGGAGGAAAAGCGCTGAGTACGACTGATCGGGATATCCACCAAGTGCGCATGGCACGCTGCAGTACATCTGGTAGTCCGGAAGTAAAAGAGCACACTCTAGGTACGACGTACAATTTGTAGAAGACCGACAAGCAAGCAACATTACACCGATGAGCCAGGTTGTGAAGCCTAGTCACCAACGTCTCGTCGCCTATAAGCCTTTTTGTTCTGCGGTCCACCGAGTCCAGTGCAGCAAGCTGGTATTTTGCTGAGCCATTCAATAAGTGGCTATAATACTCCATACAGGACCGGACCTGTGCTTTGTGCAGACTTAAAAGCTGTCCAGATGTGAAGTATTATCTCACCTTGTTTAGGATGCCCAGCTTCATAGCTGCAGTCTGTGCTTTTAGTTCGATGGTTAAGCCGAAGTTGAGACCAGACGTCAACTCCGTACCCATTAGCTCTAGGCGATCGGTAACTGATCGATGTACCACGGAAAGTTGGAGATAACTGAAACTGGCTCCTTTTGGTAGTGAAAAGACACAGATTGTCGTCCCCTCATTGGGAAACGAGATTTAAGGTCAAATTCATTCTGGGAAACCAATTGGGAAACGAGATTTAAGGTCAAATTCAATTACGCGTATGACATATAAACAATGGATGATTGCCACTCCTAACTTGATCATCTATCATTTATCAAGAAGACGATCTGACGTGGGTTTATTGCGTACCTATTTGATCAAAATGTCAGAATGGAAAGCTGACTTGTTATGGTAAGACGGTCCTATTGAACATATAGTAAAAGTACATCACTTCCCATTGTCAACTTTAATAATACATCGTTATGCAATTATAATTTGTAGTTATGATTGTATAGCATTTAATTGCAAGTGACTCCGCGCTCTATGGGCCATCTCTATTTAATTCACGATAAGGTCGTTGACCCTGGTACTGTCGGCAGTAAAATTGACTGAACTTTCAAGACTTACAAAGTACTTCTGCTCTTTAAAGGGTTATTAAAGATTGCTTATTTTATTAGTGATTGAATCTTATCTTTAAAGATGATTTTCTTGAAGATAGTCTCAGTCAGCAATTTATTGAATCGTAAAAATATTGAGGAAATGTTATATTACAAGTTATAGGGATTGGCACAGTATTTTACCTAATTATTTCGTAATTGCAACTAATTTATAGTTAATTGTTTGATATATAATAGGCTTTTCTTTTCCTTACAAAATTAATAACAAAACTTGTGGTTTCGTAATATAGAAAAGAAGAAAGAAGCTTTCTAGAAGCTGTAGGTACGTAGGACTTAACTTTTAATTTTCACATTGACAGGTGTAATAATAAAACGTTGGATATAATAGTATGCCATCCAGCGATTATTTTGTAATTTACATTGCGTAATGAAAGAAAACGATTGTCATATTCGTATACCTAGTTTATATTTACTTACATAATACACTTGTGTAGCCTAAAGCGGTTTTTTAGAATTCATTGGAGATGGGTAATAATTTTATACCAACCTTTCAGTTTTATTAAGTCTTGCCTAGCCTGTTTGAGTAATAAAAGGTTGACATTTTCTGATGACTGCAGAACATAATAGGTAAATGAAATGTTAAATATGAGAACGTTGCTCAGGTAAAAGTATACCTTACTAGGTAATAAATACTAAGCCCCTAATAAATATTTACTGCTGCACACTGAAACTTAATATTATGTTAGAAACAACATTATATCATAAAAGTGCCAGAAATACCAAAATCCACTCTTAGAGTTTTATTCAACAAAAAAACGGAAATCTATAATATTTTCGATTCTATTTTATCATGTTATTGAGAAAATTCCATTAATTAAACACTGCTGCTTAAACTGCTGTCAATCAATTAACTAAAAACAATCTAGTTTTATTTACCTCTATAATTATGGATACCACGTGGATACACTATCGTCTTTTGTCCAAACTAGGTATTTCATATTCCAAAAATATCAATGTAAAAATATATTCAAAACTTCAACAGGTTTCTTGTTGAATTAATATTAATTACAGAAAGAAACATTTACAGATGAGAGAAAACATTCTGGTTTTTTAATCGATATTCTATACATTACATTAAAAATATGCTAATTTATGAATCCTTATTAGATAATAATTATGGGTGCTGGTAAACCATAAATGATTATCTTAAATTTAGAGTTTCACAAAACAAGCCATACGCAAAATACGCGCATTGTCGTGGAGTTGCGGATACCAGCCCGTATTACCTATTCACAAAACAAGGTTTGGCACCATAATACCTACGTGCTTTTATCTATATTGAAGTAAGTCATCATCTGCCTAGACTTTTCCCAATAATGTTGGGGTCGGGTTCCATTCCAACCGGATGTAGCTGAATGCCAGTTTTTTACATGGAGTGACTGCCTATCTGACCTCCACAACCCAGTTACTGAGTGATCCCCCCCTCCTTGGTAAGACTGGTTGTCCAGACTGTCGAGCTTATGACGGCATAACTACCGTCAAAAATGACAGCCAGGACCAACATGTTAACGTACTTTCCAAGGCACGGAGGGGTCTTGGTATGTAAAGACTCATCCACGGATTAACGGCGGCACCCCTGATCTATCGACCCGTGCGGCTGTTATTACTTAGCCACAAGCCCCTCTATGTCGAAATAAGTACCTTCGATAAAAGATCCATCGCTTGCGGTTTATTCTGTAAAAATCACACCGTAAATCTTAGGTGAAGTGAGTTTAAAGTGAATTCTCATTTCACTTAATTTGCTACGGGTTGATACTATTAACAGATCACTTCATCTACGTTTTCACAGTGAGACTTTTACAGTACCTATACTAAAAATCTGTCAGTAACTAGTTTTATGTTCTTTATAGAACCATGATTAATAAGCAATCAAAACATATTCTACAAAACATCAATCGATTTCCACACATATTTCTCACAAAAGTAACTCCTCATAAATTGTCTGCATGCAAATGAATATTGCAGTGGAAATGAGCCGACAGTTTGTGGGAATACACGTAAATTAGACGATGTGTGAACTCGATTATACTACTAACTAGTTTATGAGTTACATTATTTATGTGTTACTGTGCCTTTATGTAGTATGGCTTAGTAACAAGCTAGGCAGTAAAAGTTTTCATAAGACAAGCGGATTCAAAAGTATATCATTAATTTTTGGGATAAATGTGAAAGTTAAGAGAAGGATTGACCCTACAGATTTGGTCTCATATAGAGAAAGAAAAAAAACAATAACAATAAAAGAAAAAGAAAAGAAGAGAAATAAGAAAAAGAATTAAAAATAATAATAATAATAAAAAAAGAAGAAAATGACAATAGCTTTTCATACTTAGCACTTTTATTATTTAGCCCAAAGTAGATGATGTCCTCTGTATTCATGAATATACTCAGGAATTCAAAACCAAAATTAACCGTTTCAACGTAGACCGAAGGCTGTCTAGTACACATTTATTTACCAAATATTTGACAACACGAATATAAAAATATTATATTTCTATACTGGTGCCCATGCTTCACACGGTTTTTACGATTTGACAAAACATCAAGATTTTTCTTTATTAAGTATATTATGTAAGTTTAATAAAATACACATAAACATTCAGGAATATATTTTCTAAATGATGTTAATAACCACATCAAAATCCGTTGCGTAGTTTAGAAGAACAACGCGGTCGCACAGACAGACATGAAAACCACTTTAATCTATATAAATAAAAAGAGAAGTCCTGACTGACTGACTGATTGACTGAGGAGAGATTGCACAGAGGTTTTTAACCGACTTCTAAAAAAGGAGGAGGTTCTCAATTCGGATGTTTGTATTTTTTTTTTTTTTTTTTTTTTTTTTTTTTTTTTTTTTTTTTTATGTTTGTTCGCGCATAACTCCGTCGTTTGCCAACCGATTTGAAAAAAAAATTTTTTGTTGGAAAGGGTATACTTCCCAAATGGTCCCATTTTTTTCAAAATCCAGTTCTGATGATGGGATCCTGGAGAAATCGAAGGAACTCTTCAAATATTATAGGCACACCTATAGCGATTTGGGTATTTTTTATAGTAGCTTGTGCATTTGCTCTCGGAAAGCACCACTTGGTGAAGTGGAACTGATGATGAAGACCACAGATGGCTACCGGAACTACTCAATGATAAATATTTCACGGGTTGCGATTCGACTTTAATATGGTTGCTAAGCAATTTCCGCTCGTCAAACAATGCGTGTGGTGAGTGGTTGTTGAGGAGTTCTCCTGGTTCTTACCAGCAGAACTCCTCAACAATTAACGTCCCAGCATCGGGAAAAGCAATATTTTGTAACATGTGATGAGCAATTGACATTAGACTATTGTAACTTATACAAATTATAAACAGACCCACTAAAAAGCGAGAAATAAAAACTTTTTAACAAAAAAAAAAACCGACTTCCAAAAATCACTACAAAGTGAAAAATAACTTTGATTTCGGAAGTCGGTGGCAAAAAAAAAAGAAAGTAAATAAAAAACGAAAGACACCGACTTCCGAAATCAAAGTTATTTTTCACTTTGTAGTGATTTTTGGAAGTCGGTTTTTTTTTTTGTTAAAAAGTTTTATCTTTATAATGTAGACACGGAGTAAGGAAGGAATTCCAGGTAGTACATTCCCGTGGGATATTTTCCGACATCCACGCGGGCGAAGCCGCTGGCAAAAGCTAGTTTGTAATATTATGTAAGTGTATATAAGTTAAACAACCACTACAAAAGAGTTAAACAATACAAAACCAATAAATATTTCGCAATAATAATATGTAACCGACAAACAATAGGACATCGTGCCTATTCCCCAGTACACTTTCTCTGTCGTGATCGATCGTTTCAGAGCTGCGCGCGCGCTCATCTCCGGACAGCTTTTACCGCTGGATGCGTCTGATCATTTCGTGTGTCATTTCCGTTGTGATTTCACATTTTGCCTTTCATCCCTGATGCTTGTCGTGCCATCTATTATAAACAATCCTACATAAATTATAAATGTGAAAATCATCATGTTTATGACTAAAGGATGTTTTGTTAATCAAATAGAAAAAACGGCTGGTCGGATTTAGATGCATAAAGTATCTTTAGTCCAGTGAAGGTACTGGATACTTTATCTTGAAAGTACCAACGTTCCCGTGGGATATGATAACTTTTTGAAATGATGACGTTTTTTCCAGATGAAGCCGCGCGCAAAAGCTAATAAACGTTAATCATGTATGGTCATCGCCAATTAAATGTAGTTCGACTAATATGGAAGTTCAATTTACGTTATGATGAATGAATATTTATTTATTTATTTTTACGAAAACGTGACAATACTATGTCAGTAGGTGTAGCGTAGTAGGTATTAAAACTCCATTAAAAAACACATTTACATAACAATTATGTAAATTCTGTGTTGTCAACTCCAATGTTCAGAGTTATAGCATCTGATGGGCAAATCGACGATAAATCCATAGGTTGAAGTTGAATGAACAAAACTAAACTAGTCGGAAAGTCGTAACCATATAATCTGCGAAAAACAAAATTTCAGAACTCGTCTCCATTAATGTCAATCATTATCGTCGTGCGATATTTCGCAGCTACAATAAATTATTCACAGGCTGAAGTTTTTATTACAATCACCTTTAAAAATCACATGTCAAGGCTTTTACTTAGCGTGAATATTTTTTTAGTAATATTTTACAACATGTGTATTAAAATCTTATTTAGTTTGATGATTGAGATTTCATCAAAATATTATTATTAATCATCAAAGAGAGTTCATGATTGGATATAATCAATTTGGACGTGCGTTAGCAAACTAATGAGCATTTCATTTATTGATCTTAATTGAGTTTTAGCTGTCAACATTGAATATAAATTAATTGCATTAACTTTGTGCGTGTGTCAGTTCTTCACAATGCCTTTTTTATTGAAAATGTTGCAAGATTACCATCTAAATAATTCATGAAATATCTATCAATCAGCACATTTGCATGTAGCAACATTCACGAGTTTATTTCTAGGGATTGGGTGTGGAAACAGGTTCAATAATGTATTCTTAAAAAAAATCGCGACAAATAAAATATTTTTTACGAATCTACCTGTCCACAGTTGGGATTCACATTAATTTTTAAATTTGTATGTATAGTTACAATGTGAACTGTCACATAAAGTGACCTTGGATTACGGAACTTCTCGACCGTGGCCACTTATTATTTTAGTGCACTAAGCACTTACGTATGTATTATTTTGAAGACACCAATCGACTCATCTCTAAGTCAGGGTTTTTTTACGATCCAACCGACAAAACTTACGGATGTGGACCTGTTTATGGACAGCTAAAAGGTCAAATAATAAAGGTTGAGATGACATTTTTACTAATAGGTATTCACACTTTGACGCGAACCGGCCGTGGTGACGAACATAAATACACAAATTATTTATGTATCTGTCGTAGATCTAAATGGATATAAATATTCATGAAAATGCATCCAACTATTGAAAACGTGGAAGATGTTATTTGAGTAGGTGCATTGGTGCATGCTTGAATAATATCTGAAGATGCGAAATACTAATGTAGTGTTCAAATACCAAATTTATAAAGTTCACAAAATGACCTTGAGTTTAAAAATAAGTTGAAATATGTATTTGGGCTAGACTGGAGTTGTTAATAAAACATCACGTTTTGTTTCTTTTATTCTATATAATTTATTGAGTGAGCTTTTTAAATTGTAGATTGGTATTTGCTTAACACAATGCGAAAGAATAACCTAAAAACATCGTATTTTTCTAAATTATAAGGCTGCTTAGGTAACAGAGAAGTTTTCCTGGTAATAATAACTAGTATCGCCTGAGTGTTAATTAAATAAAACAACCAACATTACCACTGATCAAATAAAACCCATTTACCAAATTGTATGATGTGGAAACGCGGATACCTATTGTTGAATTACAGATTACAGATCAGAACGGACAATAGAGCTTACGTAAAAAACTCAAGTGAGCACATAAACAACAGCATATCTATGACACTCTATTCATTAATTTCTTGTGTCAACGTTGTGTGTAATCCTTTGACAATCGTCCTCGGCAGCTGGTTGCTGTGAACATCAAGTGTTTACTTGTGTTATTTGCTATCGTTCAGAAGCAATACAGATGAATTTTGTAAGAGTGTCTAGTGCGGTCTTGCGAGATGACCCACTGCTGATGCGTTAAACAAATTAATTTATGTAAATATTGCGTAAAACGACAAAAGTAGACACAGATCATTCTACACGCTTATCATTATGTACTCTTTTGATATACGTACGAGACAGTTAATGCTGTCATTTTATAATTATGGCATCACAATTAAATATTACAAAAACCGCCAGTAAGGTTCCCAAAAGGTCGTATGTATTTATAAGTATTTTTAAAGTAAGATGTATGAGTTGTTATTTTTTTCGATGTAAATTTAAAATACTTAAAGCACTCCTTTATTTTTTTATACAAAGAATATTGAGATTTTTCAAGGATAAGTTGTCCAGACTCTAACGTAGAAGTAAACATAGGTAGTGTAAAAGTTTATGCTATTACAGACAGATATGGGCACACACGACTATTGCATTTCTTTAACAATGTTGACAGAGTAAGTTGAGATAGTTATCACTACTTCGATAAATAGTTTAGCACCCATGACAACATTATTGTGTTAAAACTATACGTGATTTATCCGCCCATATATTGCAGAATACTAAAGGCGAAAGCGCCAGGGAAGCCCGCGTAGTAAATATTTTCTTGCGATTTTTTTAATTTCCAGGTCTAGATTTATCAGCATCAGGTTGCTTGTTGATCAAAATATGATTCGCGGCAGTAAGGAATGTGTGTTATCAGAAATATAATCATTAAAATCATTAATAGAACTCTCTTACAATTTTGATTAAAGGCTCTTACAGACAGAGGCGATATTGCGATAATATCCGTAGAACAATTTCTATGGAATCGCGCGCGACCATACACACAGGAGCGACGCGATATCGCCTCTGTCTGTAAGAGCCTTTACATACAACCTGACACTGACATTCAAATTTCAAAAAAATTAAGATAATTTGAATTTCACGAACTACTTAGAGCATCCCCCTTAAGTTTAATAGGCACACCAATGCAACCAAAAAAAGACATTAAAAGACCTGACACTGACATGAAAATTCGAAAAAAACGTAAAAAAATAACAGTTTAGCGGGCTACCGTACCTTAGCGCATGCTCCTTAAGTTCAATAGCACTTGGTACTATTGTTCAAAAGGGTCACAGATGATTCGCTGCTGTTATTACTAAAGCAAAACAATGTTGCACTATTTGCCACCAAATTGAGTGCTCTTTCACAATGAAGGTACTCTATCATTCATAAATCCATTCAAGTGTTTTATGAGATGCTTCTGAGGTTTCTACTTTGATTGTGAACGCTTGTAATATATAATTTAACATCATTATACTGTATTATTTGTCTGTACCGAGCTGGGTGTGCCTTGTGGTTTTAGGATGATCAAAGTTTCAAGGCAGAATACCAATTAGGGTTTTTTTTTTAAATTGTCTGCTTCAGATCTATTATGTTAATACTGTCGTCCGTTTTCGCCATTTTTGTTTTTAAAACTAGTTTATTAAATAGACACTTTGCATCATCTTTTAAAGCTTACGATTATACACGTGCAATAGTGTTGCTTCTACGATAGATGATGCTCATTATGGTGAATAGAAGAACGTAATAAAAAACCTGCAAGTGCGTGCTGGACTTCGCACATTTAGGGTTCCGTACCAAATCTGATTTATCAATATATTGGTTTTTGTTAGTAAAATATACGTAACAATAAACATTATCACCAAATTTCAAGTTCATAGGTCAATAGAAAGTTAAAAAATTCTTCGAAACAAAATTTTGTAAAAATAAGCTGACTTTGGTGGCTTCTATTCCTTAGTTTTCCAATATTTTTAAAACCAAAAATACAGTATTTATTTACTCAACGAGTTCTAAACAACGATAAACCCACTCGATGGGGTAAGTAAACTTTTTTTTTTCATGCCCCGCTTTAGCTGTATGGGACCACCCTTAAAACATTTAATTTTTTTTGACAATTTGTATGACTTTGAGTCAACAAGATGCCTAGACTGTGAAAATTTGAAAGATTGTAGCTCTAACCGTTTGCCTGTAAAATATGTGTGACAGACAACGGACAGACGGACAAACGAACACGTGAGTGATAGTGATAGCAATAGGGCTCCGTTTGGACCTTTCGAGTACGGAACCCTAATAAAAAATAAGATTTTACAAAAAGGTTGCTGTAGAATTTTTAGACTGCATCTTAATATAGCATCAAAAGATAATGTTAAAACCAAAATAGAAGAACGCGTAATGCAAATATGATTTACGAATTTATGTTGTTTTTAGTTGATTTATGACTACAGCGAGCGATATCTTAATTTTTTGTTGAAATTAAGTTATTAAATTTATTCTAAGCTCACAGATAGCGTGTTGTATAATGTTTTTTTTTATCCAAGATTCTATTATTAGAGGCAATATGTCAGTCAAATATTTTTATATTTTGAAGGTTTTATAGAAATTTATCGATTCGTTCCAATTACCTTCATGCAAGACTGAGAGTATGCGTGTAGCTGGAAACCCAGATATTTCTACGGTAGATACATGGAGAAATAATTAAAATTAATTGAGCAAGCTTCGTTTAACTAAACATTAAAGTTAATTCATGAACACTCTTCTTGTATTTACAAATTATAAATAAAGTTTCAGTTATATTTCTATAGGTACGTTTTCTTAACGGCTAACGGCATTGTCAACGTAAACCAGCGTTTGCTGGTTTACGTTGACAATGGGTAAATTAATGATATGTCTTACTTAGCATAACATTGTGTATGCAAATATGAGGATATTATAATCGATTTAAAATATACAGGAAACTGATGATTACTGGTTATCCTAAAACTTAGTTTAAAGGTTAATAAGGTGTCGCACCCTGACTTGAGCTAAGTTTTACATAAGGTAAGTAATTAATTAGCATTAGGCGGACAGCCCAACGTTTCCAATTTGTACCTTGATACCGACAGGTATCTATTTATTTGAATAGATATTCATTCATAGCATACTAGCATAATCAGCCTATAATTTCCCCACTGCTGGGACACAAGCCCCCACTCTTCGAGAGAGAGTGGGTTGTAATCCAACACGCGGGCCCAATGCGGGTTGGTAGATGTCACACGTCTTCAAATTTTTGGTTCTAGGCATAGCGTGCTTGTTTCCTGCACTGTTTTGAAAACAGTGGCCATGAAATTATTTACACAAAGTAAAGCGCCTGTCTGGGTTCGAATCCACGACGTACAACTCGTAAGTCGAGGCCTTTACCACCAATGGGAACGTTCTAGGCTGATTATGATGAAGAATGTCAAGTTTCCTCCTAAATTTCATAATCTCCGTTCAACCAATAAACAACTAGGTAAGTAAACCGTTGGAAATCAGCTATCAAAACTTGATCCTTTATGATCCCGAAGTCTAGGCACGTACAGTTGCGTAAATTTCCTATGTTCGTCAAGTTATTGTTAATAACAATGAGCATTGTGGCTGCATGCCACAGCCGCACAGCTATGAAATTTGCAATGCTTGAAATAACCGTTTTTAGTATAAAACACGGTGCATTGGCGACCGACAATCCACCTAATAATAGTATTGTTTAACACTTTATTGCTTGACGTCGTCAGTGAAGTATTGAATGTTGCTTATCAATAATTGTTTTGTCACAAAATAAATATATCTTGTTTCTATTCACAGTAATTTTGTTGGTTGATAACTTATGTCTGTTAGTATCCTTGGTTCTATTCCTTTAAGGCCGGCGGGATTTTTTGTGAAATAGAGTTTTTGCAGCTAAATATCTGCAGTTTGTCAAACACAAGGGGTTTTAATTAATTCTGTTAACAAGATTCTCATGTATGTAACAAAAGATACGCTAAAGTATCGTAAAACTGTTGTAGCTCGTTACAAAATAATGTGTACCAATCTGATAAAAATGATTAATAAAGGCAAGATCTTTGTGTGAAAATTTGAGTTTTTTTCACATCGGAATTCATAATAAATTAGGCCAAGTGCAAGTGCTCTACAATAAAGGTATTGTGGTTTTATGATTGAGATTTAAGAGGGCTGTGCATTTTGTCATATCTCTCGCTCACACAGGACCAAATTTTTAAAATTGTTAAATGAAAGATGCTTTTTGAAAAATGTTATCAATTAGCGAACTAGTAAATAATATTAATTTAATAAGTACCTATTATTAAAAAACACATTTCTATTGTGTCATCTAAACTAAAATAAACTCAGCTCAAAAAGTATTATTTGTTTTTGAGATGAGTTAAATTAATGCCACAGTAAAAATATGTATTACCTGTTAAATTAATATTATTTACTAGTTCGCTAATTGATTACATTTTTCAAAAAAGCATCATTTCATTTAACAATCTAAAAATTTGGTCCCCTCTGAGCGAGAGAGGTAGACAAAATACGCCAGTCTTCTTGAGAGCATTCCAAATTGAGCACATCAATTAGACTGAGGACATCAGTTGATATGTCAGCGATTGTAGCAAGTTTTTCCGTTGTTTTAAAAATCTGTGTTTTTGCCTAAGAAGCCAAAAGAACTAGGATATTTTTTTTATAAATAGGAACTTTTATTTTATATACAGATCTTGATTAAGTTGTGTGAGACCCAGTGTAATTATAATTATGTGAACACAATTCTTACGTTCATAATTAAATGATAACTATGCCGGTTACAACATAGGTAACACTTTATATTTCATAATTATTTAAAAATAGGCAAGTTTCATAAGTTTGCGAAGGAAATGCATTTTTGGTAGTTTTGGATATAACACATACCTTACATACATACAAAAACTCACGCATTATTTCCAACCGGGTAGGCAGAAACTACAGAACGCAATCTGCTACGATCCTCCTTACATTCTCCTTTTGCTGTATCTTTTTTGGACATAACTTTTATTTAAATGCTTGTTTCTTTATTTTAACACGATTAAAGGCTGATTTTCAATAAATAGATAACTTTTATCTGAAGAATAAGTGTGACAGTTTGATATATTTCCAATACAAAAGCTGTCAAACTGCTATATTTATTTCAATCTGCCTACCCTTTTCCCAACTATGTTGGGGTCGGCTTCCAGTCTAACCGGATGCAGCTGAATACCAGTATTTTACATGGAGTGACAGCCTATCTGACCTCCACAGCCCAGTTACTGGGTAACACGATACCCCTTGGTAAGACTGGTTGTCAGACTTTCGGGGTTCTGACGACCCGTAACGACTGTCAAAGATCCACGAATAACAGACGGGACCAACGGCTTAACGTGCTCTCCGAAGCACTGAGGAATCTCGGTATGTAAAGATAGTCACCTATCCACTGACCAACCCCGGCAATTAACCTGACGGATCGACCCGTGCGGCTGTTATTACTTAGCCACGAGCTCCTCTAAAAACTGCTATATTTATTTATCAGATAAAATTTATCTGACTATTGAACGATCAGCCCTTGATATTAAGAGAGTTACAATAATAACTGTTGGAAGATCTTATCTCTTTGATCTTGTAAAACATCTATCCCAACGATTCTTGATCAAGAATTGAGAAGCTCATTTTAAAATAAAAGTATGTGCCAATTTTTGCACGGAACACTTAAAACAAACTTGTGCTAAATCACGACATCCTAGCACGAGTAAATACCACACACATAATAATAACACTTTCGCTTTCCAAGTGTGACGAATCCATTGACAGATGGCGTTTGTTTTGACAGCGCGCGCGCACCGCACGTCGTGTAGTGCAAACGTAATTGTACTTTCGTTGACCCAGACAGGAAAATAATGGATAAATTACTATGCAAATGTACTATTGCGTGGAACGTTTTCAAGACTTATGACCTTGAAAGTAAAGATCACCTGTATTTATTTAGGTGTAAATACTGCTTTAAATTATTAAAGCTTTTTGTGTTGTTACTAGTATGTTTTTAACGATTATTCAAATAATTAAAACAGGGGGCAGAGGGTCGCAGGGGTCGATCGAAGGTTAAGCTGCGCTTTCCGCGGTCGCTTAGTGGATGGGTGACCATCCATTCCATATATACAGACCTCTCCGTGTCAGCCGTTAGTCCTTTCTGTCATTAGTAGGTCCGTCGTTACGGGTAGTCAGAAGCCCAAAAGTCTGACAAGTCCAGTCTTACCAGGGAGTATCGTGTTACCCAGTAATCTTTGTGGAGATCAGATAGGCAGTTGCTCCAGTCATACTGGTATTCAGCTGCATCCGGTTATACTGAAGCCGACCCCAACATGGTTGGGAAAAGGCAGATGGATTCAAATAATTAAAACAATACACAAATCTCCTGCCAAAATGCAACAATTTATCGGCAGTACCCAGTACCTATGTATATGAAAAGTGACGAGATCATTAATTAATTATTTATAGGATATGACATTATTCAGAAGCTATAATTCTATAATTGATTAGACCTATTAATCAATAATTTTCTCGGGTGTCAACTATAATAAGTTAGTAACGTTGGATCTTGTACCACAGGTTACCTAACTATTTGCGGCCATGTGTACGGGTTGGGGTTTACTATGCAAATACATCTGGTCAAACAGGACACATCAGTCTGTAAGGCTATCAACAGCCAAGCCAATGAACCAATTTAACGTGCTTGTCCCTTTCATCTCAGGAAGCTTTTTGCATAGTGAGTTACGATAAAAACCCTAGAGATTTATTTAAATTTCTGAGTTCATTGACTACTATATCGGTCTTTATTGTATAAGAATCTCGCCATGGTGAGTGAGCTTGAAGTAAGTTGGATTAACACAATTGACAGCTCAGGGGGCCTAGACAAATGGCATTCGCTGTCAATGTCAAAGTGACATTGACATGGTCACGTGACATTTCGATAGCTTAATGTCAACCCCATACATTTTTAGGATTTAATACTAGTGTCATCGCTAATCTAATGTTACTTTTTCTATGCCCTCAATTTATCTAAGTTTTCACGGTGAGATTTTTACAGAAGATCAGCTGATCGATATACTGCTGGTCCTGGGTTCGAATCCAAGGTCAGGCAAAGTGTTATTGGGTTCTTCCATGTGGAATTTTTCAGTAGAAGCCCGGAGTCTGGATTTGTGCCCGGTTGTTGGCAATAGGCTCGCCCCCTATTACATGGGACTTAAACATAACTGACGAACTATAGGTGTGCTAATAGGCTACAGGTACATCCCTGCCTAACCGTGCGGGGATTACCAGGCGTTATGTTATGTTCTTGTTGTTGTAGATCTCCTGATGTAGTGTTAATATCAAAGTTACTGTAATTCTCTTCCTAGTTGAGTATTCTGGGCAGAGTGGTGATGATTGAGTGTTGGTGATGGTGAGGACTATTTTAGGTTTTGATTCAAAAGTTCTTGCAATACATAAACATTTTCATTTGTTTAAAGCTAAATGTAACAAGTGGCGTATTACTAAATAATTTATAGATATTTAACTCTACTTATAAGATGCATCACAAAACATTTTATGACTGTTGTTCCTAGGAATCCTAGGATAATGTATGCATGTGCGATCAATCGGCGAAGCCTGTATATAATTATCTACATAACCTACGGCAATATGATGAAAAAATTGCTTAGCGATTAATACTTGTGCATGTAGACGTACTTAAATAAATACAGTAGATCTAATGCAGTGACAGTTCACATACTTATTTGTTACTAAACATAAGATAAGTCCCAATACATATTATTAATCACAACTAGGTATTATAGTAGTATGAAACTGTAGCATATGAGTTGTATTAAAACACGAGTGGGCAAGGTTTTTAATAGTATCACACGATTGTTTGTATGCATTACACCAACAGTTGAATACTTTAATCCGAAATTCTAATTTGAAATCACCTTAAAGATGTTTTTCATTTGATAATTGAGGTTATGTTGTTATGTTATGATATTGACCTCAATTTTCGTCGACGATTTTTTAATTACAATTTAAAACGTGGACTGACTACGATTTTAAACGGCACACAACCGTGTAATCTATTATCACCATTGGCTGGATTGAAATAAGTTTGAAAATTGAAAATAATATTTGTGTTGCCGAGATGTGACTAAGCTGCGAATGTGCATTTATTTTCCGGGTTTTCTTTAGATTATTCAGAATATACACAATAAACTAAATAATTATCCGGTTAACATTTAAAAAAATGCTAATTCTATTAAACTATTAAAAAATGAATGACGTTATCCCTGAAATATAGAGATGTTCAACGCCAAAGTTTATTTTTGTGGAGCAACTATTTTCTACTATTCTATTCGGTTCACATTTTTCTTTAAACCCTTCTCTGTCCACTGTATTTTTTGCGTTGGATAGTTTCATTGCGTTGCGTCATACTCGACAATCCAAGAAACCAATTTTTGTGATTATTGAGCTAACACCGCGTCTCAATAATGTATTCGAACAATATTTTTTGGGAAAAGTGGCGATATATAAAGAAGAAATACAGATGAATGTGTTACTAATTCCATTTAGTGATTGATTGCATAAGAATTTAACCTGAACAGGGTTTGTTTACACTTTCATCAGATACTTTTGAAACAGACCATAGTTTAACTGTCTTTATCAATGAATGTCGGAAGACTAAGAAAATTATTTCGAGGAGACGAACAGCAAAGATCTACGAGTAGTTATTGCACAAGTATTTTCCTATTACGAAACGTAAGTTTTGAAGAGTACAGTATGTGGACAAGATAGTGTTATAACATTGGACAAACACTCGCTGAGGTGTCTGCCCGCGTTAACGACCCGTTATGTACCTATGTATTACTGACGGAAGAAACTTACGTTTTTAAATTCTTCACGTTTACACGCGTAACTCTATTGTTACTGTGTAAAAAAAAAATATAATTTAGTAATATTTTGTGCCAATATACAAACCTATCAGATTTGGCTAGATTTGCGAACTTTGAATAAATTACCATAAGTAGGAAGATACATTATGAACTACTCAACTATAGGTTTAATAAACTGGTTTGGTTGGTTATTTCAATTGGATCGTTAGACTAGTCTAAACAAAGACGCCGATCCATTAAAGAGGCTAAAAACGTACCTTTAAAATATCACATTAATTAGTTTAGTAGGTAGCTCATGCATAAATTACAATAAATTTTAAAAGTCAAGGTCCATCAGTGCTTGCGAAATGATTCAAAATCTTTCTCACGAATCATCTCGGCCCCTACGGATAATAATATCACGCAATATAAATATACGATTTATTTTGCGAAAACTGACGATTAACAAATTATAGGCTTCAGGTATGTTTCGATAGATCGTCCAAACTTCGGCATTAACTATAATCACTTGTGTTAATCTCACACAAACAGCTGTTTACCATCACATTTTGTAATGATGTTTTGTTACGTACTATCAACGATTTTTGTGCAGCACCCCCATAAGGTCGCTTTTCGCCTGCACGGCCAGAGGCAGGCGGGTCCTGATTGATGATGATGATTGATGGCATTGTTTTCGTCAGCCAATAGCGCTTCGGCGCATATTACAAAAGACGACCCTTTCGTTCTACCCAAGTTAACAAAAAAAAGAAAGGGTCGGTACCCAAGTTAATAAAAAAATCTGTAAACAATGAGCTAGTAAAAATGTTATTTTTGCCTGCCGTAGCTTTCAAAACGGAACTTTATTTGATTGCTTTGAATTAAATAAGTAGGTATTTTATGAGCCTTGTTTGGTAATTTGAATAACCTGATTGATTTTAAGTATCCTAAACATTTTGAGATGACTTTAATAGTCATGTTGTATTGTTGTGTTGTAAGGGCCGTGACTGAAATGCTTGGAACCATAAGGTAGGAAATAAAAAGTTTTAGACTTGTGCTGAAACTATACTAAAGTAAGTTTAGAAATTACGGAGAAGAAAAACCTTTTTGTATTTTCATAATATTTAAATATGAATATAGGTAAGTTTATTTTGTAGATAACTATAGTTATCTACAAAATAAACTATCGCGGAATGTTACATCGATATGTTACCGCTAATGTGCGTAAATCAGTTAGGGCCGTAAGATCAATTGTAGTTTAAACCTCGGAAGATAGTTTAATCACTGGGCATCGATTATTGCGTAAGATCAAGCAGGTAGTTGATCGATTATTGGCAGTTTAAACCATCGATTCGTTTAAACTAAGCCAAAGGGACAGTTAAACTCCTTTGGATGGATTAAACTGACCGTGTGCGTACCAGATGGCATAAATAGACGCGACGACCTTTCAAAAAAATTGCTACAAACAAAACATTTCTACCTGACTGCTTTAAATTCTACGTAGTATCTATTCATTGAAGCTTTGTTTTTGGTTACATGACAGTGACTCGGATTCAGATATCGAAATAATACACAAGTTGAACGATCTAAATACATAGTTATTATAGTAGACCGTATGTCGTTAGATCAAGATACAATCATTGGAATCAATGGAATGACATAGAATTCATACGTCGTTTTCGTGTTTCCGGTTTCAGCGAAATCGGAAGCGAAATATGTCATCCGGATAAGGTAAATTTTATTTAAATTAAGTAAGTACTCCTAATTAGTATCTAAAGAGTTTTTTCTAGAGATACGACCTACTGATACCTACTTGTTATTACTACAGTCAACTGGGTCTTTTTTTTGCCATTATTTTAGTGAATGGATGAACTAACTTCGAATAAACTAGAGAATGTTGCCATGTGTAAAAGACTAATCGAAGTTTAACTAATCTGTTCATATTTTCCATTGGATCATATCACCATCGATTATATTGTATCGTAGATTCCGATATCCATAGTTTAAACTGCTTTTGATCTTACGGCCCTTAGAGTGCAGATTAACTTGTTAATCTCTTGTTAATCGGGTTGATTCCGTTAAAGTGGAAAACAATGTTTAATTTCTTATCCTATTAACTAGATAATCTGCAGACTTCCTAGGTAATCTGCAGACTAACGGCCAAGAATACTGTTAAGTTAATAAAACAGGTTCTTTGCTTGAATAAAACATTCGAATTCACGATAATTATTTAATTTTAATTTCTGTCGACGGCGATGCGGACGAATTTTTTAATATCCTATGATTATTTCCCCTCCTTTTTTATATTTTTTTTAAGACTTAGACCTTAAATTATGTAACTGAAATAAATATCAACTTTCAAATAGATGTCCTTCTGCTCGGACAACACCATTTTAATTTATGTAACTGAAATAAATATCAACTTTCAAATAGATGTCCTTCTGCTCGGACAACACCATTTTAATTTCTAATAATAATCTAAAGTTTGGTGACATTTAACACATAAATAAAAGTAATAAAACAAATCAATACAATAGTGTGTAGGTAGGTAATTAAAATTTTACTCGTATGTTACTCCACTGAATTAACCGATCAAATTAGACAATTTAACTAAAGGAACTTTACTTCAATAAAATAAAGTCTGTCTGTATGTCTGTCTGTCTGTCTGTCACAGCTGGATATCTCAGGAACTACTAATGCCATCAACTTGAAATTTGGAACAGGTTTAGATGACGTTTGCCAAACTATTTTGAAAACAAGAAAGAAATAAAAAACATATTCTTTTGTTTGCAACAGGGTCATAAAAATTCAAAGTGATGCTAGGGCGTGTATGGTATCTTATAATGAAAGAATGCTGTTTGCACATTCTCAAACATTTTTTTATTTTATTTTAGGCCGCATAGTTTTCGACTTTTGATGAAAAATTTAAAAATAAAAACCGTTTTTTTAGTTTTTTTAGTATCAACAAATACTAAAAACGGCGATTCACAAGGTATTTTGTTCAAATATGGGCGAATTTCTGCAACTGCAAAAAATACCCTTGTAATTCACAGTATCGTTATGAAATACATGGTTATCTTTGCGATAGTTAAACATAATATGGTACGGAACCCTTTGTGTGCGAGTCCGTCTCGCACTTGACCGGTTTTTTTTTAATATATATTTTTAAGACTTAGATTTTAAATTATGTAAATTAAATAAATACTGTTTAAACTTTATTACGATTTGTGTTTTCCTATCATAAATGTTTAAATACCAATTTCTAAGAAACTTATGGGGCCGATGCACATCTGGCGAGGCGCAGCACAGCGTGGTTTGTCAATGCCAAACCAAAATCAACATTGCGAGCCTTAAAATAAGGTTGAAAATAAATAACCTGAGACGCGCACCTTTTTCCGCTTAGATACAATCTCATCATTATTAAAAAAAAAAACAATTCAAATTTCGTTTGATGATAATTTCTACCAAACGCAGTGGCATCTATGCCACGGTACGGGTCTACGGTATGGAACTGGAACATGTGTAATAATAATAATCTAATCAAACTATAAGTAATACTGTATATGTAATAAATATTAAATTAAAACCCATAAATTAAAAAAAATATTTTATTCTAACAAAATAAATTCAGTCAAAGAAATCACTCTATCTAGACAACCGAGCTGCGGTGCGGGCCCCCTGCGGTGCACCATAGTGCCTAATCCATTGTCAACCGAAAAATTTTGTTTTTATTTGCACACATGTTCAAGGATTCAAGTTCATTCACTCATTGACCTAGTGGTCCAATTCTACAGTGTTTAAATTTACTCAAAATGAAAACTCTCCTTTTTGACCTAATTGCTGCACCATCATCAAACGGAATATTATACCCACATTACCATCGTACTAGAGTAGCTCGTGGCTAAGTAATAACAGCCGTACGGGTCAATCCATCGGGTTAAGCTACGATTGCCGAGGTTGGTCCGCGTATGGGTGACCATCTTTACATACCGAGACTCCTCCGTGCATCGGAAAGCACGTTAAGCCGTTGGTACCGGCTGTCATTCGTGGATCTTTGACAGTCGTTAAGGGTCGTCAGTAGCCCGAAAGTCTGACAATCAGTCTTACCAAGGGGTATCGTATTACCCAGTAATTGGATTGTGGAGGTCAGATAGATAGTTAGATCTGTTCAGCTTATAAATAAATCAACGTTCTCGTCTGCAAAATGCGCTGATTAGTTTTTTCTAATTATCTTTCATTTTCTTCATTCGGATCATCAAAATGATCTGTTTTTATCTCTTAATAAACGGTTCGTTTCATATTAACAATGCATCGGATGTATGTAATAATTAGACTATTTTAATGCTAAGAGTTCATGAAAGCAAATACTATAAAAAAATGCACCTAAATCACCTTTCTCTAACAACAATAATAATCTCAAAATACCTACTTACAAAACTCTTTTTCTTAGCTTTTTTGAAATTATTTTTATTTTGAGATTTAAGTGCAATTTTTGTTTAGTATTAGCGTTATTGAACTCTTGTCATTTGTCATTAAAATAATTAAATTATTACCAAGGCACGATGCAATGTTATTATGAAATAGACCGTTCTAAAAACAGAGCATTTTGAGAAGATTGTGATCTCCGAATTAAGAAAATTAAAGGATAGAAAATACTAATCAGGTCATTTTGAGGAATAGAGTGTTGAGCTAATTATGCTCTGGACAGGTTTCGTAAAAGAATTCTTTATTGCCATAAAGTAAGCATATAAACATAACTCGAAATGTTGTTGGCGCGAGAGAGCTGTATTTAACGCTTGATTTACCTGACATAATCGACCTAGATGAATTTTAAAAAAATAACTAGCTATTACGTATATTATAATTATTTATGTGCCATAATAATATTTCATGTTATTTAATTACTTTTGTCTATAAAAATCTTTCTAAGTTAGATTTCCTGCCGATTCGTCTAAATTCCGAAATCAGACCAATGCGGAGGAAATCTAACTTAGAGATGAGTATTGATGATCTTTATGGTTAAAATTAAGTAAATACATAGTTCTTGCTGCCGCGAATCATATTTTGATTAAGATAGAACCTTACACTGCACTGCAAATTGCAAAAAACGCAAGAACATTTGAATTTCGCGCTCTACCACAGCGCAATCATCTTAAGTTGATTTTTGTGTTACCATTCGCTATTAAATCATCCTTAATACATTTTGGCTGCAATGGAATTTGAACTTAGTCACATAATTATATGACATTCAGTTTGTGTATCAAAAGCCGTCTCCTGCGCGTCTTTTTGCGCAACATTACACAAAAACCTTACTTACACATTTTTAAAATATTAACTTATTTAATAGTACAATCGGAAAGCTGGTCTGTGAAGCTAATTTATATTCCATCTAATAAAAGTCCACCGCTAATGTGTTCTGAGACACTCTTTTATATCATTATTTTCGTAAAAATGTTACATCTGGTGCCTGTTCGCTCATTGTGTTTTATTGGCTTCAAACCCTTGAAGCGGTGCGGAAGGTTCGTCAGCCCCATGGTTTTTTATTTAACAAAAGACACATGCAAAAGCATAAGATTATTAGAAAGAATGAGTGGCGCAGTTGAGAATGACCAAACCACTTTCATACAAATCAGGCTAAGGTCGGACCGTAAAAGACCATTGTTTTGGTTTCACATAACGAAAATATTATCGTTTCTGAACCATCTCGTCTCTGAAAATTTGAGTGGTCATTAAAACAAACGCCGAAAGGAGCTCGTGGCTGAGTAATAACAGCTGCACGGGGCGATCCATCAGGTTAAGCTACGCTTGCCGGGGTTGGTCCGTGGATGGGTGACCATATTTACATACCGAGACTCAACCGTGCCTCGGAAAACACGTTAAGCCGTTGGTCTTTTTTTTAGGGTTCCGTACCAAAATGGTAAAAAGGAACCCTTATGACTCAGTCTGTCTGTCTGTCACTGCTGGATATCTCAAGAACTACTAATGCTATCAACTTGAAATTTGGAACAGTTTTAGATGACGTTTATTGGTTAAACGTCATCTAAAACTGTTCCAAATTTCGCAAATAAGAAATAATTGTTTTTTTTTTTTTTGCAACAGGGACTACTAGGGCATGTGGCGCTGTTTGCACATTCTCAAAGCTTTTTTTAATTTTATTTAAAAAAAAATACCGTCCCCCCACCCCCGTTATCTCCGAAGTTTGCATAGAAATCTGAAATTATTTTATGTGATAGAAGTTTATGTAAAGATTGCAGGAAAGATGAAACGATCTCTAAATAGCACACTTTTTCAGAAATCATCAACAAAAATTAAATATAAGTGAGAACGGAGTCCTTGGTGTGCGGGTCCGACTCGCTCTTGACCGGTTTTTTATACCTCTACCTAATTTTTTTTGTTGCTGAGCAGCCCAGCTGTTTTTTTTTTACTGAAAAAAGGGTGCAAAAAATCTTTAGAAGTGCAAGTTGCAACTGAATACCAATACCAATTAAGGGGATGCGCTGTGGTAGCACGCGAAATTGAATTTTTTTGGGTTTTTTGCAATTTGCAGGTATCGGGTTGTATCTTGATCAAAATATGATACGCGGAAATGAAACATGTGTATTTACATAATTTTAACGATAAAAATCATCAACTCATCTCTCTATCAAAATTATCTATTAAAATTATGTAAATACATTATGTTTTATTTCTGCTTATCAAATTTTGATCAAGATACAATCTGACATGGACCTGCAAATTGCATAAAACGCAAGAAAATTTGAATTTCATGGGCTACACAGCGCATCCTCCTTAACGTTTAGTAAAAAAAGGGCCATTGTTCATTTTAGGGTCATGCTTTCTTAGGCGACATTCTTCGCTCATTGGTCAAACAAAAACAATTAACTTTACAATAATGGCCTCATCCTTCGTTCATTGGTCAAACTGAATAAGGGTGTTGCAATCTACTATTTCAACGTTCAAACGAAAAAGTTTTGAAAGTGATAATGCACAGCCCCAGCCCATAGTACCTACATAAATTCAGTTTGTGTTTATATTCCTCGAAAATCTATCACATTAATGTTCTTTAGGTTGTATAGTTACGTGTATATGTGGTTAAATTCAGTCTAAATATTAACAAGTTTTGAGCAGAACAATGCCTAGGGGCAAGATTCACAGATAATTTACTTTGCTAAAGTTAGCATTTCATACGAATATGGACCTTATACTTAAACGAGGGGCTCATATTCACTGCTCACATTCGCTTAAAATACGAAGGACCATTTTCCCTATTTTCAACATGAGCCTTTCCCCTTCCTGAAAAACTGATCAAATCTGTCAGCCAGCAGTTTAGCAGCTATGATATTCTAATCCTAGCAAATAGTATAATTGCTAAAGTGAGATTGTTTGTTTGTTACGCTTTCACGCTAAAACGGCAGAACGGATTTGTATGAAATTCGGCACACGGGGAGACCATGACCTGGACTAGGACAAAGGATACTTTACGTTAGTAAGTTCCCGTGGGATAATTTCCGAGCTCCTCGCGGGCAAAAGCTATTAATAAATATAGGTTGGTACATGAATTTCTGTTTCTGTGGAGTAGACTTCAAGCTTTTTACAAATAACTAAGCGTGACATACGATTTAGTTACAGCAATTTCGGAATCATATACAGAGCCTTGTTAATTTCTGTATTTAAAATTACTGTGTGCTTTCTAAATCTTTATGGACGGATTACGTGAATAATTTCTTTCTCTTAATTTGAATTTTTCTCTTTTAGAAATGGTAATAGACAATTGAAAGCATAATAATGTGAATTTAGATTAAGACCATCGTGTATTAGCTACGTTGAATTATTGTTCCTCATGCATATTTTGTTAATGGCTTATGGCTAAGTATAATAACAGCCACACGGGTCGATCGTTCAGTTTAAGCTACGCTTGGTTCGTGGATGGGTCTTGGTATGTAGTTGTATCTTTACATACCAAGACCCCTCCGTGCCTCGGAAAGCACGTTAAGGCGTTGGTTCCGGCTGACATTCATGGATCTTTGCCAGTCGTTATCGGTCGTCAGAAGCCCAAAAGTCTGACAACCAGTCTTACCAAGGGGTATCGTATTACCCAGTAACTGGATTGTGAAGGTCAGATATAGGCAGTCGCTCCATATAAAATTCTGGTATTCAGCTGCATCCGGTTAGACTGGAAGCCGACCCCAAGTTAGTTGGGAAAAGCTGGTAGATCATGCATATTTTGTTAATGAAGCGCCTTGCATAATTTAAATAACATTGGAAACATGCTTGGTATTACCACAGGTATTACTTTTATTTAATTGAGTATTTAACCTATAAAGTGAGGATTTTGCTATACCTACCTATATACAATTTTATACCACATGCTCATCCCAACTACCATCATTTGACGATTAAATAAGAATTTAAATTATTTGATTGGAGCTTCCATCCAATCATTCACGAGAAAGAATCAAACCTATTTTTTAAATTTGTTAATCACTTAATAAATGCCTTTAATTAAAAGTTATTTTTAAGCAATGTGGGAGCTATCAATGTTTTTGTCAAGGACGCCGTTGATGACACTGATTTTCATTAAAATTTAAATTATTTATGAATTCAGTGATTTCGCGTCAATTTGATTAGATGCCGCAGATTTTATTTCAAGTTTTACAAATTATTGTTAATAACTCTTGGATACAGATTTGAATATTGATGATGATTAAAATAAGATTAATTCAGACTTTTATTAATTTTATTAGCATTTAAGTTCTAGAAAACGAAATAATCTATTTTTCATCCGTGAAACTATATTGAATCTTGATTCTACGAAATATTTTTGCTTGTTTATATCGTGTTGACAACAGCATAAATCATGGAATATTAATCCAATACAAATATAAGAAAACACTAATATTTTAAGTTCTTTTATAAATTTATTATATTGTCTACTTATACCTACATAAAACATCCGACGATTTAGCATAAAAAACGTTAAATATACGACAACTCTTTCTCTAATCTTCAAAATAGGTTGCAATAGTCTGTTTGTGAGTAGGTTTTTGTAACGAGTCCAACCAAGGTAATTTAGCCCCAAGCGTGGGAGCACAGTGTTAATTATTTAATAATAGCCGTTACTTCATCCATATTGTTATTTGTAGTGTTAAAATAATGTTATTTAGCAACATGCGACTTTGTTCGAAGTATAATTAGATAGCTTCAATAGGTGCTTTATGGTTTTAACATTTAAATTTATATTTTTTGCACATTTTAGAATGGGTTTTGACCTCTAAAATTAATGTGGATTCGCACAATATAAATGCTACATTATTATTTTATGGCTAAGTTGATATTTATTTTTATAGGGCATGTAAAAAGGAACTAATAATGATTAAGTTTATTCAGCTTTGTTTTACCTACTTATTGCTAAAAAGAGATCATAAAAGGATAAGGCACAAATCTATTCAACGTTTTGTAATAAAAACATATTATTAAAATTAAAATTATTATAAAGCCATCATGTTTCAGTTTACGAGTAAAACAATCGTATGCAAGTATTTAATGTTAGACATTTATTCAATTAGGATCCTTAAAGTCATTTTCATGTTTCTTTAATGGTTTTTGATTAGTTTTTTGACCTCGAGCATTAAATGCCTGTATCGTTATAGTTTCCGGTAGTCTACTCTTCAAAAATTGAGTGTTTAGATAAAATTTACAAATGAGCCTGACCTTGTCTAATTTTATATTGATAGTTTTTTTGTTTTAGATTGCTACATCTTGTCATCGATTACTTCCTATGCTATAACTGGTCGAGTGCAAATATTATTCTTACAGTAAACTCTTCATATAAAAGCGCACTTATCTATTTGTTTAAAACGTCTTTAATGTTTTAAACGGTATAGGTAGACTTATTACCACTAATATGTTGGCCAAAAGTTTTTCAAACATGCATCCTTATACGCCTGATATGTTTTTTAAGAATTAACATTAACATACTGGTCAACGAAGAGTTCTATGAAACGATAAAGTAATGTTACGTATTACAGACTATGACGGGTTTCTTGACTGACTACTTGTGGTCATATTAATTAAAATCTTCCTCATAGACATAAAAGTCTCAATAGCTTTACATTTCTACGTAATTAGTTACCAAACAAAATAATTATCTTTACATCCATCGATGAATATACGTATGTTTTTTAATGCCAATAATGGATCACACTATATGGAAGCATACAAACACTGCTCAATTGGCTAAACGGGCAAGTTTTGAATGTGCAACATTTTGACTTAAATAGCAACATAATATTTTGACTTAAATGTGCAACTAAGAACCATTTTACATTATGTTAAAGTAGATTAATTTTATTGGGGGTTTTGTATTTAGTAACTTAATAAATAGGTTTACAATCATCTGATTTACTTACAATTGGTCGGGTCGGTCGAATTTTATCTGTCTTTGTTGTTCGCGTACGGTTCTCACGGAAGGTGCGTTCTTCTCCCGTCACACTTACCTACATTGTGTAGTTACGTAGGAAATGTAGTAAAATTTTAGTGTACTTGGATTATGTTATTTGCAGAATTTACAATGGTTGAAGGTGTTTCTTCATACATGCGACAATCGGATTCTTAAACGTTTACTACGTGCGTTTCTTACTGAGGCTTTTAATATCAATAACTTAAAGTTCTGTCGGTTTTACATTCTAATCTATACCTACATAATTGTTTGTAAAATATATAATCGTAAGTTTAATTATAGTTTGTCGAATCTAGGATATTCCTAAGAAGTATGCCACGATTAAACACAAGACATCTTAATACTTAAGAATTTGATTAAATCACAACCATCCATTGTGGAAACAAATACTCATGACTTATTAGGTAATTAACGCCAATCATGCATTCCATTCACCAAACAAATGCAATTACGTTGTCATTGTTTGACTTCGGCACGGCGGCAGGGTAAACGTGCATTAGCACGGTATTAGCACGTTACCCAGTAACCTGCCTATCGCTTTGTAATCAATGTAGCGGCATGTCAGCGTGCGATAACGTTGCATAAGCGACACGTAACATCTCCGCTTTCGCTACGACTCGACCTCTGACATTACCCGATGACTGGACCGCTTAGAACATTCTTTTTATGTGATTTATGATACGATAGACTAAATTGGGTCATTGCAACAGGGGGGGAACAGGGGCGGGGGGTAAGGGTTATGTTTTAATGGATTGATTGTCCTTTTTTTCACGAGCACGATCATTTCTAAACTTAAAATTACCGAGGTTTCGACTCAACTTGTCTACATGCTAAGATTTATTTGTCAATTTCTTGAATATTATTTTTGGTGATAATAAGTTGAAATTAATAAATTCCATAATAAATGAATACCTTCATTTAGCCATGGGTGGCATTGGTTTGGAGAAGTCAAAGTTTATAAATAATGTTGTGTAATATAACATCTTAATCAATGTGTATAATTATTTTGTTTTTATAAATATTTTTACTGACGTAACAACTGTTACAGATGAAACAAATACAAAAGATAAAGAAATGTAATAATTAACTGTAACAATAGTAAATATAGCTCGTCTAAATGTCAAACAACTAACCCAACGTGTCACACTTCATTTTTACGTCTCTACAATATTGATGAATGTTTTAGCGAGCTCGTGATGCCAAAACTGTTCTTTGTTATACCGCCTTGGGGGTTCTTATCTCATAAGCAACGTTAGAGATCTATGTCCATCAGTGGCAAATAGGAAGTTATAATGAATACAAAAATAACGCGCATAATATTAACATTTAATGAGATGAGGTTTGTATGAATTCAATATCATAGGAAGTAATTAATTTTAGAGTTATGTCGACAAATGGCAAAGAGAATACGTTTTGTTTGGAAGTTACACTAAAGTATCTAAGAGTACTTAGCAAAATCTTAAAGTACAGTAGCAAAATAAACAGTTTACAAGTCGTCATAGACATAATTATTTAGCATTGAATTGTCACAGCTTGATGCGAACCTATTTGGAATAAACAAGTACCGAAATCAAGGTCAATAAACTTAAAGAATTCGAGTTGAAAATCTTGATAAGTAGGTGTAATACAGAATTTAACCTGCATTATACTCGTAAATGTATTTCATAAGTATTTAAATTCACATTACATTCATTATCAACATCATGTAGAATTAAGTAATAAGAATTAAATGAAAATGCAAGGTGCTTAACAGGTTTCATTCTTTAAAACATTGAGAAGTCTTAAAAAGACGAAGATACAACAGGTACAGATACAACTTTATTATTTATGTGCCAAAAAGAACTGATTTCATTTTAATTGCTTTATTTGAACAATTTTAAATGTCAATAGCAGCAGTGCACCTCAGATCTACAATCATGAATAAAGTAGGTAGGTATCAACCGGCATCATTTGCACACAAATGACCGATAGATTATGCATCTGCTGGGTCAAGTGTAAAATATACTAGGTTCTATGTATACTTATACATGTATGAAATATAATTAAGAAACATGCTGTATAATAAATGTATATCTATAGGTACATATTATTATGTAAAAAAAAAAAAAACTCGCCTGCAAAAATACATTACTGCAAAGAGAAAAACAAGCAATAGAATCCATAGAATTAAGGTATTGCAGGTGGACAAACCAATAACCTGAATTATGGTGTAACTTTTATTTGCCCGCCTGTGATACCAAAATTCTATGGATTTTAATGCTTGTTTTTCTCTTGCCAGTTATTAATTTTTGCCGGCGGTTTTTTTGTTTTTAAAATAATTCGTTTTATTTTCGGTTTAAATTTCAATGCTAGATAAAAGACATTGCTAAAGATGATTTGCTTTTATGTAACATTAATGAATATTCAGTTAGACGTGTTTAAATAAGTTTCATATGACCTAATGCACTAGTAATTAGCAAAGTGTCAGTTATACCATACTTCAAACTTATGAATTAGCTTGTGCAGAAACATTATTTCAAAAAAGATGGACATCTTTCACTACGGTGAATGCTTTAGGTTTTTAAGACATCGTGTCTATCTAAATCTAAATGTGGAGAGAAGACATGTTGAGTTGACTTACAAGTCACATTTATCACAGTATTGTTATCTAAATTAAGTGCGTTTAATTTTCTGCACAGACTCGTAACGTGTCGAAAGATGCATTGTGTGTTCTGCAGTTTAATTTGACTACATATTTTAAATTCTCTTGTGGAAAGTATAACGAAAACTTATGTTTTGATTGAAACCGGATGTTTAAAATTTGTATTGTCACCGAGTTTTGAAATATTTACAAACTCTCAAATGCTTCATATGCCTAGCCTTTTCCCAACTATGTTGGGGTCGGCTTTCAGTCTAACTGAATATAACTATATTTAGCTGCATCCAGTTACACTGAGAGCCCACCTATCACATTGGATAGGATGCTGGAAAAAAGTACCCAAGTGAAAAAGCCTCCACCCATTACCGTATTTTTCCATCTTTTAAAAAACTATTAATCCTAAATAATATTATAAATACGAAATTGAGTTTGTTTAATTGTTTGTTTGTTACGCTTTCACGCTAAAACGGCTGAACGGATTTGGATGAAATTTGGCACATGGGTAGACCATGACTTGGTTTAGGACATAGGATGCTTTTTATCTCGGTAGTACCTTCCCAAGGGATAATTTCCGACAAAAAAAAGCTAGTCTATATGAATAATAATAAGTAGGCAAATTAAGTTTAAAAAACTGTAACCCTAAGGGAAAATAAAAGTGATCTAAAAAGCGATATTTGAGGAGAATTTATATAGCCCATGTTACCCGGACTATTACTACGAATCTATTGATCATTCATCAAAATCGGTTCCGTAGTTTAGGCGCTACGGTGGAACACACGTAAATACATAGACTACTAAAATTATAACCCTTCCATTTGGCTTTGCCGTAGTCGGGTAATAAAAATGAATGAATGGCTATGTGTTGCTAAGCGTAAAACTCGAGAACGGCTGGACCAATTCGGGTTTTTTTTTTCATACATTCTTTGAAGACTGAAAGTGATTTTGTATGAATTATTGAAATTTGGACAGGACAACGTCTGTTGGGTCAGCTAGTTATTTATAAATATGAATAGAAGAATGGCTACAAAAAGCTGTGGTCAAAAACAAAAGGCTACGTAGGTGTCGTCCGGGTCGCGAGGTCCATTGAGCTCTAACCATAAAGTCAGCATCTTTTTTTGTCTGTCCTCTCAAATTATGCAATGGCGTCTAGAGGTCATCTTGAACACTACAAGTTTCAGACAAGTTTCGGCCGTGTGAAAATAACTTTATGACTTATTGCGAGTACCTACTGTTTATTTTTATCTCTAAATGAACTAAATTACCCAGTCAAGTAGTACCTATTTATAAAATAACAATGAGGTAGTGGATAATTAGGTATGTCGATTAGGATTTTTTTAATTATTTGTGCGCTATTTAATAGGCTTCGGAGTTTAAGTTTAATTTAAACAAAATTTTCGTTTTCATTCAACTTTAACCGATGTAGAAAAATGCACGTAATTTTCGTTGCATATTTATGTAAATTATTTGATTAAAAAACTTTACTTCTTGATTGACATCCGTCAATATTAAATAACTGTGTAAATATAAGTTTACGAGCTTCCATTGATTGCATTATTCATAATATTATTACATCACGAAAAGCTCATAATTTTTTTATTGAATATGTGTATACATAATTATAAAATAATAACAAAGAATTTATGTCCATTTTTCTGTTTATTTGGGTGTCGGTACGTAAGTTCCGAATTGGCGCAAAAACAGCTGAACGGATTTGGATGAAATTTTGGCACACATCATTGTAGTTTATAATCTGGAGAAAAGATAGAGAAAGTTTAATCCCGGTAGTACGTTCCCGTGGGATATTTTCCGACATCCACGAGAGCGAAGCGCCTGCAAAAACTAGTCATGTATAAATGGTATTCGTACGTCAAGAATTTAACAATGCGTCAATGGATACTGCGAAAAACGTAAGTGGTCAAAAGAGCGAAAGTATACGGTATAAATAGCTCAATTATACCCACTTTACTGTTGAATAAAAGTTACTGTTTGCAATTGCTAATTGTCTTAAGTAAATTGTTTCGTTGGTGCGATATCCTATTTGCCGGGTGTATTTATAGTTTCACGCAAACTTAGACACATTTCCTGTTCAGATAAAAGTTCAGAGATTGTATGAAGACCGACGATCTTATCGCACACATAACACATTGCTTTTTAGGGTTCCGTACCAAAATGGTAAAAAAGGAACCCTTATGGTGTGACTCAGTCCGTCTGTCTGTCTGTCTGTCTGTCTGCCTGTCTGTCTGTTACAGCTGGATATATCAAGAACTACTAATGCTATCAACTTGAAATTTGAAACAGTTTTAGAAGACGTTTACTCAACTATTTTGCAGAAAATCTGAAGAGAAAAATCTGAAATTATTCTATGTGATAGAAGTTTATGTAAAGATTACAGGAAAAATAAAAAGATATCTGCACACTTTTTCAGAAATCGGAACGGAACCCTCGGTGCGCGAGTCTGACTCGCTCTTGACCGGTTTTTTTTGTATGATATGAGCTTAACGTGTTTGCGTTTGGTATAAAAACGGAAGTGTTTTTGCTCATCCGACTTTCTTTCAAATGGTTACAGAACTTAGTAGTATGTATTGTATTGTTGTAATTAGTAGTGTGTGGCTACTAGATATATTTTAGATCACATAACTATGTACTTTTAACTATTCCTTTAGTTTATTATAAAACCTTTGCTAGATCCACTTACACAATTTTGCGAGATTTTTTCTTTAGATTTAGCGATAAACTTCGTTTGACTAAGATTTAGCATTTGCTTTATTTTACGATAGAAATATCTATCTATCTACCTATATAAATAAAGAGAGAAGTCCTGACTGACTCATCAACACCCAGGCCAAACCCTTGGACCTAGAAACCTGAAATTTGCACAGAGGTTCCCTTTATAATGTAGACAAAGAATAAGGAAGGATTTCCCGATAGGACGTTCCCGTGGGATATTTTCCGACATCCACGAGGGCGAAGCCGTGGGCAAAAGCTAGTTGATGATAAGTACAATAATACTATTATTTGGATCAGTCACAACATTAGAAAGAAGTAACAAATCACGTTGAAATACCCTTTGAGCGTCAAATAAGCCAGTGTAATGTCATCATTATGTCAAACGGCCGCGGGCAGTGTGCCGACCACACCAGACCGCATAGATTATGCGGCACAATACTCGTACATTGATCTATTGTTATACGCTGGCTCAACTACCGACATTATACGTCAATGTTGGATGAAAGGTAGGCGTCGACAAATTAACTAGAAGTATTTACATTTTCGTCTACTTCTCTCATTGATTTGGCACATCCTCTAAACAAAACTTGCAATATCCGTGCCCAATCTATACTTCTACGAGTATACTTATATAAAGCTTCAGCTTATGTAAAGCTTAACTTAAGCTTAGCTTTTAGCTTTAGCTTGCTTAATCTTATATAAAGCTGAAGAGTTTGTTTGCTTGGTTGAACGTGCTAATCTCAGGAACTCCTGGTTCGAATTGAAAAAATATTTTAGTGTTAGATAGCCCATTTATCGAGGAAGGCTATATAACATCAGCTGTGACTAATAGGAGCGGAGCATCAATGAGAAATGTTGCAAAAACGGGGAAAATGTATTCCTTTTGAGAGCTTCCATTGCGTGCGCTGCGTAAACGGTTAAAATTACGCAACATTAATTTGGGACGGAATTGTTCCTCTTAAAAAGTTCTAAAAAAAAATCTGGGATCTCATTAAAATATTACTCATAGCTGTCGCTAGAAATATGGTGGCCTAAATTAACAAAAACAACTTTGTTAGCAAATAAACTACGTTTGATAAGTCTCCTTAATAAGTTGCCTAAAGTAATGGACCGATCAGACAGATATAAATAATCTTATAACAGGCAAGTAATAACTCTCATGTAACAAAACGCATGATGGACGGTCACCGCTACCGGACGGCGGACGGTACCCGCGTGCCCGACGCAACCCATTGTTGCGTAGCGCCAGGCATATCTCTCATCTCCACTTAATGAACTCCGCCATACGAATAGTTAACAAGCTAGATGCGGGTCACTAGTGCCATCTCATTTAGACATTCTGGCTATTTATAATGTGATCTTGACCTCTTTGGAGTTATGCCCAAAAAAAGAATTCTGGCTTTTAAAGCTAGGTGTTGTAAGATGTACCTATACAATTTTAGTTTTTAGTCAATAGCTATAGAACATCCTACTTAATATTAATATAGATATTTTTCCTTGTTTTATCCATTTAAATCAAGGTAATTTTATTTTAATGATCTTGAGTAACATTTTAGATTTTATTTAGCATAAATTAACGCGTCTTTAAAAATTGACCTAATACAATTTGAGTGACAAAATCTAACTACATATTTATTTGAATGGAAATTGTTTGTGCAATCTTTATGCTCTGGTAAGATGACCACAAAAGTAACTGGTAAATTACGATAACCAGACAGAATTCTAGTAACTGAAAGTGGAAACTATGCAAGTTTGTGCATCACAAACAGGCTCTTCGACATGTTAAAGGTCGAACAAGTGGGTCTAGCCTTCGTACTTTCTTTTATTATGGATGAGTACTAAGTATAAACCTACATATTGCTTGGAATATGTTCTTATGTAAGGTAAATGATATATCGCATAGTCGAGATGACTTAATAATGTGATAATATTACGCACAATATTGAGTTTTTGCACCCCCATGAGGTGAACACTAATAGTTAGGGAGGCGAGTAAGGGAATTTCGGTAATACTCGGGCGTGGCAGTTTAAGATATGAGAGATACCTTAGACCTAATAGAACAACCTTGTAAAGTATTTAGCTCTATATGTAGTGACGCGCGCCTAGGATAGACGATCAGATTAGTAAAAAAAAATCGATAGTCTGGAATACTCGAGCGCGTCAGATTAAGATATTGGGGGTTGATTTTAGTGTTTTAAGACTAAATTTAACTAATCTGACGATAAGTCCTTGACGCCGCCGAGTTATAGGGTCGCGAACTTGTAAAAAAAAAACGTTAATCCGGCATTCTCGAGCGCGATTTTTTTATTTTTTATTTTGAAGAATATAATCTAAAACTTACTAAAAATACAAAATCTGCCGGTTCCCGCATGACCCGAAGTGTGGAGGAGCCATTTCGTCTTCCGAAATATATGTCGCGAACGATACATTTTACAAAAAAAAAGTTTAAATAAACAAAAAAGGTAATTTTATTTTACACAAAAAAGGTCTCTTTACATTTTTGTCCAAAGTTAAAACTTTTTGACTTGAAGCATTATAAAACCTCAAACTCCCGGTTTTTTGAGTATATCTCGAAAACTGAGGGTGTTAAAAAAAATTGATATGAAATAACGATGATTAAATTATGTGACTTTTATTATATCTCAAAATTTTTTTTTTTTTTTCTAAAACTTCTCGACAATTTTCATGCCAGTCAGAGCTATACCAACATTGCCTCAGAACTCGGTACATCGCCAATTTGTGGAGGAATGCTTACAAATCCGACATCACTGACCTTGCACCAACCGATCATGGGTGGAATGAAAATAATAATAAATTCGAGTTCACGTATTGGTTTATCGGGAATCAATTGCCCGATGCGTATGAAAATGTTGTTGTATCGCCGGATATTCTGGGCAACGAGAATGACACTGAGGACAACAATGACGAGACGCTTGATTCAGGTAATTTTTTGTACTTCTATAATATTCTCTCAACAAAATTACTGAATAAAAATAATTGTTACGGATGTTGCAGGCACTCAGCAGGAAAGAATTGTGGATGAGGAGCCACAATATGAAAGTTCCAGTGAAGAAGAAGAAGATGAATTGTATTGAGCAAAAATGTAAAGGCCATACATAACAATACAATTATTACAATTTTTATATCATTTCATCTTTTTATATAATAAATAATACAATTCGTACTACATTTCATCTACATTTACGTTGGTTGTATCTATCGCTTTATTGTCATTCTTAAATTCCCCGTTTTATCAAGGAAAGGAAAAAAAGAAACCAAAAAACCTTTTTCGGTCAGATTAAGAGAACCCACCAACATTTTTGTCAGATTAAGAAAATATGCTTTCAGGATACCGAGATAAACCTCCCCTATGAAAATCTGACGCGCTCGAGTATTTCAAAATAACTTTTTTTTTTTGCATTTTAAAAAATTCATCGTAACTTATCGTCACTTCGAAATCGTCAGTTTTTTTAAAGGGAGCTTCCTTGGGGCCTACTTAACACCCCTTCCGAAAATCTGACGCGCTCGAGTAAATTTTTTTTTTTGCATTTTTGATTACTTTATATGCCTACCCCCACCACGCAAACCGGCAGATTAGTATACCGTTGTTAACAGAGGCACTTGGGGCATACGTAGTATGAATATCTGACGCGCTCGAGAATGCCCAAGCAACTGTTTTTTTTAACATTTTTGAAAAACCGTACACGCCAAACCCACCGCTAAAATGGTTTTTACCATACGAGCTTTTCTTTTCGAAATTATTTTATTATTCGATTTTGATAGGTCTCGACGGCGCCGTTGAATTACGCCATTTAGCTACCTCGCCTCCCTAACTATAAATATGTAACACATTCTTTAAACGCTTTCCGTTTTACATGGAAAAATATTTTATTCCAATCTGATTAGGTATTCAATTTTTTTTTCCGGATTTGGCTAATTATGCGCGTAATATTTAAAATGTAGTTATGCATAATTTAAATTAATAGTGTGCATGTTAATTACAATAGTGTTTACGGGAATTATTAAGCAGTTATTAAGCAGTTAGCGTAAGTTTTTACACCATTAACGAGGCAAGATAAGTAAAGTATGTCAGTTAGTTAGTTCCCACGTAGAATCTGGATGGCTCAACAGATTTTGATAAATGAGTTGTCAAAAGATACGTCTTAATCCCACGTGAAAAACTCTAATTAAATCGTTGTGTAGATACAAATTAAGTAAAATGGTTGACCCGGAGATTCTAAGAACCTTTATTGTCAATTGTTTGTGCTAAGGTACTGGGGACTAAGGGACTAGATATCTAGGACAACACTGACTTATGTATGATAAAATAAACCTAAACATTCAATTGCTTGATCCTTCTTTGAAACAGAGCTTTGCCCTGAGATGGAACAAATATCAAACGGATATCATTATCCGTTTGGTATCAGAATAGATCATCTTTTTACTCAAATGCTAAAGCATTTAGGTCGATTTTCCCACTAAGTAAACTATATGGGCTTGGCATTTAACATGTAAACTGGCTACACTGTGACCTCCTACATTTTCCATCGAATTGAAATTCTTCGTTGGCGTACTCTTGAAGTGTCGTAGCCATAATAAATTGCCTAGTAATGACATCCAAAGTACCATATGTATAAAATCAAATAACACTATAATGTAATTTTGATGCGTAGACGTTTTACGAGTAAATATTTAATAGTGATTTCGCAATAGTCTCTTTAGACTGTATCCAATTCCATTTAATATTCATCACAGTACATCTTCGATACGCAACCAAAGGTCGGATGCGCCGGCGCATGAGACAATAGTGGGTGCATATATTCACGCGCACGAGTTATAAGTCGATAAAGCTCGGGTTTTGATGTTTATTTATAGGGTTAATTATACCGCAAAGGATTTTGTGTTTATAGGGTTAATTAAATACCGCAAGGTATTTTGTTTGATGGAATATTTTATAGTTATTCGTGGGATATATATTTACTAGATTGTCGGCCTGGATTTTTTATTTGTGTCAAGTGAAGATTTGACCTTTTCAGATAAAATTGAAAATGTAATATTGTGGTTTACGAGTATGTTAAGACTTTAACTTTTGAAATTAAGCTTTCGTTAATTCGCAAATGGGTAATTTTGACAAAACATTGCGTAACGACAATTTTACCAAACATTGAGTAATCAAAATGAAAATGCGTAACCATTTTCTTCACTCAAATATAATAAGTGTGGATTTAACCTAGTTACTCGGATCACCGGCAATGATGCACGCGATAAAGGGCTCCAAATGTCGAGAAACGTGTGAGTAGGTATTAAAAAATGCTTAATAAACAGCTAAATTCTGACGTTTCATAAGTGCCCATGTAGGTTTATGTGAAATAAAATATTTTGATTTCGCTTTCAAATAAATAATAAAATTAATTCTTAAAAGTAGTTCAGTAGCACCTTCTGAAAAATTACATAACATATTTTTTTCAAACGTTAAAAAATAATATTTCTATAATGATTATGTTTTGTATTCTTTATTAGCTATCATTATCTACAAGAACCACGAATTAATTATACAGGCTACAACATTGCACAAAAGCTTGCAATAATAACTTTAGCTATGTAAGCACAATTCTACCTTCGATAGTAGTTCCGGTCACTAATGCGGACGTAAGTAGGCGGCGCGGGAGTGTTCCTTGTAATCGTATGTCAATGTGCTGATTGCGCGTTGATGTCTTTTTGATGCGCGTACGTGCTTCGATCATTTATTTCCGAATTTAGTCAAATTAAGCTTATAATTTAATTATTTTATTATTATTATGGCTTTTAAAATATACTGTAAGTAGATACCATTTAATAAAAATAAAAAAATCGTCAGATAAAAATATTTTTCAAAAGGGTTTTTTTTTGTGATTTAATAAATAAAACTGTATTTAATCCTGAATACAATAACCTAAATTTTTCACAAATCAATAATTAAAATTTATCTAAACCTAATAAAAAATATAAAAATCAAATCAAAAGAACTCACCTTGCACACAAGAAAATACACGACACTACGTCACTCACACAAAAATATATCAAAATTCAAATATGAATTAATGTCCGTTAGGCGCGCTAGCTGGGGTCAGAGTGCGCATGCGTGTATCCGCGGTGTCATCCCGCGACTCACGCGCTCGCACAGTGAAAGTGCTTATATAGCCTTTTAGTTGCAAGCGTGCACGTAGTGACGTCACACATCGCCTGCAATGGATTTATGGGCGGCCGAAACAATGAGATGAACTTTGGGCGAAGCTTCGCAGTTTTTTTAAAATTACTTTTAAAAGCTCCAGTACGGCAATGACATAGTTTTATATGAATGATCCGTTAAAATATGTTTATTTTGTTCCAAAATGTGGATAAGTTGACAGCTTGAGTACCTGCACATTTTATGATCGTTAGTCGATAGGTAATTTTGTATTGACTGCTTGTCCAGTTACTTTACATAATTTATTAACAATCCCAACCTATTAGCTATACCTAGGATTAGTTGGAACAGCGTCACAACACTAACTTCAAGTCGTTTGTGGTGCGGGTGCCGACATACGATCTCGACACGTTCCTAAAGGAAGAGTTTTTTGGCCGAAGGGTCTACCGATGTTTTCGCGGCAGGCTATGAGACACCGCGCAGCGTAACACGACGCCGTCACTTCGTGTGTCTTAGTCTTAGTTTATAAGTTATGTTTTTATGTGTAATAATGTATATATTTTTTGTGTATTAATTAGGGTTCCGTACCTCAAAAGGAAAAAACGGAACCCTTATAGGATCACTCGTGTGTCTGTCTATCTGTCTGTCTGTCTGTCCGTCTGTCCGTCTGTCACAGCCAATTTGCTCCAAATCTAATGACCGATTAAGTTATAATTTGGTAGGTACACATATGGATTTCTGTGACCCAAACACGTACAGCTAAAGTAAATATATGAATTTTGAATATGAGAGTCACTTTTAGGGGGAAAATAAGAAAATTAAAAAAAAAGTTTTGTAAACTGTACCGTGTGACATATCAAATAAAAGGGCTTACTATGAGGGTCTCAAATATATATTTTTTATAATTCTTAAATTTATTGTTTTAAAGTTATTTAAGAAAATAGACGAAAATTGACCATTCCCCCACCTTATCTCCGAAACTACTGAGCCTAAAATTTTGAAAAAAATATAGAAAATAGTTCTATACCTGTAGATTACAGGAAAACCTATAAGAAGTCTGTGGTCTTAAAATAACATGGTAAATCTATATATATAAAAAAATCAAAGTCCTGACTAAGTCACTGACTAATATATCAACGCACAGCCAAAACCAATGGACCTACAGACTTGAAATTTTGCACATAGATACCTTATATAGTGTAAACATCCATTAAGGAAGGATTTTTGGAAATTCCATCCCTAAGGGGGTAAACTAGGGGATGAAGGTTTGTATGAAAAATCCTATCCCTTGAGTTAATAGACTTGAAACTTAGCACGAATATTCATCTAAGTAAATTATAAAGTTTATCATTTTGAGTTTTCCTAAACTACCCCCTAAAGAGGGATTGGGGGTGTCAAAGTTTGTATGCAGGAATTTTAACACGCGGTCCGATTAACTCAAAACTCAGTTTTTATACTTGAGACCAAAAATGAAGACTAACGTGTATCAGGGTTTTCCAAAAATCTACCACTAAGGGGTGGAAAGTTAATTTTATAGCGGAGGATTTTATTGGGGGCTTGATTAACTCTAAAATTGGTGTAAATAATGCTTGAGTCAAGTTATGGAAACATACCAGACGATTTTTGAAATTCTTTATCTGTGTTCGTGAAAACAGAGATACAGTTTATATGAAAAATCTTATTAATTTGGTTAATGAACTTGAAACTTAGCACAAATACTTGCATGGGTAAGTAATAATGTTTGTCATTATTAGTTTTTCAAAACTACGCCTCAAATGAGGTTTAGGGATGTTAAAGTTTGTAGGTATAGAAGAATTTTAAAGCGCAGTCCGATTAAAAAAATGGTACTTGCCAAATGAATTTTCACCGATTTTGACGGCATATAGCTGATGTTTTAAGGAGTAACTAACAGGTTAACTGCCACGCCAGTCACCGGTGACCTCAAACAATTAATTTTCTATCGTGTCTATTGTCTGGCAGCTAATGTGCTACGGCTATTTTTATTTTGGAAAAATAATTAGGTTCCGCGCAATAAAATTAAAATCCATGAAATCAGACAACCACGTACAGTCCAGTACAAACTTACTAAGCCTCCGCTGTCTATTACGGCTATAACAACAAATAATAAAAATAAAGCAAAGTTAAAAATTTAATGGGTCGGTCCCCATACAATAAACTTTTCATTTTGAAAAAAAAAAAATCTAGCATGTGGGGTGTCATCGTCTAGAACTCATTGAGTAGAGTACAAACACATTTTTTTTATCTTCTAAAATTAAGAAATAGGGGGCCGCAAAAGTTGTAAATTTTAGACCATTTTTGTACGAGCTCTAGCGCAACAATTCAACAAATTAGGAATTTGAAACTTCTTTATACCATGTAGGTACCATAAATACTGTATTTAAGCAACAATACTGAAAACGGCGATCCATAAGGTATTTTGTTTAAACATGGGTGATTTTCTGCAACTGCAAAAAATAACCTTGTAATTCACAGTATCATTATAAAATAAGTAAAAAGTTATCTTTGCGATTGTTAAACATATAATATGGTACGGAACCTTTCGTGCGCGAGTCCGACTCGCACTTGACCGGTTTTTTTTTGTATTTGTGTAGTTATTGTATTTTGTATGTCCCACAGCTGCCTGAGATAAAGGAATAAATAAATAATAAATAAAATACTAGTAGGTATGATTTGTTTAATAAATATTTATGTTTGAAGTCTTTTAGCGTACCCATAATTCATCCATCCCACCTGTGTTTTGTATTCTTTGTTTGTATTTTATTATTTTGTTATCATATTGGTAAGTAATCATAATCACACCTATCTACTTTACTAATAATTATTTATTATAATGTTTTAAGATCCTAAAAGGGCAGGGTCTTTAGAAATATTTTTCGGTGCGTTCATGAATACACATTGCCGGATGGCCGGTACGTTTTTAATCTAATCACTACAAAAGTTTTTCATTTAAAACAAACCGAGTATGATAATATGCGACGCTAGTTCGTCTCTAACTAGCTCATAAGCTGGGATAAAATATTTGCTTCAATACTAAGAATTAACCAGTGTAAATATTAGACAAAGTCCCACTGCAAGTCAACAACTTCTTCTTCTTTCTTCTTCTTTTCTTCTTCTTTTTCTTCTTCTTATTCTTCTTCCAGCGTCTGTCCGCGACTTTGTCCATGTGGAATTTCTTGAAAATATATCACATACTATATACTACTCGGTAATACCGTAGCTTCCCATTAGTGAAAAAATTTTCGCAATCGGATCAGTAGTTTCGAAGATTATTATTTTTTTTTTTTTTTTTTTTTTTTTTTTTTTGAGGGTGGGAAATCATCAAATAACTTCTCCCGCTCTGGGTGGAGCGGGAGGGCGTGTCAGACTTTTACTGACTAAAACCCACCCGTGTTCCTTCAGTTGCCTATGCCAGGGCCGCGGGACCGGTATGTCCTAGAACCAAAAATTCGAAGACATGTGATATTTACCAACTCGCATTGGGCCCGCGTGGTGGATTACAGCCCACTCTCTCTGAGAGGAGGCCTGTGTCCCCGCAGTGAGAACATTCTAGGGTGATTATGCCACAGAATAAATAATAGTACTATGATTATGCTTATGCTCATACTAGAGAAGCGGGTTTCCAGTTCTCCACACTAGTTATTGGTTTGTATGTAGTTTTATGGTGTGTGTTTTGATCGTCACTATAATTACGGTGATCACGACCAAAAAATGAAAATCATGTGGACCACAAGACACGAAGAATCCAAATGCGGAAGGAAAAAGAAACAAATTATCTAATAAATAACTGTTAATTAAACGAAAATTAAATAAAATCCCGCGGTTACAGACACCATTAATGTTTGAGATCAGAGGGGCAATTCCCGTATTTTTAACAACGTTCGCAATATCATCTCAAGACTCAATCTGTCAAATATTGTATAGCGTTTACCTACATTTTTGACATTTGATTGTCGCTGGCATGAGAATTTGAACGTTTTTAGGTACGAGAATTGGCCTTCAGGGCTATAAGGTTTTTATGAGGAATCACACGGACGACCAGATACACTTCAGCAAATTCTCAAAAGTATTTATTTGAATCTACTTTCTGGACTTGTCCCATGTTATTTGGGGTTGGCGGAACACCTTTTTCATGTGATGTGTCTTTGTGCTCGGTATAGGTACTGGTGGTATGTTCAATATTTATTACCAACAAAAACATGTAAGATTTCAACCGCTAATAACTACGAGACTTTTAATGCTAGAGTAATGATTGAGCATTTAAAAGATAGTTTATATTTGTATCAATTTTAAAACAGGATTTCATTTGCCTATGACGTCACATTGCGAGTGCAGTCGCATTCGTGCGACCATCTATTTTTCACTATGTGTCGAAATTACAATTGATATAGCGCATAAACATGTTTAGCTAGAATGTTGATTCTCATGTCAGTCATTGTCATGAATTGATAAAGCACTACTGGGACTTATGGAGGAAAAACAGAAATATTGGCACGAATATATTTTCTATTTATTTATTATAATATAATTTCGGACGTCGCCTCATATCGGAAGTAAATCTGGTCAGTTTCAAAAAATCCAATTGAGGAAAGCTTGCATCATAAGGAATGCAATAATTCTAAGAAATCCAGTGCATAGGAATCTCTCTCACTAAGTTAGGTTAGGTTACAGCTGTGACCAAGCATTTTCACGAAAAGAAACGGCGCGGACTCGATTTTCTTCCATTCTTCCCGTCAGCCGTCACTCAATCATTCACTCTTTTTAGGGTTCCGTAGCTCAAAGGAAAAACGGAACCCTTATAAAATAACTTCGTTGTCTGTCAAGACCTTTTTTCTCAGGAACTCGTGAAGATATCAAGTTGAAATTAATATCAATACGTAAGCCTACTTCCATTTGGAGGTCTACTTTTTGTAGAGCTCCAAGCTTCTAAGTCTACGCAATAAGAAAACACACCCATTTATGCAAAATTATGGTACTCGCAAATAAATCAAAACCTATAGGGTACTTTCCGTTGACCTAGAATCATTAGGCAAGGTCTCACAGCACAAGTAAAGGAAAAAGTCCGAAAATCGTTAATTTGTAGCTTTATCAAATAAAAAAATGCGCTTATTATTCTAATTCTATATTAGTTAATTTTAAATTTTATTATTATTGTATAATTTCCAGTTCAATTAATATTATGAATAATTATGTTAGTAGAAAGTCTTTTTTGTGCATGTAGTGTTAACCTATAATTCATTTTTGCACGTGCAAATGTTACCCTAGTCATTAAATCAAAAATGTATGTAGTGTAAACAATTGTTGGTTAACCTAAATAAATAAATAAATACATTTGCAGTTTGCGAATTGACCGTGACCTTATATCGATGAACAACACAACATAAAACAACAACAACAACAACACATCCGGAACATTTTTTCAACTACAAAGTTAGGTTTGTTCTTAGGACAAATTCATTCCAATTACGGAACCATTGCATTTGTGCGTGGTCCGCGTCCGACACGTACTTGGCCGGTTTTTTCTGACATATTTCGTTCCTCACATAATTTACTTTAAAGCCGGCCCTGCATATTATCTTCCTGTTAAGTCCGAGGGAGGTTTATATGAAGAGAAAAATTTTAAAAGTTGCCGGGAAAATTGTAAAACTCGGGAAAACTGAAAGTGTATTTTACATGGCAATTTTGTTTGAATTATTGAAATTTGAACAGGACAACGTCTGACGGATCAGTTAGTAGGTAATATTTAAGACACTTTATGAAAATTGAAAAGAAAGAAAAAGGATTACTCCTGCATAGTGCTTATTAAGCAATCAACGGATTGACTCTATGGAATGTTTATGTTATGAAAGGTAACGTTTTTATTCAGTTTACGTTTATTGAAGTACATCAGAATTGTTCTCTATCATCTTTAGTTGGTTAAATCATCACCTCGAATGGTTGCTCAGACACAGCTCTAATCGAACCAAAGTTGCATTGCACTGTATGATAAATGATTTTCGTCGTGGTCATTAACCCGAAAAATTGACAGGCAAAACCAGATTGATACATTAAGACAAAGGGTTCCATTGATCCAACCCTACAATGCTCAGATGAAGATGAAGGCAGATATCATCTCATATCTTCCGAAGTGCGTATTTCACAAGATCATATTACACATGCCAATGATTAATCGTTGTATTGTGCTACCGACTGACATACAAAACAGTTGTATAATAAGTTTGTGGATGTAATAAGATAGACAATGGCTGAAAGTGCGAAGTGCGTTTGGTCATTGGCCGTATTAGTTGTCGGGTTGATAAGGTCAGTTAGTGATTAAGGTCCGTATTACAGAAGGAAACTCAAGCACTGATCTTTGTTTAAATTGAGTTTAAAACTAGTTTCAACCAATCAAATGGCTTGAATCTAATTTTAAGTAATGCTTGAGTATTGAGTGACGTTCTGTAATACGGACCTTAGTCATATAATATCATAATTAGGGCGGAATTTTCCGGCTTGTTTGTGCAAGATTTAGTAAGTAGGTATGTAGTTTTCTGTTACATATCGGAAAGCACGTTAAGCTGTTGGCCCCGGTGTCATTTATAGATCAATGACAGTCGTAACGGGTAGTCAGAAGCCCAAAGAGTCTGACAATCTTACCAAGGGGTGTCGTGTTACCCAGTAACTGGGTTGTGGAGGTCAGATAGGCAGTCGCTCTATGTGAAATACTGGTATTCAGTTGCATCCGGTTAGACTGGAAGCCGACCCCAACATAGTTGGCGAAAGGCTAGGTAGATTGATTGATGTAGATTTCCGTTTGTTGAATCTTTCATGAAATAAAGTTAAGGCCATTTCTTGAACCGCCTTGGTTAATGCATAATTGGTCAGATCAGTTAGAGAGATGATAAAGATGCTATCTAAGCATTTAACTTAAGTTTTGCAATTTATTTCGGCAACGCACTGTAATGTCTTCAAATGTAAGCAATTAAACTTTATTATTTATTATAATTAAATAGTAGTTTTCCCAATTATATTAGTAATAATACTGAAAAGATGAAGTCCGTCTGAGCCTTCCGGATTCATTTATTGAGAAACCGGAAAATAATTCAAATAATAACATTTTTAAACGACTGAAATAATGGTAATTGTTAAATCTAAACGATGTTCTTAATTTTTCATGGCGATAACATTTAACCTTCTGCGGTCAGCCACAGTTTTGACCAAATGCTCTAATGCACCACGCCGCTTTGACCCTGAAAATTAAAAGCTGGTCATAAAATTTTACTAGAAATATTTGTGCAGTTTTATTGATCGTACTACAGTTTATATGCAAATAGGAAATTAATTTTGGAGAAGATAATGTTGACATTTACAAGTTCAATTAATAATTTAATTAATCTTCAATGTTTCTGCACAGTAAGTATTTGTAACTTAAAATTAATTACAACAGCTGAGGAAGATGTTGTTTGCATGTAAATACTCAAGTCACACAGTTTCACCAATATTTTAATTACTTTCGATGTGTACAAATTCAAAACGCAATCATCAATTACTGCTATATGTGGTAAAAATATAGTAATAATCAGATAGAGTTGAAATGCTAATGTGATAGGTAACACGCAACACCCATAAAATACTTCTCACTATTTTGGTAATCTCTCTCTACTAAATAATAGAAAAGCCATTAGTTACACGACTTTGTTCAATAAACACAAAATGTTAATGTTGAACAAACCGATGTTCGTGTTGGTTTAAATCGGCACGAATCAGCTTTATATCTTATTGATGTTATCGATATTGAAATTCATCTCGGTCCGTTTAACAATCGAACGAAAAATGTTTTACCAAATGAAGGCAGACCCGACCTGTTGTGTTGTTAACTCGTAGCGTTTGGGGTCTTTGGTAAAGTCTCCAGGTTGTTTGAGGGAGCGAATGTAATGATATACCTATTTACGTAAACCTAATTGGGTTTCAGAGTTAATGTGAAGTTGAGTAAATAAATAAAGTAACGTAAAAGCCCAGGCCTTTAGGGAGGAGTCCGGGGCACACCATGGGGCCAGTGTCAAGGAGCAGAAGGAAGACACAACGAAAATCTTTACCATAACAACAAATAAACGGTCTTATTACAAACGAGGTTTTTGTTCTGTCATCGTTTAAACCATCGAGCCAGTTTTTGTATTAAGAACCTCGCTGTGATAGAAATAAAGTTCTTTATACAAAACTGACAACTTAGTCCGGTACTAAGTTGTCAGTTTTGTTAAACTGACCATCTTAATGTGACGGAATAAAGTTCGAAATTCAAAAAAGGGTCCAGGGTTTAAACCTGAGTTTGAAGATGAACCTTGTTTTGTAATAAGGCGGTAACGGTTTTATTACAAAACGAGGTTTTTCTTCAGTCATGGTTTAAACCATCGAGGCAGTTTTTGTAATAAGAACCTAGCTGTGATAGAAATAAAGTTCTTTATACAAAAATGACAACTTAGTCCGGTACTAAGTTGTCAGTTTTGTTAAACTGACCATCTTAATGTGACGGAATAAAGTTCGAAATTCAAAAAAGGGTCCAGGGTTTAAACCTGAGTTTGAAGATGAACCTTGTTTTGTAATAAGGCGGTAACGGTTTTATTACAAAACGAGGTTTTTCTTCAGTCATGGTTTAAACCATCGAGGCAGTTTTTGTAATAAGAACCAGCTGTGATAGAAATAAAGTTCTTTATACAAAAATGACAACTTAGTCCGGTACTAAGTTGTCAGTTTTGTAAAACTGACATCTTAATGTGTCCGAATAAAGTTCAAAATTAAAAAAAAAAAATCCATGATTTAAACCTGGGTTTGAAGATGAACCTTGTTTTGTAATAAGACGGTAAATGTTCTGCTATTTGATTAGTAGATAATTTATCTGTGATCAAGCGTTGTCTTCTTCATTGACCGAGCGAGCGTAACGAGCGGAGCGCCTCGATCTGCTTCAAGTCTGGCAAAATTTGCTCTCGTTTGTCTATTTGTTGCTACTCCTCTAAAGGTATTTTTTTACAACCGATCTGGACGAAACTAAGTATACAAGTTTTACGATTTTATAGATTTTTTTGCCGTCGGGGATTTTTTTTTGATTGGAGATTTTACTTCCTCCAAGAAGGGGCAAAAAGGAGGCTGCTGGATATGTCTGAATTATGAGATCCGATTTGATGATTTTTTTTTTTTATTTGAAAGGTAGTCACTTTAAATTGGTCTCAAAAATTTGGTGAAGATCTGATAAAAAATATCCCGTTTTAAATAAATTTAGTGTTGCAAAAAAGATTGTGCTTGCGAGGTCTACTGTTCCGCAGAATTACTAGTAAATAAGTTAATCTGAACCAAGACTTAGCAAATGGATTAGTGGTCACAGAATATTTTATGTGCAAACAGCTCTCACAAAATCAAGCCTTAAAGTAAAGGACGATCGATCCTTTACATATCAAGACCGTGCCGTGAAAACTCTTAAATTCAGCCTCATCTGATTAGGCTGCGAACTGACCCCAACACCGTTCGGAAAAGGCTCGGCTTACCTGATTACATAGTAATGCGTAGGCGCATCAGATTGTGACGATAAAAGCTTGAGTAATACCAAAGATTCGAAAAAAAAACAGGATTATTGACTTATAGAAACAATATACTACGTTTTTAAATGGTCACTATTGTCTATTTGGTCAATTTATTAATGTCTGAGATTTATGAATGACTGTGACATTTAAAACCTACATAATATGGGTGTAGTCTTGTGGTGTGATAACACGTTTAACGATACTCTGGCACACGCATCGATGATGAAACACACTACCTAAATCTTCAATACTGTTGGCAACATACCTCGCATCAGACACTACAGTTTCAACCATTTAGTCATAACTAGTGACCCGCCCGGCTGCGCACAGTTTTACAACTTGTCAGTCGCTAATTATATTTTTGAACCGTCTGGGGTTGAAACCCTTGGGCCGTGGGGTCCGAGTGCTCATAGTTTGTTCAACGAATTCTCCAAACGGCTCGTTGACACTTCCCGTGACCCAAGGGCTGGTTTTTACCTTGGCCAGAGGATCAGCATTGCCATACAACGTGGCAATGCCGCCAGTCTCTTGGGTACTCTACCAGTCGACAGCGATGCGTAGGAATTTTTCGACGCCATATTTTAGATTTTTAATAGTTTTTGTTAGTTTATGATATTATATTTTTAACTTAATTATACTCTTTAACGATATAATAAACCTATGGGGTACTTACTTGTCAAAACATCGAGATTACTTTATTATATCATCATCTGCCCAGCTTTTTCCCAACTATGTTGGGGTCAGCTTCCAGTCTAACCGGATGCAGCTGAGTACCAGTATTTTACATGGAGGGACTGCCTATCTGAACTCCACAACCGTTATTGGGTAATACGATACCCCTTGGTAAGACTAGTTGTCTGACTTTCGGGTTTCTGACGACCCGTAATGACTGTCAAAGATTCACGAATAACAGCGGTATGTAAAGACGATCACCCATCCACGGAACAACCGCGGGAAGCGTAGCTTAACCTGATCGATCGACCCGTGCGGCTGTTATTACTTAGACACGAGCCCCTTCCCCAACCCGACGAGCCGAGCGATCTTCCGTAATTAATTCTATAAATGATAGTAGAAACTGCATCAAAATCCGTTGCGGAGTTTAGAACAACAACACACACACACAGACTGACACGAAAAGCGATTTTAATTTATAAAATGTATAGAATAAGTATGAACGATGCTGTGCACCTCGTATTTCTGGTCAGACCAGCTTTATCAAAATTAGCTTCAACTATATTTAGTTATGTGGTGAGCTATAAATTTGAGCATAATTAATTATCCAGTGTGTCTCAGAAAGATGTGCACAAACCTAAGGATGTGGAAAAAATCTGTCGTCCCATACAAAATTTCAATACCTCCTTGACCTTGTAAATGATGACTGATTTTTTTACGATTACGATGGGAAAAAGTTGTTCAGTTTAATAATAAATAAATAAATAAAATCATTTTATTTCGAGTATCACTGACTCATAATACCAAAAACACTCATACAGTCACATTACATTACAAATTAATTAAGGTAATCCAATTCATAATACACAAATAAAAAAATAAATAAAAACTATAGTGAAAAATAATTACAATTAATTAATTAACAATTAGCTATTCAAAGGGGGAACGCTGGCAGTATCTTCGGAACCTTGCCTAAAGGGACTCCCTTTAATAATATATTTTAGTTACTATGCTTTTTAGTTTTAGGTTCTTTTTTATTTTAGATTAGTTTATGGTATTTGTTCTTATATTTGTTGTATTAATTAACATCTAATGAGGTTTGCTAGTCGCATCAGCCTGCCACATGCCGCTTACAACAGTGGGAGATGATGGAACAATCAAGCCTTTCCGCGAGCGCGGCCAGCATGCTGTTGGCGCTCCCCCGCACTCGCCGCACCAGCTCCGTGCCTTAGTGGCGTGGAAGCAACCCACGCGCGCTTCCGCAAACATAGTCGATGCGCTGCAATAGCGGGGGAGCGCCAACATCATCCTGAACTCGTTGTTGAACTGGACGCGAAGGGCGCTGTACGACCTCTGCGTATAGTCAGTCCACAAGCTGCACGTGCACAGTGTAGTGCAATAGGCTCTAAAAAGAGTCACTTTAACATCTTTAGAGCACTGTGCAAACCTGCGGATAACCATATTCGCTCTGACTGACAGCGCCCTTCGCTCCCGCTCAATGTCTGCATCATCTCTCAAATCAGGAGTCACAACATGTCCTAAGTACTTAAAAATGTCCACCCTTTCCAAGGGTGAGCCATTCAGCTTTATGGGTGGCATTTCTAGTACTTTCCTAGACCCACCCTGAAAAACCATACACTGACTCTTCTTAACATTATAGCGCAGCCCGTGATTAATTGCATAATCCTCACATATACTCATCAGCCTCTTGAGTCTACAGACCAAGGCGCTCAGCAGCACCATATCGTCCGCGTAGCTGATGTTATTAAAATAGACGCCATCAATGTGACACAACCGATATGCAGCTCGCTGAGCGCCTCGATCAGTCCATTCACTTACAGGTTAAAAATGGAGGGGGAGCTCAACCCCCCCTGCCTCACCCCACATTCCAACCTATATGGTTCCGACAACGTGCCCGCCCACTTCACATTATTTACCTGGTTCCCGTACCAATACTTAAAGATGTTTATAAGTTCGTACGGTATCTGGGCTGATCTCATCTTATTCCACAAGATCTCGTAAGAAACCAGGTCAAAGGCTTTGGAAAGGTCGAGGAAGCATGCGTACACCGAAGTTTTTCTCTCGGTATAGTATCTAACAGCACTCTTAAAACACAATATTGCAGTATCTGTAGACAGTCCCGGCCGAAACCCGAACTGATTATCAAGTAGCTTTATGTATTTGTTTAATTGCGTATTAAGAATGCTGTCAAACACTTTTGCAACTATTGTAGCTAGAGAAATAGGTCTGTAGTTAGATATATCTGACAAATCCCCTGCTTTGTTTTTTACTACAGGCACTACGATAGTCCTCATCAATAATGGCCTGTACCACATCCTTAAGTTTGTGCACATCTTTCTGGGACACCCTGTACCTATATAAGATATCTAGCAGTGTTTGAGTCATAGCAATTTATTCATGCATTCGATAGAGGCTTGGCTTTACATATAATTATTTTAGAACTGGAATTACTCTAGGCTTAAACGTTTACACAAAGTAATCTATTGTTGTAAAATATTATACAAATTATTAGAAGTTCATTCAGCTTAGCGGCAGGCTTTGATCTATTTATAATTGATGGTCTAGTAATGGAAGATGTATCACGATTCTTACCTTACTTTAACAATGCAATTATTTTTCCCTATTATGAAAACCAATTATACATTTTAAACCTACTGGCTCCTTGGTGTAGTGGACCCGGAGTCTTTATTTGTGCCCGGTTGATGGCAATAAGCTCATCCCCCATTACACGAGACTTAAAAATAACTGCCTCTGCCTAACCCTTCGGGGAAACAAGGCGTGATGTTATGTTATGTTTTATACATAATACCTACTAGTGGTTGAAATTGTTCCTACTGCTGGGACACAGGCCTCCTCTCGGTGAGAGGGAGTGGTCACCACGCGGACCCAGTGCGGGTTGGTAGATGTCACATGTCTTCGAATTTTTGTTCTAGGACATGCCGGTTTCATCACGATGATTTCCTGCATCGTTTTGAGAGCGCCTGTCTGGGTTCGACCCTACGACCTACAACTCGTAAGTCGCGGCCGTTACCACTGGGCCACCATTGATAGATAGATAGAAGATAGAATACTCTTTATTATGCACACCATCAAAATTACAGATATAAATGTTAACATTTGCTCATTGCTCTATGATTGACTAATACTAATTAATTAATGTGAGTATACCTAATTAATGTTTGCTCAATAATATACACATAACATAATTCTCATCCTGAAAACCAGAGAATACCCGGGGATGGAGCCACATGTAGTGCTTATAGGCCGACCGTTTAACTCGCGTATCGCCTGCGCGGTAAGAAGCAACCAATTTGCTATAAACATTAAAAGTCCTCGAAAAAAATATAAATTCGATGCACATTTTAATTCTTACAATGTAGTTCATGTGAGAAACATCGTTGTGAATCTCAACCCGGCCTTTGTGATGTACTAACATAAAGGCCTTGTGTTTTACGAGCTTATGAAGATGGTTCCAATGCGCGTTGGCCATTACGAGAAAAATGTCAGACAATTACTATCTCAACGTTAGCCAATGATAGGTTAAATCGTGTGTTAAATATCAGTGTGTGATGTCCGAATGATATTTCAGTTTGGTCAGACACCTCGTTATAGTATTTTGGTCCAATAATAACCATTATTTCTTAATGTACATTACCGATTTTAGCTCCATTACACATTGATTTTGCAAAACAAACAATGATGTATCTTGTAATGTATCCGTTGGTTTAACTGGTAATGACTCAATATTATTATTTCTATCGACATTGTTGGATGATTGAATCTTCATTTTGCTTTTTACTTTGTTCATTTATTGAAAGTTTTGCAACAAATTCTCTATGTCGAACCACATTAAGTGATTACATTAAGTAATGTAATCTATTTAAATAAAATTGAATCCCTAGTAATAAAAAAAGAATCTCAAAGACTTCTTATGTAATAAATGTTTATAATTTAAACGACTACCTAAAGGATACTTTGACATCCTAATTGAATTCTAATCTTTTAAACTTTGACATCTCACTCTTTGATACTTTGACATTATATAAAATAATACTTTGACATCTTATATAAAATGTCTGTTTTATCAAATCAAATCAAATCAAATCATTTATTTCAATCAGCAACTGGATCATAGCATTAGGTACATGTGCATTTAGCATTTGTTTATGTGTTTATGATATTATTTCTGTCTGACATCCCTCAAATTTTAATTTTAATGTGTAATTATACGTAATATAAAATAATATTATATTAACTCTCTAACAAAATTAGTACATAATAAGTTTTATTTACCTTATCGCTTAAATTAAGAAACGTTTTTGGTTTGGAGCCATTGAAATCGTCTTAAACGGGTTTTACTGAAATTTTTTTTTATTACAAAGTTGCCAAGGACAGACTTATTATTAAAGAAGTCCAGCTCATTCCGCCATCCGTCTGGGCCTGCCGCGATGTCGTTTTCCACTAAGCGGGGACCCACTGAATCGTAATACTTACCTACAAAATGTTATGCCTTGGGCAAAGTTAGTTTTTAGGGTTCCGTACCAAAATGGTAAAAAAGGAACCCTTATGGTGTGACTCAGTCTGTCTGTCTGTCTGTCTGTCTGTCACAGCTGGATATCTCAAGAACTACTAGTGCTATCAACTTGAAATTTGGAACAGGTCATGTGGGGTATTATATGAAAGAGCGCTATTTGCAAATTCTCAAACATATTTTTATTTTTTTTTAGGCCGCACAGTGTTCGACTTTTGATGAAAAATGTAAAAAAAAATACCGTTTCCCCCCCCCCCCCCCCCTTATCTCCGAAGTTTGCAAAGAGAAAAATCTGAAAATATTCTATGTGATAGAAGTTTATGTAAAGATTACAGGAAAAATAAAACGATGTCTCTAAATAGCACACTTTTTCAGAAATCGGAACGGAACCCTCGGTGCGCGAGTCCGACTCGCTCTTGCCCGGTTTTTTTTTTTGTAGTAGACAGAGAACTCTTTGTGAAGGAGCACGTTAGGGCAATTAAGTTCCTATTTACCAACATTCCTTTGTCTGCCTTCAAGCAACGTTGCTGTGCTCCGTTTTGATAAGGCAATTTAGCTTTGTTTCAAGTTGACAGGATTTTGGTATTGCAGATATTCATAGCATAGCATAGCATAATAAGTCTATAATTTTTCCCCTGACACAGGCCTCCTTTCTTCGAGAGGATGTGCGCTGTAATCTACCACGCGGGCCCAGTGCGGGTTGGTAGATGTCACATGTCTTTTTCACATGAATTTTTGGGTTCTCGATATATCGGTTCTCACGATATTTTTCTTTACCGTTTCGAGAGCAGTGGTGATGAAATTATTTTCAATACGTAAGTCGGGGCCATTATCACAGCTGCTCCCTGTTCATAATCAAGTACTAATTACCTCAGCCTATGGACCACCTTCAGATGGCCACTTAACTACGATGTGTTTAAATAATGCTGTACTTTTAAACTCACTTTGCACGCAAAGTAATCAATCAAGTGTAGCTACTGTGAACACGTTCGCTTCCGTTATCAGAGGAGCATCGATCACGCATCAGGATCTAAAACACCCTGACGTGATCGTGCGATGACGTGCTGAACCTGCGCAATACTATGTTTGTAAATAAATAAAATAAATAAATTCATTATTCTGACACCTGATACACCTAGTTCAGAAGTCAGAGACAACAAACACGAACAATTATGTCAAATGAATTATTCATAATAAAAAAAAATATATTTAGAAGCTTTTACTTACAGCTATAACACCATGCCTGTTAACCCCGAAGGGTTAGGCAGAGGTGTAGCTACCTATAGTAGGTACACCCAGATTGCGCCAGTTAGAGTAAGGAAAGGTATTTCGGTAAGTTGGTGACATCAACAAAAAGTTGCATTAGAACTTACTAGAGCTTTTGAATGAAACGAGTAACGTATGTTTCTCTTCCTCACACTAGCAATTATTCGCTTGCGGTGTGCAGTTGACGCTTGAGGGGTAAACGGGCACATATTCAGACTTTGGGCTGCTACTGAGAAATTCCTGTCGGAAAACCTAATAACATTTTGCCCGAACCCAGGACTTAGTATTTTTAGGGTTCCGTACCTCAAAAGGAAAAAACGGAACCCTTATAGGATCACTTCGTTGTCCGTCTGTCTGTCTGTCTGTCAAGACCTTTTTTCTCAGGAACGCGTGGAGGTATCCAGTTGAAATTAATGTCAAATACCCCTAATGTAATGTATGTGTAATGTCTATGGTCCCTTAGAGTTCTTAATAAATCAAGCTTCTAAGTCAACGCAATAAAGAAATACGGCCATTTATACCCCGTATTCTGATACTCGCAAGTAAATCAAAACCCATAGGGTACTTCCCGTTGTCCTAGAATCATGAAATTTGGCAAAAAGCAAGGTCTCACAGCACATGTAAAAGAATAAATCCAAAAATTGATAATTTGTAATTTTATCGCATAATAAAAAAAAATTGGGATTACAATGTTACGTTTGTTTTTGGTACGTATAAATTGTTTACAATAAGGAACCCTTCATCGGTCGGTCGGTTTTTTCTACCTAAGCTCTTGACATTTCACGCTTCTTCACGCGTAGTTATATGGAGTACAGGTTTATTATAATTACTGCCTAAGGCTTATAATGTTTTGTTTTTGCCACCACTTATATGAAGAAGCACGCAGATTACGCCTTATAATGAAATAATGTTAACAATTATTATTATTTTATAGAGTTTCATAAGATATACGAAATGTTATAATGATATAATGTAGTAATTATTGTCGTACGTGTACGTAGGTACTTAACATTCTTGTCGCAATATTATTGTTAAGCTTGTAATGACTATAATATGATAATGGTTATAATTATTTCTAAACTAATAAATAGTTAAGTTGCGCTTAGAGCTACTGGTCATAATAGAACCTAATGATTATAGTTGGGTACCGTTGTTTTGCCTTTTTAATGACGTTTATCTATCTATTATTTATTTATCTATATCTATAAAAGGAAAGCGTTACTGACTGACTGACTGACTGATCTATCAACACACAGCTGAAACTACTGAACAGATTGGGCTGAAATTTGGAACACAGGTAGCTATTATGACCTAGGCATCCGCTAAGAAAGGGTTTTTGGAAATTCGACCTTTAAGGGCGTAAAAAGGGGGGATATTGTTTGTATGAAAAATCTTATTCCTTGAGTTAATAAACTTGAAACTTGGCACGAATATTTATCTAAGTAAATTATGATTTTTGTGATTTTTTGTTTTTCTAAACTACCCCCTAAAGGGGAATTGGGGGGTCTCAAAGTTTGTATAGAAAAATTGTAACGCGCAATTAGATTAACTCAAAACTCAGTATTTATACTTAAAACCAAAAATAAAGAATAGTGTGCATCAGGGTTTTTCGAAAATCTACCTCTAACGGGTTGAAAAGGGGTAGTCAATTTCACAGGGGAGGATCTTACTGCGTGGTTTGATTAACTCGAAAATTGGTGTAAATAATCTTTGAGTCAAGCTATGGAAATATCTCAAACCATTTTTCTTAAATTCCACCCCTGTGGGGGTGAAAACAGGGAATACAATTTACATGAAAAATGTTATTCATTTGGTTTTAATTGACTTGAAACTTGGCACAAATATTTTAGTTTAGTTTGTCATTATTAGTTTTTTAAAACTACCCCGGAGGGAGGGTTAGAGGGGGAGGGGGAAGGGAAGGGGTGGTGAATAGGGTGAGGGGGAGGATGATGGACGCAGGGAGAAAGGGGTAGGACTTGGTGATGAGAGGAGGAAGACGTGGTGAAGGCTGAGGGGGAGGGGAGGGGTTGGTGAGCCGGAGGTGGAGAAAAGGGAGGGGACGGGGTGGTGAGAGAGAGAGAGGGAAGCGGAAGAAGTGAAGGGGGTGTGAGAGTGAGTGAGAGGGGGAGGGAGAGGTAGCGGAAGGGGATGTGGTGAAGGATCGAGCTAATCTCTGGAACTACCCTACCAGTCGGACTTTAAAAAATCTTTTTGCATTAATGAAAGCCCAAATCTTATAGAAGGCATATTTAACATCACTCTAGGACCCTTAGGTGCCGAGCAAAAAGAAAAAAATTCTGAAAGAACGCTAAGTGAAAACGAAGTAATAGCGCGGGTAGGCAATGCGATGCGATGGGTTGGGTCAAGCAAAAAATAAATTTCACGCGGACGAAGTCGCGGGCACAAGCTAGTTTAAGATATACGTATACAACTTATCAGATTTAAATTAATCTAAGGCGTTGTACAGCAATATTTAACAAAACATAAATAAAAAAAAACCGGCCATGTGCGTGTCGGACCACGCACAATGAAGGGTTCCGTAGATGAAAAGAATTTATCTCAAAAACAGACTTAACATTATAATCCCCAAAAAAAAATTTTTTACGTGATAAAATTATACATTAACAATTTTCGGACTTTTACCTTTAATTGTGCTATGAGACCTTGCTTTTTGCAAAATTTCATGTTTCTAGGTCAACGGGAAGTACCCCATAGGCAACGAATTAAGAATGATAACCCATAGGTTTAGATTTACTTGCGAGTATCAAAATGTCACATAAATAGCCGTAATTTTTTATTGCGTTGACTTAGAAGGTTGATTTTTTTAGGACTCCAAGGGACCATAGATATACGTATTTGATATTAATTTTAACTTGATACCTACACGCGTTCCTGAGAAAAAGGGTCTTGACCGACTGACAGACAGATAGAAGTGATCCTATAAGGGTTCCGTTTTTTCATTTTGTGGTACGGAACCCTAAAAAAGACAAATTATGACACAATTTAGAGATAAAAATGCAAGCAACAGAAAAGAAACAAAAAAATTACTACTTTTTACTTATTTAACTTTCATTCATCATCATCTATCTGCCGGCAAATAAGTCACACTGCGGTGTTGATGTCAAAAGAGCATTAAGCATCGTAAGTGCCCGAACGTTGTAATTGTAAGCATAATTATATATTTAATCAATTAAAAACCCAATCATAAGGTAATTTAACTAGATATCTTGTGCAATAAGTCAAACACTTCTAATCTAAATAAACATAACTTTATTTATTTATTTATTGAAATGCCTTAAAACTACCCTTACAGGACTTATCCTAATGCGATAGCTAAGTCACACGCCTAAAATTAAAATTAAAGTACCTACAAAATATATCTAAAAATCATTGTTTAAATAATATATAATAATATAATATATAATACTTATTATTCTTTCAACTTTGTTAGCAAACGGGTTTGAAATTTCTCGTTCTAAATAATTATAAATTTATAAAAACAGAGTTTATTATCCATCCCGTCTATCCGAGAATGTAGCAGCTATTAGACGAAAAAAAATAATGTGGTTTCTAAGTGAGAGAGTTACAGTCAAGCAACTTGTCACCATCAGTATCTATTACATATTGTATCTAGTTATGTAAAAGAAGTTCTGTGCAGATGGCGAAATATTAAGATAGATAGCTTTATTATACAGTCACATCGAAAATATGTGTGTCACCTTAAGGGCTATTTTTGCACAATAGAATCTCCTTTAACGACTCAGTATTATACAATGTGTTACTGAATTAATGCACAGTATGAAATTAGTTTTTTCAGAATCGTTTACTAAATCGATTTCTGTCATCTATCTATATAAATAAAAACGAATGGCTAAATATTTTGCTAAGCGCAAAACTTGAGAACGGCTGGACCAATTCGACTATTTTTTTTTATCAAATATTCTTTGAAATCCGAGGAAGGTTTACAGAGAAATATTGGAAAAGTTGCCGGGAAAATTTAAAAATTCGGGAAAACTGAAAGTGCATTCATTCTCTATGGGAACTTTGTATGAATTTGGACAGGAAAACGTCTGTCGGGTCAGCTAGTTTTTAATATAGGTACATTTTTATCTCAAAAACTATTGAAACTACGAAAATTACAGTCATAATATTCTTCTGTAGGTACAGTGAAAACAAACCAAAATGGACGAAGTATCTACTACGCTAGACCCTTATACGTGTGCGACTGTGTGCGTGCGTATATTTGTAATGTGACCACAATTTTCTGCCACAATCAGTAGCTAATTTAATAAATACATAATAAATATATAATTTTTTTTTTTTATAAATAATAGTACAAATTCAGTATAATGTATTATGATCTTAACATAATATTCTAATTGGAGTGTTTGGTGGTACGCGTTAATTCCGGAACATGTTGTATTTTGCGTTTTAATGTCTTTATTAATACCGCATTCCCTCATTTTCTTTATTATTCTATTACATTACATTTTATACCGAATAAAAAATGTGTCACTGATAGACACTGAATTATTTTTTTAAAAATTATTTTTGTATTTCATAAAATGAGGAAAAGGTTTTCGATTTTTGCTATCTAGTTATATAGGATAGTTTTCTATGCAAAAGCTTCAAAAGGTATGATTGTGTCCTGACGTAATGCAGGAAAGAATTAGAAAACTGACGAAGAAAAGACTTGAGTGTACCTACACCAAAATTTTAATTATATTGTTATTATATTATTACAGTTTTTATATTTCTCGCATCATGGGTGGCCGAGTTGCGAAACATCGGGTCTTCTTCACGATCCGACATAGTTTAGGCAGGTGTGGGCACTGTAGTGGATACTCCAACGAACAGATAATTTGAATTTAAAATTACTTTAATAAACTAACGAACGAAACAAACACGTGCGTTGGTTCTGAGCATTTGCCAAGACTGTCCGAGTTCGAGAGTACTGCAGACTGTCTCAACACTCGCCCCTCCGCTAGTCCTCGCTACATCCCCTCTAACGACGATCGTGTCCAAGTAGGCTCGCTTGCGTTTCCGATCACCTGACTATTTGTTTATGAATCAAAGAACATGTCTGAAAATTGTTTTTTATTATTCAATAATTCTAACATGGATAAGTTAAATATATTTGGATAGACATATCATACATTTTTAAAGGTCTCCAATTTTGATAAAAATCGTTTATATTTTAGAGTGAATTTACTCCTAAAATAAAATGAACAAATCTTTGTAATTATCTAGGATAATAAAGTGAACACACCGAAAAAAAAAATAGTAAACTTGTCAAAATTGACACAAGGTAGGTACTGTCATTACTGTCAGTCAATATTTTATTTATGATGATGATAGCATGAGCCCTCATCTGTCGGCTGTCAGTCAACACTTCTATATAAATAAAAAGAGAAGTCCTGACTGACTGATTGGCTGATTGACTGACTCATCAACGCCCAACCCAAACCCTTGGACCTAGAACGCTGAAATTTTGCACAGAGGTTCCCTTTATAATGCACACAACGAATAAGGAAGGAATTCCCGGTAGTACGTTCCCGTGGGATATTTCCCGACATCCACGCGGGCGAAGCCGCGCGTGAAGTGCTAGTTATGTCATAAGACTGTAGCCGATCTTTTTAATTTATGTATAAGATCTTATACCTGTACCTACGTTCATAGCAAATAAAGTTCTCATTCATTCATTCATTCTCATATTTGACAGATGAATAGAATCAATCATCTGTCAATTATGACATTGTCAGTGTGTGGGAGGTTTTGTTTGGGTGCATCAATAAATAAAATATTTAAATAGTTTATTATTTCAGTCGTTCTAAGTTTCATATTTCTATCGTTTTTATTTAGGTGTAGTTTGATGCTTGTTAGATTTTTCTCGGAATAAAAAACCAACGTCCATACAAAGAGCAGACGTCTCATTTGTTAGATGGCGCTGTCCGCTGTACTGTGGCGCCATCCATGCATAACATATTAATAATGGAAAAGAAGTTGAGATGAGAACATAATGGGCTCATTTAATTATATATACAGGATGTATCTTGAACTTTTGGAAAAATCAAGGAGACGATCGAGCGAGAATTACTGATGAAACGATAATATTAAAATTAATTACATACCTACTTACTCAAACATCATAAAATTAACGACATCGGAAAAAAAACCAAAGGTGATGGGTTACGCATACAAAGTACCAAAGACACTATCTTTAAAGCAAATAAGAACTATATTTTTTTAAATTTCTATTTATGCAGTCTACTACGATGTATAGCATAGAAAACTAGATAGCTAGATAGAAAACCATAGATAATTATTTCAAGAGCTTTAGAAATATTTATATAACGTGCGTTTGACGTAATATTTCTTACGAACATTCAAAGACAAATATTCAGTGTCAGCTCCTACCTACCTACTGTATCAAAATCAAACATTGTCACCTCTTAGGTACATAGTTGCAGTTATGTACACCTAGCTCTGTTTATAAAGACAAATGTTTTTTAGCTTTCAAAACTCAGAGCAGCTGGACTATATCTAAATAGTCTTCTTTAGGCTTTAACTCAACCAATAGTCAATATTGGTTGAATTTTGATTAAAAGCCATGAATTAGTTAATATGAATGTATGCATGTTGAGTCATTCATATTAAAAAATAGTAACTACTGGCATTTTGGGAAACATATTTAGCTAAAATTCAACCATTAGTTATGTTTAACCATTGGTTGAGTTAACTACGGATCAAGAAACCGGCCCATAATTAACCGAACTGACAGCTAGGCTGCTGGGAAGTTTAAGTAGGTATGAAGTGGTGAAGTGCGGGCTTTCGGGGGACTTTATGTAATTTTAACGTTCAAAAAGTGCTAATTCTCAAGAAAGTTTGGATAAATGACTTATAATTTTGATTGGTCTACGTTTAAAAATCAAAACTAGAGGCCTGTTTATGAACTATTTTTAAAGTATATCAGGCGATATAGTTTAAAAATAGTTCGACTCAGTTCATACATATGTTAACCATAGGGACTGTTGGTCCATCGTGCCGAGAGCGGGACGACAATTATAAAAAATGATACTATATAAATTATATTATATAATAAAGAGGTAGATATGGCACTAGCGCGCGCAGATTGTTGCAGCCAAACGGCGACAATTGTAGTCATTTCATTCAGTCGGCTAATAGCAGCGAGCAAAACAAAGCGTGTCCGTGGCGTGACAGTATATCTAAAATGCCAGCTATCTCTTTCTGTATCATACGTTCCGTAGTATCTATCGCAGTCGTAGTTGAAAACTAATATAGGTACACCTTTAATATGTAAGTACATTTGCAACGCAACAATATCCGAACGCCTCTCAGTATGAACGTAGCATATAGTCTATATCTATAAAAGGAAAGCGTTACTGACTGACTGACTGACTGATCTATCAACACACAGCTGAAACCACTGAACGGATTGGGCTGAAATTTGGAACACAGGTAGCTATTATGACCTAGGCATCCGCTAAGAAAGGGTTTTTGGAAATTCGACCTTTAAGGGGGTAAAAAGGGGGGATATTGTTTGTATGAAAAATCTTATTCCTTGAGTTAATAAACTTGAAACTTGGCACGAATATTTATCTAAGTAAATTATGATTTTTGTGATTTTTTGTTTTTCTAAACTACCCCCTAAAGGGGAATTGGGGGTCTCAAAGTTTGTATGGAAAAATTTTAACGCGCAATCCGATTAACTCAAAACTCAGTATTTATACTAAAAACCAAAAATAAACAATAATGTGTATCAGGGTTTTTCGAAAATCTACCTCTAACGGGGTGAAAAGGGGTAGTCAATTTCACAGGGGAGGATTTTACTGCGTGGCTTGATTATATTCAAAAATTGGTGTAAATAATCTTTCAGTCAAGTTGTGGAAATATCTCAAACCATTTTTTTTAATTCCACCTCTGTGGGGGTGAAAACAGGGATACAATTTACATGAAAAATGTTATTCATTTGGTTTTAATTGACTTGAAACTTGGCACAAATATTTGCCTAAGTTTGTCATTATTAGTTTTTTAAAACTACCCCGGCGGGAGGGTTAGAGGGGGAGAGGGAAGGGGAAGAGGGGGAGAGGGAAGGTTGAGGGGGTGGGTAGGGGTTGGTGAGCCGGAGGTGGAGGATAGGGGGAGAGGGAGGGGATGGCGTGGTGAGGGAGAGAGAGGGCAGGGGAAGTGGTGAAGGGGGTGTGAGAGTGAGTGAGAGGGGGATATGGTGAAGGAACGACCTAATCTTTGGAACTACCCTACCAGTCGGACTTTAAAAAATCTTTTTGCATTAATGATAGCCCAAATCTTATAGAAGGCATATTTAACATACCCCCTAGGACCCTTAGGACCCTTAGGTGCCGAGCAAAAAGAAAAAAAGTCTGAAAGAACGCTAAGTGAAAACGAAGTAATAGCGCGGGTAGGCAATGCGATGCGACGGGGTGGGTCGAGCAAAAAAGAAATTTCACGCGGACGAAGTCGCGGGCAGAAGCTAGTCCTATATAATATCATTGATTATAAACAAGATTATTCAATCATAGTAAACTGATCATAGTGTACTGTTGCCACTTCTTCGGCGTCGTTATCTGTTTTTCGTTGACGTCCCGATTGATACAAATGATTCGATACATTGCTGCCCAGCATTTCACTAATAGCTGAAGAAAGTTTAGATTTTATAAGAATAATTTGCTCAAAAATTAAAGAGGATTAAAAAAAGTAAAGTACCTGCATACATACCTATAGGTAGTACATACCTGTATACATTTCACTGACCTGTAAATATTACACAGGTAACATTATGAAGTCATTCATTCACAGTTCAAAAAGCATGAGCTTTCGACAGTAAAATCAGATGAAACAATAAAATTACAGTGAAGTGAGATAAAGTGGGTGATCCAACAATTGGGCAACATTACCGACACTCGATAACATCTGTAGAAGTCAATGCGTTTTCAATTATCGCCTTCCCGCTAATATGAATGATTTCTAAACAATATAGTGAATGTACTTGACGCTTTCGACATTACATACTCTATCTGTGGCAAAAAATTACTTATTTACATTGAAAATTACGTGCCAATTTGGCTTTTAGCAACGTATTTTTACGCTGCCAAATATTTTGGCTTAAAAATGTGTTAATAATTAATATAAAAATGTGCTGATTATTTGGTTTTACACTTGAGTAGCAGTCAAGTGTAAAAAATTGTTTTGTATCTAAAATCAAAACAGTCATTTGATAAAAAAATCCAGTGTTTGTATATTTTATACAAATTAGTTTTTTGATTAAATAAGTTTAACTCTTTTTGGCCAATACCTACTTAACAAAAAACAAATTAACCTTTCATAACATTAAGCATAAATTAAGCAAATCTTCCAGTTTTTTTTTTTCACATTTTGTGTACCTACTTATTTGACATTCATTTGAATCGTCTATGCAAAAAGGGTATGACGGTCACGCTCCGATTCATTTTGAAACCGGTACGACTTAGAAAAATGGGATTCCTACTGTCGATACAATCTAATTATGCTTTTGTGAGCAAAACAAAGGTGGATTCCACCACATTCAATGTAGACTGTATGCGGTCCGTTCTAAAAGTGACTGAAGAAAATGTAAACAAACCATGTTCAGGTTAAATTCTAACGCAATCACTCACTGAAGGGAATTAGTAACACATTCATTTGTAAGGATTCAACTTTACAAAACTGAAAAATCATCGAAGTTTGAGGTTATAAAATAAACCTCAATAAGTTGTCAAATGAAAAACATTTTTTGGTGATTTAAAAGTAGCGTTTCGTGATTAAATCAAATCACTCAATTTGGTAGTGGCACTATAAATTAGCATTCACAGAGGTACATTTTCTGATTCATTTGTTTACATTTTCATCTGATACGTTTGGAACAGACTAGTACATATACACTACACGGTATACATACGAAATCTAATATGGACCTCACGTTTTATAACCGCTGATTTAATTTTCATCAAAATAAATATCAAAAATACCAGTTTGTCATCCGTTTGGTGAATTAATTTTATAGTCTAGATTATTTTAATTTTTATTTAGCGATAGATTGTTTAGTTTAGCTCAAGCATAATGTATGATGTTTGTTTGCTTAAAATTTAAATGTTTTAATTTAGACAAAACTAAAACATTGTAATGTTTTTTTGTTCTTATTGTGAAACAAGTTGTGTATAGTGCTAATTATAGTTTCACATACATACAATCCTTACAACTAGTATTATTAACAACGACTGTTATATACTAATATGTTAGTAAACTTTTACAGACTAATTTAACAACAACTATTAATAACGTGGCCCAACACATATTCGCATGTTCCGCATCCAGTATCTAATAAAAGGGATGTCCACTTTGTCAAATAATGTTTTTAGGATGCTGTTGGAGCTTCCGCGCAACCTACTCAAGTACCGAGTGTACAAGGCGTGCCACGAAAGATGAAACTTGACGAGTGCAATACCGCGCCTCCCGCGCTCTTTCCGCCGCCCCGATAACGCCCGGTCCCTTCCCATCTCAGACGTAATACCGCTAAAGTTTTCTACAAATCAGAATAATCAGAATCAGAGAATTATAATCTACTGCACAAAAGTCAATCTACGTGGTGTATCACGTCTCATCTTTCGTGGCACGCATTTTAAACGCTGTTCTCTTCTTCATAACGGTATGAAAATTGTCAACGTAGGCTTTCGTGAACATCTGCGAAGTACTGCAGATATAGAGTACCTAAGTTTTATCATATTATATAAATAATTAATTTAATGCATCGTAACAGAAAATAGTCAAGTCGTGAAACAAAGCATCAAACAACCTAATAATATTATTATAAAGTTCAATGATTTAAAACATCCTTGACCTTAATTACGAGTTCCGAAAAAAGTACCTTCCTAGCTCAGTTAATTAACAGATTATGATATACCTAGCTGTAAAAAATGCTTTTGTAAGTGATGACCTAAGTAGATTTTATTAATAAAAAACTAAAAAACTAAAAAACGTACAGATGCAGCAGTAACATCGCGTAGAAAAGTGTTATTCAATATTGATTGTTTTAATATTGTTTGTTGATTTGACCTGCCAGACGGTCTACCTATTCTGTACAAAACTTTCCCCGTGAAAACTTAGCAAAAGTGAGCTTGAAGTGAGCTGTAATTCCACCTGATGCTAGGGGTTGACACTATCGACAGCTCACTTCACCGTTACTTCAAGTTTTTACTGCGAGACTTTTACGGAATAGATCGACACGACTTTCCTACCAATCACTAAAGAGATTGAAGACAGTTTTAATACATTAACCAGCGACCGGCCCAGCCATGTTTCGCACAGTTTTTACGACTTCATTAAACATGAAGGTTTCTATAATATATATAAAATAAACATTAATGTTCTATACATATAAACCTTTCGAAATATATTCTCTAAATGATAGTGAAAACCGCATCAAAATCCATTGCGTACTTTAGAAGAACAACGCGGCCACCCAGACAGAAAGTCTGTCTGGGTGGCCGCGTTGTTCTTCTAATTTTATAATAAGTGTAGATAGATAGATAAGACAAAAACAAAAAAGATAATGAATTAAAATAAATTCGGCATAGATAATCTTGCAATTTCAGAAACATTTAGATTGGAGCATAGTCCCTAACATATATGTAAATATTTTAGTAGTCAGTTATTATTGTTTAATTGTATTCCTTTGTAATAGGTGTTTTATTACAATTCGACTAGCTGAGTTATCAATGCACAAACTATCTACCCATATCATTCAAAATATTGCCACTGGAACGTTTATTTAATTCAGAATGTAGATAAATAAAATTAAAGCTATAACTTTGAAGGGTTTTACTACACATTTCAAAATCGGCTAATTTAGGTTCTTCTAAATGTTGGCAGTATCCGCATTTAAATATGACACATGCTCATGGCACACAACACTACTTACTCACAAATTAATTGGAAACGTAATCCACTCTTGTTTGTGTCTGTACACATCAATTGTGATTGATACTATACATTTTATAATCGTGATTGTTTGTTTTTCATTTAATAATTTTGACTAAATACAATTTAGCTATTTAGTTAACAGAAACGATTGGCGACTCATCGTTTGTGCAGAATTGCATATTGTGATAACAGGAAACATTTAAAGCATGGCTAAAGATTTTTAATTAAAGTTGGGATCTAGATAATTGGACCAGACAATTTAGTAATCAACAATCTGCCAAAATCCTCCTTGGTGACCTAAATATGTTATTATCTAGACTTCCTGATACATAAATTACTTTTATGAATAGTTTTGGCACACCTATTTATTACTATACTATTTTAAGAACCTGCTAGGTAACCACACCTTCATTCTGAATCATCTAGTATAGCACCATTTTCCCACTATTAGGCAATCAGCCTTGTCAGTATTACCACAGTGACTGGCTTTATATGAGCTCTATAAAAAAGCGGTCCGGGCGTTTGGACTTAATGTCAAATTTCCATCTTTTCATATCATCTGAAACTCAAAATGTCATATGCCCCAAAATGCCTGAAATTCATATCGGCTCTTTTTATTAATGACTGAATCACTGAATACCTTTGGTGTTTCATACATTCGATGACAATTAAAAAAAAACCGGGCAAGAGCGAGTCGGACTCGCGCACCGAGGGTTCCGTTCCGATTTCTGAAAAAGTGTGCTATTTAGAGACATCGTTTTATTTTTCCTGTAATCTTTACATAAACTTCTATCACATAGAATAATTTCAGATTTTTTGCTTTGCAAACTTCGGAGATAACGGTATTTTTTTTTACATTTTTCATCAAAAGTCGAAAACTATGCAGGCTAAAAAAAAGAAAACAAATGTTTGAGAATGTGCAAACAGCGTTCTTTTATATGATACCCCACATGCCCTAGTAGCCCCACTTTGAATTTTTAAGACCCCTTTTCAGTCCCTGTTGCAAAATAAATGTAAATATTTTAATTTCTTTCTTATTTGCAAAATAGTTGGGTCAACGTCATCTAAAACTATTCTAAATTTCAAGTTGATAGCATTAGTAGTTCTTGAGATATCCAGCTGTGACAGACAGACAGACAGACTGAGTCACACCATAAGGGTTCCTTTTTTACCATTTTGGTACGGATCCCTAACAAAACAATTTAGTTTACTGACAATTATTGAAGATAAGTTAAAGCATGGCCCAAAAAAAATCAAATAAAAAAATAAAATAAAATCGCATCATAAGTAACTAGAACCCGTGCCAGTAGCAACAGCATTCTGAAAACAGTGACAGAGAGTTTCTATTCTCCCATTTTGAGGCATCTTGTGGAGAGGATGGTCAAGTGAGAAACTAGTACCTTACTGGGTCATCTTCTGTGCAAAATGCTTCTAACTCTAAAAATTACCTCCTACTCTAATAATAATATTACTTACTAACACTAGCTTTAAGGTATTACTAACATTATGGATCTTTGTTGTCCGAATAAAGAAATTTTGATTTTGATTTCATTTAAAAACAGGAATAAGCTGGTTTTAACTAACGAGACTGCACTTTCGCGTTTCTTGCGGACGAAATTTTTTATGCCTATTCCTGCCCGTTTTTAGGGTTCCGTACCAAAATGGTAAAAAAGGAACCCTTATGGTGTGACTTAGTCTGTCTGTCTATCTGTCTGTCTCCCACAGCTGGATATCTCTACAAATGCTATCAACTTGAAATTTGGAACGGTTTTGCATTTACCCAACGATTTTGCAAATAACAAATAACAGGGACTGAAAGGCGGTCTTAAAAATTCAAAGTGGGGCTACTAGGGCATGTGGGGTATCATATGAAAGAGCGCTGTTTGCAAATATTTAAACATTTTTTTAGTTTTTTTTAGGTCGCATAGTTTTCGACTTTTGATGAAAAATGTAAAAGAAAATACCGCAAACTTCTGAGATCCTTATGAGGGCCTTATCTCAGAAGTTTGCAAAGATAAAAATGTGAAATTATTCTATGTGATGTGATAGAAGTTTATGTAAAGATTACAGGAAAAATGAAACGATGTCTCTAAATAGCACACTTTTTCAGGAATCGGAATGAACTCTCGGTGCGCGAGTCTGACGAGCTCTTGAACGGTTTTTTTATTATTGTACAGACCTACGTTACGTGAGAGCAGTAGTGGCCCAGTAGTACCGGCCCCGACTAACGAGTTGTAGGTCGTAGGTTCGAACCCAGGCAGGCGCTTTACTTTGTTTCATTTATTTCATCACCACTGCTCCCAAAAACGGTGAAGGAAAACTCACTCCCACTCACAGAAAGGAGGCATATGTCCCAGCAGTGGGAACATGATAAGCTGATTATCCTATGCTACGTTAAGCCTACATAATATTATTATAAGACTGTCAGCTTTTAAATTAACCCCTCAAGTGTCGAATGCACCCCATGTGTGCATAAGGAAAAACCTTCAAATAGTGGTTTATTAGCTTATATCGCATATATATATAAACGTAAAAAACATCATCCGATGGAAAACCAATCATCATCAGTAGTTGTTTGTGCCTTGTGCACCTATGGAGTTCGCAAATAACCCCCCTCGCCCCCCCCCCTGCCGCGTGTCAAATGCACCCCATGTGTGCATATCGCATTTTTTAATATTTTAATTTATATTTTGTTTGAAAATACTTCAAAAATTCAAGAGACTGCAGCTATCTTCTCAACACCGTAGTTTTTCAATATCTACTGTTTAAATCCGTGTTTCGGTCTATACAGGGTTATTTTTAAAACACCAGTAACCTCTTAAGGGGTCATTGTACTCATCGTTATGAACAACTTTTACTATGGGACCAAACCTGAAATCGCGAAAAAAAAAACAGCTGTTCAGTACATTTCGACGAGTTTGATGTAGATAAATAAATAAATAAATAAATATCCTTGGACATTTCACACAACGCCATCTAGTCCCAAGCTAAGCAACCTAATGCTTGTGTTATGGTAACGAGATGGCTGATAAACTACTTATATACATTTTTTTTTTGTAAATACATACATATTATAGATAGAAAAACACCCAGACTCGGAACAAATACTTGTAGGTCGTACAAATATTTGTTCCGTGCGGGAATCGAACCCGCGACATGCTGCGCAGCAGTCAATCGCTCAACCACTGCGCCTACCGTGTCGTCAAATGTACTGAACAGCTGATTTTTTTTTCGCGATTTCAGGTTTGGTCCCATAGTAAAAGTTGTTCATAATGATGAGTACAATGACCCCTTTAAGAGGTTGCTGGTGTTTTACCAATAACCCGTATATGACTGTGGAATAACCAATGCCATTTCCATGTCCTATCGTATTTTTTAATCTATTATGAGATCAACAGCTTCCAAATAATAATAGTACGTTGAATAGTATTCGTTAATTTATGTATCAATCAAGTCCCATCTTGTTTTAATAATTCGATAAACTTTAATTAAACCGTATCGCAGGTTTATTAATACTTAGAATATTAAAAATGCATATAAATAACTCATCAGTGATGAATGTCCGTGATTTTGTCATTTCGAATGGATATAAGGCAATGCCAACTAGTCTATTTATGGTTAAATAGTCCATAGATCACAGAGTAATAAAATTGCCCATTTTAAAAACAACTGAATTAATAAATTTTTGCATTGGCTACTTAGTAACTGATATCGTTACAAGGCTGAAATGAGTTATAATAAGAACTGAGCTGGTTTTTGTCGTAATTCAGCTTATACATTCAACATTGGTTAAGGTGGTATGTAAAAAGTGAAGTGGGCGGGAATAAGAAAGTGACAAAAAAGAAAAAGAGAAAAACGCCAAACCAAATAAAAATTGTTTAACAATAAATTAAGCTATCTATCAAAAATATTTTCAGCCAGAGTTTTCAATTACCTAATACTCACATTTTGAATGCAATTTTGCAATGAAATTACTTAGAATTACAGAAAAAGATATAAAAAGTAGAGCTCTTCTTGGAATTAAATTATATCGAGGAAACCCAATTCCGTTTCCCTTCAGTCAGAGAGTACTTACTAATAAAATAGTCAATAAACATATAATAATGTCCTATTTCATCCATACACACTATAGTATGGAAATACATAAATCAAGGTTATACTACTTATGTATACTCAAACTATGGATGTACTAATTATTGTAGATCATATAAGGCTTAAATAATCTACAATAATTAGTACATCCATGTCGGACTGCATAGAAAAGAAAGAGAAGCGCGATAACACAACGCTTGCAAAATATGAAGTAACTATCGATTTACAAAAAATCTGTTGATTAAACCTGTGGATTAAACTAAAAAAGTAATGACAAGAAATCATTCCTTATTAGTTTGTGAAGAACTGTATAAATTTATGAACACTTCTAATGAAAACTGTAGGAGTAATATGTTAACAACTTGAAAAAATAGACCGAAATAGAACTGGATTTAAGATTTTTTTTCCTTAGTTCTACAAACTAAAATAGATTTCAGGACACATGAAATCACTTCTTATGTATTGTAGATTACTGTGCATTTTTTCCTATCAGAAAGATGCTATAGTTACTATAAAAGATGGTTACAAAGTTACTTAGTCTCGCCGTATTTTAGGAAGGAGCATCCTTAAGGATTTGTTTCATAAGATATTAAAATTCTCGGATTTTTGTCATCGACACTTATTATTTGACCGCGAGTGTAGTACTCGTAGGAAGGTGATTTTCTTTTCATGCACGTATACCTAAAGGTCCATTTACACTGTGAAAGTGTAATGCCCGTGGCATACCATAAAATTTAAGGGCAATTAACTGGAATCGTCTAAACAACACGTTCAATATTGTTGCACGATAAGGGCAAGTTAGTTGCCGTTCAAAATTGGTAGGTATAGTGTAAACAGCACGTACAGTACAGTAAAATCGCATTCAATTCTGGCATGAAAATTTTCTATCACTCAAACATGAGCGAACGAAACAAACGTTCACTAAAACTTAATGAAATATTTGGCAACGCAAATACGGGTACTACTTGAATCAATTGTACAAGGACATGCAACTCTGTGTTTAGACTATGCAAAACTTGCATGCATTGCAATTTCAATGCCTTGGTGTATGTCGCATGCAATTTTATTGAATGGAAAAACTTGCATTAAATCATTGTATGCCATTTTGTAGAAATCCAACCCGTGTAAACACTTGCATGCAATTCTAGAATGGCAATAAAATTGAACGTGTCATGCGATTATGGCTCTTAAAAGTTTCAGAAACTTGCACCGTGTAAATGGAGCTTGTAATTAATCTCAATACGTTTATATACAGGGTGTAAACATTGGCAATATTTTAAGGGGTCATTGTACTAATCATTATGAACAACTTTTACTATGGGACCAAACCTGAAATCGCGAAAAAAAACCAGCTGTTCCCTACATTTTGAAGAATTATCCGAACATAAATGTACTGAATAGCTGATTTTTTTTCGCGATTTCAGGTTTGGTTCCACAGTAAAAGTTTTTCATATTGATGAGTACAATGACCCATTCAAAGATTGCCACTGTTTACACTTAGGTACATCCTGTAAGTATACCTGTTTGCTGCAGCGCAGTTCGATGGAAATTATTTTCCACCGGTCTGCGCTACAGCAAAGTAAGACATTCCGTCTATGTGGTAGCGCCTCGAATGATCGTGTTGCTCCGGCAATCGCGCTAAGCCTTTGACACATCTGCCCGCTCGGTTGAAAGGGCAGGCCTGGTGAAGGTCGCGCTCTGACCGCATCCGCTTCAAGCCTAGAGCATGCGCTAATGTTTTAAGTACTTAATTGATTTAAAAAAACCGGTCAAGAGCGAGTCGGACTCGCGCACCGAGGGTTCCGTTCCGATTTCTGAAAAAGTGTGCTATTTAGAGACATCGTTTTATTTTTCCTGTAATCTTTACATAAACTTCTATCACATAGAATAATTTCAGATGTTTATCATTGCAAACTTCGGAGATAAGGGGGGGGGGGAACGGTATTTTTTTTACATTTTTCATCAAAAAAAAATAAAAAAATGTTTGAGAATGTGCAAGCAGCGTTCTTTCATATGATACCCCACATACCCTAGTAGCCCCACTTTGAATTTTTAAGACCCCCTTTCAGTCCCTGTTTCAAAAAAAATATAAATATTTTTACTTCTTTCTTATTTGCAAAATAGTTGGGTAAACGCCACCTAAAATTATTCCAAATTTCAAGTTGATAGCATTAGTAGTTCTTGAGATATCCAGGTGTGATAGACAGACAGACAGACTGAGTCACACCATAAGGGTTCCTTTTTTACCATTTGGGTACGGAACCCTAAAAACTACTTATAGCTCGTAGCACAGAATAAATAATAGTACTAACGTCTCGTAGTTTACCTACTTATTATGCAGTGATTGGAATGTTTTTTTTATATTGTTACTTTGTTACCTTATTCATCTTAATGATTGTTCACTGCTGGCTGTACCTACAGCACCTGTGCCTCTACTTCAGAGAAAGAACTTCGTTCGAGCCATGTTCAAGCCCGTAACTAGGTATATAGTTTCCCATACACTGAAAAAAAACGCGTGACTAAACATGTAAGTAGATAGTGTAGCGAAATAAAACATAGAACTTCACCACTACAGGTAGAATTTATTAAATTACGAAAACACACCGAAAATATAAAACGTAAAAAAAAGGAAAACAATCAAAATCTAAAATCACTTAAATACGCATCTGATGGTAAATTACTTTTTGCCACAGATTCGGTTTACAGAAAACGATTGCAAATGCAAATTCAAACACTAACGAAAATAATACTTTAAAGATGACGCTAAGTAGACGCAAAATACGCGCATTGACGCAATACGCAAAATACGCGCATTGACGCAATACGCAAAATACGCGCATTGACGTGGAGTTGCGGATACCAGCCCGTATTACCTAGTATAAGTAGACCCACGGCTGAACACAGTCCTAATTTAAGAAAATCGACTATCATTATTATTTCAAGGCAAACTTATAATAATTAAGTTATTCGGTTATGACGAAATTAAATTATTTAGAAATTAGGTAGGTTAAAGAAATGATACGTAGATCCTGAGTAGACTCCAAGCGCTGCATCAGCATCAGTAGGATATTATTGGGCACGCTACTCCACATTCGCTTCGCTCGTGGAGTTGCGTGCTCGAATAATATAAATGAAAGGACTGAGCATGAAATCCTACATAATGCAGTAAAATACTGGTTCGGCGCGTATTCCACACGATGAAACAGAAATATTTTTCAGTGTGGTTTGGGCGCTACTCCGCATTTTGAATCTTGTATAAATGAAATCTTACATAGTACAGTAAAATACTGGTTTAGCGCCTATTCCACCGATCGGAAGGTGAAATATGAATTCCTACATCGTAAGGAAGTATAATACTGGAACGGCGCCTACTCCATTTCGGCGCCTATTCCTCGCGATGATACAGAAATATTTTTCAGTGTGGTTTGCATGTAACACATTAATTGACTCATTATTATTAGCAGGGAAGGTGTTATAAATAATTGATCGCAGTAATTTAACGCTACATTCGATCTTTACTACTGTAGTGAGAAGGTTGAATTATCACGAAACTAAATACACCTGTCATAACTAAGTTAACTACAATGCATGACTCAGTGAAATCTGATTTAGAAGATGTTTGTAATAAACTTATTATCAAGAATTCTAGTGGCGAGGTTATATTTATTCAAGATTTGCAAATTGGTCAGAAAAATACAGATAACGGTTCTTCAAAACACCAGAACAGCTATACAGCCCAAACAGAAGATTTGTTCCACCGACAGATACAAGATTCAGTTAAATCTAATTTAGAAAACACTCACTATCTTATATTGAAGGACAACCATGGTAAGGTTGTTCATACATTTGCTCGAGTTAGCGACAATGAGTTATAAATGTCAACGTAATACAATAATTAACTCATTATTAATATAACCGTTCAAGCAGTCGTCATGAAATTTGTAAAACAACCACAATCGTTACACGTAAATAAGCTTTGTGTTCATTCTCAGGAGACTGGTTTACGTCATGGAGAATTATTACCTAAATCGGTACGATGCATCATTTGTGGACCGTCAAATTGTGGAAAAACTAATTTATTAATTGGTCTTCTTATACACGAGAATGGCTTAAGATTTCAAAATGTTTATGTTTATTCGAAAACCTTGCAACAACCCAAGTACGTTTTTTTAGAAAAAGTCTTGCAACGAGTACCAGGCATTTCATTTCAGAAATATCATGAAAATGAGCAAGTACTGAGTGTTCAGACCGCAAAACCGAATTCAGTAATTGTATTTGATGATGTTGCTTGTGAAAATCAAAGTAGTATGCGTGATTATTTTGCTATGGGGAGACACAAGTTCATCGATTGTTTTTATCTAAATCAGACGTATAGTAAAATCCCTAAGCAGTTAATAAGAGACAACGCAAATCTAATCGTACTGTTTAAGCAAGATGAAAGAAATATGAGACATGTTTATGAAGAACACGTCAACACTGACATGACATGGATTGAATTTCGTGAAATGTGTTCTAAAATATGGAGTATACCTTTCAATTATGTTGTAATTAATAAAGATTGTTCCAAAAACAAAGGATGTTACAGAAGTAAATTTGACACGTTTGTAGTCTTTGACTAAGAACACGAATACATATAAAAGGCTGTTACCTGCTTGACATTATTATTCAACTTACGACACTACATCAATAACACACAACCACAATCATTACAACCTATTTTACCAATATGGAAAAATCCTTGAAACGACAAATTGTTGATGCGGCAAAAGCTGTAAAGATAAAAGTACGAAAAATGAGAGATGCTGAGATTAACAATAAACAAGCACTGGAGTCTGTTTTCAAACCTGTAACAGAACCTCTAAATCTAATTGCTAATGCTAGTAAGCAAACTCCTCTACTGCGTGCTAGTGATGATTTTGCTGATGTTCCGTTTATTAACGAATCTGTGCAGAAAGAAGGAACAGGTAGCGCAGAAAGTAACGATAATAATAGTGATGAAGACAAATATGAATCCGATATCAGCAGTGCCTCTTCTTATGAATCAGTAGTTGACAGGAATCAAGATTGTGATACGTCATCCTGGTCATTATCTTCAGAAGCGTTGGTAGATATTCCATTTGGGGTTAGAGCAGAGCGCGGGAAACTGATGTTAGGTTCTGCTTTCATAACGATCAACGATCAATACATCACCGTGGCTGGATGTAAATACCGAAATACACCTGGTTTAAAACAGTTATTGCTTAAGAAAGATGTAGACTTAAGTTTGGTTACAGATAGTGATATGCAAAATTATAAGTCGATGCTAATTGATACAAATGCACATCGTCGAGACTATGAGCCAAGTAAGCCAATAAAAAGTAATAAAGGTCAAAAATATTTGCAAGTTATTAAACCTCTTTTTCAATTGAAGAATGCAGTTCAGGGAAAGGGTCTACCGTTACTAAAAAAGTGGAGAAAAAACGTTGATTTAGTGTACTGGGATGATCCTAATGAATTAGTGGAAAGGTTGAAATTATTAATTGCATCTAGAGATGCTGGCAACACAGGATTAGATAATGAAATTATATCTATCATTGAAGAATTGCGTGAAAGTAAAGTTATAAATAAATAAAAAATAAAAAATGTGTTTATTTTACTATCAGCCTCTCAATACAATACACCTTAAACATGAACGTAGACAAATTCGGACACTACATTCACAAAAGACTGCGTTTATCAGAAATATTTGAGTTTAATGAGAATGCATTGTTAAAATCAGAAAATGGAGATTTTGATTTAAAAACATCAAGACTGAGAGGAATTAGATCTCCAGTAGAAGCAGACGATGCTGTGAACAAGGATTATGTAGATCGATTGATTGCTAACACGTTAAAAGAATTAAATAATCAGGTTGTGAACAAGGATTATGTAGATCTATTGAATGCTAACACGTTAAAAGAATTTAATAATCTGGCTGTGAGCAAGGATTATGTAGATCGATTGAATGCTAATACGATTAAAGAACATAATAATCTGATTGGTGCATTGCGTTCTCAAATCATAAAAGATACAAAGGCGACAGTTCAAGCTACTTTAAAAGATAAGATACCTGAGGTTTTAACTCATTTGCAAGATAAGTTTTATACTAAAGCAGAGTTACATAAATTACCTCAAAAAACCCCGTAATGGTAAAACAGCAAATTGTAAATGAAATACACAAAGCTGCACGAAGAAATTTCTTTCGACGTTCTGTTATTCTGAAAGGAATCCACGACTTATGGCAAGCAGATTTGATGGATATGCAAAACCTGAAAAAGTATAACAAAGGTTACAGTTTCATCTTAGTTGTGATTGACTGCTTCTCAAAATATGCCTGGGCTGAACCGTTAAAATCGAAAAATAAATTTGATGTTACTCGTGCATTCAAACATATACTGCTTAGTAGTAGTAATAATCCTGTTAACTTACAAACTGATATGGGGACAGAATTTTATAACATCACTTTTCAAACACTTATGAAAAAGCACAACATTAACCATTACTCGACGTTTTCTACTAAAAAAGCGTCAACTGTAGAGAGACTTATTAGAACGGTAAAAAATTAATTATATAAACATTTTAGTCTCATTGGAAACTATAAGTGGTTAGGTCTACCATTGAAAGATACATTGAAGAGATATAACAACACAAAACATCGTACTATTCAATTTAAACCGGTTGATGTGAATAAATGTAATGAACAAGTAATCAAAAAAAATATAAAAAAAATAAAAAAACATGATTTAGTACAGTGGAAGCCTAAATTCAAAGTTGGTGATTGTGTTCGTATAAGTAAATACAAACATAGTTTTGAGAAAGGTTACACTCCTAATTGGTCAACTGAATTATTTATTATAAAAAAAGTAAATAAAACTATACCAGTAACATATCACATAGAAGATCAACGAAAACAAATCGTATTAGGAGCTTTTTACGAACAAGAACTGCAAAGATCTAACTATCCTGATGTTTACTTGATAGAAAAGGTTTTGAAAAAGAAAGGAAATAAATTGTATGTCAAATGGTTAGGTCTAAACAGTGCAGAAAACAGTTGGATTGAAAAAACTGCAATAATGGACTAAGATATTATATAACCATTTTTCATTTGAAATGCTATCATTATAATTTGAATTATGCAAGGAGGTGGACTAGTTAACAGCATAATTAATAATCTACCATTCGAAGTTCATTTGCCAGGATACAATTATTGCGGACCAGGAACCAAACTTCACAAACGCTTAGCGCGAGGTGACCCAGGTGTAAATAAGCTAGACGAAGCTTGCAAGCAACACGACATTGCGTATACAAACCATACAGACTTAGAAAATCGTCACAAAGCCGATTTACAACTATTTAACATGGCTAAACAAAGACTTAAATCAAAAGATGCCGGGAAAGGTGAAAAACTAAGCTCTTGGTTAGTGAACAAAGTTATGAAAGCGAAACTAAAGTCTGGATTAGGCATCAAAACATTTAAAACCTTAGTTTCAAAAATAAAATCAAAAATTAAGAAACTCAAACGCAAAGATAATAAGACTTTAATAAAAGCAGCTTATTTAACCGCAAAAAAGTTATTTTCAAACACTCATCATCGAATCCGAGTACCCCGAGTAATACCGCTACCAAAGACTGGAGGAATTCTACCTTTAATTCCAATTTTCGCTGGTTTATCGGCTTTAGGAACTTTAGCTGGTGGTGCAGCTGGCATTGCAAAAACCGTCAATGATTACAAAGCAAGCAAACAAAATTTGCAAGAAACAGAACGACATAATAAAGCTATGGAGGCTTTAGTGTTGGGCAAGGGTTTATACATTAAGCCATATAAAAGTGGTAAAGGATTGTTTATAACATCTTCAAAAAACTGAATAATATGCTACCCAATCGCCCTCTAACTAATATAGACATCCGAAAGTATTCAAGAGACATCCCATATTTTCGTGGGGTCTACATGAAGGATCAACTACCTCGGAAGGCGAAATGTATTGAATGTGGTATCGTTAACTTAGACGATTCTAAGAACGAAGGAACGCATTGGGTAGCTTATGCTAAAGTTTACAATCACTGTGAATACTTTGATAGCTATGGAAATTTAAAACCTCCAATGGAATTGATGCAATATTTCAAAAATTGTAATGTGTTTTATAACTACACAAGATATCAAAAATTTAACGCAATCAATTGTGGTCATTTATGTTTAAATTATTTGTCAACTTTTTGGAATAAAAATGTATTATAAAATATATGATTTTCTTTAATTTCAATCATTTGCAAGATGTCGCTCACTTTGTCTATAACTGGAGACTCGTCAGTGTTAACTACATACTATCCTAATACGTTGCAACTAGATGGAGAGTATGAGTGTGCTTTATTGCACTTTTCAACTTTTAATTCTATTCCAAACATTGATAAAAGTAATAATAAGTTCTATTATGGTTTTAATGAAGTTATTGAAATACCGGAAGGCACTTATGAATTGCAAGATATCAGCGATTATTTAAAATCCGAAATAAAAGATGCAGCGATCAAACTACGGTGCAATAATAATACTTTAAAAACTACAATATTCTGTACAAAAGACATTAATTTTATCAAAGAAGACTCTTTTAGAAGACTATTAGGATTTAACAAACAAATCTTGAAAGCAAATAAATGGCATGTGTCACAGTCTCCAGTCAACATTCTACCTACGACCGTAGTCAGGATTGAATGTGATATTTTAAGCGGTTCATATGTAAACGGTGAACCAAGTCATATTATTCACGAATTTGCACTTAATGTACCACCTGGATACAGGATCATAGAAATTCCTAAGAACGCAATATACTTTCCAATCAATCAAAAAAACATAAGCTGCATACACATCAGGCTGATAGATATAAACAACAGATTAATTAATTTACGTGGTGAAGAAGTGCAGGTATATCTGCATCTCAGAAGAAAAAAATGATTGATTTCAATAAAAATGTGTCTCAACAAGTAAAGAATATCAGTTCTGTTCGAGCTACTTATCAAATAAGACCTGCCTCTAAGAAGAAAATAAAATTAACTAAAGACAATAAAGCATTCCTTAGAGCGATCAGATTGTTAAAATGAATATCTTAGACGTTTTATCCGCTCCGAATTACGATAATACTATAGAAGGAATCGAATTTCATTCCTACAAGCCCTATATAACGAGTTTCAACAGGAACGATGAAATCCGCATACCTATCAATCAACAGGACTTGTACATATTACCATCAGCTAGCACCCTATATCTGGAAGGAACTGTTATCGTTAGCAAAAAAGATTCGAAGGACCCAGCTACTAGTGTCAATTTCACGAACAATGCTCTACTCTACTTGTTCCAAGACATTAGGTATGAGCTAAATGGAGTGGAGATTGATAAAATAAAAAATGCAGGTATAACAACAACCATGAAATCACTAATTTCAATGACCGAAAGTGAATCAAAAATGTCTAATGCCTGGGGTTGGAATATTGATGGCATAAAAAATATCCATGGAGGAAGATTTTCTGTCTCTATACCACTTCGTAACCTCCTCGGTTTTGCAGAAGATTTTAAAAAAGTTGTGATAAATAGTAGACATGAACTGATATTATTACGAAGTAACACTAATTTGAACGCTGTAAAACTTAATACTGGCGAAGTAGTGGATGATGTTCAGATCAACAAAATCATATGGCGCGTACCGCATGTTAAAGTATCAGACAAAGAAAAAATTGGTTTGTTAAAAGTATTAGAGAAAGATCGCCCACTTCAAATGATATACAGAAATTGGGATCTGTACGAATATCCAGCCTTGCCTAAAACTACAAAACATACCTGGTCTATCAAAACTTCATCTCAAATAGAAAAACCAAGATACATTATTATTGGTCTACAGACAAATAGAAAAAACAATGCAAGTTCTGACATGTCTCAATTCGATCACTGTTATATTCGAGACGTTAGAGTGTATCTCAATTCAACCTATTTTCCTTATGAAAACTTAAATGTGAGTTTTGCTAATAACAGAATCGCTTTATTATACGAGCAATACACCAGATTTCAACAGTCGTATTACGGACGTCGCTCGGAGCCCATACTAAGCGAGAAACAATTTAGGGATTTAGCACCGCTGTTTGTAGTCGATTGCTCTAGACAAGCTGATAATCTAAAGACTGGACCTGTTGTGGATGTGAGGGTAGAAATTGAGAGTGATTCAGAGATACCAGATCAAACTTCAGCATACTGTCTCATTCTGAACGATTGCATTGTTGAATACAAACCATTAAGTAACATTGTGAAGAAGATATCATGAACGCGGAACTCATCATTGTCGAACTCCAAGGATTCAAAGATTTAGACAATAATTTTATCGTCAAGGAAGTGGCCATAGTAAGTAATGAGCACACACAGACGTTCTTGGTTAAACCACCGCATTCGTTTTATTATTTAACTCAAGAAGAAAAGAAGCAAGTGCGATGGTTGGAAAGAAATCGTGGAATTTTCTGGAGTGAGGGCTATATAGACTACAGAGAGTTCCAACACGTCATCGTACCGTATTTAAAAAATAAAAAAATTATTACAAAGGGTTTGGAAAAAATAAAGTGGATTAAAGACATGTGTGCAAACTGTGAAGTGATCGACATAGGTGAGAAGGGATGTCCTAATTTTGCAACATTAAAGAAAAAGTTCTGTAGAAATAAAAGTGATTTTAACTGTGTGAACCATAAAATGAATTGTGCATTAAATAATGCGGTGTGTATTAGAAAATGGTATGTTGATAATAATATGTCTGTATTTAATCTATTTTAATTTATTTTGTCATACCTATGCAGTTAATAAAAATGATTAATTAATTTACTTATGGTTGTTTTATTTAAATGTTTTCAGGGTAACTTAATCATCAAACTTTAAATTAGCTGCAGCAAAATGATATTACTTACAAAATTTGAAATACCTACATCATGATTTAAAACGATTTATTGTAATAAAAAAACTGTTAGCAAATAAACACTATATTATATATCATTAGACTAGAGCTAATTTAGAGTTCGAGTATAAATAAGTACCTAATACAAAATAAAACATAATTTAAATTATAAAAGAATATAATTTTATTTACTTTTTCATATTATTTACAATTATTAGAAACTAATTATAACTACCTACCCATTAATAATAACAACTGCCACTACATAGTTTATTTAATGTTCGCTTTGTGTATACCTACCTACATTCTTAACTTACAAACTTGTGATGTATGAACATTATTCCGATTGTATAAAAGAAATTAATAGTATCTACATACAAAAGTTAATTACGATAAAACTTAAATATTTGATATTTTAATAATTTATACATTTAAAACCTAAGATGAATAAACACTAAAGAATAAGAAAGCAAATAAATGTCAAAACTTTTGCTGTACCAACTAGATTATACAAAGCAATTATTATTATTATTTTTTTTAACTTACCTACTTACCTACCTGCTAAGTTAACTACAGTAAAACTTACATATTTGATATTTTAATAATTTATACATTCAAAACTTACTCAACATAAAAACCTAATATGTATAAACACTAAAGAATAAGAAAGCAAATAAATGTTACATACCTAATAATATTACTACAAATCTTACACATTATCTTATGAAGTAGGTACTTACAAAATAATGACACATGTTAATAATAACAACTGTCCCCACAAAGTTTTCTCGATATTTTGTTAATTAACGATTGCGTTTCCTCCATTACATGGTCCACCAATTCAGTCACTACATACTGCGCACTTAACATTACCACACCCTGATTGTCACTTGCAGGTTCTTGCTGTTCACTGATATCCAACACTTGTACCTGGATCAGTCGTAAACCTTTTTTCTTCTCATTGTTCATAACGTATGATTCACATGTAGGCAGAGATGACTTCTGTTTTAGACACTCCCTTCTGGCTCTAGGTCTCTTGTTGGCGGGTCCGTAGTCTCGTCTTCTAGGTTCCATATTAGCAGGTGTTTGTTGTTCTGGCAAATCTGGGATATGCCAGCTTAAACTCGGAGTCGGAAAACCTTGAGCGTATTGTGAGAAGTCGATAATATCTGGAGAATCACACATTATCAATGATCTGAAACAAATGAAATAATAATTAATTATAATTACATAATCAACATGATGCAATAATGTTATAAATACATGGGTACTTGTACAATACTTACAATTCGTTTCGTTTTTATTCAACGTGATATGACTGCTCCGGCTAACTGCCTTGTGATGTATGATCAAGTAGTTATATTAATAAGAAATGCAAACTCCTAACATTGCACTGTAATCAATTTCATGTTTTATCACGTTCAACCTGATGGGCAACATGAAGCGACAAGTGTGCGAACGGTATTGTATTACACAAACCAGTCATCGCAATGCGCTTTGTCAGCAGGAGTGGAAATGAAACAGATTTATGAACTAAAATATTATATTTATTTAAGTACATGTTTAGTAGGTACATACATTTTTTACAGTTCGTTCAAGCGATTTTGACTTGTATTGCGTTGGTTGCGTGAAAAATTACAGCTGCAGTGAACGGTAACCACGTTTTTTGCTTTTAATACCATCCTTATGCCTACTGAATAGAAGTCAAAATCGGTTGAACAGACTGTAAAAAGTTTAAATTAATTTATGTCTAATCATATTTCAAATAGAATATACACTTAAAATTATGGTAATGCATTACATAAATATATTTGCATTACCCCAAGCTAAAGTAGATACTTTATCAAATGATAGCAACCGTTTGTCATCATTGCTTGAAAGTGCAATTTTATTTACGTCCTGAGTGAATATTTCATGTTTTATTGACCTAAACAATACATTTTTTTTGCGAATAACATTGCAATTATTGTACAAAACATTTTTATAATCTAACATATTAAAATTTTTGGTTATACATTTTTTTGTACCTTTTGCCTTTTTAATAGTTTTGTTTAACGTTTTAATACAATAAAGCTTTGAGCGCAGTCCTACGAATTCTTTGATAATGTTACCACCCATTTCATCCTTAAACAGTCCTGGAACCTTCTTATTAATAATTGGTAAGTTATAGTCATTGTTACAGTCATAATTACTGGTATCAAAATATTTTAGAAAATGGAGCTTGAAGTCTTTATAAACGTCATTGCTCTGTACATCATATACTAGACTATCTGTGTCAGTATAGCACAATTCAATTCGGTTACCATAAAAAGGTTTTATGATAGAGTAGTGAAAGTCATACATGTGAGTCTTAGATAATTCTAATACTGCAAACCCTATGTATATTGGTTTATTAAGTATAATACGCACAGGTTTCATTTGGATTGCCACTAGATCATCAGAAAATACAGAGGCGCTATGAAAATATGGGCTGGCTATCAATTTTTCAGCACAAGTAGTCTTTTTTGTTTTATTGGTTGAGTCACACCACTTGTTTACTAACTTAACGTCTATTCGATGTTCATTATTTTCCAGCGTCTTTCCAAAAATACTATTGTTCAATAATTTGAAAAAGTCTTGTTCAAACGTTGACTCTGCTTTTTGCCGTAACTGAGTGTTAATATCAATATATTGCTTTAAAAAACAACTTTGCTTAAATGTAATAGCGCGATGGATGCTTCTCAATACTAAACCGTGCTGTAAACATTTTTTTAAATGTATGTAATGAATAACATAGTGATATTTATCGTACAAAGAAGATTGGCAAAATGGGTACCGAACCAAACTGGGTCAATTTTAAACATTTCAAAAGAAGACTAACTGCAATTTGCAGATCAAAGCACTGTTGATATTTTCCAATTTAAAATGTTTTGATAGCTGTTGGAGGTAATAAATAAATCTTAAAAGTTAATTCTTATGCAATCGTAAATAATTGTAATGCAAAAACAAAACGCATTAAAACAACTCATACAATGCGTGTTGCCATATTCAGCAAAGAAATCGGTATAGTTAATCGATCATAGACATCATACGATTTTAAAACTGGTGCTTATTGTATTAAAAAATGGAGGAGCTCGTGGCTAAGTAATTACAGCCGCACGGGTTGATCCATCGGGTGAAGCTACGCTTGCCGGGGTTGGTCAGTGGATGGGTGACCATCTTTACATACCGAGACTCCTCCGTGCCTCGGAAAGCACGTTAAGCCGTTGGTCCCGGCTGTCATTCGTGGATCTTTGACAGTCGTTACGGGTCGTCAGAAGCCCGAAAGTCTGACAACCAGTCTTACCAAGAGGTATCGTATTACCCAGTTACTGGGTTGTGGAGGTCAGACAGGCGGTCGCTCCATGTAAAATACTGGTATTCAGCTGCATCCGGTTAGACTGGAAGCCGACCCCAACATAGTTGGGAAAAGGCTAGGCAGATTGATTTGAGTGTATTAAAAAATGGTTCGATATAAGTAGACTAAACATATTTCGTCAAATATTATATTAACGAACATCTATTTATATAATCTACATTTCAATCACAGAAATAATTTACTTATTTATAATGATAGGCTAGATATCAAATCGATTTTTTACTGATTTCTGTACTAATAGTGGCAACACTAGTATAAAAAAAAGAAAGGATTCAAAAATGTCTTCCGTTTTATCTCGTGCTCGTGCTCTCGTTCATGGTTTGTGGTATTTTCGATACTGCGTAAATGAATGTGAATTCGAGCTTTGTGTTTTGTGTGTATGTGTTGTATGTACTTACCTACATACTGTTCACGATTTGTGTTGAGTAGAATAATCTTGTTCCTCCGTAGGATTGAATGACAGTGAGACAGGACTCGGTGTATAGTTTAGTTTTTTTTTTCTATTGTTTTTATTAGTTTAATTGAGAAAGTGACTCTTGTGTTATTCCTATTATAAAATGTCGGCGACCGATCTTCGCTGCATAAACTGTGATATACGCCTAAGACATCTAAGGCGACATGTCATTTCTGGTGAAGGTGATGGTCTTAAAGCTGTAATCCAACACTGGGCCTACCCTCGAAATGTAAGTAAATAAATAAAAATAACCCTAGTTTAAACATATCAATTGATCTCGGCATTTTGTTCAGTAAGTGTAATGATTAAAAAAAAGTATTATAAGGTGGGTAAATGTATTAAGGAGTGTAAACAAAACTTTATTGATTTGTTAGACGTTTAAACAGTGTAGTAAACATTTAAAATGTATGTGGACTTGAGAAAATATGTAAAATACCCAATTGATAAAAAGCGCTCTTGGTTAGGAGTGGTTTATTTTTATCATTTTCTGTAAATTGTCTAAAGGTTTTATAAAGTCATAAGATATTATAAACAAATAAATAGTTATCCTATTTTCCGAAGCAATGGTTTATTTTAACTATTTATTGTGGCTATATACATTTTGTATTTTACAGATTAGTGATACCGATTGCATCTGTAATGCATGCTGGGAGTTAGCCAATTATCAATTATCGAGTGGCAATGAACAAGCTTCTACATCACAACAAGTTAGCCATCGTCAACTGTGTATTAATTGTGGACGTTCTATTTTACGGGCCAGTAGCCGACAAGTGATCAGGCCAAACGCTAATGAAGAGGAACAGCGGATGGCAACTATTATATCTACATGGATACACCCTCGTCAGGTATGTTCACAGTTATAATACACAATATTAGTTCTACTGTCGAACAATTTAATTAACCAACTGCTACTACTAGACACAACAGGACATGCAAACATATGTTTTCCTTTAGTCTATTATGTCTTAAAGTAATGTTCAATAAAGACAATCATTTAAAACAAGAACATTGAAATCTAGTAAAATGCACATGTTTGCTGTAAGCTAGTAGTGTATATTTAAAACATCATAATATTCACTTGTTTTGATGAAATAGGTATTTATTTATTTTTTTTTTTATTTTTTTTGGTATAATACATCTGTTGCTGTTTGTTGTAGCTCATTTCAACTGACCAAGCATGTGTTCCCTGCTGGCTTCGGGCTCAAAGAGCCTCAAGACGACAACAGCCTCTAATTATAAGTGACCAGCCACTTCATGTACAAGAAACAGACAACCTAATAAGTCCAGATATCATACACAATATGTGTATTAATTGTGATGTAGAGATTGCCTCCGAGGCTGGACATATCATATCAAATGTACATGAAAATCTTGTGGCGATTATTAAACTATGGACCTTCCCAAGGCCCGTAAGTATGAGATATATATTATATATGTTTATCTTGCTGTGGTGTTATAACTGTGCCACTTGAGTTATACTCAAGCTCCCCTCCGGCTCACTAGTATTGCTGATTAGTACAACTAATACAGCTACAAATAATACAGCTTTGTATCTCTAGTACTACCAGTGGACATACTCATGGACTTACTGTTTTTTTCTTTGTTTTGTTTTTTAAGCTATCAATATACTGTTGTTCTTTTACCGGACTACGATTTACAATTAGTTTAAATACATTTCTGTTCATTAAATGCATGTTGTTTTAGGTCAGTGCAACTGACTGGATTTGTAATACTTGTTGGGAGATGGCAACACACCAGTTGCAACATACCTGCATTGTTTGTGGTACTTCAACAGAAGAAAATGCAGCTCATATTATTAATCATGCATTAGATGAAGATAATCAGATAGCTGCAATAATCAACCAAAGGATCCAACCGCGTCAGGTGTGTTTATTTTTTTTATTTTACTACAGAGGGAGTAGCGTTTCTCAGACATGTTTTGTATTTTAAGAGATTTACAAATACATCCTTATTGACATTAACCACTATCTGATGCAGAAGTAGATAATCACTTTCCCATTTCTGTCAATGGATGTTGCAATGATTGTTGATTGCTACATATACATGCCAATGTTGGGCGTTAATCAATTAATATTTTAATCATCATAGTAATTGATTGAAAAATTAATTGCAATTAATCTGTTAGTTGCATATTGCAATTAATTTATTTAAATTAACTCATGTTAATTGCAAGATACAATAAAAAAAATTCAATGAATATTTTGAATTGTTGGCAGAAACAATTAAAATTAACAATTAATAATCATGTTTCTCTGACTGCACCTACCTGTCTGTTCTACGAGGGAGGAAAACAAAGGACTAGGACCATAGGTCCTTTGTTTTTGCCTTTTCGTCTTTCTTTTCGAAAACCACCCGGCCTGTCCGACGAGGGAGAAAACAAAGGACCAGGACCTTAGGTCCTTTGTTTTCGTCTTTCTTTTCAAAACGCCCGACCTGTCTGTCCTACAAGGGACGAAAACAAAGGACCAGGACCTTAAGTCCTTTGTTTTCGTCTTTCGTTTTAAAAACTGCCCGTCCTGTCCGATGCGGGACGAAAACAAATTACCAGGACCTGAGGTCCTTTGTTTTCGTCTTTTCGTCTTTTCGTCTTTCTTTTTGAAAACTGCCCGTCTTGTCCGACGCGGGACAAAAACAAAGGACCAGGACCTTAGGTCCTCTGTTTTCGTCTTTCTATTCAAAAACCGCCCGACCTGTCCTACGAGGGAGGAAAACAAAGGACTAGGACCTTAGGTCCTCTGGTAAAAAGAAAGACGAAAACAAAGGACCTAAAGTCCTGATCCTTTGTTTTCTTCCCTTGTAGGACAGGCAAGTCAGGCGGTTTTTGAAAAGAAAGACGAAAACCCTCTGTTTTCGTCTACCTAAGGTCCTGGTCCTTTGTTTCCGTTCCTCGTCGGACAGGTCGGGTGTTTTTCGAAAAATAGACGAAAAGACAAAAACAAAGGACCTAAGGTCCTGGTCCTTTGTTTTCTCCGTCGTCGGACAGGTCGGGCGGTTTTCGAAAAGACGAAAACAAAAGACCTAAGGTCCTGGTCCTTTGTTTTCTCCCTTGTCGGACAGGACGGTGGTTTTCGAAAAGAATGATGAAAAACGAAAACAAAGGACCAAGGTCCTGGTCCTTTCTTTTCGTCCCTCGTCGTCGTCGTCGTCGTCGTCGTCGTCGTCGTCGTCGTCGTCGTCGTCGTCGTCGTCGTCGTCGTCGTCGTCGTCGTCGTCGTCGTCGTCGTCGTCGTCGCCGTCGTCGTCAGACAGGACGGGCGGTTTTCGAAAAGGAGGAAATAAAGGGCCTAAGTTCCTGGTACTTTGTTTTCGTCCCTCGTCGGACGGGACGGGTGGTTTTCGAAAAGAAAGACGAAAAGACGAAAACAGAGGACCTAAGGTCCTGGCCCACGAAGAACGATTTAGCACGGCCTGGAACTTCTTTGCAAGATCATCAGTCAACCTTGTGATAGTCCTACCCTGTGCCACTCCTCCATCTTATATTATTTCTATTTACATTGTTTTAATTGAACTAAAGTTTAATTGCAGGAACAATTAATAATTAACAATTGATTAATTGTTAATTGAAAAACTAACAGTTAACAATTAATTAATTGTTAATTGATATTTCACAATTAACAATTAATCAATTGTTAATTGTACCTTGCAATTAAATTCTGCCCAACACTGATACATGCATACTTGCACATATCAAATGGTCATTATTGCCAGCCTAGTACAGTGCATCTCCCCATGTATAGCAACTTATTGATGGCCCTATTACCAGTGGTGTTTCTCTATGATTAAAATAATAACAAAGAGTCATATTAGTATTAGCAGTTGCAAAAAGGAATATTATAACTTATTCATTAGTAAGCAGTAGAATTTATGAACCGCACAAGTACTTAAATCAGTCTTTATTCTATTGAACAGGTCACACCCAATGAACCAGTATGTGTAGCATGTTGGGAACAAGCACATGCAGATTTAATCAGGAACATTGAACATGAACTCAGAACCCAAACTATAATTTTGCCTAACTTAAGAAGAGTAGCGGAAACTCCTAGGCATTGTTTATTTAGTGGTTGCACCAATACGGAACGTAATCATGTTCCTGATAATATACGACGACAAGTGTTGAGGAATAGTTATTTTTATATACCCAGAGGTTCTCGGGTATGTAATTATCATTTAGGCCGCAACAATTATAGTGAACTATATACAGCTGAATATAGTTTTGACTATTTTAATCCGAATCAGATTGAAGATTTGATATTCATATTAACAGAAGACCAGAATGAATTTCAGCTTGGTGATATACAAGCACTACCAGAACACTGGGTGCATTATTTTGTTGGAATAACAAAAGAGCAACACCAGCAGATTCTCAATGAAACCTCAAGACTATGCAACATGCGTCGTGGGAGCCTTGCACTGACTGCCTTGTTGTGCAAATTGCGAACTGGCGACTCAAATGAAAGGCTTTCAGCACTCTTCCAGGTTCCGAGGCGAACATTAGAAACGTTGATGGATGTTGCAAGGGAGATTTTAATTCAAGACTTTGTCCCGAGTCACCTGGGTATAGAACACATATCACGAGAAGAAGTTGCAGCCAAAAATTCGATCATAGCAGATGGTTTATTTGGAAATCCAGAAGTGCCAAATGGCCAAAAAAATGCAATAGTAATTGCTGATGGCACCTACATCTATACTCAAAAAAGTTCAAATTACCTTTTCCAAAAAGAGACATATTCTCTACATAAATACAAAAATCTGGTCAAACCATTTTTAGTTGTATGCTGTGATGGTTATATTTTAGACATATTTGGTCCATATGCTGCCACCACAAATGATGCTACCATTATGAATAGTTTGTTGGAGGAAGAGGCATTTGTGCAGTATTTTAATGAAGGTGATGTTTTCATCTTAGATAGAGGCTTCAGAGACTCCATGGACAAAATTCATGATAAGGGTTTACTAGGTCATATGCCTGAAAGTCTATCACCTGGCCACTCACAATTGACAACTCTAGAAGGAAACAGGTCACGATGTGTGACAATTAATAGATGGGTTGTGGAGGCAGTCAATGGCCACATAAAAAGGGACTTCAGACTTTTCAGGCAAGAATATTTTAACCGAGCAAGTCGACATTTAATGAAAGATTTAAAAATTGCATGTGCAATACTAAATGCATTTGGAACGCGGTTTCGAGACTCAGAAAATGCAACTGAAATATTAAATATAATTAATGATCGTCTGTTTATGGATAATGAATTAGCCTCAATTGTGTCCATGGAGCATCTGAATCGCCGCAATGTTTTGTTTAGAGACATAGATGCCTCGAATATTTCATTTCCTCGTTTGTCATATGAAGAATTGGTGTTGTTTGCGTGTGGCACGTATCAGATCAGGCAAGCAAGATCATATGTTGGAGAGCATTTTCGCTTTCATGGAATTTATAATCTAGAAATAGGTCGCGAACAAGTGGACTTGACCAGTTTGGGGGGAGAAAATATATTATTAATCCGGGCGAAAATAAAATCTCGTCACGTGGGACGGAAAACTTATTTCGTTTTTATTGCTGTAGAGAGGGAACAACAAGGTAGGAACGCCATCATCGGTTACTGTTGTAACTGTATAGTGGGGCTGAGAACAGTAGGCTGCTGTTCTCATGTAATGAGTGTAATATGGTATTTGGCATATGCGAGGCATGAGGGCGCCACTCCTCCGGCCGAATTTCTCGACAGTGTTTTGTTAAGAGTGTAATAAATACAATAAAATGCTTTTGTAAAGTATACACACTTTTTATTTTTACCAGTTACAAACTGTCTCCCTAATCTAATATAATAATTATGCTGAATCAGAAATAATAATATGTTATTACCTATCTATAGAGATTATAATCTTTTATCAATATACAGGGTTATTGGTAAAACATTAACAACCTCTTAAGGGTTCATTGTACTCATCATTGAACAACTTTCATTATGGGACCAAACCTGAAATCGCGAAAAAAAAATCAGCTGTTCCCTTACGTTCGCATAACTCGTCAAAATGTAGGGAACAGCTGATTTTTTTTTCGCGATTTCAGGTTTGATACCATAGTAAAAGTTGTTCATAATGATGAGTACAATGACCCCTTAAGAGGTTGTTAATGTTTTACCAATAACCATGTATAAGTATGTAAGTAACATACATGTTATACATGCAACGATTCGTGGTACTGTTAGGGTCAGCGCACACCGAACTGCAAAATGCTCGCGTATGGTCGAGCAAACTCTTGAATCTCAAAAGCTAGTATGCTCCTGCATGCTCGAGCATGGTCGAGCATCAAGTTTAGACGTGTATTTAATTTTGCAATGTATGGAATTGTCATAATATTCATTTTTCAATAGTGTCAGAAAATGCTCTGCTCTGCTCTGCTCTTGGTGTGCGCTGCCGCTTACTGTTACAATTCCCGGGTGGACAAATGTAGAAAACAAACTATATTGTCTTTGGTTTGGATGGTTGTGGAACTATCGTTGTTTTCGATTACCTATCATAACATAAATGCTTTAACTACTTAGCATGGGAGCGGAAGAATGTACAATTACATTCTTACCGTTGGTAATATCAATTTATGTTTTGGGAAAAAAGCCATTACAAATCATAAATAATAATTCCTAATATTTTTAATAGTGTATTGTAAAGAAGTATATAATAGGAAGTATCTATCGACCTACATACAAGGTAACCTTAGATAAAAATAATTAATTAGGGAGACTGGACCTGTGCCTAGCAGTGGGTGGCCAAGTATGGTGTCATTGAGATCCAAATACTTTGTTGTTAATAATATCAAAATAATATGTGATAAACCCTTTTTACAAACGTCGAAGACGGATTCTTACTATGTACTTAGTCGCATTTATGAGATGAGATGCAGTTGGTTCTTCAATGGTAGAGAATCAGAGGCCGGTAGAATATACCGAAGTGAAATGCGCGCAAAGACATAAGGTGACGTAAAAGCCAAGCGCAAATGTATAAAATATAGGTACTTAAGTATTCATTTCACGGTTCTAACCTCAAAATATTAATCCACTTAGGTTTAATATTTTGAGGTTAGAAGTCGATGTCAATATTTTTATTCCCAACACCTACGTAAAAGCTACGATTACATTTTCTTTAAGATTAAATTAAAGCATTAAAATGCACATATTTACTTTACGATACGCAACGTCTTTATGCGGTACTGAAATTACATGGACATCTGCCATTCTCCTTTGGTATTAACTTTTTATTCTTACCACCAGGTGGCAAGCATTTTTCTGGACAAAAGGGAAAGTCATTGTGTTCCATGTGTAAATTCTCCGGATATATTAAATCAACTTCAAGAATGTATCCGTTTTCTGCAGTATCACTGATATCTGCTAAGTTCAATTGTAAAAAATCAATTTCTTGTCTATTCATAAATCTAAAATCGGAATAAGGTAGGGATTGACACATGCTATAACCATATAAATTATTCTTATTTAAGAAACACCCCCAGTTTGACGAAAATCATTAGGTATAGGAAGTTCGCGCAAACTCGAATTTTAATTACGGACTACAACATGTACAGCGATCGTCTTACAATACAATAAAGTTCGACTAAGCAAATTAATGCATGATGCAATGTTGCTGACTTCGACATTGTAAATGATAATGTATACACACACAACGGCTGCCTGATACGTTTATCGTCAGGCGGTTCACGAATGAGTACAGTGCAGCGGCGAACCGTTCAACGGCGCAACACCGTTTTGACATTGGCTATACGGCAGTTTAGACGGGAAACGGCAAGTGTATAAGTATGCGAAGCCAGCAGTATGCTCCGACAGCAGAATGTGAGAGAACTACTCAATACATTATTTGTATGTACGGGTTAGGTTGTATCGTCTGTTTGAATTTAATTTTAAATTAAAATTTGGATGTCCTCGAGCCAATCTGGTCACTAAAATAGAATGTGCGTGCGTGGATGCCTGTGCGCTATTTCTTACTTTCGTGGAGAGACGTGAGACAAACTGTCCCATATTTTAGTTTAATGTTTACGGTATCCTAAAGTTCAGATATCCTTGGTACCCCAATCTGGGGTCATAGAAATAGAATGTGTGTATGCCTGTAGGTGTATGCTTATTCTTGCTTTATGAAGAGACAAGAGGCAATCTGTCCTGAATTTTAGCTTACTCTTTTCATATAGTTCGATTAGTTAACAAACTGTGTGTTAACTAATTTTATAACACTTCTTGTTATAAAACTTGACAACCAAAGTAGTGGCTTAGTGCTCAATCCGAGAATCTGCTGTAGTTGATCGAGGTAAAACATCGGTATTCATTAGTCACTATAAACAAATAGTTCACTTTATTAAACTTTCAGACCAACAGCTAAAAGAGTTTAACTTTTAGTTACATAACGGTTAACGGTAGATTCGCAGGGATCGACCTAATGCAACCAAATAAGATTTTAAAAGTGGAATAGGGCTTAAACCGCAAAGTTTGTAGATCCATCATTTATGTTATTAGCTATTTCTAAACCACTTTCGTTCCATTCGCAACCAAAAGTGATTCAAAAAGTGGAGTAGCGCCCAAACCACACTGACAAATGTTTCTGTTTCATCGCGACGAATAGGCCGAAGTGGAGTAGGCGCCGTTCCATTATTTTACCTCCATATGATGCAGGATTTCATATTTCACCTTCCGATCTTTGGAATAGGCGCTAAACCAGTATTTTACTGTACTATGTAAGATTTCATTTATACAAGATTCAAAATGCGGAGTAGCGCCCAAACCACACTGAAAAATATTTCTGTTTCATCGTGTGGAATACGCGCCGAACCAGTATTTTACTGCATTATGTAGGATTTCATGCTCAGTCCTTTCATTTATATTATTGGAGCACGCAACTCCACGAGCGAAGCGAATGTGGAGTAGCGTGCCCAATAATATCCTACTAGCATCAGCCGAAACAGCTTCACAGGAGGTTGATGCTCGTGGTTTCGATGCTTAGCTTCAGCTCACAGGCCGGGTGAAATTTCTTAGCCTATAGGGTGGAGCGGAATTCGGCCTATTTTAACTGGTTCTTATCCATTCCATACGATTTACATATTCAGTTCACGTCTTCACCTTTCTTTATACATTAATATAGACATTCTCTGGTTCAGTCGCCCAAAAATTCTGCAATGACGCTTAACCGTAAAAAAAATTAAAACGTTCTTAACAGATCCAGCAAATTTTAAAAATCTTAATAATTTTAAAAAAAAGTCGGGTTAGTTACACCATTTCTAACTCAAGAACGGCTTGACCAATTTTTACAACCTCTGATTGGTTGGTTTTGTCTCCGCCCCGAATAGCAAAATAACTATTAATATATCGGAAATGTTCACAAAAAAAAAAATTATGAAGAAAATTCATTTTCTCATTCATGATGGATAGGAATACGTCTATCGGGTCAGCTAGTTAAGAATAAAAAAAAACTAACTATATCCAGTCATATTGACTAGAAAACTAGATTTCATGGATTTTTAAGGTAAAATACTCCACCTACTTATATAATTAACTAGCTGTTGCCCGCAACTTCGTCTTTAATCCAGGGTAAAAAGCTAGTAACCTATCTCGTTTTCCAGGTCATGCGGTCTACCTATGCGCCAAATTTCATAGCAAAACGATAAGCCGTTTAGCTTGAAAACGTGACAAACAAACCTAACTCACTATATAGCATTTATAATATTAGTTAGTATTAAAGTGTTGGTGTTTGTGGTACAATGATTTATTTCATTTTTTTTTTTTTTTTCTTGTTTTTGTGCACCGTAAATGTGTTTTTTCTGAAATAAAAAATATATTTTATTTATTTTTATTTTATTTAAAGAAAGCTCAGATCAGATACTTATATTTATTTGCATTATTCTTTAATCTTGCTTGTGGACAGATATTCTATTATTATCAAACAGGTTATAAATTATCTTCCTGCTATGTAAAGTGCTTAGATAATAGCTAGCCAAATAAAATAGTAGGTACGCCTTTTTTTTTCGTGGGGAAATCCTCATGGGTACCCTCCGTCTGGGAACAACGGAGGGTTATGTCGGACATCTACCGACTAAAACCCCACTGTACCTTCTAGTACCATGAGTCGGGGGCCCGGGAGATACTTGTACATTCGCCGCACCCCCGACTGGTATCAGCCCGCCTTGCCTAGCGGGCCCCATCACCAAGTGCGGCCGATGCCACGATCGCACGTGCTCCCATTAAGGCGCGCATGTCATGCGTGCTACCTCTTTGAGCCTGACTGCTCGAGCGACGACAACGCCCCAATTTCGCCACCCGCAGGCCCCTCCTTATGGTGGCCAGAGATCGTTAAGCGGCCTTCGACGCCCCGCTGCTCTTCTGGTGCGGGTGGAATGAGAGGTGTGCTCTCTCTCCCTCTCCGCTGTCTCCTTTGCATGCATCACCTCCTCGCAAAAAGAGGCGACAGCATCCCACGCGTTTTCGCTTTCGACCATGGACTGAACCACGACTGGAAGTGAGAGATCATCCACACCAACTGTCGCAATGAGGGCACAATGCTGTTGGGCCCAAGCTGAGCACTCCTCCAGCGTATGTTGCGCCGTGTCCTCGAGGCAGTCCACACAGTGATAACAAGCTGGCGTCCGTTCCCGACCTATGCGACGTAGGTACTTCCCAAAACATCCGTGTCCTGTAAGCACCTGCGTCAGTCGAAAACTGAGGGCGCCATACTGCCTCTCTTGCCATTCCTCCATAACCGGCCTTTCCGCCACTATTGTGGCGAGCCCCCATCTGGGTTGTGCAAGTCGCTCCTTCCATTCAGCCACTAGGATCTGACGGAGCTCCGTCCTTCGTGCCTCGAATTCCCGGGGACCTGAACGCTGATCACGCGCTTGTTCCACCTTCCGCCAGCGATAAAGGGACGCCAGGATTTTCGCGTCCAGATCCCAGGGCACTGATCCGGCCAGGAGAGTTGCTGCCTCGTAGGAGATCGTACGGTATCGCCTTATCACCCTAACCGCCATCGCTCTCTGCGGCCGTCGCAATATCGCACCTACTTAGATAGAAATAAAAATTAGTAACGGCCCCGACTTACAAGTTGTAGGTCATGTGTTCAAACCCAGGCAGGCACTTGTTACCTAATTTATTTCATCAACACCGCTCTCAAAACGGAGACGGAAAACATTGTAAGAAAACAAAAAAATCGAAGACATAATATGACATCTACCAACCAGCCCTGGGCCCGCGTGGTAGATTGCGGATTACTCCCCACAGAGAAGATGTCTTTGTCCTAGCAGTGGGAACGTTATAGGCTGATTATGCTAAGGCAGCGGGTCCCACCGTCCAGCATGCTCTATAGGGTTCAGGCTCTATAAGGTTATTCCGGTCATTCCATCATATTTACGAGTAGAGAACTTAACAGTTACTCAATCGCCACTAGTTGACAATGTTATCAAGATCAAGCTGACTAATAAATTATTAATTTTATAACACCATCCTATTAAACATCTTCTCTACATATTTATATAATGGGCATAAGTAGGCTATATGGAAAATATTTTACTGTGTGCGTCATTTGACTATAATAAATTCCAATTAAGTAGTTGTTATTTAATATACTGCAGTGAGAAGAATGTAAGGGTTATGAGTCAAATGGCAAAGTTGAGGGCATTGTCATGTCAGATCAATATTTAAAAAATGATCTCCGTTGTCGGTTGGCCTTTTGCGATGACAAATCAGATGTTGAAGCAGTTTAATTTTGATCGATTGTAACGAAAGTCTTTATTTACAATGGTAATACCTACCTATAATGAATTGTAACTTTTACATAATTTCGATAATGTGTTCAGGTCGCAGGAAATTATTATTCAGAAAAACCGGCCAGTCGGACTCACGCACCGAGGGTTCCGTACTTCATCTGACCAAGATTATGTCTGGACTTTAAAAGAGACTGTGGCCTCTGAGTTTGTTTCGGAGTTTCTTCTCAGAGTAGTCAGATAGGAAACGTCGATCTCATGATTGACATTGATATGATTTGTACAAACCTACTTACAAAAAATAAATCATTTATCATTTAACAGTTTTTTTTTAGTTCAGATACATTTTATTTAATTTATTTATAATTATTTGTCAGATAACATGATCCATTATGGTTAGTCACAATAGGAGTTTATGAACTATGTTAGTAGGTAAAGAATTTAAATCAATCTGCCTAGCCTTTTCCCAACTACGTTGGAGTCGGCTTCCAGTCTAACCGGATGCAACTGAATACCAGTATTTTACATGGAGCGACTGCCTATCTGACCTGCACAACGACGTAACTGGGTAATACAATACCCCTTGGTAAGACCAGACTTTCGGGCTTCTGACGACCCGTAACGACTGTCGAAGATGATATATATTATGATATATATTATATTATTATTATGATATTAGGCGGGACCAACAGCTTAACGTGCTTTTCGGGGCATGGAGGAGTCTCGGTATTTAAAGATGGTCACCCACCCACGGTCAATCACGGCAGCATAGCTTAACTTAAGCTTAGTTGTTACTTAGCCACGAGGTCCTCGTAGGCAAAGAATTTAAATATTACAATTTAATATTTTATTTTACCGTCCCAACCACGATGCTTACCCAGAGCGAGTGTATCAGACACTGATATTTACTAGAAACTATCCTCAGAATGTTATTACTGCTGCCACGTACTCTGCCCAACAGCGACGTCACACGCTTGCGTCTTATTGCATAAAAGCGCGGGCTCAGCAGCACCATGTCGTCGGCATAACTTATATTATTGATGCCGGGGCCACACTATACGGACATCGCCGTTGATTATCGCATTGAAGGGTGATAACCGTAGGTGTAGCCACCACTACGGCGATAATTTGACAGCGGCATTCACATTGCCGATGGACGAGGGGTGTGAATTCAATGAGCATTGACGTTGACCGTTCAAGTGTGGCCACTCAATTCATCGCGTTGAACAACGGAACAATTACCGCGATGTTTAAAGCGTTTATGGGCATTGACGTTGACGTATAGTGTGGCCCCGGCATGACAGCGATTCCATCATCATGACAACCTACATGCATGCTAATGAGCTCGCCAATCAGGCTGGGGCGAGGAAATTCCCCCTTGCCTCATACCACACTTTAGCTTGAACTCATCAGGCAAGAAATCCGCCCACTTAACGACATTTAATTGATTATCATACCAAAATTTCAGAATTTCTACTAGTTCTGTAGATAAATTTTGTTTACCAGTTTATCCCAGAGGACCTCAAAACAAACTAGATCAAAGATACTACAAGAATATACTAGATTAAATACTAGATAAGATATTAAATAAATGAAATTACTAAACGAATGTTAGATGTGTTTTTCATCTGAGTATAACTTTGTGTTAAATACTGTGAATTACAAAGTATTTTTTTGCAATTGCAAAAATCACCCATATTTAAACAAAATATACCTTATGAATCGGTGTTTTTAGCATTTATTGATTAAATTCAGATAGTACAAGATATACAGAAGTTACAAATTCCTAACTTGTTCAGTTGTTGCGATAGAGCTTGTACAAAAATGGTCTAAAACTGACAACTTTTACGTCCTCTATTTCTTCATTTTAGAAGATTAAAAAAAACATTTACATATATTTGTACTCTACTCGATGAGTTCTAGACAATGACACCCCACATGCCAGGGTAAGAAAAAAAATCCAAAGTTTATTGTATTCTTAAATTTTTAACTTTATTTTATTATTTGTTGTTATAGCGACAATAAAAATAAATAATCTAAGAACATTTTAACAGTCTACCTATATCTCATAGGTAGACTGTTAAAATGTTCTTAGATAAGAATGCTGACAGACAGACGGATGGACGGACAGAGGCTTAGTAATAGGGTTCTGTTTGGAACCCTTTGAGTACGGAACCCTGAAAAGGAGCAACAGGAACTATCAGTATTATTCGTTTTATCCGATAGTAAAACTAATGATGTCCGGAAAATGTATTAGATGGTTAGCCGGATAATTTGGGTATCCAGATAGCATGCCCAAATTGCTACTATGTTACTGATCACGTCATTGAGTGTCAAGTGCTCCAAAATTACGCTATAATTATGTAACTGACATATCCAGCAATAAAAAGACTTTGTTTTCTGGTAACCGAAATAGAAGTGTTGTAACGGAAATTAGATTACCTACTAACTTTAAATGAACTTTAATTTTAGGATAACCCTAGATAACATTATTGTTGCGAATGTTCTGGAATGATAACTTTGTTTACCATTGCGGCTCTCTTGTACGTATGATGTTTTTTCTAAAAAACCCACATGATAAGTTAGTAAGTCTTATCAAGTGGTTTTGTTAGAACAAACTTCGATAACCTTCCTACTCACCTGTATCTTTACGGAATATTAAATGATGAAATAAAAAGTTTTCTTGACAACGTAACGTTGTCGAGCCGACGAATTATTCAAACACATGAAGCAATGGTTTAGGAATTACCTTCAAAATCCTTCGGATTGAGACCGAAAGTCAATCAACAAACTCAACTCAATCAACTCAATTGGGCTGCAGGAATGAGTAACAGATTGTATGGTTTGCGCAAGGGGTAAAGTGCCGATCGATAAGCGACGCGAGTAAATATTTTCAAAAATTCTATCTGCCTCGCTCCGGGCATTATAGAGAGAGTTGCAAGTCTTGGAGGCCTACATTTTCTTTTTTTTTAATATTGTTTCGGGCGACCTTTACGAAATGAGACAATTTTGGTCTCATTAGATTCAGTATACCTTAATATAGGTCTGTAGGTACGTTTTTAATTTATTTTATAGTAATTCAGTTTAGTTAAATTAAAAAAAAAAACGTTCGAGGAAGTATTTAAATCAAAAAACAACCGACTTCCAAAAAAAACACTACAAAGTGAAAAATAACTTTAATTTTGGAAGTCGGTGTCTTTGGATCTGTATTTTAGTTTTTTGCCACCGACTTCCAAAATTAAAGTTATTTTTCACTTTGTAGTTTTTTTTTTGGAAGTCGGTTGTTTTTTTTGTAAAAAAGTTTTTATTTTTCACTTTTTAGTGGGTCAGTTTGTTATTTATCTTAGTTGCCCAATGGCAACTGCTCATCACTTTTTACAAAATATTGCTTTTCCCGATGCAGGGACGTTAATTGTTGAGGAGTTCTCCTACTAAGAACCAGGAGAACTGGAGCTCCATGGTGAAGTCATCATCACCATTATGCATTTTGACGAGCATAAATTACTTAGCAACCATATTAAAGTAATCGAATCGCAACCCGTGAAATACTTATAAATTGAGTAGTTCCGATGGCCATCTGTGGTCTTCATCATCAGTTCCACTTCACCAAATGGTGTTTTCCGAGAGCAAATGCACGAGTTACTGTAAAAAATACCCAAATCGCTATAGTTGTGCCTATAAAATTTGAGGGTTTCCCTCGATTTCCATGGGATCCAATGATCAGATTCTATTTTCGTGACAATGAGACTACCTCGAGAGTATACCCTTTCAAACAAAAAAAGAATTTTTAAAATCCGTCGACAATTAGCGGAGTATTCGATGAACAAACATACATAAAAAAAAAATAAAAAAACATACAATCAGCCGAACATAGTACCTCCTCCTTTTTGTGAAGTCGGTAAAAATATAGATATTGCGATGCTAATAACATAAATATTACGCAATACTTCTTTTTAATAAAATGTAACGCACCTAGTTTTTCATTATGTCTATTAACTCAGTACTTATTTTTATACTTGAGACCAAAAATGAAGAATGACGTGGGTTTTTCGAAAATCTACCCATAAGTGTGTGAAAAGAAGTAGTACATTTTTCAAGGGAGGATTTTAAAGAGGGGGAGAGAGAGTGGGGCTGGTGTGGAGAGAAAGGGGACGGGGATAGGGGACGGGGTGGTGAGGGAGAGAGTGGGAAGGGGAAGTGGTGAGGGAGAGAGGGGGAAGGGGAAGTGGTGAGAGTGGGTGATAGGGGCAGGGAAAAGTTTAGCGGGAAGGGAATACGGTGAACGAACGTGATATCTCTGGAACTAACAGTCGGACTTTGAAAATTCTTTTTGCATTTTATACCCCAAATCTTAATGAAGGTTATAGGCATATTTAGCATCTCTCTAGGACCTTTACGTGCCGAGCTAAAATAAAAAAAGGCGGAAATAATGCTAAGCGAAAACAAAGTAATAACGCGGGCAGGCAATGCTATGCGACGAGGTGGTTCGGGGGAGCAAGAAATTTCACGCGGACGAAGTCGCGGGCCATCTAGTATTAAATAAAAACAATTATCAGTCATTCTTTGAATAACAACATAAAAAATAAGGAAATCAATTTGGATACTCTTTTTATGCAAAACAAAAGTTTAAATAAAGATATAACAGATGCTTTAAACAAAGCTTGTTGCATCTTTATGAGCAACCAAACTAAACTCCGACTTTTTCCATTTTTCAAGTTCGTGTATTCAAATTTAGAACAATGGTGATACCGAAATGATGGCCAGTATATCAGCTTCAAACTGCGAAAAAGGATTTTCTCTAACTAATCTATATTTTGATGATTTAGGACTATAAACATAAAAATGCGCGGTGGCTCGATTTAGGAATCCAGGAGTGTTTTTCTTTGTTCCTGTCACTTTTAAAGTGTATTGTATAGCGCCAGAACGACTTATGAACAGGGGTCCCTACTATTATCATTTGAAGCAGGGCAAGTGATGTATGTGCAGGGCCTACCTGCAAAGGTTCTGTCAGGACGTAAAAGTTGAAGGGCACAGGTAGGTACAAACCGAAACCTGCTAGTTTATGGGGGTTAATAAACTAGCAGGTTTCGGTTTGTACCTACCTGTGCCCTGTGCCTGACGCAAAAAGAGGGGTGTTATAAGTTTGACCGCTATGTGTGTGTGTCTGTTTGTCTATCTGTGGCACCGTAGCGCTTAAACGGGCGGACTGATTTGGATGCGTTTTTTTTTTATTTGAAAGCAGGTTTTTCAGCGATGGTTCTTAGACATGTTTTATCAAAATAGGTTCAGCCGTTTCAAAGTTATCCGCTCTTTTGTTAGCTGCGGTAGGGATCTTAGACGCGTAATGGGTATTTATTTTACTTTCAAACCTTAGTATGACCTAAAATTTGAAACATCCATGTATGCTATCTATCTATGCAAGATTATGGAATTCTTGGTCTGATGCTGCAGCCAGGATATCCAGCACACTAGTATACTCTTGAAAAAAATATAGCAGAAATGTCGTGTTTGGATTCATTTACATCAGTATTTGATTCTACATACAATGCAATGGTGGCTACACGATGAGCTGATGCTGCAGCCAGGATGTCCAGCACACTAGAACACTCTTGAAAAAGTAATAGCAGGTATGTCGTGTTTGGATTCGTTTTGATCGGTATTTGATTCTACATATAATGCAATGGTGGCTACACGATGAGCTGATGCTGCAGCCAGGATATCCAGCACACTAGAATACTCTTGGTAAAATAATAAAGCAGATATGTCGTGTTTGGATTCGTTTTGATCAGTATTTGATTCTACATACAATGCAATGGTGGCTACACGATGAGCTGATGCTGCAGTCAGGATATCCAGCACACTAGTACACTCTTGAAAAAAATAGCAGATAGTAGTGTTTGTATTCGTTTTTTTATCAGTACTTATTTAATTCTTTTTGCAGTATGATGGTGGCATCAGGATAAGTTAATGTTATGTGCAGAGAAACTTAACATTCTGCAGTAATAACAATGCATTTCTATATTTTTAAATTGTTTAAGAAGTTTAAAAATGTTAAAATATAAATTAAATTAAAAATTTAAAAAACCCCTAACGCAAAAAAGAAAAGCGAACATTTAAATAGTCAAAAATAATACCTATCGTTGAGCTATCAAATTCGATTGAGTAATACCTTATATTTTAATTACAGGAATTGATGGATGGCATGATAAGGTTTGCTCATTGAAATGGCGCTATGTCACTCAATCGAATTTGATGGCTCAACGATAGGTATTATTTTTGACTTTTTAAATGTTCGCTTTTCTTTTTTGCGTTGGGGTATTTTTAAATTTTTAATTTAATTTTTAGTTATGGAACCCCCAAAAAGCATCGTTTGAGAATACGTAGTTCACTGTCTTAACAATATGCAATAATAATATTAGTCGACAACTGGCTTAGATGGAAATTAATCAAAAATGTTGCGGCACATTTATTATTTTTGAGGGATTCCCGCACTATTATATAATACTAATAAAGAATTCGCTGAACTCTCATATCAACGGGTCACTCGTATCAACGGTACATACCTATTTATTAAAGTTTCATATTACTGTAGAATATAAATATAGTAGTCGACTGAAGCAGTAGCATCAGTGACGACCATGTCTTCTTACGGATTGTGTTGTGCTCTTGTTGTTCTAATTGCACAAACATGTGCAGGTTACGGACAAGAAGAAATTATAAAAAGCAGTTTAACGTTTATTATCGACGATACGGCATCAATGTCCGATGAAATACGTCAAGTGAAAGAAGAAGTCAATATAATATTTGAGAAAGTGTTAAGTTCGAATGTATCGCAGATAGAGAATTTCGTTCTGGTCACATTTAATGATCCGAGTAAGTACCAAAGTGTTATACAGGCTGTAATTTTAATCACCATTAACCTCCTAAGGGGTCATTTTACTAATCATTATGAACAACTTTTACTACGGGACCAAACCTGAAGTCACGAAAAAAAACAGCTGTTGTGTTTTGACATTTATGTCAAAATTTGGGGAAAAGCTGATTTTATTTTTCGCAATGTTATGTTTGGTCTCATAGTAAAAGTTTTTCATAATATTGAGTACATTGACTCCTTAAGAGGTTACACTAACCAAACCGATGTCTCAAGTTGCGACCTGGACGCATCGACCTGGCAACGTAGTAATCCTTCCTGATTACTGGGTGGTAAGAAGGTCACGACAACCAGTTAATTAATTTGAAAATCACATTTTTTTTTATATTTCAACAATTTGCAAATTCTACCTTTGCCAGCATTATCAACTATATACTCGTACTTCATGGGCACCTCTAATTTTTTTTTAAATATTTTATAATAAATTAAATACGATAGCTGATTAAATGAAGATGTCTTCGTCATAATTTGTACGCTTAATCCCGTAGTAAAATTTTGAGACAAATGGTTAATAAACTTCTCCCTTTTCTTTAACTTTTAACTGTTTGATGCTTTAGAAAATTTGGTTACATCGAAAGGTTTGATAAAGTATTAGGTACCCAATAGAATAGCAATGCAGGCCATTCGATTTGAGAGTGGCGTGGTGGCCAGTGGCCCAGAAAAGTGACGAATTCTGTAAAATTTTCTCAAACCCCATGAATTTTTGCCTAGGCTTTATGAGGTGCTTAATTGTCGCAAATGGGTCACACATGTATGGGAAAAAAAATGAAAAAGTGTTTATTTACAGAAACAATTTTTTAGATATTATATTTACCTCCGCCAAACTGCAAAACAGTTTGTTGGCAGACGTAGCTCCTTTTTTTTTGTAACTATTAAGGAGGAATACGTAGTCAAATTACAAGTCACCCTGTATAAGTAGGATATAGTAAGGAAGTAGAATTATCACTATCACTACTTATTATAAAACAAAGTCGCTTCTCGCTGTCTGTCTGTCCCTATGTATGCTAGATCTTTAAAACTACGCAACGGATTTTGATGCCTTTTTAGGGTTCCGTACCTCAAAAGGAAAAAACGGAACCCTTATAGGATCACTTGTTTGTCCGTCTGTCTGTCTGTCTGTCTGTCTGTCAGTCTGTCAAGACCGTTTTTCTCAGGAACGCGTGAAGGTATCCAGCTGAAATTAATATCAAATACGTAAGTCTATGTTCCCTTGGAGTTTTAAAAAGATCAAACTTCTAAGTCAACGCATTAAAAAAATACGGCCATTTATGCGACATTTCTTGATACTCGCAAGTAAATCAAAACCTATAGGGTACTTCCCGTCGTCCTAGAATCATGAAATTTGGCAAGAAGCAAGGTCTTACAACCCAAATATAGGAAAAAGTCCAAAAATTGTTAATTTGTAATTCTATCACATAATAAAATATTTTCAAAGTTGTCAGTGTGTCAAGACCCTTTTTCTGAAGAAAGCATAGAGGTATAAAGTTGAAATTAATATTAAATACGTAGGTCTATGGTTTCTTGAAATTCTAAAAAACTCAAGCTTCTAAGTCAACGCAATAAAAAAATACGGCCATTTTGCGACACATTTTGATACTCGCAACTGTCGCAAGTAAATCAAAGCCTATAGGGTACTTCACGTTGACCTAGAATAATGAAATTTGGCAACAAGAAATGTCTCCCAGCACAAGTAAAGAAGAAAGTCCGAAAATTGTGAATTTAGTTTCTTTTTGGGATAAATTATTTTCAACTACGGAACCCTTAATTGTGCGTGGTCCGACACGCACTTGGCCGGTTTTTTTAATAGATAGAGTGATTCAAGAGGAAGGTTTATGTGTATAATAAACGCGGGCGAAGCCGCGGGCAAAAGCTAGTTATTATGTAATTATAATAATATATTATAATGTAATTTATTATAATTATTATAACAGAATAGTAGAATCGTTTTCATTTAGGTAAATGTACAAAAACAATCAATCTAATCATTATGTGTGCTCTTTTAAAATAACCATGTCATCCAGCGATTACTGTTACCTAGTCTATAAAAATTGTTTTCTCAAACATGCATGGAAATGTTGTCATTATTTTCGAAAAACGAACACGCGAAGTATCGAATTTACGGCATGGACCTAATATACAAACTGGACTGAGCTCTCATACCAAAAATACGAGCGGAGAGAGATATGTCACATTGAGGCAGTTATCTCCTTCTAATAGGGTGACCAAACATTTTTATGACGAACAGGAAAATTCGTTTATACAGAGATAATTTGCGTCCGGTTGACCATAAGTGATTTCAAATTATTGTTTGTATTACAAACATATTGTAATTAAATAATATATAGAAATAGACCTTTTTCGAAAGCTCCTATAAGAAACTGAACATTATTGTGTTCTATGTCGGTGTTGAATCGTGTACCTACCCATGTTTTGAGGCAAGAAGGAAGGACTACAATATTGGTGAGACTCGTCTTGTGGCGAATCATCAAATTTGATCACGTAGGTATACATGGCTTATGATAAAGTAGGCATGTAGAATCTCGTTATGGGACCATGGTACTTTCTTGCTCTTTTTTCGTTTACTCTACAGAGCTGGTTTGGGTAAGTATGTAATTGAAGCAAAGGGAACTAAAATGATTCTGGAATTACATCCAACCATATTTGTTGAATTTCTTCTTTGGATGGAAAGCTGTAAACAACTTAAAAATAATGCTATTTCAATCATGCGATACATAAGTACAAATTGTATTTATTATGCGCCTAATATTAATAGTTTTAATCAGAAATACACTACTTATAGCTTTTGTAGACAGAAGACGCTAAGTCTTCTGTCTACAAAACGTCTAGAGCATGGTTACACTACTTAGGCTCAAAATTGTTATTATTTAGTAACAATTTTAGGTCTTTTATCGAGATTTATTTAAATCTTTGTTATTCCTTACAAGTTCCTTACCTGTGAAATTAAATGCCACAACCAGCATAACATTCACTTTTACATTTCTTGATGCAACAATTTCTCACCATTTTCGATATCATAATTGAAAAAATACCGCCATGAAACCATTGATGTCAGATTTTAGTGTTACCAGAGTAATTATATGATAGCTGCCAAACAGTAATCAAAATAATATTATTTTGATTATTTTACTCATGGATCTTACTTATACAGGGTGGGCCAATAATTTTTGCACTTTTAAAACATGAATAGAAATAAAACTACAACTGTTATTTTGTTGATTATATATTTAACGTTTTGAAAATTTAATGAAATTTATTTTTTAAAAATGACATCGTCGAGATGTGCACCGTCTCGTCGTTGGCACTCTAGCAATCGACTACGCAAACTTTGGAAAACTCGCTGACACATGCTGCGGGGGATCGCGGCTATCTCGTCGTGGATGTTTTGTTTTAATTGGGATATATTCGTCGGTTTATTAAGGTAGACTCGACTTTTCAGGTATCCCCATAAGAAAAAATCGCATGGTGTAAGATCCGGGCTTCTCGGAGGCCATGGAATATCACCTCTGCGAGAAATCAATTTATTCGGAAACATTTCTTTGACTACCGGTAAAGTCACATTTGACGTGTGGCATGTTGCTCCATCTTGTTGCATCCAGGTCCTGCTGTTGTATCCTTGAAATTCATGCAACTGCGGCGTCAAAAACTCTCGCAACATCTTGACATATTCCGCTGAATTCACAGTTACATTATCTCCTTGATTATTTTCAAAGAAATACGGACCAATTATGCCCTTTGCTGATATGGCAGCCCATACTGTCGTTTTAGGTGAATGAAGTGGCTTTTGGTGTTTAAGGCGAGGGTTTTCCCTGCTCCAATATCGACAATTGTGCTTATTCACGTGCCCGTTGATGTGAAAGTGGGCCTCGTCCGTAAAGAATACATTCTCCAGGCTAGAGAATTGCTCCAGCATTGTGTCAGCCAATAACTTACGTTGAATGTAATCATTTGGTTTCATCTCCTGCACAATTTGAAGCTTATACGGGTGCAGTTTGAGGTCTAGATGCAAAATCCGCCGTAGACTGGTTCTCGGTAATGCCAGAACCGCCGAACGCTTACGCGTAGATAATTCTGGATCGTTCCGAACGGAAATTTCAACCTCTCGAATGTTCTCATCGCTTCTTCTTGAACGTGGCCGGCCTGTTTGTTTAATATTCGTTGTCGATCCCGTTTGCTCGAACTTCACGACCCAAGCTTTGATTAAATTCACACTTGGACACTCGCTTACACGGCGTAATCCATATTCAATTCGAAACAGGCGTCGTACAGTAACGTAGGAATCGTTGTTTTTGTAAAATTGTTTAACACAAAAAGCACGCTGTTGTCCCGTGAAGCGCTCCATCGTGACTAAAATTGCATGTAGCGACGCATAGTTTCCCGCTACCCGCGCACCCCTCCTTCCAACGGTATTCGAGAAATTTAGTGTTGCTATTTGCAAAAATTATTGACTATGTTGTACAGATTGTAAACCTATAAATAAAATTATAATCTAATCTAAATGCTAAAAAAAATATACGTAACGTATTTTACTTGTACCTAGTTGGTGAAATTTTTCTACCATCTTTATAATTTTTATCTGTTGGCAATTGAGCAAAAGGGACAAACTACTCATGTCGGGACCTCTCTCTCGGCTCGTTTTGCCTCAGCTAAGATATCCTATCAAAAGTAAACCTAAAGTGCAATACTTAAGGTTAATTTTTTATGACACGATTTTTGGAGAGCTCAGTCCTGTTTATATAGTATAATAGGTCCATGATTTACGGTCAAAGAAAATCAAATCCATTGCAGGAGCGTTTTTTTGATTTGGAACATTGCAGCGCTCCAGCAATGTTGTATGAAACGGCGTGCTGGGGTTATTAGATACTCTTTGATTGGATCTCTTTTATCATTCTTGGCATTCCAAAGTAAGTCTCTTTGCTTAGTACAAATTGCGTTCACGTGGTTGTATAGCCATAAATGCGTTTGCCTTTCGGCACAGATGATAAATAGAAATTTGGCGGCAAAGCTGAAAATTCGTCTTGAGTTATTATTCACATAGGTAAATAATAAATATAAATTTAATAAGTAATTATTAAAATGAGTTCCAACGGTTAAGAGAGTGAAATGGAGATTGATTGTACTCCACCAGATTTAAGATCAGAAGCCAAATTGGCAATGGAAAACCTGCTTCCAGCGAAGTCAAAAGAAAAATACATGAAAGTTTAAGAAAATTTTATGATTTGGAAAAACGAGAAAAAAGTGAACGTTTTCTCCGAAACAGTATTTTTGGCGTATTTTAATAAGACTGCTAAAACTAAAAAGCTACTTATCTGTATTAAGGGCAATTTATTCCATACTGAAATGTTAAAAACGGCATTAACTTGAAAAATTATGGAAATTTTATTTCCCTGCATTCTTTTGAGAAAAGCACTATATAAGCCTCGGCGGAAATGGCAATTGCCTGTCTCGTATTAGTGAAGTCCTCGCCTACGGCTCGGCCTTCAAACTCATACTCGACCTGCAATTGCCTATTTCACGGCCTTTGCAATAATGTACTATTTAATCATAATACATTTCTAATGTAGTACAACACATTCAATAACAGCATTCTTATCTTTGGGTTTTACCCAAAGTTTTATTATTTATTATATTTCTTGTGTAACTATTCGCTTATCACTAACATGTGATTTTTTGCGTAGGTTAGGTTACAAACTATTGCATGTATGTACCTACTTGTGCGACAGCTAAAAAATTTAAGCACTAGGAAGTGGTGAAGGGCGGGGGTTTTGGGGGACTGTCATAATGTAGTTTTGACGTTCAAAAATTGCTGATTCTCAGCCTAATTTGAATATATGAATTTAGTTTTTTTTTCTAATTACTTACTTAATATTTTATTTTAATTACAAAAATAAAACCACTCTTACACAAGTCAATTAAATTCAAAATTTTTAATTAAATTTTGATTTTGAAAGCCAATATCATGATTTGAATATCTTCGTTTCAGCTGCCCAAGTTCGAACCATCACTAAAGATCAAAATGAGTTAAAAAGAGCTTTGGCTGCCATAGATGTCCACGGCGGCAGTGATTGTCCCGAATATGCCATGAAAGGCATCGAGCTAGGTCTGACAGAAAGTTTGCCGCTTTCCTACTTGTTTGTGTTCACTGACGCCTCTGCTAAGGACTACAGCAGCTTTGAAACAATCAAGAGCATTGCGCAGAGGAAACAGAGTCAGGTAATATACTTCTACTTTACTTTTTAGGATTCCGTACCAACATGTTAAAAAAGGAACCCTTATGGTGTCACTCAGTCTGTCTGTCTGTCTGTCACAGCTGGATATCTCAAGAACTACTAATGCTATCAACTTGAAATTTGGATCAGTTTTATATGACATTTACCCAACTATTTTGCAAATAAGAAAAAAATAAAAATATTTATATATTTTTTTGTAACAGGTGCTGAAAGGGGGTCTTAAAAAATCAATGTGGGGTGTGCAATCTACTATTGCATGTGGGGTATCATATGAAAGAACACTGTTTGCACATTCTTAAATTTTTTTAAATTTTTTTTTAGGCCGCATGGTTTTCGACTTTTGATGAAAAATGTAAAAAAAATACCGTTCCCCCCCCTTATCTGCGAAGTTTGCAAAGGGAAAAATCTGAAATTATTCTGTGTGATAGAAGTTTATGTAAAGATTAAGTACAGGAAAAATAAAACGATGTCTCTAAATGACACACTTTTTCAGAAATCGGAACGGAACCCTCAGTGCGCGAGTCCGACTCGCTCTTGACCGGTTTTTTCGTATAAACATCGATAAATGTTATGTAAATAAATGTTTCGCAAAAAATGTCACTATACCTTTTTGGCTGTTAGGCATCGATATGTATTATTGATATACCTAAAATATGGATCCTAAGCAAGCTGTAACTTTAAAGCAGACATAATTTTATTTTGTCCGTCCGTGCGTAACTACCGCGCGCTCAAACTGTTGCGTAACTGAGACTGACCGAGATTTCGAAGCGCGTCGTTACGGCCGTTTTCTATAAAGATAAACTACTGTATTATAATTATACTATGCTTAAAGCTTGCTAATGAAGTAAATTTACGTTTTCATTGGATTTCGTGTTTTCTGTTTTCAGGTAGTTTTTATACTGACTGGGGAATGTGGTTCGAAGAGCGATGCTGAGTACCAAGTGTATCACAAAGTGGCAGAAGCTACGGGTGGACAAGTTTTCCATATGATGAAAGATGATGTCAAAGACGTAAGACCTTATTCTCTAAATAATTGGACCGATTTTAATACTTCTAAATCTAATCTACTTCTGTGTACTTTTGTCCACAGATATTAAAGTATGTTGAGGAGTCTATCACAGGCAGAGGAGTTACGCTCGTCAACAAAAAACTTACACGCGGCTATGGAAAAAAAATTACAGTAAGTATAGCGTTTTATATCTAACAGAGCATCTTTCAAGAGCCTTGGTTATGTATGAGTCTTATTACAAGCATAATTATTAATTCATTATATTGGAACAACTAGCTTTTGCCCGCGGCTTCGCTCGCGTGGAGTTCTGAAAATATCCCACGCGAACGTAGTACCGGGATTAAAAGTACCAGGTGTTAGTCCAGGTCATAACTTATCTGTGTGCCAAATGTCATAAAAATCCGATCAGCCGTTTTTGCACCAATCAGGAACATTCAAATTCTTCGTTACTATTTTATTATTATGTATAGACTAGCTGCGCCCCGCGGTTTCACCCATGTAGATCGGGATAAAAAGTAGCCTATGTGTTAATCCAGGGTATAAGCTATCTATATAGTACCAAATTTCATCTTTATCCGTCCAGCCATTTGAGCGTGAAGAAGTAACAAACATACACACACACTCACAAACTTTCGCCATTATAATATTAGTGTGATATATTTTTTCATTTCGCCTTCAGTTTCCCGTTGATTCCCACACTGGAGACGTACTGATTTCTGTAACTGGAAAGGAACCCAGGATCGGAGAAGTGACAGGGTCAGGTGGAAGCAAGCCACCTACGGAGCCTGTTGTCTCCGGTAAACGTGAAATAGCGGTATGTACCTGCCTACTTAAGCCTACCTGCATTGGGCACTAATATACTGGCTATTTAGCTGACTGGCTAACCTTTTTTCTATGTCCGTCATTGCCTCCCTCATCTAACGTCTTCAGTATTTTATCTCACGAAACAACGCGCGCTTTACTTGTGGTTACCAAGTGTACAAACACGCTGTGAATACATGGTGTAAGTGTAAGCTGTGACAATATTTTAAGGGAACTTTTACTATGGGACCAAACCTGAAATCGCGAAAAAAATCTGCTGTTCAGTAGATTTATTTTCGCATAGTTCGTCAAAATGTGGGGAACAGCTGATTTTTTTTCGCGATTTCAGGTTTGGTCCCATATTAAAAGTTGTTCATAATGATGAGTAGGTACAATGACCCCTTAAAATATTGCCACTGACTACACTTACACCCTGTTTATGCGTGAAGACGAGTAGTGTCCGCACATACACACTTCCGACTTCACCCGAGTCTCGGACGGTACCGAGAGCTCCTGCGCTCACACACATCCACAGCGTTTTAGTGTCTAAACACACTATGCCGAAGTTACACGACCGAAGTTCCGCGGCTGATGTTACGTTCCGACGTGTTGGGCTGATATGACACACCATAAGCGCCGAACTTACGCGGCGGAAATTCAGTTGCGGAACTTCAGTGTCTTGAACGCTGTCATGGCGTCGTGTCGTGTTATCTAAACAGGCGGACAGACAGACGCAAAAGAAAGTGATGCTGTTAGGATTCCGTTATTACTTTTTGTAAATACTTGAAAATAGAGCCATATCGTTACATAAATAAGAAGCACTTTCGTATTTGCAAATAAAAATACTTTGAACTTCCAAGGATTTTTTCGCTGATACGATTATGCTCTTTATTTACAAGGTAACACGAATCAATTTCCTATGCAAGTATTTTAGTATTTTGGTGGTTCATCCATTTATTTAATCCAAATGAACTGACCGTGAGTGCCCAGCTTAAGCTATAGCGCCGTGGAGCGGGGCGCGGGCATGCCTGCCTCCCGCTGCTCCCCGCCCCGGATCTTCTTCGGCAATGGAACTGAATTTCGGTCGCGTATAATATGTGCTCTACAGAATACGTTGCCGCCGAATTGTCGTTGAACTTACGCCCGACCGAAGTTCGGCTGTACGCTAGAACGCAACGTAATTTCGGCATAGTGTGTCGTCAGTAATTCAAATAGCATTGCAGGCGTAACCATGCCGAACTTCGGTCGCGTAACTTCGGCATAGTGTGTTTAGACACTTAGGACACTTGTTTACTACAATTAAAGCACGCGGAAAGGATAAAAATACTGTAATGTTAAAGCCACAAAGGAACAATTTATTTAGCGCAGTGGCTGATCGATTAAAATTTGCACCACGTGTCGAGATTTTGAATCATACACGAAAAATACTTAGCAGAGTGTTTATAAACGCAACTGCGACACAAATGAGAAGTTCCTAGTATGGGTCAGATTTAATTGGAACAAGACTTGGATTCGGTTTCTGAAAGCCGAGCTCGAAAGCCAACTTCCAATCATACCAGGTTCACATAAAAGTAGACTGTTGTATTTTAGATCTAATATTGTTAATCAATATTTGTTCAGATCGTGAAAGTTACAAACGCAAAGCCCGGAGACTATGAGGTTGAGGTCGGAAGCAGTTCTGATACTCACGCAGTCATCACCGCCAAGAGTGACCTTAACTTTCAGCTGGGATTCTCTATTGACAGACCCAATTCTATGAAAGACACTGTCACAAGACCTGCACCAGGTACGATTATTTTATATTTTGTTGGAATCAGTAGACTGCCTCGTTGGTCACAAGCTCGAGTATAGAATGTATTATTGCAATTTTGTGTATCTAGATACCATCCTGACAACCCAAGTAAAGCAGTCGACAAAATTTTATGTAAAAAGTATAATATTGAAGTAACTGAAAAACTCTGAACTGCTCCGATACATTTATGTTCGCGTAACTCGACAAAATGTAGGGAACAGCGATTTCTTTGTTGGTTTCGTAATATGTATTGTAATATTGTTCATGATGATGGGTACATAACCCCCTAAGAGACTTTCAGTTAATTCAATGAGCCCTTGGAAACCCAAAATATAAATAAGCATTTTGTAAAACCTTACTTACTTTTGAATCCTCTTTCTTTCAGAAGGAACCGCGTTCTTGGGTATCAGGCTACTTGGGAACGGAGTCAAACTTACTGCAGCGAAGATCCTCGACTTGAGCGACACCGTAGTTACAGAGCTGCCTCTAGAACTAGTCGACGAACAATCACAGTTCTACGTTACACCATCTTTTAATGCGCCCTTCATTATGTTCCGAGTCTCTGTGAGTAATTTTTTTTTTTAACCATTTTTGTCATAAAACATACAAGAAGAAAGGAACAGAAATATACAGGGTGACTTGAAATTAGTGGCGGACCCGTTAAGGGGTGATAGTAGGCATCAATTCCAGTCGATATCACTCTTAGACCTACTGTCCTAAAGTTAACCCATTTCAAGATATTCCTACTTAAAGAATTTTACAAAAAATACCCTACTTTAAATCTTAAAATAGCTGTAATTCCTACTTAAAGAATTTAACAAAAAATACCCTACTTTAAATCTTAAAATAGCTGTGTTTTGACGACACGGTTGGCGCAGTGGTTGAGCGATTGACTGCTGCGCAGCATGTCGCGGGTTCGATTTCCGCACGGAACAAATATTTGTACGACCTACAAGTATTTGTTCCGAGTCTGGGTGTTTTTCTATCTATAATATGTATGTATTTACAACAAAAAAATGTATATAAGTAGTTTATCAGCCATCTCGTTACCATAACACAAGCATTAGGTTGCTTAGCTTGGGACTAGATGGCGTTGTGTGAAATGTCCAAGGATATTTATTTATTTATTTATATTTATTATTTATCGTGATCTTTAATACACGTTCCAATAACGAAAAACCCTATAACTTATATATTTTATTAGAAATCTTAACTACAAATAGTTTATAGTTTATTGTTTGGGTTCTTACGAAGAGGTATTAGAGAAAGGGCAATGACCGCTATTGCAATGCTAGAACACGTCAACTTTTGGCTAGTCTATTAATCTTACCTTTTGGCCTTTTCCTAGCCTTTTCCCAACTATATTGCGGTCGGCTTCCAGTCTAACCAGATGCAATGAATACCAGTATTTTACATGGAGCAACTGCTTACCTGACCTCCATAAGATAGTTACTGGGTAATACGATATACCCCTTGGTAAGACTGGTTGTGAAAAATCCAAAAATGACAACGGGGAACACGTGATTTCCGAGGCACGGAGGGGTCTCTGTATGTAAAGATGGTCACCCATCCACTGACCGTGTGTTATTACTTAGCCACGAGCCCCATCGATTAAAATACTCCAATACCTAATAATGTATTGTTCTGAAAATTCTGCTTTTTATTATACCTACATAGTTATAGGTTACATTACTAAAGCTGAGAATTTTACTTCTAGGTAACTGGAACTGATTTGAGAACTGAAACGCCAATAGAAAGAACAGGTCCAACACCTATATCACGACAGGATCCATTATCAGGTAAGTTCAGAAATGTAGCTATTCATTTATTTAAAATATTTTAAAAAAGCACAGAAACCGGCGGCAGGTCGCGGAATTAATCTGTGACTCCCGCATTCCCCATAAACTTAGGGGGAAGATATATACAACAATGTTAGACCTGCTGTCTTGTATGGATCAGAATTTTGGGCCACAAAAGATATGAATGAAAGGCAATTGTGTGCAGCTGAGATGAGAATACTAAGAGGTATGAGTGGTGGTACACGAACGGTAAAATAAGAAATAAGTACATACGAGGACGTCTGAAAGTGGCGCCGGTGACTGAAAAGTTGTGTGGAAATTGGTTGTCATGGTATATTCTTGTGAATCGGAGGAATGAGGAAAATGTCGTGAGGAAAGTTTTGAGTATGAATGTCGATGGCTATTAAGAGTAGGGGAAGACATAAGAAACGATGGATGGACTATGTGAAAAATGATAAGGCTAGAAAAGGGGTGACTACCGAGATGACGACTAATAGAGAAGTATGGAAGAAAGGGACATGTTGCGCCGACCCCAAATAAACTGGGATAAGGACAGGAGGATGATGAACCACTTCAAATACATAAACACTAGCACATGCATTAGCTTTTATTAATACTTATCTTACAAACATAGACTACATAATAAGACAGTCGAGAGAGTGGGGGAGAGAGTAGTAATGTGAGTAGAATCCTTTTTATTCTGGAGACTGGCTATAGGTTTGCAGGACTTCACTGACGGTGGTAACCATAGAAATATAAAAAAACCGGTCAAGAGCGAGTCGGACTCGCGCACCGAGGGTTCCGTTCCGATTTCTGAAAAAGTGTGCTATTTAGAGACATCGTTTTATTTTTCCTGTAATCTTTAAATAAACTTCTATCATATAGAATAATTTGGGATTTTTCTCTAAGCAAACTTCGGAGAAAGGGGGGGAGAGGGGGGGGATTGGTATTTTTTTTTAAATTTTTCATCAAAAGTCGAAAAGTATTGGGTCTAAAAAAAGAAAAAAATTGTTTGAGAATGTCCCACCAGAATGTCCCACAACCCAGAGATACCCCACATTGCCCTAGTAGCTCCACTTCGAAATTTTAAGACCCCTTTCAGGCCCTGTAGCAAAAAATTTATAAATATTTTTATATCTTTCTTATTTGCAAAATAGTTGAGCAAACGTCATGTAAAAGTGTTCCAAATTTCAAGTTGATAGCATATTTAAGTAGTTCTTAAGATATCCAGCTGTGACAGACAGACAGACAGACTGAGTCACACCATAAGGGTTCCTTTTTTACCATTTTGGTACGGAACCCTAAAAACAGGAGAAGTGGCAAAGGAGCGTGTCTGTGTCCGCGCGGCAAGCTCTTGTATGTGCCGGTCATAGTCAAATGGCCGGTGCATGGTAAATGCACGCTGTATTTGATGACATAAGGTTTATAATTGATTGTGGGTACAGTCTGATTTATGAAATGCGGGTGTGTGCGCGACTGCGTATAATCTATTGCTTTTACTGAACTATATGTGTAGTAGTTGGCCAGTGGAAGGGACAAAGTGGAAATACAGTGTTCCGATACATTTTAAACTACTGGGCATATCTCCTTCTTTCTTATATCTATGGTGGTGACCCTTACATTTGTGGAAATCCTGCCTGTTTAGCAAATAATAACTTCAAAATGCATTCTACTAACGATTGGGATTCATGAAAGTTCCTTCACTCTGTGAGACCCTTCAAGAAAAGAGTAGAAATGAGCCTGAATCCTTCTGATGAGCCTTTGCCTAGCAGAACATACCTTGGAACTACTTATTTAAATAGGTTGCATAGAAACAATGTTAATTACAACAGAGGTAGCTACAAAAAAAAACACAGAACATTAATTGTTTGATATTTTAATTACAGAAAAGAAGTGAAATACAGCAACTGTCATAACGATTGAAGGAGGACCGAAGATGACCACGGAATACGATGACGCAAAAAATACATGTTGCGTCCAACCTAAATCAATTGGGATAAGGGCAGGAGAATGATTTGAAATACACCTGCCAAATGCGCCTTTGGCTCCTGCGATCTTCCTGCTAATTACAAACTCCATCGGTTATGGTAATTTAATAAAGGTAAACAAAAAAAAAGTGCCTGGTTAACCATCTACACGTAATACCTGTCACTTCAGCTGTCATGCTACGACACAGTGTACTCTTCAATTTAGCAATGTTATAATTCGTTGCATAACGTTGCTAAATTGAAGAGTACAACTGTGTCGTAGCATGACGACTGAAGTGACATGTATTACGTTTAGTCGGTTAAACAGACACGTGTTTTTTTACCTTTATTTAATTACCTAAACCGATGGAGGTTGTCAAGTTTACAAAGAAATAGTGACTCCTCTAATAATCGCAATCTGGAACAGCAAATTGATTGGCTCCCAATGTCCAAGAGAGACTTCAATTTAATTTCTTCTAATTTCTGAGTCGCACGGGACTCCAGCAGTTCATTCCAAGGTTGTAACATTTACCACTCCCCCATCCCGATGACAGTGAAAGTTTTCCATCGCTTCTCTTTTTTATCGATCTTGTAAAATAATTGTATTCTAATTGTAAACATGGGTGTTGGTTCATTTTATGTAATAAAATGTACTTCTTACTTATTATTCTTCTTTATTTATTTCCTATCTATTTCTTTACTCTTATTCTTTCCTCAAATGTTATAGTAGGGGAGGTAGGGGTATTAGTAGGGGAGGTAATGTTCGATTTTTGCAACCAATTTTAAACCGAATAAATTTAAGTTCTGGTACTTAGCCACTGTTTTATGTCGATCGAAGTCACAGTCAAATTCAAAGATCTTTATTGTGAGACAGTGGTTACAGAGTTGTTATTGGTTATTTAGGTTCGAACGATCTAGATCGAATCAAATTCAATTTCTTCCAATAAATCCAATTTTTAGCAATGACACATAACTTCAATAGATGGGTATTTAAATTCTTCAATAAATGCGTGTATTATTATACACGTCTTCTGCCCAACCCTTAGGGGAAATAAGTACAGGCGTGATGTTATGTTTTTATGATATTTTAATTCTTTCATGAACAGTGTTTTGTTTTTGCAGTAAATTAGTGATTATTTTGTAATTAAAATTGCATAATGTTGTAATGTTTGACTAAGTATGTGTTTACATTTGGCTTAAATTTTATCCCAACGCCAGTAACATTTACAATTTTTGTCTTAGATAGGTTGGTCCAACAACTGAACGATAATCTGTGATGTATCACGTCTTTTTTCATAAGAAATAGCAGGAGCAGCAGGTAGGTACTGAATTCTGCGATGAACTCTTTACAATGTTTATTATCACGAAAGAACACCTTATGACCTTAGTTCAAATAAGGAAATCCTACTAAAGGCTCTTACAGACAGAGGCGATATCGCGTCGCGACGCGATATTTTTCTACGGATATAATATCGAAATATCGCGTCGCCACCGCGATATCGCCTCTGTCTGTAAGAGCCTTAATATGGGAGGCCGATCGTATCTCAATCATACAAAGCGGTCAAGATGTCCATACAGCTCATGATAGCTGTTGTAATGTCTTGGTGATGTAATTTAGAATCTATAGATGTTTGAAATAGTCAGGTATCGTTATTTCCGGTGTAGATAGCCGTCCCCGAACTGTTAAATACTTTACTTTCACATATCTTCAGTAGACATTCCGTTAGGTATGGAATGGATAGGTTTTAATTGATAATAAAATTTAATGTAGAAGTACCTAATATAAAAATAACCCGTTATGGAAAACAGAGTTGTACCTATATGTACAATGTTACGCCCATCATTATTTTGCTTTTGCTTCTGACATAACTTCATTTATTTTATTTAATTCACTGTAATATTTAATTAATTACTATTTTGCTTTGGGCTTTTGACATTAATTGATTTGATCTGATATTTATTTGTTATTTATATTTCTACGACATTTGATTATTATTCAATCAACGAATTATTACTAATTTAATTTCAAATTGTGTATTATTTTTGATATTGTTACCGTACAGGGATAGATAATTTATTCAAAATAACTTTATTTTGAATAAATACATCCAGTAGTTTTTTCATAATATCTAATACAACCAATTATGGTCTGTTCATGAAATTTTATGCGCTCGTTTTCGATAAATTCATCGTCTAGTTAACTAAATAAATAAATAAATACTAAATAAATAAAGTACATAGCATGCATACTAGCCACGCCACCAACGAGTTTGAGCCACCGACTAGTGCAACCTTAAGCATCCTTTCTTTCAGTGCAGCATTTCGTAAAGGTAATATCAGCTAGTCGCTTAGGTCACAGAAATAATGATCGAAGAATTAATTCGTTTAGTAATATTTAATTTTGCGTTTCATTGTCGTCTGAAGATGGTCTATAGTTGCGTCCGTAGTACGTGTTACAGCCGGGGTCAAAAGTTCAGTTATTGACAGTAGGTACAAGAGGTTCGGTGGTAATGTGTCGTGATTCTTTCTTACTGTTTATCACGATCTATTACTGTTAGCCTTTACGGGCGGAGTTTCATAATGGACTAGGTGCAATCCTTGATAAACTCTTTCACTGGTCTAGACTGTAAGATATAGGGCTGCCTTTGTTTTGCATTGCATTCAACGAGAGACGAGAGACCAAATGTCAAATTTGAGTCAGATTTGGTAGATGACATTTAGAAAATCGTGGGAAAGGACACTGGCACCAGGGAAGCATGGCACAGAAGGGACGAGCCCTAGGTATAGAGGCAGTGGGTGGAACAATGCTGCGAATGAATGATTGAAGCGATTATTCATCAACTGTTACCCCAAATAATAATAAATAATACCAGCCTGTAATAGCCCTACTGCAGAGCAATGTCCCCTTCTTATACAAAGAAGGCAAATGTCGTCTCAATTGGATACATTGTAAAAGAGTTTTCAGGATTTTTTCCTGACTGTGGATGCGTAGTTCAATCTTCAGGCATCATTAAAAATATGTTAAATTTTGTCAAAGATCAGCCCTAAAAGTCTGTTGTGTACAAGAAGATATTGAAGGTTAGTGTTAGACTGTTTCACAAGCACCAACATTCCTGCAGCACTCACAGTGAGCAACCTTTGACACAGCAAGCGATACGCCTGCCTTATGACACCACGATAATCACGCTCGCGAGATAATTGTCATTTAATGTCTTCAATAAAGCTTTTATTTATTACTAGCTTTTGCCCGCGACTTCGTCCGCGTTTCCGTCGTTTTTCGTAAAAAAGTACCATATGTCCTTCCTCACGGTTCAGTGGTTTTGATGTAACAGACAGATTAACTTTCGTATTTTAGTAGGGAAATATAATATGTCAATCCACAATACTGTTGAAAAATATCGCAATAAGGAACCGCAGAATATTATTATTAATAGCTGTGCCCGCGACTCCGTCAGCGTGTAACCTCCTTGTATGTTATTAAGTTAATGTATTGGACTGCTAAGCTATCGGGAGTTACACGTGTTATTGTGAGTCAACCATAAAAGATAGACATATGCTGTTGTGGGATATTTTTTAGATAATTTTATGTAGAACATTTCCGTCATAAATGATTTCTATGTAGCTGTAACCATTAAGGCTGCACACGCGACGGAAGCTTAAAAAATGGAGCAACTTCTCCCGTTTTCCCAACATTTCCCTTCACTGCTCTGCTCCTATTGATTGTAGCGTGATAAAAAGTATACTATAACCTCCACAGGAGTATGAAGAATAATTGTACCAAGTTTCGTTAAAATCCGTCGAGTAGTTTTTGTTTCTATAAGGAACATACAGACAGACAGACAGACAGACAGACAGACAGACAGACAGACAGACAAAAATTTTACTGATTGCATTTTTGGCATCAGTATCGATCACTAATTACCCCCTGATAGTTATTTTGAAAATATATATCATGTACAGAATTGACCTCTCTACAGATTTATTATAAGTATAGATGAAACTAGCTTTTGGTCCGCGGCTTCGCCCGCGTGGATTTCACAAAATATCCCATGGGGTACATGTGGAGAACATAGGGCCGTCCAATTTAACTGTGCAAACTCAAGTCGCTACGCTAAATCGTTGCCGTGTATGGTGAGCTTAAAGCTCCCAATTGCCATGATTATTTCCGACATCTTCAATAGTCATCGTCATATTTCAGCCAATTTACACAAAACTTTAACGAATTATACACTGAATCACTCCTCCATTGGTGAAAACCGTATAAAAATCCGTTCGGAAGGTGCTTTTGAGTTTATCGCGTTCAAACAGGCAGACAGACGCGACTGGGGGACTTTCTTTAGTTAAAATGTAGACCTTTGCCAGTCACGCTCTAATAACAACAAATAACTTTTGAGTTGTAATAATTTCGTCAACGTAAAAACTTCGAATGAAATAAAGTTTATACTTCAAGATACGAATTATCTACGTAAATAAGGATTTAGAAGTTTTCATCAGAACAAATGGCATCCATAAAGTCAGTGTCTTGAAACTTTTCTCTTGCGCCTAATTGACGAAGATATTTTTTTCTTATACATTTCTCGTATCTTCCTGAATTCACAGCACAGTCCTAAGTTAGCAGAGAAAGAGAAGCCAGAGATTTATAAGACAAAAGAGGAGTCCAGCAGAAGTGCAAAGGAAAAACTATCTCGAAGAATATGTCCAGAATCAGAAACAATGCTGGCTGACTATACTGTTGCAGCATAGAAATTTTAAGGTGTTGCCCAGCGGCCTTATAAACGGATCCAAATAGCAAAGTAATAAAATATTAAATTAGCATTCAGAATGATAAAATATTACTTCATCGCGATGAATTTCTACTTTGAAATAAATTAAATCATACGGGACCTTGACCTGAGTATATTATTACGAGTTCGAAAATTGTTTATTATTGACGCTGATTACAATTGGCATTTTAACTAAGTACTTCATTATAACAATGTTTTGACGAATGTGCGAACGGACATCAATCAGTAGGTACTGCTTGAATAGGATTAGGTTTTTATTATATTTCTTTGCATTTTGACAGCTTCGTGTTGAATAATAATGTGTTGTATCAATTTATGTATTGTTGAGCTCACCTTTGACATATGTGCGTAGAATGGTTTGCACAAATTAGATGGATATTAAATGTGAGGTAATAATAAGGTGCAGAGCACACGACAGACTTTTTGTGCGATCGAGTCCGTGGCGCAGAAAATGTATTAATAATAATTAATATTTCAGGCCTCGCGGCTAAGTAATAACAGCCGCATGGGTCAGTCCATCAGGTTAAGCTACACTTGCCGCGGTTGTTCAGTGGATGGGTGACCATCTTTACATACCGAGACTCCTCCGTGCCTCTGAAAGCACGTTAAGCCGTTGGTCCCGGCTGACAGCCGGGACCAACGGCTTCGTGGATCTTTGACAGTCGTTACGGGTCGTCAGAAGCCCGAAAGTCTGACAACCAGTCTTACCAAGGGGTATCGTATTACCCAGTAACTGGGTTGTGGAGGTCAGATAGGCAGTCGCTCCATGTAAAATACTGGTATTCAGCTGCATCCGGTTAGACTGGATGCCGACCCCAACATAGTTGGGAAAAGGCTATGCAGATTGATTTCAGGCGTCGCCGTCGTATGCGTTACATACCTACTGAAATATTAATTATTATTAATAAATTTTGTGCGCCACAGACTCGATCGCACAAAAAGTCTGTCGTCTGCGCTGCACCTAAATATCAATTTGTTTAGGTTTTCGATCGAAATATATCGCTTTCTAGTTTTAACTCTTTGGGCGTTTTAACAATAAAACTTCTAGGTACCTACTTCCTTCAGGGTCCTTGAATGTATTAACAATGAGTCAATCTATCTACCTCCGATTGATGTGTGGTAGCTACCTATATCAGGCTCGGGTTAGGTTGTTTTGACTGGAACTAATTTCTATGTGAGAATGTGATGCTTCTTGACCGTAATTGCATAACACACTGTCGATCGGAATCTGAATCATTTTGAAGCAAATTGTTAATCCATTGCTTCATATGTTCGAAAACTTTGTCTTCTCAACACCCTAAATAACGCAATGAATGTTGTTGAACTGTCAAAATGAAACCGATTCCGATTGATAGTGTGTTACGCAATTAGGATGCTGGCTTGAGGCCTTTTCTCTAAATCGTTTACTGTAAGCTTCTACCTAAAATAAAATGAACGTAGATTTTTGAAATTAACCTCTTTCACAAGGTTTAAACCTTTGGCAATTCCATGGTCAGAACCAGCTCTTCTACATTTTTAAGGAGAGCATAATATTATCTAACTAAATAAAAAATATAAGTACTTAAATAGGAAAACAAAGGATGTTAAAGCCTGCTAAATTCCCTTCTCATACGTTATTCAACAGCAAATTATAATCAAGATGCGTATAAATTTACCTAAACTTGATAAGTTAACTTTGAATAGGTATTCAGAAGACACTCAAGGGCCGGATTTGAGTTGTTTCAAATGATGTTGAAACGAATCATTCAAATCAAAATCGGACGCTAAATATTTACATTAATATCATATCGATATTATTTGTCGCAATTCAAACATTCGGCAACAATTTGACGATATTTTTATGAAGCGTTTCGAAATGGGGTCATTGTTATTTGACATTACTTAGTAGGTACATGAATGCATTAGAATGCTTGTCGGCAAGTGTCAAAAGTTGAAATAGTTACCCGCTACTGTTGTATGAAATGGCGAATTTGTTTTGGTACAAAGTTATGAGCAATCTTGATATCATTATTACGTAAAAATACACTGATTTTTATTGAATCCGTGATTTAGAGCGAATATTCCGTCCATCTGTCCGTCACAGACGTTTTTCTCGAAATTATCGTTAATGTTGTTGGATTTTTCTATTAGGATTTTTTTATTAACAGCTCGGAGTTTGGATTTGTGCCCAGTTGATGGCAATAGACTCACCCCCTATTACGTGGGACTTACACGTCTTTCCAAAATGTACCTTGTGGAAACTCCGCATAGGGTTTTGGTCGGGCATAGTTAGCACTTCTAACTACTAAGTATATCTACCCAAGTGGGAGTGTCATAATCGGGTATATTTAGGACCTAGTATTGCGTGACTACTACTACTGCTATTGTGTAAATATATCCGGCCAGCGAAAGCGTCTGTAATGAATTGAAGATTTCCTCGAATATGCCTTACTATTTAAAAAGGTACATTATTTTTAAATAGTATGGCATATTCGAGGAACTTGGTTTAAAAAAAATAACGTCGGGTGCCAGAGTCCGAGCTCGCTTCGCTCGCTCTTGCATACTAACAAATTTTTGAATTAGCTTTTTTGAATTTCGAACTTTATTCCGACACATTAAGATGTCAGTTTTGTATAAAGAACAGCAAGGTAGGCAGCTAGGTTTTTATTACAAAAACTGGCTCGATGGTTTAAACCATGACAGAAGAAAAACCTCGTTTCGTAATGAGGCCGTATGTGTTTAGTGTCGAAATAGGATATATTTAGTAATGATTTATTTTAAACTGTTGCTACTAAATATACCCGAGCAGCTATGTCTTGGTAAGGTACATTTAGCGGTGCTCACTACAAAATGCCATCTCCTAACTATACCCCAAGTCGCTCAGGGTCCGTAACGTCGCTGGCGTCCCCACAAGGTACATTTACTAAAGAAGTGGGAATTACACTAACTGGCGAAATGTGGGTGTGCTATATGGGCCACTCTGCCTAACCCTTCGGGGAAAAACAGGCGTGATGTTTTGTTATCGTTACTGCTTTGAACAATCAAAGTAATTCAAATAAGTTGTCTCTCCTAAATGTGGCCTTTAAGGATTGTTCTGTATAAACTGACTCGTTTTTAGGGTTCCGTAGTCAACGAAGAACACTTATAGTTTCGCTATGTCCGTGTGTCCGTCTGTCCGTCCACAGCTTAGTGTCTGTCCGTCCGCAGCTTAGCTCAGAGTCTCTTAGTACTAGAAAGCTATAATTTGTACCCCCCCTGGAAGCACCGGTGCTTGCAAGGGGGGTCACCACATAGTGATGCTGACTGTACATGTAAAGCGGGGATGCTTTTTTTCTAATTTTTCGATTTAGGGATCCGTTTCTGAAATAACACATCGCTGCATTTCTGTATAGCTTTGAAGTGTTAATTTTTGTTAGAGTCAAGTGTCCCCCCCAGACTAAGCTGTTATTTTTGGATGAGTGAAAAAATTCACGGTAGTAGTATATATATAATGAAGTTAAAAGGAAAACTATCACAGCTAAGTAGGCTTTTAACGTTTACGATTAATAATCAAATAATCATGAAACAACAAAAAAGCCCTCTTCTTAGTCTCCATTATTGTGCAACTACGGAACCCTATGCTATATAACGCGCAATTACCCGGTTTTTATAAACTCAAACTCAAACTCAAACTCAAAGCATTTATTTCAATTAAACCAATTACGGGCACTTTTGAATTGTCAAAGAGTCGGTCAGTAGGTAGGTAAGTCAGAAAGTTGAAGCTAGTTGCCCATTCCAAAACGTAGATCTATAGAGAAGAACGGGCAAGAAATTCCACGGACACTCTTTTAAATCAAAATATGGTTACAAAATATTGGTTACATCATTCATGTTGAAATTATACATGTGAGAACGATGAACGTTAAAAGGGTTCGTATTAAAAAAAAAAAAAAAAAACAATTCAAATGTAAAATTAAAATAAGCCGTGGCAGCTAAGGTATGACCATATATATTTTCATTGGCGGTGCTGCATTGTATCAGATTGTTAGATAACACAATTTTTGAATCAATAACTTAATGGCCACTCACAAAATAATTGTTCATAGTAATAACTGTTGTGTTAGAAATGAATGCCAGGTCATCCTGTACCATAATGTCATTGCCACAGCCTTCACGTGTTGTATTGAAAGTCAATTGTTGATCGTAGCACTAATTCATGTGATTCGCGATGAGTCTTTCTAAAACATCACATCGTATTAGGGTTGGAGTCACGTGACCGTGCGTAAGTTTAGTGATCTGTCGACATGAAACGTGTGATGTGTTGTAGAAAAAAAACCGGTCAAGAGCGAGTCGGACTCGCACACCGAGGGTTCCGTACCATCATTTATATGTATTTTTAGGGTTCCGTACCTCAAAAGGAAAAAACGGAACCCTTATAGGATTACTCGTGTGTCTGTCTGTCTGTCCGTCTGTCACAGCCAATTTGCTCCGAATCTAATGGACCGATTAAGTTAAAATTTGGTACACATATGGATTTCTGTGACCCAAACACGTACAGCTAAAGTAAATATATGAATTTTGAATATGAGAGTCACGTTTAGGGGGAAAATAAGAAAATTAAAAAAAAAAGTTTCGGAAACTGTACCGTGTGACATATCAAATGAAAGGGCTTACTATGAGGGTCTCAAATATATTTTTTTTATAATTTTAAAATATATCTTTTTAAAATTATTTAAGAAAATAGACGAAAATTGACCATTCCCCCCCATTATCTCCGAAACTACTGAGCCTAAAATTTTGAAAAAAATATAGAAAATAGTTCTATACCTGTAGATTACAGGAAAACCTTTAAGAAGTCTGTGGTCTTAAAATAACATGGTAAATCTATATATATAAAAAAATCAAAGTCCTGACTGAGTCACTGACTAATATATCAACGCACAGCCCAAACCAATGGACCCAGAGACTTGAAATTTTGCATATAGATACCTTATATAGTGCAAACATCCACTAATGAAAGATTTTTGGAAATTCCATCCCTAAGGGCGTAAAATAGGGGATGAAAGTTTGTATGAAAAATCCTATCCCTTGAGTTAATAGAACTTAGCACGAATATTCATCTAAGTAAATTATAAAGTTTATCATTTTTAGTTTTCCTAAACTACCCCCTAAGAAGGGATGGGGGGTGTCAAAGTTTATATGGAGGAATTTTAACACGCGGTCCGATTAACTCAAAACTCAGTTTTTATACTTGAGACCAAAAATTAAGACTAACGTGTATCAGGGTTTTCCAAAAATCTACGCCTAAGGGGTGAAAAGTTAATTTTATAGCGGAGGATTATATTGGGGGCTTGATTAACTCTAAAAGTGGTGTAAATAATGTTTGAGTCAAGTTATGGAAACATACCAGACGATTTTTGAAATTCTTTATCTGTGTTCGTGAAAACAGAGATACAGTTTATATGAAAAATCTTATTAATTTGGTTAATGAACTTGAAACTTAGCACAAATACTTGCATAAGTAAGTAATAATGTTTGTCATTGTCATTATTAGTTTTTCAAAACTACGCCTCAAATGAGGTTTAGGGATGTTAAAGTTTGTATAGAAGAATTTTAAAGCGCAGTCCGATTAAAAAAATGGTACTTTGAGTCAAGTTAGGAAACTTGCCAAACGAATTTTCACCGATTTTGACGGCATATAGCTGATGTTTTAAGGAGTAACTTAGGCTATTTTTAACCGACTTCCAAAAGGAGGAGGTTCTCAATTCGTCGGAATCTTTTTTTTTTTTTTTTTTTTTATTTTTTTTTTTTTTTTTATGTATGTTCCCCGATTACTCGAAAATGGCTAGACCGATTTGGATTTTTCTTTTTTTGTTCGAAAGGGTATACGTCCCAAGTGGTCCCATGATCATCAAGTCAGGATCTGATGATGGGATCCCATGGAAATCGAGGGAAACCCTCAAATTTTATGGGCACACCTATATCGATTTCGGTATTTTTTATAGTAACTCGTGCATTTGCTCTCGGAAAGTACCATTCGGTGAGCTGGAACTGATGATGAAGACCACAGAGGGCCATCGGAAATACTCAATTATATCTAAGTATATAACAGGTTGCGATTCGATTACTTTAATATGGTTTATGCTCGTCAAAATAATGGTTATGGTGACTTCACCATGAGCTCTATTTCTCCTGGTTCTTACTAGGAGAACTCCTCAACAATTAACGGCCCTGCATCGGGAAAAGCAACATTTTGTAAAACGTGATGAGCAGCTGACATTGGGTTATTGTAACTTAGATAAATTACAAACTGAACCACTAAAAAGTGAAAAATAAAAACTTTTTTACAAAAACAAAAACCGACTTCCTAAAAAAACACTACAAATTGAAAAATAACTTTAATTTCGGAAGTCGGTGGCAAAAAACTAAAATACAGATCCAAAGACACCGACTTCCGAAATTAAAGTTATTTTTCAATTTGTAGTGTTTTTTTTGGAAGTCGGTTTTTGTTTTTGTAAAAAAGTTTTTATTATTTTAGAAAAATAATTGGGGTTCCGCGGAAGAAAATTAAAATCCATGAAATCAGACAACCACGTACAGTCTAACAAACTTACTAAGCCTCCGCTGTCTATTACGGCTATAACAACAAATAATAAAAATAAAGCAAAGTTAAAAATTTAAGGGGTCGGTCCCCATACAATAAACTATTCATTTTTTTAGCATGTGGGGTGTCATCGTCTAGAACTCATTGAGTAGAGTACAAACATATTTTTTTTTTATCTTCTAAAATTAAGAAATAGGGGGCCGCAAAAGTTGTAAATTTTAGACCATTTTTGTACGAGCTCTAGCGCAACAATTCAACAAATTAGGAATTTGAAACTTCTTTATACCATGTAGGTACCATAAATACTGTATTTAATCAACAATACTGAAAACGGCGATTCATAGGGTATTTTGTTTAAACATGGGTGATTTTCTGCAACTGCAAAAAATAACCTTGTAATTCACAGTATCATTATAAAATAAGTAAAAAGTTATCTTTGCGATTGTTAAACATATAATATGGTACGGAACCCTTCGTGCGCGAGTCCGACTCGCACTTGACCGGTTTTTTGTTGTTGATTTCTGAAAAACTATGCTATTTAGAGACATCGTTTTATTTTTCCTGTAATCTATACCTATACTTCTATCACATGGAATAATTTCAGATTTTTCTCTAAGCAAACTTCGGAGATAAGGGGGGGGGGACGGAATTTTTTTAAACATTTTTCATCGAAAGGCGAAAACTATGCGGCCTAAAAAAAGAAAAAAAATGTTTGAGAATGTGCAAACAGCGCTCTTTCATATGATACCCTACATGCCCTAGTAACCCCACTTCAAATTTTAAAGACGTCCTTTCAGACCCTGTTGCAAAAAAGTCATATGTAATTTTGTTTCTTTCTTATTTGCAAAATAGTTGGGCAAACGTCATCTAAAACTGTTCCAAATTTCAAGTGGATAGCATTAGCAGTTCTTGAGATGTCCAGCTGTGATAGACAGACAGACAGACTGAGTGACACCATAAGGGTTCCTTTTTTACCATTTTGGTACGGAACCCTAAAAAACCAGTTTAACTGACGCTGACGGCTCGCGAGCGATGGTCCCACTGTGCATTTCTCTTGCGCTGAACAAAAGTATTTGTTTGGGCTGATTGCTGATGCTGAGGCCCTTTATACAAACACGTTTTTCTTGCAGTGAAAAACTACGATTTACTCGCCGTGTGTAGGCACGGTCGTCAATGTTATAGGTATGGATCAATATAGAAATTTGTTGTCCTGTAATACAACCTCGTGAAAAATCGCGAGTCCTTGTATATGACAAGAACCGTGTCATATACAAGGACACGCGACTTTTCTAAGGTTACTGTAAAGAAACCGTGCCATGTGCGAAGCGCCAGGGCCTTAAGTCTGCTATTACAATAGTGTCAGAATGGTCTATCATTGATTTCATAATTGTTGATTTTGACAAGTTTAGTAATCTACTAATATAATGGCGTCATTATGACTTTCCAATGGTCAACCACTGACACTCCATTGTAAGAAATTATGAATTTAGCAGATTACGAACTTTTAGCAAAATGACAATGCTGTGACAATGGGATCGTGTTGGAATGTCGAATTTCTAAAAAATAGCAGACTTGGGGCCCTGGGTGTTTGTGTATTGATATTTGTGTTTGTAAATAATAATAATAATAAAAAATAAAAAATCTTAAACATTATAGAGGACACAGTTGCACAAATGCAACCAGCATACAGGTTAAATCCTATGGCTGAATATAATAATCTTCAGTTTCGACTCAGCGTGAACTATGCGGCACCCGGTTCCGACCCACTAGAACCTCAACTGGTCCTGGCAAGCATCGCAAAATACACGACTCAGCCTACTATCGACCTCCGGACTCCGGAGGGGAGTGATGTGGCGGCATCTACATCGCCACATGTGAACTACGCATAAAACTGACGTCACGCAAAATCCTACATCAAGCAAACAGACTTTACCGCACAACTAGCATATGTACAACGTCCTGACATCAATCGTCGGGCAGTTGCCCACCAGACACAACACCCGTCTGGTCGTAGGATTTTGCTTTTTCTATAGAGGATGAGTAAAATTTACAACCTATTCCTGAAGCCTCTACTCACTAGTGTTTAATTTATCTACTCAAATACTTCCTATAACGTGCTTTATGCGTTTTTTTTTTTTTGCTTTATGGTGATGTTTTTTTTTCTAGCCTGGAGCAAGCTATCAGGTGTGATTGGGTGTGATCAGTCGTGTCTCTCTGTACACACTCTGCACAGTACGGGAATAGCCGGGGCTGTTGATATAACAAAAGGAGTTTCAGAGAGTTCAGCTCCTTATAGCGTCATCTCTGTCACTCATACCTGTGTGTCAGTATTGTGTCAGAGTCCATGAGCCTTATATATAACTCACTACCTAACTGGATAACAGAACTACCTTACAAAAAATTCTGCGTGGTTTTGAAAAAATGGTTGATATCGCATAGTTTTTATTCAATCGGCGAATTTCTCAACAAAAAAACATGGCAGTCCTACCATTCAGGAATGCATTGTAGTCACTTTTAGTTATTTATTTTAAAGTTACTTTGGTATTTACCTTGTCGCTAGCTACATACCTTACTATTTATAAATATGTAGCGTGTAATTTTAATTCGGATTGGTACCTATTGACTTCAATAAATTGTTATTTTCGTTCATAGAATTATAACGTTATAACTCGAATTTATTACCTAACAACTGTTATTTATTTTTTTATAATTTTATTGTATGTTAACTAACATTAACATCCATTAAATATTTGCATGCCAAAACTGCGGCGGAATGTGTCTTTGCACTTTTTATATGTAACATCTTTTGTACCACCACATTTTATGCAAATAAATGATTTTGATTGATTTGATTGATTGAGCCATATCAACGATGCGTACACTACATACTATCACGTTCTGTGTCGTCAAACAGACTTCAGACAGATTCAAAGTTATTGATAATTTGCAAGTGTTAATGATGCTCTGACCCAATGTAGCCACATCATATCACTGAACAAAAAAAAAACATTAAGGTGCGGTGTTAGCTCAATAATCACAAATTGTCGAGTATGACGAAACGCAATGAAACTATCCGACGCAAAATATACAGTGGACAGAGAAGGGTTTAAAGAAAAATGTTAACCGAATAGAATAGTAAAAAATAGTTTGATATTCCCAATAAAAAATTTGGAAGTTGCTGCACAACAATAACCTTTGGCGTTGAACATCTCTGTATTTTCAGGGAAAACGACGCGCGACGTTCATTTTTTTAAGAATTTCATAGAATTATCATTTTTTGAAAACTTTAACCGGATATTATTTAATTTATTGTGTACTAGCTGTGCCCGTGACTTCGTTCACGTGCATGTCGGAAAACATTATAACCCCTCCAATGAAAATGAAAAATCTTCCGATGTTGCCTGGTGGGACGTAGTGCTTCCCATCAGGCAAGATCGGAAGATTCTTTATTCCTGGGGTTCTCTACCACTGCCCTTTCGAATGAAGTCACTGCGGTTTATAATGACAAAGCGACGAAGTGTCACTTTGATTTTTGAAAATAAATAAATATCAAGGAACTTGCGCATTAATCAAGAGTTGAAAATCCAACAATGTTTTTTCGACGCGCTAGGATTCACCCTGTTGTTATTAGGTTGGATTTTCGAAGGTCGGCTCAATACCGAGAGTTGAAAATCCAGTGCGCGATAAAATCCCGCCGCGATATTTTTACGTCCGTGCGAATTACCGAAACTTTAACGGTCTTTAATAAATACTAATAATTATTTTGCATTATGGTACAATACGTGCCACTAAGAGACTTGACACACCACCTGGTTTGACTTGCGCAGTAGACGACTTATAGGTCTCTTTAGCGGTATGAGGTAGAGACGGGAAGGGATCGGGCGTCGTCGCCTCATCGCGCAGCGCGGGAGGCGCGGTACGCCGCCACCGTTCGTCAAGTCTCATCTTTCATGGCGCGTATTACACCTACCTACCTCACACTAATTCGCGTAAGTACCTACTTCTCTAAATTGATACTCAGCAACTTTTTTTCACATCCCGCGCGATAACCCATGTCACAATATGTAGGTAGGTATAGATACTGCTCGTCATTGAGGAGTTCCGTGACAGTAGGGTTTCTTAGCAGTCCATGATCAGTTGACCACTGCTAGGTACTTAACGTACTGTGTTTCATCTTCCGTTCGGTTACCCGTTCACAATAATGTACTACTGGGGTTCCATGGGTTAAGTAGGTATTTACCTTCTTATTTTCGAAGTCCATAATTAGTTTACCACGGATAGTAACTACCGAACCAGTAATTTTCTTTGATTTTGTACAATAACTAAATCACAGTACGTTTACCTACTGTACATTATTGATGAGTTCAAGTGTGAGATCTTCACCATAGTAAAGGTGTGACATACGAACGGACAGACGGATAGGACGAATTGATAAGAGTTCCCTTCCTATGTGCCGTTTATGTACCAAAAACAGACGAATTGAAAACTTCTTCCTTTTTTAAGTCGGTTTACTTCAAACAATCTCGTCTCGACCTGTAGAGAGAAATTCAGAACCAAATATTCCTAGACTCTAGGAATATTTGGTTCTGAATTTCTCTATAGACTCTAGGAATATTTGGTTCTGAATTTCTCTCTACAGGTCGAGACGAGATTGTTTGAAGTAAACCGACTTAAAAAAGGAAGAAGTTTTCAATTCGTCTGTTTTTGGTACATAAACGGCACATAGGAAGGGAACTCTTATCAATTTTTTTTTGTGGATGGGAAATCACCAAATGACTTCTCCCGCTCTGGGTGGAGCGGAAGGGCGTGTCAAACTTTTACTGACTAAAACCCACCCCGTGTTCCTTCAGTTGCCTGTGCCAGGGCCACGGTATCTCCTGTGGTATCTCTTTCGAACAACCCGCGACCCCGGCGGCGGCGCTCGCGACCCCTGGGCCCGGACCTGTCCAGAGACCAGAATAGCAATGCATGATCTACCCGAAACCGAAACTATTTGCAATTTTCACTAAGATTATTGTAAAATATTTTATTTAATTCTAAGACCGCAAGAGTGTCACTCTTCTGCGAAAAAACATTCAGAAAAAGACGACATTTGCTGAACGCCATCTATCGGATACAGTGGTTAAACTCGAAGCTCGCTCTGCGTACAATAAATACAAAGTGAAACCCAGATTGATTTAAAAGTTGTTATGATTAGGTACTCGTATTATATTATATTACAAAAACAAAAAAAAAAGAATTTTACGATTTTTTAAAACAATATTATGGGATTTGAACTCGCACCATGTAGTGCGGTAAACGGTCGCCTGACCTTACCGCTGAATTCCCCGTTGACATATTGTTGAATAGCTGTTCCCTTGCAATTTATAATATTACTGCCCCGCTCCTTTATAAAAATAGCGTGATTATTATGTTCCCACAGTTAAAGGACCATGCCCATATTAGTATGGAGGTGAAAGTCAGCAATGCCATGCAATGCCCAAATTGCAGCTCTATGTCATACGATAACTTATTAACAGTATTTTTATGATATCTAGATTTAATGTCATATAAAGCACTGATTGAAAAGTTATTGGACGTTAAACATGATAACTGCCTACTGGTATTGTTTATACATTTTATCGTTTACAGACAGCATTGCTATTAGTTTACCACTAGGAACTTCATAATCATCACATAAGCTAGGCCAGATCAGTGTTCTTTTATATACTGAAATGTCTGTAAACATTTCAGTTATTTGGAATTATCTAGTCTGTCTCCATAGTATCTCCATCAATATAAATGTGAAAACAATTTGGTTAGATGCAAAACTTAAGTAGGTACTCGAGTAAATAATAATATGGAAAGAGACCAGTACCTCATAACAAACCGGTATTTCTGATGAGATTATAAAAGCACATTGCAATAAAATCGAACTGGTTGTATGTTGTACTGTCTTTTCATGTGTTTTTATATTTAATTGACATCAATTAACCGCTTGACTCAAAAACTTAATATTATTGTATTAAGTACTGTCTGTTAAGTATTTACAATTATTAGTAGATTGTTTACCTTTTCTATTATTTCAATTAAATTAAATGGGGTAAAATAATGTTTTAAGACTGACAAAATACCGGTTTGTCACTATTAAAGGTTTGTGGTGAAATGGAACAGGTTTCGAAAAAAATAAAAAATAGTATAAGTGTTTATTGATTTATTCTTCAATTACAAGTAATATGTTATCTAAATATGATGCTGGTGCTGTTAAATTGGTTTCATATCTAGCCCATCCCAAATACCATACTATGGCCATGACGTGGCAACAGCATCCCACTGTTCTGTTACCTACGAGACAGTTACAACAGTATCCTAATATGGTATCTAAACAATTATTACTAGATGGTTGTGCATCGATTAAAATATACGTGAAATATTTCCGCCGACCAACATGGCGCGATTGTATTCGACCCCTCAATAAATAAGGTCTATTTCCTCCAACGGCCGCAACCATTTCTTCTGAGTGTTCCAGCTCGGGACATATTTCTATTTCGTATAACCCATTTTGCCGAACATGTTCGCCATAATATGACCGTGCTTGTTTGACCTGATATGGGCCCAAAGCGAAAATAATTAAGTCAGAGTAACTAAATACGGGAAACATATTTAACTGCGGAAACCTCCCATCGATGCGTCTAAACATGACTGATCGCCTATTTAAATTATAACTTCTCACAAATTCTGCCAAATAATTTGGGGTATGTAGATACATCATGGCCCTTTCTATTATAAGACCAGAATCTGGCCGATCTTGGATTGTGGGATGAAATCTATTAATTAGTGCAGCTGCAATTTTAAAATCATTTATTAAATGCGCATGAGCTCTATTAAAAAACTCCTGGCGAAATAATTTATAGTCTCTTTTAAACCGTCCGTTAACTACTTCGACTATCCATCGACATAATGTCACTAATCGACTTTTATTCGCCTGAATGGTTGTTAACTGGTGTTCTCCCTCATTTAACGACTCAGGCTTCTGCACATTGTAATTGCAGGCCTCCAACAGTGGAATTGCATCTCTAAACCCTCGGTCAAGTATAAATACATCTCCCTCTCTATAAAAGGTTCGCATGGGCCCAGTTTCATCACTAAATAAATCTTTCATGATTTCAGCATCAGTCTGAGTGGCAGCGTAAGGACCTATAACATCAATAATATGTCCGTCAGTACACACACAAAGAAATGGTTTGACCAGGTTCAAATACTTATGTAAACTATAAGTTTCCTTTTGGTAAAAGTAATTGGAACTCTTTTCAATATATATATAAGTACCATCACATATTGTGATTGCAGGTCTTGTTTCATCAGAGTCATTTGGATTGCCAAAAGAGGCATTTGGAATACTGAGGTTTCTTCTTATGACATTTTGTCTAGTAAGATGTTGCAACCCAATATGTAATGGTACAAAATGTTCCATAAAACATGAGCGTACTTTGTTCATGTGCCTCTCCATAGTTGATCGAGGTATATTAAATAAAGAAGACAACCTCTTGTTACTGTCCCCTGTCCTCATTTTAATTAAAAAAATAGCTAAAGCAGTTTTTGGTGATGGTACCAGATTACCTAAAGGCAACTCATTAAATAAATTAACAAATTCGGAAACTTCGAGACCAGTCCAATAATGACATATGTGGTTGGGCATTTCTTCTACACATTCAAAATCAAATGTGACAGTTTTTTGTTTTGCAATATCAATTAAATCTTCTATTTGATTAATAGTAAAACTTGATATTGTAGACGATTGTTCTGGTAATTCTTGCCAAGTATTTGAAAACAGATGCTGTTGGCAAACACGTGCAAACCGGGGCACATAAAAGTTATGTTCAGTAATTAACATTTTTTTAATAAACGTTGGTATTAAATGCATGGATGCATTACCACAGTCGGAATAAATGCAGTGTCGTGATGTACTAGCAGCTCTCTTGTAATGAGGTAAATAGACAGGGGCCGGTTCAGGCCGGGCCAGTAGAGGGGCAGGGCCAGGGGCAGGTGCAGGTGCAGGGCCAGGGGCAGGTGCAGGTGCAAGGCCAGAGGTAAGGGCAGGTGGTAACTGTGGTGTAGCCATTTCTCGTTGAGAATCTTGGGCAGCTTGTCGGCTAGCTCGCCGCCAACAATTATGACAAACAGCATAGCTATCTCTTCCATTCTGAAAATAATTACCATTGTTAAATAAAGCAATATAAAAAAAAATGATAAAACGCACAATCTCTTAAATAACTAAGTTGAGTAAAAAAAATACCAACCAAGAGAGCTTTGACGTTTATCTAAGGTATGATTAAAAAATGCATCAAATGTTTGTCATTTTAAAAACTACTTCCACTGATATAGTTCAATCTGCCTAGCCTTTTACCAACTATGTTGGGGTCGGCTTCCAGTCTAACCGGATGCAGCTGAATACCAGTATTTTACATGAAGCGACTGCCTATCTGACCGCCACAACCCAGTTACTGGGTAATACGATACCCCTTGGTAAGACTGGCTGTCACACTTTCGGGCTTCTGACGACCCGTAACGTATATTAAAGATCCACGAATAACAGCCGGGACCAACGGCTTCACGTGCTTTCCGAGGCACGGAGGAATCTCGGTATGTAAAAATGGTCACCCATCCACTGACCAACCCCGGCAAGTGTAGCTTAACCTGACGGATCGACCAGTGCGGCTGTTATTACTTAGCCACGATTATTTTCTAATATGTTTTATATGTTATTACCAGTAACCATATTCAATATAAGTAGTAATAGGTGTATAAGGATTCAGATAAATACCTGTATTGATCTAATCCATGGAAAATATTCATAAAATGGTCCATTTTCTTCGAGAGAGTGAATTCTAGCTTCATTTAAAGAACAGCCACAGCCAGCACAGATATTAGTATGACCTAATATTCTAGGTGTGTTTACATCAGCATTTTGTAACAATCCATAACAAACATGACATAATACATCTTCCATGGGAAGCTGAAAACAAAACAATGGGTGTTAGTAGTTGTCATATACCTTAAGTTAGCTAGTAAGTAGACATATATGTAATCTCATGCGTCCACGATAAGTTAAGACCTGAAGTTCGATAGTATTAAATAGTATTATATTTTTTTATTCAGTGAGGTCTCGCACTCAGATTTCAAGTTATCGTGCACGCATACTCTACTTAACTGCCCTGCAGATAAGATACTTACATGTTCAATTCTCAGCCAAATAGATAAGATTATTAGCAACTCTTGAGGCAGAGTTGTAACAACATGCCGCTGTATTCGTTGAACGCGTAACCCGCAGTTTAGGCAACGCAACATTTTGTACCACAAACGAAAAGTCCAAATCACAAAACACAGTCAAGTCCTTGTTAGAAAAAAGCCGAAGTCACGGAATAAAACGACACTATCAATATCCATAAAACGAAGCCGAGGTAATTTTTTATCGAACGGAAGAGCAAAATCGAAGAACACACAAAAACAGCCGCAGACGCAGAGTGAATGAATGATTGACAGAGTCTGGACTCACCACTCACCCGATAGTTTTTTTGCAATGTTTTTGTCTTGGAGCTAAGTCTTTTGAGACATTACTTTATTAGATTTTTGCTTGAATTATATTTGTTTATTTGAAGCGTTGATATATTTATACATTACCACAAAGTAGTTTTATTTTTTACTTTTGATTGTCTGAAGACATTCGAATGAGAAATAATAATAGATACTGGAATCGATTAGTTGAATCAATTGATCAACAAAAATCGATTCCTTTTTCGAAGATTGTATATAACGTGCCAATTATTTAGCCCCAAAGTAAACAAAAAATAAAAACATAGTCCCATAGAGGGCGTTGGTAAAAAACTAGTCTGTCTCTGGCTTTTCATATGCACTGTGTAGCCCGCGAAATTCAATTTTTTTTTGGGTTTTTTGCAATTTGCAGGTCCGTGTCAGGTTGAAAGTATGATACGCGGAAATAAAACATATGTATTTATATAATTTTAACCATAAAAATCATCAATACATCTCTATAAGTTACATTTCGTGCAGATTCATCAAACGAACGAAATCTAACGAATCTGCACGAAATCTAACTTAGAGAGATGTATTGATAATTTTTATGGTTAAAATTATATAAATACATGTTTTATTTCCACGTATCATACTTTGATCAAGATACAACCTGACACGGACCTGCAAAAAACCCAAAACAAATTGAATTTCGCGGGCTACCACTGCGCATCATCCTTTGTGCCATGTTTTTTGTCATCTGGCAGAAAAATCCGTCATTAAACATAAACGATGACATTTATTATAAAGTAACATGTTTACTTGGTTTTTTTGTAAAACAGTATATTCGATTATTTAGTAATCACTTTTATGACTAATACCAATCATGTTGAGAGACCATGTTATGTCACTCAGGCACGTCAGTCTCGATTCTTGTTCCCTTTTTACACGTGTGACATGGACATCGTATTCGAATAAATGAAACATATCAAGTCAGTTTACTCCGCCTCGAGTTATTTGCCCTCGACACGGCTAAAAAGGTTGTTTTGGGGTCTTCTGAACTTTTCGAAACATATTTAAAAATATTCAATAGGACAGTCTCAAATAAATACGTAATCTATATTCAAAGCACTATAGAAGGCACACAATATGAATACCTACTATATAGGGTGACTGGTAATTAGTGACCGATACCTAAACACATGATTGGGCTCATGATAACAAACAACTTTTACAATGGGACCAAACCTGAAATCGCGAAAAAAAAATCACCTGCCCCATACATTCATGTTCGCATAGCTCGTTAAAATGTAGGGAGCAGCTGATTTTTTTTTTCGCGATTTCAGGTTTGGTCCCATAGTAAAAGTTGTTTGTTATCATGAGCACCATCATGTGTTTTGGTATCGGTCACTAATTACCAGTCACCCTATATAATCTACATGCGACTACTTTTTGTGAAGTTTTATCTTGCTGATCGTATCAATAATACGCAAATAAAACCGCAACACTATAACAGTAGGTATTCGTTATCATCGGTAACAAGTAACAACACTATCACAACGAATGAATAAATTGGCCAAAGGACGGGATTCCAAACCGTAATAAACTGCACTTTTAGTGCATGAATGAATGAATGAAACATTATTTATCATAGGTATCATAGGTGTAAACAAGTCATTACAAGTCTTTTTTTTTCGTTTTTTTTATCCAGTGCTTGTTATGTTGCAAAATTAACAACATAATTCTAGTTTTCATTTATTAGTACAATCTTGTAATTTACTTTATCTGGGCATTTCTGGGGCACAGATGGGCATGGTTCTTTTGATTAACTAAATAACATGTCATTTTCTGCATTCAATTACGAACAAAAACCTTTTAAAATCAATATTGCTTACCTCCCACAACATACGGCGTGATATTATGTAGCCTAAAGCCTTCCTTGGTTTACAGAGAACATTTTTGCTGAATTTCAATTCAATCTATCCAGTAGTTTTGGCGTGAAGCCGTACCATACACACAGACAAACAGACAAAAATTCTAAAAAGTCACTTTTTGTCATCAGTTACGTTTTTCTAACAAAAGCCACTTATTTTTTCTCGAAAATTCTCAATGTACTGTTTTTCTTTCGTTACTGTTTTATTATATGTATAGATATTCTGAATAATCTAAAGAAAACTGGGAAAATAAATGCAAATTCGCAGCTTAGTCACATGTCGGCAACACAAAAATTATTTTAAATTTTCAACCTTATTTCATGCCAGCTAATGATGACAATAGAATACCCGGTTGTGTGCCGTTTAAAATCGTAGTCAGTCCGCGTCTTAAGCTTGGAGTAGGTATTTATTACATTGAGGAATCTTTTTAGATATCGTTTTTCATCTATCTAACCGATTTCAAATGGGAGATGTTTGTTTCCCCCGTCCGTGTGAATATTTTGCCAAAGCTTATTTTGAGGAAAGAATAAGATTTAAAAAAATAGATAGGAAATAAATAAAGAAGAAATTTACTGTAGAAGTACAATTTATTACATTAAATGAGCCAACACACATATTTATAATAATATAATACAATTATTATTTTTACATGATCGATAAAAATGTACCTACTATTCTAGTTGCAAGTCCGCCTTAGGGAAAGCACGCAGATCCTTTACGCAACAGTGAATTATTTTGTGATAATGCGATGTTGTTGAATATAGTGTGAAAATTACTCCGAATTATTTAGTTTTAATTCAGTGATGGCTTCATACTATTTCGAAATAGTACTCTTTTTGTTGACGAAAGTATATTAGATTTTATGTACCTTTACTGCAAAATGGTTCAGTATTAATCGTAATAAGGTGAAAATCAGTGAAATAATGAACTGATGGTAGTTATAGGGTTACTTGTAATTCGACGTATTCCTTGCAGGACTTCATAGTAGGGCTAAAATGCAACAAATTAAGCCACAAAATGTGCTACTGAAATTCAATAGTTTTTGAGTTAGTTAGATTATTAGTTTTTTTATGAAAAATAAATTCAAAAATTATTTACGGCACGACTTTACTGGAATTTAAGTTATTATCATAGCTGATGCCGTAGCAGATCTATGTTAAAATTTGAAAAATGCATAAAACTCGTGCAAAGATCACTAATTAAACATTTTATTTTTCGTACTTAATTTATAAATATGATATAATATTACCCAGAGTAAAGAATATGATGTAATAGGTCTTTACCTATGTAATTGGAGATACTACAAACAGCATTTTCAGACTTAAATATCTGTGGATTGGCGCGCAATTAGAAATTCATTCGAAAGCCGTGTTAATTTAATTTCAAATTCAGTCATTTGTTTTTAGATAGTTTTTTGTTTTTGTGAAATTGTGGTAGTTTTTGTCGCCATGGATAAAATGAAAATTCGTACAATTTTCGAATATGAGTTCCAACGTGGCAATAACGCTGCGCAAACAACACGAAACATTAACGACGTGTACGGGCGTAACACTGCTTGCATAAACAGGGCCCATTATTGGTTCAATCGTTTTTAACCGACTTCCAAAAGGAGGAGGTTCTCAATTCGTCGGAACCTTTTTTTTTTTTTTTTTTTTTTTTTTTTTATGTATGTTCCCCGATTACTCGAAAATGGCTAGACCGATTTGGTTTTTTCTTTTTTTGTTCGAAAGGGTATACATCCCAAGTGGTCCCATGATCATCAAGTCAGGATCTGATGATGGGATCCCATGGAAATCGAGGGAAACCCTCAAATTTTATGGGCACACCTATATCGATTTTGGTATTTTTTATAGTAACTCGTGCATTTGCTCTCGGAAAGTACCATTCGGTGAGCTGGAACTGATGATGAAGACCACAGAGGGCCATCGGAAATACTCAATTATATCTAAGTATATAACAGGTTGCGATTCGATTACTTTAATATGGTTTATGCTCGTCAAAATAATGGTAATGGTGACTTCACCATGAGCTCTATTTCTCCTGGTTCTTACTAGGAGAACTCCTCAACAATTAACGGCCCTGCATCGGGAAAAGCAACATTTTGTAAAACGTGATGAGCAGCTGATATTGGGTTATTGTAACTTAGATAAATTACAAACTGAACCACTAAAAAGTGAAAAATAAAAACTTTTTTACAAAAACAAAAACCGACTTCCAAAAAAAACACTACAAAGTGAAAAATAACTTTAATTTCGGAAGTCGGTGTCAAAAAACTAAAATACAGATCCAAAGACACCGACTTCCGAAATTAAAGTTATTTTTCACTTTGTAGTGTTTTTTTTGGAAGTCGGTTTTTGTTTTTGTAAAAAAGTTTTTTAAATCTGGAAATTTTGAGTTGAAGAACGAGCCTCGCGGTCGGTCGGTAACCATTGTCGACAATGATGAATTGAAGGCGACAGTGGAAGCGGATCCAACTCAATCTACGGCAGAGCTTACTGCAGGTCTTGGAGTTAGTGTCAAAATCACATTGAGGCACTTGCGGCAAATCGGAAAGATAAAAAAGCTAGACAAGTGGGTGCCACACGAACTAAGCGACCAACAGCGAGACTTACGCGTCGAAGCATGTTTAGCACTACTGAATCGGCATAGAATCAGATGTCTATTGCCAAGAATTGCAAACAATGATGGAGAGAATTCAACAGCCAAGACTGGTCATTCGCTCTTCCCCATTGCTCCTCCACGACAACGCGCAAGTTCACACTTCACGACAGACCATCGCAAAGCTACAAGAGTTACAGCTGGAAGCTCTCCGTGACCCACCGTACTCACCGGACCTTGCCCCAACAGATTTCTACTTTTTTCAAAATTTAGCCATTTTTTTAAGTGGGAAAAAATTCAACACCTGAGAGGCAGTACAAAACGCTTTCGCTGACTTCATCGCCTCCCGTCCGGCAGACTTCTACAGTAAAAGAATAAACAAACTGCCATCAAAATGGCAAAATTGTATAGATAATTTGGGCCAGTACTTTGATTAGCTAAAATAAAAAAATTACCAAAATTTTTACATTTTAAAATTTTCATACAAATCTCCAATTTCATAGGTAAAGACCTAATATTATAAAAGTACTTACATAACTGCTATTCGTGTGTACAATAATTTACCACCAGCTTTAAAGCAATTAAATGGAAACATGTTTAAAACCAAATTTAAAAAAAATGTTACATAATAATGTTTCTTATAATTTGCATGAGTTTTTTGGCAATAAATGATGTACTTAAGTAGTTATGTAACTAACAGAAATAATTAATTAATTTGCTTTTATTTGTTGAGTATTGCATATCCGACATGGGTAGACTGTTGATCCTAAAACTGTTATGTTATATTATAAGATCTGATTGTACACAGTTACGTAATAAATAATTCTTATTCTTATTCTTATATTTTTCTTAGACAAAAATTTCAAAAAAATACTGAATTTCAGTAGAACATTTGGTGGCTTAATTTGTTGGATATTAACCCTACTATGACGTCATGCAAGTAATACGTCGAATTACAAGTAATCCTGTATACATTTACGTCTTAATTTTGTTAAAACATCATAATATTTTTTTTTTATAAGTACCTGCTCAGAATTATTGTTACTTACCTACATTATAAAATAAAATAAATAATATCGTACCGGACAGCGCCGTGTGTTACACTCGTATTTATAGTCAAGTAAAAGTAATTACTTAATTAAAAGTAATTGCTCAAGCAATGATTTTCTTTCTATAGTTTAGTAATTGCTTAAAGTTAGTACTGTTAGCCAAGTAATAGTCACCATTTTCTTTATTTAAGAATTCTACCCTCAAGTATGAAATTCCTTAGTAGCAAGTAATTGCTCAAGTAATTACTTTGATTATAAATACGAGAGGTGACCTCGGCTTCTCAAGGGTAGACCAAATAGTAACCAAAAAAAATAAAAAATAAAAACAGGAAATACTTGACAGGATCTCCCGCTGGGCTAATCTGAAGATTGCCTGAAAACAATAATAATAGCTGATATATTTTAATTGTCATGACAAACTAATTTATTTTATTTACATAATTTAAAATGTAACAATCTTAAAAAAATATATTATGCAAATAGAAATAATCATAGAGCATAAAAAAAATCGTCCGCATTGCTGTCACACAGGAAAAGTGCCCAAAAGGCTGGCAGCATTGCCACGTTGTATGGCAATGCTAATTCTTTGGCCAAAAAATAGGCCAGTCACGTGTAGAGTCATAACTGATTGAAATACTATCGTGAATTCATGCAAGCCTAGTACTTTTTGTTTGGTTATTGCTCAGTAATTGTGCACGTGTCGTGATCAGAATACTGTCTATAATGCAACGTTCTACCGAGATACAAAGTATTCTAATTCAGGTCATGATGGTCTACCCGTGTGCCAAATTTTATCCAAATCCATTCAGCCGTTTTGGATTCCATAGGGAACATACATACAACACACACATCGGTGTAGATAACACCATTAAGGAGGACCTTTACTTTGAAAAAATCAAGTTTTTTTTTCCCAAATGTGCCTTACATCAACGCTGTTAGTTTTCACCTAAATCTCCGTTAACGTAAAGCACCACTACTAATTATCTTTTAACATAACGGACATGCTATATTTAAAACTAAAGACTTTATTTATTATTTGCTATTTCAGCATAACAGACGAAATACTCGTAAATATAAAAAGCTTTGTCATAGACTTTTTTTATATAGAACTTATAGACAAAAGATATGATCTGTTTTGTAAAAAAAAAATATTTTGGGTCTCCTGAAAACCTGAGGTTTCTCCCTTACGGTATTTCATATTTCCACTGGCGATGTTTTATGCTGTTTTCTTTTAAATTATGCATCTGCAATTCTGCAGTGTTGCTTTATTTTTCTTCTTTAACTACTTACTAATAAAATTGATATCGTAAAAATATTTACCATTCGAAGCCTCGATAGCATCAAAATATATTTTCCTTTCAGTTTCAACTTGTACGTATTTGATAGTTACACCAACAATATTTCTGGCTTCACATTGGTAGGTAACATTATTGTTTGCCTTATCTATATCCAGAATACCGACATAGTCGTAGGGAACATCAACCAATTGCACCTGCAAAGAATATTGAAAAATAAATATCCACGCAATGGCATAACATCATACTTGTAGCTCCACGAAAGGGGTGGCAGAGGTGTTCTGCATCGGGGGCGATCTATTGCCATCAACGTGGCAAAAATCCAGACTAATAACATTTTGCTCGATTTCCATGATCAAGCGCTGCCATATTTAGTTACGATATATAGTTTTTGGTGGTGCTAGTCCCAGTGAGTAGCGGTTCTTATGTATACGTGTGCCGACCCAACTAACATTTTGGTGCTAAGGGCAACCTTTTTTTAGCTCTCATAGTTGTATAAATGATATATAAGAGCTCCGATAATAACATTAGCTTCTACTAACTGTTGTGTTAAGGATAAATAATTAAACCTTCAAGAGTAATAACAGTTATAAAAAACCGGTCAAGTGCGAGTCGGACTCGCGCACGAAGGGTTCCGTACCATATTATATGTTTAACAATCGCAAAGATAACTTGTTACTTATTTTATAATGATACTGTGAATAATACAAGGTTATTTTTTGCAGTTGCAGAAAATCACCCATGTTTAAACAAAATACCTACCTTATGAATCGCCGTTTTCAGTATTGCTGATTAAATACAGTATTCATGGTACCTACATGGTATAAAGAAGTTTCAAATTCCTAATTTGTTGAATTGTTGCGCTAGAGCTCGTACAAAAATGGTCTAAAATTTACAACTTTTGCGGACCCCTATTTCTTAACTTTAAAAGATTAAAAAAAATATGTTTGTACTCTACTCAATGAGTTCTAGACGATGACAACCCACATGATAGATTAAAATTTTTATTTTTTTTTTCAAAATGAAAAGTTTATTGTATGGGGATCGACCCCTTACATTTTTAACTTTGCTTTATTTTTATTATTTGTTGTTATATAGACAGCGGAGGCTTAGTAAGTTTGTACTGGACTGTACGTGGTTGTCTGATTTCATGGATTTTAATTTTCTTGCGCGGAACCCTAATTATTTTTCTAAAATAAAAATAGCCTAAGTTACTCCTTAAAACATCAGCTATATGTCGTCAAAATCGGTGAAAATTCGTTTGGCAAGTTTCCTAACTTGACTCAAAGTACCATTTTTTTAATCGGACTGCGCTTTAAAATTCTTCTATACAAACTTTAACATCCCTAACCTCATTTGAGGCGTAGTTTTGAAAAACTAATAATGACAAACATTATTTATTACTTTTGCAAGTATTTGTGCTAAGTTTCAAGTTCATTAACCAAATTAATAAGATTTTTCATATAAACTGTATCTCTGTTTTCACGAACACAAATAAAGAATTTCAAAAATCGTCTGGTATTTTTCCATAACTGGACTCAAACATTATTTACACCAATTTTAGAGTTAATCAAGCCCCCAATAAAATCCTCCGCTATAAAATTAACTTTTCACCCCTTAGGGGTAGATTTTTGGAAAATCCTGATACACGTTAGTCTTAATTTTTGGTCTCAAGTATAAAAACTGAGTTTTGAGTTAATCGGACCGCGTCCTAAAATTCCTCCATACAAACTTTGACACCCCCAATCCCTCCTCAGGGGGTAGTTTAGGAAAACTAATAATGATAAACTTTATAATTTACTTAGATGAATATTCGTGCTAAGTTTCAAGTCTATTAACTCAAGGGATAGGATTTTTCATACCAACTTTCATCCCCTATTTTACCCCCTTAGAGATGGAATTTCCAAAAATCCTTCCGTAGTGGATGTTTACACTATATAAGGTATCTATGTGAAAAATTTCAAGTCTCTAGGTCCATTGCTTTGGGCTGTGCGTTGATATATTAGTCAGTGACTCAGTCAGGACTTTGATTTTTTTATATATATAGATTTACCATGTTATTTTATGATCACAGACTTCTTATAGGTTTTCCTGTAATCTACAGGTATAGAACTATTTTCTATATTTTTTTCAAAATTTTAGGCTCAGTAGTTTCGGAGATAAGGGGGGGGGGGGAATGGTCAATTTTCGTCAATTTTCTTAAATAACTTTAAAACAATATATTTTAAAATTATAAAAAAAATATATTTGAAACCCCCATAGTAAGCCCTTTCATTTGATATGTCACACAGTACAGTTTACAAAACTTTTTTTTTTAATTTTCTTATTTTCCCCATAAAAGTGACTCTCATATTCAAAATTCATATATTTACTTTAGCTGTACGTGTTTGAGTCACAGAAATCCATATGTGTACCAAATTTTAACTTAATCGGTCCATTACATTCGGAGCAAATTGGCTGTGACAGACGGACAGACGGACAGACAGACAGACAGACACACGAGTGATCCTATAAGGGTTCCGTTTTTTCCTTTGGAGGTACGGAACCCTAAAAAATAAATATAACTTAAAGTGGTAGTATGGAGTTGGTGGGAACCATTGTATAGCTCACTCTTATAACTTTAAGAAGCGTAAAACACTGAAAGTAATTGTAAGGTGTCTACTAACACTTACTAACGGCTAATGTATTTAAACAGAGTTAGTTAGATGCTTTGTATCACCTTAAGACATACTGTAACACCTTTAAGAAGCATAAAAACTGTAATTGTAAGGTGTCTACTAACACTTACTAACACTTGATGTCATTAAATAGAGTTTGGTGATAAGATTTTAGAGCTTAAAGTAGCTTTATAGTTATGGAGTAGTGATAAATAACTGACAGTAAAGAGTTACAATAGTGCTATTGAAGCAGTGCTTACCACGTTAAGTAAAAGCAATCGTTAAGTAAGCTATTCACACGTTACAACTGCAAGCTAAGGTAGTAAAGATAGTTATGTGATTCACTCTAATAACTTTTGTAGTAACATATTAGTGCTTCCTCAATATCATATATACACCTTGACTAAATATTGTAGGTATTTCTGCTTTGTATCACTTAACCAGTTCTATCGAACCCTCAGAGTTAGCAAGAAAGCTATTAGTGAAATAAAAATATTAATTATAAATCCTATAGAGCTAGGTGCAGCAAGAGTCAGAAACCAGCTATGTACCATTAATGATTATACAATGGACTTGGACAACCTTAGCTGGTACAGTGGTTTTTAGAAATACTTTTTTATGGCGGCAAACAACATGTGCAAACATTATAAGTCATTATAACCATTATGCAAATTGAACCTATAAATTTGTTTTTTTTTTCACTTTTAGAACCATATTGTAGAACTGCAAGTGTCATAGAAGTGCTAAAAATCGTTTTTTTACTACTAACTTAGCAATAACAGAGTTATCAGGATCCTTAAGTAATTGAGAATTGACGCCATTAAATAAATAGTTAACCTATAAAATTTTAAAAGAAAAAATCATTTTCTTGTCATTGTTGCACTACTTACTTGATTTATTACAGTCAATTTTTGTCATAATTGAAATTAAAAATAACTGATGCAGTATTTTTTTTCTATATACATATTATCATTAAAATCAATTTATTTTTGAGGCGCTTTAAAGTTGAGATGATAACTTATATAATATGTTGTTACAGAAAACTTACCAGCGCAGTGAGTTTTAATAATTATAACACCAGTAATCTGAAATACATTAATTGACTTACCTATTTTATTAAACGTAAAGTCAGTTTCAAACACTTAAGACTATTATAGTATCACTTTATCTGCTAAATACTTTAACACTATTGACGGAACTAATATTTTACTAAAATTGTGTATAGAGTGGATTTTATAACTATATTACTACTTTATCTTACAATTGTAACCTGTGTATAGCTGACAATAAATGAAAGTGGTAAGCACTGCTTCAATAGCACTATTGTAGCTCTTTACTATCACTCATTTATCACTCCCTATAACTATTAAGTCACTTTAAGCTCCACTCGTGAATCGTGGGCCCAAATAAGTTATAGCGCGCTGTACAACCTAATGTTAGCGCCTATATAGAACCTTAGGTTCTTAAAATTCTCTTAAACAGCTCATGTAGCACTTATCGTTATCACCAAAATGTTAGTTGGGGAACGCACACCGGGTAGCCTCGCTAACACCTTGCTAACTGAATAATATTTTCAACATTTTGCTCTATGAAATAGTGCCACATTGTGCGAAAGGGACACTAAAGAACAGTGTTCTTATTTTCAAGACCATTTATTTTGTACGTCTGTTGGTAATGCAAGATAAACTTTATGTCTAACGGTAAAAGTTTGCTTCTATGTACAATTTGAAAGACTCCGGAATTATTATAGCTCTTTGGTAATATGTCCAAATATGACCATTGTCAAGTAAGTAAAAGTTTGTTTACCTTAGCTGGCATCCTGTGTCCAGTGTCCTTTTCCTCCCAAATGATATCAGGTGCTGGATAGCCGTGCACATTACATTTCAGCTTCAACGGAGCATCGTATTCCGTGATAATTTTTGGCCCTCCTTCAATCGTTATCACAGGTGCTGTATTGACTTTCTTTTCTATAAATAAAAGATCAAACAAATGAATGTTCTGTATTTTTTTTAGTTACAACATTAACTGACCTATAGATTGTTTCTAGGCAACCTAATTAAATTAGTAGTTCCAATGTATATTCCGTTTAAGGGCAAAGAAAAAATTCAGGCTCATTTTATGAATCCCAATCGCGAGTACAATAGAATATTTTAAAGTTATTGGTTGATAAACAAGCAGGGCGGTCCATAAGATGGTAAAGGTCACCGCTGCCTGTGAAGTCCTGCAACATGTACCAAGCTCCAGAATAAAAACGACTTTACTCACAATCTACTACTAAAGTCTGGTCGCGATTTCGCGAAGCAAACAGAATTTCGTACAATGACCCCTCATTACCTACTCAAGTCCTCGCGTACTAAAGTATTGCCTTTGCGCTCGCGATAAGAAGGGCGGTCCTTCTAATATGCAAACTAAAAGAGATGTACTGATGATTCTTATGGTTATATTTATATAAATACATATTTGTTACAGAAGCGAATCAAATTTTTATCAAGATCCAACCTGACACTGACCTGAAAATTGCGAAAACAAACTGGCCAAGTGCGTGTCGGACTACGCACAATGAAGGGTTCCGTAGTTGGAATGAATTTATCCCAAGAACAACCTTAACATTGTAGTTGAAAAACATGTTCTCCCTTACATTCCAACTGCAAATGTAAGTTTGTACGCACAATATACTAGCTAGACTGTCCGCGGCTTCAACCGCATGGATAACGGATTTCATGGGTTTTCATTTTCTTGCGCGGAACCTCAATTGTTTTTCTAAAATATAAGTAGCCTAAGTTACTCCTTAGAGCATCAGCTATCTGCCAGAGAATATGCCATCAAAATCGGTCCTGTCGTTTCGGAGATTAGCTAGAACAAACAAAGAAACAGATAGACAGTACTAACATTGACACCTTAAATCCTCTGTGAGGGGTAGTTTTAAAAAAGTTAAAGTGCCAATCTTTATCATTTACTGAGGCAAATATTATAGCCAAATTTCAAGTTGGCCATAGAACTTTTCAAATTATTATTATAAACTGTATCCCTTCCACTTCAGGGATCGACTTTCGAAAAACCCAAAAACTTATTATTCTTTATTTTATATCAAAAGTATAAATACTGAATTTCGAGTTAATCGGACCGCGCTTTAAAATTCTTCCAAACAAACTTTAACATTCCTAAACCCCCTTTGAGGGGTAGTTTTGAAAAACGAATGATGACAAACTTAATTACTAGCATATTATGCAAGTATTTGTGCTAAGTTTTAAGTTAATTAACAAATTAACAAGATTTTTCATATAAACTGTATTCCCAGTTGGTACGCCCACAGGGGTGGAATTTTACGAATGGTTTGGGATGTTTCCTTAACTTTACTCAAAGATTATTTACACCAACTTTCTAGTTAATCAAGCCCCCCAGTAAAATACTCCGCTGTAAAATTGACTACCCCTTTTCACCCCTTGGTACATTTTCGTAAAACCCTGATACACGTTATTCTTCATGTTTGGTCTCAAGTATAAAAACTGAGTTTAAAGTTAATCGGACCGCGCATTAAAATTCCTCCGTACAAACTTTGACACCCCCCATTCTTTTTTTTATCAGGGGGTAGTTTGAGAAAACTAAAAATTAGAAACTTTATAATTTACATAGATAAATATTCATGCAATGTTTTAAGTCTATTGACTCAAGGAATAATATTTGTCGTACAAACTTTCATATCCTATTTTACCCCTTAGGGATGGAATTTCCAAAAATTCTTCCTTAGTGGATGTTTACGTTGTTTAGGGTATCTATGTGCAAAATTTCACGTCTCTTGGTCCAATGGTTTGGACTGTGCGTTGATTACTATCAGTCAATGAGTCAGTGAGGACTTTGAATTTTATATACATAGATTTACCTTGTTCTTTTCAAACCATAGACTTCTAATAGGTTTTCCTGTAATCTATAGGTAAAGAACTATTTTCTGTATTTTTTTTCAAAATTTTAGGCTCAGTAGTTTCGGAGATAAGTGGGGGGGAATGGTCCATTTTCGTCAATTTTCTTAAATAACATCAAAAAAAATTATTTTAAAATTATAAAAAAAATATATTTGAGACCCTCACAGCAAGACCTTTTATTTGATATGTCACATGGTACAGTTTGCAAAACTTTTTTTTTAATTGTATTTATTTTCCCTTATACCCCCATATTCAAAATTCATTTATTTACGTTACACGTCCGTTTTTGGGTCACAGAAATTCATATGTGTACCTACCAAATTTGAACTTAATCGGTTCATTAGATTCGGAGCAAATCGGCTGTGACAGACGGACAGACAGACAGACAGACACACGAGTGATCCTATAAGGGTTCCGTTTTTTCCTTTTGAGGTACGGAACCCTAAAAACGCACGAAAATTTGAATTTTGCGAGCTACTACTGCGAATCCACCTTACGGATCCCGACTGTCTCAGTAGTCTATGTTAGTAAGAGAAGTATTAATAATAATTATTGCATGTGCTAGTGTAATGAAGGTGAATTGGCTGTGCTTGTAAGTAGCTACATTGTCTGAACTTACCTGCTGAAAGATCCTGTCGTGCTATAGGTGTTGGACCTGTCCTTTCTATTGGTGTTTCAGTTTTCAAATCCTTTCCAATTACCTAGAAGAAAAATTCTTAGCTTTAGTAATGTTTCATAAGAAACACAATATTTCAATTATAACCTATACTTAACAGCTGTATACTTTACTTAGTAGGTAAACAAAAAGCAGCATTTTTAGAACCATACATTACCTACAGGATTAGTATGATTAAATTCTTTATTCAAATAATCAATATGGAATTACATTATTATTATAAACTAACACTAATATATTATTTACATATTATGTACAAGTATATAATAGAAAATAAAAAGGGGAAGAGTTCATAGGGCATCAAAAAATTCGTCCACATCGCTGTCAATGGGAAATGTGCCCAAAAGGCTCCAGCATTGCCACGTTGGATGGCAATACTAATTCTTTGTGCTAAAAATAGGCCAGCCCTTTGGTCCCGTGTAGAGTCGACCAACCGCTTGGCGAGGTCCCGAAAAACTCGATGAGCACTTGGACCCCACGGCCCTAGTGTTTCAACCCCAAACGGCTCAAACATATAGCTCCCAATAAGGTTATTATATTTGCGCCGTTTGAGGTGTTCTGCTCCTGCAGCTGCCGCCCCAGCACAGCCCGCCGTGCTAGGAAGATGGGATGGCGCGAGGGTGTCGACACAGGTTGCATCCCACACCAAAGGCCTACCCAACTTCCAAGGCATTATGGTCATTCCGTCTGGCCTCTTGCCATCTCTTGCCATTACCCATTAGGTATTAGAGTGCATTTGATACGACGATTAATAGACTAGACAAAAGTTGACATGATTTAGCATGGCAATAGCGGTCATCGCCTTTTCCCTAATATCTCTCCGTAGGAACCCAAACAATAAGCTGTATGGTTTTTCGTTATTGAAACGTAATAAAGATAACGACGATTTATTGATTCAAGACGATAACGGTCTTCATTTCAGTTTTTTAAATAAAAATGCTAGGTGGGTCAATGACCGCTACTGCCATGATAGTAAGCGAAAACTATACCTACTTCTTATCGTATCGATGACAATAATAGATTACTTATTAGATACCTAATATAGAAGAGAAGGGAGGAGAAGAAGAGAAGAAGTGGAAGATATTTCTTTAGAAGTAAACATCTCATCATCATGTGTAAATTAAATTGAACTAGTTTGTTTATAAGTATTTAAGCTAATCTGTTTAAGAACTTGGTATTACTAAGTATTTATAAGTTTGTAAATGTTTTACTTTGTAAAACGACGTAAATAAAAAATATTACTATTATTTATTATTATTTATCTTCTTTGTACGTATTTTTCTGTTCCTTTCTTCTTATCTGTTTATAAGTGTGCATAAATGGACAAATAAAAAAATATTACTCACAGAGACTCGGAACATAGTTAAGGACGTATTAAAAGATGGTGAAACGTAGAACTGTGATTGTTCATCCACTAGTTCTAGAGGCAGCTCTGTAACTACGGTGTCGCTTAAGTCGAGGATCTTCGCTGCAGTGAGTTTGACTCCGTTCCCAAGCAGCCTGATACCCAAGAACGAGGTTCCTTCTAAAAGAAAGAGGAGAAAACCCAAGTGAATAAAGTTTTACAAAATGTTTATTTATATTTTTAACTGACGAAAAAAAGGAGGAGGTTCTCAAGTCGACACATAATCCGTTCAGGTCGTGAAGGTCCTCAAAAGAGTTCTTATCCAAGGCACTATTATCCTCAGTGGTTCATGCTGAATGGGCTGGTTTTCAGACTTTTTCACGGCCTAAACGGATGAAGACTTAAATGGTATAGTGCTACTAATATTAAAATGTGAAAGTTTGTGAAGATGTTTGTTATTCAATCACGCAAAAACGGCAGCACGGATTTGGATGAAATTTTGCACACAGATAGTTTATAACCTGGATTAACACATAGAAAATATATTAATTATTCGATAATTCGACATACACGCGGGCGATATTTTACATAGATAAAAGTTTCGATAACTCAACGGCTGAATGGATTTGGATAAAATTTGGTAGGTATATAGATTAGGACCTGGATTATATGCTACTTTTTATCCCGAAATAACGCGAACGAAGAACAGGCAACGGCTAGTGTTTGATAAAAGTCGTTTTTTTCGACAATTTTCACTTTTCCGGAACGTGTAGTTCAAAAATGGGTAAGAATTTGAAGAAGTATAATGAGGTAAAAGTTATAAAAAAAATTTATGAGCTTTCATTACATAGAAAATATTTTTTCTCTACGGCGCACCGTTTTAAAGATATTACCGAAAAACTCAAAAGTGGGAACTTCTATCGCCCCCCGCCACTCGCTTCTACCCCCTAGACGCGGGGACTTTTGACTTTTAGTATGTTTACTCCCTAAGCACCCTGAACAACTTTCTGAAGAAATTTCTTACGTCCCAGCTCACGCACTCTACACACCCTTTTTGGTCATTTGTTGAGTGGACTAAGTAGTTTAGAGTTTTTCAGTTATTTCAATTACACTTTGTATACAATTTTGTCGATTGCTTCGGATAGATGCTATCTAGATTACCAAAATTGCAATAACGCATGTTCATATACACTTTATGTGCAACGAGGCAGTCTACTGATTCCAACAAAATATAAAATAATCGTACCTGGTGCAGGTCTTGTGACAGTGTCTTTCATAGAATTGGGTCTGTCAATAGAGAATCCCAGCTGAAAGTTAAGGTCACTCTTGGCGGTGATGACTGCGTGAGTATCAGAACTGCTTCCGACTTCCACCTCATAGTCTCCGGATTTTGCGTTTGTAACCTTCACGATCTGAACAAATATTGATGAACAATTTATTAGATCTAAAACTGTCAAACTACAACTGTCTACTCTCATGTGAGCCTGGTATGATCGGTTCAAGTTACTGTGCAAGTTACTTTAAGTTAAAGTGTAAGTGTAGTGTAGTGTGTGTGTGTGTGTGTAGTGTGTAGTGTGCGTAAGTTTAGTTTAAGTTAGTTAATTAGTATACTTATTATGCTAAAGTTGGTTTTCGAGCTCCGTTATCAAAAATTGAGCCCAAGTCTTGTTTCACAAATGAAACAAGACTTGGAAGTTATAACGTACAGATAGTTTTTTTTGAATATTGTCTGTTGGCTAGAGGTAAGTAGGTATTTTTCGTGTATGATTCAATTTCAAACTCTCGACACGTGGTGGTGCAAAACTTTAATCGATCAGCCACTGCGCCAAATAAATTGTTCCTTTGTGGCTTTAACATTACAGTATTTTATCTCACAAAGCGACGCGCGCTTTACTTGTGGTAAACAAGTGTCCTAACACGCTGTGAATGTGTGTGTGAGCGCAGGAGCTCTCGGTACCGTCTGAGACACGGGAGTCGGAACTGTGTGTATTATGTGCTCACGCACACATTCACGGCGTGTTTGTACACTTGGTTACCATGAGTAAAGCGTGCGTCGCTTTGTGAGCTAAAAATACTGTAAGACATTGAGCGCAGGAGCTCTCGGTACCGTCCGAGACTCGGGAGTCTGAAATGTGTGTGTATTATGTGCTAACGCTACTCGTCTTCACGCACACATTCACGGCGTGTTTGTACACTTGGTTACCTAGAATAAAGCGTGCGTCGCTTTGTGAGCTAAAAATACTGTAAGACATTGAGCGCAGAAGCTCTCGGTACCGTCCGAGACACGGGAGTCTGAAGTGTGTGTGTATTATGTGCTAACGCTACTCGTCTTCACGCACACATTCACGGCGTGTTTGTACACTTGGTTACCACGAGTAAAACGAGCGTCGCTTTGTGAGCTAAAAATACTGTAAGACATTGAGCGCAGGAGCTCTCGGTACCGTCCGAGACACGGGAGTCTGAAGTGTGTGTGTATTATGTGCTAACGCTACTCGTCTTCACGCATACATTCACTAGAGTGTTTGTACACTTGGTTACCTAGAGTAAAGCGTGCGTCGCTTCGTGAGATAAAAACACTGTAAGACATTAGATGACAGACGCACCGACGCGACGGGCGTAGGAAAACGGTTAGCCAATCAGCAAAGTAGGGTTACATCAGTGCCGACTGCAGGTAGTTAGGTACATACCGCTATTTCACGTTTACCGGAAACAACAGGCTCCGTAGGTGGCTTGCTTCCACCTGGACCTGTTACTTCTCCGATCCTGGGTTCGTTTCCAGTTACAGAAATCAGTACGTCTCCAGTGTGGGAATCGACAGGATACTGAAGACGAAATGAAAAAAAAAAATCAAGTAATAAAATAGCATAGCTTATCATAATCAGCGTACAATGTTCCCACTGCTGGGACATAGGCCTCCTCTCTGTGAGAGGGAGTGGGCAGTAATCTATAAAGCGGGGCCAGTGTGGGTTGGTAGATGTCACATGTCATCGAATTTTTGGTTCGAGGACATCGCGCGGGCGTCGTCCTCATGATGTTTTCCTTCACCGTTTTGAAAGCAGTGGTGATGAAATAACTTACACAAAGTAAAGCACCTGGTTGGGGTTTGAACTAACGACCTGCTCTGGGCCAGCACTGTTCTCTAAAATAATAAAATAAAATAATAGTTTGTCTGAATGTACGGATCCCGGTAGTACGTTCTCGTGGGATATTTTCAGATATCCACGCGGGCGAAGACGCGGGCAAAAGCTAGTTGTGCCAATAAAAATGAATAAATTATAAGCATCACCTTTTAAAAGGACTCAAAGGTGCTCTGCTAGGTTAAATCGCTATACTTACTGTAATTTTTTTTCCATAGCCGGGTGTAAGTTTTTTGTTGACGAGCGTAACTCCTCTGCCTGTAATAGACTCCTCAACATACTTTAATATCTGTGGCCAAATTAAACACAAGTAGATCAGATTTAGAAGTATCTTGTAAGGTCAAACTAATCCAAATATTTATATAATAATAAAGTCTTACGTCTTTGACATCATTTTTCATCATATGGAAAACTTGTCCAGCCGTAGCTTCTGCTACTTTGTGATACACTTGATACTCAGGACTGCTTTTCGGACCACATTCCCCAGTCAGTATAAAAACTACCTGAAAACAGAAAACACGAAATCAATCAACAATGAAAACATACTAGTTAATTTCACTTCATTGTCAAGTTTTTAAGTAGTACTTAACCCGCGAAACTAAAATTTTACTACGTGTTTACATTCTGTGCACTTGATGGATCTTTTTACGTAGCCGTTATGTACGCATTCTGTACATCAAAGTAAGCCACATTGAGCAGTGACCGCCGTAGAAACGGGTTTTGTCTACGGAAGAATAGACAAAATGGAAGCTATTAGAAATATTTGTACGCATTCTACGGGTCTAAGCATGGCAATGTGTAGTTTTGTCTATTCTTCCGTCGACAAAACTTCGTCATGCTAAGCGTGCAGAAATGTTGCTGAGAAACTACTTTTATTTTATGTGTGAGAAATTGCTGTTTATGGCAGCGCGCAATGTAACGCACGCAAAACATTGTGCTTTTGGGTGCATGTAGTGGTCTTTGAGAGATACTTTCATAACCATATGAAGGACTTTTATATAAGGCTACATATAATGTATGTATATTTGAGGGGGTAAGGGGCGGGGAGGAATAAAGTGAGATTGACATTATTGGCAAAGGTTAACGACGTAGAAATATAAAAACAGGAGAAGTGGCAAGCGGGCGAAAATGTGTCCGCGCGACATGCTCAGTATGAGCCGTTTATAGTACAAATTCCGTCTCCGCGAACTAGTACGCTTTCGACTGTGACCGTGACAATTTATAACAATGCTGTGTTGTTCAGTGGTTTCTTGTAAAAACCGAAGCCATTTAAATTATGGAATCACTTTTCATTTGTAAGTACAAGTATTTAGCATATTTGTCTTTAAAATCATGAAAGTGATAAAGAGAAAAAGTGGAGACACAGGTTTTCGATACATTTTAACATACTGGGCACATCTCCTTCTCTCTTATATCTGTGGTTAAAGATATAAAATTAGTGATGCAACGAATACCACTTTTACGAATACGAATACCTATTGTACTATTCGCCGAATACGAATACGAATACCTGATTCTATTATAGCTGTACGCAATTATTAGTCAAAGGTGAAAGGAAATTGAACACTAACTTTTAATATAAATAAGTTAAGAAAAATAATTAATATTACCTAATTAAAGGTAAAATTTTATTTATAGTGACCTGCCTGCTTTCTCAAAAAAAGCTACAAACAAAAACTAAAAGGTCGCAACAATTGCTGACCACCTGTGGAAGTAAACAAAAGAAAGCTTTACGATTTTATAAAATAATCTTTGTGATTGTCAACTCGGTTGAAACTGTATGGGATTTTTAGGAAGTCACTAATTGCGTATATCATGAAAGCATTCGGCGAATACGAATATTCGGTAATTTGATGGTATTCGGCGAATACGAATATTCGTATTCGTATTCGTTGCATCACTACATTTTTTTTTTTTTGTTATATTAGCCTCCATTGACATAGTGCAATATAGGGACAAGTAAAATGATGTCTACTTTAAACCTACAGTTTCCATAGGATCCATATTTACCTAGTTATATCCAATCAATCGGTCAATCTGCCTAGCCTTTTCCCAACTATGTTGGGGTCGGCTTCCAGTCTAACCGGATGCAGCTGAATACCAGTATTATACATAAAGCGACTGCCTATCTGACCTCCACAACCCAGTAACTGGGTAATACGATACCACTTGGTAAGACTGGTTGTCAGACTTTCGGGCTTCTGACGACTTGTAACGACTGTCAAAGATCCACGAATGACAACCGGGACCAACGGCTTAACGTGCTTTCCGAGGCACGGAGGAGTCTCGGTATGTAAAGATGGTCACCCATCCACGGACCAACCCCGGCAAGCGTAGCTTAACCTGATGGATCGACCCGTGCGGCTGTTATTAATTAGCCACGAGCTCCTCTGCCTAGTTTTATAATTATGAAATAGTAATTTATAAGTATAATGACCTGGCTCTGTTTCCTCTGCGAAATGCTCTTTATTGCTTCAAAGCTGTTGTAGTCTTTAGCTGATGCGTCAGTGAACACATACAAGTAGGAAAGCGGCAAACTTTCTGTCAGACCTAGCTCGATGCCTTTCATGGCATATTCGGGACAATCACGGCCGCCATGGACTCGTATGGCTGCCAAAGCTCTTCTAAACTCTTTTCGATCTTTAGTGATAGTTCGTACTCGGGCAGCTGAAATAAAGACATTCTTATCATGATTTTTTGTTTTAAAAAAAGAACACAGAATAGTAATAACATTTATTCAAAGTATATGAATGAATAAATGAATGAAAAAAATCATTAAAGGTTTTTGAATTTTTATACTCTTCTCAGATAGAAACATACATACATGAGAGCACTTACAAAACGTCAGAAGCTAGGTGTACGGTTCAAATTGGTAATTTCCTATTGAGAAGAGCCGGCAAGAAACTCCTAGTCTTATAATCGGCTTTTACAATATGTATTTCCAAATTACAGAGTTAATAAGTATGGGAAGACAGTGTAGGCCTATCAACAAGCTACCAGATGGCCAATTCTCGTACCTAAAAACGTTCACAATCTCATGGCAGCGTCAATCAAATGTCAAAAATGTAGGTAAATTTTTGACAGATTGAGACTGAGATGAGATTGCGAACGTTGTTAAAAATACGAGAATTGCCCTTCTGGTACTTAACAGAATAGAAAATGGTCAAGAAATATACAAGACCTACAAGTTCTCACATTCAATATAAAATAATCTATTTTTAACAGATAAATCACACTAAAATTATACAGGCGAAAGTGTGAGTGTATGTGTGGGGGTGTGTTTGTTACTTCTTCACTCTGAAACGGCTGGACCAATTTGGATAAAATTTGATATGTAGATAGCTTATACTCTGCATTAACAAATAGGCTACTTTTTATCTCGGTCTACGCGCGTGAAACCGTAGAATAATAAAAATAAAACCTTTAAATAACCAACGATGGTAAGTGGCTACGGGACGCAATAAATTGCTCATGAAAACTCATAACACGGCCTATTGTAATGGTACAAACACTTTGGTACTTACTTGGATCATTAAATGTGACCAGAACGAAATTTTCTATCTGCGATGCATTCGAACTCAACACTTTCTCAAATATTATGTTGACTTCTTCTTTCACTTGAAGTATTTCATCGGACATTGATACCGTATCGTCGATAATAAATGTTAAACTGCTTTTCATAATTTCTTCTTGTCCGTAACCTGCACATGTTTGTGTAATTAGAACAACAAGAGCACAACACAATCCGTAAGAAGACATGGTCGTCACTGATGCTACTGCTTCAGTTGACTACTATTTATATTCTACTGTAATATGAAACTTTAATAAATAGGTATGTACCATAACCCGATGATAATGGCAGTTCAGCAAATTCTTTGTACATAGTATAGAGTGCGGGAATCCCTCGAAATATGTGGCGCAACAATTTTTATTATGATAAATGTTGGGATGTCCAATGTGCAGCTAAGGACAGCATAATTATGCACCTTATATGTATAAGGTGTTAAAAATTAACTCTAAAAACTAAAGGAACTGAACAACTTTTACGAACGGACCAACTTTGAAATCGCGAAAAAAAAAATCAGCTGTTGCCTACATTTATGTTCACGTCAAAATGTACGGAACTGCTGATTTTATTTTGCGATTTCAATGTTCGTCATAGAGTAAAAGTTATTTCAGTTCGATGGTCTAAAGTAAAAGTTAAAGTTTTTAGAGTTTTGAACACCTTGTCGACTAATATTATTATTACATATTGTTAAGGGGTCATTGTACTCATCATTGTGAACAACTTTTACTATGGGACCAAACCTGAAATCGGTCCCATTGGTCCCATATAGTTCAAGATCGCAGAGCCTCCGACCTTACTTATTTTCTGATTAACAAAATGTATGGGATAGAGTAGTGTTAGTACCTATATAAATGTACTTTGAACGTACGCATACCTGCTTGCTGGGCCGACGGCCTAAGTATTAAGGCCCTGGTTCCAAGCTTGGTTTAGCTCGGTGTGTAAGTGAAATGGCTTTATGGCTGTCTAGTTTGACGCACGAGATAGAAGATTCTCACGCGCACCGGAATTATGTCGTAAAAGTGCAAATAAAATCGTATAAAATTAGAAATGAACTATTTAATAAAAATTAATCCATCACTGGATGCAGTTTGGAATTTGACATTTCATGTTATACTTTTAATTATAATTATAATTGCTAATGACGGGATAAACAGCTTTTAAAGATTATTAGGAGGTATGTTTAAAGATTTTTTGGTACATTAAAGTATGTTTAATTATGTTTTGGCTTCCATCACTGTATGCGAAAAGGACTTGAAAATATCTTATTTTTTTTTACATGTCAAAATTATTTACGGTTTATGAGATACACAGCTTTAAAAAACCACCTTTTTGATCGTTTTCAGGAAATCTGCGCCTTAATAAAGTAATTATGTAAGTAAGGGGTAATAGTCGGTTGGTGTCAAATTCCATTTAAAATTGTCTAAGAGGCCTCTTCGAGTTGGCTCCGGCCCCTCTTACGCCTTCCAAAGGACCGAAATCTTTGACGTGTTTATGAACCCTGGGGGGGTTCATAAACACGTCAAAGATAAATAAGTACACATTGTTCCGAGCAGGAATTGAACCCGTGATTCGTGGTGGATCAGCCAATCGCTTGTCCACTGTAGCAATAATAAAGCCTTTATCTGCTTTGTGGTCATGTTTATTCCAATTACTAATAAATTGTGGTATTATAATATTAAAAGAACTTTATTATTATTTTTATTGTCATGCTGATAAAACTGTTTGTTTGCACATATGTAGGTATGCACATATTTAAGAGAGGACACGGCCTGCGAGGAATTTGAAAAATAGGTATTTGAAGAAACTATTGCCGTCGCACTGCGCCCGAACAGTGATAAGAGAGTGCGATAGGGACAGCTGCAGCTCAAACCGATTATATCACAAAGAAAACCGGGCAAGAGCGAGTCGGACTCGCGCACCGAGGGTTCCGTTCCGATTTCTGAAAAAGTGTGCTATTTAGAGACATCGTTTTATTTTTCCTGTAATCTTCACATAAACTTCTATCACATAGAATATTTTCAGATTTTTCTCTTTGCAAACTTCGGAGATAAGAGGGGGGAACGGTATTTTTTTTTTTTTCATTTTTCATCAAAAGTCGAACACTGTGCGGCCTAAAAAAAAAAAATATATGTTTGAGAATGTGCAAACAGCGCTCTTTCATATGATACCCCACATGATCTAGTAGCTCCACTTTGAATTTTTAAGACGCCCTTTCACCCGATGTTGCAAAAAAATACATATATTTTTATTTCTTTCTTATTTGGAAAATAGTTGGGTAAACGTCATCTAAAACTGTTCCAAATTTCAAGTTGATAGCACTAGTAGTTCTTGAGATATCCAGCTGTGACAGACAGACAGACAGACAGACTGAGTCACACCATAAGGGTTCCTTTTTTACCATTTTGGTACGGAACCCTAAAAATTGATGAGGTCGACGTTTCGTGTTCCCCTTTTTTCTTCTCTAAAACTGAACCGATTCAATGATTTGGTTGTTTGGTATGTAGGTAGCTTATACCCTGGATTAACACAAAGGCTACTTTTCATCGTCTACGCGGGTTAAACCGCGGGGCGCAGCTAGTACAAAGATAAATCTGCATTAGCCTGTTTTGCCAATTGCCAATTTATGTATCTAATCATGAGACATGGAAACACCATTAGTATGCGTAGGTACTGCCCCTGTTGCTGATCAAAGAATGAATGATAATTGCTGGAACGAAATCGAAGTTGTTTAAAAAATATATATATATCACCGGCAGGATTAGAGCTCCTTTTACAATCATTTTTGGTCATTGTCTAGAAATACAAAAAAAAAAAACCGGTCATGAGCGAGTCGCGAAAAAAAATATGCTCTTCAGTACATTTATGTTCGCATAATTCGTCAAAATGTAGGGAAGAGCTAATTTTTTTTCGCGATTTCAGATTTGTTCCCATAGTAAAAGTTGTTCATATTGATCAGTAAGAGTACCCCTTATGAGGTTATCCATTAATTACCGGATACCCTGTATATAAACGAAAAAAAACATCATCCGATGGAAAACCAATCATCATCAGTAGTCGTGCCCACCCAGCGTGTCAAATGCACTCCATGTGTGCATAAGGACAAAACTTTACATAGTAGGTATATAATCTTATATCACATATATATAAACGTAAAAAAACATCATCCGATGGAAAACCAATCATGATCAGTAGTTGTGAACCTATAGGGTTCGCAACTACCCCCCAACCCCCCACCGCTGGGGTTTTGGGTCTAAAAATAGCCCAAACTCAGACACGTGAGGGGGTTAAGGGGTCATTTTACTCATCATCACGACAACTTTTACTATTGGACCAAATCTGAAACCGCGAAAAAAAATCAGTTCTTCCCTACATTTTGACGAATTATGCAAACATAAATGTACTGAACAGCTGATTTTTTGTCACGATTTCAGATTTGATCCCCTATTAAAAGTTGTTCATAATGATGAGTAAAATGACGGCTTAAAAGGTTGGCACTGTTTACACTTAGGTACACCTGTAGACCGGTTTGCGAACATTAGTGAGTGATCTCGCTGGAGAAGAATTCATTTCTACTTTATGTCTCACTTTACTTTACGCGAACTGGCAATCATAGCTATTTCATCCGACCAAGAAGAGAATAATTTGCAAAAAAAAAGAAAAAGCAGATATTGAGTGCATAACAGGTTAAAAGAAAGACGAGCAAAAGGAGAATATATTTTATGCGGTACTTACTGAGTTATATGTTACAACAAAATAGGTACCTTGTACAGTCAGTGTTAATAATATCGGGACGAACCGACTGTTCAAAATGATCTAAACAACTATGAAAATGAAATATTAACTCAATGACACAAGGAACTGTCATTCTGTCACTAATTTTCTTAGTTGTTGAGATCATTTTGAACAGTCTGTTCGTCCCGATATTTTTGACGCTGACTGTACCTTGAATATTGCAATTAAATGAAAGAAAATTCAAAACTCATATTAAAAGTACACTTTTTAGACAAGCATGTTACAAAGTAGCTGTTGCCCGCGACTTCATCCGATCTTCTCTGGTCCAATTTAAGGGTATGGGACCATCAAGCTGTCAACTTTCTCCATGGGACCAACATCGCAATCGCGAAAAAAATATCAACTGTCTTGAAAACTTCATTAACTTCAAAACGACGTAACTGTATGGGATGGCTGATAATTTTTTCTCGATTAAGATGTTGGTCCCAAGGAGAAATTTGTTAATTTTGATGGGCTGTACCACACCCTTTAATTTGACCACACCCTGGTACACCCTATATACTAGCTTCTGACCGCAAATTCGTTCGCGTGGAAGTCGTAAGACATATATAAATAAAAAGAGAAGTCCTGACTGACTCACTGATTGACTGACTGATTGACTGACTCATCAACGACCAGCCAAAACCGCACAGAGGTTCCCTTTATAATGTAGACAAGGAATAAGGAAGGAATTCCCGGTAGCAGGTTCCCTTGGGATATTTTCCGACATCCATGCGGGCGAAGCCGCGGTCAAAAGCTAGTACACAATATAAATATTAAAATAACGGTCTCATTTTAACATTGGAAATGTTTTTCGATCGCCCTATTTTCAAGAAAAGTGCGACATACCGATATTTCCGTTATTTCTAAGTCAATATACGTACAGGATCATTTTTTAAGCAGATGAATATGAACAACTTTTAGTATGGGACTAAACCTGAAATTGCGAAAAAAAAAATCAGCTGTTCAGTACATTTTGACGAATGATGCGATCAGAAATGTACTGAACAGCAGATTTTTTTTCACGATTTCAGAGTTAGTCCCATAGTGAAAGTTGATCATATTCATGGGTAGAACACGCTGTGAAAATTTGCGCACTGCTTAAAAAACTATCCTGTAGTACCCCGTGCGCGTTAACATGGCACCTGGCTCGAACACAAAATTGTGTCTAAATACTTTGTTACGTCACGTTTAAAGCATCGTAAAAGAAACTACTCAGCGCAAATTAAATGTTGATATTGAAAAAACTAAAATAAAATTCAAAAATTATTTGCACTCTGTTTTTTAAACGTAATTCTATCGAGCCAGGTGCCGTGTTAATGCGCACGGGCTTTAGTTAATTGAGGTGTCAAAATGTTTGTATTGAAGAGGTCTGCAATGTACAAAAAAGTAAAATTGAATTCATTAAATATTTCTTTGAAAAATAAAAAAAAAATGGCTCTAATAATTTATGGTCATATTTTTGGTGTACACATCTAGTCTTATTTATGAATATTAAAAAAAAAACTAAATGTACATGTTCAGTATGATTCGTTTTGATGAGTCCAATAAATTACACTTAGTGTCAAGGGTCTGCTGATGGAGCCAAGAAGTGGATAGTGGAACTCTTCAGCGGCTATTAGTCGTTTTGATGAGTTCAATAGATTGCAATTGGTATTGAGGGTCTTATAATGGAGCCAGGAGGTGGAAAGTGGAACTCTTTAGTGGCTACTATGAAACCGGTCGAGTCCTAGCGAGTGCACTACGTGAGCTCGACAAATGGATGTGCGATTAACGGCGCTTGAACGACAAAACTATACCTACTGCGACTCACCATAGTTCGAATGCACGCTTGTGCGACACACAATGAACCTCGATATTACTCTAGTGCGAGATGATTCATAATCTTACGTATATCTGATGACCTCGATAGCTCAGTCAGTTACAAACTCTTGGTAATGTTCCCGGATTCGATTCCGGGTTACAAAACTTGTTAGTACTTACTAATTAGAGATATGTTAATCACATCATGTAATAACGGAAACTTTACAAATGTAATTTATTTCTGTGGCACACTGGAAGATGTTATACATTTATTGACGAAGTGTGTCAGATTTCAGTCTGCAAGAGAAAATTTACTTAGAGAGCTTGAGGTAAATATGTACGATGTTTGCATGTTCCATCATATTTTGTCGTCACCTAACTCCGGAGCTGCTTACAGTTTAGTTAAGTTTGTGTTATTACCTTTTACATCATAAGTTCCGATGGGACTGGCATGTACAATTGTTTAAAAGTCCCTAATAATAAATAAAGAGAAAAAAAAAAAAAAAAAATTTTCACTGCTTCCAATAAATGAAACATATTTTTAAATATTTTTTTTACGTAAGTAAAAAAAATGTTTAGCAATATGCCTTACCTACGTCGAATGCAGGCAAACAATATATTTATTTACGTTACGCATACATAACATTTATACTTCGTTTATAGTGTATGGGGTATGACTAGCATAGCATGCTTATTATCAGTACGACAGGAAGTTGAATTAATAAATCAACAAGTACGCGTAGGTACAAGTTTACTGATAAACAATATGAATTACAATAATTAAACAGTTGATACTATTTGAATTCAATTAATAAATATTGTGTACCTAATATACGGTAAAAGCTTTTTGCACAATTACCTTCATATTTGCTTTAGAATGCGACAACTTTCATTTATTTTTGTTATACGACGTTCAAAGAGTTTAGTATCGTAATGAGATTTAACGTGTTTTTCCGTTCCGTATCTTTATAAAAACGTACCTTCACGAATGAAGTAGAGTGTGTTTTAGTATTCAGTACTAAGAATAATTTAAAATTTCTTCACAATTCTCCATATTGGTTAATGGATGGAACTTTTATGATGTGTCCAGCGATGCTTTCTCATAGCATCCATGGTGTTATGTTAACTAGAGATGCTTACCAACTGTTATAACCTTGTTATAACATTATGGAACGCAATAAAGAATTGAGAATTGAGAATTGAGTGATAGGACGGACACACTCAAACCTCCGACAAAACAGCGCCGTTAATATATGGATTAGCTACTAACATAAGACACATTATTGTAATGTTATCTTATTAGAAATTATTCGCACCTACGTTTTAAACAAAATGAATATTGTACTTCAGCCTAAAATTATTTTGACAGATTTTGGAATCACTGCTAAAAATGCGGTTAAAACAGTTTTCCCGGAAACCTTACAAAAGGCTGTTTTTTTCATTTAACCCAGAACATCTGGAAACAGGACTGTGCAGGCTGCTGGACTGGACAAAAATATGGACGGGACAACGATTTTGCAAACAAAGCTGCATGGTTTACTTATGCCCAGAAGAAATTCCAGCAGCTAAAGATAATCGCATTTTTGATGCGTTTTTTATCACAAAAGACACACTGACATCACTTTATTGTCTTGGGAACGCTGATGATGTGTAAGATGATGTTTAAAAAAAATATGGTACAGGAACAAAAGGATTGTTTTGTTTATACCAAGCAAAATGTTACCAACTTTGACTTTTGATTGCATTTCTCGCTAGCCGAATTTGCGACCAAGTTTTTGTGAAAGAATAGACGTAAAAAAAACTGTGCATAGTGAAAAATTACAACAATAATGAATTTGCAAAAGTTTTATGTACTGAAATACTGGACCCCACATATGTATTTTGAGAGGAATTGAAAGAATTTTGAAAGAGATGCAAGAAACAAATTTATTGATATTTGTAATTCAGGTGAAATCCTGTGGCTGAATACGGTTAATGTTTTTATATCGACCTCGTAATTGGGTACTTTAGCACTTTTGATAACAATGCCAAGTGACAATCAACCGTAGGATGATATAGCAATGCGAGGTCGTCTATACCAAGAACACTTTACTGCAGTTATGAACAAATCTCGCATTCAGTATGTACTTAAAAATCAAAATAAAACAAGAAAATTACAATGTTAATTTATTATTTTAAATATAACAATGATTGAAATTAGAATACTATGGTGATACGTTTAAAAGATCCATCAAAAAAACACAATCACTAAATAAAAAAATACTATTAAACTTAATAGGTACTATTTTATATAATAGGTACCTACTACTTCTTCGCTAAATAAAAGTCAGGTAACAAATATCCGTCGAAAAGGACATTGGCCATGTAAGGACTGAAGCGTCCGTTGTAACCGAATGCTTTTTCAAACTCGGTGATAGCGCAACAATATGTGTAGCCGTCCTCCACATTGTGCCAATTAGAGGGTTGTATCCACGTGATACCATTCGCACAGATGTCCGGACACAGAACATACTTCAAGGCCTCCCCTGGAGACAATTCAGGAATATTGACGTGAATTATAGCGAGAGATGCCGACTGAGCAGGATCTTGAACCACCTGAAAATTAAAAAAAATATGATCAGTCAGCAAAGAGAATTGAATAGAATATAATATTGTTTATTATTCCTGTAGGTCAAAACCACAGATTAATACAGTTGGGACACTCCGCAGTTTAGGTATGAAACTACAAGTACACGGCGGGCCTCGTCCACGGGACTAATTCAGTAGTACTGCCGCGCGCCGAAGGTATAAGCGATAGAAAGAGAGTCAATGTGTAGGTGAATATAACTGTAGGTAATTAGCGTTCTGCGAACTGAATTGCACTTTATTGTGTCGTAGCAAGAGTCGCTTTTTATTTAAATGATTTTGCGGAGTGTCCCATCTGTACCTATTAATCTGTGTCGAAACAGTAAAAGTTGGTCAGTTTATTTTTATTTTAACTTGTTTTTCACTACCCTTATCTAATTAAGTCTTGTATTCTGTCCATTTTCCAAACATCCTGAAATTAAATTTTAACGCAAACATATCTCAAATTAAAAATATTAAAATTTAAGATTTAACGCAACTCAGGCCCCCAATGATACACGCGCTGCGTAGTTTGGGGACCACTGTTCAACGCACTGCGTGGGTGCCGTGGGTGGTACAATAATTTTTGATATTTATTTTGTAACAATAGACCAATAAATTATTCTTATTCCTACCTTCCATAAGTACGGTGCTACCGATTGGTTTCTTCCGTAGCCGTCGTGTAGTGTCAAGTCAGTAGATGGTCCGCTGAGATGTGTTCCAGTCGTTATTATCAGATCACGGCCAGCGGACTTCACAAGTTTTCTTACACTCTGCTCCACATCTTCCCAATTCTGAGGACAAAAACAATGTATATTTATTAATTGAGCCCATAACTCCTGTTTTACTTGAGCATATCCTACACGTAAAAGAAGAGAGTACTTATAATAAATAAAAAATTTAAAAAAATACGGCATTTTCAACTTTGACTAGAACAGGAACTTATCTATTTATACAAGGTGTCTCAGAAAGGTGTGGCGAAAATTAAGTGTGTGGTACAGACCATCAAACGAAACAACTTTTTCCATGGGACAGAATGGGACCAACGTCGTAATCGTGAAAAAAAAAACCAGTCGTCCCATACATTTGGATCGAGTAGGTATTGAAGTTTTGTATGGGACGACTGTTTTTTTCTTCACGATCACGATGTTGGCCCCGTGGAGAAAGTGGTCTGTACCACACCCTTAATTTTCGCCACACTTTTCTTAGACACATTGTATATTTACCGGCTTAAAATTAAGATAACATACCTTTGAGTTACAGGTACTCCAGTGAGGGATGACATTCATATAGTCATACACCGATGACGTTGGTATACCAGGCAGCAAGTCATGGGAGTTCACTAGCTGTCTCTTACCGAAACAGCAAGACTCGTGAGTACGCAACCCTCTTCCCAAAGCTGTGCTGATGTCATACATTTGTCTGCCACAATCGTACAACGTATCGAAGTCTTGAGGCAAGAGACTGTTGGACCATTTAGCCTCTGTCGACCTGTCCGTGTGGTCCGGAGACAGCCTGTGCTTCGTGAACAAAGGCACGTTGTTCTCCTTGTCCAGACAAACATCGTATACTCCAAGGAATTCATTAAATATTCTGTATCCGATCTTTACATACTCTGTGTTGCCGGGGAGACACGGATTTCCAGTTTTTGATACTTGAGGCTTGACTTCTTCATTACATTGTATGTCAGCGAAATTGTATGTTTTTCCATAGATTTTGATTGTGCTATCTCGCTCACAGAACGCCATGAGGTTGGACGTCGGAGGGAGATCGGAGTTGGAGAATTGTGAAGGGCAGTTCAAGAAGAAGTAATCGGCATGTGGTATGATCATGTACCCGTCGTTCACTGGGAATACTGGCCATCCTAGTGATGGTGAGTACATTATAGGCTGTTTCACAGGGAAATCTTTCTGGATATTCAATATGCAATCTGTAAGACACACGAAAAACAATGATTAGACTACACTATTTATGTATCTAAGTGGTTATATAAATAACGGTTAATTTCACCTCTAGATGTAACTTTGAACGTTCGATGGATGCTGCCGAACTCATTGCTGACTTCACATTCATATGTTCCTGTTGCACCTAATACCATTCCCAATGGATGTGACATGGCAGTTATGTTCAGTTCTTTGCCGTTGTGTTTCCAAACTGCGGACTGTCGATAAAAATATTTTGGGTAAAGTTCAAGTAAGTCCTACTACAAATAATGGAAAAGTACAAATAATGGAAAAGTACGTGTACGTGTCGTTGGTGAAGTGGTAGCAAGCGCTACTACTGAGGTCTTGGGTACGATTCCCAGGTCGAGCAGTGTTATTGGGTTTTTCCTTCAGGAATTTCACAGAAGCAGCCCGGAGTCTGGACTTGTGCCCGGTTGATGGTATATTACCATCAACCGGGCACATCAGACTCGCCCCCTATGACATGGGACTTAAACGTAACTGGCGAAATGTGAGTGTACTATAGCTACACCTCTGCCTAACCCTTCGGGGATTATAGGCGTGATGTTATGTTATTCTTTTCACATAATAATATATTCACTTTTGCTTAACTTCACACGTGAGTCAAAGTTTACGCAGGGTGGTCCAAATAGTGAAGTCAAAAAGAAAAATCTAAATTCCTCATAACCAAGGGTATTGGAAAATACCTCATGTATAATACGCGATTATTTGTAGTTTTCGAGTCATTTGTGTTATTGTAAACATTTAGAGTTTTCTGCCAGTTGAGCTTCAAAAATTCTTATTTTTTTTTTGTAGTGTGTATTTTTCAGATGTTTTTTTTTGTGACATAAAAGTAACATTCAAGACATTTTCACGAAAAAAATCTGAAAAATACCCACTACAAAAAAAAGATATGAAGTTTTGAAGCTCCACCGGCAGAAATCTGTAAACAAAAACAAAAATAACTCGAAAACTACAAAAAATCGCGGAACATACCCCTGGGTATGAGGAATTAAGACTTTTTTCACCCTGTATTTTGTGTGTAGCCGTTTATAGTAACAATGAATTCCTTACATACGAGTAAATACACGACTTTTACCCATGGGGGTAGATTGAAACTACGGAACACCACCAGCTCCTTACATAGGTACTTCCTTTGCTTCGTTGACGTTCATACATCTGCACCCTAATTGCGTAACACATTATCAATCGGAGTTGGTTTCATTTTGACAGTTCAAAAACATTTATTGCGTTAATTACGGGGTGGGGTTGTCGGGCAGACAAATTTTTCGAACATACGAAGGAATACATTAGCAATTTGTTTCAAAATGAAACCAACTCCGATCGCTAATGTGTTACGCAATTAGGGTGCTGGTCATAATTATGGTTCCTTACATAATATCTAAGTAATATACTCGTGATACCTTACCATCGGCCTCGGTTCCCCATAAGCTTCACAAGAAAGGATTTTTAAAGCTGTTCCAGGGATGAATTCAACGGTTTCCTCTTCCTTTGTGGTGAATACTGGTTTGAACCCAATGACGACTTTGGTGGTGACTGACCGAGACTTGGTAGGGTTGCTGACTCGGCACGTGTACAGACCATCGTCACTTCGTGTCACGCTGTACAAGGTTAGTTCCTCGCTCGTTATTGCGACGCCACCCTAAAAAAAATTTGTAATGTTAGAATTCTTCAATTCAACTGAGCAATTTGATTTTGTTACGGACAAACGTTGTCCTGTCCTTATTTATATACTTGTACTTTATTGTACATCATAAAAATACCTAAGAAAAAATAAATCAAACAGTACAAAACACTACAAAATCTCTTCCAGGCAACCATGAATTATTTTATAAAAATCCCTTAGAAGAAATTTTCTGGGCCACTTTTCCAAAGATTTCTTTCCCTAAAAACCTTCATCGGACTCTAGTGAGGAACATAAAAAAAACAAATCTGTCTCTTTCTCTCCTTCTCAAGTGATGCAAAGATCAGCATTTCATTTTTTTATTTAGATATAAGTTTTGCCTCGTAAGTAATCATCGCAATCGTATTTTGAAGTGTTGATGTTCCGTTGAGAAAAAAGGATGACACTAGGTATTGGAAATGGTATTGTATGCGATCGCTCTTTCTCTCTAGAACTGTGATGGTTCTAGGAATAGCGACAAACTTCCCAAAAATTATGCGACGTAATTCGCCAAATTTCTGCGACTTTTTTGCAGATGTCTCCCCATCATTATAAGGTCCCTGAACTGTCTTTCTAAAATGATCATTTGCAACATACCCTAAACCAACGCATTTGATCCGTGCTCGTATGTGGTATGTCACATTTGATATCAATTGTCTTGCCTTCCTCTACGAATACCGTGTTTGTAGGTATCTCTGGTACTAAATTATCTGGAACAACATTGTTTAGAATAAAAAAATAAAAAAACTAATAAAAAACTAAGAAACTAATTTTGTAATCTTGAGCTAGATGCACGCCATATTTGTACGCCTCATGGCATAACATATGAGTCCTTTCATCAAATATAAGATCTGTATTTCTTTACCTGTGCTAACAAATAAAAAAAATCAGCCAAGTGCGTGTCGGGCCACGCGCAGTAATAGGGTTCCGTAGTGCACGCTGCCCGCCGCCGCCCGTCGTTATTCGAGCGTAAATATCATTAATTTAGAAATAAGAATGTTATGATTTTATTTTTGTATATTTTTACATGGTTCGTAAACTTATATTTACTACCTGTTTTACACAACTAACAACGTTAGGTACATAAGTAATTTTTAATGGAATTTGTACGAAATTTTTACCGTTCAAAGTACATTTTACAAGTTGGTTGACTATTACTCGTAAACTTGAAAGCCTACTTAGCTGTGATAGTTTTCCTTTTAATTTCGTTAAATATACTACTACCGTGAATTTTTTCACCCATCCAAAACTAACCGTTTAGCTGGCAGGGGGGGGGACACTTGACTCTTAACAAAAATTAGCACTTTAAAGCTTAATATTTCAGAAACGGATCCCTAAATCGAAAAACTGCTGAGACAAACCCGTAATATTTTTCCACACATTTTAACACCCCACAACATGGGGTAGACGAGAAATAAAAAAAACATCCCCACTTTACGTGTACAGAAGGTACCCTAATTTTTTTTTATGATTTTATTTTACCACTTTGTCGGCGTGATAAAAATGTATATCGATGCCAAATTATAGCTTTCTAGTACTAAGAGTCTCTGAGCTAAGCTACGAACGGACAGACAGACAGACAGACGGACGGACATAGCGAAACTATAAGAGTTCCTTGTTGACTACGGATCCCTAAAAATGATTTGATTTAAATGAATGACTGCTATTCGGGTGCATTTTAAATGTAAGGTGAAAACAGAGTACTGTCAGATGCCAATACGAAGATGTACAACTATTATCGATACCTGTTTTAAGGTGCACGACTGACAACTACCAATTGCTTTTACTAAGGTGTATAACTACCACCAATTACCTCTTCCGAGGTGCATAACTATTAGTTATGCAAGTACTATCAATTGCTTCTTCCAAGGAGCATAACTAGGTACTACCAATTGCTTCTTCTGACGTGCATAAATATTATAATTATCAATTGCTTTTCCCAACGTGCATTATAAAAGTACTACCAATTGCTTCTTCTAACGAGACCTAGCCTATCCTCACTGGCTCCTACATTACGACTAGAAAAATACATGCAAAATAAGGATATTTCCCTCACCTCTGACTATAACTTCGTATGCTTCGGTGTCATTCCCAAAAATGTTTTCTGCAAGGCATACGTACGTCCCTTTGGAGTCGCGGTCGATGTTCTTGATTATTAAAGTCCCGTCATCTTCCATTTCGTACCACTCAGACCCTGAGGAATAATAAAAATAAGTTTTGCTAGAAAATCATCTGAGTATTGATTGATTTTATGGCGTAGATTTTCAATTATCTCCCTCTAGATGGGTGAGTGTTCCCATGTGTTGTTATATTAGCAAGCTAAGCTTGGTGATTATGTAATAGTAAACCTATAACTGTCCATAGTTGCTAAGGACATCTTAAAGAACACCATAAGATATTAACAAACCACCTTAATATAACCGCAAATATCCGCGATGGTCCATTTACGGTATCAATCACAAAAGATCATAACATTAGATCCAATCCACTAAAATCTCATATCAATCTAAATGATCGGCTGTGGTCGAGTATTATCCACATTAACATCGGAGGTACATACAACTTCTCCGAACTCGGTAGGTGTACAGTCAGAAGTACAAATATGTACATGTAGCAACTTTTAAGTGTTTTTCTCCTACTGTACTGATTGTACTTAGTTTACTTGTTACGAACACAGTATTTAGGAACCCGTATAGAAAGAGATGTTATTTCAAAAGTTTTCGAGTAAATTGCTTTTGAATTTTGCTAAATGTATACATCATATTAGTGCTCCTGACTGACATATTAATTGAGAAAGTTACCAATGGCTAAGTGGAGCCCGTTTTTCATCCAGACTGTCGTGGGTTTTGGACTGCCCGTAGCTTTGCACTGAATCCGGAGTGACAAGTCTCCTTCCACCGCTTCGAAACTTTTAGACGGATACACGTTCTCGATAACAGGTGGAGCTGTGAATAAAAATGTATAGTAAAATGTATAGTATTTTATACATTTTTGACTGACAATAGTCAATGTTGTAATTTTAATTTTGACAGTTCAATAATTGTGTTGCTTGGTTCTTCTTCTTGTGCATGTTTGCGATTCTGTGAGATGTTGAACGAAAGATGAGTTTTTTATTGTGTGCCAATATTATTTGATTGGTAGTATTTGTTAGATTTACTTGTTTTGTTAGTTTTTAGGGTTCCGTACCTCAAAAGGAAAAAAACGGAAGCCTTATAGGATCACTTCGTTGTCCATCTGTCTGTCTGTCTGTCCGTCTGTCTGTCTGTCTGTCAAGACCCTTTTTCTCAGGAACGTGTGGAAGTATCAAAATGATAAATGATAAATGATAAATGATTTATTTTCTGTAAGTAGGTTTGTACAAACACTTTTACACGTCAAACATATTTTTTTTAAACTAGATGAGTTCGACGTTTCCTATCTGACTACTCTGAGAAGAAACGCCGAAACAAACTCAGAGGTCACAGTCTCTTTTAAAGTCCAGACATAATCTTGGTCAGATCATGTGAAGACCATGTAGATTGCAGTCAGAAATGGTCTTTTGATGAAAGAACCACACAGATTGAGTGGACCTGTCCAGTCAGTGCACGCATTTGTCAGTAATCGTGCAGCTCAACTCAAAACTTAAGGAGCTTAACGATTCGACGAACAATACCAAAGAAAAGACATTTGGGTAGGCCGCATAAATTACTCAAACTGTCAGACTATAACTAAAACTGAGAAAAGGATAAAATAAATAAAAAACAATGATCCACGTAGTCTTCACATTCACAATAATTAAAAATAGTATAACAAACAAAATATTCATGTCATTGTATAGAATATGTAAAAAGGTATTTAAATCAACATTAATAGTGTAAATTTATTGGAGCAGCTCAAACCCAAGCCTTTTTGTCCTCAATATAGTCTTTGACAGTATAAAAGGCTTTCTGACAAAGTTTCCGCTTTATACAATTTTTGAATTTATTAAGGCTTAGTTCTTGAATGTGGCTAGGTAGTTTATTATAAAAACGTATACATTGGCAACTAAACGAACCACTTATTTTCTTCAGCCTGGTTGTAGGAACAACAAATTTGTGTTTGTTTCTAGTATTCACATTATGGACGTCACTGTATTTTTTTGAGCATACAAAAGATTTTCATAGATATACTGAGAAGGCACAGTCATTATATTAATTTCTTTAAATTTATCTCTGAGGGAGTGTCTGGGACTTAATTTGTAAATTGAACGAATAGCCCTTTTTTGTAAAACAAAAATTGTCTGAATATCGGCGGCATTTCCCCACAACAGAATACCGTACGACATCACACTATGAAAATAACTAAAGTAAACTAAACGGGCTGTCTCTAAACAAGTTAAATCACGAATTTTCCTAACGGCGTATGCTGCAGCGCTAAGCTTTTTCGACAATTTATCTATATGGGGGCCCCATTGAAGTTTGGCATCCAAAGTTATGCCCAAGAACACTGTGGTATCTTCGGGAATCAACTCTTCACCCTTTATGAGAACACTAGTTTTTACTTGTCTAACATGAGGTATAGTGAACTTAATACACTTAGTTTTTTTCTCGTTAAGAAGTAGGTTATTAACATTAAACCAGTTAACTACTTTTGCGAGGGCGCTATTTACATTGTCAGTAACCAGCTGCTGACGTTTGAGTTTAAATAAAAGTGAAGTGTCATCTGCAAACAACACTATATCATGATTATCCTTTATGAGGTAAGGCAAGTCATTAATATAAATAAGAAACAAAAACGGGCCAAGAATTGAGCCTTGGGGGACCCCCATTGTTACTACGGATCCGGGTGATCTTTTCCCGTTAACATCAACTCTTTGAATCCTATCACTTAAGTAAGAAGTGAGAAGATCCAGAGAGGCGTTCCGGATTCCGTAGTGATGCAGTTTCCTGATTAATGTTTCATGAAGAACGCAGTCGAATGCCTTGGACAAATCACAAAAAATGCCCAAAACATCGCATTTATCCTCCCATGCATTATAAACATGACCTAAAAGTTCAACACCGGCATCAGTAGTCGAACGACCCCTTGTAAAACCAAACTGTTTGTTATGTAATAATTTATGTTTATTAAAAAATCTTTGCAGTTGATCTAAAATAACTTTTTCAAAAAATTTACTAAAGGTAGGTAGCACTGAAATAGGTCTATAATTAGTAGGGTCAGATGTACTACCCGATTTAAACAACGGTATTATTTTACTATATTTCATAAGATCAGGAAACTCACCACGGTCAATACAATTGTTAAAAATAACTGCTAAAGTAGGTGCTACAATGTTTATAATTGATTTAGCAACGTCCACAGAATTACCCCATAGATCAGCAGTCTTTTTAATATTTAACGTGTGAAAGGTTTTAATTATGTCTCTACAGGTAACATATTGGAATTTAAACTCAGAATCACAAACTGAAACGTTTTCTTTAAGTAAAGACTCTGCAGCAGTGGGTGATGACCTTAGAGATTTAGTAGTTGATACGGGAATCTCAGCGAAGAACTTTTCAAAGGCTGCGGCGACTTGGGAATCTGATTTAATTATGTTGTCATCAATAGCAAGGCTGTAGTCACTACTTCGGTTGCTTGACCTTCCTGTTTCGCTATTAATGATATTCCATGTCATTTTTATTACATTACTACTATTTTTAATTTTTGTACTCAAGTAACGTGACTTGGCCATACAACAAACTTTTTTAAATAATTTAGAATAATTCTTAACATATAAATTAAATTCAGCAGTGTTAATACAAGTCCGTTCATCATACAACTCATAAAGTCGTTTTCTACTTTTATGTATACCAATGGTGGCCCAGTCACTGAAGCAAGTGTTATTATTAACCGAGAATGCCTTTGGAATGAAAGTGTTATCAAATTGTGTGCAATACATATTAAAAAAATCATTATATTGTTCATTAGGGTCATCATTAGTTGACAAAAGTGGTAATTTACTCAAAAGTTTAGTTTTAAATGATTCCAAACGATCAGCTGTTTTTGGATTAACAGTGATATCCTTTTTATTATTTTTTTTTATTAGATTTAGAATGGTAATCAATTGTCCGCAATGATCTGAGTCTAATAAATTAATAATTTCTTTGTGGGTTGGTGTAATATTTGTATAAATGTTATCTAGGCATGTGGCACTAGTGGGAGTTATTCTAGTGGGCTCTAAAAATTGGTTAGCAAGATTGTATGACTGAAACAAACTTATAATTTTAGTACTTGACCCAGAATTTTCTAACAAATTAACATTAAAATCACCACAAGTGATGATAGACTTGTTAGAATTATAGATTTTGTGCAAAACTTCATCCATAACCTTCTCAAAACAATCATATAATCCTGATGGAGGCCTGTACACACTTAATATAATGAACTGCTCCAATTCTATACAGGCTAATTCAATTGTCCGCTCAACAGATAGGCTCACAATATCCTTACGATCTTTAAATTTAAGCTGTTTATTTACTAAAATTAATGAGCCACCGTGTATAGCATTTACTCTGCTGAACGAACTACCAACCTGGTGATTACTAAAATTGAACATGAACTGGTGGCTTTTAAGCCAATGTTCTGTCAAACAAAGAATGTCTATATCGTTACAATTCAGGAATAATTCTACTTCTAAATCTTTGTTCATAAAACCTTGAATATTTTGATGCACCAGGTTGATACTATTTAAATTTTTTACACTTTTATTTGATTTTACCTTCCTTACATTTTTGCAAGAGGTTGCCTCTTTTGTCCTAATTTCTAATTTAAATGAAAATCAATGTCATTAATAATTGTGGCCAAATTATTGGCAGAATTGTTTAAAATGTCATTGCATTGCTCAAAAGAAGCAAGTTGTTTAGCCAAATTTTTGGCTGAAATAGAAAAAAAATATGATAGCGACACAGCTATCTGTCTTTTGTGATAATTAGAAAGATAGTACATAACAATATTATGTCTATCTTTTGTCAAATACAAATTACTAACATAATTGTTAGTATCAATTAAATGGAATAGACTATCATTATATGTCAAATTGTGCAAAGTCATGTTAATGTCAAATCTTATGTTATTTTCTTCCTGTGGCAAACTGTTACTATAAGGGAATGTAAACAACACAATTTTTTTCAATCTAAGGTTGCACAATGTTTTATGATATTTGAGCAATTCCCCTTTGTTCACATTTCCCCTATTTCCCATAAAAATTAATAATGTTGTTTCCTGACTAAAGTTACATTTAATAATTTCTTTCATAATATCAAGTAAGGAACAACCAGGCATACAGTAATTAATTATTGAGTGTCCCGGATAATTATGTATCAACAAGTGACCTAAATCCTTTCCAATCTCATCACAAAATAATACAATCTCATTATTTACAATTGGTTTACAATGTTTTTTATTGGAACTATTAATAACAGGAATTGTCAAATCAACACAAGGCTGCGGAAAGGTGGTATTGCATGTTGACGATTAATGGTCTGGTGTAGGTACATTGGACGCTGTTTGACAACACTCACAGTTGTTGGTTTGTGAGTTAACCAGCTCATTCATAGCCAACACAGATTCCCTTATCAGATCCTCGGAGGTATTATACTTGTCGGTCATTAAACTAAGTTTCTCCTTTAGATGGTCAAGTTGAGATTGCAAGGCCTGTGTGTCAATGTTGTATTTCCTATTGCTTTGCTCCAAATTAAAAGAATAGTTATCTAATTGTTTAACTAAATTTAATCTATCTCTATGAAGTTTAACATTTTTGGTGAAGAATTTTTGTTTTTTTACCATTCTTTGAGTTTTTACAATGTATTTATTCATTTTAATGTATTTTTTTAGCTTGTTTTTACTGGTGACTACCCTTACTGAATTACATGATTCTGATTCATCATCACCTGTCAAATCAATATTGCATGTGGAGTTTATGGCAGAAACCATTGACGGGGCAATAGACACCAATTCGCTGAACAGACTTTGATTCAGCGAGGCAGTGATGTTAAGATTTGTGGTCTCAAGTTCTGTAATCTGACTTTGAGCCTCATGCAGCTGCTGTTGAAGTAAATGCTTGTGACTAAGAGCTTGTTCATACTCTATGCTACATTGGCTGAACCCGTCCACAACAATTTGGAGTCTATCCCGGGCTTCTATGGCATCATTGTATTGAATATGTATCTGAGCCATTTCATTTTTTAACTTCCTATTCAATTCATGGGCATCAAAGAGCACTCTTTCATTGTCATTTATTTCCTTATTTAGTTGGTCACAGTACTCCTTTGACGCCTTTAGTTCGCTCAAAGCCTGGCTGAGTTTGGACTCTTCATGGCGAGCACGGGCGCTGCGAGTCATCATTATTAATAAGGAAAAGACAAACAAATTAGAAGAGAGTAGGTAGTTGTAGCAGCAGTTTAAAAGATGATTAGTTTAAAAAGAAAACGAAATTTCGAAATTTAGATTAGATGACAAGCAAGGAGTTCTGTCATCAAACCAAATTAGGGTTATGTTTACGTACAAAGGTCATTGGCATCAACAAGTAACCGTATTAAAAGTGAAATAAGTAATAATAAGTAGTAATATCAAGTTTAAATTAATACATAAATCCATCCATCCATCCATTAATCGCTTTTAGGTACTTTAAATTTGGAACAGTTTTAGATGACGTTTACCCAACTATTTTGCAAATAATAAAGAAGTAAAAATATTTTTTTTTTTTTTGTAAAAGGACTGAAAGGGGTTCTTAAAAATTCAAAGTGAAACTACTAGGGCATGTGGGGTATCATATGAAAGAACGCTCTTTGCACATTCTCAAACATTTTTAATTTTTTTTAGGCCGCATAGTTTTCGACTTTGGATGAAAAATGTAAAAAAAAATACCGTCCCCCCCCTTATCTCCGAAGTTTGCAAAGATAAAAATCTGAAATTATTCAGTTGTTAAATTATATAGTTGTTGCTACGATTTTATTTTATTTTTTCCTAGACTTTTATTATTGATTTTGTCTTACATTAAAATTTCAAAACAATATGTAAATATCCTAATAAGTGAATTAAAAATTAAAACACAGTATTGACCAACTTCAAATTGTTGAAAACTCTCTGGGACTCCACGAGACAGGCTCGACCTAGTGTGGAGTCCACTAGTTAATTTATTAAAAATATGTTTCCTAAATTGTCAATAATTTAAGGAGTTATTTTTGTATTACTTTTAAGGAAATGTAAGATATTTATTTTGGTTAATAAACGATTTTTTTTTTATTTATTCTGTGATAGAAGTTTATGGAAACATTACAGAAAAAATAAAACGATGTCTCTAAATAGCACACTTTTTCAGAAATCGGAACGGAACCCTCGGTGCGCGAGTCCGACTCGCTCTTGACCGGTTTTTTTTTATATAATGATGCTCGGGGAACTATTTCAATACTATTTGTAAGCAGCCAGACCAATCGTAGCTGGCAAACATCCCCCAGACACAAACCATCTAATTAGCACGCTCGCGCTCTTAATAACAGCGGCCTTTTAATTGTAACTGGAAGATGTTTGGCAGCTACAATTGGTCTAGCTGCTTACAAATAGTATTAAAATAGTTCCCCGAGTATCATTATAATTATAAAAATTAAGGCTGCAACTATAAGTTAGATGACATAATTTTTTGCGAGCTTTAAAGCCTCTGACGGAAAAAACTGCTGCCGGAAGGTGTCTGGCAATATTGCTTATTAATTATTAACAATATGTATAATTATATTCTGTAAAACATACATTTATTTATTTATTTATTTATTGAAATGCCTTTGCCTTACATAAAATCAGCAGTCAGACTTAAAGAAAATTAGTAATATTTTCATGTAATACTAAAGTTACATGAAAATATTACTAATTTTCTTAAAGTCTGACTGCTGATTTTAATACCTGAAAATTGGCAGTCGGCCCAAGTTAGCAGGTAAGCAAACATTCAAAGTAGGTACATACTAACACTACTCTATCCCTATTGTTAATCTTACTACTATTTTAAATGCCAATGTCAATCACGTCAGAACGGCTGAACGGATCTGGATGAAATTTGTCACAAACATAGGTTATAGTCTGGAAAAATGTATGGTTTTCGGGGGGGATAATTTGCGACAGCTACGCGGGCGAAGCCGCTGGCAAAAGCTAGTCAGAAAATAAGTAAGGTCTGCTGGCTTTGGGATCTTGGCCTGTTATTATATCTCTACAAGTATAGATTGTAACATAGTTGGAGTTTAGTATATGGAAAAACTGCACGTAAGTACATGAAATTATTGAAACTGAGCAACGAATCGACTGTTGGTGTACAAGTAACAATTTTTCATCAGGCGGGCTGTGATACTGCGGATATTACTACTTATATTTAAATTCAGAATCTCAGATAATAATCTTCAACTTTTGAGAACAAAATGAAAAAAAAAAAAACAGTTCAAATTTCACTACAGCCGAATTTTTCGAACTTTCGAAACTGACAATTAAAATTAAAATTAGCCTAATTTATCTAAAAGATTGGGTATTCACACAGAACAGATAAAAGAGGTCTATTCGGTGGGTATTCAACATTAATAGAATACATACCATAAACTTTAACGTCATATGTGATATGAGCAGATCCACCGATGCCGTTCTCTGCCTCGCAGGTATACAATCCTTGTTGGTCTAACTGCATGTTCCTAAGGGCTACCGACCCCACACCACCCGAAGAACTGAAATAATACAATGAATTAGTTATTACTAGCGAGTAGCGACCCTCCCCTGCTTCGCACGATTTTTATATTTTTTATTATATCACATAATAATTATATAATTTTAAAATTAATATAAATTAAACACATAAACCTTCCAGAATTCATTCAACGCGGTCACACAATAAGACACTAAAAACGACTTTAATTTATTTATTATGTAAAGTTGATAATGAAGATAAGGCTATGAAAAAGTTAGAAATGTAAGTATTGAAGAAATTGTAAATATATACTCAATGGGGTTGGCTACTGTCAAAGTGGCGCTAGCATAGCTTTAACCAAAATTATATTCATTTGTATGAAGTATTTGTTTGTTTAAGATTTTGCAAAATGCCTAAGAAATGTGAAGTGCCTTATTGCAAAGAAATAGGACCACACCAATTTCCGATAGCTGTAGAATTAAAAAAAAAAAGGTTAAAAAAAGTAATAAAAAAAGTGGTCTAATTCGGCTTTTTGTAGTAAAGTATAATTGGCGAAAAGTATTATGAAATGTATACTTCCTACAAACAAAACCATTTCTTAAATAAAATTGCTTGATGTATAATTTTAAGAGTATACCTTTCAATAAGGTCTGCTTTACTTCCTTGTTAAGAAGCACCTCGTTTTTTTCAGTTCAGCCTTTAGCTCGCTTATTCTTCATGTTGAGTACATGTTTATCTTATCATCCATCCTGGTATTTTGATGAAAAAATTTACAAAACCGAACACACAAATTGAGTAAACAAATGTGACAGGTGAAAGCTATGCTAGCGTCATCTGCCAAAAGTTTTAAGGAGCCAACCCCATTGTAAATATTGAGTATTGCACCAAAACTAGGATAAAGGCAGAAGGGTGATGAATTTTATTAGAAGTACTTACGTTATATCTTTGACTGGTATCTTTGGATCAGAGCTTTGGAAAGTCCATTTAATGTTAGGTTTAGGGTGTCCGTCAGCTCGGCAATATAAAATCGTACTTTTTCCAACCATGGCTTCTATTGTACTCTTTTTTGGAGTTTCAATGGTTACCGGAACTGAAAAGTAAGAAAAAACACGCGTAATGTTGTATTTTAGAATAACAAAACTTTAAGTAATACCTAATGTTGCAGTCTACTGTTGCAGTAATGTTGCAGTCCAATGTTGCAGTAATGTTGCAGTAATGTTGCAGTAATGTTGCAGTAATGTTGCAGTAATGTTGCAGTAATGTTGCAGTAATGACGGCACGGTTGGCGCAGTGGTTGAGCGATTGACTGCTGCGCAGCATGTCGCGGGTTCGATTCCCGCAAGAAACAAATATTTGTACGACCTATAAGTATTTGTTCCCAGTCTGGGTGTTTTCTATCTATAATATGTATGTACTAGCTTTTGCCCGCGGCTTCGCCCGCGTGGATGTCGGAAAATATCCCATGGGAACGTACATGTGGAAAAGATAGGGCCGTCCGATATAACTGTACAAACTCAAATCGCTACGATATATCGTTACCGTGTTTAGTAGGCATAAAGCTACCAGTCGGCATGATTTTTTCCGACATCTTCAACAGTCGTCGTCATATTTCAGCCAATTTACACAAAACCATAATGAATTACACTGAATCACTCCGTCCATTGGAGAAAACCGTATGAAAATCCGTTCGGTACTTTTTGACATTATCGCATTCAAACAGACACACTTACGCGGCGGGGGGACTTTGTTAATTACTTAAAATTTATTATGCCAGTCACGCTCTAATAACAAATAACTTTTGTCCGAGTGTCCACTCGTTCAAATAATTTCCTCGTAAAAACTTCGAATGAAATAAAGACTAAATGTTACCTCAAGATTCGAACTATGACTACATTTCCAATCCCTTAAATCTCTTAAAAAGAGATAGTTACACAAACATTTGTCAACCCCTATTGTACCCCCTCAAAAACGCTGTACCACATATTTCTTTATTTCCTACCAAATAAATTTGAATTTTCATATCCCTACCTTAAGAAATGCTGGGTTTCCCATCTTTTATCCCTTATATCACCCCTTGTAGTATTGTTTTTGAAAGTTTCCTGTGTCCTTTCCCAAGATGCTATATAAAGCCTTGCCAAATTTTGTCGAAATCCGTGCAGTTTTGTAAATTTTAAAATCAACCCCTATTTTACCCCCTAAGGGGATGATTTTTCAAAAACGCTGAACCGCATATTTCTTTGTTTCCTATCAAAAGCATACATTTTAATTTTCACATCCCTAACTTAAGAAATACTGAGTTTCCATACAAACTTTCATCCCCTATATCACCCCCTGTAGGATTATTTTTAAGACAAAAAGTAGTTCATGTCCTTCCCCAGGATGCTATATAAAGCCTTGCCAAATTTTATCGACGTCCGTGCAGTTTTGTAAATTTTAAAATGAACCCCTATTTTACCCCCTAAGGGGATGATTTTTCAAAAACGCTGAACCGCATATTTCTTTGTTTCCTATCAAAAGCATACATTTTAATTTTCACATCCCTAACTTAAGAAATACTGAGTTTCCATACAAACTTTCATCCCCTATATCACCCCCTGTAGGATTATTTTTAAGACAAAAAGTAGTTCATGTCCTTCCCCAGGATGCTATATAAAGCCTTGCCAAATTTTATCGCCGTCCGTGCAGTTTTGTAAATTTTAAAATCAACCCCTATTTTACCCCCTTAGGGGATAATATTTCAAAAACGCTGAACCGCATATTTCTTAATTTCCTACCAATAGCATGAATTTATTATCCCTAACTTTAGAAATACTGGGTTTCCCTTACAAACTTTCATCCCCTATATCACCCCCTGTAGTATTGTTTTTGAAAGTATCCTATTTCCTTTCCCAGGATGCTATATAAAGCCTTGCCAAATTTTGTTGAAATACGTGCAGTTTTGTAAATTTTAAAATCAACCCCTATTTTACCCCCTTAGTGGATGATTTTTCAAAAACGCTGAACCCTATATCACCCCCTGTAGTATTGTTTTCGAAAGTATCCTATTTCCTTTCCCAGGATGCTATATAAAGCCTTGCCAAATTTTGTTGAAATCCGTGCAGTTTTGTAAATTTTAAAATCAACCCCTATTTTACCCCCTTAGTGGATGATTTTTCAAAAAAGCTGAACCGCATATTTTTTTTATTTCCTATCAAAAGCATACATTTTAATTTTCACATCCCTAACTTAAGACATACTGATTTTCTCATACAAACTTTCATCCCCTATATCACCCCCCGTAGCATTATTTTTTAAGACAAAAAGTAGCCCATGTCCTTCCCCAAGATGCTATATAAAGCCTTGCCAAATTTTATCGAAATCCGTGCAGTTTTGTAAATTTTAAAATCAACCCCTACTTTAACCCCTTAGGGGATGATTTTTCAAAAACGCTGAACCGTATATTTCTTTATTTCCTACCAAAAGCATACATTTTAACTTTCACATCCCTAACTGAAGAAATACTGAGTTTCCCATACAAACTTTCATCCCCTATATCACCCCCTGTAATATTATTTTTGAAAAAAATAGTATGCTATGTCATTCCCCAGGATGCTATATACAGCCTTGCCAAATTTTGTCGAAATCCGTGCAGTTTTGTAAATTTTAAAATCAACCCCTATTTTACTATATTTTACCCCCTTACGGGATGATTTTTCAAAAACGCTGAACCGCATATTTCTTTATTTCCTATCAAAAGCATACATTTTAATTTTCACATCCCTAACTTAAGAAATACTGAGTTTCCCATACAAACTTTCATCCCCTATATCACCCCCTGTAGGATTATTTTTGAAAAAAAAAGTAGCCTATGTCCGTCCCCAGGATACCATCTATAGCCTTGCCAAATTTTATCGAAATCCGTGCAGTTTTGTAAATTTTAAAATCAACCCCTATTTTACTATATTTTACCCCCTTAGGGGATGATTTTTCAAAAACGCTGAACCGCATATTTCTTTATTTCCTATCAAAAGCATACATTTTAATTTTCACATCCCTAACTTAAGAAATACTGAGTTTCCCATACAAACTTTCATCCCCTATATCACCCCCTGTAGGATTATTTTTGAAAAAAAAAGTAGCCTATGTCCGTCCCCAGGATACCATCTATAGCCTTGCCAAATTTTATCGAAATCCGTTCAGTGGTTTAGGCGTGAAAAGGTAACAGACAGACAGACAGACAGACAGACAGACAGACAGACAGACAGACAGACAGACAGACAGACAGACAGACAGAGTTACTTTCGAATTTATAATATTAGTATGGATTTACAAAAAAAAAAAATGTATATAAGTAGTTTATCAGCCATCTCGTTACCATAACACAAGCATTAGGTTGCTTAGCTTGGGACTAGATGGCGTTGTGTGAAATGTCCAAGGATATTTATTTATTTATTATTTATTTAATGTTGCAGTAATGTTGCAGTAATGTTGCAGTAATGTTGCAGTCCACAGACATATTTAAAGATCAATGGTTACACTAGACGAGGATTACCAAAAGTAACAAATAATATTAGATATAATGTGTATTATAATAATAATAATTATTATTATTGTTGCTCTAGCTGTTAAGGAAGCAATGTACCACTAACCCCTAAAATAGATTGTGATAAGGCGAAAGCGCCAGGGTATTCCGCAAAATTTAAATTTTCTTACGTTTGTCGCAATTTGCAGGTCAGTATCAGGTTGTATGTTGATCTGAATATGATACGCAACCGTGATCATTGATCGTGAGTTCATATATTATATTCGCGAGTGCTATTAAATGACTATTTCATGAAATCATGGCATTTGAGAGTATTACTGTAAAAAAAATTAAGTAAAAGTAAAAAAGTTTGTTGATTCATAAAGTACATTTTACAAAAAATTTGGTAAGTATGACACTGGATCCCGCTCTAGTGTACCCTGTGTCGCAGGATCCAGTCTCTTTCGACCGATAAAATTAATTTCAGAAGATATAATATATTATGTTAACAAAACCAAAAGGTAACCAAATGTATGTGTGTAAGTGATGAGTGGGGGTGTGTACGTGATGAGTGTAAGTATGAACGTGATGAGTGTTAGTGTGTATGTGACGATGAATACTTTAATAGTTGAGTACTGATTCAAATGATTAATAGTTCTGTAAATACATATTTGTTACTACGGTCGCGGATTATACTTTAATCAACATACGCCCAGACACTGAGCTGCAAATTGCAAAAATCGTAAGAAAATTTTAATTTCGCGAGCTACCTTAGCGCTTCCCCCTTAAGGCAAAAAACTGCAATAATCCAATACTTTTTCAACCCTGGAAATGGTGTAACATAATATAACTTCACGCTTGTAATTGCCACATTTCGTCAGTTAAGAGCCCATACTACCTCAGCTTTTTATCTCGCTCGTACGATACTGCTCGCGGATTGAGTTAGAGCGAGACTGAGTGAGAGCGAGACTGAGTGCGCCGCTAGTTTAGGTACTTAATTGCTTTTTACGGTGAAAATAATGTTAATTTGAAAAAAAGTAGTTTATTGTTCGGTTTGGAGGTAAATTTAGAATCTTTTTCTATCGAGAAAATTTTGTGGAATCGTGTTTTCGTCAAACATAGTACCTACATAATTATACTTATTTCAAAATTAATGAAGCAGTATTTTCGACTCAGCAGATGATCATGCTAAGCTATTTGAGGTAGTATAGGCCCATAAGTTTAAATCCCATGTAATAGGGGTCGAAGAGGGAAATGGTGTAGTGATACGTATGTTAGTAATAAAATAATATATATAAAACTTACCAAATACATGTAGAAAAGCGGTTTTCTTTTCATGTCCCAGTTTATTTAATGCCTCACACCTGTAAGATCCAGTGTCGGCTAGCCTTGCTTTGAATCTGCAAGTTAACACTTTTATTCGGTATTTGTTTATGCTAGGTTTCTGATGTATGCTGATGACGACAAGATTTTTATGACTATCTATATATAAATAAAAAGAGAAGTCCTGACTGACTGACTGATTGACTGACTCATCAACGCCCCGCCCAAACCCTTGGACCTAGAAAGCTGAAATTTTGCACAGAGGTTCCCTTTATAATGTAGACGAGGAATAAGGAAGGATTTCCCGGTAGCATGTTCCCGTGGGATATTCACGGGAACACATCCACGCGGGCGAAGCCGCTGGTAAAAGCTAATTGGTAATAAGCACGATTGTGAGAGGCTACAAAGTTACTTAAATAGATTATCTAATTAGTATAATATCAATAGAATCAATTAAAACTTAACTAAATGTCAGACTGTAACCTTTACTAGGAAGCGAAACTTCATTTACTACACTATAACCTTAGTGGTGGCAATGTGGTGCGTTGTAATGTTATTGGGGATCTTGGTGTCCTCCTGGACTCAAAACTTCTGTTTTGGGAGCATGTGTCATATATCGTCGGCATACAAAAACCTCGGATTTATTATCGTACGTGTAAATTATTTACTGATATAAATTGCATCAAAATACTTTATTTTGCGTACATACGCAGTATCTTAGAGTACTGCAGTAATATTCTGGAATCCTTACTACTTAGTTTATATACAGGATTTTCTGCAAGCATGTATACTTCTGGACATGGTTTTTCTTTTTAGTATTTGTAGTGAGGACATTGAGAGTACCGTTTTAAATGATCTAGTTCTAAGATTGAGACTTCCGTCACAGAATAAATAATAGTACTAACGTACTAACGTAATAGTGCTTCCGTCTCGACAGACTAGGTACACACAGTTATTCGATGAACCGCGCAGTGGTACAAACTACGCTCAAAGTTCTGTCATTAGTAGAATATTAAGAAATTTTAATAAGAAATTTTCTCATCTTGATATATTTAACACCAAAAAAGGTATATTAAGGAAACTATTAGTAACTTCTGTATGCGACGATTTGACTAATATTTCTAAATAGAATTGAATGAAAGTAATCCATAGGTACACCACTACAACACTTCAAACAAACTCCTTAGATGGTGCTAACATGTCATCCTGTTGTTTCTGATGCATGTAATCAGTGTTGCATTGTGTTGTTGTATTCTGTTGATTGTAAATCCGTAATTGGCTATATAATTGGTTTTATCTGTTTAAGGGAAAGTTAAAGAGCTGTGGATTTTGTAATAAATAAACAAAACGGGTTTAGTGACTTGTGGTACATGTGGGCTTTAGTTTCTTAAGAACTAATTACCTGAGACTATTGTCGCTGGACACGTGGGTCTTCCCAGTAATGTCAAGTCTGGTTCCATTGAAGAACCACTTCACTGCAGGGGCGGGTTCACCAGTAACGTCACATGATATTCTTACTTCATCGTCGTCTTTGATTTTTATTAGTTTCATATCTTCTTTTATTTTCGGTGGGTCTGAAAATGTATTAAGTAAAATTAATGCCTTAATCATGGTTTTACTAAATTTTTAGGGTTCCGCACCTCAAAAGGAAAAAAGGGAACCCTTAGGATCAGTTCGTTGTCCGTCTCTCTGTCTGTCTTGATTTTTTTAGAGCTCCAAGGGATCATTTACCTACGTATTTCGTATTAATTTCAACTGAATACCTCCACGCTTTACTAAGAACAATGGTCTTCATAGACTGACAGACAGACAGACGGACAACGAAGTAAAGCTACTGACAGACGTGCTCATTACTAGCACGAAAGCATGCTTTTATTGAGCAAGTGCTCATTAGTAGCATGTGTGACTAGTAATGAGCATGCTTATTTCTAGTATGTTTCGAGTAAGCGTGCTTATAGGCATGCGTTTTATGAGCACGTGTGTCAGTACCTTAATGCTATAAGGTTTCCGCGTTTTCCTTTTGAGGTACGAAATCTTAAGAACAGTTTTTAACTGCATTCCCCAAATATTTTGACAAATCACATACCTAAAAAAACTCATTTTGGACATTTTAAATTAAAATAAGTGCACATGAGATAGGTAAGCTGCAGCCTACATTAGGTACATTATTTAAGTGCAAATAACTACTTACATTCAACGACTAGTTCCGTCGTAAAGCGATCTGATCCCAAAACGTTTTTCGCGTTACATTTGTATGATCCAGTTTGGTCCTTGCGCACATTGTTCAAGTGTACAGTCTCTGTGGTTTCCTTCATCACTTTGAACGCATCCATACCTGCAGGCCGGAATGACCAAGTTACGGTTGGCTTTGGGATGCCTCTAAGAATTCTGAAAAATGTATGATTTATTTATTATTTACTTCCTTCTTGGTCAAGTGGTGAATGGCTGTGGTGGGGTTCGATCCTAAGGTCGAGCATAATGTTATTTATCTAGTTATAGATACCTAATTAAAGACATACAGACTATTTTCAATCGCGATTAAAAAAGTGTGGAATAAAATTAGTTGTCACGAACGACCTCACGACGACGTCACGAAATTCACGCCGATAGACCCCTTGATTTCAGGTGCAATTAAACAATACTGTATTTTTTTTCTTTTCTTTTGCTTATGTCTCGAAAACGGTGCGTCCTATCACAAAAATAATGAAAAATTTGCCCCCTTTATAAAACGTAGGGTTTCCTACTATACTTTTTCTTAGTAACAGCAGTAGTAGATATACAGCAAAAGGAAAAGTCGAAAAAGCAAAAGCAGTCACATATTTAATGAATCTAAATCTTGACCACAATTTAATGATGCATATAGTTGTCACTATACTATGAACTTTTAAATATATTTTTGAAGCCTGAAAAGGTATATTAATGAACTCGACTATACATAAAGTAACTTAATGTATTGTTTATTTTAATTGGGCACAAGTTTACCGACTTACCTACAAGACAATGCAGCATTTGTTTTTTCTGTGACACGTATTTCTGCGTGCGATTTATCAATGACTGGTTTCTCTGAAATATTAATTATATTTTGAGTTATGTTTTATAATGGTTTATTCATTCATCTTGCTCCTAAGAATGTTCTATTTGAGCCTACTGGCTAGAATAAGGTAGATTTATCCTTAAATATCACCAATTCCAGAATCAGAAGTACTTGTGGCTAAGAACAGCCGCATTATTCTATCGGGAAAGCAAAACTTTGTTCACCGCGGTCTGTCTACAGGTGGATTTTCATCAATTACAATTTGAGAATCCTCCGTTTTTTCGAAAACCCGTTAATGTGTTGGTCTCGGATGTTTTATATAAACATAAATATGACTGATGAGAAAGTCTTACAACTGATGTATCGATGCGCGTAGTAAAAAAAAAAAACCGGTCAAGAGCGAGTCGGACTCGCGCACCGAGGGTTCCGTAACATCATTTATATGTAATTTTTGTTGATGATTTCTGAAAAACAGTGCTATTTAAAGACATCATTTTATTTTTCCTGTAATCATTACATAAACTTCTATCACATAGAATAATTTCAGATTTTTCGCTTTGCAAACTTCGGAGATAAGGGCGGGGAACGGTATTTTTTTTACATTTTTCATCAAAAGTCGAAAACTATGCGGGCTAAAAAAAAGAAAAAATATGTTTGAGAATGTGCAAACAGCGTTCTTTCATATGATACCCCACATGCCCTAGTAGCCCCACTTTGAATTTTTAAGACCCTCTTTCAGTCCATGTTGCAAAAAAAATATAAATATTTTTATTTCTTTCTTATTTGCAAAATAGTTGGATAAACGTCATCTAAAACTGTTCTAAATTTCAAGTTTATAGCATTAGTAGTTCTCGAGATATCCAGCTGTGACAGACAGACAGATAGACAGACTGAGTCACACCATAAGGGTTCCTTTTTTACCATTTTGGTACGGAACCCTAAAAAGGCCGGTTCATACCATCGTGGGGAAAGGATTATGAGTCACCTAGTCTGCATAACCGGGTGGTAGACGTCCAAGACGCGCGCCCGACGTTGAGGATTGCGTACCAATTTTTGGATTTTACTCCTTAACAATCGATTTTCATTTAAGGCCCGCGGTATGAAAAAAATATGAGGAGTGAAATACAAGCGTGAACTAAAACTTTGTAACGTTTTTGTGTAACTTTTTGTGTCACGTTTTTGTCTAAAAGTGTTGTCATGCAAGTTACCTTGAGCAACGTAAAAGAAAACGAAAGGGGGAGAGGGATGGGTGGTGAGGTGGGAGAGGGGGAGGGAATTGGTTGGCGAGGGGAGGGAGGGGGAGTAGGGAGGGGAGGAGAAGGGGTAGGGGGAGAGGGAGTGGAGGGTGTCGGAGCTGACACACACACACTTTTAACGTCACTTAACTTTCATGCATTTGAAATATTCTCGTGCCAGCGACACAACACGACGAACTAAAAAAATCATGATCATCATCATCCACAGCCCGACTTCACCCACTGCTCGGAATACGCCTCTCTTTTCTTGTGCCAATCTTCACGCTCCTGTGTCAGCCATATTCATCCTAAGTCCTAACTTGAAAGAGGCATCATAAAGGTTTTGAAGCATTTTCTGGAGATCAGCAAAATTTTCAGCGAAAACGTCATCTGCAAAGTGACACAGGCAGGCACCATTGATGTTAATAACTCAACATTCCTAATCTAAAGTTTTCACGATGTCTAGGACTGCTCTGAAAAGTTTCCGCGAAATGAAGTCTACTAAAAGAATAAGTAAGTAATGGTTCACTTACCCACACCAAATATGACCACTGTAGCTGTGGAAACTTTACGATCCAAATCATTTCTTGCTTCACAGATGTACTTTCCCTGCGACTCAGGTTGCATGTGTTTTATAGTGAGTATCGACTTGTCACTGGAGATGGCAACGTTAGTGTTTCCAGAGAACACTGCTCCATCTTTATACCAAGTTATAGATGCTGGTGGGTAAGCATCTACTTTGCAAACGAGGGTGCCTTCTTTGTTATATTCCACACGAATATCTAGAAACAAAACTTAAACGTCAGTCTTTTTCCTCTGCTTTACCCTTCCTTGGGGGAAAATACAGGTCTGATATTAGCGTGGAGCAAATATCAGCCATTATCAACCATGCGTACACTAAGACTATCACGTTCACGTTTTGTGTCGTCAAACAGACTTCAGATAGATTCAAAGTTTGCAAGTGTTACTGCATTTATTTTAGACGTATGAACAGTGGGATGTTGAAGTGTGATCTCAACTTTTTATAGTAAAATATCGTACAGGATAGCGTCGTGTGTAATTACCGCTTGCTTTTTAAAACGTACAATAGATGATTTATTATTTTTTACAACAACGTAACAATAGGTGATTTATTATTTTTTACAACAACACATAACATCATGCTTGTAATTTACGAAGGCTTAGGCAGAGGTATACCTATAGTACATCCACATTTCGCCAGTTATGTCCCATTTAGTAGGAGGCGAGCCATAATAATGTTTATTTTTTTTATCTTAACCTATACTGTCCCACGGCTGGGCTTTGCCATTCATCTTTATCTGCTGGCTTTTTTGCCAATCAGTCAAGGTCGTCGCACCAGCATTTCTTAGGCCTATATTTTTTATAAATTCATAATAGAATAGAATTCATGTGATTTTTATGCTGTTTTTTTTTTTTAATTTTGCATCTGCAGTGTTGCTTTGTTTTTCTTCTTTATCTACTTACTAATTGATATCGTAAAAATATTTACCTTTCGGAGCCTCGATAATATCAAAATATATTTTCCTTTCAGTTTCAACTTGTACATATTTGATAGTTGTTCCAACAATATTGCTTGCTTTACATTGGTAGGTGACATTTTTGTTTGCCTTATCTATATCCAGAATACCGACATAGTCGTAGGGAACTTCAACCAATTGCACCTGCAAAGAATATTGAAAAATAAATATCCACACAATGGCATATATAATCACCCTTTTAGATACTCCACGAAAGGCCACATTTCACCAGTTTAATTGCCATGTAATTGGGGGCGATCTATTGCCATCAACCTGGGAAAAATTCAGGCTTCGGGCTGCGGTAGACCTAATAACATTTTGCTTGAGCGCGGGATATTTAGTTACCTATGTATAGTTTTTTGTGGAGCTCGTGGCTAAGTAATAACAGCCGCACGGGTCGATCCGTCAGGTTAAGCTACGCTTGCCGGGGTTGGTCAGTGGATGGGTGACCATCTTTACATATCGAGATTCCTCCGTGCCTCGGAAAGCACGTTAAGCCGTTGGTCCCGGCTGTTATTCGTGGATCTTTGACAGTCGTTACGGGTCGTCAGAAGCCCGAAGGTCTGACAACCAGTCTTACCAAGGGGTATCGTATTACCCAGTTACTGGGTTGTGGAGGTCAGACAGGCAGTCGCTCCATGTAAAATACTGGTATTCAGCTGCATCCGGTTAGACTGGAATCCGACCCCAACATAGTTGGGAAAAGGCTAGGCAGATTGATTGAGTTTTTTGTGGAGCTAGCTCCAGGAATGTCAGTTCTTATCTATACGTTATTTTTACCAGGGCATCGTTATCAGATAGTTCATATACAAGAAAAGAAGTCTTATTACTGTGAATACTCCTAATCCAGTAGATTCATGAACAGTGCCACATTGTGCGAGAGGGAGTGATCATTGATATATATGTTACACTAGATTAGCAATTGCCGCGCCAAGGCGTTGCCACTGAACATACGGCCACGGCCGTATGCGTAACTAACGTCAGTTCAGTGCTCTTTACGACGGCAGCCGAAGTGAACCGAGTGACACGCGACAAAAAATATCGCCAAAATGGGTAAATGCGTAACGAAAGAATGCGATTCTAGATCACAAAAACTACCGGAATTACTTTCCACACGTAAGTTTATTGTTTCTGTGTTTATATCATCGTAAAAACGCAGGAAAATAAATAAAATGTAGATTTTTTTTTAATTATGATCAGTGTTACAACTAAAAACTATGTTTTAGTTTCCCACATTTGTGGGAGTTTTTAATTTATGGAATAAGCGATTTTAAATATTTTTGAATAATGATTAACAATGTTCCAGACTACCTAAAGATGCTTCTCAATCAATAATCCGATTGCTGAGAAAAGATACTGACTGGCTACCTACTAAATCTACTGTCATTTGTTCGAAGCACTTCCGTGATCAAGATAAAATAGGACCAAAAAGCGAATGTGGCCGTGTTTATTTGTGCAATCAAGGAATTCTAATGCTTATTGTAAAAGTAATGATTTTTTGCGGCAATTAATATTATCAAATTATAGGTAATGTCAACAAAAAATGCCTTCTCATTAAACTCCCACAGCAACAAATTAGTTTATATCGACTCAAACTACATTGTTGAATGTTTTTTTCAACTTAGTTTTTAGTTTATAAAGAGTTGTTTTGCCTACAGTAAATTGTATTTTTTCAGGACAACCGTTATTCTAATAGCAGGTGGAGCTTTCAGAAGAAGAAAATATGGATGTGGATGCTGTGGAAACCGACGAAGAGATAGACGAATTAACTGAAACGCCCCGAAAGCACAAAATGAGGAAAATAATTCACCGGTTGATAAATGTATCGGCTAAAAGACTAACAAAAAAAAAAATATCACAAAAAAATAAAAGACTAGAAATAAAAAAAATAAACGATGTTATTAGAGGAACTGAGTTGAGCGAAGAAGACGAAATGCAGCTAAATGTAAATGATAAAACAGTGCAATTCATGGAATAATTAAAAAACCTTCAAAAAGAAAAGGACTTATAGAAAACTGACTCTTTGGGGAAACCGAAGGTTTTGTCTTTGCGATTATGGACGAAGTTATGATGACGAACAACTACTGGAAATATATTGTGAAGGACGGCACGGTTGACATCTGTCGGGCATTCCACCGTCCGAGGGAATCAGTCCGTCAATTATTTCTGGCTGTTCTCGTCTGGCTAACGGAGACTACTTGCAGAGGCACAACCTTGTAGCCAGGATTATCCACCAGCAACTTACTCTGAAATACAGTCTTGTGGAATTGGAAGTACCGTACTATAGGTATATGCCCGACCCAGTTCTCGAAAATGGCAATATCACGTTGTATTGGTATCGATCTATCATCACTGACAGGACTATTGTTGCCAATAAGACAAACATAGTGGTGATAGATCGATTAGAGCGTCGCCCAATGATTATTGAAATAGCGGTCCCGCATGACGAGAACCTCGTGAAAGCTGAAAAAGATAAGCAGATTAAGTATCTTGACCTGGCTCGCGAGGTTGTCGACATGTGGGATGTCGATACAGCAATCGTTGTGCCGATAGTCGTGACGGCCAATGCCATAATAGCCAAGAGCCTCGATCAACACCTGAAGAGGCTCTCGTTAGGCAGCTGGATTAAGGAAGATTGTTCCAGAAAGCGGTACTTCTGGACACGGCGCGTATCGTTAGGAGGTTCCTCTCTCAGCAGCCCTGACCACCGGTATCCTGGTCCCTGTTCCCGATGCCGGTGGGCTACTATTTTTTATATTCTTAAATGTTTTTATATTCTAATATTTATAAATGTAAATTATATGTATGGAAATGTACTAAAGGAAATAAAAAATGTTCAAAATGAAAATGTCTTGATTATTTTCATTAGTTATAAACTTTTAATACACATCCAATAAGAAATACATAATTCACATATTTAAAAAATAACTTAACGTTTAACGTTTAAACGTTACGTTTTTTTTTCAACGTTTAAAAACTTGGGTAAAATTTCGCATGGGTAGGCAACCCCATCCCGCCATTCACCGCCATTGCATGTTTATATTGCGATCTTTGTCTAATCTAAGCGACAGTATTGTTCTTGCGACTTGTGTAAGTGAGAAAGATATATGTTTACTTTTAAATGTTTAGTGGTTTCAAAGCTACGTCGTCGCGTTGAAATAGTGGCTAGACTTTTTTTACACATTTTAATGAGGTTTGCTTCTCTAGTTATATAACTCAATGGGAGTGATACGTAAGTTCGAATGAAGTTTTTGCGAAGGTCGTCATTTCGAAAAATAATTCGAGTGGTACGCCAGTTCGAAAACTCATTAGATCGAAAATCGCTATATCGAAACAGGTTATCGCGAAGGTCGCCATTTCGAAAAAAATTGGGGTCGGGAGTTCGATTCTCAGACAAATTAACTCAACATCGGATTTCGATACCATGACTTTTGAACAGGCGTACCTATGCTCGCAAAATTTTTTGAAATGGCGACCTTCGCGATAACGTCATTCGATATAGCAGTTTTCGATTTAATGAGTTTTCGAACTGGCGTACCACTCGCAAAATTTTTCGAAATGGTGACCTTCGCAAAAACGGCATTCGAACCTACATATCACTCCCCCTACAGATTATTGTTTTCTTTTTCAAGACAATTCTTTTTATGGGTCCGTCGCTAATGCAAAAGAAACTTTAAGTCTAACGGTCAAAGTTTGTTTCTGTACAATTTTAAGATTTATTAAAGCTTCATCTTCAGCTTTAATATATCGTTTTGTTTACCTTAGCTGGCATCCTGTGTCCAGTGTCCTTTTCCTCCCAAATGATATCAGGTGCTGGATAGCCGTGCACATTGCATTTCAGCTTCAACTGAGCATTGTATTCCGTGATAATTTTCGGCCCTCCTTCAATTGTTATCACAGGTGCAGTATTTTCTTTCTTTTCTGTAATTAAAAGATCAAACAATTAATGTTCTGTGATTTTTTGTAGCTACCTCTTTTGTAACCTATTTTTAAATATGTAGTTCCAAGGTACGTTCTGCTTAAGGCAAACGTAATATTCAGGCTCATTTCTACTCTATATTTGAAGAGTATCACAAAGTGAAGGAACGTTTTATGAATCCCAATCGCGAGTAGAATATATAGTGTAGTATAGTTGTAGTATTTTGAAGTTATTGCTTTACAATTATTTACCTAAATTATTTTAGTGTTAAATAAATAAATAACTACATTGTCTGAACTTACCTGCTGAAAGATCCTGTCGTGCTATAGGTGTTGGACCAGTTCTTTCTATTGGTGTTTCAGTTTTCAAATCCTTTCCAATTATCTAGAAGGAAAATTCATATGAGACATAATATTTCAATGAATAACTTACTGTAATCAAAAGCAGAATTTTTAGAACAATTCATTATTAGGTATTGAATGTATTTTAATCGATGATTAATAGAAAAAAGTTGACGCATGGCAATACGGTCCGGAACGGTCCTTTTCCTGATATTTCTCATAGGAATACACTAAAAGAAAGACACTATACGGTCATAGCAGTAATAACAATAAAACTTCTATTTTCTCGTTCGTGTCCTTCATGAAATGTAGTTGGATCAATGACGGATATTGTCGTGCTAATACGCGACAACTATACATAATTATGTACTTCCTAATAGATGTCGATGGCAATCTAACAAGACTATTTATTAGATACCTATTATAGAAGAGAAGGGAGCAGAAGAAGGGAAGAAGAAAAAGAGATTTTTAGAAATAAATATCTCCTTTGTACGTATTTTTAACACGCTTTTATTAGCTTCACCTGTATGTATGTATGTATGTTTGTGTGTAGCGGAATCTTAGAACTCGATTTTACCCACTTTAAATGGTCAGATTTATTCCAAATTTTGCACACTTATTAGGGCCCAGTGACAACACAATAATTTAAAATAATAAAATATAGAATTTTTATTTGGGAAATTCGATTCTAAAAAAATTAAAATTGATAGTTTAAAAAACTATAAAACACGATTTAATACTTTTAAACTGAACTATTAAGTAAAAAATAAAAAAGCGGGGGTGCTTTGTACGACATTAATATTCTTACACTAACTCTGTAATTCGAAAGAACCCCACGCTTTTTTTTAATGAAGGGTTTTAAAAGGTGATTACAAAAATATATACAACTTATATGTTTAAAAGTAATTCGAAGTGACAAATCGAATTTTTATTAAAAAAAATTGCTTTGAGCAGAGTTAAGGACCTCCAAGGCTTGGCAGTTTGTGCACTTATCCAAAAAAGCTTTAATATAACCCTCAGGGCCAAAACTCTTTGCAAGAACTAAATCGTCTGCGAAATCATTCACATTTGTAAACTAAAAAGCTGGAAATAAAAAAAGTAATTAAAAAAACTAAAAAACCCGACTGCAGTAAAAAACTAAAACTGAAAAGCTAAAAACAAGCCCATTTTAAATTTAATAACAGTTGGAAGCAGGTGGGACCCATTCCATTTTTATATTTTCTATCTCAAACGGGTCCCGCCTGCTTCCAACTTTTAATGGGCTTGTTTTTAGCTTTTCAGTTTTAGTTTTTTACTGCAGTCGGGTTATTTAGTTTTTTTAATTACTTTTATTGTTAGTTCAGTTTAATGGTAATAAAGCGTGTTTTTTTGATTAACTATAATTTTTCTGTTCCTTTCTTATTGTCTGTTTGTATGTGTTTGCATGAATGGTTAAATAAATACTTAATTAAAAAAAAAATACTCACAGACACTCGGAACATAGTGAAAGGCGGATTAAAAGATGGTGTAACGTAGAACTGTGATTTTTCGTCCACTAGTTCTAGAGGCAGCTCTGTAACTACGGTGTCGCTCAAGTCGAGGATCTTCGCTGCCGTGAGTTTGACTCCGTTCCCAAGTAGCCTGATACCCAAGAACGAGGTTCCTTCTAAAAGAAAGAGGAGAAAACCCAAGTGAATAAAGTTTTACAAACTATTTATTTATATTTTGTGTTTCCAAGGTGTCATTGAAACAACTGAAAACCTCTTAGGTCATTGTGCCCATCATCATGAACAACTTTTACTGCGGAACAAAAACTGTCAGATGTTCCATAAGTTTCATCGAGTTACGGGAACATAAATGTATGGAGCAGTTAAGAGTCCCACGAAGGTCCGATGTCAAAATCGTTCCTGTCTGTGAATCGGACCCCAGTGGTCCAGTGGCACAAAGTGTAGGGAAAAAAACAAGGATGGCCATACCGTCACATATCAAGTCTCTAAAACAAACCAACAACGATAACACCCAGAAATAAGCGAGCGAAAGCGAGACCACCCAGAAATAATTTCACACAATAAGCAAAAAAAAAAAAATCCAAGTGACTGCCGTCACAGTGCACAGGATAATTATGTTGTCGATTGCTTTACTTGCGTTGTCAGAATTTTCTCTAAATGTACACATTGCAATAACGCATGTTCTATAATCGAACTTTTGACCAACGATAACGTCTTCTGAATCAAACAAAATATAAAATAATCGTACCTGGTGCAGGTCTTGTGACAGTGTCTTTCATAGAATTGGGTCTGTCAATAGAGAATCCCAGCTGAAAGTTAAGGTCGCTCTTGGCGGTGATGACTGCGTGAGTATCAGAACTGCTTCCGACTTCCACCTCATGGTCTCCGGGTTTTGCGTTTTTAACCTTCACGACCTGTCGACACAAATATTGTTCAACAATTATAATTATCTAAAATACAACTGTCTAATCTCATTTGAGCCTGGTATGATTGCTTCAAGTTACTGTGCAAGTTACTTTACAATTTGCATCCAATCTTAATAGCTCATGAGGTATACAGTACCTATACTTGAACTATGTTAAAGTTGGTTTTCGAGCTTGACTTTTAGGAATCGAGTTTCAATTATATGAGTAGATGCTAGTTGTAGAACTAGAATGATCTACAAATAGGAATATCTCATTTGTGTCGCATATTTGCGTTTACAAACTCTCAGATAAAATTCGGGAAACGTAAGTTAGCCTATCAGATGGTTTTCCGAATATTATCTGTCGACTAGAGGTAGGTAGGTAGTAAGTATTTTAAAAGCTTTTCTTTAACTTGCAATGTATGTATGCATGTATGTTCTCGTGGAATCTTGCTACTCAATTTTGAAGCAGATATATTCAACCGATTGAGCTGAAATTTTGTATACACGTTTATTTCGTGTATGATTCAAAACCGCGCGTGGAGCTCGAGACTAAGTAATAACAGACGCAAAGGTCGATCCATCAGGTTAAGCTTTGATTGCCGGGGTTGGTCCGTCGATGAATGACCATCTTTACATACCACGACTTCTTCGTGCCTCGGAAAGTACGTTAAGCCGTTGGTGCCGGCTGTCATTCGTGGATCTTTGACAGTCGTTACGCGCGTGTCGTCAGAAGCCCGAAAATCTGACAACCAGTCTTACCAAGGGGTGTCATATTACCCAGTTACTGGGTTGTGGAGGTCAGATAGGCAGTTGCTCCATGTAAAATACTGGTATTCAACTGTATCCGGTTAGACTGGAAGCCGACCGACGACGACACGCTGTGAATGTGTGTCAGCGGTTTCCTTCGAAACACGGGCGAAGTCTCTTCAGACTTCGCCCGTGTGTGTGTATTATGTGCTGAGGCTACTCGTTTTCGCGCACATATTCACAGCGTGTTTGTAGGTTCACTTGGTTACCACGAGTAAAGCGTGCGTCAGTTTGTGAAATAAAAATACTGTAAGACATTAGATGACGGACGCACCGACGCACAGTGGATCGATTCCATACAACTACAAACATTCGACTATAAAAATATGATTTCAAGATTTTTGAAAAACACATGATGCCAATGTGCTCTCCTCAATAATCTAAATTGAAAGTACTCTTATGGTTTTTTCGATTAAACCCCAATTTTAGGAGTAATGTGAGTGAAACTTATTGCAATGTATGGAAAAATATAGTCAAAAAATGTTTTCCTGCGACTCCCGCACATTTTCTGGTTTTGACGCTTATAATATATTTTGGCATAATATTTAGGAGATTTCGTCCGAACATACTTATGTCCCCTAGTGGACCCTTGGAGATATACGACAAACATATGATTTTTATTTTTTTGTATTCATAACTCGTGTTGTTATATGATTTTAGTGCGAATGAGGCTTTAGTTTTGTACAAAATATAATAATCACAATTGCACCATTACACAATGTGAGTATTGTTGGTAAATAAGTATGAATATCAACGGCGGCAGTAAGATAACCATTGCAATTAGTTTATTGAATATTATACCATCATTTGTCAACTTTCCATTACAAATCCTTCTTCCAATCCTTTATTTATTAAGAATACTTAGATAATTACACATTTGTAGTAAAAAGGAAGGGGATAAATGAGGGTAGTAATGAATTTTAAAACATCTAAATTATATAAAAGACTGACATAGCAACGCACAACCCAAACCGCTGGGTCTAGAGATTCCAAATTTAGGGGACATATTATAAGTATGTTTGGACGAATCTCCTAAATATTATGCCAAAATATATTATAAGCGTCAAAATCGGAAAATGTGCGGGAATCGCAGGAAAACATTTTTTTACTATATTTATTTTTCCATACATTGCAATCAGTTTTACTCACATTACTCCTAAAATTGGGGTTTAATTGAAAAAACCATAAGGATTGTTGAGGAGAGCACATTGGCATCATATGATTTTCAAAAATCTTGAAATCATATTTTTATAGTCGAATGTCCGACAGTTTGTATGGAGTCGATCCACTGTGCGACGGACATAGGAAACTGGTTAGACAGTCAGCAAAGTAGAGTTATATCAGTGCCGACTGCAGGTAGGTAGGTACGTACCGCCATTTCACGTTTACCGGAGACAACAGGCTCCGTAGTTGGCTTGCTTCCATCTGGACCTGTTACTTCTCCGATCCTGGGTCTATTTCCAGTTACAGAAATCAGTACGTCTCCAGTGTGGGAATCGACAGGAAACTGAAGATTAAAAGAAATACATTATTTATATTGTTCAAGTAAAAAAATATTATTATAAGCTTGGAAAAATAATCAGACCTTAACAGGCTCTTGAAAAGTGCTCTGATAGGTAAAAAACGCTACACTTACTGTAATTGTTGTTGGTCCGGTTGGAAGTTTTTTGTTGAAGAGCATAATACCTCTGCCTGTAATAGACTCCTCAATATACTTTAATATCTGTGGACAAATGAAACACAAGTAGATTAGATTTAGAAGTAACTTGTAAGGTAAATTAAAATCGGTCCAATTATTTAAAGAATAAGGTCTTACGTCTTTGACATCATCTTTCATCATGTGGAAAACTTGTCCACCCGTAGCTTCTGCCACTTTGTGATACACTTGGTACTCAGCATCGCTCTTCGAACCACATTCCCCAGTCAGTATAAAAACTACCTGAAAATAGAAAACACGATATCCAATGAAAACGTAAATTCACTTCACTAGCAAGCTTTTAAGTTGCAGAGTATAAAGCCTCGTATCCACTAGGCAACATTTGGCGCGCGACACGTGAATCTCAACATGTACGGCAACGCTGCACAACAGTGCGCGACGTTGCCAGCTGGCGCGCAACATGACGCGCGGCTGGTTGTTTGTTTGAAGAACGTTGTTCAACAGAAGTTCCGCGCTGACTTTCAACATGTTGGGCAACTTGTTGTGCAACATGTTGCGCGTCAATTGTTGCCTAGTGGAAACGAGGCTTGAAAGGAAATTTAGGAAACCCATCAATTAATAGTCGTTATCTACGCATTCTGTACGACAAAGTAAGCCACGTTGAGCAAAAATTATTGCTGGGAAACGACTTTTATTTAATGTGTGAAAAATCGCTGTTTATGGCAGCGAGTAATGTAACACACGCAAACCATTAAATGTTTGTTTTGTTTTGCTATTGGATGCATGCAATAGTATAGGAGTTTGTGGATGGTATTTAAAGTAAAGTTTTAATATTTAACACATTGTTTTCATAAAAAAATTGGAACTTTGACCTTCAATATCTCCGTAACCAGAAGGTTTCCAGGTATGGTCCAGTACAAAACAATGCTTACAATGACGGGTAGTACATGTGACCCCCGGCTTCGTTAAGCGTCTTTTTACACACGTTATAATTAAGTATTTAATTTATTATGCAGAGTGTGGCGTAAACAATGGATTGTATCCCCGGGGACACAATCCATTATCATATTATCATTATCATATTATATTATTCATTATCGGGGGGGATTTGTGAACACGGCGGTGGCCGAGGAAGTGACCAAAGGCGGCAATTTAATTTTCTATGGAGGATGAGTGAACTTTACAACCTGTTCCTCATGCCTCCAAACTGGTGACCCCGAGCATGAACGTCAGCGCAGCCTTCGTGCAACTACATCAGCATGACGTCATCAGCATCACTTCCTCAAGCTTTCGAGCGGCGAGTCACACAGCCAGCCAGCATCCACGGCTTCAACAGGTATCCTGACTACCAGCATGCAGCGGACGCGCATTTCTGGTCATCACCTTCAGCATCAACCCAGCGCTGTACACTCCGACTCCCTGGAGCATAACGCAGCGCCACCCCGACTCACTGGGGTATCACCGCAGACAGTTCCGACTCACCGTGAACTATGCGGCACCCGGTTCCGACTCACTGGAACCACAACTGCCACTGGCAAGCATCGCAAGATACACGACTCAGCCCACTATCGACCTCCGGTCTCCGGAGGGGAGTGATGTGGCGGCATCTACATCGCCACATATGAACTAAGCGTCAATGACATGACGTCACGCAAACCTGCATCGCGCAATTAGAGTTTACCACGCGATTAGCATATATACAACGTCCCGACATCAACCGTCGGGCAGTAGCCCACCAGACACAACACCCGTCTGGTCGGAGGATCCTCCATTTTCTATGCAGGATGAGTGAACTTTACACCCTGTTCCTCATGCCTCCAAAATAGTTTACTTAATATTTACCTACTACCGATGTTTAAGAAAAAAGTCAAATAAAAAAAAATAATGACCTGACTCTGTTTCCTCTGTGAAATGCTCTTGATTGCTTCAAAGTTTTTATAGTCTTTGGCTGAGGCGTCAGTGAACACATACAAGTAAGAAAGCGGCAAACTTTCTTTGAGACCTAGCTCGATGCCTTTCATGGCATATTCGGGACAATCACCGCCGCCATGGACACTTATGGCTGCCAAAGCTCTTTTAAACTCATTTCGATCTTTAGTGATGGTTCGTACTTCGGCAGCTGAAACAAAGAAATTAAAATCATGACTATTTATTTATTTTTAATACTTTATGCACCAAATGTACAGAGAGTTCATACCAATCAACCTTTGGGTAATGCAGAGACAAACAACAAACAGTGGTAGGTGAATTAACGAAAATTGTGGAATAAATATTTATTTAAATATAAGGTATTGAAGTTTTCTATGGGACAGTTGAAATTTTTTTCGCGATTGAAATGTTGGTCCCATGGAGAAAGTTGTTCGGTTTGATTTTCTGTATCACACCCTGAAATTTGACGAGGATGCAAAACGACACGTTGTATGTACCTAATTATACATATACAGGATGTATAAAAGGTGTGGTCAAAAGAGTATGGAACAGACCATCACACTGAAGCACTTTCTCCATGGGATCAACATCGTAATAAATTATCACCAGTCCCAAATATTCGGTTTGAGTAGGTATTGAAGTTGTGTACGGGACGGCTGATATTTTTTTCTCGATTATGATGTTGGTCCCATGGAGAAAGTTCTTCAGTTTGATGGTCTGTACCACTCTCTCAAATTTGGCCACACCTTTCTAATACACCCTATAGAGGGTGTAAGGGACAGCCCTCCGCAAACTGATAGGGTGAATTCAGTACGTCATACTAAGATGACCGGTACATGAATTTTTTTCAGGAACATTAAGGGAATCTAATAAACCTGATTTGTTTGTGTTTTTGTGCACAAATCGGAGCGTCTATTACTGGTTGGGAGGAGTAGGTAATAGGTATGCGGTGAGTTCGATGAACTCTGTAGCTAGACAGAAAGTGAACAGCTGATTTCACACTTCGTTGGTTAGACAACATCCATTGCTGGTTTTTTTTTTGTTTTTTTTTTGCAGTTTTTTTTACATAAATGGAGTGCTGCAAACACACAATGCAATTTTACATTGAAATAATGAAAATGTAACAGGAAAAAAAATTGAAAAAATTAAAATTTTCCTGAGAAAATTTCCGATGGAATATGACTCAAAATGAGGAGCTGAATGCACCCTGTTAGTTTGCGGAGGGCTGTCCCTTACACCCTGTATATGGTGACTGGTAATTAGTGACCGATACCTAAACACATGAGTGTGCTCATGATAACAAACAACTTTTACTATGAGACCAAACCTGAAATCGCGAAAAGAAAATCACCTGCCCCATACATTCATGTTCGCATAACTCGTCAAAATGTAGGGAGCAGCTGATATTTTTTTCGCGATTTCAGGTTTGGTCCTATAGTAAAAGTTGTTTGTTATCATGAGCACAGTCATGGGTTTAGGTATCGGTCACTAATTACCAGTCACCCTTTATAAAATTTATATATATTAAATAGATAGAATTCGTGCTTATATTTAACTAACTTTTGCCTGCGGCTTCGCCCGCGTAGTTGTCGTAAAATATCCCAAGGGATCCTGCTACCGGGAATTCCTTCCTTATTCCTCGTCTACATTATAAAGGGAACCTCTGTGCAAAATTTCAGCTTTCTAGGTCCAATGGTTTGGGCTGGGCGTTGATGAGTCAGTCAATCAGTCAGTCAGTCAGTCAGGATTTCTCTTTTTATTTATATAGATAGATATAGATAGATAGATATAAGCACGAATTCTATCTATTTAATCTAATCTAAGTAGCCGTATTGTCCCACTGAAAACTTTCAAACTCAAAGCATTTATTTCAAATAAATCAATTATAGGCACTTTTGAATTGTCAAGGGGTCGGTCAGTCAGAAAGATGAAGCTAGTCGCCCATAACATTCCAAAGCGTAGTAGGTACCTATGGAGAAGAACGGGCAAAAAACTCCACGGACACTTTTTGGACAGGGCAAAGGCCTTCCTGTCCCTTGTCCATACAATTCTGTCTTACTAGTGTGCGTATGTTCAAAGTACATACTAACACAGCTCTATCCCATAAATTTTATTAATCATATAACAAGTAAGATCTAACGGTCCTAGAACCTTGCTCTATAAGACAAATAATGGGAAAACATTACCGTTGTGAAGATTATTGGCTTCCAAAATCAAAATCAAAAGTATTCAAACTAGGCTAATAAGAATCATCACTTTTTGAACGTCAGAATTAATAAGACAGTCCTCCAAAACGCCCGCCCCACAAGTGATGATGGGTTTTGGGGTACTGTCTTATGCTTTAATTTTTTAGTTGCCGCTCAAGTAGTTAAAAATCACACGTTAGTAATAATTCTTAAGTGACTAACTAGTCACTTAGCATTATCATTTTAGCTAGGTACTTGAGCGGCAAATAAAAAATTAAAGAAACATAGGTAGTAAATAATAAAACTTTGGGTAAAACCCAAAGATAAGAACGCGTAGCTATCTAATTCATAATGTTATTGGATGTGTTTTAAACAACACATCCAATAACATAAAAATGTACGAAGATAAAAACATCTCGTATAGACTAGGTACAACAGTAATCGCTGAAAAAATGTCGTGGGTATAGGTGGCCTTCGAGGAATTTGAAAAATAGGTATTTGAAGAAACTATTACCGTCGCGCTGCGCCCGAACAGTGATAAGAGAGTGCGATAGGGACAGCTGCATCTAAGACCGATTATATTCACAAAAATTTTAACGAGATCGACGTTTCGTATTCCCCTTTTTTTCCTTGAAAACTGAGCCGATTCAAATATTTTTTTCATTAAAATTTTAACAAAGAGTAGTATGTGTAGGTTCCTATAATTTTCTTTTATGTTAATAACTTTTAGAATTTGGCTGGTAGTCCTCTAATCATGGCAGTAAAAATTGGGATTTTTTTTTAATTTTTGGAGGGCCATATTTTCTTTATTAATTAGATCCTGAAAAAAAAAGAAATTGACAGGGACGTGTCTACGGCAGACTTAGATTTTATGAAAAAAATGATTGCTCTAGAGGCATTATTCATAAAGAAAAACGTTTGTATGGAAAATCGCAGGACACCTCCCCTCTTTATTTTAAAAGAGCACTTATTAGTCAATCAATGATTAGATTTATTGCCTTTATGCATTTTACTTAATAAAAAACCGGTCAAGAGCGAGTCGGACTCGCGCACCGATGGTTCCGTTCCGATTTCTGTAAAAGTATGCTATTTAGAGACATCGTTTTAATTTTCATAAAATAAAAAAGATTATATTTAACAGGATAAATATAATAATAAAAATAAAACCTGTAAACAACGATGGTAAGTGGCTACGGGATGCAATTTATAATTGCTCATGACACGGCCTGTAATGCAAAGTAAAACACTTTCGTTAAGTTGCACGAAACCAACATTATTTTAACGGAGACTTTCAATTCATGCCATCCCTTACATTTTGTACCAAAAATAAAGTGACAGCATCAATTTAGTTTCGTGTAACTCAGGGTTTGGTACTTACTCGGATCATTAAATGTGACCAGAACGAAATTCTCTATCTGCGATGCATTCGAACTCAACACTTTCTCAAATATTATATTGACTTCTTCTTTCACTTGACGTATTTCATCGGACATTGATGCCGTATCGTCGATAATAAATGATAAACTGCTTTTTATAATTTCTTCTTGTCCGTAAACTGCACATGGTTGTGCAATTAGAACAACAAGAGCACAACACAATCCGTAAGAAGACATGGTCGTCACTGATGCTACTGCTTCAGTCGACTACTATATTTATATTCTACAGTAATATGAAACTTTAATAAATAGGTATGTACCATTGATACGAGTGACCCGTTGATATGAGAGTTCAGCAAATTCTTTATTAGTATTATATAATAGCGCGGGAATCCCTCAAATAATAAATGTGGCGCAACAATTTGTATTAATTTGATATGTTGGGATGTCCACTGTCCAGCTAATTAAGCCAATAGTTTGGTATGACAGCATACGCATTCTCAAACGATGCTTAGGAACTTTTGGGGCGTTCCATACTATACAACGTGTAACGTTAAATGCGCAAAACCTCTTAAGAGGTCATTGTACTCATCATTATGAACAACTTTTACTATTAGACCAAACCTGAAATCGCGAAAAAATATCAGCTGTTCAGTACATTTATGTTCGCATAATTCGTCAAAGTGTACTGAACAGCTGATTTTTTTTTCACGATTTCATGTTTGATCCCATAGTAAATGTTTTTCATAATGATGAGTACAATGACCCCTTAAGAGGTTTTGCGCATTTAACGTTACACGTTGTATAAACTAGCAGGTTTCGGTTTGAACCTGTGCACTTCAACTTTTATGTTCTGACAGAATCTTTGCAGGGTAGGCTCTGCACATCGTCTACCCAGCTGCGAACGATAATGGTAGGACCCCCTGTTTATAAGTCGTTCTATACAATACATGTTAAAAGTGACAGAGACGGTGAGCTAACGGCGACTTAAAATATATTTACGTGGCTGTACAGTAGTACCCAAGTAATATGGCTTATCGATGTACCTGCGCAGAAGATGAATTTGCAAAGCGCAGGAAATGCTATTGACCAATCGGCACGCTCCACGCTTTTTCCTGTACTGCTATTGGTCGTAACATAGCTGCCGCTATGTTAGCGCGCGCCGCTTGACAGCCGCCAGACTTGCGAGTGAGACGGAACTAAGACGGATCTAAGGTTGATTGTAAGTTTTAAGTATTCTCGTTAATCTTCGGGGCCATACTTTCTTTTCTGTGCGAACGAAGATTCATGGCGCGCCTTATTAGTTGAGTACTACTTTATCAGCAGTGGCTCATTTTATCTTAGTCTGTAAGTAGAGTTTGGTTCTACGAATCGGATTACAACCCACACGGTGTTCTTTTAGTTTCAATTGTTATTCTTTCTTAGTATGTATACGATTAAAGCGAGAATAAGGGTGCGTTTCTACTAATGACGTGCAGGATCGACAATTAATAATGTTTGAAATCCTCATTGCGTCTCTTGTCTCGTCTGTGATTGGACGATTCCTGCACGTCTCCGTTCCGCTCCACCCAGCTCCACGCCAAGAGAAACGAACCCTTCTATGAGTGACTTTTTACCTACCTATTTGTACCTAAGTACCTATCCGCAAACCGTGAAAACAGTTTTTTTAATATTCCGACGAATTTGTACGTTGACGTCATAGTGGGGCTTGCGCGTTTCTAGGTCTGTGCCGGTAGAATTTATTTTAGCGAAACAGTAGACCAGTGTGAAGAGCCAGACCAAGAGAGATACATGAACCCGCAGGGCAGCATTGTGGCGAGCTGTTGAGCCGTAGCGACCCTACTGGCCCTATCTACTGGAAGAAGTCTTGTTTCTCACCTCTGGAGTGCTTTTATTGGCTGGCCTGAATGAACACTGACGAGGAACAGAGCTTCCATCTATTTTTTCCCTATATTAGCCGGCATGAGTGGAGATTCGCAAGAGTAAACGTGCTCGGAGGAAGGAAGTATTCCAGTAAGATGCTGGTAGGGATCTTGACCGTACTTCCGGGATTGTCCTGATAGCCGTGGAATACCTCTCCATTCCTTAAGCACCCTCATCGCTACGTAGCACATAGCTAGCGACCATATCCGGAGGCCCATTAGTGAGTGTGAAAGTCACCTCCTACCATTTTATCTGTGTATAGTATACCAGCTTTGGCCAGTGGCTTCGGCCGCGTGTATGTCGGAAATTATCCCATGAGAACCGTATATTTTTCCGGAATAAAAAGTAGCCTATGTGTACTTTGCTTTGTCTATCTCTGTGCAAAATGTCATCCAGATCCGTTCAGCCGTTCAGGCGTGATTGAGTAACAAACATTCATCCACCCATTCATCTTTCGCATTTATAAGACTATAAAGTCAAGTATCCTTCCGCGAAAACGCCGATACACCATACCCGTCAGCCAAAATTCCTCCTTCATGACAGTCTCCAGGTAGTCGTAACCTGCACCACAAAAGATTTGAAGTTAATCTTATGACGCGACTCCAACTTCTCGACTCTCAAGTTGAACAGGGTCTTCATCCTGATGTATTCTGCGACCTCCTCTACCTTCGCGGTGTGAAGAAAACGTTACACGTACAGCTGTGACGTTGGAATAGCGGGATGCGGCAGTATGTCGGGTTCATTCAATGCGGTACCGCACTGATTGCGGCAAGCAGACTTTATCTTCTTCTTATCCACGTGAATGAAACCTTCTTCATCGGCCTGTCGTTGGCTTGTTACTGCTTCAAAGGGTCTTTGAGCACCCCTCGTATTATTCTTCGGCAGCCCCGTAAGCACAATATGGGGCAGTACAAGAGTACCGTAAACTCTTTATAAATAACTATAGCCGTTGCCTACCATGTTGGATATTATTCCACGGGAACCTACTGCCGGGATAAAAAGTATCCTATGTGTTAATCCAGGTTATAAACTAATATGTGTGCCAAATTTCATTCAAATCCATTCAGTCGTTTTTGCGTGATTGAGTAACAAACATCCAAACATCTTCACAAACTTTCAAATTTTAAAATATTAGTAGGATTGATAATAATAAATTAAGGGAGAATCGTTAGTTGGTGTCTCATTCCATTTAAAATAATTGTCTAAGGTCCGTATTACAGAAGGAAACTCAAGCACTGATCTTTTTTTAAATCTAGTTTCAACCAATCAAATGGCTTGAATCTAGTTTTAAGTAATGCTTGAGTATTGAGTGACGTTCTGTAATACGGACCTAAGAGGCCTCTGCGAGTTGGCTTCGGTCCCCCTCTTACGCTCCAAAGGACCGGGACCCCAGGGTCCCGAGATAATAATTATGTCAAAGAGATATTCCTAAGTAAACATTGTTCAGAGCAGGAATCAAAACCGTGATACGTGGAGCATCAGCCAAGCGCTTGGACACTGTAGTATTGTTGTAACTTTTCTGTTTTGTGGTTATGTTTATTCCAATTAGGTACTAATATTTTGTGGTCAGAAATAACAACAAAGTTCTTTTAATGAAAAGATATTTGTTATTATTTTTATTGCCACGCTGATAAAACAGTTTGTCTGCTGACGTAAGTATGTATACCTACATACTTAATGCTATTTCCCGCGTTTATTATTATACCTAGACCACTAGACTAGTACAGATAGCAACTGGTAATAAACAATATAGGATCCATAAAGAACAATGTACCAACTGCATTTCAAGTGCTTAGGTAGTCTAGGTACTATACCTACTAATAAAATAAAAATACTAATAGGTATCGTAATCGCGAAAAAATAATCAGCCGTCCCATACATTTGCGTCGAGTAGGTAATGAAGTTTTCTATGAAACAGTTGAATTTTTGGCGTTTTTAGGGTCCCGTACCAAAATGGTAAAAAAGGAACCCTTATGGTGTGACTCAGTCTGTCTGTCTGTCTGTCTGTCTGTCTGTCACAGCTGCATATCTCAAGAACTACTGATGCTATCAACTTGAAATTTGGAATAGTTTTAGAGGACGTTTACCCAACTATTTTGCAAATAAGAAAGAAATAAAAATATTTATATTTTTTTTTTGCAACAGGGACTGAAAGGGGGGCAAGTGCATTTGCAATGCAAGTTACTCTGTAACGGATGATAAACGTGCCAGGCACTAAGGAGAATGCTCTATACCTATACACGTCTAATATTCTGAAGTCAAAAGTTATCAAGTGCAACATTGTAGTTACTTTATTGCATTTAAGGGTAAGTTTGCAGTTTCATTCGCATATTAATAAAATATTTACAATTCAAATATAAGCACTAGGACTTGTTTTATTTTCTCTTGGGGTACATTTCCACTTCGATTCCATAAAAAAGGTTACCGACGCGTCAGTTCATTGTTTGCTGTTGTCCCAGAATCGCCTTTTAGTCCCACCAGATGTGCATCTTGTGGTCTTTTGCCCGTAAGCCAATCAATTACAGTAGATACCTACCATAATAAATATGGAACGATCGATCTTGAGAAAGAGTGATAGAGATGCTACTACGCCGAACATTTTCCACAACTGGCTGTGTTTTTACAGCTGGATGCAGTCAATTAAAGATGCAGTGCAATCGCAATGGACTCCGGCCCAAAATTCAGCTTCGTGTTTGGCGCCATCACTCGCGTCCATTAGTTCCTGGGTAACGTGCAGCAGGACACACAGGACATGATAATAAGTGTCCCATCGTTTGTGGTCTATGAATCTCCACCTAAACAGTTTTTTTTTGCATCAGCCAATTTGGATCCGGGTCTGTTTAAATACTTCCAAGGTCAAGGGTACCAAGTGCCAGGCAAGGGCAAGGGGGAGTCAGGAGGTCAAGGGGAAGGGGAGGTGTGGGGGGGGAAGGGGGAAGGTTAGCCAAGGCAACTCATGTCCGGATGGGAGATCTACAGCAGGAGGAATGAATGGTTTGGGTAAGGAAGCACTGTCTCGCCACAGCTTCAGTCTTTCTCTTGATTTTTCGTCAGTGAGTGAACTGAAGTGAATATAATTAATCTAGCTGAGATGAAGTAGTAAACAGAATATTTTTCGTGGGGGTTTCCGAGGTTACATTGATTAACCCTGGGTATGTAGATAATGAACGCATAGTTTGTCTAGCCGACATGTAATCGGACGCGGCAACATGTTTTATAAATTTTATATTTGTTATGTTGAAATTATCAGTAGCAGAAGGTTATATCTATAATAATATATTTTTTTTTTTTTACTGACCCAATGTTACAATATTATTGCTTACCTTATAATTAGCTCGATCTTTATTTTGATCTATGGTCCCCAAACTAGACTAACTAAAATTTCTCTTTTATTTTCCCATTCAATTATAATGTCACTAGCTTTTGCCCGCGGCTTTGCCCGAGTGGATGTCGGAAAGTATCTCACGGGAACGCAATTCCGGGATAAAAAGTACCGTAACTGTTAATCCACAACAATGTCTTTTCGCACCTTTTAAACTACATACACTACCATTTCAAATTATAATTAAATAAAAAAATACGATTTTCCATACAAACTTTCGTCCCCTATTTTATGCTCTTTTAGATGTTGAATTTCAAAAAATCCTTCTTATTCCTTATCTACTTTATAATGGAAATCTCTGTACAAAATTTCAACTTTCCCGGTCCAAGGGTTTGGGCTGGGCGTTGCCGCGATGGTGAGTCAGTCAATCAGTCAGTCAGTCAGGACTTTTCTTTTTATATTGAGATATATTACTTAGCTTATAAGACAAATTAATAAGTACCTTAAAATCTGAGATGAATCTCAAACTCAAAACTCAAACTCAAAGCATTTATTTCAAATAAACCAATTACAGGCACTTTTGAATTGTCAAAGGGTCGGTCTTGGGTCGGTCAGTCAGAAAAATGAAGCTAGTTGCCCATTCCAAAGCGTAGATCCTGGAGAAGAACGGGCAAGAAACTCCACGGACACTCTTTTAAATCAAATATTTTACATAATATTGGTTACATCGTTCATATTGAAAATATAGATGTGAGAACAATGTAGAAAGACGTGCACGTTAAAAGCGTCCGTAATGAAAAAGATAAAAACTAAAAACAACTAAATTAAAAATAAGCCGTGGCAGCTAAGAGACGACCAGTCCCAACTGACGGCGCCCGTTCACGAACATGACGCATGGATCAGCACCAATTAGCTCAACCATTTTGAAGGGAACTTAATGATCCAACACACACGCCACCACCAGCGAGACATTTGAGTGAGCATGACATACTCTCAACCGCCAGGGCACATTCAAGTCAGTGAAAGACGAACCCAGTAAAAGGTAGCTTTATATTAGCTACATAGTGCTCACACATGTGCTATGCAATTATACAATATTAAGAGATTGAATTTACACAATGCAAAGAAAATTTTCTCTTTTCATGATCTTCAGCAGCTCCAACAATATTTTCGAATGCTAATCAATTAGTTTAAGCGTCCTTGTGGAGCAGGACCAGCATTTAGCCAAGCATTTTTGTCAGCAATGTAATCTCCCAACTTATAATATGCCTGGCTGCATAGTGTGCGTTTTATACATGATTTAAATTTCGTTTCATTTAACTGGAGTATGTGCGGAGGTATTTTATTATAACATTTTAAACAGTACCCCATGAAGGATGAGTCTACTTTAGCTAGTCTGAAACCTGGTTGAACTAAATGGTCCCTATTTCTAGTCCTATAATTGTGTCTTTCACCTCTTTTACCGAAAAGATTTAGATTTTTCCTTACGTACATGATGTTTTCGTAGATATATTGACAAGGTACCGTCATGATGTTAATATCTTTAAACAGTTCCCTTAGAGAATCGCGCCTGCGGAGGCCATATATTGCTCTGATGGCTCTTTTCTGCAGAATAAAAATAGACTCTATATCTGCAGCCCGTCCCCATAGTAAGATACCGTAAGACATAATACTATGAAAGTAACTGAAATAAACTAGCCTCGCGGTATCTACATCAGTAAATTGACGTATTTTTCTCACAGCATATGCTGCTGAACTTAGCCGTCCTGCAAGAGATGTTAAATGAGGACCCCATTGCAGCCTTGAGTCGAGCGTAATCCCCAGGAAAACAGTTTTATCGACGAATTCTAGTTTCTCTTTATTCAATACTATGTCACAATCAGTACTTTTAACATTTGGTAAAGCAAATCTTATACGAATTGTGGTGTAAGTAAGTAGATTAATGCATCTCTCGATTACCTTTCGAGGAAAAAGGCGTGATGGAAGAATTTAGTACCTAAGTATCTACTTGTTTATTGCTCCTAAGTTGAAAGCTTCCCCTTAACAATTAACAATGACTGATGACTCTTGGCACTACTGTCTTAATATTCATCAGTCCATCGTCTCCCGACATCTTTGCACGATGTGGTTCAAGTGTTCTTTAATTTATTTCTGGTTATTCAGCCTCATCTCTTGTGACAAAAGTTTCACAATCGTGCTGGACACAACTACGTCCATGCAAGAAGAATTGGATGTAATAAAAGCGAATTTGCCGACGGCTTTAAATGCATCTGATAACACGGATATTACTAATTACATTTTGGTACCATTCAATGATCCAGGTAAGCATCGTTCTATTTTGGTTTAACTCTTGACTCGATTACAAAAAAAATATTATTTCTGGACAAGTGAGGCACGAGGGTTAGCAGGGGACCTGTGGACCAAGGGAGGCTTGGTCCACTTTGACTTTGAAGAAATTCTGTTCGAAGATAGCACGTTTGCAAATCGTACAATCACGAGTCTCCTACTTTTCCTAGTTTAGTTAAATCGCACGACGAGCACTATTCTTGCTTCTCAATCAAAAATTAATTGTTCAATGCCTTTTATGCGAAGAGAAGAAATGAAGGCTGTAAAGATAGACGCATAAATGCTCCCGTGACCCTAGTAGAACAGTTTCTATAAAAACTTAATGGAAATTGTTCTATCAGAATCGCGTCACGCCTTTCAGCGGGAGCCTTTAAGATTATGGCTTGTCCTCCCTAAAATACGGCTAAAATAAGTAACTTTTTGATAGAAAAAAATACACAATAATCTAGAATACATAAGAAGTGATTTCATGTGTCCTGAAATCTATTTTAGTTTGTAGAACTAAAGAAAAAAAGGCTAAACCCAGGTCTATTTCTGTCTATTTTTTCGAGTTTTTACCATATTACTCCTACAGTTTTCATTAAAAGTGTTCATAAGTTTATACAGTTCTTTACAAAATAATAAGGAATGATTTCATGTCATTACTTTTTTAGTACAATCAATAGATTTTTTGTAAATCGATAATTACAACATATTTTGCAAGCGTTGTGTCATCGCTCTTCTCTTTCTTTTCTATGTAGTCCGACAGTGACCGCGCTTTTTACGGCGTTATCCGCCGTAAAAAGCCTTAATGGGAATTGTTCTATCAGAATCACGTCACGCCTTTCAGCGGGAGCCTTTAAGGCGGGGTGAAAGCAAGCGCCGTAGGTATTAAATGCTTACCGCAGCCCCCGCAAGGAGTAGCGATACGTAATAAATTACGATGCGCGGGAAACGCGCGCCAAGCGCACCGCTCATGAGTTCATGAACTCGAGTAGGTACTATGTTGCGTCACAGAATAGAGCAATGCAGTAGATAAACTTGAACTGATTAGTATACAAGTTTATTTTGTTTTATTTTTCTAGTAAGTATTTTTTAAAGTTTTAGACAGATTAGGTATGCATTGTAAACTTGAACAGTTAAAATAAATAAAAATAACTACTTATACATATTTATTTTCGTGAATAAGGTGGATTTAAAATCTGACTGACACGAAGACCTTTACCCGTACGATTCAAAACTACGCGCCGCGCACCATTTTACTTTACGAAGGTGTCGCATGGCGTGGGGAATAGTAGTTTCCGTCATTCCCCACGATACCACACCAGTGGTATCGTTTTCAGTGGTGTCGCTGTCGTGGGGAATGACAGAAACTACTATTCCCCACGCCATGCGACACCACCGACTGTATTGTGCTGTTAGTGATGTCCAGCTACATAACAATGATGTGTTACATAACAATTTAGACCTTATTGACATTCATGTTTATTTGTTAAATTTAGCTTCCAGACCATTTACCAAGTATCTTGGACCAAAAAAAACAAATGGTTTGTAAAATGTCTATAAGGTCGAAATTAGCTTGACACCCTAGAAATGATGTGCATAATAATCTAGACACTTTCTGAGGTGTCAAGCGAATTTAGACCTTATTGACATTCATGTTTTTTTGTTAAATTCAGCTTCCAGATCATTTACCAAGTATCTTGGGCCAAAAAAAACAAAGGGTTTGTAAAATATCAATAAGGTCGAAATTAGCTTGACACCCTAAAAATGATGTGCATAATAATCTAGACACTTTCTGAGGTGTCAAGCGAATTTAGACCTTATTGACATTCATGTTTTTTTGTTAAATTCAGCTTCCAGATCATTTACCGAGTATTCTGGACCAAAAAAACAAAGGGTTTGTAAAATGTCAATAAGGTCGAAATTAGCTTGAGACCTTTATCGTTTTCAGCGAACTTAAATACCACAAAATGACCGTTCATTCCCCACGACACCACTGGTGGTGTCGTCGGGAATGACAGAAACTAGTATTCCCCACGACACCAATGACTGCATTGTGAGTGATGTCCAGCTAATTTTTAAACGTAACAATGATGTGTTATTTTTAAACGACTTCAAAAACGGAGGAGAATATCAATTCAGTTGTATTTTTTTTTTTTTTTATGTTTGTTACTGCAGTACTCCGTCATTTAGAAGCCGATTTGGAAAGTTCTTTTTTTATTTTATTCGTTATGTCAACACAAAAAAAAAAACGGAGGGGCATAACTTCTTACGCTCTAGTTTTTTTTTTCTTGAGAGGATGTGATTACTGTCAAAATGAAAATCCAAGATGGCGGCTGCAAAAATTTTCGAATTTTTCGACATGGGCGTCAATTTCGTGATATTTGAGGTCGCTGAAAACGATAATGGGGTCAAAATGAAAATCCAAGATGGCGGCTGCGAAAATTTTCTAATTTTTCGTCATGGGTGTCATTTTCGTGATATTTGAGGTCGCTGAAAACGATAGTGGGGCCAATATGAAAATCCAAGATGGCGGCTGCGAAAATTTCCTAATTTTCGGTCATGGGTATCATTTTCGTGATATTTGAGGTCGCTGAAAACGATAGTGGGGTCAAAATGAGAATCCAAAATGGCGGCTACGAAAATTTCCTAATTTTTCGTCATGGGTGTAATTTTCGTGATATTTTAGGTCACTGAAAGCGATAGTGGGGTCAAAATGAAAATCCAAGATGGCGGCTGCGAAAATTTCGTAATTTTTCGTCATGGGTGTCATTTTCGTGATATTTGAGGTCGCTGAAAACGATAGTGGGGTCAAAATGAAAATCCAAGATGGCGGCTGCGAAAATTTTCAAATTTTTCGACATGGGTGTCATTTTCGTGATATTTGAGGTCGCTGCAAACGATAGTGGGGTCAAAATGAATGAATATCGTTTTCAGCGATCTAAAATATCACGAAAATGACACCCATGATGAAAAGTTAGGAAATTTTCGTAGCCGCTATCTTGGATTTTCATTTTGACCCCGCTATCGTTTTCAGCGACCTAAAATATCACGAAAATGACACCCATGACGAACAGTTAGGGAATTTTCGCAGCCGCCATCTTGGATTTTCATTTTGACCCCACTATCGTTTTCAGCGACCTAAAATATCACGAAAATGACACCCATGACGAAAAATTAGGAAATTTTCGCAGCCGCCATCTTGGATTTTCATTTTGACCCCACAATCGTTTTCTGCGACCTAAAATATCACGAAAATGACACCCATGACGAAAAATTTGGAAATTTTCACAGCCGCCATCTTGGATTTTCATTTTGACCCCGCTATCGTTTTCAGCGACCTAAAATATCACGAAAATGACACCCATGACTAAAAATTAGGAAATTTTCGCAGCCGCCATCTTGGATTTTCATTTTGAACCCACTATCGGTTTCAGCGACCTCAAATATCACGAAAATGACACCTGTGTCGAAAAATTTGATAATTTTCGCAGCCGCCATCTTGGATTTTCATTTTGACCCCACTATCGTTTTCAGCGACCTAAAATATCACGAAAATGACACCCATGACGAAAAATTAGGATATTCGCAGCCGCCATCTTGGATTTTCATTTTGACCCCACTATCGTTTTCAGCGACCTCAAATATCACGAAAATGACATCCATGACCGAAAATTAGGAAATTTTCGCAGCCGCCATCTTGGATTTTCATTTTGAGCCCACTATCGTTTTCAGCGACCTAAAATATCACGAAAATGACACCCATTACGAAAAATTAGGAAATTTTCGCAGCCGCCATCTTGGACTTTCATTTTGACCTCACTATCGTTTTCAGCGACCTAAAATATCACGAAAATGACACCCATGACGAAAAATTAGGAAATTTTCGCAGCCGCCATCTTGGATTTTCATTTTGACCCACCTATCGGTTTCAGCGACCTCAAATATCACGAAAATGACACCAGTGTCGAAAAATTTGATAATTTTCGCAGCCGCCATCTTGGATTTTCATTTTGACCCCACTATCGTTTTCAGCGACCTAAAATATCACGAAAATGACACCCATGACGAAAAATTTGGATATTCGCAGCCGCCATCTTGGATTTTCATTTTGACCTCACTATCGTTTTCAGCGACCTAAAATATCACGAAAATGACATCCATGACCGAAAATTAGGAAATTTTCGCAGCCGCCATCTTGGATTTTCATTTTGACCCCACTATCGTTTTCAGCGACCTAAAATATCACGAAAATGACATCCATGACCGAAAATTAGGAAATTTTGGCAGCCGCCATCTTGGATTTTCATTTTGACCCCACTATCGTTTTCAGCGACCTAAAATATCACGAAAACGACACCCATGACGAAAAATTAGGAAATTTTTGCAGCCGCCATCATGGATTTTCATTTTGACCCCACTATCGTTTTCAGCGACCTAAAATATCACGAAAATGACACCCATGACGAAAAATTAGGAAATTTTCGCAGCCGCCATCTTGGATTTTCATTTTGACCCCACTATCGTTTTCAGCGACCTAAAATATCACGAAAATGACACCCATGACGAAAAGTTAGGAAATTTTCGCAGCCGCCATCTTGGATTTTCAGTTTGACCCCACTATCGTTTTCAGCGACCTAAAATAACACGAAAATGACACCCATGACGAAAAGTTAGGAAATTTTCGCAGCCGCCATCTTGGATTTTCATTTTGACCCCGCTATCGTTTTCAGCGACCTTAAATATCACGAAAATGACACCCATGACGAAAAATTTGGAAATTTTCACAGCCGCCATCTTGGATTTTCATTTTGACCCCACTATCGTTTTCAGCGACCTAAAATATCACGAAAACGACACCCATGACGAAAAATTGGAAATTTTTGCAGCCGCCATCTTGGATTTTCATTTTGACCTTGAAATACAAAAAAAAATAAGAAGATACCTAATTAGAAAAAAAACTTAATTTAAAAAAAAAATCTTATTTATGTAGGTATACAGAAAAATACATTTGAGGGCCTACTTATTTTCTGAACATCCCTGCCCAACCCTTTGAAAGAATTCAGGCGTGATGTTATGAAGAAATCTCATTTCCTATCCGATATTCATTATAAAACCACCCGTACTAACTTTATTCTGTGGCACCTACCTATTTGAGATTTGAAAATAGTGAACCAAAAATTTGCGCGTCAGGCGGCTTTATAAGCTCCAGTGTAGGGTTCAAATTCAACTGTTTTACACACTTGATGCGATTGGTAAACATAGGCCGTGATAAAAATAAATACCAATAAAGCTTTTGCGCGCGTGACGTCTTTATTTACATAGGCATAGCGTTCAAATTCAACTGTTTTCAACACATGTTAATTTGTGCCGGTCGCAGCCGGTGACAGAAGTTAGCGGGGGTGGCGGGTTCGAAAAATTGGCACACGTCCGACCTCCATCACGTTCCGCTCGGGACTAAACGACACGGAGCGAGCGCAAAACACTTGACATTGGAATTAGTGATATAAATATTTTGATATTTCAAATTATGATAGCCGTTATAAATTACATTTTTTACGACCTTTATTATGGCATAAGTTTTATTGTTCAAAGCCTAATATAAATCAAATGAAATAAGATATAGATCATAATTTAGACTTGTCTTTGCGATTTAATTGGATGCAGTAAAGTGCAAGTAATCGTGTATCGGACGGCCGAAATTTGTAGATGGAAGTCTGAACTAAGTAATATATTTTTTTCAAAATTTAAATCCGTGTTATCTACGAATAAAACACTAAACAAAACGACGTTTTTGCGGCTCTCACCGCCTTAAGATTAAGCGTGCATTTTACACGTGTAGCTGTAGGAGACATTCCATTCGTTTGATATCATATAACTTGTTATATTAATCTCGCACAACTACAATGTAACACTTTATAACTCCTGAAAATAATGCACATTGCATTTTGCTAAACAATTTTTACCCTGGAGCGAATATATCTAAATATATAATTTAGTTTGTACAGAAAAGGGAAACCCGTGAACAAATGAACTGCCAACATTGAAGGTATTGTAAATAAGTTAGTACTTAGGTATAGATTTGTGTGAAAATATGTTTTTACTTATATTCCAATTGAAGTTTTGATCGAGCATGAACTTGCTCATGGAATAAACAAAGTATTATATAGTAAGTAGTAAAAAAATATTTGTGCACTAGTGCAAATATTTTGCAACTTTGTCACGACGAACCGACACGGTTTCATTCGATAGATAAGAGAATAAAGCCGGAGCTGCAGTAATCTCAGTACACTTAGTCATCTATCTATACTGATTAATTAGTATAATAAAGCAGAAGATTGTGTTTGTTTGTCGCATTTGAAAAATTATTTGAATATAGCCCAATTTTTGAGGAAGGCTATAGTATTTTAACATCACGCAACGATCCTTAGGAGCCGAGCAAAATTAAAAAAAACTAGCCAAGTGAGTGTCGGGTCACCCACAATGAAGGGTTCCGAAGTTTAGAAAGAATTTATCCCAAAAACGAACAAAGCATTATAGTTATTATTAGTTTTTGTTAGTTATTTATTTCTTCTAAAGTATATTGAAAAACGTCGTTTGATATACGTGGACATTTATATTGCAGTTCTCAGCTCAAAAACAACATCGCCTACGGATCGGGTGTTAATTCCGCCTCGAATGCAATAACAAACATTCTCCACTTGTATCAAAATGTACTATTTTTTCATGATTTTATTTTACCAGTTTGTCGGCGTGATGAATATGTATATCCATGACAAATTATAGCTTTCTAGTACTAAGAGTCTCTGAGCTAAGGTGCGGACGGACAGACGGACAGACGGTTGGACATAGCAAAACTATAAGGGTAATACGAATACGGAAATGTTGTTAATACAATACTATGTTGAATACGGAAACCTTAAAAACAACATTGGTGATTTTTGTAGGGTCAATGACCTCTGGTAGTGTATTTACTTGAAGTATTAGTTGACAAAAACAGTTTTTCAATACAGTAGCTAAACATGGCGTACTTTCAGAGGCTATAATTATGATTCGAAAATTAAATCATTTGCACAGGCCTCTTTCAGGGGGGCTAAAACGGCCATTTTGGCAGAATCATAATAGGATAATATTATGAATAATATTTGAAATCGTAAAACGGTCACAAACTGACAATACCTACATAATTATATTGTCAGTCTGTGACCGTTTTACGATTTCAAATATTATTCATAATATTATCCTATTATGATTCTGCCAAAGTGGCCGTTTTAGCCCCCCTTTCCGCGGTCGTGACTTTTGTTTAAGAGCTCGATCATTTTGTTTTGCAGTTTAGTTTTAAATTTATAAGTACATTTAAAAAGTTTAGTAGCAAGGAGTTTTCATACATAGAATAAATTGGGATAAAGGAGTTGTCCAGAAGTGGTTTTTTATTACTCAATAATTCCGATGAGGATAAGTTAAATATATTTGGATAAACATGACCAAAACTAGTGGTTCTGGGTATATCGTACATTTTTGAACATCGCCAATTTTGAGAAAAATCGTTTTTTATTTTATTGTGAAACGAAACCTGAAACGAATAAACCTTTATATGTGAACCACTGACCTATAACATGCAAGTGTACAATAGAGGTCAGTGAAGTGAACACACTAAAAAAAAAAAACGAAACTTGTCAAAATTGACACAAGATAAGATACTGTCATGTCATTACTGTTAATCTATATGACAATGTAAACAAAACGTTATTTTACCTTTTATATTAAGGAATAAGATGGAATGAGATATTTTCAGTCAAAAATGTGTAGCATAATCCTTTTAGAACTAAAAGCGCACTATAATGATTATGGCTACTACGAATGTTCACGTGCAAGTTGCATTATTTTACTAAGATCCCGGTTATCAAGAAGTGCATCATGTCATGGTCATGGTGCATGTTTCAGGTTTAAGCATAGTCCACAGGGGTCGCTTAGCAGGAGTAAATTATAATAGTATCTACTGATCGAGAACATTTTTTAATTAAGTAGGAGAATTACTTATAAATGGCTTGCGAGTCGAGATCGGAAGTTGAAGAAAAGACTCCAAAATATGCTATTTTTAAAAACTGAATAGAACATGCTATAATTGGACGCAAGTGTTAGTTTTGATGGAAATAAAATATTTTTTTGTTTTAAATATTATTTAATTAATTTTCAGTGTCTGAGCAAGTGAAGATAATTATATAATTTTGATGCCAAGCCCATCGAAGATACCAGACAATTGTCATCACATGCGCACAGCTTCTAATAGTCTTTTCCCGGTTGCAATTTTGCAACTGCAATATCAATCAGAAATACAATTTTGCCAACTAGTCTCTGTCTATGTGTAATACACTCTATTATATTACTATTATAGTGTACTATTATACACTCTATTCGTCTGATCAAAGCTGTCTCATGTAATGACAAAATGCCTGGAATATTTAATAATTGTACATCTCACTTCTACAGTAAAAGTATTGTTCGGCCGAAAAAGTTCCAAATAATAACGGCAAACCTGTTTAATTTGAAAATTCCTAAGCTAAATAAAATTACATCTGACATATCCATGGTGGGGAATATATTATAATTCAGATGTGGTATTTGAGCATTTAGCTGGACAAAACTGGCTCGGTGTCTATTTCATTAATTAATTATAATCATCAATTCATCATAAGATTTCTAGACCTATTAAAATATTATACTATTTCTGTCTAAACTGACTGTTTCTTACTTCTACACTGTGTCACTAGTAGTGTTGGCTTTTCAGTTGATAATTGAGTTTCCCCTTCACTTAGGATCTCTGGTTTACATCACTACTTATTATAAAACAAAGTCGCTTCCCGCTGTCTGTCTGTCCCTATATATGCTTAGATCTTTAAAACTACGCAACGGATTTTGATGCGGTTTTTTTTAATAGATAGTGATTCAAGAGGAAGGTTTATAAGTATAATGCATGCGCGGGCGAAGCCGCGGGCAAAAGCTAGTATAGTATAATTGTGATGGGTGTTCTGAAGTGAAACAATACACACTTAGTGATATTTTATATTTCAAAAACATTTAGCAAGCACAAAAATACACAGGACAATTTCTCGCCAACGTCTCACCAACCAAAAGTATTGCCCCCGCTACAAGTAAAACTACCATCGCCTGCTCATTTTCAAACTGTCATCAGTCACTTAGGCTTTTCTAGGTGGTTCCATCACTTCATGAATATTGTTATGAGCCCTTTGCAGGTATTACATGATCGAGCATTAGCCGGGATCTGAAATTAAGTTTTCATTTATTGTGTGTTGCAGTAATCAGAGATACAGTATTAACATATCAAGTGTAAATATTTAATTTACATATTTACCTGACGGGGGTTGATGATGCTATCTGTATAAGCCCGTTTAGGATGACCATCAGGTAAGGGACGAGATAGTCTGCCTATTCTTCTTGAGATAGAAACGCCACAACACACACATACTGATTGATGACCGAGCTGTGGGTCACTAATGTTGTGCTTGTGATATCAGTAAAAGGTTAATGCATTCTTGGCAAATGCCCTTCCTACCTTCCTTCCTTCCTTTTGTCCTTCTGTTACCTAAAAACAAAATAATATGTTATGGTCTTATGGACACAGTATCGTTTTTCTGTCTGTTCTTTGAGCAAAGTAGTGCTGTTTAAACTTTTTCAACAGAAGCCCGGTTACAAATATTTAAAAAAAAAAACTTATAATGTGTTAAGGAATACATTACCTCTTGAGCAGTTCATTCTTCCCGTACGATCAGTGAAAAATGTCCTTGTATGTTTTCAGAACACATATTTCAGCCATAAACTTTATAGTTGGTCTGAGATTTCAGCCATAGGCGTTACGTCACACAAAGTACAATTACTCGTAGCTTTATTTCGATCCTTAGATGTATAATGTCATTGTTTCGATCATTTTGATGCTCACGTAACCATGATGAAAAGTCTTTGTTGGACAACCATTAACCATCATAACAATCCAATACATGTAATTTAAATATTGGTTCAATAACTTGTATTTCACATAAAACATTTATACTCTTTAAATCTGCTGGATTACTTGTCTGTGAATCGCGCGCAGCGCAGCGACTGCAGTAAACGCTGATTGGATATAATCCCTGACGCTATCAATTTTAGCCAATGACAGAGTGAGCCAGAAAAGTTGCGTTCTGTTAGTGCACCACCCACTAAGATTTCGACTCTCAGAAGAACGACTATCTTCTGAGTTTCGACTACTAGGCATAATTATGATGAATGCATAAGCTTGTGGTAATATGCACAGAGTAATTACATTGGTAATTACATATACCCAGACCATGGACCTAAAAAAAAAGGCGGACGCCGCCGCCGTCTCCTTTAACAATAACTGAAGCACCCATAGTAAGTCAGTGCGCTAATGTCTACAAGCCAGCACGCACACATTCACACCATAGTAAGTCTACCGGCCGCCATTACGTTACACGAGCGACGGCGTCTTTGCAGGTACTCAAATCACGCACACATAGATCGGTAGGGTGCTTCACTTTCGATATGCGTGGTGCGGAGTCCATCTTTTTTTATAAGTCTATGACCCAGACTATACTGTTCACACGGCTACACATCAAGCTATACATTTCCAGTTTACACTGACCTGTCATTGTAAAGAAATCCTATACAATGCGAGATCAGCTTATACTGGAAAAGTCTAACGTAGGCGTTATCTCGGTAGATCGTGTCGGTCTAAAGCCGGGTACAGACTGCTGCAACGTAACATGCTCATGCAATGTAACATGAAAGGAGCATTTCATAAGTGTGGACGCAGCACGCGCACGAACCGAGCACGTACCTACTCGCATCCTGTTTCCGGCATGCGCGCGGCGAACATAGCTCAGCTCAGTCTGTCGAGTAGTGTCGAGAACGTTTCGCAGTACGTCACACACACAACCCGTCCACACTGGCGCTCCGTGCACACTGCGCGCACAAAGGGTTGTGTTCGGCGAAAAAACTGAGAAATGGCGGATTGCGGCGCGCACGAGTTGAAATGCTCTGTTTGTGCGCGTCGTGTGCACGGTTTGTGCGCGCAAGCACTATGGGAATTCATTCATTGCGTGTTACATTGCATGTTACATTTCGTAAGTCTGTATCCGGCTTAACTAAACAGACAGAGTGTATCAACATCAGTGTATGTGTAGCTAACTTCCCTCCTTCTCTTTCTCAGCAATAAGATAAGAGGAAAACAGCTCATTGAATATGCTCAAAATGTAATGTTATCGGTATGTTAAAAATGTTATGGGAATGTGACAGTCAATATCAAGAAATAATACGACCAAATAGAATGTATGGCGGTTAGTGGACTAATAATGTATTCAGTGGTTGTTGAATTTTTATTCCTTATAATATGTAACTGTCGCTGTCGTATTCAATTTATATTTTAATTTATCTAATAGGTAAAGTTATATTACGATGAGGGCCAATGGGTCACAATTTCAATCCGCCCCTAAGACGACCCACTGACCCAATTATTGGTTGAGTTCATGAAAAGGTCAGTGTCTCCAGTCCTGGTGAAACTCAATAAAAGTATTTTGCTAGCATCACCGCGCGCTCCAATTAAGAAACTATGCAAAAAAAGCCGTCAAACAGGGCTGATGATGAGGGTTTCGTGACAGTGCAAAGGAGGAAGCGCCGATCGCGAACCAACAAGAACCGTTACGGCAAAGCTCCTACGGATCCCGAAGTGAGCTTGCGTGCCGCAAAACCGAACACACCGTGTACATCTTCCGTCTACACACACCACCACCACTAAGGCGGAGGACATCGAGAAGTATATGCGCCAGAAGACGAGGTACACGACAAGGGTGCAGTTACTAGAGTCATGCCGCAACGTCAACTTCAAGTTAATTTATTGACTTCAAGGCGTTTGTAGTGCGACTACCAAATTGTTATCTGTCTGTCGTCATGGAAGAAGACTTGTCCGCAGGACGTGGCGTTCAGTCGCTTCCGCAGACAAGTATCACAAGACAGCGCAAGGATAAGCTAGTGAAGTGAAGTTTTAAGCTATATTATTATTATAAGGTTTGTTTTATACTTTTTAAATGTATTTAGGTTCGAAATAAGTGGTTTATTATTTTAATGTAAACAAATATTTCACACCTCAAAATGCTAGTGAGCTATGTAAAGTCCCAAGTCTATTTACAATAGCTACTGTTGAATTACTGACTCATGGTCATGATCACTAATTAATAATAAAATTAATTTAATTACATTTATTTATTATGTTTCAATTGTTTAATTATGGTGGGGCACCGAGCTGACCTGGTGTCTCCACCATTATATATTTAAAACGTTTTATTTCATAACAAAACCTAACTGACTGTTTAGCCACAAAATAAATGAATGAAAGGCAATTGCATGCAGCTGAGATGAGCATGCTAAGCAAGATGTGTGGTTACACCAGTGGATAGAATAAGAAATGAGTATATAATAGGAAATCTCAAAGTGACACCGGTGACTGAAAACTTGTGTGGAAATAAGTTGTCATGGTATGAGCATTTATGATGTGGAGGAATGAGGAAAATGTTTGGTATTGAGTATGAATGTGGATGGCTATACGAGTCGAGGAAGACCAAAGAAACGATGGATGGACTGCGTGAAAGATGATTGTATAGAAAGGGAGACTACCTAGATGACGACTAATAGAGAAGTATGGAAGATGAAGACATGTTGCGAGACTCCAAACAAGTTAAGATAAGGGCAGGAAAATTATCAACACTTGCGTCCAATTAAATTATATTAATTTAGTTTAGAAGTAGCATCCACTTTCGATCTCGATTCCAAGTCATAAAAAGGAATTCTCATAAGTAATTAAAAAAATTTCTTGATCAGTGGCCTGTGTACTATGCTAAAACATTTATTTATCGTTAAACTGTACAACACCAATAACATTAAAACATAGAAACAATTTTTATGTTGACAGTTATAGTTACGTTGCATATAATTTAATTTAAAACTAACATGGAACAGTGGACTCTCTTGCATACTTTCTCTCACAAACATAATTTTACTCCTTTCATCCACAAAAATATCCCTATTAGGATGTGTTGTCAGAATGGCATTTAGCATCTATAAAGTACGACAGACTGGACATTCAGCTCTGGCAACAGTTTTGGATAGCAGTTGCGCAAACAGATTGTACCGATGGCTCTGACGGTGTCCGATGTATTTGTCGGGCACAAATAATCGGCAGTAAAGCTCATGATTGAGCCATGCAACTCTAGGCAGTCGATACATCTCCGAAAGGTCTTACGTAAACACATCTTGACAACCGGGGTCTTAGTATTTTAATGCAACTTGCACATGACATGAACATTCGAAGAAGCCTTAATCATAATATAAAGTGCGCTTTCAGTTTTAAAAGCATTATGCTACACATTTTTGACTGAAAATATTACATTTTAAATAATCTGAATTAACGTTTTGTATACATTGTCATAGTGTCATTCATACTCTTACATCAAATATTGATTGACAGTGACAGTGACAATGACAGTACCTTGTGTCAATTTTCACAAGTTACCTATTTTTTTTTGGGCGTGTTCACTTTAACGTTTCACGTTCACAGAAAGGCTTGTTCTGCTTACGACTAAATTCACAATAAAATAAAACACGATTTTTCTCAAAATTGGCGATGTTTAAAAATGTACGATATACCCAGAACCACTAGTTTTTGGGATGTTTATCCAAATATATTTAACTTATACTCATCGGAATTATTGAGGAATAAAAAACCAACGTCCATAGAAAAAGCGGACAACTCCTTTTATACGAGGACAATGAATGAGTCCGTACGTCTTAGCATTGAATTCTCAAAAGTCTTTTAAATGGTTGTTTAATATATATTTAATTACCAGTTTTAATTCAATTATTTTCACATAATCGAATAGGCTGTATAGGCTGTTTCCGTTGTAAAAAAAAAATGTCCAGTTGCAAAAACGCGCCATTTTCTGAAAATTTTAATTTTTTGTGTGATAAATTGATAATTAGTTATAATGATATGATTAATAATAATAAATTAATAATTGCAAACTCGTGTCATTAAAAACCCTCGCCTTCGGCTCGGGCTTGATAATGACAGCTCGTTTACAATAACCAACTTTCCACCCTTGTATCACAATGTACTATTATTGTTTAATCGTGTTTAGGTTACGATACCCATCACGTCTGTTAAGTTTCCACAAAAAAAAACCTGTAACTTGCTGCTGCAGGCCACAAAAAAATGCTGGCGAAAGTTTGTGAGTGTGTGTGTGTGTGTGTTTGTATATTTGTTACTTCTTCACGCTCAAACGGCTGGACCGATTTAAATGAAATTTGGTATGTAGATAGCTTATACCCTAGATTAACACATAGGCTACTTTTTATACCGCGGGGCGCAGATAGTACTTTATAATTGAAAATTGTACTCGATTTCTTCATTAATTCATCGTTGTGTTACTTACAGATGTAGGAGCGCCTACGGTGGTACTCACACCAAGAGAGCTCTTATCTTCACTAAATGCTATCACAGTCAGTGGTGGCCACAACTGTCCTGAAAATTCACTTGCAGGCATAGAGAAAGCACTACAAATAAGCAAGCATTTATCTAACATCTTTGTGTTCACTGACGCCTACTCTAAAGATGTTAGCAAACTTAGTTCTATTGAAAACCTGTGTCGAAGTACTCGGAGTCAGGTAAGCTTTTTTCATCTAGTATCCTTCGATATCGTCAATGACTAAAGTATTACACCTGTACTGCGTTTTTAGTAATTTAAGGTTTTAAATGGGAGGTTTTTACAGCTTTTCCATTCATATTTCAAAATTCTGAGGCCGCTATGAACTAATCCACTATTTAAGAGATATTATTATATATTTTTCCAATTCAAGAGATCTAAATTTTGGCTTTATTTTGTAAATTAAGGTGTTAAAAAATTTACTTAACAAACTTTAAGAGGTGCTGACTAACTTTTACTATGGGACCAACTTTAAAATCGCGAAACAAAACAACTGTCTATGGAACAGCTGAATTTTTTTCGCGATTTTGAAGTTGGTCTCGTAGTAAAAGTTATTCATTTCGATGGTCTAAAGCACTCCTTAAAGTTAGTAAAGTACATTTTTTAACACCATAACAATCAATCTGCCTAGCCTTTTCACAACTATGTCTGGGTCGGCTTCCAGTCTAACCGGATGCACCTTAATTATCAGTATTTTTAACACCTTATATAGATAAGAAAAAATTGCTAAAAGTGAGGCCGCTATGAACTATAATAATAACTACTCTCCACCACTCAATAAGTCAAAGTTGTCGAAGTCTTTCAGTTTCTCAAATATGAACGCCACAGTTGGCCAATTTACGCAAATATCACGGTCGAAATGTAATATGCTGCCCACGCAGTGAAGCACAGTAAGTATGGACCGTTTGTACAAACACGCCTCGCGCACACATTTACATCATAGTATGCCGACCGGCCGCCATTACGTGACACGAGCGACGGCGACTTTGCAGGTACTCAAATCATGCACACATAGATCGGTACGGTGCTTCACTTTCGATATGCGCGGCGCGGAGTCTATCTTTTTTTATAAGTCTATGGCTGCCCCAAAATTTAATCAAGACTATTTCTGCACGCTTATCAGTGTACCTAGTAATTATTTTGATCAGCGTATTTTATTTTATCTATACACATACTGACGTGGGAGGTCAGAATAACTGTGGCATATAAATGTGTTGAGAAAAACCCAACTCACAAAATGTTGCTGATAAATAAAGACCGATCACTTTAAAAACATTCGCTTGGTCTTTGCTATTCCTTATCAGGTTAACTGCCACGCCGGTCACCGGTGACCTCAAACAATTAATTTTCTATTGTGTCTATTGTCTGGCAGCTAATGTGTTATCTTTTTACTTATTGCATAAAAAAATCCGGCCAAGTACGTGACCACGCACAATGACGGAGTCCGTAGTCCGGATTTTATACGAAGAAGAAACAAACATATTGTTGAAAAACAAGTTCTCCCATACATTCTAAATACAATGCAATGTGTTGCACGAATAATATTGAGAGATATACCACGTTTTTTAAACCTATAGACTTCTTATAGGTATTCCTGTAATCTAAAGAATACATTTTTTTTTTTATTTAGACTCAGTAGTTTCGGAGATAATGGCAATGGTAAATTTTCATCTGTTTTCTATAACTTTAAAACTATTTAATAAAAAATATAAAAAATATATTTAAGAACCTCACAGTAAGCCCTTTCACTTGACAGGTCACAAACACGGTACAGTATGCAAAACTTTATTTTTTTATTTTCTTAGTTGCCTCCCAAAAGTTAGGTATTTACGTTACCACGTCCATGTTTGGGTCACAGAAAAATTTCAACTTAATCGGTCCATTGTATTCGAAACAAATTGGCTGTGACAGGCAGACAGACAAACAGACGAGTGATCCTATATAAGGGTTCCGTTTTTTTATTCAGACGTACGGAACCCCAATTAATTTTTATTCCGAGAAAACAAGGACAAAGTTATATTCATTAAGGCTTGTCCGTCGCTAAAACCGCGGTCACTGTCGGACTGCATAGAAAAGAAAGAGAAGCGCGATGACACAACGCTTGCAAAATATGAAGTAATTATCGATTTACAAAAAATCTGTTGATTGAACTAAAAAAGTAATGACAAGAAATCATTCCTTATTACTTTGTAAAGAACTGTATAAATTTATGAACACTTTTAATGAAAACTGTAGGAGTAATAAGGTAACAACTCGAAAAAATAGACCGAAATAGACCTGGATTTAGGTTTTTTTTCCCTTAGTTCTACAAACTAAAATGGATTTCAGGACACAAGAAATCACTTCTTATACAGGGTGTTCGGCGCATGGACCGACACAATTTTTTGGGGGATTGGGGGGGTCATTTGCTAGGTTTCACCTAAAGACCTCCATGTCCTAAGTGTGACGGTAATTGAGATATGTTTTTTTTGGTTCTTTCTTTGAATTACCCAAAATCTCGCCTTTGAATCGATATATTTTTTTTGTTTATGGTTGTAAAAGAATAAAATAATTTTATTATAGTCTACAATGTATTATTATTCGAAATAAAATAAAAAAATATAATAACTGTAATAAGTCTTTTCTTAAAACACTCCATAACTGACTCTCTAACTAGTATTTTGACTACATTTGAATTGTTTTTCATAGCGTGTAGCATACCCTTAGAAAGGGTACAAGCTAAAGAACTTTTTGAGATAAAAATAAGGTCAAAATGGCTTCATTTAAAAAAAAAATGAATTTAAGAGTAGTAATTTTTCATACATTTAAACATTTTTAAGACTTTGGAAGCACATAAGTCATTTTCTACTGATCAATTACATCAAATAATAATTTATTTAGAATAAAAATACATTGCAGACTATTATAAAATTTATTTTGTTCTATTGCAACCATAAACAAAAAAAATATATCGATTCAAAGGCGAGATTTTGGGTAATTCAAAGAATGAACAAAAAAAAACATATCTCAATTACCGTCACACTTAGGACATGGAGGTCTTTAGGTGAAACCTAGCAAATGACCCCCTCAATCCCTCCAAAAATTGTGTCGGTCCATGCGCCGAACACCCTGTATATTGTAGATTACTGTGTATTTTTTCCTATCAGAAAGATGCTATAGTTACTGTAAAAGATGGTTACAAAGTTACTTAGTTTCGCCGTATTTTAGGAAGGAGCAGCCTTAAGGCTACTCTTTCGAAAAAAGCTTAAAAACAGCGTGCAGATGAAGCAGTTTTTCGACGGAACCTACAGAGAAATTACATCTGAAAAAAATTGTTAGTAATCTACATGATATGAATCGTAATTTGGTTTAGCCATAATTTTTCTATCGGTATCACATAATAAGAAAAAAAAACCCCAAATCACCTCCAAATCGTTAATATGAAACCATTTTACTCCTTCATTTTTAAGGTTCCGTACCAAAATGGTAAAAAAGGAACCCTTATGGTGTGACTCAGTCTGTCTGTCTGTCTGTCTGTCTGTCGGTCTGTCTGTCTGTCTGTCTGTCTGTCTGTCTGTCACAGCTGGATATCTCAAGAACTACTAATGCTATCAACTTGAAATTTAGAACAGTTTGAGATGACGCTTACCCAACTATTTTGCAAATAAGAAACAAATTAAAATATTTATAATTTTTTTGCAACAGGGACTGAAAGGGGGTCTTAAAAAATCAAAGTGAGGCTACTAGGGCATGTGGGGTATCATATGAAAGAGCGCTGATTGGACATTCTCAAACATTTTTTTTCTTTTTTTTAAGTTGTATAGTTTTCGACTTCTGATGAAAAATAAAAAAAAAATACCGTTATCTCCGAAGTTTGCAAAGAGAAAAATTTGAAATTATTCTATGTGATAGAAGTTTATGTAAAGATTACAGGAAAAATAAAACGATGTCTCTAAATAGCACACTTTTTCAGTAGCACACTTTTTCAGAAATCGGAACGGAACCCTCGGTGCGCGAGTCCGACTCGCTCTTGACCGGTTTTTTATCAAAAGAATATAAAAAAATATCTACTACTTTGCAATACAAACGAAAATGATTTGGTTTTGTTACTTTTTAAAAACATGTATATTTTTTATTATAATAAATTAAAAATGCGCCTAATTTGGGACAGCGCTCCTTGATGGGCGAGTCCTATTACTGGCTGGACGTACGACGCGTTGCGTGAGCTCAGGCCAGAATGCGCAAGCTAACCACTCAAGGTCATTGGCGTATAGTTCGGCCTTAAGTATAGGGAATTCCGATGTTGATAACAGAAACATTTTGGCACTTTCACATGTTAGAGCCTGTCCACACGTCCACGTCACAACGTCGTCAACGTGGTGCGGTGTCGTCCCCCGACACCGCGTGCGTTGCCGCGTCGTGCTAGTGCACGGTACGACAACGCCGTGGAACGGCGCGTTTAGCAGGTAAATTTCAATATAAATAAACTATGAGTGTCTATAAAAATAATTTCAAGAATATTTTTGAACAAAAATATTAGGTCTTTACCTATGAAATTGCCGTTCTGCAGTACTGGCCATTTCAAATCAAAATAATTTTTGTTTGGCTAAGAATTCTAATTTCAAATTAATTTTATTTTAAAAACATGGATTTTTTTTTCCAAAAGTAGTCATTTGTTTATTGATTAGTGTTACATTTTCATCGCATTTCAATCTTTTTCGTCATCATGGATACGTTAAAAATTCGAGTAATTATGGAATATGAGTACCGTCGTGGCAGCAACGCGGCACAAACGGCACGCAACATCAACGACGTTTACGGAGCTAACACTACAAACCAACGCACCACCTGTTATTGGTTTGCTCGCTTCCGTTCTGGAAATTTCGACCTGAAAAATGAACCTCGCGGTCGTCCGAAGACTTTGGTCGACAATTACGAATTAAAGGCGATTGTGGAAGCTGATGATACACAATCTACGGCTGAATTAGTAGCAGCTTTCGACGTTAGCGTCAAAACAATATTGGTCCATTTGCGTCAAATGTAAGGTAATGTATGGTAAGGTTAAGAGCGTTGTTGCATTTTTCATACGTAAATCGAGAACATGGGAGATTTTGAAGTGATTTTGGTCACATAATTTATTTTTTTAGCTTCTTTTGACTTCAATCATCGTAATTATCATATATTTTTATTTAAAGTCTATTAAAAAAAACTTGTTCAAATTGAATTATTGACTACGAAAACAGTCGATTTCGAAGGCGCGATTTCCAGATGACGCGCGAAGGCTCAACTTTGAATTAATCTTACACCAATTATTACTACTAATTAAGAAGGTAAAGTGGTATTCATTCGAAAAGGCATATCCTGAAATTTAAAATGCATTGAGAAAAAATTGATTTTTAATTCATTAACTTGTATTTTAATCACGTCTAAGATAATCAAAAATCGAGAAATCGACTACAAAAAACACGTCATTTCTCAGAATCTAAAAGTCATTTGGCAACACAAATCATTTATACGTAAGAATAAAGATTGTACTATATATGTGTAAAAAAACCGGCCAAGTGCGTGTCGGACCACGCACTATGAAGGGTTCCGTAGTTGGGATGAATATCCCAAGAACAAACTTAACATTGTAGTCCCATACATTCCAACAGTAAATGTAAGTTTGTACTCACAATATTGAGAGATTTACCATGTTGTTTTGAGACCACAAACTTCTTATAGGTTTTCCTGTAATTTACAGGTAGTGAACTATTTTCTGTATTTTTTTCAAAATTTTAAGCCAAGTAGTTTCGGAGATAAGGGGGGGGGGGGAATGGTCAATTTTCGTCTATTTTCTTAAATAACTTTAAAACAATTTATTTTAAAATTATAAAAAAAATATATTTGAGATCCTCATAGTAAGCCCTTTTATTTTATATATCACATGGTACAATTTGCAAAACTTTTTTTTTTATTTTCTTATTTGCCCCCTAAAAGTGACCCCCATATTCAAAATTCATTTATTTACTTTACCCGTACGTGTTTGGGTCACACAAATCCATATGTGTACCAAATTTCAATTTAATCGGTCCATTAGATTCGGAGCAAATTGGCTGTGACAGACGGACAGACGGACAGACAGACACACGAGTGATCCTATAAGGGTTCCGTTTTTTCCTTTTGAGGTACGGAACCCTAAAAATAAAACATATCTGTCTTCAATCATTTACGAAAATAATTTTTTAAAGTGAGTGTAAAATCGGGTGCATCGAACGGCCTAAGTCAGTCGCGCTCTGGCGCTCTTCGACGCAGGATCTATGTCGGTTGACCTCCCGCCGCCGCGCATGCGCCTCGCGTGATATATAGTCAATTGTAGTGCGACTAAATAATTTTAATCCTTTCATTTAAGTAATATTTTAAGAAGCTAACGTGGTAGGCACACTTACTTTAGGAGAATTATGTTACAATTCTTGAATTATGTTGTATTACTTGTAATATTGATATTGTAATTACAATATCAATAATACAATATAATTTGGTCAAAATGTAAATCCAAGATGGTGGCTGCGAAATTTTTTAAATTTTTCGTCATGGGGATCGTTCCCATTGTTCTCGAGGATGCTAAAGCCGATAGTGACGTTAAAATGTAAATCCAAGATGGCGGCTGCGAACATTTTCAAATTTTTCATCATGGGTATCGTTTTCATGGTTCTTGTGGGTGCTAACGTCGATAGTGTAGTCAAAATGTAAATCCAAGATGGCTACAAGAATTTTGGAGGATGAATATGGAGAAAAAATTTATATCAGATTTTTATTTGAAATCTCTACTGCCACAATCTCTATTGTGGATCCGTGACAAAGGAGACGGAAACCATGTCATATAAACTTGGGCCTAGGCCTGGGTTGTAAAAAGATGAAATTGGTGTCAATTTATAGCTACTAATTATCAAACCATCACTGAACATTTTGCGGATTTTCGCGGTCTGAGTTCCGAGTTAAAAGAGATGTAATAAAAGTGAGGTTACATAACGATCTACATATAGGTACTTAACAGCTGATTTTTGAAGTTCTTCAGCTCGACGACCACGTAAACTACAGCCTCTAGTCACTTTGCCACAATTTACACAACGATCCATGGTGCCAATATGAAATCAGTAGGCTGGTCGTAATATACAAAATAACAAGTTCAAGTCTAACGTTTATGCGGGGTTCTCCGTACCGTGTCCGGTGTGGTAGCAAGGTTCGTACAAGAAGCAAGATCAGAAGTCCGCAGAAAGAAAACAGGGGTCGAGGAAAACATCAATAAAACTATGGGAAATACACTCAAATCGCGACCGCACTAAACGATACGAAACGAGTGAGGCATAGATAAAGGCACTATATAAAGGTGTGTCCAAATATAGAGCGGCATTTGAGCGCGGCTGCCACGCGCGGCTAGCCGCGCTCTGATCGGACAAGGGCCGCGCACGGCGGTGTTGAGCGTAATATATCTTCTCGTCTCACATCAGTGATGACCTCTGGCACTGAAACGTGCTCGCTCACAACATAATGGGTCTCAATCATAATCAGCCTATAATGTTCCCACTGCTGGGACACAGGGCTCCTCTCGGTGAGAGGGAGTGGGCCGTAATACACCACGAGGACCCAGTGCGGGTTGGTAGATGTCACATGTCTTCGAATTTTTGGTTCTAGGCGGTTTCCTCACGATATTTTCCTTCACTGATTTGAGAGTAGTGGTGATGAAATTATTTACACAAAGTGCCTGCCTGAGTTCGAAACCATGACCTACTCGTATGTCGGGATCGTTACCATTGGGCCACCATTGCATTGCTCTCTTGGGCCGCATAGTGCAGTCAATCATCCCTTCTAGTATGATTGACTTCACTATCGGCTTCATCCTCGAGAACTATGAAAACGACATCCATGACGAAAAATTTTAAAATTTTCGCAGCCGCCATCATAGACTTATAAAAAAAGATGGACTCCGCGCCGCGCATATCGAAAGTGAAGCACCGTACCGATCTATGTGTGCATGATTTGAGTACCTGCAAAGACGCCGTCGCTCGTGTCACGTAATGGCGGCCGGTCGGCATACTATGATGTAAATGTGTGCGCGAGGCGTGTTTGTACAAACGGTCCGGCATACTTACTGTGCTTCACTTTCGATATGCGTGACGCGGAGTCCATCTTTTTTTATAAGTCTATGGCCGCCATCTTGGATTTTAATTTTGACTTCACTATTGGCTATAGTTGAAATCGAAAACTATGAAAACGATACCTATACAAATCCTTATCACTTACCACTGACGTGCGACGTGTGGTCGACTGTATAGTCATTAGGTCGACTGGGCACGTACAATACCTGCCTAGGCTAATAAACATTATAAAACCAACCCCACACGAACGCAGCAGTAAGTACTATTATTTATTCTGTGGCAGCGGGGTGACCTACCTATTTGAAATTTGAAAACAGTAAACCAAACATTTGCGCATGAGGCGGCTTTATGTATTTATGTATTATTCGTCGGTCGTATCAATGCCGAAGGATTAAACGAGAGCGTTAGAAGTATTGATTTTAGTTCTTTATATGACATGACTGATGTTAATCTAGCAACAGATTTTTTCACAGGATCGCTCTCTAAAGCCATAGATAATAACACGCACAGAATTATAAGCACCGGACGCAAAAGATTTCTTAAGCCCTGGATAACTAAGGGACTTTTAAAATGTATGCGAAACCGCGACAAACTTTATATAAAATCAAAGAAAAATCCTGAAAATGAAGTTATTCAATGCACATACCGAAGATACAGGAATTTTTGTAGTAAAATTTTGAAGAAAGCTAAGATTGACTATGAAAAAGATATGATTATGAAAGCCGGAAATAATAACAAGAAGTTGTGGGAAACCATTAAAAACATTACATACACTTCAAAGAAAAAGGACAAACCAACACAATTAATTTGCCCCAACAACCCATCAGCTTCGGTCAATGATATAAACTCGTTTTTCGCGGGTGTTGGTAAATCATTGGCAGACAAAACTACAACTAATAAAACTAATACCCCATATACCACTAGTTCATCTCAATCAACGAATGCCTTCGTTGATTCAATAGTACTATTACCTACAGACGAGTTCGAAATAAAATCATTAATATCTAACCTCAAGAATGATTGTGCAGTAGGGGTAGATAAAATCTCAGGAAGCTTCTTAAAACAATTCACTGACGTCATTGTTCCTCCTTTGACATTTATATGTAATTTATCATTTACTACGGGTGTCTTCCCTTCTGCTTTTAAACGATCTCAAATAGTTCCCATTTTTAAAAGTGGGGATAGATGCTGTGTCAACAATTATAGACCTATTTCTATCCTTCCTACACTATCTAAAATATTGGAGCGCCTTATGAACAACAGACTAGTTAGGTTTCTGGAATCAAATAAACTATTGTCTTCATCTCAATTTGGATTCCGCGCACAAAAATCAACATCAGATGCTGTTCATGAATTAACGGAATTTATAGTGTCTAAGTTAGATAATAAGGAAAAGACCTTGGCCATCTTTCTGGATTTAGCCAAAGCATTTGACACAGTGTCTGTCCCCATCTTGATCAACAAACTTGAACACTTGGGAATTAGAGGTTTACCACTAGATTTGTTTGCAAATTATCTGAAGGGTAGAACACAGGTTGTTGGAGTGGATGGTTGGGCTAGTGATGAACTGCCGGTTGAATATGGCGTCCCACAAGGCAGTATACTCGGCCCGACCTTGTTTTTAGTTTACATTAACAACCTATGTAATATGGACTTGACCAACGGGAAAATAATTACATTCGCCGATGATACTGCACTACTTTTTTATGGTGACACGTGGGAAGAAGTTTATAAACACGCCCAAAATGGGTTCAACCAAGTGTCTAAGTGGCTTGAAGACAACATCCTCACGTTAAATGTAGACAAAACCAAGTTCATGACCTATACACTCAGAAATCATGACCTACCTAACCTTCCCATTATATCACACAATTGTAACTTACCATCCAACCATTCATGTAATTGTCCGCGTTTGTCAAAAACTAACAGCATCAAATATTTGGGTGTTGTAATAGATAGCCGACTAAATTTCCAACAACACATTGAGGCCTTGGTTCCTAGAATTCGTAAACTTATTTATATATTTAAATCTCTTCGTCATATTGCTGACACTTTCGTAATTAAAACTGTTTATCTCGCATTGTGCCAATCCTTACTGTCTTATTGTATAACGTCTTGGGGTGGAGCCGCTAAAACTCACCTACTGAAACTTGAGAGAGCCCAAAGAGCCATACTAAAGGTAAGTTCTTTCCTTCCGATTCGATACCCTACGTTTGATCTTTATCAGCGTTGCAAGGTACTGACAGTTAGACAACTTTTTATTCTACTGACAGTTACTAAGAAGCACTCGGAACTTTCTTACGACCCCAAAAAAATCTCAGGTAAGAGAAGAACTACTGATGTCTGCACGACAAATAGATATAAGCTCAGTCTGGCACATAATTTTTACGGTTTCCTGGGTCCATATTTATATAATAATATGAACAAGCAGCTATTAATTTATCCTCTTTCTAGGGCAGAGTGCAAGAGGAAGGTTTGTTCATGGCTTCAAGGCATTGATTACAGTGCAACAGAACGTTTATTAAAACCCTTAAGGTAACGTTTACCAGCATGGAACGATATATAATTAACACACACGTACCCATCACACCATCACCTACACTCTCACTGAGACTCACACACCCACACATACTCACCCCCAAATCAATATTATTAAGCCACTTTTGCCACCGGATTTGTTTTACTTTCGTTTTTTATTATCCATTTTTAATTATTTTTTATTCATTTTTGGTATTATTAATTTGTAATAATGTTATAATATGTACAACCTTTATGTTGATTTAATACAGTCATAGGTCATTAGTGAGTTGTCCGATGGAGGGTAAGCCTGGTGATCTGTAATACAGGTTTTACCTACAACAGACACCAGTCTCTATTAAGTGTTATCTTGACTTTGTACTGTGTTTGTGATTATGAGAGAACAATAAAGAATATTATTATTATATTATATTATATTATTATTATTGTTGGTTCAAATTCAACTGTTTTATGAACTTGATGCGGTTGCTAAACCTATAATGCCGCAAGAAAAATAAATAATTATAGCTAGCGCGTGGCGTCTTTATCTACATTGAAATAGGGCTTAAATTGAACTGTTTTACACAAAAAAAACGATGATTTTGGACAAAAGATGGCTCCGCTGTTAACAAAATTTTATTCTGATTGTGTTCTCCCAGAAATTATAGATCCAAGGAAAAGTCGATCAATCCCCTTAGACAAATAAATAAAATAAATAATAAATAAATATCCTTGGACATTTCACACAACGCCATCTAGTCCCAAGCTAAGCAACCTAATGCTTGTGTTATGGTAACGAGATGGCTGATAAACTTCATATATACATTTTTTTTTGTAAATACATACATATTATAGATAGAAAAACACCCAGACTCGGAAACAAATACTTGTAGGTCGTACAAATATTTGTTCCGTGTGGGAATCGAACCCACAACATGCTGCGCAGCAGTCAATTGCTCATCCACTGCGCCAACCGTGTCGTCAAATACAAATACTTTTATAAAACTTCAATTACTTATAAGTATACAAATACTTAAGCAAATAAGTAAAATGAGTTTAGTTTTTATAAGTACCTACATAATATTATTTTCTTCATCCATATTTTTTTTTTTTTTGTTTGTAAAATAAAATATTTATTTTCTTAGTTTTTTACATGCTAAAATCTAACAGACTTAAAAAAATTAATATGTACAAGTATAATACAAAAAGGAGGATTTTTCGATGCCCCATGATTTCCCATCATAGGGCATCGAAAAATTCATCCGCATCACTGTCGAAAGGAAAGGTGCCCAAAAGGCTGGCAGCATTGCCACGTTGTATGGCAATGCTAATTCTTTGTCCAAAAAATAGGCCAGCCCTTTGGTCACGTGTAGAGTCGACCAACCGTTTGGCGATGTCCCGAAAAACCAAAAGGGCACTCGGACCCCATGGCCCTAGTGTTTCAACCCCAAACGGCTCGAACATATAAGTCCCAATAAGATTGGAGTATTTGCGCCGTTTGAGGTTTTCCGCACCTGCAGCAGCTGCCCCAGCACAGCCTACCGTGCTAGGAAGATGGGATGGCGCAAGGGTGTCGACACACGTTGCATCCCACACCAAAGGCCTACCTACCTTCCAAGGCATTATGGTCATTCCGTCTGGTCTCTTCCCATCATCGCGTGCCAAGCCAATGGGTTCTAAAACAGCTGGCACCCCGGCGGTAACAAGAGCACGACGGATGATGTCATTGATGCTGGCGTGCCGTGCTATCCGGCCTGCGCTTTTACTGCAGGATAGGCCATGATGTCCGAGGCAGTCGACAGCTACGCCGCATTGGCAGCGATGCGGAGCCACGCAAGGAGCGCCCAGACGCAGACAGGTAGCGAGCCGGAAGGTGGTGTCACCCAGCATGGTTCCTATGTTGGGTGACGGTAGTGCCTGAAGCCAGAGGCCCGACTCCCACTCACCCACAGCCAACAGGCGGGCACGCTCCGCAGTATTGGTGGACGTATTAATAAGATTATTCCGTACCAACCTGCAGAGCGGCTCATCCCACTGCCTCTGGGAAGATGGGTTCACGGGCCGATCTGTATCCGGGCAAGTCAAATTCCAGGCGTTCACCGCGTCGGTCAAGCACGGCACTTCAGAGTCAACCAGAGAGGGGGCTAAAATTTTCTCGGTCAACTTTTCAGTGCCGTGGACAGAGGACAGGAACGCCGGTAAGCTAATACTGGTAATTTTGCGGACGCCGAGGCCACCAAAACGGATGGGTAGTGTGGCTTGCAACCATGCCCGGTCGTCCAAGGCCACATTTAAAATGGATGTTAGTGTGCTGCGAATAATTTGGTCAATTTTGTCCAAGAGGTGTGGCTGCTTCCATAAAGGGGAAGAACGTAGGGAGTATATAAAATTTGGGCCAAAACAACAGAATCTTATCAGGGTGAATGCCGAATGTAAATTAATTTTGGAGAGTCTGTCCGAAATGTCGTTGAATTTTTTGATTTTTTCGTCAATGAAAGGAGAAAAGCTGTCTTCAAAAATTGGGGAACCTAGGAGGTGCAGTGAACTCTTTTCTAAAATTTTTATTTGTGGGGCTATTGCATTAAATTTCTCAAGGGTCAATTGTCTGTCGGTAATGTCAGAAAGGTAAAGTTCACACTTTGATGAGTTAAGGTCCAGGCCAATAGATTTAAATTCCTGTTTGAGGAGTTGTAAGTCTTTCAAAACCGTGTCTACATCACCTCCTAGCGTTCCATCATCTAAATACCACACGTTAAATTTTGAATTTAGTTTCTGAATAATTGGATGAATAGCCAGGCTGAAAATGACTGGCCCCAGAGGGTCACCTTGTTGGCATCCTACTGCAGATTCCAAAACCAATTCCTTGTATAATAATTTAGATATCATCCATATTTGTATAAATTTAATTAAAATACACTAATAATGTATTGTGGACAGTCTTTTTATTTTCTCCGTAAACCTCTAGCTTTTACTTCAAAAAAATATAGGTACGTACGCCATAGCTACAGATCAAGATCGTTTAGTCGTCGCAGCATCGCAACTGTGTGCCGTACATGAGGAAAAACGCACACACGCGCACTCGCTACGCGGCGTCGAGCGTCAGATGTTTAAAATCCGAGCGCGAAAATAGGCGACCAAAGCTTGACAAATGGGTGCCCCACGAACTCAATGATCGCCAGCGCGAAGTACGCGTCGAGACGTGCCTTGCACTGCTCAACAGACACACAAATGAAGGAATTTTGAACCGCATTGTTACCTGCGATGAAAAATGGATTCTGTTTGATAACCGCAAGCGCTCAGCAAGTTGGTTGGATCCTGGTTCAGCACCTAAACAATGCCCTAAACGAAAACTTACCCCTAGAAAAGTGATGGTCACTGTTTGGTGGTCTAGCGCCGGTGTGATTCATCACAGCTTCTTACCAAACGGGGTGAGCATTACTGCAGATGTGTACTGTGAAGAACTGAACACAATGATGGAGAAGCTGGCACATCTCCAACCAGCATTGGTCAATCGCTCGTCTCCGCTGCTCCTGCACGACAACGCGCGACCTCATACTGCACAGCAGACGGTCTCCAAGTTGCAAGAACTGGGGTTGGAAGCTCTCCGTCATCCGCCCTACTCACCAGACCTTGCGCCTACAGACTACTACTTTTTCCAGAATTTGGATAACTTCTTGGCGGGAAAAAAATTCAATACCCGAGAGGCAGTACAAAATGCCTTTGAAGAATTTGTTGCCTCCCGACCAGCTGATTTCTTTAAGAAGGGCATCAATAAACTGCCACTGCGTTGGCAAAGATGCATTGATTGCATGGGTGATTACTTCGATTAACACAAATAAAAAATACATGAATAAAATTCGTTTAAATTTTTTTATACAAAACGGCAATTTCATAGGACCTATTATTACCTGTTATCGTAGAACGAACCACATATGAAGTCCGTTATTTATATTTTAGTTCATTGTCAACTAAGTGCTCCAATATCGCTATTAAAATATTAACAGAATTCATTTGTGACGTGCATTTTTACGATATGTTGACGTAAATTTGCACGTTACGTCAACGTACCGTGCCACGTTACCGGACTGTTCCACGTTGACGACGTCGTGACGTGGAGATGTGGACAGACCCTTAGACATTATAGATAACCAAAATACTTATGATGATACTGATGGACAAGAAAATTGCGATTTCTTATTATAAATGGGCAGATAAAATCATCTTCGAAAAACTGAAAACATAGCACAATGTTTAATTTACGTACATATTTAAATGAGGTGTGTATTATTTACCAAAGAGTATTAGGGCCTATTTAACAATGTCCAAATACCCACTACTCACCGAATAAATTCAAAAATGGAATTTGTATGAAATTATCTGCCAAGTAAGTTAATAGGAACTTAATCGTAGGTGGTGAAACAGGCCCTTACTAGTGGTGTAGGTAGGTAGGTAAAGAATTCACATCTCTTCAGAGATGTGCCCTAACAGGCGTTTCACAGAGGGGTTCCGGATCGGTCTTTTGAGAGGTAACGGTGCCCCTTCCATGTGCAGATGATGACCACCGGGGTGGTTTTAGTGAAGTAAAAATCCCACACCCTCCGGTCTTTTCTCCAAAGCCCGGGCGCCTTTTGAAAGGTTCCCCTGAGAACAAAAAAAAAACAGGTTGGTAAAGAAAAAAATATAGAAACATGATCATGTAGATATGCTTCATTTTGGTCACGTCGAGAGAATGAATGAAAGGCAACTAACAAAAGGTATTTACACGGCACATGTGAGTGGAAACGCCGAGGCGACGCCCTAGGAAGACATATACCTACCGTGGCCTGGCCTTATTGGTGATGTTCTTCAGAAAGGTCAGGTGCGTAGTACTCGCAAATGCGTGTATGACCCTATGAATATAACCGAAGCAAAAGGAGAATTAAATGATCGTAGCAGGTGGCGTTCCATAGTTTCTGCTAACCCGTATGAGAAAAATGGCGTGAGATTATGTGCATATGTTTAAGTGTGTAGGAATTAAGGTATAAAGTTGACACTTGGTTTACAGGTAGTCATATTTTTGAGTGGTTTCTGTTCGTCACAGTCGTCGCCTACCGTGAATGAGCAAGTTTATTACGATGTCGCTAAAGCTTGCTCCGGCGCAGTCATCCATTTTGACTCTGCGACGTTGAGACAGGTATGTACTTACACAACATGTTTCTTTATTTCCTTTAGGGTTATTAATCTCTTACTACTATTATAAATGCGAAAGTTTGGATGGATGCATGGATGGATGGATGTTTGTTACTAAATCACGCCAGAACGGCTGAACAGATCTGGATGAAAATTTGAACAGAGATAGATTATAGTCTGGAATAGCACATAAGGCTACTTTTTATCCCGAAAAAATGTACGGTTCCGTAGGGTAATTTCCGACATTCACGTGGGCGAAGCCGCTGGCAAAAGCTACTCGGTCATATTTATGTTGCTTATACAACGTGTAACGTTAAATGCGCAAAACCATTGTACAATGACCAAGGGGTCATTGTACTCATCATTATGAACAACTTTTACTATGGGACCAAACCTGAAATCGCGAAAAAAAAATCAGCTGTTCAGTACATTTATGTTCGCATAATTCGTCAAAATGTACTGAACAGCTGATTTTTTGTTGTTAACGATGATGTTAACGATGAGGACAACTTTGACCAATTAAATAGAAATATACCCATTCTTTATAAAATGTTTCAGGCTTTCAAATACATACAAGAAGTAATAAATGTGGAATGGACTGACGTTATCAGCTACGATACTTTTACAGAATATAAAGAATTGTCTGTAAGTATTTTGTAAGGTGGTGGTTTTTTATAACTTTACAAGTCTACAATTCTACAAAATCGTTAAATTGTAGAAAAAATTGCATAATATATAGAAATTAGAAATACGAGTATGTATGAGTTACAATTTACACTATACAATTCTTTCGTATTTTTCAAAGCGTAACACAAAGCTTGAGGGCTATGGTTAAATTGTAAACTTGTCACTACAATTTTTAATTTGTAAGGTTTGTTGGTTACAATAGTGGGGCTTAGAGTTTTGTGGTACACGGACTTGTAAAATTTACAAATTTGTAAATTGTAATTGTAAAGTTTTATGGTATGGGACCCTGGATTAACCTGGTACATAAACTAACTTCTATGAAATTATCAAGCCAAAACACCTCAAAAGGAACAAGAGACCCTGGCTCTGTTGCTGCTCACAAAACGAGGGTGTGAATTGAATTTCTAGAAATCCCAAACATTCCATATACTTCTTCTATTAACCCGTCGCACGCCAGTTAGCAGACAAAATAGATTTTTTATTGTTATCTGCCCACCTGAGTGTCAATCGACGACGTTTAAAGAGTTAACCAAAACTAGAACTTCAACAACTGAAATATAAATTAACATTTATAAATATTAGTTTACAGTGGACTCATTCACCAAGACTGTGTTGTTGGTAGTTTCCGGGGATAACCCTAGACTGGATGTATCAACACCAGATGGCTCAGAGAGTGCAGTCGAAAAAATTTTGGACACCAGACACACACAGGTATTACCACACCTAATAATACTTACCAATAAAGATCATATAACTTCGTGAGAGAAGGTTGCAGTCATTAGTACCTACATTTAGCTAACTGTACTGTGTGTGTGTATTAACCATCTTTAATGACAGTAGAAGAACACTCCTTCCGACTGTCCTTCACATACGATCGATACATAAAAACTTAACAATTTAGTTATTATTTCTTATTACAGCGGTTGTCACAGTATGGGCATGTGATGCGGAGGAATGAGGAAAATGACGTGAGGAAAGTTTTGAGTATGAATGTGGATGGCTATACTAGTAGGGGAAGACTAAATAAACGATGGATGGACTGTGTGAAAGATGATATGGCTAGAAAGGGAATGTTTATCGAGATGATAACTAATAGAGAAGTATGGAAGAAAATGGGATAAGGGCAGGATTAGGATCTAATCACACTACTGTTTACCGCGGTGGTACCGCATCAAACGAAACACTTTTTTTTTGATGTTTTGTTCTGATATCGTTGAAGATTCTGTAGCGTTTAAAAAATATTTTTCTGTTTTGTGGCAGGTTGTTCGCTTGAAAAACCCGTCAATCGGTGACCACAAGGCCACAATCACATGTCGAAACAAAACATCGATTGTACTATACAAAAGGTATGAGTTACCATTGCGATTTGGATTCTCCTCTATGCTGCCTAGAAGTATGAGCGAAACTAGTAGAAGACCTATGCCAGGTAAAAGATTTTCATTAATTCCTTTCGTTTTCACAAAATCAAGGCAACCACCGTTCTTCTCGCATTGAGAAGCTATCGAAATGACAAGTACAGTACGATGTAGCATCGGCAAAATTCGTAAAACCGATCATGATCCGAACTGAGTGCGCCTTCAACATCACCAATCTATGCTTTATTCAAAAATGATCTTTACGTATATACCCAATAATTTGTAAAGTCATATAACCAAATACATTCGTAAAATTAAAATGAATGAATGCAAATTTTCAAATCTATGCTACATCTAAGTTGTGTCGTACTGTACCTACAAACAAAACGAATGGTACGATTTGTAGTAGGTAAGTATACAATGGAAGGAAAAACTTGTGGGTTTTAAAATTTTTACACGACAAGATCAAAACCTGAATAGGTTTATCGCTGTATTTTGTGCATTAAGGCTGCTCCTTCCTAAAATACGGTGAAACTAAGTAACTTCGTGACCATATTTTACAGTAAATAAAGCATCTTTCTGATAGGAGAAAATACACAGTAATCTACCTACAATACATAAGAAGTGATTTCATCTGTCCTGAAATCTATTTTAGTTTGTAGAACAAGGAAAAAAAAACATAAATCCAGGTCTATTTCGGTCTATTTTTTCGAGTTGTTACCATATTACTCCTACAGGTTTCATTAAAAGTGTTCATTGTGTACAGTTCTTTACAAGCTAATAAGGAATGATTTCTTTTCATTACTTTTTAGGGTTCCGTACCAAAATGGTAAAAAAGGAACCCTTATGGTGTGACTCAGTCTGTCTGTCTGTCTGTCTGTCACAGCTGGATATCTCAAGAACTACTAATGCTATCAACTTGAAATTTGAAATTGTTTTAGATGACGTTTACCCAACTATTTTGCAAATAAGAAAGAAATAAAAATATAGATAGTTTTTTTGCAACAGGGACTGAAAAATTCAAAGTGGGGCTACTAGGGGATGTCGGGTATCATATGAAAGAACGCTGTTTGCACATTCTCAAACATTTTTTTATTATTTTTTAGGCCACACAGTTTTCGACTTTTGATGAAAAATGTAAAAAATACCGTCCCCCCCCCTTATCTCTGAAGTTTGCAAAGAGAAAAATCTGAAATTATTCTATGTGGTAGAAGTTTATGTAAAGATTACAGGAAAAATAAAACGATGTCTCTAAATAGCATACTTTTTCAGAAATCGGTACGGGACCCTCGGTGCGCGAGTCCGACTCGCTCTTGACCGGTTTTATTTAGTTTAATCAACAGATTTTTTGTAAATCGATAATTACTTCATATTTTGCAAGCGTTGTGTCATCGCGCTTCTCTTTCTTTTCTATGCAGTCCGACAGTGACCGGGCTTTTTGCGACGGACAAGCCTTAAGGTTGATGCGCCAGGGTAGCCCGCGAAATTCAAAATTTCTTACGTTTTTTGCAATTTGTAGGTCAGTGTGAGCTTGTATGTTGATTAAAATTTGATTCGCGGCCGTAGCTAATATGGCTTTACAGAATTATAATCATTAGAATCAACAATACAACTCCATAGCTTAGCATTTACCTCAAATCTAGCGATTTCATGAAGTCATGAGGTTTGAGGTAAATGCTAACTTATGGAGCTGTATTGCTGATTCTAATGATTATAATTCTGTAAAGCAATATTAGCTACGGCCGCGAATCAAATTTTAATCAACATACAAGCTCACACTGACCTACAAATTGCAAAAAAAGCAAGAAATTTTGAATTTCGCGGGCTACCCTGGCGCTTTCGCCTTAAGAGGGCTGTCGCACCTCTATTGCCCACACGGGATCGAATTTTTAAGAATGTTAAATGGTTAAATGAAAAGATGCTTTTTTTGAAAAATCAAATCAAATCACCTATTAAATTATGTTAATTTAATAGGTGATTATTAAAACACATAGTTATTGTGGCATTTATTTAACTACTCTCAGATCAGATAAAACAGATCATAACACTTATTGAGCTTGGTTTATTAGATAACACAATGTGTTTTTAATAATTACCTATTAAATTAATATTATTTATTATTTCGCCAATTCATTACATTTTTCAAAAAAACATAAATTTGTTTAACATTCTTAAAAAACAGCTGTGTGATTCTGTAAGAATACACTTAATCTGTGCATCATTCTAAACTTCGAATATGCAGTGCTATTCTGTAAATATCTCACCGTGAAAACCTAGGTGAAGTGAGCTTAAAATGAGCTGTCATTAGTGACAGTCCCTAGCATCAGATGGAATGACAGTTCATTTTAAGCTCACTTCACCCAAGTTTTCACTGTGAGATTTATATAGAATAGACCGGCTGAATCCGCTGTGAGTTTCTTGATTGGCGTTCTAAATTCAAAGTATCACAAGTAAGAAGAAGTGATGCGAAGTGAGAGTGAATAGCGATGTGAGATGCGAGTTGTTGTTTGAATTTCACAGAATCGACTTACCTACTGGTCCCGTGTGAGCGAGTGAGGTTACAAAATGTGACAGCCCTCTTAAGCATAACATTTCAATAATTTTGTTTTAGGTAGAACCAACAAAATCCTAATAGATGCTACGCAAGGTAAAATGAAACTGGAATCAATAGAAATACATGTAGCTAACGAAAAAGAGAAAAAAGCATTGGTGTTCGAAGAAAACTCTAGTACAGGCATGTACATGACCGAAACTTTCATTGAACCTGGCAAGACTTTTTGTATTTGGGTGAATATGATTTATTCAACACTCTTGTATTATCCAGTCATATTTTCACCATTTTAAAGCCATTTCATCGATACGTTGCAAATGTTTGTAATGTTGATGGCAAAACCCATTAACTTTCACAATGCAATTAAATTGCTCTTCGTGACTACATAATATTAAAATTAGTTATTCCTCTGCAAAACCTTCTTATAATTTCAGGTGAAGGGATATGACACGTCGACAAATCAAGAGGTTAAGGGTTCGTCGGAAAAATTTATGCCTCAATTAGGTAATTGTTTTTTTTTTCATTGCCTCAATATTATTTGTCATTTGCTTTTAATTTTGCTTGATCATTATCAAAATAAATAAAATAAAAAATAGATAAATAATTTTTATTTAAATAAATAGTTACAAAAATAAGAAACCTTTGAAACTAGGTAAGAACCTATATGTCAGATTTCAGCGCCTTCTCCCAATTCATTACATTATATTTTTATGCCAACTAAGATTTTTAATGAGCACGATAAATTTGAGCATGCAGAAATTACAAAAAATTACAGTAGAGATAATAACCACAAAGATTGTCTCATTTCGCTCAAGATCATCGATAAATGTTCCCTATAAATACAAATTATTAATTTTGTGTACCTAGGACCCGCGACAGATTCAAGATGGACAAAACCGCAATCAGAAATATTAGATGCCGAACCACTGATTGACTTTGGCACAAACGCAAAATTTGCGTGTAAAGTTACTGGTTACCCAGAACCTAACATATTGTGGGAAGATGACTCTGGAGTATCTTTGCCGTCAGAGGTAAGATTGCATAAAATGTTTATAGATATCTCAAAGATTTTACAAAGCAATATAGAACTATCAATACCGTGCATGTTATAATTTTTATGTGCCTCGGAAAGCACGTTAAGCCGTTAGTCCCGGCTGTCATTCGTGGATCTTTGACAGTCGTTACGGATCGTCAGAAGCCCGAATGTCTGACAACCAGTCTTACCAACGGGTATCGTATTACCCAGTTACTGGGTTGTGGGGGTCAGATAGGCAGTCGCTCCATGTAAAATACTAGTATTCAGCTGCATCCGGTTAGACTATAAGCCGACCCCAACATACTTGGGAAAAGGCTAGGCAGATTGAATACCGTGCATGTTACAACTGCGAGCCAAGACGTCAAGTATGACGATTTTGATTCTTACATGGCAAAATCCTTACCATGATAGACCTCTCTCTCTTGGCTTCTACGATTGCTGTTACAGAATCGCAATTTCGCTATTTTACACATTTCCACAAAGTATTTTGTAAAAATCAGCTTCAGATTAATCTTCGTTTAGCGACCTTCAAAGCCGAAAATGTCAAGTCTAGCTTATGAGCAACTAGCTTCATTTTTAGGGTTCCGTACCAAAATGGTAAAAAAGGAACCCTTATGGTCTGACTCAGTCTGTCTGTCTGTCTGTCTGTCTGTCTGTCTATCACAGCTGGATATCTCAAGAACTATCAACTTGAAATTTGGAACAGTTTTAGATGACGTTTACCCAACTATTTTTCAAATAAGAAAGTAATAAAACTATTTATATTTTTTTTGCAACTGGGACTGAAAGAGGGACTTTAACATTTGAAGTGGGGCTACTAGGTCATGTGGGTTATCATATAAAAGAGCGCTGTTTGCACATTCTCAAACTATTTTTTATTTTTTTTAGGCCGCATAGTTTTCGACTTTTGATGAAAAATGTAAAAAAAAAATACCGTTCCGCCCCCTTATCTCCGAAGTTTGCAAAGAGAAAAATCTGAAATTATTCTATGTGATAGAAGTTTATGTAAAGATTACAGGAAAAATAAAACGATGTCTCTAAATAGCACACTTTTTCAGAAATCGGAACGGAACCCTCGGTGCGCGAGTCCGACTCGCGCTTTGACCGGTTTTTCTGATTGACCGACCCAAGACCGACCCCTTGACAATTCAAAAGTGCCTGTAATTGGTTTATTTGAAATAAATGCTTTGAGTTTGAGTTTAAGTGTTATGAGTTCAACAGTAACTTGTTAAGTTTATGACATAGCTGGTGGTGGTATGTACAGTCAGCAACAGAAGTCGGTTAACACTGCTACGATAACCTACTTTTTAGCATTTCATTTATTAGATAAGCGTTAATTTTCTTTTAAATTTACATCTGTTCCGATTTTAATGAAGTATTTTTCTCAATAATTAAGATTTAGAAAACTCAAGTGATAATACCGATTTTACCGATTTTTTTCTTTGTTTCAGAATGTGTTATTAGAAATACCATCACTGTACATAAGTTACGTCAACATAGAAAATGTAACAGTAAATTCTACGATCTACTGCAAAGCTAAAAACTCTGAAGGTGAAACCTCTCGTAGTTTAAATCTGTATGTTTACAGACCGTACACATTTGATGTCATTCAAACCCCTGCAGGTATTATAAAAATTCACACTTTTGAAGTTACAAATAATATACAGGATAATTTTTTAAGCAGTGCGCCAAAATGATCTAAACAACTATGAAAATGAAATTACCTCAATGATACAAGGAATGTTTCAGAATGAAGATAGTACACGACAACTGTCATTCTGACAAGAACTTTATCCAATTGAGATAAAGTTTAATTTTCTTAGTTGTTGAGATCATTTTGAACAGTCTGTTCGTCCCGATATTTTTGACGCTGACCATTACCGCTGGCTATTTACCTGTTACTGTGTTTGTTATGCACAAGCGTCCCAATTTACTTTAATTAAAACCGTAATATTATCATGGAAGAGCCACTTAGGTATTACCTACCTGATTAGAGTGTACTATTTATAATCACACTAACTAACGCACATAAAATAACTCTTATCATCCAAACCCAAAGCATAAACAGATTCCATTTCCTCTTAACTCAAGGAAAAACTTTGTTTTATACATAGAACTAGCTTTTGCCTGCGGCTTCGCCGGACATGTATTATACATATAAACCTTCCTCTTGAATTACTCTATATATTTAAAAAAAAAACCGCATCAAAATCCGTTGCGTAGTTTTAAAGATCTAAGCATACATAGGGACAGGCAGACAGCGGGAAGCGACTTTGTTTTATAATATGTAGTGATGATAGTGATATAGCTATCCGAAGTCATGAATGATTACATAGGTAGGTAAGTACCTAAAATCAACTAAATTGATACTTAAATAATTTTGTAATCATTTATGTTATCAGGTTTTTATTTGAGGTACTTATCATGAAACAATAAATATTAAAATCAGTTCAAAATTTTATTCTCTTTCAAATATTTATCCTAGTTTTAACTAACGGTTAATTTAAATCATTGCCGATAAATGGTTGGTGCTGAGGCAGATTTTTGGTGCGATACGAGTTTAAGGTTCGATGCCTCCTGACAAAACATTTTTTTTTTTATAAAAATAAGATTTAAAAATAAAAATAGGATTGCTAAGCCCCAGCAATCCTCCGCAAAAAATCGAATTTGTAAAAAAACCCCAATGTCCCTCATATAGCAGTTTCGATCCACGCGCGCTTTAAAGAGATGTCAGCAACGACCCCATCGTTGCTGACCAATTCCAATAGGGCCGATGCCGAAGGGTCGCAGGTTGTTCGAAAGAGATACCGTGGCCCTGGCAAAGCTAACTGAAGGAACACGGGTGAGTTTTAGTCAGTAATAGTCTGAAACGCCCTTCCGCTCCGCCCAGAGCGGGAGCTAAGTCATTTGATGATTTCCCATCCACAAAAAAAAGGCAAAGTCTCCAGGATCATAGGTGCATACTTATCGTTACAGACCAGACAGTAGAATATGGCAGTGAAGGTAAGTTATACTGCGAAGTGATGGCATACCCCGCGGCGGAGACAAAGTGGTACCACAACGACACTGCAGTGACCCCGTCCGATGACCTGCAGATAGACCCAGAGACCAACACCTTGTGGATCAAAAACATGACTGTCAGCTACATCGGCGAGTACAAGTGCGAATTGACGAACGAAGCCAACATTAAAACTTATAGCGCTCTTGTTACAATTTCAGGAATAGGTAAGCTACTTGAGAATATTATTATACTGTATCTATACTCCATCTATCTTCTATAAGCTGAAGAGTTTTTTTTTTTTTTTTGAACGCGGAACTACCAGTCAGATTTTAAATATTCTTTTTGCATTTGATAGCCCAATTTTTGAGGAGGGCTATTTAATATCACGCTACAACCCTTAGGAGCCGAGTAACAAGAAAAAGAAACAAAAAGAACGCTGAGCAAAAACGAAGCAATAGCGCGGGCAGGCGATGGGCAGCGACGTAGTGGGTCGGGGCCCGAAATTGCACGCGAACGAAGTCGCGGGCAGAAGCTAGTAATAAATATGGATCAATGCTCCTACTCATGCCTTCTCTCTATCAGAAGAGGCCTTTTGCCCTGCAGTAGGACAGTGATAGGCTGGTATTATTGTGTTGGAAATAAAAATGCTGTTGAAAATTGTATAAATTACTAATTTATTAAATTAGCAACTGAAGCACATGATTGTACTCATTGAAAAGAAAATTTTAAAAATAACTAATTTATTAAATTAGCAACTGGAGCACATTGTACTCATTGAAAAGAGAACAATATTGAACAAAAATAAAATGAAAAACCACTAACGGCCACAGACAAACAAAGTGGCCAGGAATAATCAAAATAGTCTATAGTATAATAAGTTAAGTGATGTACATTTGCTTTTTATCATTTTCTCTTATTTTTGTCATCTTATTTGCGTTATTGTAATTTTAAATACTGTGCCTAACTTAGTAATATGTGGAAACGTCGTGGATTGTACATTAGCTTAATAAAGCCAGTTAATTTATGTTGATGTATTTTGCAGAGGCACCTCAAGTGGAAGTAGAAAAAACAAATATGACGCTGAAGCTGGGAGATTGGAGTTATCTTGAATGCAGGTAAAACTCTATGATTATCCTGTTTTGCTTTTATTTTTCTATCGCTCTCTTCAGCCTTATGCCATCTCTCATTTGGGGTCGATTTTTTTGTGACTTTTATTGGTAATTCATTTAAAATTGTAAATAGATAAAACCTTGTTTCGGCTCCAGTCCAGGACCCTAATTGCGTAACACACTATCAATCGGAATCGGTTTCATTTTGACAGTTCAACAACATTCATTGCGTTAATGATGTTGTCGAGCAGACAATTTTTCTGAACATTTGAAGCAATTAGTTAGCAATTTGCTTAGGGTGCTGATCTGTATATTCCGTTATCAGACCTTGCTCAGATTGGACCCGTCCTTTATTAATGAATGCGACTCTTCATGCATTTAATTAAATCTAGTTCTACAATTTAAATCAAACCTTTTGTTCATACAGTGATTCATACTAAGATGGAAGTAAATTGTTTGAATTATTTTCAGGATAACTAAAGGAAAACCTTCACCAGCCATAACATGGTCGTTTAAAGCTGAGAATGGGTTCGAGTTCCGCTCGTTACCTGATGGCGTGGTGGCAGACGACGGGAAACTGAAGATAGCATCAGCACAGCCAGAGCACAAGGGCGTCTACAGATGTGATGCCTCTAACATAGAAGGACATCATTCTGCTGATATCACTGTCCAACTGCAATGTGAGACTATTATTTGTAACAGGTTTCCACGAATTGCACCTAATTTCTAAGCAGGACTGGTTGATCCTAGCAAGACAGTTATATTTGACAGATCCACCATCGATTTCGAAGGACGCTGAAACCCGTACCGTGACAGTTAAGGAAGAGGACGATGTAGTGCTACCGTGTAAGGTGGACGCGTCACCCGCGGCTAGCGTGCGTTGGGAAATGTCACAAGATGACGTCATCATGGCGCTGGACGACCGACACCACACCGATCAAGGACACACTCACAGGTAAATGCTATTCAGCTAAAGAATAAACCAGCACTGGTTTTTATTGGAAGGTTACGGCGACTGCTTCAATACTTACAGTAATATATTTAGTTGCCTCCGTACACAAAATACACGCTTGGACGTGGAGTTGTGGACAACAACCCGTTAGACAACGTACTGTAGTTTCTAATTATGGCTTGTCTTCCCTAAAATACGGGGAAAATAAATAACTTTGTTTCCATTTTTTACAGTAACTATAGCATCTTTTTGATACAAAAAAATACACAATAATCTAGAATACATAAGAAGTGATTTCATGTGTCCTGAAATGTATTTTTCGAGTTTTTACCATATTACTCTTACAGTTTTCATTAAAAGTGTTCATAAAATACAGTTCTTTACAAAATAATAAGGAATGATTTTTTTAGTCTATCCCCAGAATTTTTTGGTAACTATTTCATATTTTGCAAGCGTAGTGTCATTGCTTTTTACGGCGGACAAGCCTTAAGGCAAGAGCTGCTTATCGGCGGCGCTACCATTGAAAAATTAATAAATCTGGACAAAGTCTGGAGATACGGAACATTTAGAAATTTCCTATGCTCACATTTTTAGTCAGGTGAGGTAGATTTTTTTTCTAATAATTAATGTACGAATAAGTTATAAGAATTAATTTAATTTTGTTTTTCTCAATGGTGGCGCCTAATATCATCATAAATCATAGTGCTTAGTGTGAAAAGTTAGTTGTATTAGTAACTTATTATTGTATTACCTACTTATTGTTAGGTACCTAACAATCCAATGTATTTGATGAAATAAAGATTTTAGTCATCATAATAAATAATAATTTTCTACAGATTCAAAGCGTTGTGGAAGGACTCTGGCAATTACCACTGTATTGCAGAGAACGATATCGGCACGGCGGAAAAAACCATTACAGTTAATGTCCTAGGTGAGTCTACTCTTAGCACAGTATATTTTTACTTCAGCCTTATTATCTGCCGTTAACAAAGAGCTTATTTTCTGGTTATTAACGACTTCAAAAAAGAAGGCTCTGTATTCGATCCGCATGTATGTATGTGTCCGCGATTTTCTCAAGAACTAATGAACCAATTGTGATGATTCTTTCTCTAACGTGATCTACATACTTTTAGGAAGATTTCAGTAGGTATATAATACATTAGATAATTATTCTTAAATGTAACCTGTATCTCCGGCATTTCTACGCGGATTTTAATGATTCTTGTTTTCGTTCTTCTTGGGCTTATGTAATTGTATATTCAACTAAAAATGAAAAAATAAATTTACTTTTAAAAAAGTTAAAACTGACTTCAAAAACCTAAAACGAATAAAATAACTTTAATAAAAAAACTTAACAGCTTCTGAAGTCGGTGTCTTCAATTCTTCGATGCACCTTAGCTTGGCACTGATTTCAGATGCTGTAAGTTTTTTTATGAAAGTTATTTTATTCATTTTAGGTTTTTGAAGTCGGTTTTTAAAGTATTAGTTATTTTTTCTTCTTTCTTTCACCTCGACATCACTGGTTGTTTGTTACATAGGTACTAAAGTTGCTTCATAAATGTTCAAATGTCTTTTCTTTACAACAGTTGCATCATTTTTGCAGTTCCACCCTTCATAGAACCGCCAAAACTTAAGAATGTGGTCGCGAGGACTGGTGATAATGTTGTGTTGTCTTGCAACGTGCTGTTTGGCAACCCTGCACCTTCTTCAAAATGGCAATTTATAGCCCCAGACTCTACCACTAAGATTTTACAAAGGTAATCGTTACACCGTATTTCTGTTTATGTGTCCGTTGCTTGTAAGGATCATTGTAATCAAAATTAAATCAAATCATTTTTAATTCAGGAATATAACCATATACAATTTAAAGATTACAAATTATTCATCACACTTCACACTAATATTATAAAGGCGAAAGTTTGTGAGTGTATGTTTGTTATGGATTTGGATGAAATTTGGTATATAGATAGCTTATACCCTGGATTAACACATAGGCTACTTTTTATACCGGTATACGCCGGTGAAACCGCGGGGCGTAGCTAGTTAATTATAAATTACTAGATAATAATTAATTTTAGCTGGAATAATAATTGCCTTATACGAAGAAATAGTTTGTCTCGTAGATGGCTCTCAATATTCCATTGTCAGGTAGTAATTTAGTTGGGCACGCCGCAATTGCGGCGATAAGTTCCCTCTTTGAGGAGTGGTTGGAGAGGCGCCACGGCGTCCTCACCTTCCGCCTGACGCAGTTCCTCACCGGACACGGTTGTTTCGGGAGGTTCCTGTTCCGCATAAGGCAGGCCGGAAACGCCCGGGTGTCACCATCGTGTCGATCGCCCGGAGGACACGGCAGAGCATACAGTGGAGGTCTGGCCGGCTTGGGCGTAGCACCGCCGTGTTCTCACGGAGGCGATCGGCGGCGGCGATCTCTCTCGTCTGAACCTGCAGTGCTATTCTGTACAAATATCACCGTGAAAACTTAGGTGAAGTGAACTGTCAATAGTGTCAACCCCTAGGGGTTGACACTGTTGACATCATGACATGACATCAGGTGGAATGACAGCTTACTTCACCTACGTTTTCACGGTGAGATTTGTACAGAATAGCACTGCGGCCCATCGCTATTCACTCTCACTTCGCATCACTTGTTTTTTATAAGACACTTTGAATTTAGAACGCCAATCAAGAAACTCACAGTGGATTCGGTCGGTCGATTCTGTAAAAATCTCACCGTGAAAACTTAAGTGAAGTGAGTTTGTTTTTGACAGTTATTGACAGCTCACTCGACGCTCACTTCACCTAAGTTTTCACGGTGAGATGGTTACAGAATCACACTGCGGGTCCAGGCCATGGTGCGGAGTGAGAGTGCATGGGAGGCCGTCACCTCCTTCTGCGAAGCAGTAATGCTCGCGAAGGAGGAGACGGAACGCGTAAGAGAAAGACAACCTCAAGCCCTCAGTCGCCGCAGGAGACGCCCTGGGCGGCGGGAATCGAGAGCTGATTCTCGACCACCGTAGGCGCGGGCTTGCGGACGGCGAGTAGTGGGTAGCTCGCCGTACGGTAAGGACCCGGGTCGACGGCGCGTTGTGTTCCACGCGCGCCTCAAAGAGATGTCAGCAAAAAGATGGAGTCCGATAGGGCCGATGCCGCCGCCGTGGTCTCGGGTTGTTCGAAAGAGATACCGTGGCTCTGGCATAGGCAATTGAAGGAACTCGTGTGAGTTTTAGTCAGTAAAAATCTGACACGCCACCCAGAGCGGGAGAAGACAATTTAATGATTTCCCGTCCACAAAAAAAAAGAGGTAGTAGTGGAGTAGTAGAATAGTTTCTAATATTTTACTTTTATATTTTAGGAGTAATTCTTCGAGTTTGCTACATTTAAACAATGTGAGTTACACCAACGAAGGATCTTATCTATGTATTGCTGACAATAATGTTGGCACCGACAGTATCAATATTTATGTGAAGATACAATAAAGCAATAAGCACTACTTATCCGATGTGTTTAATTAAAAAAGTAACCCTTTTCCTACTCCTTAAAACTTTCAAATTGCTGGCAACATGCGTATGACTGACACTGGCTTGGCCACCATCGGGGATTTTATTTTTGATAACTGGTCACTGGTTCAAAAGTTATAAGGGTTCAAAAACTAAGCCACTTAGCGAAGATCTGTTTTCTCCCAAATTTAGTCGTTAATTAGTAGCAATTTTTCATCAATTAAACTTTTTAAACTTTCGCGATTTATACACATTATAAAACTCTATCGAGAACGGGTATTATCGCGATTATGCTCATATATAGGGTAGACAAAACGAACAATAGTCGAAAGGGTCAAAGAACATATTGCAGCTGTAAAACACCGTCAAACCAACAAGTCCGCGATAGCTGAGCATTTGCTGGAGGCTGGTCCAAACCATTGGATTCAACTACACAAGCCACAGGTTCTTTCCACTGATCGTTACTATTACTCCAGAATAGTACGTGAAGCGGTTGAAATCTAGAAGTACAAAAATTTCAACAGAAAGGATGGATACCGACTGCCTACAACTTGGAATCTAGTCATTAGCAAGTGCAAGGAATATCGCGATAAGATCCGTCCTCGATAGTGTTTTATAATTTTTCACCAAGTCACAGATTTAGTCGGGTCTTAGTTTAGAAGATATAATGAGTTAAATTTTTAAGATTTCATCGTAAAATCCTCGATCTAGCTCTTTGACTATACTTAAAAATTGAACTCATTGTATCTTCTAAAACTAAGACCCGACTAAATCTGTGACTTGGCGAAAAATTGCGACAAATTTTGGGAGAAAACAGATCTTCGCTAAGTGGCTTAGTTTTTAAACGCTTAGGTATGACATTCGAACCAGTGACCGACAAATTCTGATATTTGTCGGCAAATTTCGACTAAATAGCGACAAATTTTTTATGTTATCAAAATTAAAATGCCACAGTCACATGAAACATGCCTGTGCTACACGAATACGTCACACATTAAACTTACCAACCACGGACTAGACTACGAACCAACCAACCAACCAACTTTAGAGGCATGAGGAACAGGGTGTAAAGTTCACTCATCCTCCACTGAAAAGGGAGGATCCTCCGACCAGACAGATGTTGTGTCTGGTGGGCTACTGCCCGACGGTTGATGTCGTATATATACGACATAGCATATGTATATATGCTAGTCGCGTAGTAAACTCGAATTGCGCGATGCAGGATTGCGTGACGTCATGTCATTGATGCGTAGTTCGTATGTGGCGATGTAGATGCCGCCACATCACTCCCCTCCGGAGACCGGAGGTCGATAGTGGGCTGAGTCGTGTATCTTGCGATGCTTGCCAGTTACAGTTGTGGTTCCAGTGAGTCGGAACCGGGTGCCGCATAGTTCACGGTGAGTCGGAACTGTCTGCGGTAATACCCCAGTGAGTCGGGGTGATGGCGCTGCGTTTATGCTTCAGTGAGTCGGAGTGTACAGCGCTGGGTTGAGGTTGAGGCTGAAGGTGATGACCAGGTATGCGCGTCCGCTGCATGCTGGTGGTCAGGATACCCGTTGAAGCCGTGGATGCTGGCTGGCTGTGTGACTCGCCGCTCGAAAGCTTGAGGAAGTGATGCTGATGACGTCACGCTGAAGGAGTTGCACGAAGGCTGCGCTGACGTTCATGCTTGGGGTCACCAGTTTAGAGGCATGAGGAACAGGGTGTAAAGTTCAGTCATCCTCCACTGAAAAGGGAGGATCCTCCGACCAGACGCATGTTGTGTCTGGTGGGCTACTGCCCGACGGTTGATGTCGGGTCTTTGTATATATGCTAGTCGCATGGTAAACTCGAATTGTGCGATGCAGGATTGCGTGACGTCATGTCATTGATGCGTAGTTCGTATGTGGCGATGTAGATGCCGCCACAACCAACCAACCAACCAACCATCCAACCTGACCAACCTGACGATTTCTTCTTTATAAAATACGTTAGTTAACACGGTGCATACCACAAACACTAATATTATAAAGGCGAAAGTTTGTGAGTGTGTGTGTGTTTGTATGTTTGTTACTTCTTCACGCTCAAACGGCGGTACCGATTTGGATGAGTATGTAGATAGCGGGATATGCTACTTATATCCCGGTGTACGCGAGTGAAACCGTGGAGCGCAGTAGCTGGACTTGCGCATGAATGTTACAGGCACGGAAATCAGCACCAGTGACATCGTAGTTCGAATAAAACAAATCTAGAAAAAAACAATACATTGCCTAACATTCAGGAATGCTATTCAAGTCAAGGAAAGATCCCTGTAAAACTTTAAAAAGCCATAGGTACCTACGGCTAAAAACCGCAGCGTTAATAAGACCAAAATAGATGCTTATCTGAAGGATAATAAGTATGTATAAAACATGAGTAACTCCACGAAAGATGGCAGTGTTTATTTTAAACGATATGTGCAATATAGGGGTTAGAGAGAAAACGTAACAGTATTAAAAATGTGGATTCCCGTGTTAATATTGATTTTCGCGATTATCATCAAGGCATCAAGCGAGAGAATAAGCAACTTATCCATCGCCAATAACAGCACCTTCTCTTTGGCAGACTCTATGCTGATAGATACAAATTACGATTCAGGTATGACCATTAAAAAGTCTCTACATCTCTGTTTCAATGCATATTATCACGTCTCACGTCACTGTTGCTATGTCTTGATTTTTATTTAGTCTGAGTCCTGGGCTATAAAGTAAGTGCACTAGTTAACTAACCCACACAATAATTTACAACACTAAGGCCCACTTGCACATTTAGTCGGGTTAAATGAATAAATGTAGAATCAGAGTTCATGTTTGTAAAATCAGAGTTGTAATTAACATTTTAACTCTTATTACGCGTTGCGCCACCAAAAAGTAACACCTAGGTTATTTCCTGACATTGGTGTTTTTAGGGTTCCGTACCAAAATGGTAAAAAAGGAACCCTTATGGTGTGACTCAGTCTGTCACAGCTGGATATCTCAAGAACTACTAATGCTATCAACTTGAAATTTGGAACAGTTTTAGGTGACATTTACCCAACTATTTTGCAAATAAGAAAGAATTAAAAATATTTATATTTTTTTTGTAACAGGGACTGAAAGGGGGTCTTATAAAATCAAAGTGGGGCTTGCGCATGCGGGTATCATATGAAAGAGCGCTGTTTGCACATTCTCAAACATTTTAGTTTTTCTAGGCCGCATAGTTTTCGATTTTTGATGAAAAATGTAAAAAAAAAATACCGTTAAAAATCTGAAATTATTCTATGTGATAGAAGTTTATGTAAAGATTACAGTAAAAATAAAACGATGTCTCTAAATAGCACACTTTTTCAGAAATCCTTCGGTGCGCGAGTCCGACTCGCTCTTGACCGGTTTTTTTTTTAAGATAGAAACATTGCTGTTCAATCGACGAAACATAAAATAGAATTGCAATGCCCTGATTATGTAATCTGACCCAACAATTAATGAACTAAAATTGTATACCCATCTATTTTACTCTACATTACGATACGTAATTAATACTTTCTTGTCTTTGAATTTTATAACATGACATTTCATTTTAATCGTATTGTACTAAATCTCTATGGAAAAATAAGTTTACGGTTTTTATAATTTGTATTTATTTCTAGATGTGTTCATGAATTTAAATTGCCTGCTGGCTGATATAGTACCAAATTTTCCCTTATGTCGAACAATATAAAACACAAAATAATTTATCAGCTACCTACCATACCTCATAACGTCAATTTATTTTGACAATTCTTACATTAATCCAGAGTTTAGCGACTTAACCCTCCCACTTCGGTGGGTTAAATATTTAAAAGTTTAACTCTATGTTTACCTCTAACTCTTGGTGGCGCACGATGAACTTATTTGATTAATCCTGAGTTAGCTGTTAACTCCGAGATATTTAGCATAACCCACGAATGCGCAAGTGGCCCTTAAACAAAAGAAATAATAAAAGCATCTTGGCCATTCAGATTGTCATCATACTGAAAAATAACTACTGTTATACTTATGTATCACTCACTTTGTGACTTGACAGAGAAAATAACACTCATTAATTATTGCTTATTGAGTTTTGAAAGAAGGGTATTACGTACAGTAAAGCTTGACCTTTGACTATGTGTGTGTATTGCTTAGCTTGGGACTAGATGGCGTTGTGTGAAATGTCCAAGGATATTTATTTATTTTTATTTTTATTTATGTATGTTGATATTAAGGTACAACAAATGTGGTGTACGGTTCCGAAGGCATCATAACATGCGACATCAAATCGTCAGTGCCTATAAACATCCATTGGTACTATATCGACGAAACTACAAGCAAGATCAGTCAAATAGTATCATCGGAAAAGTACTGGGTATCTACTAATGGTACAGAACTTAGAATTAAAAAAATGGATTTGGATATGGTTGGAAAATATATTTGCACAGCTTCCTACGGTCAAAAAGTTAGGATCGTTCTGAGTAAGTTTGCTTAAACTTTTATGAAACCCTTTGCTTAGCTAGTCTGTTATTGGCACGTAACTTTTTTTTATTATAATTATGGTTAATATTACCCAACCCTCTTTTATATATTTTATGAAGCACATTTCACATGATTTGTAAACTGACTGTATTACTTTTAGCGGCTCCTGAGATAACGGGAAAGACTGAAAGACGGGCCATCAAAGGTTCAAATGTTGTAATAGATTGCATGTAAGTACTAGTTGTGACATATTTTACTGGTGGATCTTAAGGGTCACTATCCTGTCTTTTTCATGTCGATGGCACGACGATGTTTTAAATGTTGTCGGTACAAAACTTCGCCACTTCTACGGCAACGTCTCGGCGGAACGGCTCATTGATTAGGCCCGAGCTTCTAGATCTGATGAACAAGTGAGGATTTCATTTTGATTTTCAGAAACCTACCAATTTACGTATTGATGTCGTTTAACTGGAAGCATTTTTTTTTGAGTTCCATATCCAAATTCGTCATGTCGATGCGTCCGGATGTCATACAGCCATTTTACGAGTCCGCTACGTGACCTCGAAAAATAGTACGCCGAATAACGCAGCGCCGAAAGTTTGTAGTAACGAATAACATAGTGACGAAAGCACGCAGCAACGAATATCATTACTTTTTGTAATACCGTTTGTACCGTTCCCACAGACAAACCGTGAAAACGGTTTTGCGGGGCATAGTTCTTAGCTTAAGGTTTTGTTTGTAAAATGTTATAATAAAATAAATAAATAAATAAAATAAATAATAATAAACGAAAGCATTTGATATAAATTCACGGAACAACGAATGCTCGTTACAACGAAAAACTTTTACACCGAATTACGCGGCCTCGAAACAACGTAAGTAGCAACGACAGCAAAACAATATTTTAAAACAAAAAATTGGTACCACTGATAATATGGACATAAAAGCTGTTAAGCCCTATACAGATCTCATAATTTAGATTTACTAAAGTTTTGCCAAAATAAGATTATCCTAACGTAATAATGTTCTCATTGATCTACTAGTAGGTGTAATGAACAAAAATGGAATGGAATATCAGCACGTCAACATTATGAACGTGCTTACTTTGCGGCCGCTAAGCAAGCTCCCAATAAGCTTCAGCGGCAACCTAAGCATAGTAAGAGTGCCCAAGGGCCCCCGAACCAGTCCGAAGCACTTTACCACCGGTAACAGGACAGGCCGATAAAGATGGCTTCATCAAAGTGGAGAAAAAATGAAAGAAGAAGCCAGCTCCTCGCAATAGTGCGGAACAGCATTGATTGGACCGGAAATGATGCTGCGTCCCGCAATTTCATCGACCCAGCTGCCAGCACGTGTCCCGACTACAGTCATTACTCCACGAAGGTAGAGGAGATCGTGGAATACATCCGAATGAAGACCAAGTTCACCTTGAGAGTCGAGAAGTTGCGAGTCGCGCCATAAGATTAACTTCAAGTCTTTTGTGGTTCGGGTTTCGACTCATTATCTAGAGATCTTCATGAAGGAAAGATCTTAGAGATATCTTAGAAAACTTCATTTTTATGGTGTCCCTAATAGAGAGTATTCTATTTATCTATCTATCTTCATGGGTACTTTTTTGTTTTAAAAGATTGTTTTGTTGTCGTTGCTACGTTCGTTGTTACATTGTTTCTAGGCCGCGTAATTCGGTGTGAAGTTTTTCATTGTAACGTGCATTCGTTGTTCCGTGATTCGTTATCAAATGATTTCGTTGTAATGATATTCGTTGCTGCGTGCTTTCGTCATCATGTTATTCGTTACTACAAACTTTGGGCACTGCGTTATTCGGCGTAGCACTTTTCGAGGTCACATAGCGGACTCCCATTTTTTACTCGGAGACTATATATATCCATGAAAATTGGACAGAAGGTGTACTCAGTGCACCGCTAAACAATTATGTAGTGAAATAAGGAAAAAAATATTATGGGTGGCACTCCACTTACCTACATGAAACCGAGGGATGAAAAAAAATTCAATACATTTAGTGCAACCGAGGGATGAAAAAAAATTCAATGCATTTAGTGCGTATCGTCGAACCCATAACTAAAAAGATCATGATGTTTCTCAGTGACTTTTTTAAGTCAAGTTTTCGAGATAATAAGGGATGTTTTCGGTTACAACCGCAGAAATAACTTTAGTTTTCATAGTATTTTCGAGAACGAACGAAAACATAGTTTATATTTCATACTACCTACGTAGCATGAAATATAAACTATTTTTTTCGTTCGTTAAAATCAATACTGTGCATGCGAAAATATTCATCCCTATTACGGAACCTTTCACTGTATGTGGTCCGACACGCACTTGGACGGATTTTTTATGAGTTCATATCCTTATAGGTACTAAAATACGAATTAGGTTTTTTTTATTTATTAATTTCTTTCAGGATTATTAAAGGCTTACCGAAGCCAAAAATAACTTGGGAATATATGGACCACACTGTTTCAAAGTTTACCAATATACCCAGTTCTGGAAAAGTCCTGCGTCTATCGGGTGTGGCAGACAAAAACGCGGGACGCTATAAGTGTGTGGCAGAGAACATAGCAGGAAAAGATGAGCACGTCACAACACTTGTTATTGAATGTAAGAAAAACTTAACTTGTCTCTCTCAGGGGCCGCCTCCACGAGCGAGAGAATCGCGACGATATTATCGTCGTGCCACGTATTTCTATACACTCTCTTATAACGTGTCTCCACACAGCAATATCATCGCGGCGATAATTTGTAGGCACAGCGTGACTATCGCCGCGATTCTCTCGCTCGTGGAGGCGGCCCCTCAGTGATCGCTCAATCTTTTCAGTACGCGCTTCAGATGTTTGTACACAAAATACGTGCTTTGACATGAAGTTCGCACTGTAGCCCGTCTTACTATTGTTTTTTGTTTGTTTTCTAATGTTAAATGTTCCACTGCAACAATAAACAGCTTGTTGTCTTCCCGTTTTTCTTCAATGCCAACAAATAACTTTTCCCGACTTTTTTTTGCTTGAATCATTTTTATTCTATGATATATATACACACTTACTGTTATAATTTACTCCCAGAGGTCGATATGCAGTCTCTTCGCGGAATGACTGGTTTAGTCTGGGTTTGACCAAAGCCTTCGGGCAAACCCCGAAATAAATTCCAATTTCAGCCTTTGACTAAAGCATTTTTGATCAAACCTAGAAGTTCCTAACTTTTCAGTCAAACGTCGAAGGTAAAAAAATCTGTTTGGGGCTTTGCCTAGAGACCGAAAAACTTCATTTGTTTGGGCTTTGACTGAGACTTCAGGTCAGATCTGAAGATTGACTAGTCAAACCTAGGAGTGCCGGAGCTTCGAGGTTTGACTATAATATATACAAATGAATTGATAATAATATTTTTTTATTTATCAACAGCTCCGCCAAGACTGATTTCAAAATCGTATACAGTATTTGAAGGTTTCGAAGGTGATATAGCTTTAAAGATTCCCTGTGATGTGGTTGGTATACCACAACCAGTTAACACTTGGAAAAAAAACGGCAATGTTATAACACCCAGTAAGTAACACTTATTTAACTAAAGGCACAATATAATTGTGATGGTCATAATGTTATGTTATCGATTGTTTTAGACGAGAAATACTCTATAAGGAATGGAACTCTGATAATTAGGAACCTAACTGAAGAAGACTCTACGTCATATACGTGTGAAGCTAAAAACTATATTGGTTCAGTCAACGCCACATTTGAAGCAAGAGTTAAAAGTAAGTTGTTTGGGTTTTATAGACAACTTCGATAATATTTCAATCCATCCAGTATCCATAAGATGAGTACTCGACAAGGCATTCTTGAATTATGCCATTTGCCATAAAAGTTAGTTAAAGTCGAAAATATTCAAACTGACATTGGTGTTTACTTTTTAGCGGCTCCTAGGATAACAGGAAATACTGAAAAAAGATCCATCAGAGGTTCTGATGTTGCAATAGAGTGCAAGTACGTATCGATTCTACTAACTGTATCATATTTTCATGATAGGGTTTTGTGGCCTATACCGCCTATATGTAATATCAGGCTAGGGCGTTATGCTCCATGCGCTTCAATAAATACCTAAATAACACAAATAAATAAAAAATAATGTTAGTGTTAATGCTGAGTGCGCTGCTGGTAACTTAACAAATGGTATTTCTGGTTTCGTTATAGATGAATTCAAACATCCATTCACTGATACAGTCGCTAAACCTAATGAGCTGATGAACTCTTGAAAATGTTTAGAACGTCAAATATCTCGTAATCTTGTCTTGTGTTCTTCGTTTTGCCGCCGTTTTAATAGAAAGTCAAAACACAAAAATTCTCATCATGTTCTTTACTTGTCATTTCTTTCAGGATCATCAAAGGCTTACCAAAACCTAACATAACTTGGCAATATATGGACCAGACCGTTTTAAAGTTTACACATATACGCAGTTCTGGAAACATGCTGCGTCTATCTGGTGTGGCGGAAAAAAACGCTGGACGATATAAGTGTGTCGCAGAGAACGTTGCAGGAAAAGATGAGCACGTCACAACACTTGTTATTGAATGTAAGCAATTTATATGTCAAAAATAACCTTTATAATCTGTTGTTTTGTAGTACTTACCTACCGCATATGTAGGTGTTGAAATATTTTCGAGTATTAAAGTGGAATGCGAAATTATTCCAACAAACAGCCGTAGTTATCTTCTTACTTTTCTTTAGTAATGACATGTGACATAAGCTTGTTGGTGTCTTATAAAATGTTCCTTGTCCCAAAATGATTGCTGGTCTTCATTTTAATTGATTTGACTTGATTAAGTACACGTACTAAATTACTGATTCACACACATGTAAAAATTCCCGATGTGAAAACTAATTTCCAACTAATTATACCATTTCTATTTAATTACGTGATAGAGAAGTCCATCTAAGTCCAATTATTATGACAGCCAACAGTATACCTTGTTTTTTTCTTATGCAAATTTTCCACAGTTCCACCAAGAATGATTTCAAAACCATCTACAGTATATGAAGGACTAGTAGGAGATATGGCTTTGAGGATTCCTTGTGATGCGGTCGGTATACCAAAACCAGTCAACACATGGAAAATAAATGGCAATACAATATCACCAAGTAAGTAATTTTCAATTATACATATGACATATCTAACTAGCTTTTGTCCGTGGCTTCGGATGGATGTCGGAAAATATCCCACAGGAACGTCCTACCGGGAAATCCTTCCTTATTCCTTGTCTACATTATCAAGGGAACCTCTGTGCAAAAGGAGGTCATAACTTTAACTGTAACCTTAACCACCCACGCTCCGCTGGTTAAAATTATTGTTAAATATGTGTCACTTCTGTCAAATTCGTCTAATTTCCCTGCTCCAAACATAGTTCATAGCTCCGAATAGTTAACTATTCCATTTGACATGACGGTGCAACAGCAGGTAGTCATGCTATGGTCATATTCACTTTGACGGAAACTTTAATAACTTAACCTTTGGTGCAACCCACCCTTAATCTTTTTTATATGATTCTTTTCACTCTTTTTATAAACTAACATGAACATTTTTATTATCATTATTTCAAGTCTCCTATATTTATATAATTATGTAAATAATAATTCCGAAAAATAAAAAATCTGTTTAGTAAAAAACGCAACAGCCTAAACCGCTGGGTGTGGAAACATGAAATTTTGCAAAAGAATTCCTGGTGTAGCGAAAGAGAGCACTGAGGAAGGATTTTTGAAAAATTACCCCCAGAAGGGGTTAAAAAGGGGACAAAATTTTGTACGGAAGTCATTTTTGCAGATGGGAAATCGAAATCCCATCGGGCACATGACCTTGTATAACACAATGTTGTATTGTTGAATGTTTCAGACGAGAAGTACTCCATAGAGGATAGTGCTCTGATAATAATGAACCCGGTTCAAAAGGACTCTACATCGTACACGTGTGAAGCTAACAACTATTTAGGTTCAGCTCCGGCAACATTTATAGCTAAAGTTGAAGGTAACGACCAAGCAATGCAAAGAGGTAGATAGGTTATACACACTCCGCAAGTGGCACGTCAAAATCTGGCTAATTAGCCACATTTTCGTCGCTTTATCTCTTTTTCGCTACCTATAATTACGACCATGCCGTCCTACATCCACGTGTCATATAATAGTTCGACAATTGTGTCGTTTTTGAACATCAAAATATTGGGTAAATAACCTATCTACCTCTTTTTACTAATTCATTGTGAACAAAATTTAACATGTCCAGCTTTGATCTTTACTTTATCGATGTTTCTGATGCAACCTCACATTCAGTATCAGTTTGGTTATAGAAGTCTCATTCAACTGTTTAGATAATATAACCAAGAACCACCTAGTCATATGCTTTTTTGTTTTATATTTCAGAACTAATTAACGGCTTAGGAATAAAAAGCCAGTACGTGTATTTATTGAAGGATGAAACTAGAAAGCTGCAGTGTGAGGGTTACAGTTCTACATCTCAATCAGTTAGATGGTTTATTGTGTGTTCCATTAATATTTTCTGTTACAAAAACTTACACACTATGTGCACCTTATTGCTACATACCGGGAAGCCGTCTTAATCCATCTAAGCCTAGAAATATTTTGTGATTCCGATTCTGGTTTGATTTTCAGATTTAGAATAGCGCTTCACTAAATGATTACTTCAAATAGAGCTCGCTTGAAGCTAATCTCTCCCTTAATAATAAAATTTACACCATTGCTCGCTGTAAAGAGCTTTTTTGAGAAGCCTAATTACTCATTTAAATGGGATTCACAGGAAGACGTGGAAGTTAGTTCAGGTAAACCTTACTTAGAAGTGGTTAAAGCCTCAGTTGCCGACGACGGAAACTACACGTGTCGCGTGAACGACAAGCATGGGAACACACAAACATATACGTACGTTGTAGACGTCGGTTATCCACCGGAACTTTATCAACAAATTTCTCTTAGCGACTGGCGTGGTGACGCAGTAGAAATCTTGTCAAACTGCGAAAGTACTGCGAAACCGCCAGCTGACGTGAGTTTACATTCCACTAGTAAAATTATGAAATGTAAAATTATGACATTGATGGGTACTGCAGTAATGATACACATAATATCATCAATGTCACACATATTATTTACATAAACCTATAGACATCATTGTTTTACTTTATATCAAAATCACCAATATTTCACTGCATAAATAAATTACATTTAAGACGAAACTGCAAATTTCAGGTGAAATGGAAATTCAATAGTCAAGAGTTGACCTATCAAAATTTAACAGAAGTGGGCGTTACTTTGAAATGGGGAAACTACAAGTGTAACGTGACAAACATACATGGCTCAGTTCAGAGGAGCTTCGATGTTCAGTCTTCAGGCAAGTTCTTTGATATGGCTTTCTCCAATATTTACCTACTTTTCTATAACAAACCAAGACTGTGTTTAAAATATTATGTTATACTGTAATACTAATACGTAAACAAATAAATCATTACTATTTGTTACAGCATGTTTTGTAAACAGAAAGTTTGAAAATATCAAAAATATGCCTCTCTTGCTTACCGACGAACTTACTTATCCTGATTGGATTACCACGAAACACGATTTAATAGTTGAACATGGAGATAAGATCACATTATATTGTCCTCACCAAAACAAAGAGAAACTGAATACTTTCCAAAAATTTTCGAAGCAAAGTGAATTAAAAGCATTCTGTCATAAACAAGACGAGTTTATAGTGGGTGATAAAAAGTATAGACTTTCAGATCTATTATGTAGTAATAATATTCAACCTACTGTTGTAAGAGAAAAAACCAAATGCTTAACGGAAACCTCTGAACTTATAAGGGTGGGATACAATGTTGCTGGCTTTTTAGAGAATTATGAAGTCTGTTTCGACCATGCTAAAAACTTGCCTCTATTCACACGCGCATCATTGACTGAGACAGACGGCAGTCTAAGCACCACCCACGATTGGTACACATACCCAGGAATTGGAAATGGTAAACTTAATAGAGGATTTACATGTAAAACCTCTAATTCATCCTGCTGTTATGAAAAAACTCAGCTGGTAAATCCCCGAGACTTTAAATACGGCTCTGCAAAAAAGAGCACGTTCTTTGAGTTCCTGAACACAGTGCCTTACTGGCGTCCTTGTGAAAATAGCAAAAAGGTAAGAACCTATCTTGTATTAGGCGTGCGACACACTTGTTCGGCATTAATCGGCACAGTGGGCGGCAAAATAAAATATAATATATGTAGTCATTACTTCGGATCGGCTTTGTTGTTGAAAAAATACTGCCAAATCGAATATGCCTAACAAGTGTGTTGCACGCCTTATTTTTTGGAACGAAGTTCTTTAATGCGGCTTGCCGTAGGAGTTGAATTGTAGAAATCGTCACGTAACGAAAAAGGTTATGCCTCCCATGCGAATTTCTCTCGAAAAAAATTGCTAATAACAAAAATTCAAGATGTTGACATCAAAAATTTGCAAATTTTTCGTCATGGGAGTCGTTTTCATGACTTTCGTGGGAGCTGACCACGATTATGAGGTCAAAATAAAAATTCTGGATGGAGATACTTTTTGGAACGATGTTCCTTAACGCGGCTTGCAGTACGAGTTGACTCCATGCGACTTTCTCTCACTTTCTGGCTCTTTATGTAGCCATGTCTCTTTCTGTTAAATACGAGTGTGTGTGCGTGCGATATCGAGATTCAAGCAGACAAGCATTGTGCGCGGTGGGTTGAATAACTCCAATACTGAACTAACTTCGTTCCTGATTATTTGGAAAAGGTTTTCGCTTACTAGCAAATATTTATTTTATTTATTTATTGAAATGCCTTAAAACTAGCATAACAGGTCTTAACCTAATGCGATAGCCAAGTCTCACATCCAAAATTAAAATTAAAGTATAAAATATATCTGAAAATCATTGTTTATAACATACTCTAAACAAATAGTACTTTTGCGAATTCACCCCAGTGACATCAATTTCGACCTAATTAAGATTGATGGTGCGAATTGCTCGAGTCAGAGGGTTTTGGCCAGCAAGTTAGTCCTAGCTGCCCAACAGTGGCGGGGGCGAATATGAAACTCTACCCACCAAATAATTATATTTGCCAACTAAAACCCTACATTCCTTACACTAACTGAAGTAGATACATAATATTAAACACATTTATTACTACCTAATTTAATGTATATTACTATTGTCAGCAGACCACTTGGGAAGATATTAATGAAATGGTGAGGTCAAGGCTACCCATCTTCAATAAAATTGTTACCTGGTCTGGAACGCACACGTTTCAAGATAAAGATGGAGCTATTGTACCAAGATATTTATGGAAGGTATACTTTTATTTGACTAAAAATGTGCTATACTATTGTACATTTGTACAATACGGCCGATGAATCATGGCCGGTGCGAACTTTGCGCAAAAGGCTGCGCAATAACATATTTTAGGAACCAATCGGTGACATGAGGCGAGTGTGAGTGAGAGAACATGCGCGAAAGTTCGGAGATCCTATGTTCAGACCATGCAGGCATGATTCGTCAGCCATATTGTAAAGGTACTGTTAAGCCTGAGCATTCTCTTGCCCTACACTCCAGGTGCTGGTGTTCGATGAAAACGAGTCAGTTGCTATAATCCACGTGAATGATCCGACACCAACTGCCGAAGATATCAAATGCGAAGACATCAGCTCAACAGACGACGATGATTGGTTTATATCCAGCGATAAGTTCACTTATTGTTGCACAGTGCCTAGCTTCCTTGAAGCGTTTGGTATGCATGGAATCGAATTTAGTGGTGAGTTCCAAGGGTTTTTCAGGGTTCCGTACCTCAAAAGGAAAAAACGGAACCCTTATAGGATCACTTCTATGTCCGTCTGTCTGTCAGTCTGTCAAGCCCTTTTTTCTCAGGAACGCCTAGAGGTATCAAGTTGAAATTAATATCAAATACTTAGGTCTATGGTCTCTTAGAGCTCTAAAAAAATCAAACATCTAAGACAACGCAGTAAAAAAATACGGCCATTTATGCGACATATTTTGACACTCGCAAGTAAATTAAAAAATAAAGGGTAATTCGCGTTGTCCTAAAATCATAAGGAAAAAGTCCAAAAATCGTATATTTGTAATTTTATTACATAAATATTTTTTTTGGGATTTCTAGTTATTCACCTACAATGTTAAGTTTTTTTTTGGGATAAATTATTTACAACTACGGAACCCTTCATTGTGCGTGGTCCGACACGCACTTGACTGGATTTTTTCTTTTATCCTGTCTTCACCTTTGCAACCCATATGCACGATAGCAAATACAGGGTTATGTTTGTTTCATGTTCTTTTTCCGATTTAGTTTACATACGTTTAACAATATACTCTTAAAAGTTTATATTCGTGCTAATTGAAGCTTTTTCTTTCTAGCTTAATCTGGGGAATTACTTGGAAAAGAAGGTAGAAAGTACGACAGCATTTTGCGTTGGTTACTAACATAATTCTTAAGTATACTACTAACAAATATATGGATAATTGAATCTGATATAAATAAATACATAAATAAATAAATTTCCTTATTGAAGTATTATACCATCGAAAATACCAGGAAAAATTGTTATAATTCCGTCACGTAATTGTTACATTTAATTCCGTCATCTCTAGCAAAAAAGGATGGTATTTAAAAGTACTTCAATTTATTCCCATTTCATTTACCTACTTTTGCCTGTGTTCCACCAAATATACTGAATGTGCACCAAAATATGTTCATTAAAATATGTCATAACAAGCATCTATTGGATATGGCGCTCGGCGGCCGCTGCCGCGGCACCGCTCGCTTCGCTCGCTCGCCGTAGCACGTTAAGGGTCACTGTTCTAACCTAACCTAACCTAACCCAAATGATTCTAACCCAAATGATTCACCAATGTGAAGTTTCGGACGCGCGGGTGTTTTGTGTAACATTCAGGAATATTTGGTGCACGATCATAATTTTGATGTACGGATGATATTTTTGGTGAACACAAAAATATTATCCAGCAAAAAATAATATTTATTATCAATTTTAACAATGAAACTCCAATGCCCCCATCATTTACTCCAGACTACATACTTTCAAGTGATGGTTGTTGGTGGACCGGACTGGTCCGATCAATTCTTAGCGAAAGTCGGTTAACACTGTTAATGTTATCTAATTGTTCGGAACACTGGTTTACAGTAACTATTTCATGTAGTCAAAATTACATACTAATATTTGTTTTCGTTTGTATTTAAGATTTAAAAAACTAAGGTGTTAAAACCGACTTTCGTTATCGACTCTACTCTATCTAAAGCATACACCTAACTGCATACCCACTGCGTAGACTGGTTACGTACCTATTATATATTATTATCACCAAATAAATGAAAGAGATTTATATCATAAAATATTGTTTTTTTTTTCCACAAAAATGCTTGGCTAAATGCTGGTCGTGCTCCACTAGGACGCTTAAACTAATTGATTAGCATTCGAAAATATTGTTGGAGCTGCTGAAGATTAAGAAGAGAGAAAATTTTCTTTGCATTGTTTAAGTTCAGTCTCTTAGCATTGTATAATTGCATAGAACATGTGTGAGCACTATGTAGCTAATATAAATCTACCTTTTACTGGGTTCGTCTTTCACTGACTTGAATGTCCCTGCCCTGGCAGTTGAGAGTATGTCATGCTCACTCAAATGTCTCGCTGGTGTGTTGGGTCATTAAGTTCCCTTCAAAATGGTTGAGCTAATTGGTGCTGATCCATGCGTCATGTTCGTGAACGGGTGCCGTCAGTTGGGACTGGTTGTTTCTTAGCTGCCACGGCTTATTTTTATTTTTTTATTTAGTTGTTTTTAGTTTTTATCTTTTTTATTACGGACGCTTTTAACGTGCAAGTCTTTCTGCATTGTTCTCACATGCATTATATATTTTCAATATGAACGATGTAACCAATATTTTGTAAAACATTTGATTTAAAAGAGTGTCCGTGGAGTTTCTTGCCCGTTCTTCTCCATAGGGATCTACTACGCTTTGGAATGGGTAATTAGCTTCATCTTTCTGACTGACCGACCCAAGACCCCTTGACAATCCAAAAGTACCTGTAATTGGTTTATTTGAAATAAATGCTTTGAGTTTGAGTTCAATAAGTGAGTACTTACCGAGATGACGACTAATATGGAGGAAAAAGACATGTTTCGCCGACCCCAAATAAATTGGGATAGTGGCAGGAGAATTATCATGATGTTCATAAGGCCAGCAAAATAACGCATCGTTATTTTGCTGGCCTTATGAACATGGCATGGGTTACTATGGAACATATGGGGAGATCTACAGTCGACTCCTGATCTTGCTTGTTCTGCATTATTAAAATTATGTTATCTATTATAATTCTTTCAGTTTGTTAAGACCGGTTAAAGATGACGACAACAGGTTGGTATGTCGGTATAATTCCTGTATGTATGTATCTGCCTACTTATACAGAGTTCTCGGTAATTAATGATTACCTTTAAAATCAGAAGACTAAAATGGAAATGGTCAAGATAAGTGGGAAGGAAAAATGGAGCAAAGTATGTAGTTACCCTGCGGTACACACGGCTACACACCAAGCTACACATTTGCAGTTTACACTGACCTCTCATTGTACGGAAGTTCCATACAATGCGCGATCAGCTTATACTGGAATACTACAGATCAAGCTGTAGCCGTGCGTATCCAAGAAACGGCCAAAGACAGAGACAGACAGAGGCAGACCACAGAAAAGGTGGCATGATGACATCAGGTAGGTCGCTGGTAGAGCAAGGGGCAGAGTGGCCAGAGAGAGACAGGAATGGAGAAAGTTGTAGGAGGCCTTTGCAGACTGGCAAACGGACATACTAGACATAAACAAACGCCAAATACGAGACTGACTAAATAAACTATTAAGTGTAGTCGTCAGTCTCGTACTTGGCGTGTTTGTTTGCCAGACTTTAAGGCTAATAATTAAATGTTGGGTGGTAGGAACCCTTGCACGTAAAGTGGGGATGATAATTTTGTCTCGTCTATCCCATGGGTTATCGTTGGATAGGCCGTTTAAAAATATTACTATATATTACGATGTCAAAGATATTTTCGATGAAGATGGTACTCTAAAGGTGGTGACCTATTGTAATACTTTTACGATTTCCCATTTACTATACTTAAACCATTTATTGTTATGACTTTTTGATAGTAGGTACTTACTGTAGCTTACTTTTAAATTTAATTTTACTAATAGAACATTTCTCTAATTACTGACATAACTGATTTATTCTTTCGAGACTGCTCCGCCCCTTATCAGCTTGGACGACTTCAAATACCTACGTATAAGAATCACAGTTGTTTTCTTTATTCGAGACGTTTATCTTGTCTCTTTGTTTTCCTTAATAAAATTACAGAAGGTCACGGAGCAATTCAAAAACATCGCAAGCTTTGGGTTTAACAACGTTAAAAACCTTAAATAATGGTCATTACTTGACGTAAATGCGTGCCAAGAAAGATGAGACTCGACACACCACGTAGTTTGACTTGCGCAGTAGATTATAATTCTCTGATTCTGATTGTTCTGATTTATAGGTCTCTTTAGCGGTATGAGGTCTGAGACGGGAAGGACGCGGGAGGCGCGATACTGCGCTCGTCAAGTCTCATCTTTCGTGGCACGCATTGTACTGTTGTATGTTAACCACGGATATCTATGATGTTAACCAACCATTTGAAATACCGGCCCTAAATTGATTTAGGGCCGGTATAAAAATTATATAGGTGTTACTGGAGATTCATAAATATGTAATATCAGTCTGTGAGTCTTCTGTTTTAATGAGATATTCGTATAGGTACCTATGTCGGACGTTAGAATCTTCCGAATAGTCATGCATGTTTGATACATAATAGGTTGGATATTTCGGCAGAAAAACAGAAACAGTTCACTGAGATTACATTCAAAACCTATTCGTGATGACAATAGTTACTTCGATAATCCAAAAAAAAATTGTACGCACACTCGACTTAAAACCGGAGACTAGGAAGGAAACAAAGGTTATGTCAAACTGAAATGACAGATAACATGTCACTCGTTGTCGTTATGTTGCGTCACAGATTAATACAGATGGGACACTCTGCAGTTTAGGTATGAAGCTACAAGTACGCGGCGGGTTTATCTCACTGCGTCAATTCAGTGTGGGCTGCCGCGCACCGGCCGGCTCGCACGTTAGTTCGATACTCACTCACGCGCCGCGTCGTATAAGAAGACAACCCTAACGAGGCAGAAGGTATAAGAGTTAAGTACGCGATAGAAAGATTGAATATAACTGTAGGTAATAAGCGTTGTACGACCTGAATTGCACTTTATTGTGTCGTTGCAAGAGTCGCTTTTTATTTAAATGATTTTGCGGAGTGTCCCATCTATATTAATCTGTGGTTGCGTTTAGAAATCAGAATCAAAATCAGTGGATGATGATAGAGAGTTGCTTCTGCCTCGCAACAAGTCAAATGCATGCCTCGAGGTTCACAGACAGAGGTGGACCATAAAAACGACACGTTGGAGAGGCGACCGTTAGGAGGAAGAAATGTTGGCAGACCAGCTAGACGGTGGTTGATGATATCATTGCAAAAGCAGGGCAAAACTGGATGGCCCTAGGCAAAGATAGAGAGTTATGGAAGAAGAAGTAGGGGGGGGGGGCTTTACCCAAGAGGGATCCACATCGAAAAAAAATATCTAACCATAGTAACACTAGATTTAAAAGTTCAATGTACCAACACGACTAACAAACATTTAGAATGATGATTTTTGATTATATTTGATGTGGAAATAAAAGGCTTTTTTTTACATTAGAAACTTATTGATGTCATGATGACTCAATAAATGTCATAATGGCTCAATGGTTAAGGCCTCGACTCTCATACATGAGGTTGTGGGTTCAAATCCGGGCTAGTACCAATGTGACTTTTCAATTCATATATAAGTTTCATATAAGTTTATCTTGGACATCACTGGCACCGGTGAATGAAAATATCGCGAGGAAACCTGGACTTACAGTTAACTAGCTTTTGCTCGCGGCTTCACCCGTGTGGTGGTCGGAAATAATCCCACAGAAACGTAGGTACAATCGTAACGCGCATCAATGACGATGAATGTGATGATTTCAACCAATTTACAAAAAAAAAACTCTATAAATTATAAACGTAAAACTTCCTCATAAATCACTTCGTCCATTGGTGAAAACTATAGAAATATAAAAAATAAGAGAAGTGGCAAGGGTGCGAATTTGCGTCCGCGTGACATGCTCAGTATGAGCCGTTCATAAGTGAAATGGCCGTCTCCGCGAACTAGTGCGCTTTCGACTATTACCGTCACAATTTATAAGAATGCCGTGATGTTCAGTGGTTTCTTGTAAAAACCGAAGCCAAAACAAAAACTATGTAAATCATGGAATGACTTTCCTTAAGTAAGTACAAGTATTTTACCGTATTTGTCTTTAAAATCATGAAAGTGACAAAGGAACAAAGTGGAGACACAGGGTTCCGATACATTTTAACATACTGAGCACATCTCCTTCTTCCTTATAACTATGGTGAAAACCGTATGAAAATCCGTTCAGTAGTTTTTCAGATCATCGCGAATATGTCGCAGGTTTATGACAAAATCAGGTTTTTGACCAAGAATCGGTTGACGGAGCCCCGCTGCGCGGGGCTTCTGCAGGGTTTAAAGGAACCTAACCTAACCGAACCTCGGGGTGTCTAGACGTCGACAGTCTTCTTCCGGTTCTCGATCAAAAGCCTAAGTTTTTGATCAAAAACCTGATTTGGTCATAAACCTGCGACAAACATAAAGATAGACAAACGAGGCGGCGGCGGGGGACTTTGTTTTACCTACATATATTAAAATAGTGATATAAGTTTGAAATCGCCAACGCGTCTTGAGCAAGCGTGATAATGCTCGTGCCTTCTCTGTATGAGAAGTGGACTTTCCCCTGCAGTGGAGAGTAACAAGCTGCATCAGAGCTAATAGAATTAAGGGAGAAACCCATACCGAACATACGTAGGTAAACAAAATATTTATTGCCAACATGATCATAGACTTAGAAAAAAAGAGGACTCCGCGCCACGCATATCGAAAGTGAAGCACCGTTAGTACAGAGGGCTTAGTGCGAGTTTTTATACTTACTCGATCACGTTAACGTAAACGTCAGTTTGTACTGAAAATGAATAAGCGCCGCCTGGTGACTATAATGGGAAACACAATTATTCCATACGAATTGACATACGTCAACGTTAACGTAAACGCGATCGAGTATAAGTATAAAAACTCGCACTAAGGCCACCGATCTATGTGTGCGTGATTTGAGTACCTGCAAAGACTCGTGTCACGTAATGGCGGCCGGTCGGCATACTATGATGTAAATGTGTGCGTGAGGCGTGTTTGTGCAAGCGGTCCATACTTACTGTGCTTCACTTTTGATATGCGTGGCGCGGAGTCCTCCTTTTTTTATAAGTCTATGAACATGATAAAGGTTATCTCATATTATTTATATTTTGATTGACCTATAGTTATTACATTTTACCAGTGTGTATTGTGCGCTACTAGTGATCAGTACAGTATTATTACGGGCTACTAAAATAATTATTAGCATTCAAAATGTGGGGGCGGATATATCCGCATGTAGTGTTGCTAATATTCGCGAATACTATATTCAAGGTATCATGTAAGGGGAAGGGCAGTATAACCTTTCTCATAGATGAAACAAGCTCTATGGGTGACGATATAGACCAAGTTAGAAAAAGTGTGGACAGAATTATTCGTATTGTTAAACATGAAAAGTCCAGTCTAATAGACAACATGGTGCTGGTGACATTTAATGATCCAGGTAATGTGTTTCAGTGTTTGTATCTTATTTTATCACTTTATTCATTATCTATACGAACAGATTTTGACGATACAGAGTTTCAGGATATAAATTACAGAACGATAGCTATGTTATTATTGTAAACAAAAACTTTTTAACAAAAAAAAAACCGACTTCCAAAAATCACTACAAAGTGAAAAATAACTTTGATTTCGGAAGTCGGTGTCTTTCGTTTTTTATTTACTTTCTTTTTTTTTGCCACCGACTTCCGAAATCAAAGTTATTTTTCACTTTGTAGTGATTTTTGGAAGTCGGTTTTTTTTTGTTAATAAGTTTTTATTTCTCGATTTTTAGTGGGTCTGTTTATAATTTGTATAAGTTACAATAGTCTAATGTCAATTGCTCATCACATGTTACAAAATATTGCTTTTCCCGATGCTGTGACGTTAATTGTTGAGGAGTTCTGCTGGTAAGAACCAGGAGAACTCCTCAACAACCACTCACCATTGTGTGACGAGCGGAAATTGCTTAGCAACCATATTAAAGTAATCGAATCGCAACCTGTGAAATATTTGTCATTGAGTAGTTCCGGTAGCCATCTGTGGTCTTCATCATCAGTTCCACTTCACGAAGTGGTGCTTTCCGAGAGCAAATGCACGAGCTACTATAAAAAATACCCAAATCGCTATAGGTTTGCCTATAATATTTGAAGAGTTCCTTCGATTTCTCCAGGATCCCATCATCAGAACTGGATTTTGAAAAAAATGGAAAAATTGGACCATTTAGAATGGGAAGTATACCCTTTCCAACAAAAAAATAATTTTTCAAATCGGTTGGAAAGCGACGGAGTTATGCGCGAACAAACATAAAAAAAAAAAATACAAACATCCGAATTGAGAACCTCCTCCTTTTTTAGAAGTCGGTTAAAAATTCGTTTGCTCCTTTTTTAGGGTTCCGTACGAAAATGGTAAAAAAGGAACCCTTATGGTGTGACTCTGTCTGTCTGTCTGTCTGTCTGGCTGTCACAGCTGGATATCTCAAGAACTACTAATGCTATCAACTTGAAATTTGGAACAATTTTAAATGATGTTCACTCAACAATTTTTCAAGTAAGAAAGAAGTAAAAATATTTATATTTTTTTTGTAACAGGGACTGAAAGGGGGTCTTCAAAATTCAAAGTGGGGCTACTAGGGCATGTGGGGTATCATATGAAAGGGCGCTGTTTGCACATTCTCAAACATTTTTTTATTTTTTTAGGCCCCATTGTTTTCGACTTTTGATGAAAAATGTAAAAAGAAGACCGTTCCCCCCCCCCCCTTAACTCCGAAGTTTGCAAAGATAAAAATCTGAAATTATTCTATGTGATAGAAGTTTATGTAAAGATTACAGGAAAAATAAAACGATGTCTCAAAATAGCATACTTTTTCAGAAATTGGGACGGAACCCTCGGTGCGTGAGTCCGACTCGCTCTTGACTGGTTTTTGTTTGTTTTGAGGTGGTACACCGGAAGTCTTTTTGTGGGGACGGGCCGTTTTCCTACAAAAAGAGTTCCGTAGTTAGGATGAATACTTACGCATGCACAGCATTGATTTAATAGACCCCATAGGTACATAAGTTTGTTTTTCAAAATCAAATCAAATAATTTTTATTCAGGAATACACACCTCAATCAATCTGCCTAGCTATTTCCCAACTATGTTGGGTTCGGCTTCCAGTCTAACCGGATGCAGCTGATACCAGTATTTTACATGGAGTGACTGCCTATCTGACCTCCACAACCCAGTGACTGGATAATACGATACTCCTTGGTAAAACTGGTTGTCAGACTTTCGGGCTTCTTACGACCCGTAACGACTGTCAAAGATGTGGATCTTTGGCAGTCGTTCGTGGGAATAACAGCCGGGACCATCGGCTTAACGTGCTTTCACGGAAGAATCTCGGTATGTAAAGATGGTCACCCATCCACTGACCAACCCCGGCAAGCATAGCTTAACCTGACGGATCGACCCGTGTGGCTATTATTACTAATACACACCTATAGAACTAGAACACCAGATTACAAATGATTCATTATTCATTAATTATAAATTCTTAGATAAGAATTATTTTAGTTGGAATATTAATTGTCATAGTCGAAGGAATATGTAATTTTTATTTTATGTTTGCTGTACGTCGATTCTCTAAAATTCAAACAACAACTCGCATCTCACTTAACTATTCACTCTCACTTCGCATAATCACTTCTTCACTGCGTTTTATTTGACAGTTTGAATCGGTAATAATGATATTCTGTAATCATCTCACCGTCAAAACTTAAGTGAAGTGAGCGTGGAGTGAACTGTCAGTGTCATTCCACCTGATGCTAGGGATGGACCAAGCACATGTTTACAATCATAATCGAGATTTTAATAATTTTTTTTACGCTAATCTAGTAGTATATAGTATAGTCCGTATGTACGTTACTTGAGGTGTGAGTGCGTCACGCACGAACAATAAATAAAACAAGAACTACTACTACAAATAACTACTACTAGCGACTACTACTACAAACAAACTACCACTACTACCGCCGCGTAGCGACTACTACTCACACTGGATTCAGATTCGAAGTTTAGAATGAGGTCTTACAGAATCACACTGCTGGGCACAGGTGTTAAGGTTCCGGCAGTATGCGTTATATAGGGTGATTTTCACTTGATTTGAACATTTCGCAAATCATTGTGCCAGCATATAAATATTACTCTTGGCAGCGAACGAACGTTTCTGTCTTTCAATGTCCTCGTCATCTCTAAGTTTCTCAGACAGTATAATATTATGATTTACATGTGAAACATTAGACAGATTTCAATGTGCTGTTGTCGTAACGAATATAAATTGTTTGTCTCTCATATACTTCACATATTCCTATCAACTTTTGCATATGTGACAGACGGACTGAGCAGAACCATAGTATCCTCGGCGTAATTAAGATTCAAGTTTTGCATTGCTGTGACAGACGGACTGAGCAGAGACATAGTATTGTCGGCGTAACTAAGATTCAACTTTTGTATTGCTGTGACAGACGTAGACGGACTGAGCAGAACCATAGTATCGTCGGCGTAACTAAGATTTTTTACGGGTAAGTACGTTGTTAACTGAACAGCCGACCCTGGCTTTGCTCAGCTCCTCTATCAGGTCATTCACATAAATATAAGTCATATAATATGAGTGATGTTAATCCGTCCTGTCTCACACCCGTTCTGAGTACATAATCGCTACGCAAGGCCCAGGAAAAAAAATCAGCTGCTCTCTACATTTTGACGAGTTATGCGAACATGAATGTATGAGGCAACAGATTTTTTTTTCGCGATTTCAGATTTGGTCCCATAGTAAAAGTTGTTTGTTATCATGAGCACAATCATGTGTTTAGGTATCGGTCACTAATTACCAGTCACCCTATATAGAATATATCGTTATAGTGAACAGCGCCATAATAACTGTGTTCAAAGTCCTTTCAGTGTGTGATCGTAATCTAATGTCGGGACGTTAATACTTGTAAGAAATGAAATGTGACCCCATGACCCTGAGATTGTTTCGTATGTTTTTCTCAAGAGGCCTTTTGGCTGAGGAATACTGGTTCCTTCAGAAAATTTCTTCACCCTACGAATTCAGTATCCGCATAATGCCCACAGGACATGTAAAATCGCAAGGATATGCGGTCGTATTAGCTCTTAGCCGCCCCCATTGCGTATATAATTGTAAATGTGTATATATCACTTGTAAATAAGTAATTATAGTATTCCTTTCGACACATACACACACATTTTCCTATCATTCCCAATACAACTGGTGTCGAGTCAAGAGTAAATAGATTAATAATTACTGACCTATTGTATTACTCTTCTTTACGATGCCGCAATTTCGTTCAGGAGTTAGATGACAAACACACGTACAAGATAAATGTAGGGTGGTTCCCTTGTACGAAAAGTGGGGATGATATTTTTTGTCTCGTCTATCCCATGGTGTATCGTTATCGTGGGGGTATCGTTAAATAGGCCGTTCAAAAATAAAATATTATATATTACGATGTGAAAGATATTTTTGGTTTCACGGATCCGTTTGCGTAATATTACGCTAAAGTGCTAATTTCTGTTAGAGTCAAGTGAAGTTAGTTAGAAATAATTGAGTTTTCCGCGGACGAAGTCGCGAGGAAACCTTGTTTTACGTCGGTCTTGCAGGTAAAACCAACTTTGCTCGCGGCTTTGTCCGCGGAAAACTCTAACTAACTAATAAAAAAAAAAGTTTAAAAAACTGTAACCCAACTACGGAAAAACAAAAATGATCTAAAAAGTACAAAACAAGAAAATATTTTAGACGGAAATCAAGACATGGACACAAATGGTCAAGGTAAAGCCGTCGTCGCATGCCATTATAATTTTGTACCTAGGTGTTCCTGGCACCCACATGGTATACAGGCATGCGACGACGGCTTTACCTTGACCATTTGTGTCCATGTCTTGATTTCTGCCTAAAATATTTTCTTGTTTTGTACTTTTTAGATCACTTTTATTTTTCCGTAGTCGGGTTACAGTTTTTTAAACTTATTTATTTAGCAAATATAACTTGCTCTTGGTCAGTGATTTCTTTTTTTCTTTCAGGTGTTTATGATAGGGTAGTGACTAGAGATCCTGAAGAATTTAAAAAAGCATTGAAAGTCATTAGGCCACACAACGAGGCAAAGCAATCAGAGCTCGATTGTTGGGAGCCATCAATGAAAGGATTACTCCAAGCACTAAACAAAAGTAAAAACGACTCTTACATCTTTGTATTCACTGATGCCCCGGCTAAGGACTATATCGACGGCCAATATGTGATAGAAATGTGTCAAAGGAAACAGACTCAGGTAAACTGGGCTGACTGCCCCCAGATTTCATAAATAAACGATTTTATTATTATTATTATTATTTATTATAGATCGGAGTGCGTCGCGCGTCGCAGGAACATTTTAATACCGCCACTCGCGGATGAGATTGACTTAATCGCTCTTTACTTGCAGATCGTATTCGTGCTCACCGGCAGATTTTGTAGCAAGTTTCCCTATGTCCCCGAGGCACGCAATGTTTACTTCGACATAGCAGTCGCATGCTCTGGGCTTGCGATCTTCGTTAAGAAGAATGAAGTAGAAAAGGTGAATAGTTCGTATAAGTACTAAGAAAATCAATAATACATTAATTGTGAAGAAAATGTAAGAAATTTACTATATTGGTCAATATTACTCATTTTAGGTATTCGGACCGATAGAAGAAATAATAAAAGGCAACAAGAATGTGATTACAACGGCGACAGTATCAGCCAATAGTACCAAAAAGATTCCGGTAAGCAGATACCTATCTTTTTCATGAAGTGTTATAACAGACGGAACTGACTACGATTTTAAACGGCACACAACCGCGTAATCTATTGTCACCATTAGCTGCCTTGAAATAAGGTTGAAAATTGAAAATAATATTTGTGTTGCCGAGATGTGCCGGTTTTCTTTAGATTATTCAGAATATACACAATAAATTAAATAATTGTCCGGTTAAAGTTTAAAAAAATGCTAATTCTATTAAATTCTTAAAAAAAAGAATGGCGTTACTCATCGAATTGTTGAGCTCCATAAGTTCTGTGCTGAGCTGCGCTATTACCGACAAAGGCGTGCACTGGCTAGACAGGTCCACTCAATTTGTGTGGTTCTTTCCTCAAAAGATCATTTCAGACACCAATCTACATTGTCTTCACATGATCTGACCAGGATTATGTCTGGATTTTACCCTTCTCAGGGTAGTCAGATAGCAAACATCATCATCATCAGACCTCATCTAGTTTTTTTTTTAAACATGATTGACGTGTAAAAATGTTTGTACAAACCTACTTACAGAAATAAAATAATTTATCATCAGGCACTTTTGAATTGTCAAGGGGTAGGTCAGTCAGAAAGATGAAGTTAGTTGCCCATTCCAAAGCGTAGAAGGTTCTTATGGAGAAGAACGGGCACGAAACTCTACGGTCACTTTTTTTTTAATCAAAATGTTGTCACAAAATATTTGTTACATCATTCTTGTTGATATTATACCTATGAGAATAATGTAGAAAGAGGTGCACGTTAAAAGGGTCCGTACTAAAAATACATCTGTCAATTGGCGGATTTTTCTAAACAGCCAGTGTAAGCGGCTGAAGTGATGTTTAGCGAGGACTCCACTGCAGCTTTGAGTCAAACGTGATTCCCAGGAAAACAGTTTTTTCGATGAATTCAAGTACCTCCTTATTCAATACAACGTGACATTCACTACTTCTAACATTTGGTAACGCGAATCTTATGCATTTAGTTTTTTCTCATTTAATACTAAATTATTTACAGTAAGCCAATTATGGACCTTAAGCATAGCGTTATTTACATCGTCGAGCTCCTGTGCGTGTCTGTTTACTTTAAAAATCAGTGACGTGTCATCAGCAAATAACACCATTTGTGGTCGGTTTTTTAGTAAATGAGAGGTAAATCATTGATATATACCAAAAAGAGGAACGGACCCAATATTGAGCCCTGCGGTGCACCCATTTTGACTTTCATACCCAATGAATATACACCGTTTATTTGAACTTGCTGTAGTCTATCACTCAAATAAGATTTTACTAAGCTAAGCGCAAGTTTACCCAGTCCGTAATGCTCAAGTTTCAAGAGCAGAGTTTCGTGATTCACGCAATCAAATGCCTTGGATAGGTCGCAAAAGATGCCTTTTGCGTCTTGTACCTCCTCACATGCGTTAAAAATGTGTTTTAATACACCGGCGTCAGTTGTACAACGTCCTGTAGTGAAACCATACTGTTGATCATATAGGATGTTATTAAGATTAAAATGATTGAGCATCTGATTTAATTAACATTACTTTTTCAAACAGCTTGCTGAAAACCGGTAAAACCGATACGGGTCTTTAATTATTAGTGTCTTTGCTGTCCCCGGATTTAAAAAGTGGAATAACTTTACTATACTTCATTAAATCTGAGAATACCCCGTGATCTACACACAAATTAAATATTAAATCTAAATAGGGTGCAATTGTCTCAATAATGGATTGAAAGACTTTAGTAGACATGCCCCACAGATCTTCAGTAATTTTGATCTTAAGTTGCTTAAAAGCCTTGACAAAGACCACAGGATTTATATGCTTAAATTTAAATTCCACACGGCAGGCTGAAACATTCGCTCTTAATAAATCAATAGCAAGTGAGGGCGAGGAATTTAAAGTATCTGTAGTTTTAATTGGAATATTTGTAAACAAAGTTGCAAATTCCTCAGCAACATCGATATTATCGCTAATCAGACCGCGGGAAGTTTCTAGTGTGTAATCAGTATTATGTCTTTAGTTTCTGTTCGTTTCATTGTTAATAATTTTCCAAACTGTCTTTATTTTATTGTCTGCGGAACCTTAACCTTGTGCTAATGTATGAAGCTTTAGCCGCTTTGCAGATATTTTTAAAAGTTTTAGAATAAGTAGCAACATACTTATTAAAAGTTTTCGTATTAATATACGGCTTAAGGCCATACAGTTCAAATAATCTTTCCCTACTTTTCCTGATGTCTTTAGTTGCCCAGTCACTGAATAAAAACTTCGGACAAATAGTTTTATATTTCTTCTTAAAAGACTAATTGAACCATATCATACCTACGATATACTTAATTACTGATTAGTAAAAACGCCCTCTGAACCAATTTCAATCTATTTCTTGTATATGGCTTTTCAATACCACCCCGTGAACTATGGATTGAGTTTTCCATTTTTCACAGATCTCACATTAAATATCATTTTATTTAATACTAGCTTTTGCCCGCGGCTTCGTGGATGTCGGAAAATATCCGACGGGAACATTCTACCGGGAATTCCTTCCTTATTCCTTGTCTGCATTATAAAGGGAACCTCTGTGCAAAATTTCAGCTTTCTAGGTTCAAGGGTTTGGGCTAGGCGTTGATCAGTCAGTCAATCAGTCAGTCAGGACTTCTCTTTCTATTTATATAGATAGATGAAAAAATGACACTGTGATATTTCGACATGTTATTAAATATTTTTATTATTTTATTTACAGTTCGTAATAGATGACCACACCGACTATGTCATCGTCTCTGCGGCCGGCACAGGTGTTACATTGAAAATAATCGACCCCTCAGTAACTGTAAACGAAATAATGTCGACCGATAATGCAAAAGTAAGTCTAAGAAGGATACGATTCCACAGGCGACGGCAGACAGCAGCAGCAGTGCCGTCCAACTGCAATGGCTGATCGCAGTGACGTTACTGGTTTTTATGTAGCTATTTCTATGAAAAAACTTTCGTAGATAACCACAGTGCCGGCAAAATTATTTTCCCACATTCGATTGAGTAAATAGCACAGTGGATTAGCATGACATTTGAACAAAACAAACAGAACAAATTACTGTTATTTGTTACTAAATACATTTTAAAATTATAGGTACTAAAATTAAGTGTCACTAAGCCTGGCAATTACGAGGTTACTGTGAAGGGTAAAACAAAAACGTCCGTCGTAATCTCCGGCAGGACTGATTTCTACTTCAGTCATGGCTTCTCTGAGTTAAAACCCAAGTCGCTGAGCGATACATCGCCGCAACCGAAATCTGGTGAGTTTATGAATAACCTATTCATTTAAAATATTCTAAAAACGTGGCATGTTTTTAAATAGCTAAGAGAAAAATAACCTCATCAAGTCCGGATTCCGGACGCCAACATCAAAAAACTTCTATACTTCAGTTTATTTTCAGATGCGAAGGGCTACTTGTCCATATCCGTCACTGATGATAATCACTCAGTAAGAATAGAAGCGGCGAAGTTATTAGACATGGATGGAAAACCAATTATAGAAAGACTGCCTTTAACGGAGACCTCTGACAATTTTTACATAACGGATCCGTTTTCTGCACCATCACAAAGGTTCAAAGTGGCCGTAAGTACCTACAATTTACATTTTGTAATAGGGCCCTAAGCTCTAAGAAATCATACTGTTCCCGTAGTATTAACGCAATTTTTCATGAATGGAACAGCTACCTACCAATAATTAAATAGTTTTCGTTAATAGACAAAGCGACACTACTATTATTGTTTTCGTTAAATTCTCGACCGTGTTTGTCTTTGGGTGTCCCGTCGCAGGGCAATTTCTCATAATCAGCCTATAACGTTCCCCCCACTGCTGGGTTGCACTTACAGGCATCGCTTTGTGAGAGGGAGTGGGACGTAATCCATGACGCGGGATCCGCGTGGGTTGGTTTTCGGTGGCAATTTCTGTAGGTACAACCTTGGAATTGCTCAGTGTTGCTAAGATTTGCACAATGAGCCTGTGTAGGTAAATGTACCATGCCGAGGATATATTTTCAATTGTTTTAGGTAGAAGGATTCGTTATAGCAACTAACAAACCTATAAACAGGACTGCTAAAATCCCTGTCTCACCACCACCGCCAAAAAGTAAGTTGAGCTTGATCACAAACAAAATACTTAAAAGTACCTACAGGTATTATTCTCAATTTCTCATTTTAACAAGGAAACTAATTGAATAGCATCGGATTCCTTAATAACATCTGTTTCATTGTAAATAGCATACATAGTACCGACCTTCTTGCAATGATATAAATTACCTTCGTCATTGCCTTCTTGTACCACTTTCTCATATCTATCAGGATCAGTCCAAACAAAAAACGCTGTGCAAGAAGCTTCCAGAGTCACGAAACTGACAGCGGTTGTACATTGGTCAACTTCTTGATCTACCAATGGGTAGATCAATCGTACTCTACGAATAAGTTATAATCGTACTTGGTTAAAGTTTTTATTTAATGGAGTCAAAAACCTAATTCCACCCACGGTACCTATAAGGTTTCTGTACGGCTTCCACTTACTAGATTAAGAAACTATGCTTATGTTTTATATATAACCTACCTTGCCATGTAATGTAGTCCTACTTGAACAATAAACGTAATTATATATTAACTTTTTGTGCATTTTTTTTAGTTGCTCCCAAGGTACTACAAGGAGTAACCTTCATGAAAATCACCAAGGGTAATACTGTTGTATTGGAATGCAAGTAAGTAGCAATCATTTAATACTTCGGTTATAGGAGCAAGCATCATTTAAACATCTGTATTCAATTATTTAATATCATTATTCACATTTAAATACTTTCTCAAAATACGAAAACGCGAGCAATTACTTCTGTAATTCTTGGCAATTGTGCTCAATATGACGCCTTGACCTCGCCAACACCGAGCAATTTACGGTAACTCCTATCTATACTAATATTATAAAGAGGTAAAATTTGTATGTAAGTTTGTATGTGGGGGGTAATCTCCGGAACTAATGATCCTATTCTAAAAATTTTTTCACTGGTAGAAAGCTACATTACTCTTGAGTGCTATAAGCTATAAATTATATTTATATCATGCATATTAGCCGAGCTATCACAAGTTTTGTCTAACAAGTCGGAAAGAAATACCTCTTTAAACAGACTTTTTTGCATGCGCTGCCTAAACGGTTGTTTAAAATTGAGAACAATGTATGGCAGTCTGGTCCGTCTTAAATAATTCTACAAAAAAGTCCGCGGCACCATATTTCTATCTTTTATATTTTATCTTTTATACATCTTTTACTGTTTTAAAAAAGTATTTTTTAGACATACTTACGTTTGGATGATTATTTAAACAACAAAACATTAATCCTTATCAAAATAAGTTATTTTATGATCACAAGGACATCATGGAGATAAGATTTTGCCTTTACAGTATGGCAATTGGTCATATAGTTTCGGAGATAATATAAAATTACTGAAACGCAAAATAACTTTAATTCATACCGGTTGCTCTTGAGCAAACATGTTTAGAGCGGACGTTTTATCTATTTACCCATAGATGGCGTTGTGCAAAATGTCGGTGGAATACAGCGGAAGAGTTTGTTTTTGTTAGTTTGTTTGAACGCGCTATCTATGGAACTACCACAGTCGGATTTGATAAAACCTTTTTGCATTTTATAACCCAGTTCTTGAGGCTCACGCTTAGCAGCCGAGCGCGAAGTAATAGCGCGGGCAGGCGACGCGGAAGGATATAGGCTATTTAACATCACGCTAGGGCCCTTAGGAGCCGAGCGCGAAGTAATAGCGCGGGCAGGCGATGCGGAAGGATGTAGGCTATGTAACATCACGCTAGGGCCCTTAGGACCCGAGCGCGAAGTAATAGCGCGGGCAGGGGATGCGGAAGGTTATAGGCTATGTCACGCTAGGGCCCTTAGGAGCCGAGCGCGAAGTAATAGCGCGGGCAGGCGATGCGGAAGGATATACGCTATTTTACATCACGCTAGGGCTCTTAGGAGCCGAGCGCGAAGTAATAGCGCGGGCAGGCGATGCGGAAGGATATACGCTATTTAACATCACGCTAGGGCCCTTAGGAGCCGAGCGCGAAGTAATAGCGCGGGCAGGCGATGCGGAAGGATATAGGCTGTCACGCTAGGGCCCTTAGGAGCCAAGCGCGAAGTAATAGCGCGGGCAGGCGATGCGGAAGGATATACGCTATGTCACGCTAGGGCCCTTAGGAGCCGAGCGTGAAGTAATAGCGCGGGCAGGCGATGCGGAAGGATATACGCTATTTAACATCACGCTAGGGCCTTTAGGAGCCGAGCGCGAAGTAATAGCGCGGGCAGGCGATGCGGAAGGATATAGGCTGTGTAACATTAGGCTTGGGCCCTTAGGAGCCGAGCGCGAAGTAATAGCGCGGGCAGGCGATGCGGAAGGATATAGGCTATGTCACGCTAGGGCCCTTAGGAGCCGAGCGCGAAGTAATAGCGCGGGCAGGCGATGCGGAAGGATATACGCTATTTAACATCACGCTAGGGCCCTTAGGAGCCGAGCGCGAAGTAATAGCGCGGGCAGGCGATGCGAAAGGATATAGGCTATTTAACATCACGCTAGGGCCCTTAGGAGCCGAGCGCGAAGTAATAGCGCGGGCAGGCGATGCGGAAGGATATAGGCTATGTAACATTACGCTAGGGCCCTTAGGAGCCGAGCGCGAAGTAATAGCGCGGGCAGGCGATGCGGAAGGATATAGGCTATGTCACGCTAGGGCCCTTAGGAGCCGAGCGTGAAGTAATAGCGCGGGCAGGCGATGCGGAAGGATATACGCTATTTAACATCACGCTAGGGCCCTTAGGAGCCGAGCGCGAAGTAATAGCGCGGGCAGGCGCTGCGGAAGGATATAGGCTATTTAACATCACGCTAGGGCCCTTAGGAGCCGAGCGCGAAGTAATAGCGCGGGCAGGTGATGCGGAAGGATATAGGCTATTTAACATCACGCTAGGGCCCTTAGGAGCCGAGCGCGAAGTAATAGCGCGGGCAGGCGATGCGGAAGGATATAGGCTATGTAACATCACGCTAGGGCCCTTAGGAGCCGAGCGCGAAGTAATAGCGCGGGCAGGCGATGCGGAAGGATATAGGCTATTTAACATCACGCTAGGGCCCTTAGGAGCCGAGCGCGAAGTAATAGCGCGGGCAGGCATTGCGATGCGATGCGTCGGGGTTGGCGGGTGGGGGGTACAAAAAAATTCACGCGGACGAAGTCGCGGGCAGAAGCTAGTATTGTATAAAACTGCAAAGAACTGCGCAGTTTTAGTTGCCCGTGTAAGCGCAACATGATTCTCCTGCACTTATTCCAATTTATTTGGCGCCGGCGCCACATGTATTTTTCTTCTAATTCTCTATAAGGGACTAATGAACATGAGGAATGAATATAAGGAACTATATGAATTTGAATGTAGATGCGTAATACGCATTCTTTCAGAGCTGCCATCTCCAGTCGTCGTGGTCATGTGAAAGTCACGCCGTCATCTACATTAATATTCAAAATTTTCATTCATATCAATCTTTTCCCAACTACGTTGGGGTCGGCTTCCAGTCTAACCAGTAGGATACAGCTGAATACCAGTATTTTACATGGAGCCACTGATTTTCTGACCTCCACAACCCAATAACTTGGTAATACGATATCCCTTGGAAAAACTGGTTGTCAGACTTTCGGGCTTCTGACGTCCCGAACCGACTGTCAAAAATCCACGAATGACAGCCGGGACCAACGGCTTAATGTGCTTTCCGAGGCATGGAGGAGTCTCGCTATATAAAGATGGTCACCTATCTACGGACCAACCGCGCAAACCTGATGGATCGACCCGTGCGGCTGTTATTACTTAGCCACACCATAATTATCATCAATCGTTTTACTTAACTTTCTTGCAGTGTTGTGAGTGGTTTCCCAGCACCAAAAATAACATGGCTGTTTTGGGGCAAATCAAGTTCAAAGTTTACACAGATAGTCGGTTTTGAAAGTGTGCTACGAATAACGAATGTCGAGGACAAACACGAGGGAAAGTATAAGTGTGTGGCGGAGAACGCAGCAGGCAAAGACGACCACGTCACGACATTATTTGTTCAAGGTAAATTCAACGTCGTAGGTATAATGAATAAGTATAATTTTAAACTCGCTTTTGCCAGCGTCTTCGCTCGCGTCAATCAATCAATCAACTCAGCCTATCGCAGTCCACTGCTGGACATAGGCCTCTCCCAGTCTGCGCCACAACACCCTGTCCTCCGCCTTCCGCATCCAGTCTGTCCCAGCCACTTTCTTCAGGTCATCCGTCGGTCCATCTAGCTGGGGGGCGTCTCACACGACGCTTACCGATACACGGTCTCCACTCTAGGACTCGTCTGCTCCACCGGCCATCGGTCCTTCGACAAACATGGCCAGCCCACTGCCACTTCAGTTTGCTTATTCTGCAAGCTATGTCGGTTACTCCGGTTCTTTTCCGGACGACTTCATTCCTGATTTTATCCTTCAAAGAAACTCCGAGCATAGCCCGGCTCCATAGCACGCTGAGCAACCTTGAATTTGTAGACTAGCCCGACTGTCAGTGTCCACGTTTCAGCACCGTATGTCATAACGGGCCGGACACATTGCGGGATGGGTGACGAAAAGACTGGACGAAGTTTTCCAAACGCTGCCCAACCCAATTGGATCCTTTTGTCGGCTTCTTTCTCAAAGTTGTGTCTACCGAGCTAGACTTGCCTAGCGCAAGTCATCCGATTTGCCCCAGGTAGACATACTCTTTCAAAACTTAAAGAAGCGACCCTTCGATGCGGATTGTACTCGGCAAGACGAGTGAATTGTACATGACTTTCGTCTTGTCTTCACCCGTGTGGATGTCGGAAAATATCCAACGGGAACGTAATACAGGGAATTCCTTCCTTATTCCTTGTCTACATTATAAAGGGAACCTCTGTGCAAAGTTTTAGCTTTCTTGGTCCAAGAGTCAATCAGTCAGTCAGGTCTTTTTATTTATACAATATACTTAGAATATAGATGACTGCTTCAACTTTTTTGTGCTACATAAACATTTGATTGTTTTAGGGTTCCGTGCCTCAAAAAAACGGAACCCTTATAGGATCACTCGTACGTCTGTCTGTCTGTCTGTCCGTCTGTCACAGCCAATTAGCTCCAAATGTAATGGACCGATTAAGTTAAAATTTGGTACACATATGGATTTTTTGGACCCAAACACGTAGGCTAAAGTAAATAAATGAATTTGAATATTTTATAAAAAGAAAATAAGAAAATAACAAAATTTTATAAAAAGTTTCTGAAATGTGACATAACAAATGAAAGGGCTTACTTACTATGAGAGTCTCAAATATATATTTTTTTAATCATTTTAAAATAAATTATACTAAAGTTATTTAGACGAAAATTTACCATTCCCCCCCTTATTTCCGAAACTACTGAAACTAAAATTATGAAAAAAAAAATACAGAAAATGGTTCTATACCAGTAGGTTACAGGAAAATCTATAAGAAGTTTGTGGTCTTAAAATAACATTGTAAATCTCTCAATATTGTGAGTACGAACTAACATTTACTGTTGGAATATATGGGAGAACATGTTTTTCAACGATAATGTTAAGTTTGTTCTTGGGATAATTTCATCCTAACTACGGAACCCTTCATTGTGCGTAGCACAATGAAGTTCCGTACACACGCACTTGGCCGGTTTTTTAATACATTGTCTTCTTTTTTGCAGATCGGCCAAAAATTGTTTCAAGTATTTCTTACATCTATGAAAGCACTGAGGGAGACGCTTTGCTGAGGATTCCTTGTGTCGCAGCCGGTCTGCCCAAGCCAAGCATCACTTGGAAGTTGAACGGCCTTGTCATCAATCCAAGTAAGATACTTACACTAACATTTTATCCTACACAGCCACGTCTTTGAGTGAACTTAAAAACTTCCAAAACAGTAGTTAGTGGTAGTTGTGTGAGGCTGCTTCATAATACGCCCTGCAGCTTATGTCCTACCAACCGCGCTGAACAAAACATAGATCTGATTATGATAGAACTGTGTCTTCATTCTTATGTTATCTTGTGTTTCAGACGCGAAGTATTCCATAGATAATGGAACGCTCATAATAAAAGCGCCGAAGGTGAGTGACACTAACTCCTACACGTGCGAGGCGAAGAACGAGGTCGGCGCAGTCAGTGCGACGTTTAGAACGTATATCAATCGTGAGTACTTACGGTGTTCATCTACTTAGATGAATTCAAACAAAACTGAAAGTTATCTAGGTGTAACACAAACTTGCAACTTATGACATTTGGCGTGTTCTTAAATAATTACAGAGGCACCACAAGTATCAGGAGTTACTAATAAGAAAGGGAGAATAGGAACGCCGACTACTATCGAGTGCACGTAAGTGTTTTAATAATTAAATAAAAACTTTTTCACCAAAAAACAACAAGCGACCTCCAAAAAATACTAAAAAGTGAAAAATAACTTTAATTTTGGAAGTCGGTGTCTTTGGATCTGTATTTTACTTTTTTGCCACCGACTTCCGAAATTTAAGTTATTTTTCACTTTGTAGTATTTTGGGAGTCGGTTGTTTTTTTTTTAAGTTTATTATTTTTCACTTTTAAGTGGGTCAGTTTGTAATTTATCTGAGTAACAAAATCCTACTATCAACTACTGATCACCTTTCACAAAATATTGCTTTTCCCAATACAAGGACATTAATTGTTGAGGAGTTCTCCTAGTAAGGAACCAGGAGAACTGAAACTGATGGTGGAACTGATGGTGAAGTCACATCAGCCCGAGAAATACGTATTATTGAGTAGTTCCGATGGCCATCTGGGGTCTTCCTCATCAGTTCCACTTCAAGACAAAATGGCCGTCACAGTTGAGCGGATATATGCGACGAATTGAGAACCTCCTCCTTTTTTTTTTGGAAAGTCGGTTAAAAATAATCACTCTTGAAAAATACTCTAATTAACTACTAATGGATGACCAATAAAATCGACAACCCAAGAATCTTCTTGCGAAAATCAATGTTTCCAATAAAAGTTATTCTTCTTCGTTGCGATGATTCTTTTTACTTGTTTTAAATAAGCTTCGACCAGAATTTGGCAACTTCAACAGCTTTATCTTTGGCCTCACTAAGGTCTTCGTTAGAGCAGGTGTCATTGCACAGAGAGCACGACACGAGAATAAGCATCGTTTACGATGTAGCTCCGCAGTTGCACTGTGGCTCATCGGAGTACCCCCACCCGACCAAGTTGTATCTGCAGCGGCTCTGCTGGCTTACTACATGCATAAAGCACAGGGTTGCGCTTGAATCTTACTTATTTGTTCAGTAAGTTCTCAAGCAAAGCGGGCTCCAGCAACGATGGTGAAAAAGATGATACGACTTTTCTTACGTGTTCATTTGTAAGTGTTCAATTATACATTCTTCAATCGTTTCATAATCTTTCAGTGTCATCAAAGGTAAACCAAAACCACTAATATCATGGCGATTTATAGACCACTCCAACTCCGATTTGCCATTTCCCGGATCAGACAAAGTTCTGCATATTTCAAAGGTGGAGAACAAGCACGCGGGGCGCTACAAGTGTGTGGCAACGAACAAAGTCGGAAGTAATGAACACATCACAACACTTGAGGTTCAAGGTAGGAAGATGTTGCAAACAGATGTGATTCTTTGAGATCGCATTTCTACAAAGACAAACAAAAGTATTGTAAACAAAATTATGAAATTTTAACCAATCTGTTTACAGATCTTCCAAAAATAGTTTCTAGTGTTTCTAAAATCTATGAAAGCACTGAGGGAGACGCTTTGCTGAAGATTCCTTGTGTCGCAGCCGGTCTGCCCAAGCCAAGCATCACTTGGAAGTTGAACGGCCTTGTCATCAATCCAAGTAAGATACTTACACTAACATTTTATCCTACTCAGCCACGTCTTTGAAAGAACCGTAAACCGGGGTTACTTTGATACTACGGGTTTACTTTGATAACAGCTTTCGCCTTATGAAAAAATCTCTAAGTAGGTATAGATTTTAAGAGGCATGAAAAGTTTTTCTTACATTAAAAATACCCAGTAACCGGTACACCAACAAAACCATAGTCACCGAATGAAATTAGTTTTTCTAAGTCAAAAGTTGTTATCAAAGTAACCCCGTAATGTCAAAGTAACCCCGGTTTACCGAACTTAAAAACTTCCGAAACAGTAGTTACTGGTAGTTGTGTCAGGCTGCTTCATACTAATGTCCTACCAACCACGGTGAACAAAACATAGTCCTGATTATGATTTAACTGTGTTTTCATTCATAAGTACTCTTTTGTTTCAGGTGCGAGGTATTCCATAGAGAATGGTGCTCTCATAATAAAAGCGCCGAAGGTGAGCGACACTAACTCGTACACGTGCGAGGCGAAGAACGAGGTCGGCGCAGTCAGTGCGACGTTCAGGACGTACATCAATCGTGAGTTCTTACGGTTTTCATCTACTCAGATAAATTCAAGCAAAACTGAAAGGTGTTACACAAACTTGCAACTTAAGACATTGGGCGTGTACTTAATTATTTACAGAGGCACCACAAGTATCAGGACTTACGAATAAGAAAGTGAGAATAGGAACGCCGGCTACTATCGAGTGCACGTAAGTGTATATACCTGAATAAAAATAGTCGTTCTTGAAAAATAAACCAATTAACAACGAATGGATGACCAATCAAATCACCAACTCAAGAATCTTTTTGCAAAAATTAATGTTTCTAATACAAGTAATTCTTCTTCGTTGTATCGATGATTCTATTTATTTGTTTAAAATTAAGGTTCGACCAGACAGCAAAAAAAAAAAAATTAAAACTATTTATTTTATGAAACTTGCCGTTATACATAAAAATAGCGCTCAATCTTGCATAACAATAAGATTACGTGCACTATTATTTGCAACTTCAACAGAGTATCATTGGCCTCGCAAAGATGTTCCTTAGAGCAGGTGTCATTGCACAGAGAGCACGACAAGAGTATCGTTTACGATGTGGCTCTGCAAGTTGCACTGTGGCTCATCGGAGTACTCCGCCCTCTTCACCCTAATACGAATTTTCTAAAGTGTTTACAATTAAATATTCAATTGTATATTCTTAAATCGTTTCATAATCTTTCAGGGTCGTCAAAGGTGAACCAAAACCACAAATATCATGGCGATTTATGAACTACTCCAACTCCGATTTACCATTTCCCGGATCAGACAAAGTGCTACATATTTCAAGGGTGGAGAACAAACACGCGGGGCGCTACAAGTGTGTGGCAACGAACAAAGTCGGAAGTAATGAACACATCACAACACTTGAGGTTCAAGGTAGAGAGATGTTGCAAACAGATTTGATGCTTTGAGATCGCATTTCTAGCAGAGACAAAAAAAAATGTTGTAAACAAAATTGTAACATCGTAACTAATCTATTTACAGATCTTCCAAAAATAGTTTCAAGTGTTTCTAAAATTTATGAAAGCACTGAGGGAGACGCTTTGCTGAAGATTCCTTGTGTCGCAGCCGGTCTGCCCAAGCCAAGCATCACTTGGAAGTTGAACGGCCATGTCATCAATCCAAGTAAGATACTTACATTACACGAACATTTTATCTTATTCAGCCACGTCTTTGAGTGAACTTAAAAACTTCCAAAACAGTAACACTTGTGTCAGGCTGCTTCATAATACGCCATGCAGCTAATGTCCTACCAACCACGGTGAACAAAACATAGACCTGATTATGATAGAGCTGCGTTTTCATTCATAAGTTATCTTGTGTTTCAGGCGCGAGGTATTCCATAGAGAATGGAATGCTCATAATAAAAGATCCAAAGGTGAGCGACACTAACTCGTACACGTGCGAGGCGAAGAACGAGCTCGGCGCAGTCAGTGCGACGTTCAGAACGTACATCAATCGTGAGTACTTACGGTTTTCATCTACTTAGATGAATTGAAACAAAACTGAAAGTTATCTAGGTGTAACACAAACTTGCAACTTACGACATTTGGCGTGTAATTAATTATTTACAGAGGCACCACAAGTATCAGGAGTTTCTTATTTGAAAGCGAGAATAGGAACGCGAGCTACTATCGAGTGCACGTAAGTGTTTTATTATTTGAATAAAAATAGTCGTTCTTGAAAAATATACCAATTAAAATCGAATCGATGACCAATAAAATCGACAACTCAGGAATCTTTTTGCGAAAATCAATGTTTTCAATACAAGTTATTCTTCTTCGTTGCAATGATTCCATTTACTTGTTTTAAATAAGCTTCAACCAGTATTCGGAAACTTCAATAACAGCGTTATCGTTGGCCTCGCAAAGGTCTTCCATAGAGCAGATGTCATTGCACAGAGAGCACGACACGAGATGAAGCATCGTTGACGATGTGGCTCCGCAGTTTTGCACTATGGCTTATGGGAGTACCCCCACCTGTTTAAGTTGTACCTGCAGCGGCCCTCCAGGCTTATTGTATGCTTAAAGCACAGGGTTACGCTTGAATCCTACTTAGTTGTCCAATAAGTTCACAAGCAAAGCGGTTTTCAGCAACGATGGTGAAAAAGATGATACGACTTTTTTAAAGTAAATGTTCAATTGTACATTCTTCAATCGTTTCATAATCTTTCAGGGTCGTCAAAGGTAAACCAAAACCACAAATATCATGGCGATTTATGGACCACTCCAACTCCGATTTGCCAATTCCTGGATCAGACAAAGTCCTGCATATTTCAAAGGTGGAGAACAATCACGTGGGGCGCTACAAGTGTGTGGCAACGAACAAAGTCGGAAGAAATGAACACATCACAACACTTGAGGTTCAAGGTAGGGAGATGTTGCAAACAGATGTGATTCTTCGAGATCGTAACGAGAAAACAAAATTATAACATTTTTTAACCAATCTATTTACAGATCTTCCAAAAATAGTTTCAAGTGTTTCTAACATCTATGAAAGCACTGAGGGAGACGCTTTGCTGAAGATTCCTTGTGTCGCAGCCGGTCTGCCCAAGCCAAGCATCACTTGGAAGTTGAACGGCCTTGTCATCAATCCAAGTAAGATACTTACACTAACATTTTATCCTACTCAGCCACTTCTTTGAAAGAACTTAAAAACTTCCAAACAGTAGTTAGTGGTAGTTGTGCCAGGCTGCATCATACTACGCCCTGCAGCTAATGTCCTACCAACCGCTGTGAACAAAACATAGTCCTGATTATGATTTAACTGTGTTTTCATTCATAAGTACTCTTTTGTTTCAGGTGCGAGGTATTCCATAGAGAATGGTGCTCTCATAATAAAAGCGCCGAAGGTGAGCGACACTAACTCGTACACGTGCGAGGCGAAGAACGAGCTCGGCGCAGTCAGTGCGACGTTCAGAACGTACATCAATCGTGAGTACTTACGGTTTTCATCTACTTAGATAAATTCAAACAAAACTGAAAGATATCTAGGTGGAACACGAACTTGCAACTTATGACATTTGGCGTGTACTTAATTATTTACAGAGGCACCACAAGTATCAGGACTTACTAATAAGAAAGTGAGAATAGGTACACCGGCTACTATCGAATGCACGTAAGTGTTTTAATACTTGAATAGAAATAGTCGTTCTTGAAAATGTTCAATTGTACATTCTTCAATCGTTTCATAATCTTTCAGGATCGTTAAAGGTGAACCAAAACCACAAATATCATGGCGATTTATGAACCACTCCAAATTCGATTTGCCAATTCCTGGATCAGACAATGTGCTGCATATTTCAAAGGTGGAGAACAAGCACGCAGGGCGCTACAAGTGTGTGGCAAAAAACAAAGTCGGAAGTAATGAACACATCACAGTACTTGAGGTTCAAGGTAAAGAGATGTTGCAAACAGATGTCATTCTTCGAGATTGCATTTCTACAGAGACAAACAAAAGTATTGTAAACAAAATTATAACATTTTGTAACCAATCTATTTACAGATCTTCCAAAAATAGTTTCAAGTGTTTCTAACATCTATGAAAGCACTGAGGGAGACGCTTTGCTGAAGATTCCCTGTGTCGCAGCCGGTCTGCTTAAGCCAAGCATCACTTGGACGTTGAACGGCCTTGTCATCAATCCAAGTACGATAATTACACTAACATTTTACCCTACTCAGCCACGTCTTTGAGTGAACATAATATCTTCTAAAACAGTAGTTAGTGGTAGTTGTGTCAGGCTGCTTCATAATACGCCATGCAGCTAATGTCCTACCAATCGCGGTGAGCAAAACATAGTCCTGATTATGATAGAACTGTGTTTTCATTCATAAGTTTTCTTGTGTTTCAGGCGCGAGGTATTCCATAGAGAATGGAGCTCTCATAATAAAAGATCCGAAGGTGAGCGACACTAACTCGTACACGTGCGAGGCGAAGAACGAGCTCGGCGCAGTCAGTGCGACGTTCAGAACGTACATCAATCGTGAGTACTTACGGTTTTCATCTACTTAGATGAATTGAAACAAAACTGAAAGATATCTAGGTGTAACACAAACTTGCAACTTATGACATTTGGCGTGTACTTAATTATTTACAGAGGCACCACAAGTATCAGGACTTACTGATAAGAAAGTGAGCATAGGAACGGCGACTACTATTGAGTGCACGTAAGTACTTGAATAAAAATAGTCGTTCTTGAAAACACACTTAACTACGAATTGATGACCAATAAAATCGACAACTCAAGAATCTTTTTGCGAAAATCAATATTTCCAATACAAGTTATTCTTCTTCGTTGCGATGATTCCATTTACTTGTTTTAAATAAGTTTCGACCAGAATTCGGCAACTTCAACAGCGTTATCGTTGGCCTCGCAAAGGTCTGCCATAGAGCAGATGTCATTGAACAGAGTGCACGAAACGAGGTGAAGCATCGCTAATGATGTGGCTCCGCAGTTTCACTGTGGCTCATCGGAGTACCCCCACCCAACTAAGTTGTACCTGCAGCGGCCCTCCTGGCTTATTCAATGCTTATAAGCCACAGGGTTGCGCTTGAAGTCTTTGTTTCTTACTTAGTTGTTCAGTAAGTTTGCAAGTAAAGCGGGCTTAAGCAACGATGGTGAAAAAGATGATACGACTTTTCTAAAGACTAAGTTAAATTGTACATTCTCCAATCGTTTCATAATCTTTCAGGGTCGTCAAAGGTGAACCAAAACCTACAATAACATGGCGATTTATAGACAAGTCCGACTCTGATTTACCAATTCCCGGATCAGACAAAGTGCTGCATATTGCAAGGGTGGAGAACAAACACGCGGGGCGCTACAAGTGTGTGGCAACGAACAAAGTCGGAAGTAATGAACATGTCACAACGCTTATTGTTGAATGTAAGTATCAATAATACTAACAGTCAGTTTCTTCAACAACAACTAAAGTAATCAGTAAAAGTTAGAGGCAAAATTAACAATAAAAGCAAGAGGTAAAATTGTGGAGAAACAAAATTAACCGTTACTTTGACTTTGTGACGTTACTTTTGATGAAGGAACTGGCTGTTTGACTTAGCTTTACATAACAAACAATTTTGTCCCAGAGTGGAGGCTGAAAATATAGATCATGTTACGAGTATGTATGGTTTATAACTTCTTCCACTTTTTATTTCGCATACGAAGAACATTTTTTGGAACGGAGTTATTTAACGCGGCTTGCGATAGGAGTTAACTGGTAGAAATCGTTACGTACCTAACAAAAAAGCAATTTCAATGGTCGAAAAATGCAATTTCAAGTGTCAATAGTGATTGTTTTTTAATACATAGCCATCCAGTGCAAGTTTTTAACTTCTTTAAAATTATACTAGAGGCTCTGTGTCAATGTATATGTCGCAGGTTTATGACAAAATCAAGTTTTTGATCAAAAACCTAGGCTTTTGATCAAGAACCAGTTGACGGAGACCCGCTGCGCGGGGCTTCTGCAGCGCTTAATTAAAGGAACCTAACCTAACCGAACCTCGGAGTGCCCCTGACGTCGACAGTCTTCTTCCGGTTTTTGACCATAAGCCTAAGTTTTTGATCAAAAACTTGATTTTGTCATAAACCTGCGACATATACATTAATGGATGTTTGTATTTTATGTATGTTCCCTATCGACTCCAAAAGGAGCTCTGCAGTGCGATTCTGTAACCATCTCACCGTGAAAACTTAGGTGATGTGAGCGTGGAGTGTCACATCACTTCACCTAAGTTTTCTCGGTGAGATTTTTACAGTATCGACCGAATTTCTGAGCAATAACCTAACAAAGACTACCAACTAGACATTGCATTGCATGAATTCACGATAGTATTTCAATCTATGCATAATTTTATATAAAAAAACCGACCAAGTGCGAGTCGGACTTGCACACGAAGGGTTCCGTACCACCGTACAATATTTTTATCACTGTATAATTTATTTAAAAAAAAATTATCGGAGAATGTTTATAATCTTAAATTTTAACAATTGCGAAGATAACTTTGTATTTCGTAATGATACTGCGAATTACAAAGTTATTTTTGTAGTTGCACAAAATTTTTTAAACAAAATACCTTATGAATCGGTTTTTAGTATTTTGTTGATTAATACAACTTAGGTATAAGATTTAAAGAAGATTCAAATTCCTAACTTTTTTAATTGTTGCGATAGAGCTCGTACAAAAATGGTCTAAAATGGACAACTTCTATGGCCTAGTTCTTCATTTTTGATGATAAAAAAAATATATATTTGTACTCTACTTGATGAGTTCAACAATGACAGCCCCACATTCTAGTTAAGTAGATTTTTTTTTTCCAAAATGAAAATTTATTTTTATTATTTGTTGTTATCAGTCGTAATCGAAATTTTAGCCCTGTGACAGACAGACGGACGTACGGAGAGCGGAGGAGGATTCCGTTGTACTAGACTTGCATGAATTCACGATAGTATTTTAATCTAATTATAAATATTTTATATTTTATTTATTTATTTTTTTATTTTAGATTATAAAAATGTAGTAGTAGTAGTAGTAGTAGTTTATAGTAAATATGCTTCCTGTTGAAGATAGCCCAGCGGTTGAAGTGAAGTTTCTTTTTTTTGCGGTCGGGCTATCCGTGCGAATCCGGGGCGGGTTTCTAGTACATAATTATAACAGCGAAAGGTTTCTTCGTTCCAACCAGGTGTCCCACGATACCTCCCTACTTTTATTTATTCTTCTTGCATTATCTGGCCACTACTGAACTAAGCTTTCATCTTCAGCTCTGCCAGAAATCACTGCAAAATCAACAACAGTAGAAGGGATTGAAGGAGATCTAGCTTTAAGGATCCCTTGTGATGTCGTCGGTTTCCCACAGCCAGTAATTACTTGGAAAATAAATGGCACTAAAATTACACCGGGTGAGTAACTAATAAACAAAATGATTCGTTAGTTTTTGAGAAAATCGCAGACATATTATAGTACTCCCCTGCATGGGAGTCGAACACCACAGTCGGTATTCGTGCATGAGACCAGTAAAAAGTCATTATTCTACTAACCTGGACTCAGCTAAATTAATGGACATTTGAGTCGAATCAACGTCAAAAAAGAACAACGTAAACGTAGTTTAACACGTTTGTCGCGGTCGGTTCGTGGATGGGTGACCATCTATTACATATAGAGACCCCTCCGTGTCTCGGAAAGCACGTTAAGCCGGTGGACCCGGCTGTCATTTGTAGATCTTTGACAGTGATTACGGGTAGTCAGAAGCCCAAAAGTCTGACAAACAAGTCTTAGCAAGGGGTACCATGTTACCGAGTATCTGGGTTGTGAAGGTCAGATAGGCAGTCACTCCTTGTAAAAAAGTATTCAACTGCATCTGGTTAGACTGGAAGCCGAACCCAACAAAGTTGGGTAAAGGCTAGGCAGATTGATTTTATTAAGAAATTTTTAACATTGTCAAAAATAGCGGATTGGACAATCCACAAAATATTACTTCTGAATATTATTCTCTTATTTCAGATGGAATGTATTCCATTGAGGATGATGGAGCTCTAGTTATTATGAAACCGACAAAAAATGATTCTTCATCGTTCACGTGTGAAGCTAAGAACAATGTTGGTTCCGTCAGCACTACGTTCCAAGCAGCAGTTGAAAGTAAGTTATGGCTCCACTCTTTAACAACCGCGCGTGCGAAGCTTCAATTTTATTAAGCGTATAGATGTATTCATGTGAAACGCTTTAGCAAAATTTCATGCTGCGTAAACGCGTAGTTTTCGATATAAAAATTCCTAAAGTTTAAAAAATTTGAACTTGTTTACGTAATAAAATTGACATTTTACGACTTATGATTTACTAATTTCACTTCAAGGGTGTTCCGTTTTATGTTCAGACAAAGTGACAGTGGATCATAATGTTTTTTAGTATAAATATTATATTGTTTTCAGTTTAATTCAATCTTAAATACCATGCTATGCAATGGACCAATTGTGAAGCAAGACTTATTAATACTCTCACTATCCCACCTATCCTTAAAGAAACTTTGGCGATTTTTTTCTCGGCGCCTGGGGTTGTGCGCACTTTGGGGCTTTCAAATATACTCTAAAAAAGGTCAAGTATAGCTAAAAAAAAAATTGCTACTATAAAAAAGCACCGGGTGTTAAAGTACACTGGTTCCAATTATTTTTAAGCTAAGTCTTAAAATAATAGTAATACATGGTATATAAGATGGGGGAAATTATCATATCAACGGGGAAGGAATCATCAACTTCTCCGCATCTAAAGCAATTTGTCAATATGAAAACATTTGTTTCATAAAACAAAAGAGTATCATATTTTCTTCTTACACAATATTAACTGCTGCTGCCGTAAGTCTTTATTGCACTTCCAAACTGTAGACTCAATAATAAAAAGTGTAATATTTACCGATTACTTTAACATCTTCACTAATAATTTACTTTAACATTGTTATCCAAATCGCCCGGTCAAACCAAAGCGCAGGAAGTGACGCTCCTGTCACCTTTAACTGACAGCTCGCACCCAGTGATGTATGACCCTACTTGAAGGGTTGATGCGATTCGATATGCGAATACCGGTTATCACTACTTAAGGCTGCAGTCTTGCAAAATTCACTCGCGGCGGTTTATTTGCGCAACTTTGTATTTTTTTTTTAAACAAAAGTAATAAAATAACATGAAATATTATTATAGTACGTGAATAACCATAATATAAGTAATAGCTGGTAGTTTTTTTTAAGTTCATCTGGGTGGATTACGTTAGGTAAATCAAGCGTTAAATACAGCTCTTTCGCGCCAACAACGATTCGAGTTATGTTTGTGCACTTGCATTGGGCAATACAAATTTTATTTAGAAAATATGTTCAGCGCATAATTGTTTCCATATTCTTGACTCCAAAATGCGCTGATTACTTTTTTTTAATTATCTTTCATTTTCTTAATTCAGATGTCACAATGTCATCGAAATTCTCTGTTTTTATGTCGTAATAAACGGTTTGTTTCATAATAACAATGCATCGTATGCATGTAAAAGTTGGTTAATTTAATGCCAAGAGTTCAATAAAGCAAGTACTAAAAAAAAATTGCACCTAAATCACCTTACTCTAACAATAATAATAATCTCAAAAGACCTCCAAAACAGAGTTTATGAACAAGAATTGCGAGGGAAATTTCTTAGTGGGTCGGAGCGTTTTGGAGGTCTTTTAAGATTATTGTCCGTCTGTCACAGCCAATTTGCTCCGAATCAAATGGACCGATTAAGTTGAAATTTGGTACACATATGGATTTTTGTGAAACAAACACGTAGGGCTAAAGTAAATAAATAAATTTTTAATATGGGGGCCATTTTTAGGGGGCAAACATGGAAATTAAAAAATAAAGTTTTGCAAACTAAAAATAAAAAATATAATAAATATATTTTTTGTATAATTTTAAAATAAATTGTTTTATAGTTATTTAAGAAAATAGACGAAAATTGACCATTCCCCCCTTATCTTCGAAACTACTGAACCTAAAATTTTGAAAAAAATACAGAAAATAGTTCTTTACCTGTAGATTACAGGAAAACCTATAAGAAGTCTGTGGTCTCAAAATAACATGGTAAATGTCTCAATATTGTGAGTACAAACTTACATTTACAGTTGGAATGTATGGGAGAACATGTATTTCAACTACAATGTTAAGTTTGTTCTTGGGATAAAGTCATCCCAACTACGGAACCCTTCATTGTGCGTGGTCCGACACGCACTTGGCCGGTTTTTTTTGAGGAATGATAATATTAAATATTTTTAAATTATTGTATGTATTATTTTTCTGCAGAGTACCCCAAGACATTCGGCACAAAGCATTACGTTTACTTATTAGAGGGTGAAACTAGGAAACTGAAATGTGAAGCGTACAGTTCTGAATCTCAATCAGTTAAATGGTTTAAGGCAAGTACCTATCTGTGTTCTTATTCTCATACGTCAAGATTTTGGTATATTCACCAACAAAAGATATACACAGCACATGACTCAAAAATAATGGGCAACCTCAGGTATTAAGTAGGTGACCTCCTTCACATAATATAGGATGACAGGAGAACACAGCATGCACAAAAACTAGAGATATTATTGAAAGTTGTTTTAGTGTTAATTTAACAGTATTGATCGTTACGTTACTAGTTTACTTTTCGTTATTTTCGCTTGATCTAAGTTCTTACTCTGATAGCTATTGTTGTTTGCATATTATGACTAAGTATAAAGTCAGTTCAATAAATATGTCGTAAATGATAAATAATCAAATAATCGTATTTAATAATACATAATAAGTACCTAATGTTACAGGCAGAAGTAAGGTCTCCGGAGTCGTGGCTGAGCACCACCACATCGCCATTGGAACTCGAATCATCAGAGACTGCAACCCTGTCGAGCGAGGAGTATTCCTCGACGCCATCGCCAATAATAATTGTAAGTAAGCAAGGAAGAAGCCAGCCACCAAACGGCATGAGGTTTAAGACTCTAAGTAAGATGCCGGTGGCTGAGATGTACTTAGTTATCAAACGAGAACGTTACGCGCATATTACAGGTCTACAGACAGGGTAACCCAGTGGGTACCGTGGCAGGATGCTATTTCTGTTGCAGGCAATAGAACCAGCCGGTTATTCTCGTCTTCTAAATGGTTTAGAGAGACACGCACAGACAAGAGCCTAGGATTATCCACCAGTATCATGCTTTAAAATAGAATCAATTTGAGTATTCTGAGGAATATTGTACTAGGATCGAAATTATATTTGTTTATTATAAGTACACTTTATTTATCGTACTGTTGTACACTACATGTATTGACAAAAACAAAGATATAAATAATCAAAGGACAAAAGTTTTCAATGATTGATGGTTAATCGAATAGTGGCTGAACAAAACTGAAGATACATAGATGGATTGTGAGAAAGATGATAATATGCCTAAGAAGCAGAGCTCTGAGATCACGGCTAATAGAGATGTTGGCATGGAAGTTAAAACACCGTTGCAGCGTCCCTAATATAACAAAACTAAAGATACATAGATGGATTGTGTGAAAGATGATAATATGACTAAGAAGGAGAGCTTTGAGATCACGGTTAATAGAGATGTTGGTATTGAAGTTAAAACACCGCTGCACCGTCCCTAATATAACAAAACTAAAGATACATAGATGGATTGTGTGAAAGATGATAATGTTACTAAGAAGGAGAGCTTTGAGATCACGGTTAATAGAGATGTTGGCATGGAAGTTAAAACACCGCTGCACCGTCCCTAATATAACAAAACTAAAGATACATAGATGGATTGTGTGAAAGATGATAATATTACTAAGAAGGAGAGCTTTGAGATCACGGTTAATAGAGATGTTGGCATGGAAGTTAAAACACCGCTGCACCGTCCCTAATATAACAAAACTAAAGATACATAGATGGATTGTGTGAAAGATGATAATATTACTAAGAAGGAGAGCTTTGAGATCACGGTTAATAGAGATGTTGGCATGGAAGTTAAAACCGTGCTGCACCGTCCCTAATAATGGCAGAAGAATGTTGATAGTGTGCAATGGGCGGTCATATCGCCCAGCAATCATATTGATGTTATCTCGATTAGATAGAACAAGAATCTTGTGAAAGCTAAAAAGAGACATGACATAAGAGGTTGTTAATAATGTAATTCCATACTATGGAGTCAGCTATTAATGTGCCGATTTTGTTGGAAAGGCATTTACGGCTATAAGCCTCAACGAAAATACAAGGTGTCCCAAAAGTATTCACCTGTTTTGAAAATTTAAGAAAAATAAACTAATACAGTTGGAGCCTATGTCTTTAGTATATGTGTAAGACTATCAAATGGAATTTTATATTTTAAATATCACTTCATTGAGATGTCTTCCATTCCACGCCAGAAATTCATTGAAGCGAGACTGTAGGCTGATGATGACTCGTCGTAAAAGATCCGGAGTAATGGAGTCCATTTCAATCTCGATATTCCTCTTCAACTGAGTGATTTTTGTCGGAGAATTTTGATATTCTCTACTTATAAATTTGGGCTTCTTGGTGGCCACCCAATGTCGGCCCTCAATAAAATTACCGTTTGAGGGTATAATTCTTGTGATTGTAACACAGCTAGTAAATCTCCTAGTCGTATAGACACGTGGCTTTGTCTTGTTGAACCAACTCTCTGGCATGTAATCTCGACACTGTCTAAGTTGAGTCTCTAAATATTCTCTAATCATAGCGATATAGCGGCTCGAATACTTTCACGCGGTGCCTCTCGTAACTGAATGCCGTACTCACTCCAAATTCTCATCGGTTCTTTGTTCTCTTGAACGTCCTGTTTGCCGTCGTCCTATCGTCGATCCTGTAGCCTGAAACGTCTCCGAATAGTCGACGGTGCTGGTGCGTGTGAAATGTCACGCACCAACACCGAAATAGATGACGAACTGTTGTGACCATAGAATTCGAGTTTTCGTAAAATGCTTGGAAACTAAATGCGAGTTGCTCCCCGGTAATGGTAAACATGGTACTAAAAATTTCACGCTTCACTGCGCGTGAGGTTCTAAATTCAAAATTGAAATAGGTAAATATTTTTGAGACACCTCGTATCATCAGGGCTCTCGGTAGGCGGCTGCATCAACGGTCAGTAATTCTCAGTACCTACGGCATTGTGAAGAGGTTCCTGTCTGCGGAACCCTGACCACCGGTAGCTTGAACCCTGTTCCCGATACTGGTGGACCACTCAATCAATCTGCCTAGCCTTTTCCCAACTATGTTGGGGTCGGCTTCCAGTCTAACCGGATGCAGCTGAATACCAGTATTTTGCATGGAGCGACTGCCTATCTGACCTCCACAACCCAGTAACTGGGTAATACGATACCCCTTGGTAAGACTGGTTGTCAGACTTTCGGGATTCTGACGACCCGTAACGACTGTCAAAGATCCACGAATAACAGCCGGGACCAACGGCTCAACGTGCTTTCCGAGGCACGGAGGAATCTCGATATGTAAAGATGGTCACCCATCCACTGACCAACCCCGGCAAGCGTAGCTTAACCTGACGGATCGACCCGTGCGGCTGTTATTACTTAGCCACGAGCTCCTACTGGTGGACCACTATTTTATTTAATTATATAAAAGAAAATTACGCTTTTCAATTGAAAATGTGAATTTATTCAGTATCAAAGAAGACACATACCTATTAATATATGTGATTTATTTTGACTAAAATAAGTTTCTACTAACACAGATGCTGAATGCAACCATCAAAGAACCATACATACATACAATAGAATCTGCTTCATACTCCGACGACGGCAGCTATACGTGTCGTGTGAGTGACAAGCATGGAAACACACATACACACACATACGTGGTGGACGTCGGTAATGCGCCGAAGTTTATTTCCGACGATAATATTGATGTTATTAGCGACTGGCGAGGAGATATATCACATATCCTACAATACTGTGACGTTCAAGATAACCTAAAACCAAAGCCCATCGTAAGTCTGCATTCCACATAGTTATTTAGACGCTACGGATAAAAAAACCGGCCAAGTGCGTGTCGGACTACGCACAATGAAGGGTTCCGTAGTTGGTATAAAATTATCCCAAGAACAAACTTAACTAGTTGAAAAACATGTTCTCCCATACATTTAAACAGTAAATTGTAAGATTGTACTCGCAATATTGAGAGATTTACCATGTTATTTGAATACCACAAACTTCTTATAGGTTTTCCTGTAATCTTATAGAACTATTTTCTGTATTTTTTTTTTCAAAATTTTAGGCTCGGTAGTTTCGGAGATAAGGGGGGAATGGTCAATTTTCGTCTATATTCTTAAATAACTTTAAAACTATTTATTTTAAAATTATAAAAAATTATTAGGTCACAGAAATCCATATGTGTACCAAATTTCAACTTAATTGGTCCATTAGATTCGGAGCAAATTGGGTGTGACAGACGCCCAGACAGACAGACAGACACGCGAGTGTCTTTCCTTTCATTTAATTTATCATGTTTGTTAGAGAGATATCATCCTTATAATTGACCCTAATGATCGATGCAATAAAAGTACAGGGTATAATTTTTTCAGATTTTAGCCGGTTCGATTCCCGGGTGTGGGAGAAGAGAATTTTCAAAAATCTTTGAATGCAGTTTGCGTTCTATTCCAAAATAAAGGAATGTTTCCTTTTAGTAAAATTTTCTATCTGCAGTATTAAGAGTACTTTTCCTCCAGGTGGCATTACAAAATTCCACAGAAGCCTATGGCATACCTAGTTTTTTTTTTTTTTTAATAGCTTAGACAGAAAAAATATCTAAGTACCAATAAATACTACAAATTCGATGTAAACTTTTCATATTTGAACCATAATAACAGAAATTTTGAAAAAAAAAATCGTTTAATAATGTCGAAATTCAAATCATATGGCCTGCATATAATATGAATTTTTGATTTTTTTTTTGTTGAAAAAAAAAAAGGTTAGGTATATCATAGGCTTCTACTCCGTTCACCTAATATACCCAATTTTTTTCGAGACGTAGACGGTAAAAAAAGTCATCCAGTATATGTATAAAACAATGTTGGGTTTGTTCGAACACTTCTAACTCGAGAACGCCTGGACCGATTTTCATGGTTTCTGTTGTATTAGTCTTCATCTCGAATAGCAGAATAACCATTAAAAAATTGGAAAATAAACAAAAAAAAAACAATACAAATCCTTCATGGGTTTCATAAATAACTGTCAAACATTTAATGTTCATTCCGTCGATCGTCGATTTTCGATACGGTAAACTCTCCCCTCAGACTAAAGACCGTATTACTATAATGATTTCGAATCGACAAGATATATCTACAATATTCAGATAATGGCGTATTTGAGATTTTAAAAATGTAGAATAATGTCAGTACGAGTAATTAGTAATAGTAATTTATTTCCAAACTTCAGTGTACGTTACATCAATGAGATCTCGATCCCTGAACTAGGACAGCCTGTATGACGGGGGTAATGAATGTAATGAAAAAGGATTGACATATATTGGTTGTCAAATATTTATGCGTACGTTCAGAAATTTATTTTGTGTAAAGTAAGGAAAATATATCAAGCTACTTAAATATTCTTCTTAAAATATATATATTATTAAGTTTTACTACACAATTCAAAATGATCTCAGCTTGCGCCTTCGGGAACTTCGCGTATTTATCTACAATGTAGGTCCTACATTATAATATTCAGAGCTTACAGCACAACGTCTGTCGGGTCAGCTAGTTAATTAATAAGAATAACAAAACTATATCCTAACGTAATTAAACTATTCACAAACTAAAATGTGGCGTCGAAAAATTCATCCGCATTGCTGTCGACTGGTAATTTACCCAAAAGACTGTCGGCATTGCCACGTTGTAATGCTTAGCCTCAATCTGGCCAAGGTAAAAGTTTGTTTTTGGGATAATTTTTTTTTCTATACGGAACCCTTGACTTGGCCACTTTTTTTTCACAAACTACTTTCAGGTTGAATGGACATTTAATGGTGAAGCGTTAACTGATTACAACTTAGCAGGCCTAGGTCACTATACATGCAACATAAGCAACGTACACGGATCAGTACAGAGGAGATTTGACGTCACGTCTTCAGGCAAGTTTCAATATTTGTGTTTATTAGCGGTTAAGACTCCACGCTGAATAATTAATCTTTGTGTAACACCTAAGAATAACAATACTACTACTAATATGAATAATTTTTGTTACAGCATGTTTGATAACTAGGAACTATAGAGATGCGCAGTATATCCCGCTCGTACTAAATGACAAAGGATTTTGGCACAAATTAAAAAACACGAACCATTATACAATAGTGGAAAAAGAAGAGAAAATCACATTGTCTTGTCCAAGCCAAAAAGATACGTCAAACACATTCAAAAACTTCCCTAAAAAGAGCACATTAGAGGCATTTTGTTATAAAGAAGACTATTTCTTAGTAGAAAACAAAATGTACAAGCTCTCGGACCTACAGTGCACTAACAGCATTCAACCCTCCGTTATAAGAAAGAAAGTGAAATGCTCAACGGAAACCTCCGAACTAATGAGAGTGGGTTACAACGTCCCCGGCTTCTTAGAGGCTTACGAAGTCTGTTTCGACACTGAACAAAATATGCCCTTATACACACGCAGCATAATGACTGAAACAAACAACAACGGTTGGAGCGCCGCCTACAACTGGTACACATACCCGGGAATAAGCAACAAAAAAACTGAAAGAGGATTTACTTGTAAGGACACGATATCGTCGTGTTGTTATAGTAAGTCCCAGCTGGTGAACGCAATAGACTTTAATGATGGCCCTGCTAAGAGGAGCACGTTCATCGATACTCTGAACGTAATCCCGGTTTGGCTCCCTTGCGATACTTCAAAGGTAAGCGCTATTTTATTACTTTGAAATCTATATAAATAAAAATTAATTGCCGAATGTCTGTACGAGTATCACTTCAGAACGGTTGCACCTATTTGGGTAATTCTTTTTTTGTTGTGTTTATTGGCGTCGTCCTAATTGCGACGAAATCGCATCGTGTCGCTATGTTTGTAACTGTCAGGGCAAGATTTATGTGAAATAAAATGTTCAAAAAATTGTACAGAAAAAAGAAAAATTTTGGTTAAAAAATCTTTATAAAATAAGTGAGTGAAACAGTATCCCTATTGTTTCACTCACTTATTTTATGAAGATTTTTTAACCAAAATTTTGACAGTTACAAATTTTTTGAAGATCTACCGATCTTCAAAAAATTTGACAGGCTTAACAGATTGACGTTTAGTTGTTCAGTTCCTTCAATGACATTAAACCTCTAGACGTTGCCATAATTACGGTGTGAAGTGTGGAAATGAGACACATATATAAAAAATTAGTAGGAAAATTGAGACAAAGCATCGTATCTTCTATCTCTTACGTGCCGTATTTTTGCTTGGCGAACTTTTGAATGTTAGCCAAACAAAGTGCTTTCACTGTTACAAAATTTATCTTGCGTCGATTAATTTAACTTTTTTGGACAGTTTTTGCATTGTGCGAATGTATTGACATAGGCTTCAGTCCAAAATATGGAAGATTTCTTACGTTAAACTTCATTTCTCATACCACATAACCTACAAAAAGTATTATATTGCTGTCTCATGACCGGCCACGCGATGGCTCGATCTAGATGTATATTATCTAAGAGTTTCTTACATTGTTTTATCTGTTATTAGCTTTGGCCGCGGCTTCGCCCGCGTTGATGAGTCAGGACTTCTCTTTTTATTTATCTGTTATATCCGAAAAAAAAAATGTTGTTTTAGTTGTTTTGTGAAAAAAGAAGTAAAACAGTTGTAGAATGTTATAAATATATTGATGCCTGCCGGCTATTTTTTTTTATTGACATGCTTTTATTAGCTTCACCTAAAATCACAGATCTCATGCACCATATGACCTTCAAATAGCATTGGAAATGAAAACAAGCAAGTAGTAAAATTTATTTTTATTTTTTAAAACATTTTATTTCAAGAGAAAATGAGACGTTTTAATACTGCACACTAACAGCTATAAGTACGAACATTTATACTTATTTATTTATTTGTATGTTGATTTTTTAAGCATTTACTTCTACAACTGCTACAGCTTGTCGTACGGTAGACCGCACATGTAAGTCATGTAACGCAGTGGTAACACCCATAAACTCAAATAAGCACGAAAGTGTTACCAAACGCGCGCGCCCGAGACGCTCAAACCTAGATCTGAAAATTGTTATAACTCCAAAAGTAATTATTGTTTTCTTTTTAAATTCGAAAACAGTCGGAGGCATAACCTTCGTGAACATGTACCTACATGTAGATTTTTTTTTAAGTATTCATAAATAAGATTAGGTGTTGGGTTTATTATGGACCCCATAAATATGACCATTTTAGTGCCATTTTCTATATTTTTTTAAAGAAACATTTGACTAATTAAATTTTACTTTTTTGTACATTGTAGCCCTCGTCAATACAAACATTTTGACACCTCAATTAACTATATTGACTTAGAAATAACGGAAATATCGGCATGTCGCACTTTTTTTGAAAAGAGGGGTACCGGAGCGATCGAAACAACATTTCCAATGTTAAAAAGCGTGGGGTGCTTTGTACGACATTCTTACACTAAGTCTGTAATTCGAAAAAACCCCACGCTTTTTTTTTATTTTCTTACTTTTTAGTTCAGTTTAATGGTATTAAAGCGTGTTTTTTAGTTTTTTAAACTATTATCATCTTCCTGCCCTTATCCCATGTTACTTGGGGTCGGCACAACACGTTTTCTTCTTCCATTCTCCACTGTCAACGGTCCGCTATCATTCACTCCCTTCTCTTTCATATCATTCCTCACACAATCCACCCATCTTTTCTTTGACCTTCTTCTGCCTCTCCATCCATCAACATGTATATTCATCACTCTTTTAGTCACATGCGTTTTGTCTCTCCTCATCACATGCCCATACCAACCCAAACGATTTCCTTTCAACTTTTCTGTCACTGGCGTCACTTTCAAACTTCCTTTTATGTACTCATTTCTTACTTTATCCATTCTCGTCACTCCACACATCCATCTCAACATTCTCATCTCCGCTGCATGCAATCTTTTTTCATTTGTCTTCTTCACTGCCCAGCATTCCGATCCATAAAGTACGACAGGCCTTATCACGGATTTGTAAATTTTTCCCTTTAACTTGAGGGGCATCTGTGGGTCGCAACTTGTTCCTGTAACCTGTCACCATCCTGAGTTGATGCAGTGCGTTACGTCTCGGTCTACTTCGCCAGCCCCTTGGACAAGCGACCCTCGGGTCGCTTGTCCGATTTTCGGTACCTCGGTACCGAAAATCGGAGCAAATCGGTAAGGGCGTTCCAGCAAGAGACATGGGCACAGGAGCCGAGAGGCCGCCAAAATCAAAAAACAGATACTCCGTTTTGGTCCGACTTACTCTCAGGCCAACGGTCTCCAGTCTTTTCCACCACACCTCCAATCTACTCTGGACCTCTAGGCCGCTCTTGGCAAACAGCACAATGTCATCGGCGAACAGCATACACCAGGGAGCCTCTTCCTGGATGTCCGAAGAAAAAGCATCCATTATCAGCACAAAGGGGTAAGGGCTGAGTGCAGATCCCTGGTGTAAGCCGACCGTCACATCGAAACTGCCAGTAGTGCCCACTGTAAACCGGGACTTGGGTACTGCATCGACTGTACATCGCACGAATCAACTGCATATACTTCCCTGGCACACATTTCTCCTTAAGTTCCCACCACAAAACTTCACGAGGCACTCGGTCGTATGTCCATTCGAGGTCAACAAATATACAAATACAAATAGTTTATTTTATTTAACATGGTTTGTACTACATAGCTAGTGATAGAAGTGTCCTTTTAAGCAAATAAATGCCTGTATTAGGACACTCCGCTAAATATCATGTGCAAGTTTTTATGAGCACCTCTGTATTTCTCGCACAGCTGGCGAATACCAAAAATGGCATCTGCTGTTCCTCGACCAGGCATAAAACCGAATTGGTTTCACTCGTTTAATTTCACTCTCTTCTCTCAGTCGCCTTTCAATAACTTTCTCCCAAGCCTTCGTACTATGTGACATTAGCTTTATTCCTCTATAGTTGTTGCACTGCAGCACAGCAGACATCACTCGTCTTCCTCGCTCTAGCTCTAGCAAGCCGTTATAGTTGTTTTTGGCCTGCTGGATTATTCAGTGTGTCATAAAGTTTGTCTTGGGCTTTTGCTCTCGTTTTTTAAACTATTTTTTTTTTAATACCAGCAATAGTAGTTTATAAAACTCAGTATGTTATCGTTGTGTTATCTATCACTTAATTGCTTTTAGTCATGGTTTATTTTTTGTTAAGAAAATGCCACCAGTGAGGCGTTAAAATATCGGAAAGAAAAACTAGAAAAATTGCCGGGAATATTGGAAAATTCGGGAAAACTGAAAATGCCTATCATAATTGTGTATGAATTATTGAAATTTGGACGGGACAACATCTGTCGGGTCAGCTAGAAATGCATAAATATAGACCTTATAGTTATATTGTATATTTGTAGGAAATACTCTAATCTGATAGTTTGATTGCCTATTTATTTTCATTTTGATTTAGGCACGCTTTTAAGCATGTCTCAATGATTTGTGTTATTTCAGCCGTCATGGGAAAGTATTAATGAGATGTTGAGATCTCAGCTGGCCACCTACACTGACATCGTTACCTGGTCTGGCACGCACACGTTACAAGAGAAAAATGGAGCTATTATACCACGATATTTATGGAAGGTATATATACCTGATTCTTATTACACAACAACCCTATTGCCTACAGTTTACAAGAGAATATTCTATACCTATTGTCTTCTTTGTACATGGCCTTATGTCAGCCAAGCATGGTTAAGAGAACTGGAAGCGTACCATTACAATTATGCCGCTGCTCAAAGTGCTTCACTTGTCTGGTTTCGACGCATGATGAATCCTAGCAAAATCATTTTATACGTCTTTTTTATTTAGAAATCGCATACCTACATAATAAATAACATTAGTTGTATGCTGACTGCCTCGTTGGCCTATTAGTGGTTGCGAGCGCTAACCAAGTAGCATGAGGTCCTTAGTTCGATTCGCAGATTGGCCTAAAGTATTATTGGGTTTTTCCATCTGGAATTTCTCAATAGCAGGCTGGAGTCTGGATTTGTGCCCAGTTGATGGCAATAGACTTGTCCCCTATTACATGGGACGGCGAAATGTTGGTGTAGGTACAGACGACAGCACATCAAGCTACTACAATCTGTCAAATTTCTTTAATAGATTTTCATCTATATTGCTAAAGCATTAGGTTCGAGGTTGATTGGGAAAATTTGACAGTTTCGGGTGGCTTGACCTGCTGACGTCTGTACTATAGGTAGGTACACCACCTACCTATAGTACAGACGTCAGCAGGTCTTCCTAACCCTTCGGGGACTGCACGCGTGATGATGAGGTTTATTATTATATATGTTTCTGTCATAAATTCCTCACACGTTGGGATCATGATCATCGGCTTCATGATCAAACGAATATAATTGCAGGTGGTAAGGCTCAACGAAGATGAGGCATTGGCCATAGTCCATGTTAACGATCCAGAACCAGTAGAAAAGGACATGAAATGCAACGCGACTCAAGAGATTTATGACAAATATTATGAAGATTGGTTTACCAGCAACGACGAGTATACTTACTGTTGCTCACTGCCAGACTTTTTTGAAGCGTTTAATATTCACGTCACTGACATTGGAGGTAAGTTATTAATTATGGTTGTGTACAAATTACTCATTAAAAAAAACGTTTTACATATGTTTGTTCATGTTCAATTAAGAACAGAATATTAAATAATACTAGATTACAGTTTTGATGTGTTTTACGGAACGATGTACCTAATGTAAACACAGTAAATTAATATCATTGATCTTCTGTAGAAAAAAAAAGTTTGAGCTGCAACAATAACACCAAATTTCTTTTTTTAGAATCCATGGACGCGGTACTTCATAAAATGAAAAAAAGTACCTAGACAGTTTATAACTGTCCAGGTACTATACATATTGGAGGAGTAACATAAATCCCCAGGATTACACACTAATTCAGAAATATATCACAAAATATCATTACGAATTAGCTTAGATTTAGAAATAACCAAGTAACTTTGAATGAGATTTAAGTATTCAATAATAAATATCAATGAGAAATGTTTGTTTCCTTTTAACAGGTATTTAAAAGAATGGTAGTATATATATATATATATAGGTACCCTAATTATCTCATCAAAAGATGGTTATGAGACCACTATGCAACTCAACAACTCAAAAACTAATTATCACCAATCATCTATCGTTTCTCCTTCTCCGTCGCATTCATGCATTCAAGAAGATAGTAAACATCATTAGAATAGATATTTTATACAATTAATGTCATTAATGAGATGGGAACTGACATGTACAGAAGAAATTATTGCCAAACATCCTTGCCTTCAACGTAGTTCTTGATTTTGTAACGGGTAGGTATATATATGCTTTTTAGGGTTCCGTACCAAAATGGTAAAAAGGAACCCTTATGGTGTGACTCAGTCTGTCTGTCACAGCTGGATATCAACTTCAAATTTGGAATAGTTTAATATGTCGTTTGCCCAACTATTTTGCAAATAAGAACGATTTTTTTTTTACAAGTTTTAATGTTGGCTTCGTTCGACAGACATCAGGTTATCGTTTCATTTTGCGTTCATTTAGAATAATTTAGATGATGTCAAAAAGTAGCAGTGTTAACCGCCTTCTGTTGCTGATTGTACCTACCTATGTAAGCATTCATGACTCCTAAAAACTAAAGATATTCTGTTAACTAAAGGAAAACTTTTCATATAATGTAGCTATCCAAAGTTCACCTAATATCGAGAATATATTTAGTTTTTAGGAGTCATGAATGCTTACATAGGTAGGTATATGTAAGCATTCATGACTCCTAAAAACTAAATATATTCTCGATATTAGGTGAACTTTGGATAGCTACATTATATGAAAAGTTTTCCTTTAGTTAACAGGAAATGGAGTATGTTTATGATTTTGGTTTTAAAGAATCATCAACACAAGTTTGACAAAATAAAGATGTTACTTGTTTAGAATGTGGAGCTGCTTGAACAAGACCGGCCACTACATAACCAAATTGAGTGTGTATTACTGGAACCGTAGGCATGGTGGTGCTGCATCCTGCCTTATGGACACTCATTTGAGGCTCAGGCGGCAGCAGCACCTGGAAAAATGCATCAGCTTCTAACAATATAATTGGGTTCCCTCTTGTTTGCATGCTGCGTGTTTGTTTTGTGTGCGTGGCGAAAACAAATTAGTGTTCTAATTATGACTTTGCTGTAATTGGTGAGTATTTCAATTATTATTTATATGAAATATATGCCAAAAGATGATTCTAAGTTAGTGTAAACTTTCTGAGATATGATAGTTCTGCCTTTTAATGACTATCGATATGAAATGTCTGCCAAAAGACTATTCTGATTGTGAACTTTCTGCGCTATGATGGTTCTACTTTTTAATTAATATGGATATGAAATTTATGCCTAAAGATGATTCTGACTTACAAAATGATGAGTTTTGAATGTATGATAATGAGCGGATAGAATAAACTTCAGCAAAATAATATTAGGACATAAAAAGTTCTGCTTATTTACAATTGAATGAAACTCTAAGATGACCCAATGATGACCCTTTCTTTAATATTAATATTAATAGTATTTCAATAATTGTACAAGTTTAGGTACTTGTAATAAATTATAAGTATTTGAGACCCACTATCAAGTAGGGTCCTTTTTTTTTTTTTTGAGGGTGGGAAATCATCAAATAACTTCTCCCGCTCTGGGTGGAGCGGAAGGGCGTGTCAGACTTTTACTGACTAAAACCCACCCGTGTTCCTTCAGTTGCCTATGCCAGGGCCGCGGTAACCTCTTCAGACAACCCGCGACCCCAGCGGCATCAAGTAGGGTCCTAACATGAACCTCAGTCGCGTTGGTCTTGGTAGGTCTCTATGCTTAACTCGGGCTGTGGGCAATAAAACATGTTTGGTATTTGATTCTGTAAACAAAGTCACTCGCGACTGGGCTTTGTAGTATTACTTCACACATAAAGACAAACCTGCACTTTATAATGTGATTGTTTAGATATATTATTGTATAAGTTCTTATCTTGTAGACAACATGAAAGCAATAAATAAGTAAACTATAAACGATCTGAAACAGACATTAATTTAAACTGTGAACAAAGATATATTTTGTGGGACGACTTACATCGAATGCAAACTGTTGGTGACAGCTTCGCTCCTGAAAAACCTTTTTTAAAGTTGCCATGTGAGTTGTGTTGGCTATAGGAACTTTTACGAGAGCCCTTTCTGCATTCTCGAGTGCAAGTGCTCGCTTCTCTAAAAATCCAATAAAATCAAAAACATTAGGTTGTTTTTCCCTATTAAATTGGTATTTTTGACACTAATACCTACATAACAAATTTTCATTGTCATAATACAAACTATGATTGGATCCCATGTGCTAATATCGTGATTTAAATTTTTTGTGCAGCTAATTGCTGCTTCGGTCGACACAAATGTCCTAATATTGTGTTGGCTATGGAGCAATATCCAACAGGCAGTTTATGTGATCGCAAGTTATTTATTCATTGTCAAAGCGATCCTGCATTATAGTTCTAGCCTCATCATAACTTTCAGCAATTAAAGACAAATTTTGACGAGTTCTAGAGACTCGTCTTACAGAAAATTATGCAACAATTATTGAATGGTCTCTAAGCTTTGATTGCGATGGATTAATGCGTCAAATAATCCTATGACGGATTTATATTCTGAGTACTTACCTGTGACTGTTGGTACCATCATGTTTGGGAATTTTGTGGCGCTTTTTAAATATGGAAGCTGGGGCTGTGTTGGCATCTTTCTGTTAAGCAGTGATTTTATAATTGTTAAGGATTCTAAATAGGGTCCATATTACAGAAAGAAACTCAAGTATTGATCTTTGTTTAAATCTAGTTTCAACCAATCAAATGGCTTGAATCTAGTTTTAAGTAATGCTTGAGTATTGAGTGCCGTTCTCTAATAGAGACCTAAATATTTGGATACTACTACATCAAATTCGTCGGCTTTTGTGTCTATGGCACAAATCTCCAAGTTCAAGCTTTCAAACTTGTCAAAGGCAGACCTTAATCGCTCTTCTTTGAGCAGAATGGCCTGATAATCAGTATCTACTCTTTTTTCTTCGAATAAGTTAGAAGATTTTGTTAGAACTCCTTCCACAGCCCACACATCGCCGGTTATATTTAAGTCTCATGTAATAGGGTGCGATCCTATTGCTATCAACCGGGCACAAATCCAGATTCCGGGTGGCCACTCAGAAATTCCTGATGGAAAAACGAAACAACACTGCTCGACCTGGAAATCGAATCCATGACCTCATGCACAGCAGTGACGCTAGATCAACGAAGCAGTTTATTATAATATACATTTGGGATTATCCGTAGAAAAGTAGGTAAAAGTAGGTTAGGCATCCAAACAGCAAACGGGAAAATGTATAATAGATATTCTTGCTCAAACGTAAGTCGACCACAAAACTGCGTACTCACTACGTACTCTTTAATTTTATGGTATTTAGAAACTATAAATTACCTATTATTAATAAAGCCGATATAAATTCGGATTTATATTTCAGTATAATACAGTAAGTACCTAATCTGTATTTACATGAATATTTGCATTACCTATTATTATTATTTGACTTATAGGGTCTTGTTTAACGGACTTCAAAAATGGAGGCTGTATTCGACCCGTATTTATGTATGTTTGTTTGTCCGCGATTTCTCAAAAACTAATGAACCAATTTTGATGATTCTTTTATTAGCGTGATCTACATACTTTCAGGAAGGTTTTAGGTATTATTGTTATGTACGAAGTTATATGCATAAATGAATCTCCAGCATTTCTAAGCCAATTTTGATGATTCTTCTTTTCGTTAGTCTTGGTCTTGCTTACGTAATTGTATAGTATATTCAACTAAAAATGGAAAAATAAATTTACTTTAATAAAAGTAAAAACCGACTTCAAAAATCAAAAACGAATAAAATAACTTTCATAAAAAACTTAACAGCTCTGAATTCGGTGCCCAGCAAAGGTGCATTGAAGAATTGAAGACACCGACTTCAGAAGCGGTTTTTACTTTTTTTTAAGTAAATTTATTTTTCAGTGGGTTTGTGGCGGCATCTACATCGCCACATATGAACTACGCATCAATGACATGACGTCACGCAATCCTGCATCGCGCAATTAGAGTTTACCACGCGATTAGCGATAGCGTACATACAACGTCCCGACTTCAACCGACGGGCAGTAGCCCACCAGACACAACAACCATCTGGTCGGAGGATCCTCCCTTTTCTATGGAGGATTAGTGAACTTTACACCCTGTTCCTCATGCCTCTCTATGTTTTTAACGACTGTCTAAGTCAAAGTCAAAGTCAAGTAATTTATTTCAAATAGGCACATAAAAAGAAAAGAAAGAAAGAAAAGGTATTTATTGGGACTCGCACAGAACTAAAACAAAAACACAAAAAATAAAAGTTGAAAACAAACAAAATATAAATAAAAAAATAAATAAAAAAATAAGTAAATAAAAAACAAAAAAAAAAGTCCTGTACGAGGCCAAAAGGTCCCTAAGGCACTTTTGAACGTCAAAATTTACAAAAAAAAAATAGAATTGATTCTAGTCGGCCCTTTCAAAAGGTAGTTTCGTATGGAGAGAAGAATGGGCAAGTAACGCCACCGTTACTCTTATACAATCAATCTGCCTAAGCTTTTTCCCAACTATGTTGGGATCGGCTTCCAGTCTAACCGGATGCAGCTGAATACCAGTATTTTGCATGGAGCGACTACCTATCTGACCTCCACAACCCAGACCGTGGCTAATACGATACCCCTTGGTAAGACTGGTTGTCAGACTTTCGGGCTTCTGTAACGACTGTCAAAGATCTACGAATGACAGCCGGGACCAACGGCTTAACGTGCTTTCCGAGGCACGGAGGCGTCTCGGTGTGTAAAGATGGTCACCCATACACGGACCAACCCCGGCAAGCGTAGCTTAACCTGATTGATCGACCCGTGCGGCTGTTATTTCTTAGCCACGAGCTCCTCTTAGTCACGTTACTCTTACACAATGTTTTACAATATTTTGTATACATTAATTTTATGATTATATGTGAAGACGATGCACCTAGAATAAAATTACTGTACCACTATAGGTATAAATAATTAAAAACCGGGCAAGTGCGTGTCGGAGAACGCACAATGGAAGGTTCCGTTGAAAAGAATTTATCACAAAAACAAATATAACATTGTAACACAAAAAAACCGGTCAAGTGCGAGTCGGACTCGCGCGCGAAGGGTTCCGTACCATATTATATGTTTAACAATCGCAAAGATAACTTTTCACTTATTTTATAATGATACTGTGAATTACAAGGTTATTTTTTGCAGTTGCAGAAAATCACCCATGTTTAAACAAAATACAGTCACCCTAATTATTTTTCTAAAATAAAAATAGCCTAAGTTACTCCTTAAAACATCAGCTATATGCCGTCAAAATCGGTGAAAATTCGTTTGGCAAGTTTCCTACCTTGACTCAAAGTACCATTTTTTTAATCGGACTGCGCTTTAAAATTCTTCTATACAAACTTTAACATCCCTAAACCTCATTTGAGGCGTAGTTTTGAAAAACTAATAATGACAAACATTATTACTTACTTACGCAAGTATCAAGTATTTGTGCTAAGTTTCAAGTTCATTACCCAAATTAATAAGATTTTTCATATAAACTGCATCTCTGTTTTCACGAACACAGATACTAAAGAATTTCAAAAATCGTCTGGTATGTTTCCATAACTTGACTCAAACATTATTTACACCAATTTTAGAGTTAATCAAGCCCCCAATAAAATCCTCCGCTATAAAATTAACTTTTCACCCCTTAGGGGTAGATTTTTGGAAAACCCTAATACACGTTAGTCTTAATTTTCGGTCTCAAGTATAAAAACTGAGTTTTGAGTTAATCGGACCGCGTGTTAAAGTTCCTCCATACAAACTTTGACACCCCCAATCCCTCCTTAGGGGGTAGTTTAGGAAAACTAAAAATGATAAACTTTATAATTATTACTTAGATGAATATTCGTGCTAAGTTTCAAGTCTATTAACTCAAGGGATAGGATTTTTCATACAAACTTTCATCCCCTGTTTTACCCCCTTAGGGATGGAATTTCCAAAAATCCTTCCTTAGTGGATGTTAACACTATATAAGGTATTTATGTGCAAAATTTCAAGTCTCTAGGTCCATTGGTTCGGGCAGTGCGTATATTAGTCAGTGACTCAGTCAGGACTTTGATTTTTTTATATATATAGATTTACCATGTTATTTTAAGACCACAGACTTCTTATAGGTTTTCCTGTAATCTACAGGTATAGAACTAATTTTTATATTTTTTTCAAAATTTTAGGCTCAGTAGTTTCGGAGATAAGGGGGGGGGAATGGTCAATTTTCGTCTATTTTCTTAAATAACTTTAAAACAAAAAACTTTAAATTTATAAAAAAATATATTTGAGACCCTCATAGTAAACCCTTTCATTTGATATGTCACTCGGTACAGTTTACAAAACTTTTTTTTTATATTCTTATTTTCCCCCTAAAAGTGACTCTCATATTCAAAATTCATATATTTACTTTAGCTGTACGTGTTTGGGTCACAGAAATCCATATGTGTACCAAATTTGAACTTAATCGGTTCATTAGATTCGGAGAAAATTGGCTGTGACAGACGGACAGACAGACAGACAGACACACGAGTGATCCTATAAGGGTTCCGTTTTTTCCTTTTGAGGTACGGAACCCTAAAAATAATAATTAAGTGTTAAAATTACAAATTGACGATTTTCGGGTTTTTGCCTTTAAGTTTGTGCTGTGTGACCTTGATTATTGACAAATTTCATTATTCTAGGTCAATGGGAAGTACCCTATAGGTTTTGATTTAGGTTTTGGTTTGGTTTTTATTTAGGTTTTGGTTTGGTTTTTTTGGGTTTGGTTTTTTGTGCGAGTATCAAAATATGTCGCATAAATGGCCGTATTTTTTTATTGCGTTGACTAGAAACTTGATTTTTTTAGAACTGCAAAGGACCTACGTATTCAAATTGATACCTCCACGCATTTTTGAGATAATTATTGCTAAGGTACAGAGATATAGTGCTATTTTGCTGTCGTGTTTTTTAATAACCGACCTCTAAAAAAGGAGCTTGTCAGTTCAACCAGTTTGTATGCACTTATCTATGTATATAATGTATAACTAATCCTAAATAATATTTTATGGCTATCATTTAAACGGTTGGAAAAACATTGTTGTTTTAGCCAGTGGAAACATGTATTTTGTCGGCAAATATCTTCGATCAAAAATATGACATAATCAGCCTATAATGTTCCCACTGCCGATGCCGGGACACAGGCCTCCTCTCAGTGAGAGGGAGTGGGCCGTAATCCACCACGCGGGCCCAGTGCGGATTGGTAGATGTCACATGTCTTCGAATTTTTGGTTCTAGGACATACCGGTTTCCTCACCATGTTTTCCTTCACCATTTTGAGAGCAGTGGTGATGAAATAATTTACACAAAGTAAAGCACCTGTCTGGGTTCAAACCTACCTACTCGTAAGTCACGGCTGTTACCACTAGGCCACCACTGCTGCTCCTGCTGATCAAAAATATATCGGTAGTTAATTGATTTGCAACTTAAGGTCAGCAAAAAAACAAAAATTGATAAATGCAATTGATGTCATATTGGGCTGCTCTGAAATTGATTGTACAGCCAATTAATTATACGTATGTGTTGCATTACGTGCATCACATCAAAATCGATACTGTCCGACCTTACTCATTGCCGAATCCCAACCCGCACTTGCTCGGTTTTTAGGGTTCCGTACCAAAATGGTAAAAAAGGAACCCTTATGGTGTGACTCAGTCAGTCTGTCTGTCTGTCTGTCACAGCTGGATATCTCAAGAACTACTAATGCTATCAACTTGAAATTTAGAACAGTTTTAGATGACGTTTACCCAACTATTTTGCAAATAAGAAAGAAGTAAAAATACTTACTTATATTTTTTTTTTGTAACAGGGACTGAAAGGGGGTCTTAAAAATTCAAAGTGGGGCTACTAGGGAATATGGGGTATCATATGAAAGAGCGCTGCTTGCACATTCTCAAACATTTTTATTTTTTATAGGCCACATAGTTTTCGACTTTTGATGAAAAATGTAAAAAAAATACCGTTCCCCCCCCCCTTATCTCCGAAGTTTGCAAAGATAAAAATCTGAAATTATTCTATGTGATAGAAGTTTATGCAAAGATTACAGGAAAAATAAAACGATGTCTCTAAATAGCACACTTTTTCAGAAATCGGAACGGAACCCTCGGTGCGCGAGTCCAACTCGCTCTTGACCGGTTTTTATTTTCAATAACCAAGCGACGGGTTGCTATCAGAATGACTGGATCGCAAATTGACCACGTCGCTCTTAGTCCACATCTCAAAATACCTAAGTCGCAAAATGACTACATCGCAAAAAGTCCAAACAGTTGTGTAGGCACCTATACAGGGTTGATATCAGAATGACTGGATACATCATCATTCATCATCGTCATCTGCCTAGCCTTTTCCCAGCTATGTTGGGGTCGGATGCAGCTGAATACCAGTATTATATTACCCAAAATAGGTGATTTTAACATTTTTGTTTGTTTGTAGGTTTGTCTGTTCAAGCATCAAAATGGACCGATTTGGTTCAAGTTTGGTGTAAAGAGTGAATTTTGGGGAAGCACATTATAGTCTAGGGAAAGTTAGAAAAAAAGTCACCTTAAGAACCAAAGAGATTAATGTAGGTATATGGTGGGTTTTTTAATTACTTAGTGTTATAAATAAGTATTGCGGCTGTGAGAAAAATACCAAATTATTATGCGGGAATTTATATTGCATTTACTTGATTGTACGATTAGGAGGAGCGTTTCGCAGATTTTGGAAATGAAGGGATCTAGGACTGACCTTGACACGATCTTCAAACCTCGTGGCTGTTGATGCGCTTTTCTGGATTTCTTGGGCCCAAGATCCTCTTCTTCTTCATGAAAACACTGCACTCACTCACTCTTAATGTTCGCGGTGATATATTTATGGAAAATATGGGGTTATAGCAGATTTATAAAAAAAAACTATAATTCAATGTTCATTGATCGGCTTTCTCACACGATATATATCAGCGTAGTGAAGTCGCCAGCGCCTCGTCGCGGCACTTTACGAAACTTTTCGAAAGTGCTCGAAGATTTTCTTCTTGCCTCTTCATCGGGTTATAGGAATGAAAGGGATGGAGACAGGAAATAAAAATGCGAAACGCTCGTTCCTTCCTATTCAAATTTTTTAAGGATTTTATGAAGTTTATGGCGTCAACATCCTCCGCCGCCTTGAGAAAACGCAGTGTTCTCAAGCAAAGTATAAGCTAAAAGAATATTTAATATTTTAAATAATTAATTACTAATTAAAGTTAAGCGAATATTATTGGAAAGTATTATGTTTTATTTAGCGGTTATTTAGTTATTAGTTTATTGAGATGGTAATGGACACAATTTTACAATAGGTCTTTTAAAATTGCCTGTAGCCGTTTTGACTAAAGCTACGCGAATAGTACCGTCCTTACCGGGATATACTTCAGTTATTATGCCTATTGGCCAGCGTAATGGAGGAATATCATCTTGATGAATTAGAACTACTGTACCGAGCTTTATGTTATCTACCTGCGTTAACCATTTCTGCCTAACCTGAAGATTATGTAAATATTCTACACGCCATCTTTTCCAGTAGCTACACACCATCTGGTCTAATAATTGTTTCCGACAACTAAGAGATCTCGATTCATCGGGAACGTTTTCTATGGGCAGAGACGTTAAAGGTGAAGCCATAATAAAATGAGCAGGTGTAAGAGGTTCCGGATACGGTTCCTCAGATAAGACACAGAGTGGTCTCGAGTTAAGGACTGCCTCCATTTGAGTGAGGACAGTCAGGAGTTCCTCATAAGTGAGAATTTGGGAACCAATGATGCGGTATAAATGGGTTTTAATGGATTTTATATTGGACTCCCACAATCCCCCAAAATGCGGAGCGCGGGGTGGGATCATTTTCCATTCAATTCGGTAGCAATCGGTCAGTAGATTTTGTAATTGAGCTTTAGCTCCAATGAAATTGGTTCCATTATCGGAATACAAACATGACACAGGTCCACGTCGTGAAAGAAAACGTTTAAAAGCGGAAATAAATGTATCAGAAGATACATCGGTAACCAGTTCAATGTGAACTGCTTTAGTAACAAGGCATATAAACACGCATATATAAGCTTTTTGACTTCTTTGACCACGACGTCTACATAAAGTTACTTTTATTGGGCCAGCATGGTCTACGCCCGTATGCACAAACGCTTTGGTCTCCCGTACGCGGCAAGTAGGCAGATCAGCCATTTTTGGGCTGAGGTGTGAAGGACAATTTTTAAAACAAAAATTACAAGCGTGTAATCTTTTCCTAATGACACTTCTGGACGAGAGTATCCAATACTTCTGACGCAACAGTGAACTCAGAAGGTTGCATCCAGTATGACAATGAACGCGGTGAAAATAATCAATTAAAACATGGGTAATGTTATCATGCTTAGGTAATAAAGCGGGGTGCTTAGCTTCATAAGGAAGGTTGGCATTAGATAATCTACCTCCGATTCTAATAATTTTCTTGTCATCGATAAAGAGATCGAGACGTTTAAGCGATGAACGTAAATTATCCTTCTGTATGTCTTTGTACAATTGTTTAAAGTGATGTTTTTGAACAGAGCGGATTAAATATATTTCAGCTATATTCAACTGGGAAACGGAAATCACGCTGCTACATTTGTCACGAGGAATAATGCGTAAAAAGCGCAGTATGTAAACTACAATATGTAGGATTTTATTCCAAGACGAAATATTCTGTGAAACTGTATAAATTAAATCAGGTTCCAAAGAAGCGGACGCGTTATGTGTCAAAGATTTAAATTCAGGTAGTTCTTCACAAGAGGCAGGGATAAACGGAGTGATAGGCCACTCGGATATTGGGTGTTGAAGCCATTTAGGGCCGTGCCACCATAAATCATGTGACAGTAACTGTTCAGGCAGAAGACCTCTTGACAAACAATCACTCGGGTTTTCTTTACCACTAACATGATAGAAATGTTTAGAATCAAGATTTTCTTGACATTTAGCGACGCGGTTGCTAACAAAAATATTCCATCTGTGTGGGGAAGAATTAATCCACGAAAGGGCAATTTTCGAATCGGAGAAAGCAAATATATTATTAATTGCTACACGAGCGCGGTAAGTGTCATTAATTAATTTAATAAGTTTAGACATGAGAAGAGCGGCACATAATTCTAGCCGAGCTAAAGAAACTACCTTTACAGGTGCGACCTTGGATTTAGCACACACCAAACGTACGTGTGTGTTACCATCGGTGTGTGTTACATGTAAATATATGACGCAACCATATGCTTTCATGCTGGCGTCTGCGAAACCCACAATATTTATTATGCAATTCATGGAAACTGCTAAATGCCGTGGTATTTTTAATGAGGAAAGAAGAGGCAGTTGATCTTTAAACTTTTGGAAAAGCGATACAATGGTATGTGGCGGAGTATCATCCCAACTGATATGAAGATCCCATAACTCTTTTATAAGTAATTTGGCAAACAAGATTACCGGAGCAGCAAAGCCCAGTACATCCCACAGGCGTGCGATAGCGGATAGAATGGATCTTTTGGTACAAATCCCATCTAGTTCAGATGTAGTAAAAGTGAAGCTATCATCCGAGGGAATCCATTTAAGACCTAAAATTTTTAAATTGTCCTTATCCGAGAAATTTATAGAAGCGCGATTGGATTGTGGAACAGTAGCTAACAGTTCTTGTGAATTACTTGCCCATTTGTTTAGATCAAAACCTCCAGCTTTAAATAATGCGATGAGTTCGCTGGATAGAACCTTAGCCTCTTCCAATGAAGGAATAGATGTTGCTAGGTCATCCATGTAAAGCTCTTGCGAAGCTACAATAGCAGCGCGTGGAAAACGATGTTTTTCATCCGCTGATAACTGGCGCACTGTGCGCATGGCTAGAAACGGACTAGATTTGAGTCCAAATGCAACCCTGTTAAATTGAAATTCCCGAATAGGCTCAGTGGTGTTAAAGCGAAATAATATTTTCTGATATCTTTGATGCTCATTAGTAACAGCAATCTGGAGATACATCTGCTTTATATCTGCGGTAATCGCAATTGGAAATAAGCGGAATTTTAATAACAATATAAATATGTCGGCCTGCAAATTCGGCCCTGTGTGCAAGATGTCATTAAGTGACACGCCATTATGACATTTTGCACTAGCGTCAAGAACAATGCGAACCTTGGTGGTTACTTTATCCTGCCTAATAACAGGATGATGCAGTATGTAATATCCCTTATCGCGATCCACAGCAGTATCACTAGAAATTATTTCTGTTAGATAATTTTTATCAATATATTCCTGAATAATGTCGTTATAACTGGCACGAAGCTCAGGATCTCGCAATTTAGAATATTCTAAAGAAAGTAAACGTCGATACGCTGCAGAATGGGAATTTCCTAACACCTCTGGATTTTTACAAAACGGTAACGCAGTACAATATCTGCCGGTGGAGTCACGTGACACAGTAGCAGAATACTGCTGCTCACACTCCCTTTCTGACGGACTACAGAAGGTTTTCTCGGGAATTTCCTCAAGATTCCAGAATTTATGAAGCGAGTCATCTAACGAAAGAAAACAATAATTATAATCACAAGTTGTGAAATATGAAGCGGTATTCAATGCAGTGGACGCAGGGTTACACTCGTATTGAACAGCGGGAATATCGCCCATTAAAATATAACCGAATACGGTTTCAATGGCTGATGGAGCGGGAGGTGATATAATTTTTCCACCTAACAACAAAAATGGGTACAACTGTGCCCCAATAAGCAATTCAATTTCTCCGGGCATATGCCACAGAGGATCAGCTAACGGTAAGTTTGCCAAGTGTTGCACTATAGAAGGGTCAACATCCTTAGTGGGCAATTGGTCCGTAATACAATCAACGACTAAAGCGGTTATATTATAAGAATTTTGTTTATTTTTTGCGGTAATTTTTATCTTTACATATCCCTCAATAGGGCGGGAAGAAGAACCGACACCCTTTATAAAAGAATTCGCAAGCGGAATAATATTTAAATGAAGTTGTTTGCAGCAGGCAGAAGTGATAATATTATTTTGCGACGCGTTGTCGATCAAACACCTAACTAATACGTGTTGGTTGTTATTATTATTATTTACGTAAACTTGGGCAGTGGATAAAAGAACCATGCTGCGTGATGAATTTACAGCGCATAGCGTATTATTATCGCTGGCTGTCGGCGCTGGCGCATTTTCCAAAACGCTCGATTCACTGCTTACACTAGTAGAGCCAGGCGGATGCGAGTTAGAAGAATTTACGGATTGAGTATCATTAATATCCAAATGTAAAAGTGAATGATGATGCTTACTGCAAGTTTTACAGAGATATGTAGATTTACATTTTGAAGCGGTATGTGTAACACTAAGGCAGTTTACACACCCTCGTTTAGTTTTTATAAAATCTAAACGTGACTTAGCATTTATCGCTTTAAACGCTGGACAATAATATATTTGCGAATGATCTGACTTACTGCAGTATAAACAAGCGGATTTAGTTTTGTTATTATTATTATCGCGGGTTACGAAAGAGTGGACTGTATTTCGCGGTTGAGTACGTGAAGCGGTATTATTATTTTTATTAGAGCCCGACGCTGGTGTCGCGGATCGGTCCAATATTTTAGCTTGAGATTTAATAAAATCAACAAGATCCTTATAAGAAGGAATCTCCACATCTCGCCTATACATTTCAAATAAATGGACGGTTGTGGAATCTAATTTTCGTAAGGCTAAGTTTAATAAAATGAAATCTTTTAAGTCTTTAATTTGCAATTGTTCTAACGCAGAAACAGAAGCGTGAAAATTTTCAATAAATGTATTTAAGGATGCGGAGTTATTTGCGGTAGATTTCATATTAAATATGTTTGACATGTAGTGAGAACCCAGGGCCCTTACATCTTGGTATTTTTTAACTAAGCTTTCCCAAATATCTTCATAATTATCACCTGACGGTATGATCCCTGCAGTTAACTGTAAAGCGGTTCCCGTTAATTTACCTATTAAGTACTGAACCCTGTGAGAATCAGTAAGGTTAGTATTATTATGAATATTAGATTTGAAGGATTCGTAAAATACGGGCCAATTATCAATTTTACCGTCAAATGAAGGAATTTGTATCGGCGGTAGTTTAACACAACCTTTATATTGTGACGTACTGTCTTGCGAAACCGACTTAGTATGCGTCGCTAACGTACTGGCTGCGACGAGAGACCTCAGCCTCTCTATGCGTGTATATATTCCATCAAAGGATGTTAAACTATTATAATCTAACATATAATTGGGATTTAGCTTAAGGTTGAACACGTTTATTTGGTCTAAATTAGAACTGAATTCTTGCCTAATTGTAGACAATATTTCAGTGTCTGCCATAAACGCTTCCGTGGACCGGAGCTCAACTGTGGTACGAACATTTTTATAAGTATTATAAAGTGACGTTAAACGTTCAAATATTGCCTGGTTTTTGGCTTCAAACAATTTTATTTTAATTTCATAATCTTCCATTTTTATGAAGTAGGTATAATACCTAAGTACATAAAATGATAAATCAAGATGGCGGGTAAACGTAAAAACTTTGCAAAGAATGCGATAGTATTGTGATGAAACTACACGTAAACAAGATTTATTTAATAAGCAAATCAGAAATGACTCACGCAAACGACAGTTTAAGCGGATACCTATCTAATTTTTGAGTAAAAGGTGATTTTACTTTCTTAGATTACGAAAATAAAATTAGTGGGTAGCGGAATATTATAGTTTAGGTATAGACCTGAAGCGGTTATTATTTTAGGTATAAGACCTAATTATGACGTATAGACCTATATAAAATGCGGGTTATAACACTAAATAGCGGTTTAGATAATAGCGGTTTAGGTATAGTGATTCATAAGGAATCCGGCTCGAAGGACCAACAGAATGGTGGGTTTTTTAATTACTTAGTGTTATAAATAAGTATTGCGGCTGTGAGAAAAATACCAAATTATTATGCGGGAATTTATATTGCATTTACTTGATTGTACGATTAGGAGGAGCGTTTCGCAGATTTTGGAAATGAAGTGATCTAGGACTGACCTTGACACGATCTTCAAACCTCGTGGCTGTTGATGCGCTTTTCTGTATTTCTTGGGCCCAAGATCCTCTTCTTCTTCATGAAAACACTGCACTCACTCACTCTTAATGTTCGCGGTGATATATTTATGGAAAATATGGGGTTATAGCAGATTTATAAAAAAAAAACTATAATTCAATGTTCATTGATCGGCTTTCTCACACGATATATATCAGCGTAGTGAAGTCGCCAGCGCCTCGTCGCGGCACTTTACGAAACTTTTCGAAAGTGCTCGAAGATTTTCTTCTTGCCTCTTCATCGGGTTATAGGAATGAAAGGGATGGAGACAGGAAATAAAAATGCGAAACGCTCGTTCCTTCCTATTCAAATTTTTTAAGGATTTTATGAAGTTTATGGCGTCAACAGTATAGGTGCCTACACAACTGTTCGGACTTTTTGCGATGTAGTCATTTTGCGAGTTAGGTATTTTGAGATTTAGACATTTTGAGATTTGGACTAAGAGCGACGAGGTCAATTTGCGATCCAGTCATTCTGATACCAACCCCAAGCGACAGCCCTATGAAAGTAGGTAAGAATTTTGAATTCTGTTAGGAAGCTTTCATTCTGTACGGTTTTATATTCTTGTGGTCGAGAGGAACAGGAAACAGTCAATTGTGTTAAAATCATTAGATCATCAGAGCTAATAGAATAAAAGGAAAACCTATACCGAACATAGGTAAACGAAATATTTGTTGCTAGCATGATAAAGGAGACAATCTAATAGTATAAATTGACCAATAACTATTACATTTTACCAGTGCGTATTGTGCGTTAGTAGGGATCAGTACTATTATTACGTACTACCAAAATAATTATTAGCATCAAAAATGTGGGGGCGGATATATCCGCACATAGTGTTGCTAATATTCGCGAATACTATATTCAAGGTATCATGTAAGGGGAAAGGTAGTATAACCTTTCTCATAGATGATACACTATCTATGCGTGACGATATAGACCAAGTTAGAAAAAGTGTGGACAGAATTATTCGTATTGTTAAACATGAAAAGTCCAGTCTAATCGACAACATGGTGCTGGTGACATTTAACGATCCAGGTAATGTGTTTCAGTGTTGGTATCTTATTTATCACTTTATTCACTTTAAATATGAACAGATTTTGACGAAACAGGGTTACAGTATAGAAATTACAGAACGATACCTATGTTATTGTTGTAAACAAAAATTCGTTTCCTCCTTTTTGTTTTTTTTTTTTCGTTTGTACCACCGTACATGTTTATGAGACGTATTCGCCAAAAAATGTTCGGTAGTTAGAATTAATATTTACGCATTCACAGCATTGATTTTATCTATCGACCGCGGCGGCTAAAAGCTATGAAAAAAAACCGATCAAGAGCGAGTCGGACTCGCGCACTGAGGGTTCCGTACCATCATTTATATGTAATTTTTGTTTCATGAATTCTGAAAAACTGTGCTATTTAGAGACATCGTTTTATTTTTCCTGTAATCTATACATAAACTTCTATCACATAGAATCATTTCAGATTTTTCTCTATGCAAACTTCGGAGAAAAGGGGGGGAACGGTAATTTTTTTACATTTTTCATCAAAAGTCGAAAACTATGCGGCCTAAAAAATATGCAAGCAGCGTTCTTTCATATGATACCCCACATGCTCTAGTAGCCCCACTTTGAACTTATAAGACCCCCCTTTCAGTCACTGTTGCAAAAAAACATAAATATTTTTATTTCTTTCTTATTTGCAAAATAGTTGGGTAAACGTTATCTAAAACTGTTCCAAATTTCAAGTTGATAGCATTAGTAGTTCTTGAGATAACCAGCTGTGACAGACAGACAGTCACACCATAAGGGTTCCTTTTTTACCATTTTGGTACGGAACCCTAAAAACGAACAAGAAAGAGGGTAGACCGATTTGTCTGCTCATAAAACACCCACCCGCAATAACTTCAGTTTATCCGTTATCATGGTGCTTGCAACAGTGCCGAAATATCGGGAACTCAAAAACAGTAAACATGGTAAATATCCCGTTTGTGTTAACAATAATGTTATAGTGACCATGACAGTTTAAAAACTAATATGATAACAACTAAGAATAGTACCATCAATACGAAAGAAGAAGAATTGTTTGATTACTAATCCGCGCAAAATTAGTTCATACGAAGGCGCGATGAAACGTTACTTCGTCAATGTACCTAACATACATATTATATGTATTATATGTAACATACATATTATGGTATAATACCAAACAGGTGGCCTAGCTGACATTCGCCCCACGCAAATCTTAAAATGTTTATTTATTTGCGCATTTCTGACGTGAATTGAAATGATCACAAGTAAGTCGACTTACTGACGCGAATACGCGATGCGACCATCCTCGGCGATCGCTTATATTCACACTTATCGACGGGTTAATACAACTCGGGCCTCTTGACCCGTCAGTTTCAACGCTTTCAGTCAGACAGCTTCAAAACAGTAATTAGCACTTCTTTCTTATACAACGTGTAACGTTAAATGCGCAAAACCTCTTAAGGGGTCATTTTACTCATCATTATGAACAAATTTTACTATGGGACCAAACATGAAATCGCCAAAAAAATCAGCTGTTCAGTACATTTTGACGAATTATGCGAACATAAATGTACTGAACAGCTGATTTTGCGAACAGCTGCGGCGACAGTACACCCAGCCATGCTTGGAACTTTAGATGGCGTAAGGGTGTCGACACTTTGTAGTTTTTATAGTTTCTGATTTAGGGTGTGATCGTAAGTAGTTCGAAATGGACACACTGCCGTAAATTAATTGCAGCACGAAACACTTTTTCAGCAATTATAACTTGCTTTTAGTCAGTGATTCCTTTTGTTTTTCAGGTGTCTATGATAAGGTAGCGACTAGAGATCCTGAAGAATTTAAAGAGGCATTAAAGAACGTTAAGCCACACAACGAGACTGGCATATCACAGCTCGATTGTTGGGAGCCGTCAATGAAAGGATTACTCCAAGCACTAAACAAAAGTAAAAACGACTCTTACATCTTTGTATTCACTGATGCCCCGGCTAAGGACTACATCGACGGCCAATATGTGATAGAAATGTGTCAAAGAAAACAGACTCAGGTAAACTAGGCTGAGCCCACAGCTCAGAGTGCGTCGAGCGTCGCACGAACATTTTAGTACCGCCACTCGTGGATGAGATTGACTTAATCGCTCTTTACTTGCAGATAGTGTTCGTGCTCACCGGTAAATTTTGTAAAAATAAGTTATATGTCCCCGAGGCACGCAATGTTTACTTCGACATAGCAGTCGCATGCTCTGGGCTTGCGATCTTCGTTAAGAAGAATGAAGTAGAAAAGGTGAATAGTTTGTATACTGAGAATATCTATACATATAATAAAACAGTAACGAAAGAAAAACTGTACATTGAGAATTTTCGAGAAAAAATAAGTGGCTTTTGTTAGAAAAACGTAACTGATGACAAAAAGTGACTTTTTAGAATTTTTGTCTGTTTGTCCGTTTGTCTGTGTGTATGGTACGGCTTCACGGCAAAACTACTAGATAGATTGAATTGAAATTCAGCAAAAATGTTCTTTGTAAACCAAGGAAGGCTTTAGGCTACATATTATCACGCCGTATGTTATGGGAGGTAAGCAATATTGATTTTAAAATGTTTTTGTTCGTAATTGAATGCACAAAATTACATGTTATTTAGTTAATAATCAAAATTTAACACTGGGAACATAATAATCACGCTATTTTTATAAAGGAGCGGGGCAGTAATATTATAGATTGCAAGGAAACAGCTATTTCAATAATATGTCAACGGGGAATTTAGCGGTAAGGTCAGGTGACCGTTTACCGCACTAAATGGTGCGAGTTCAAATCTCATAATATTGTTTTAAAAAATCGCAAAATTCTTTTTTTTTAGTTTTTGCATTTTTTATGTGCATTACATGTCCTATCTAATTGTATGGAGAGTTTCACACCAATATTACTAAACAGATTGATTGGTGGTACAACAAGCTACACTATCATGAAGTCAAGTCAAACTTTTGGTTTTAAGTTATAAGTATCTTGTGCAAGCACATTTGTTGTAGGTAATTGATTTAAAACTAAATTGTCGTTAATTTAACAGCAATTAACGACAATTTAGTTTTATTCATAATTTAATTTCGGTAAATAATATGTAGTTTCCGTTTTCTAACTAGATGGCGTTGGCGTCGAGTTAGATCAGAGGAATTTTAACTATGCCTTCTAAAAAAAGATCAAATCTGTCTCGAAACTCAACGGTTTCTAAGATGCGCAGGTTAGTTCGATCTCTCGAAACCGACGCAGAGCGTGAACAACGGCTAGGTTAGGTTAGGCTAACCGTGAGCGTAATGTACTAAGTTTGTCCGCAGAAACTAGCACGCAGCGCTAATTACGACTAGAATTTAAACGAGTCCGCACTACTGCTTCTCGATCTCAGGAAAGAGTGGAACAACTAGAAATGCGTTTAGCTATCAACCGGGATCGTCATTCTTTGTCTCGCGCATCCGAAACGGATACAGAGAGAGAGCAGAGATTAAGTCTTCAGCTTTTCCGCACTGAGACTGCTCGGTCGCTCGAGAACAGTCAGGAGCGCGATACACGCCAAGCAAGCGATCGCGAGCGCCACGCAGTATCTCGCGCTTCGGAGACTTACACGCAGAGAGACTCGCGTTTAAGCTCCCAGCGTATTCGCACTGCCACATCTCGATCACTTGAGAATCCTGAAGAGCATGAGACGCGCCTTAGTGCAGACCGTTCACAGCATGCTCTAGCTCGGTCTTTGGAGACAGACAAGCAGCGTGAGCAACGCAACGCACTTGCTCGGCAAAGATATCACGACATGCGTGTTGAGGTGTCTGTTCATTCCACGCAAGAACGTGAGCGGATTCAGGAAATTCGGGCAAGTCAGTCAGTCAAACAGCGTGTGGCCCAAATGGATCTAGACCGTACACGTCGCAATTTTCGCAATTCATCCTCATGTGATACTGATTCTATGGTTTATGATCCTGAAGAGCAACCGTGGTTCAATAAAGAAAGAGCGCGTTTTATAGGAAAACCCGCTCCTTTCTTTATTGATTACATCAAACACGGAGAATTGGCACCATGTCTGAGGTGTGTGCACACTGTCACGCGCGTAAGTGGAAGGGAGAGACCAAGGGAATGTGTTGTGCGTCTGGAAAGGTACGACTAAACTCTATGCAAGAGCTACCGGAGATCTTACGTGTTCTTTTGAATGGCGAGTCACTGAATATGGATTCATGCCGACTTTTAAAATTCAGGGGCAAGTCTACCATCGGATAGGTTCCCTGCTTCCCACCGAAATGCCGAAATTTTTGCAAATATATTTCATTGCAGATTTTGCTGAACAGGCTAATGTCCGATGCCGGCAAATTCCTAATTTAGACTTGAGCCTTATAAGGGCATTACAAAACACTCTGCGCAGTGTCAACCCATACGTTACCGATTTCAAAACCGCTCTGGAATCGGTGCCTAAACACGAGCGCGATAATTTTAAATTCGTTATTAGCGTAGACAAATGACCGACCGCAGCCCATCCAGGACGATATAACGCTCCAACGTCAAACGAGGTTGACCAGGAATGCGACAAAAGGGACACTGTTTTACGCACACGTGATGATCGCCTGTAGCGTATCAGCGAGACACATCGCGCTTATGATACCCTACAGTATCTCCTAATGTTTTGTCGCGGAGAGTATGGCTACCACTTTGCCGTATACAATGTAGACCCGCAGACAAGTGCCCCAAATTATAACAAAAAGACTTCCGCCCTCCAGTTTTACAGTTACATGATTCAGCTCCGTTCCAACGACAACTCTCATCTCCATTATTACCGTGCCTCTTTAGTCAATTTGCAATATTATTTTTACTTCAGTGTACCCTTGGGATTCACTGCGGAATTACGATTACAGGAAGAAAAGTTTTTTCATAGACACAGACCAACTAAAGTATAAGAGATATAAAAAATGGTGCCATAGCAAAAAATATTCCACGTGAAGAGCATTTTCTGCTGTGAGAATAAATTGAAGATCTGGAACACCTGTTGTGGAACTCCAAAGCCCAGCGGCACTATAACATATATAAGAATGACGTCTTAGCAAAAGTGTTTAGTCTGATGGGCATTTCCTGTTGACTTACAAAAATTAAAGATCTGGAACGTCTCGAATCGTCTCGCGCATCACGCTGTTTTCCCGTCCCCGGGTAAACAGCGTGACACGCGAGACGATTCTCTTCTTTTAGAATTCGACATCAGACGTTTCAGATCTTCGATTTTGACGACCCCGTTGTCTCTGGCATAAGCAACAGGATCCGCGTACGAAGTCGCGGACAGAAGCTAGTTAATAATATATGTAGTGTGAAGAAAATGTACGAAATCGATTATCTTGGTCAATATTACTCATTTTAGGTATTTGGACCGATAGAAGAAATAATAAAAGGCAACAAGAATGTGATTACAACGGCGACAGTACCAGCCGGCGTTTCCAAAAATATTCCGGTAAGTACCTATCATTTTCATAAAGTGTACAGACTGAGCTGTATTTGATGATGTTCAGATTTAGATGGTTTATGCCCGACCCGGTCCCGTCATGATGGTTCAGACCTCCAAATGATGACTATAGGAAGAAAGAGGTTCCGCGGGGCCAGTGCTGTGCATCAACACGTGTGTTTACCGTAGCTCGTTCACATTACTTCCCGCTCTGCCGCTGAGTGTTTCGGCAAAAGCAAAACGTCAGGTTAAAGAACATCGGTCAAATTTCTATAGAAGCTGGACCTGAGTTTTATTTTCAGTGTACAGAAGCAAATTATAGTGAGATTTGATTCTTTTATGTAGTATCCCTTTTGAAAATAATATCTAAATAGCCAAGATATTTCAATAATGCAAAAAATACTTTTGAGGTTATCGGTGTCCGGAAATCAAAAGCACAGAATAATCGTCACAAGCGGTACCTAGTTATCAGTCTGTAAAACAATGCCAAGGTCAAACAACAGAAGGAAATCCAAAACAGTACAGTTCGTATCACAATATTCACACTAACAACAACAACACAACAATGTGAGATCGCCGGGTGCAAAGACTACACACTACAGTATATAAGTGTCAAATTGACACCCGTTGTAATTGACAGTATTGACACTGTCAAACCATGGCACGCGTCGATGATATATTATGACGTTCCGTTGTACACAATTGAACAAAATGAACTTACTATGAACCCACATAATTATTTTTATGACAAGAATCCAATACATAATAAAAACAGCACTAGTTGGTTTGATACACAAGTATATAGAATTGAGTTACATCTAATAACTATTCAGAAAAACGTGAATAATTATAATCTTTGAGTACTAAATCATTTCTGAAGCAAAATGAATCGTCAAAGGTGCGTTCTGAACATGTTATTCTAAATAATTTGCAAATTATGCTATTAAAAAAAAATGGGTTTGTGCTTTTTTTTCTGGCGACTTAAATATCTATTTCCTATATTTCTTAAGACCTTAAAAAATACTAGATTTTTTCATATATATGGCATATCTGTACTGTAAACCACCGCCTCGTAGTCAGGTACGATTTGGCCGTCCTTCTTTCGAGTTTTGTTTTTCCCGTAATCTGTAAATAGTTTCATATGTATGTATGTCACTGACTCTGTTTGATCACTGAATGTTCTGAAAGCACATCAATGTTCCAAATTGGGACAGATAGAGTTTGGATTTATTGCGCAATCGGTCATAGAATCATAAAATAGCATCTACTATGAGCACTTCAGATCGTTAATCAAAATGCCGTTAATAGTATTCCGAGAACTGATGAACAATTTTAGGTAGTTTCTTGAGGCACTGTGAAAAATTTTGTAATTATTCTTGAAGGACTCCTTAAAGTGAAGGTCTGGCTGACGGGTAACGGCCCTTCAAAGACCCTTGAATTTTTTTAGAAGGGATTTTGTTTTTACTATTAAAATTTTTTTAAGGCATTTTGAATTTTTTATATATTTAAGTTTGATATTGTCGTAGTGACGTCAAAACAAAAATGTGAATTCCACATACCCTTGGGTTTTCAAAAATACCCCATATACTTACTTACCTATGTTCCGCAATTTTATGTAGGTTTCGAATCATTTTTTGTTTTTGTAATTATTTAGAGTTTTCTGCCGGCGGAGGTTCAAAAATTCATAGCAAAAATAACTCGAAAACTATTAAAAATTGCGGAAATACATGGGGTATTTTCGAATACGTGGAATATGAGATGAGGAATTGAGATTTTTCCTTTGACGTCACTATTTGGACCTCTGTATATAAACAAATACTGTCCATTTAATAGTATAGGATTTTAGTGTTATTTACGTCGTCAAGATACCCTTTAGTTTAGGGGATGAATTTTCAAAAATGCTGTTTAGGTGAGGTACTTGTGCTTTGTTGGTAGAGCCAGCGGTTTAGGCTGTGCTTTGTCAGTCAGTGGATGAATGAATTAAAAAAAGTATTAAGTAGATTTTTTTACTGTCAGAGCGCTAGCAGTGTTTAGGTCAACGAAGCGTAGCTACACGCAGGCAGCAAAATGCTTGAGCATGTTGTTTGCAGTCTTGAGTAATTTGCCATTTTTGGCGGATTTCAATTAAATATCATTTTTTAAATATGAAAAAAGTACACTGATATTTCGATAAGTTATTAAATATTTTTTAAATTTTATTTACAGTTCGTAATAGATGACCACACTGACTATGTCATCGTCTCTGCGGCCGGCACAGGTGTTAAATTAAAAATAAACGACTCCTCAGTAACTGTGAACAAAATAATGTCGACGGATAACGCAATAGTAAGTCTAATAATGGTACGATTCATTATTACAGACAGCAGCTGGTAGTGCCGCTGCTGTCAGCTGCACGCTGTGACGTCACTGTATTCTTATTTCTATGAAAAAACTTTCGTAGATAACCACAGTGTCGCCGACAGTATTTTCATTGAAATACGTCAGCCATTGTAGTTGAGCGCTGCCGTCTACGGTTTGCCGTCACCTGCAGAATAGGACCTGGGTGCTACCAGTCCGTGGTCGACATGTTCATACATTTTTTTGAAGCTTTCCTGTTTGAGCACCTATTTTTTGAGCACCTATTTACTGAACACCAAAGGTATTCCCATTTGAGCACCAATCAATATTTTAACGTGGTGCTCAAAAACGAATAATAAAAAATATTCAACTTTATTCCTTTTTGAGCACCTGCGGTGTTTAATAAAACATATCGATACAAATTGGCAATACTTTGACGTCAGGGTCTTTGACCTTGAGGTCAAGGTCAAAATTCCGAAAGCCAATATCCGCAATTCTCCTAAGGTCTTGAGGTTGACTTTCGGAATGTTTACCTTGAACTCAAGGTTAATGACCCTGAGGTCAAGATCAGTGACCTTAGGATAATAGCCGATCTTGACTTTCAGAATTTTGAACTTGACCTCAATGTCAATGATCCTGGCGTCAAGGTCAGTGACCTTAGGAGAATCACGGATCTTGGCTTTCGGAATTTTGACCTTGACCTCAAGGTCAATGACTAAGGTCAAGGTCAATGCCCTCAAGGTATCCCATGGTGTTCAAAAGTACTGCCAAGTTTTAGCGATATGTTTTATTAAACACCCCATCACTAGAAGCTACTGCACCGTAGGTGATCAAAAGCGAATAAAGTTGAATATTTTTTCAACTGTGTTTGTGTAGCTGGTTTAAGTTTATTTTGGTTCTAAATTAATTTTAAAATTATAGGTAGTAAAATTAAGTAACACTAAGCCTGGCAATTACGTGGCTAACGTGAAGGGTAAGACAAAAACGTCAGTCGTAATCTCCGGCAGGACTGATTTCTACTTCAGTCATGGCTTCTCCGAGTTAAAACCCAAGTCGCTGAGTGATACATCGCCACAACCGAAATCTGGTGAGTTTACGAATAATATATCCATTTAAAATATTCTAAAAACGTTACCTGTTTTTAAATTGTTGAGAGAAAAATAACCTCATCAAGTCCGGATTCCGGACGCCAACATCAAAAAACTTCTTTAATTAAATTTATTTTCAGATGCGAAGGGCTACCTGTCCATATCCGTCACTGATGATAATCACTCAGTAAGAATAGAAGCGGCGAAGTTATTAGACATGGATGGAAAACCAATTATAGAAAGACTGCCTTTAACGGAGACCTCTGACAATTTTTACATAACGGATCCGTTTGTTGCACCATCACAAATGTTCAAAGTGGCCGTAAGTACCAACAATTTATATTTTGTAATAGGGCCCTAAGCTCTATGAAATCATACTATACCCGCACTATTAACGCACTTTTTCATGAATGGAACAGTTACCATCAATTAAATAGTTTTCATTGATAGACAGAGTGACACTATTATTATTGTTTCTGTTAAATTCTCGACCGTGTTTGTGTTGGGTGTCCCGTTGCCCGGCAATTTCTCGACAAATTAGAACAATACATAACATAAACAATAAGATAGACAAGATGTAGGATTTAAATAATGGTAAAATGTAAAATTTACCGCACATTTGCAAACACCGTAAGTTTATAATAAATCTCGCGATTGTAAACTGGCGAAAAATTTGTAAGCAGTTTTTTATTGTAAGCTAGCTGACCCGACAAATGTTGTCCTGTCAAAATTCCAATTTGCAAATACAACAAAAAAAGAATTAGCCAAATAGGTGCAAATAGGTGGTGGTGATGCATATTTCGGCAATTGATTTTTAGTATTTATACAGATTATCTGCTTATAAATTTTTCTTACACAGAAAAACTAATAGTTTATAATTATCTTAGATCCGTGTATTATCTAAAGCTGCTCTTATATGGACAACTAACATTCGCGATTCTTAGCAACTACTGTAGCATAATCAGCCTCTAACGTTCCCCAATGCTGGGTTGCACTTCCAAGCATCGCTTTGCGAGAGGTAGCGGGACGTAATCCATCACGCGGGCCCCGCATGTGTTGGTTTTCGGTGGCAATTTCTGTAGGTACAAACTTGGAATTGCTCGGTTTTGCTAAGAATTGCACCATTGAGCCTGTGTAGGTAAATGTAACATTACGAGTATCTATTTTCAATTGTTTCAGGTAGAGGGCAGCGTTGTAGCTACTAACAAAACTATAAAAAGGACTGCTAAAATCCCTGTTTCGCCGCCACCACCAAAAAGTAAGTTGAGCTTGATCACACACAAAATACTTAAAAGTACCTACAGGTCTTATTCTCAATTTCTCATACTATCCAGGAAACTAATTGAATCGCAAAGGACTCCTTAACTTAACTTTTAAATAGCATACATACGTTCTCATATCTATCAGGATCATTCCAAACAAAAAACGCTGCCTTAAAGACGTCTCTGCAAGAAGCTTTCAGAGTTACGCAACTTACAGCGGTTGTACATTGGTCAACCATCAAATCATCATCATCATTGGTCATCATTGGTCTCTTGATCTCCCCATGGGTGCATCAATCGTATTCGATTATAGTTTTAGTTCAATGGAGTCAAAAACCTAATTATTTGTGGATTTGTTTTACTTTTAGTTGCTCCCAAGGTACTACAAGGAGTAAATGTCATGAATGTCACCAAGGGTAAAACTGCTGTCTTTGAATGCAAGTAAGTAGCTATCACATACTTCGGTTATCTATGCAATTATCATTTAAATATCGGTTTACGTATTATTTCAATATTCACAATGAGATTCTTTCTCAAAATACACAAATGCGAGCAATGACTTCAGTACTTCTTGGCAATTGTGTTCAATATGACGCCTCGACCTCGGCCACACCGAGCAATTTACGGTAACTCCAACATTGTATAAAACTGCACAGAAATGCGCAGTTTTAGTTGCCCGTGTAAGCGTAACATCATTCCCCTGCCCTTATCCCAACTTATTTGGGGTCGGCGCAACATGTTTTTGTTCTATACTTCTCTATAAGGGACTAACTCACTTGTTCAGCTCAATTCAGCTTTCGTCCGTAGAAAACACCAGTTTTTAATTTGAATGTAGATGCGTATGCATCCGTTCAGCGCTGGCATCTCCAGCCTCGTCGTCATGCGGTTGGCGGCTTTTCTAGCCATATCATCTTTCACACAGTCCATCCATCGTTTCTTTGGTCTTCCCCTACTCGTATAGCCATCCACATTCATATTCAAAATTTTTATCCATATCAAATCAATCAATCTGCTCTAGCCTTTTCCCAACTATGTTGGGGTCGGCTTCCAGTCTAACCGGATGCAGCTGAATACCAGTATTTTACATGGAGCGACTGCCTGTCTGACCTCCACAACCCAGTAACGGGGTAATACGATACCCCTTGGTAAGACTGGTTGTCAGACTTTCGGGCTTCTGACGACCCGTAAAAACTGCCAAGATCCACGAATGACAGCCAGGACTAACGGCTTAACGTGCTTTCCGAGGCATTGGGGAGTCTCGGTATGTAAAGATGGCAATCAATCTACGGACCACGCAAACCTGATGGATCGACCCGTGCGGCTGTTATTACTTAGCCACGAGCTTTCTTCAATAACAATTATCTTCAATCGTTTTACTTATCTTTCTTGCAGAGTTGTGAGAGGTTTCCCAGCACCAAATATAACATGGCTGTTTTGGGGCAAATCAAATTCAAAGTTTACACTGTTAGTCGGCTCTGAAAGTGTGCTACGAATAACGAACGTCGAGGAAAAACACGAGGGAAAGTATAAGTGTGTGGCGGAGAACGGAGCAGGCAAAGACGAACACGTCACGACATTATTTGTTCAAGGTAAATTCATTGTCATATTGTTGTAAACGTTAAGGATACGGAACCCTAAAAAGTAAGTTTAAAAACTAAACCCGACTACTTACTGAAAAATCGCGCTCTAAAAATTATGCGAACTAGCGATTTTTCAGTAATACGGTATTAGTTTTTAAACTTACTTTTTAGGGTTCCGTACCAAAATGGTAAAAAGTGTCTGTCTGTCTGTCTGTCTGTCACAGCTGGATATCTCAAGAACTACTAATGCTATCAACTTGAAATTTGGAACAGTTTTAGATGACGTTTACCCAACTATTTTGCGAATAATAAAGAAATAAAAATATTTATTTTTTTACAACAGGGACTTCTTAAAAATTCAAACTCGCTCTTGAACAGTTTTTATTTTTGATGTTTCTCCTTTTTGCAGATCGCCCAAAAATAGTCTCAAATATTTCTTCCACCTGTGAAAGCACTGAGGGAGACGCTTTGCTAAGGATTCCTTGTGTCGCAGCCGGTTTGCCCAAGCCAAGCATCACTTGGAAGTTGAACGGCCTTGTCATCAATTCAAGTAAGATACTTACACTAACATTTTATCCTACTCAGCCACATATTTGAGTGAACTTAAAAACTTCCAAAACATTAGTTAGTGGTAGTTGTGTCAGGCTGCTTCATAATGGACATGCAGCTAATTTCCTACCAACCGCGGTGGACAAAACATAGACCAGAGGGTCAATTCTCGTATTTTTAACAACGTTCGCAATATCATCTCAAGACTCAATCTGTCAAAAATTGTATAGCGTTTACCTAAATTTTTGACATTTGATTGACGCTGGCATGAGATTGTGAACGTTTTTAGGTACGAGAATTGCCCCTCTGATTATGATAGAGCTGTGTTTTCATTCGTACGTTCTCTTGTGTTTCAGGCGCGAGGTATTCCATAGAGAATGGAACTCTCATAATAAAAAATCCGACGGTGAATGACACTAACTCGTACACGTGCGAGGCGAAGAACGACGTCGGCGCAGTCAATGCGACGTTCAGTACGAACATCAATCGTGAGTACTTACGGTTTTCATCTACTTAGATGAATTCAAACAAAACAGAAAGATATCTAGGTGTAACACATACTTGTAACTTATGACATTTGGCGTGTACTTAATTATTTACAGAGACACCACAAATATCAGGAGTTACTAATAAGAAAGCGAGAATAGGAACGCCTACTACTATCGAGTGCACGTAAGTGTTTTAATCTATACTTATAATAAATCTGTAGAGAGGTCAATTCTGTACATGATATATATTTTCAAAATAACTATCGGGGGGTAATTAGTGATCGATACTGATGCCAAAAATGCAATCAGTAAAATTTTTGTCTGTCTGTCTGTCTGTCTGTCTGTATGTTCCTTATAGAAACAAAAACTAATAGACGGATTTTAACGAAACTTGGTACAATTATTCTTCATATTCCTGGGGAGGTTATAGTATACTTTTCATCACGCTACAATCAATAGGAGCAGAGCAGTGAAGGGAAATGTTGGGAAAATTGGAGAAGTTGCTCCATTTTTTAAGCTTCCGTCGCGTGTGCAGCCTTAATGGTTAAAGCTACATAGAAATAATTTATGACGGAAATGTTCTACATAAAATTATCTAAAAAATATCCCACAACAGCATATGTCTATCTTTTATGGTTGACTCACAATAACACGTGTAACTCCCGATAGCTTAGCAGTCCAATACATTAACTTAATAACATACAAGGAGTTACACGCTGACGGATTTGCGGGCACAGCTATTAATAATAATATTCTGCGGTTCCTTATTGCGATATTTTTCAACAGTATTGTGGATTGACATATTATATTTCCCTACTAAAATACGAAAGTTAATCTGTCTGTTACATCAAAACCACTGAACCGTGAGGAAGGACATATGGTATTTACGAAAAACGACGGAAACGCGGACGAAGTCGCGGGCAAAAGCTAGTACTTGAATAAAAATAATCGTTCTTGAAAAATACACCAATTAACTACGAATAGATAACCAATTTTACATTCTTCAATAGTTTCATAATCTTTAAGGGTCGTCAAAGGTGAACCAAAACCAACAATAACATGGCGATTCATAGACAAATCCGACTCTGATTTACTCATTCCTGGATCAGACAAAGTGCTGCATATTGCAAGGGTGGAGAACAAACACGCGGGGCGCTACAAGTGTGTGGCAACGAACAAAGTCGGAAGTAATGAACACATCACAGTACTTGAGGTTCAAGGTAGGAAGATGTTGCAAACAGATGTGATTCTTCGAGATCGCATTTCTAGCAAAGACGAAGCCTCCTATGAAGTTTGGTAGCGATCGGATCAACAGATTTTTTTTTGGCTTTTTTTGGCAATTTTGTATCATATTTTTTTCTGAGCAGTAACCAAACAAAAAGTATTAGGTTTGCATGAATTCACGATAGTATTTCAATGTAATTATAAATATGATTATGTTATTTTTAAAGTTTATAAAAATCTAGTAGTTGCAGTAGCATTAGTAGTAGTAGTAACAGTAGCAGTAGCAGTAACAGTAGTAGTTGCAGTAGTAGTAGCAGTAGTAGTAGCAGTAGCAGTAGAAGTAGCAGTAGAAGTAGCAGTAGTAGTGGCAGTAGTTGAAGTGAAGTTTTTTTAACGATCGAGCTACCCGTGCATCCGGTTCCGCATCCGGTTTGGGTTTCTAGTACATAATATAACAGCGAAAGGTTTCTTCGTTCCAACCGGGTGTCCCACGACACCTCCCTACTTTTATTCTTCTTGCATTTTCTCGCCACTACTGAACTAACCTTTCGTCTTCAGCTCCGCCAGCAATTACTACAAAATCAACAACAGTAGAAGGGATTGAAGGAGATCTAGCTTTAAGGATCCCTTGTGATGTCGTCGGTTTCCCACAGCCAGTAATTACTTGGAAAATAAATGGCACTAAAATTACACCGGGTGAGTAACTAATAAACAAAATGATTCGTTAGTTTTTGAGAAAATCGCAGACATATTATAGTACTCCCCTGCATGGAAGTCGAACACCACAGTCGGTATTCGTGCATGAGACCAGTAAAAAGTCATTATTCTACTAACCTGGACTCAGCTAAATTAATGGACATTTGAGTCGAATCAACGCCAAAAAAGAACAACGTAAACGTAGTTTAACACGTTTGTCGCGGTCGGTTCGTGGATGGGTGACCATCTATTACATATAATAACCCCCCCGTGCCCCGGAAACCACGTTAAGCTGGTGGTCCCAGTTGTCATTTGTAGATATTTGACAGTGATTACAGGTAGTCAGAAGCCCAAAAGTCTGACAAACAAGTCTTAGCAAGAGGTATCATATTACCGAGTAACTGGGTTATGTAGGTCAGATAGGTAGTCACTCCATGTAAAACAGTATTCAGCTGCATCTGGTTAGACTGGAAGCTGAACCCAACAAAGTTGGATAAAGGCTAGTCAGATTGATTTTTTTATGAAACTATTTTTTTATTGTCAAAAAAAGTGGATTGGACAATCTACATAATATTACTTATGAATAAGTCGCTTATTTCAGGTCGAAAGTATTCCATTGAGGATGATGGAGCTCTAGTTATTACGAAACCGACAAAAAGTGATTCTTCATCGTTCACGTGTGAAGCTGAGAACAATGTTGGTTCCGTCAGCACTACGTTCCAAGCAGCAGTTAAAAGTAAGTATGGCTCCACTCTTTAACAACCACGCGTGCGAAGCTTCAAATTTTGTTAGCCTAAAGATGTTTTCATGTTAAAACGCTTTAGCAAAATTTCACACTGCGCAAACGCCAAGTTTTTGAGATAAAATTTCCTGAGGTTTCAAAAATTTTAACTTGTTTACGTAATAAAATTGACATTTTACCACATATGATGTACGAATTCACTCCTAGGGTGTTCCATTTTACGTTCAGACAAAGTGACAGCGGATTATAATGGTTTTTAGTATCATCATCTTCCTGTCCTTATCCCATGTTACTTGGGGTCAGCGCAACACGTTTTCTTCTTCCATTCTCCCCTGTCAACCGTCACGCTATCATTCACTCCCTTCTCTTTCATATCATTTCTCACACAATCTATCCATCTTTTATTTTGCCTTCCTCTGTCTCTCCATCCATCAACAGTATATTCATCACTATTTTAGTCACATGCGTTTCGTCTCTCCTCATCACATGCCCCAAGCCAAAAAATTTACTTTCAACTTTTCTGACACTGGCGCCACTTTCAAACTTCCTCTTATATACTCTTTTCTTACTTTATCCGTTCTCGTCACTCCACACGTCCATCTCAACGGTCTCATCTCCACTGCATGCAATCTTTTTACATCCGTCTTCTTCACTGCCCAGCATTCCGACCCATAAAGTAAAATAATAATAATACATGGTATAGCTACGATGGGAGAAAGAATCATATCGATGTAGGAAAGAATCATCAACTTCTCCGCATCTAAAGCAATTTTTCAATATGGAAACACATTTGTTTCATAAAACAAAAGAATATAATATTTTCTTTTCACACAATATTATTTTAACTGCTGCTGCCGTAAGTCTTTATTGCACTTCCGAACTGTTTAAATCATTCAAAGTGTGATATTTACCAATTAAGTAGGTACTGTAATACCTTCACTAGTTATTATACCTTCACCTTTGTTATCCAAATCGCCCGGTCAAACCAAAACACGGGTAGTGACGCTCCACTTACCTTAAACTGACAGCTCGCAGCCAGTGATGCACGACCCTGCTTGTAGGGTTGGGATTCGATATGCGATCTTTATAATACCGGTTATCACTACTTAATCTATATAAATAAAAAGAGAAGTCCTGACTGACTGACTGACTGCCTCATCAACGCCCAGCCCAATCCCTTGAACCTAGAAAGCTGAAATTATGCACAGAGGTTGCCTTTATAATGTAGACAAAGAACAATGAAGGATTTCCCGGATTTCTTGAGGAATCGTAATGTTAAATATTTTAAAATTATTGCATGTATCATTTTTCTGCAGAGTACCCCAAGACATTCGTCGGCACGAGCATAGAGCATTACGTTTACTTATTAGAGGGTGAAACTAGGAAACTGAAATGTGAAGCGTACAGTTCTGAATCTCAATCAGTTAAATGGTTTAAGGTATTCATGTTTTACCTATTTATGTTCTTATTCTCATACGTCAAGATTTATATTACTGCTAAAGGATCTCCAACAAAAGATATACACAGCACATGACACAAAAATAATGGGCCACCTCAGGTATTAAGTAGGTGACCTACTTCACATAATATAAGATGATAGGAGAACACAGAATACAGAAAAGGTAATTGAAATATTTTTATAAAGGATTTAAGAGAAAAAATTAGATTACAGATATTACTGAAAGTAGTTTTGGTGATAATCTAACAGTATCGTTACTATTATATTTTTTTCGTTATTTTCGATTGATCTATAATAATTATTGTAGTTTGTATATTTTGAGTAAGTATAATATCAGTTCAACAAATATGTCTTGAGTGATAAATAGTGAAATAATCGTATTTAATAATACATAATAAGTACTTAATGTTAAAGGGGAAAGCAAGCCAACTATCCCGGGACTCGTCGCTGAGCTCCACCACATTGGAACTCGAATCATCAGAGACTACAACCGTGTCGAGCAAGGATTATTCTTCGACGCCATCGCCAATAATTGTAAGTAAGCAAGGGAGAGTAGGGCCACCGAAAAACATGAGGTTTTGGACTCCATAGCTGAGATGTACTTAGTTATCAAACGAGAACGTTACGCGCATATTACGGGTCTACAAAGAGGGTAACCCAGTGGGTACCGTGGCAGGATGCTATTTCTGTTTCAGGCAATAGAACCAGCCGGTTATTCTCGCCTTCTAAATGGTGAGAGAGACTAGCACAGACAAGAGCCACCAGTATTGTGCTTTAAAATATGATCAATTTGAGTATCCTGAGGAATGTTGTACTAGGATCGATATTATATTTAATTTTGTTTATGATGCCCTTTATTTACACTGCTCTCTGTACATTATAGAGAGCAGTGGTGGCCAAGTGATAACAGCCATGACTTACGAGTTGTAGGTCGTAGGTTCAGGCCCTATGATCGGTACGACTTGCCGTCGTCCTATCGTCGATCCTGGTAGCTTGAAACGTCATAATCCAGCTATGAATAGTTGACGGCGTAGGTGCGTGTGAAATGTCACGTAGGCCATATAGTGACTTCGAAATAGATGAACTGTGACCATAGCTTTCGAGTTTTCGTGAAATGCTTCGGCGCAAAATGCGCGTTGCTCCCCGGTGAAGGTAAACATGGCACTAAAAATGTCACGCTTCACTGCGCGTGAGGTTCTAAATTCGAAATTGAAATAGCGAATTTAGAACCTCACGCGATATTTTGAGACACCCCGTATCATCAGGGCTCTCGGTAGGCGGCTGCAACAAGGGTTAGTAATTCTCAGTACCTACGGCATTGTGAAGAGGTTCCTTCCTGTCTGCGGAACCCTGACCACCGGTAGCTTGGACGCTGTTGCCGATACTGGTGGACCCCTATTTTATTTTATTATATTAAAGAAAATTAAGTACGCTTTTAAATTGAAAATGTGAATTTATTCAGTAACAAAAAAGATACATACCTAATTAATACATACAATTTTCAAGCATGATAATGGTGCCGATTCTCTTGTTCAATAACTAAACCAAAATTAGAGAATCGCTATCTTTTACTAAATGCCAGCGCGAGAAAAGGACGGCTATAGCTATGAACTAAGTTAGAAATGTCAAACTAGTTTACGCCTTGCGCTTCACCGTGTTTTTAGTCGACATGTTTTTACGTGTCGTCTAAATCTCTATGGAAATAGTAGTTCAACTAAATTTGACAGCTCTAATTTACGTCCGTCTCTTTCTTGTTTTAATAGAAAGAAAAAGTTAGCAATAGCCTAAATTAAGTTTAGTTTGTGCACAGCAGAATCGGCACCAATATATGATTTATTTCGACTAAAATAAGTTTCTGCTAACACAGATGCTGAATGCAACTATCAAAGAACCATACATACATACAATAGAATCTGCTTCATACTCCGACGACGGCAGCTATACGTGTCGTGTGAGCGACAAGCATGGAAACACACATACACACACATACGTGGTGGACGTCGGTAATGCGCCGAAGTTTATTTCCGACGATAATAATGATGTTATTAGCGACTGGCGAGGAGATATATCACATATCATAGAATACTGTGACGTTCAAAATGCCCTGAAACCAAAGCCCGTCGTAAGTTTGCATTGCTCATAGTTATTTAGATGCTACGGATTAAAAACGGCCAAGTGCATGTCGGAGCATGCACAATGAAGGATTCTGTAGCTGGGATGAATTTATCTCAAGAACAAACTTAGCGTTGTAGTTGAAAAAATGTTATCACATAGCTACAACGATTTACGTTACGGTAAATTCTCCAACTGCAGCAACTGTAATATTTACGTAAATAATAACTTATACCTAATTAAAGAATAAAAATAACAAAATTATATCCTAACTTAATTAAACTATTCACAAACTAAAATATGGCGTCGGAAAATTCATCAGCATCGCTGTCGACTGGCAATGTATTACCCAAGAGACAGGTGGCATTGCCACGTTGTATGGCAATGCTTAGCCTCTAGCCAAGGTAAAAGTTTGTTTTTGGGATAAATTCTTTTTAACTAAACGGAACTCTTCATTGTGCGTGGTCGAACAAGCACTTAGCTGGTTTTAATTTTTAGAGCTCCAAGGTATCATCAATGGTACTATTATAGACGGATTTGACAATCTTAATTTTAACTTGCTTCCTTTACGCGTTCCTGAGAAAAAGGCTCTTGACAGATAGACAAACAGGCGGATGGACGAAGTGATCCTATAAGGGTTCTATTCTTTCCTTTTGAGGTACCGAATCCTAAAAATGTTAAGAGCACGTAGTCATAGCCAGCGAATTGGCAAAGTTAGGGTAGAACCCCCTCAGGCTAGGTGGAGCGACGATCTGCGCAGGGTGGCTGGTATCAGCTGGATGAGAGTTGCCGAGAATAGAGCTGAATGTCGTGCAATTGGAGAGGCCTATGTCCAGCAGTGGACTGCTATAGGCTGATGATGATGATGATGATGATGATGAACCCACAAAATATTATACATTTCTTTGAAAGGTTCAAAAGGAAAATATGCATATTTTACTCGATGGGCTTTGTATTGCACATGAATATTCTACATGAATACCTACTATTTTATTTTTGCACTAACTTGACGTAATACAAATGCTACTGTTACTGTTATATATTTAGTTAATGCATGAACGCAGCCATACCTGTGATTGGCCATAATGTGAGACTACTGTCATGTTGGTATAAGCCCCGCCCTGTTGTCTCTGATGTGAAGTAATTAAAGCGTCAGTGCGTAAACCACCTCCCTGTGCTTTACTTGTTTATTCCTCCTACAAACTTAACAGTGGCGACGAAGTTCCCGCGTTTTATTCAATTTCATTGTGTAGGGGAAAAAGTTGTAAAGTCATGTCGTTATTCGGTGTAATAACCAGTTTCGATCATAATGTACAAACGTGGCAGGAGTACAAGGGACGTTTAGAACAGTGGTTCATAGCCAACGAAATCGGTGCAACCAGTGACGCCACGGGTGTTAAAAGGCGCGCCATTTTGTTAAGCGCACTCGGCGAGCAAACTTACAAGCTCGCAACAGATCTCGCGCGGCCGAAAGTGTTGTCGTCGGTGCCGTTTGAGGATATCCTAACCCTGTTAGACAATCATTTCACGCCGAAAGTTTGTGGGTTCGGCGAGAGATATAAATTTTACTCCGCCGTACAAAACAATGGTGAAAGCTATCAAAACTGGGCGGCCCGACTGCGTGGTTTGACAGCAAACTGCGGATTTGACAAAGTTGAGGAAGCTTTACGGGATCGTTTTGTTATGGGAATGCAGCCAGGACCGGAACGTGAAAAATTATTCGCACAAGACCCTACGACGTTTACGCTTGTGAAGGCGGTCGAGTTAGCCGAGAGCGTGCGATGCGCGCGCAGCGGAGCGGCAGCGGCGGCGTCGGCGGCTTTGGCCGCGGGGCGCGATGACCAACTTTTCAAAATGGAAAAGAAAAACGGACCCAGTGCTAATAAAGTGTTGTGTTCAGTGTGTGGGTACAAAAATCACACATCAGTGCAGTGTCGTTTTGCTAACTATAAATGTAAAAAGTGTAACGAAAAGGGCCATTTGCGCCGTATGTGTAAAAAAGTAAATTTTATAGAAAACGGGGGTGTTACTGATAACGGCGATGACGGTGAGTGTTACAACATTCGCACGTATAACGGAGAACCTATGACTGAAACGATTAATGTCCGAGGTGTGCAAATGAAGTTTCAAATTGATAGTGGGTCGGCTGTTACTGCGATTTCCGAAAAAACATTCGTAAAACATTTCAAAGATGTGTCACTGACCGAAACGAATAAACGGTTAATATCATATAAAGGCAATAACATTGAATGCGCAGGAATAGCACGGTTACCTTTTACCTACGCGGGTAAAACGCGATCATTAGATGTTTATGTTATTCGTGACGGCGGGCCACCGCTACTAGGCAGAGATTTTATATCTGTTTATAAATTAGAAATGATGCCAGTAAATTACTGTGAAAAATCGACAGATATCAATGCGCAACTTCAAATACGATTTCCTGATGTTTTTTCTGACGAGCTTGGAACATTTAATAAATATAAAATTAAATTAAATTTACGGAACGATGCCAAGCCAGTGTTTTTTAAGCCGCGACCGATAGCCTTTGCTCTGCGAGACAAAATAGATAAGGAGCTAGATCGTCTAGTTCGCGTAGGTATACTAAAACCGGTCGAGTACTCAGAGTATGCATCGCCTATAGTTCCCGTTTTAAAGCGTGACGGTTCCATTCGTTTATGTGCGGATTATTCGGTTACAATCAACAAACAGCTGTTAGTGGATCAATATCCGTTACCTACGGCTCATGAATTGTTTACGAAGTTACACGGGGGGCAGCAGTTTAGTAAATTAGATTTGTCACAAGCTTATGCTCAATGTGTGTTGGATGAAGAATCACAAAAAATTACTTGTATTAACACACATAAAGGTTTGTTCATGTACACACGTTTAGTATTTGGTTTAGCTTGTGCACCAGCTATTTTTCAACGGGTAATGGAGTGTGTGCTAGCAGGTATGGAGGGAGTGTTGTGTATGTTAGATGATGTGCTTATAACGGGGATCAACAGGGAAGTGCATTTAAGTAGGTTACATGAGGTGCTGCGACGCTTGCAGGATGCGGGCCTCACACTTCAAAAAGCAAAGTGTGACTTTTTTAAGGATGAAGTTGAATACTTAGGATATGTAGTAGATAAGCATGGTTTAAAAAAGTCACCTCAGAAAGTGACAGCTATTTTAAAGGCTCCCATTCCAACAGATGTCACTAAATTACAATCTTTTTTGGGTCTTGTAAATTACTATAGAAATTTTGTACCCAACGCATCGTCAATACTTAGCCCATTATACAGTTTACTTCAAAAAAATATAAAATGGCAATGGGATACCAAGCATGATGACGCATTCAATACCATAAAGAAGATACTTGTATCGGATCAGGTTTTAGCACATTTTGATACAAATGCAGAGGTTATATTGACAGTTGACGCATCACCCAGTGGATTAGGAGCGATTTTAGCACAGGTCGACGCTTCCGGGGTGGAGCGCCCGGTATCGTACGCGTCGAGGACGTTAAACCCGGCCGAACGTCGTTATTCACAAATACAAAAAGAAGCGACAGCAATCATATTTGGGGTACGCCGGTATCACCAATACCTTTATGGTAGGTCAGTCCCTTTTATACTTAGAACAGATCATAAACCATTAATTTCAATATTTGGTCCCCAGCGCGGCATACCTGAAGTTTCTGCAAATAGATTGCAACGATATGCTATGTTTTTGAGTGGTTACAACTTTAAAATTGAGTACATTCGTAGTGCTAATAACTGTGCCGATTATCTGTCTCGCGCAAGTCTGAGTGATGAAACAGGCCGGGAAGTGAGTGGCACTGCTGAGCTTGCGGAGGATAGAGCCTCATATGTTAATTTTGTTGAGGATTCTAGCTTGCCTATTACAAATTGTTTATTACGGGAAGAAACTCTTAAAGATGTTAAGTTGGCCAAAGTTATTGAATATATTTTAAATGGTTGGCCGAGGAAAGTTTCAGATCAAAGTATTTTTCCATACTTTTTATGTAAAAGTCAATTCTCAGTAGAAAATAACATAGTAATGCGGGGTCACAAAATAGTTATACCGGAAACTTTGCAAAGTAAAATTTTATCTGAACTTCATAAGTCACATTTAGGAATTGTAAAATGTAAAGCTGAAGCCCGGGCTAGAATTTGGTTCCCGGGCATTGATAAGGCTATTGAATTGATGATCGGAGGGTGTAATATTTGTACACAGCTCAGACCGTCTCCAGCACGAGCACCGCTTGCTGTGTGGCCACATCCTCCACACCCGTTCCAGAGAGTACACATAGATTTTCTTGGACCAATTAATGGTCAAACTTATTTGGTAATAGTTGACGCGCATTCTAAATGGGTTGAAGTATATAAGACTAACAGCACTTCTACATCTGCAGTTATAGCAAAATTATATGATTTCATGTCAAGGTTCGGTCTTATTCACACTTTGGTCAGTGACAATGCCACATGTTTTTTATCAGCAGATTTTGTACAATTTTGCTCATCAAATGGAATATCGCATGTGACATCTCCCGCCTATCACCCTGCTAGTAACGGTCAGGCAGAGAGCTATGTAAAAGTTGTAAAGAAAGGTATTAAATCTTGTTTAATGATGTCTAATAATTTAGGACGAAACAGTGAAGACTTACTGAAATACTTGTTTGACTATAGAAATTCTGTACATGCTACAACAGGCTCTTCGCCTGCCGAATTAGTGTTTGGACGGAAGCTTCGTTCACGCTTAGATTTGTTGGTTCCGGACACGCCATCGCCGTCCTCACGTAACACCCTAGCTAAGTTTGTGGAACGCAATCAGTGTTCACAGAGTAAAGCTTATGGGGGCACAAACAAGCAATTTTTTAACCCTGGAGATGACATAATGTATAAAAAATATTATCTAAATAAGAAATATTCATGGCATAGAGGTATTGTAATAAAACGCATGGGTAAAATGACCTATTTAATCAAAGATTGTCAAACATTAGTTCAAATAAAAAAACATAAAAATCAACTTATTACATATAAAGGACCGGACAACACCATTGAAACGGAAACATTCTCTGACAGCCCTGTCGATATAGCAGATGTAACTCCAAGCAGCAGAGCTTCGATCCATGAGGAGGAAAGTGGGCAATCACAGATCACCGAAGCTTCAGAGATTGCTGGCAGGGCTGTTTCAGATAGGGTGTTGCGTCCGGCTCGTTGTGTAAATTATAAACCTTTTTATTGTACTGCATGGAAATAGTTAGTGTTAAAATTGAAAGTGTATGTCACTGTAAAAGGGGAGAATTGTTATATATTTAGTTAATGCATGAACGCAGCCATACCTGTGATTGGCCATAATGTGAGACTACTGTCATGTTGGTATAAGCCCCGCCCTGTTGTCTCTGATGTGAAGTAATTAAAGCGTCAGTGCGTAAACCACCTCCCTGTGCTTTACTTGTTTATTCCTCCTACAAACTTAACAGTTACTTTCAGGTTGAATGGACATTTAATGGCGAAGTGTTAACTGATTACAACTTAGCAGGCCTAGGTCACTATACATGCAACATAAGCAACGTACACGGATCAGTACAGAGGACATTTGACGTCACGTCTTCAGGCAAGTTTCAATATTTGTGTTTAATAGCGGTTGAGACTCCACGCTGAATAATTAATCTTTGTGTAACACCTAAGAACCTACTACTAATAAGAATATTTTTTGTTACAGCATGTTTGTTAACTAGGAACTATAGAGATACGCAATATATGCCGCTCGTACTAAATGACAAAGGATTTTGGCACAAATTGAAAAACACGAACCATTATACAATAGTGGAACAAGAAGAGAAAATCACATTGTCTTGTTCAAGCCAAAAAGAGACGTTAAATACATTCAAAAACTTTCCTAATAAGAGCACATTAGAGGCATATTGTTATAAAGAAGACTCTTTCTTAGTAGAAGACAAATTTTACAAGCTCTCAGACCTACAGTGCACTAACAGCATTCAACCTTCCGTTGTCAGAAATAAAGTGAAATGCTCAACGGAAGCCTCCGAACTAATGAGAGTGGGCTACAACGTACCTGGCTTCTTAGAGGCTTACGAAGTCTGTTTCGACACTGAACAAAATATGCCCTTATACACACGCAGCATAATGACTGAAACAAACAACAACGGTTGGAGCGCCGACTACAACTGGTACACATACGCGGGAATAAGCAACAAAAAAACTGAGAGAGGATTTACTTGTAACGACACGATATCGTCGTGTTGTTATAGTAAGTCCCAGCTGGTGAACGCAATAGACTTTAATGATGGCCCTGCTAAGAGAAGCACTTTCATCGATCCTCTGAATGAAATCCCGGTTTGGCTCCCTTGCGATACTTCAAAGGTAAGCGCTATTTATGACATTGAAATACTCATAAGGTTGGAACCTTATGATATTTAATAAAATCAAATTATATTGTAACCTAACCTCAAAATACTAAAGTTGCTTCTGCATCGTCTCCGGCGCTGCGGCAAGTACAACCCCTTCGCCCTTACGTAGCAAAAGATAGGCTCCCATGCTCACCTCCAAATTTTCAGCCTCAGCCGCTACGGCTCGCACGGATGCTTTGTTATAGCGGGCGGGGGTTGCTCTCCCTACGCGCCTCCGGTTTTTATATACACTCTAGGGGTAGTAACCAAAAGACTACGTGAAGTCGGGATGCCCCGATTCAGTTTTGGAACAGATTGGTAGCAGCCAAAAGACTACGTGAAGTTGGGGTGCCACGATTCAGTTTTGGAACAGATTGGTAGCAGCCAAAAGACTACGTGAAGTCGGGGTACCCCGGTTCGGTTTTGCAACAGAACGGTAGCAGCCAAATGACTACGTGAAGTCGGGGTGCCACGATTCAGTTTTGGAACAGATTGGTAGCAGCCAAAAGACTACGTGAAGTCGGGGTGCCTCGATTCGGTTTTGGAACAGATTGTTAACAGCCAAAAGACTACGTGAAGTCGGGGTGCCTCAATTCGGTTTTGGAATAGATTGGTAGCAGCCAAAAGTCTACGTGAAGTCGTGGTGCCTCGATTCGGTTTTGGAACAGATTGGTAGCAGCCAAAAGCCTACGTGAAGTCGGGGTGCCTCGATTCGGTTTTGGAACAGATTGGTAGCAGCCAAAAGACTACGTAAAGTCGGGGTGCCTCGATTCGGTTTTGGAAAAGATTGGTAGCAGCCAAAAGACTACGTGAAGTCGGGGTGCCTCAATTCGGTTTTGGAACAGATTGGTAGCAGCCAAAAGACTACGTGAAGTCGGGGTGCCACGATTCGGTTTTGGAACAGATTGGTAGCAGCCAAAAGACTACGTGAAGTCGGGGTGCCCCGGTTCGGTTTTGGAACAGAACGGTAGCAGCCAAAAGACTACGTGAAGTCGGGGTGCCACGATTCGGTTTTGGAACAGATTGGTAGCAGCCAAAAGACTACGTGAAGTCGGGGTGCCTCGATTCGGTTTTAGGACAGATTGGTAGCAGCCAAAAGACTACGTGAAGTCGGGGTGGCTCGATTCGGTTTTGGAACAGATTGGTAGCAGCCAAAAGACTACGTGAAGTTGGGGTGCCTCGATTCGGTTTTGGAACAGATTGGTAGCATTCAAAAGACTACGTGAAGTTGGGGTGCCTCGATTCGGTTTTGGAACAGATCGGTAGCAGTTAAAATGCTAACAAAAAAAAAACAAAAATTTATAAAAAATAATTTTCTCAAGTCCCAATAATTTTCGCCTAGGCTTTATGGGGTGCTTAATTGTTCCAACACACTATCACGTCGTGGAAGGAAAACGTCAAATTACAAGTCACTCTGTATTACTACTGACGTGAATTTTTTCACATAATATCCAAACACAACCTAAACGGGCGGGGCCCGGGGGCACTTGACTCTAACAAAAATTTGCACTTTAAATCTTAATAATACGCAAACGGATCCCTGAATCGAATAATGGTTTTCACAAACCGCATTAATTTTAATCAGCCTATCCAAAAATACCCCATATTAAGGGATAGACGAGAAAAAAAAATCATCCCCACTTTACGTAGAAGGGATAACTCCCTAACATTTTTTTTTCAAGATATTATTTTACCACTTTGTCGGCGTGATTAATATGCATACCCATGCCAAATTACAGCTTTCTATTACTAAGAATCTCTGAGCTAAGCCGCGGACAGACTGACAGACATGGCAAAACTTTAAAAAACTGAAATACTTATGTACTTAGTTAATTATTTTTACAATTCGAGCCACGTAAAAAGACCACTGGCCAACCGCACAACTGTAATGTTGTATAGATTTTGTCACGTAAAAAGCACGCTGTCCAACCACAAAACCATACGTCTCATAAAAATGGTATGGTGTGGTTGCGCGGTTGACCAGACCTCTTATTACGTGGCACGGTCCAAAGTTACAGTTGTCCGCTGGCCAGCGGTCTTTTTACGTGACGCGAACAATAGCTGAACTCAAACAAAAATTTGAAGCAGTTCTCTTATTATTTGTATTCTTTCAGCCGACATGGGAAACAGTTAATGACAACGTGATATCCATGCTGCCAACTTACAAGGAAATCATTACCTGGTCTGGCACGCACACTTTTCAAGAGATAAATGGAGCTATTATACCACGATATTTATGGAAGGTATACATATACTTGATTCTGGCTACTAATATATATCACCATATGGTTGGTGGTCATTATCCCCGCTTGCTACAATTTTAAAGGAATTTTTTTTTTATTGCTAAATGGGCCTGACCTTGACTTATAGCTCACTTGATGGAAAGCGATGAGGTCTATAAATCGCGAGGTGCGAGTGGCTCACTAACAGCTTAGGTACGGGTCGATCGATCAAGAATAAGCTACGCTTGCTGATGTCGGTTCATAGATCCTTTAGACAGTCGTCACGGGTAGTCTGAAGCCCGAAAATCTGACAACCAGTCTTACCCGGGGTACCGTGTTAAAGTAGTAGTAGAGGTCAGATAGGCAGTCGCCCGACGTATTCAGCTGCATCCCGTTAGACTGGGAGCCGACCCTAATATACAACCCCTGCATGTTAACTAGGCATAGGCACCCGGCGCTGTGACGTCACATCACAAATGTGCTATCGCTACTGAACGCTCAAGGCGAACGCGGGGCTCCGCATTGAGAAGCGGGAGAGGGAACACATTCCATCGAGGTGCCTAGTTAATTTACACGGGTTGTAGTTGAAAGAAACAGAATTAGGGACATGTTAATTTTCCTCACATGCTGAGGTCGATTTTCATTATCAATCAAATTGAATTACAGGTGGTGTGGTACAACGACGAGGAAGTAATAGCCATAGTCCATGTAAACGATCCTTCACCAACAGAGAAGGACATCAAATGCACGAACATTTGTAGCAAAAATGAATGGATACAATTAAACGACAAGTATACTTACTGCTGTTCGCTGTCGGACTTCTTTGAAGCGTTTAATATTCACAACATCAACATTGGAGGCAAGTTTTTAATTTTGGTTGCGTCCTATGTGCGTGTGGTGTGAGGGCCACTTTATTGAAACTCTTTAAAAATATGCTTAGGGTTTAATGAACATTCCCAAAGAATTGTGAAAGTTGGAATCAGATTTTGTGAAAGTCAACTTTGCGAGATATGGACTGTAAAATTGGACCCTCAGTTCTCACATAGAGGATTGAGGGCCCACCTGTACCTGATAAACTACGGACACTACAGAAAAAGTCTTTATGTCAAAATCTAAGCTTATACCAAACAAAATTTATGAAAACAAGATATTATCGCAAAACACTGTCCTACTTAGTATATCTTCGTTCAAAATGGGCCCTCAATTCTCACAGACGTTTATAACGCAAATAAAATGAAACCACTAACTTACAGCTACTATTTGAAATCCTATAAGCTACTAAATAAATTGTGAAAATTTGTGAAAGCAAGATCAGGTCACCACTTCTTGTTGTTTGAAAGTTATGACCTTGATAAAATTCGGGCCCTCAGTCTTCCATTTATTTTGTTTTCCGTTTTATTACGCTTATCGTATGAAAGATTAGATAAATACAAAATACTATGTTTTGTGATATAGCTTAGATTTTGACATAAAGACTTTTTCTGTAGCGTCCATAGTTTATCAGGTACAGGTGGGCCCTCAATCCTCTATGTGAGAACTGAGGGCCCAACTTTACAGTCCTTATCTCGCAAAGTTGACTTTCACAAATTCTGATTCCAACTTTCACAATTCTTTGGGAATGTTCATTAAACCCTAAGCATATTTTTAAAGAGTTTCAATAAAGTGGCCCTCACACCACACGCACATAGGACGCAACCAAAATTAAAAACTTGCCTCCAATGTTGATGTTGTGAATATTAAACGCTTCAAAGAAGTCCGACAGCGAACAGCAGTAAGTATACTTGTCGTTTAATTGTATCCATTCATTTTTGCTACAAATGTTCGTGCATTTGATGTCCTTCTCTGTTGGTGAAGGATCGTTTACATGGACTATGGCTATTACTTCCTCGTCGTTGTACCACACCACCTGTAATTCAATTTGATTGATAATGAAAATCGACCTCAGCATGTGAGGAAAATTAACATGTCCCTAATTCTGTTTCTTTCAACTACAACCCGTGTACACAATTCTTTGGGAATGTTCACTAAATCCTAAGCATATTTTCAAAGAGTTTTAATAAAGTGGCCCTCACATCACACGCATATTGCGTCTTCATTACTATATTAATAGAAAATAAAAACGTTGACAAAAAAAAAAGACTTCAAAAAGAAGCGACTACACAATGAAAAATAACTTTAGTGTCAGAAGTCAGTGGCATCTGGTAATTTGACAAGTCTTCCAACCATTTATTTCATTTTTGACATAAGCACGCCCATTAAGTTCCTTATTTATAGACAGGCAACTATAAACGAAAAAATGCAATACTTCATGGACGCTAAAGTGAATGAAATGGTTGGAATGATTATAGTATGTAGTTTTCTTAGTGGAAGTTGTACGCCAGTCGTGGTACCGGAACGACATTGCCCAGTTTCGTATGGTCTTGTTTAATTAGTAAAAATGTACCAGGCCTGAGTGTATGTCGTTAGTGCGACAAACATGTGTGCGACATGCCCGTGGCACGTTAATAACTCCTAATCTTAGTAGTATATGGCTTCACATCTCAATCAATCAACTCAGCCTATTGCTGTCCACTGCAGGACATAGGCCTCTCCCAGGCAGCGCCACAATACCCTGTCCTCCGCCTTCCGCATCTAGTCTGTCTCAGCCAATTTCGTAAGTTCGTCGATTCATGTAGCTGAGCGTCCCACGCTACGCTTGCTGGTACACGGTTCCCACTCCAGGACTCGTCTGCTCCACCGGCCATCGGTCCTTCGACAAACATGGCCAGCCCACTGCCACTTCAGTTTGCTTACTCTGCAAGCTATGTTTGTAACTCCGGTTCTTTTCCGGATATTTTCTCAACACCTACGATGGTAGTAATGGTTCTCGCCTATAAATTGCATACCTATAATTGCAAACATACAGCGAGCACTGTGCTCGCTGTATGTTTGTAATTATATATAGGTTACCTAAATTAAAATCTCCAAGTGTTTAAATTGTAACAGTCCACAATGTTTAATTTGTACTTAATGGTATTTATTAATAACACATTTCTTTTCTAGAATCATTGCATGCGGCCCTGGATGAAATGAAAAAAAAACCTGATTAATTTAGTTCTACCTACCTACGAACTTCCCGAGTTTTGAAGAGGATTTATTTACACACCTACTACCAGTATTTAACAAACATGATAGTCAGAGCATTAATCACTTATCGACATCATAATTAAAATAACAGCGATTTTTCAAATAGTCAAGTCGATAAAATTGGAGAAACTTTGTACAACACGTTCAAATCATAAGAATGGTATTTTAGTATTCAATAAAATAAAATCAATGACAAGATTGTTTTATTTTAAAACCTCGTTAATTAGTTAGACGGCCTCGTTGGTCTGGTGGTAGCAAGCGCTACTGTTGAGCATAAGGTTCGACACCTTCAGCCTCCTCGTATAGGTTAGGTTAGGTTACCTTGGTGTACCTACACCTGGTCAGTTAAGTAGAAAACTGATTATTGCCTAAAGAATCAGAACCATAAACATCAGCCTTTTTAATAGGAAAGGTCTCTTCCCCTAATACTTGTGGAGTAATAGATGATGTATAACCATTTCTTGATGAATGTGTTCAATTTCATGCAGAGAGAGAGGAATTATTGGAAAAATTAGATACCATTCCCGATCTAAAAAGTTTTTTCCACATGCCACCGCTAGTCCAACTCGCTCTTGACCGGTTTTTTTTATACCTACGATAACTTCACCCCAGCCATTTAGTGATGTGCTCAACGTAAACAGAATTGTTTCAATCGCTAAGCGTCACTGAGCTAGCAGACTTTTTTTAGTACAAACATGCAGGGCACGCTTGGTCGGATGGCTTGCGGTATCTAGTGTAGGTAAGTGTAATCTCTGTATTCGACCTATGTTGGTGTGTTCTAAATTCAATTTGATTGGTCGGCATTTTCGACAAGGAGTTTAGCATTAGAATAACAACTGTTTTGTGTTCTCTGCTGTCCTTAGTAAATTGGCGCTATTTTCAATACTGTAAGCTATACGAACACCAAGAGTATTTAGTGATACTTAATGATAAATCGATTAAAAATGAATTCGAGTGATGAAGAAGATGTGTCAACACCAGAGGGGCAAGTCCCGTATTTTTAACAACGTTCGCAACGGTTCGCAATGTCATCTCAGACTCAATCTGTCAAAAATTGTATAGCGTTTATCTACATTTTTGACATTTGATTGTCGCTGGCATGTGAATTTGAACGTTTTTAGGTACGAGAATTGGCCTTTTGAATTTATCAAAGAGAGGGCGGCCGATATAGTAGAAAACTTGCTACTCAACAAATCACGGCTGGTTTAAGTACATCAAAGCCAATTTAACCTTCCTTTTTCTTCATTGAATGTCTATTTTCGATTAAATCTTTCTTTTTCTCGTAGTCATGGTATAAAGTATAGTATGCAACTTTTGAATAAAACGGATTTATATCGAAGGCCATGAATCATTCGCGTCGCTCAGGATTCTAACACTTGAATCACTCGCTACGCTCGTGATCTATGACACTCGCTTTAAATCCGTCCTTTATTTACTAATTGCATAATATACTATTTTCCTGGGTTCGCGTTATAACTTACATTGCGCGTTATAAAAAATTGCTTTTTTAAACCTAAAAAAAAAAATTATTTCCCATCAAAAATTTTTGCGCAAAACTTATTAATTAAATGTACAGTATGCATAGTTGACAGCTTTGTGATGTGTCGTTTTACACCCTGTAATTATGGGAAAATATTCGGCTATTTTCGTTTGTAGTAAAAATAATTTAAAAAGTTGTATACCTTCGAATTGATCAGCTTTTATAGGCACTTGGTGCAGACCGGACGCTTCCAATCGACTTGGAAGTCGACTCGAAGGTACTGGGAGCCGACCCCAACATAGCTGGGAAAAGGCAAGGCAGATTATTATTTTTTTTAATTTTATTTTATTTATTCATAAGGCAACTACAACAGGTAACAAACGCAGTAGGTTTATCACTAAATTCACATTATAGGTCAACCTCGCTTATCATCACTAGCAACAACAATAATAATTATGACAACTAAAGCTTATTTTACAAAGTACATCAGCTACAAGTTCTGTGCATCTGCCCTCCGACACACTTCTACTTAGGCAGGGAATGTGTAGTTGACCAAACACACGGTAAAGTACTTACATAATAGACACAAACACAGTGACAGTTACATTATTAAAATAAAACAATATTTAAAACTTTGCAAGACTAAAAAGAAATAGTAAGTAGGTAAGAACAGTCAGCGTCAATAATATCAGGAGGAACAGACTGTTCAAAATGATCTAAACAACTATGAAAATTAAATATTAACTCAATGACACAAGGAATATTTCAGAATGAAGTTAGTACACGACAACTGTCATTCTGACAAGAACTTTATACGATTGAGACAAAGTTTAATTTTCTTAGTTGTTGAGATCATTTTAAACAATCTGTTCGTCCCGATATTTTTGACGCTGGCTGGCTGTACATACAATCATGTCTTTTGAAAGCAGCGGCACGGGAATACTGTTATTGTGTTTTGAAATTTCATTGTAAAGTCGACACATTCTAACGATACGGTGGTTATGAAGTGTTATTTTTAGATTGTACGGTTAAGCACAGGATTAACACTGGATGGATGAAATGGCGGCAGGTCACGGAAACAATCTGCGACTCCCGCATTCCCCTTAAAGTTGAGGGGAAGATATATAAAACAATGGTTAGACCTGCTGTCTTGTATGGATCAGATAAAATAAATAAATAAATATCCTTGTACATTTCACACAACGCCATCTAGTCCCAAGCTAAGCAACCTAATGCTTGTGTTATGGTAACGAGATGGCTGATAAACTACTTATATACATTTTTTTTTGTAAATACATACATATTATAACAGCTGGGCCAATAGAAGTCATCCGATGTTGTTTGGCTCTTATTTTTTTTCTAAATGAAGAACTTCGATTCTGTTTTTTGATTATGTGTATTTGAACCTTTAGAATTTTATTGTTCAAGTCGAGAAGATGATATCGGCCAAATGGGCGCCGTCACAATTGATTACCATACGGGCTCGTTTTATGGCATTTTTCATCACTTCGGCGACAACTTCGGGCGACAGATTCTCGCACTCGTGTCGAATGTTGTCCTTGAGGGCTTCCAGGGTCTCAGGCTTGTTCACGTAAACACAAGGCTTCAAAAAACCCCACAAAAAAGTTTGGAACGGTTAAATCGGGCACACGTCAGTGCAAATCACTACACTTCATTTCTTAACATTTCTTCAATAGACACGATTATTCCGCGTTCTTGGTTAGTGTATCGCTCCATGGCTTGTTCACTTGTATTCTACATCTGTCTAGTCCACAAATGTCAAAACAGATTTGACATTGGCTGCCATTTGCAAAAATAAGAGCATAGAGCAATAGGGTGATTTCTTTTGGCCCATCTTGTAGATAGAAAACACCCAGACTCGGAACAAATACTTGTAGGTCGTACAAATATTTGTTCCGTACGGGAATCGAACCCGCGACATGCTGCGCAGCAGTCAATCGCTCAACCACTGCACCAACCGTGTCGTCTCAAGAAAGTTGGGCCACAAAAGTGATGAATGAAAAGCAATTGCAGCAGCTGAGATGAGAATGCTAAGAAGCATGTGTGGTGTTACACGAATGGATAGGATAAGAAATGAGTATACAGGAGGAAGTTTGAAAGTGGCGCCGGTGACTGAAAAGTTGTGCGGAAATCGGTTGTCATGATATGGGCACAGTCTATATATCATACAGTCATCCGACGAAGCCGTCTAGATAGGGCAATCGTGCGTGCGGGGCGTGAGGTGTGAGACGCGGGAGGTGCGAGCCCGAGCTGCATACTTTCACCGTGTTAGTAGCTCGGGACACGATTTTCAGGGCTATCGTGTTGATTTCATTATTGTTTTAATTTATTATATTATTATTTAATATAACATGCACCTACACAGAAAAATACAGAGATACGTCATAGTAACATTTGAGTGCCTGCTTACGAACTTGGTTGATGGGGGCTAGGCGAAAAAAAATTTAAGATTTTTCGAAATGGCGTCACGACCCCCTTGTGTGTTTTGTTTTTATATTTAAATGTTTAAAAATGTAACATATGTATGTATAAAATGAAATAATGGAAATAATAATAATGACATGGGTGTCATTTTCATGATTTTTGAGTCCAATATGGCGGATGCAAAAATTTTCTAATTTTTCGTCATGGGTGTCATTTTCATGGTTTTTGAGCTCGCTGAAAACGATAATGAGGTCAAAATTAAAATCCAAAATGGCGGCTGCGAAAATTTTGCCATGACGAAAAATTCGAAAATTTTCGCAGCCGCCATCTTGGAATTTCATTTTGACCACATTATCGTTTTCAGCGAGCTCAAAAACCATGAAAATGACACCCATGTTGAAAAAAAAATTACTGAAAGAAAAAGATGACATGGCTAGAAAGGGGGTGACTACCGAGATGACGACTAATAAACTAATAAATTCGACGTTCAAAAAGTGCTGATTCTCAGCCTAATTTGAATAAATGACTTTTGATTTTGATTTTTTTGAGTAGAAAAGTATTGAAAAAGGGACATGTTGTGCCGACCCCAAATAGATTGGGATATATATCAGGCGAATGATTTCAGATCAGCAGTGCAAAAGTTTTCAGTGTACGGGTGTTATACCGTATGTTTATGAGGGACAGCAGAGCTGAAAAGTCCAGCGTGGAGTGTGGGATCTTATGCAGGTTTATTTCTGTTTGCGACTGGCATGCAAAGGTTCCAAATTGATTTTAACAAGGCGTTCGGAATAGCTTTGTAACGTGATTGAAGACACTTACCATCATAATATAAAATAGGCAATGGTAACGCGGGTAAATGTTTTGGTGATAAAAGGACAATAATAATTTGATGAGGATGTTTATAAATAGGAATGACTCGAGGAAAATAAATTGATTTAATCACCAGTACCTATGAATCAAATTAAATAAGAATAGATATTTTTTTCACAAGTTTATAAATATTGTTAAAAAAACATCAAATATAATGTTTGTTTTTGTCACTGATTTTAAACAAAGCAAGGTCACCGCCATCAGGGATTTTAATATTGATAACACAAAAAAATTGTCGTTATTTAGTCGAAATTTGTTGCCAAATATCATAATTTGTCGGTCACTGGTTCAAAAGATATAAGGGTTTATAGGAGGCCGATCTGGAGAGCATCTCCCCAGCTTGGCCACATTTATATCTAAAACACTAGGCCACCTAGCGAAGATCTGTTTTCTCTCAAATTTAGACGCTAATTAGTCGCAATTTTACGCCAAGTCACAGATTTAGTGGGAGTCTTAGTTTAGAAGATAAAATGAGTCAAATTTTTAAGTATAGTACCCAAGAGCTAGATCAAAGATTTTACCGTAAACTCTTCGATCTAACTCTTGGACTATTCTTCACTCCAGCGCGCCCAGCCCAGACCAGCCATCCAGCCCAGCCGCTCCAGCGTGTCCCGGCGCCACCAATATCATGAGCCTAGGATTTTGTCGTCAAGATCCCAGGCGCTGGTGATACGGCCAAGAGGCTCGCCGCCTCGAAGGAGACCGTACGGTATCCTCTTATCACTCTGACGGTCATTGCTCTCTGTGGTCTTTTCAGTATTGCAATGTTGCGGACCGTCAGGTTGTCCACCCATACAGGCGCTCCATAGAGTGCCATGGACCGTACGATCCCGACATAGAGCCTCCAGCAGGAAGTACTTGGCCCCCTCCCAGATTAGGCAGCCAACGCGAGAGTGTATTCGCGGAACAATCGGGGAACGAACCGCTTAAAATGCGGCACGAAGTTCCACAGGCTATCAAGGACGAGTCACAGGTACTTCATCGTCGACTTGATAGCGATATGGACACCTTCTCTTATGTAGATCCCGAAGGTGGCGCTTTCCGGGGCCTGTGGAAACAAATGGCTGCCGATTTATGCCATGCCACCTGGAGATCCTGCCTACGACTTACGCAACACCAGCTGACACTAAGACAGTCGCCTGCTGGAGCGTCCTCCTCGTGCCATTACCAGCGTGTCATCACACCGCGCAGCACCCAGTGGTATGAGATATTCCACAGGAGCGGCCCCAAAACCGAACCCTGTGGAACACCGCACGACATCTCTCGCAGACCCCATCCTTCTCGACCCGCGTAGATGACATATCTGTCCATCAGATAAGTCCCGATAATGCGGCAGAGCTAAGGTAGGTACTACCTACCTGCATAGTTTCATCAAAATAGTCTTTCTGGATTAAATAGATACAGACAGATATAGAGAGAGAACGTAGGGCGTTGGCGGTAAGGAGCAATATGCTGGCCCGTAGGTTCGCTCGACGTACTAAGGAAGTTAAAATAACACTTTTTAGGGCATATTGCCAATCTTTTTACTCGAGTGGCCTGTGGGTTCGGTATACGCAACGAGCCTACAACGTCCCACGTATCCATACTAATATTATAAATTCGAAAGTAACTCTGTCTGTCTGTCTGTCTGTTACCTTTTCACGCCTAAACCACTGAACGGATTTCGATAAAATTTGGCAAGGCTATAGATGGTATCCTTGGGACGGACATAGGCTACTTTTTTTTTTCAAAAATAATCCTACAGGGGGTGATATAGGGAATGAAAGTTTGTATGGGAAACTCAGTATTTCTTAAGTTAGGGATGTGAAAATTAAAATGTATGCTTTTGATAAGAAATAAAGAAATATGCGGTTCAGCGTTTTTGAAAAATCATCCCCTAAAGGGTTAAAATAGGGATTGATTTTAAAATTTACAAAACTGCACGGATTTCGACAAAATTTGGCAAGGCTTTATATAGCATCCTGGGAAAGGACATAGGATACTTTCAAAAACAATACTACAGGCGGTGATATAGGGGATGAAAGTTTGTAAGGGAAACCCAGTATTTCTTAAGTTAGGGATAACAAATGTATGGTGTTGGTAGGAAATTAAGAAATATGCGGTTCAGCATTTTTGAAAAATCATCCCCTAAGGGGGTAAAATAGGGGTTGATTTTAAAATTTACAAAACTGCACGGTTTTCTACAAAATTTGGCACGGCTTTATATAACATCCTGGGAAAGGACATAGGATACTATTTTTTTCAATAATAATACTACAGCGGGTGATATAGGGGATGAAAGTTTGTAAGGGAAACCCAGTATTGCTTAAGTTAGGGATAACAAATTTATGCTATTGGTAAGAAGTTAAGAAATATGCGGCTCAGCGTTTTTTAAAAATCATCCCCTAAGTGGGTAAAATAGGGGTTGATTTTAAAATTTACAAATCTGCACGGATTTCGATAAAATTTGGCAAGGCATCCTGGGAAAGGACATAGGCTACTTTTTGTCTTAAAACATAATCCTACAAGGGGTGATAAAAGGGATGAAAGTTTGTATGGGAAACCCAGCATTTCTTAAGTTAGGGATATGCCCTATGTTTTCCACATGAACGTTCCCATGGGATATTTTCCGACATCCACGCGGGCGAAGCCGCGGGCAAAAGCTAGTTCACTATAATAGTGCGTCACAAATTTTCGCTAATGCGCGCGTGGACGGTTTCCACGCTATAATGCGTAAGAAAGTGACGTCATTATTTCAAAGACTGCGCGGTAACACCAACAGCATTTTGGAAATGATTGCATCCCGCCACGACTGTCCCGTTCAAGCTCACTGAGTGGAAATAGTTACGGGAAGATTGTGACTGTATTATGTACCTACTAACATAGATCTTAAGAAAATTGTTACTAACACTTATATGGATTATGTCCGAAATAAATGGAAATAAGTAAATAAATAAATGAAATTGATTATTCTTTATGATATCGGAATCACTTTACACGTCATATTATAAAAAAATATATAAAGCAAGGCGGAGTCGACATTTCCTATCTGACTACCCCTGAGAAGAAATGGCGAAACAATTTCAGAGGTCAGACTCTTTTAAAGTCCAGACATAATCTTGGTCGGGCCATTAGAGGAGCATGTAGGTTAGTGAGTGCAATAAAAAAAAAAAAAAAAAAAAAAATGTTCTTTTGAGGAAATAACTGCATGTATAGTAAGCTTAAGCTTAAGCTATGCAGTCATTGCACGCATTTTATCAGTAATCGTGCAGCTCGAATCAGAACCTTAGGACCACAATGACTCGACGAACAATAGATACCAAAGAAAGATGTCCGTTTGCCCCGCACGGCCCCCCAGAATTTGCGTTTTGGGTGTGCACCAATGCAATGTACTCGCCTCTAGGAGTTTATGTACCGGTTTCTTTTTCAATGTACCTCTGTACTTTTGAAGAAATATGCAAAAAAAGGTGGTCGTGCCAGCCAAACGTTTTCAGCTCGGCCCCCGTGTAACTTGAAAAATATATAGCGTATTAAAAAGTTTCTTAAACTCAAGGAATGTACTTTATTAACACGTTAAATGTGCCGCAACAGACATTGTGAATTCGTAATAATAAATAATTTATAGATGTGGATAGGGGGTCGTGCTGGAAAAAACAATTATAAGAAAATATCTAAAAAAGACAAAACACCCTTATCCGAAAACTATTAAAAAATAATTGATGTGCGGCAAGTAACATATGTACCGCTTTGGTTTCTCATACAACTGGCTAAATTTGAAAAATAAACCAATTTTAGTTTATTCAGCACGGCCCTCTATAGTTGCCTATATCTTTACAAAATTCGACTTCCTGAATTACGTATAGGAGTACATTCATTCCAAATGAATTGCGATTCTGCTGTATTAGTACTTTAAAACATAAATTGAATCTAAAATATCATACATTATAACTGATGCGGTGACCATGATTCCATATATTAGGTAGAGTGGGCTGCATCAATTGGGTACCCCTCAAAAGACATGTGGGTTCAAATCCGTGATAGGCCGAAGTTGGTTTTTGTAATTTCAAAAACATTTTATTATAAATTAATGTATTGTTTTTGTGAATAAATAAGTTTATGCTAGTATTTATTTTTAACTGAATCTGTTTTTGTCTTATTCAATAAAACGTTAATACTTCTATTATTTCACATTTACGACAGGGTTGACATTTACGAAGAGTTATTCAGCGTCTAAATAGATCAGAGGTTTCAAGACCGCTCGCCGTGCATAAGATTGGAGGTTCAAATCTTAGGCACGTATTGTGTTTATTATCATACATTATGTATTTTTTTTACTATAAAGTCTTTTGTATTTTAAGTACCCATTTGTTTTTTTTTTAATTTAATTGTATAACAAGAAAAATAAAAAACACTGTAACTCTTTAAACGTCGATTGACACCCAGGTGTGCAGATAACAATAAAAAATCTATTGCGTCTGCTAATTGGCGTGCGACGGGTTAACAATCATTTAATAATATTTAATATTGATATTATGTAACAAAACTACAAAGATTTATATTTTACAATAATTTGATTTGATAATTTACAGTTACCTTAGACATATTTTGCCAACTGAGACAAACGGGTTCCTAGACAAATGCGAAAGGTGAATCAAAACTAGACTCGTCAGACGGTAACTTCATTATAGGTTAGTAAAATATAATGCATAACTACCCTCTAATAACAAACTATTCATTCACTACGATTTCATAGACAGAGACAGAGTTATAACGCCAAGTAGATTGATAATTCATTGAGTTATTAACTACACAACTGGCTTAGTTGGTAAGAGCTCGCGGTTATCGTTGTATATACAAAGTGGAGCAGGACGATTGACATTCCTATAATCCACGTAAAGAGTGTCATGTTCTTTACCCGTATACAAAAAATCAATCAAATCCAATGATTACTTTAGCCACAGGAAATTATTTTACATTTTCTTATTTTTCAACATGATGTAGATCTGAGTCCGTAACAATAGATAAACATTGTAAAGTCAAGAACCTGTACATGACATATGATTCTATTCTCTACGTCTCAATATGCTTGAAAGACAGAGAAAGGTGTCATACGATTCCACGCTGACGCACCCTGCCCATTCCCACAAAATACTACAATTAGAAAGAAAAAGAAATAGTTACTTACGCAAATTATGCATTTAGTGGTGCATAGACAATTGCGAGTGTGTGTGTGAGCGGAATTTTTTCGGACAAAAGTCCCGGACTCGGTCAGTGTTTAACGGCGCCCTTTAAGGACAGCACACGTACTTTTTAGGGTTCCATACCTCAAAAGGAAAAAACGGAACCCCTTATAGGATCACTTTGTTGTCCGTCTGTCTGTCTGTCAGTCTGTTAAGACCCTTTTTCTCAAGAACGCGTAAAGGTATTAAGTTGAAATTAATATCAAATACGTAGGTCTATGGTTTCTTGGAGACCTAAAAAAATCAAGCTTCTACGTCGATGCAATAACTCGCAAGTAAATCAAAACCTATGAGGTACTTCCCGTTAACCTACAATAATGAAATTTGGCAAAAAGCGAGGTCCGAAAATTGGTAATTTGTAAGTTGATCACATAAAAAAAAATATTTGGGATTTTAATGTTAAGTTTGTTTTTGGGATAAATTCTTTTCAACTACGGAACCCTTCATTGTGCGTGATCCGGCACGCACTTGGCCGGTTTTTTTTATCCCGAGACGAGCCGCGCGCGTTTACAAGAAATGGAGTTTGGAATAAGCATCCATAATAGAGTAACGAAAACCCGCGTCTGGTTTTCACTAAATGTCTGCGCTGGAATTCATAGGAACAAAAGTCGGTCAAAAATAATAGGTCCAGTGTTTATTGATGGGACGTTAAATGCAGAGAAATTTTTAGAACTTCTTAGTGGCAGATGGGGACTTGAAAATTTAATAAGACGATGTCGCTTGTGCATAATGCACATGGTGGACACTATGAAAATTTAAAAATTTGATTATTGATGATGGAAATTCTGATTGTGATGTGATATTATGTGATTAATTATTCAATCAGTGATCTTTTAACTAACAACGTGCAACTTAGTGAGTTTATGTCGCTGATTTGTTGTTCTCCGACTTTACGGCCCCACACATTTACAGTTCGCCGGCAGGCGGTCACTCATAAAAACTGTTTTTGACAATTTTTATGAATGACCGCCTGCCGGCGGACTGTGCACCCTTTTATTATTGTACCTACCTACGCCCTGCGCCGCGCCCCCCCGCCCGCTGCGTCCGGCACTGCGCCGCGCGACAGGTCAGTGACGTTTCGTAGATAAAGCGTGTTTACTTTTTATGCAGTCTATTCTGCTATTTATTTTGTTTGAAAATTGCAATTTTTTAATTTTCCATTAACTACTAATCTTCGTGTTTTAAAATGTTTCGATGGACTAGTACTGTGCTCGTTTTAATTTAATGACGTAGTTCCAGATCCACATTGTATAACCAATGATTCGATGATTCGATGGTTCGAATCTCGTCCGGTCATAAGAAACACTTTTTGTATTATTCTTAAGGATTTATTGTTTGAATTGCAAAGTTGTAGCAAAGTTAATTTTAATACAACTGGGGTACCCAATTGATGCAGCCTACTGTACATAATATTCTATACTTACCTATATTCATTCTTAATTTATGTGACTACATTGAAATAAACATTACTTTTTATAATTTGTTTTTTTCTTCTTCGTTTAATATTAGCGATGACATCTTATAAAGGAATTATAACCGTTAAGACTCGTGTGCGGTCCCTATTAGTTCACTGACTCCAATAATTTCAGTATTCACGCATTTTCTACGTATGGTTGTGCAGTGAATTCTATTTCAAGCACGGAAATGGATAAAATAAATAGGCAAGTTTTAAGTTATAAGTTATGTGGCGCCATCTACTATCGCAACATGCAAACTACGTATCACACTGACGTCAAAATACTGTATCATGGTCACCCCATAGGTTGTAATGTATGATATTTTAAATTCAATTTATCGTTTAAAGTACTAATACAGCAGAATCGCAATTCATTTGGAATAAATGTACTCCTATACGTAATTCAGGGATTCGAATTTTGTAAACAAATATGTCATATTTAAAAAGATATAGGCAACTATAGAGGGCAGTGCTGAATAAACTAAAATTGGTTTATTTTTCAAATTTAGCAAGTTGTATGAGAAACCAAAGCGGTACATATGTTACTTGCCGCACATCAATTATTTTCTAATAGTTTTTGGATAAGGGTGTTTTGTCTTTTTTAGATATTTTCTTATAATTGTTTTTTCCAGCACGACCCCCTATCCACATCTATAAATTATTTATTATTACGAATTCACAATATCTGTTGCGGCACATATAACGTGTTAATAGAGTACATTCCTTGAGTTTAAGAAACTTTTTAAAACGCTATATATTTTTCAAGTTACACGGGGGCCGAGCTGAAAACGTTTGGCTGGCACGACCCCCTTTTTTTGCATATTTCTTCAAAAGTACAGAGGTACATTGAAAAAGAAACCGGTACATATACTCCTAGAAGAGGCGAGTACATTGCATTGGTGCACACCCAAAACGCAAATTCTGGGGGGCCGTGCGGGGCAAACGGACATAAAGAAAGGACATTAGGGTGGCCGCATTACTCCGCTAGTACTCGAACTGCCAGACAGTCGTTAAAAAAAACACTAAGAAAAAGACTCATTTTAGTCCTCACATTCAAAGTAATTAATAATAATAATATGATACTTCATGAAGTAAATCTTCATGTAAATACAGATTAGGTATTGTATTAAACTGAAATATAAATCCGAATTTAAATTGGAATTATTAACAATAGGTAAATGGTATCTAAATACCATAAAAGTACATGCGTAGTAGTTATATGGTATTGTTGTCGGCTTAGTAATTGTTGTTAATTTCCTTATTTGCGCAGGAATACATATTTTAAATTACAACATTATATTATTTACATTTATGAAATCAATTCTCTGCGCTTTGAGATTGTTATATATTTTTACACCTTTCCTGTTTGTATGTCTAACCTATTTTTACCTACTTTCGACTAATCACAAACATACAGGGTGTAGGGGACAGCCCTCCGCAAACTAACAGGGTGCATTCAGCTCCTCATTTTGAATCATATTCCACCGGAAATTTTCTCAGGAAAATTTTAATTTTTTTTTTCAGTTACATTTTCATTATTTCAATGTAAAATTGCATTGTGTGTTCGCAGCACTCCATTTATGTAAAAAAAACAGCAAAAAAAAACCAGCAATGGATGTTGAAATACTCTAACCAACGACGCGTGAAATCAGCTGTTCACTTTCTGTCTAGCTACAGAGTTCATCGAACTCACCGCATACCTATTACCTACACCCCCCAACCAGTAATAGACGCTCCGATTTGTGCACAAAAACACAAACAAATCAGGTTTATTGGATTCCCTTAACGTTCCTGAAAAAATTCATGTACCTGTCATCTTAGTATGACATACTGAATTCACCCTATCAGTTTGCGGAGGGCTGTCCCTTACACCCTGTATACAGGGTGTTACAGTAATTGCGTGCCATAGCTTAAGGGTAGGTTCAGTATCGATAAAGGAACCCAGGAAAAATAAAAAAAAAAAAAACATTAAAAAATTATTGCAACATCAACCTAATTTAGTACCTACTAACATAAAATAGCAATCGTTTAGAATTAAAATTATTTTATTTGTTTATATGCTTTAATTACTTACCTACCTACTATCGAACGCGTTGTCATTTTGTCCTTCATTTCTCGCGTCCGAATACTAAAATAATTTTAATTATAAATCATTGCTATTATAAGCTAGTAGGTAGGTACCTACTAAATTAGGTTGATGATCTTGCAATATTGTTTTATGTTTTTTTTTTATTCATTTTTTCCTGGGTTCCTTTATCGATACTGAACCTACCCTACTCCTAAGCTATGGAACGAAATTACTTTAACACCCTGTATATTTAATGTTTATGGTGAGTGCTTTAGACCATCGAACTGAATAACTTATAATATGGGACCAACTTTGAAATCTCGAATAACAAAAATCAGCTGTCCGATACAGTTTACAACAGTAGGTATTAAGCTTTATAGTATGGAACAGTTGATTTTTTTTCGTTATTTCAAAGTTGGTCCCATAGTAAAAGGTATTCAGTTCAATGGCCTAAAGCACTCCTTAAAGTTTGTAAAGTAAATGTGTTAACAAGTCATACATGGTGTAAGTGTAAACAGTGGCAATCTTCTAAAGGGTCATTATACTCATCATTATGAACAACTTTTATTATGGGACCAAAGTTAAAATCGCGAAAAAAAAAAATCGGCTGTTCAATACATTTTATGTTCCCATAATTCGTCAAAATGTAGGGAACAACTGATTATTATTTATTCGCGATTTCAGGTTTGGTCCCATAGTAAAAGTTGTTCGTAATGATGAGTACAATGACCCCTTAGAAGATTGCCACTGTTTACACTTACACCATGTTCTGCTTCGTTAGTGTAGTGGTCGGAAGTGCTATTGCTGAGCATGACAGGTACGATTTCCAGGTCGAGCAAAGTGTTAATGGATTTTGTTATCAGGAATTTCTCAGTATCAGCCCAGACTCTGGATTTGTGCCTGGTTGATGACAATAGGCTCCCCACCATTCATTACATTGGACGTTGACCTAGAATCATAAAATTTGGCAAGAAGCAAGGTCTCACAGCACAAGTGAAAAAATCCTAAAATTGTTAATTTGTAGTTTTTTCACATAAAAAATAGTTTTTACAAAAGTACAAAAACTTTATCGTGACGTATATAATGTCGCAGGTTTATGACAAAATCAGGTTTTTGATCAAAAACTTAGGCTTTTGATCAAGAACCGGAAGAAAACGGTCGACGTCAGGGGCTCCCCGAGGTTCGGTTAGGTTAGGTTCCTTTAAACCCTGCAGACAGAAATAGGAGCCCCGCAAAGCGGGGTTACGTCGACCGGTTCTTGATCAAAAGCCTAGGTTTTTGATCAAAAACCTGATTTTGTCATAAACCTTTTTTTTTTTTTTTGAGGGTGGGAAATCATCAAAAAACTTCTCCCGCTCTGGGTGGAGCGGAAGGGCGTGTCAGACTTTTACTGACTAAAACCCACCCGTGTTCCTTCAGTTGCCTATGCCAGGGCCGCGGTATCTTCTTCAAACTACCCGCGACCCCAGCGGGCCTAAACCTGCGACATATATACGAGGACGACGTGATGACGTGGTCGTCGTGTGTATGTATGGGAGAACATGTATAAATCAACTATAATGTTAAGTTTGTTTGAAAGAATTAAATTAACATTTACGTAAATAATAACCTTATACATAAACATCTATTGCCAAATGTACGCGCATCACTTCAGAACAGTTGCACCTATAGAAAGATGATATAGAAAGTCAAGATCCACGATTCTCTTATGATCACTGACCTTGGAATGTTGACCTTGAGATCAAGTTCAGTGACCTTGGAATAATCACAGATCTTGACTTTCGGAATAACCTTGACCTTGACCTCAAGGTCAATGACCCTGCGGTCACTGTCAATGCCCTTGAGGAGTCCCATGGTGTTCCCCCACCCTATTACTCCCACATCCCACCGGGTCACGAAGGCTTACGTAAGTACAGTCCAATTCAATTGATGGTTGCGCTTTGAGGAATAATTTAGTTGCGCTTAGATGGTTGCGCTTAAAAATAGTTGCGCTTTGAGGGATACCCCAAAATTTGAGGCGGCAGTAGTCTAATACTTAACCTAACCTAACGGTATCGGACTTTCGATCGAGTAGTCGCGGGTTCGATTCCCACCCATTACTGACTTGAACCCACTCCTAATACAAGTATTTGAAGTTTTGAAAAAAAAACGTTGTTGTTTTCGTAAATCTAATGTGTAACACTTTTTACGTATCTGTACAAATCATAAAAAGTATCAACGGGCCCAGTTGACGGATTCAAAATAATCATTGGTCAACTCATCCCGTGGGATGAGTTCGTGCGGTATCAGTTGACCAAAGAGCCGACTGGTAATGTATACCCAAGAGACTGGCCTCTGGCCAAGTCAAAAGTTTGTTTTCGGGTTAAATTCTTTTCACCTACGGAACCCTTTAGTGTGCGTGGCGCAATTGGTTGGTTTTTTTTTTATTTTATTTCATGACTCGGTATTGTTTGCGGCACAATTATTCAGAAAGTGACGAAGCTTTTCACGTCAGACGTTTCTTATAAATTAACTAAATGACGTTGAACTGATGACCCATGAAATGAGCATTTAAATTGACTCCGAGTTCCTTGAATTGGAACTTTCATCTTGTCCATTCATTACTGTTTGCGAAGAAAAGGTTTTGTGTGCTTATGGCTCTTGTTAACCAATTGGTTACCGAAATAAAAGCTTTCAAAACATTTGTTTGTTTAATTAAAGAAACCCATGGAAATAGCCAACAATTCAATTTTAATACTTAGATAAAATTTAATTATTGCCTATTTTAATTCCAGAATGACGTAATTACTTACATCAATCTGGAATTATAACAAATAATAGGAAAACGGTAACAAGAACCAAAATAACTGTGTATCACAGTGACAGTGTATAAATTGATCGTCCCAATTACATTTTTCCACAGTGTGGATTGCGCTTTGTTAGGGATCAGTACAGTATTAATCCCGACTCGTAGTATAATCGCATCCAAAATGTGGGGGCGGATACATCCGCACGCGGTATTGCTAATACTCGCGAATATTATACTGAGAGTATCATGCAAGGGCAGTCTAACCTTTCTCATAGACGATACAGGCTCTATGAGCGACGATATAAGCCAAGTTAGAAGAAGTGTGGACCGAATCAGTAATGTTGTGTTCAATGAAAAATCCAGTCTTATCAGCAACATGGTGCTCGTAACGTTCAACGATCCAGGTAACGTACCAAATTTATCTTTATTAATTTACCCACTTTAATTAAGATGGCTCTGAAACAGCTCAAAACAACAAGGCACCGGGTGATGACAGAATTATGGGTGAACTCTTGAAGGCCGGAGGAAAACCCGTTCTTAAGGCGAAAGAGCCAGGGTAGCCCGCGAAATTCAAAATTTCTTACGTTTTTTGCAATTTGTAGGTCAGTGTGAGCTTGTATGTTGATTAAAATATGATTCGCGGCCGTAGCTAATATAGCTTTACAGAATTATAATCATTAGAATCAGCAATACAACTCCATAAGTTAGCATTTACCTCAAATCGCTAGATAGAAGCCATATTAGCTACGGCCGCGAATCATATTTTTATCAACATACAAGCTCACACTGACCTACAAATTGCAAAAAACGTAAGAAATTTTGAATTTCGCGCGCTACTCTGGCGCATCAACCTTAATGCCCTCCAGAAACTGTTTACTCCGTCATACTCGAAGGCAAAAGGCCGCAGGCATGGAACATAGGTGTGGTGATACTTTTCTTTAAGAAGGATGTTATATGCCCTTTTCGAGAATTACAGGCCCATCTCACTTCTGAGCCATGTCTAAAAACTGTTTTCAAGAGTTATCACGAACCGTCTCGCGCGCAAGTTTGACAACTTCCAGCCTCCCGAACAAGCCGGATTCCGCAAAGCACCATACACCACATACCTAACACAGCGGTAGGCGGCATTTTATACAAAATACCGAAGAGTATACCAGTACGTGCGTATTACCAGTGCGTGTTGCTAGTGATGACTTACGGCACTGAAACGTGGTCGCTCACAATGGGCCTTTTTAGAAGGCTAAAAGTCTCCCAAAGGGCAATGGAAAGGGCTATGCTTGACCAATCTAGATAAGTAGTTAAACGTGAGTAAACCGCGTAATCGAATCAGCAAACGTAAGATAGGACGCACTCAGTCTAGGTGGAGCGACGATCTTCGCCGTGTGCACACGTTTGCCGATTCGATTACGCGGCTTACTAACGCTTCAGCTGGATGAAACTAGAATCGAAATGAATGGCGCGCGAGATTAATGGAGGCCTATGTCCTGCAGTGGCAAGCAGCGTTGTGTATGAACCGTCATTGAAATATTTGAGCTATGACACTCTGGCTGCTCATTGGTTATTGGTGATTTAACTTTGTAACTGGTTATTTTTGAACATCGTCGTAGATGAACGGTATTACATGTGCAGTCGTAACAATTGTGTTAGCAGAATAGGTATCTAAAGGGTGAATAACGTATTAAATAGGATGCGAAAAACTAGCTGCTGATAGTACAGAAAGAACATTATACTTACTTAAGAGGTCTTTTAATTTCAGATGCTCAAGTGAGGGTGGTGACCGAAAATCGCAACAGGTTTAAACAAACATTAAAAGCAGTATATGCTCACAATATTTATAACCCAGACTGTTGGGAACCGTCCATGAATGGATTACTCCTAGCACTAGATAAAAGTAACAGCAACTCCTACATTTACGTTTTTACTGATGCTACGGCTAAGGACTACCGAGACGGACATTATGTAAAGGAATTGTGTCAAAAGAAGCAGAGTCAGGTAAAGAGTCTGAAAAAGAATATAATTATTTAATTTTTCATATCCAGAGATTAAAAATTCGGTTTGGTACACGGAATTCTTCTTACTTCGGAATATTACATAACTATCTCAGCCACATTGGTCACCTGGTGAGATAGTCTAAAAATTTTATCATTTATTTTATCCTAGAGGGAGGTTACGTGGGGACTACCCCCCACGTATCCCCTGGGAGGCCACGCACTCTGGCCACTCAGAAATCAGAGGGGCAATTCTCGTATTTTTAACAACGTTCGCAATATCATCTCAAGACTCAATCTGACAGAAATTGTATAGCGTTTACCTTCATTTTTGACATTTTGATTGACGCTGGCATGAGATTGTGAACGTTTTTAGGTACGAGAATTGCCCCTCTGAAATCATTTATTTGCCAATAATATAGGTATACAGATAAGATAGTTATTTTGATGAGAGCTCCGATATATTTTTTTTCAGGCCAATGCTTTATGTTAAATCTTATTTGATTTGTCGTGTCGAGGGCACGTCAGTGTATTAAATTTAGTTGGCCCAAAACTTCGCTACTTCCATAGCATCGTCGGTGGCAGCGCTGAGATCACTATTTTTGCTTTAAGAGTTCAGTTAACTCATAGGATCTTTAGTAAAGAAACAACGAACAAAAATTATAATGAACATAACAATATTATAATCATAATTATATTATGCTTACAGATAGTATTTGTGCTCACCGGCCGCTGTTATGATTACTATGAAGCTGAAGCCTTCGATGTCTACTTCGACATAGCACAAGCATGCTCTGGCCTTGCTTTTGACGTTAGCAAGACTGACGTCGAAGAGGTAAATCAGTTATAATAATAATATTTAAAATAATAGACAAAGTTAAAAAAAAAATATGGAACCGATCTTTTTGTCATTTTTATTATAGGTGCTCCGCACAATTGAAGAAACAATAAAAGGCAACAAGACTGTGATTACTTCGACAATAGTACCAGCCAATGTTCAAAAAGCTATTCCGGTAAGTGGTATTTTCATGAAATTATCCATGTGTTTTCTTCCAAACCATACATTATACCTATACATAAATACATATATATATATATCTATACTAATCTATACTAATATTATAAAGAGGTAAAATTTGTATGTAAGTTTGTAAGTTTGTATGTAGGGTGTAATCTCCGGAACTAATGATCCAATTCTAAAAATTTTTTCACTGGTAGAAAGCTACATTATTCCTGAGTGCTATAGGTCATACAGTTTCGGAGGTAATACAAAATTACTAAAACGCAAAATAACTTTAATTCATACCGGTCGCTCTTGAACAAACATGTTTAGTGCGGACGTTTTATCAATTTACCCATACATGGCGTTGTGCAAATAAGTAATTTTTCTGAATTGCGAGATTTTCCGCGGATTGACGACCCTCTCGATTTATTATTTCAATAATGTCGGTGGAATACAGCGGAAGAGTTTGTTTTTTTGTTAGTTTGTTTGAACGCGCTATCTCTGGAACTACCCCAGTCGGATTTGAAAAAATCTTTTTGCATTTTATAACCCAGTTCTTGGGGAGGGCTATAGGCTATTTAACATCACGGTAGGCCCCTTAGGAGCCGAGCGCGAAGTAATAGCGCGGGCAGGCGATGCGGAAGGATATAGGCTATTTAACATCACGCTAGGGCCCTTAGGAGCCGAGTGCGAAGTAATAGCGCGGGCAGGCGATGCGGAAGGATATAGGATATTTAACATCACGCTAGGGCCCTTAGGAGCCGAGCGCGAAGTAATAGCGCAGGCAGGCGATGCGCAAGGATAGTCTATTTAACATCACGCTAGGGCCCTTAGGAGCCGAGCGCGAAGTAATAGCGAGGGCAGGCATTGCGATGCGATGCGTCGGGGTTGGTGGGCGTGGGGTACAAGAAATTTAACGCGGACGAAGTCGCGGGCAGAAGCTAGTATATATATATATATATATATATATATATATATATATATCCTTGGACATTTCACAGAACACCATCTAGTCCTAATCATCATGTCTAGTATAAAATAGAAACGATAAACTGTACATTGCATATACTTGGAAAAAATAAGAAATGCTACGAGGTGGGAACGAGTCTGATGCCAAAAATATAGTTTTTAGACTCTTTGTCTATTTATCTGTTTGTCTTGGATGTATGTTCCAGATTGGCTCAAAAACGGCTGAACGGATTTTTGTATTCAGCAGCTTCAACATTGCTTAACACACTCTCAAGCACAATCCCTTAAATTTTAAAAATTCAGCTATATTCATTGCGTTACTTTACATTGCTGAGCAGACGAATGGGTGTATCTAAACCCCTGCCTTACCCTCAAGCCGTAATGTTAAATATTTTTTTTTTTTTTTTTACAGTTCACAATAGATGATCACACTGACTATGCCATCGTCTCCGTGTCCGGCAGAAATGTTTATTTGGACATTAAAGGACCTTCGGCTAATGTAGAAAGAATAATGTGGAACAATAATGGAAAAGTAAGTTTATATATCAGTTAAAAGACGGCAAGTTTTGCTTTTGCACTTGGATTGTCTTCCATAATGAAGCTCATTTAGATGGCATAGATTTAGAATATTTAAAACACCAGCAGGTCTCTCAATGCCCGTAGGTAACATCCCATGTTCGATCGTTAATTTGGAAAGCGGAATCAACATCAGCCAATCACAACATGTGATGGCATGAGATTTCGGAGTATCTTCTCATCCCTATTAGTTTTTCTTTATGTTTGAGTGCAGCTATTATTGAAAATGTTACGCATATCTAGAAAATACTGAGTTTGAAATGCAACAGACTGGCCTGCCATTTTCACCGCTCTACATTTATATTATATTTAAATTTCTTATTATCTCTTCAGGATAAATTTCTTATAATACACTTTTTTTTTATTCCATGTATTATAGAACATTCAATAATGACTTCAATGAATTCTACTAGTTTACCAACTCATTAAAAGTTTTTAAAAGTTTTAAAATGTTATAGGTTGTAAAATTAAGTAACGCTAAGCCAGGCACATACGTGGCCACTGTGATGGGGCAGACCAGGACGTCCGTCGTCATCGTCGGCAGGACTGATTTCTTCTTCACCCATGGATTCTCGGCGCTCAAACCCAAATCACTGGGTGATACGTCACTGCAACCGATAGCTGGTGAGTTCAATAATATTTCCATAATAATATCTGTAAATAGTATGAAGTCGCTTTCATCAGTCTGTTCGACCGATTAGTTCTTCTAAACTACTCAATGGATTTGTATGCAGTTTTTGCCATCATTTACAGAATTCACTCCGGAAGTTTTATGTGTATAAAACATTAATGTTTAACTTAGATAAAGCACAGAAATCTCAATGTTTTGAAATACCACATCTACTTCACACCCGTAGGAAGCAGGGACAAGTCGCTGGTTTAGATATAATATTAAAATTTTCAGTGAGTTGCAGATAGAAAAAAAGGCTCCATCATACAAGACCAGACGACAACATCACAAAACTTCTATGAATATTATATTTTCAGATGCGAACGTCCACCTGTCGATATCCGTTACTGATGATCATCACTCAGTGAAGATAGTATCAGCACAGATTTTAGACATGAATGAAAACCCAATGAAAAGTCCGGTGCCTCTAACTGAGATCTCTAAAGATTTTTACGTAACGGATCCGTTTGTTGCACCATCGCAAAGGTTCAAAATCGCCGTAAGTACCAACAGTTTATTTTGTAATGAAACTATGAGTAATACTCTTCACACCGTGAAGATACATAAACTGCCATCAAAATGAAGGAAAATTGCTGGTAATATTCTATGCATCGTACATCAGCACGTATGGTTTGACTGACGTATTTGTTTCGGGATTCCCGTAGGCGGAAAATCCTGAAACAATAAGGGCCCTCGCTCACGGCGACTTTTTGTAGCGATGCAGTAGCGATGCTGTCGCGCGTCCGCATCGATACAGTCGCGAAGCGGTCGCTAGCTGTGTGCCCTCGCCCACGGGCCCAGATTCAGTCGCGATGCAAACGCGATACTAGTGCGCTTCTGTCGCCATGCAAACGCGATTCAGTAACGGCACAAAAATACCTGCGATCGCTACAGTTGCAAGATGGACTCCGTTGAGGCAACATTCTTCACGTTGTCTTTGGTGCTGCTTCTACGTAAGCAGCCGAAGCGTAGGCAACGAAAGCTCGGTTCTCCACTCACGCGCCACCCTCCCTCTGTTCTCTCCCCGATGTCGTCCGACACGGTCGCGCGTTTGCATCGATACAGTCGCGATACTGTAGCGCGTTAGTAGCGCGTTGGCATCGCTTCTGTAGCGCGTTGCAAATGCGACTAACGCGCGTTAGTAGCGATGCAGTCGCGCATTTCGTAAACGCGCGACAGCATCGCTACAAAAAGTCGCCGTGGGCGAGGGCCCTTAAATGAAACACATCATTGTAACACTTAGATAATATACATCTAGATCGATCCACCGCGTAGCCGGTCATGAGACAGCAATATAATACTTTTTCTAGGTTATGTGGTATTAGAAATTTGGACTGAAACCCATGTTAATACATTCGCACAATGCAAAAACTGTCCAAAAAAGTTAAATTAATCGACGCAAGATAAATTTTGTAACAGTGAAAGCGCTTTGTTTGGCTAACATTTGAAAGTTAGCCAAGCAAAAATACGGCACGCCGTAAGAAACAGAAGACACGATGCTTTGTCTCAATTTTCCTACTAATTTCGTTTATATGTGTCTCACTTCCACACTTCACACTGTAATCATGACAACGTCTAGATGTTTATGTCATTGTTGTAACATAATTTAAACATAGAGTCCGGCTGACGCGACGCGACGTCGAGAGAATACAAGTTCTTGACACAGCCTGTCCGTTTCATACTACATTTTTGCAAAACACATATTCTGTTTAAGGCCGAACTATACGCCAATGACCTTGAGTGGTTAGCTTGCGCATTCTGGCCTGAGCTCACGCAACGCGTCGTACGTCCAGCCAGTAATAGGACTCGCCCATCAAGGAGCGCTGTCCCAAATTAGACGCATTTTAAATTTATTATAATAAAAAATATACATTTTTTTAAAAAGTAACAAAACCAAATCATTTTCGTTTGTATTGCAAAGTAGTAGATATTTTTTTTATATTCTTTTGATAAGAAATGAAGGAGTAAAATGGTTTCAACTTAACGATTTGGAGGTGATTTGCGGTTTTTTTTTCTTATTATGTGATACCGATAGAAAAATTATGGCTAAACATTACGATTCATATCATGTAGATTACTAACAATTTTTTTCAGATGTAATTTCTCTGTAGGTTCCGGCGAAAAACTGCTTCATCTGCATGCTGTTTTTAAGCTTTTTTCGAAAGAGTAGCCTTAATTTGTTCTACGAAGAAGGCGTTAAGTATTTAGTACTTTCAGTCAACTGTCAATGGAGTTCCAAAACTTTGCCTTGAGAAGCCGTTAGTGCTTTGACTTGTCGCTGATTGGTCGCTTTTTATTCAAGATCACTCTGACAAAATGACAAACACGCCTCCAGTAAACAACCCCACTGCTGGTTCTACATCGGGTGTAAAAAGACGCTTAACGAAGCCGAGACTCATTTGTTATTTCTGTCATTTTTATTTTCAACCTTCTGTTCACGGAGATATTGAAGGTCAAAATAAGTTTTAAATGTTACAATGAATTAACTTAACTTTAAATACCCCCAAGACCCATGCACCGTACATGCAGTTTTTCGTCTACACAACGTGTCGCTTTGCATCCTCGTCAAATTTAAGAGTGTTGTATTGACCATCAAACTGAACAAATTTTTCCATGGCACCAACATCGTAATCGCGAAAAAATAATCATCCGTCCCATTCATTAGCATCGAGTTGAATTGAAGTTTTCTATAGGATAGTTGAAAATGTTTTTCGCGATTACAATGTTGGTCCCATGGAGAAAGTTGTTCGGTTTGATGTTCTGTATCACACCCTGAAAGACGAGGATGCAAAACGACACGTTGTATAACAAAAATGAAATGCTGTTTGTTGGTAAGCGCGTAACTTCAGAACGGCTGGACCGATTTAGTAAATGTTTGTAACAGTCCGAACGAATTTTCTATCCTTAAGGATAGAAAATTTTAAAGTTGCCGGTAAAATTGCAAAGTTCGGGAAACTGAAAGTACATTTCTATGGGAATTTTGTTTACGCAATAATTCATTTATTAAAATTTAGATTGGAATTTAGACAACGTCTATCGGGTCAGCTGGTATCTACCTACCAAAAATCAAAATCGTTTCCCAAGCAATTTATTTTTGTGTTTATATTACTTATGCCCTTTTTTGCCAGAATGTGTAGGGTATTAGGTAAATATTTTTACATCCTGTGGCAATTTAACAAAAAGTTGTTTTATTTAAAATTAACTGTTTAACTCTTCGTAAAAAAGAGACCGCATTTTGCTTTCACATTTTGTAAAAAATTTAGTAGTTCTACCATCATAATAGGAATAAGCAATCGATCCTAAGAAATCTTTCATTCAGTACTACCAAGATCCTATTTTGTTTGTTTTAGGTGAACGGTATAGTAAAAGCTACGGGCAAAGCTATAAAAAGGATTGGTAAAATCCCCATCACACCTGCAGCACCGCCAAAAAGTAAGTTCTGCTATGATTAGTATTAATCTGTGCCACTACTAATAACTTGCCCACTCCAAAAGATTGTTCAAATATTTATAGATACCGTTACAAACTAATACGGTATTACCATATTAGTTTTCATCACAATCAGCCCTTGACTCGGTTTCTATAGTCCTTTATCCCATGCTATTAATTCTCTATAAAAGTTTCTGAAACAGTTTATTGCCAACATTAAAACAGCCAGTGTCATAGTAACCATGGTAACAATAATAGCATCCAAACGGGTGCTTTAATGTTATACTGAATTTCATAATGCAACTCGTTTTCAAAAAAAGAACAATGTACTGCACGCGCGTTTCACTACATTAGCAGTGCCGTAATTTAAAAAATAAACCGGTCAAGAGCGAGTCGGACTCGCGCACCGAGGGTTCCGTACCATCATTTATATGTAATTTTTGTTGATGATTTCTGAAAAAGTGTGCTAGAGACATCGTTTTATTTTTCCTGTAATCTTTACATAAACTTCTATCACATAGAATAATTTCAGATTTTTCGCTTTGCAAACTTCGGAGATAAGGGGGGGAACGGTATTTTTTTACATTTTTCATCAAAAGTCGAAAACTATGTGGTCTAAAAAAAAGAAAAAAAATGTTTGAGAATGTGCAAAGAGCGCTCTTTCATATGATACCCCACATGCTCTAGTAGCCCCACTTTGAATTTTTAAGACCCCTTTTCGGTTCCAGTGGCAAAAAAAATATAAATATTTTTATTTCTTTCTTATTTGCAAAATAGTTGGGTAAACGTAATCCAAAACTGTTCCAAATTTCAAGTTGATAGCATTAGTAGTTCTTGAGATATCCAGCTGTGACAGACAGACAGACAGACAGACAGACAGACAGACAGACAGACTGAGTCACACCACGAGGGTTCCTTTTTTACCATTTTGGTACGGAACCCTAAAAAAGAACTTATTCGAATTCACGTCGTATACTATGACGCCGCGCGCCGGCCGCCATGTTCGATACGAGTATTGCAAAAAACTGTTTCAGAACCTTTTATAGAAGATTGATAACATGGATGTAGATAAAGTCTTGTATGCAACTGTACATAATTAGGTATTAAAACACTCATGTGATACTATTATAACACTCGGCTTCGCCTCGTGTGATAAACCCACATTCGTGTTTTAATACCCCATAATATACGGCAGTTGCATAAATAACTATTATACATTTTACTGCCTTATTTTTGGTGATGATTGCCAACTAAACTCGTTTAGACCTACTTACCTAAACTTTGAAAGTGTGAGTTTTTTGATTGGCGTTCTAAATTCAAAGTTTCAAATAAAAAACAAGTGAGAAGAAGTGATGTGAAGTGAGAGTGAATAGCGATGCGAGATGCGAGTTGTTGTTTGAATTTTGCAGAATCGACGTAGCGTAGGTGTCAGAGTTTCACATTTTTTCTGTAACCTGTGTTCATGCCTCTAATAGAATTTATTTATTTACAGTTTTGCCGACTAATACAAAGCCGAAAGTCGAAATAGCAGAAGGCAAGGCGATAGAAATTGAGTACAACAGCACGGTGAAGTTAACTTGCAAAGTGGTAGCGTTCCCACAACCTAAAATCCAGTGGATTAACAACAATGGAGGTCTTATGCCCTCTAAGGTAACATAAATATTATATTGGATTTTATTATTTGTTGGGTTTAATATTGGGTTTATTTAAGTAATATTATGGAACGCACATTACTTTATGCATTAGTTGTTACAACATGGAGACGACAATACGACAATAAAGGTATATCTAATGACGTTCCCGTCTGCATAAAAAAATCAACTATACCAGATGACTTTTGATGACCAAATCTGAAATAGCGAAAAAAATCAGCTGCTCCCTACATTTGTCCATCACGATAATTATATAAGGTCCCATTAAAATAGATGGAAAAATCTTCACAGGGTGTTCTACCCATGAATATGAACAAGTTTAATATGGGACCAAACATGAAATCGCGAAAAAAAAATCAGCTGCTCCCTACATTTTACGAGTTTGGTGTAGATAAATGTACTGAACAGCTGATTTTTTTTTCGCGATTTTAGAGTTAGTCCCATAGTGAAAGTTGTTCATATTCATGGGTAGAACAACCTGTGAAAATTTGTCCATCTATTTTAATGGGACCTTATATAATTATCGTGATGGACAAATGTAGGGAGCAGCTGATTTTTTTTCGATATTTCAGATTTGGTCCCATAGTGAAAGTTGTTCATATTCATGGGTAGAACAACCTGTGAAAATTTGTCCATCTATTTTAATGGGACCTTATATAATTATCGTGATGGACAAATGTAGGGAGCAGCTGATTTTTTTTCGCTATTTCAGATTTGGTCCCATAGTGAAAGTTGTTAATATTTATGGGTAGAACAACCTGTGAAAATTTGTCCATCTATTTTAATGAGACCTTATATAATTATATTCAAAACAAAAAAAGAGTAGTTGGTTTGAAAAAATCACTTTTTTAATTTCGATGTTAAGATTTATCTGATAGTTTAAAAATATTTATTGCAAGTATTTTCATTTATATGTCTCCACATTGTATATCCAAACATTATCACGATTCTAAAATCTTGGGTGGAAACTCTCATGATGTCTTTTGTACCTGCCCATTAAAATCGTATGCCATTAACTTTCAGATGTCACTCCAAGAATATCCATATAAATACATAAGTTATATGGACATATCATACGCATCGAAAGGAGACAGATATATGTGCTATGCTGTAAACGACGTAGGCAAGGATGAGACAACTATAAATGTTGCTGTAAAAGAACCTTTCACTGTTAAATCTGCTCCTTCAGGTAAGCCATTTAATTTCCTGCCTCCATCATCTCTAGTCAGCATCAGAAGAATTTTTGTACGTTCCGCTCATAGTTAAAAATTCCAGTAGCCTATGCCTTTCCCCAACTATGTGGGGGTCGGCTTCCAGTCTAACCAGATTCAGCTGAATACCAATATATTACATGGAGCGCCTGCCTCCATAACCCAGTTACTGGGTAATACGATACCCCTTGGTAAGACTGGTTGTCAGACTTTCGGGCTTTTGACGACCCGTAACGACTGTCAAAGATACACGAATGACAGCCGGGACCAACAGCTGAACGTGCTTTCAGAGGCACGAAGGGGTCTTGTTTATGTAAAGATGATCAACCGCGGCAAGCGTAGCTTAACTTAGCCACAGACCCCTCCTAACTTTTACTAAATATCTTAGGAGCACTTATTTTATATACTGATATTTACTTTTATTGTTGACAGGAGTAACAAAATTGACCTACGGTACACAAGGCACCATTACTTGCGACGTCACATCGCACCTTCCTATGGATATCCATTGGTCCTACGCCAACGAGATGACAGGACAAACTAGAGAGATAGAAACATCTGACAAGTACGTGATATCTGCAAGTCGCACTCAACTAACGATAAAAAAGATGGATTTGGATTTAGTCGGCAGATATACTTGCAAAGTTTCCTTGAAAAACAAGAAGGATGTGGGAAAATCCTTCAATACACGAGTTAAAATTGATGGACTAAGTAAGTACTTATTAATATTTTCGTACATTTCAGTCAACAAACTTAAACAATTACTTCAACAGTATCCTCACTTCAGATACAGGCAGTAATATAATTATTAGCTCTATCGTCCAACAAAAATTTATATTGTGTATTATTTTTTCTTTTAGTTACTCCTAAGGTACAGGGAAGAACTGAAATAAAAGTCACCAAGGGAAAAACTGCTATCTTTGAATGCAAGTAAGTAGAATTCACTTAGAGAGTAACAAACCATTACAAACTTTGAAATACTTAGATTGAATTAGGTGTATTTACTGATCACTACAAATAGTTATTATTTTATTATTTCAGAGTTGTTAGTGGTATACCAGCACCAAAAATAACATGGCTATTTGGAGGTAAATCAGGTTCAACGTTAACGCCTTTAGCTGCTTCTGAAAGTGTTCTGCGTATAACGAACGTGGAGGACAAACACGAGGGAAAATATAAGTGTGTTGCGGAGAACGAAGCAGGCAAAGATGATCATGTCATGACATTATTTGTTCAAGGTAACTTTAACGTCGTATTTCCATAAAAACAAGATATACGACTACTATTTAGACTATTAATTACTTCTTGATATTTACAGATCTGCCAAAAATTACTACAAAAAGCTCTGTGCTCCTAGCTACCGAGGGGGACGCCCTTCTGAGGATTCCTTGCGTAGCAACTGGTGTTCCAAAACCTGTCATCGTTTGGAAGTTAAGCGGTCGTTACATTACTCCAAGTAAGATGCTAATGCTAAAACTGTGTTTAAATTAATAATCATAATCAGCCTATAATCCCAATGTTGGGACACAGGCCTCCTCTCAGTGATAGGGAACGGCCCGTAATCCAACACCCAGGCCCAATGCGGGTTGGTAGATGTCATATTTTTGGCTCAGGATGTTTTCTTTCACCGTTTTGAGAGAAGGTGCTATTTACATGAAGTGAAGCGCCTGTCTGGGTCCGAACCTACAATTATCTACTAGTTGTAGGTCAACTCGTAAGTGTTATTGGGTTTTCCATTTGTAATTTCTCAGTAGCAGCCCGGAGTCTGCATTAGTGCCGGGTTAATGGCAATAGGCTCACCCCTGTCACATGGGACTTAAACATATCTGGTGAAATATGGGTGTATACTATAAGGACACCCCCTTCCCTTACCCTCCTCCCCTTCCCCTTCGGCCTTCGAAACCCTTTCCCTTCCCTCCACCCTTCACTTCCCTTCCCTTTAGGGGGGAAGGAGCCCTTCGGGGAGTACAGGCATGATGCTCTACACGGCCGATGTTTTATTAACTCGACATATCCTTCATTCTAAGTAATTTCAGCCGTTACGTTCTCTTACGTTTCAGGTGCGAAGTACTCCATTGAGGACGGAACGCTCATAATAAAAGCGCCGAAGGTGAGCGACACTAACTCGTACACGTGCGAGGCGAAGAACGAGGCCGGCGCGGTCAGTGCGACGTTCAGAACGTACATCCGTCGTGAGTACCACTCCTACAGTATAATAATATAATACCAACCAAGCCAAATAACCAAATAACTGCACCGGTTGACGTCATCACGTCAACGTCGGCTGTCGTTGAAAACTGGACAGTATTATGCTGAGTGATGACCGTTTTGAGTAGAATACCGATATGCGTGTGGTGTGAGGGCCACTTTATTGAAACTCTTTGAAAATATGCTTAGGATTTAGTGAACATTCCCAAACAATTGTGAAAGTTGGAATCAGATTTTGTGAAAGTCAACTTTGCGAGATATGGACTGTAAAGTGGGGCCCTCAGTTCTCACATAGAGGATTGAGGGCCCGCCTGTACCTGACAAACTATGGACACTACAGATAAAGTCTTTATGCCAAAATCTAAGCTTATACCAAACAAAATTTGTGAAAACAAGATATTATCGCAAAACACTGTCCTACTTGGTATATCTTCGTTCAAAATGGGCCCTCAATCCTCACACACGTAAAAGTTTATCACGCAAATACAATGAAACCATTAACTTATAGCTATTGTTTGTAATCCTATAAGATACTAAATAAATTGTGAAAATTTGTGAAAGCAAGAGCAGGTCACCATTTCTTGTTGTTTGAAAGTTATGACCTTGACAAAATCCGGGCCCTCAATCCTCCATTTATTTTGTTTTCCGTTTGAATACGCTTATCGTATGAAAGATTAGACAAATACAAAATAGTCTCTTTTTGTGAAAAAAATTGTGCAACAAATTCGATACTAGAAAACAATTAAAAGACCCTTTATTGTAAATAAAAATCGAGTTTTATTTTTGTTCCCTGAATTAGGAAATAGGGTGACCACGATACGGTATTTTACTCTATATGAGAAAAAATCTTAAAATATATTATTTAGATAGATTAGGCAAAAAGCAGTCGGAAAATATTAGTTTTAGTTCAATAACAATATAAATTTTAAAATTAAATTCAAAGTTTTCAGGTTTTTTTAATGTTTTCTCAAACCATGAAATAGTAGCCGCCATTTTATGACGTCATTCGGCTGTGTGAATTAAAAAAGTGTCAACTATTAATTGATCAGTGTATCTCTTAGAGCAGGTATAGCTTTCACTTTAAAATCAAAATCTTTTATCTTTATCTTTATCTTTCTAAACCAAAACTCCTCGATTTTATGTGAAAATGTTTGGAACATAATAATCCTTAAATAAAATTAAATATCAACATTCACTACTCCAAGATAATTACCCATACAACTATGTGTATTATAATATACAGGGTGGAATTTTGTAATGACACCTGGAAGGAAGTACTCTTAATAATGCAGATATGAAATTTTACTCAAAACATTCCTTTATTTTTGAATAGAAAGCAAACTGCATTCAAAGATTTTCGAAATTTCTCTTCTCCCACAACCGGGAATCGAACCGGCTAAAATCTGAAACAATTATACCCTGTACTTTTATTGCATCGATCGTTAGGGTCAATTATAAGGATGAAATCTCTCTAACAAACATGATAAATTAAATGAAAGGAAAACCAGGAAATCTTAAATTAATTTAATTTTTTACAAAAAATGGTAAACTAACTAATTAGTTGCTCGAAATGGGCTCCATTCTCTTGGATACACAAAGAACATCGGTCATATTTCTATAGAAGCTGGACCTGAGTTTTATTTTCAGTGTACAGAAGCAAATTATAGTGAGATTTGATTGTTTTATGTAGTAAACACCACCCCTTTCGAAAATAATATCTAAATAGCCAAGATATTTCAATAATGCAAAAAATACTTTTGAGGTTATCGGTGTCCGGAAATCAAAAGCACAGAATAATCGTCACAAGCGGTACCTAGTTATCAGTCTGTAAAACAATGCCAAGGTCAAACAACAGAAGGAAATCCAAAACAGTAAAGTACTTATCACAATATTCACACTAACAACAACAACACAACAACAATGCGAGATCGCCGGGTGCAAAGACTACACACTACAGTATATTAGTGTCAAATTGACACCCGTTGTAATTGACAGTATTGACACTGTCAATCCATGGCGCGCGTCGATGACATATTATGACGTTCCGTTGTACACAATTGAACAAAATGTTGATACTTACTATGAACCCACATAATTATTTTTATGACAAGAATCCAATACATAATAAAAACAGCACTAGTTGGTTTGATACACAAGTATATAGAATTGAATTACATCTAATAACGTGAATAATTATAATCTTTGAGTACTAAATCATTTCTTAAGCAAAATGAATCGTCAAAGGTGCGTTCTGAACATGTTATTCTAAATAATTTGCAAATTATGCTATTAAAAAAAAATGTGTTTGTGCTTTTTTTTCTGGCGACTTAAATATCTATTTCTTATGTTTTTTAAGACCTTAAAAAATACTAGATTTTTACATATATATGGCATATCTGTACACCACCGCCTCGTAGTCAGGTACGATTTGACCGTCCTTCTTTATTCTTTTAACGAATTCATTTCTAGTAACCTTTAATAAAGTGTTGTGGTGAATATTATAAATCGTATTCTGAACTTCAACTCTCAACTCGTTGTCATTCGCATAAGATTTCATGTAAATTTGATTTTTTACATATTCCCACAAAAAAAAAATCTAATGGGGTGAGATCTGGCGATCTCGCAGGCCGAGAAATATCATCTCATATCTGATTGTGCCGTTTGTACCAATCCAGGTATTAAAATGAAAGTATTTCACCCTACCCTGCACACACAAAAAACACACTTCAAAAATAGTTGATTTCGGTATCTATTAAGATTTTTAGTTTAATCGTTATTCTTATTAGTAACAAATAACATCAATTTGTTGCACAATTTTTTTCACAAAAAGAGACTTTTGTATTTGTCTAATCTTTCATACGATAAGCGTATTCAAACGGAAAACAAAATAAATGGAGGATTGAGGGCCCGGATTTTGTCAAGGTCATAACTTTCAAACAACAAGAAATGGTGACCTGCTCTTGCTTTCACAAATTTTCACAATTTATTTAGTATCTTATAGGATTACAAACAATAGCTATAAGTTAATGGTTTCATTGTATTTGCGTGATAAACTTTTACGTGTGTGAGGATTGAGGGCCCATTTTGAACGAAAATATACCAAGTAGGACAGTGTTTTGCGATAATATCTTGTTTTCACAAATTTTATTTGGTATAAGCTTAGATTTTGGCATAAAGACTTTATCTGTAGTGTCCATAGTTTGTCAGGTACAGGCGGGCCCTCAATCCTCTATGTGAGAACTGAGGGCCCCACTTTACAGTCCATATCTCGCAAAGTTGACTTTCACAAAATCTGATTCCAACTTTCACAATTGTTTGGGAATGTTCACTAAATCCTAAGCATATTTTCAAAGAGTTTCAATAAAGTGGCCCTCACACCACACGCATATGAATACCGGAACATATATGTGAGGGTGATTCAGATGCCCCGCAATAAAAGGCATCTACTTAAATCTTACCTGTACCTGTACCTTACGTTACGGCATGGCAAGGAATTTTTGTAATACAGATGATTTCAAATCTTATTTAACACTATTAACACTCACATTTCATTGATACGTCACAGCCTACTTTGGCATCCTTCGGCACGTTCTGGCATGCCGTGGCATCTCAAAATGTGAACGCTAAGCATGATAAAATAAGATCTCTAATCATTTGCGCTTATTAAAATCCGTTGTCGTACCGTGCCGCCAGTAGGCGACGGCGTTTAGACGTCACTTCTCCGGCCACCCCGTTTAATAAATGGCCCTATTATAGCCCAAGCAGTACCATAATCAATCTAACACCCTATCAATCGGAATCTGTTTCATTTTGACAGTTCAACAAGATTCACTTCGTTGTTTCGTTGTCGAGCAGACAATTTCGAACACATAAAGCAATACATTAGCAATTTGCTTCAAAATAATTCAAATTCCGATTGATAGTTTGTTGCACAAATAGCCTTTATGTCTTACGTAAACCGTAACCTTACTGGAAATGTCGTTAATTTTCAGAGCTGCCAAAATTATCAGGAGTTGCTTCTAAGAACGTAAGACTGGGTGCCCCAGCAAGTGTAGAGTGCATGTAAGTGTTCTACTAATAGTTTAATTTATTTACAATTTATCAAAGGAAGTGTAATCGATAAAGTTACAGTCGGTTGACCTGAAAGCCGCTTTCAAAGCGTTTCGTGTGTCTACAACAACTTTTAACAAAACTGGCTTATGCTGTTCGGTAGCTTATTATGTCAACCCAACACATTTTTGACTTTCCATCATTGTTGTCACTGACAGCATATCACTTTGTCTAGACGAGGCAACGAATTAAGATAATTCGTTGAGGCCAGGCCCCCCGGAACATTCACAACTACTAGTACTCTAACTCATCGCAAAGTTAGATTTTCCAGTTAAATTTGGTATTTGAGCAGTTAATTTAAGTAATTTTGGGTGAGTTCATGAGATAGATGAACTCACCCAAAAAAAAATATATTCAAAGTAGATACTTTAACTTTATTAATTATTAATAAGTATAAAATCGAATGTAGATTTAGAACTAAAACTTAGTAAAAGACGATCGACGAGACGAGCTTTATTCCGTTATATCGAAAGAAATCTATTCTAAACTTTTATGTAAAATTTTTTCAATATTTCAGGATCGTTAAAGGTGAACCTAAACCGAAAATTACCTGGCAATTTATGGATAAATCGACTTCAAAATATGTACCTGTCGCTGGTACAGAGAATACACTGCGCATATCAAGCGCGAAGAAGACACACGCGGGGAACTACAAGTGTGTGGCACAGAATGACATCGGAAGCGATGAACACATCACAACGCTTATTGTTGAATGTAAGTAACATTAGTATTATTCATACTAAAATCTGCGACTACGTCTTATACACAGAGGTACAGATGTCCAACAGTCGTCAGTACACAAGTACAACAGTATGTCAGTGGTAACAAACCAGTTTAAGCTGGCCTCGTATTCTGTTGAAACTCCGTATTGAGCTAGACCAGCTCAAGTCAAAGTACCACTGACGTGTGGCCTACTGTACTATCGACAAAACTGACGCCTTTACACCATAAAGCATACATTAATCTGTGCTTAAGGGACGATAATCAACTTTTAATGATTCTAAACTGAAGATCACGTCTAAACGAGTAGTGTTAATGATTTGTTAAAAATATATGTAAGTTAGAGAATTTTCTTAATAATTTAATACGTGAATATTTTAGATTATGTAAATGTTACTTAAGGCTGATTTTTCAATACTCAGATAACTTTTATCTGAAGAATTAATATGACAGTTTGACATATTTTCTATACGAAAGCTGTCAAACTGCTATGTTTATTGCATAAACAAAACATATCTGACTATTGATAAATTAGCCCATATTGTAATTAATTTGTAAAGTTATATCTAACGCGGATAAAAAAGTAAGAATCAAGCAAAAACTATGAAGCGTATTTTTATTATGAAACTTTCACTATTTTAAAGATAATTTAATTATTTTTCTTTTAGTAAGTATACGTGTTTTAATAAAATACTTTTTGTTTTACATGGAGGTAATAAATTAATAATTTATAATGCGTTAAAGCAACAGTGCTCCTTGATGGGCGAGTAATATTACTGGGTGGACGTACGACACGTTGCGTGTGCTCAGCACAGAACACGCCAGCTAAACACTCAAAGCCGCTGGCACTTATAAACTTCTTATAGTTGCTTTTTGTATACTTACCTATACTGATTCACCCTGCCCCTATGGTCCTTTGTTTTTCTTACAATTGCAGCTTCTAAGCAAAATTATTTCCAAATTGGAAAGGCCTGGCGTTTGTCGATAGTACCTATATACTTACCTGATATTTTTGCACAAGACTTTTCTGTAAGTATAGGAAAAGACTAAAGATTAGTCTCCTTCTTTTGTGTCAATGGTTCGTAGTAGTTTGTCGTGTGCCCATGCATCGTGGGCGTCGCGTCGCCTACCACGATTCCACGGAGATCCACCTTTAAATGCCTTTTGTTCGTCGATTCTTACAATATGCCCAAACGAACTATCTTCAGTAATCTTTTTTTTACAGTTGCACCAGAAATTATTAAAAATTCTACAATAGTAAAAGGAATGGAAGGAGATCTAGCTTTAAGGATTCCTTGTGATGTCGTCGGTATTCCAAAACCAGTTATTACATGGAAATTAAAAGGCGCCGCTATTACACCTGGTACGTAATTTATGAATATAATCAATATAATTAGGAATGTATAATGTGAATCCACTTGGCACTATCTAAACGTTTTTTTATGGAATTTAGTTTTCATGGCAACTTTCCCAATGACAGCGATCGATGCGAACGAATTGTTTGATGCCCAATGAGCTCTTCTCCTTTTTTTCCAAGATTTGTTTATATTACAAATCACTAAACTCAACTTAAAAGTTTCGCAAATTTAAAAAAAAACCCATGAATATGAGAACGCTGATATCACGAAAAAAAATCTGCTGTTTCATATATTTTGATCGAGTAGGTACATACCCTAGGTATTGTACTTCTGTTTGAAACATTTGTTTTTTTTTTTCGTGACTTCAGAGTCCCATTGTGACAGTTCATATCATACCCTGCAAACTCTGAGAGCACTCTGTGATGCTAACTGCTTAAAAACATTTCCTGTATACTCGTTGATAAATCATTTGACCAATTGCAGCTGTTTACGGGCGCTTAGTTGTCATTCGAGAAACACCCTGAATCACACTTAAAATATTGAAAACTATAATATAAATGTTAGACCTTATCAGGTTGTTTTTCACCTACCTATGTATATAAACCTGCCTATAGTGGAAACCTGAAAGTAGCTTGATCACACCGATAACAAAACCGATTTGATGATCCTAGGTAGCTTTGACAACTTTCATTATTTCCTTTTAGTTTTTTACATCAAATTTTTCTTTGTCAAAGTAACATTATTTTAGGGGTGTGCTTTGGCTTTTCCCTTTACTAAAAACAACGTTGTCTACTATTATTATATCGCTAATTTCAGATTCAAAGTATTTAATTGAGGATGGAGCTCTAGTTATTATGAAACCGACAAAAAAAGACTCTTCGATGTACACGTTTGAAGCTAAGAACTACATCAGTACAGTCAGCGCCACATTCCAAGCAACAGTTGAAAGTAAGTTATATTATTAAGGGTTAGGCAGAGGTTTAGGTACCTTTAGTAACACCGATATTTCGCCAGATAAGCAGAGCTAGCCTATTGTCATCAACCGGGAACAAATCGAAACTCCGGCCTGCAATTGAGAAATTCCTGGAAAAACCCTTCCCCCGACACTTACACTTTGCCCGACTCACTCAGCGCTAAAGAGGCAGTTATTATGGTGGCTCATGGCTAAGTAATAATAGCCGTACGGGTCGATCGATCAGGTTAATCTACGCTTGCCGGGTCGGTCCGTGGATGGGTGAACATCTTTACAAACCGAGAACCCTCCATGTCTCGGAAAACACGTTGAGCCGTTGGTCCCGGCTGCCATGTCATTCGTGGATCTTTGACAGTCGTTACGGGTCGTCAGCAGCCTGAAAGTCTGACAACCAGTCTTACCGAGGGGTGACTGGGTTGTGGAGGTCAGAATTAGGCAGTCGTTCCATGTAAAATACTGGTATTCAGCTGCATCTGGTTAGACTGGAAGCCGACCCCAACATAGTTGGGAAAAGGCAGATGATAATGACAAGGGCCTCTGCAAGGAAAGGGTGGAATGGTTTGGATGGACGAGAAAATCCAATACACCACAGCACGGATTATTTGTTTTCCGTATTCTCAACTGCAACTTTGGATTCATTGCTGCTCTCACAGCAATGAATCCAAAATTGGCAATTAGGGATAACTACTTAGCACTTTCAGCAATTATTTTGACTGACTGTTTTCTTGGAATATTTTTAAAATATACGCATTATTCTTCTGCAGAGCTCCCCACGAACTACGGCACAGAACATTTCGTGTACTTATTAGAGGGTGAAACGAAAAAACTAAAATGTGACGCGTATACTTCTGCATCCCAGTCGGTTAAATGGTTTATCGTAAGTATATTCTCATTCCTAAAAAAAATTATTACTAGTGAAAGAAGTTTTCGTGTTATTTAAATTGAACCTACATACACGTAGGTACTTAAGTTTACTTTTTCATTGTTCTTGTTGGATCTAATTACTCTGTTTAAAATTTTTAAGCAGTCTTTTGCTCTAAAAGTCGATTCAATAGATGAGTCAGCCTAGAGTGGTAACCAGTTAAGCAAATAATTGTATTTAATAATAATAACAAGAATTAATTAAAAGTGCCTAACGGGCCTCTGCGAGTTGGCTACGGCCCCATGTAAGCCTTTCAAGACACCGGGTACCCCGATATGTCAAACACCTACATTTTAAACATCACCAGCTAAAAATTTTAATATGACTATTATGATATTAATAATGTTACAGACAAAATTACGAACCCTGGACTCGACGACTACCTCATCGCCGCGAGAGACTACAACCGCGTCGAGCAAGGATCATTCCTCGACGCCATCGCCAATAATTGTAAGTAGCAGGGAGAGGAGGGCCACCGAACGGCAAGGGGTTCAGTGGCAAACTGGCTCCGAGCGGGGCCCCACTGCCGAAGCGGTGGTGGTTGAGATGAACATCTACATCTACACATCTACAAATGAAATATTTTAAATTATTATCGAAGCACGGTTTCTACGGCTTGACAAAACATGAAGATACACATATACCTTCCGGAATGAATTTTCTATACAGGGTGGAAGGGACATCGACGCGCAAACGATTACCACGTATTCAGTACATCATTGTGAGCCCCCCGATATAGAAATTTTTCATCGGTTATTGAAAAAAAAATCTGCTCTTCCATACATTTACCGTGTAGGTATAGCACTATTGTAGGAGACTGCAGATTTTTTTTTAGGGTTCCGCACCTCAAAAGGAAAAAACGGAACCCTTATAGGATCACTCGTGTGTCTGTCTGTCCGCCTGTCACAGTCAATTTTCTCCGAATGTAAAGGACCGATTAAGTTGAAATTTGGTACACATATGGATTTCTGTGACCCAAATACGTACAGCTAAAGTAAATAAATTAATTTTGAATATGAGGGTCACTTTTAGGGGGCAAACTAGAAAATTTAAAAAAAAGTTTTGTAAAATGTACCAAGTGATATATCAAATGAAAGGACTTACTATGAAGGTCTCAAATATATATTTTTTATAATTTTAAAATAAACAGTTTTAAAGTTATTTAAGAAAATAGACGAAAATTGACCATTCCCCCCCCCTTATCTCCGAAACTACTGAGCCTAAAATTTTGAAAAAAATACAGAAAATAGGTCTATACCAGTAGATTACAGGAAAACCTATAAGAAGTTTGTGGTCTTAAAATAACATGGTAAATCTCTCAATATTGTGAATACAAACTTACATTCACTGTTGGAATGTATGGGAGAACATGTTTTGTTTGTATGTTAAGTTTGTTTTTGGGATAATTTCATACCAACTACGGAACCCTTCATTGTGCGTAGTCCGACACGCACTTGTCCGGTTTTTTATTTCAATAACCGATGACAATTTCTATATGGGGGGCTCAGAATGATGTACTGAATACGTGGTAACCGTTTGCGCGTCGATGTCCCTTCCACCCCGTATACCTATGATGTAGAAAACCGCGTTGTAATCCGTTGCGTACTACGCAGCAGATTCTGATGCACTAGCATACTTACAACAAAAAATTTCAATGTTTTGTCAAGTCGCAAAAATCGTGCGAAGCAGATGAGAGTCGCTACATAGGAGTATTATGATGTGATTTTTTAACGACTTGAGTGTTTGTCTAAGGTTATCTAAAATATGGTTCTGCTTCCACAGACGGAGGATGCAGGCATCAATGACCCATACATAGAAATACCAAAAGCTAAATACTCCGACGACGGCAACTATACGTGTCGTGTGAGCGACAAGAAAGGAAACACACATACACACACATACGTGGTGGACGTCGGTAATGCGCCGAAGTTTATTTCCGACGATAATTCTCTTAACGACTGGCGAGGAGTTATATCAGAAATTACCCAAAACTGTGACATTCAAGGAAACACGAAACCGAAGCCGGTCGTAAGTTTGCATTGCACATCCCTTTAGTATTAAACAAGCAATATTTGTATATACAGGGTTATTTTTAAAACACCAGTAACCTCTCAAGGGGTCATTGTACTCATCATTATGAACAACTATTACTACGGGACCAAACCTGAAATCGCGAAAAAAAATCAGCTGTTCAGTACATTTATCTACATCAAACTCGTCGAAATATACTAACTAACGGTTTCGATGAAACTTGCAATATAGGGGTTTAGGGGGGCAAAAAATCGATCTAGCTAGGTCTCATATCTGGGAAAATTCGTTTTCTCCGTATTTTCACCCAAAAAGATTTGCCCGCGCAGTTCACCTGAGCAGAGCTCGCTCGCCCAGGTACTGGATTATTAAAACGCTATAAATTAAAAAGATGAGAGTACATAGTTATGCTCAAATAGTACGTTTCAACCTTGAGTTGTTGTTGTTCATTGACTTATTCTCAAAATGCTGAGTTAAAACAATGTTTAGACCACGTGAAAATACTATGGGTCAACTACAATCAATGTATAACAAAACTCTCTGTAACTTTCAGGTTGAATGGAGGTTTAATGGCAAAGTGTTAACGGACCTAAACTCGGCAGGTCTAGGTCACTATATCTGCAACGTAAGCAACGTGCACGGATCAATACAGAAGAGATTTGACGTCAAGTCTTCAGGCAAGTTTCAATTAATATCTAGTGTTTACTTGCGAATATAGGTTCAGGAAGGAAGGTCACGTAGAAATGATCTTTCAATTATCCCAAAAGCGTATAACAATTGAATCTGTGAGGAAAATTTTGTAGCCTTCTGAAGGTAATCTGTATGGAATTGACCGGCATTGCTCCGTGTGTCATTCGAAAATATTGACACACCCGACCGAGCACCGCCCCGCAGAGGGTTCTCCCTGCATGGCACCTTGTAAGCCACGGCTAATGAATCACGCTGCGGCTTATAAGTACCTACAGTAAATCATTTAGGATATAAATATCAATCCTATTACATACATATAAATATCTATCTAAAAAAAATTTTGTTACAGCATGTTTGATAACTAGGAACTTGAGAAATGCGCACATGCAACATATGCCGCTCGTGCTAGATGACAAAAGATTTTGGCACAAATTGGAAAACACAAAACATTATGCAGTAGTGAAACAAGAAGAGAAAATCACATTGTCTTGTCCAAGTCAAAAAGAAACGTCAAATACATTCAAAATCTTCCCTAAAAAGAGCACATTAGAGGCATTTTGTTATAAAGAAGACTCTTTCTTAGTAGAAGACAAAATTCACAAGCTCTCAGACCTACAGTGCACTAACAGCATTCAACCCTCCGTTATCAGAAAGAAAGTGAAATGCTTAACGGAAACCTCCGAACTAATGAGAGTGGGCTACAACGTCCCCGGCTTCTTAGAGGCTTACGAAGTCTGTTTCGACACTGAACAAAATATGCCCTTATACACACGCATCATAATGACTGAAACAAACAACAACGGTCTGAGCGCCGACTACAACTGGTACACATACCCGGGAATAGACATAAAAAAAACTGAAAGAGGATTTACTTGTAAGGATACGATGTCATCGTGTTGTTATAGTAAGTCCCAACTGGTGAATGCAATAGACTTTAATGATGGCCCTGCTAAGAGAAGCACTTTCATCGATCCTCTGAATGTAATCCCGGTCTGGCTCCCTTGCGATACTTCAAAGGCAAGCGCTATTTTATTACTTTGACATAATTAATAAATACCCACAGGCCCACATGTTTACTGTTTCATTATGGATCTAATCCACGACATTAGAGTCATGATGTATTTCTATAGCGAAAATATCATTAAAAGGTTTCTGTTCCACAAAATACTTGCAAATATTTTTATTTTATACCTAAGTCTAGCCAAATTCATGAATTTACGATTGGCAATTTTGATTTAGCATGTCTCAAATGATTTCTATTATTTCAGCCGTCATGGGAAAGTATTAATGAGATGGTGAGATCCCAGTTGGCCATCTACACTGACATCGTTACCTGGTCTGGCACGCACACGTTGCAAGAGAAAAATGGAGCTATTATACCACGATATTTATGGAAGGTATTTAAACCTGATTCTTATTACACAACAACCCTATTGCCTACAATACAAGAGAATATTCTTATTGTCTGCCTTGTACATGGCTTTATGTCAACCATGTGTGGTCAAGAGAACCGAAAAAGTAACGTTATCTGCTCAAAGTTCTTCACTTTCTTGCTCTCGACGCATGATGAAACCACGCAAAATCATTTTAAACGTCTGCTTTACTTTTAAATCGCATACTTATTATAGGTACAGATGCCAGCACATCATGCTACTACAAATACTACAATCTGTCAAATTTCTCTACTAGATTTTCATCTTTGTCGCTAAAGCATTAGGTTCAAGGCTGATTGGGAAAATTTGACAGTTTCGGGTGGCTTGACCTGCTGGCGTCTGTACATTAATTAATATGCCATTACGTATGTCTCGTTAGTCTCGGTGGTCGCAAGCGCAAGCGCTACTACTGAGCAACAGGTCCTGGGTTCGATTCCCAGATTGGGCAAAAGTGTTGTTGGGTTTTCTATCGGGAATTTCTCATCTAGTGGCACCCCGAAGTCTAGAATTGTGCCCGGTTGATGGTAATAAGCTCGGCCTCTATTACATGGGACTTAAACATAACGGGCGTACACCTCTGCCTAACCCTTCGGGGATTACAGGAGAGATGACGATTTTTATTAATTACGATTATGTTTCTGTCATCAATTCCTAACATTTTGAGGTCGGCTTCATGATAAAACAAATTTAATTGCAGGTGGTAAGGCTCGACGACGATGAGGCAGTGGCCATAGTCCATGTTAACGATCCCAAACCAATAGAAAAGGACATCAAATGCAAGACACAACACATTTGTGACAAATATGAAGATTGGTTTATCATCAACGACAAGTATACTTATTGCTGCTCGCTGCCAGATTTCTTTAATTCGTTTGATATTCACGTCACCGACATTGGAGGCAAGTTATTATTCAATATGGTTGTGAACAAACTCATTTAGAAAAATGTTCTTTTTACATTTGTTCATGTTTAAACTGGAAAACGGTTTCTTTGTTTCTGTAGTAAGTTACAGTTTTGGAACGTTCTTAGAATAATATACTTACCTATTATAAACACATTAAATTAATATCATTGATCTTCTGTAGAAAAAAGTTTTAAAATGTTTGAGCTGCAAATAATAACACCAAATTTCTTTTTTTAGAATCCATGGACGTGGTACTTGATAAAATTGAAAAAAGTACCTAGACAGTTTCTAACCATCCAGGTACTACACTTAAAGGAGGAGTAATATATATTTGCAGCCCCCCAGGATTACACATAAATTCATCAGGAAGATATCACAAAACACCATAACCTACATTATGAATTAGCTTTGATTTAGAAATAGCCAAGTAACTTCATCATTTAATACTTTGTGCACCTTCTTAAACTATGAATGGTATTTAAGTATTCAATAAAAATTGTCAATTACACATGTTTGTTTCATTTTAACAGGAATTTGAGATAATGGTAGGTACTTAGCTTATGAGGTCAATATGCAACTCAACAACTCAAAAACTAACTAACGACAATAATCTATCGTTTCTTCTTGTCCACCTCATTCATGCATGCAAGCAAGCAACCCTGCTAGGAAACATTGAAATTTTGAAGCTCAGTTAATACACAATTACACAATGATAGGTCGATAATGAGCATATATTGTCTTCTTCTTCTTCTTCCAAACATACTTTTCTTCAACGTATTCCTTGATTTAGTTCAAGGTATGCTTTTTAAATAACACATTTGATGTGGGCTTTGAACTTTCCATAGTTAAATTCTGTAAGTAACCGATTGTTTGTTAATCTTGGGTATCATAATTTCATGTTTACTGCGTGTATATTATTGAAATCGCTTATAATTTCGATTTGTTTCGAAGGGACTTGCGAGGGCCCATTTCAGAGATCACGCGGATTTCCGAAACAAAAGAAAAAAAAAGAAAATTTAATCTACGTCTGATGCTGATCTCCAGAGCAGAATGTCGTGAGACATAATACTGTCGAAATAAGAAAAGTATACTAACTTAGCTGTTGCAATATCAGTCAGTTGCCATATTTATCCTTACTGCATAATCAGCTGAATTTAATAGGACACTGCAATTTTGAATCAAAATTAAAATCAAAAGTCATTTATTCAAATTAGGCTGAGAATCAGCACTTTTTGAACGTCGAAATTACATGACAGTCCCCACAAAACGTCCGCCCTTCACCACTTCCTAGTGCTTTAGCTAGGAAGAAGTAGCGCAAAAAACTTCCCAGCAGGAATCAATAGTAATACCTACTTAGAAATACAGTTTCCGCAATAACACCTAGTTTTTGCCATCAAGTTTTAAATTTCGACCCACTTGGAGTATAATTGAGCGTAGCCAACCCCGATTTTCACGAAAATGAGTTAGAATGCCTATGGCATATGATTTACTTTCCTTTACATATTCCAAAGACACGACTTTTTCAAACCACAGATATTAAATTGTCAAATGAGACCATGCACCATTATCACCCATTTTTTGTGTTAAAAACCGGTCAAGAGCGAGTCGGACTCGCGCACCGAGGGTTCCGTACCGATTTCTGAAAAAGTGTGCTATTTAGGGATATCGTTTTATTTTTCCTATAATCTTTACATAAATTTCTATCACATAGAATAATTTCAGATTTTTATCTTTGCAAACTTCGGAGATAAGGGGGAACGGTATTTTTTTTTTATTTATCGTCAAAAGTCGATAACTATGCGGTCTAAAAAAAAATAAAAAAATGTTTGAGAATGTGCAAATAGCGCTCTTTCATGATACCCCACATGCCTTAGTAGCCCCACTTTGAATTTTTAAGACCCTTTCAATCCCTATTACAAAAAAATATAAATTAATATTTTTACTTTTTTCTTATTTGCAACATAATTTGGTAAACGTCATCTAAAACGATTCCAAATTTCAAGTTGATAGCATTAGTAGTTCTTGAGATATCCAGCTGCGACAGACAGACAGACAGACTGAGTCACACCATAAGGGTTCCTTTTTACCATTTTGGTACGAAACCCTAAAAACGACCATTTTTGGGTTTGATCTAGCAAAATATAAAGAAACGAGTAAGTAATTATTTTAAAGCAGAATACGACCATCGAAGTTGGCTGGCTTCTGCAAATTTAATTTTTAATATATTATTTTGAATGCTCTAGTTTTGCAAAATTGTTTTACGTGATTAATGATATTTTGGCACGAAATTTGTAAAGACATTTTGTTGCTATGAATTATGCAGAATATAACCATTATTTTGGCTTTCTATGTTTTAAATTTTTCGGCCATATCTCAAAAAGCTGAACAAGACCACTCCGATAGAAGCATTCTGCAAAAGTGTTTTTTAGGGTTCCGTAGTCAATAAGGAACCCTTATAGTTTTTAGGGTTCCGTAGTCAACAAGGAACCCTTATAGTTTCGCTATGTCCGTCCGTCTGTCTGTCTGTCTGTCTGTCTGTCTGTCCGTCCGCAGCTTAGCTCAGAGACTCTTTGTACTAGAAAGCTATAATTTGGTATGGATATACATATTCATCACGCCGACAAAGTGGTAAAATAAAATCATGAAAAAAAAATTTTTTAGGTTACCTTCTGAATAAGTACGTAAAGTGGGAATGTTTTTTTTTCTCGTCTACCCCATGGTGTGGGGTGTTGTTGAATAGGTCTTTCAAAAATATTGCGGGTTTGTACGGACAGTTTTTCGTTTTAGGGATCCGTTTCTGAAATATAAAGCTTTAAAGTGCTAATTTTTGTTAGAGTAAAGTGTCCACCCCCCCCCTCCCCCCTGCCAGATGCCAGATAAACGGTTAGTTTTGGATGGATGAAAAAATTCACGGTAGTAGTTTTAACGAAATTAAAAGGAAAACTATCACAGCTAATTAGGCTTTTCAAGTTTACGACTAATAGTCAACCAACTTGTAAAATGTACTTTGAACAGTAAAAATTTCGTACAAATCCATTAAAAATTACTTATGTAACGTTGTTAGTTGTATAAAACAGGTAGTAAATATAAGTTTATGAACAATGTAAAAATATACAAAAATAAAATCATAACATTATTCTTATTAATAATGATTTCTAAATTAATAGTATTTACGCTCGAATAACGACGGGCGGCGGTGCACTACGGAACCCTATTACTGCGCGTGGCCAGACACGCGCTTGGCCGATTTTTTTTTAAATGTAATTGTTTGATAAAGCAGAACGCAACTACAAGTTTAACTCGATAATTCGTGCACAAAACAAAACAAAGTATTTTGGTAAAAAAAAAAAACAAAAAATCAAATCAAAGTTTATTTGTGAACATAGGTAGATAAAAGGTCTTAAAATACATTTTAGCGTGATCTCTATATTCTACCAATGCAATTGGTATACAAATAATTCGTTAAGTATATCATTTTAATAAGTACTTATAATGATTCGGAAACATGCAATAATAAAACAATCAAAAGAATTTTATAAAATCAAACAAATAATTTCAAGAGTCTAAGTCAGATAATAACATACTTAACATTGTAGATGATGTCAAAAAAATTATTAAAAACAAAATGTCAATGTCATAAATTATTATTAAAACTTTTAAGGAGTAATAATAAATAAGTGGTAGATCTAAATAGCTTATTTTGTAGCCTTTGTTGATGCAAATATGACTTTTCAATATTTTTTTATTGTATTAAAAATTGCAGCGAAAATACCCTAAAACGGCTCTCAAAACGAGTTTTTCGTCGATGGTCGCTTTCTGTTTAACTACGCTCAATATTGGTAATGAAAACTTAAGGCATTTCATTTTGTTCGCATTTTATAAAACTTTTTTACAAAAACAAAAACCGACTTCCAAAAAAAACACTACAAAGTGAAAAATAACTTTAATTTCGGAAGTCGGTGTCTTTGGATCTGTATTTTAGTTTTTTGCCACCGACTTCCGAAATTAAAGTTATTTTTCACTTTGTAGTGTTTTTTTTGGAAGTCGGTTTTTGTTTTTGTAAAAAAGTTTTTATTTCTCACTTTTTAGTGGGTCAGTTTATAAATTTATCTAAGTTAAAATAACCCAATGTCAGCTGCTCATCACGTTTTACAAAATGTTGCTTTTCCCGATGCAGGGCCGTTAATTGTTGAGGAGTTCTCCTAGTAAGAACCAGGAGAAATGGAGCTCATGGTGAAGTCACCATTACCATTATTTTGACGAGCATAAACCATATTAAAGTAATCGAATCGCAACCTGTTATGTACTTAGATATAATTGAGTATTTCCGATGGCCCTCTGTGGTCTTCATCATCAGTTCCAGCTCACCAAATGGTACTTTCCGAGAGCAAATGCACGAGTTACTATAAAAAATACCGAAATCGATATAGGTGTGCCCATAAAATTTGAGGGTTTCCCTCGATTTCCATGGGATCCCATCATCAGATCCTGACTTGATGATCATGGGATCACTTGGGATGTATACTCTTTCGAACAAAAAAAGAAAAATCCAAATCGGTCTAGCCATTTTCGAGTAATCGGGGAACATACATAAAAAAAAAAAATAAAAAAATAAAAAATAAAAAAAAAAAGGTTCCGACGAATTGAGAACCTCCTCCTTTTGGAAGTCGGTTAAAAAGATTATTAGCTGCGAACCATTTCGAGATAACAGCTACCATCGTTGACATTTAGGACATCCGTTTCTTTTCTTTAAATATATTTTACAAATAAAAGCCATAATGGTACGGAAGTTTATTAATAAAAACTAGAAATAGGAAAGGCCTAAGAATTGAAGCTTGAGGCACGCCCATCTTAACTAGAGACCCTGAAGACGTCGCCTCATTAACGTTTACTTTTTGCTGCCTGTTTGATAAATAAGAGAGAACAATATCAGTAGCTTAGCCACGAATTTCTTAGTGGTGCAATTTACAGATCCGTGTATTGCACACGCAGTCAAACGCTTTTGAGAGGTCCATGGATAATATCATAGACATAGAGAATGGGCTGAGCGTTCTACAGTCAGTTGTACACACGGCTACATATCAAGCCATACATTTACATTTCCAGCTGACCTCTCATTGAACGGAAATCCTAGACAATGCGAGATCAGCCTATACTGGAAATGTATAGCATCATATGTAGCCGTGTTTACAGTGAATACAGACTGAAAATTAGGGGAGAGAAAAAGCGAATATGCGGCCAGTAGGTAGTTGTCTCGTCCAGTAGTATTTTACAGGAATTGGTCGCAAATTCGCTGTCTCTTTCTAGACAGTGGTCACTTCTATGAGGCCAAAGCTTAAAGCGGTCCCGTCATTATTATAACGGCCGTCATGAAAATCATCATCATCATCATGTCATTTTGACCAGTATTAGTGGGATGGAAAGTACACTGAAGGAATCACCTGCCCCCAAAGATTTAAATCGCTAGATTTGCCCTCACAGTACTTATTCACAAGAAAAAGTATCCATAATGAAGAGTGAGCTCACACATCATCAGCGTTTCCAAGATAATTAATTAAGATTAAGATTTAATCTAACGATTTAAATTTTATAGTCTCTCGGAAAATGGTGGACTCCTATTTCTGAACATCTAAGAACACAACAACGCGTCATTTTCCCAAAAATAAAATAAAACCACCTCACGCCTTGTATTATATCTTGTGTTGGGATTGTTGGGAACTAGCTACGACAGCCCCATTTCGACAGTTGCCTTCCCCATTTGCCTTACCCCCGACTGTGTATAGCTGCCGAAACAATAGCGGTCGTCTATTTTGATCTATTTGAGTGACATCGGGTTTTTTGTGAGTATTACTTTTTAGAGTGTATTAACTATGTTTGTGAGCAGCCTTTGAAGGGGATGCGCAGTGGTAGTCCGCGAAATTCAATTTTTTTTTAGGTTTTTTGCAATTTGCAGGTCTTAATCAAAATATGATATGCGGAAATCATTGCCGCGTATCATATTTTGATCAAGATACAACCTGACACATAAACCACAACATAATACACCCCCCCCCCCCCCCCCAAAAACACACGTAAACATTTACATCATTTTATCCATAAAAATCATCAATACACCCCCCCCCCCCCCAACCACACGCGTACACATTTACATAATTTTATCCACAAAAATAATCAATAAATTTCGTGCAGATTCGTTGGATTTCGTTCGTTCTACGAATCTGCTCGAAATCCAACTTAGAAAGTTAGAATGATGATATAAATGGATAAAATTATGTAAATACATTTATGTTTTATTGCCGCGTATCATATTTTGACTTAGAGCATTTAACCTAATTTTGATCAAGATACAACCTGACCTGCAAATTGCAAAAAAAAATGAATTTCGCGGGCTATCACTGAGCATCCTCCTTAGAAAACGTATCGAGCGGCTGTGAATATGAATTTCCAGTTGTCATTGAGTTGCAACACTAAAAATTAAAAAAAAATGACATTTTGAGTTTGACTTTGACAATTTTGACATTTGTTTATATTGCGGCTGTGTGTCAGTGTCTGTGTCTGGTGTCTGCTTCGGGTGTCTGCGTATTTTGCTTCAAAGACCATTAGAACAATACATAAATTAAATCTACGAAAATATAAGATGATCTTTTAAACATGTCGCGATCAAATTTGCCACCATACCTACTACAAGAGCTTCCAGATATTACAGAAAGTATAAATTATCCAATACAAAATGTTCAACGCATAAAGGTTAGTCCAAATATTCCATTTAACTTTGGCCTTTATTCAAAATATTTTGGCTAATTGTCTGCAAGATCTTTAATTAGTAAACTAGGTACTTACTGCTAGGTTATAATATGTAACTCATAAAACCTCAATAAAGTGTTAAATGTCATAAGTAAATGTAATTTATAAATAGACACTTGAATTAAGTTATTCTTATGAAATCACGAGGTGAATTATTGTATTTTTAAATTAAATTGTATATTTTTTAGATTTTCCATTGAAAACACATGCAACATTCGAAAGTGGGTCTATTAGTATTTAGGTAATATAGTAGGAAACCATGCTAGTGTGTGGCAAATAGTCATAATCCACAGTTTTGAAAACCAATAGTATCATTTTTAAATATCCAATCGACCAAGAGATTAGATCTTCACTTAAAATCAAAGCATGCCAATCAAAATTGCTTTGAACCAATTTGTCAAATTATGTTTCCCCACTTAGTTTTGAAGCTATATTGATGTTTCTGATCTGTTTTTCTTCTTCTTTTCAAGTTAATAGTAACTAAATGTATCATGTTGATTATGTTGGGCCCAGTAGGTTGATCTGTTGAAACTATGTTTAAGGGCCTATTTCACCACCTACAATTAAGTTTGTATTAACTTACTTGGCAGATAATTTCATACAATTCTGTTCCATTTTTGAATTTATTTGGTAAGTAGTGGCTATTCGGATATCGTGAAATAGGCCCATAAAGATAGAATTTGTTGATTTTAGAGTTAACTGCATCCAAAAGTTATTACCGTCTCGTTGAAGTTGGCACAAGAAAATAGTTTGTGGAAGGTTCTAGGAGGCCTTTGTCCTGCAGTTGGACATTATAACTAGCAAAAACAGTTATACTTAATGTTATTAATATTAGTTTTACTGCTCAGATAGGCTGTTGCTCCATGTAAAATAATAGTATTTAGTTTCATACCTCAATGTAATAGATCATCATCAACCACAGTCCGGCTTCACCCACTGTTGGGCATAGTCCCAGCTGTCTTATCTTGTGCCAATCTCCACGCTCCTGTGCCAGTCTCATTTAGGTTTTGCCCGTAATTCCAGCAGTGTCATCCGCCAATCTCGCAACCAACATTTTCAGTGAAAAGCACTAGGTCATATGCAAATCTTAAGTGGGAAAAGTTTTGGTGAAATTGTATTGCGCTATTTCCTCGCTTGATTGGGGAGTGATACATTAGAAGATGTCTTATAGAATACTTTTCATAATGTATAGAAATTACAGATATTAAATGTGTTGGGAAATGACAGATGATGATGATGAGGACAATAATTTCTTGTATAATTTCAGTACACCTGTTTCGACATATCAAAATCATTGATAGCATTTGGTGCTACCAGTGGAGGCATTTATGTTTTCAACCGAACCCCATGTGAATTTGTACAACTTATACCTAACAAGGTATGTTAACTGACATTATTTGATTTGTATTATAGTGCGCGCGGAACTAGTTGACCGCGCCTTATGTGGCGACAGGGGTGATAATAATGATAATTATAATTATAATTAATAATTAATGAAAAAACATTAAACACATGCATGCACCACCATGTATGTGTGCACAACCATTAAACCTAGGTACTTATCATCATCTTTGTTATATTCATTCTCATTAGCTAAGGCGCGGCCAACTAGTTCCGCGCGCACTATAGTTTACACTGTCTGGGCAGGCTGTGGGTGGACCTAGTATAGGTACGGTCAAGGAGCAAAAATTGTAAACAATTTTCAAACAAATTGCTTTCCCACATAGCGGGCGTATGTCACCTTTTCGAACTGTCATTTTTATTTAAAGCTAGCTGACCCGTCAGACGTTGTCTTGTCCTGGCAAAATTTCAATTTAGATTTTTCAGCTGTTGCTTTGGATTTTCCTTCATATTCTTTTTTCCTAAACCACCTCAGTAATGTAATGAGACAAACAAAATTTGAATATTTTTTAAAAAAAATATTCAAATCGATCGAGCCATGGTCGAGTTTTTGCGAGACTAAATACATTTTTAATCATAGAGATCTTGACCTACAGTGGGAAAAATAATGAGTTGCAAGTAAAAATTTGCCTTATGAGTATGTATTATTTGACTGATCACCTCTGCCTAACCCTTCGACGAAACCAGGCGTGATGTTGAGTTGTGTTATTAGTTATTACGTCCCATTTATGTGAATGTCTTTTAATACATTCCTTAAATTTCCAGGATGGTGCAATCACCCGCGTGGCTATATCCACAGATGAGAAACACATTGGTTTTGCCAACGGTCGAGGTTTGGCCACTGTTGCAGGATGTAACCAATCCCTCAGTAGTAGTCACTCTACCGTTACATCTAAAGAACACCAAGGTAACGAGATTACCGCCATGATCTGGAGCACCAATCATATGCTGTTCATGGGAGATGATGTGGGGAAAATATCTGTGTTACAGCCGCAGAACTTTATTGTAAGTAGTTTTAAGTGTATTGTTTACTTCGCCATGCCCCTCGTCATCATCATCTGCCTAGTCTTTTTCCGATTGTGGTGGGTTCGGTTTCCTGTGTAACCGGAAGCAGCTGAATACCAATATTTTACATGGAGCGACAGCCTATCTGATCTCCACAACCCTGTTACTGGGTAACATGATACCCCTTAGCATGCGTGGTTGTCGGATTTACTGAGATCCTCTCATATCTATTCTGCTGGTGTGTGGGGTATATACAGGAGAATACAAGTGATATAAATGATAAATAAGTAGTTAAATGTTTGTTCAAAAAAGAACATCACACAATTTTACATGTTTAGAACAACAGATTAGTTTTGGGATAAACCAAACAACTACAATGATATCCACAATGTCGATTTTATATATTTTTTTTAGTGAATATAATAATAATATGTTTGGAGTCTAAAGTTAATTTACATGACAATGACGCCCCACTTGTGCAGACATGCAAACAATAAGGTAATATTCCGGTTTTGACGTGTAGTTAATAAACTTTGGTGGATATTTGTTTAGTTTTTTGTGTATTCAAATGTTCCCAAGGACAATTTCACTTTACACACGGAATTATTGTGTCGAAATAAGTAAGTAGGTACCTACTGTTAAAAAAATTCTAGGTGTTTCTTCTCAAGAGCCTAAGATATATGAATATGAATATGGAATAAACTACACACTACTACTACAATCAGTTATGTACAATAACTATAGTTAACTGGCTAAATTTAAATTAACATAAAATAAACCTAGCTTAAACATCATCATCTGCCTAGCCTTTAACCAACTATGTTGCGGTCGGCTTCCAGTCTAACCGCATGCAGCTGAATACCAGTATTTTACATGGAGCGACTGCCTATCTGACCTCCACAACCCAGTTACTGGATATACAATAGGTACCCATTGGTAAGACTGGTTGTCAGACTTTCGGGCTTCTGACGACCCGTAACGACTGTCAAAAATCCACGAATGACAGCCGGGACCAACGGCTTAACATGCTTTCCGGAGCACGGAGGAGTCTCGTTATTTAAAGACGGTCACCCATCCACGAACAACCCCGGCAAGCGTAGCTTAACCTGATGGATCGACCCGTGTGGCTTTTGTTACTTAGCCACGAGCTCCTCCATTTTCCTCCTCACATTCAAATGTAAATTATGAACAAAAAAAACTACAAAATTTCTAGGACTACACACAGATTCAGACATGACATGGGGGACACACATTGAACACTGTGACTTGACTGTGATTATAGCGATTTAACTGTTCAATTGTTTAGCGCAAGCTAAAGGAGGAGCTCGTGGCTAAGTAATAACAGCCGCACGGGTCGATCCGATCAGCTACACTTGCCGGGGTTGGTCAGTGGATGGGTGACCATCTTATATACCGAGATTCCTCCGTGCCTCGGAAAGCACGTCAAGCCGTTGGTCCCAGCTGTTATTCGTGGATCTTTGACAGTCGTTACGGGTCGTCAGAAGTCCGAAAGTTGACAACCAGTCTTACCAAGGAGTATCGTATTACCCCGGGTTGTGGAGGTCAGATAGGCAGTCTCTCCATGTAAAACACTGGTATTCAGCTGCATAGTTGGGAAAAGGCTAGGCAGATTGATATATTGTTTAGCGCAAGCGATTTCACTGTTATTTTTTTTGCACCAGCGATTTCACTGTTTAATTACTATTGGCTACCTGCAATCTTTAGGTATAACAAAAAGAAAAATATACCAATTTTTTCTTTAATTTTGGCGCCTTTGTTGCTTCTATGCAAACTATTGTAAAGCAAACAACTTCAAAGTCGCAGAAACCAAAAAACTTTCTCACTGTGACTGTGAGAAAGTCAAACATTATTTATGTATCCAGACTTGGAACATTATGGGTATATTATTGTATTTCCTAGAGCTCTTGGTCTTACACTACAACCGATGGAGATAGCCTCCTGCTACCTCAATCTGCCTAGCCTTTTCCCAACTATGTTGGGGTCGGCTTCCAGTCTAACCGGATGCAGCTGAATACCAGTATTTTACATGGAGCGACTGCCTGTCTGACCTCCACAACCCAGTAACTGGGTAATACGATACCCCTTGGTAAGACTGGTTGTCAGACTTTCGGGCTTCTGACGACCCGTAACGACTGTCAAAGATCCACGAATAACAGCCGGGACCAACGGCTTAACGTGCTTTCCGAGGCACGGAGGAATCTCGGTATGTAAAGATGGTCAACCATCCACTGACCAACCCCGGCAAGCGTAGCTTAACCTGACGGATCGACCCGTGCGGCTGTTATTACTTAGCCACGAGCTCCTGCTACCTAATCTTGTTAATATAGAAGTTATCTATTTTTTCAGGCTAAAACAATGTTCCAGAGCTCATCATTAACAATAATGAGTTTGGATTCTCGAATTTGTCAACTGGATATAAAGTCATGCATGCTCCTTGTGTCCACCCTTACAAGGTGTTTTGTCTGTGATACGTCTCGAGAACAGTACAGACAGATAGGCCAGAAACTCCGGGACGGAGAGTATGGCGCCTGCTTCGTCAACAAACAAACTAACAACGAGCAACATGCAACCAGCCCAACACAAGACTTTACAGAAGTCAGAAAATATAACATAGTCAGTGATGAGTCCGGTTTCGCTGTAGGCAAAGACCTGGAGAATACATTGATATTCTGTGCAAGACCATCTTCTAGAGTATGGGAAGCCACGATAGATGGAACTGTTATACAGACTCATCAGTTCAAACAAGTACTTGCAAAGAAACCAATGACACTTGTGACAAATAAATCTTACCAGAATGAGAAAGTCTCCATAGATGAAGTCGTCACCGATGGTGAAGGACGATCGGTGAATTTCCCCAAAATTGTTGCAACAAATGGTGCCATATTTTCGTTTAGAAAGAATGCTTTGTATTTCTTAAATATTTATGATGTTGATCATACAATTTGGTTTGACAACTATAAAGATATTGTTGATTGTAAAGTGTATCATGACATGCTGTATGCATGGCTAGCTGACGGCTCTCTAGTAAACTTGAAATACATGAAAGTAGACAAGTTCTTAGTCAAGTGTTATGTTGATGAGAAATATGTGTTGTGTGCAGAACTGTGTGCCTTGTTTAGTGATTATTTGCTGGCGAACAATTTGTCACCGAAATTACATATTTTAGTGAGCTTGAAATATAAATTAGACAATGAAGAGTTACTGAACAGCATTAAAGAGGTTCTAGATAAGTTTGACGGTTTAAAGGCTAATGATGCTACTCAAATGAAATCAGGAATTTACATAGTTGACAACACTTATAACGCGCAGTCATCGTTACTAGAGAGCGACACAAAACTGAACGATGATTTCAAATTCAGCTCTATACCACCAGAAGCAATGCAGACGTTAAAAGATCTGAGTGTGAGTGTTTCTGATAGATTAAATAATAGCAAAAAGAAGTTAAAGGAAAAATGGGAGGACTTTGAAGGGAAAATGAAACATCTTAGCGTTGATAAGCACCAGGAAGTAAAAGACATACCAATCATAGAAAGAAAAGAGACACAAGATCTCATAAAACAAATTGCATCAGATGAAACACTTGAACAAACACCACTTGTATTTGAAAACGAAATCATTTACAAAAAATCTAGTCAAAAGGCCATAGACGTAGACAATAATAGTTTAGAAAGAGATAAAGTGAATAAAAGTTTGTATCAATATTATAAATTAAGCATAGTTGGTAAGGAAACAGATCGATCGAATTTAGTTGCTACTATCGAAAATTATGCCTGTGATATTAGACAGATCTACACTCTTATGTTACAATTAGAAAGTTATTGCATTAATATAGGAGCTTTCGATGAATCTAAATTTGTACCTAATAATATTTTTCTCAGTTACCTTAATGAATCACAGAAAAAAGAGGAATTACTCGATTCTATTATCAAAGATGAAACATTGTACAAATACTTTGTAGATTCATGTATATCTGTGAATATGAAAAGTCAGAAACTGTCAAACATTGGTTGCGAATGTGGATTCCCTCTTCCTTACTCTAGATCTCATCAAGCACCAATATTTTCTGAGCTTATAGACGAATTTATAGAAAAGCAGTGGTCAAGTCAAACGAGGAACCAATGTTACGATATTTGTAAACGAATGCCTTATTTGTGGAGGAAGATTCTATATTTGAGAAGAAACGAAGACTTATTGAATATCTTGAGGATATTACTGCAAATGTTGGATGAAGGTGTACTACATTCTTTTCTGCCCCAGTTTACTTTGGATATTTGGGAGCGCACCGTGCAGTTGTATGCTACACTACATGCAAATATATGTTTAAATTGTTCGAAGAAGTTCGATCACATCTCTGTGAGGGATACTTTGAGTTGGGACGATCTCGGGGCACTTATGATCAAGTCTATTGGTGGTAAAAATGCTATAAAAGTGATGGAGAAATACGCGAGCCTCATAGATGAAGGAGCAATCACTGTGAAGTTCTACCACACGTGTCTGATGGTGACTATGTATGAGAAATATGACGTCACTATTACTGGACAGTTGACTGACACCCTGTATAGTTGTTATAACTTTGAAGACTCCAGGATAGAGGTAAGGACAACATTTTTAGGGTCCAAACGGAGCCCTATTACTATCACTCACTTGTCCGTCTGTCCGTCGTCTGTCACACAGGTTTTACAGGCAAACGGTTAGAGCTACAGGCTTAAATGACCCAAAGCCATACAAATCATCGAAAAATATTTTAAAATGTTTTTGGGGGGGGGGTTCCATACAGATAATGGGGCGCGAAAAAACATTTTTACTTACCCCATCGAGTGGGGTATCGTTGTTTAGAGCTCGTTGAGTAGATAAATACTGTATTTTTTTGTTATAAAAATATAGGAAAACAAAGGAATAAGACCAAAGTCAGCTTTTTTTGTTACAAAATTTTGTTCCAAAAATTTTTTTACTTTTCATTGATTGTGGTGATAATGTTTATTATTACGTATATTTTACTAACAAGTACCAATATATTGATAAATCAGATTTGGTACGGAACCTTACATAAGCGAAGTCGACACGCACTTGGCCGGCTTTTACGATTAGTGAACTTGTGCTTAGAGCACCTTTATAGTGTTGTATCATTAGTGACTTTTTCCAGTATTTTTCACTTAAAATAGATGGTTCCGATGCCGATAGATTTGAGTCGACTATAGATATAAAGGCAGAAGTTTTTTTATATTTCTATGAAGTCAACCAACATACCTATTTGTGCTGCCTTCTTACAAAATATGGTTTTTAAATATTATTTTATGGGATTTCGATTCAATTAATTAATTCGTTCTTTATATACTTAGTTGTGCTACAACTTCTGGTTCTCCGCATTCGGTCAGTCCGAGAAGTCTTTAAACCGTTTTTAGGGTTCCGTACCAAACTATTTTTAATTTTTTTTTAGGCCGCAGTTTTTGACTTTTGATGAAAAATGTTAAAAAAATACCGTTCCCCCCCTTAACTCCGAAGTTTGCAAAGGGAATAATCTGAAATTATTCTATGTGATAGAAGTTTATGTAAAGATTACAGGAAAAATAAAACGATGTCTCTAAATAGCACACTTTTTCAGAAATCGGAACGGAACCCTCGGTGCGCGAGTCCGACTCGCTCTTTACCCGTTTTTTTTTGGAACAAATTATTAATAAAATTCTATCTTACTAATAATTTAATTTAATACTTAATGATTTCTTTATTTACACTTCAAAGTCACAAACATCTGTGTAGCCCTGGCTCTTGTACTATGAGTTCCTCTATTACCACAGATTAATACAGATGGGAGACTCCGCAAAATCATTCAAATAAAAAGCGACTCTTGCTACGACACAATAAAGTGCAATTCAGGTCGCACAACGCTTATTACCTACAGCTACAGATATTCACCTACTAATTGCCTCTCTTTCTATCGCGTAACTCTTGTACCTTCTGGCTCGTTAGGGTTGTCTTCTTTTACGACGCGGCGCGTGAGTGAGTATCGAACTATCGTGCGAGCCGGCCGGTGCGCGGCAGCCCACACTGAATTAACCCAGTGAGATGAGCCCGCCGGGTACTTGTAGCTTCATACCTAAAAGAAGATACTATAAGTAATGCAATTCTCATCATTTTCAGATATGCAGACTTCTGCGCAGCACTTTAAATGGAAAACCCAAGAACACTGCGTTGCCAATAATTGCGGCAGCGAAGTCCAAACATTGGGGCCTGAGACCACTTACTGCTACCAAGTCTACCGGAGACGACGAATCTACTGAAGAGTACATAACAGACGTTTCTATCACCAATATATTACACAATTTATCATTTATCAATAATAGCGTAACAGATTGTGTATTATGTGGGTTGCCACTACAAAATACCGTTCTAATCAAAGATGGCGGACTCTGGGTTTTTAAGTGTGGCCATACTTTTCACGGCGCTTGTTTAGATTTGAATAAAGTGAAACTATGTCCTTCGTGTTTGCCTGTTAAATGAAGTTTATATTACAAAGGACAGGCTTAGCCAATGAGCACAATTAATTTATTTTTTATTTGTTTTAAGGCTTGTAATGATCTTTTTAGTCATATAAAGCCAGTGTTATTTCTCTTTGCCTTTTTGAAGTGTTTTTTGGAGTATTTTTTGTTTGCATCTTATGATATTATATTATTATGAACTGATGGAGTACCGTATTGCGATCACGAACGACTCTGCTGCCAATTGCTGTTAAAAGTGATGTGGATCGTTTAAATATAGGTACAGCTTTTTATCAGTATACTTTATTATACCGTAGTTAACGTAGGTCTTTGACAGTCGTAAAAGTTAATGATTATTTTTTTTAACTAAGGCAAAATGGGTCCCAAATAATATGTTTTGACGCTTTTGGGCTCCACGTAAAATCAATTTTTGTCTACAAAATTTGCCTTATTGTTTTTCACGATTATTAAAACTGAAAATTTTCTTTAGTAAATTATGAGGACTTGATAGCAAAATACTTAAAGCAATTTAAATAAAATTTTGACTAAGTATTACAATCACCAATAAAGACTTAAGGGGATTATGAGTTTATTTTAATGTCGCTGAGCATACTTATAGAATTTTAAAAAGAAATATTTCTAAAATTGTATAAGCTCCATTTGGCCATACCAATGCTGCCGACACCGTTGGATACCATTTCGCCTTAAGTATTTTTTCTGTATTGTTTTATTGATAATTTTAATACATAACTTTTTAGTAAAAACGCTACACGCACTTAAACACTGTCGTTCGACATCGCAAATTATTCTGCTAAAAAAGTATATTTTATCAAAAAAGTGTATTTATATTTGTTGCTTGTTCTTAATATAATGTTTTAATCAGGGACCGTACAACCCCGGTTAAGAGTTAAGTCTTTCGAAAGGGTAAGCCGTTTATGAGGTTATGTACCTGTATCATATGTAACTCCTTGAACGCGATGATCACGGGGCGCCTGATCATGCAGACCACGCAAGGCACCTGTAACATATCCAAGATACGATTTTGAGCAAGACGTTACAAATAAACGCTCACTCACCGGAAGCATTCATATGTAATATAACATTACAAGGTTTGATATTGAGCATTACGTTATAATACTGCCTCACTGACTGATGAGCATTCTACGCTGCCTTAATGCTCAGACTTTTATTTAGCTGCAGTAAAATGACACTTCTTATGTCATTTCGTTTAAAAATGTTCCCATTTCACAGCGAAATGACAGTAAAAGTGTCATTTTACTCAGCTAATTAAAAGTCCGATCATAGGTCACAGCATGCGTCGTGACACGGTCATTACCGAGTGTTAATAATAATTGTATCACGTGTTCTACCGCTCACTATTGTAATGTTAATGCGCAGCAGTGATTCGAGCATTATACAGATGGGACACTCCGCAGTTTAGGTATGAAGCTACAAGTACGCGGCGGGCTCATGTCACTGGGTCAATTCAGTGTGGGCTGCCGCGCACCGGCCGGCTCGTACGTTAGTTCGATACTCACGCGCCGCGTCGTAAAAGAACACAACCCTAACGAGTCAGAAGATATAACTCCCGACACGAATCTTTAGCGCTCGGTGGGTTAGTGGGTTGTTTGAGAATACGTATTGTCTAAGGAGTAAGGTCCAAAATCGCTTAAAGTAATTCAAGGTCAGCGCTAAAGTTTCACGCGTGCCGGCGGCTTTAAAAGAGTTACGCGATAGAAAGAGGCAACTTTTAGTAGAATATAACTAACTGTACGTAATAAGCGTTGTGCGACCTTTTTTTTTCTTTTTTTTGAGGGTGGGAAATCATCAAATAACTTCTCCCGCTCTGGGTGGAGCGGAAGGGCGTGTCAGACTTTTACTGACTAAAACCCACCCGTGTTCCTTCAGTTGCCTATGCCAGGGTCGCTTGTTATTTAAATGATTTTGCGGAGTGTCCTATCTGTATTAATCTGTGGCATTACATAAACTCGAATCTGAACTGTTACATTACAGGCGAATGCTCCCAGTGAGGGAGCCTGGTATTCAGATGCATGTGGTTAGACTGGAAGCCGACCCCAACATAGTTGGGAAAAGGCTAGGCAGATGATGCTTCCGGTGAGGGAGTGCCATTAATTTGTTTGGCAATAAAGCTAATTTATTATGTAAGTATATATTTTGTTTTATGTCATTAGGTACTGTACCTGCCTAACGATATTTATAATAAACGACATTATAATTGTATAAAAGATATATTTTGGGCTTGTTCTTACAGTCTCGACCGCGGCCATGTCGAATATGTAAATTATGCTAAATCACTCGAAATATTTATGATATTTAATAATCTCACTTATATTAATAAGGTACCCATAAATTATAGTAATACCAAAAATAACTTGTATCCTATTGTAACTATGTACTTAAACAATTTTGTATTATATCGTCTAACCGGCCTTTACATTAGGCTAAATTCAGTGCTTTCATTTTGGATAGTTAAGCCGCTGATGGACTTGAGCATTCATTTGTAATGAGCATTCTAGCGAATGTTAAAATGGAGCGTTTTAGCGAGGAGCGTTTTAGCGAACATTCTAGCGAAATGACAGTAAATTTGCTTTGAGCTTTTTTGCGTTTTTTAGCGTTCGCTAGAATGATTGTGAAAATATTCGAAGCGATGCTTGGCCCTGTTCATTGTCAAGTTAGACAAATTTAAAAACGGCTAATGCTCGATTTTCTATTACAAGTGAATGCTCAAGTCTATCAGCGGCTTTATTCATTTCTGTCTAAAAACCAGAGATTACTATACTCCATCGGTTTAGGTAGTACAGTAACGTTGCTAAATTGAAGAGTACAACTGTGTCGTAGCATGACAACTGAATTGTCAAGTATTACGTTTAGTCGGTTAACCAGACACGTGTTTTTTTTTGTTTACCTTTATTTAATTACCTAAACCGGTGAGTATACGTATATATAAGTGTTGGACCTAATCAAGCTTTTGTGTTGTTCCAATTTAACTCCTTGTAACTATGTACTTAAACAATTTTGTATTATATCGTCTAACCGGCCTTTACATTAGGCTAAATTCAGTGCTTTCATTTTGGATAGTTAAGCCGCTGATGGACTTGAGCATTCATTTGTAATGAGCATTCTAGCGAATGTTAAAATGGAGCGTTTTAGCGAGGAGCGTTTTAGCGAACATTCTAGCGAAATGACAGTAAATTTGCTTTGAGCTTTTTTGCGTTTTTTAGCGTTCGCTAGAATGATTGTGAAAATATTCGAAGCGATGCTTGGCCCTGTTCATTGTCAAGTTAGACAAATTTAAAAACGGCTAATGCTCGATTTTCTATTACAAGTGAATGCTCAAGTCTATCAGCGGCTTTATTCATTTCTGTCTAAAAACCAGAGATTACTATACTCCATCGGTTTAGGTAGTACAGTAACGTTGCTAAATTGAAGAGTACAACTGTGTCGTAGCATGACAACTGAATTGTCAAGTATTACGTTTAGTCGGTTAACCAGACACGTGTTTTTTTTTGTTTACCTTTATTTAATTACCTAAACCGGTGAGTATACGTATATATAAGTGTTGGACCTAATCAAGCTTTTGTGTTGTTCCAATTTAACTCCTTGAGTGTCGCATGATACCGCATAAAGAAACCGCATAAGAGAAAGGTCTCGAAGTCAACAGATATCGTGTTGCTAGTGCAAATAAACGTAAAATACCATTGCGTTGTCAGTTGCGGCACCCGGTTCCGACTCACTGGATCACTGGCACTGGCAAGCATCGCAAGATACACGACTCAGCCCACTATCAACATCCGGTCTCCGGAGGGGAGTGATGTGGCGGCATCTACATCGCCACATGCAAACTAAGCATCACACTGACGTCACGCAAAATCCTGCATCGCGCAATTAGAGTTTACTTACCGCGCGACTAGCATATACAGGGAGTTTCTTTTAAGGTGTCAAGCCGGTGCGAGCTAATAGCAGAGTACCATACCTATCGATTTAACCCCCATGTATGTTCTACGATTTTTTATAGTTTTCGAGTTAAAATTTTATTTCGATATTTTTCCTGATTCAACGAGATGATGGCTTTAAAAAATCTATCTTTTTTTTGGGTCAACTTTGAATAATGTACTTACTAAATAGGCCATTATTTGCTGAAATCGGTCGTTGAAAGTGGTGTATCTGAAATCTTGTGATTTTCATATTTTATCATTTTTTTTAGCTTTACATATTTTTGTCAATCCTGATATTTACTATTCCTCTATGTTTAAGCAGAGCTCATTTGATAATAAAAACTTAAATTGTATACCTACTACTATCCTTAACCACTACCATTGATATGAAATGAGGGATCCAAAATAACTCGAAAACTACAAAAAATCATAGAACATACATGGGGGTTAAATCAATAGGTATGGTACTCTGCTCTCAGCTCGCACTGGCTTGACACCTTAAAAGAAACACCCTGTATACAAAGTCCCGACATCAATCGTCTGGCAGTAGCCCACCAGACACAACACCCGTCTGGTCGGAGGATCCTCCTTTTTCTATGGAGGATGAGTGAACTTTACACCCTGTTCTTCATGCCTGTATAGTTTATACCTATGCCATCGCCATCGTACAATGGCGACCGCGGGCTGACAGTACTTGCAAACCCATGAGGTTCGTATGACATTTCGAGCGCCCATTGACATGGACCCATGCGGTATCCTGCGACATTCAAGAGGAATCGCCTATTTTTTGAGGTAGTAAAGTTAACAGTCAAATCTTGCCATAGTAAAAAAAGCTTACTAACTTGCATGCCCGGTTCTTGAGGCACTTTTAACGGTGGTTTATCTATTCAATAGCGCTATTGGTTCGATAACATGTGAAATTGCGTTTATGAACACCGCAATTTAAGATAAACTCCGTTTAAGCTCTGACCAGAGTACCGTTTATCGGTTTGGTAACTATACTGGTCATAAAAAAATGGACCTAACCGTTTTTTTAAAATATTATTCGATTGTTTCACAGTAGCTGTTGAAATGCTGTTGAACACATGTTTGTTTTTTATTTTGAGGATCGTTAATATGATTGACGTCTTGTTTGTCATACATCTTATTTAAGTAACATTACTTCAAAAGTAAATTAATCAAGTTCTGTAAAACTTTTCATAAAAAAAATTCTTACTAAGTCTTGTAAGTACAACAGAAAAAAACATACCTACTTATTTCTAAAAAAAATAATGAATAAACACTGGTAAGTAAGTACTCACTTTTTGTGCTGATTTTAGGACAAACAGGCACTATTTATTTATTTATTTAAAATAAAAAATGCAGTGCAATTTTTCGAAACAATCGCAAGTCGGCGACTGTCGTCTAATATAATTTAAGCCATTTATTTAGCCTCGAAAAAATATTATTACAAATAAAACTAGTATTAAAGCCATTGAATAAATATTACTGCGTAACGACTGGTCGGACAGCATGTTAAAATGACGCGACGCCACGAACGTGGTCCGAGAACGGTCTTACCTAAACCGAAGTGAACTAGTCCGCGATCGGATATCTTCGGGTGCGGTCGTAAATTTTAAAGGCAAAAATGCCAAATTATGTCGTGAAGGGTTGCGTGAACTACGACAAAAGAGAACAAAAAAAAAATACCATTCCATGTCACCTGTAGGTCAAAAATATGTCATGAAATCAACTTCTAACATTATTTAAAACAATTTTCTTTGTTAAAACAATTTTCTTTCCTACTTTCCTTGTAAAGTCTTAGACGACGCGAGGCCACAACACCGTACCGCTGTGCGACATAACTTTGCAGCGGCGTGCGTAGTAGCCAATGAAATTAAGATTTAATTATAAACAAACTCACTCAATGGAACAATGTGACACTTAATCATAAGAAATTACATTTAATTTGGTCAATAATTGAAAAATATACAATGTCAGAATACACTACGAATCCAAAATGGAAAATATGTCAAGAATAACGAAAAGGCAAAAGTTAAAAAAAAATGTTTTATTTGAAGGCCAATGAAAATTTTGTTATCTGTACAAACAAAATGCAAAAAATACAATTTTTGGAAGATAAAAGTTTTCTTAATTTCTTTATAAGTATCTCGAAACGCCGCTCTTACAAGGTTACGTCTACGAGCCGCCTACGCCGATCGACATCGTAGGTAAGAGTAGTTCTAATAGATGGCGTTTAGTTTTTTATTTTCCGTGTTTTTAGTTTTTAATTAAAGACGAATTAAAATAATAAAATCAATTTTAGACGTGATTCTTTATTCAGACCCATCTAGCGGCAACTAAGGAACTAGTTATCGGTTTCATATAATATAAAGAATACGCAACAAGCCATTCAATATATTATATTGAATGGCTTGTTGCGTATTCAGAAACGCAGTGACAGTTAAACGCTGTTTATCTGCTAATCTTTATTGAATCAGTAGCTATTGAGAGTTTATCTGAGGACCTCGGCAACCGGGCAGTAGCAGCTTATGATGACTACAATGACCCCCTAAAGAGATTTAGTGTATGAAAAGTTAGAGTTAGTTAGAATTGTCGCGGTAAGATGGTTGTAGCCGTGATATAGTAACTAATATCCCTAGGGATATAGCTATCTAGCGATAAACAGTTTTAAGAAAACTCGGAGTGCAATATTTTTGCTACTGCAACTAATTTCGAGCCGTAGCGCTCGACGGCCGCTGCTGCCCGCTTCGCTCGCTCGCTCGGCTCGTGCGTATGGTTACAGTTCTAACCTAACCTAACCTAACATATTTAGTCTGAGTGCCCTAATACTTACATTCCTATATAGTAAGATATGTAGTTATAAACCGCTTTCATATAACTATATTGCGGTAGATAGCTATATCCCTAGGGAGCTCGTGGCTAAGTAATAACAACCGCACGAGTCTATCCATCAGGTTAAGCTACGCTTGCCGGGGTTAGTCCGTGGATGGGGTATCTTTACATACCGAGACTCCTCCGTGCCTCGGAAAGCACGTTAAGCTGTTGGTCCCGGCTGTCATTCGTGGATCTTTGACAGTCGTTACGGGTTGTCAGAAGACCAAAAGTCTGACAACTAGTCTTAACAAGAGGGGTCTTACCAATAGTATTAGGTACCCAGTTACTGAGCTCTGGAGGTCAGATAGGCAGTCGCTCCATGTAAAATACTGGTATTCAGCTGCATCCGGTTAGACTGGAAGCCGACCTCAACATAGTTGGGAAAAGGCTAGGCAGATAGATAGCTATATCCCTAGGGATATAACTACCTATATCACGGCAATAACCATCTTACTGCGACATAAACACTGCATTTAGCAAATGTAAAGTCCTTTAGATGACGTACCTATGTAGTGAAAACATGCTGTACATAATAGATATTAGTATATTATGCAATTAGTGAATAAAGGACGGATTTAAAGCGAGGGCCATAGATGAATCACGAGCTAGTGAAGGATTCTAAGGATTGAATCACGACCGTAGGGAGTGATTCATGATCATTGAATCACGAGCGTAGCGAGTGATTCAAGTGTTAGAATCCTGAGCGACGCGAGTGATTCATGGTCCTCGATATAAATCCGTTTTATTCAAGAGTTGCATACTATACTTTATACCATGACTACGAGAAAAAGAAAGATTTAAGTGAAAATAGACATATAATGAAGAAAAAGGAAAGTTAAATTGGCTTTGATGTAAACCAGCCGTGATTTTTTGGGTAGCAAGTTTTCCACTATATCGGCCGCCCTCTCTTTCATAAACTCAGGTGTTAACACATCTTCATCACTAGAATGCATTTTTAATCGATTAGAACAACACTAAACAAACACAAAATTAAAGATTAAAGTAACACTAAACTTTGTGTTCGTACAACTTACAGTATTCAAAATAGCGCCAATTTACTAAGGACAGCAAAGAACATAAAACAGTTTTTATTCTAATACTAAACTCCTTGTCGAAAATGTCGACCAATCAAATTGAATTTAGAACACATCAATATAGGTTGAATACAAAGATTACACTTACTCTAGATACGGCAAGCCACGACCAAGCGTGCCCTGCATGTTCAACTGTTCGTAATAAAAAAAGTCTGTTAGCTCAGTGACGCTTAGCGATTGAAACAATTCTGTTTACTTTGAGCACATCACTAAATGGCTGGGGTGAAGTTATCGTAGGTATAAAAAAGATGACACGTTCGGTTTTCATACTATCTAATAACATGCCGTATCTAGCCTAGGTACTCTAAATCTGCGGTCGAATACATTGGTGTGTTCCATTTTTCAAACATCAAAACAGTGAGTAAAAGTGCTTTTTATTCACTGTTTTCAGTGAATAAAATAAGCTTTTTAGAGGTGGAATGGTATAAAGAATATTTTTGTATATGAGAGGTAGTGTATCCATATCATGTATCTATATATTTTTCTGATACCTACTCGATGTATTTTGAATTGAAATGTATGAAGGTATGAACAATAATGTAACTATATTCTTAATAAAATTACTTATTCGGTCAAATTAATTGTTATTACTATATTTTTAAATGTAGCTAAGTACTCGAATTGGTATACGACATATGTACAGCCAAGGAATGATAATTTTAAGCACTAACCCCCTTATTCATAAAAAACTAAAAGGCTCTGTAAACATTTACTTAAAATAGTGTTTTGTCACTTTCTTTCGAATTATGATTTGAGTTTCAAAGAAGACAAAACACTAATTTAACTAAATTAGGTTTGTTGAACGTTTTAGTTTTTTTTTTAATAAGGGTGTTTATGGTTAATGATACTTGCACCTTAGTATTTTTCTAACTACCTACGTATTGTCAACATTTTGAAAATGACAGTTTACAAAGGTGAAATATGCGCCAGCTATTTTCACTCCTTGACTAGGTCTTACATAATGTTACGTACCTATCTGAACATTTTCAAGCTTTTCGGAGTTACTCAACGTTCGCACGGATGTAAAAATATCGCGCCGATTTTTTATCGCACACTGTATTTTCAACGATCTGCTTAACGCCGAGAGTTGAAAATCCAAAAGTGTGTTTTTTCGACGCGCTAGAATGCTCTCTGTTGTTGTTAGATTGGATTCTAGGCTAAAGTTGTTATAAAATAATAGGTACATTTTGACAGCCCTTATCGTTTCATATGCCAAAGAGAGACAAACATAGCGGGACAAAGAGGGATAGGTTCATGTCAAATCGGACTTCTCAGATTGTGCTAATTCTAGTACTATTATTATATTAGAAATTATAATCTTCTTCCACAAGACTTTTATAGTACTGCAGTTAGGGCGTAAAAAATAAAACAAATCAATATTTTTTATCATTTATTTTTTAATATACTTTTGGGTTTTGGCACAATTTTAAACAATGTGTCCTGGTTTACACTAGGTAATAAAACCTAAACTATCTACTTACACATTTGAAACATTTTCGAATGCTAAGTAAAACGGCATGCTAAAATGGAAATCTCAACAAATTATTGTGAAAATAGTTCAAAAAAACTATTAATTAAAAATAACGTTTGTTTTTAAGTACGTAAAATATTAGTTGTGAATCAACATTGTGATGTCTAGAATTACAGTAGGTAGGTACTCTATATGGCAAGATGCGTGGATACTACCAAACAAATTGTTTTGTTACATCTGTTTCAATAAATAAAAATAAAACTCGTTCGAGATCCTAACTCATACAATGGAGACACCAACATTAAGTATCGTTCATTAAATAACCACAATTACTAACGTTTACATCAAAATATACGCGTATTTACATGAGTTCAACATAAAAAATAAATAATTTAACGGCACTGTTCTAAACCCTTACACATTTACTATGAATACACACTACTTATACACATTAAGTTTCACATACACAGTAAGTTTTATTTACTCATACTAATGCTACTTCACGTCAATTACTGGCATACAGCTTTTAAAGAAAAAAGAGGAAAAAAACAAAAACAAGTTTTATTTAATTAGAAAAATAAATAACAAAATTCAAAAATGGCAATTAACGTCATTGAACAATTTTTTTAAGTTTTTCTCGAAATAGGTATCTATACAAGTTTGTTTACTAAGAGCTATATAAAAATGTAGATAATATTATGCGTTACTACAGCTTAAGTTACTATTATCTACTTATAAATTGCACGATTCGATAAAGCGAATATTTGTTTATAATATTAATAATAGTTTAAGGGCGTTACATCACTTGATTTGAGAAAGTACTTATTAACATTTAAGATTTGACTAATAAAATGTCCCATAAGTTCTATTCAAAAAGTAATGTTCAAGGTGTACAGTGATAATTTCCTTAGGTAAGTATAACCTCAATGCTATAATAGTTATTTATGCAACTGACGTATAATAAGGGGTATTAAAACACGAATGTGGGTTTATCACTCGAGGCGAAGCCGAGTGTGATAATAGTATCACATGAGTGTTTTAATACCTAATTATGTACAGTTGCTTACAAGACTTTATCTACATCCATGTTATCAATCCTCTAGAAAAGGTTCTGAAACAGTTTTTGCAATACTAATACTCGTATCGAACATGGCGGCCGGCGTCATAGTATACGACGTGAATTCGAATAAGTTCTTTTTTTAAATTACGGCGCTGTTGTAGTGAAACGCGCGTGCATTACAATGTTCTTTTTTGAAAACGAGTTGCATTATGAAATTCAGTACAACATTAAAGCACCCGTTTGGATGCTATTATGGTTACCATGGTTACTATGACACTGGCTGTTCTAATGTTGGCAATAAGCTAACTGTTTCAGAAACTTTTATAGAGAATTTATAGCATGGGTGTAGATAAAATAAATTATATCTTCCGCGAAGGAAAATTCAAAAAGCTTCAGTTATTTACTATAATCATGTTCATAAGACCAATTTGCTACTTTTAATATTATATTATTTCATACTAAAATTAAGTACTTGAAAGATTAGTTTAATATGGTGATGTAAGCCCTAAATTATCCCACATTATGTCGGTGGGGTTCAACAAATCAATAAAAAGGAATTGTCTTTATGTATTAACAAATTGACAATTTCACAATTGACCAATTATTTTTATTAAAAAATACTGTCAGTAACAAAAGATTTGATCTGTATCGACACCAAAATTTTGACAGTATAAAAACAATGTTCCCTTGATTACATTTAATAAACTGGTGAATAATATTATACTTCGTTTAGTTTATGATTTATAAATACAATTTTGATAACATTGGCTATGTTGATTATTCTTTATAATTATGTATGTTTGTGTTAAAACTGCTTATTATATAAAAGGGTCTATTATCAATCTCATCTAGTTAAGTCTATGAGTATTTAATCATAACCATTATGCATAAAGATCTCACTGAATTTAAATAAAAACAGTTCCCGTGTTCAAAACACTTAAATTTTCAAGCAATCCGCTTCAAATTTTTGGTTTGATACATTTAAATTGCTTAGTTGTCTAAAGCAGCTACAATACAAATAGAACTTCGCACTAAGTTTATACATGGCCACGCGATAGTCAAGATTCAAAGTACTCATTACGACTAACACTAACAACTAACCTCTGAATCTTACACTAAAAACTTTAGCCGAACATTCGAATAAAACTTAATGTAATCTATCTACAAAGGGAATTTTACTTACCTACTTATTTACAAAGAATCCACTTAAACCCGGTTATATCAGGCTAGAATCTACTTTATTATATTGATTCAAAATGATTTACTTATGTAAGTACGTAGATACGTAGATATTTACATTTTCTTTTTCTAATTATCTATGTGTTGGTTTAACACAACATTTGGCACAATTTCTTTTATAAAAGGGATTATCTATTTGTGCCAAAAATCTACAATTCTAGTCGAAACATTGTTAGATTATAGGTCGAACCTAAAAAGGGCGCTATTTACATAACAGGAGAACTATACACCCGCATAATACTTATGAATTAAAGAGTAATTTAATACATTTCTACTAATTATATTTTCCAATTTCTTAATACAGTATAGAAAACTTATGGCTCGTTCAAAAGTCTTATACATTTCAACCGTAGGGATAAGGTTGTGTATTTGTTTCATTAAGGTTTTCAATAATTTTCTCTGAACAAATTTTTCACTGGGAAAGTCACTGCGTAAGCACACATCAAATATACGGGCGAAAGTGTCCAAAGTTAGAAGTTTCTTAATTCACTAATGGAATAATCTCATTATTAATAATCAGTATTTTGTAAACGAGAGATCCAATTTGAGACACTGGCAAAAATTCACAAAATAACATAGCTACCGTCTATACGTGTGCCTCCCTTTGTACAGTCACGACACGAGGGGGCGAGGTCGAGGGCAACACTAGAGATTCCTGCTCCAAGTCTTTATGAATGTAATCCAGAGTGTTCTAGTTTTCTAGAACTGTCCGCGTTATTACCAGGGGTGGTGAGAGGGGGGCAAGGAGAGGGGCGCGGCGTGCGGGTAGGGCCAGCCGCGCGCCGTACCTCAATCATCCTCGCGAGGTGAAAGCGGCGGGGAGAACCCGGGGTTCATGTAGTTGCCTCCGTTGGGTGGCGGCGAGGAGTTGGAAGGTCCGGGCGAGGCGAGCGCGGGCGGCAGGAAGCCCAGCTCGCTGCCGCCGTCGCGACACCACAGCTGCCGCATCTCCTGCCGGCGCGTACGCATCAGGTTTTTGTACTCGGATATCCGCATCTTCTTGCCGTCGACTATGCATGTCCTTTTTGGTCTTGGTCGGTACCTGGAAGTGACACGGAAAATGTGTTGGTTTTTTTCATACAAAAATAATAATTTTACAGAAATATAAAAGTATAGAGAGAGAGAGAGGGACAGATCAGTGATGGCCCAGTGGTAACGGTCGCGACTTACATGTTGTAGGTCGTAAGTTCGAACCCAGATTGGCGCTTTACTTTGTGTAAATTATCTCTTCACCACTGCTCTCAAAACGGTGAAGGAAAACATCGTTACGAAACCGGTATGTCCTAGAACCAAAAATTCGAAGACATTGTGACATCTACCAACCCACATTGGATCCGCTTGGTGGATTACGGCACACTCTCTCTCACCGAGAGGAGGCCTATGTCCCAGCAGTGGAAAAATTATAGGCTGATTATGATATAAGTATAAAACCCTGGCTGGAAGAGTGTTCTTCCATTTTTGTGGTTTATAAAAAAATATCGAGGTAGACCTAACGATATTAGTGGAAACAATATAGGCAGGCAAGTGTAGGAATATAATACAGAAGTAGGGTAATTTACCTATAATCAGGGTGCTTCTCCATATGCTGTTTGGACAGTCTCGATTGCTCCTCATAGTAGGGTTGCTTCTCAGCATTGGACATCGCCTTCCACCTTGCTCCGAGGATCTTGGATATGTTAGAATTGTGCATGTCTGGACACGCTTTCAGGATCTTCCTGCGCTCATCCTTGGCCCACACCATGAACGCGTTCATTGGTCGTTTGATGTGCGGCTTGCCGGTCTCGTCGCGACGTGGTTGGCGGACCAGCTTCGCTTTCTCTGCATCCTCGGATGGTGATTGGCTCCATGATGATGCTGGAATTGTTAGATTGGTTATTAGTACTTACATAGATGCTCGTTACTTTTGTAGAAGTAAAGTTACAATAATGATTAGGCATTGATAGTTTATGGGGGCCCACAAGACATGCAGCTATATGGCAGACGTAGCTCTGTCTTGTGTGCCCCCACATAAGACAGCTGTATCTGCTGTCTGTCCGCGATGAGACCCCTAACCACAGTAAATATACTGAGAGCACCGCGACTATCGCTTGGGGCCTCGTCTGTGCGCGCGTCTGACTGAGTGTGCCGTTTCGACCGTTTTTAGGTAGGTACGCAGTTTCCTTTCTGTCCATATATTTACTGTGAAAAAGATGCTGACCATTTTCCTCATATAAGTAATAGAGTCTAATTACTCTAAGAGTAATAGGGTATCCAATGGGTAACCAGGCATCCAATCAATACCATGGTAACCAGAATAAGTTGTTGAGTTGTTTTCGAGCTGTCAAAGAATGGGCATATTCTTTTGACAGCTCTAAAACAACTCAGTTTACGACGCAAGCGATATCAATGCATTTAATCTGTCAATGAAATATAATCTGCTTGAGCACCATACCCTACATGATATAAAACAGTGTAGGTAGGTCCCTAAAGAAATTCCGACGCCTAATACAATTATGGAAATATAACACAAATAGGTACTCGTTTAAATAAGATATGAAAATGGTCCGTCGCAGAGTTGCTTGAGAATACAATCGGAAGCCGTGCTTAGCTCAGCTATAAATTATCGCGAACGATGGATGTTGGCCGTAAAACAATCGTTAAACTGGGATTGTGTGACTATTTCAAACGTTTCCATTTATATCAAGAGAGTTAAAATTCTATTTGGGATTTTATTTTTATATTGGTTGTTGTAGGTACCTATTAAAGAAAAAATAGGTAGGTACCTACCTACAAAGTTAAGGTACTTTTTGTGCAGTAGATGAGACCTACCTATTGTATTATTTTCGCTGTAGGTAGCTAAACCGTAAAGGCCCCGCAGACAGGCGCACGCGACTCCGGTACAATGATTTCCATTAAGTTTTCATAGAAGTTGTTCCTTCAGAATCGCATCGCCCCTGTCTGCGGGAGGCTTAAACCTTTTGGAGCGATCTACCGCCGTCTACGGCATGTTTAAAGCTCTAACTACCGCAGCTTTATTACCTATGATATATAGGTACTAGACTATAGAGTTGTCTTGCTCAAGTAGGTACCTACCTACCTACTAGCTACCTATTGTTCAATCGCGGTTGAGCCAAAAAGATGGCGTTGAGCCATTTTTGTAAATAGAGAAATACTTACCCAAATATTTCAATTGTTTAAACTTGTCCTACCTACTTACCTAAATCTTAATAGAATCGGACGCCTACAAACCCGTCGTAAACTAAACCCATGAAGAAGTAGTCTTTAAAATGACGTTCATTGCCTTATTTGTAATTAACAAGAGTCGAGGGATTATAATTAATAGGTAGGTAGCTGCCATAGCCATCTACATCAGAATCGTGTGTTTGTATTTCTGATGAATTCATTAGAATAGATTATTAAAGACAAGATATACATAGACTACGTTAAACCAGTATCCATTTACCCTTAAAGTGACAGCTTTCTAGTTGAATAAATTATAAAATATAGCAATTGATTGGATATTTATGGCGTGGGTACACGACTGACCTAATTTCTTAGGTACATTCTTGCAACTTTCGCGATGATAAGTTGTTGTTGGTTTCATCAAATACACTGTTTAGTAGTTCTTATTTAAATGAGGTTTTCTAAAATGACGTTCACTAGGTGGCAACCTGAGACGTCAGGGCATCTGTCAAAAAAGTCAAAGTAGGTACCTTTAGTTGCTTTAGTCGTGACTAAATGATGAATTAAATGAATGATGAACGTAATCATATAGGTACTTAATACATTCATTGTCGAAATCGAAGTCCTCTTGTCAAAGTGGCGCCAACTGGTGGCGTGAGTTTTCATGAAAAACCTCATTGTCGCTATAACTATTGCTAACAATTTTGAGCTCTCGCGTGGTAAAAAAGAAAGCAAAGGAAAATCAGACCTAGTTAATTCAAGATTAGGTTGAAATTGGTGCAATCTATCACACAGCTGCTGCTATCAGCAGTTGCAGTGTTTTGTTTATTTAGCATAGTAACACAGGGAGACTTTCCGGTGTTCATTCTTTTGATTGTCTTTCACTATATCGAGGGTTGGTCCCTAATACTTCGAATTAATCAGTGTAATTATTGAAAACTGTTTAGCAGGTAGGTATGCAGAAGGTTTACCTACCCAGATACCCAATACCTACTTACCTACCAAGGGTTGTCTAAGAATGACCAAGCATTGTAGTGCAGCGTATGCTGAATATGTATTTTACTTAAGAATTTTAGAATGTAGATTTAAGAAGTCGTATTTCTTATTTTGTCGTTCGAGTTTTCACGGTTCTTGTGTTAAACGATAATTCACTGGTATTTAATTTTGTTGATGGAAATGCTTTATTTTAAGTTTAGTAGGCTACCAACGTTTTAGGCCGGTCTTGCGACTGTTTGTTAAATAAGAATTGTATTTCCATCTCGAAAAGGCGAGAAAAATCAATGTCTATTTTCCTAATTGAAAGTACCTACCTACAGTATTTAACTGTCAAAGTATTTACATACAGTTACGGACAGTTGTGTTAATGCTAGCAGATAGTGCACTTCGCTACAATTCTAAAACCATCAGATTTAATCAGACAGCAATATATAGTGAATTACGTCACGAGTGTCGTGCACATTAAATTTCGCACTAATCAAATTCCGAAACGATTATTGCGACCGCATCCCCTCCCACCCCCCTACGTCCAGCTATGTGGGTCACACTGGAAAATGTCCGGCTAACATTTGAGCTGACGGATTCGCTACCAAGTGTCCACTCGATTAATAAGCCACCGCGGAAACATGCCGCACTCAAAGCGAGGGACATTCCTCGAATTAATTTGAAGCGCTGTTAGATAATTTATAACATCCTACCGCGCCTGATACGCGCGCGATACACTTCTAATATGAACGCCGATGAGGACACTCTTGCGCACAAAACTGTTACGCCCTTATTTTTTTATGTTTCCTTTTGTTGGCCATTCCTTTTTTTGTAGTAAGTACCTGGTACTTACTTGTTGACAGGCCTACACTGTCCTCCTATAATAAAAGCCAATTATTTTTAAAAGAGTAGGTAACCGTGGAGCTTCTTGCCGGTTTTTCTCCATAGGAAGTGACCAATTGGAACCGTGCAACTAGCTTCTGAAGTTCTGATGTTTTATAAGTGACCTATGTAGATTTATGTGACATAAAATATTATTTTGAACTTGGAATTTTTTTGGTCATCACAATTTTAATTCCCGTGGCGGCTTATGACGTCAATCCCATTTTATTTTAGTCCCCGTTATGCGGCTGTCATGCTAACAACTAGTATTAATGACGTTCGCCTGGAATGACGGCAATAATTAGCCATTCGTGACAAGTCAAGTACGGCACAGTCGGTGATTCAGATACAGTTACAGGCCATTTCATTTTATAGTGCAAGTCATTATGTGTTTTATCTAGGAATTTGCGTGACGTTATGGCTTAAAATGTTGCGTTACAGCTGTCATATTTATTGTAACATGAAAGTTGGGGAAATTATTTATTTTCCTGTATATAAACATTAAGAAAAGCCGGAAAATAACTAAGCCTTGGAGATGAAAGAAGAGAGCGAACATTATAAATTCTTTTATTTCAGCACACTATTAAGATTCACAGATAAACTCCAGCAGGTTGTTGTTTGTAGTTTCTTATCTTATAAATCTTTGATATAACACAATACAAATAAACTTTCGTCTTAATAATATTAATTTGTACAACGACTAGTGTGCGCGAGTGTCTTCCGAGGCGGGACGTTGCACGAGCGGAAGTTTGTGTCTCCAGCGCCATCTATTTCACGTTTCACGCGATTCTCTTGTTTTAAAGGAAACGAAACGACACTTGCGATTTTGTAACCAATTCGGTTTGGGTTTGTGCCAAGTATTTAAAGTAGATATTTGTTTTGTTGTACACCATCTTACACAATTATTTATATGTATGAATTATTAAAGTTTATTTAATATTTCTAATTAATGTTCTGCAGTTCCTTGGCTACATTGGTACCTATATCCAAAGTGACGCAGGGAATGAATATATGTGGCAAGTATTCTATTGTTTCTCATTGAACGCCTTGAAAAAATGCACTTTAAAAGAAATTCTTAACTTTAAAATAATTGGAATGCCTTCGACCATTATCCTCGACGTGGAATGTCATCAAATCGCCGGGAGACGCAATAAAAATGAAACTTTATAAACTTTGTAACATAAAACTTGGGCTCGTAAGATTTACAGATGAGTTTCAAGATTACCGGTGGTAATTAATATTTCCAAAGTAATTTACGTATCTCTCAATTTTGTCAGACTTGCGTCCTCCACGAGATGTGTCGGATAGTGTCCGTGATGAACTACATTTTACTTTACAAGTTAATGTCGTATTACGCAATCCTAAGACTTTCCGGGTTGACAATTTGTCTGATACTACGGTGACCTACCTATACCTATCTATCTGGTGGTAATAAAACTGATAATCATTATCATGTTTACCTAATATTTACAGCACTTACCTACCGCAACAGTATGTATATTGATCTATGTAAGTACATACCTTACGAACTATCTACGCGAGACACAATCGCTTTTTAATTTATTTCTGCAATTATCGGCATACGAAAGGTTAATTTATAGATGTTATTAAAAACTAATTAGTTTTTTACTGTTTTTTAAAATAACTTCAGCCTGAAATTGTTGTACAAAAAGAGCAATTCTCGGAAGTCCCAAAAACTATGTCGATCGTCAATTTCAGATGTCATTGACATTAAAGGTTTGATATAGACCACCAAACCAAACAGCTTTTTCCATGGCACCAACATCGTAAACCGCGAAAAAATTATCAGCCGTCATACAGGGTGATTTTTAATGACCAGCCAAATTTTCACAGGGTGTTCTACCCATGAGTATGAACAACTTTCACTATGGGACCAACTTTGAAATCACGAAAAAAAACCAGCGGTTTCCTACAAAAGTTCAATACCTACTCGATCAAAATGTATGAAACAGCTGATATTTTTTTTGCGATTTCAAAGTTGGTCCCATAGTGAAAGTTGTTCATATTCATGGGTAGAACACCCTGTGAAAATTTGGCTGGTCATTAAAAAATCACACCGTATATTTGCGTCGAGTAGGTACCTATTGAAGTTTTCTATGGGACAGTTGAAATTTTTTTCGCGATTACGATGTTGGTCCCATGAAGAAAGTTGTTTGGTTTGAAGTTCTGTATCACATCCTGAAATTTGACGAGGATGCAAAACTATACGTTGTGCCTATACCTACATGGTAGTGGTATTTACAGGTCGCTTCAGCACCCTAATTGCGTAACACATTATCAATCGGAGTTGGTTTCATTTTGACAGTTCAACAACATTCATTGCGTTACTTACGTTGTCGGGCAGACAATTTTTTCGAACATACGAAGCAATAGATTAGCAATTTGTTTCAAAATGAAACCAACTCCGATCGCTAATGTGTTACGCAATTAGGGTGCAGGTAATAATAGGCAGGTACCAAAGACATAAAGACTTCAATAATCACCTAGGCAGATACAAACAGTTAGCAGTAAATTCGAGTAGGGAAACGAGATGAATCGCATGGCCTACATTTCAGTCGATATTTACCGAAGTATAACTGTTTTACGGTGTAAGACGTATTAATTATATTTAGCAATTAAATGCGAAACATCAAAATGTTTGGCGGCGACACGGGACATTTCTTCATTTTAACATTTGCCGACTATTTATCTAAGACTATTCCTTGTGTATTTTGGTTCCTAACATTTCGTAAGTACATGAACATTTTGATATTAAAATTTATTCGGATTTACTATCTTTGAGTTATTATCCAGTTGTAATTACTTTAGTAAGGATAACACTAATGTAATGCTTGCCGTCCAAAAAAATGCACATGAAACAGAGATAGAGAGAATTAATAATGAGTATTTCATGTGTCAAGAAAAGTGTTTTTCTTTTTGTTCACTGCTGGACATACGCCTCTCCAATAACACCATTCAGCTCTATTCTCGGCAACTCTCATCCAGCTGTAACACCACCCTGCGAAGATCGTCGCTCCATCTAGCCCGAGGGCGTCCTAGCATACGTTTGCCGATTCGCGGCCTACCCCAACGATCATCGGTTCTACGGCTAATATGGCCGCCCTATTGCCTCTTCAGCTTGCTTATTCTGTGAGCTAATTGTACTTAAAAAACATTACTTTTTTTGTCAGTTTTATTTCTATTGAAAGCATTGAACAAAATACAGGTTACTTTTACTATGGGACCAAACCTGAAATCGCGAAAAAAAAATCTGCTGTTCCCTACATTTTGACAAATTATGCGAACATAAATGTAGGTACTGAACAGCTGATTTTTTTTGCGATTTCAGGTTTGGTCCCATAGTAAAAGTTGTTCATAATGATGAGTACAATGACCCCTTAAAATATTGCAACTTACACACACTTACACCCTGCATATCGGTTTGCCAAAAATTTACTGAAAATCTAATCGATCAGGAAATAACATTTAAAAGCACCTTAGATTGATTGTTATTAAAATGATCAGAACACACAAAATTTCTTAATTGTTACTATCGTAAATAGTAACGGGAACCAAATTGTGATTTATTAATTAATTAATTATTAATTTTATTGTTGCAATATGTTAGGTTTTCTCTTCATCTATATAATTAGGTATATTTCTCCTAATGCCTGGTTCATAAGTAAGAACTAGTTATGTAAATGAAAAGCCTATTATTATCTCTTGAGTAGTTTTATTGGATGAATTATGGCGTTTAAAAAGATAAAACCAGCTGTTTTTTTTTAATGTACCCACAATTGATTTTGTTTCAATAAGCTGCTTTATGACCGCGATCTAGGTTTTATGGCGAGTAGTGGTGCCAACTAGTGCCACATTGAGAAAAAAAAATAATAAGTGGAGATATGGAAAAACGGCCGTTTTTGGTGTTAACTGCTAAGGCTTCGAACCTAGGAGGTTTAGTGTTGATTTTTTTTATACAAAAATTCAACCTCATCCGACTAAAAATTTGAACATAGGAAATTTCAAAATGTTCCATATCTCCAGACTTATTATTTTTAGCACAGCACGTAAGCGCCACTCGCCTTAATAGCCGAGTGGCGGTTACGCATTTTTTGTGTTACAGAATGATTATTACCAATTTCGTGATTAATACCAGAGAATATACAAAATATACTAGTTAACTGACTCAGATTTTAGCAGTTATTGTTCCGGCTAATCAATGTTCAAACTGAAAACGATTTTTTCTAATTCTCTCTGTAATTATGAATGGAAAGTCGTAACATTTTTAGGGTTCCGTACCAAAATGGTAAAAAAGGAACCCTTTATGGTGTGACTCAGTCTGTCTGTCTGTCTGTCTGTTTGTCACAGCTGGATATCTCAAGAACTACTGATGCTATCAACTTGAAATTTGGAATAGTTTTAGATGACGTTTACCCAACTATTTTGCAAATAAGAAAGAAATAAAAATATTTATATTATTTTTGCAACAAGGACTGAAAAGGGGTCTTAAAAATGTAAAGTGGGGCTACTAGGGCATGTGGGGTATCATAATGAACGAACGCTGTTTGCACATTCTCAAACTATTTTTTATTTTTTTTAGGCCGCATAGTTTGCGACTTCTGATGAAAAATGTAAAAAAAAATACCGTCCCCCCCCCCCTTATCTCCGAAGTTTGCAAAGAGAAAAATCTGAAATTATTTTATGTGATAGAAGTTTATGTAAAGATTACAGGAAAAATAAAACGATGTCTCTAAGTAGCACACTTTTTCAGAAATCGGAACGGAACCCTCGGTGCGCGAGTCCGACTCGCTCTTGACCGGTTTTTATGCGTGCCATCTACGCACGAAAGCTATTAGTACTGCAGTGACATAGTTCCACAGTTCACACAGATTCCGTGTTTAGGTAACAAGTGAATCAGATAATAATAATGACGTCAATAGAGCGTCATTGCGCACCGGTTCCTAAAATATTATTACGGCTGTCTAGTCAAATCATTTATGTGCCACAGAACAAATTGAGCAGGTTTTAATGGGATCTAAGGCTAATGAACAAGTGCTTTCGGGGAGAGGGTTTACATTTTGGATGGCTCATAGGGTGGAAATGATATCAGCTAAAAACGTGCGTGATCAACTTCTAAGGCTGACTTTCCGCCAGGTGTTAGCGATCAAGCGCCGCCTGAGCGAGGAAAAAGTTCAACAATACCTGTAGAATAGCTTCATATCCAAAATGTAACAAGTTTACCTATTGTTGGATTATTTTCTCACCCATTGCGCCACTTCCTCGCACATCAGTGGTGGAAAACCTGCACCCTCAAAGCTGACGTACATTTGGGATGGCCGCGCCGCATTGCAAAAACCGTTCCAAGTTGGGGTCCGCTTCCAGTCTAACCGGATGCAGCTGAATACCACAGAATTTTACATGGAGCGATATCCGCCTATCTCACCTCCACAACCCAGTTAGTTACTGGGTAATTGATACCCTTTTGGTAAGACTGGTTCGGGCTTCTGACGACCCGTAACGACTGTCAAAGATCCATAAATTATAGTCAGGACCAACGACTTAACATGCTTTCTGAGGCACGGAATGGTCTTGGTATGTAGAGATGTCATTCATCCACGGACCAACCGCGGCAAGCGAGCCGTGCTACTGTTATTACTTAGCCACTAATCCCTACACATTGCATATGGACCATGAACACTATACGTACCTAGGCTTTACCGCGTTTTTTGGGGCTGTAATATGCGCATAGCAATAAATAAGGGCATGATACTCACTGTTGCACGGAGCATTATATTCTTCTTCCTTCGGCAAATTATACTGGCTCTCTTCCATAGGAGGGTAGGGCACGAAGCGTGGCATCATCATCTGTGGCGCCGGCGACGGTGAGCGCTGCTTGCTCAGGTTGAGCGGAGTGTCTGGGTCCTGGGGGGGCGGCGAGCGAGCGCTGGCCGTGAGCTGAGCGAGCTGAGCCGTCGCTGGCCATTGGTTTGTTTGCATTGCCTAGAAATTAGAATGGAAAAATGTGATTAGTTTTAGTTTGCGCGGGTTGAAAAAAATTAAGTAGTATAAGGTAGACGTATGCTAGATTTTTACTACTTTTTAGATTTTAGGTGGAACTGGATCAAAAATAATATGAATGGAAATGTGTCGAAGTATAAATAGATTGTAGGCGAAGATATAGGATTACATGTATCTTCATGGAAAATTACCGAAATTATTGAAATTATGGACATTATTGGTTAGCGGGAAGGGGATACGGTGGATGAACGTGCTAAACTCTGGAACTAGGTAGGTACCAGTCGGACTTTAAAAAATATTTTTGCATTTTATAGCCCAAATCTTAAGGAAGGTTAAGTATAGGCATGTTTAACATCTCCCTAGGACCTTAACGTGCCGAGGTAAAAGAAAAAAAACGCAGAAATAACGCTAAGCGCAAACGAAACAATAGTGCGGGCAGGCAATGCGATGCGACGGAGTGGGTCGGGGGAACAAGAAACTTCATGCGGACGAAGTCGCGGGCAGCAGCTAGTGTAAGTATAAAAAACATAACTGGCCGACGCGCTACCATTAACGGCAGATGCGTATAATTAGGTACCATAATCCAACGAATGCCATAATCTTAATACATACCTAATTCAATATTTAATTCGTAAACTGAATGAAGATTAACGCGTCATACATAAACTTAAAAGAAACAATAACTATCATCAATGAAAGCAACTTGCGTCAAACAAGTTGCCGGTGACTTTTATAAAAACTAGATGCTCTCAGCAACACAGGATTTGACGCATCTAATTATAATTTTACATAACAAACACCGGTTGCTGTAGGTAATTAGTTTGAGAACAACTTTCGATTTAATATCACTTCTTCTGGTAATATCGATTGCACCATTCAGGGTGTTGTTTGACAGAGGCATCGAAATAAAATCGTTTGGCAAATAGGTACAGACTCCTCAGTCATTTTTCGATGGCATTGGGATGTTAGGATGATGATAGACTTCAATGTTATGAAGCGGGAAGGTAGTCGAAATATTGGCATATATGATTGTATATGCCTGAAATTTTATAAAGCAGCATTCGTTTTCATCAGGCTCATGCCCGATCAATGTAATGGCCCCGTGGTTAAGGCGCCTGCCGCTCACGAAGTAGTGAGTTCAAATCCAGGCAAGTACATTATTTTTTTTAGTTTATCTTGGACATTACTGACATCGGTGAAGGAAAACGTCGTGAAGAAACCTGTACTCATAGTTAATATACGTATGTCTGAAATCGTCAACTCCTCTTTAGCAAGCGTAGTGATCAATGCTCGTGCCGTCTTTGTATGAGAAGAAGCCTTTAAAGTGCACTGCTTACACACACACACCCCCCTCTGTACTTATTTATATCTGTAATTTTTATGGTGTGAATAATAATAAAGACTATTCTATCTATCTATCTGCACTGTCCAAAAAGTGAAATAGGCTGGTATTAGACAGCCCAAAAGGTAAACACAATGTCAATAATTGCTGTTATTTAACACAGGAAATTAGCCAATATATATATTTATAATAATAATATATATATTTATATATATATATATCGTGATGGAAGCGACCATCCAAATCAATTTGTTCCATACATTTCATCCTCCTATAGTGACTATTACATTTATAATTTGGTCGTTTTAAAGTTGATGAGTCAGATATTTTGGCAACTATGGATGTGGTTCGTTGGTAATCATAAGTGGCATAAAGAAATAACTTCTTGATCAAATCTTCTTCAAAAATTTTTAAGGTTTGAACAATATCATCATGCACTTTGAAAGACATCCACTACCTACGTCCCCTTAGCTTCAACACAACGACCAGTCCCGTGCTTCCCTTATCCAGTGGAATCCCGTGACCTTCCCCAAGTCATCGGTCCATCTACAAACACATTCACCATACACCTATATCTGTAGGTACTCTACTACTCACGTTTTGTTGCTGCTGCGGAGGCCGCATCTGTTCCAGCAAGGGCAGCAGTCCCAGCGGTGGACCGGGGTACATGCCGTGTCCACGCCGCACCATCTCCTGTCGACGCAGCTGCTCCTGTTGTAACCGCTGTAGTTCCAGCTCAGCTGTCACGTTGCCGATGTTCTGTGACAAGGAGATGAGATGCTGTTAGTTAGGGATCGTTTTTAGGGCGAAGGGAATCCGCATGAAAATGGTATTTCATCAAAATAATTCAAGAGTTCGTGGATTCTGAAAATGGATTTTAATTTGGGTAGGTACCTACTCATTCAATTTTTCGCTTGTCAGCTTTTATGGTCGTGAAGTACAGCGAATGGTATGTAATAGTTGTTATTGAAACGAGAATAAAAGAACCGCAATTTCATTTGCGTCTGTAAAATTTTGACTGTCGTGTCATTAATAAAATAACTTTATATGCACTAACAAAAGGCACCGCGCGGCGGCGCGGACGGCTCCATACGCGCCACGTTTTAAGCTTCGCAACTTTCTGCTATCAGTCTTAACGAGTCTCCCGACGCGATATTTGTTCCACACAATATATTGCACACTTAAGCACTTCGCAGCACAAAGAATAAGCTAAAATGTGTGCACAAATCAACCGGCGGGACGGTCACTAAATCACGGCGACCATAAAGCGAATTCCCAAAAAAAAAGTACACCAATTAATTGCCTGGGAGTCGTGACGAATAACACAATATACATTTTATCGGCTCTTCATTAAGGCAGTATTGAATTGTTAATGGTTGTACAGAGTAAGATGTTATAAGGTGATGAAATCAAAACAACTCGACGATGTAAGTTTCCGGATGAACGCGAAATATGAAAAGGATTTGCAATTTTAAAAGTTTTCTGCAAACGTATAAATGCGCTCCTGACAGTAGGAATACATTTAAGTGAATCACTGTCGGCGGAGATAAAAAAGAAAAAGCGCTAATGGAAGACAAAAGCGAATGCATAAATAAACGTGACATAATCGTGCGAATAAAAAGAGCGGCAGAGTGTAATAGGCGTCCCTTCGGCGATACCGCGATACATCGAGCGCCACCGGTAATCGAGCAAGTTTTTCCATCGGCCTGACAAATTGCCGTCATAACCGAACGGATTAAACTTTTTATTAAAAACAACAAACTGAGCATAATGTATGGGCGTAATCGGCAAGGGACAGATGTTCCCGAATAACGTACGCGATTTATCTAATGTAAAAAGACTTTTATTTAATAGCTCTGCGGAGATGTCCTAGCAATTGGCGCTTATATTTTACAGCGATCCGTCGTTTTGGCATTTCAACCGTATTTTGATAGCATTATTAATGTTAGAGATGATATAAAAATGCGATTTTTGATAGAAGTGACCAGCTGTGGCGTCACAGTTTATTGTTGTACGGCACAGGTGGGTTGCCTCGTCATAAATATGATATGGAAGCGAAACAGCCAAGATGGAGTGGCGTCGTTATACTGATTGAAACAATGGAACCGGTGCCAATGGAAATAGGTGGGTGTGATTTGGCGAGGAGTACCGCCCGATGTTCTGTCAATATTGATGACGATGGATATAAATGGAAGCGAAAACATAATTCTGTTATTGTCCTTGTCACTTATATGTTAAGAACGATTTCCTTTTCCTATATTTCTTCGCTAAACGAAATGCAGACAGTTAATCATATAAATATTATTAATGATATCTCTTTATTAGTCGCCCTTCGAGCAAAGTATACAAGAAACCTTGACATAAAACCAGAGACAGATCTAAGGAATAGCAGTAGCACTGTTAGATGTTCAAATGATGCGTGTTTAATATGATACCAACATATATGAAATTTATCAAAAACATAAAGTTCTATCAGATGTCAACACATTTAGTAATACATAACCTACAAGATTTATTGAACACGCGGTTAAAGCTACAAATCCCCATACCTAAAGCTATTGTCAATGAAACAGACGCACAAAACCCTAATGATTTATTCAGAACCGAGGATTAGCTTGAAAGCGTACTTCAAAAACAATATAATTGAAGAATATATAGTGGACAAAGAGATCACAGATGAACACCGGACATACCATGACATAATTTATAATGTGGGCGCCGATATCAAAATAGTAATCCCACTTTTTAAATACGGGACTTACGATATTGACCCTTAGGTGGTCGGATTAAGAGCTGATGATGTTATATGAAAAGATTAGGTGAGAATACACGGAAAGCTGTATAATGAAACAGACGTCACATTGACGTAAGAGATGCAGATCTTTGGGTGAAATCATAATATTTACTGTCACAGGCCGACGTGCTCTCATTTCTAGATAGATTATTCGAGTAATAGATTTAGGTTTTCGGTAGTTTTCCTGGCGACTGAGATTTATCTATTAAAGCTGTTAAAGTAGAGACTATTTTTGTGTAAGCCTTATCAAGGAGGTCGAATCTCATGATTTATGGATGCGAGGTTGTCGACATAGCTGGTATAGGTAGGTAAACTTATAGTGATGTTCATTATTTTATTTGCCTCAAGTAGGCAGCAAAGTTTTCTTAATTTGGGTTGATCGATCACCGTATGGCTTAAATCGTTTAGAGGTTTGATGACCTTTTACGGAGACGAGACAAAAATTAACGACGATTTCGATAACTCTTGAAAACCCACCAATAATCTGTTGACCTATGTATGGTGATGGTGACCCATCTTATTAGCAGCCTGTCTATCCACTTACCGAACCACAACGGAGTAATAATTTATTTATGCCATGACCCTAAAGTGTTGTTAATTTGAATAATGCAATATAAAAAGGGCTTGACATGATTTGAAGGGTGCCCGGGAATAAGGGCGTTACAGACAGTGCAACGCGATGACATATCAAAATGAATCGCTAATGCATGTCTAAGAACAAGAAATGTGTAGAGGTGCGTCTAACACAATAATATGTTTTTTTTTTGCATTGACGATCGTAAAAAAATGGGAGAAAGCAATTTTGACGCGTAATTCGTGATTGGCTTTTTTAATGGTAACTGAAAAAATAGGAAAGTATTAACTAAGTTTAGTCAATATAAAAAAGCGTATCTATTAAATTATGCAATTAGTGCTTTCACCTGTATAACTTTTTGCTAAACATGATCATTATAAGCTGACGAATAATTAAAAAAATCTCGCAAAAAGATGAAACTGCATGAACCACTACTCCATCATTCTAATTTCTCTGTGCTCTTGTGTAAATGTGTTTTTATAACGGAACAGTTTGCATGATGTGTGATAGTTACAAATTCACTTTCAGCTTATAATGAATATTCCAGCTACTATTTCAATATTAGATCTGAACTATGTATAAAACTATTTTGCGCACTTGTTGCAGCCATGTGCATTTTTTCAGTACCGTTGTGAACTGACGATAGTTGCAGACGACGTTAATTCAACAGTTGATGACAAAGATGCGAGAACTGTTTTACCACCTTCAAAACAAAAGATAAATCCTGCAAGAAAACAGGCGTGCCCACATATACTAATTAGCTCAGAGCTAAAACAGGTGCCTCTAATTTTATAGTACCCATAACTTGGAAAGTACAGGTATCAAACAAAGACACGCCATAAAAATATGACATTAAAGAAGCACAAATAAGTAAAACATTTTGACGTCCCCCAATTAAACTGCCAGGGGGCCTACAAGCTGTACACCCAGCGTTCCCCGCAGGAGTTCGCTTATCGCATGTTTTATCCCCGATGCGCATGAGTCGCAGTTTCGCGAATGCACTGATCTTATCTAATGTCCGCGGTGATTATGCATTTTGCATAATGGAATCGATGCGTGCTTTGTCTTGTTCGGACCCTGTTTTATATTTATAGCGTTAATATTTTATTATGTTTATTGTGGTTAGTTTGCAGAAAATCGTTAACGAGAGTTTGTTGCCACTGGGAAAAGGTTTTACGATAATGACAGCTTATCATTTTGACATAAAAATTAATACTGTGCCCGATTTCTTTTTACAATCGAAGACATCCTTTTGAAATACCAACAAAACTACTTATGAAGGAAGTCAGAATCTCCCTAACTTTGATTGCAAAAATCAGAATAACCCTCCACAATAGGTACTCATTCTCAATCAACATGAAAGTCAAAATATTAAGGGTTCGCCCACTTCTGGCGTTGAATTGTTATTAAATCACACAATACTTGACGGTTGTAGGCGCTAATAGTGGCAGCCCTGTAGAGTGGTTCCGAAGAGGTGGCAGCCCTGCGGTTTCTTCAAATTAGCGCGGTGATTGGTATCGGACGACGGTCGGGCACGTGGCGGCCGGAATTAGGTGCCTACCTATTGCGTTTTCATGTTGCTTTACTAAGGGAAACTTTGTTAATTCGTTGTGCTGGTATTGTGAAGTTTTGATTTGAAGGACGATGTGAATTGTCATTGTTGGTGATGTTTTAAAGTTGATGATTGCTGACTGTGTCACAGATTGAGTTAGACATCGTTATCCCATAAATTTATCTAGCAATGGAGATTGGGGAACTCTTGATTCGATCCAGCGTATCCCTTGCTGTCCTCCCCCAGCGACGCCCTAAGCCAAGGTCCGTACCCGGTACCCCGCAGGGGGTAACCTTAGCGTGTAAGTATATTCGCTTAGCTTATAAGTATTATGCCCTAGCTGTTTATAATAAATTAAGGCATCCACAGGATAGCCCATTTAAGCAGCAGACAACTTCCTAGGTTGACCTGCGAGGTGTCAAAAAGCACTGGGGATTCTTTATCATAATATTTAAGCACATGGTGATTGCGCTCTGTAGCCCGCGAAATTCAAATTTTCTTGCGTTTTTTGCAATTTGCAGGTCCGTGTCAGGTTGTATCTTGATCAAAATATGAAATTATGTAAATACGTATGTTTTACTGTGGAGGAGCTCGTGGCTGAGTAATAACAGCCGCACGGGTTGATCCGTCAGGTTAAGCTACGCTTGCCGGGGTTGGTCAGTGGATGGGTGACCATCTTTACATACCGAGATTCCTCCGTGCCTCGGAAAGCACGTTAAGCCGTTGGTCCCGGCTGTTATTCGTGGATCTTTGACAGTCGTTACGGGTCGTCAGAAGCTCGAAAGTCTGACAACCAGTCTTACCAAGGGTTATCGTATTACCCAGTATCTGGGTTGTGGAGGTCAGATAGGCAGTCGCTCCACGTAAAATACTGGTATTCAGCTGCATCCGGTTAGACTGGAAGCCGACCCCAACATAGTTGGGAAAAGGCTAGGCAGATACATAGACATATGTTTTACTGTCGCGTATTATATTTTCATCAAGATACAATCTGACATGGACCTGCAAAGTGCATAAAACGCAAGAAATTTTGAATTTCGCGGGCTACCACAGCGCATCCCCCTTAAAAACTTTTCCTGTATATTATATTATATTAGCTCAGCTGCCTAAAATTACCTTCCTGAACTTTCAGCGGGTTTAACAAAGAAAGCCATTATAATATTAACATAACAATTTCATTTGAAGTCACCTCTAACTCCACAGTTTACAAAAGCACCTTCCATTATTTTACAGCTTCCCTTCGACATGGGACATATCAAACAAGCGTGGGTAGTAAATCAAGAAATTAAGCTATTACGGCCACATCACAGGTCGGCGCTCCTTTTGACTTGAATGTTTTTTATAAAGCAAGAACAATTTTTAGACATCCGGACGACAACGCACGGAAAGTAACGACTTTATAATTTGAAACATGTTTTTGTTATCGATTATGTTAGAGAAAGCGTTTTTGGGAGCTTTTTGTAAACGTACCGTTTTTAGGGTTACGTACCAAAATGGTAAAAAGGAACCCTTATGGTGTGACTCAGTCTGTCTGTCTGTCTGTCACAGCTGGATATCTCAAGAACTACTAATGCCATCAACTTGAAATTTAGAACAGTTTTAGATGACGTTTACCCAACAATTTTGCAAATAAAAAAGAAATAAAAATATTTATGTTTTTTTTGCAACAGGGACTGAAAAGGGGTCTTAAAAATTCAAAGTAGGGCTACTGGGCATGTGGGATATCCTATGAAACAGCGCTATTTGCACATTCTCAAACATTTTTTTATATTTTTTTAGGCCGCATAGTTTTCGACTTTTGATGAAAAATGTAAAAAAAATATTGTTCCGAAGTTTGCAAAGAGAAAAATCTGAAATAATTCTATGTGATAGAAGTTTATGTAAAGATTACAGGAAAAATAAAACGATGTCTCTAAATAGCACACTTTTCAGAAATCAGAACGGAACCCTCGGTGCGCGAGTTCGACTCGCTCTTGACCGGTTTTTTTTAGAGAGCAGTGGTGGCCCAGTCAGTGGTGGCCCAGTGGTATACGGCCGCGACTTACGAGTTGTAGGTCGTAATTTCGAACCCAGATAGGCGCTTTACTTTGTGTAAATTATTTCATCACCACTGCTCTCAAAATGGTGAAGGAAAACCTCGTGAGGAAACCGACATGCCCTAGAACCAAAAATTCGAAGACATGTGACATATACCAACCCGCACTGGGGCCGCGTGTACAGCCCACTCCCTCTCACCGAGAGGAGGCCTGAGTCCCAGCCGTGGGAACGTCATAGGCTGATTATGTACCTACCGTTTTTTTGGGAAAGAATAAAGTTTTTGTTGTGAGAAAACTGTAGACTTTTAAGCTATTCTTGTATACCTATCTAAGACTCGTATGTTTTTTGAAACACACAGTTAGCTAAAATAGTTTGATCATCATCAGCAGTCAATGCTGGACACACAGAACAGACAAAGATGTTCGATTGTATCGCTTTTGTCTACAAACTAAATAATACTATTGTAATAATTACAAATATCACTTGAATTTTAAGGTTTTTGGACTTACCGGTGAAAAGAAATCCCTTGTCTTGCTACACTACATCACTTGCTACTTTTCTGACACGTTATAACAGCGCAACACGGGATAATTCTTTTTTTTTCGCGGAGCTTCGTACACTGTCACAGTAAGAGCGCGATTACTAGGCGGTGAAACAAATTTCGGCTGACATTTGTGCGTCTACACATATGTGCGGCGCGCCTGGGCGGGGCAGGCTCAAGGCCCTTCTAACCTCTTTATCTGTTCTGTGGCTGGACAGGCCCCTCAATTGCACGCCATTCAGCTAGATTCTCGGCAGCGCTTCTACATTCTACCCATGATGTCATAAATACAATTTAATATATTTTCCCCACCCAAAAACTTCAAAAAACATACTTACCCCTAACAAACTTAACATACCCAAAAAATTACCACTTCAAGTAATATGATGTAAGTTCAAATAAGTATAAACAAAAGCGGATCGGGCGTCCAGTCAACCGATGACAGTCCCACGAGAGCTTTACAGACAAACATCTATAACACCCCCCTCTTTTATACCCCCTTTTGCCTCTCCCCCCCGTCTTGCCTCATGCCTCTTGCCTCTTGCTAGCCCCGGATGCTCGTCCCACTTGAGCTTTTCTTTTATTCCTTGCCTACTCTTATGTTTATTTTTGTTTTCCGTTAGCCGGCGGAAATAATGGCGTTAGGATATTGTGGATGTTACCTACCTAGTTGGTTTGGTAGGGGTTTGTTTTATGGGATTGTTTGAGTGGGATATAAAAATGACAAAAAAATCAAGTTATTCGACTTTATCCAATACCATTACCGCTTAAAGAACGATTGGATTCCTACTACTACAATTAATGAATGAACTGGATGAATGAAATGAATGAATGATTTGTAAAATGGGTTGGTGATTGATTAAGTTCGTTCATTGATGTTTTGTATCCGCATGTCCTCATGTTCAGGAATTCAGTCCTGTGCAGATCTTTGACCTACCTTATCTACAAAATGTCAGAGGGAAATACATCATCTTATGATACAACGATGCAACCATTGCCAAGTTCACCGTTTCAGTTCCTAAAATGTGGTTTATTCATAAATCAAAACAATTATATACATTATAAGTTTATAACGTAGGTGGTAGGTACACTAATTAACTACCTAGCAAAGTCATAAAAGTCGGTTATATAAATAATAAATAAAAATAGGAACACCTCATGCGCAAAATAAATGCGAATTCATCCAGAAGCTCCACATTATTATTTCGTATTCCCAAGATGACCTTTTGTAGGCGATAGAGTTGTGGAGTGGCGTCATTATTCTGTTCTCATTCAATTCTATATTTTACCACATTTTTATATTAAAAAGGAAAACAAATGAGCATCGTGCATTGAGAACAAACCAGCCCCGTAGAATGTACATTAATTAAGAGCTTTACTGTTTTCAATTACGCGTTTTTTGTTTCGAGAATTTGTACCTACCTACTTACTAATGTAAGTGTAATTATGTTGAAATTATACTTCAGGAATGGGTGAAGAGTACCTACTTAGATTTTTTGGTATATTGAGGTTACAATGGATTTTATTTACAATGTAAAAATCCGCTGGAAAACCAAGGTAACCGACATAGCCCGAAGAATTGCCAAACTTAAGTGGCAGTGGGCAGGGCACTTTGCTCGCAGAACAGATGACCGATGGGGCCGAAAGGTTCTGGAGTGGCGGCCGCATACTGGAAGACGTAAAATTGGCAGGCCGATGACCTTGGGAATCTACTGGATGCGGGAAGTACAGAACCGGTCGAAGTGGCGGTGCTTGAGGAAGGCCTGTTTTTCGGCTGACATGATGAACGAAAAAATAAAAACCACTTCATACCAAAGCTACTAAAGACTTTCGAAGTAGGTATCGTATAATTTCGTATTGATTGGTGTTCAACCTTATACGACCAAAATAAAGTAAGAACAACAGACCTATTAGGTACTTACACTATTAAAAACAGCGTTAAGACTCATTAAGAAATAAGAAACCCTCAAACGATCCGACATTACACCACCAAACCACACCACAGTGTAAATTGAAAATCATTGTCTACACCATCTTTAACGGCTTAACAACTAAAGCATATACCACACTACACCTACTCAAAAGCTTTGTGCACATCAATGGCTGATGCCACAAAAGTGCGAAACCTTACCGCGGTCGAGAGAAAAGATTAATAAAGCTTAGAACACACTCAACACCTGTCCTTTGTCGCTAATGGACCGCCTCTAATCTCGAGGGAAATAGTGTGGTGAGGAAAAATAAGAAAATATAGTTTCTTTTTATGTTATTATTTTGCTATAATGTGTGGTTATATTGTTCTAGAGCTGTTTTGTTTGATAATTGTTATTCACTATTTCTTTGCACTGATCTGCTTCTATGTTTTCCATTTCTAATTCATTTTGGATGAAAACGCTAAATATTTTTGCAAGTAAAACTAAATCCCTGAAGGTGTCTCAGATTGTTGCAAAATCCATTAAGCCTATTACATTTTGACCGTGATTTTTGCGTTAAATGACCAATTTTGGCGGTCTTATTCTGAGGAACTGAAACACTTCGATAATTTTGACTTATTGAGTGGCGGACACTAATTATTAGTATCAAAGGCCTCGCTTTTCGCAATTTTTTTGTCTTCTATTTATATAAAGCCAAAATTCCGAAGCCAGTTTTTCATAAAATGCGCGACAGCAGTTTTTTTAGCTCGTGAATTTAAACTACTTACCTACATATGAAAATAAAATGAAAAATATATAGTAATATCTATTAAATAGTGGTTTAGTCGATAGCGGCCTCAGAGTTTTGAAATATTTATAGAATACTTATTTAGAAAAAAATGCCATTGAACACTACTAAAAACGCTCAGAATTAACTGTAAATTTCTTCTTACTACATTAATTACGTAAAATTGGTACCAAAATAAACGTTACTTCAAGAAATTAAAATTACTTAAGTAAAAAAAAAGAATTTTATGACTCAAAATAAGCGTAATAACAACTGCCAAATTGCTGCATATGTTATGCATTGCCGTGCTTCAATATAACGAATCTGTCTAAACGCAATTTTGTGATAAACCACTTAAAAAAAAATTCAACAGAAAAGTTCCATCGCTAAACGACGGTCAGTTGCTGGTTACTTGCTAACCGACTTAGGTACATTTTTTCTAGAGTTCCATTCATATTACATCATGGAAAAATGTTGTTTATGGTTGCTAAAAGCATCTATCACAAATAAATCCAGTCAAACTCCCATGAGTTTGTTGCTCTAGCTAATAAAGCTAGAGCAACAAACTCAAGGAGTTATCCCTCTCCAGACTTTACCAAACAAGAAGCGTCCAAAAATTAAAAGTTACATTCCGGTTCCAACCGGTTTGAGCTGGAAATAATTGGAGGAGACTCGAGCTAACCACCCGGATGGGGGTAACAAGCGAGTTATTTGGGTAAAAAGGCAAGACCGGGTAACAAGCCGGGCGAAATGCAGTAACGAGGATGCAACCGAGCTTCTCTCAAGAAGTATGGCTTTGTGGCGTCAAATATTGGCGGGAGTGTTGGGTCAAATGTTGGTTGGCTTGTTGGCTGAGAGTTTGTGTAAAGCTACGTCAGTAAAATTGCTGCGGAAATTCAAAGAATATTTCGAAAAGTTAACGGTCTACATATGATAATGGGTATGTTACCTATTCTAAGGACTATCAGGATAAGTTCAGGCAGCTTTGCTCTTCAGTGGAATATCAGTGCTGTTGGACACAGATTCGGTCAACAAAAACTGCTTTCTGTGTACTATGAAGTTTATAGCCGCCACAATACAGTAATGAGGGTTTTCTGAAATGACGTTTACTAGGTGGCAGCACTGAGACGTCAGGTCCGAACACCTGTCAAAAGTGTCAAAACGCCTATATTTTCTTTAGTCGTGACTCATGAACGTTATCATATTTTATATTCATTGTTGAAATGGAAGACTTCCTGTCAAAGTGGCGCCTGCTGTTGGCGTGGATTTTCCTGAAAACCCTCATTAAGAAGACATCTAGTAGGTACTCTATTTGTAAACAAAATCTTCATCCATCAATCTGCATAGCCTTTTCCCAACTATGTTGGGGTTGGCTTCCAGTCTAACCGGATGCAGCTATATCAATATTTTACATCGAGCGACTGCCTATCTGACCTCCACAACCGTGTAACTGGGTGATACGATACCCTTTGGTTAGACTGGTTGTCAGACTTTCGGGCTTCTGACGACCCTTAACGACTGTCAAAGATCCACGAATGACAGCCGGGACCAACGGCTTAACGTGTTTTCCGAGGCACGGAGGAGCCTCGGTATGTAAAGATGGTAACCCATTCACTGACCAACCCCGGCAAGCGGCTGTTATTACTTAGCCACGAGCCCCTCCAACAAAATCTTCATCAAAGCAAATCATTTGTGAAGCAGTAGATAATTATCGTCGTCTAGGTATTATGGTACGAAAATGTAATGACACGGTAATTATTTTTCTGATCTCCATTTCTTTAATCAGCATGTAAGATATAGTATTGTAATTATTTATCATCAACAACTAGTAACTACTTCACAAAAATAACATGGTCGTCCGTCCTACATACAAAATTCTAAGAAGTTGAGTACGTCAAAAAATACTTCATCTCTGTATACATACAATTAATCATGAACATTTCAGAAAAAAATATTATTACCAACATAATTATAATACTTGTTTGAAAGAACGAGGCGGAACCGTTTCTAAGAATTCATCTTTTACAAAGATACTGTACATACGTTTTATGAAATTAAAGTTCCCTGTAATATCAAATACTTAGAGATCCTTCATTGAGGTTAGTCCGGAAAATGCTGAAAAGATACACTAAGAAACTGTAATGTACATACGCCAGCACATCAAGCTATTACAATCTGTCAAATTTCTTTAATAGATTTTCATCTTTATCGCTAAAGCATTAGGTTCAAGGTTGATTGGGAAAATTTGACAGTTTCGAGTAGCTTGACCTGCTGGCGTCTGTACACTGATTAGATAACTTCATTTTGGTTACACCGCAATTACTAATCATATGCCTTCACCCTAATTGCGTAACACACTATCAATCGGAATCGGTTTCATTTTGACAGCTCAACAACATTCATTGCGTTATTTTCGTTGTCCAGCAGACAAATTTTTCGAAAATATGAAGCAACTAGCTGCGCTCCGCGGTTTCACCCGCGTAGACCGGGATAAAAGTAGCCTATGTGTTAATTCAGGGTATAATCTATCTACATACCAAATTTCATCCAAATCGGTCCAGTCGTTCGAGCGTGAAGAAGTAACAAACATACACACGCACACACAAACTTTCGACTTAATAATATTAGTGTGATGGATAACCGATTTGCTTCACAATGATTCAAATTCCGATCGAAAGTGTGTTACGCAATTAGGGTGCTTGTCCCATATAAGTAGGGGCTTTTGTCTAAGTAACAACAGCCGCACGGGTCGATCGATTAGGTTAAGCTTTGCTTGTTGTTCCGTGGATGGGTGATCATCTTTCCATACCAAGACCCCTCCGTGCCTCGGAAAGCACGTTAAGCCGTTGGTTCCGGTTGTCATTTTTGACAGTTGTTACGGGTCGTCAGAAGGCCGAAGCAGTCTTACCAAAAGGTAACTGTAACTCAGTAACTGGGTATGGAGGTCAGATAGGCAGTCGCTCCATGTAAGATACTGGTACTCAGCTGGATCCGTTTAGACTGGAAGCCGATCCCAACATAGTTGGGAAAAGGCAAGGCAAATCCGAGAATGACAACCAGGACCAACGGCTTAGCGTGATTTCCGAGGCACGGAGGGGTCTTGGTATGTAAAGATGGTCACCCATCCACGGACCAACCGCGGCAAGCGTAGCTTAACTTAATCGATCGACGCGTGCGGCTGTTGTTACTTAGACACAAGCCCTACTATCCAAAGTGCGCCTGAAAAATCTCATGCCTATTGAAATCAATGCAATAACTCTTGCTTAAGACTCATAGGGTGGCCTGAAAGTATGTAGAAACTAAGTAACTAAACAATCTCCATAATATAAACAAAACAATACAAAAATGTAAATGCGTTTATTAAACGTCGGGCGTTTTATCCGCGGTCCGTTGACTGACATGAACACAATGATTCGTCAAATCCGTCAGTCTGACGGCCGTCATTCGGCGGCTGAGCGTGCGTCAGTATTTTATTGATTGTTTATTAAAAACGATTATAATGGCTTCGATGATTGCCACGCTGCCTCTTAGACTGTCAATAACTTACTTTGTAGTTTTAGCTGAGATGAACAGTAGTTGCTAATTTGATGCATGAAAAGATAGGTGCGGAAAAAACTGGATACAAAGAAATCTAATTTTGGAATAATCGTATAGAACCCCATTTTTGTAAAATATAAAAAAAAACTCGGTTAAAAAAATAACAGTTTTCGCTAAGGACATCAAAAAACCCTTTTGATGAAGAACGGCCTCAGTTTCTGTAAAACAAAAACAGATAACGAACTGAAATGCCAGTTCCGAGCCAAAAGTAAAATGTCTTATAATAAAATTATTAGGTATAATTCAATCCTCACTATCGATCGACACGTGCCTCTATTTATAAAGATATTAACCTTTTCCCGTCAACAATATGCGGTGAAATGTAAATATTTATTTTTATACAATCCCACCGTAGGTGCTGCGGCCACGCAACTAAAAGTATAAGAATAGTTCACGAATAAAATTTGGGAAACGTACGCAGTAAGCCGCCACTTGCCTTTAGAATAAACATAGTGGTCTTTGTGATCTACTGACGGGCATTACAATAAATGTACCGAGGAACGAACACTTAATGAAATAACAAACACCGATCGCTGTTCAGTGTTAACTATCAGACGGATCTAAATACTTCTTTCTATCTTTACTAAACACTCGGCTTTTGTCTATTCAACAGTGCGAGGGGCGATAAAACACAATGATGTATCTGTGGAATGATTTCATACCTGAAAGAGTGCGGAGTTTAATGAAACATTGTTGGAATTGTAGGAGATCGAACGTTTGTCAAAACAAACCGAAAAACACCTGTGTTTCCAGCCTAAATGAAATAATAACACGGAATGTATGATCTGCTTATTTTCTCTTACCAGTTGTAAAATTCATTGAGGAAAGAAACGGGTTCAAGCCATAATATATTATTTTGTAGGCTACGAGCAAGCAGGTTACTATTGTATAGTACGGTATATAAACTACGCCATATCAACCATAAACTAGATGGTTTTACTGTATGAGCTTTCAAGAGATGCGTTTGAGATCTTAGCGGCATACCATAACGGACGAAATGTGGCATAAAATATTTCATAATGCCATAATTTGTACTTAAGTGGCAAGTCCAATTATGCACAAATTGCTGAAGCCAATTGTAATAAAATAATATCCATTTAATAAAGGGATACTTGTATTTTGAATTTTATTACCATTACTTTAATGCGTCAGAAACAATTGCCTTATAACGTGAAAAAATAATCATTAACTGACCGTGCCGATGATTCCGAATTTAAATCTCAATAAAGTTTCAGATTTGTCGGCCATCTTAATAATGCGCGATATCGCACAAAATGGCCGGTATCGTTTTAAGCCCCCTTTCTTACGTCCGCAATGATTTTAATAACAACATCTCCGCTTTCTTTATTCGTTCTTTTGAAATCTCTTTTAAGCTGAAGTAAGTTTATTACTAGTCAGATCAGGAATTTCAATCTCACATCCTGAGTGAGACGTCTTTGATGTAACCGGTGTGAATTGATGGGAAGATAACAATCTAAATTGTTAGTGAAATAGGGTTGAGTTTAGTGTGGCTCAGAGATTTCATTGATGGTTCTTCTAAAACTGAATTTGCACTCATTAATACTATGAATCTCATTCATTGTGATAGTGTGTTCGCAGAAGAGGTGTTGACGTCGAGTTATATATTGAGATTACGTACGAACATGAATATTCTATATTAAACTGGTATTTCTTGTCACTTATATCAAATAACAGTACATAATTTATTATGTAGAGTGTTGTGTGTTTGAATATATAGACTTTAGTCATTGTGGGTTGGGGATGTATTACATTCACATTGTAAAGGCTCGTCCAACTGTGTTTGACCATCGAACCGGCTTTCATTTACAATTTTGGGGACAAATAGGTGTACAGTCACCGTAAAAGGGGCACTGTTTGTTTGATATCAAATCAATGTATAAAGCAATGTTTGTGTAACATCATTTTGACGTTCCTTGATAGGTATCCTTCCGCACATATATATACGGGGTTTATTGGTAATATGTTGGCAATCCATTAAGGGTATGTAGGAGAGGTCATTTGCAACCAAATTACCCCTTATGACTCCTATGCAAATGTCAACCGTTTTCTTTTTTGAAGACATCTGCGGCACTTTATGCAACTTTGAAAATTTATAATTTAACAATCATGATTTTTTTTTTACTATTAACAACAATAAAATGACAACAACCTTTAATAGTTTTTAAATCAGAGCTACAAATCGTTACAATTTTCATAATTTTGAGCAGGTTTTTTGACTAAAATGGTTGATTTTTGCAAAAAAAAAATGAGTCATAAGGGGTAATTTGGTTGCAAATTATTTTTCCTACATCCCATTAATGGATTGCCGACATATTATCAATAGATAGATTCTTATAGATTCTGCCATATTTATGGCAAAATTTAGAGCGTTTTCTAGTGATTACTATTCTAGTGATTTATAATGTCAAAATTCCCATGGAACATTAACAATATCATACACTATATCCTACCAACCAACGATGTGCCGATTAATATGAATACTAACAAAAATCTAATTAAAATAGGAAATAGAATATAAAATATAATATATCATCTCGCTCGTATAGAATATCAAAGAAATATAATGTCATTATCTCAAAACTTGGTAGATCAAAGAAACAACGTCAATATGGAATGAGCGATCTTCATAATAACAGTCATAATGGGGGCTCTTGTAAAAAAAGTCTAAATTAATTTCCCCGATCCATTTCTTGGTACAAAAGGGGCTATCTCTTTGATAGACTTTCATGTACAGTCGCAGTCGTTGTCGGTATGCAAATGACTTGGGGTTAGTTTTTTTTTCGTGTAAAAAGAAAGAAGAATGTTGTTAGATATGTTTTTGAAATTTTATGGGATTAATCATTTTTGTGTGTAGTTTTATTTGGAGGAAAAATCAAGGATTTGAATTATTTTTTTTAGTATCATTTTAAATTCTTCTAACTAGCGACTAAGCTAAGGTATTTCCGTTATTTAGGTCATTTTTTTTGTCAGTAGCAGCTCGGAGTCTTGATTTGTGACCAGGGGGTCTAAAACGGCCACTTTGGCAGAATCACAGTAGGATCGTAAAACGGTCACAAACTGACAATATATTATGAATTGTCAGTTTGTGACCGTTTTACTATTTCAAATATTATTCATAATATTATCCTGTTATGATTCTGCCAAAGTGGCCGTTTTAGACACCCCGTTCATGCCAATATTGGCTTACCCCCCTACTTGGGTCTTAAACATAACCGGCGAAATGTGGGTATTTTATATAATAGGTACACCTCTATCGATCCCATATGGATCACATTTCTTCTATAACAGACTTTATTAGTACTTATAGGCCTACAAAATCAAAATTTTCGCTGATTCACACACTCAAAATCTTTAACATTGTAAACTTAGTTATGGCCCTGACTGTAGGTACATAATAATTTATGCAAGTGGTCAGCGATTGCTGAATAGGGGCCTTTTAATCATAAAATTATTTTCCCCATACAAATAGATCCTTCATGAATAGCTCGGGGTCTCTTAAGAAAATGTTAAGTGCATTAAATTCTGTTTCGAATAAAAATCAATTATCTTTACGACGGGGTTTTTTCAAGCGGAACTCAAAAGGAATTATGCTTGGAATAATTTTCAGTAAGATAATAGACTTACGACTTTTCGTTTAATAAAAGATACCTATGGCATATGTGTACCTACCTTCTTCAGATATTTAAACGACTGGCCTCTTGTGATTTACTGAAATTTGTCTATAGTGTCGTTAATATGATTATGTAAAATAGAATCAGACAACTTGACGTAAGTAGTTTTATTTATAGCTTTACGCTTATTTATTTTTTAGCAAAAAATAATAATTATTAATCTGTAGGTAAGTTAATAATAGCTATGAAATAGATAAGTAGTTATACTTATACCTTAATTTTATGTGAGCACATGATGTGATGGTATCTGCCTATTATTTATTGTCTTGGTTTACAAATTCTTAGAAGCAGAACGTCATAGGTACTTTACAATTACGAGTATTTATAAAGTTATTTTTTTAGGTATTGAAGTAAAAATGTATCTACTGAATGCATAATCATTAATAACAAAACACAAACATTGCCTAATTTGCTAAAGCTCTTAGGAGTACACAATCATCAGTATTCGAAATTCGAACGCCTTTGATTTCAGAACGATTATGTACCGAACGCTAATAAAGTCACCATTTTATTTTGATGCCTCCCTCCCCCACCCGCTTTCATAGGTAGGGCCACAGAGGGGTAAGCAAATGAAAATCCACGGCCTAACTTAAATAAGCACCTTATTCAATACAGAGAAATGTAAACAGACAATCAGTTATTTTAAAGATAGAATTTGAATTCGGGAATAAGGGGTGGGCGGTACGCGGGGGAGGGTGATACGTAATTTGACAAACGCTTTGAAACGACTTCGATAAGTAAACTAAAGACTTCGTGTTTGAATTATGAATGTTAATTTTACCTACCTACCGGTAAATTGTATGAATTACTTATATTATAAATTTAGGAGGCTGTGTTAGAAATACAAGATATGGGTATTATTGAGACATTATTGATTAAAGAACATGAAAATTAAATTAATTTGCATTCACCGGATGTCTTAATGATTTTCTGAATATTTTGTCAAAAATTGCACGTCAATAATTAAAGATAATAAAATAAAATAAAAAAATAAAAAAAATAGGTAGGTAATAAAATTATAATATGTTAACTATTAATTAGACCATAATAAAACTTGTCAAAAATAATATTAGAATGCGACCAAAATATACCAACTATTAATAGAATGCATGACAGGGTCATTATCATAATACACCTGTGCCGCAAGAAAAAAAAGAGAGAATCTATGGTTTTTATTTTATCTGTGACATTAATCTTCCCGCCAATTCCGACGAGGTGTTTTATAGGGTACGCTTTCCAGTCCCGCGGTTCTGTAAATGGAAAGAATTGGCAGCAAACAACACGCCCCGGTCTCTTTGAAACTGTCGAATGTAATCTGTTTTGTTAATTTTCAACGTCGTCTGTCGGTGTTTTTCATCTAAGCCTCGGGAAAAGGAAAGGTTTTATGTTCTATTTGCTTTACCCCGGGAATGATTATTGAGCGTTTGTTTCAGCGCCACAAATAAATGGAAAACATTTGTATTTTTTTGTGAAGTGTGCATGTAAAAGAATTTGTTTTGGAACTGATTGGCTTATATTTTTTTTCGAATAACATTTTGATTTGTTGTTTTTTTTTATAATGAGTTTTATTTCATTTTCCAGTTTTATTTATATTTTTGTGACTGTTTACGTTTTTGCTACATGTAGGTAGTGTAGGTATGATTTAGTAGAACTTCTTGACTTATTACGGAATCGAACTGGTAAAATCCTGACGTGAGACAGGAGAGAAAACCAATGTGTGCTTTTATAATTTCTATGACCCCGAACGAACGTCAGGCCATAATATTTATGACGTCATAACGTTATCGTGGACGGAAAAGTGTCTTCATATAATTCCTTACATTTTATTTCCCTGTGTTATTGTGATGTTCCGTCCGTGACGTTGACGTGGACATCGACGATAATATCGCTACGTTAGAAATTAAAAAGCGCACTTATTAACCATTTCTTTGAACGATTAATAACCAAAGAACGAACTCACACATACCCAACTAATTAAAATATCACTACTTATACTAGCGAAAGACGGAATATTAAACCATTATGTATCAGGGGACTCCTTATTTGAATAAGCACAAATTGTCAAAGAGATTTTATCTGGTTAAACAAAGATGCTGCTTCTGTTAGCTTTTGGCCCTGTTTAGGGGTGCCTATTTAATGGGATCGGGTAATACGCTTGATGATGCCTACGATTTCGTTAACCCCCTTGTTAATAGGGGTTGTTTTGTTTCGTCGATCCGTTTCGGAAAGATAAGGATGGAAGATACGATTATGAAAATGCGGTCGTATGATATTGTAAGCAGCTTATTTGTTGTTATTGTTGTTATTACGGTTAAGAGAGATTTAAGTGTTTATTGCGTACGGATTTATGCGCTGTTGGAGTAACATATGAGTTTTTGTGATTGGTTTCGATGTGTTGCTGTATTTTTTTTTGTTTGAATGAATAAGTTGCTAGGTGAAATCTTAAATCTAAAAACAAATTCCCTGTAAAACACATACCTACATAACCACTTAAATTTCCATGAAAAGGTTTTACAGCAGAGTAACGACAGAATTACTAACTTGACAACAGCACAACAGTACTTACCTAGAAATGTTTTGATTCCATTTAACTACTTACCCTCACCAAACAGAGCAAATAGAAACAGCTCCTTCGGGAAATTAAAACTAACAAATAACAGCTAGCATTACGAAAAACACTGACAGGTAATTTAAGACTACACGTGTTCAATCTAAAAACGCTTGCATCTAAAAATAAGCGAACTATCAACACTAATCACACTCAAAATACTCCGCGTTTGAACCGCAAACAAAAATAGTTTCCCCCTTAAAAACATCTCGAAATCACGGACAATCATCAATTCCAATTACGAACATCCCCAACGTGAGAAAAATCCGACAAAACACCCAATCACGTCGACCACAAAGGCCGCTTTACACCCCTCCTTCTTTTTTAAAAATCATCTGTCCCCACCGTCATCGTGACGAAAGATAGCAGTGACGTCATTAGCGCCTGCCGCGTCATCCCGACACGATTTGTCGGCGTTTATCGCGCGATTTTTTGCCGCAAACGCGTGCTATCGCCACACGCACAATATGCGTAAATTTTTCGCTAGCTAATGTGTTGGAAGTAACTTTTGCGAGATAAGCGATGAAAGCGAACGCTGAACGCGATTTTTTGTTCGGTAATTTTCTGTAGGAAAACGTTTATGATGCGTTAATTTGAAAAGTAAGGAAAATGATTCAGGACTAGTGAAATATGTAAGAGCGGAAAATAGCGTAAGGTATTTTAATTGAGATTTTCATATTGTCTTTTTAAGAATAAAAAGAGTAAGTAAGTATTTTATAACAGCAGAATGCTGTACACCAAAAAGCTCTTCAAAAATAATGAAATAGCCATCCAACCTGGTTACATAATTGCAACGCAATCCGACTGAAATCAACAAAATGGTAAACAGCAAAAAAAAAAAGCTCTGTACCTTTTTTCTCTCCCAAAATACTAACCCTTGCCAGCATAATGCGGAAATAAAAACATGACTTTAAAAACCATTATTTTCGCGGCACAAAGTTCGTTCGGATACGAGCATGAGGGGTAAACGCGGGCACTAAAAAGCACAAGAGCGCTTCAAATGGCACGCGTCACGGACCACAACAAACGAACGCGGCGGATAGAAACGACAATCGGTATAATTTTAATTAGAGAAAAATTGCCGCGGCGAAATGCGCAAGTACCGTGTGTACAGTCAGATAGTGTAGTCTGTGCCTTATTTCCAGAAAAAATAAATAGACAGATAAAGACAGTCGTGAATTTATGTCGATTTATTGACAGTTTCAGAGCTGTCATAGTTAAAAATGACTTTTCTTTAAGTGCTTTTTCATTTATTTTTAAGGTTTCGTACCTCAAAAAGAAAAACGGAACCCTTAAAGGATCGCTTCGATGTCCGTATGTCTGTCTGTCAGTCTGTCAAGACCCTTTTTCACAGAAACGCGTGGAGGTATTAAGCTGAAATTAATATCATATACCTACGTAAATACCATAGGGCTCTAAAAAAATCAAGCTTCTATGTCAACGCAATAAAAAATACGTCCATTTATGCGACAAATTTTGATACTCGCAAGTAAATTACCTACCGTTGACCCATAATCATGAAATTTGGCAAGAAGCAAGGTCTCGCAACACAAATAAAGGAAAAAGTCCGAAAATAGTGAATTTGTAATTTTATCACATTTTTTTTTTCAATTAAAACCTTTAATTTGCATTTGGAGAATTGAATGGGAGAACATGTTTTTCAACAACAATGTTAAGTTTGTTCTTGGGATAAATGTATCCCAACTACGGAACCTTTCATTGTGCGTGGTTCGACACGCGCCTGGCCGGTTTTTTTTTTCTAAAATTTGTCTTTTCAATCTGAATGAAAACAGAGCCTTACTACCGATTGATTGAAATCAAGTTCTCATTAATCAGACATGCGGTATTGCCTCGGCTTTACTGTTAGACCCCAATGCAGAACGCTTTTTATTCGTAAAAAAAATAATTCAGAATTATCATGCTGACGGTAAAAACTCATCGGAACAATACTCGAGGAACCCTTTCTGCAAACAATTAGCGCACAAGTGCACTCGGAACAACGGCAATAGAGCGTCCCTCTAGCGGCTAGAGTGGTGCAAAAGCTTCCGACTGGCTGCAAACCATCGTGCCTTTGCCTTTGCATCCTCGGTTGCCGCCCGTGGCTCAACAGCGCGTGCACATTGCCAGCCGCTTTTGTTTTTAATCTGTGGGAATGCATAGAATTTTTGACGTTTCAAAAAAAGTTTTTTTTTTTTTTTGTTTATTGGCAGCTTGGAAAATGGAAAATTTTTATTTACTTGTTGTAATTATTGCTTTACACAATCTCACTCGAATTTAAAAGAACGGTTTATCCAATCTCCTGAATTTCATGGTATCATCCTCTTAGGACATCTAATACCTAGTTCCGTCTCTTTTAATATAGTGATCCAAAATGAGAGAGGTTGATTAAATAAAACTTTAGTGTTTAAACTGATTTATAGGAAGAACAAATATGTATTTTAATTCATTTTACTCTTCGATCCTGATCCTAGTAGGGTAACTGCTGTAGTAATTGGCCACGCTTTAGTAACTGGTTACTTGTAAAAATAGAGGTAGAAACAATGTAATGCAAGCAAGCTCATCAATGAAAAGGACAAAAAAAATATATTTCGTCCTTTGACGCTTGAGCTTGCTTCTTCTCCTTGTTTCTATACCTCTTTTTTATGTTGTGGTCAGTTACTAAAGCGTGGCTAATTACTGCCACAGTTACCATACTTCTAAATGAAACAAAATATTGGCACATCGATATTAGAAATAGGTTTCAGACGTGGGAGGCAATTGTAAGATGTATTGACAGGTCGTTACTTCATTGTCAGATGCTATCGCGAACTGTTATCGACTCCCTCGCTATTTTCACGACACGAAAAGATAAGAACCAGGCACTAGATATTACGCCTGCGTACTTTGTTTTTAGATCAATATCATTAACTGAGAAATAGTTACACGAATGAATGATTGAGCGACTGTCGGAAAACGCACATCCTAAGTACTAAAAAAAGAAATTGAAAGGAGAATGTGCTAATCTGCATTATTTAGGTGCTAATTCTTTTTTGAGAGATGCGTTCCATAAAGGGTGAAGAGAGGTAGTGAAAAGGATATTTTGAAACTTCGTCGATGAACCAGTCAGACGTGGGGTTGATGTGAACGAAATCGCGGGTATCTAGCGGGGTGCTAGTTTTTTAGGGTTCCGTAAGTACCTCAAAACGAAAAAACGGAACCCTTATAGGATCACTCGTGTCCGTCTGTCACAGACAATTTGCTCCGAATCTACTGGACCAATTAAGTTGAAATTTGGTACACATATGGATTTCTGTGACCCAAACATGTACGGCTAAAGTAAATGAATACATTTTGAATATGGAGGTCACTTTTAGGGGGCAAATAAGAAAAAAAAAAACTGTAAAGTGTGACATATCAAATGAAAGGGCTTACTATAAGGGTCTCAAATATATATTTTTTATTATTTTAAAATAAACGGTTTTAAAGTTATTTAAGAAAATAAACGAAAATTTACCATTCCCTCTTATCTCCGAAACTACTAAGCCTAAAATTTAAAAAAAATACTGAAAATAGATATAATACCTGTAGATTACAGAAAAACTTATGAGAAGCTTGAGGTCTTAAAATAACATGGTAAATCTCTGAATATTGTGAGTACAAACATACATTTACTGTTGGAATGTATATTTGGGAGAACATGTTTTTCAACTATAATGTTAAGTTTGTTCTTGGAATAATTTCATACCAACTACGGAACCCTTCATTGTGCGTAGTCTGACACGCACTTGGCCGGTTTTTCCCTAATAAAACACAAATGATTAGTTGAACTTATAACATATACCTAGATACGATATTTACTTTATGAAACTTGAGAAGTACACTTCCTTATACGACTAGAAATGCAGCCACCATTGTGTAAAAGTAATTTATTTGACAGCAATAAAGCATTTACTTAGAGTTGTGCTTCCGTTATAATGTCTTTCTCTTGATTGTAATCATAGCTCCAGCCTCTTACTCTATTCCCCATATATTTCATTTATGAGGAACAAATAGACATTTTCTCCGAGTAGCAAACACGATGTAAGCTTAGAAATAAAGCAATAAAAACAACACAGATCAAATAACTCGACTTATCTGGATAACAAAACGAAATCCTTAACTATTACTTGAACCGACGAACATTCCAACATCTCTGATAAGAAAATGTTAATAACAAAACGTATGTATGTATTTTATGTTAACGACAATGATGTACTCTTAATTAACATCAAGTTTCTTCTGTCCAAAAACAAGTGGCGTGATTCTCAGAATTGTTATCTTTCTAATGTTACATTAGCTACTAAATGCTAGGTAATAATTCGTTAAATTATGAGAATAAAGCACTGGCCAAAGAACCCGGGTTTAAAATTTAAAAAACCAGTTCTGATGGATCAGCATTGTTCGTTTTTTAAAATATATTCTTACTTGGAATTAATAGAATGCGTTGGTCAAAATGGTATTAGGATTTATAATTTTTGGCTTCGTCTAATGAGTTTTTATGTAATTTGATATTCAAATGTTAATGGTTCTTTTACCATTTATATAAACGCAGAGTTTAATAATTACTTTTGAACAATATATGTATCATAAATTAATTTCCCAGTAGTATGGACACATTAGCACTAATATGGTGAGATTTAAATTATCTTTTGACGACATAATTATACTGTCTGCTTTCAGAATTCAGTAGGAGGCCTAAATTATGTCAATTGTTCCATAAAACAATATATAACAAAACGTAGGCCAACTACAAACAATACTACCAGTCAATTTAAAAATAATAATAAAGTGCTTATAACCTACCTATGTAACAAAGCCATGAAATATACTAAGTGGTTGTGTATAATTAATTCCCACAATGCAAACCTTTAAAGCCTCTCTGAACGTCTGAATCCTCCGTACATTGTAATTATTGGATGAAAGTAACCTGCCTGTATGATAAATGAGGCAAAGACGACCCGTCATTGTTCCACCAATGAAAGAGCTTTTGTCTATGGGCCGAGACAAAACCCTCGCTCGTTGTCTATGCCCCGCTCGGCTCACTCTTTTGTCGACCGTCGCGGTGTATTGTCGTGAGATGCGTCGGCGGAATCATTAAATGTGTTTAAAAAGAACAAAGAAAAAAGCTTTGCAAATATTTGCGAAATTCTCACGGCATGAAATACTGTGCTTACATAATTAAAATGAGTCGCGGTATCTCCGTAACATTATTATTATGATGTTTTACCAACTTTGCATAAACGTGGTTTTTATTGACGGAGAGAACGACAGGAAATACATATTTTATAGCAATTTTATACTAATGCAAAACATAAAAAATGTGTCCGATCAGATTCGGATTTTTATTGGTGTGAATTTATTAAATATATGTTTTAAGGTTGCTCTCGATTATGAAAAATATTTCTTAACTTAACGAACCTGTATTTGAACCGCTATTGATTTACTGACGACTTTCAATTGCTTAAAAGTTAATTAATTTAACAATGTAAGATCAGTAACACACTAGAATACTAAAAAACATGAAAACAATACTTAAGAGCGGCCATATTGTGTAGAGATGCGCAAGCGCAAGCACAAAACCTCATTGTGCGCCCATATGGGAATATATCGCTTGTTTTGTCATCCTCATTGTTGCTGACAGACAGACGGACAACTGAAAAGACGGCCTTTGAATAGTTATGTAAGCAGGAAGGCACTTTGTGCATACTCTTAGTTACGAGGTTAAGATAATATTCTATGCACGTTTGTTTAACGTTTCCGTTGTTTCAGCTCTATTTTTTACAATAGGATTTATTTCATATATAAAACTGATAGATTTATTTGTATTAATTGATAAGATTTATATGATTATTCGTCTCAGTTGAACATCTTACTATAATGTACAAAGTTGACCATATTCTGTGCTGTAACTAGACTGTTCGGCAGGAACCAAATGTATTCGGTAAGTACAGAAACAAAAAAAAAACAAAGTTTTGAAAAAATATAAGAAAAATATTTTAACGAAAAAGTGCTCAAAAATGATGGACTAGTAACTATGCTTATTCAGCTCAATTCAACTTTTATCCATAGAAAAAAAAATGTATGGAGATGCGTATACGCATCCGTTCAGCTCGGAAAGCTGCGGCGGAAGGATGCATTCAGCTTTCCGCGTCGTTTCATACAAAACGGTTGTTTTCTGTATGGAAAAAAGCTGAATTGAGCTGAATAATTGTAAGTAGTTAGTCCCTTACGAGGAGTTCATTTTTTTAAGTTCAGGAACTGGGAAAGTGTAATTTTTACTTGGCTCTTTCTAACAAAGTAGGTACAATTCGAGACCTATCGCTAAGCTATCAGATACTCGAGAAAAACACTACCATATCTTCAATATGGCTTGGTTTTTTTGTCTAATTTAGCCTGACGATAAAATTAATTAAACAAACCACAATCAGCAGTTTCGTCCACTTTTCTAGTCCCGATCCCACCGTATTCATGTTAATAGTCCAATTTATCATAAAGCCGCTATCCACCGCTACTTTTAACACGGAAATATTTTCCCTTCACCTATTAACCGAGTAACAACTACTTAGAGACACCATCCATTTTGTTTTGGAAACAAGTTAGCTGTGATCATTAACGCGGCAAGAATTGTGAATAAATCATATTAATATTATGTTATTTGTGTCCCTCCATTACGGATCTTCTGAGGTTTTAGTGAGAAATCTGATTAATAGTGTTTTCACTATGGCTGATGATGGAATTGTGACTGGTTATTATTTTTGCTGAGATGATAAAGCTGCCGTGTGGTCCTAAGTTAAGAAAATATGGTGTTTTCGTGTTTTAGGACTTCGAGTCGTGTAGCTATCACACTAATATTATAAAGACGAAAGATTGTGAGTGTGTGCGTTGCTTCTTCATGCTCAAACGGCTAGACCGATTTGGGTGGAAATTGGTATGTAGTTAGCTTATACCCTAGATTAACACATGGGCTACTTTTTACCTCGGTCTACGCGGGTAAAACCGTGGGGCGCAGCTTGTAGAATATAATATAGAATACTCTTCATTAAGTATGTTATGTGAGCTTGTGGCTAAGTAATACCAGCTGCAAGGCTCTATCGTTCAGGTTTTAAGCTAAGCTTGCCGCGGTTGCTTCGTGGATGGGTAACTTTACATACCAATACGTCGATTCTGCAAAATTCAAACAACAACTCGCTCTCACTTCGCATCACTTCTGCTCACTTGTTTTTTTATTTGACACATTGAATTTAGAACGCCAATCAAGAAACTCACAGCGGATTCAGTCTATTCGAAGTTTAGAATGAGGTCTTACAGAATCACATGGCAAGAGCCCTTCGTGCCTCGGAAAGCACGTCACGGCTGTCATTCGTGGATCTTTGACAGTCGTTGGAGTCTGGCAACCAGTCTTACCAACAGGTATCGTATTACCCAGTAACTGTTTGGTTTGTGGAGGTCAGATAGGCAGTCGCTCCATGTAAAAAAATACTTGTATTCCAACATAGTTGGGAAAAGGCTAGGCAGATGATGATGACTTTTAATGTAGGTACACCATAAAAATTACAGATATGAATAAAGAAATTTTACAAAGGGTGACGCAATGGGCGGTCTGTTCTAAAACTGATAACCGTATAAAAGTGATTGAGGCATTATTTTAGTTGGATTTACAATATCAGGAATCCGGGAATGATAACAACCAACTAAGCTTCGCTTGGGTTTTTGTTTAAGATCCCGTCAACGATGAACAACTTTTTCATTTTAAATTGTTTTTTTTAAATTAAGTGCTTGCAAATCTATTACAAAAGGTTTTGCATGAGAGCCCGGTAGTTGAAGTGGCAAACAGAAAAAGCTAATTTGCATTGAAATAATATTATACCTATGTATAGTGGCTTTCAAGAACAAAAAAGTTTAATATAGGCACACGCAAGTATGACAAGCGACAACTAACGTGTGACAATCAACACCTAAGTAATAAAAAACCGGTCAAGAACGAGTCGGACTCTCACACCGAGGTTTCAGTTCTGATTTCTGAAAAGTGTGCTATTTTCCTGTAATATTTAAGTAAGTAAGTAAGTACATAAATTTCTATCACACAGAATAATTTCAGATTTTTCTCTATGCAAACTTCGGAGATAAGGGGAACGGTATTTTTTTTACATTTTTCATCAAAAGTCGAAAACTATGCGGCCTAAAAAAAAGAAACAAAAATGTTTGAGAATATGCCAACAGCGCTTTTTATATGATACATGCCCTAGTAGCCCCACTTCGATTTTTTAAATAACAAGGGGTTCTTTCAGTCCCTGTTGCAAAAAAAAAAAAAAATGTATATTTTTATTCTTTTCTTAATTACGAAATAGTTGGGCAAACGTCATCTGAAACTGTTCCAAATTTCAAGTTGATAGCATTAGTAGTTCTTGGGATATCCAGCTTGACTGACGGACATACAGACAGACATACTGAGCACCATAAGACCCTCCTTTTTACCATTTTGGTACGGAACCCTAAAAAGAGTTAATTTTGGTCGATTCTTTACCCTGTAGGCGCCACATATGCACCCAGCCTTATCTCGTTACATCGTTTGTCAAGTGGGCTGAGAACACTGACGGTTTTGTCCTATCTGTCGAAGCGTGGGACTGGACATCACCATGGTGTGAACTAGCCATAATGACCATTATTTATATTTTTATTCGATTTTTTATCGAACACTCCAAACACACGACAAATTAAATCCGACCTTGTGACATCACAGATGAAGTTTAATTTCAAACAGTAATCGCGGGGGAGTATTATCGAAGCTAATCTTTTACGAGTGCTTTGTCACACCAGTAGGTCCAAATTTATTGCAAGATAAATTCCCAAATCTATTTCGGAAGGTAAGCTTTTGACATAGGTATATATGATAATGTGTTTGATGAAATTGAAGCCGTGAAATTAAAAACCATTGCTATAAGACAATATTGTGTTGCATTAATTCACGAATTTTTAAAATACGTTCCGTTTTGAATATATTGAGAGCCGTTTTATTGCTCACAGTCAAATAAACACATATTCAAGTGTGTATTAATATTCGTATATATGTTCCGAGTTACTTAGTTATCGGCGTATTATTTAAATATGAGCTATAAATATTGACAAAAAACTATAAAAGAGAATGTGTTTAATAGTCATATTTATGTATGAGCTAGGTTTAAGTTCAGTATATGGTTTTTACTTGTTCAATAATATTTTTTTACGCCCATTATAATTTAAAGCCAAAAGTGACAATGATCTTCAAATGACCCTTAGATAATAAAGTATAAGATTTAAGGCTGATTATTTTGTTGTCAACTAACTTTCATCAGGGGACTGTTGACACTAGCTTCTGCTCGCGACTTCGTCCGCGTGAAATTTCTTGTTCCTCCGACCCACACCGTAGCATCACATCGCCTGTCCGCGCTATTACTAACTTCGTTTTTGCTAAGCGTTCTTTCTGACTTTGTTTTCTTTTTGCTCGGCTCCTAAGGATCCTAGCGTGATGTTAAATATCATATAGCCTTCCTCAAGAATTGGACTATCAAATGCGAAAAGTATTTTTCAATTCCGACTGGTAATTCCAGAGATTAGCGCGTTCAAACATACAAACAAATAAAAAACAAACTCTTCAGAGAGATTATACAACATTAGTTTTTGTCTACACTAAACCTCTTAAGGGGTCACTGTACTCTTCATTTTGAACAACTTTTACTATGGGACCAAACCTGAAATCGCGAAAAAAAATCAGCTGTTCAGTACATTTTGAAGAGTTTGATGTAGATAAATGTACTGAACAGCAGATTTTTTTTTCGCAATTTCAGGTTTGCTCCCATAGTAAAAGTTGTTCAAAATGATGAGTGCAATGACCCCTTAAGAGGTTTAGTGTAAACAAAAAATAATGTTGTATACATATACCTAGTAGATAAGTCCCTATGAAAGAACTATCAATTTTATGCCCATGTAAAAGTCAACGGATGATATTAAAAGAGATAGCCTTTCGTGAAATATGTATTCACGTTAGGGTCAACGGGCATTGTGCTTAGTTTTAATAATTATCAAATAAAGCCTTTTACCAGTAGCAATATAGAGGTTTTTACCACTTTATAAACTCAAAAATAATGTTGCACTTCAAAACTTAACAATGTTCCAACGTCAAAGTATCATGTCTTTTTGTAATTCATGTTCATTATACATTACAAGATTACTTAGAATATTTTTGTGCATTAAATACAAAACAAGCAATGTATTCTATACAGTTAACTTAGTTCAACACAAGTTCTTGTGTTTTGACGACTGTAAAAATTAACGCAGTGTTGCCATGGCTAATGGTCGTGAAGGCAATTAAAGGCACAGATTAAAAGTAAAACGTTGTGATCTCGTGTTTCTCGGTACATTTGTGGGAAACTTTCATTGTTAATTACTTTAAAACAGCGGTGTTATATGACTTTATCAGATCTTAGTTAGTCAGTTGGTGAGTCGGATTGTTTAGAAGAATTTTGTGTTGGAAACTTCCTCTTCTTTGGATCAAGATAATTCAAAAAGTTACTTAGTAAATATTTAGGGCTAATTATTTTTTCGTTACCGTGGGAAAACTATACTAAAATATACTATCATACTAGCTTTTGCCCGTGTGCAGATCAGAAATGATCCCGCGGGAACGTACTACCAGGATAAAAAGTATCCTATGTTTTAATCCAGGTCTACCCATGTGCCAAATGTGATCCAAATCCGTGCAGCCGTTTTAGCGCGAAAGAGTAAATAAACAAACTCATTATCGCATTTACAATAGTTATTACGGTGATGAAAAAAGACGCCGATAGTACCCAAGTGAAAATGTAAGTAAGTAACTTGTTTACTGAAAACTTTTCTTACCAATAAGCTAAGCAGTCTGCGAGTGTTTGAGCTTACCTGTAAACAAATAAAAACAATGATTCATAACATCAATCAATCTGCCTAGCCTTTTCCCAACTAAGTTGGGGTCAGTTCCAGTCTAACCGGATGCTGAATACCAGTATTTTACATAGAGTGACTGCCTATCTGACCTCCACAACCCAGTACTGGGTAATACGATACCCCATGGTAAGACTGGTTGTCAGACTCTCGGGCTTCTGACGACTCGTAACGACTGTCAAAGATCCACGGATGACAGCCGGGACCAACGGCTTAACGTGCTTTCCGAGGCACGGAGGAGTCTCGGTATGTAAAGATGGTCACCCATCCACGGACCAACCCCGGCAAGCGTAGCTTAAACTGATGGATCGACCTGTGCGGCTGTTATTACTTAGCCAAGAGCTCCTCAATGATTAATAACATATAAGAAGATAATGATAATTAAATAGCGCAACTGTAGGATATATTTTCATCGTCCACTCTGTGGAAAGTGATTATCGCCGTGATTACCCAGAAGAATAAATGGGAGAAATATGCAACGTGTCGTTTTGCATCCTTCTCAAATTTCAGGGTGTGATACAGAACATCAAACCGAACAACTTTCTCCATGGGACCAACATCGTAATCGCGAAAACATTTTCAACTGTCCCATAGAAAACTTCATTATCTTTACAGACGCAAATGTATGTGACGACTGATTATTTTTTCGCGATTACGATGTTGGTGCCATGGAAAAAGTTGTTCGGTTTGATAGCCTATACACACCCTTAAATTTGACGAGGGTGCAAAACGACCCGTTGTATTTCCACAACATACAAAAGCCCTTCAGGTACAACCTATTGTGGTTTACATACAACTATGTAGGTAGATAATTGTTATTTACCTTTATAGAATCAGTAAGGTCTGTTCTCAAGATCCGACCTGGTGAAATAACGGCCCACTAATGAGCATAATATTCATAATATTGTGCGGCTCAAAAGAGTCTTGTTAGGTCCACACACGGGTGTCGACAAGGTGGGACTCTATTAAATTCTAACGCCCTGGTGCACATTATGAGCGGTAGCGTTTTCATAAGCGACAGCGGCAATGTTGGCGTTATGATTATTTAAACTTTTTTTTTTTTTCTTAATATTGGATAGGTAAGTAGTAGGTACTTTTGTAATATCTGTGTTTATACTTTAGTATCTGTTTATTTATTCAGGCTAAATATTATAGGTAACTATAATAATCTAAAATTAAACTCATACCTAAAGTAAATTAATACCCAAGCTTTATTAATTTTTTTGCTAGCTGCGCACCGCGGTTGCAGCCGCGTAGACCGGGATAAAAAGTAGCTTATTTGTTAATCAAGGATATAAGCTTTCTACATACCAAATTTCATCTAAATCCGTCCAGCCGTTTGAGCGTGAAGAAGTAACAAACACACACACTCACAAACTTTCGCCTTTATAATATTTATTTTGTTTATTAATAATGGTTAGGTAAGTACCTATCTAAGTGATTTTGTACTATCTGTGTTTATGCTTTAGCATTTGTGTAGGTAACTATTTGAGCTAAATGTAACTATAATAATCTAAAATAAACTTATACATAAAGTAAATTAATACCTGAGCTTCATTTATTTATTTATGCTCTGATAGAGCAAATCTATTTCTTTAGTTGCTTGCTTAAGAGATGTATTCACAGCTTGTTAAATTATAAATCTACAGAGCAAATTAAAATTAAAAGCTCTTCAACAAATATCACGTCAACCTAAATAATAAATAAATAGTTTTTCTTTCTTTCTTTTCCTTCTTTTCTAACCTCCTATTCTTCTTCAGTACACACCGCTCTCCACTCATACCTTACACCACGAATCTCAGTGTTCGCGCATTACCCCGCAAAGCCTCCACACATGCGCCCTGAATGCACAAAGACATATAATAACATAAGGCGGCCCGCAATTAAAAAATTTAAGGCACTTTGTCGTCGCCCTAGCCTTTAACTCCCATTTCCTAATGTAAACGTCGACGGTGGGTAGTTTTCATAAAGATTTTATAGTTAGTGCAGTTTCCATTACGTACATTTTGTCTTTAAACATATGAAACGGTTTTAATGATGATGTCATTAATTTAATATTTTTATGAAATGGTTTAAAAGTTTGTTTGAATGTGATGGGCGGGGTTTGTGGTGCGTCAGTGATGACTGAAAACTTTAAATACCTAGGTAGCTAGGTATATTGGATATACAAATACGTGCTCATGATTTTTTTTTTTATATATATAATTAACCTACTTTTGTCAAGTGTAATTGTCCTAACCTATACCTACTTTTGTAAGATAAACTGCTGGGAGAAATATTTAGATCGCAGCAAAAATATATTCGAAGAAAATTTATTGAGTGACACAATAAATTTTCTCTGAATATACAGGATGAAATTTATATCATGCACCAAATCGAAATGGGAGATTGTACTCATCATTATGAACAACTTTTACTACAGGATCAAACCTGAAATCGCGAAAAAAAAATCAGCTGTTCAGTACATTTATCTACATCAAACTTGTCAAAATGTAGGGAGCAGCTGATTTTTTTTTCACGATTTCAGGTTTGGTCCCATAGTAAAAGTTGTTCATAATGATGAGTACAATCTCCCATTTCGATTTGGTGCATGTTATAAATTTCACCTGTATATTTTTGCTGCGTACTATTTCTCCTACTTAGTCGTTTCCTTATTTTTCCCAGTCGTTTCCTTTATCTTACTAGATATAGGTATTGGGTAGTTCTTTGCAATCACAGTTGATATAAATCATGACTTAAAAAATTCTAAAGATTTAATTGATTTAAATCAGATATTTTTGATTTTTAACATATTCTAATCTTTTTTCATTTGGAAGTCGGTTATTATTGAAAAAATAAATCTCTTTGTTTATATTAATTATAAAATAAAAAAATCAACATTGCAGTTCTTCTAAAATTATCAATATTAGTCACATTCAAACAAAAAATCAACACACCGTTAAACTTTGTTAAACTTTCCGCAAGCAGATTTTTTTTTCATCAAAATAAACCCATAAGTATTGATCTTTTTTTTCTTCCAGTCATTTTGTTGTACTTACGCTTTCACTAATCAATCACGAATGACCGGGCGAAAACACATAAAGTCGTACCCGCACTGTGTAGATAAACAAAGCATTGCACGTAATTTATGTCGGGGAAGTCCCTTGATACTTTTTTGTTAATTTTGTCGCATTAACGTAAATCAACGATTTAAAAAAAATCACTTGATTTTAATCGCGATTTAAATCACTAATTAAAACCAGGTGGTATAGACCATCTTAACCCTGACTGCAATGAATATTAATAATCAATGTGAATAAAAAACTGACGAGGTATTTAATTACCTGACCTATTCCGCATTCGACTTTTACAACTCACTCATTCAAAGATTTCAAACCATGACAGAATTATTTTGGTAACAAACATTTCTGGCGTTACCTTCAAATCACTAATAAAACGCACCAATTTTACGTGTAAAACAAAAATAAAAGTTAATTTATCGCCTATTTCCTTTATTAAAATGTGAGAATTTACATTTATTCGTGTGTTCCATTCCGTCACCGATGTTGATTAATGTCAATAATTTACTGGACGTTCGGGACACATTAATGTTGGCCCTTGGTTAATTTCCCTCAGTTTATCGTTGCCCTGCTGACAACTGAAATGGCGATGACAACCCGCTATACGACATCGCGATGAAAGATTTGTGCGCAAACCTATTTAGGGTGACATCAAAATCTATGTTCACGGATTTCTATTTTTTTTTTACAACAAAAAGGTGTGACTGTTTGTGAAAGATTCTGAACTCTGGTATTCGTGGATTTTGTATAACATGCTCATCCGGACATTGTGCCGAAATTAGTTTGTATTAATATTTTGTAACTAATTTTAATAATAGAGAATTTCAACGCGTCCATCTAGATCTACTCCTGTCAAAACTGTTCTCGAACGATGTTTGGGCGTGTCACTAGTCACGATAAAAAATGGGTTAAATTAGAAGCACAAGATAATGAGCCATAAAAAAATATTGTCGCATATTTTCGTGCATTTTAAAGGATTTCTCGTAGGCGGCTCAGGCATAGGTAAATTATGTCTGGCAATAAAAGCCAACTGTAAATTACCATCCAACTGTCTAGTTAGTAAAACTATCAATATTGTCACATCATTAAAATCTACGTGATTGCACACCTTCCAGCTCATCGTAGATTAAATTTCACACTTCTCCATAAAAGTCATGTCAATCGAGACACTGCGTCAAATATATAAATTAAAAAAAATAACACTTTTCAATTCCAAACATTCCATCAAAGAATGAAACTAGCTCAGATAAACACAGATTAATAAACAACAACAGAAGTGTCAGTTCGCGGAATCGTTGATGAGAATAAAGCGATAGCATTTCGCAATGGATAGAGCGTTACTCGGAAATACGTTACGATCTCATAGCTACGGATGCGATGCCTCTCTCTTTATTATTCCAATAACAATCCGTAATGAGTGCTCTGGTCAAACGTAAATAGCAACTTCATACATTTGAATGATGCCAATGTAAACTCTGTTCTATGGACTACTCTGTACCGTTTAGGGTTATCGCTCCATTTTATTAGGTATTCGTCAAATCTTAGCATCTTGAATCGCATGAATCATAAACCAGACTTTGATTTAAAAATAATCACGACTATCTTTAAAATTCAGATCATTTTAATATTTGATTGCAAAGTATTCAATCGATATGTTATGAATCTGGTTCGAGTTCATCATGTTCATGAGATAGTTCATTTAGTAACATCAGCATAATTAGCATTTCTACTACACATCGACCGTTACCATACAAAGTCTTTCACAAAAATTGTTTTGCTACATTAGAGTAGCTACTTACTATTCAATTAAAATAAAATAGGTTGGTATCGACAGTCCCTGCGCAATAAATAATCATTTAATCTCATTTTGTAACGCAGTACATTAGCTGCTTACAATAAAATTGAGACCACACAATATTAATAAAATAAAATAAATAAATAAATAAATATCCTTGGACATTTCACACAACGCCATCTAGTCCTAAGCTAAGCAACTTAATGCTTGTGTTATGGTAACAAGATGGCTGATAAACTACTTATATACATTTTTTTTTTGTAAATACATACATATTATAGATAGAAAAACACCCAGACTCGGAACAAATACTTGTACCTCGTACAAATATTTGTTCCGTGCGGGAATCGAACCCGCGAGATGCTACAACAAAACAAAACGAAATTGAATGAATTACAAATCGATTAACTTTTTAACATCGCAGAATTTTTTTTTCATATTCATAAAAATAACGGACAGCCCTATCGCGGCCGGCGCACATCAAAGGCGCACCTCTCACTGCCTAGTTTACATTGTAACCTCTGCAGGAATATTTACACTGACATTAGACTACTGACCTCTTATGACACTCCAGTGTGTCGAACTGTCGACACCGGAAATCGATTGTGTGACACTGACAACACTTGACATGCTTGCGTGAAATTACGCGCGTAGGGCGACCATGTACGGTAAGTAGACTTGGTAAAATTAAGGACTACATTTTTTTTCGTTTTTTTTTTTTAACATTGGAAATGTTTTTTTTTTTCATATTTTCTTTTAAAAAAAAATCATTACTTTTGTGATAAGTACCGTTTGTTTATTTCAGGTTTAAGTACATACAGGTTGTATTAGAAAGGTGTGGTCTTTAAGGGTTTGGTACAATCCATCAAACTGAACAACTTTCGCTGGGACCAACATTGAAATCCAGAAAAAATTATCAGCTGTCCCCCACAAAACATGGAACCGCTGATATTTTTTTCTCGATTACGATGTTGGTACCGTGGAAAAAGTTGTTTGCTTTGATGGTCTGTAGCTGTACCACCCTTAAGTTTGACCACACCTTTCTGATACACCCTGTAATTTGTTTCTGCAAAATTAATTTAAATACTTTCTAAATTCACTCTAATCTCTAAAAAGCTCGATAAGAATGGAAATGTTATATTTTACCATGATGTTATTAGGTATTTATTATATTCTAAAGTAAACGGCAAAATAACAACTACCTTCGATAGCTGATTTTACAAGCAAAGCAAAATACAATTATTTTTAAACACGATAGTGCTTCGGAATTTTGTAATTAAAGCACACACTAGCGAACTAAAACAAATCCGAGCAAACAAACGGGTGTTTCCCCTAAATACCGCTCTATATTAATGAACTTCCTTGTTTCTAGGTTAGAATGTGGTAGGCGTGTGTAGACTAACAATATTCATAATAATAGGATCTCGCCTTTGATCTGTCACATCGTCAAACGAAACGAAATTATGACAGGATATTTAATTTGGTTCAACCCTGACAATGTTGACGGTTCGATCTGTCACTGAGATTCATTAAGAAAAAATGAACGCGAATTTATGCCACAGTCCATGATTTATTTGCGATCAATATATTATTTTCAGTGGGTTGTCTACGAAATGTATTTCGCTACTGTTGTGCCATTTACGAGACGAAGAGTGAGCAATTTTAGTTTTTTTCTTCTATTACTAATTGTACAACATAACTCTTGTTAAAAGAACGACCTGTCATAATTCAGTCTCGATTTTTTGTTATAATTTTTAATACTTCAAGAGATTTAAGTCCCGTTGATTTAATTCTAATAAAAAATCTTGACGCTTGAATAGAAAATCAGTTCATCACAAAACAGGCAATAAAGTTAAAAGAAACCAAAATTAACAAATCCTAATGTGAAACCAGATTTCAATCAACATTACCGATGTAATCAAAGTGAAAAAAAAAACGTTTAAAGACCAGCCAATAAAAATGTTTGTACAGAATAGTAACTGTGCGATGCTAAGATTGAGATAACAGTAATACAAGTAGGTAACTGAATACATTTCTTTAATGCCCTGTTCTTACTTTACACAAACTAAACGTTTAATGAACTTTGTCTCGCGTCTTGAAAATTTGTGGTTATACCGATGATGAAAAACTTACGTGTTGATTACTGAACGGTAAAAAGTTTTGCTAACCAGCTTTTTTTGCTACTTGTTTAAGGTTAATCAAGTTTTCTTTTTTTTCAGATGGCTGGTGGCGACTGTTTTCGGAATGAGAGCAAATTAACTTTTTTAGTAACACCTAAATCATATTGTTTTTTCACCCGTCTTATACAAGAAAATAAAAAATTGGTGTATTTTAAACCCTTCAAAATTGTACAGTGTGTGCTATTTGCTAACATTAAAATCTTTTCCCACAATCTGACTGCTTCTGTCCTAAGATAAATATAGTTTAAAAAAATCATAAATATACATTTAATATCAGATTATTTAACCTGCAGAACTAACCGTAAAAATCACCTAAAAGTCATAGACTGTCAGTGAAAGAGAAATTTATAAAACATAAAGAAAGGAATGTGCCAATATCAATCTAAGCAATTTACTTCGTGTGTTGACTCACAGGTTATACCTACGTATTTTTAAAACGCTATATTTTAAAGAAAAACAAATGGAAAACTGGATAATAATATGATGTTTAGTCACAATAGCGGGGAGTGCTCATAAATCCGTCTAGCTGGGCTGAATTAAAATCTATTCGAGTGTGGAATATAGAAGTAAATGACGCACGGACAGACAAATGTCGTATTATTTTGACGGGAGTTAAGACGTTGCATAGAAAAACATACTTTGAGGTAAACTATACCTACCTACTATTGAACTTGATTTTATAAAACAGTCATAAATCTTATCATCTGGTTTTTGAGTCCTATCTCAAAAACCAGATGATAAGTGTCTACTTAATGTTACGAACAAGCATATTAGTCAAGATTTTTGCTTGACATGTCAGACATTTTTGTAACCTATCTATAGTGAACTTGTGATAATATCTTTATTTGCCGGTGAATTTTATAACATAACGTAATTGATCTGTTAACTTATTTACTATTATATACCTGATAATTAATATATAGTGTTGTTCAAAAATATAGGACAGGAAATGGTTCGGAGTATATTTATTTACTACTTACAACATTGTGACATATTTATTGTCGTCGTCGTACAAACGATTGAGATGTGTTATGTACTTTTTATTCAGGTATCTTTTTTTGAGGTGGCAATCTCATTTTCTTTCACCACTTGTCAAAAAGGAGTAATATCGTTGTGACCTTTAACTCCGTGTCATAAAAAAAATATTGTAACAAGTTTTTGCTTTCTCCAAGATTTTTAATCTTCAAGATTAATTAACCATCGTTAATATATCTGTTCGGAATCCGAGATGTGCAATAAAAGAGATTTATTAACATTCCTTCTGTGAACAATGCGAGGCAGTTTTGGCCGCATTCTTACCCTCGTAAAAACTGTGAACGACGTCACGTTACTGCAAAATTATAATATTTTGTCCATAATTTTCTAAGCTTTATGTCAACGCATTTAGCGTTGACGATAGGTTAACGACTTTACAGGTCGACCACTCCGAAGATTGATACCCTAATTTATTGCACATTAAATTCTTACGTTCAGCACCACAAGTATGTGAAATTTATGTTTCCTTATCTTTTCCTCACATTAAAAAAAATGCAATTTATTATGTCAGCTCACTGAAACAATAATTATGGTACTTCAAACGGAGTACATTAAAAAGATCTATTTCTGTGAGGATATAAAGGATAATCCGAAACTCGACCGAACGTTGCGCATTCCCATACGCACACCGACCACCAACAATGGAGGGCAATTAATAAAAACGGCTTTTTAAAAAAGGAACCGGGACGAAACGCGCGACTCCCGCGCACCTTACGTTAGCAGACTAGGGTTGGCGAATAGATTATTGTTCTTCTCAAGGTTTACAATCTTCCAAAGACGACGAATTCATCCAAATTACAAAAAAGTACCGATGTCGTTGGGTACTTAAGTACCTACTTATTTCAAAATAGATCATGATAATCTACTAGCAATAATATTATTTAAATCAATGGTGATTCCTGACAAAATATGGCCAAGTTAAACATTTTTTACTGTGAAAAATTGATTTTGTATATTTTTTCAGAGTTTAGCAGCCCTATTAGTAACGCATCACGAAATATACGCTCATCCGCGCACTTCGCACGAGATCACGTTCCGCGCATTATTTTGATGAATTCCAATTTCGAACGCACCTACGCCATTTTGTATTCTTTTCTTTACGGTCTTTTGTTGTAGGGAAATCGTTAAAAGGGCATATTTTATATTTATTACAACAGATTGTAGACTTTAGAAAATTATTTATGTACCTATTATTAGGGTTCCGTACCAAAATGGTAAAAAAGGAACCCTTATGGTGTGACTAAGTCTGTCTGTCTGTCTGTCACAGCTGGATATCTTGAGAACTACTAATGCTATCAACTTGAAATTTGGAACAGTTTTAGATGATGTTTACCCAACTACTTTACAAATAAGAAAGAAATAAAAATATTTATATTTTTTTTGCAACAATGACTGAAAGGGGGCCTTAAAAATTCAAAGTGGAGCTACTAGGGCATGTGGGGTATCATATGAAAGAACGCTGTTTGCACATTCTCAAAATTTTTTTTTATCTCTGAAATTATTCTATGTGATATAAGTTTATGTAAAGATTACAGGAAAAATAAAACGATGTCTCTAAATAGCATGCTTTTCCAGAAATCTGAACGGAACCCTCGGTGTGCGAGTCCAACTCGCTCTTGACCGGTTTTTTTTATAAACATTTTGCATGTCACAAATAATAAGTTTCTTCACAATTTCTAAGCAAATGACCTCAAAAGCACTTAAATTCGCATTTCAAGACCATAACCGGCACTAATTCCAGTGTAAAAGCATCTTACCACTATTAAAATAATACCCAGGATAAGTGGAAACAATAAAAGTAAAACAAAGCAATTAAAAATTCATCAAGTGTACAATTGAGAGAGATATAAACAACAGTTTATGACTACTATTAATCACACAGTTAAAATCTGGCGTCACTTTTGTAGGTGGCTATTGTGCGGTGTTCCTTTCAAGCACAGTGTGACAACCTGTAATAAATCGCAAGTGTTGCCATCAGTATAAATGTTACAAGAATTACAAGCCGGCCTTTTCAACTTTCAACCAATTATTAACAACTTACCTGGTTTTTTTTTTTAATTTTTGGCGCGGGTAAATGTAACTTGGTGTTATCTTTTGTTTTTTGTTTAAGTAGGTAACTGCCTATAATGTATTCATGTTAAAAGAAATAAGTAAGATGATTATGAAAGGAAAATAATTTACTTAGTTAATATTTGAAATCGAACGTATTCGCAGAATAACCAAATTAATGAAAACGGTGGCATTATTACTAATATTCTTTCTTTTGAAACGATTCTTGAAACTGTTTTTCATTGTCAATTTAATAAGAAAAAACCTTTTTCATAATTTTCATAGAACCTCTACTAATTAGCACGATACAGCCAACTGTCAACAAAAGAGAGAAAAAAATAATAAAAATGTAAAGCTTCTGTTTCCTTTCAAAAACAAAATACTGAAGATTTTTTTTTTGTGTTGAAAGAGAAAAAAAAATAAGAAAGAAAAATGGAAAGTCCGATTCATCCGGGCGCTCGTTGCTCGGTGCTCTATTCAGAAACAACTTATTAAATAAATTAACCGCAAGTTTGTGGAAAAGGAAAACTAAGGCGGCGCACGTAGCCGCGAAGACGGAGCGGTAGCGATTATGTAAATACACATCAATAGTAGGTACCTAACTACCCGCTTTTCAGAAAATTTTAAGATAGTATGGGCATTTTTATATTTAAGCAGTGAAAAGCATTTCTTTCACAAAATAAAAAATAAGAAACCACAGATATCTTAAAATAATAGGTACTTGAGTGTTGTTGTTGTCTCCGTCGAGGCAGGCCACGGCGAAGGTGGTGTGACGATCTGATAAGGTTTGCAGGGCCAACATGGCCAGAGATCGCACAAGACAGGGAGGTTTGGAAGGAAAAAGGGGAGGCCTTTGCCCAGCAAGGAGACACAATGTAGGCTAATAAATAAAACTGGTCAAGAGCGAGTCGGATTCGCGCACCGAGGGTTCAGGTTTCTCAGAAATCTTCAACAAAAATTAAATATGAATAATGGTACGGAACCCTCTGTGTAAAAAAAAAACCGGTCAAGAGCGAGTCGGACGCGAGTCCCGAAAGCGGTCAAGAGACCACTTTTTTTTATTTCATAATTCGCCCTCGCCCCCGCTAGCAGTGTGGTCACCTCAGCATCAGCTCCGCTTCGCCGGGACAAAACTGTTAATTCCTTAAAGCCCGACTCCATTCTGTTCTCATTCAATGCGGACTGTATATAGTCTGTGGCGAAGAAAGACCGCAAAAATAATTGGAAAGTGACGCGAATAACTACAGTTTAGTGATGTAAAAGTAAGTCGATAGATATTGTTAACTAATTATTGGGATTTAGAAAGGTGACTGGTATAGAGATTGTCATAGTAACAAAAGCTAGAAGAATTATCTTTAAGTGTCTCTCTGAATCTCATAATCATCTCTTCGTAAAGCCACAGTGTCATAGAGAGAGTGCAGAGCCCTGAGCCACAGATGATGCCCCACCTCTTGTCGTGCTATCTGAGCCTGCTCATGAAAGACCTTTGTGAAGCCAAGTCTAACGCTGTCGAAGTTTACTATGCGAGCCAACTAGGAATAGAATCGCGCTTGCTGACAACTTCACACGATAGCTGTTAAATTAGTACTGCTGATAGCTGTCAAATGCACTATAGCTGTCAAATTAATAAGCTTTGGTAATGAAGTTCGCGAGTATTGCGCAACAAAATGGCGCCTTGACAGTACTATTCTTATTTGTCTCGCATAGTATTTAAAACTAGCTTATGCCCGCGACTTCGCCCGCGTGGATTCTAGACCCACCGCGTCAAATCCTATCGCCCGTCCGCGCTAACTTTGTTTTCTATAGAATATATAGGTGTACCTATAAATGTAATCATCGAAACGACAAAGAAGAAGAAACACTAAGATTAATTTCAAAAGCACATAGTGTTAGGCTCTTTGTTTGGCAGAAATGTATTTTCCAATAACTGCAGACAAAACGAGACAGTCACTGAACTCAATTCTAAAAACCCACTATAAAACTCCAACCAGCTTTCCTTTCCATGCACACGACTTTCTTTTCAGTGCATTTATCGATAAAGTACACAAGGATGTTCGCATCCCTACGTCGCCCCGGGAACGCGGCCCAGATTCCCAACTTTTCATCATTCTCCTTGCCTTCCCGGCTCATTGTGTCCGTGGGAACCTTTATTGCCCCCATAGAAAAGCATGAAAGCCGACCAAGAAAAGCATTTGTGTACTGAATACATACAAAGAGGCATGTTTCAGTTGATTCCGTACCTGTTTCAGACGTATTTTCATTTCGGTATTTTCCAATTGGGGCAGCTCTATTGGCTACGGTCTTGTTTTGTATTGGTAAATGAGTTTCGTACTGCAGAAAGGTTAATTTACTTTTCAGTAAGTACGGTTTTGTTTGTGAACGTAGGAGGTCCTATTATGGTCGATATTGTATGGCTTCTGATTGCAGTTGGTACTTACGTACATTTTTTTCGATCAGGTTAAGCTACGTTTGCTGCGGTCGGTCCGTGGATGAGTGAACCATCTTTACAAACCGAGACCTCTCCGTGCCTCGGAAATCACGTGAAGTCGTTGGTTCCGGCTGTCATTCTTGGATCTTTGACAGTTGTTACGGGTCGTCAGAAGCCCGAAAGTCTGACAACCAGTCTTACCAAGGGATATCGTGATCGTGACACCCATTAAGTGGGTTGTGGAGGTCAGATAGGCAGTCGCTCCATGTAAAATACTGGTATTCAGTTGCATCTGGTTAGACTAGAAGCCGACCCCAACATAGCTGGGAAAAGGCTAGACAGATTTATTGAGCTAGGATTTATTTGTAAACAGGTATGCTGTTTTTCTCATAGCCTTTCCTCTCATTATTTCCTAGTCATTAGTGAAATTCTACGGATGTACCATATACATATAATAGGTCATGTAGGCGTATAGTATATATATATCATAAATAAATTCAATATAAGTACCTAGCCAATGAAACAGTATTTTTAAAAAGGAATTTTGTTAGATAACCTTTTTCCTTACCTACTAAAATTTACCTACTCAACTTCAATTTATACAAACCACGAAAATACACACCGTTTTAAAATTCAGAATCCTTCCCACAAACAATGAAGAAAAAAGGAAAAAAAACCTCAATGGCACTTATTTGAAAATGCCATTCAGGGTTTTTCCTCACGAAACTTTTCCAGCTTCTTCGGGTAACTAAGCGTTCACTACTTAATTACGAAACAAGCCCCTTTTCAACCTCGTGCATTTTCCTACAACTTCGTCAAAAGGGGATAGACAATTTTTCTTTTTCTTTTTTTTTTTGTGCACAACAAGGCTGATTTTCGTAATACTTTTGCTCGATATTAAGGTGCTGCAGAATGGAAGAAATCAAATTACTATTAATTTTTTTTACTTGCGTTTAAATTTGTGTTCGGATATTATTTTGTAAATAAAACTAAAACCTGCTCAATAAATCTTTACTTATCATATTTTTTTTTAATACCGTTCCGCTTCAAAGGGCGTAAATACCATTTTGGGCCAAATTCACATTTTGATGCAGTCTTTTATCTATCAGTCAACTGAGTAAGACTGCATCAAAAAGTGAATTTGGAGCAAAAATGGTCTTTACGCCCTTTGCAAAGGAAACAGTCGATATGGCAATAGGCTTTATAGAGGTTACATTACGTATTTAAAATTAGAAACGTTCTAAAATGCGATTGATGCAAAGTGGCATTTTTCTCATAAAACCAGACAGACAGTTTCCCTCTCTTTTCATAAGTGGAACGATTTTCAAAACTTCCATTGGCAGATAGTAACAAGCATAAAAATTTACAAGAAAGCTTTCTTATCAACAGCAATGAACATACAAAGTTATTAAAATGTATGTAAAGGAACTGTACAACATATTTGATGGGCACCGGCAGATTAATACTGCTATTACGGGCTAGCTACCATTTAGCTACAAAGGTGAAATCGTGCTACTGTGAATGTAAGAAGATTATCCTATCTTGCTGTAAATAACATTGTAAATTGTGTTATTGCTTTTAATATGTATGCAAATGTTAAGGGGATACATAGATAAATTTTGTGTTTCTAAAGTTCCTATAAAACCAAATGTAAACATCAACCCTGATGATTAAATCATTTCGATTTTCCATGTGTTATTAGACTTTTAGTCTACTGCTCTACTAAAACCGAAACATGATTACTTGAAATTTTTACGATAGAAAAAAATTCTAAAGGAGCACCGTCTATTTTCTGTGTTATACCTAAGATTATACGTAAACAGTTCCTTACTGTGCAGTAAAATTTGCTTTACATCGAAGGTATTTAATATGTCAAGAACTTACTAAGCTAAAAATTGATTTAAATAGGTAACAGCATTTTGTCATTAATCTAGATTTAAACGAAACGCATTTAGTTCCGGTGCCCGTGACAGTCTTCTATCTCTTGCGTCAAACTAGACAGCCATTTTATATACACACCGAGCTAAACCACACTTCGACATATCCTCTTAAGCGGGAGGTATCGCTGCTTCGAATATTGTCTAGGATAGGAAATGTGTTGGATTTAAATGAAGCTGCCGATAAAATGTGTTCTTGGTATTATTAACAGTTGCTTGTCGATATTCTAATGTGCGTTTTCCGTTAGTTTGCGGGTCAGTAAGGTAATTAGTTATGGAGTTTTATAATGCATGAGGTAATTTTCACGCCCGTTTTGATTGCTTAGAATCGATATTATTCTGAATAGTGGATAAAAAGCATGCCGTCCGTGTGCTGGATTCGTTTTGCACTGAGCATGTTTGTACCTATTAAAGTACCTAACATAAAATTACAGGTATTGAAAAAAGATAAAGTAAGCGTAGATTTTGCTATTCTTAAAAGTAACGCCCTATATCTCTAACGAGTAGGTAAATTATAGCTAAACCAACACTATGTACAACAAACAATGTATTAATGGATTTCCCCAGATTTTTACAACCGCTAACGTTGCTCTGTATAAAACGGCTTATGAAAAACCAAACATCGTAAATGTCTGCGCTGAAACGACGCCAGTAAACGTCTTGTGCAAACAATAAACTTCTATTTATACCTACGTTCACCCATTGTTTTCTCAGTGACGACTAGCGAATCAAATTATTGGCTACACCATACCAAAGGAAAAACGCCCGTATTTTCAAGAGCTATTGTCTACAATCGCGTGGAAAACCGATAGAGCCGCGCAGAAGTGGGGATAACAATTGTCTATTGTGTTGGCTATCTCTTTTGCGCATCGCGGCGGCGACTTTGTGTGAGCAGGACAGGTGTATAGTGCTGTTGCCTTCTCTCACAATGCTCGGTGGAAATGGGCACGCCTTTGTGGCGAGGATTTTCTTCTATTCGTCCGTTTACACCGGATTAGTGATGTGTTATAAAATTTTGTGCGCATGTCTATTTGGTTATGATTTCACGGTGTAATTCTGAAGGTTTCCGGATCGTGATTGTGGGCGGGTAACAATAGATTATGTACCTATTACCTATATAACAATAGAATAGGTGTAAGATAAATAAAGTCTTAATGATACAATATTAAATCCCGTAGCAATAGTTCTGTTGAATATAGTTATGTCCTAAAAAGTCATGAATACGTCATTTTCAGCAAGTATTTTGGTTAAGATAGGTTTTTAAAAGCAGATATCCTAAGTAGGTACCGAAAGTAAAGCCAGCTCTTTTGACGATTCAAATCGATAGATATATTCAGCACACTATAAAATACCCATAACAATTATAATATTAAAAGTAATAAACACGCATTTAAATGTAAGAATACGTACCTATACTATTGCTATGCTATTATTATGTACAACCGTAATCGTAAAACGTCGCCATTTTCATATACAATAATACAATTTTCCGCAAAACCGGATTTGCACGGATATGCCGCTTCAAATTCTGCAATATAGTCTTTGATTTTATATGTGCATTGTGCCCAGCCCTATTGCTAAAGATGTGATTATGTAGGAAAATAAATCTATAGGTACCCACTTTGTTGTTTGAAGACTTGCAACGAATCATAAGTATTTTTATTTTATTTTGGTTTTACTTATTCTCAGTTAATTCAGTTTTTGTTCTACCCTAAATTAGCTTTGATTACTTATCAAAGATATGACAAGCTCTTATGCGGCCCTACGGTGATATTAAGTAGGCATGTTGATTGTAAGATAAAAACTATGCCCATGAAGAATTCTAGATCAAGACAAAGCAAAAACACTACGAGCAAAGATCGTAAAAAATGCACAGGTTTTTATGATGTTGACAAACTATTAAATAGCTGCAATAAATCGATTAAAACCACAAAGTACATTTAGTAATTTTAGTGCCAGCGTTAGGCAACCTATAAGCTATTAAAATTCTACTTAAGATAACTTAAGTCGTGTTTCTAATTTGTGTGAAACATGTAAGCGGTTAAAATACTTAAATAGTGTAATACGTGATGTATGGTGTAGTTCAGAGGAACAAATAGGGGTGATGGCGGATGCCAATCATAAATCGTTTCTCGATGACTAATCGTTCTGTCAGTAAACTAATCGATAAACTGTACATCGAGTGCGTGATGTTCTGTTTCGAAACATTAAAGCTGGCTGTTGAAGTACCTAGTGCTCTTTAAATAAAAAAAGAATTTATAAAAAAATTAATGACGAAATTTTGAAAATAGAATTCAAATACAGGCACACAGAAAACGTATCGACATTTTAAAGACAGTTGCAGACCTAGAGCTAAGCTAAGGTAGTTTAGCTTAACTCGCATAGCTGAGGTAATTTTTCATAATGTGTTCATAGTTTGCGATCTGCACACAAGTATGAAAAACTACGCCAGCTATGTGGGCTAAACTAAACTAACTTGGCTTAGCTTTTGGTCAAAAAATGCCTGCAGTTTACCTACTGTTGATATTAAAACCGAGATGAAATAAAAAAATTCGCGTTGGCTGTCGATGTCGGTTAAAAAGGTACACCACTAACAACGTTAAAGAGCGAGTTACCACCAACTTTTAATATTATCTTTTTAAAGTTTTTTAATCAAAAACGTTGTCAACACATGTCTGTCCGTCACTCCTGTAGTTTTCTTTCAGAAACTAATTGGTCTGACACGGTTTAACCCCTCGAATGTGGAGGGATATATATATTTTTTAATTTGAAATATTTTTTTAAAGAGCAACTTGTTGACTCGCTTTACCGGTCGCAGTTGATGGTTAATGGGAAATGACACCTTTTAAAAATGTTTCTGTTTTACGTTTTGATGCGACAGTTGATTCTTTGAAATTATTTAAAAAATTGAAGCTTTAATTTGATCTAATATAGTAGTTGTTGTAGTATCATCTCTTTTTGTTCTTGTGGTTAGGATCCTCGAAAATATATAATATGCCTATTTTATTTACCTACATAGTACTCAAGTAAATTTGGTTTACCATCTAGCTTTAGATACCTGCCACGGTTTATTTTTAATTTAGTTGTTTTTAGTTTTTATCTTTTTATTACGGACGCTTTTAACGTGCACATCTTTCTACATTTTTCTCTCATGTATATTTTCAACATGAATGATGTACCTACTTAACCAATATTTTGTAATCATATTTTGATTTAAAAGAGTGTCCGTGGAGTTTCTTATTAGAATCGGTAACTAGCTTGATCTTTCTGACTGACCGACACCTTGACAATTCAAAAGTGCCTGTAATTGGTTTATCCATACTAATATTATAAATGCGAAAGTAACTCTGTCTGTCTGTCTGTTACGCTTTCACGTAAAAGCGGCTGAACCGATTTTGACAAAATTTGGTACAGAGATAGAACAGACCTTGAGAAAGGACATAGGCTAAAATTTATCGCGAAAAAAGGATTTGGAGGCGCGATATAACCGAATTCCACGCGGGCGAAGCCGCGGGCAGAAAGCTAGTTTGAAATAAATGTGTTGAGTTTGAGTTTTACCTATATCAAAAATACAGGTAGAACAGTAGAATTTGCGCCATGTTTACTTTTATTGTAACCTACCTACATCGGAAAGGTGCATCCACACCGAAGTTACTTTTTGTAGAGCAACATTTTGCAACATACTAACCATTACTTTATATAATACGTAGTAAATATATTAAATAACTTTTTGCTATTCAATGTTGCTCGCACGTAAAGTAACTTCGGTGTGGATGCACCATAATACAAAATGAGATGTTTTAATATTTTCAACATAAGTAGGCATAGATTTTTATCATCCCTCCCTCATCCCTCCATCACTCGCTACACAAATAATGGACACACAAAGATGGCCACCCTAACTAATTTATTTGTTTTTAATTTTTAAAAACAGAACGAGGAAGCGGACCAATGAGACGCGTCCTCCGACTGATTGTCAATTAGCGACATCAAACGGGCTTTTTGCGAATTAAGCGGTCGTTTGTGTTCATTTTTTGTCCGGTAGCCGTCGCGCACTGATGGCGTTTGATGCGTTTTTCCGTTTATACGTTTCATTTTCATATTTCCGTTTGTCTGGCCCTATGGGGAGGGCACAATATAGGGTGTCTGCATGCATATGGCGATGCTTTCCATTTATTTGGGTGATATTTTAATTCGAGTGAGTGCTCGTAGACGGATTAAATTTTTTGATGTTTGTTATTTTTTTACCTGGTCGGTAGAAGGAGGGTTATTAAATAGTGAAGATTTGTTCACGGATTGAGGGCTAGGGAAAACCTGGTGACGTAATAATGCATGTCACAGCATTTCTCAAAACAAATATACACTCACAACTTGACCATGTCAAGTATGCAGTCCATTTTAGGTAGAAATAATGACTTCATTTTGAATTAATTAAGGAAAATCAATTACCACTGCAGTGATACCTACTAATGACTTTCCTACTCCTTTATTCAAAATTTGCATGATCAAGACTGTGAATTTAATTTGACTTGAAATTGTGCGTATTGGCACGTAATTTTACATTGTTCTGACCATCTTTGTATTTTATTTACACTACATTTTCCATTAGACGCATAGCTTTATTTTGTAGTCATACTATACCTACTTTTATGTCTAGCATAATTATGTTTCCTTATTTTCAGCAAATGATTTGTAATTTCGGCCGGGCCATACACAAAAATGAAACACCAATGGATCAAACAAAACACAGTCTGGCGTTCCAAAGACAAAACGTAAAAAACTCCATGAATCGAACTCGCCGTATCGAACGCTATTCCGAATGCACCCAGCACAGTCAACAAAGGGACGTTCTGAAAAAAACGCGCGAATACGAACGCGGCCCACCATTAGCCGCTCCCATTTGCACCGCTATAGATGGGCCTCTTCAATCTATACCGTCAACAATTGTAGGGCTGCTGCCCGTGTTAGGCGAATTACGCAGTTTATATTGCGGCCTAGCATTCTCCGGATGCTATCTTTCAGTTTTAAAAACTAAACTAGTCAAAATCTGCTTATTATATCGACATTCATATCTGTAATTTGTATGGTGTATCATCATTCTCCTGCCCTGATCCCACAATTTACCTGGGGTCGACGCAACATGTCTTTTTCTTCCATAATTTTCTATTAGTCGTCATCTCAGTAGTCACCCCTTTTCTAGCCATTTATCATCTTTTAAACGCATGAGGTAAATAAATATTTAACTCATCTGTGATATGTAGAAGAGAGTAAAGAGAGAGAGAGAGAGAGTATTATATTCTATATGACAGATGAGTTAAATATTTATTTTCAAATTATTTACGAAAAAAGATGCCTTGTCATTCAATTTTGAATCTCCATTGAACTGACGGAATTTAAATACAGCTTCACGAAAAAAAAAAATAACTTTTTTTCCTGGCAACCCTACATAGAGGGCATGTGATCGAGTGTTGTTCGAGTTTTTATCGCTGATTCATTAGTATGAGAGTGTCTTTGTTGCCGGCTGCACGGGCGCCGGCCCAGCACAATATGCATTCAACATGAAAATTGATTCGAAATGAAAGGATACACGCCATTGTATACATTGCTAATTGAAAATGAATGTGAGCCCAGTAATTAGGGGATATGTAGCATTCGATGTAATCTATCTATTGTTGCGACCTTTGTGAAGTTTCGTTTGATAAAAAAATGTGAAACAAAATGTTTATAGATATGTATTATAATTATCTTGTATTAAGATAGGTTGTACTAACATATCGTGAAAACTTTCACTCATACATCTCCATAATAACAGAAAATTTATTATTTCAAACATTAAAACAAAAAGGACAATGCTACTTGACAGCCTCGTCTAAATAACAAAGTCTTTTAAAAGAACCACGGGCCCGGAACAAACCTAATTTGTAAAAAGGGTAAACAAAAAGTTGGAGTTGAGGGAGGAATTACAATGAAAAAGAAACCTGTCCTGTCCCTACATCGGCCTTTTTAAGATCAAAACCAGTCGTCAAGTATTGATTATAAAATCTACTGTTTTGTTTTTTTCTGCCGATAATAAAAGTATGAAACTTACCTAAAGGTAAAAGTATTGATGCATGATTTAGTAAGAAGCCAATAAAATCCTATCAAGAAGTTTAATGCAGTTCTACAGATTTTTTGGTGAAACGGAGATAATGCATTGAAACTCGCCAAAATACTTCTCATAATCCAAATTTCAAGTCTTTACCGCCAACCGTTAAGCCTAGACACTGACATGTCCATAGTTTTACCTTTCACATAATTAAGTACAAAGAACCGTACTTAACGAACCACGATGCATCATCCATACATTAAGTTTAACTACGCGAAAAGACAAAACGCCTTCATAGGAAAGAAATTCCGCAATATCGCATAACAATTATCAATAGCATTGTAGAAAATTTATGTTATGATGTACAGTTGGACGTTGTAAGTAAAACGACCATTTAAACGACACCGTGGACTGTGGAGCTGTCAACTCCATAAATGTGCATGAAATGGAACAATAACCACAAGTTTACGAACTGAACGTAAAGTTCCAAAACAGGAATAAACCTTCATTCCTTAGCCCTTTTCAATTCGTGACCTAGCATGCAAAACAGATGTCTGGGGCTAGATAAAAGCCTTTGAAAACAAAGTATTACCACTCGCTCCTAAGTGGGGTGGAGAGGTCAAACACAATCGTGGATCTCTATTTTAAGTATTCTTGCTATTCTAATTAGTGAATAATGTGATTGGTTTTGCTCTGCGATCGGTCTTTAGAAAAATTTGGCGTTTAGTTCGGGCGTCAATAACCTAGAGGTTATTACGTTTTTGTCCCTGTTCAAAATAACTTGAGCATAAAATATGATTTATGTACAAAGAAACATATTTAATTTTGTGAAAAATACCGCTAAATTACTACTAGGTACTACTTGCAAAAATCCCAATCAATGATTAAAAGTAACTAGATGATTAAGTTTAATAGCCAACGAATTATATTGATTGCATACTTTTCATACACTTGATAAATTAGTACTAGTTTAATGTACAAAAAAGTTTAATTTAAATCGCAAGTACTTAATGTATGGACACTTGGTTGCGTAACAAGTAAGTCAGGCCACTCTTAAATCAAAAGAACAAAAAATGTATAGAAGTAACATCCACCCACAAAATATAATGTCATGTGGGATCCGTGCGAGTAACATTGTCCAAGATGTTCGAAATTCGAATTAAAAATCCCTTTGCCGCGAAAACAGAAGAAGACGGAATAATCCTGCACCTATTTATCTCGCGCGATGTTAATCCGACAAACTTCATTACAACAAGTTGGCAGCTGCAAACGAGGTCATCTATGTACTTTATTTTTAATACAAAATATGAAATCAGATAGTATTGAAGACGTGACAAAAATTGGTATCAGCCATTTTTCTAGTAGATCAAACGCGTCAACTGTATTCAGATCAATTTTTTATTCGTAAGCTGAAACTGATGTGATATGTCTGATTGTTATTAATATCAGAAATTATTGGGTCACCTAAAATTATTAATATGATGAAATGTAGCAAATTCTTAGACTCAGAGTCGGCTTTCTAACGAAATTTCTTCTACATTCTCATCTAGATTTTTAGCTCCTATTCCATCGGCTTTGGCAATATCCCATCCAAACCTTTAGTTTCCCGTTCTCAACTATCCGTTCTCATCGTATCTCATATCGTTCTCAAGTACGTGACATTTCGTATATTCATTTTCAAGTATAGCTATCTCCTTCCAATTTATTAATGACTATATCACTGTCGTTACCTTAGCGTGTTCTTGCTGCGCCAATAGCTGCTCCCTCACCATCTGCAGTTGCAGGATCATCTCCGACAGCTGCCGTTCCTTCTCCAGCACACTCTCACCAGCCAGTGCTTGCAAGGCTGCTGCGTCCAGTACTGCTCGCCGCTCGCTGTGGACAAAGAGGTATGGTTTAATTAGTTACGTTTTCATGTTACCTGGAGAAGGTTCATGTGTGGAGGATTTTATTATTATATTGAAGTGTGTATTACTTTTAAATATTTTATCTGCACGCAAGCTGTGACCTTAAAAACATCGGCTTCTACTAATTACATTGTTTTAATTTAGTTAGAACTAAATCTTGACAATTTGAATGTTAGTTAAAATTCTGAATAGAGTTAGTTCCTATATCTAAGCTAAATATAAATGAAGTTAGAAAATAATGATTTTGCACAGTTAGTGTTAATTTTCATACAAATTCAAAAGGTGCCATGAATATAACAGTCCCAAATCACATACAATTCTCAAATTAGAATGGCAAGCAAAAACTCACATATAAACAAGCGTTTGATGATCCTTGCACATAAAGTTTAATGCAATTTTGTAAACTAACATTCCGTGTTAATATGACGGTTTGGAATACAAAATGTATAACATTATGTAACTTTGTATCGCAGACGAATTCGCGTGAATAATTCATGGTGGCGTTAGGATGCTATAGTGCTGTATGATATCAAAAACAAAGATTGGATGATGGCACGTTCGTGCGCTGCTACTTCTAGAACTCGATAAAGATATAGAAAAGACATGTTTTGGTTCTGGGAAAAGGTTTCCAAATTTTATAACGGACGTCACTATGGCAACTTTCATGCTGTGATTACTTGTTTAGGTACAGTCTGTTATTGTATAATGACTTTCATATGTATGATTTCATAGGTATTGATTATCGACTACATCACCTCAATTTGGACCTTATTTAATTGATTTTAGTTTTAAAATCTTCCAACTAAGTTTTCTCTCAATACCAATACTTTGAAATTTTCAAGTCGTCTTCCGCACTTCAATCTGAGTTCCGTAGTAGAGGCACGTTACTTCGGGACCGCAAACAAATGCATCAGAGGACGTCTCTGAATTATTAATGCTGTGGTCTGAACCAACCTCCTCTCTTTCAAGAGGTTATGATGTAACCTCTTAGTCTTCCGCTATGAATTCTATTGGCTTACATTTTTTTACATTTTTTAAACTGTAATGTAGAACAGACTTTGAAGTTTTCTTTAATAAAAGTAAGGTTTGAGTTTCGTCCGTGATGAAGACTTTTGTTATTGCTGTGTAATGTAGGTGACAAATTTTTTATTTGATTTAAAATTTATGATTAAAGAACTTCAAAGGAAATTAAGTTACTGTTTATTTATCTTTATAAGGATAATCAATTCAAATTGATTCATGATCATGCAAATATCACAAAGAAGCTTGGTTTTAATTTTAACTGATTCAGCAATTTTGAGAAATGATCAGTAAGCCTCTTAATTGCAAAAACTTGAAGGTATACAATTGTTTCTCGCTTGTAAGAATATTTCACAACCTTTTTATTTTCACGATACAAAAGATTGGACCACTTTCTCAAAGAAAGGGCTCATTGTGAAACCAGTTCGGCGAAATAATAAATTAACGGTACCTAATTAAAGATCTCATTTTTTACTATGAACCAATTTATAATTCTTGAGAATTATGTTTGAGCGAAATTTTTGGGTATACACAGTGAAAATTGTGAAATGAATTTGTGAATTTAATTTATAAGTATTAAGTTTTAAGATCTATTGGTTTTACAAAATAGTTTTGTGTATGTAGATGGCTATACGAGTAGGGGAATACCAAATAAACGATGGATGGACTGTGTGAAAGATGATATGGCTATAAAAGGAGTGATTACCGAGATTACGACTAATAGAAGTATGAAAAAAAAAATGTTGCGCCGACTTCAAATAAATTGCGATAAGGGCAGGAGAATGATGATGACAAAGTAATCAATCGATTGCATTTGCACATTGCTGCATTCGGTTAGACTGGAAGCCGACCCCAACATAGTTGGGAAAAGGCTAGGCAGATATATCTGCCTAGCCTTATAACCAATAGGTATATATATTAATACAAACTCATTGACAGAAAACGAAACAGCGTTCTTTAACAAAAGTATCTACCATTAGCTTCTGCCCGCGATTTCGTCCGCGTGAAATTTCTTGTTCCCTGACCCACCCCGTCGCAATGCATTGCCTGCCCGCGCTATTACTTCGTTTTCGCTTATCGTTTTTCTGTTTTTTTTTTTGCATTTTACTCGGCTCGTAAGAGACGTAGCGTGATGATAAATAGCTTATTGACTTCCTCAAGAATTGGGCTATCAAATGCAAAAATAATTTTTCAAATCCGACTGGTTCCATAGCTTAGCGCGTTCAAACAAACAAACAAAAAACAAACTCTTCAGCAAAAAGGCTCCTACAAACCAGCGCGACACGCGATTGAAGGAGCCTTTATTATGAGTATAGATTTTTCCTTTTCTGAAAACTGGAGTATTATGTAAACGAACAAAAACTCGTATAAAATGAGAACAGTATCGATCACACGATTCAATTCGTGTCACTCAATTCACAGAAATGCGTTTTATTTTCCTGTTCAGTGGAACGCCACTTATGATTTATTGTATAGAGAAACAAATTCTCTACTTGAAACCCCATAGGAATCAAACTAGATGTTTGTGGGAAACACACCATGTTGGTGAGGGTTTGTGTAATTAATTGTTTTATAAGTGTTTTCATAATTGATTTGAGCATTTATTTTTTGGGAGCTACTTTTATTTGCGGAAAGTGGAGCTTCAGCCGATCAGACTGGTCGCAAATATGTCTTGACTAAACAGAACCTTATACTTATTTAGGTATACAGGGCTACATTATCAAGCTATAAATTTCCAGTATAAGCTGATCTCGCATTGTATAGGACTTTCGTACAATAAGAGGTCAGCTTATACTGACAGGTAATGAGCTTCTGATGCTGTAAAGTTACATTTGAAATACCTATTTGTAATGCCTAAAACGTTGAACCCAGATAAACTACAAAAAAAAAAAACTAGATCGACGTACACTAAAAGCTAAAAACAATACACTTAGCAGTAACTACATTAGAGAGGGGGACTCGTAACTAAACTAGGGTGAACTAATAGACCAATTCACTACCACTCGATGTTTCGTTTCGATAGAATCGATTCGATTATTCCGATTCGTGGCGCACTGCCTGCGTTAATTTACTGTTTATCGATGTTTGTTTTTGGAAGCTCTTTTTTTTTCTTTTTTGTTTGACATGATAGTTTTTATTTTTAGTTTGCTGCCAGTTTTATTTCAAAAAATGAATACATTTAATTGCCGGCTGACTATGCGGGTTGGATTTTTTATATAGGCTACTTTATATTCACGTTAGATTTTTATATATTTAACAGACTGTGATTACAATAGAAAATATCATGCATTGTTTTGATATTCATAGAGAGTTTCTTTTTTTACTGTTTGTATGATTTCCTGTGCGTATCCCAAATAAATTTCTTTATTTCTAGTTAGATACTAGTGCACGTTTTCCTTCCATCGTAGAACAAAGTTTAAGAGACAAAATCGTGGTCTGTTAATAGCTTTGATTGTAACAAAACAAAAGGTAAAGAGGTGTCTTGAAAATCTCAAGGGTTGTGCCGGGAGCAGGGGTGACGTCATTAAAATGGATGCAAGGGGAAGCGATGAATTTTGACATTATACAGTAGGCTCCTTTTATGTTTCCGTGTAACAATTTTTGGTCATGCAAGTAGTTCTGTGGTTACTGAACCTATTGCCGCTTGACTACGGGCAGTTATGTATTACTAGCTTCCGCCCACGGCCTCGCCCGCGTGGTACGTCGATAAAAAGAAGCCTATGACATTTTTCAAGTTATGGTCTACCCGTGTGCCAAATTTCATCCAAATCCGTTCAGCCCGTTTTACCGTGAAAGCGTTACAAACAAACTCACTTTCGCATTTATATCCGAAATATTAGTTAGGATTGCAGAAAAATCTTATCAGTATTGGCTGAAAGAATTATAATTAAGGAAAGGCTAAACAATGTTTTAAAATGGGTTTATTTAAACATTATGATACCGTACATTTTCTACTTTCCCTATGAATATTTCAGAATCTCATTAAAATAGAAAATGACGCTTCGATCACTTTTGACCTTTAAAAAACTTCGCCAATTACAGGCAAAGGAAATCGGAGCACTCTATATAATCGAAGTCGGACTTTTTAAAGAAAGTCGTTTAAAAAGCCGATCCGATATTACGGCTTGTCACTCCCACCTGTCGATGGCGTGATTGTAAAAATATTGTTGCTGTGTACAAGAATAATGTCGTAAGTGGCAGGTTTAATGTCGTATTTAAAATTTGGGAAACAGCTGCAGTTTTTGGGTTAAAAAGGCAGCGTTTATCTTCTGTTTTGCTTATTTTTGTTTCAAAAAAGATGTAAATTATAAAATTAAGTACCTATCGAATGATGAAATCGAATGTTTTGTCACTATCATTTTACTGTCTAATCTTGCTTTGAAATGCACATTAAAATTTTTGTTTTAGTGAAAAGCTTCCACTTACGCCATTTTTCTTATAAACGCTGATACAATATTTTATAAAATCATTCTTTTTAAAAATTTCTTTGATTTCATCCCTACTTGGATTTCGATCAAAATTCTCAGCATCAAAGCTGCGAGAGAAAAGGAAGCAAATGAGATAATAATTGCTTTCCGTATTATTTGCAGACGTTTCCTTTGAGGGGCATTACCTATGGACTTGAAACCGTATCTGTGCGATAATTGTACATTAATTAGCTATCGATTTGAGGGTATTTAAAAATTTTTTTCTGAGATTTTTGGGGTCGTTCTAATTAATTTCGGAATCACCCTGTTTTTTTTATGATGCTGGTTTTGAGTTGGTTTTGAATAGAGAATATAGAATGTGGTTTATTTATCATTGTTGGATCTTTTGAATTACTGTAATGATCTGTTTTTGAATATGAATAGACTCGTAATTATGAAATTAATTATGAACTTTGTATTCAATCCAGTTAACAGATTGTAGACACAAAAATATAAATATTAAATGGGGTAGAATTTACTAGTTAATGTTTTATTATGGAAAATAACACAGCCGTGACATTAATAAAATGGTTTGCAATTACGAGCATAATAAAAACACCCTAGGTAGATTTCATTATTCGGTCAAAATCAATGAATCTGCCTAGCCTTTTCCCAACTATGATTGGGTCGGCTTCCAGTCTAACCGGATGGTCCTATTTTACATGGAGCGACTGCCCATCTAACCCCCCGCAACCCAGTTAATGGGTAACACGATACCTCTTTGTAAGACGGGCTTTCTTTTTGGGCTTCTGACTACCCGTAACGAAACTGTCAACTGTGACTAATGGCTTTATCATCATCATCCACTGCTGGGCATAGATCTCTCTTTTCTTGTGCCCATCCCCACGCTCTTGTGCCAGCCTCATCCAGTTTTTGCTCGCGATGACAACAATGTCGTCCGCCCATCTCGCCGCCAGACGAAAGACATCTCGTCTTCTAGTCCTTGGACGCCACTCCGTCACAGCCTTACTCCACCTGTCATCACTGCTCATTGTCAGGTGTCCTGCCCAGCTCCATTTGAGTTCCATAACTCGTTTTCCGATATCGAAAACCTTCATACGTCTTCGTATCTCGTCGTTTGGAACTTGGTCTATTAGCCTGATGCCAAGCATGGAATGCTCCATGGCTCTCTGTGCAACTCACAGCCTGTACACCGCCTCCTGCGTGAGTATCCACATCTCAGCACTCTCTTCTCGTCATGGAGGGCAGAACAAACTGGTTACTGGAGGGTTAAGTAATGGGTAGTTGGTTAGTTTTGAAATGTCACCTTTTTTGTGAATGATGGTGACATAGCGTTCTTCCATTTCATTCTCTTCCAGTTCTGGGATACGGACACCATATTTGTAACCCTACTAGCTTTTTCCCGCGGCTTCGCCCGCGTGGATATCGAAAAATATCCCAACGGAACCTGCTACCGGGAATTCCTTCCTTATTCCTTGTCTACATTATATAAGAAACCACTGTGCAAAATTTCAGCTTTCTAGGTCCAAGGGTTTGGGATGGGCGTTAATGAGTCAGTCAATCAGTCAGTCAGGACTTCTCTTTTTATTTATATATATAGATAGATTAAAAAGTTCCTCGAGGACCCTTTGAACTAGTTCGCCACTTGCTCGTAGCGTTAACGTGTTTTAATTATTAGGTATGTTTCGGAAAAATACACAACAAATAAAGTAAATATTTATATAAACGACAGATTATCAACAATTCCTAGACAAAGCAACTTCGCTCCCGGCCTCATCTCCCACAATAAAGCGCGATTCATTTGTTTTTCACCGTCAGTCAACACGCAGCACATAAACTATGCAACGCTAGGGTTGACGGCGAACAGTTTGTGGGCAACAATAAAAAATCCCTTAACGCGAGACAACGGCGGCTGTAGGGTTATCCGTCTTGTTTGCCCCTCGCGACAGACATGCTGGAGTAGTGTGGATGTGACTTTTTAGTTAAGTAGTAACAGTTTATGGAGAAAAAAGGCGGTCAACTATTGCAGAGGGCAACCGTGGTGACTTAAAACTTGGTCGTTCCTGGGGGCCTACTCCCTAAGTCCGTCCGTCTTTCCGTCCGTCCGTTCATCCGTCCGTCTGACATTAGAATCCATCAAAACAAGTGTAAAAGTTAAATTTTTCGGACGGGCAAAAACACATAGGGAAGTAGGGACAACTGGCAAATCATGTTGTCATTCTTACTTCGTTCGGGCCCCGAACCAATCATCCATCCGTAGGTGATATGAAGTAGGAAACGCCCGTAACAAAGGCTGAAACTACGGGCTTCGTGCTTAGGGAGTAGGCCCCCTGTTATGGGATTAGTATTCGGAGGCTATAGCACTATTCAGTCAAGTCACAAGTCAAAGACAGAAACGTACATAAAGCTGAGGAGTTTGTGCGTACTTTAGTAAGGTAAATGGTCAGTTTTGAGGTCCGTTTTTCAGTTGTGATCAGAAGTTGTTTGTCAAATAAAACTAGTATTTAACCAACTAATTTCCTCCCAAACTTACTGAAAGTCTACATGATATCGATGCTATTCTGAACTTTTGCTCATAGCACTTTTCATACACCTACAACAAACGCATCCATCCTAATATTTCCCCCAACAATACACTCATTACGAATTTAACAACTTGCTACCGACATACTCCGTCATGTAGCCCGTTTTTATTGAGTTCTTCATTGCTCGGCACCGCTCGGCAATACTCGGGCCTCCTCGACGCGGTACGGTACCGAATAGGGGGACTGATAGCATTTTAAATCAGGTTAAGGTCAACAACAACCGGATTCAAACTCGGCGCACTTTGATTCGTAAAAAACTGTCGAAAACGGACTCTTTTAGATTTAGACCTTGTTTAGATTTCAAAGTTAGGCTTCGATATGTATGGAAGTGGCTATGCATGGCAGGAAAGTGTTAGGACTTGGAAACTGTACCATTTCCTGGGATCGGTTTCTTACAAAGCTGGTGACGGCTATCGGGAGGATGGGCAGGGGTATGTATGTAGGTATGTATAAGACTGTCTGTGACTAAGAATAATGCCAGTCGAGTAGGTATAAAATGAATCGGACAAAAAGAAAATATACCTATGCGAACTGAGATTACTGAAAACAAAAAGAATTACAAAAGTCAGGCTGGTACTTATTTGAAAGACTTCGAATATTGAAGAGTATATTCCAAATTTGTAAGTCGGTCTCCGAAATCAGGCGACTAAATTGTAATTAGGAACAAATAATCAAAATTCCTAATAGAAATCAAGCAATTGCTTTATATATCGAAGACTCAATTACGAACGATAGCAATAGCAGTCATCAAATTACGTCTCGATTGTAAATTGAAAGAATGTTGTACTCCGATAATTTCTTTAAAACCGGAATGCATACCGTTTAGTTTATTGATCCTGGTACTAATTACGGTAGTTAGATAATTGCAGACGCTAATATGAGATTTTTAGGGTTCCGTACGAAAATGGTAAAAAAGGAACCCTTATGGTGTCACTCAGTCTGTCTGTCTGTCTGTCACAGCTGGATATCTCAAGAACTAATAATGCTATCAACTTGAAATTTGGAACAGTTTTAGATGACGTTTACCCAACTATTTTGCAAATAAGAAAGAAATAAAAATATTAATGTTTTTTTTGCAACAGGGTCCACTTTGAATTTTTAAGACCCCCTTGGTCTTAAAAATTCAAAGTGGGGCTACTAGGGCATGTGGGGTATCATATGAAAGAGCGCTGTTTGCACATTCTCAAACATTTTTTTTAATTTGTTTGTGCCGCATAGTTTTCGACTATTGATGAAAAATGTAAAAAAAATACCGTTCCCCTCCCACCCCCTTATCTCCGAAATTTGCAAAGACAAAAATCTGAAATTATTCTATGCGATAGAAATTTATGTAAAAATTACAGGAAAAATAAAATGATGTCCCTAAATAGCACACTTTTTCAGAAATCTGAACGGAACCCTCGGTGCGCGAGTCCGACTCGCTCTTGACCGGTTTTTTATTTATTCTCTTAAGATGTAAGTACTTACTTAATGGCGTTTGTGATGTACGATGTGGCTTCTAATAGTCCTGTTTCATCGACTGAGTGATACTGCACTGAGACTCTGAGAGCGGAGCTACCATTAGAGCTAAATGATAGAAATCAATGTATTGTCGTGGCATTTCCATTAATAGTTAAATTTGCAGAATGTTTATTTTACCATCATCAGTTTTTAAGGTTTTAGTTTTAGCTATTGTCCAGATCAGTTTAAGAATCCAAACATTTTGGGAACGGTAACTAAAAATGTACCAAAGCTAGCATGGCCTCAACTACGTACTTATTGAATTTATCTAAAATATCTCCTGAAATGTTTCAATGATAAAGTAGGTACCGTGTTGTTACATTAAACAGTTGTAGCACTCTAAAGGAAACAAGTTAATTGTAGTGCTTGTCAACTTTAAACGACCGTTTCCAACCACTTATATCTTTTTATAAATTCCTATTTGATTCAAACCTTTCCTGTTTCGATCATATGCTTTCACCAATTTACGATAATACCTCCGTTTCAACAAAAACGGTCGGCTATTTTTCTATCCCCTCATACAAACCAGTTACATTTATACGAAATAGTTTCATCAAAATCACTGCATAAACCACCGCTCAATAAATAAAATGGACCGAACCTGTCCGATTCAGCGTCAATAAAAACACATCCCAAATGTAAACGAGAACGATGCATGAATTCTTCATTTCAAATTGTATGGCCATGTTAGGGCATTATCATTTTTAGTGCTTGCCACACTGGTATATTCAGATGGAATTTTTGATGCACTGGCGACACAGCCGCGCTGCGATTGGCCGCCCTGAATATTGTATGAACCAATCACCGCGTTGCGCTTAACGTTGCATTCCAATTTGAAATCGTGAAGGCGGGAAACAGCGACAAAGTTGTGTGTTTTGCAATGGCGTGCAATAGGCATAATTTGTTGTTACACAATCAAATTGGTTTTCCGAACAGGTATGTGGTGGCATAGCGCTGGACATAATTGGAAGGCCGATTATTGGGACGCGGTAAGAGAATTTCCTGCGTTTTATTAGTATTGTGAGTACATTAATGTCTTCCAACCAGTCAGCGCCCAGGTTAATAGGATTAAAGTGTAGTGGTAATTATCAATTACAAAACTCATGCTATTTCTCTGTCTCGTAAAACCGTATACTTGTAATCAAATACAAGATAGCACTTAACCATACATAAATATATTAGTTGCACGAAATTGTAATTAAGCACAGAAATATAATAGTGTGGAATTTAAGATGATACTATTGTCGTTATTCAGAAACGTCGGATTGTGTAGTGCTGCAGAGGTTAAGAGGTTTTACTCACTAAAGTCGGCAATCTTGTCGCAACGTAATAAATTCAGTCCTCAAGGCCGGAAAAGCGATAACAAAACGAATGCTTTCTTATTTACAACTCGATGTTGTAGATAACAAAATTCGCGCGTATGAAATCCCCATTTTTTTCCAGTAACTATGTTATTGTTATAATTAATAATATCTCTCGAACAGTGCACTAATTGTTGTGTTATTTATTAGCGGGCCAGCCGGCAAGATAACCTCTGCCACAACCGAAATTATTGTTCCTATATTTTGTGAATCGCTATCTGTTATATTGTTATTGTCTCCATTCGTAATTGGGGCGTGTGCCCGGTGGGAATTTAATAAAAAATTGCAGTCCTTTTTAGCTTGAGATTATAGTTCAACGGTCATTAATTGATAATCTGGTGACGACATGATTATTAACACAGAGGCGCCACTTCTTACTAGAGATCCTTATGCATGTGTGAAAGCTTTGGCCAGCGCTTCTATAGGTAAAATGTGGCTGAGATTTTGCGTGGCATCTTTTGATTACGCCTGTGACACTCGTACTATTATGTATTCTGTGCCTGGGATTGATTTATAGGAATGGCCTTGAGAACTACACTGTTAAGGGCTTTCATCAATTTATCAGTGTAAATGTTAGAAAAAGAAGCAAACACACAATGATAACAAAAGTATTATGATGTAATCTTGAATTATTAAATGTTTTTGTAATTTTTGGGACACGAAACACAATCACTTTTATGTGACACAGTGAACTGCCTATCAAAACACATAAAAATTTAGTGGTCTGGTAACATTCCAAGACCAAACTTGGAATAATTATTTCAATTAATAAATAACTGCTCTCTACCGTAGAATATAAATTTCAATCTGGAATTGTAGGTAATAATAGGACAAGACCACACTTAACTGAAGAAAAGCAAAACCTAGTTACTCTAAAAGCCAATTTAGCAATCACTCGCCTTGTGCATGCTATTTCTAAAATAGACATGACATTCCTAACAAATCGTCACACAAAACATTAAGATTACTAACATTCCAACAATGAAAACAATTTCAATTTGCACAATTGTAGTATTCATGTAACAAACGAACAATTCAGTGAACAACGTGAGTTCTGTGTTCCTATGTGTGGGGCAAATCTTTGCAGAAGGCGACTTTGTGAATACTATAAAGAGTTATTGTGGTACACAAAGGAGTATTGTCCTAGCCTTGTTGATTGTCTCTGCTGTCGTGACAGAGACATGTTAGCTGTAGTTTACCTTGAAAATCTGTTTTGTTCAAGTATTGATTCGTTTGAGTGATGGGATATCTTACTAGTATGACGAGTAAAATTTGATATAGGTTAGAGTTTAGACCAGGTTCTGCTTAATTCTTTACTTTTCGATATTTGTAGCTTCTTAAAAGATGAAAATGATCCATTCATCAATTATTATTAATTACCATACCTCAACTTCAACCAGCGTACGCGTACGTTAATCCTATGCCTTTTGGTAATTAAGTTATTCTAAATTACCTTCAAAACATCAACTTTGAAATAAAATTAAAACACCATAAAACACATAACTTATTTTGTCATTCCCATCATTATTCGTGTGTTAAAATATTTCTCATGGTATAAGAACAAAAACGGTTGGAACGCCCCCGGGCCTCCATCATCGAGTTTATAAATAAGATATTCATATTAACTAATGTTACGTCTTCTGTAATCTGTAACATTATATTGTGCTTTCTGGTTATATATCACTGTACAAATTATGACTTTGTCTATTGTTAACGTTTTGTTGACTGATGTGGCGCAAGTTGTGAGCTTTTAGCAGATGGAGCTGTAGACTGAAATATATTGAACTAGCGGTAGATGATCGTTAGAATGATATCATAGCAACAACCTCTGGGGAATATCGATAACCATTGATAATTTTGATCGTTCGTATGTTATCGAATCCCTTGAATTGTAGCTTTGAGGATATTGTAGATTTGATGGATGACAGTAGTAAGAGACTTAGTTCTTAAAAATTGAGGGTACTAGCTAACAGAACGTCATTGTTAATAACTTGTGTAATTAAACTTCATCTATTCATAGGTGTCCCCAATGATGAACCACTGAAAACAGCCTTTTTCAACCAGCTTCTACCAGCCACTCGGTGAGTATCTCCTCCTGTATTACCTCCATTAGAAAACCCGCTGATCTCTCAAACCTTACCCCACAATCCGAACCCAAAGCCAGCATAACGGAGATGGATCGAAGCACATTACGGGCTCACGTCTTAATCTCGTCGGCGGCTATTACGGTGCGTTTAATTAGTGCAGACAATAGCCCGCGCTGGCCTTAATAATACGCCAAAAGTGGCCCTTATTGTCTCTGCTATGACTTATTTATGTGCTAGGATTACAATTGTTTAACGTGTTCTATAATTGACGGTGAAATAATAATTATTGTTGTTGGAATGATGTATGGTGATAGATTGATTTCTTGGTTTGTTTTAGTTCTCTTGTTTCTTGTTTGAAATTAGTATCTCAATCAGACTTGTATCTGACTCACCATTGCTGATTAGAGAGAAATTATTACATTTATATTCATTATTAGTATAAGGTCAGTTTTATTGGAACTAACCTAGCTTTTATCTACGTTAGGAGGATCGTTTTCAGTACTAACCGAAGTGACTATTATCTGTACTTTGCATCCGCAAAGCAGTTCAATGTTGTAGTTCATCTTGTTGTTATCTTACCAACTTAAGAATGTTAACGATTAATTAAAGAAATATTTCATTCATTATTTTCCTTTCTATTATCACAAATGTTTATATCTCAATTGAAAACAGACATAAATGACAATGTTTCTCCTGGCAACGAACAACAACATATCCGCGACTACAATCATAGTTATCAACAAAAGCTATTAATTACTGATAACACAACTGATAAGGTTGGCACGTAAATATTGACATAGATCACGCTTGACACCGCCTTAACCTTTGTTATAATTATCTCTATTATTATACATAATCTATAACTATTAAAATCTGTTAGTAATTTGTGCATCGTTTTATCTACCCATAAACTGGGCCTCTTCTTTCCATCATAATTTCCAGTTGTGAGATGACTATGATCTCAGCATAACATTGTAACCAATACAGTTGACTATTTTGTCCATTCTCATGAGAAATATGGGTAAGTATCTACCTAGCGCATCCTTATGCAATGTATTGATTCTACTCGCAGTGAGGGCGCGTCGTAAGACACACAGACAGTTACGTTATACCAGATGGGAAGCAGAATTTGGAATTCTACACAGACAGCAGTTTCCTTCCTTATAGCTATCAACATTGGTTAAGTTCTTGAAAATGTCACAGATATGTAGATTAAGATTGTCAAGGAATCAATCTTGATTTCGTTCACCCAATAGATTGCATGTCCATCGAATTTTGTTGCTAAGGACCTCAAGATACACATATAGACGATTTACATTTAATTGACCACGATTGCAAAAAAAAACCCGGGCAAATCTAGTCTGTATCAGAATTCACTGTAGAACCTACCTGGAACCCTATTAGTTCTGCAATTACCTTCTATAACAGATCTATTTATATTGGCACCGCTAATGTCTCTGGACTGTTGATTAATCTACGGACTTTGATACCATGTTGAATTCCGGTCAGGTTTATCATACAACTAATTGCACAGAGTAATAATAGCAGATAGAAAGGCCAATAAAAAACTAGTTTCTGATAGTTATCCAGACGTTTTATCTCAATCATACTTAGGTTTATAAAGCTTTGATAATAAAATCATATTTGAGTGAATCGACGAGAAGTCTGTCTGTGTTAGTCAATAAAATTGGAATACAGCATGGCGGATAAAAAGGCGCTGTTTTCTGCAACATTCATAATTTATTTTGTCAATATTGAATTTGATATAACCATTAATAATATTAATGATGACAAATATATTAATAGGATATTTGATAAAGTTGTTGCCAATCGATTAGGCGAACATGGTTTTATAATGGAAAAGCGTGTAGGCATGCCAAGACCTTTTGTAGGAACATTATTTGAATGATTAGAATATTGTAACAATAACAACCTATTCTGTAGTCTAATTCAGACCTTATTGAACTATTACGTAAAATCCTAATGTGAGTTTAGCACGATGATTTTCAAGATTTTGCATCGCCTAGTGGTATCTATAGGCTGGCTGATTAAATAAATAAGATTTTCTATGCGCTGTTACTCAGCCCATATCTGTCAATACAGTATCGTAACATCTATGTAGACAAAAAGTCGAGCCTATTATAAAAACCAAGAATATTGATAGTGCTAAAAATTATCATTTTCTAAATCATTATCATTACGAATGAACTGAATTTTAATTTTAAAGATGTTTGGATTGTGAGAGGAAAGAGAATGATAGCGTGACGTTTGACAGTGGAGAATGGAAGAAGAAAACGTGTTGCGCCGACCACAACTAACATGGGTCAAAGGCGGGAAAAAAGTGATGATTAAGAACTGAATTTTAATTTCAAGGCTGAAGATATGTTTTTGATTACGAATGATCCAAAAGATTCTGAAATTCTTGAACTCAACAAAGCCACGCAAATTCTCAAAACAAACAATACCTACTAAAAGGAGACTAAAACAAAACGCTTAACGAGCACTTAACTGCAAACGAGCATAATTAGTCCGGTGATAATCTCACGCTTAGCCGTTGTCTTAAGGCATTAGCATCTTGTCGACAATAAACGGTGGAATTGTCGCATTACATGACGACTTCTAAGGAAATGTGGCGCATACAGCCGCAGGTTGAAATAATTAAATCTTCATCATTATTATCAACATCTACTGCCAAATCCAACCGAAACCCTGCCTTCATTTTAACGTCTTTAGCCAAGATTTAAGATTAACTGTGTTAAAATGTAGGTACTCCTATCGGAAAAAAGTTTTTCTTGTCAGTGCCCCAGGCAAGTCTTTATTGAAACAAACTTGTCTCAATTCACTTAATCATGTTCACACTTAATAATGTTATATATTCGAAAATAATGATACTGATTTACTTACTCCAATGAAGCTGTAAATTGAATAATTAATGTTCATATTTATCGTCGACCGTGTCATATTTTTTAAGTCCTTTGCCATCTTTGGCCGTAGTTTTAATAAGCATAAGTATTTAAATTCAAGCATATTGGTTTAATTACTACTTATGCTATTCTCCATTAAAGTTATAGGCTGTAAATAATTCAGCGACCACTTAAACTGGCGTAAAATTATAATAGTATTAGCTATGAAACTGGTAAGCAAACGTGCTGTAGTTTTATAAATAATATGTTTTAGATGACCTTTTTATGGTGGTTATTGAACTATGTCATGATGGTACTAAAAGGTTAGCTGTTGTTTACAAGAATATTTGGTTTTTTGAAGACGACGTTAGCGATTTGATATTCAGGTGAATCATTAATTATATTGGCTTGAATAGACTTACTGAATTGTATCTAAAAGTTGTGTTCACGAAAGACGTTTTTTTTTTTCCTTTTTGTGATCCAATGAATGGAATTAACATAAAGTATCCTCATTACCAAAAATGTTCAAAGTAGGTGTATCGGAGCCAGCTTTGAGCCTAACCATACTTTGTAAACCTCAGTAATTGTATCTTGTTCACAAAAATGTTTTTTTTTTTCTATTTTGTGATCCAATGAATGGAATTAAAATAAAGTATCCTCATTACCAAAAATCTTCAAAGTAGGTGTATCGGAGCTAGCTTTGAGCCTTACCATACTTTGTACATCTTCAGTTTTTTCTTCAACAGTATAACATTTTCATGGCAGGTCACCTCTTAGGTACGGTAGCGCCAATAGTTCCTCAATATCTACCAACTGAAATAAAAACAAAAAAAAAAACGCCTCAAGCATACCCGCTGAGCGCAACATACTAACGTCCTTTACGATTTCCGTCACCCGAACTCAGTGGACATACTTTAACGTCGGAATATCTATAAAAGCCTAGTAAAACATGCGTTTAACGCTTTTATAGTAAACTTGCGGTGGTCCTAACATTGTTTTTAATGTGCAGTAATATGGCTAATTAAATTCTGGTAAACGACTAACTTGAAATGGTGTAAGTGTCTCCGTTTTATTTTAGTAGTCGGCGGCAGTGCTTGTTAGAGTAATGAAAACGAGTAGTGTGTTGCATCACTGCTTTGTGGGCAAAACAAAAGGCATAGAGAAATAGGCGTAAAAACTGGAAAGATTGATTAAAGTATAGTCATCGATACAAAGTTCTACGAAAGATGTTATAATCTAAGGTAAAAAGTTGTTACAATATTCCTACAATTCTGTTTAATTTGGTGGCTGCGATTTGGTGAAGTGATAGTATTGATCAATGAGTTCTTGGTTTTATTAGCAACTAGCTATTCGTGCCCGGCGGCGGCGTCGGCCGGATGAATTACATGTCTCTATCTCCATTGTTTAGGCTGTATGTTGTCTGTTTTCATACAAAAATACCATCCAAATATCAGACTTTTCCCGTGAATTTTCCAAAAAAATCTGTCATATAAACCTTGCCCTGACAAATTGCAAAGACAACAACGACAGAATTAGCGAAATAGGTGCAACCGTTCTGAAGTGATGCGCTTACATACAATCGGCAATTGATTTTTATTGTAATATATAATTTTTGATTGATAACACAACTAACTATTTACACCATATACAAAATTAAATAATTAACTAACTAAATATATACTTACATATACAAATAAATGAATGAAAACACATCATTTGTTCTTGCAAATAAATAATGTGTCGTTAAACCACTGAGCAATTATATGTCTATTTCTTTCTCTGCTTATCTTATCTATATGATAGCTGTTAGTAGGGAACCATCATCATCAGCCTATAGCAGTCCACTGCTGGACATAGGCCTCTCCAATTGCACGCCATTCAGCTCTACTCTCGGCAACTCTCATCCAGCTGCTGCCCTGCGAAGATAGTCGATCCACCTAGCCTGAGGGCGTCCTACCTTATGTTTGCCGATACGCGGTATCCACTCAACAACACGTCTACTCCAACAGTCATCGGTTCTACGGCTAATATGGCCGGCCCATTGACTTCAGCTTGCTTATTCTGTGAGCTATGTCGACAAATTTGGTTCTCTGCCGGATTACCTCGTTCCGTATTTGACCCCACAGAAAGAAGCATAGTTCGTTCCATAGATCGCTGAGCGACCTTAAATTTATAGACCAGCTATATCGTGAGTGTCCCGCGTTCATAGTAGGGAATACTAATTAAAAATAATCATTTACGTAATGGAAAGCTTACCGGACCTAGGAAACGAACCCTAATTTCACATAAACATATTATCACTAACGAGATGAATAACAAATTATCGTTTAATAATGATTTCCGTATCTCTTTGTAAACAGACTGTAACAAAACATTTGATAAACGCTGATGTAGGAAACTATACTATTGGCACTAGAGGGAAGGTGACAAGATCAATTAGATGATAGCAATGTAATGTCTGACTTATTAATGAGGTAGTGAACAATGATACACAGAGGACAAGCAATTGTTACGTATGTGTCTATAAATGTAATTGATAGGCAATGATGCGGTTAATTTATTGTTGTCTAATGAACATTGAAGCGGCAGAGAAATGTAATCGGTTTTGCAAGTAATTATATGTTTTAGAAGAAATTATATATTATTAATTAACCTTTCCTATAAGATTACCTTATCGATTTGTGGAAAATTGGCGACGCTCTTTTGGGATGCATATGTCCAGTGGGGACGTCTTTCAGCTATGATGGTACCGATAGTGATATATATAATTTTATAGTCCACATATACCAATATACGTCGCAGTAAGATGGTGGCAGCCGTGATATAGTTAATTATATCTCTAGGGATATAGCTATATACCGTAATATAGGTATATGAAAACTGTCTGTAATTAGGGTTCCGTACCAAAATGGTAAAAAAGGAACCCTTATGGTGTGACTCAGTCTGTCTGTCTATCTGTCTGTCTGTCTGTCTGTCTGTCTGTCTGTCTGTCTGTCTGTCTGTCTGTCTGTCTGTCTGTCTGTCTGTCTGTCACAGCTGGATATCTCAAGAACTACTGATGCTATCAACTTGGAATTTGGAATAGTTTTAGATGACGTTTACCCAAGTATTTTGCAAATAAGAAAGAAATAAAAATATTTATATTTTTTTTGCAACAGTGACTGAAAGGGGGTCTTAAAAATTTAAAGTAGGGATACTAGGGCATGTGGGGTATCATATGAAAGAGCGTTATTTGCACATTCTCAAACTATTTTATATTTTTTTTTAGGCCGCATTGTTTTCGACTTTTGATGAAAAATGTAAAAAAAATACCGTTCCCCCCCCTCCCTTATCTCCAAAGTTTGCAAAGAGAAAAATCTGAAATTATTCTATGTGTTAGAAGTTTATGTAAAGATTACAGGAAAAATAAAACTATGTCTCTAAATAGCACATTTTTCAGAAATCCGAACGGAACCCTCGGTGCGCGAGTTCAACTCGCTCTTGACCGGTTTTTTTTGTTACTGTGACCAATTTCGACGTAGCGCACTCGCTTCGCTCGCTCGGCTTGCGCGTAGTTGGTCACAGTTTTAACCTAACAAATTTGGTCGGAGTGTCATAATACTTATATTACTAGTATAGATCATGCATATCATATAGTCTCTTCTAAAATAGGGTTACCAAGTGATGTACTCTTGAAAAGTTTGACTTACTTGTTCTTATTGACAGGCGTGGTCGACGGTGTTGGCCTTTTCTCTTCCTTAATCGTACTATTGTTCATTTTCGACGTTAACCTCTTCAAGACGTCATCCATAGAACGCTTATGAGGATTGCTCAACGACAGAGCGCTGTTGTGGTTCAGTAGTGAATTGTTATTGTTACACAGTCCCAAAACCTTCGCCTCAGCCCCAGGACTACTGCATTCTGACGAACCTCTCCTTCGAGCCTGCAGGTCGTTCACTTGATGAAGACTTAAGAAAGATGATGGGACTAGAAGATTATTTGTCATGTCTAATGTTTGCTCGAATCGCTGTTTCTTAGATGGTCGTTCGTCTTCGTAATTCGTATCCTCCTCGCTTATAGAACTTCTTGTAGAGCAACTGGGTGAGAACTTGTAATAGCTATGCTGTTCGTTGTCATCTGACTCCTGGTGGTCAGGGAAGTCCAGGTTGGCTGGACCGGCTTCCTGCTTCTCTGTGTCGGCGGCACCTTCTTGCAATTTCGACGGTGGTGACTTTCGTTTAGATGACATGTTTCTGGAAAAGAAGGCGACGATTAGGCATTGAGTTATGTTGAAGAGCAATCACAGACTAACGGGAAACATGTGACATTTATAAAGTCTTCTAGACATACTAAGTGCTGTCAAGACTCAGGACTGGTTAATAGCCAGTCAGTGATGTCAAGTCTAGAGATGTCCTAATTAACCAGCTCTATTCGTTAGCATGACTGTGTTCGTTCAAATACTTGTTAAATGCAAAATACAAACACGGTTTACAAACAGTATCACTGTTTGATCGAGATCTCGGGTCAGACGTCAAACGTAGTATTTGTCACCCAAACTCCCCCGACTAGTTACGAAACTCGCTTCGTTAAAGCACCTAATTGGGCTCTACTAATTGTACTAATTGCAGTTACTGCCTCCTTTGGACTTAAGGTGTCCGCCGGTCCATGTAATACCAGCCACTCGAGATGGTTCCTTAGTTACGACTTCAATTTCGTTGGTAACACCTATTTTGTTAAGGAATTAGACGGGCGGGGAGGGTCTTGTTATATTAGCTGATTTTGTATATGTGTGGGTGTTAGGTTATACTGGATTAGCCGATATCGTGTGTGGTACCTAAATATTGCGCGTGTGTGTACGATTATAGACTAACATGTGTACTTTGATGCTGATTTGAGTTGGAAACGTCTTCATTGATTGTGTTAACAAACAGTTCCTTTGCGCATAGTGTCTGGCGGCTCTGCTTTGATGTTTGTCTACGTATCTGCTGTAAGTATTGATGTGATTATTTTGAAACGTTTACGCAGTGTCATCCTTTTGCCGGAACGTTTCATCCTTTGAACTTCAATGACAAATGAGGTAAACATATTTAGAGGATATTCATCGTTACGCATAGAGCTGTTTGGACTATTTTGGCATGATAGCAATCTCTTTGTTAAACCAGGGCCAGTGGTATGCAAGATTAGATTAGTTCATTAATATCTTCTCATAATCCATAATGTAAGGTAGGTACTACAATATTACTGCCATCCTATATAACAATCGCATAATTTTGTGCGCTTTCCCGAAACCAAAATCTGACTAGATATACTTAATACAAATAATATTTTAGCAGTATTATGTACAGTTGCTATGACCTAAAGTCCTTTAACACTAAATACTAAGAAACTAGACTAAATCCATTAACAATTTATTTACATACAGAACATTGTTTATGTTCACAAGTTTACCCAAAGTCTGCGAAGTTGGGACAGATCTGACAAGTAAATGAAGAATCAACATTAAAATTTTAGGGTCTAAGTACACGAAACGTTTATTTTAGTCAAATTATTTATACTTAATTAAAATAGTTTTGACTGACGACATTTTAATACCTAATTGAAATTTGTTATTAAGATTTAATTAAACTTAAAGATTTTGATTCACAGTGAAATGTCAAATTATTTAAAAAGGAATAACTGAAATTAATTTCATAGACAGGTTTATTTTTATAACAGACGATATTAAGAAAGAAAACATATTTTTCAAGAGACAAAAAATACACAACCAAATCTACGATGCCGACATTATCGATGTATGCCAAAAAGGTGTCAAATCGATATTCCCGTTAAAAGCTTTGTTAGCACACTGGTATAACAAATTGTGTTAGTGCCCTTGAGACAAAAGGGGGTGATGGTGGAACATGAAGTTAGGAAACAAATGGAGCAAGCCATTGAACAAAACGAAGCCATAGACAAATTAATATTTCAATAATAATTACTGAAACAGTCTTTATAGGTCAACTCTCATCTACGGTGGATACCATTTCAATATTGTTATTTTGGTCACATATAGCAGTTATCATAGGAAAACCATCAAGCAAATTTTCCACTGCTGTCTAATTTATGTCAAATCTCGAAGGAGTGAAAAGGAGTGAGAATGGTACCCTAACTTACCAATACTTGATTAATGATGAACTAGTTAGGATGGCATCGGCAGGTAAATTTAATGTACCTAGAATAAGGTATTATTTTGGCGACCGGACGCTTGATAAAAGAGTACCATACCTTCTCAACCAGTTGCCTGCTGATATAAGGATTCAGGAAAATAAAGGTAAATTTGCCAAATTGTGTCGTTCTTTTTCGGGGGTTTGTAGGCTATTTTCTTAGGAAAGTGGTTTGCAGATTTTTGAAAGGAGGGCAAATGAGTAATTTGGTATTAAATGCAAATTATGTGTCCGCACTAAACCTTTTGTAATACCGTTTGTACCGTTCCCACAGACAAAGCGTGAAAACGGTTTTGCGGGGCATAGTTCTTAGCTTAAGATTTCTTTGAAAAATGTTTAATAAAATAAATAAATAAATAATAAATAATACTTAATTTATTATCTATTGTTATGCGACTCCCGGGAGGCCAACGGGAATCAATAAGCTAAAAATAAAATTTAAAAAATTCAATTAACAATAGCACCTGAAAATTCTCCCTTCTTTTAAAATGAACCATTGCATTTTGTAACCAGCTTGTTCTTAGCTCAGTGGCAATAATTCAGTTTGAGACGGCTTCGCATCGGTGCGGCTGTAACTGTTGTGATATGCAACAATCAACTTAGGTAGGTAGATACTGTAAACGTTTTTTTGCAAAAGGGAACCTCACATCACGCAGGCTCGACAGTAAACTCTGTTTTTCTCTAGCCTTTTCAAAAGGACGCCCCAGATTAATGTCGATATTTTTGGTTCGATGCAAAATCAACTTACATTTCTTCATACCGACTTCTTAAAAAAGGAGGAGGTTTTTAATTCGTCTATTATATACAGGGTGTTATGTCAAACAAGGGATATACTTTAACAAAGTGTAGTACTTATGAAAATGAACAAGTTTTACCACGCAACTAACCCTGAAATATGAAAAAGAAAATCAGCTGTTCTCTACAAATTGCAAAACCCACGCGATCAAATGTATCAGCTGATTTTTGTATTGTTTTGCTGGTTTTTGTGTGTGTTGCTGGTGTTTGTTGTGTTTATTGTTGTTTGTGTTTTGATATTTCAGGGTTAGTTCCATGGTAAAAGTTATTCATTTTCATGAGTATTACACTCCGTTAAAGTATGTCCCTCGTTTAACCTAACACAGATATTTTTTTATATTATGTTCACCGATATTTTCGTCAGTAAAATTGTGGATATATTTTTCAAATTCTTTTTTATTTGGTAAAGGACGCTTGCACGGTGATCCCCTAAGAATTTTATAAACTTTGCGTGGGTAGTTTTTGCGATAACTTCAATAATACGTATTTTTTCCACTTGTGTATGTTGATGACGATAAATTTATAACTTCCTGTCACTGATATTTACATAGCTAGTAGTGGTAGCTACCTATACGAATTTCAGTGGGGTACAAAAATAAAACACAATAAACTGAAAAAAGTTTTTATCTGTTATCTTTGTTGCGTTGAAGAAAAATATGAATTAAACAAAACAATATGTCAACAGTCTGTACAGGCAGGAATATCAATCAGCACTAGACAATCTATCATTAAAATCTAATTCCCGACTACACACGTCACTATTATTGAATAGTTCCACTCCTTGCAAAGTTTTCCCTAAGATAATGCAATACCACTCTTATTCGCATGAACATAAGATTCATGACAAAAGAGTTCAGTAAATATGTCAATTGTAACTACTAATTTCCTTTTCATTACTGTCACAATGACGTCACGCGGTGGCGCGAACAATATGGCGAATTGGCGGGAAATTTGACAGGTCAATATTACGTTCGGAAATGTTTATTTCTCTTTATTTCTTTTTTGCGTTTATGATAATGTTAGTCATAATTTGTGCTGATTGACATTTACAAATATCTGTATTATATAAGTAACAGGAAATTCACGTCAAATTAAATGCACATTATTTTTTAAATAATGTCAATGCTCATAGCATTGATCATGCCTTAATGTAATGTTGACTGAAATATATTTTCGGACGAATTCACACTCGTGTTTAATTTTTAAATTTATTTTATTTTGAGTCAGTAAGCACTTTATTATCGTTCAACAATTGAAATATTTCAGTTATATTTCTATAGCAAGAGTAATCTTATCAGAAGTTCAGAAGTTGCAATAGTTATTGATAAAATGAAGTACAATCAAAAACAATAACTCGAAGCTTCAATGGTGCAACTCATTCAATTTGCAGTGGGGTGACGTCACAATGACGTCAGTGAATTGCTAACAAATTGTTTTTGTAAACGCCTCCCCTTGTTGGATGGTTTGCAGACGTTGATAAAAGGGTTATTTTTTGTTGAAAGTTATTGGTTACGGTTTTTAACCAAATGTGAAGGTGATAGATTACCAGGCTAACTATTAGGTAACTATCAAATTAAAGAGTAACTAGGCATAACCTTAATAATTTAGTGAATACTATACTTGTTATCGTAGGAAGAATTATTATCGCCCGCGTGGTATGTCGATAAAAAGTAGCCTATGTCCTTTTCCAGGTCATGGTCTACCCGTGTGCCAAATTTCATCCAAATCCGTTCAGCCGTTTGAGCGTGAAGAAGTTACAAACATACATACACACTCATAAGCTTTCGCCTTTGTATAATTTACTTAACAACCCCGATACATGAATATTTTTAATTTTGGAATCGTAGTGGTTGCATCGCGTCGCATGTTGTGATGAAAACGGCTTACGTACTTGCTAAAGTCAGTTGACATCCGCAGGGCTCTGCAAGGCATGGAGGCCCTTCCGTTCAGAAGTCATGATACGGATTCCACGGCCATACCTACACCGTATCCTCCATTACATTACATCATATCATCATCCATCAAAAACTATCCTTCCAGCATTCTACGACATTACCACGAACATCTATACCAATCTTAGCAAAACAAGTCGTACCAACATATCACACTTGGAACCGACTTCTAATTTATACGAGATATTAACATGTGCATCCGTTTAGAAATTCATCAGCGAACGACGGACGAACGGACGGGCCTTTAAGTAAAGGTAACGAGTGCCTAGCCCCCAATCTATCTGACGTAGGAAATTGCCGACTCCTGTCTTAGATAAACGGCTAGGCTAAGGTATCCTACTCGGTCTATGTATGTAGGTAGGTACCTATTAGAGTGTCATCTCGTGTAACTAAGTTGTTGGAACTCGCTCTTAAATCTTGTAGATTTGTTGATTGATTTATTGGATTGCTTTTGCTTGTGTAGAAAGGTTAAATATGGCTTGGAAGGCCGATTAGATACGTTTTTGAATGCGTGCAACTTATGTGAAATGTTAAGGGTTCATTGTAAGTCAATATTTGAATAAAAATCGGCCAAGTGCGTGTCAGGTCACGCGCAGTAATAGGGTTCCGTAGTGCATCGCCGCCCGTCGTTATTCGAGCGTAAATATTATTAATTTAGAAATCATTATTAATAAGAATAATGTTATGATTTTATTTTTGTCTATTTTTACATGGTTCATAAACTTATATTTACTACCTGTTTTAGACAACTAACAACGTTACATGAGTAATTTTTAATGGAATTTGTACGAAATTTTTACTGTTCAAAGTACATTTTACAAGTTGGTTGACTATCACTCGTAAACTTGAAAAGCCTACTTAGCTGTGATAGTTTTCCTTTTAATTTCGTTATATATACTACTGCCGTGAATTTTTTCACCCATCCAAAACTAACCGTTTAGCTGGCAGGGGGGGGACACTTGACTCTAACAAAAATTAGCATTTTAAAGCTTAATACATTTCAGAAACGGATCCCTAAAACGAAAAACTGTTTTTTCAAACCCGTAATATTTTTGAAAGACCTATCCAACAACACCCCACACCATGGGGTAGACGAGAAAAAAAAACATCCCCACTTTACGTGTTCAGAAGGTACCCTAAAAAATTTTTTTTTTTCATGATTTTATTTTACCACTTAGTCGGCATGATGAATATGTATATCCATGCCAAATTATAGCTTTCTAGTACTAAGAGTCTCTGAGCTAAGCTGCGGACGGACAGACAGACAGACAGACGGACGGACATAGCGAAACTATAAGGGTTCCTTGTTGACTACGGAACCCTAAAAATCTGTTATTTTAAAATTATTGTACCTTTTTTTTATTAGCCTACATTGTGTCCCTGCTGTGCAAAGGCCTCCCCTTTTTCCTTCCAAACCTCCCTGTCTTGTGCGATCCCTGGACATGTTGGCCCTGCAAACCTTATCAGATCGTCACACCACCTTCGCCGTGGCCTGCCTCGACGGCGATGTCCTCCCTTTAGGCGCCCAGTGAGTAAGGATCTTTGCCCATCTCTCCGGGTGCATTCGTGCGACGTGTCCGGCCCACTCATAATCCTGGCTGTTTTTACTCCAACATCTCTGTAACTTGAGTTATGGAGCGCAGGGTGGTGTTTCTAACTCGGTCTATACGCTTGACGCCTATTAATTATGCTGCGTTCCTTTAATGTACCTAATCTTGCATATTTATGAATTAGTTCATTGGATTGCTTCTGTTTGAATAGAAATGTTAAATGTGACTTGGAAGGCAGATACGTTTTACTTATGTACCTAGATGGTTCGTTGTTAGTCGGATCTTCAAGAGATTCTGACAATTTTTGATAAATTAATCTCCGTTATAGATGTGCAAATTCTAAGCTGCAAAAAGTTCCATTAAACGGTGGAACGTTTACGGAAAAATGACAACAACGCAGCTAATGAAAACACTTCGAAAAGAGAGTCATAATAAAAACAGCTCAAATCAAATAAGCGAATAAAAGTCTCGGAGAGTCGGCCGAGTACAATGAAAATAAAAATTAAATAGAAAAATATTGTGAAGCGTCAGTAATTGAATGAGGAACGAGAAACATTTTCTTTCCCTTTGGTGAGAAAAGAAGAAAAATCTTCGGAAGAAAATCTTTCCGTAACAGAATTATTCCTATTCTATAATAAGTTTATTCACAATAAGGTGGAATAAAATGTTTGCAGCGTTCCTTTAAATTAGGTTTTGATGTGGCTATTTTCTTGTTTGTTCTATAACATTCCAATTTTGTTTTAATATTATGTTTCGAGACTTCATATATTTTATTGGTTTTCTTTTAGTGTTTTAGTCATTGTTGGAACTTTGGTATGTAGCTTTTATATAGGTCAAATATCAATCTCTTAGCCCTTTCCCAACTATGTTGGGGTCAGCTTCCAGTCTAACCGGATGCAATTGAATACCAGTATTTTACATGGAGCGACTGCCATCTGACTTCCACAACCCAGTTACTGGTTAGCTTTTGTAGAGCTACACCAGTCGCATAATAACCTTTTGCATCCACGTGTATGCTAGACAAACATTTTCCTAATGACATCTATTTTCTTAAAAATCAAACATAATTTCATATTTTCTCAATACCAAGACCCGATGAATGCCAATAATTTGCCAGAAAAAGTTATTTCAAAGAAAAACACAAAATGACATGTCAAAACAAGCGCTGCATCGCACAATTGGCTTCTATTGAGTGAAGCGAAGGGAGGTGGAATTATCGACGGCAAATTACAAGAAACCTCCCTCGTACAGAAACCCGAACAAAATGTAGTTACAAGTGTAACAGCCGACAAATGTTAGGGCTACTAGATGTGGCTTCATAATTCGAAGAAATTATAATACTTACTATACTTGGACTTTCTAATCGTATTCAGTAACTTGACAATTGAAGAGGTATAAATGTTTGTCTTAGTGAAACTGTGAATATTGTTTAGGTTAATGTGTCACGTTTTAAAATAGGAAACCATTTCTTTTATACCATTCTAAAATAAGCATGACCCAACTGGAGAGCAATAAACTCACTAAAAACTTTTTATTTTATATAGTTTTTCCGGACAATCAATAACAATTGAATATTGTTTAGTTTCTCTAACCACAGATAAAGAACAAAAACCACTAGCTAAGCCAGAAGTCGTTAAATCTTAGTTTATAACGTGTTTGAAAAGATTCCAGAAAGCACGCATAAATAATATAATTAAAAAAATATAAGTGTAAATAGTGGATAAACATGTGGTCGAAGTCAAAACAACCATTCCATTCTGAAATGCTTATATAATTTGTCATGTGTAATATCCAGAAACCAAAACTATGTCTATATTTTGTACCACACCACTTACGTGAACCTTTTGATCTCCAATAAACTAAATTTCTTTTCGAAATCGAAATGTTACTTCGTACTAAATTGTCTCTATAAAACGATTACTGTGAGGGAAATTGAAATAATATACTTACGTAGCTAATTTACTTTTTCTTGCTAATAGAATATTATATTTTTGCAAAGAAAAATGCAACTTATCAGTTTTATTAGTACTTTAATTCACACCTACATACCTACAACTATTATTTAATACTTTCTTTGTTGCCAATGTGAACAGGTGTATTGTATGAAATATAATGTAATGAAATTCTTTGGAATTTTTGTGGATTAAGCAAAAAATATTTTATTGTTCTTTGGTTTTGTTTATAGTACGTTTTTTTAATTTATCCGATATATTTTTGGGTCAGTAGGTGATGTCACTTCTAGTGAAATATATAATGTTGTGAACATTTTCTTGTGCCTGACAATGGGGGAAATTACCCATCGGGTGCGCGACAACGCGAGTCGAGTGGGCGAGCCGGCTCGCTAGTATGGAGTCTATTCACTTATATTTAAATGTGATCATTTATGCGTGTTGTATTACGGTTATTGAGTCGTTAATATACATACTTAATTATATTGTATTACAATCTCCGTGAAAAATGATGAACTGCTGCCTTTCTGATGACTAAATGTTTTGTCAAAACCGTTTTTTTCTGGTGTAGTTAATATGTAGGGTGAATTTTCACTGCCTATTTGTTTCTGAAGATAATCTGCTATGGCGGATTTTAGATAAAGCTCATGTTCAGCAGGACATCAGTTACTTATATGCTTGACCATTTAAAGCAGTTACTTTCGTTGTAAAATAAACAGTTTATCAGCATCTACAACGCCACATGCGAGCTACGCAACAAAGACCTGACGTCACACAAATTCTGCATCGCGCAAGCAGAGTTTACTGCGCGACTGTGGAAAGAACATCCCGGCAGTAGCCCACCAGACACAACATTCGTCAGGTCGGAGGATCCTCCCCTCTCTATAGAGGATGAGTAAACTTCTGAGTGAACTGTCCCTCATACCTTCAAGTTTTTCAAGCAGATTCCGTCTCCACACTAACTACCGACCCTCGGAGGGCACTGAGACGCTTTATGATTACTCGGTGACAAACAATGCAGTTAATACGGCACAATGCCCAATCACCGGGCGCCATTGTTCAGCACAGGTTGCTACTTTGTTCCTTTAATCACGGCTTAGGCATTTTTCATGGCAATTGATTTTGGGTAAGAAGAAAAGCCTGTGTTAGTAGCAGGGAAATTGTATTGAAATGTTTACCTGCAAAAATAAATGCTCTATTTTTTTGTCACTAGCTGTTGCCCCGACTTCTTTTGCGATCCATGTCAAAAAGTAGCCTATGTCCTTTTCCAGGTCATGGTCTACCCATGTACCAAACTTCATCCAAACCGCTCAGCTATTTTATAGTGAAAGCGTAACAAACAAACAAACAAACTCACTTTCGCATTACTAGCTGCGCCACGCGGTTTCACCGGCGTAGATCGGGATAAAAAGTAGCCTATGTGTTAATACAGGGTATAGCGAATTACATACTAAATTTCAACCAAATCGGTCCAGCCGTTTAAGCGTGAAGAAGTAACAAACATACAAACACACACACACTCACAAACTTTCGCCTTTATAATATTAGTGTGATTTAGGAAGTTAGGATATATTAATGTTAGAATCTATTTTGCATTTTTTTTCAGGTGCTGCAAACAGGTGAAAAGGTACAGAAAAGAATAACTATCTACTGTACTTTGCGAGAACAAGATGTCTTGCTATTTTGAGCCTTATTTTTCATACACTATTTTTTTTATGTCAAATTGAGATGCGTAAAATGGCACGTGCCTTCCTGGTGCCATATTATGACGTTTTCATGCCATCATGATTCCAGCGCAAGAGAGAGACAGAGCTATTACATGATCTATAGCATCATCCCTTTTTCGGACTGGAATCATGATGGCATTAATACTTCATGATAAAGTTCCTGGACAGTCAGCCCTACTTCCATGCTAACTGGCTAATCTTTTACGACCACGACGTGACCGAAGAGAGCATAAATGCCAAATGTCGACAAGAGAAGATGTAACTATGTATTGTACCATACTTATCTCCCCCAAACGGCACTATGCCACAAAACATCGACCAGTACTTCACTATTCCAGTCTTCGCAGAGCATCAATATAAGATATAATATCAACAATTAAGGCGTATACAGACGGCACGACACGGCCCGGCGATTTTCCCTAAACAAGCCCGTCTGATGAGTGTCATTGTGTTCCTTAGGTCACTGCGAAATGAATTGCTAGCGAAACGAATGAAATGAGAATGTAGTGCAGCTAAACGCTATTCAACGCTTGCTTGTTTCTTTTGCATTTTTTCATAACGTTGGTTGTCTTTTCATGATTGTACGTCATTTTTAGAGTAAAAAGGAATGGGGGCAATGCTGTCATTAGTCGGTTGTTACAAGGTAAGTAGATAATGTTGGTTGAAAGCTCCGTATTGTCATCATACAAATTAAATCAGCTAGAGAAACTCTGCACACATGGTAGTCATGTTTAGATATCGATAATAAAATAAAAAAGATGTTTTTGAAACCTCCGTCTTCCTTACTACTGAGTGTGTTAGGTAGGTGAGGTGGTTTTTTTCTAAATCGGTACTGTATTTTTTATATATTCTAGAATTATATTGTTCAAATCTATTTTTTTTGCCCTTTTTATTTTACTAGGCCAGTAGATTTGTTACAATATCGAAAATAAAATAAAAAAGATGTTGTTGAATGTTTTTTTTTGGCAGGTCAACGACCGCGGGTAGTGTTGTTACTTGAAGTTGAAAATTTTCTTTTGTTTTATCTTGTTGAGTAATCAATAAGTACCCATTACGTATGTGAAGTTTACACAAAAAAAAACTGATATTTCAAGTGACTACACTAACTGCGGTCGATGATAACAAAAAATCTTTTTTTTTTTTTTATCATGTTTAGATATCGTTACTCTTACGTCTGCAGAGTTTCTCTAACCAATTTAATTTGACCCTGTATATTTGTGGAGGCGTCGAAGAAGTAGTTGTCACAGAAAAATCTAAGATGATGGGAAAATTGTACGATGTAGACACGGTGCATTGAATAAACAATCAATTGCTGTTCGTTTGTGTCGCTAAAACTCGAGAACGGCTGGGCTGATTTAGCTGATTTTGGTTTTGAAGTATTTATCGTAGTCCGTGGAAGGTTTAAACGGTGAGAAAAATTGGAAAAGTTGCCGGGAAAATTGGAAAATTCGGGAAAACTGAAAGTGTTCTATGGAAATTTTGAATTATTGAAATCGGGACAGGACAACGTCAGCTAGTTACTTATAGTTTTTATGCATGAATGGATTACACATGAATACTTCGTTATTTTAACCGGTTGATTATTATGAAACTTCATCAATAACCCAGCTGCACCAAAGCTCAAGTTTGAAGCATAAGCTCTGAAATTCATCACTTTTCCAGTTTGAAAAAACACAGACTTTAATATGCCAACTAATTAAAAAAAACTTACCTCCAAATCGATGGAAAATAAAACCATTTTCCATCAACTTGAACACAAAACCCGGAGTAAAAGGGAACAGTGGATACAAAATGGCGAAGTAGAAAAATAGTTGAACATAAATGAGTGGTGCTTTCGAGTCAAGATGTGCTCCAGAGTTTCGTAAAGGAACGCTCAGTACTGAGGAATTTTGTTTCCGAGAACTACTTCAGGTTCCCCGATCCTTTGTACAGATGAATAAGTTTGATTGTTCGGCGATGTAGCTGAGGTTGTGGAAGTAAGAGGCTTGGTGTAGGCGTACTTTGCATATAAATTATTAAAGGATAAATGGGAAATGTCATTACAAGTTGTTTGGATATAATGCATGGGCTTTACGGTTCGATCACTAACCACGTTGCGAACTTTCTTAAAACACCATTGACTTTGAATCAGTGCAACGGACAATATAACGTGCCGTATACGCGAATCAAGTTAATGTCGCGATTGCAGCGACATTAACTTGATTCGCGTATACGGTTCCGCGTTTTCATTTTTATAAAGTTATTTTAATTTCATTAAACGTCATTATTTATTGATTTATTTAAAACCTGCAAAACGAACGAGAAAAAAAGGTCACTCTATTCGAGTTTTTTTCTAGGGGTTTTGCAAAAAAAATAATAAGCTACTCACAGCTGGGTCAGAACAATAGACAAACGATGAACAAAAAAAAAGACGTCGGTCAACAACCTTTTACTAGCTAAATTTTAATAGCTTCATGTATGAATCGTTTGCATAGAGTGATCCTAATTTTGAGTGAGATAGAGTGATCCTTTTTTTGATTATTTTATTTTTTAGTTTGTTCGAAACTATTTTTGTTTTTCAATCTATTAATTATTTTATCTTATTATAATTTTTGTGATTACTAACCACTGGGATCTGAGTATTTAATAAATGTTGCTATATCGGTGGCACGTTGTATATGAGTAAAGGCCCTTGTAGGTAAATTACATCTCAGCGTTATTTTACAATTGAAAATAAAATAAGCTTCCACACTGCCCGACCAAAAAGTAATGACGCGCAAGTCACCGATTGTCATTCAGCTACTTTAAACATCACTTTGTTTACACTACTCGTCTCATCTCCCTCCCCTTCGGATAAAATAAACAAGTGCACATCCTTTGACAGTGCAACACAAACAATTGTCCAAATCATAAACAATGGTTCACATCGCAAATATAACCCCGAGTCCCGTACAAAGTATCCCTATGTATAATGAACCATTCATTCTGCCAAACAAACTCCAACCAACCATATGCAATAATTCCATACAGGACGGGCCAATACGATAAAGCTGTAACCCCTATCATGTTACAAAAGATTCTAAATCGAAAATAGATGGTAGTAAAACCGAGAATTAAATGACTAACGTAATAGATGTAAATCCTTGGTTCGCTGACAAAGAACAGAAGCGATTTCACGACATCAAAGTGGAACACGACATATTACGCTACAAAATAAACACCAGAATAAATACATCGAAATGTTTGTTCGGAAATATTCGGCAATAGGGTGATCATATTCTAAATTATCTGTTAACAGAGGGTAGTTTCACAACCCTTTTGACGGCAGGATTAATTTGCTGTTTGTGTACTTACGGTTGTCTCTGTGAACGGATTTGCAATTAATAAGACTACCTATATGAACCTATATCGGTTTGTTCATTTGTATCTTAATTATCTCTACCTTCCTACATAAGTATTGAAGCACACACGTCTCTTTTCGCAAACATGAGCATAGCATACAATAATAGCAGTATTAAAACTTTTCTAACGAACCCAGATTGTTCGCGGGGCGTCTGCTATGAAATCCGAGAGCAAGCTCAAAAATAGTAGGCTATAATTTGCACATAAAACGTATCCTAATGGCAACGTACGTGATCACTTATTCGGTGGACTCACAAAGCGGGACATCTTCATCTGAAAGCAGACTCTGATTTAAATACATTATTCTTGTAATAACAGCCGCGCACCGGACGAAGGGAGCGCTATTGAAGTCGTAGAATACATTATTTTAATTCGTACCACCTCTTTGTGACCCCATCAGGGAATTAATGAATTCAAAGCCTTCTCTTCCGTTCGACAAAGAATAATTTACTAAGTAAATGAACGGACAGACAATCGCGTTAGAACCCGAGTTTTGTTTCGATTGTAGATTAAAGAGTGGCGAATCTCTGAAAGGGGCACCTTTCAATCTGTGCCTTTGTACGCGTTATCTCCGTTAATTTTGGAAGGTCAATGAATAAAATACACAGTAGGATTTCATTATTCATCGTCGAGCTTTGATTAGGTTTAACTTTCAATAAATAAAGGTTATTTTTTCGTATGTCAGCGTTTCAATAAATGCTGATTGAAGTTTGTGTGGGGTTCTATTAAGATATTGCATCGTGAACAGCGAAGCAATAATCTAAATTGAAATAGGTTGTGTCTAAGATGTACGGAGTTGGTCTCAATTCAGTATTCATTGGGAGCGGTAGAATAGAGGAGCTATCGAGAATTATTGTCGAATCTCAGGGGCAATGCGACCCGGTCGGAGAGTCGACTAGGAAGGGGCACTATTGATGTTTCAGAATAGTGGTATTTGCTTAAGTGCAATAGTTTTACACATCTCAAAGGTATTTGATTTTTAATTTATTTTGACACTCAGGTAGGTATTTCTAATTTGATAGTGATTATTTTGCATGGATTTTTCTCATTTACACTTCGTGACTTTCCTGATGTAAGGACGTTAATTATTGAGGAGTTCTCGTAGTAAGAACCAGGACAACTGGAGCTGATGGTGAAGCCACCATCACCATATGCATTGTGACGAGCATAAATTACTTAGCAACAATAATGGTTAAAGTAATTGACGCAACCCGTGAAATAGTAAGATATAATTTAGTACCTAGTTCCGATGGCCATCTGTGGTCTTCATCATCAGTTCCACTTCACCAAATGGTGCTTTCCGAGAGGAAATGCACTATAAAAATATCCCAATCGCTATAGGTGTGCTTATAAAATTTGAGGGTTTCCCTCGATTTCCATGGAATCCCCTCATCAGATTCTGATTTGGTGACAATGGGACCACCTCGAAAGCATATCCTTTGAAACAAAAAAAGAATTTTCAAAATCGGTTAACAATTGACGGAGAAATGGCGTAACAAACACACGAAAAAAAAACGTACAGTCGAATTGATAACCTCGTCCTTTTAGAATTCGGGGAAAAATATTGCAATCCTCCAGATCATTGGTAATAAAATATTTAAATTTAAGGCCACTCCACCCCCTTCCCTGTAAACCGCGAGACGTCGGTGTCGGCTAAGGGGTAGCGCAGACGATCGAGTTAACCCCTGGGGTCAGTTATTGTGTCATCACAGACTGACATCTTGCCTTAGTGGTACTTAAAGTGAATGATCTATATTTGTTAAGTGATAGATACACTAGACAGAACGGAAGAGGAATAGGTAGCTACATTGTAACAAAATAATTAAGGAAGCACTTGCAAACAATAAGGACTATTAATAGGAAAAACATAAAACTATATTGTGATTTGCGAAGCCTTATATGGCTCTAAGCAAGGTTATTAATGTATTACATAACTACTAGCTTCTGCATGTGACTTCGTTCGCGTGAAATTTCTTGTTTTAAGGCTTGTCCTCCGTAAAATACGGCGAAACTAAAGTAGGTAACCTTGTGTCCATCTTTACAGTAACTAGCATCGATTTGATAGGAAAAAATACACAGTAATCTACAATACACAAGTGATTTCATTTGTCCTGAAACCTATTTTAGTTAATAGAACTAAAGAAAAAAAAAACTAAATCCAGGTCAATTTTTTCTAGTTTTTACTATATTACTCATAAAATTTTCATTAAAAGTGTTCATATTATATAATTCCCTACAAAATAATAAGGAACGGTAATGTCGTGTCATTACTTTTTAGTACAATTAATATTTACATTTTTTGTAAATAGATAATTGCTTCGTATTTTGCAATAAATTACCTGCGTTGTTCATCGCGCTTCTCTTTCTTTTCTATGCAGTCCGACAGTGACCGAAATTTTTACGGAGTATATCCTATGACACTTGGCAATTCTGTAATTGTCCATTAGTGAAAGAATTTTTGGAATCGGATCAGTAGTTCCGAAGATACCTCTTACATACAAACTCGAAAATTTTACTTCTTTATAATAGGTATTAGTACAGACACATACCTACTAGGTTTACAACAGCAAAGATTTTCAGTACCTACTTTGACAAGATTTAGGGAAACTCAGGTTAGAAATTAGTCACAAAACATTACGTGATAAGTTTCAGCTGAGCTAAGAGGTAATACTTAAATAATATTGAAATTAATCATTTAAATACCTTCTCATTTTATATTAATACATAACCGCATTAATTAAATAATTAATGCACACGTTTTTCTAAACTAATACATATAAGGTAACCTCGTATCGTACTTAGGTTAATCCCAGGTTTCTAAATTGAGAAATTTAAAGTTGAATTCACCTTAAGTAATTCTCAATTCGGAAACAGGATAAAAGTATTATTTTTTTGTCACAATTGGTAAACAAAGAATGGCGTTAATACCTACCAGCAATTTGAGAAAATTAATGTGTTGAAAGTTAAAACTGTTCATTTCGATGTAGTTTTTCAATAAAAACCACCGTAGAGTCTGTCAAGCGAGTCGTGTACAATGAAAAAAGGAGGCAAATAATAAAAATCTTACATGTGTCAACACTGATATAGTACGCTAAAAACATGTTTGATACTTGAATTTTTGTAGATAAAAAATTTCTTAAAAAAGTGCATTTCAATATAATATTTATAATAATAAATATAATCTAATTGTGACTAATATTTATTAGTCACAATTAGAACTAAAGTCAGAATCTAGAAATTGAATGCCTTCATAACAGAAATCACTGTCAGTATCATGACGCACAAAAATGATGAAGGGTTCCAACTCCGTATCGGTTATCCTTTGTTTTCTACATGAATAGTGTGATCTGTGCATTTATCCATTAAATATATTTCTTTTCCATTCTTCTTTAAATTTCCATTAATACAAATTAAATAATTGAGCTAAAAGTATCAAAATGTTGTAGCTTAGTAGAACAGAAGTTGTGACAATCCGTTTGACAGTTAATAGTATTGCCATTATAAGAAATCAGCTAAATGGTCGTGGACACGACTCGCTTGACATACTCTAGGAAAAAAATCCCACAAAGATCTGAGGGCCTAGACAAAGTAATATCGATTAGCGATGACGCTAATAGAAAAGCCATTTAAGCCAAAAAATGTATGGAGTTGACATTTAAGCTATCGAAATGTCACGTGATCATATCAATGTCACTTTGAGCTGCAGCGATTTTACATAGAAATAGAAGTTCCGAAGCGAATGGCATTTTTTGTCTGGGCCTCCTGGACCTACATAATCCCTGATTTTTCACTAAATAGGTACCATATAGGGAAAAACAGGTACCTATACAGAAATAAGGTACCATTTCTAAATTGTAAAGTGACGATTGTAAAAAAAAAACTCCTACCAAAAACCACAAAATTCTGTTTATCACGAAAACACATAAGGAAACGTGGAAAGTTTGCATCAAATAATATCGAATGATTTATATATTATTCATCCGGTTGGTTCGGGGAAGCCACTACACCTTTGTGAATAATTTAGGCCGCAGACACATATTATTTTTGCAGGGGCCGACCGCTCGGCGTTTGTCCTATAAAATATTATCATTTGAGGACAACCGGGGGGATGAAATCCTTGAGGTTAATCTATGAAGGACAAGATGGGGAGGATGTGTGGCTCTTGACAAAATATGAGTAAATGTTTTTTATTTTACTTTTGTGGGATAGAAAAAGGACGTTCTGTTTTGTTGAATACGGAATATTTTCATTTATTTCAGTTGATCTTATCGAGGCGAAATCATTTTTCCCTTCCTAGGTACGATTTTATATCGTTTTAAAATTCATAACAGTTAAAATGTGGTTTTCAGTAAGACAATATTAATTCCCTAATCCAATTACTTATAGTTTCTCTTCAATACCAGTGCACTCAACAAGTAATTAATAACCAAACAATAGACCAAACTAACTGCTTGTTTGGTACAGACGCAAACTACACCGTACGCGTCCAAATGACATGGAATCAATCTGCCGACACAATGGCTCAATCTGCAGACGCTTCTAACCGAATTACTTCAGAAACCTACGAGTTACGACTTACGACTAAAACCATTATTAACCCCTTTCAAGTCACAATCGCAATTTGCGGTTATTTGTCAACCCGTTAATGCAAAGTAAACGAATTTGTTTAATATTTCGGCTTTATTTTGTAACGTTAACGTTAAACGTTACGTTTGGTTGCGGTTAATGATTGCTTGAAAAATTCTTGTTTGCGGTTAAAGCATATTGTGATGGGGTTTTTATGTTCTTGTAATGTTAGTAAGTATGAAATGAGCGGCCGTTTTGAAGATCTTGTGTGTAAATGTTTTGTAATGGAACGTCTAAATGCACTTTAATTTGATGTCGAATGTTTAGACGAGATGGGGATTGAAGTTACGTTAATCTTTTCTCGTAGTATATGTACGAACTATATAAACCTATGAGAATAGGTCTAGCCTTGGGGAAAATATTGGAAATGCAAGGTGATAGCGGGGCTGCCCAGGATGCAGAACGTACGTTATAGTATTGCTGTAGATAGATGCTATATTAGCAACCCGTAGTTTGGAAGTTGGTGGTGTGATAGTACCCCCTTGCCTCGGAAAGCACGTTAAATCTTTGGTTCTGCGCCTGGGGGTCTACTTCCTAAGTCTGTCCGTCCGTCCGTCCGTGCGTTCATTCGTCCGTCTGACATAACGATCCATCAAAACAAGTGTAAAAGTTAAATTTTTCGGGCGGGCAAAACACATCGGGAGTAGGGATATCTGTCAAATCGTGTTGCCATTCATACTTCGTTCGGGCACCGAACCAATCATCTGTCCGTAGGTGATTCGAAGTAGGAAACGCCCGTAACGAAGGCCGAAACTACGGGCTTCGTGCTTAGGAAGTACGCCCCAGATCTAGCTCTCACCGGTAGTGTCAGATTGCCGTCCCATCGGACTAGGAGAGTGAGGAAAGTGCATCTGTGTCTGCACACACACTGTCTGTGCACTATATCATCGCTCGCGCCGAAGGCTCGTCTCCGCTGAGATTGGTCAGCATGGTCAAAATTAGGTCTGGAGAACTTTTAATATATTAACATATAAAGTAGGTAAATAGATATACGAGCATAAAAATATCATGGAATGTAATTTTCAGGAATTGCACGCCAAATTAGAAATATCAAAACAATAACATGAATATACCAGGACTATTTCACCACAATGCTTTGAGCAGCTTGCCGTAATCAACATCGCATACAAATGAATTAGTCCCTACACACGTCAGCGGCAAACTGTCCCCAACATTTACAATTGTATAGAACAATACGCTTTCGCTGAACTTCAGAACAATAACAATACATTATTGAAATGAATAGAGCCACACAATATGTTGAAACGAAGCGAAACTACATGAACTCAGGAATTTCCAGAGAAGTCAGGCTAGAAACTGTAAGGTTATATTCAATAGTTAGGACAGACTTAGCGCCTGCTTCTGAACTTCAATCTGTAATGAATGAAGACCTCTCAACTGTCGATCGGCCTCCTAGAGGCCGGTAATAACATAAAATTGTGTCACAAACTTGACAGTTGAAGGTTTAACTAATAATACTATAGTATTTAAGCTTTAGAAGAGACTCCTGGCTCAGTTTGTAACGGCCGCGACTTACGAGTTGGTCTTAGGTTAGAACTCAAGGAGGCATTTTACTTGGTGTAAATTATTTTAACACCATTGCTCTAAAAGTGTTGAAACATCGTGAGGATCAAAAAGTCCTAAGACGTGAAATCCACCAACCCGCACCCCGTGGATGAGTCTCAGCAGTGGGAACATTATAGGCTGATTATGAGTATTTAAGCTGTATATCTATTATAAACAACTTTTTGATGATAAATATACCAGATTAAAAAGAGAGACAAGCACTAAATGGGAATTCAACCAAAGATTACAATAATGCAACTGATGATGATTCTAAAGATTTTGTTACTGAATTACATTTAGAAAACGCTTTATCAATAATTACTGAAGAGCCTATAGAAACTAGAAAGCACCCAACTGTAGTCAAATCGAATAATTACGTAATTATCTTGATAATCGTGTGACCAATGCCTTCGCAATAGACTTGTTTTTGAACCCAATAAGTGTGAGATGAAGTGGAATAATCGATCCGACAAACAAGAGGGCTCCGCGGTGCGTCGATACATCGGTATACGATTCGATACAGACGTTCGAATTAGAATCGATTTCCGTGATGTGTTCACTTTGGCTTGTTATGTTGTTAGGAAGAAAGGCTGTCGCTGTTGTTGTTTGTGTTTTGAAGTGAAAACTTTTTTAGGTACGTTGAGCGATTTATGGTGGGGAGAAATCTTACGGGTTCGCGTTACCGCGATACCTCGACACCGCGACATGCTATGCATAGTTTTCACTTCTGTGGGCAGTCCCATGGCAGCCAATTTTTTTTAAGACAGCCTCGGAATGTGATAATGTTTGCCCGCTTGTTGTTGATGTCAATTAAGTTTTGCTTAATTCAAATCGTGTGATTTTTGATGATTCCTTCTAAAAAGGAGACTACACAACAATCTATGTCCCGAAACATAAACACGAAACTTCAACCTAAAAATTATCATATAATATATAACCTAAGAATAAAGAAACATGATTAGGTGGCCATTTTTTCTGTAAACCTGTTTTTCTAAATATACTTTTAGAAAATAATAACAATGACATATTTTCCTGTAAACTTTTTTTTGCTAATGAACGCAGCGTGTAAGCACGATAGTAACAGTCGCCTGAAAGATAAATAACCATTCAAATTCCTGAAGTCACTCCAATGTGTTAAAGTGCACATTACATAAAGAACAAAATAATATGATGCTTGTCCTATGTCCGCAATAAAATACAGCATTGATTGTTGACATTTACAATCTTGACACAAAAATTTTGTTTCCCGCGCGGAACGACATTAGATACAAATTTTTATATCTTCGTTTGGATTTTAATAAAAATATCGGACATTATCAACATCCAATGTCTGGGAAACATTACAACTTCCATCGGCTTTTATACATTAAAAATAATGTTTCTATCGATAACCATTGATTAGACCCTCTTGTCACATCAAAGAAGAGAGGGTCTATTGTGTGACCTCCAATAATATTTCCAACAATTTTTCTCAAAGAATTTCTATAGTACGTTTCATATACAATAATAGGATCAAACACGAAAGCTCTCTGATTGTAATTGAATGGACAACTCGTAATGATATTGACGTGTAGAGTGATAACATGTTTAATGATGACTTTGACGATCTGGTGATAAATGATGTGAATTTGTTGGACACATACCAAGTGTTACATAGCCTCTTAAAATTATATATGATATACAAAGTAACTTTTGTAACAACACCGGACACATAAGTAATGCTGACGAATTTTAAAAAAGGTCAAGATTGGCATAATAAACATTAAATCTTTTCTAATGGCACATTAACGTATTATGTATTGTCATTTATATTCTTTGCGAAGTGAATAATAGTCCTGAAAATTGTTTGACTTCGTTTGAAGTCATGCAAGCATGATACTGAACAGATTGTCAGTTTATTGCACAAGGCGAAGTTTTATGCACTTTGTATTTTCAAGTTGACTTCAGAACCATCCATTATTTATCAGAAACTAAGTCTTGACAGCAAAAATGCGTGACTATTTCACAAAAGTAACGTTCGATCTGTTATTATAAGCACTATTGTTTTTGGCACTGCCGCCATGTCATCACCGGTCACTTGTCACGTTGTTCCACACTAATAAATATCCTTCACTCCTAAATGGGTTCGAAGCAAATAATAAATAATTATCATTGACTTTCGCAGTTTTTTACAAATTTAATGTTTTAGACTTCAAAGGGGCCTGAGTGGTGTGTGCAATAATTGGTCAATGTTAGGAGGCAACGACGCATGGCCTGCGCACACGCAGTGCCAAATTGAAAATGGCGACAAAAAGAACATTGTTTATGTGACGCCTTATTAACGAGAGATTTATCGTTGACGTTCCTCTTAAAAGTTTTCTGTTGTTATTTTTTTAATGTTTTAATTGTGAACCAGATGTTATCTTTGAGCTTTTGGTTACTTCAGAAAAGCAAACGAAAAATATCGTTACAAATTATGAATTCTACTACTAAACATATTAAAATAAAAACGGCGTCTTATAAAATAATGAGCTCAGCGGACCGTCCTGAACACAATCGGTCAATGTTTCAGATACAATTTTTTACTTTGACAAATTAAAATTACCCAAATAACGCCGCATGCGACTTTTACAATGACACATGAGCCATGCAACCGACTAGCTGTCACCTCCACCAATATTAAGAGCCCCCTAAAATACAGTGCGTGTCTATATTAACTGGAGAATTTGACAGCAATAGAATTACGAGCAAAACAGCAATTTTTATTTCATTAGGTCGATATATCACGGAAGATATTCACGAACAAATAGAATGCGATGTTGGCACAAACCACACACAACAAAGAGAGTGATAAACAAAATTATAGTATGGTGACAGGGATGTCAGTAACAGGAAATTATTCGACACAATCTTCATTATTATTACACCTTGACGGATTAATTTTCCTGGAATTGAAACAATGGATGAAATCCTAATTCAATTCAATTCAATTCATTTATTCATTAAATGTAAGCTTACAGTTTACACCAAATCGCTTATATCTATGCTAATTATTACACTAATATTAAATTACACTATTACACTAACATCAAATTACATTTTAATGTCAATAATAAAAAAATAAAAATTATAATAATAATAAAAATAAATAAAAAGCTTATAATTTCAAAAAACGAAGTAAGACAAAAAAAAATTCAAACAGGTAGAACCTTACATCAACTTAGGAACTACAACTACTTACAACTACAATTACTACAACTAAAATTACTACAATTACTTTTTGACATTCAGGTAAATATAAACATGTTTGGCAATTGTACTTTGCGAGTCAAAAAATATATCTGCATCTGGAATACACTTAAGGAACTCATTGATAAGTGCAACTGCTCTAGCAGTAGGGCTTTTGCCAGCTCGGGGAGAGCGCTATATAGGCGGATAGCACAGGAGCCTATGCTGCCGTCTTCCAACGCCACGGATATATTGATCGGGAACATAAAAATGCATTGATTCCCGTACAACAGGGCTATCTACCTTATCCGCTAGTATTAAATAATAACTAATTATAAGTGTGGATTCCCGCCTGAGTTGGAGTGTATCTAAACCTACCATTCCTGACACAAACATAGAAGGATAGAGAAAGGGGTAGTATCCATATTGACGTTTGTATAGGTATCTACAGAACTTACGTTGAATTTTTGAATAACTAATGAAGCAACAATGCAATAATTATAATATCAGTAGCTCCTTATTCTGATTTTATAGTATTTAACGAAGAACTCCATGTATGGTATTCCGTAGATAAGAAGTTTAGTAAAGACCTAATTAAATTCATTTTTGGTAAAGCCGATCCGAATGAGGAAATAGGACTACACAATACACATTTCTAATAAGATGGTGAGTAATTTATTAATAATACTAATATTAAATGTCCTGGTTTGAAACAATAATAAAATCAGATATTTTTTTAAAGGGCTAGCCTCACTTGTAAATTTTAATTTGATTCTCTGATCGCCAACCCTAGACGAAAACAACTGACATTTTCTCAAACATTGTATGAATATCGATGCCATATGCACTGGCCTAATATCACGACCGTCCATTGATATAGTTAGTCCTTTTAGTATGGCGATAATTAACATATTACCCGCTTCTGAGATATAACATGACTTGCTCAGTAATATTACTGCTAGTGTAACATGATTTCGTAGTAAAATTGGAAGAATGAGATCATTGTGTGTATGTAATGTAGATCAATTATTGTAATTGATTATTATTTTTCGGAGAACATTGGTAGTCTTTGCATACGGATTCAGTTTATCGTTTACTATAGAATATACAGTTAAACATTGGAAAATGTTAACAACTTTATTTTTTACCAGACTTTTATACATATATTGTGTTATTTCTTTATTAGTATCAAGTTCAATCAATGTCAACCTGCCTAGCCTTTTCCCAACTATGTTGGGATCAGCTTCCAGTCTTACCGTATGCAGCTGAATACCAGTGTTTTACAAGGAGCGACTGCCTATCTGACCTCCACAACCCAATTACCGGGCAACACGATACCCCTTGGTAAGGTCTGGTTGTCAGACTTTCGGACTTCTGACTACCCGTAACGATTGTCAAAGATCTACGAATGACAACCGGGACCAACTGATTAACGTGCTTTCCGAGGCACAGAGCGGCCTCGGTATGTAATGGATGGTCACCCATCCACGCACCGACCTCGGCATAACTAGGAATGATGATTGTGGTTTCAATAATGTAAAGATGACAAAAACAAAAACATTGTCTAAATCCGAAGATAGATTTATACCTATCGATGGGAAATATTTAAACATTTTGCTCAATTGAAAAGAAATCTTGTTCGTCATCCACTAGTAAAAAATATTGCTGACAAGATTTTGTTATTAAGAATAACAAAAAAAGCATATAGGAAACGGATGTTGTTATATTTGACTTTGTGTCTACATATCTGTTTAATTTTCAATAAAAAATCACCAGACGTAGGCACATTAGTTTTCAAAAATAATATTCTTCTGTTCGAATAAATATAATCGTAAAACTGTTAGTTCAAGGATTTTATTAATATCTGTTGATTTTAAATTTAGATGTACGTACGTAGGTATCATTGGTTGCCTGAATCAACTTCTGTTACTAATTTCATTGCTGTTTTAAACATAATGAAAAATATTAGAGTAAGCAGTAGTCTTATTAAAAGATTTGGGGCAAGTTTAAACCAACCGATAAACCACCTTTTGGAGCCGCCAGCTTCAAAATTCCACAAAAATCCCTTTGTAGACTTTTGAAGCTGACAGATCTTGAACGCGGTTTAGATGTGATAATAGCGTTCAATTTCATTGGTGAAATTCGCCCCTAGTTATGAAACAACTTACCCTACGTAAGTTGTTTTAACGCACTAAGGGAGATCATCTTTTTATAGTTAACAAATAGTATTTATTCTCTTCAAATACGAGACAAATCCACTGGAATATAAACCGTACGAATACGTTAAACATTTTCACATCGTCTCGCTTTACATTTACATTTTCACATTGTGAATATGGTAGAATTAATTTTCCTTTCTGTTCCCACATGTTACGAGTATTCCCATTCTGTTACATTATTATCCCAAATGGAATTTCTGGAACTGTTTTCAGTTACTACGAACCGTGAAAATTTAATGCAAACAATTTAAGTTTTCATGGAATTTAATTTATACTTTTCTAGTAAGAGAAAAAGCAAAAGCTTACGAACTGATCAATAAAGTAAAACAAATTTAAGAACAGAATGATTATACAGTATTAAACTTGCGTTTAAAAACCTTTCAGAGATCTGATAGGTAATAACTGAATGCAATAAAACGGCCCTTTGAACGCTTTCCAAAGGTCTGGGACCTTGTCCCCAGAATCTCAAAGACTGAACGCAATAACATCTTTAAACCAGAAACAAAAAATAAAACAACATAATAAATGCAAATTCTTTACCTAGTAATAAGATAATAACGAACAATAAGTTACAGAACTTTTTACAAACAAAACAGATAAATATTTGATAAAAATGTGCCGATAACCTTACTTAGTTGTTTTGTGGTAAACTAGCTGTTGCCCGCGACTTCGCCTGCGATTCAGCATAAAAAGTAACCTTTATGTCCTTACCCAGGTCATGTTCTATCTTTGTGCCAAATTTTATCCAAATCCTGAACGGATTTGGATAAAATTTGGCGTGTTAGCGTGAAAGCGTAACAAACAAAATAACTTTGGCATTTATAATATTATTGATTAGTTAGGATAGGAAAATACCGCGCTCTTACATAACCTAGAAAGGTAACATGGGCCTATTGTTCGTTTTTTAAAGTTACGTTAGTAATGGCTTTGAAAAACAGGATAAATTCACCATATTGTTGTTGCAATTTTAATATTGGTAGAGTTACAACTTACAAATTGGGAATCATCACTTAAATCTTTCTAAATAACCATAATTAATATACATAATTATGATTCCAATATGCAAACAAAAACTATAAAAGTAAATATGTACATATTCATGATCTTCATGCCCCAGATGACCCTAAAGTTTAAGATCAGTTCCATTTAAGAGGTGACAAAGTATACAGATTTCCATAACAACCAAATAATAACGATTATAATAGCTTGCACTGATATCAACTAACCTAAATTGACAAACACAATTAAATTGATAAACCAGACGAAATGGGAAACAATAAAACATTTTAAACTATAAAAATATAATTATCTTTGGGTCGCTGGTCGGCTGACCCATATTTTGGATATTCTGTACACATCTTAAGTTCATATTATGGATTCTTTCATAATAATTTACTATTGCAACTGATTAGTCTCGCTCGACTTGCGGCAAATATGATAGTAAAAGACTTGTATACTGTTGTAGGTTTCTTTGATTTTATAAGTTCTTAATTAAAACAAGGTCAAAATTTTATCTTAAATAATAAAACAAGTGATAAAATTGATTGCGGTTGGTAAGACCCGCGAATTCAGAGATAAACTAACCTTGAACCTAACAAAGGTAGGCTTAGTTTACAAACCAGTGTTGCTGGACTTGATTTTACCTTAGGAGATACCCGGCAAACTACCAAGGTACTTACATAAAGGAACATCTACTGAGATTAATCATTCAATTGAATCAGACAAGCAGCAACACGATGGAACGGACAAACGGAACGTTCCAACAAGACTGCTCACGTAGAAGAATTTAACAAAACCAAATCGGTCAACTTGAACTTGCCCAGTAGTGGACCAACAAAAGCATTGTGAGGAAGATGTAGCATTAGCTTTTGTTCACACCCCAGCACGTGTGATCCGACTACCGTCCCTCAAAACGTCATTATTTGCATATCAACTGGTTCCGTCTATACGATATTAATCAAAGGTTTTATTAGTGAACATCAAAGAATAAGCACAATGCTAAGATCTCTTATAAGGTACCCTCAATACTATTGTTACTTTTGTCTGAGGTTGATTTATGAGCGGCCACTGTTGTTGGCCCAACGTATTGTGATGTCAGTTTTTGTTCGCCCGCCGACATTGTACTACCCCTTCGACGGTCCAGCGCGGATGCCTTTATTCAGGTTGATCTCACTTTGATGCTTCTAACTCGGTACAATGCCCTGTGTGAGTCACAACAGATTTTACATGTATGGAATTTGCATAATTCAAGATGTCCATGCTCGCGTCCATAGTAACCATTCTAATGGATTATATTTTTGCTTTTAGCCATAGTTTTTATTAGATTTGCTGTATTTTTGATAACATTGGTAGAAGTTATTCCAAGAGTGTCTTGGTAAAACTGTTACTTGCTTCAAAATATTAAATAATTCAATATTTTGAAAAAAAAAAAATATATCTCTGCCCTAATCCTTGCCGTTGATAGCTTTCGTAAGCACATCATCAAAAATTTACAAGTAACACCGATTTCAATTTTACCTTCCCATCTCATAACCCTTTGTCCTTCATCAAGTCCTTGACCGTCCATTGTGAGCATTGTGCAACACAAAAGAGCGGCTGCGATTGAGCCCCGCATGTAATTTTCATGGTTCGCTCCTCACATTCACGCTTCTACATCCACTCGCTTCCAAATCATTACGTTCCATACCTTTGTGTCTGCCTTCCCCGACTTTATTACGCGGTAATACTTCATTGTACACATCTTATTCTTTATTAGACATAGCATTGTGAGCACTCTCTTGATTGGCTCTCAGTTTTTTTTCAACACTGTTTTGAGTAACGTTTGCGTCATCAATACTAATGATTGCAACCGGTAGCACAATACTTATTGTTGTGCCGGTTTTTATTTTGTCTGTACAACTTTTTTCTTCATCTTCAGAATTTACATCGTCATTACATTTAGTTGGATTTTTATTACTATAGTATAGTAACAATAAAATATTGTTGGGATCAAACAAGAGTCGGTGGGTTGCGGTGCGGGTCTTACTGGCTGGTCAATAAATATGTCAAACTGATAAACAGTTTGCATAGATTATGATATCCCAATTATTCGACGTAATTTATTCATGAGTATTGACTTTATTATGTGATCTATTCTAATTTTGGTGATAGCTTGTGAATATGTCAATGCTATTAATAGGAGTATATTAATGTACTAATGTAATTGTTCTTAGTTAGGGCAATAACATAGACAAACAAGTTGTGACTATAGCATTCTTCAATTTGATTCCGTAACTTGTAGCTGTATAAGCAAATAAAATACGAAAGCGTGCTAACATACATTTATAAGAAATAAACCGTCGATACAATACATAAAATTAGATGGCTCAAACTATATAAAACACATATATAGGTACGTGTAAGAGATCTTTGTCCGGGCAAAGTTTTGTTCATAACGAAAATTGAAGTCATAAAAGTTTCAGTATAATCTCAAAGATAGCAGACCAGTCGTATGATTGAACACCGTGCAAGAAGTGCGCACGACCATCTCCGAACGTAAGGGGGACTATACACGCGCGACCCAACAGCTGTTTGAGACTGGACAAATATAAATGTCCTTGGTACATGAAATTTTGTAGACCAGATGTTTGTCATTTCTTTTGATTATTAATAGAACGAAGATTTTAAAATTAGGATTTGATTAAATTAGTTTTATTTGCTGTAATTTGTTTTTTTTACGTATTTTAAAACCCTTATTAACTTACATGTAAGTACCTGTCTGATGTATCATTATTAGGTTAAATAAATTGAATATATAATTTCGAAAGCAATGAAACAGAAGTTTTATGTAATCCTTTATAATACCTGAAAATATTATCTAACAGTGATTTCCAGTTACTAATTTACAGTAAATAAGGCTTTAAGTTAAATTGACTAGTCGTTTTAATTTTCTATCCTCGTGTTAGATTTTATAATGATTGTCATTAATAAAAACTGTATGTTTAAGATAAGCTTATTGAGAGATGTCACCGTTAAACTAAATTTATGTGTGAGATTATCTTAGCTGTTAATCCTGTTATATCTTATTTGTTTTATTAAATGTATAATTAGTGTGAGTCTTGAAGTTGTCGATTGAATTTATTTTACTCTCCTTCTGTCGATATCCTAATTTGAATGGAGAATGTTTTTTTTTTGTACATCTCCATCCGAGTCAGCTCAATGTTCACTTCCGTTCTAGCCATATTATCATTTGATTGGATTTTTCTATCAGATTTTGTTTTTCAGGTTCTATTTTCAACATTTTGAAACGCAGCGATGTTACCAGTCACTGTGTGTAGAGTTCTTAACAATCTAAATCTGTACACAATCCAGTCATAAAATATGGCTCCAACAATAAAACAGAAGTGGTCCGTACTACTTCAACACTGGCAAAAGTGCTCTATATTCTTAGAAGGATGAACTTTTTATTACCATCCACTGTTTAATTTCTTCTAATCCAACAGATTATGGTGTATATTTAATTTAGTTCGACGGTTATTTCTACAATGTTTTTGTTTAACATTTTATTAGTGCTATATTTTACATTGTTATCTTTCTGATCATTAATATGCGTAGTAATAACTTCGGCTGTTTTAGGTGATTTTGCATTTAAATTTATTTTGATTTTTGCATAGATTTCGCGGCGGATGTTTTTGCAACTTGATTGTTTGGTTTAGATGATAAATTATGAGGATTCGGAAAAAGAGAAGGTAAGTATCTAGATGTCAGATTTTATCAACAATCAAAATTTTAGAAAAAAATGCATCAATGCAACTTGAATTCAATAGGCAAGTAAAAAAAAATTATCTTTTTGTAAAAGTGAGGCCTAGAGCTTAGTTTAGGCACCAGTCTCCCACAATATGTCTGACTCTGATGGTGTATTATGTATTCTGTAATATTGTAGTGAGAAAATAAAAATCTTATCTTATCTTAAGTAGCTTTCATAATATTTTTACCTATAAATAAATTTTCCTCTGCACGTGTCTACAAAAAACTGCCGGTGTACCTAAAGCTAAATCCGAACAACAAAGCACCTACATAAATACCTAAACATTTATATAAGCTTCCATTTAACTAAGAACAAAGTGCTACGTCACTGCAGCCAGCCACTAAATAAATCAGACGAGAACAATATTACCCCTTTATTATTATTTTTTATGAATTATCGCCTACATCTGATCTCTTTTTATTTTCTTTTGTGTAGCCACCGGTAGCATTCATCATGTTAGCATGTTATTGTTACACTCGTTGTAGTTACGTCCCTAGATGTGACTCGAATTATTTTTGGGTTTCAGTTTTATCGATACTTTCAGTTGTTTCAGTATGGATATTGCCATATTTTTCAGCTGGATAGAGATGTTCTTCTATAGGCGTTAAATCAAGTTTTAATTATAGTTCTCTATATATCCAGTCCAGCCATAAGTCTTTAAGACTTAGAAACTGTTATATTTGATGCACTTGTGATCGCACTAATTTAAATTGACTAAACTCATCTACAATCGGGTCCAAATATCGAATGCTCCCATCTCTATTCTATATTAGTCATAAGAATTCGTTTTGTTCCACCTGCACGGCTCATTTGTGTGGATTAAGACGCCCTTGATAATATCCAAGATGGATTCTGGATTCCAACACATTCTTTCTATATCCCAGAGATTTGTTGGATCTTAGAGTATTAGGATGCAAATGTGTCTTGTTATGTGTAGTAATGCATATTAATGTCAACAATTACTATTGTAAATGTGTCATTTGTTTCTTGTAATTTTTTTTTGGCTGTTTGTAAATTGACTAAACTCATCTACAATCGGGTCCAAATATCGAATGCTCCCATCTCTATTCTATATTAGTCATAAGAATTCGTTTTGTTCCACCTGCACGGCTCATTTGTGTGGATTAAGACGCCCTTGATAATATCCAAGATGGATTCTGGATTCCAACACATTCTTTCTATATCCCAGAGATTTGTTGGATCTTAGAGTATTAGGATGCAAATGTGTTTTGTTATGTGTAGTAATGCATATTAATGTCAACAATTACTATTGTAAATGTGTCATTTGTTTCTTGTAATTTTTTTTTTGGCTGTTTGTCGTTCTGCAGTCGAGGGTGAGATGATTGTTATTTTGTTAGTTGAACCAGCATCATTATTTAATTTATAAGAATCTAGCTGTAGCTGTATTATACGTTCTATTTCTTGACGTCTGAAGTCGAAAGCTACTAGTCTAAAAAGCTTTTAATTAGCTATCAATTTCAGCAAAACATCATTTAATAAAGAAACCTTACTCTCAAATTCTCACCGTTTCGTGAACTTCGACCCCAACATCCAACAATTATAATCACAATAATTAACAACCATTAAGATGACGAAATGAATTTCTCCGACATAAAAAAATATAATTTTACACGTCTTCGAGCAAAGCTATGAAACAACCAGTTTGTTTATTACGAAACAGTTTCATAAAGTGTTAATAACAACAAACTAGTAGTTAGAGTTAAAGTAATTAACGCTAACCTTACATTATCTGCTATTAACAATAAACGTGGACATGCTGTTAACACACATATTGAGGACGCCAGCGTTATGGATTTTCTAATAGCAGCCGTGAACGTATGAATCCAATTATAATCTGTAGTTGAATTTCCTGTAGGAACTAAATCATAGAAAAAGAAAGTAGTTTACAAAGATGATCAAGATAGTGTAATTGATATTGAATTTCCATTAGTAGAATACACTATAGTTAAAGATTCTTAAGGTATGACAGGTATTTTTCCCTTCCAAACGATCATATAACCGCTGGCAACACAGAAACCGTCCACACAGTCATGAATGAACGTTTATAATATGTTATATTCGCGTTCACAAACTGAAATAAACGAGCGAACGGAAACGGCCGTAATATTATTAGATACGACAATTCTATTATTTTTATTCGTAACATATCTTGGTAGATTTATACGTGAATCTGGCTCGGCTCGGTATGGTAATGATTCCTAGAAGCTATGGCGTTTTACACCTAATTGAAATTCTTTAATGAGATCATTCATGGAATATGTTTTGTTTATTTTGTAGGATATGATTATGAACTTTGAATGTGTTGGTTCAGTTTCAGATTTAAGATTTGTAATGCACTATTTTTTTCTTTAGATGGTTAGATTGATTGTTAATCAAAAGTTCATATACCAATTGTACCCGTGTAAATTTTGAAATTGTAGTATTGATCATATTGCTAAATCATCGTCGTCAATTAGGTATGCATAATAATAAATTGGTAATCCGCACAGTTTTTTTAGCATTTCCCTGCCCGCAAGCAACCTTTTTATAAATAGCACGCAAAAATAAAAACTCTTGCAATTATAGGTGCCATTAACTTTAAATATAAATACCGCGCTCCAAGGTCTTCCAGTTACAAATATTTTAGCGCCGAAAAAAATGACATGGCGCATGCCGGTAGAATTTATTGAAAAGAAGTTTTGTATCGCTTTGAACTATATGTAAATCATAATAAAAACCTATGGATCCCTGAATATCATCAAACATGTATAAGAAAATAATTTATAGGTGATAGGAACATTTGTGTTCTTATTTTTGGTCGGCAAATGTCGTATGTATGACTGGGAGCATCTTTCATGTGGATCGCCACGCATTATTTATAAGAAACACTGTTCTGTTCATTGTTTCATAATAAAACATTAATTTTGTCAACGGCCACGGCTGAACGCACCACGACAATATTAGAACTTCCGTTCGAGAAAAAAATGTTCGAGATTCGATAAAATTTAAGCGAATGTGACCGCTGAAGTATTTTATTGTCATACTGAATTGTTCTATCATACTGAAAAATGTGATTATGTCTGTATGGTTAAATTATGTTTATTTTCCAAGCTCACATTGAGGAACATAAACTTGCGAATAATAATGACAGAAAAGAAAGACATTTCCGTCCAGATTTTGATTTTACTCAACTTTTTTAACAACGATATACTCGTAATAAAATGTATGTAACGTTTTGAAACAAAAAATCTTTTAACAATAAAAAGATAGAAAAGACACTTAAAAACTCCCAAGATTGCGGTCTCACTTGAAAATTCGATGGGAACCGACGCAAAATAAGCCGTGTTCGATTCAAAAAGTCAACCGAACGGTTTCGCACACATGCAAATCTTGTACAACTCCCAACAAAAACAAAAAGCTCTTCAGAGGGACTCCGACAAAAACAAAACTACACGTGCAACTAAAATGGAAGCAAAAAAGGTCAACAATATGCCTAATCTACAATCCGTGTCACAGGCTAAAGGTTACGGAAGGTTGAACAAAAAACCACCACAAAACGAACCATGTTCAGACGAAATCGACCGTAAGGCACTCATCAGAGATTCGATTTTATATTCTATTTCATTCATATTAGAGTTTAAATTAATTATGATTTCAGGGACAGGATCTGAGTGGCATTGTTCGTACCTTAGGGAGTAGGTAGTGACAACAGATTTTTGTCTTTTTTTCACTTATTTCACATGTGGCATCGCAATCCTGGACGATATGTGACACATGTGGTGGTTTTAAGTTACTTCACAATAATGACTGGCTCTTCAGTTTCTCATGCTTTTGAGCTTGGAGCGTCCATTACGAGATTTTGGTTGAGTCTAATTCCAACTGGTGTCAATGCACCTTTCTTTTTGATGTTCACCTTTTACAGTTTTTAGTGGAATATGATAGCTCTGGTCATCAGTAAACAGGTGATGTTTGTTTTGCTATTCGTGACAATTTGAATTCTTTCCTTCTAATGCGTAGGTATACTACTGTTGTTTCTATTTCATTTTCGGCATTACTGAAACCAAACATTTCTTCAACTTCATGACCCGTTTTATCACTAAATTCAAAAGAGTTATAGGTATCTAAAGTTTAAAACGGCAGCCAAAATAGCCCGAGCGCTCCCTACGCTACATGATCCAATATTTTAACGACACAAAACAAAACATATATATAACCATTGCACAGTAGTAACAACTACCGTAACGTATCTGGACAATAAATTCAGATGCAGCCATAAATAGACCAATAAAAATTATTTTACGATACATGAGTGAGTTACATTAAGACAATGTTGAGAGTACATTACACAATGAAAACATTATGGTTTAATTGATTTGGCCACAATGCTCTTTATGTGAACACTGTGCATAACAAAGATGTTATTGTCTATCAAGCAGACGTCTGGAAATACTTGACCGAAGACAAAATGGCTTTGTACCGATGGCAGGCGCCAACGGTAATTTAATATGGATTCTAATTAATCAGGTTTGATTCTGGTGTTGTGTTTATAAGTTGAGGGGTTTAATTTTTTTATTGGTCGTTAGTTTAAAAATGTTGTTTAGTTGAAAGTAGAAGAAACATCATTATCAAACAGAAGTTCTACAATGTGAAGGTTTACAAAGACATGATCATTATGGACCATGTCAGGTGCAGCAAAGTAGAATACAGGAAATTTATCAAAAATACATAGTAGCGATTACTTGCTTATCGTGTAAAACCGGCCAAGTGCGAGTCGGACACGAAGGGTTCTATACCACCCATACAATATTTAACACAATTTTTTTTTTAAAGCCCTTTTAACTTTATTTGATTTTTAATATTTGTTGTTATAGTGGCAATTGAAATACATAGTCTGTGAAACTTTCAACTGTCTACCTGTTATGGTTCATGAGGTGCAGCCAAACAGACAGACGGACAGTGGAGGCTTCCGTTTGGCACCCTTCGGGTACTAAACCCTACAAACCGTAGTTTTCTAGGCTAGCAGCCCAGAACGGCTAGACTAAAGGCGCTAGCTCCTGTTTGCGTCATCAACTGTAACTAAAAACCCATCTTCTATTGTTTCCGTGAATTACTAACCAATAGCTCATTCGCAGACACATTGACGTATTGTTTGTTAAAATCCTACCTGACGTTGAAAAAATCATCAGACCGCAGAACCGCAGGCAGAACCTACTATATCGTATCGTATCGTATTGTACCTATTGTATTATAGGAAATAAACACTTACCTACACATAAGTAACCAGGTTATTCTAGTATTATGGATTACTATGAGGATGTTGTTTACCTGAAACAAAAATATGAATATTTATTAGTAAACAGTAAATAACATATTACATAATACATCATAATAGTGACGTTATAGGTACGATTATTTTCGGAAACAGTTTTATAACACCATCGTGGAAACTGACCACTTTCAGTACCCTACTTGCTCATAGAATTTTAGGGTTGTACCTAGTATAGTCCCTTGTGGAACCCCGTGTGCAAGTTGTTAGAAGCAAAACTATTTTTATGAATGATCTCATTTAATAAATCCTTGTGCCACGGAAATGCTTAGCAAAAAAATCAATACATTAACTCTATAAAATCTTAAATAAATTAACAAAGCACCCACATGGGTCTCATAAAAAAAATGGCAAGCGCAGGATTCGAATAGAAATTCGATATTATTTTTTCCCAATACGCGATGCGTCCAGATGTGTTAATGCACTACATGTGTTCAGTTTATCTCCAGTACAATACGGTTGGATGCCTGCTCATGCCTTGTCTTGCTCGAATTATTTATAGATACCATTCCATCTTTTGTTTAATTATAATATGAATCAATTTTTTTCCAGTAGGTTCGTAGACTGGTATGCTTTCGAAGCTGTGCCTTATCGGTGACTCACCGTTTTTATTATGAAATTTTGTAGGTTGTTTAACGCTATACATGTAGAACGATGGTGAATGTCAATATTTTGATATGTTATTTTGGCATTTTCCCTGATCTCCCACTAATATAGCCTTAAGGATTTCTAAATAGCATGAAAACAATGAGCAAACTGTGTACCCAAAAACAAACATACAGGTAACATAAATAGGTGTTCATGTAGGTATGTATAAAATTTTTGACGTCAGCAAAAATTGTACCTAATACTGGAATAGGAGAAAGTGCAGCTCAAAATCCAACAATCAAACACGATGATACGGCTAGTACTACATAACATAACACTGACAATATTAATACTAAATCTTTCACTCGCCTATCAGTCCCCATTAATGGACTTAATACAAACATCATTAGTCAGCCCTTACTTCATCCCCATCTTAAATCAGCAGATGTCAATGATCAGCGTCGTTAAGTACGCACGGAGACGTATCAAGCTATAGGTACTTTTCCAGTATAACCTGACCTCTCATTATACGAAAAGCCTATACAAAGCGAGGTCAGGTTATACTAAAATAGTATAACTTGATATTTCGGCCAAAGAGACATTCTAAACAATAGTTTTAGTGAGTGTAAAATGAACCGATACTTGATAGTTTCTGTAGAGCCCATAAAATCTGTCATTAATGCCATAAAAGGGAAGAACCGTGTGGAGAGAGTTATGTTCAGGAAATAAAGGAAAAGGGCTCTTTATGAAGTTAACTGTTTGTTAGGATATATCAAAATTGGAGTAGCCCTTGGCCTGTAAGTAGGAGTCGTTTGGAAAGGAAAATGTTGTGAAGAACGAGCAAGAAAATGAATTGCAGCGTTTTCAGAATGCACAGAAGGCAGCTTATGATTAAGATAGAAATTCACGGGCACTAAATTGTTAAGAGAATTTAGAAATAATTACCAGGGAAGTAATTGAGAGCGTTCATAACATATAAAAACTCAATTTGCTTCATTGATCGTTGGAATTAAGCTACGAACTTGACAATGCTGTTTTTGTTGCATATGTACATTTTTTGCTTCGCATACTGTACTACTACATGTATTTATGCCAAATGCTAAGCAAAAGCAATATGAAGTTTTTTTAAAAAAAAATTGGAATTAATTTCGCTTTTAGACGAAGAAAGTGAAGAGGAATATTTGCAATACCTATTTCAAGAGTATGCTACAGAAAAAATCCCGTCAGACGCAAGTCTGTGAACGGAAGTCCTATAACAAACGCCTTGGATTATTATTATGATAACATTTTTGACCATAAAATTGAAACTATTACGTACATAGACGCATAATAAAGAGTTTTACGAGCTAACATCGAACGCAAACTAAATATCTACAGGATGCAGGATTATCAAACAATGTATGGCTTTAATCTAAGAAGCAGTTAAAATATTATAGCGTTTTTATTATTATAGATTTTGTAGAGAATTGATATCAAGGTTCTTCAAAGCAACGTATAACGGAGGTTCTCCGAGGATGACATAAATATAGAATACTGTAAAATTTAAAATTTTCGGTATACAAGTATGTAAAAGGATGGCGAAGAGTGCTTTTGCCATTCATTGTTCTATATATGCCTGGTAGTAGTACTGCACAGCCTATAATAAAAGTAATATAAGTAGGCAACAGTGTGACGTTTGCAGTGGTCAAAGGTCTAAAGAAATAATTGTGGCAGAAGAAAACAGTGTCAAAAGCAGAGATAATATCTATCATCATCATTCTCCTGCCCTTAGAGCCATACCTCAGCAGGACGCCATGACGGTGCAGCCAGGTCGCGTCGCCAACAAAATGTATGGTTGGATGAGTAACCAAGCGGACGCCAGGTGAGCTACTCTGTATACCTACATTTATATGGCAGTGCGACCTGGCGACGTCGCCATGGTGTCGGTGAGGTATGGCTTGTTATCCCAATATATTTGGGGTCGGCGCAACATGTAGGTATTTTTTTCTTGCATACTTCTCTATTAGATGGTATCCATCATAGTTTGCTAATGACAATTTTAAACTCTTTATCATTAATTGGACTTGAAAGATTTTACTAATGATCTTTATTTATTTATTTATTTTACAATTTATGTACACGCAGAAAAATACATAGTGATAGGTACATGATACTTATAATTATTTACAAAGGTACTGCTTATTTCTATAGAAATTTCTTCCAGCAGACCTGCGAAAGGAGAAATGAAAAAGAAATGTAGACAATAGTGTGTGAGAACAAGAAGAGAAAATATGATTACCTAGTCGAAGTCTTAAACTAAAACATTAAATATACCTACACATATAACGCAAAACAAAAATTAACATATACTTAAATAAATACATAAAGCTAAAATATATAAACATACATATACTATATATAAATACTCATATTTGAGAGGAAAGGTAATGCTCTTTTACACGAAATTTGAACAGCGAGACAGTTTTTAAATCGCGAATGCTAGGCGGAAGCGAGTTCCACAATCTTACAGCATGGACAGAGAAGGAATAAGAATAGTAGCTAGTTTTATGAGGATGAGATCTTTGTTAATCTAGGTAAGTATATATGGTTTTATACCTACGGATCGCGATTTGATACGCGGCGATCATTATCCATTCAAGCTCATAAAATTATAGTAATTTATGTCACATAATTGGCTCTTAAACACTATTCTTAAGTGCATATCAGTATGCAAATTAAATTATAGGGTAATAAATTACTACCCCCTGTTCATAAAAAACATGGCTTCGTTTAACGCTTAATAAATCTTAGCTGTTAATGTCGTTTTCTTTTAAACAAAGGGAGATTGCAATCGTTGTAAAAGTAGAACCACATAAAAGCTTCTATAACATTACAACATCATTCGGTTCAACTTTTTAAACTTTCGCGATTAACTTTTGCGATATTGTTTTATAATCATTCGGTTCTAAATGAACCGCTCCTGAAGTCCTGAATATTTGTGAACCTACCTAATATTATGTGAATATTTTCTTTTATGCCACTTCTAAACAATTATTTTCTACCTAACCTACTATCATGCATTTCCAATTTTTCAGCCTTATAAAATCTGATCGGGCTGTCTGTCTGTCTATAGCTTTAACTGTGAAAACCATGATTCCTATTCCCTTGCCAGGCAGTATTACCACAAACAAAATTCTTACATACGTCTTAGAGAAATGATAACCTACATTGAAGTCTATAATAATAAAGTCATAATATCCCATAATGTCCAACAATATTTTCATAAAAAGCAAAATTGAATTAACCTTTTTCTAAACAAACACGTGCAACCGGATTTTCCTCCTGCTTTTTCCAGAGCCAACGATATAATTATTCGATTCTAAATCAATCTCTATACAATACATGAGCAATATGTCAATCGATTTTGTTCCGACAGGCATTTTTCTCTCGTTCAAACAAACAGACGTCGTTCCGATAGTAACATGTTTACTTTCAAACGTCACTTCAGCTATAAATTTTAGGGAAATCACATTAATCTTTGTTTGACTCAATTTTGGAGCGATTCAGACTAACGTACGTATTACTGAGAAGTTTGAGAATGACAATACTAAAATATTATGAAGATTTTCTTGGAACGCGTTGGGATGAAATAATTTCGTTGAAGTTATCCATACTATCCATACTAATATTATAAATTCGAAAGTAACGCTGTCTGTCTGTCTGTCTGTCTGTCTGTTACCTTTTCACGCCTAAACCACTAAACAGATTTCGATAAAATTTGGCAAGGCTATAGATGGTATCCTGGGGACGGACATAGGCTACTATTTTTTTCAAAACTAATCCTACAGGGGGTGATATAGGGGATGAAAGTTTGTATGGGAAACTCAGTATTTCTTAAGTTAGGGATGTGAAAATTAAAATGTATGCTTTTGATAGGAAATAAAGAAATATGCGGTTCAGCGTTTTTGAAAAATCATCCCCTAAGGGGGTAAAATATAGTAAAATAGGGGTTGATTTTAAAATTTACAATACTGCACGGATTTCGACCAAATTTGGCAAGGCTTTATAGCATCCTAGGGAAGGACATAGGACAATATTTTTTTCAAAAATAATACTACAGGGGTTGATATAGGGGATGAAAGTTTGTAAGGGAAACCCAGTATTTCTTAAGTTAGGGATAACAAATTTATGCTATTGGAAAGAAATTAAGAAATATGCGGTTCAGCGTTTTTGAAAAATCATCCCCTAAGGGGGTAAAATAGGGGTTGATTTTAAAATTTACAAAACTGCACGGATTTCGATAAAATTTGGCAAGGCTTTATATAGCATCCTGGGGAAGGACATTGGTTACTTTTTGTCTTAAAAAATAATCCTACAGGGGGTGATATAGGGAGTGAAAGTTTGTATGGGAAACTCAGTATTTCTTAAGTTAGGGATGTGAAAATTAAAATGTATGCTTTTGATAGGAAATAAAGAAATATGCGGTTCAGCGTTTTTGAACAATCATCCCCTAAGGGGGCAAAATAGGGGTTGATTTTAAAATGTACAAAACTGCACGGATTTCGACAAAATTTGGCAAGGCTTTATATAGCATCCTGGGAAAGGACATACGATACTTTCAAAAACAATACTACGGGGTGTGATATAGGTGATGAAAGTTTGTAAGGGAAACTCAGTATTTCTTAAGTTAAGGATGTGAAAATTAAAATGTATGCTTTTGATAGGAAATAAATAAATATGCGGTTCAGTGTTTTTGAAAAATCATCCCCTAAGGGGGTAAAGTAGGGGTTGATTTTAAAATTTAGAAAACTGCACGGATTTCGATAAAATTTGGCAAGGCTTTATATAGCATCCTAGGGAAAGACATACGCTACTTTTTGTCTTAAAAAATAATCCTACAGAGGGTGATATAGGGGATGAAAGTTTGTATGGGAAACCCAGAACCACTAAACGGATTTCGATAAAATTTGGCAAGGCTGTAGATGGTATCCTGGGGACGGACATATGATACTTTTATTTAAAAAAATAATCCTACAGGGGTGATATATGGGATGAAAGTTTGTATGGGAAACCCAGAACCACTGAATGGATTTCAATAAAATTTGGCAAGGCTATAGATGGTATCCTGGGGACGAACATATGATACTTTTATTTAAAAAAATAATCCTACAGGGGTGATATACGGGATGAAAGTTTGTATGGAAAACCCAGAACCACTGAATGGATTTCGATAAAATTTGGCAAGGCTATAGATGGTATACTGGGGACGGACATAGGCTACTTTTTTTTCAAAAATAATCCTACAGGGGGTGATATAGAGGATGAAATTTTGTGTGGGAAACTCACTATTTCTTAAGTTAGGGATGTGAAAATTAAAATGTATGCTTTTGATAGGAAATAAAGAAATATGCGGTTCAGCGATTTTGAAAAATGATTTTGAAAATTATGGTTTTGTGTAAATTGGCTGAAATATGACGACGGCTGTTGAAGATGTCGGAAAAAATCATGCCGACTGGTAGCTTTATGCCTATTATACGCGGTAACGATATATCGTAGCGATTTGAGTTTGCACAGTTATATCGGACGGCCCTATGTTTTCCACATGAATGTTCCCATGGGATATTTCCCGACATCCGCGCGGGCGAAGCCGCGGGCAAAAGCTAGTATGTAATACTTTAATAATAGAAGATTATAAATATAATCTGTTGATGCTGTTTTAGTCCTGTAGAATTTCTTGTAGGTACGTAATTTGTCCACTTGTTCTTTGTTTTAGTTTTCTAGTTTCAGCAGGCGTGACTTTCAATAAATGACAAACATTTTCACGAAAATAGGAATGTTAGGATCACTTCAATCGATTTCTAATTCCCAGACATCGATCCCACAAATATTAGGACAATCATCAATAATAAGATCAAACTTGACTCGTAACTCGAACAAGACCCTGTTTCACACGTGTCCCATAAAGGTATTTCTTTAGAACAGGGTCGAATGTCCCTCGACAATTGTACAGGAAACTCTTTATTTTCTATATCCACGACGGAGAAGAGACGGCACGTAGAAGACTTGCATTGTGAGCTCAATGTGGGGATGAACAATGGAAATTATATGGTTCGTATTGATAAGACTGCCAAGTTATATTGGTAAATTGAACAGAATATTATGCCCTACGCTATTTTGGAAAGTCCATGTCACTGATCTTCAATTGTTTAAAAGTAAGTAAACCGTCCCGCGGATTCACACCGTTCGAATTTTAAAGTTATGTTTGATTGTTTGTTTGAAGAATAATTACTCTATCTAGAGAGGTAAGTATGCATGTATAATTTATTGCGAGTAATTTTCGAAATCACTTTAACATTCTCAAGATTTGATATTTAGTTCCGTCAAGTTTTCTAGTCTTGTATTTAAACTTTTACTCATTTGGCAGTCACCCCATCCTTGTTATTTGAACAGTCTTCGGGTATTATTTCTACGCGTGCGAAACCCTGACAGGCAGATGCGATGGATAGATATACACGGAAATAGTAATTAGTTATAGGTTTATTGAACCTTCCAAATTATTACTGGCAGTCTACAGGAGGATATACTTTTCTTGAATTAATAGATTCTTCAGTTTTGTCACTTGTATTCTTTACCAATATCCCATAGTTAAAAGAAAAAATATATATGCAAAGATCCCATAAGTAGCTAGAAAATCCTACGTAGTCTCAATAAGCACAGGTAAGGGTGGACTCAGTACGAAAATTATAATAATGCTAACAATAATCAGCAAAACGATTCTTAAAAGACATAGCAACAAGCCATCCGGCCAGAGAAAACATGAGAATTTAACTAAGATCGCCGATTTGCATGCCACAAAAAGCATATTCCACTTGGCACCGTCAATTCTTTCCCCAACAACAATGGCACTTCCTTAGCATTCTGTAGTCGCCCTCCAATAATTGTGCAATAACTACACAATAAAACACGTGCTAGCAAACAGAAGGGTTCCGTACTACAAATAATAGGGACACCTAAAATGCACACCTACTGGGGATTCTTTCGTTTGGCTGGGAATGGTACATATTGGAGACTGAAGCGGGATTCTACGAACATGTGATTCTATTGAGATCTTACGGTATAGGTATCTATTGGACCAAATACCGGCCATTATAAAGATTACACTATAGAGGTATACCGGTTTAAAACTGCATGGGACCCTCCCGATGGAAACTCCGTGGTTGGAAAAATCCTAACGGAGGTATTTCTGTTTGAGGATTTCCATTCTGTTGCGCTAACCGGTTTAGGTGTTTTGAATTGTGACACAACTGGTTCAGATCTATCGATATTTGGTAATTTTTATAGTAGGTAATGTTGGACGTAGGAATGTATCTAAGGGCCAGTTTAATTTATATATTTTTTTTTTTTACAATATTTACAAAAATTTATTCAATTTTATTTTCTAGAAGTCATGTCAAAGTCAAATCGTATACATATTTCAATTAGACCATTACAAGCTACTTTTGAACGTGACAAATTAAAAAGAATTGATTCCTTTTCCAAAAGGTAGTTTCGTAAGGAGAAGAATGTGCAAGAAAAGTTACTCATGAACCCACGTTCACGTGAACAGTGCTGCTGGAATCCGAACCCAAACCCGGGCTTCTCACTCTAATTTTGAGAAGTTGTTGTTGTTGCTAGGCGGACCAGTTTTAAAAACTCGCTCATCGGTTATAACTTGCAACCCAATTCCTCCTTATCCTTTTCTAATACTCAATGAAAGAAACGGAAGGCGTTGTCTACGGGAATTGTGGAATTATTTGAGGGTTAAGTCGAAGGGCGCTATCCATTGTGGGGCCGTCAATGAAGTTTATTTAGCATAAAATTCTGTTCAAATAAATTTTAAAGAGGTGTTAATGCGTTTTGTGAAGTATGTGTATAATGTTTGTTGTTTAAGTTAAGGTTATAGGAAATGTGTTGCAAATATCGTCGCTAATCTAAGTGACGTAACTGATTTGAAGAAAATTTTACAGGGCAAACTATTTTTTTTTTTTTTTTGTAAACTAGATATATCGGTCTCGATTTTTGCGTTATCATGGGGACCGTAAGGCATAGGTACAGATATGCCTATTAAACGCTTGCCGGGGGTTGGTCAGTGGACATAGACGCGTAATTAGTTCAAGGTCACTGTCCAGATAAACTACTGTACATACTATTCTGTGTCATGAGTCAGTGACATTTCTGACTCAGTTATTGGTAGGTACTACCTATAGGTTACCTACCTATAGGTAGTACCTCTTAGCAACTCTTAAAGTAAAGGAATATCCTTTCTTAGTCCTTCGAAATACTATAGCCTTCTCTTCATCAGGTAAGTAGGTACCTAAAAGGCACCACAATAAGGACTCAGACGTTATACCTAAATGTATTATTCACACTGCACAGTGATCCAAATCGACAAAGCTGAGGACAAAATACGAAAATTCCATTCAATAAGCATACTACGTATTTCTATTACACATGGTATTCACAATGGGACGAACAAAGCAGAGACGTGGAGGGAATTAATAAAAAAAAAATCGAGGGCAAAGGTAGGGTGGCGGTAATGCTGCCAGTTTGAGTCAAAGCAATGTCACAATGGTGACGTGAGACGTGACCTACCTATTTGATTTGGCTGGGTAGTCCCAAGTATTTGTCTTGTAAATCGGATGGGTGTGTCGGATAAGAATCCTAATAATAGGGTTATGGTGTCTTTTTCTTTTTGGATTTTTCAGCTGGGAAAGTTTTTTGAAAGAGTGTAGGTACTTGTACTGTGTCTTGGGATTTAAATTTAGATTCTCTCACCAGTTGTGTTCCTTGTACGAATTTGAAAAAAAGAAGTCATTGAAGAAGTATTTAATATTGTGAGGAGTCATAGTTTAAAAGAGTACCTTATAATAAAAGTTTTAAATGAAAGAACTCGCATCTCAAAATTTATGAAAACTGGATCATCTATCGAAGAAATTATTAATTACCAACATTTTTTTTTACTGTTAATTAATAATTATGTAGCTAATTACCGGTTGTATAATCGTGTTACAGAATCAACACGAGAAGGACCTAATAATATGATCATTAGCAAATATTAGTCAATTTGTTGCAATGTAACAAATGTACCTATTCAAATTAAACATGATTACCTGATATTACGACATTGCTTCTTAGAAATTTACAAACCTTAGAACCCATTGGGAAGATTTACTAATCAATCTGCCTAGCCTTTTCCCAACTCTGTTGGGGACGGCTTCCAGTCTAACCGGATGCAGTTGAATACCAGTATTTTACATGGAGCGACTGCCTGTCTAACCTCCACAACCCAGTAACTGGGTAATACCCCTTGGTAAGACTGGTTGTCAGACTTTCGGGCTTCTGACAACCCGTAACGACTGTCAAAGATCCACGAATGACAGCCGGGACAAACGGCTTAACGTGCTTTCCGAGGCACGGAGGAGTATCGGTATGTAAAGATGGTCACCCATCCACTGACCAACCCCGGCAGGCGTAGCTTAACCTGATGGATCGACCAGTGCGGCTGTAATTACTTAGCCATGAGCTCCTCGGGAAGATTTACCATACATAGCAATAAGTATTACACTGGTTACGCAGTGGTGTACCTATAGTACCTACCCCCACATTTCACCAGTTATGTATAAGCCCCATGTAATAAGGGCCAAGCCTATTGCCATCAACCGCGCACAAATCCAAACTCTGGGTTGAAATTCCTGATGAAAAAACCCAATAAGGGCAAATTTTTACTTATCTCATATCTGAAGAATAAATATTTCAATTTGACAGCTTTTGTATAGAAAATTATGTGAAACTGTCATATATTTATTTTTCAGCTAAGAGTTATCTGAATAGTAAAAAATCAGCCTTTAGTGTAATGTAGACAAGTAGCTTAGTAAATCCAGATCCAGAGTAATGTAAGATTAATATCGTGTTATCATTCTTAGTAGTATTGTTTTTAGGGTTCCGTACCAAAATGGTAAAAAAGGAACCCTTATAGTGTGACTCAGTCTGTCTGTCTGTCTGTCACAGCTGGATATCTCAAGAACTACTAATGCTATCTGTTGGAGGAATAAACTTATTAAAAGAATAATGTTAGAAGAAATGAATTTAATATAATAGAACCGAACAGCTTTATAAAAGAACAAGAAATTAAAGATGACAAGAATAGAGTAAAGAGTACAAACCATAACTTTTTGTACATAGGTACACACCTAATAAGTATAACATACAACATGCTCCCTCAAAAAGTTAATTGCATTGCACTCATAACACAAAAAGCATATAAAACTAGTAAAGAAAACCATTACAAAAACTAGGATATACCAATCATTTGCAAACAACTGCGATGCTTTGTTGGACCCAAAGGTTTCGTCAAAACATCTGCAGGTAACCTGTCGGTGGGCATATACCTAAGTTCAACGGTTTTATCGTTCACTTTTTCTCGGACAAAATGGAACTTAACATCTATATGTTTTGTCCTATTGTGGTGAACCGGATTCATGGCCAATTTTTGTGCACTCTGACTATCCGTATACAAAACTATGTTAAGGGACTTACCTGTTAAATCGGATATTAGTCGTTTTAAAAAGCACGCATCCTTAGCAACTTTTCAATATACGTATTCTGAGATAGCTTAATTCCATAATTATCATGGTGAATATTAATTCCCGTAAAGAAATTAATTTGTCCAAGATCTTTTGATGAAAAATATTTCTCAAATTGACATTTGAAATTGTCAAACGTAGTTTCATTTTTATACAAGATTACTAAATCGTCGACGTATACAGCCAGAACCAAGGAGTCTAAGTTCGCATTGTTTTTAAAAATACACGGCTCAGATGTTTGCATAAAACCAAGAACTGACAAAGTCTGTTTTAACTTTGTATTCCAGGCTCTTGGTGCCTGCTTCAATCCATAAAGGGACCGTTTCAAAAAACACACTTTCGACTCTTCCCCTTCCCTTACAAAACCTTCTGGCTGTGTCATGAAGATTTCTTCCTCTAAATCGCCATTCAGAAAAGCTGTATCCACATCCATATGGCGGACCTTATAATCTTCCTGCACTGCAAGCGCTAACAGGGTTCGCAACGATGAGTTACGTACAACCGGAGAAAAGGTTTCGTGATAATCGACACCTTCTCTTTGTCGAAAACCTTTTGCTACTAGGCGCGCTTTATACCTAACAACGCCACCTTTCGCATCACGTTTCAATTTGAAAACCCACTTGCAAGGAATACACTTTCTATGATTTGGCTTGTCTACCAAAACCCATGTGCCCTTTCTGACTAAGGCATTGTACTCATCTTTCATTGCTAAAATCCAGTTATCTTTCTCATTGCTGTTAATCGCAGCTAGATAATTATTTGGATCATCGCACTCATCGTCAAGCAGAGTATTATATGAGAAGTAATCCGGTGGTTTGCGAACTCTTGAAGGATATCGACTAGATTCATTTGAGGAATCTGTAGCCTCACTTGACTGCTGATCATCAACATTGTTGACCTCTACATTGACTGCTTCATTGATTTCAACATCAGCATCCTCAGCATCCATGAAAGAAGTATCTATGCTAGGAGCATCTACCTCACATCTCCCAGATGAAGTGGAGGGCAATATTTCTTGTCTTAAAACTGCTGGCGATGGTGACTGGGAAAGCAAATTGACAATATCAGAGTTCACAGTACCTATAGGCTCAATATTTTCCTTCAGTCCAGTAAAGTTATTTTCAAAAAATGTAACATCTCTTGACTTTAGTAACCGTCTAGGACTTGCCGCATTCCGGAAATAATAAGTATGAGGATCATCTGAATATCCTACAAAAATCTGTTCCTCAGCTTTCATGTCCAATTTACATCTCTGACTTGATGGAACATGAACAAGTGCTCTGCATCCAAAAACCTTAAGATGAGACAGATCGGGTTTTCTATTAAACCACATTTCAAATGGTGTTTTACCACTAAGCGCGCGGTGTGGTGATCGATTTTTCAAGTAGACGCTCGTCTCCACTGCGTCCTGCCAGAAAGCTTTTGAGAGGAAACCATGTGACAATAGTGACCGAGCCTTCTCTACTATGCTACGATTACACCGTTCACTTACACCATTTTGCTGAGGGCTGTAAGGTGCTGTCGTTTGCCAATCGATACCCAGTGACTGAACATAATTCATCAATTCCTTATTGATGAACTCAGTTCCATTATCTGACCGCAAAGTCTTTATTTTTCCACCAAACTGTCTCTCGACATAAGAATGAAAAGAACAAAACTTACTTTTGACTTCAGTTTTAGAAGATATAAAATACACAAAAGTAAAACGTGTATAATCATCTATAAAAATAATAAAATATTTATTACCCGTAAAAGAATTTGTAGAAAAAGGTCCACAAACATCGGTATGAACCAATTGAAGTGGCGATGTAGCCTTCCTGTATTTTAAGCTTTTGAAAGGCTTTCTAGACTGCTTACCCTCTATGCAAGGTATGCATGGTTCCTTGTCGACCTCCGTGTACTCCACGCCGACAGCCTGACCTTTTCTAAGTAGATCCATGCCAATTCGACAGAGATGTCCCAACCTCTTATGCCAGAGCTGAAAATTGGAACAATCAGAGTGCACATAAGCTGAAACATTATTGAACATTTTAATTGAACAATCGACAGTATACAGCCCATCACTTACAGAACCATACGCTAAAACATTTTTATTGTTTACTACATCACACTTAGAGTCATAAATAGTGCAGCCTTCTTTATTGAAAACTACAGAGTAACCCTTCTCTACTACTTTACTCACTGAAAGTAAATTACAGTTCAAATCAGGAACATGAACTACATTCTCTATTCTGTTCGCCAAAGTATCCGTATCAATGGATACATCACCAATACCTACAGCCGCCAGTTTTTGTCCATTAGCCACAGTAATCGTTCCACTTTGTACTGGCCGATAACTGCTGAACCACTCACGGTGCGGAGTCATGTGAATGGTTGCACCGGAATCAATAATCCATTTCCCGTAACTTGCAGCCGGCGCAGAGAGAGCCATTTCCTTCACAACAGCCTGTTCCACCTTTTCATTATGATGGCAATCTGTACCTTTAAAAACGTTTCCTGACACACTCATAGCCTTCCTGTCCTTCTTATTGGGACATTCGGGACTTTTGTGTCCTGGTTGTCTACACTTAAAGCAGATTATAGACTTCTTCTTTTTGCTTGTAGAACCTGTTGAATGTAGCGCAGCCACCTCGTTCTGGTGAGGGTCCTTCGAAAACTCGTTTAATAGTTTTGCCTTAACCAACTCACTGGTTACATCAACATTCGAATTCTCTAAAGCCATTATCAGCGGTTCGTACCGAGATGTCAATCCTCCGAGAATAATCGCAGCCAGAGATCCATCGTCGATCTTCTTACCAATATCTTCAAGATCTTGAGCAGTACTCATAACGGCGTTGATATAAGATTCTATGTCTTGGAAATCGGTCAAGGTATATTTATATAATCTACGCTCCAAAGAGAGCCTTCGACCCATACCTTTATCCTCGTATGCTTTTTGTAAAGCACTCCAAGCCTCCTTAGCGTTTTTCGCATTTCTCACGTGCGAAATTGCACCTCCATCTACCGTAAGGCATATTTTTGACAACGCCTTCTGGTCACTACGAGAGCGCACATCCTCCGCCGTTTTATCAGAATCATCATACCCAGTGATGGACGTCCACAACTCCTCATGAATGAGAAGCATCCTCATTTTGAACTTCCAGGTTGGGTATCCGTCTCGGTTTTTTAACATCTGAATACCTTGAAAATTCATACTATTCCCTGACATTATCTTCTTTTAAAATAAGAGCTTCTTCGTGCTGATAACGTGTTGGAGGAATAAACTTATTAAAAGAATAATGTTAGAAGAAATGAATTTAATATAATAGAACCGAACAGCTTTATAAAAGAACAAGAAATTAAAGATGACAAGAATAGAGTAAAGAGTACAAACCATAACTTTTTGTACATAGGTACACACCTAATAAGTATAACATACAACACTATCAACTTGAAATTTAGAACAATTTTAGATGACGTTTACCCAACTATTTTGCAAATAAGAAAAAAAATAAAATATTTATATTTTTTTTTGCAACAGAGACTGAAAAGGGGTCTTAAAAAATTAAAGTGGGGCTACTAGGGCATGTGGGGTATCATATGAAAGAGCGCTAATTGCAAATTCTCAAACATTTTTTTTATTTTTTTTAGGCTGCATAGTTTTCGACTTCTGATGAAAAATGTAAAAACATATAAATGATGGTACGGAACCCTCGGTGCGCGAGTCCGACTCGCTCTTGACCGGTTTTTTTTTAAGTAAGTACCTACTTTTAATTATTTTTGGTAAGTACATGTGTACTTACTACCTAAAGTTAGTCTCAACGCAGCAGTTTTATTGAACTCGAATAAGGAAAATTAATTAGGTTAGGTATAGGTACCCGAAAACCCGACACAAACATTATGTAAGAACTGTGAGTAGATACAAACAAATAAATTAAAAATAAATGTACGAATTGAGCAAATCAAACAAAAATAATTAGGTTTGAAGAACGTGTAACGAAGTCAAAACCTATTTCAAAAGCATTTCGGTCAAAACCAAAAGCTGTTTATGAAAATCTAAATGAAAAACCAACTCAAAAACACATTACAGGCAGCACCCGTTAACTTTGAAAAGTCATAAACATTAAAAGTCGCATCGTGACCACAGTGTTTGATTTAAAACATCTGAGGACAAAAACCACATCCTATAGATTTTATTAAAAATATTAAAAACTAATAAATCGGTTATTAAAATCAACCGCATCTTCGGTTTTATGAACTTTTCGACGTTGCCTATTTAGTGTCTATGGTTAAATAGATCTATGGTTACTTTTTTTTAATATTCCTCGCATCCGGTGCATGCAAAGGTTTATATTCGATTGGATTTACGACTGTTTTCATTGCGTGGTGTTTTAATATAAATACGTTGTCCGTTTCCTGTTGGTTCATAACAAAAATAATATTTATTAAAAACAATTGGTGTAGGTAGTTAGTTATCCTAGTTACTGGAACTGGTATGCGTTTATTATTGTAATCTTTTAGGTCTGTGGGTACGTAGTCTTCCTGATGTGCTTTGACGGTAGTAAAAGTTTGTAATAACTGTGTAAATTAAAATTATTATGGAAGGAATTTAATGAAAGTTCAGAAGTGCTGTATATTCAATTCAATTCAAAATATTTATTTCGGACAAGGTATATCCATATTTTGGTTAGTTATAATATTAAGTACTTATAAAACTATGTTAGTAACGACATATAAATATATATAATATAATAATAATATATATCTCTTGCTAATTTCTTAAATGAGAACTTTTACGAAATGAAATAAAATTATTTACTATAGGTTTATTGGGGTAATTATACGATAATGAGGTAACTTCGATTGATGATAATTTCTACCAAACGCAGCGGCATTTTTGTATAGCGATAGCGAAAGATTTCGTCCAATCATTATGTTGCCAATGTAGTTAAAATGCCGCTGCGTTTGGTAGAAATTATCATCAATCGGAATTACCCCATTATCGTAATTACCCCAATTGATTGGGGTGATTACTACTACCTACATTTTTCCGTAAGTTTTCTTTTCATTTTCATGTTTTCTCCTTTGGCTAAAGAGGAAAACTGTAATCCGTTATCAATTTAAAAAAAAAACACTGGTTAACATTGTTACAAAATTAACATCCACAGTGGTTAAAACAGTTACTTATTATATTAACATCCTAAATAATTTTCGGCGAAATTTTCAATATTGAAAGCGGAAACTTAACGCTTTCCTCGAATTCTCCTTCTTTTATCTACTTTCATATTTATTAAGTGTTGATAGTAGCCATCATATTTTAATGTTTTACCTACATCCACTGAAGTGTAACACTGCCATTAAACTCTACTGCTCATTTCCGAAACAGAAAAAAGTCAATAAAAAATATTAAAAAAAAACTGGTACAAGTTCTGTCATTGACACTAAATTTTCTCTTAAGTGGACACTTACACTTACAGATCAACAAAAAATATGTTTGTGTAGAATGTACTACCTAGTCTACATATATCGAAGAGTACGTAATGTGTGTTTGGCTGTGTGTATGTGACTCGTAAAACGGAGGCGCTAATTGATGAGTGTCGTGGCGAGCGGTGATACGCCCTGCGTTTGACAGCCCGACAACTGAACGAATTTCCTATACTAATGCTGGACACAGAAATAGCTTAGAACATTCCTAGCACTCATTACCATCGAAAATACCCGATACGAATTTGTACGGAATATTTTCCCGTTTTTTCAAGCACTGTGGTAATTTTTCGAGTCTTTAAACAAAACTTAAGGATATTGGTCAGTTCTGTTTTTTTGACCAATTTATTTCCTTGCCACTAGCTGTTTACTTTCATTAAGGCTTCCGCAGACAGGTGCGACGCGACGGTGCGATGGGATTCTGATATAACAATTTCTATGAAGTTTTCATAGAAATTGTTCTACTAGAGTCATATCGCGCCTGTCTGCAGCAACCATTACCCTGTGATTTAATCGCTAAGATATTAATTTAATATTTGTAAGTATTAATTCTAGAATATACCTACGACCACGATAATAATATGTAAAATTTCTATACCTACTTATCTACTTAAGATCTGTAATTCGTATGGTGTACCTAGGTTACATATAATAAAAAGTGGATTATAAAAAAGTCCTAACTGTATGACTGACTGACTCATCAACGCCCAGCCCAAACCATTGAACCTAGAAAGCTGAAATTTTGCACATAGGTTCCCTTTTTAATGTAGACGAGGAATAAGGAAGGATTTCCCGGTAGCAGCATCCCGTGGGATATTTTCCGACATTCGCGCGGGTGAAACCGCGCGGGGAGTGCTAGTATTATTAATTAGAACACTGGTTTAAATATGAAATATGAGAAAAATAAGTTTTCTATAGAAATTCCAAATTCCTCATCTCGTCTGTCCTTTCAATTCAAAATATAGGAATTCCTATTATTTGGGAACCTATAGATAGATAGCTCCATTTCGCACGGGGTCGCGGCATTATGCTGAGCGGTGGCCGTTTTGCGTAGATGTGACGCATATTTTCCCCCATATTGTATTTAAATAGTTATTTTATTTTGTTGTAATTTGTGTCATGTTTACCGCAAATAAACATTTTTTCTTTCTTTCTTTCAGATATTCTGTAATTCAATCGAAATAATATACACTAACAAGAATAATGTTTGATTGACAAATTATTTTGGTATTTCGTTTGTATGAACTACGTATGCTCCGGGGGACTCTTAAGCAGTCTACATACAAAGTTCAATAAATTAATTTCTCAAAAAATTCCTCATTAAGAAGACAAAAAGTCCCAATTAAATAGTTCCGAATGCGTGCATACTTTATTTCAGGCGACCAATCGTATATCTCGAAACCTCACTGTCGTTAACAAATTGACACGTTTTTATTACTAAAAAACTGGGGATCATTAAATGAAATTTAAGAACGGAATAAACAGTGTTCCGAACGTCGAACGATTTCGACAAACAACAGATCAATTCCCGTTAATTTACCGCCTACTTAATTTTTAAATTTAATTGCGGTAATTTCGAAGTCAATTTACCTCGACAACAATGCTGACGCCAGTAAAATTTTACCATTGTAGCGGTCATTGTAAAAGTTTTACCGTTTGTTACCGCTTGTTACGTAAAGAGATACCTACCTACCAATTAAGGAGTGTCACTTGAAATTAGTCGTAAATGAGACAGAGTGATGTGAATAATCAGTGTTCAGTACAACCTACTTGGACATATAATTTATTTGAATCTTGCTGGCCACTTTGATTGTATGTGGTCTTAACTTATTTTTTTAAGTAAAAAAATCTTTGAGCGATTTTTGGTAGGGGAAAATCTTATGAGTTTGCGCGTTCTACTTGAACGTATAAATTATTTGAATCTTGCTGGTCACTTTGTTTGTCTGTGGTCTTAACTTATTTTTTTAAGTGATAACTTCTTTGAGCGATTTTTGGGAAAGTCTTATGTCACACTGTCTACGCCAGCTAACTCCATGACTGACTATGGTTTTTTTCCTGTTGTTAATATTTTTACTATTTTGAATGAGTACATTGTGCTCTTACTCATTCAATAAATAAATTAGGGTTATTTTAAAATTTTCCACAGCATTTTAATTTTAAACAATCAGCCTCTCGGTTATTAAAAAGGCTGTCAAGTCACCTGAATTATTTAGGTAACAACAGGTGTTGGTGAATTACAGAATTAATTATTAATAAGTTTTATTATAATATTCGTAATAAAATAGTTATTAAAGAAGACATGTAACTAAAGAGATAATGAAGCTCAATTGAATATTTTATTAAAATAAGTTACTCCAAATGATAATCTTTTTGAAGTAGGTAGGTATTATTATTTAGTTTATTATGATAGGCATGATAAAAGAATACCGCAGTTCAGGTATCTAAGTAGGGTAATGTAAGTAGGTACCAATAAACTAACCTACAGTTTTCATCCATCGGCAAAGTTTGGATTTCTCATGAAGAAAGTAAGTTCTCCCAACTGCAACAAATGCAATGTACTTTCTTGACGCAATCCATCAGCAAATGATGTACGTCATTTGCTGATGGATTGCGTCAAGAACCAAGAGGAACGGAGAAACTTAATCAATGAGTTTAATTTAAATATGTCACAGGTAGGTTTAATTCAATCAATTTTAGCACAACCGAAGTCAGATGTGGCGAAAAAATTTAGTGAGTTGGTGTAGCTACTATAATGATTAAGATTCTCTTTTTAATTTAATTTAAAATTAAAGCATTTTAGCGTAGTAGTCTGTATAAGGCATGATGGGGTTGGCTTATCCATTGGGATAAAAATTAAATCAATTAAGATTATAAACAAAAAAAAAAACCTACAGTTTTTCTAAAATGAGTAGGTAAGCGAGGTTTGTAATAATGGAAGTTATAATAATACCAGCCTATTACTGGCTGCTTGACTGCTGGGCAAAGGCCTCTTCTCATACACAGAAGGCACGAGCAGTGATCACCACGCTTGCTCAAGACGGGTTGGCGATTTCAGATTTGTATTAACTATAAGTCCAGTTTTGCTCAGATTTTTTTCCTTCACCGATGTCGGTAATGTCCAAATATAATATGGAAGTTATCAATTTGATTTATTCTGTGACGACTAAAAATAATTAATAAATTACGAAGAACGACGAGAAATTTGAATTTTTCATTGACAGCAAATTAGTGCAAAAAAAAATTAACTAAGTGCATCGACATTAAAATTTACTTCCTCAAAAATAGTCAACTATTACCTATTGAAGACAAATGTCCAATTACGCCCAAAGAAAACGTATAAAAAACTTAATAAAAAATAAAGCAAGCGAAGAATCTATTGTAAGTAGGTATCTAAAATAAACACATTCGAAAAATGTCAAATGTCACAAATGACAATCCAGTAATGCAAACAGGTTTCTATACAAATGTACACAATAGTATTGCATAGTAGGTATTCATTTCATAAAACATGTCGCCACAAGAAGATTTCTTTTATCGGATAAAAGAAAATGCTAACGTTTTTTTTTTGTCCACAATTTTTGACCGTTGGGCCACTGTGCAAGTTATAACTTGTGAAGGAAATTGTAAAATATTATGTAACTTTTATTTTTGATCAATTTAAGTTTAAACTAAATAACTTTATCAAGTATTATTAGATCAATTGTTTATTCAAATCGTAATTACCTAATATTTTTTTTTGACAGGTGGACTATGGGTAAGTACTTAGGCAGTACCTAAATCTACACATATTAAAGTTATTGTCATCCACAATAATAATCCTATTTATAGCACCACAGAAAATAACTAAGAAAAAAAAATTGTAAGTACTCCAAATGAAACTTCAACACTTTACATTTAAAAATATTAAACAAGTAATTTACGTACCTTCAAGTGCAATACCATCGTTCCTCTTGCTTTTCCAGACATGAGAAAAAATAGAAGTGCGACGAAAACTTATAAAATAAAAAAATCAAATGTAACAAAACTAATACAACACGTTAAATTGTCCGATCACACCGTTTCTTTGGCATTATTTTCACAATCATAATTAACTAGTTCTAACTGTTAAAAGTCACAAACTAAAAAATAACACACAAGCAAAAAAATAACACAAAATAAAAACAATAGTCCGACACAAAATATTCGCAGTAACGTTCGAATAAAGAGTTCGTGCGACCGCTCCGCGATCGAACGCGTTCGAAAATTTGAAATAGGAACGTGATACACGTCTTGTGAACGCGCGGCGCCGATACACAATGCTGGCAGATCGAAGCGGGTCGACAATACGCGCGCGCTACAATACCGCCCCCCGCCCCCCGCCCCGCTCCCACGTGCGACAAGGACGCACCGACCTAATGTCACTGCCCTATGAACAATGCCGTCCTTCGGAGCCCTGTTCTCTCAGAAAATGAATCAAACATCGTATTTTGACCACGGAATCTCAATTAGCACACCGGGAACTTTTAGCCTAGAAGAAAATTCGGTGCAGTTCTATTCATGACAACGCTTACAATCAATTGTCTATGCGGAATAACAGCTTTCATCCCGCGGAATCTATACAAAGCCGTTCAGCCCATCCTTTTCTAGCGGCCAATGTGTGCGTGTCGGACGGTCGCGCTCTCTCCCGCTCGAGCGCGCACGGCCGGCTAGGCGAGGTTTCATCTCGCTCTAAGCTCCGCCCTGCGAACGTCTTTGAGTGTGGCGATCCCGCACAGTGTGCGTACCGCGGTGAATAGCCGGGCATTGTGAAACCATTTTCGCACACCACAATGAAACTCAGGTGGGTGTGCGCTCTATGAGGGCGTTTAAAAAGTCAATACAATCTCCGTTACGTTTGTATTTGTGGAGAAAATTTTCTTTATTCACGAATGTTGGAGGATCTAACTGGGCGTGTTATTGTGCCATTGTGTCGTGAGGCGTGGCTACAGGAAAACGTTCTATTGTGTGCTGCTCCGATTGTGCTATTGGCGAGCTCTATTGTTGTGCGAGACAAGGGTTTCCCACCAAACCTGTAATGTGACGCCAAAACGAACTGAATATTTTGATATCACCGACTCTTTTGATATTTTCATACGCAGCTATTAATCAACAACGATGTCATTCAGTCGGTATTGAATTACAATGAGATACACGTAAAATAAAAAATAAATAAAAATATAAATTTATTTTGAATGTCAATGTCGAAAGTTCTATTTATAACGGGCCACGATTTTAGAGTAACTGTAACTGGGACGTAGTACCTACGACGTAATCCCTACAGATCTCGCCCAATTTACGGATTCTGCTAAACAATTTGAAACCAGCATAAATTGCTCTGCTGATTTGGTTGATTTAATACGGAAAATCGAATGAAAATCAAGAGATTTTGCTACTACTGTGTCAGAATTGTGCTCACAATCACTCCTACTAACTATATATACGTTATACGTACGGAAAACATCATTAAAGATTTAAATAGGTCATTTCTTAGGGACGTTTACCAACTATGAATCTTGGACCATTCCTACATGGATAAGTAGGCTACATATCAATAAGACAGTTGCCTACTCTTAGTACCATAAAATCATGAATATTCAGCAATAAACTTGATAGCATAATTTCTCTCGAACCGCGGCGTGTCCACGTGCAACTTTTGAAACGTTATCTCTTTAATTATCACTTTTTTATAGTTGATTGACTCTTATTTTATATGAAAACTAGCTTTTACCTGCGGCTTCGGCCATGTGGACGTCGCAAATTATCCTACGGGAATGTTCTAGCGAGATAAAAGGTATCCTATGTCCTAACCGAAGTTACGGTCTACCTGTGTGTGAAATTTCATCCAATTCCGTTCAGCCGTTTTTGCGTGATTCAGTAACAAACATCCAAACGCACAAACTTTCACATTTATAATAGGTATTATAGTTAGGATATAATTTTATTGACTCTTTATTTTAGTTCAAAGACAGTAGTGTCTCACTTTACGACACATAGATTTTTTATTATACTATTTAAATATAATAAAATAAAGATTAGGACGATAAAATGTAAGCAAGTCGTCAAAAAGCACGTTATTTTCGTTAATAATGTAAATATGTCAGAAATTAATGAATCGGTGTGTATGTTTAGCTAATTAGTGTATTAATTGACATATTCCCATGGTTTTCTTTATTGAAAATTCAAATTTTTAATAGATTATGTAATTAAATTCTTTAGTATTTTTTTGGCGATGGCGTACCGTTTCCAAACCACTGTTCTTATTTTTATTTGCCTTTTGCACTTAAAATTAACGGAGCATTTATTTATTAACTTGATAAACTATTAAATTACCCGGATAAATACATAAAAATATTTGTTTTGCCGTGTTTATTTCCCACGTTCAAATAAATAAGTATTATAGACGCAAAATTTCTCTCTCTTGGGTTTTGCGGTTCAAGTGTGACCGTCGAGTTAAGGTCATGGATTCAATCTCTAAGTTAGATTCTTTAAATAGATCATCCGTCTGTTTTCAGATTCTAGTCAGATAATAATATTATATTAAATAATAATTAATAATAATACCTATATTATAATTAATATTAATTTAATATTATATTATAATATTATTATTAGGTAATACTTTACGCCTCTCATGTACCAGGTTGTAGACATTTTCAATTCATAACACCTATGATAAATGATAAATGATTTATTTTCTGTAACTAGGTTTGCGTCAATGAAATTTTTTTAAAACTTTTTCTTTTTTTTTTTTTCTCTCATCTCGTCGATTCCTAGATATGTAAGAAGAGTTTATCTTGGGCATTACTGACATCGGTGATGAAGGAAAACTTCGTGAGGTAACCTGGACATACCCTCGTGAAAAGGTAAGCAGAAACTAAAGTAACGCCACCTGATACGATCCTTACATACTCCTTTTGCCTCGTTTATGTTCATACATCTGGTCATACACTCACGCCGCTGCTAGTACTACGCACCTGACCTTTCTGAAGAACATCACCAATACCAATCAATCAATCAATCTTTTAGGTAAACCGCACCGTTGCCTTACCACATCATTCCTCAGCCTAGTCACACCACACATGCTTTGCAAGGAACGTATTTCCTAACCTAAGCTGGATTTTTTATACGTAGGTAGTAATTAAAATAAGTCTGAAACCACCAACCCGTCTTGAACAAGCGTGGTGACCAATGCTCGTGCCTTCTGTGTATGAGAAGAGGCCTTTGCCCTGCAGGGGGACAGTAATAGGCTGGTATACCTGTGTGGCTTAGTTTCAAGATAATTGAATAACTTAGTTTAAGGTGGAACCAGTCGATATTTTTTCCCTACAAATTTTGGGAGGGTATTACTCCACTGTTTAACATTGTGCATCCAAAGTTAAACATGATATCGTTTTGTCTCATTATTAATGTTGTCTGTGCGGAAACAGAATAGTAAAATAAAAATTAATTAAAAAGTTATGAGCCAACAAAGTTTCGCTTTTCTTGCTAATTTAACGCAACTTTGGTCGTAAATAAATAACAAAAGAAGTGTAAAATCTCCAAAACAAAGTCAGTACCGACAAAGCTCAATTATTGCAGAGTTCAATAAACTCTATTTGTTATTGATTTATTTTTTTCATATAACTCGGATCTTCCACAGGACTGTTCGTAATTTTTTACGCACTCGTTTCACTATTACCTACTTACTACTACTAACGATTTATTATTTTACTAGCGTCTAACTGTTCATCAATGATACTATCTCTGTTGGACATGATGCCAGGTGAGACAGCGTGCTGTTTTGCCAACCCCACTAGTGAGTTCGAGCCCGCGACTAGTTCAACCTTAATGAAAGGACTCGTGCACTACCATTTTAAATCAATATACCTACACATTATATATCTACTCCAATGCTACGTGTACTTATAAAATTAAATCCTAAGCAAATCATTTAGGTATTCCTTTGTAAACATAACACCTAATAAAACATACTTATGAGACCTTCTACCCAAAAACATACCCATAACATCCATCTTTTGTACTAGAAGGACAAGAAACCTTCCTTTGAGGACAATGTGACCCATATACACGCGCACGCGTGTAAGAATGTGTGTCTCGGGGGTGTCCCCATTCCCCCATACCCCATATGTGGGGTATTATCTGCCGGGGTTGGGGGACCGTGGCTGTGTTCCAAGCTTTTATTAGCCTCCGTACGGGGGTAAATTACTTTTGTTTGATGGTTTGTAATGAGTATTTGTGTGTTGTGTATGGAGAATTTAATGATTTGTAAGATTATTTGGGTTCTAATTTTTGGAATGAATTTCCTTACCGCACGTAATCTATAGAATTCAGATGTCACAGTAAGATGGTTCATGCAGTGATATAAGTAGTTATATCATTAGGTATCTTGGCCTTTAGACCATAGAAATATATAAAAAAAAGATTTCTTAGGTATATACCTATATGCCCAGGCCTACCATAATAAGTAAATATGAAAGCGGTTCATAACCGTCGGAATACCCTAATTTTGTTAGTGCGACCACAATTTCGACGTATTGTTCGCCGGCCGCTGGCGCGATATCGCTCGCTTCGCTCACTCCACGACCTACAACTCGGTAAGTCACGGGCATTACCACTGGGACACCACTGCTGTCGCTCAGTGGAGTTATCTCAATCAGTTACATTTATCCCCTGGTTACAACAGCACCAGGTGACTTTAATTTCATTTGCTAACATTGAATTTTGATAACAGCCGCAAGGGTCGATCCATCAGGTTAAGCTACTCTTTCCGGGGTTGGTCAGTGGATGGGTGACCATCTTTACAAACCGAGACTCCTCCATGGGTCGGAAAGCACGTTAAGCCGTTGGTGACGGCTGTCATTCGTGGATCTTTGACAGTCGTTACCTTACGGGTCGTCAGAATGCCGAAAGTTTGACAACCAGTCTTACCAAGGGGTATCGTATTACCCAGTTACTGTGTTGTGGAGGTCAGGATATAGGCAGTCGCTCCAAGTAAAATTCTGGTACTCAGCTGCATCTGGTTAGACTGGATGCCGACCCCAACATAATTGGGAAAAGGCTAGGCAGGCAGAACATTGAATTTTGTTGTAGGTAATACTTATTAAAAACTTAAATTACTGAGCAAAAAAAATAAAATGTTTGTTTTTCCTTATTAAGTAGGTACATGTTTTGTTATTATGTTTACACAATACCAGTTCTTAGTTCATTAGTCACGTCATGGTTCCCCCGTTAGTCATAAGTACGTACCTACTTGGGTTTGAGAAATTCTCACGCTACGCCACAAACAACTGTAAGCCACAAAACCACAAGCTTAACAACTTACAATTACCTACCTACCTAAGTTATTTGAAACAAAAGTCTCAATTAATATAAATAAACACTTATTTAAAGAAAATACCTAAGTTCCAGGTAATTTTCCCCCTTTGTCCCCCCCTTGTCCCACTAATGAAGATTATCGACTAAGGAAGCACCCGAAACCGTAGCCAAGGCAATTACTTGATTGGCTTCTGGTGTTTTGTTTATCCCCCTTCTCCCCCAGAGAGTGGGTCTGTTTGAACCGACCCTACTCCTTTATAAGTTCGTCAGTTTCAAAGATTATTTGCCCGTAAAGAGATTTCTGAATTTTGATAATGTTTTCTTTGCCTAGTCTCTGTTTTGATTATAGATGTTTTAATTATTTTATTTTCTGATAAAAATTGGGATTATTTGGTGGTTTTACATTATATACCGGTTGTTAAGACTTATTGCTCTAGGTATCATTATTTTATTAGTCAAATTATAGAGAAATGCAGTCTCCATTAAGCAATTTTGGATTTTAATGTTTTCCTTTAAAAATTCGTATTCCAACCTACTTATAGAAATGCAGTAGGTAATTAGATGTCCATTAAAATCAAATAAAATTATCGTAAATCAGAGCATTTAAATTACAATTAAAATAAAGATCAAACAATCCGTCTTATAGTGAAATGAATGAAAAATTTAATGCAATTAATTTACTTAAAATTATTTAAATTTTGCAAATTTATCTAAGTAGGTAGGTATATCAAATTGGGGATTGCAATTTCTTTAAAATCCAGTTGTTACTTCATATTTATTTTAGGACACAAAACAGAACACGGTACGCACCATTTCTTTAACAAAAAAATCTGATTTAAAATTAAACATCGAACTTTTTCCGTGCAAATCCCGAAGTTACCCGAACGCCGAAATTTTTAAAACTGGAAGCCGCTTTACCTTAACCGATGTCAAGAGAGGGCGCTGGCTAATTGGCGTCACTTAGCGCGTCCGCGGCCTATCTATTTAAAGATCTTTGCCTCGCTTTGAATCTAATCCGCGCGAGTCCATGTCTCATTGTGGCATTTCCGCCTCTGTTGCGCTCAATGGTGTGGTGGCTTTTTTTGTTTAATTAGGACTCGAGACTGGTAGCTGATTTAAAGGTATTGTCCGTCTTTTTTGTCCGGTAATTCCGTTGGATCTTTACTTGGATGGTTAGGTTTAAATCCGGTGTTGTCTGTGCTTTATTGAGAGAGATTTAGCGATTGTAGATTTTGTTTTGCTGGATTTAGGGTTTTTGTGTGTAGGTGTTTAGATAGTACAAAACTGACATTATACTTACTTAATCTATAATGTGGGATAGCTTCTAGAAACTGTAGCTTTTCTATGGTAAACCTAACAACACATAATAACAGGTTTACACAATTTAGTACTCATATACGAGTATAACATATAATTACGTTGTACGGTAGTATCTAATCTTAGAAAGTTAAGTCATGTAGGTAATTTAACTATAGTCGTAGTTATAAACAGGTACCAAGTTAAGTATTAGCTATCTATAATTAGCAGACTTATGTGTTAGGTGTCTAAAAGATAAGTTAATTTTATTAATTAAAATGGTAGCTTATTTATAAATGAGAATGAATTATCTTCGGATAGCAGAATACTTTTCTGACTTGACTTTATCTGAAAATAATATTTCTTGTTCTGTCTTTCTTGATGCCTTGACTGTATCTCGTCTGTCTTTATTAAACTTTAATTATCTACACACTTCCTTGAAATTATACACAACACATCAGTTGATATCAACCCCTCCTTATTTTCCACATAACGGGTTCATTTCCACCCTTCCGTTTTCGTCCCTCTAACGTAAAGTTATTTTGATGGGAAACTTACTCCTCACTGAAGGGTTTTCCATGCGGTTTACTTTTATGATGGTATTAGGTAAGGAATTAGATGAATATTGTGCCAGGGTTTATTATCACCCTTTTCATTATAGGTAGGGGTGAAATGCTAGATTTGTCGCGATTTGGAGCAAGTTTTGGAGTCATTCTGAAACTAGGTAGGTACCTATTAGATCATCAATATCACTTTTAATCACAAAAGTCTGTAACTAAATCCAGGTCAATACTCAACGAAGTATTGAGTAGAAAATAATTAGTTTTACAGAAAAACACTTCAGTATTTTTATGTCACTTATGAATCCGTAAGTAACTTGCAAAGGATTTTTGACAAAATCTCTCAATGTTCTTACAAAAGGTCATGAGAAACACAGGAATATAGCTATTTACTTACTTTATTATACACACATTGACGAATAAGTAAGTAGGTATGCCTACATGAAAACATATATGGAGAACCTTTTATGTAACATAAGGCTTTGATGTTTCACTGCCGCCTTTATAATTAGCTCGTTATTAAATTCCTTGGAAGATTGTTTATCTATAAGTACATTTGATACTTAGATAATATGTGACGTTGCTATATATTTTAGTAATTAGAAGACTACTGGTGTTATTAAGAGACATGACAGGTGACATTAAGATACAAGAAGGGTGAAAAAAATGCTAATGATTAATTTGTATTGGAGGCGCCACCTGGCTTGTCAAACATGAGTTAAACAGTGTCATTGTTTAAGGGGAGACTACAGGACCTTAATAGAACTAAACGCAAGTTTTAATATAATGCCTAAAAGTACCTACCTATATTAGGTATGATCTTCTGCAGTATTTTATACAACAACATGAATATTTACTTTGTAAAGTATTACTTATATTATTTTTATTTATTGTGAATGTGAAGACTACGTGGATCGTTGTTTTTTATTTATTTTATTTTATACTTTTCTCAGTTTTAGTCATAGTCTGGCAGTTTGAGTAATTTATGCGGCCTACCCAAATATGTCTTTTCTTTGGTATTGTTCGTCAAATCGTTAAGCTCCTTAAGTTTTGAGTTGAGCTGCACGATTACCTACTGACAAATGCGTACACTGACTGGACAGGTCCACTCAATCTGTGTGGTTCTTTCCTCCAAAGACCATTTCAGACAGCAATCTACATGGTCTTCACATGATCTGACCATGATTATGTCGGGACTTTAAAAGAGACTGTGACCTCTGAGTTTGTTTCGGCGTTTCTTCTCAGAGTAGTCAGATAGGAAACGCCGACCTCATCTAGTTTTAAAAAATATGATTGACGTGTAAACGTGTTTGTACAAACCTACTTACAGAAAATAATTCATTTATCATTTATCAGTAAACAAAATCAGAAAAATATAAAATATTCTTCAGGATTTATGCTTGTTAGATTGTGATTGTGAATACTTACAACAAATTTGATACAATAGAAAAAATCACGAAGATACCTCTAAAAATTCTTTTAACAAATTACAAACCATACTAATAAACATGCAGTCATTCTGAGTTTTTGGCAGATACAACACAAGCAACATATTAATAGTATTTAATTTTTTTAGACCAATCAATAGATTACCTGCATTACAAAAATGTTTTGATCAATGCAATAAATTACCAGGGTTGTGTCATCGCACTTCTCTTTCTTTTCTATGCAAACCGAAAGTGACTGCACTGTGGTTCCTGTAGACCCCTTAATCAAATTCTGAAGGTTTCTTGAAATTACAAGGGACCAGATGAGACATTTTTTTTGTCTATGCTAATTATCTCTACCTCTTTCATGATCGGTTGCAAATTCTCATTAGGTACCTACTTCCATTGATATCCTGATAAATGATTCAGACTTTTTTATTCTTACTTGTTTCAGTAAAATAATGATTGCAAAAACCAAATCCATAGTCACATTTGAGCCAACATCACAAACCAATATTGGCCCAACATCTGCATCTGTTTGCCTGGCAACTGGTTAATTAGGTACCGCGTGTCCACTTTATTAATTATCTTATCTGTCATCAACCACAAACCAGGTGTCGTTAACCTCTGCTGTCCATTCATTACTTTGGCTAGAGAGACCAACAGCACTGGTTCCCGTGATCCTGTATTGACCTTACAAAACGGTTAGGTTAATTTATTGAAAAATTAATACTGTTTGTTAAATAAAAGTGGAGGTTTATTTACTTGTTTCCATCAGCAGTGAAAGTTTCTGTACTTAGACACTTGGTGTAATGGTAAATGTATGCTGTGTTGAACCCTTGCCTTGGGACTTATGAACCTGTTAGTGGCATTTGACATTACCTACTTCAATATATACCTAGCTAGTACATATATATAATAGCTAGCTAGGATTTTTTAATAGACTAAGTAGGTATTAGGTAGCTAGGTAGGACCTACTACAGGGATTTAAAACTTACCTGATGGTGAATGATGTGTGAGGTAGGTACTAGGTATGGGTACTTACATTTGTGCCCAACACTTCGAGGAAACAAAGCGTGATGTAATGTTTGTGTGTGTGTGTTTATTTATTTATCTACACCCATGCCATAAATCCTCTATAAAAGTCTCTGAAACAGTTAGCTCGTGTGATAAACCCACATTCGTGTTTTAATACCCCTTATTATACGTCAGTTGCAGAAATAACTATTAGAATCTGATTTTTCAATCAGTTTTCTTTTTCTTTTTTTTTCTGTACAGTACAGAAAATCTAAAATTAAATGGCGTTCCGGAAAAAAGCACGTAAGAAAAAAAATTAAAGAATTAAATCACTTAAGCAAGCGTTTCAGTCCAAAAATAAGACAACACATTAACTTAAAACATCCTCGATCACGAGTGACAATAATAGATTATCACACGAACTTCAAACCAAAACAATATCAACAAAATAAATCTATTGAAAGCTTACATCAATCCCCAAACGTTTTACGTACATTTGACGTAAAAAGTAGGTAGTAACACGTTGAAATGGCACCATTAGCCGTACTAATCTCTATTTGTGGACCCTCTGCAACATTACCGCTGTTTCGGTCAACGTTTTTCCTAAATCGGGGGTTCCGTAGGGGAGGTTTCTTGTTTCTATAATGTTGTAGACCATAATTATGTGTAAGGAGAAGTTAGTTTTAAGATTTGGACTTATTTTTGTTTCAGAATTATCTGTAAAGTTTTGAAGGCAAAAAAATCGTATCCAGCTAGGTGATGAGATAGGTATCTGATGTGTATCATATTTCTAAGATCCCAATATTGTTTGCCTGTACCGGAAAGGATCCGTTGTAACAAAAGTCGAACACAAAAGACTTTATGATTATATTCCTGAATAGTAAACCGGTTTTCAGCTACGGAACCGTACCCCTTATGACCGACAACCAGCTGACCAAGTTTTAAACGATGCTTTTACGGAAAAAATAAGTAGCTGCCATTTCCATTTGGGGCGCTTAAGTGGGCGCGATCTTTTTTTTTTAATTTATTACCAGTTTACTTTCTGTTTTAATGTGTTTTTGGCTTTTAAAAATCGTCTCTTTCCCGATTTGATTTTGTTATATGTTTACTATTAAAATTGTATTTTCCGACGCTCTTATCTCTCTTTGAGTTTTAATGCTTACGTTTTTTGTAGATTAACTACAAAAAATTAGATCAGTTTATCGAAAAAGCTTCCAAATATTTCATCATAAACGACTAGCATAATTTGTTTGATTGAGTATTTTGACTAACTGACATAATTTATTGAATATCTAAATTGGAATATTGACTAAACAAAGATTTCCTGAGCAGAAATATAACACCCAAAACTCCAAATAAAATCTAATGTTCTATAAAAAAATATAAGAACTGTTGGGCGGTGCGTCCCGCCACGACAATAGGGCATTGTGTGGTGGGCGTGTCCCATTGTGCCAGCCAGCCAATCAGGGCGTCGTATTCAACAATAGCGCACCGAATTGGAATGCCGCGTCACTTCTATTGTCGGATTGGCGATGTGCGAGTATTGTTCCGAGTTTAAATTTTTTGATTTGGCATTTACCGTGTTCTATTTCTGTGCTGCATGTTACTTTGTAATTGAGAATCGTTTTGTTTAATTTTCGATATTTTTAGGAGATCTATAGGAACAATTGGCATGAAATTGTTGAAGCTAGTTTACGTCTGTAATTAATTTGGTCGGGTCGGTATTTAAATTAATTATGACGAACTTTCAAATTGCTCATTTTAGATTTTCATAGGAATAGGTTAGTATTACATAGTATCTACCTCAATAACTCAATAACTAGGCTAGTAGGTAGGTAGGTACCTACCTACTAGGTATTTTATTTTGAAAAACACTTACTAGGTGCTACATTAACTTAGTTTACTGTACCTATGTCATTACTTCACAGAATTCAATCCTTATCAGCGACAAAATCGAATGGTGTAATAATACAGTGTTTTTTTTTCAAAATCAACAGGTTCAGTTCCTGGCTAGAAATATGGATTTTTCAAAAATCCAATGATGCAGGTTTAGTTTTCATCAAAATTGAGCCAGAGACTCCTTCGAGTACTTTTCGCTATTCCTCATAGTTTCGGATTTAGCTGTCCTCGCCCACTTGAAAAATTCACCCTGTATGTATAAATGTTGCTCATTTAATCTACCTATCTATCGATCTACCTACTTCTAGCTACCTAGGTACTTCATTATGGTTATTCCAAACGATACCATATTACAAATAAGTAGGACCTACTTATAGAGTTATTTGTGGTAGGACCTACCTACCTGATTAAAGTAGCCTAATATGTACTTACTTACGAAAATCTCTTCCCAAACTGATTACATACTAACTGACTAACTAGGTAGGTAGGTATAGTCCTTACATGACACCACGACTAAAAGCCAAGTAGGTACCTAATAATAGAAACCACTATACTCAAAAAAAACAATCTAGAATTCCAATAAACAAATAAAGAAAAGAAAATGACAATCGCTTCCACGGCATTCAAGTCAAACCAGACAGAAATTCCGCGCAGAAACAGAAACAAACTAAAAACATTCATAGATAACATCAACACAGTATAAAAAGTCCTAATAATAGTACTTACCTAACATATTCACAGCATTTAACGCCTGTCCTTTAACTAGTTTTAAATAGAACCTCTATTTATAGAATCAACATAGAAACACGCCTAATATGTCCACCGCTTTACAAGACAATAACCCGGAGTTAACTTAGCGCGTTTAAGTTACGTCATCTTAGATTTTTTTGTGCGATGTTAACGTAAACGTGACTATTGTGCTAAATTAAATAAAGACTCATCATGGCTGGCTACACACGCGTTAATTCGTGATAGATTCTTTATTTAAATTTACATAAAACGATAACGCGCACCTAAATTGCAGACCACGTTAAAGTAAATAAGCACAACAATTTTTATCTCAAAAAGAACTAAAACGCAAACGATAAAAGCGAACCGCAAAACGGACTTCAAAATCGAACATGGTTAACGTTATGTGATCGAACGATTTTCCTCACAGGCTGAACTTAAACGCGTCAGTTGTAGCATATTGTCGTCTGTAGTAACGAGAGCACTCATTAAGAAGTGCAATAGGCATAGTATCTGTGACCGGATGTTCGGAACAGGTGTCGCTGACTGCCCCACCCTGTACCACGGGAGAGAACGATAGGCGATCGATGGAATCTTTCGTTTAGAATACTTTTTTGATGTCGTGGTACGGAGGTAGTGATATTTTACTTGTAATGTTTTGTTAGTTGGTTTTGACTTAGAATCAAGGTCATCTTTAAGTATTTTAAGCGGTCGAAATAGGTCTTTGACTTTTCCATTTGATTCCGTGGCTCAGTAAATTATAAAAAAACTTTTTTACAAAAAGTAACAACCCCCTTCCAAAAAAACACTACCTACAAAGTTAAAAAATAAATTTAATTTCGGAAGCCGGTGTCTTTAGTTTTTTAATTTCGTTTTTTGCCACCGACTGCCGAAATTAAATTAATTTTTCACTTTGTAGTGTTTTTTTTTTGGAAGTCGGTTGTAATTTTTTGTAAAAAAGGTTTTTATTTTTTCACTTTTTAGTTTTGGTACTTACCTACTATCCCACACAAATTCGAATAGCGTGACCTGCAAAAGAAATGAGAACATCGTCGAGATAAAAAGTAGGAAAAAAAATACGTACCATTATTGAAGCTAACTCAAAAACTACCAAAGCAAAGGTAATAAATTTCACATGGTACCAAATTCTAAAAAAAATATAAACGTGTCGATTGTCCTCTGTCTGTAAAATAATCGATAGTTTAATTATTTAACTTTTGGTTTCTTATTCGCTGCCACAGCTGCCATCTCTAAAATTATTATAGTCCTTTTCTATCTGCTACTATCTCCTAGTCACATTCTTCATTGGCTACAGGAAGGGTACTCAAATCTTTTCTGGAGACCACACAGACAGAAAATCTTTTGCTTTACCCATCCTTCTTTTATCCACAAAAGATACAAGTTATCTTTCCTATAGCTAAGCTATATGGCAAGTAAACATACCTAGAATTTACTCTACCTACAAAGTAAAATGTTAAGAAACATTACATGTATATTTCAAACGCAACTTCAACAGAATTCCCTAGTTTCTAGAACAGCTAGAATACCGCATACAAAGAAGAATACATTCCTCCTATATTCTGCAGCTTTGCTTCATTTCAAATAAACGACTCCACACACACAGGCAACGGTTAAAAACCTTATTAACCAGTTACATTTGACCTCCCTTTGCCCCTGATACCGCACAGAAAATGGAGGACAGCGGGGTAAAGTAATGCATTTTCATGGCTCTTCCTTAAATGGGCTTTGTGTTGTGAAACACCAACTTTACATTGCCGTTCGATTCAACCTTGTTCCATCATACTAAGGTTTATTGTGATTTGTTTAGTTGTTTAGGTAACTTTGTGCTACGTTTCGTGGTACATGTGCCTCCTCCTCACACTCCTGGGCAGGGTGCCCACCCCCCAAGCAACGTCTTGGAAATGTTTAGTCTTGCCTCCATACATGTTTTGTTTGCCTTTTATTCTCCGTCTCTTTTATGTAGGAACAGATAGATAGCTATGTTTTGTGTGGCTGTGTCAACATTCTGAAGGTTTTGTTCAAGAAATGTTCGGGGAACCTTTTCAGAGGTTTCTGTTTGATGGGAAGGTTGGGAGAATTATTACTGAGATTGGGTGGTAAAGAAAATAATTCGAGTATTGGGTCTTTGAAGAAGAGGCAGTATTTTGTCTTATGGTGTGGTGAAAGCTACAGAAAGTGCCAAGTACCTTGTCCTTACATTTAAACTACTGAAGAAATAGAAACCTGTGTGTTGTAATCCAAAATGAATTGTTTTATTTCATAAAAAAAAATTAGAAATTAAATTAATACTACAGAACCCGTAGCGCCACCTGTCAGAGAATGCATGAACTACAAATTTAGACCACACAAATTACACATCAATATTTTTAATGAATGGATCATGATTTTACCACTCACACGATTAGTATTAAGATCAACTTATTATTTAGCGATATCTTGCAACCGAAAAACCTTTTCAGCCACCAAGTATTCATGATCATCGACGCCATAACTCTTACAGAAGGAAAACCCCTTCAAAAATCTTTTAACCCTTTCTCCAATTTTTCTCTAAAACAAATCCTAAAATACTAATTAAAGCACAGGCCTTACTCTGGAAAATTGCTGCTAACATAACACAAAAATAGAAACAAAAGTTAGTAAATAAGGGCAAAAAGAGGACAAAAATTCCATCGCATGGTTGGACAGAGGACAGAGGACATGGGGGAGGCAAGAGGGACCAAAAAGTAAAAACTGGAAGGAAGAAGTGAAAAAGAGCAGCCGCGCCTTTGTGTGCCACCCTCCCCGAGTAGGGTCAGCAAAAGTAGCGACATGAAACATATTATGAATGCATGGTTTGTCGTTAGGTATCTAATCCATCACAAATATAGATTTGCAAATAAAATTTGTTTGTACCTACCTAATGCTAAAATTACGTTGACTAATGAAAAGATACAACGATAATTTTGCTGATAGCGACTTTGCATTGTCACTGGCACAGTTTAAAATTAGTATTTATAAAAAATCCTTTTAAATACCACATAGTTTTAGTAGTTATATTCACATATCTATGTAGTTTGTCACACGTAATTTCACAAGACACAATATACTTAATTCATGATAGACAATTGTTTGCTTGGACCTTGCTCAAACTATTATCATTGTTGGATTAATCTGTGGATAACGATGCTGGTTGCGTGATTACTTAAGTGTTTTATAAAATATCTATACCTACCTAAATATTAAGCATTATTGCGAAATTGTTTGTTATCCTGAAGAAATGAAAAAAAAATAACAGCTTTTTACTAAATGTATAAGAAAGTATCGGTACTCACAAAAAATACAAAAAACTCTCGAAACGTAAAAATATGTCTAGATATACAGTCAAAACTGTGTACTCGTTGAAAAAAATAGCGTCTAACTGTTCGCCGCAATCTGCACGCACACTAGAGAAGCACAATGCCAGAATCTGGCGCGAGTTGAAAGTTGACCTGTTTGTTTTAGTTCTTTAGCAGCGCGACACTATCTGGACATAAAACGAAAGTTGAATCGATCAAGAAATGACTGTCTTCTATTTAACTTTTACAATTCCAATTAAGTTAACAAGATTTTATTATCTTTTCCATTAGCAATTAAGTAAAATGTTTCTCCGTTATTCCAATTTTCCCGTTGTAAAATAAGGAAAACAAAGTCTCAACCAAAATAAATTTAATTTAACCTATGTATGTTTATTAAATTGAACACGTCGGAACGTGTTTTTTCCCACTTATGTCAATATTACAACTATTTGGAAATTATGTAAAATAAATTGATTTAATTGAGAAAAGTGATTAATAATTGTGCTAAATGCCTCAATCTTATGGGGCGTTAATTATTTTATGGTAAAACAAAATTGCTTAATGCAAGAAATGGCCGGTTTTTATTGAATATAAAGAGTTATTTACATTCGTTTTCACGCTGGGGAGGTGGTGATAATTTGCAGTGAATGTTTTATTTATGTGTTATTGGTACTTTTTATAGTGTTTACCTATGGACCGTGTTTACTTATTACGGCGTAAGTGAGGAGGCCTTGTTTGTGTTTTACTCAATGCAATTTGTAGGTTTCTTCTTTTTTTTTGAGTCGATGGCAAAGGTAAATATTATATTATTTTAGATGAGTTGGGCCAAGTAGTGGCCACGCTAATAGCGATATCAGTGGCGTTTTTAGATCTTCAGAAGTGCAGGTGTATGGTTTTTAGACTTAAGTAATACACGAGCTACGGAGAAAATAATTATTAGAAATACCTAGAAAAAAAACACATGTTGGCTATTTGACCCCGTGTTAACTTTAGCATACAAATGTCATTTTATACCTATTTTATTTTATTCTAACAACTAAATTACCTACTTCAGATAACGATAAAAAATAGTTCTACACATCCATCCTCAAGAAAAGACGACCATAAAAAAAAATCACAAAACAATAAAAATAAAAAAGACTTTTCTGCTATCGCTACCTCACAGACACAACTTTGTAAAGCCCGACTGTGGGGGAGGCGAAATTAAGAGACACTTTGTGTCGATTCATAAAGGAATGTTTACATGCATACCTACATAGAAACATAATTAACTTTCTAATTATACATATATAGCTAGCTCAGTTTCAAGTAAGTAGCTACCTTTCTTCGAAATTGTGATGAGATTTTGACAATTTCAGTTCTTACTAAATTCGTAGTGCAAGATTAACATGAAAAACTTGTAGATGAACTCTTCTTCCTGAAATGATCAAATATATTACGTACTTACCTACCTCTTATTTATTATTTACGTTAATAATATATTTGATGAAATTACAGCAAATGAATGATCTTACTCGTTTCGGGTAGTTAGAAGCCAGAAAGTCTGAAAACCCGTCTCACCAAGGGGTATTGTATTACCCAGTAACTGGGTTGTGGAGGTCAGATAGGTAGTCGTAGTCGCTCCATGTAAAATACTGGTATTCAGATGCATCCGGTTAGACTGGAAGCCGACCCCAACGTATAGTTGGGAAAGGCGAGGCAGATAACGATGACAGCAAATTAATTATATGTTCTTATTCGTATTTTGTCTTTATTTCATTATCTATAGCAGCTTGTAATCATCAGCAAAAACTGATCATAGATATTTCTATGCTTTTTTCATAGACTAAGAAAAGGTTGTAACGTTGTGAGCGATGGCCGTAAAAATAATGTTACTGCCCAAAAACTAGGACCTGTCTTCACTATTAATTCTTAAAACGTTATTTTCAGATTTCACATAGAACTTAAAACCTAAGAACTCTAAGACTTACTGAAAAAAAAAATCATCATCTGCATAAAATATCATCAAAAACAATGGCCGACTTTTTACTACAATGAAGCTCATTACACCTGAAAATCTGCCCTGCAAATTACCACCTTCGAGCCGTTCGTCAGCGCCAAGAGAAATCAAAGAGGTCGCCAAAGCAAATAAAGGAGCCATGATAAATGGGAAGGCGGCCGAAGTGACGCGATTCGACTGTACATCATAATATCATTGGCAGCCGCGTTTAATGTGCGCCTAATCTATTGTTATTTATAGGAAGGTAGGCTACCATAGTATATGGGGAATTTGGAGAAGGGATAATAAAGAAAGAAGGAAAGAAATTAAAAAAAAAGGATCGCTGATGTTTTTCTACTGCCAATTTTTGACCGTGGCTTCGCTCTCGTGGTGGTTGGAAATTATCCTATATCCTAATCCAAGTCATGGTCTACCCATGTATTAAATTTCACCAAAATCCGTTCAGCCGTGTTATCGTTAAAGCGTAACAAACAAACAAACTCATTCTTGCATTTATAATATTAAAAAGTTAGGATTTGCACGTTTCACATTGTTATTTTTAGGGTTCCGTTACGAAGGCTGTCAAACAGAACCCTATTACTAAGCCTCCGCTGTCTGTCCGTCTATCTGTCAGCGGGCTGTATATCATGAACCGTAATAGGTAGAGAGATGAAATTTTCACAGATTGTGTATTTCTCTAACCACCCACGCGGCCCTATTTCGCGCGATTTAAAGTGATACGACCCCGAACAAAAAAACGTCCGAGTCCGACTCGTACTTGGCCGGTTTTATTTTGTTATATTGTCTGTAGCTAAGTAACCTAGACATTCAAAAATAGTAAAAATGTTGACCTAACTTTATTGAATCCTATGCTTTATTACAGCTATACGCTAAATGATTCTGTCACCTCGACCCACTTCTTATAAAAATCCTGTGTGGCCTGGTAACACAATTTCATTCTTCTTCTTGTTGATGAATTCCAACATAGGTACCAAAGAACCGCTGTTCAGAAGAGTTATGAGCGGCCTGCGTAACTTGCCAAACGTCTACATTGCATAATGACTAAAATTCAGACAGCCTAACTTGCAGAACGTCTTTATAGCAAAACGTCTACATTGCATAGTGACTAAAATGGAGACAGCCTAACTTGCAGAAAAAACATTTACAATGACTTTAACCAAACTGAACCTAATAATCTAGGAAATGTTTGATTTGATACATGTTTTGAAATGACACTAATTTGATTCGTGTAGGTTACGTTAGGCTCAAAATGTAGCTTTGGTCGTTCCCCTTTATTATATTGAATCCCGCCGAAGTCATTTGTGTGATGACTGATGACTTCATGAGTTATAACTTATAATATACACAAATAAATAAACGTCCATGACTACGAAATCCAACATTTCTGAGTGTCACATGTTGGCTCCGGTGGAATTCGAACCCGAAGCCCTTTTAATACGTAATTGTTAGTCCACGGAGAAATTATTTTATCAACTAATTCCTCCGTGAAAACTTCGAATTAACACGTAATTGTTAGTCCAGGAGGAATTATTTTATCAATTACAGTGCCAGAACTGCCTAGTTGGTCCCCGGGAGATTTTTTTTAACCATAGCACTAGAGTGTCAGGCGGTAATGAGGGAACAACGGATTAAACCTTTCGTAAAATTAAACCCAAGTCATTTTTAACTTTTGTTTTTTGATCTTGGACTTTTTGCGCCTAAAGGGCCCCACACACTACACAGTCCACCGGCAGGCCGTCGTTCATAAAAACTGTCAAAACAGTTTGCCGGTGGACTGTAAATGTGTGGGGGGCCTTAGACTTTTCATCTTACTAGACGTAATGCTGCTAAGGTAATTTATGTTTTAGACATATTGTTTCTTAGACATTTTACCATAGTAGACATGATGCTGTTAAGCCATTTACATTTTAGACGTTTTGCTTCTTAGACATTTTACAACTTATACATTGATTTTAGACAATTTGCTTTTAAGACGTTCGGCAAGTTAGGCAGCCCGCTCATAATTGGTTCAGAACCTTGCAACAACCACAACATTAACAATGTTCTCGCCCAGTTCTAATAAAACGCTGAAGTTCAGTATTAATTTATTAATTTCAGAATAATGATAATGAACCTCAGCAAGTTCTACCTTTTACCTTCCACATAATTTTAATTAGTTTATCTGAAAACCTTCCATATACTTCACACCGCGTTTGAAGACAAAACGTGCTCACATATGAATGAAACAAAAGTGTTCCGGTCCATCGCAAATGTCACTCCGAATATATTATTATGAACAATAATAATAACGGGAGCGCTAATGTTTATTGTTAGTTCGTCATTAATTTGTTTCTATTGTATAATAAACATTGGCTGGTATTATAATTGGGTTGGAAATAGGTTGTGTAATTTAATTATTTAAATTGGACTGGAATTTGTGTGTATAGGTAATCTAGTCTGGTATGTTCAGTAAAGTGCATTAGCTGTTTAATAGTCCAATATTTTTTTATATATTATAAAGAGTAAGTTTTAGTCAAGGTAGGGTTTTTGTTTGACAGTCAATTCTAAATACACTAGGTACTTCATGTACCAGGAGGCCTATTATTGTAATAGGATCTTAGGGTTAGTGTATAAAAGGTGTATCTATTCACACACGAAATCTCTTAAGGGGTCATTATACTCATCATTATAAACAACTTTTACTATGTCTATGAAAAAAAAATCAACTGCTCCCTACATTTTGACGAGTTTGATAAGATAGATCAATGTACTGAACAGCTAATTTTTTTTTCGCGATTTCAGGTTTGGTCCCATAGTAAAAGTTGTACATAATGATGAGTACAATGACGAATGAATTAAGAGATTTCGCGAATGACTAGATACACCTTACGTATGTCGCAGTAAGATGGTGTAGCCGTGATAAAGTTACATCCCTATGGATATAGCTATCTGCCGGGATATTGTTATATGAAAACTGTCGGAGTGTGGAATTTTGCTACTAATTCATTTTGACGTAGCGCTCGCTGGCCGCTACCGCAGCACCGCTCGCTCGTAGTTGGTCACAGTTCTAACCTAACCTAAACTATTTGGTCGGAGTGCCCTAGTAGGGTCTTATGTTCCTAGTAAGATAGATATGAGTACCTAGTAAGATAGCTGTTATGAACCGCTTTCTAATACCTAACTACATGCCGGTAGATAGCTATATCCCTAGGGATATAACTATATCACGGCTACAACTATATTACTGCGACACATATATATTTAACATTTTTTTGCCTTCATTTTGGAGACCACATGCACCTAAGCTGTAATTGCATTTAAGTGATTTTTAATTACTTAAATTATATAATACGTACTTTTTACTAGGTACTTACTAATATTATTATAATAAAGAAACGTAAATCACTTGATCAGTGTGCAGTAAACTACAGTTAATATAGTCCATAATGTAAACCAGACCAAACACAAGAATAACTAGTTTTACGATTCCAGTTTAACGATGCAAAGTAAATGAGACGACCCATAATTTTATTATTATAATAGTCACAGCACATAGCACTGTTTATTACAAAAACAATAATTATTAAATTAATAATGGCGCTTAAAATAAAATTCGAAGTTTACGATTAAACATAAATGTGTAATTATGTAAAAAATATGTTGCTTTAATAAATCTTTAGTACAATAATAATAATAAATATACGGTGGCCAAAATACATGTGGCATTAACATTTGACACCGCAGTTTAAGTGCGTCTTCGTCGCCTAATTGGTCATAAATTATTATAATTTGCTCTGCTGCCCACCCCGGGGAGTTTAGAGCGCCGTGAATATGATTATTAGATGGGCTAGCGAAAAAAAATATGTGTATGATTTATGACCTAGAGTCTGTTTTATTTTGAATTTTGAGGGTTGCCGTTTATGCGAAAAAAATAAGTTCACTTAGAACTTACTTTAATCAAGAAGTCTACACTTATTATTGTTTTCTTTTTTTGTCCCACGAATTAGGTGAATTTTACTCTCAGATTCAGTACCGTGGTAAGAATCAGATGAATATTACACCCAGATTCAGGTTAAGCCTAAATTATAAACGGACGATGTACGAGTATACTCTATTCAGCCAGCGTCATATCACACATTGTTTTGTAATGCGTCCGCGAGCTCTTACAATAAATAGAAACTCCATTACGCCCAAGTGAGACAATACAAATACCAACCACATGAATGCAATAATTAATACCTGCCCTAGAATTCTGAAGCACTCCAATAATAACCCCGATGTTATTTCAATAAACACAAGTGATGCCAACAATGAGAGGTGCTTTGACAGCGGCATCCGTTTCATGTGTGACTTACGGTCGTCGAGTCAATTGTCTGTGCTAAATCTGTGTTCAAATAAAACTACGGTTTGGTCTTACATTGTAGAGTAAGAGAGGCGAGTAATATTGGTATCCCTGTGTGAGTCAGAACTGTCGGATGTGTATTGGTGCTTGTTTGAGTACCCGAAAGCTGGAAGATCTTCTTTTTCACAACTATGCGTCGTGTCCAAATACTGCCCTTCTTGGCATGCCAATAATTGCTATATCGACAGGCGAGAAAACTCAGCTGCCGATATTGCAAAATAAGATTGGCCGATTATCAAGCGAGATACCCAAAAGTACGTATTGTCATATATGATCACGAGTTTTCCATTTTCAGAGACTGATTTGGGTATAATATCTAACTACAAAAATACTGTTGAAGTAAATCGTAGGGTTAGTTTGTGGCGGAATCTACATCGCCACATACGAACTACACGTCACTCTGACGTCATGCAAATCCTGCATCGCGCAATCAGAGTTTACCGCGCGACTAGTATATATACAACGTCCCGACATCAACCGTTGGGCAGTTGCCAACCAGACACAACACCCGTCTAATCGGAGGATCCTCCCTTTTCAATGGAGTATGAGTGAACTTTACACCCTGTTCCTCATGCCTCTATAAGTTCATTTTATCTGTACTTTCAATACCCCTTAAAATTTAGAAGAAGACCCAGTTCTAGTTATTGGGTAGCTCCAACCCTATTTTCATATTATAATCATTTCCATAGTATAGCCATCGCTCATCTCCAATTGCTTCCCCAATCTTAGTTATCCGAAGACTGAAGAGAGCTTAGTTCAAGGTAAGTTATTTGTTTTATTCATTAACTCTTACATTGTTGTTTTTGGTTGACACCAGCTGACAGACCAGTAGGGGTTTATGTGCTTCGGTGAAATGATTGGTAAACATTCAGTTGAGTAAGTCATAAGTAAAGACTTTTTGGTCGTGGTAGAACAAGGTGGAGACTGAAATGACATTATTTCTGTTGAGGATAATGATCAGGGTATTTAATATGTGTCTGATAGGAATGATGATGGCGAAGAATCTAATAAGTAGCTATAAGGTTCCTTATGTATAAGAAGAATTACTACTAGAATTTTTTAAATAGAAAACTAGTTAGAAGTGTGAATGTTTGCGTGTGTTTACCTGTTTACATGTAACATTAACTCAGATTTCAAGAATATCCGGATAAAGGAAATGACCAGCACTCAAAAGATTTTAGGAGCTTTCATAAAAAATAATATATTCGACTGTTTTTAGTAATGCTTTATAAAACCGTGTTTTCTTTGATCCTTTGCACAACTCCTTCAAGAATTGACACAGCCGGCCGTACAGATCAAGTACTAAAAAAACAAAAGCTCTCCACCTAAAATAGTCATAACAAGTATTGTAAGGCGTAAGACACTGCATCGACATCCGCGTTTATTACTGACCATCATTCTCAGAACCAGACAAGCGACAACAATGCTAGCCTGTTTGACGACTTGTCGCAGCGCTTTTATTGGGCTCTCCACTGTTTGAACTCTCCTGCTGTTACTTTCTTACTAACATGCATTATGTCTCACTGATGTCTTCATTTGCAGTCTTTTTAGATTTCTTGGTATGGCTATAAACTGACTTTAGTCTGTACATATAGAACAATGAGGTATTGTGTCTTTTTGTACATTGTCGCTTGGGGAGACAATAAAATTTATCTGGACAATGATTTTCTTATAAATATTAAAATCATTGTCCAGATGAATTTTATTATCTTTAAATATTGTATGGTTCTAGGTACAGTGAAAATAATTTTGATGCCATGAAATATGCCAGTCTCTTTCCTGCGGTGGGTGGTGATAGCGTCCTCCTCTCCGCTGACAACAGTATACTGCGATTAATAATCAACATAATATCTGGCGTGGGGAATATGTCTATGTTCTTTCTTTATTATTCACAATCTAACGGCCTACACCTAGCAGAAGTAGATTAAAAGCTTATTATAATTATTGTGTGCCAAAATTATTACCTTTTAAGAGCTCTCTTACTCCAGGAACACTGCCCTGATTCTCTTTCAAGAGAAATATCACCAATATTTTTTCTATCGGTCGTTTCACTCTCTATGTTATTTGGAAAGGAACTGTATTCTGACTCAGGTCGACAGGCAATGTCCCAAAGAACGTCTCCTATATCATAATTATCGTTAGATTATTGTATTTCTATGAGAGGACCACCAACACTTTATCAGCTGTTAAGGATTAGTATAAATATTTCACTTACAATACATTCGTCGTTGTCACAGTCCATATATAGTTTAGTTAGTGGAGCGTACGCCCGCGACTCCTGCGCATCGTTTCCGCTTATTATTGCACTGCGCACCGCCGTGCACTGCTTTGTTTGAGTATCATACTCATGCTGCTGTGGATTGGCTAGTTTACTATTTTAATTTATTGCATTAGCTCAGTTTTTAGGGTTCTCTACCTCAAAAAAAAAAAACGGAACCCTTATAGGATCACTTGTTTGTGTCTGTCTGTCTGTCTGTCTGTCAGTCCGTCAAGACCGTTTTTCTCAGGAACGGGTGGAGCTATCAAATTGAAATTAATATCAAATACGTAGACCTGTGGCCTCTTGAAGTCCTAAAAAATTCAAGCTTCTAAGTCAATGCAATAAAAACATATGGCCATTTATGCGTCATATTTTGATACTCGCAAGTAAATCAAAACCTATGGGGTACTTGCCGTTGTTCTAGAATCATGAAATTTGGCAAGAAGCAAAGTCATATAACACAAATAAAGGAAAAAGTCCGAAAATTGTTAATTTGTAATACTATCACATAAAAAAAATGTTCAAGTCTGTCAGTCTATCAAGACCCTTTTTCTCAAGGACGCGGGGAGATATCAAGTTGAAATTAATATTACACACGTAAGTCTATTGTCCCTTAGAGTTCTAAAAAAAATCAAGTGTTTAAGTCAACGCAATAAAAAAATACGGCTATTTTGCGACACATTTTGATACTCGCAACTGTCGCAAGTAAATCAAAACCTATAGGGTACTTCCCGTTGACCTAGAATAATGAAATTTGGCAATAAGCAAGGTCTCCCAGCACAAAAAAAGGAAAAAGTCCGAAAATTGTGAATTTGTAATATTTTGACATAAAAAAAATTTTTTTGGGATCCAATGTTATGTTTGTTTTTGGGATAAATTCTTTTCAACTACGCGGCTACGGAATCCTTCATTGTGCGTGGTCCGACACGCACTTGGCCGATTTTTTTTTTTTAGGGCTGTGCTCTTTGGGTTTACCATTGATACCCTTATTAGTCGCAACTCGCAGGACAATACTAGACAAAAAAAATATTACCTTCATGAGGCAGTAGAGTAAAAAGTTTTAGTGTCATGACAATCTGAAGTGTCATGTTATATTGAATCATGTGCAAGGCATATCTGTAACTTTAACTTGCGCTGCTTATTAAGTTCTCTGCAAAATATTAGTTTGGGCTGCAGAGTGTTTCAACATAAATGATGAAATTTAGTTTTTTTTTTCCATTTATTCGATTGCAGTTTCTTTGAAATCGATAATGTTGACAAATTTATACTAAGCACTCAACCTGTTGTGAAGTCAGTAATTAATAAAATAATACTATGCAAAACATAAAATAAGATTCACCAACTGAACATTACTGTCAATACTGCCCATTTTACCGTGCTCTCAAAATTCGCCAACCCTACACACCCAGTAAGATTCTCATACGTTGTCATACCAATATGACCGATCAATGCTACAGTATTATCGCCGCTTGCGCATAACATTTATGAATTATTGTGCTCTATTTCTGGGCCGGTACGCGCTTAAGAATGGTCGGTGCGTTCGTTCAGATCGTCCCTTGTTTTGTGAAGACCAAGTGTTATTGACACTGCAGTTACTGTGTTGTGATTTGATTTAATTGCTTCATTGACTATTCCTGTACTATTGGTTTATGTGTTTTACGAACATTGTCTTATTTCTACTGAATTTGTTGTTCTATTTTAGTTTCATTACAATGTTGATCAATCGTTTCATTTGAGGGATTTATCTATTTAGTTTAGCCAAAGATCTCGTTATGTTTATTTTTTAGAAACATTGTAGGTATTTACGGCAGCTCTTATTGTATGATTTTGCCAGCACGTACCAAGCACATAGGTACGATACCAATACAAACGAACTTACCGGTCAGGTAATAAAATATACAAATAAGACAGTTCCCATAAAATAACGATAAAACAGTACAAACAAACTCGTCGGTACTTATTCAAACCGACTGAATGGACATTTCATTTTAATATCAATCAGCGGGCAGTCCCAGCGCCATATATCATGCGCCGCATGCAATATTTTTTCAGCACTAATGGCGGATGTTTTGGCGCGAACCGTCCGCGCTTCCGCTGCGTCGCAACTCTCGCGCACAATCACTGCATCCTGCGTACGAGCAGGTTACGTTGCTTCTTTTAACAGCTCGTTTAATCTTCATTTGTTTTTGCGGTGCAGTGAAATCCGTCATTTGTTTACGTGGTAGAGTTTTGGAAGGGCTAAATATTGTGTATGTTTTGAATCGGAATGGAAGTTGCTTGATTTCCGAGTGTGGTGATTTTGTGTAAACAGTAAATTAATTAAACTGATTTTTCTTTTTTGTTCCATGTTTATTCTTGTGTAAAAGGTTGATAGGTACTTGCAATGATTGGGAAATAAATAACTCGAAAAGTCCAATTTTTATAACCATTTTCTTTGGTCTTTAACTATTTATACAACGTGTAACGTTAAATGCGCAAACCTCGTAAGGGGTCATTGTACTCATCATCATAAACAACTTTTACTATGGGACCAAACCTGAAATCGCGAAAAAACTTTTTTACAAAAAAAAAAAACGACTTCCAAAAAAAAAACTACAAAGTGAAAAATAACTTTAATTTCGGAAGTCGGTGTCTTTGGATCTGTATTTAAATTTTTTGCCACCGACTTTATTTAAATTTTTTGACACCGAAATTATAGTTATTTTTCACTTTGTAGTTTTTTTTTGGAAGTCGTTTTTTTTTTTTGTAAAAAAGTTTTTATTTTTCACATTTTAGTGGGTCAGTTTGTAATTTATCTAAGTTACAATAACCCAATGTCAACTGCTCATCACGTTTTACAAAACATTGCTTTTCCCGATGCTGGGACTTTAATTGTTGAGGAGTTCTCCTAGTAAGAACCAGGAGAACTTGAGCTCATGGTGAAGTCACCATTACCATTATGCATTTTGACGAGCATAAACTATATTAAACCATATTAAAGTAATCGAATCGCAACCTGTGATATACTTAGATATAATTGAGTATTTCCGATTGCCATCTGTGGTCTTCATCATCAGTTCCAGTTCACCAAATGGTACTTTCCGTGAGCAAATGCACGAGTAACTATAAAAAATACCGAAATCGACATAGGTGTGCCCATAAAATTTGAGGGTTTCCCTTGATTTCCATGGGATCCCATTATCAGATCCTGACTTGATGATCATGGGACCACTTGGAAAGTATACCCTTTCGAACAACAAAAGAAAAATCCAAATCGGTCCAGCCATTTTCGAGTAATCGGGGCACATACATAAAAGAAAAATTTAAAAAAAAAAGGTTCCGACGAATTGAGAACCTCCTCTTTTTTGAAGTCGGTTAAAAAAAATCAGCTGTTCAGTACATTTTGACGAATTATGCGAACATAAATGTACTGAACAGCTGATTTTTTTTCGCGATTTCAGGTTTGCTCCTATAGTAAAAGTTGTTCATAATGATGAGTACAATGAACCCTTAACAGGTTTTGCGCATTTAGCGTTACACGTTGTATATACCTATATTTTTTTAAAAGTTGACGTTTGTTCTTTCATAATTTTCCTCAATTGTATCAGCTACTTAATTCAGCAAAATATATAATCCACTAGATTTTCCACACCGATGTTTTTCTAAAAGCAACATTTCTTGTTTTTTCGTGGTTTAATATCTGCAAAGGTACTTCAATTTTTTGTTTTAGAAAACTTCGAATGCAGAAACAATAAATCGATGTAAAGTGGAAACACCATGGTTTTACCATAATCCCCTCAGCTAACCTGTTGAACGCGATGTATCCGCCACCGATCAACAAGACAAATGTTTGCGAGTTCCAACCCCTATTATTTAGGGGTGCATTGTTTATAGGGTTGAGAGTTCTTAGGGGAATTGAAACATTTTAAAACGTTGTGTAAAAGTGACCTTTTTAGATAATGTCATGTTGTCCAATCTGACTTATGGTTAAATATGAGACTGAACAAAAACCGAGATGGATCTAAATCTATGCATATACGTAGATGACAATGCTGTTGCAATATGCAAATTTTTTTTTGGGTACCAAAGAAAATAGGTGAAAGATTATACCTAAGCTCCATAGACAGATCTAAATGAATTGAAAACTAGTTTGGAACCTAAATTAGTTAGGTATAGGTAGGGTGAACATGTGTAGGAATAAGGTATATAAGGTAGCAGCATCGACTGCGAGATAGCGTTTCACTGCAAGAATTATTTTTATTGCTGTAAGGCTTTAAGGCGATACCAAAATAAATTGGGGGCTTTTTATATAGTATGGATTTAATTTTTGGATACATGGTTTAGTGACTATTTAATTCCTTAAAGACTTCTCCTTTTTTATATGTGTTTTTGTAGTTCTAAAATCCTAAGTAATTTCAATGCAAAATTTCATTAAAAATGTGCGTATTAGGTAATTTTTTATTTTATTTTATTTTATTTAAAGTTTACACAAAATAATACAGGATTATTCATATAAAATAGCAACCAAAAACCACTAAGGTTTAAACTTGTGCTATCAGAGTCAATATCGAACTATCTATATGATGCATTTCGTTACTGTCGTTACAATTAATAGGTACTTAACATATTTAGGTCTTTTTAGAATTACAATAATTATAATTGAAAACCCTGACTGAAAACATTTTTGATATATAGCTTAATTTATTTTTAAACAATTTTTATTGGTTCCAACGCATTGTTGCGCTCTCTTTTTTCGCATGTGGAGGTAATTGACTCTGTCGCGCTCTTATTCCTAATCAGTTCGCTTTCACATATAACCTTAATTTATCGTTCTTCTTTGCATTTTTCTTGCCTGATTTTGTTCTGCAAAAAATAAAAAAAAAAACGAACAAAATGTCATGCAATACTTTACCGTACAAAACAGTGACAGCCCTAGCAACAAGCGATGACTTCCACTTGTTGCTCCCCCAACAATAAGTTAGGTCAGTTTAATGGCACTCAGGGCTGCCACGGGTAATGTGAAGTTGTCACGCGATGCTTTTACCTGCAACAAGGTAAGTAATTGTTTCATTAGATAGTGTTTAGTGTTACTGTGGTGAGCTTGGGAGTTAGTTTAGTTGATGTTTAGCAGTGAATTTGATAGGAGTAAAGCTGAGTGTACAATTGCACAAATACAAGTAAATAAAATGAATACATAAAAACATTAATTCATTAAAAATACAAATGAACATGTTTATATAAAAAGACAATTTAAATGAGCTACATCTGTACACAAAATGGGAAACCCTGCCTCTCAAACTAGGTAACTCTGTATCTTAAATTCTTTCTATTTTCTTCTGTAAAATGTGATGCTACAAGTATAAAAGTAGACTGTGTCGATCTACCTGAGCAAATGGAGAGAAAAAAAAGAAAAGTTATCTAGTTAGTTAGTTGTTAGTTACATTGATACATAATGGGTGTAATAATTTAAAAACCTTAAAGTTGCCAGCGCAGAAAATTTAGAGTCAGAGTTCAGCATATTCCTGCTAACTTGTTGCTTTTGAACAAAACGTACAAAAAATCAGAAATCAAAAAAGTATGGAGCTCTGAACATCTCTTGGTAACGCATAATTGACCTTTCTGCATATTTCCACGGCTTAAGCTAGGTTTCCCACCCTCAAAAAAAAAAAAAGCTACGTTTGACACAATGATCTGCCAGGTGACGACAAAAAGACAAGATATTCCCTAAGTTTAAGCAACGAAAATACGAAAAACACTGTCTATTTAAACAATTTCTCACGCGAATATTTTACTTTACTCGCTTAAACTTTATCGCCATGTTCAATAGGTACGAGTATAAAGCTGTGAACATATTTGGGAATACAATCTAGTTTACGATAACACAGTACACAACAAGGTTCGACAAGCGATTGAGTTGTTCCGCCCACGCTTCGCATTGTATGCTAGTCCGAACATGCTTCGAATAATGTTCCACGTGCATGCGAAAAATTATTCGAAGCGTATTTTATGAGCGAGTTTTAGAATGTTTAGAGTATTATACAAAGTGTTTGTTGGGATGTGTGAGATGCTTGAGAAAATAGTTTTGGTATTTAGATGGCACAAAAACAGCTAAAAGCTTTATCCTCTTTTGAATTGGTACAGGGCCTATATTCTTTCCAACCAATTATTTTACTTTTAACATAAGCACGCCTATGAAGTGCCTTATTTATTGACAGGCAACCAAAGACGAAAAAATACAATACTTCATGGACGCAGTTTTTATTTTACTTATCAATGTGTTACTCGATTAAAACTTCATAAATAAAGTTGATTGTTAAAAAAACTCGAACCGGTGCCTTACCGGTTCGAGTTAGGACATCACTGACTGATTAGTAGGAGCTGTCAAAAGTTTCATAAATGGTTTGAAAGATTATAGCTGATGTTTGTCCCTTTATTTATATTGAAAACAATAACTTTCACATATATTATGTACTAAAGTTAGGTTTTGTTTTTGTTGAAAACGTGTCTATTTAAAATTGCCCTAAACCTCTCCATGGGGTGGGCGGTATGCTAAGATTTAATAGTTGTAACACTCGGCAATTGTCGTGTCAACTTCGGTCGAGATCGGCTTTACTAGGTTTTATGGTTGTCGTGCGCACACGCCGCTGTTCGCGTTTACTTGGGGATAATATAATTGTCTCTGTCCATAGATATTTATTAGATTGGCGTGCCGTGAATGGGCTGTTTACGTGTCGATTAGTGAAAACGATGTAATTAGACAAGAGGTTATTTATTTGTTTTATTGGGTGTGAACTTTGTTGAATGTAGGTGTTACTAATGTTTTTATGGAGAAATGTTTCTCGTTATGGTTGGTTTTGCTTTAGAAACTGTGCATGTGGAATTTATTCACACTGAAGTTTTCGTTTGGCATAGCAAGAACTACAAAATTCCGTAGCAATTAGCAACAGACTACTATTGTAACAAAACTTTTACTGTCCCTAACGTTATAGCCCAGGTTATTGGGTTGGTTATCGGTTATTGGTTGGTTGAGTTATTGGTTGGGGTTATATCGACAATCCATTAAGGGGAGAGGTTACTTGCTACCTAATGATCCTTTATGACTCCTATGCAAATGTCAACCATTTTTTTTAAGAAATAGACCATTTTAGGCAAAAGACCTGTTCGAAATTTTGAAAATTTTCAAGATTTGTAGCTCTTATTTAATATTTTTTAAAGATAATTGTCGGTTTATGGTTGATTATTATGTATTGAAGTGTTAGCAAGCAGAAAAAATAAAAAAATAAATATTCATTTTCATCCCTTGTTTTTTTAAAATAAATTTTCAAAGTTGTATTTATACCTACCTACCGCAGATATCTTCAAAAAACATAAAATGTCAAATTACTCGAAAATTATTGACATTTGCATATAGATCATTTGCAATCAAATAACCTCTCCTAAATCCCCTTAATGGATTACCGGCGTAACCAATAACCCTGTATACATCAGATACCTACAGAGCAAAGACAGGTCAGTCATCAACAATCTGAAAAATAGAATGAGTTTTAGATTAAAATCAGCTAATTTAGTGATATTTACACAACAGTAGATAATCAAGTAGATGTGATGAGATGAGATGAACTAGGCTCTCGAGCAACATCTACAAAGGCACTCATAATATCTCTTCCACCAACAGTCTCAACAAAACCCAGCACTCATTTCAACCACTCAAGTGCTTAAAACACAACCATAACACCATAAACGGCCCTAACATTACATGCAACATATACTACAATACTTAGATAATATATATCTAGATCGAGCCACCGCGTGGCCGGTCATGAGACAGCAATATAACACTTTTTCTAGGTTATGTGGTATGAGAAATGAAGTTTAACGTAAGAAATCTTCCATATTTTGGACTGAAACCCACATCAATACATACGCACAATGCAAAAACTGTCCAAAAAAGGTAAATTAATCGACGCAAGATAAATTTTGTAACTTTTGGCTAACATTCAAAAGTTCGCCAAGCAAAAACACAGCACGCCGTAAGAGACAGAAGATACGATGCTTTGTCTCAATTTTCCTACTAATTTCGTATATTTATGTGTCTCACTTCCACACTTCACACTGTAATCATGCAACGTCTAGAGGTTCAATGTTATTGCTACAATAGTTCCCTCCGCCGTATGACAGCTAATGGGTTCATAAAGTAAAACAAACGTAAAACTTGTAAGGAGAATCTCTTTGCTAATCGGGATTGTTTATCGTTCGTCTGTTTGCATACAAACCGACTTAACAATAAAAGTATCATCAACTTGTTAAGTTAGTAGTACTTGGTACAAGAAAGTTAGTACTTGGTACAAGAAAAATGGCTTAATATGAGTGAAGGAGGAGTATGAATCATCGTTTGGAAGTACAGACGGTTTTTTGATGCCAAGTTGTAACAATATGTGTTGATGAAAAAGTGGTTGTTAAAATGAATGTTTACGTCTTGGAAATGAAGATATTAACGGACTAGGGCTATTTTTCCACCGGGCCCTTTCATTGTTGTGGTTTTAAAAATTCCGGCCTGTTGTTATCCTGCTGTAGAGCAGAGGTCATAATTATCGTCATTAGTCTAACTAAGTGACGTAACTGATTTGAAGAAAATTTTACAGGGCAAGCTATTTTTCTTTTTTTCTGTAAACTGTAGATATATCGGTCTCGATTTTTGCTTTATCATGGGGACCGTAAGGCACAGACCCGCCGATTAGACAGATCATTCGACTTGGAAAATGTATCAAATTACTATTGTTAGGTCGACTATAGGCTTAGTCCAAAATATCAGATAAGTCATTAAGTTAAATTAGTGACGATATCATACAGATAAATAATAAGAATTATCCTATCCCACCACGAATGGACCATCACCATCAGTCATCACAATGATCTTTAGAAATCCCTGTTCAGCAACGTTTATACGCTGATGATATGATAAATTCGCCTTGCTTCACTTCACTTCATTATTTAGTAGGTTATTCATACTCCACACTAATATTATATTATTCGAAAGTAACTCTGTCTGTCTGTTAACTTTTCACGTCTAAACCACTGAACGGATTTCGATAAAATTTGTCAAGGCGATAGATGGCATCCTGGGGAAGGACATAGGCTACTTTTTGTCTCAAAAGTAATACTACAGGGTCGTGATTTAGGGGATGAAAGTTTGTATGGGAGCATTTCTTAACTTAAAAATACTAATATTATAAATTCACGTGAGAAGCCGCGGGCAGAAGCTAGTTCATCTATAAATCCAATCTTGATCTTCCCATGACCAAAAATATTGCAGTCATGCATTTTGACAAGATTATGGAATTTATCGTACATTATAAATGTTAAAAGTGCATTACATTAGTCACACTGTATTTAAGTATTCCTATTTTCAGTTTTAACAAGACTCAAGTATTTTTTAATGATTTAAAAACCTTTGATTAATAAAGTGAAGTACTTGTAAACACGTTTATTATCACGGCGGTGAGGGAGATGAGAGCGGCAGGATGACTTGACTGAAGTAACGTGGATATCTGAATGAATCGCACTTTCATTGATGGAGATCCAGAAATATACTGCGCGTGAGTCGGTGCCCGCTACTGACTGTAGATTTGTGAATGTGATAGAGGGTTCTGAATTTATTTTTTTTAAATATTTTTTCTACAGCTGAATGCGAATGAAATGAAAAATTAACGTGTTTTTTTTTCACAGATCGGATTTCATAGATCATCACATATTTGGTGGCTAAATGCAACTATGATGTGGTAAAATTCGCCGTTAGTTCCATTAAATTTTTTTGTTGTTGGGAGTGATGTGGGCTCGCTACGTCACAACTGTAACCAACTACTATGCGTGTCAAATAAGAATAGTACTGTCAAGACGCCATTTTGTTCCGCAATACTCGCGAACTTCATTACAATGCGTAGGTACTAATTTGACAGCTATCGTGTGAAGTTGGCAGCAAGCGCGATCCTATTCTTATTTGACACGCATAGTACGTATAAAATCTGGCAAGGAGTGACGTCATGCCACATTTTGACTCAATGTATTGCCGTAATATTTTGATTACGTAAAAAAAGAAAAAATACGTGTCCAATATTTTTTAATAAGCTACAAAAAAATTGTCATCATACCAATTGTAGTAGAACTTCTCTAACCCTTCTTCAGCCAACTTTGTCGGAAGATCAAGTGCGATGATTATCTGAGGGCATTTCCTACCGAAGTCGTATTCTTCGTGTTTCAACAATGCGCCGAACAAACAATGAACATTGTCTTTTACTTTACGATTGATTTAAATGTTCTGTAGAACAAATCTTGTGATTTATACAACACGTAAGTAGGTACGTATACAGTCCGCGAGGCCATAGATGAGCTTTGCATTTGTGTGAGTGATCACCAAAATGGTACTAGAGCCCATGACCAAAATTTTTGTCTTATTGTTTTACGTAAGACAAAATGTTCAATCGTCTTATCGTTTTACGTTTTACAACGATGCGACATGGTTTTGGTCATGGCCTCTCATACTAAAAGAACAAAAGCCAATTGCCAAAAAGCAGTATAAATTAAGCAAACGATGAATCGCGCTCAATGCCGGACGTCACAACAACACTACCTATCTATGTACGGAGGCCAAAGGAGTTAAGTAACCAGACACGCACACTACAAAACTATATAGCTACTGAAAATGAAATGCTAAAAAGCAGGTTATCGTATCATTTTGTGTTAATTTAAATGATGTCAAAAGTAGCAGTGTTAACCGACTTCTGTTGCTGACCGTACAGTAGCGATATAGTTTTGTAGTATGCGTGTCTGGTTACTTATCTCCTTTGTACACTCACACAAATGCAAAGCTCAGCTTAAACCTCGCGGACTGTACTAAGTATTAAATTAAACTAATTTAGAATTGAAAATTAGAAATGACTTTGTCCCACTGTGCAGTCCTTCTGAAGTATCAGTAAGCATTTTTACATTTTATCGTATTTTTTCATGATTCCATAACCATATCCTTTATACAACGACCTTTCTTCTTCTGCATAGCCTTTTCCCAACTATGTTGGGGTCGGCTTCCAGTCTAACTGGATGCAGCTGAATACCGGTATTTTACATGGAGCGACTGCCTATCTGACCTCCACAACCCAGCTGTTGGTAACATTATCTGAAGACTGGTTGTTAGACTTTTGGGCTTCTAACTACCCGTTACGACTGTCGAACATTTACGAATGACAGCCGTGACCAACGCCTTAACGTGCTTTCCGAGGCCATCCACGAACAGTCTCCGGCAAGCATAGTTTAACCTTCGATCGACCTACGGGTCGATTTCGGGTTGTTATCACATAGCCACGAGCCCCTTATTTAAAAACTATAGCTATTTTCTAATAAATATCTTCTACCATACTTATCCAATAACACTTAGGTAGGCACACTTAGATACATTCCTCGTAGAATCCATTCCATTTTAATATAACAAATAGCAGTTAGTAATATCCGCACTTTAGAATAGAAATGCAAATGGAAAGTCGTAGCTGAGAAGTGACAATAACAGATATTGTTCTATCAGACCTTCCGGGTAGCTAACTAGTGGCCATTGGAAGCGACTATGCATAAAATCTCAAGTTTATTACAAGAGAAATAATTGTTTATTAAAGTAACAGTTCTTAATGCTATGTTCGAAGACGAGGAAGACATCTTTCGTCAGTCAAATGACACGCCAGAATTACATGATGCTAATTTTCAGAGAGCTATTTTCGCGTTGAACATTAAAGTTGATGAAACTGCTGAAGAAAATATATCACGTAATAGAAGAGAACATAGTGTAAATGACACAAAAAGGTAATGAAGAATCACCACAGCAGCTGTTCTGGGCCACCTGGCAACCAGATATTTATGTAAATAGTTCATCCCTGATTAATAGCAAAGAAAATGGGCCAAACGTTGACTGCCCTCCATCTAAGTAACTTCCGCTGAAATTAAAAGCCCTCATTATCACATACTTGAGGACTGACGAAATTATATTCACTCACTAGTTGGCCGAAGATACAACGGTATTGCAAAACGATGAAAAGGACCTTTCATTCAGGGAATTCTGTTCGAAAGACAGAGATGCTGATATAGATATTTGAAAGAGAAAAGGGGATGGTAGATGTCCTTAACTCGATTCTTGGCAATTGTCCACCGGAAGGCGGCTTTTAGCAATAAGACAGCTTTGAATATGAAACTGAAATACAAAGCCGGTCCATTCAGTTGGTTGACGAGCACTGTATGTAATTGGCTCGGAAAGGTCAATCTATTGCGTTCAATGCAAGGGTTGATCTTTCTATTTGTGATTGTCCTATAGGATTACACGATAGTATCTAACAGTAAGACTTGTTTGTTATTTCTAGATGGCTGGTTCAAGATTTGACTTGTGAAGTGGAATGAGAATTTTTCAAAGATTTAGTACACCTACGAACACAGTTGGAACTTTCCACATTCCTCTTCTCACTGCCAAATATACAGGGTGTCCCGTAAATAATGGATCAAACGTAACGGGTAGTTAGGTCACCTGATTTCCAATAACTAATTTGAATAGTTTATAAAAACCGATAAGTAGGTACTGATATTTTTTATTAAAGATATTTTTTTTTTACTTTTTTTTGTACCCGAATTCAGTTTTTTTAATCCTGTCGCTGCAATTGATAACATTTTTAGGTAGGTATGGTTTTTCTGAAATATTTCTGAATAGCTTATACTAGCTAATTTAATAATAACTTTTGTAAATAACGTTATAATTGCCTTAGAAAAAAAAATCTTGAATCGATTTTTTTTTACGATGGAATAACCAAAATTGTGAACCATAAAAACTATTCTAATTAGGGCTGTGTTTACAAACATTCAAATCACCCGCTTAGGTATTGAAACATTTGATTTATGCAAAATTTCTTCCTAAATTTGACATAAACCAACTGTTTCAATACCTAACCGGGAGATTTGAATGTTGGTGAACACCTTAGTTATTGTAAATCAAGTGAGCCACCTTCCCCGTTATGTTTGATCTATTATTTACGGGACACCCTGTATGTGAGATGACAAAACTTGTGAGGATAACATATTTAATTTTATTAAAACTTGTCGTTTCTGTTCAGTGTTTTAGGAATAAAAACGGTGCAATATTGTTTTATTGTAAACTTGATTTATAACGACCCAAAGTGCTACTACAAAGATGTTTTCACATCAAACGCTTATAAAGTTGTTTTTATAACATTGCGTGCTACTACCAAATACATTTTAAGTCTCAATCAATCAGGCTTTGTCTGACTCCTCTATGGAATTTTAAATTGGATTCCTGTTAACAATACAAGGATTAGTGAGTTCGTACTGTTGTCCGCCAGTGTACCATCTAAAACTGATGTTACCCATGCGTGTTACAACGGCATCGATTACTTTCACAACCAACGCTGGTTTTATTCAAGAGATCATTTGACAATGTCAAAGAGAATAAGTAATGTAAGTTCTGTTTATGGGGCTTATCGTTTTATAGAGAGTGTTATAATACCAGAAACAGTATTTTACAGTGTCGATCGCCAGCTTCAATGGTGTTTAGGATTATATGTTATTTATGGGGATTTTGTAGATGAGTCGGTAACGTTTTGTAGTTTCAAAACCTGTTCTTATGGGGGACAGATAAAGATGGTACCATTTTGTTGACAGATTGATAATATAAATTGAATTTTGAAAGATACGTAAGTGTCTTCACTATAATAGATGTGGTGCATCTAATTTGGGATTTATTGAGGACTTAGTGGAATTACTATGATTTTTATGAGTCAAAATAATTTAAAACAGCTGCAGAAGCTTATTAAGGGAAATTAGGTGTCTATATGCCAGTTTTGTATCTTCATAGTGGGTTACTTCTGACTCTAGGGCATAATTTTAGCCCAAATCAAGACAAATGTTTGAACTACCCACCGTTCGCGACCACACAACCGAAAGATGGCGATATAGACGCGTAGGTACTTGCGGAATTGTGCGACACTAAACGTTAGTCTCGATTTGAGCCAAAGTTATGCCCTAGAGTCAAAATAACTCGCCATGACGTTAAGTAGGCACCTATATGAGTTTAATTATAAATATTTATTAATTTTACACTTCAAAAGCCTTACTTAATAAAAAAAAAACATTTTATTGTGTAAAGACATACCACCACCACGCCACCACAACACCACACCACCATCACCACGTCATCATCATCATCATCATAAACATTATCATCACCATCATCATCATCACATTACCATCATCATTATTCATCTACTGTAGTTTTATTGGCTGCAGTTTCACCACTACCTACAGTAGTTTTTTGTCACGAAGAGACACGAGGTTTACTTGTGTTTACCAAATGTATACAAATACAATCTCGCATTGTATAGGATTTCCTTACAATGAGAGGTCAGTGTAAACTGGAAATGTATAGCTTGATGTGTAGCTGTGTGTACCTACGCTATGTGCAAAGTATTGAATATTATTATCATGAAAAAATCACCTTCGTCATACTGTTGCGATTCATTCCTAGACATAGCACTCTTCACTCTTGCTTTGAACTCGATCAGCACTCAGCAACTACTTTCATCCATTTATTAGCACCTTGCAAACATCATCGCTGAACCTAGCCTGCTACTCCAACCACCAGATCAAGATAAAATGTCTAATCCCATCAAAACCCAATACCCAGTAGGCTTCCAATTCAGTTTCCTGCTCATTGACATATCTATATAAAACATCCGATACGAAAAGTGAGCAATAACTAAAAAAGTAGCAGCAACACCAAGGCGTTCCTGCAAAAGCTTTTACCGAAGAAGTCGTAGTAAAATATTATGATGCACATAAAGAGTGTACAATAAGTTACAGCACTCGCTCGATTATCTCTTATTTGTTTGTGTTTTATAGCGGTACTGCTCTCCATTTTATAGCTTTTCGATATTATTTCGCGTATTTTTTTTCCAATGGGCTACCGCGACGCTGTTACTCTATATGGACAGACTATCATGGATAAGACTACTATGCAATAAAATGGACAATTGAACGTCGTCTTTAGACTAGTACACTCTCGGACTCCTGAATCGAGTCACCGTGTAAAGTCAAGTCCTAAAACATAAAAATATGTAATGGTGAGTCAAAGAAAACAAAATAATGCAGTTTTTAAGCAGATATATTATACTGGCGATCATTTTTGTGTCATCATTATAACAATGACCATTTAAAAAGTCATAGACCTTTATAGGTACAAGAAAATGCAGAGTGGCTCGATTCAGGTGTCCAGGAGTGTACTATGTGACCGTTATGGACCAAGTTACTAGGATGTCTAAAAAGGTCTCGTTTATAGCTGTAAGCGGTGGTGTTATGTTGACTTTATCACAAGCGAATCATAGTTTATTGTCTCAATTTTATAGTGTTGTATTATCGTATAGGCCAATATGCAACTTCAACTATACTAGTTTGAAGATGGTAAACACGTTCATTTTTTTAAGAGCAGCATTGTTCTCCTCTCTTGCTTTTGGGACCATCAATGAATGATAAGCCAGGCAACAAAGTTTGCTAGCTAGCAGAGTTATCTGCACAGTCAACGCTCTACGAGTTTGAATGACAACGTTATTGCAAAATGACTGCATTTGATACTTGGGGTCATTGTACTCATCATTATGAACAACTTTTACTGTGGGACTAAACTTGAAATCGCGAAAAAAATCAGCTGTTCAGTATGTACTAAACAGTGTGTAACATAAATGTTTATGTTCGCATAATTCGTCAAAATGTAGGGAACAGCAGATTTTTTTTCGCGATTTTAGGTTTGGTCCCATAGTGAAAGTTGTTCATAATGATGAGTAAAAATTACCCCTTAAAATATTACCACTGTTTACACTTACACCCTGTATACATATTGTACACCAGAAAAAAATATTAAATACTACAAAACATTTAAATTGTATGCTTGGTAATGTTTAAATGTTAAATGTCTTATTTGGTTGAAAATGTTCGTTTTGTATTTTAATACAAAACGACCATTTTTAAACAAAATCACACTACCAAAAAGTCGTATCTTCAAATTTCGAACGTCACAACTCACTGTCCTCTCCACAATACCACTTGGGCCTATCGGGCATTTGAAAAAAAAAATGTAAAATCACCCCTCGGCCATAGAGTGCCATAAACTAGTCGGGCTCGCGCGCCAATTAAATATGAATGTGCTGGCCCACTCTCATTACCACGTAAAATTTTTAGTTGAATCTACCCTCTTTTTTGATATTGTGTTATACGATATTGGATAGGTCAGTTGTGTAAATTATTGAGTTGGGATATTGGTGGAGTAACGATGTAATTTGAGGAGAATGGGATTGAAGGAAAGAATGGGTCTTTCATGTCGTCTTTTGAATGAGGGTAGTTTGTTTTTTTTTGCAAAACTTCAAAGGATTTTTGTCTTATGTTCAAAAATTAAAACAGGCACAAAGCAAGAGTGACTTAAAAAATAAAAATTGCAATGTGGTTTAATAATTACTTACTACTTTTTGCTTTACATAACAGGTAAATACAATTCTTTTAATTATCGTTATGGAGACAGTAGATAACTCTATAATAGATTTTTACTCAAAACACCACCTATAGGTACGTCACAGCAAGTGTTCTTAATACCTATAACCTACCAAACTAAATTTACTTACACTTCAACAAAAAATCGACCTTATTACATCAAAGAAAGTCCTATCTACAATTTCAAGAACCGCAGAAGTAAAGCATGTCGAGATATACAGGGGGTGTGATAATTGCGAAGTGAGACAAAGTCGCTTCAAAGGTATTGTGGAGGTTGTATAGACTTTACAGGCCCTTAAACATTTGAGTTGATGTCAACCACACTTTGTCGTGCCGTAATTATGATGCGCCTCTCAATGGAACACCCTGTATACGTACAATGCGTCTTACAAAACGACAAATTAATGAGGATTTTTTGCGACAGTTGTTTTAATTTTAAAGTATCGGTAGTTACAATACTTAGTTCTTAAATAATGTATGAATTTAATGCCTCATTAGTCATTACACTTCTTTTAACGTTCCTTGTTTTCTTAATGAGTGATTGTTCTTGCGTTAATTACGTGTTTTTTGACCTTCGTCTTCATGGTAATGCTTTGAAAGGATATTCTTAACAGGACTTTGGTGACATAAATTTTCTGGGATAAAGAATTTATTTTTTATTTTAATAACTTCTTTACAAGGTATTAAAATGGTTCTTTTATGGTTGATAAAGAACCATTATTGAGACATAATATGTATTTTTACTAATTATAACGTACTTCATATAGTAAGTTAATGTGTGTGTTAATGTGTGTGTGTTGTCAATTATTAGCAAGTTAATGTAAAGACAATATAAAAGTCAAGCTTTATTAAAACGTAAGTAGATATTTCTACTATATATAGGGTTATTTCTTTTATGAAAAAAAAAACCGGTCAAGAGCGAGTCGGACTCGCGCACCGAGGGTTCTGTACCATTATTTATATGTAATTTTTGTTGTTGATTTCTGAAAAACTGTGCTATTTAAAGACATCGTTTTGTTGTTCCTGTAATCTATACATAAACTTCTATCACATAGAATAATTTCAGATTTTTCTGTATGCAAACTTCGGAGATAAGGGGGGGGGGGGGAAGACATTTTTTTTACGTTTTTCATCAATAGTCGAAAACTATAAAAGAGAAAAAAAAATGTTAATTTTTCTTTCTTTCTTATTTGCAAAATAATTGGGCAAACGTCATCAAAACTATTCCAAATTTCAAATTGATAGTACTAGTAGTTCTTGAGATATCCAGCTGTGACAGACAGACAGACTAAGTCACACCATAAGGGCTCCTTTTCACCATTTTGGTACGGAATCCTAAAAAAAATATTTTGAGTAAAATCTTTATAATTGTCAGTTTCTGTGTGATTAAAGAATAAAGCTATGTTTCAACCGTGTACCTAGTTATGAACCTACCTAGACAACACCACATCATTCTATGCAAATAGTCATATCGCAACAACCTACCTACCCTTTTAAATAAAGGAGTAAACACACCCAACTAATTACAAATCAATACAAAGTAACGCTAGATTGTATCGTTATAATCTGGCGAAGCTTGGCGACTGTCAAGATCCCAACAAAACCGAAGTCAGTGGTATAAAAGTGAATGATTAATGGCTTCTCACATTAGGTTGCGGATACACCCTCGTGCGGGTGTGGGGATGTGGAGGTAACGTGTGGGGCCTTTGAGTAAGCGGTGAAAAGAAACAAGCGAGTAATGTTTTTGGGAAATTATGTATTTTTTTTTCAGTTAAGAGCGTTAACGCCGACCGGCATTTCATACAAACTTTGAAGTCCTTGTTTTTCAAAATGAATGAACCGATTTTAATGAAACTTCATACGTATAAGCAGGATACATAGGTCTAAAAAGTTAGTTAAGAACATTTTTGAAAAATAGTGTTACAGCTAAATGCATCCGATTTTAAATATTCCATAGAAACAGAGATTTCCAATTATCTTCTTTTAAATTAGACATTTTGAAAATGTTCTTAACTAACTTTTGAGACCTATGTATCTTGCATATATATGTATGAAGTTTCATTAAACTCGGTTCATTCATTTCGAAAAAAAATTACTTGAAAATTTGTATGAAATGCTGTAGGCGTTAACGCTCTTAAACCAAATTTAGATACTTTTTTACTTTTGACAGTACTGTCAACGAGTCGGTCAGTTAACTTAGAAATTTGAAGCTAGTTGCCCATCCCAAAACGTTGATCACTATATGGAGAAGAACGGGCAAGGAACTCCATGTAACTACACTCTTTTACATCAAGATATTACAAAATATCTTCAGAGACAAAAAATACAGTTTACATTGACTATACCTAATTTAAAACTTAAAACCATAACTATAGCTTATAGTTAAGTTTTTAGTCTTTAGTTTTTGAAAGCATGCCAAAGGTTTTTTAAGGTTTTTGCCATTAAAAGATTCCTTAAATCGCTAGTTTCGTAGCCCACTTTCTTTAACACGTCAATCGATTTGAGAGTGTAAACAGCACTCGCCTTTTGTGCCTACCTCCTTCCTCTACGGCTTGAAACAAGCTGCATGAGCTGTATCAGTTGCTAGTATGCTGTTTGTTGCTAAGCTGTTTGTTTGTTCATATATGGATTGGTTCCAAGATTAATACAGGGCGAATATGGAAGTAAATAATAATATATTAGGGGTAAAACATACCTACATATTATTATTAGTTTTGCTCATGTACATACATACGTATAAATGATGAGTCGTGCCACGAAAATCACGTTAAGCCGTTGGTACTCGCTGTCATTCGTAGATCTTTGACAGTTGTTACGGGAAGTCAGAAGCCTAAAATTCAACCAGTCTTACCAGTGTTACTCAATGGTGGAGGTCCGATAGGCAGTCGCTCCGTGTAAAATACTGGTATTCAGGTGCATCCGGTTAGACTGGAAGCCAACCCCAACATAGATATAATGATGAGATAAGTACTACAGTTTTTTTTTCAATGGTACTAGATCAGCATTTTTTCACCAAATATTTACCTAAAATGGGTGATGTTTTTTATTTTAAGAAAAAAAAGTTTTAAAAACAAGTAATCCTAAAAATTGGTTACTTATTCTTAGTTTAGTTCTATACCCATTATAAATAATATATAAAATATACCTAATTCAAAAGAATTCTAAATATAATAAGTAAGGATAAGCCTAAAACCTACATCACTGTTTCAAAATTCAACCAGCCAGCAGTTTTTGAGATTAGCATTTTAGATTTTTTTATTATAATGTTATGCGCTAATATAAAAACAAGAGATCAAAAATACATTAAAGCAGGTATTTTAGAAATATAATAAATATTGAAAATTAAATATGAATACAGATATTGTAATAGGTTCAGAAAATACACATTGCACGAGTATACTTTGTCATACAGTGTCATAATGGATTTAAATGTAATCGGTTTGTTTAAATTATTTGTTTTCTACGTGACTTTTTGTTAATGTCTGTTCTTTCTTTTATGATATATTCATTATTGTATTGATATATATTTTTCGTCTTCGAGGTCATTGTAACTTTATATAAATCATATAATTTATATTTTTGTTGTGTTTTTCTAGTTTATTACTGTAAAAATGAATTATGTCTGTTACTTTTAATTCTTTGGTGATTAATAGAAACTAATAAAGTGTAGTTTATTTGTGGTATTCAAAATATTTTTGTAAAACTGTGTCGTTAATAACGCTGAAATTAATAGTGTGGAATCGACATCGGTATGCGGGTATTTTGAGATTAGGACTCATCGTACTCGTATTAATTCATGCAATAATAATTAAAATTATGTGATCTATTTTGCTTTTAAATAACGTTGATTGAGTTGACGTTGCTGATAAAAGTTTACTCATATTTTTGGATATGGAGTATTTATTTACACTCTAAAAAACTATCGTGTTTTAATTGGAAAATAGAATAGCCCAAGGTTTTAGTTTATTTGACATAGGTATCTAATGAAACAATATATTTATTGTCTAATAAGTAGGCATTGTATTTTTGTAAGTTTCCCATACAGGATATTTTTTTAAGCAGTGCGCAAATTTTCACAGGTTGTTCTACCCATGAATATGAACAACTTTCACTATGGGGCTAACTCTGAAATCGTGAAAAAAAAAAATCAGCTGTTCAGTAGGTACATTTCTGTTCGCATAATTCGTCAAAATGTACTGAACAGCTGATTTTTTTTTCGCGATTTCAGGTTTGGTCCCATACTAAAAGTTGTTCATATTCATGGGCAGAACACCCTGTGAAAATTTGCGCACTGCTTAAAAAATTATCCTGTATATTTTTTAAAACTTTAAAAAATAAGTTTTAACATGACGTATTGTAGCGGTATCTATCAATACACTTACTAAATCTACCAACAATCTAAACAATACAAATCTTTCTCCTTGCGGGAAGAACTCGTGAAAGTCACCGCGCAAGCCAGGTGACCGCTAGGTCAGGAGCTAGGCAGTAAATCCGAGAACTTAATCATTGACAGCAAATAATAATAATATCACAAGTCGCGCACATAAATATACGCGCTAATTGAGTGTCAAGGCGAATAGATATGACGATAAAATTTATTTGAAATTGTGTTAAACGTTAGAAGTGTTCCTATCTATTTAAACATGTTCAAAATCTAGTAGTTTCTTAGTTAGCACATTCTCGATCAAATTTAGACAATCATCATCATCATCATTAGTAAGTCACTGCAATGTAGCTCTTATCTAATCGGAATAAAGTATAAATTAGAATGATTGGCGTGAGATTAACAAAACTCTCAGCAATAATTCAAATGACAATGGCTATGTATGATATTCAAAGCCAGTCAGGCTTTGAATATCATACCTTAACCTACTTCGATAAGGAGGATTTCAGTAACTATATTTTATAAGTAGGTTTAGGTACCTACCTACATTTTTATTACCTAGATCGAAAATATATGATGAACATTTAATTTTATGAGCAAGAGAATGGGCCATCTAGTGTAATATTTGTTTATAGATTTGCTGACTGGCTTTTCACTGGGCTTGTATGTGCGTTAAGTGGTGCTTGAAAGTGTAACAAAAAATACGCTTCGCATTTTCCGAAAATATGAATGAGCACACAGGGATGGATAGTCATGATCGAGGGAGCCATTTTATGACGCGTACAAAAAATAAAGATAAAATAGCAGCTAGCTCTGTGTCTATAATTAATGACAAAAACTAATTTTATCTGTGGAAAATTTTGAAAAGTATGTATAATATTCAAATATTTTCAGGATTCTTTGCAAATAATTAATTTACATTCTATTCTATTCTAAAAATACCGATCAAAGTCACTAACAAATTACTGTATCAAATATCGAATTGTAACCCGATACTTATTATAATAGTGCTACAATAACCTATACGATAACACATTTACATATTTTATAATAAAATATTGATATAAGCTTTGATTGTTAACCCGTCCCGTGGTCACGACGGTCGTTGCGACCCGGTGTTACAATTACAATAAATTAATGTGGGACGTTTTGTTAACAGCCGTTTTAGTGCCGATCTTAGGGTCATTCTAGTCCCAGTGACAAGAAGACCGCATGTCTAACACTGGATTTATACTCGCTTTTGTAGAAATAAGTACGTTTCGTTTTTATGAGTGGGTGGGATGGGGATCCGTTACATTAAAAATACATGTTTTAAATATTATGTTATAGGTATCTATACGTTTTGGTGCTAAATATATAATTAGGTTTCCAATTTATAATTAGGTTTTGGTGTTATTTGTGCGTAGAGCATTTTTTATCAATTGTTACAGTGAGATTTTTCACAAAATGCAAGATGTAACTGCATTAATAATAATATTTTGAGATAATATAGATTTTTTTTTAAATATTAATGCATGTGTTATATTTGATAATTATTTTTATAATTTTTAGCACTATATTTTTAAGTATTAAGTAAAATTGAGATTACCTTGATTCCGGAAATTGGTTCGGTGGTGATTTAAACCACCTTTAGATATTTCATGTTGGTATTATTACTATCTGTCACATTTACGAAGTTTGGAACTAATGTAGAAGTATCTAATTTGACCAGTTATTGTGTTTGTAAAATATACCACTCTGAACTTGTAAAAATCGTATAGATATTATTACTGTAAATAATTACGTAATATTTAATAGTACTTGTACTATGATTTAGAATTTATATTGTTATTTTAATATAATAAGCTGTTTCAAACGATTGGTACAATTGTGTCGTTGATATTTTAGATGGCGGTAAATATACGATTGGTACAATTGTGTCGTTGATATTTTAGATGGCGGTAAATATAGAGTCAGTTGTTGGTTCACGAATATAACAGGGGGAGCTCTGAGTATTTGGACATTCTTGATCCAGAAGTTGACCAGAACAGAGCTCCAGCCTACAGGTAAAAGTTAAGTAATATGTACAATTTCTATTTCTATTTTCTATTGGTATTATGTTTGATTTCTACTGTTACTATGTTGTTCTGTATGTGTTATGAATATGGCCAATATTGCCAAGGTGTCAAATTGAACAAAGGAATATTCTTGTTCCTTTCCTATTATTATGTTGCTATTATTCTGAGTACCCTCAGATAGAATGAACTGTTTTTGAGATAACGATAATTTATGGAAATATAAGAAATGTGTTGACGTGTTGATAAAATACGTTAAAGATAAGTTTCCGTGGAGTTTCTTGTCCGTTCTTCTCCACGAAGACCTAGTTTTGCGAACGGACATAGCTTTATCGTTAAATATGAATAATTATTGACAAGATTGATTGAAGTAATAAATACCTATCTAGTCTTGTCTGTCTGTGCTTTTGTTTATCAAATCCTTTCCCCTACACACCATATTCATGGAACACAGTAAAACACAGTAAACAATAATACTTTAATACACATAAAATAACTAATAACCATCCTGACATTCAAGGATTGACATTTGTGTAGTATCTATATATACAGTTATAGTTATATAATATATTATATCAAATCTAACATCAGAAGTGGGATAGTGCCGTCCTACATAACAGGTTTCTAATGAATTTTATTTTGCTATTTTCATGATCAACGTTGGAGCAATCTGTGTTCTGCTGGAAGTTGGCAAACGGCGGCAGCGGCGGTGGCAGCGGCGTGGTTTAACGGCGGGTCATTGATTCACCCCGCCCCCCCACAATACTGATGACAACGTGCTGCCAACTGAGAGCCTGGACTGCGGAGCTGCAAGTTGCTGTGACACCTTCGAAAACCATTCCAAAAATTCAATGGAGCAGCAGTACTTACGAATTATCTGAAATCGGTAACGCCTCTAGAGGCTCTGCTTTATTATTATTATGAAATTTGAGACTATCTACAGCTGATGTGTATCAATTTTGCTGTTATTTTTAACGGACCTAAAGAGCAGGTTTTGTTTAAGTACCTACTTAAAGTAAGATGGAAGCTTAGCTTATAAAATCAATAATGAATATGTGGTTACCCACTAGATAATAATTAATTCTAGTTCTCACAAAGAGGACTGAGAATAGGATGCAAATTTTCAGACAGGATTAAGATTTAAGATTGTAGCTCGACAATAAAAATGCAAGGGTTATCAAAAGTTCTTGGCAATTCCAAATGATAAGCTTTGTTGCTTATCATTAGAGTGATATTTTATCTGTAGTAAAATTAGTTTGTGAGCATGTTATTTCAAAGAGATAATTGTGAAATAATTATTGTATGTCGTATTTGATTTGAATTTCCCGGACTCACAAGGGTGAGGCTTGAGAGGTTGGATCATTACGATGTAAAAGAAACTGATAACGATGAAACTTGGCATGGGTTGACATGACACTCTAGCTCACGGTAGTTGAGGCTGAGAGTTGTATGGTCGAAAATAAAAATGCAAGTGTTCACGGGAACCTAATTTAAAATTGCTAATATTATTGCTCTGTTGTTCACAAATTAATTAAACAGTACCTATGGATAAAAACCAGTTTTTCACTTTCAAAGTCCTTAACGATTATGCTGCAGTTCTTTATACTGATATGGGTTATAATTATAACCTTTTACTACAAAGTAAAGTACTTGGTGCCAACACAGTGACCATGTTCATATTTGGAATTATTTAACAAATACAAATACAAAATACAAAAATCTTTATTGCAACAGAAAACAACAGAAAATGTAATTAGGATAACCGATACAATTTGCGATGATATTGTCAGGTTGACCGAGCGATTTATTGTTTTGATTAGTTATTATTAGGTTTCACACTATTGTTTTTGTATAATGATAATTATCTTGTACTTTGAGAACAAAGTACATGTAAGTATGGCCGTATATGATAATTATAAATAGCCGACTGTGACTGTGCCTATGGCTTTGCCTGTGGCTTTGACTATGACTATGACTACTGTGCCTGTGGCTGTGCCGGGTGGCTGTGCCTGTGGCTGTGACTGTGCCTGTGGCTGTGCCGGGTGGCTGTGCCTGTGGCTGTGACTGTGCCTGTGGCTGTGCCGGGTGGCTGTGCCTGTGGCTGTGACTGTGCCTGTGGCTGTGCCGGGTGGCTGTGCCTGTGGCTGTGACTGTGCCTGTGGCTGTGCCGGGTGGCTGTGCCTGTGGCTGTGCCTGTGGCTGTGCTGGGTGGCTGTGCCTGTGGCTGTGACTGTGACTATGGCTGTGCCTGTGGCTGTGCCTGGTGGCTGTGCCTGTGGCTGTGCCAATAATAAAAAACAAAAAAATTTTAAACCAAATTAATCGACTGCCAGAAATGTACTTCTAAACTTAAATTTCAAAATAATTTACAAAAAAAATGTTTTTGTACTTCGAGAACGAAGTACATATCAGAATGGCCGTGTTATATTTGATAATTATTTTTATAATTTTTAGCACTATATTTTTAAGTATTAAGTAAAATTGAGATTACCTTGATTCCGGAAATTGGTTCGGTGGTGATTTAAACCACCTTTAGATATTTCATGTTGGTATTATTACTATCTGTCACATTTACGAAGTTTGGAACTAATGTAGAAGTATCTAATTTGACCAGTTATTGTGTTTGTAAAATATACCACTCTGAACTTGTAAAAATCGTATAGATATTATTACTGTAAATAATTACGTAATATTTAATAGTACTTGTACTATGATTTAGAATTTATATTGTTATTTTAATATAATAAGCTGTTTCAAACGATTGGTACAATTGTGTCGTTGATATTTTAGATGGCGGTAAATATACGATTGGTACAATTGTGTCGTTGATATTTTAGATGGCGGTAAATATAGAGTCAGTTGTTGGTTCACGAATATAACAGGGGGAGCTCTGAGTATTTGGACATTCTTGATCCAGAAGTTGACCAGAACAGAGCTCCAGCCTACAGGTAAAAGTTAAGTAATATGTACAATTTCTATTTCTATTTTCTATTGGTATTATGTTTGATTTCTACTGTTACTATGTTGTTCTGTATGTGTTATGAATATGGCCAATATTGCCAAGGTGTCAAATTGAACAAAGGAATATTCTTGTTCCTTTCCTATTATTATGTTGCTATTATTCTGAGTACCCTCAGATAGAATGAACTGTTTTTGAGATAACGATAATTTATGGAAATATAAGAAATGTGTTGACGTGTTGATAAAATACGTTAAAGATAAGTTTCCGTGGAGTTTCTTGTCCGTTCTTCTCCACGAAGACCTAGTTTTGCGAACGGACATAGCTTTATCGTTAAATATGAATAATTATTGACAAGATTGATTGAAGTAATAAATACCTATCTAGTCTTGTCTGTCTGTGCTTTTGTTTATCAAATCCTTTCCCCTACACACCATATTCATGGAACACAGTAAAACACAGTAAACAATAATACTTTAATACACAGTAAATAAATAATAACCATTCTGACATTCAAGGTTTGCTATTTGAGTAGTATCTAGGTATACATATATACACTTTTAGTAGTTATAGTTATATATAATATCAAATCTAACACATGCAAAATTTATCATAGATACCTATGATAAATTCATCATGTACCTAATCATTTAAGACTTGATGTGACAGTTCATACGGCTTTAAATTACCTAAAAATAAACCAAAAACAGCGTATTTTTAACCCCATCTCATTATCCACCACAACTATTTTAATTCCCACGCGGAACCACAATGTTTCACAAATATTTGGCCTCACAACGTCACAGTCGCAATCAATTGTCCTTGCGACGACTGCATAAATTTCGCGGTACTAAGCGCGCCTCTAATTAACCCTAAACAGACGCTGTGCCTCAAACGAGGACGTAAATCACGCGGCAACACAGAATGCCTCGTTGTCTTTAATTGAGCACTGAACTTTATTTACGCACTTTTGTTTGTTTGCGCGCTTTTTCTCAAGTTTATTGACTTGATAGAGAAAATATGCTGATGAGAAAAAATGCGGAAAAATATGGCAAGTGATATTAATATATAAATTGTAAATTCAGTATACTATGACTAATGCATACATGGCAGCGAATAAATTATTAATAAGTTGTTAATCATTTACATGGCTGCATATGGAATATTAATTTATTGAAATATTAATTTCTCATTCGTCGTTTTGTGTGTTTTGCCTGCTGATAAATCTTGTGAAGATCATAGAGCAATAAACAGTCACTCGTTTCAACAAATAGGCATTTTCTTTTCGTTACCAAATGTAAATGGAATGTCTCTCGATTGAAATATTTTAGCGTTTTATAAAGAAAAACATAACAATTGATCCCATAAACCACTCGACTTAAAATAACCCACTAACAAGGAGTGGCGAAATGAAACGCGAACGCTAGTAAATTCCCTTATTTCACTGGGAAAAAAATTAAAAGCGAAAGTTCACAAGGATTTGTTTTGAGCAGGCAAATTTGTGGCTTAAAAACGTCCGCAGTACTTTATTGTTATAATAAAATTTCGCGAAATTATTTGGCACTTGTTCCGGACCTGATTTACGTATGGCTCGCCGCGGCGCCTCGTTATACGCCGCATTTTAAGGGTTATTTAGTTGCAGCAACATAATGCAAACAGGTGCTGTTGTTTTTATTTTGTAATTGTTGTTTCTTACATGTGTTTGTGGTAATTCGACATAGTAATTACTGTACTTTCATTTTATAATGTTGTCGATAATTTTATCGACGTAGTCTTTGTACACTACTTATCGCGTCGTGAAAGGTTACACTCTTCAACGAAAGGTTACACCTTTTATTATTACTTGTTTCATTGTTTTATCTATTTTGTCACTCATTATTTCCTTGTTTTTTGTCGCCCCTGATATTTCTGGTAACATTTGACGCGATACACGTTGACATTGATCGGCTTATGTCACTTTTTGATTAGTTTATTGTTGCTAAATAAAAAACATGTTCGAACTGACAGTTCATAGGTACACAAAACAAAAAATAAAAAGTACATGAAGCTGTTTTGTCAAAGTCATGGTTTGTTTGCGTCGGAACGGAAAGGGTTAAGTGTCGAAAGTAACCTTAAAACTAATTCTGTTCAAGTTTTTGGCAAGTCACTCATTCGGTACAATTGCTTTTGAGATAATATATTTCTTTACTATTTACTGTTTTAACGTGGAACTACAAGCTTCGAAATTTCGGAGCTGACAAGCAAATCTTTAATTGTTTCACAGTTTGTTTTCACAAAATCACTTTAATGGTGAAATTAAATTCATTATACCTACATAAACTCATGCCTTCTTCTCATGGGAGAAGGCAGAAACTATACAGGGTGTAAGGGACAGCCCTCCGCAAACTCACAGAGTGCATTCAGCTCCTCATTTTGAATCATATTCCACCGGAAATTTTCTCAGGAAAATTTTCATTTTTTCAATTTTTTTTCAGTTAAATTTTCATTATTTCAATGTAAAATTGCATTGTGTGTTCGCAGCACTCCATTTATGTAAAAAAACTGCAAAAAAAAAACAGCAAAAAAAAAACCAGCAATGGATGTTGAAATACTCTAACCAACGACGCGTGAAATCAGCTGTTCACTTTCTGTCTAGCTACAGAGTTCATCGAACTCACCGCATACCTATTACCTACCCCTCCCAACCAGTAATAGACGCTCCAATTTGTGCACAAAAACACAAACAAATCAGGTTTATTGGATTCCCTTAACGTTCCTGAAAAAATTGCATGTACCGGTCATCTTAGTATGACATACTGAATTCACCCTGTCAGTTTGCGGAGGGCTGTCCCTTACACCCTGTAGAACGCCGCCTGCTACGATACTTACATACTTCTTTTGGCTTTCCTAATTACTTGCCATAAAAATATGTAAGTATAGTTTAAAGGCTGGGAAAAAGGCGCGAAGTGACGGCTGGCGCAACTACGTGACTCTGGTGGAACAGTCTGTCTGTGGCAGCCTTAAAAGAGCGTTCATCCAGAAACTGGACAATAGGCCTAGTATACCAATAAGTAATGGCCAAGATTAATAAATAAATAAATTTATTGATTAATTTAATAATTGATTAAATTGATTATTGATTAATTTTGATTTAATTTTTTTTATTGATTGATTAATTATTTGATAATTTTTTCCTTCCTAACTAACTTCTCAAACTTCAGTTTCAATTTTAGTTCTTACTATACTTAGCTAACAGTAAAGTGGTTTTTTTAATGAAGGTTAGACATTACGCAATAAATTGCATCTTCAATTTCCAATTTACTCAATAACCCTTAAAATTCTACATCTAAAAATAATAACAAAAAAATAAAATAATAATACGAACATAGCTAGTTTTTACACCTCCAAGCGACGTATTATCTAAGTTACTTTCAAACTTAACCTATTAACTATGTTTTTAGAAGGCCTTCTCGTCTGACTATGATTTTGCAAATCATTGAGCCTAATTAAACGGCTTATTGCATTCTGTTAACCGACTGTGAATAGTTAAGTAATGGTTTCAAATAGCTTTGAAGTAACAAAGGTACAGGCAATTAGGATTTGTATAGAGTTGCAGTTTTTGTTTAGGATTTTCATGTTTTTTTTTGCTTTAGTAGTTAAATGTTGATTCTGTAAAACGTGTCTTGTTTTTTTTTTGTTAAAATCAATAGGTAAATACTTATACGTATTTAGTAGAGTAAAAGCTATCGAGTATTATCCTGTGCAAGTAATTTCTGCTTCCATGAGGTTTTGTTTAACAGACACAGCCCTCCGTTTCTCTGACGGAGCCCATTCGTGAGAATGTCCTCACGAAAAATTTTATTTTCATTTAGTAAAATTTTTCGTCATGCTTTTACTTAACATAATTCTTGTCAGTCGTTATCTCTATAAACACAAAATACAAGCCAAAAACAATATTTACATAATTAATTAACTACTACTTACACTATATTTAATTTAACCAAAAATATTATTTATTTTGATTTTCGTCAAGTCGTCCCAAATGGGCCGTAAACATGTGGGACGACTTGATGAATTACTCTAACGTAAAAGCTAAAACCATTTATTTCCTCTTATCAATTCGAGTTATAGTTAACAATTTTCATTTATTTCTCGTAACCATAGGTATATACTTACTTGAAATAAACACGAAAGCTACTACTAATAATGCGTGGGAAAAACTTAATTCATCGATAAGAAAAACGGAACTATATTTCACGATTACCATTAAGAAAATCGAGTGCTTAAATCGGTAAAATTGTTTTAATCTGGGTAAAATCGTTGTAAATAACCAACGCGCCGAATGTCAGTTCTATTTCATTAATATAAAGTTTAAATTCTGATGGCAGAAAGCGCGCTCGTGTGATGCCACAACGTAGTGATGGGTCGAGAGAATATTCTTTCACGGAGAATGTTCTCCGATCGAGAATATTCTACAATATTCTTTCGACAGAGAATATTCTCGGAATATACCTTCAAGTGTCATGCATGAGACACAATTAAATTTCTTTTGTTACCGACCTCTAGGAGTTCGATCGACAGTTGTGAGGAGGAGAATTTGAAATTAAAATAATTAGCAGTAATCTCACCTTACGAAATTTAAGAGAACTTAAGCGAATTTATGAGAATTTTCTTGGAAATATTTTCGACATTATTCTCGATCAGGAAAATTGACTGAGAATTTAAGAAATAGAGTAGATTATTTTGACGTCAACTTTGTTAAACGTTCAAAAGCACTCAAAACTATGACTAAAAATAAATCGACACAATAGAGACATCTAACTGTTTAATTATCTTAAATTCTCTTCCAAAGAATATTTTCGAGAACTTAACAGCAAAGTTTTCGCTAGGAGAATTTACCATCACTACCTAATAGTTCTAAGTCATTACATAATCTTTATTCATGTTAATGTTTTCTCGAAGTAATTAAATAAATTGAAGAGTACCAATAAACGTAGATATCAGGTAGCTATAGCAATAAAAATACTAAAGAAACCACTTAATTTTACAACTGTGACAATGTATGGCAGTATGGGTGGGCCGATTGTCTATTTTGAGAGAGAAGATACACGAAACCAAGATGGTAACATAAATAACAAGTTTTTGGACAATTAATATCGGATGTTCCCTTGATCTATCGTTAGATTGCTTTTATATTTAGATTTAGTGCACTTTGAGCGCGGTTTAGTTTGCGTGAAACTTTTCTTAACAGCTGTTTTCCTGGTACTTTTGCGGACGCCCGGTTTTCTTTAAAAAATTGGTGGTGGTTTATGAAGCCTAGGATTTGCTCCAAAACTCTTTTAAAACATAACATAATATGACGCCCGTAATCCCCAATGGCTGGCCCAATGTACAGTGGGCTGCATCAATTGGGTACCCCAGATGAATTAAAATGTTGGTACTCAATTGATGCAGCCCACTGTACCTATAAATTATCACCCACATTTTTCCAGTTATGTTTGAGTCCCATGTAACAGAGGGCGACCCTATTGCCAAATCTAGACTCCGGCTTGCTACTGAGAAATTCCGGATGGAAAAACGACCCGGGAATTTAGAAAAGCTGAAAAGTCGCAGGTATTTATTATGCCTGTAGTTAAACAAACCTGGATTCTATAAAAATGGAAACTTTCGGAAAATATGAAATTAATTTCATTGACACTTAAATAATAGATTACATTAAAATAATTATGTAAACGAATTAAAAAGTAAAGCAGCAGACGCAAAATTAATATTTTCACATAGATATTCTGATGCAATTAATTTCCTTCATAAATAATAAAAACTCCAAAATGAATGCGTCTGTGTCTGTCTTTCGGTGATCTCTTTTCCGTTGAAATAAGGTTGATTTTTGTGTGTTATAAATCCTTAGCCGCCCAAGAAGAAAAGTTGGACGTTTTCCGTGACAGAATAAGGCAAATTGTTATTATATTATTGATTGGCTTCCGTCCACTAGAGTCAACTGGAAATTTATTTAAAAACAGGAAATGCTTATAATTTGATGTCGTGTCCATGAAAAATTATATGTCACATAACAAATACGTTGTGTTAATGATTTGAAAAATTCGTGTCAAAACTAATTTTTAATTTAGATCCATATTTTTATATACAGGATATTTCTTTTAAGGTGTCAAGCCAGTGCGAGGTGATAACAGAGTACCATACCTATCGATTTAACCCCCATATATATTTAGAGTTATAATTTTTTGTCGTTATTTTTCCTGATTCAACGAGATGATGGCTTTAAAAAATTATATCTTATTTTTGGGTCAACTTTGAACAAGAATGTACTAAATAGGGCATTATTTGCTGAAATCGGTCCAGAAAGTGGTGTATCTTAAATCTTGTGATTTTCATATTTTATAATTTATTATTATCATTCCATATTTTTGTCAATCCTGATATTAACTATGCCTCTACGTTTAAGCAGAGCTCAGTTGATAATAAAAAAATAAGTTTTATACCTACTACTATCCTTAACCACTACCATTGATATGAAATGAAGGATCCAAAATAACTCGAAAACTACAAAAAATCGTAGAACATACATGGGGGTTAAATCGATAGGTATGGTACTCTGCTATCAGCTCGCACTGGCTTGATACCTTAAAAGAAACACCCTGTATGTGATTAGAAATGGTTTTATAAGAACAAATAGGTAGATAGGAACTTTAGCTTTTTTTTTTGAAAGATAAAGATAATATAAAAAATGGCAGTTTGGCAGAAACAATGTTCTGTAGTTAGATAAAACTTATCATCATACCTATCTTTGCTTTTATTTCTTTATCACGTATTTCAAATGCTGTGATAGCTTGAACAGTGCTTGCAATATCTCTTAAAATAATTGACATTATTATTTAAGACATATTTTCCCACTATGAACTTTGAAGAAATATTTATATTCCGATGAAGACATGGTTTCTCAAAAAACGGTAGTTATGAAAACTTTAACATATACCTAATACATAAACATTACGAAACATTCTACCATTTTTCATAAGAATACAGATGAAAATACATAATGTCATTCACACGAGGTTATTGGTATGTGAAGTGATAAATCCAATAAATACAAGTTATTTTCGTTTAAACTGTTATTGCTTGCAATATTAGATTTTAAATATATGGGTTTATTCATGTGATATTTATAATAGCTTCATAACGACTAATGCAAACGATAATTTTGTCGAAAGTTGGACATTCACCCAGTTTCTGCTTGATATATCGGTGAAGTAATATCAAAATTATATCTCGCGTTCTGCTTCATTGATTAAAGTTTCGTGAATACATTGTAATAATTTGTCACGTAAATTAAATGAAATTAAGAAAGGTGTCAATAAAGTTAAACTTTTCAGTAAGTACCTAAATCTAATAGTGTTTCTTTGCAAATCTTTATTGATAGCAAATAGCTTTTAATAAAAAAAGAATCAGGTCAAGTTATTGATTGCAGGTTATTGACAGAAAAACTCAACTCTTCATAAATATACTTCTTCTCAACTGTTTATAAAGATTAACAATTAACTTCTGCCCGCGACTTCGTCCGCGTGAAATTTCTTGTTCCCCCGTCCCACCTCGTCGCATCGCAATGCCCGCCAACGCTATTACTTCGTTTTCCTTAGCGTTCTTTCTAACTTTTTTCTTTTTGTTCGGCTCCTAAGGGTCATAGCGTGATGTGTCTATAGCCTTCCTCAAGAATTGGGCTATCAAATGCAAAAACAATTTTTCAAATCCGACTGCTAGTTCCAGAGATTAGCGCGTTAAAACATACGAACAAAACACTAACTCTTCAGCTTTAGATTCTTTCTATTCTTCGATTTACTTAATAAGCCCGCTGGTTGGTCGAAACAAACATATCTACCTATATGAAAGACTAATCATGAAAACTACTGAAAAAATGCTTATTATTTTAGCGTTAGCAAAACATCTTCTGTCTACCAAGAAACTGACAGTTCCATGGTAACAAAACAACACTTACCACAGTTGAAGTATTGTGTGTCCAATTAGTAAGAGAACAGACCAAAAGCGTTGTCTAAAAATATATAAAAACACTCTGTTACCATTTGTCACGGAACGCCTTATATTTATCAAGATACCGTTCCGCATCCGACGTACAGGGTGATCAGTACTGTAAATCGTAGATTTAGTACAGAAATACCAGCTGATAATAGTGGTTTCACCTATGAGTGATAAGAAAGAAAAGGGAGTGAATGATACCGTGACGGTTGACAGGGAAGAGTGGAAGAAGAAAACGCGTTGCGCTGACCTCAATTGCAGGAAGATGATGAGTACCGCTCCGGGCCCGGATGGTATCCCTGGTCGGGCTTGGGTTCTGGCATTGGGTGCTTTGGGGGACCGCCTAAGACGGCTATTCAACAGCTGCCTCCGTTCGGGCGTGTTCCCCTCCGGCTGGAAGGAGGCCGTATTGGTCTTATTGAGGAAGAATGGCCGGGACTCAGAGTCTCCCTCTGCATACCGTCCCATTTGCCTGCTCGACGAGGTTTCAAAACTATTCGAAAGAATAATTGCCGAAAGACTCGTCGGGCATCTATCACGTGTAGGTCCCGACCTCGCCGATTGCCAGTATGGCTTCCGGCAGCAGCGTTCTACTGTGGATGCAATCCTACGCGTCCGATCGCTTTCGGAACAGGTGGTGTCCCGAGGTGGGGTGGTGCTGGCGGTAAGTTTAGATATCGTCAACGCTTTCAACTCTCGGCCTTGGGATGCGATTAGGACGGCACTTGTACATCATAGAGTGCCTGCTTACCTACAGTGCATCGTCGGGGCCTACCTTCGCGACCGGCACATTCGATATGTGGGTCGAGATGGTAGCGTTCATCGCAGGGAGATTACGTGTGGGGTTCCGCAGGGGTCAGTTGTAGGTCCTTTCCTGTGGAATCTCGCTTACGATGTGGTCCTGCGTGTCGACCTCCCCGTTGGCGTAAATGTCGTTTGTTACGCGGATGACACCCTGGTGTTGGCCGGCGGGAACACTTTCGAAGAGACCATACAACTTGCCGAGCTTGGAGTTGCAAAAGTCCTGGCGGCGATCCGCGGGCTGGGTTTAGAGATAGCGCCTAATAAAACTGAGGCGCTTTGTTTCCACAAACTACCGAGGAGCAGAGCCACCCAGCTCATTGATCAGAGTTGGAAATGCGCAAGTCCAGGTGAGTCGATACATTAAGTATCTCGGCCTAACCTTGGACGGTCGGTGGGGCTTTGAAGAGCACTTCGAGCGTCTGGTTCCTCGCGTTGGGAAGGCAGTGGGTGCTTTGCACAGACTGTTGCCCAATCTCGGGGGACCTCGAGAAGAAGTTCGCCGCCTATACGCGGGTGTTGTGCGATCAATGGTCCTATATGGGGCACCTGTTTGGTCAAATAGTCAAGCGTCCGACGCTGCAGGACTAAGATCAACGGCCTGCAGCGTAAAATGGCTATTTGTATCGCACGAGGATACAGAACTGTATCCTTTGAGGCGGCAACTCTCCTGGCACGCTTCCCACCGCTGGACATCTTGGCAGATATGGACGCAAGGGTCTATAATCGAATCAGTGACATCCGCCAAAGTGGCAATGGCATGCCAGGAATCGCTGTTGTACGGCTGAGGCGGCAGGAACGGTGACACGCGCTCCAGCGGTGGCGTGAGCGGCTACAACAGCCGCAATATTCGCGTAAGCGCGTTGTCGAAGCCGTCCTGCCGCACTGCGAAGCCTGGCTGAAAAGAGGAGAACGCATCTCTTATAGGCTCACTCAGGTGCTGACCGGGCACGGTTGCTTCGGTGAGTACCTGAACAAGATTGGGCGAGAGGCCACGGCAAATTGCCACCATTGCGGAGGCGGCTTGGATTCCGCACAGCACGCGCTCGAGGAATGCCCCGCGTGGGCTTCTGAAAGACGGGTCCTAGTCACCAGGATCGGCGAGATTTATCTCTGCCAGCAGTAGTTGGGTCAATGCTGGCGGAGTCGGAGAACTGGAGGGAAATAACCTCCTTCTGTGAGACCGTGATGGTTCAGAAGGAGGCTGCCGAGCGGGATCGTGAGAGAGCTAATCCCACTCGGAGGAGAAGGCGTCGGGGAGGCAACCGCCTCGATGCCTAACACGCCGAAACCCCACCTGCATCCTTTAAGGCAGGCGGGAATTTGGGGTCACGGGCGCTCAGAGTGGGGACTCTGTCCGTCCACTGAATGACCTCAGGGAAGACGGCGCACAGTGGTCATGTGCTGCCTTGCACATTTGCACAGTTAGGTTTCGGGGAGATCCCTTTACAGTCTCCCCAGAGATGTGCCCTAACAGGCGTTGCACAGAGGGGGTTCCGGATTGGTCTTTTGAGAGGTAACGGTGCCCCTTCCATGTGCAGATAATGACCACCGGGGTGGTTTTAAAATCCCACACTCTCCGGTCTTTTCCCCAAAGCCCGGGCGCCTTTTGAAGGTTTCCCCCCGACAGCAAAAAAAGAAAAGAAGGTTTTTGTTAAAGGTGATGCAGGAGCTGCTAGGGAGACATATAGAAGATGCTGACGAATTAATAAATAGAAGCATTGCAACTACAATAGCTGACATGATCAGAACTATAAGTTGTAAATACGGTACAGAAATACCATTTAATTATTATGATGATGATATTCATTTCTGTAAATTGGTGCAAATAAAAACACTTTCACACAATAATTAAAACAAAATAAAGAAATAAAAAAAAAGTTAAAAAGTAAGAAAGAGAGATTAAAGAAAGAAGAAGATGAAGAATGATAGAAGTAGATAAAGACAGGAAAAGCGAAGATTAAAGGGAGATAGGGAGTGATTTCATCTTTATTGGATAAGTCGTAGGTAAATGGGGTAGAGAAATATCAGCAAAACAAACTGCATTTGCTCAGTTTGTAGCGAAGGTGATGTAAGAGTTGATGCAAAGAAGTGTTTAAGATGTAAAAAGCGTAAATATAGAGGACGTTTGTGTCATGATTGAAAATCGTAAATAAGGCACAGAATTACCAGCTGATGGTAAGATTTATTTCAAAGAACATGTCAGAGCTAACTAAAAGATTATTGTCGAAGGTTAAGGGAACCTTAAGCATTTTCAGTGACGAAGCAAAGACTAATAGGTTATTTTTGCTCAGTTCTATACGTAAAATATTGTTGCATGAAACTACCAGCTCGTGACGTTTTATTATTTTCATTATCATACCCAGATTCCAAATAATCACAAAAATTAAGAAGAATGTTTCCCCATAAAAAACACATGTCTCCCTCCCTGTATCAACTAGAGCAGTCATAGGAATAAACACGGTTAACATTCCTATAAACAAGATTGTTGCAGCTCTACGCTGATTGATGGATGCGCCCGCGCAGTCGCTATTAGTGACGGTTTATGGGAAAAATAGTTTGAAAAAGAATGTAAAAAAAGTGGATTCCGTTTTAGGTACATTGTGTTTTTAATTAGGTGATGTCGTTGAGTTGTATTGATTGATTGAGTTTCATTTTTTTGATTTTTATGATGGTTTTGAATTTAGAAGTAGGAAAGTTACGATGATGTACGAAATTGAAAGTTACGATGATGTACGAAATTGAGGTTTGACAAAGTTGAAGTGATGATGATGATTGTACACTCGAGACTAAAATACACTAAAATAACAAAACTGAACTGACAGCCATCAAAAACGAACAAATCCAAACAAAAAACATATTATTTTTATCAAGAAAACAGCGGAACTATTTAAAACGACATTATCTAATATCTTTATTTCAATGGCGCGCATCGTGCATCCAATATATCAACGTGTGAATCCCACAAATGTACCGCGGAAGCGACGCACGCGCGGCTTATGATAATTTGTATTTTGGGAGCTCGTAATGTTGGGTATAACGTGCTTTTTTTCTTATTTTTTTTTGTGTGAGTGCATCTCTTGGATCATGTTTCTTACTGAGAATAACTAAGTACCACCAAGTGAGGAGCTCGTGGTTAAGTAATAACAGCCGCACGGTTCGATCCGTCAGGTTAAGCTGCGCTTGCCGGGGTCGGCCAGTGGATGGGTGACCATCTTTACATACCGAGATTCCTCCGTGCCTCGGAAAGCACGTTAAGCCGTTGGTCCCGGCTGTTATTCGTGGATCTTTGACAGTCGTTACGGGTCGTCAGTAGCCCGAAAGTCTGACAACCAGTCTTACCAAGGGCTATCGTATTACCTAGTAACTGGGTTATGGACGTCAGATAGGCAGTCGCTCCATGTAAAATACTGGTATGTATTCAGCTGCATCCGGTTAGACTGGAAGCCGACCCCAACATACTTGGGAAAAGGCTAGGCAGTGAATAACTAAGTAAGTACCACAAGCTTTTTCAAATGGTAAGGAGCATATATAATTCTTTACAACTACATAGATAACAAAACGAAACGGTCGTATCTTTAAGAAGACAATTAATTTATGCACGTTCTATTTTGGAAATACGTTCAAATCTGGACACTTACTTGACCATCGTTTTCAGCGGATCTATTAAAAATCTCAACGTAAAAACATCATGTAATGTTCTGAAGTGAGCTGTCAATATGACACTATTGACAGCTAACTTTACACTATTGACATCCCTAGCATCAGCTGAAATGATAACTCATTTCGCCTAAGTTTTCGAGGGAATTTTTTTATAGAATAAACCGACTGGTCTCACAGTTTATTTCACTTCTCATTAGTCTCATAACAAAACACAATAAACTATCAGAATCTCTATTGCAATTAGCAGTTGCAGCGTTGCGTCAGAGACAATCGTAGCAACAGTCGGGCTACAAATAGTTGCGAGTGGGCGACGCGGTCCACGCTCGACCGGGAGTGGTGACACGGTAAATATTAATATGTTATAATTGTGCATTAATTATAACAGCATATGAGCTGTGAAATGTTATCATTTGAGGCGGGAAGTTGGTGTCCGAGACATTGGGTTACATTAATAAGTTGTATAGCTATATAGTACAATTTTCATAAGTTAAATTATGTGAAGACGATTTTTTAGGCTTCCGTACCAAAATGGTGAAAAGGGACGCTTATGGTGCGACTCAGTCTGTCTGTCTGTCTATCTGTCACAGAACTCAAGAACTACTATTGCTATCAACTTGAAATTTGGAACAGTTTTAGATGACGTTTACCCAACTATTTTGCAAATAAGAAAGAAATAAAAATATATATACATTTTTTTTGCAACGGGGACTGAAAGGGGGTCTTAAAAATTCAAAGTGGGGCTACTATTAGGGCATGTGGGGTAACATAAAACATTGTGAAAGAGTGCTGTTTGCACATTTTCAAACATTTTTTTATTTTTTTAGGCCGCATAGTTTTCGCCTTTTGATGAAAAATTTAAAAAAAAAATACCGTTCCCCCTTATATCCGAAGTTTGCATAGAGAAAAATTTGAAATTATTCTATGTGATAGAAGTTTATGTAAAGATTACAGGAAAAATAAAACGATGTCTCTAAATAGCACACTTTTTCAGAAATCGGAATTGGATCGGAGTCGAACTCGCGCACCGAGGGTTCCCCTCGGTGCGCGAGTTCGACTCGCTCTTGACCGGTTTTTTATTTTTCTAAATTAAGAAATTACCAAGTAAGGCGTTGTCTGAGGAGCTCGTGGCTAAGTTATAACAGCCCCCTCAGGTTAAGCTACGCTTGCCGGTGTTTGTATATGGATGGGTGAACACGTTTACATACCGAGACTCCTCCATGCCTCGGAAAGCACGTTCAGCTGTTAGTCCCGGCTGTCATTCGTGGATCTTTGAAAGTTGTTACGGGTCGTCAGAAGCCCGAAAGTCTAACCAAGGGGTTTCGTATTACTACTGGGTTGTGGAGGTAGATTATAAGCAGTCGCTCCATGTAAAATACTGGTATATGGTTAGACTGGAAGCCGACCCCAACATAGTTTTGAAAAGAGTAGGCAGATTTTCCCAACATAGTTGGGATAAGAGTAGGCAGATTTTCCCAGCATAGTTGGGATAAGAGTAGGCAGATTTTCCCAGCACAGTTGGGAAAAGATTAGGCAGATTTTGAGGTTTTCTCTGACAGTGTACATATCGTTTCAGTGTGAGTCTTCTGTCTAGAGATAAGTAGATCAATTTTCACAAGCTTGGTGTAAAAATGTGATTTTGGCATGGGGAAAATTAAATTGTGTTACCAGCTTTTTTGACGTAAAAAATTAGATCTAGGGTGTAAAATAACGCAGTGATGGCTATCCATCTTTAACGCACGTTAATTTATGAACTCTTCATGAACATAGTTGCAAGATATGCGGAAGAATGGGGAAGGCAACTGTCAAAATGGCGCTGTCGTAGCTAGTTCCCAGCACAAGCTAATAATACAAGGCGTGAGGTGGTTCTATTTTATTTTTGCAAAACGAGGCGTTGTTGTGTTCCTAAATACTCTGAAATTGGAGTCCACAATTTCCCGAGAGACCCCTAAAATTAGAAGATTGTGGATTAAAGCTATTCGTAAAGATTTTGAAGAAAGTCATTACGAGGAAATATTTAAGGTTTTCAATTCCGACACTTTCCACGTCAAATGCTTGATTAAAAATCTTGAAATAATTGAAAATCACGAAATAGTGAAATAAAACTAAACTCATGAATGAACGAAATGTCAAATTTATTATAGGCCTTAAGGATGAGGACCTAGCTATGATCACGCCATCCTTTTTTTTTATGTGGATGAGAATCATCAAATGACTTCTCCCGCTCTTGGTGGAGCGGAAGGGCGTGTCAGACTTTTACTGACTAAAACCCACCCGTGTTCCTTCAGTTGCCTATGCCAGGGCTGCGGTATCTCTTTCGAACAACCCGCGACCCCGGCGGCATGATCACGCTATCTACAGTTAGCTTTGCCCGACCTCCTCCATTGCACTGTTTAATTTTGCATTTTTTTTAAACACTCTCTTCTGAAATTATAACCCTCACACAACACTTTGTTAGTTATGCATTAAAATATCAAAGAAACTTTCGAACTAATAACTCGTTGTTACAGCCACACAGTGCCAACAATACTTGCGGCATACACCTTGGTTAACGCGGCATCGCCTGCATTCACAAAATACTAGAATCATAGGAAGTGAAGCAACAAATTGGACGGTAGCATACTGGCCTAAATATCGAGTGTTTGTCGACGCGTCTTATTATTCTCTCATATATGTTTGACGTGTATTTTTCAACGCTCTTCAATATTTTTGAACGGCTATTTTCGTAGCAAGACCGCCTCCTTCGTTTGTGCAAAGATTAGAATAGTGCTGGGGACAGATGCGATATTGTTTTTACTTTTTATCAAAATGTATTTCTTTTAAGTATTAAAAACAATAGAAAACAAAAACGTTACTTAAATTTCTTAGAGTAGTTTAGGTACTAAAAAAAACATTTTATCAAAAGTACAATAATAATAAATCATCGTTTAAAATAATGCATGTATGCAATAAACAAATACGTCTAAACCATTGTCAGGTAACAAAAAACTAAAATAAAAAGTCCAGCTTCGCCGGTGAATCTTTTGGGGGGGTTAAACTGCTTTCTCCACTGTTTTCTTCTTCGTTCTGATGAGTTGTTGTTCAACTCAGGTTGGTGCGATTGCAGATATTATAGTTCTATAGTTCAAAGTTATGCACACTATTCACCACAAATATATAATTGAACTGGACTCCTACACGACCGCCGCAGCCCATAGGTACTATGCGTGCCAAATAAGAATAGTACTGTCAAGACGTCATTTTGTTCCGCAAAACTACTGGCAATAAGTACTCGCAAACTTCATTACTAATGCGTACTAATTTGACAGATATCGTGTGAAGATGAAGCAAGCGCGATCTTATCCTTATTTGGCACGCATAGTGATTGAGTTTACTCAAATAAACAATTAATAATCCTATGATCTATAGTCGTTTTTTGCCTACGCGACCATCTACACGTTATATTAGTATCTACATTTTCACACGTCAGTCACGGTGTCGTTCTGTGGGCTATTCTACAGCTCTTTATTGTCGCTAGCCCATTGTTTATTTAAACAATAACTGGACACTTTATGGCGCCGACGGGTTTTACGATTATAAACTATGCCTACATGTCATCTAGTTTTTTTCTTCCTAAATACTTTATTTTTATTGTCCCAAAAGCAAGTGAAACGTGACCACATGATATAATAAATTCACTTTTTTAGTGATGTAAATCGTAAATAACGTTGAAATTATGGCTGTGTTTAGTAATAATAAAGAAAAACTTTTCCTTCGAGAATGCGGTGTTTGATTTAGTGTTGAGTTCCCCTCGTATTTTTGTTAATGTGTAGTTTATTATTAGTACATTGTTAATGGCAATTAAGGGCCATCGTCAGGCGATAAAAAAATCTCGAGAGTGTTTAAAAAGCAGGTCTAGGATCTTCCGAGAGTGAAAATATTGACGGGACATTCGATAAACATTTTCATTTAGAACAGAAATATACCTAATTAATAACAAGTGTTATCCTACTTACAAAATTTTAGTCGCATAAATTAATAGAAGGAATTCAAATAACAGACATGCAACTATTTGTAAGATTATTAGCGACTAGCGAAAGAGAAATAACAAAAGCCATTTCTTCTATTTAACCCCGTTGTTTTGACTTGCCACTCTATTCTGGTATTCGAGGAATCACTAACAAATCAGCACCTGTCACTTTTGTTAACGTATCCACGAATATCCGAGCCATTGTTTTAAAAGTAGAAAACAATTCAATCTTCACTTTAAAAAATCTTGTGTTATTTTAGTTAGTCTTTTTAATGGCTCCGCGTATTTTGTTTTAGAACAACTTACGTGGGCTGGGCATAGATTATGAACTTCATGGAGAGTCTTATAAGATTCAAATTGGATGTTTTTCTTGTTGGCATGTCAGATGTTTTGTCTTTAAAATTGAGTTGGAAACATTGTTGTCGCCTCTACAATAGGCCTGCACGCGTTGACAGTTGATAATCGAAGACAGACTTAACGAAGACAATGGAATTTTCAGTATTGTTTCAACTGAGTGACAAATTGCCGTAACGTCAATTTTTTTCTTCATTTTTCTTGGCACATTGTTCCTTTTCGTTATGAATAATAAAAATAAACAGGCCTTTCTTTTTTCTTTTTCTTTTCTTTTATTCGTTATTTACGGCCGGTGTTAATGTTAATATGATATATGGTATTATTACTTTAGAATAATTTGTACGCCTCCGTGGACTAAAGTGACTTTTAATTTTATTATTTACTGTTTTTGTCTTGCGTGCGAGCTTAACCGTTGTTTTAAGTTGAAAGTTTTACTTGCAGTAATATTTTATCTTGTAATCACAATATTTTTGGCAGATCATTTTTGGGAAATATTTTACAAAGATGAAAAGGCTCGTTTTACAGAAAGAATGATGTTCATGAACTTCTATATCTTCTGGACTAATTTTGTTTCGCGAAAGCTTTATCCCAAATATAAATAATTTAAATTTTTAAGAGCTGTTTTTCTTTTATTTTGGTCCATTATTTTTCTAAACGTAGTTACTTTATCGGCTTCTTCACTATTCAAGTCGTATCGTATATAAAATTACCTTCACTTCTTTGCAGAATGTGAGTGAATATAGAACTAACAAAACTTCTTGCATATTCGGATAAAAAAAGACAGCACACGTGCAGTTTCGCAAGTTGAGCATGCACAAAATCTTTCTAAAATTCTCGGAATTCCGCTGTATCGAAACAAAAACGTGAAATATCTATCCACTTTGTCATTCCATGAAATAACTGATGCTTAGCACATTGTTTTCCTATTCGGACAATGACTTATTCGCCGCTTACGAGAACCGTCTATCGTTTTAGTACGTTAATCTCGGAGATTACTGCGTCAAGGCGGATGTCACATAAAGTACACTTTGACACATCTCGAAATACGTGCCGCGTATGTTTATACTAGGACATCACTAGTCGAGAAAAAGAACTACTGCAATCAGACGTTATTGGACTCTATTCAGCGAAGTTACGGTAGGAATTCAGTTGGGTGAGCTTTTGTTTATCTTTGCACCAACTGATTGGATTGTCATAATGTTCGAATTTTAAAATGACTAATAGTTTTGGTTTTGTTTTAGCTAGAACAAAGTTTTCTGTTGTTACTGAAATATAAATTGATGATGCAAATGGTTACTTACAGAATTATTAAGTTTATTTAGGTACTTTGGCCGTTTTTTTAAGCTTTTTTTGTATAGGTACCTACTAACGCAAGTTTAACTAATGTAATATTATTTTGTATATGGCTCACGGAAATATCCTGCAGATCTGGTAGCGTCGTATGACGAGTAGTTGAGCTCAGTAAAATAGGGTTGAGCTGCATTGTTAAGACTCACATAAAATCCTAATATGCATAATATAATGTTCGGACTTTAAATTAAAGAGACCATGACCTCTGAGTTAGTTTCAGCATTTTTGTCAAGGATCAGTCAGCTAAGAAATGTTGGCAACATCTAGTTTTAAAATATTGACGTGTAAAAGTGGTTTAAAATGTCTACTTACAGAAATAAACATTTATTAGAATTTAATTTTGTTACAAGTCGGAAAAATAAACACATACTTAATATAATACCTTATTTATTACTAACCTGAATTTTCCTTTAATCATAAGCTTAATCGTAATGTCGCGAAAAATAATTATGAATTATTATTGTAGTACAATTGTATAGGTACAGCCTGACTTAAATATTATTTGTTACGTTACCAGGCCTGCTTCAACTTAACATTACCAAAGATAATAAAAACATTACCAAATATTTATTTTTTACTTTTATTCCAACATTCTGCTGGTGTGTAGTGCCAACAAAAAAATATTGATCATACAGTTATAATAATTACATACTTGTCTGGCAAAAATAATTTAATTGTATTTATTAAAACCCCTTGAAGTTTTAAATTACGGTGAGAAAAATGTATACCTAAGAAAATAGAATTGAAAAAATACTAGCTTTAATTCAGTGTCAATCGTTAACCTTTTAAAATAAAACATTACATTTACTTACCTAATTTAGAATAAGGTACCTACCTACCTACTTTAAATCACTTGCCAAAGTAATTGTTTTGAAAAAATATAACTATTTTTTTTCTTTATAAATAGTTACAAACCAGGAAATAATACAAAACATTTTAAAATTAGAATATAGGGCAGGCGCACACAGGAAAATTTGACGTCATAGAGAAGTAAAATGTAATAGAGAAGTGAAACGGGCAATCAATCGCTGTGTAGGAGCAATTAATAAATGGCTCACAGCCATACATTTCAGCGGTCCGTTGACGTCAAACAAATGTTCCAGGATTTTTTTGTAACCAGTCTTTAGCTTCATAATTCTTGTCTAATGTGACACACTGATTTGTGTTAAGGCGAAGTTTTAGCTGACTTTAAAACTAATTAAAAGTAGAATTCATATTAGCAATAGGAGCAATAGATTGTACTTATTTGTGGAAAGTATGAGTAGGTGCAGGACCTGCGCCTGAGTGCCTACTTACGAAAATAAGATAAACATTTTTTTTTTAATTTTTATTTATTTAGAGACTTTTACCTTACAAAGGTTACGTCAGCCTCATCATATCCTAATGTAACTAATTATTACCCGTAATTATAAAATTATTAGTACTTACTTATATAAATTATTCCGTATAATAATATATAAGTACTAATACTTATCAAAACATATCTAATACTTAATACCAGCCTATTACTGTCCCACTGCAGGGCAAACGCCTCTTCTGATACAGAGAAGGCATGAGCATTGATCACCGCACTTGCTTACGGCGGATTGGCGATTTTCCTATTATAAATGCGAAAATGAGTTTGTGTTGTGTTTGTTACGCTTTCACGCCAAAGCGGCTGAACGGATTTGGATGAAATTTGGCACATGGGTAGACCGTGGCCTGGATTACGATATAGGATACTTTTTTATTCCGGTAGTACGTTCTCATGGGGTAATGTTCGACCTCAACGCGGCGGAGCCGCGGGCAAAAGATGTTTTCTTCACCGATGTCAGTGATTACTAACGTATTTATTCATATTAATTTATCTAGCAATTTATAAAACCTCAATACGATAGCACTACTTTTTTAAAATATGAAAAAAAGAACTAATTAGAAAAATTACAAAACTATTATTTGCACGTAAGTTTTTGTACAAAAATGTAACCACTTTGTTTTTTAAAACAAACTTATAAGTTGCACTTTGAATATTAATAACTGTTAAGCATATTTTTCGAATGAAATCTTTGGTTATTCCACAAGAATCACATTCATCTTAACACACAATGTTTAGAATATCGTCACATTTATTATTGTAATTTATTATTAAACAGTTTCTATTATAGTTTTACAATAATAACAGTATATTATTAAACTGTTTTAAATATTTGTTTAGTTCACTAAATAGTATTTAATTGGTCATTTGTCTGCAAACTATAAACTTTAACACTAATAAAATCGTTTTAAATGATTCACGAGAACAATATTCTATTAAATGTAAGTTACTATGTGAATAAGTCTATAAAATCGTAAAAAAAAAAAAATATTTATAAAAAAAAATCGTATCCTAAATATTTTTTCTTTATTTTAATCTCAAACTAAACAAAATACTTTAAGGTACAGCCAGCAAAATATTACAATGTAGGTTAATAAAACTAAAAACGTTGATTTTATTAAATATACGGCTTGTGACGCATCATAATAACCGAGTGCTAATTTTACTTCCACAAATTGGATATTCAGTTACGATATATGGCCAATTTTATGTTACGCGCGCAAATTTCGATTAAGACGCGTCGCCTTTATATTTTATTAAATGTAGTTTATGAATCTGACTGTACTTTGGGTGCGAAAAAATTCGCCTTTGAATTTGGAAGTCTGCGGATTTTTGTGTATTTTTTTTTTATGATGTGTTGTATTTTATTACGATTGGATTACCTTTTATACTGTATTCGGATTACATTTTTGTATTTTTATCTTTTTTCTATGGTTTAGGAATACAAAACATTTAAAAAAAAAAAAATTAGTAGTTTTATAGTAATAAGTTTATAGTAATTTCTGTCATCGGTACTCTCGGTAAACGATCACAACATTACACAGTAAAATGCTTGATATTCTTTTTACTTGTTAAATAGACTAAGTGCTCATACACACTAGCAGCAAGTTGCCAACGGCAGAGGCAACTCAGCTGCTAAGCGTCGACTGCAACGTGCCGCTCGTGTACAATGCGTGCTACGAAAGATGAGACTTGATGAGCGCAGAATGGCGCCTCCAGCGCTCTTTCCGCTGTCCCGATGATGCCCGGTCCCTTCTCGTCTCGGACCTCATACCGCTAAAGATACCTATAAATCAGATTAATCAGAATCAGAGGATTATAATCTACTGCGCAAGTCAAACTACGTGGTGTGTCGAGTCTCATCTTTCGTGGCACGCATTGTATATGCACTTAGAAACACATAAAATCACGCCTGTAATCCCCTAAGAGTTAGGCAGAGGTACCTATATCCTATTGTATACCCACATTTTGCAAGTTTGTTTGTCTCACGTAATAAGGGGCAAGCCTATTGCAGTATTGCCACCAACCAGGCACAAATCCAGACTCCGAGCTGCTACTAAGAAAATCTTGCTGGAAAAATCCAATTACACTTTGCCCCACTAGACCATCGAGGCTCTTAGAAACATTCCTAATGAATCTAAGGTATCTAAGATTAGTCCAAGAGAGTATATTAAGTATTTACCCAAAAATTATGAAAACAAAAATTCGCACAAAAAAAAAACAATACACACGTAACCCGCTATTTAGTGATCCCATCAATAACGGGTCCTCGCTTTGCACCCCTCCCCCCACTTCCGACAAATTACACCCCCTTTCACCCCCAAACGCGTCAAGTATGACGCAATTATTGGCGCGATCCATCATCGGAGACGTGTAACACAACTAAATAATTTTCGGGTTAAACATTTAATTCTGTGGGGTAAAACAACGTCGCATTCGTAGGGTTGATGAATGAGTGTATTAGCGGCTTTATATTATGTTAAAGTTGTGTTTACACTCACTTTATAGTGTTATCGAGTTTGGAGCTAGTTTGGAGCACCGAAATTGCCAGAAGCATGGTTTACACGAGCGTCGGTTGGCAACGGGCGTCAAATAAGTGTTAATTTATTATGAATAACTAGCCATTGCCTGCAGCTTCGCCCGCGTGGATGTCGGAAATTATCCCACGGGAACCTACTACCGGGATAAAAAGTATACTATGTGTTAATCCAGGTTATAAACTATCTGTGTGCCAAATTTCGTCTGAATACATTCAGCCGTTTTTGCGTGATTGAGTAACAAACATCCAAATATCTTCACAAACTTTCACAAATAATAATAGGATTAAATGGCTAGAACTGTGTTACGCTCTTTTGAAAGGGCTCAAAGGGGATGTTGACTAAATTTTTTTTTTCCGTCATGTAAGTAGTTTATTAAAAATTATTGGACACGTATTTTTTTTACGTAATCAAAAGGCGATACATTGATTTAAAATCTAGCATGACGTCACTCCTTGCTACATTTTAAATTTAGTTTAATAAAGTTGTGACGTAGCGAGCCCCCACTCCCGACTATCTGACTGACGGACTAAATAGATTTTTTTTTTACCCAGGCATCATTCCTATTGCCAAATTAGGCATGTTTAACACGTGTGTCGGTTAGCAACGGGCGTTAAATAAGCGTTCTTAAGTAGTAATTGGCTAGAACTGTGTTTCGCTTTTTGAAAGGGCTGAATTCAAGAATCTTTTTTTTTAAATCGAAACTCAAATAGTATCTACTGAAGTATTGTTGCGTATACGTCCCATTTTCAGCAAAAAAACGCAATAGTGGTAGTAACTTGACTGTCGGAAATTAAAGTCACCTGTGAGTTTATAATTTTCCTGCCGCGGTCTTGCGCTCAGCCTATTTCCTACATTCTACATCCATGCCATGACTACTTTCTATTTTACCGGGATCTTCTGACCCACGTAACCTTTACCGACGGATATCTGACTTTATTACGTCCATATCATTTGCCGTGTCAACACCCTACGTTAAGAACTGGACACTCGTTATGACAAGTAAGACATTTGACTGAAATTCTCATTGAATTTTCTATTTTCATTCAAAAAAGTATGAGCCAAAACAAAACGTTTATCCAACTTTATTACGAAACGAAAACCTTTCGAAAAACAAATTATCCCAGCTTCACACAATAGCCTTTTCTAATATCGGGGCGAACAAAGCGCCCTTTTGGTTCACCCCCATTCAGTTGGCGGCAATCCGTCAAGAGATGGCGCCACAATAGAGGATTAGCTGCCGTTATTACATCACCTTTGTGGCTGAAGTCCGTGTTATGATCGAGAGCTCAATATTAGGGATTATCACGGCTTCCCCATTTTCTTTGGGGGTGGGAGTGGGTTTAAAGTTCGCGTTTGGGGTTTTCTGATTAAGGTGGTATGTTATCGCAAAATATTTGAGCTTTTGTACTACTACTACTAACTGTACCGATTAATGTTTTTATTTTATTTTATTATATTATGATAAAACGTTAGTAGAAACTTAGCAAACCTCAATAGGTTTGTCCGGATGTTGGAACACTTTTGAGTTAAAATTATATAAATAACGATGGTCGTTTGACACTTCAAATTCATAGAGTAACCAGTGTTACCAGGGAAAATGCTGGGTGACAGTAACATGAACAAGTTATGGAATACAGTGACATGTTTTAATTAGCTTGTGAATAATTTAGCTAACCGAACAATTCAGTAATTTTTTAGATCAGAAACCGAATAAAGCTGTACACACACTTGAAGAAAATCTCACAAAAAGTTTTGCAACCAAAATATTCATTCGATAATACGACACAAGTACAAGTACCTACTTATAATATGAGGGTAGTTGCGGGGGGTGTAATAATGCCCGGCTTACAACGGTATTACCATCGCGGAAGACGAATAATATTTGTATGGCTTAGGATCAGTGCACAGTGGACAAAGATGTTGAGGGTTTGGCAATATTTCCAAAATTGGTTGCATATTATGGTCGTTCAAATAAATAATAATACAGGTAGCTGGGATTATTTGAAAATTAAATGATAAAATATCAAGGTAATTGAATGGTGTAAAGGTAATAAAAGTAAAAATGGTAATTTATAGGATTTTTTTTTAAATTTAGTGTTTTAAGTTTTTTTTTCTATGGTTTTAATTTTTTTATTTATAATCTCAGCTAGCAGTATTATTTGAGTAGCCTAGTTGGTTTTAACTAAAACTATGGAAAAAATACCTACCCTATGAATTTTATAAATTCAATTCAATATTTTTCAGATAGGTAGATTATCTCTATTTTTTAACACAGCATAACACAGAATTTGCACAGTCTGTTTAATTACAAAAATAACTATAAGATACTGAAGACAATACAAAATACTATTGTAGTGTATCTATTTAATAGTTATATGTAAACACTATCTCATGCACATCAGTAGTGAGGTAGCTGTCACTAACGTCAACTGTCAGTTCACCACGAATGGCGGGAAACAATTGAAAGCGAAGCGTGCCTGCATGAGAGGCTGGGTGTGGTGATGAGCCAGAATAGTGATATAATCAATATGGAACATTTTGAAACTTCTCACATTTTTAGTCAGATGAGGTAGAATTTTTTGTATAAAAAAAAATAACACTAAACCTCCTAGGTTCGAAGTTAGAGCAGTTAACGCCAAAAACGGTGAGCATGTTCCATATCTCCAAACTTATTATTTCTTCCTCAATGTTGGCGCTAATTGTCAGCACTACTCGCCTTAAATACGGGATCAACAGAATGCTATAATTAGACGTAATTTTGCTTCCCCAAAGTAGATACTCCAGTGTACCCGCAGCCCTATAGCAATCACTCTTAACGACACAATACACACGACATCCACCCCGCGTTTGATTAACACACGACCATGTTAAGGCTTCTGTCTCATCGTGTACACCGTGCCTTATACCCTGCTGTGTTCGAAGCCATCTTGTCTTATGTGAGAAATGGAGAAAAGACAAACAGGAATACATAATGAGGAAGACACAGTTTAATATTATTTATACTTTTGCATGCTATGCTATAGGAGCTCGTGGCTAAGTAATAACAGCCGTACGGGTCGATCGATCAGGTGAAGCTACGCTTGCCGGGGTTGGTCCATGGATGGGTGACCATCTTTACATAACGAGACTACGTTAGAGGGAGTTAAGCCGTTGGTCCCGCCTGTCATTCGTGGATCTTTGACAGTCGTAACGGGTCATCAGAAGGCCAAAAGTCTGACAACCAGTCTTACCAAGGGGTATCGTATTACCTAGTTACTGGGTTGTGGAGGTCAGATAGGCAGTCGCTCCATGTAAAATACTGGTATTTAGCTGCATCCGGTTAGACTGGAAGCCGACCCCAACATAGTTGGGAAAAGGCTAGGCAGATGATGACTTTTGCATGCTATGCAACTGTTGGACAGCATAACATAACATCACGCCTACTTCGCCGATGGGTTAGACAGAGAGAGATGCAGATCCACATTTTGCGAGTTGTGTTTAAGGTGGAACTAGTCGATACTTTATCCATACTTTCGGGAGGGTATTACCACTGTTTGACATTGTGCACCCAAAGTTAAACATGATATCGTTTTATCTCATTATTAATGCTATCTGTGCGGAAACAGAATAGTAAAATAAAAAGCCATTAAAAAGTTATGAGCCAACAAAGATTTGTTTTTCTTGCTATTTTAACGCAACTTTGGAAGTAAATAAGTAACAAAAGAAGTGTAAAATCTCCAGTTGACACCAATAAAGCTCAATTATCAAAAAGTTCAATAAGCTTAATTTGTAATTGATTTATGCACTGGTTTTTTCATAAAACTCGATCTTCCAAAGAACTTTTCGTAAATATTTACGCGCTCGTTTCAATATTACTAGTTTTACTTTACTACGAGTAGGTCCTACAACAGCATTTATTATTTTACTACGAGTAGGTCCTACAACAGCATTTATTATTTTACTACGAGTAGGTCCTACAACAGCATTTATTATTTTACTACGAGTAGGTCCTACAACAGCATTTATTATTTTACTACGAGTAGGTCCTACAACAGCATTTATTATTTTACTACGAGTAGGTCCTACAACAGCATTTATTATTTTACTACGAGTAGGTCCTACAACAGCATTTATTATTTTACTACGAGTAGGTCCTACAACAGCATTTATTATTTTACTACGAGTAGGTCCTGCAACAGCATTTATTATTTTACTACGAGTAGGTCCTACAACAGCATTTATTATTTTACTACGAGTAGGTCCTACAACAGCATTTATTATTTTACTACGAGTAGGTCCTACAACAGCATTTATTATTTTACTACGAGTAGGTCCTACAGCAGCATTTATTATTTGACTACGAGTAGGTCCTACAACAGCATTTATTATTTTACTACGAGTAGGTCCTACAACAGCATTTATTATTTTACTACGAGTAGGTCCTACAGCAGCATTTATTATTTTACTACGAGTAGGTCCTACAACAGCATTTATTATTTTACTACGAGTAGGTCCTACAACAGCATTTATTATTTTACTACGAGTAGGTCCTACAACAGCATTTATTATTTTACTACGAGTAGGTCCTACAACAGCATTTATTATTTTACTACGAGTAGGTCCTACAACAGCATTTATTATTTTACTACGAGTAGGTCCTGCAACAGCATTTATTATTTTACTACGAGTAGGTCCTACAACAGCATTTATTATTTTACTACGAGTAGGTCCTACAACAGCATTTATTATTTTACTACGAGTAGGTCCTACAACAGCATTTATTATTTTACTACGAGTAGGTCCTACAACAGCATTTATTATTTTACTACGAGTAGGTCCTACAGCAGCATTTATTATTTTACTACGAGTAGGTCCTACAACAGCATTTATTATTTTACTACGAGTACGTCCTGCAACAGCATTTATTATTTTACTCTACTATTTATTATTTTTGATTTTTTTTTATTTTTTTTATTTTGCTCATCAATGATACTATCTCTGTCGGACACGATGCCAGGGAGTCAAACCCAGAAGCTCATCCTTAGCAGTAGCGTTTTTTGTATTTCTATGAGCGCTTACGACTAACCATCGAGGCGGATAGATTTTATTCATAAAATGAATAATATTATTGTGCCTTTATGGTATTTCGAAGTGATTTGATATAATACGCAAATGTAGAGAATAAAAAAGTAAGAATTTGATTTCGCTTCATAACTATCTTTGACTCAGCATTATATAATTATGATTAAGGCAAGAGCTGCTAACCGGCAGCGCCACCATTGAAAAATTTATAAATCTGGAGATGTGGAACATTTTAATATTTCCAATGCTCATATTTTTAATCAGAAGAGGACGAATTTTTTGTAAACATCACTTAACCTCCTAAGTTCGAAGTTATAGCAGATAGCGCTAAAAACGGCCGTATTCATTTTTTTGTCAAAAACACCTATTTATTTGGCAACAACATACAATGAAGTAATAGCAAACAAGACAAAATAAAAGTATGTATACTATACTCGCCTTAAATTGATACAAAATAACTCTCACATCTCAGATATTTTATGTTATGCAGACATGAGCTTCCATACTCTATTTTTTCCATCTACCCACATCGAAAACATAAAGTACACATTAAAATACCCCAGAAGTCGTAATTTTTCTTGTACACTCAACTTGGATTAAGATGCACCAAAAAATATCATAACTGATCCAAAGTTATAAGACAAAAATGTCAAAAAAATCATTAAATCATAACGAAAAACTGACTAAGCTGTCATGTTATGTAAACACTCGTGTTTCTGTCTTTTACGTCTGACAAAATTATATAATTTATGACATAATTATCATATACAGAACATTTTGTTTATAATATTGTCACGAAGAGAAAATTATAAAAGTATAATTTATGGTCGGGGTAAACATAACAATCGTATATAAACTAATAAAACGTGTCAGCGGCAAAATAATTGGGCCAGAAAATTATTATAATATTATAAATAGTTTAGTCTGGGTGTAATTTTGTACACTGTCGTACGGGAACAGACCGCGGTCGTAACTCATAATTCTGTTTATAGCGTCGGTGCATCCTTGATACTTGCATGTGTTGTGTTATTGTGGGTTTTAGGAAGGAAACGCAACTAACGGTAAAGAAAATGTCCAAAAATCAGTTTTTTACAGATTTTATTGGTCCCAGTGGAGAGGAGCAAGAAATAACTATCAAAGAAAGAAAGAAAGGAATATCAATCAATCTGCGTAGCCTTTTCCTAATTATGTTTTGGGCGGCTTCCAATATAACCGGATACAGCTGAATACCAGTAGTATACATGGAGCGACTGCCTTTGTGACCTACACAACCCAGTAACTGGGTAACACGATACCTCTTGATAAGACTGGTTGTCAGACTTTTGGGCTTCTGACTACGTACCGACTGTCAAAGATCTATGAATTTCAGCTGACAGCCAACGGCTTAACGTGCTCTCAGAGGCACGGAGCGCAGAGGGGTCCCAATATTTAATGGATGGTTACCCATCCACGAACTGACCGTGACAAGCGTAGCGTATCTATATAAATAAAAAGAGAACTCTTGACTGATTGACTGACTGACTCATCAACGCCCAGCCCAAACATTAAAACATAGAAATCTGAAATGCACAGAGGTTCCCCTTATAATGTAGACAAGAAATAAGGAAGGATTTTCCAGTAGTATGTTCCCGTGGAATATTTTCCGACATCCACGCGGGCGAAGCCGCGGGCAAAAGCTAGTGAGAGAATATACAGATTAGATACCTTATTTTAACGAAAAAAATATAGAATGTGCAGTTGTACAGGATGTACCAGAAAGGTTTGGTGAAATTTAAGGGTGTTACAGACCATCACACTGAGGAAATTTCTCCATGGGACCAACATTGCAATAGCGAAAAAAAAAATTCAGCCTTCCTATACATTTGGGTCGAGTTTGTATGGGACAGTTGATAAATTTTTCACGATTACGATGTTGTTCCCATGTAGAATGTTGTTCAGTTTTATGGTCTGTATCACACCTTTCTGGTATAGCCTGTATTCACCTCTGCAACTTTGATATCGCTTTAATAATAATGTGACCTGTATAAAAGTCACTACACCACATAAGTTTTTGTTCTTCAAACCGTTTTGGTTGTTTAACGGTAAGTACAAGATAGATTTTTTATTTTGAGATTTAGATCTCAGTCTGGGTTCAAAAAGAGATACAAAAAACTTTACAATTGATTGTACTCTTAGCGAGCCAGTTATTGTGTGAACATACATTACATTTTGTATTAAATAACAAAAAAATAGACAGTTATCTCCCAGATAAGTGCTACTAATGAACATTTGTCGATGCTCAGTGTGGCTACGTTAAAGATGATATCGTACCTGTCAATTTTTGAGATGCATATCGCATTCTTGATTGCTACTGAAAGGCTTATTATGTGAAAATGTTTAAATGTATAATAGCGAGATAAGAAGAAATATTGCAACAAAGATGTTCACTATACTTGAAATGTCAATTTAAAATATTTTGGTACAGTTAGTAACGGTATTGAATTTGTCACCTCATAATAATGATTATAATCTGCTATTTATCACGTGGAGGATAAGAACACCTAGTAGAATATGCAAAAATAGTGACTTAATGAAGGTTTCTATTCTATAATGATATTGAATTCAACTGAGGATGACTTTGTAAGTACGTTGACCTAATACAATTAGGGTATTTTTTGGCCAACATTCTTTTTTATCTGTTTAAAAAAAAATACCCCTCTTCTGATTTAATTTTGTGAATTAGTTACTCGTTTTTATCACAGTTATTAGTAAAAATAAAAAAAATACAGGATTACAATGAATAATTAAAATATCAAAACTACTCAATCCAAGCACAAATGGACAAAGATTTTATTGTACTTGATAATAAAATAATTCAGATAAATAAAAAGTTCTTGTTTATTTCGACATAACCAAAACTTGATGACGCGACGTGCAATAATTTGATAGTTTTATTGGTTATTGCTGAGAAAATATCATGAAAAGGCGGTCTGTTTTACGATTTATTGTTTATTTTATATTTTGTTTCCGTCTTTAATAAATTAAGCATTTTTTTCTTGTCATTAGCAACAGATTCTTTTGATCTTTCCAGTTAAATTGGTCCGTTAATTTGTAGTAGATTTTTATTAAAATGTTTTTAGTGTTAATATTAAAATAATGCACAATTACTGTCAACACTAAAGAGAGGTCGCGAGTGTTACCACTGTGTGAAGCAGGAAACATAGATAATAATGTAAAAGCAAATTATGAACAGTTACTGCTAAGGAAATACGCTTCAGTTGCAGAGACGAAAAAACATGGTCTAATAATAATATGTGTAGTAACGTGTGTTTTTTATGAATACTGACAATGATGTAGGTTGATTAATAAAAAATACTTTAGTGGTTATTGCGACTCGATTATAAAAACACAAGTGTCACATAGTTCCTTGCGAAAACATGCAGATAATATGTTTTTTGGCTCACATTAAAACAGCAATGCTTATTAAATTCGCCTTAGTTTAAGTTTTTGTAGTGTTAAGTTTTTTTTATTTATTTCTAATTACACTTTTTATTGTTTATTTCTAATTACACTTTTTTGTTACCTTAATTTTTCTTATCTATCTCATTATGATAAAGACGAGATAAGAAAATTTTACACATAATTTTTATATTGGTACCGTTATTAGTAGATGCTTTGTAACCGTTATGTATGATGGGAAGTGACGTTTACTTTTTTTATATAATATTTTGCCCGCGGCTTCACCCGCGTGGAAATCGGGAAATATTCCACGGGAACGTACTACCGGGATTAAAAGTACCTTATGTGTTAATCCAGGTTATAAACTATCTGTGTCCCAAAATTTCATACAGTTCCGTCCAGCCGTTTTTACGCCATTCCGGAACATGATATACTCGCGTTACTTCCCGGTGGTGCACTTTTCGACCTTATTACTAACGCAATAAGGTTAAAAAGTGTATCACGGGCAAGTCATCCACACAAACGGACAAAACTTTTAAAAACTATATTTTCGGCATCAGACTCGTCCCACATCTCGTAGTAATAACTTTTTTAAAAACGGGTCAAGAGCGAGTCGGACTCGCGCACCGAGGGTTCCGTTCCGATTTCTGAAAAAGTGTGCTATTTAGAGACATCGTTTTATTTTTCCTGTAATCTTTACCTAAACTTCTATCACATAGAATAATTTCAGATTTTTCTCTTTGCAAACTTCGGAGATAAGGGGGGGGGGGAACGGTATTTTTTTTACATTTTTCATCAGAAGTCGAAAACTATGCGGCCTAAAAAAAAGAAAAAAAAAATTTGAGAATGTGCAAACAGCGCTCTTTCATATGATACCCCACATGCCTTAGTAGCCCCACTTTGATATTTTAAGACCCCTTTCCTGTTGCAAAAAAAATATAAATATTTTAATTTTTTTCTTATTTGCAAAATAGTTGGGTCAACGTCATCTAAAATTATTCTAAATTTCAAGTTGATAGCATTAGTAGTTCTTGAGATATCCAGCTGTGACAGACAGACAGACTGAGTGACACCATAAGGGTTCCTTTTTTACCATTTTGGTACGGAACCCTAAAAATGTTCATTGTTCAGTTTATTTCTAAAGATTCATACATAAAATAAATACAAAACAATAGAATACCTACTAATATTGTAAAAGATTCAAAAAACAAAAATAAAGCAGCTGGTCCCAGATTTATTATGTAAATAAAATCCCGACACAAAACTTACACAAAACCGATCACCATTAACAACAAAACCCTCCACCGCTCGCCCAGTTAATAACAAATTAACAAAATATAGCTATCCAATCAGCAAGTTCAATTCAAGTTAATAAGTTTTGTCTGTGAGTTAATCTTCCGGTCAGTAACAGTGTGTCCTACGGATTATATTGGCAATCTAATCAAACTTGCTAGACTGTCCCAGGGTTTATGAGCCAGTGGATTAGGGGTGTTATTATTGTGTTGTAGTTATAGTTGTTATGGAATATGGAAGAGGGAGTTGTTATTATTATTGCAGTTTGTAGAAAAAAAGAATGACACAAATTGTGCATTTTTTTTTTGCATGTGCAAAACACCCTAGTCGGAATTTGGTGAATTCACGGAGACTCCGTGGGCGAATTATTGAAATAAATTGTTATTATTTAATGCAGGTACGCGAAGTGAAAAAAAAAAAAATTTAGGTATATTAAAAAACATAATTTGTAATTTTGCGCGAATCGATTAATGTGGCTATAAGTTGTCAATTCGTAAAATGCAAAACACAAAAAAAAACCTAGTCAGGTTTGGGGACTGCTGACAGAAGTGAAATCTTGATAGCGTGATGCGCGAACTCATAAGATTTTCTCCTACCAAAAATCGCTCAACGCACCTAAATAAGTTTTCACTGCAAATTAATCAATCAGGAACTTCAATGCTTGCCACATTTTTGTAAACAAGAAGTACGAAACTGTTTCTAAACAATCTATAATTACACTTAAAAAAACATCTTGCACTTTGATGACGTCTCACGGGATTTTACCCCTTCTGCAATCGTAAAAATAAAGTTCATAAAATACGAATTACGGTCAACCCTTAGTCTTCAGAGGCCATTAGAATTCATAAATAAGTCCAACAAAAATAAACGGGACAAAAAACACCCCAACAATTAACAAATTGGTGGCAGTTTAGGGTTAATTTTAACCGCTTCCTACTGTTGTAATTTGAGTAGTTGTTCTTTTTTTAAATTTACTGCGGTAATTCGAATCTTGAAACAATAAATAGTGACAATTATATTCAAAATATAGGTGGGTTATATTTAGAACCCCTGTAAGGCACCTGTCCCACCGTCGGGCGCCGGCGACTAACGAGAAGCGAGTGCACAAGCAACTAAAAACGAGTTTGCGAGCAGCGAGCAGCGAGTGCGTGACGGCGACGAGCGATTACTCGCTGGCATGCGTGTATACCAAGCGTGAGTCTCTCAGCGAGTGGTATGTCCTCCAAGCGAGCGTATCTCTTTGATATAGCTCTTGTTGCTGCGACAAACGAGTTCTTACTTCAATATTTACTCGATGCAAATGTCCTATTCATTTGCGGCAAGCAGGTATTGAAGTTTTTCGCGTTACGATGTAGGTCCCAGGGGGAAAGTTGTTAACCCCCCCGAAAAAACCCCGGCTAAAGGTAGTAGCAAGACACCGTGTGGTTTTAGTCAGTAAAAGTCTGACAGACCCCTCCACTCACCCCAGAGTGGAGGACATACATGAGGATATCTACACGATAAAAAATAAAATAAAAAAATGGAGAAAGTTGTTTAGTTTGATGGTCTGTACCACACCCTTAAATTTGACCACACCTTTTTGGTACATCCTGTAGGTATGCATCTCTTTTACTTACTCGGTACATACAATGTTTTGAATGAAGTCGAGAATTCGCTTCCTCGTCGACAGTGATGGGACTGGTGCCTTATGCAAAAAAAAAAAAAAAGATATATTTTGGACAAAATGTCACCTGCTGCATTTACTTTTGACACTGATTTCAATAGTTTTTTTGAGCGAAGTTCTTTAACGTGTGCGATAGGAGTTCACTGATAGAAAGTGTAATGCGCTTTAATTGATTTTAGTGACTTTTAAATCTGTTAAGATGCAAAAAATGTATGTGCAACTAGAACGCGTACATATCAATCCTAGATGATATCTAGAACAAAGTTGATATTAAATTTGCATAATTTCTGTGAATATTTACTTCGTTATCTTTACAACTAGTACTTACTTACAGTACCCGGCGATAAATATTGCACATCGACCTTTGGAAAGAGACAATCGGCTAATTTCGGCTTCGTAGAGCGTTATCTCTGTCGCACACTACCTATGTGACGTTTTGTCAGTCGTTGCTCAAGTGCGATAGAGTGTTAGTTCAAAATATATATTTAGAGTTGTTAACACCCCCAATTTTAAATAATTTAAAGTTGTACTATGGCATCTTTAGGAAAAAGTGGGAAACCTTTACGAGGTCAGTCACGCGAAATTATCTACAATGTTTATAAATATTTTGTAACCGAAGCTGACAGATTTAAAAACAGCTGTAATTTTCCAAAATAATTAAATACGTAAACATAATGTGAACATGTTTTTTTTTATTTTATTTTACCCCAACCTAAAGCCATAACTTATAGAAAAATTGGTGTATTTTATACAATGAATAAAAATAATTATCAAAAGAAGCAAATCATAATTGTTTTAACAGCTCCTAATAGATACCGCAGTGTTTGTATTTCGTGCGACAGAGATAACGCTCTACGAAGCCGAAATTAGCCGATTGTCTCTTTCCAAAGGTCGATGTGCAATATTTATCGCCGGGGACTGTACTATAATTGTAAAAACTTTATAGATTGAATCAAGATTAGATAAAAACAAATAAACTTGATTTTTCAACATTATAAATAGTAGAACATTAGAATTGAGCAATGGAGTAGAAATTTTATTGAAATTATTGACATGAATATTGAAACACAAAATGTCAACACGTAGTGTCATATCCTGTCTTGGGTTATACTAGTTTTTATGATTATTTTGCAATGTAATATAGGTACCTACTGCTTAGTTAGTACCAAACCCCTGAAGCGTCACCTTAAGCCGCATAGGTTTGTGGCGGCATCTACATCGCCACATGCGAACTATCACACTGACGTCACGCAAAACCCTGTATCTCGCAAGCAGAGTTTACCGCGTGACTGGCATATACATAAAATACAACATCCGACATCAACCGTCGCCGCGTCGGGCAATTCACAACACACGTCTGGTCGGACTATTCTCCCTTTTCTATGGAGGATGAGTGAACCTTACACCCTGTTCCTCATGCCTATATGCTCATGTCAATGTGTGCTTGAATGTCAACCGAACTCCATAGGTTCATAACTGGGTAGTTCTTCGAGGTCCCTCAAAACGCGGTCACACGGTCTTAATTCCTAAACTATTAAATATTCAGTCTTAGGACCAAATACAGATTACTCTTTGTTTATTTATGTGTACAATTTCAACAATAAACATCTAAAATTATTTATAATATTTATTTAAAAAAATATCTAGTGTCCAAAACGGGAGCAAAATCGGTGTTCTCCGCGCGTCACACTCTGTTCGCGCTCACGGCAAACTTTGATAACTTTTGTATTCTATTCATAAGCATATAATGTAATACATCAAATTGATCGTATTTAATTAGGCATCATAATGATCAAAGAATATTAATTGTATCTCTTAATGTACAATAGTTAATAGGCATTATGTCTCTGTCACACGATTTTCCTACTTTCGCGAGGGCGCAACAAAACTGCACCTATCTTCCAAGAGGGGCAACTTGTCGCTACACTTTTTAGTTGCGCGGACGCTCAGTACTGTCCCGGCATCAGTGGGGGAGACAAATACATTCATTGCTTATAAACAAAAAAAATATGAGATAAGTTAACCTTTGAATATTTTCAAGTAGCCTTGGTCAAGAAACTTTCATGCGCAAATTTTGAAGGATAATGTTTACAATTTTCCAACTCATTTTGAATGAAGGAATAAGATAGATCTTCGAGATTATTCCCAAGTACTTTGTTCGTTAACTTACCTGTAACTTTAATAGTAATTCTCAAAAATGTGAAATTTTCCTAACTATCGTGGCACAACTTTCGTGGTTATTTGTCCACGAAAGTCATCTAGCGCACCATGAAAGTTTTTTATCTCCATTAAATAATGACTTCAGATGTTTTGTGACGCCGCTGATGCATTTACTCGATTGTCGCGAATCTCAAAATAAAGGTGTTATGTAACGGGTGATTCATTTAGAGGTACTTTTTTCATAATTAAAAGAAAAGTGAAAACACAAATTTTATCTGATTATCTTTATTATCATACAAAAGAACCATTCATGACATGTATTTTTTAAAGATTATTTATTTAAAATGTTGGCGATAACTGCGGCTAACATGGTCCGTTCTGAAGTTCCAATTGCGAGAACAATTCTGTGCACAGTTAATTTTTCGCTTCGGACCGTTGAATTGGCAGCCTAGATCGTGTGATATCTCACCTCTAGACTTTTCCTTTGGGGCTATGTAAAGTCCAAAGTCTACATGGATAACTCGGATACGATTGAGGAATAGGAAGCCAACATTACTCGCGATATTCGCCAAATCCACTCGAAATGCTCGGACGCGTCTAGAAAATTGGAACTTCAGAACGGACCATGTTAGCCGCAGTTATCGCCAACATTTTAAAGAAATAATCTTTAAAAAATACATGTCATGAATGGTTCTTTTGTATGATAGTAAAGATAATCAGATAAAATTTGTGTTTTCACTTTTCTTTTAATTATGAAAAAAGTACCTCTAAATGAATCACCCGTTATTTGTATAAGTATTTCTGCGTGTACGAGTATGTGCTTCAATTTTTTTCTTGTTCTCGTAGTATGTGTTTCTGTTTGTATGTTTTCTCGTAGCCAAATTAACAGCTTACTTCACCTCAACCTGTGCTGTTTAGCCAATGGACTAATTGACAGTAAGAAAATACCTTATGAATTTTATTATGTAGAGTGCTTGTCAGACAAAAGTATAAAAAAACCCGTTGTTAAGGCCCTCCAGAAGCTGTTTGATTCCGTCATACTCGAGGGTAAAACGCTGCAGGCATGGTACAGAGCTGTGGTGGTATTATTCTTTAAGAAGGCGATAATGTTCTTCTTAAGAATTACACACCCGTCTCACTTCTGAGCCATGTCTACAAGCTGCTTTCGAGAGTCATCACGATCTGTCTCGCACGCAGGTTTGATGACTTCCAGCCTCCCGAACAAGCCGGATTCCGTAAAGGCTATAGCACCGTAGACTACATACGTATACGCTGCGCCATGTTATACAGAATACTGAAGCCTCCGATTCGATTAAGGCATGGACTGTACTGCAGTCTCGACTATCGGTATATTGAGGTGCTGAAGTGCCTGTACGAAAACGCCACTATGTCAGTCCGACTCCAAGAACGGACCTCGAAACCTATCCTTCTGCAGCAAGGAGAAGACAGAGAGAGGTTATCTCTCCGAAACTGTTCACCGCTGCATTGAGGGATGTCTTCAAGGTTCTGGACTGGAAAGGGCTAGGCATCAACATCAATGGCGAGTACGTCACTCACCTTCGGTTTGCTGACGATATAGTAGTCATAGCTGAGACTATGGAGGAGCTCAGTACACTGCTCGATGACCTCAGTAGAGCTTCCGAAAGAGGTCTTAAAATGAACATGGATAAGACAAATGGCATCTTAAATGCCCATGGAGCACCCACTCTCATGAAGATCGGAGACACTACACTGTAGGTTGTGGACGAGTATCTAGGACAAACTGTCCAGTTAGGTACGTCCAACTTGAAGAAAGAGGTCAATCGTTGAATCCGACTCGGCTGGGCAGCATTCAGGAAGCTTCGCAATATCTTCTCGTCTCACATACCGTAGTACCTCAAGACGAAAGTCTTCGACCAGTACGTTTTGCCAGTAAAGACCTGCGGCACTGAAACGTAGTCGCTCACAATGGGCCTTATGAGAAGGCTAAAAGTGACCCAAAGGGCAATGGAGAGGGCTATGCTTGGAATTTTCCTATGTGATCAAATCAGAAATGAAGAGAGCCGCAGTAGAACGAAGGTAACCGACATAGCCCGAAACATTGCTAAACTTAAGTGGCAGTAGGCAGGGCACATTGCTCGAAGAACAGATGGCCGATGGGGCCAAAATGTTCTGGAGTGGCGGCCGCGTACTGGAAGACGTAACGTTGGAAGGCTTCCCACAAGGTGGACAGATGACCTTGTAAAGGCTGCAGGAATCTGCTGGATTCAGGAAGCACAGAACAGGTCGAAATGGCGGTGCTTAGGGGAGACCTATGTCCAGCACTGGACGTCTTTCGGCTGAAATGATGATGATGATAATGATGTAAATTTTATAGTTTAATTACTGGACCAAAGCTAAATTAGCAACCAAAGTTACTAATAAGTAATAATAAGCTGATCTCAAAACACTATGTTGATCTCAAATACAAGTTGATTCATAAATAATAAGTATTTCATTTTATAAACTTCAATCCACAGGAAATTTATGAAAAAATAAGGTTTTTAAACTGTATTTTGCTTATAGAAAATAAGTTTGTAACTTTTGTGGCGTCTTTCGTAACTTTCGTGGGAACCGAAATTTCAAAATAGAATATCTCTGTAGTTTATGCACCGATTTACATATAATCAAAATTGCACTTATTATTTTTAGAGCATCTTAAATGTGTGTCCATTTATTTGAAGATTACTCTAAAAAAAAAATTCGCCACGAAAGCTACGCGGAGAATACTTTTTGAAGAACTACCCAACTACTGTAAGCCCGCGGTCGCCATTGGGTAGTCAGATGAGGTAGACTTAGCAGTTAAGGCGTTACCAAAATAAATTGGAGGATTTTTCGTAACCATTTATTTCACTATTGCAGCATGTATGGATTTAATTTTTGGATATATGTTTATTGACTATTTGATTAATACTTTGACTGAAGGAAAACACGATTGGGTTAAATTTCCTCGATAGAATTGAATTCCGAAAAAACCTCTACTTTTTATGTTTTTTTTTCTATAATTCTAAAACCCTAAGTAATTTCATTGCAAAATTACATTTAAAATGTGCGTATTAGGTAATTGAAAATTCTGGCTGAACACAATTTTGATAGATAGCTTAATTAATTTTTAAACAATTTTTATTTCATTTGGCGCTTTTATTTTGGTTCCAGCGCGTTGTTGCGCTCTCTTTTTTTCGCATGTGGAAGTAATTGACTCTGTCACTTTCTTATTCCCGCCCAGTTCACTTTTTTTGTATCACCTTAACGGCCGTTTTTGGCATTAACTGCTAAGGGCCTGTTTCACCACCTACGATTAAGCAAGGTCATACAACACAAATAAAGGAAAAAGTCCGAAAATTGTTAATTTGTAATTCTATCACATAAAAAAAATGTTCAAGTCTGTCAGTCTGTCAAGACCATTTTTCTCAAGGACGCGTGGAGATATCAAGTTGAAATTAATATTAAATACGTAAGTCTATTGTCCCTTAGAGTCCTAAAAAAAACAGGCGTCTAAGTCAACTCACTAAAAAATACGGCCATTTTGCGACACATTTTGATACTCGCAACTGTCGCAAGTAAATCAAAACCTATAGGGTACTTCCCGTTGACCTATAATAATGAAATTTGGCAAGAAGCAAGGTCCCCTAGCACAAGTAAAGGAAAAAGTCCGAAAATTGTGAATTTTGTAATTTTTTGACATAAATAAATTTTTTTTGGGATCCAATGTTAAGTTTGTTTTTGGGATAAATTCTTTTCAACTACGGAACCCTTCATTGTGCGTGGTCCGACACGCACTTGGCCGGTTTTTATTACTTCACCTGACCTACCTTATCTGCACAAAAATGTGAGAACAGGAAATTTCAAAATGTTCCATATCTCCAAACTTATGATTTTTTCTCAATGGCGACGCTAGTTGGCAGCACTACTCGCCTTAAAGCAAAAATCAAAAGTCATTTATTCAAATTACGCTGAAAATCAGCACTTTGTGAAAGTCAAAATTGCATAAGACAGTCCTCTAAAACGCCCGCCCTTCACTACTTCCTACTGCTTCAGCTGAGAAGAAGAAGTACTAGCGCACGCGCAACAAACTCCTCAGTGGGACAGCTGTTTCTTAAGTTAGAAGAACTTGTAGAATGAAAAAAAAATCCACTTTCCACCTATAGTGCGTGCGTTTCACGAAAGAATTCGCTTCGCTGTAATGTTGGCACCATTGCTTTCAATGAAGAATGAAAGCTTATAACATGGAAAAGCAATGGTGCCAACATTACGGCGAAGGGAATTCTTTCGTGAAACGCACTCATTCCCGCACTCATTCCCAAAATCGAAACCCTTCCTCGCAACTTATTTTTTACAAAGCAAACATCTGTTTGTTATTCCATCTATTTTCGGCCATCCCCTGTCATTGTCCCTCAATTAAGGCGCATACATTCATTTAAACTGCCGGTCATATTTATATCTATGTACCAAACATTTTTATGCGATGTTTTTTGCCGTAATTAGGCATTTATTTGAGTAATTTATTGGTGTGTAGCAAGCTTTATAGCTTGTTATGGGCAGGCATGGGCCAAACGCACGACTAAGATTTTTATTTAGAAATTCTTGCTTGATAATGTGAAAGTCTGTGTGTTTGTAAGTTTGTTAACGTTTTTACGGGTAAACTACTAAGGTGATTTCGATGAGTTTTTGTAGAGATGTAAATTAGTAATTTATGAAGGATTCTGGATATTTTAAAATCGGAAAATTAATTAAATACTTAGGTAGGTACTTTATTCGTGGTCGGAATTGGGGCGATATACTTTTCCAAATGTGGAAAATTCTGCTTTTAACTTAGTCAGTAAGCTAGCTTTAATTTATTGGATCGCCTGATTAGTCTACTACATTGCACTAAGTAGAGCAATTAATTGTGAAGTTATCGTTAGTCTTGAGTCTGTTTAAAAAAACCTGAGTTGATTACCAATTTAGCCTATATATACGTATACCTATAAACAATAATTTACTGTAGTGAAAACTTCTATAAGTTCATTGAGTTGAGCGTTCTTTGGTAGGGGAATATCTTACGGGTTCGCGTTACCGACATGCGACATGATAATGTTTGCAACTATACTCGTATCTGTAGCTATGCATACTTTTAAGTGATCACTTCTGTCGGCTGTTCCCATGACTGCTAATTTTTAGGGTTCTGTAGCAAAATGGTAAAAAGGAACCCCTAAGGTGCGACCCAGTATGTCTGTCTGTCTGTCACAGCTGGATATCTCAAGAACTACTAATGCTATCAACTTGAAATTTGGAACAGTTTTAGACGACGTTTGCCCAACTATTTTGCAAATAAGAAAGAAATAAAAACATTCACGTTTTTATTGAAACAGGGACTAAAAGGGGGTCTTAAAATTCGAAGTGTAAATACTAGGGCATGTGAAGAATGTGCAAATAGCACTATTTTATATGATACCCATCATATGAAATAGTGCTATTTGCACATTCTCAAACATTTTTTTTCTTTTTTTAGGCCACATAGTTTTCGACTTTTGATGAAAAATGTTTAAAAAAATACCGAAGTTTGCATAGAGGAAAATCTGAAATTATTCTATGCGAAAGACTATACTTAGGAAAAAAAAAACGATGTCTCTCTCTGTCGCTCTCGACCGGTTTTTTTTTAATTCCATACGTATAGGTAGTAGGTAATCCTTTTTCAGCAAACACCTAGAAATTACCCATATTATCATGATATGATGATGATATACCTCGTAAGTTTTCATCTATTTACCTTCAACTAAGCTAGAAAATGTAGAAAAAAAATACCACCAATTAAGGCGCCTCGATCCTAGCTCAAAGTAAGATAGGTACTTCAACCATTTTCTTAGTATTCCTACCAAACTTTTAATACTCATATAGTGTAGGAGCTTCCAATACTTTAATATCTGCAGACTGACCTACATCGGAGATAAGCGCCGGTCGTGTGCACCGGGGTTTAAGACGGCCGACATTGCATCTCAAGTGTTACTTCCCTTAGAATTTACGTTAGTGTATGTAAGGCTTTATGTTCATATTTGCTGTGGTTTATTATTTTATGCTGATTTTTGTTTAAATTTGAAGTTGGTTATGTGGAACAAAGTTATAATGAATAATGTTGGATCTCGTAAAACGATGTTTAATTTTAATCAATTGCTTGGAAACGTATTCTGCTAAGTGTTAATTCTCTGTTCACTTTCTGGTTCTGAATGTTTCCATATAAACCAATCAATCTGTTTGGGCTTTTCCCAAAAGTGTTGGAGTCAGCTTCCAGTCTTACCGGTTACAGCTAAATACCAGTATTTTACAAGGAGTGACTGCCTATCTGATTTCCACAACCCAGTAACTGGGTTACACGATACTAATTTGTTGACCATTGTTTTCAGATTTTTGGGGTTCTGAGTACCCGTAACAACTGTAAAAGGACTATGAATGACAGCCGGGACCAAACGGCTTAACGTGCTTTTTCGTGCGGGTCTTGATATGTAATGGATGGTCACCCATCCAAGAACCTTCGATCGATTCGTGCGGCTATTATCATTTAGGCATAAACCCCTTGATATAAACCGTTACCACGATGTTTTTTAACATATCTACAGCGCAGAATTAATGTGGAGGTATTTAATATGAGTTTACCTATGAAAATACAAAACACACACCACCACATATAAACACTTCATACACTTAGTATAAGTTGATATACGTTTGCACCATATAGCCCTAAGCAGTCTCATAAGTTTTGTACTCCTTCTGTGGGAACCTGGGCTGGCGAATACAGGTTACCATGTAACCTAGCTAGGACGCCAGATTCAATTGTTAATTGTTACTTTCTTTACGATAATTCCCTAAATTCAAAAAAAATAATATTTATTGTAACAGACTTTATGCACCACACTTTTGAAATACATAAATAAAATTAATTAAATTAAAATAGTAGACCTATACAATATATGGAGATAATTTCATAAACTCTGACATTTTTAATTGAAAAGCGATCAACCAAACATACTAAAATCACTCCACAAAAGATACTCACACCTCTCACTAAAAACGCTTTCCCAACACTAAGCAAAAAAAAAAAACAACTTAACCCGTTGACTAAAACGTCGACCCAAAAATAGTTAAAACAATAAATATATTTCACGTCACTCACATGTCTTAAACACCAGACAAGACAAAATGAAGCGAAATATGGTTATTGTCATATTATGTCGTATGACAGACGAAAATGATTTTAATACCGTCCTGAAATAACCCTGAAAGCTTCGGGCAGCTGAATTGGATGTGTTTGGTGTCGAGTTGCTTTAGCAAATAAATTTTAGTTACATTATTATGATTTTAAACAAAGGGAGAGTGTTTCTTTATGACGAGATGGTTTAAGATGATCCATTTTGACAGGGTAAGACGAGTAGGTACTGAAGTAACAATATTAAAATGGTCGTTTGGAAGCGAATAATGGCAAAAGTTGCGAATTCAAGAATGGGTCTTGGCATTGCTGGTCATCCTTTTTTTTTTTTGATGTTGGGAAATCATCAAATAACTTCTCCCGCTCTGGGTGGACGGTGGCGTGTCAGACTTTTACTGACTAAAACCTACCCGTGTTCTTCAGACTTCCACTGTATGCTCCACCGTGACCTCCGGGCGATCCACACAATGGTGACACCCGGGCGTTTCTTCCCGCCTTATGCGAAACAGGAACCTCCCGAAACAACCGTGTCCGGTGAGGACCTGCATCAGGCGGAAGGTGAGGACACACGTGCGCGAGCACCTTTGCCTCCAGATCCCACGGTGGTAATCCGGCAAGGAGGCTCGCCGCCTCCCGGGAGACCGTGCGGTATCGCCGGACTAGCCGGATGGCCATGACCCTCTGGGACGCGTTCAACCGTTGGGCTGGCCGCAGCCTTAGGGAACGCGCTCACACCGGTGCCCCGTAAAGGGCCATGGACCGCACGACCCCCGCGTAGAGCCTCCGGCAGGAGGCGTTTGGACCCCCCAGATTGGGCAGGAGCCGCCTCAAAGCAGCCATGTCACCCGCGTACACACACATAACATAATCAGCCTCTACTGTTCCCCCGCGTAAACCGGGATAAAAAGTAGCCTATATGTTAATCCAGGGTATAAGCTATCGACGTATCAAATTTCATCTAAATCAGTCCAGTCGTTTGAGCGTGAAGAAGTAACAAACATACAAGCACACACGCAAAATTTCGCCTTTATAGTATTAGGCTGAAGTGTGATAGAGATAGGTCAAAAATCCAGCTTCTTTTAATCATGGCCGCATTTGACCATTACTTTAACCTGGTGGTTTACCTTTAGTTGATTAGTATACATTATTACTAGCTTTTAACCGCGGCTTCACCTGCCAGGAAGTCGGAAATTATCCCACAGAAACGTACTCGTACTACCGGGATTAAAAATATCCTATGTCCTAACATAGCTTAGACCATGGTCTACCGTGGCGTTCAGAAGTTAGGGCATCGGAAGGTAACAGACAGACAGAGTAGCGAGGTTTACGACACCTACTTAATTTGTTTAATCTTTGTAAGACCAAACAATATCCTAATTTATTCCGTTCTAATTCCAAAAAAATAATACCACTGGTATTTGTTTGAACTTGTAATTATTTTCTATTCCGAACGGATACCACTTTTAAATAATTAAATTTAATGTGCGAACGAATACCAACAACTTTTAGTTACCCATGCCATAAATCCTCTATAAAAGTCTCTGAAACAGTTAGCTTATTGCCAACATTAAAACAGCCAGTGTCATAGTAACCATGGTAACCATAATAGCATCCAAACGGGTGCTTTAATGTTGTACTGAATTTCATAATGCAACTCGTTTTCAAAAAAAAGAACATTGTAATGCACGCACGTTTCAATACAAAAAAAAAAAACGAATTCACGTCGTATACTATGACGCCGGCCGCCATGTTCGATACGAGTATTAGGATTGCAAAAAACTGTTTCAGAACCTTTTATAGAGGATTTAACATGGATGTAGATAAAGTCTTGTATGCAACTGTACATAATTAGGTATTAAAACACTCATGTGATACTATTATCACAGTCGGCTTCGCCTCGTGTGATAAACCCACATTCGTGTTTTAATACCCCTTATTATACGTCAGTTGCATAAATAACTATTATACAGCGGTATCCGTTAGGAATAGAAAAAAACATGAGTTCAAACAAATACCAGTGCTATTAGTTTGTTGGTATTAGATCCGAACAAATCCTAATTTTCATACATCTTTGTATCATCTCTATATTTATTTATACTTCAACAGACATTGTAAAATAAGCTTTGAGAACTTAATTGGTGTGCACAAATGCAAATGTCAGCTTAATGAAGCTCGTTGACAAATCAATGTCTTTTTCTTCTAAACTTAAAGCTTCATCTCGTGAATTTAGATATCCTTAGACGCTAAGGGTGCTTGCATAACGATTCCCAAGTTCCCCCAGTACGGACAAGCTGGAACACGTACGGAAAAATGGGGCTAAAATAGTCCCATAATTTAAAAAAAAACCGGTCAAGAGCGAGTCGGACTCAGGCACCGAGGGTTCCGTTCCGATTTCTTAAAAAGTGTGCTATTTAGAGACATCGTTTTATTTTTCCTGTAATCTTTACATAAATTTCTATCACATAGAATAATTTCAGATTTTTCGCTTTGCAAACTTCGGAGATAACGGGGGGAACGGTATTATTTTTTACATTTTTCATAAAAAGTCGAAAACTATGGGGCCTAAAAAAAATAAAAAAATGTTTGAGAATGTGCAAAGAGCGTTCTTTCATATGATACCCCACATGACCTAGTAGCTCCACTTTGAATTTTTAAGACACCCTTTCAGTCCATGTGGCAAAAAAAGTATAAATATTTTTATTTCATTCTTATTTGCAAAATAGTTGAGTAAACGTCATCTAAAATTATTATAAATTTCAAGTTGATAGCATTAGTAGTTCTCGAGATATCCAGCTGTGACAGACAGACAGACAGACATACAGATAGACAGACAGACAGCCTGAGTCACACCATAAGGGTTCCTTTTTTACCATTTTGGTACAGAACCCTAAAAAGAAAGAAAGAACACAAAAACAAAAAGAACAAGAAGTGGGACAATATGCGTCACATCCACGCAAAACGGCCATCGCTCAGCATAATGCTGCGACTCTATGCTAGACAGAGCCACAGTGCTGGCTCTATCGGTATGCACTCGTACATAAAGGAACAGGTTGGAATTTGTCGGTACCGACTAAACTTTTTCATTCCGGTCACCTATCAGTAGGTAAACTTGTACCAACCGAACCGGAAAACTTGTATCTTTATGCAAGCACCCTAATACTAGAGGCAGTATTCAGTAGAACATATAGGGTAGCTATAGGTGCGCGCGCGCAGGCTAGACCCCCGTGGCGCGGCGCATCTTGATGCGGCTAACGAGCGCCCGAACAATGTCTCTATTAGCTTATTCTGGAGTTTTAGATCAGGATTGCAGAAGCTGTGGAGTAGATTGTCGTTTTATTTTTTTGCAGTGATTTAGTGGATTTTTTTTCAGCAGTTGTCGTAAAAGTAATTTCATTTATGAGTTCTTTTTTAGAAAATTCTGATTATTAAAAGGTTCTTGGGTTATTACCTAATACACTTAAGTTAATACAGTAAACATAAGTAACAAAGTTATATATTACCTGGCTTGGAATGTTCGTTCTTCATACATAAATATGAACCAGTGTTCTATAGTAAACATATAAACAGTAAAGAATAGGAACAACCATGTATGGAAAACAATACTAATTGTGAATATAAGAAGTTATAAAATTGCTAGAAGCATAGATTTATGAGTCACTGATTATTTTATCATAATATATACAAATTAAAGTTATTACTATGAAGTCATTTAACATTGTTTATGGTAAATAACAATAGTTAATAAGAAGCAGGTGATTTCGCATCTTGCATCACGCATTATTCTCAAGTACTTTAGTAATAGGAAGTTTAATAGGATTTTTCTTTTCCATAAGGTTGTAACGTATTAAATACGCATTATTTTTAATTATTAATAGACTTAATTTGTAGTGTAATAAACATCTATTTCGTTACTACGTTCTCATCATTTTTGCCTAGCCAGCTGATTGAGTTATAAATTTTCATACTAAACATCATCTGCGTAGCCTTTTCCCAACTATGTTGGGATCGGCTTCCAGCCTAAGCGGATGCAGCAGGGAGAAAATGTATAATAAACAGCAAATCGAAAATGCCGGTCAATTATAATCCCACTGCAGAATAAATATCTTCATCATTTGCCTGGCCTTGTCCTAACTATGTTGGGTCGGCTTCCAGTCTAACCAGGTGCAGCTGAATACCAGTATTTTACATCGAGCGACTGCCTATCTGACCTCCACAATCTTGGTAAGACTGGTTGTCAGAGTTTCTGATGACCCGTAACACTGTCAAAGATCCAAGAATGACAGCAGGGACCAATAGTTTAAAGTGCTTTCTGAGGCACGGGGGTCTCGGTATGTACAGATAGTCACCCATCCACGGACTGAAAGCGGCAATCGTAGCTTAACTTGATCGATCGACCCGTGCGGCTGTTATTACTTATATCACGAGCTCCTAAATTTTCATACTTAACCTTTATTTTAATTTAAGGTAGGTACTTAGCAAAAAAAAATAATATCTTGCGGAAATAGTTGTTCGATTCAATTTATTAGTAAGTTGAAAATTCTCTGCATTCTACTATTGATTTCGACTCTGTAGGTATTAGAATTGAAAGAGAACTGAAATTTTATTTTGTGACTGAGTCAAAAATTCGACTCCACACACTCTGTCCGATGAAACAAGACCCGATCCCCTTACTCCACTATGCAAATAAAGTTAGTAGCAAAAACAAAGCGAAACACGGTAATTACACTTGGTGGAAAATTAACTGACATCGATACGGCGTACATGCTCTGGCCTGCACGGTATGGGCGTAATGAGTCGAGATATCGAGCCTTAGTGCACGCCAGTGTATTTAGAGAAATATTTTTTTTTGCACTGAAGTACATTTTAATGAGAACAATTAAACGATTTTACTTGGAATGAGTGTTAGTGTTTGCACGACAGTGTAGTTGTAAGCCGTTTTCCATGGCCTTAGTAAAGTGACAATTATTGCAACGATACGGTTTACTGAAAAATCTATGAATATTTCAATTAATTAAATATTTCTTTTGGGTTTCAACCTGCATCCAAACAAACACGTATCCCAAATAAAATTGACGTACCAAATGGCACAAAAAACGCAGTCTATTTTCGTCTGCCATTTATAAAATAAAGAAACGCGATCTTTTCTGCATTTGAGGGTTAACTTACCCTGCGATCGCCACATAAATCTGCTGCAAAAGGGTTGTAAATCCAGCCAACCCCTTCCAAGAGTAGTGATGGACGACCACCAGTTTATTTTGACCCCTCTTCCCTTTCTTCCACTTAATAATGTGGGGTGAAAAGGTGGTATTGCATGGAGGGCCAGGGGTCGAACATAACTGGTCGATATATATAAATACGAATAAAAATTTCAAGGAGAACCGAAGATATGTTTCGTTTCACCCTTTCTAGTCTATTTTGTAAATTGATATTGGTTTTTGGGACCGTTTATCTTTTGGGGTGTTAAATTTTAATTTGGTTTCAATATAATTACCTCTCGTGTTTTAAAAGTATCAATAGGTAAGTTAGAATTCAGTTCGTCAGATCAATAAATAAATTATAGTTAAGGCTAGGTCATCAATTCATCATTTTTCTGCACTTATCTTAATTTATTTGGGTCGGCGCAAGATCTCAATTTCTTCCATACTTCTCTATTAGTCGTCATCTCGGTAGTCACCCCTTTCTAGCCTTATCATCTTTTCACAGTCCATCCATCGTATCTTTGGTCTTTCTCACTGTCATCCACATTCATTAGTACTCATAACTTTCCTTACGACATGATCGTTGATAAAAGTTAGAGCCATGAATCGCAATTTTATCCTATAATTTTATCATGTGTATGCAAATTAAAACAGGTTGTTTTAATAATATAGAACTGTTAGTTTAGCTACAAAATAAAAACCCAAAACACAAACATTTAGGTCCGACATATTTTTCCTGATAATATAAAACAAATTTCCTGATATTATAAAAAAGAAATCCTAAAATATAAAAAAAGAAAAAAAAAAAGTATATTTGAATCTCAGCAGCACAAACACAAACAACAACTAGAAACATAAAAAAAAAAATTAAGCATATGTTTCAATCCAATCGGTTCTATTCCCTTGCCCGTGGGCTATTTTTTACTATTTTTTAGAGTTCCGCAGGTGGAAACACGGCTCACTATTAAGGTATTGACGCGGGTAGTCCGCTCCTTTACGGAACCCGCAATAATTCACAAAGAAAGCCTACCGACTGTATGGGAGCCGTGTTTGGGCACAGAGTGGCTAAAGGATACAGAGTAGACATTTATATGGACATAATAGTGTAGTGTTAAAATAAAAAGAATTATAGTGTACGTAAGATTAGGTGGGTGGATTCGGTATTACTTGAAAAATCTGCGTGATTATTTTCAATGAAAGTTAATAAAATACTATGTTGCAAAGAATAAAACTACTTACGGTGAAAAATTTATTTAATAAAATAAAATCATTTAAAGTGACTTAAACGCTAGGTAAAAATCCTGTTGGAAACATAGCAATATTGGTCTGACGATTATTGGAGGACAAAATTTTTAATTTTAGTAAATACCATAATCAACTAACCAGCACCTAAATAAGTAAATTATGATCACTAAAAATATATTATGCCTATTTAAATAAAAATAGTTTATTTATTATGTTTCAATAATTTCTACCAAGTAATGTTGAATGGAATTTCAATAAATTATAATATATTACACGTTTTTACTCATTTATTGTTCCCTACAATAAATCCCACTTGATTGTCTTATAATTCTATTTAACTATCAAAGTTTTATGATTTTTTTTTTCATTTAGAAAAGCTCAACTTTTATAAACAAAACCAATGTTTTTTTTTTATACACGTATTTACAACATGATAGTTGAAGAACCGCTGTCAAATTATCATTATTAAAAAGAGTTTAGTTTATCACTTCTTCTTCTACGCCCGCCGTATCGATTTTTTTTATGTATAGAATTTCGCAGTTCAACCTAGGAAGTAGTCAGCTGTTTAACCAGACTATCCTGAGTATACCTTATAAATAAGGAGTCCAACCAGAGCAGGCCTCCAGCAAGGCAGTCGTATCGATGATTCCATTTCCATATTTTAACACAGCAAATATGACGTATGTTTCAGTATGTCTCTGTCGCAACTTACTCTGTGGACATCAAAGACGCCGGCAGTTGGCATAATTCAGCGCATACAGTATGCACTGATCGGCTTTTTATCGGCGACGTCTTTGGGGGTACCCACTAGTTTATGTAACCGATATTCTCTATTGAGACGTTTCTGCAATATGTTGCTTTGTTAGTACAATTGAAAACTTGCTGGTTTATTTTGTAATTATTTGAGAGTTTAGAGATTGTTTTTTGTTTTTAATGGAAAACACAATCATTATCTTCTATTTTTCCCGAAAACGGCGAAAACGGAAGGGAATCGAATGTAGTCTAGATGCTTTATGACTCAAGGGCGCTATTACATTTCGACTTAATAACGACGTGATTTTTGCTTTAAATGGCCAACTTTGGCGTTCTTTTTCTGAGAAACTGAAAGAGTTCGACAACTTTGACTTATTGATCGTGTAGAATAGTTATTAGTAGTACATGGCGGCTTCGCTATTCGCAATTTTTTCTTATCAGCCTTTCCGAAGCCAGATTTCATAAAATGCACGACTGCATTTTTTTGAGCTCGTGGATACTTACTTTAAATTAAATGAAAAATAAATAATGATATCTCTTAAACAGTAGTTTAGTCCATAGCGACCTCAGAATATTAAAATAAATATGTATGGAATATCTTATAGTATTATAATAAATTCTTTTTTTTTTACAGTTGTTATTGTGTTTACAGAAGGAAATAATCAGTTTATTAGGTACAGAACTTTCCCACGGGTGCAGGCAAAAACTGTAGAAACTAAATAGTATCATCAGCACGCTTAGCGTGACTGCAATAGAAACTGGTTTTGTCGACGGAAGAATAGACAAAATGACAGATTCTACGCATTCTACGCGTCTAAGCATGGCAATCTAAGTGTAATTTCGTCTATTATTCCGTCGACAAAATGTCGTTATGCTACGCGTGCAGTTCATCACCCTCCCATTATCTACTTTTCATTTCTTATGAACGGTGATAAACAGTAAACTAATAAGATTAAAATGTTTACCGAAAAAAATAATACATAGTGTTTTTTTATTATTTTACTTCTATTTTCTCATGTTTGACGTCAAAGTTATAATAATAGTTTAATTTACAACATTATAAAGCAGTAAAATATGTCACATACACAAATATACAAACGTAGGCAGGTGTCATAAAAATATCTTTAGTATTGTAATCTAATACTTTTTGAAATGGGACTATTATATTCGCTAATTATTATTATTTATGATAGTTGTAAATTATTTTGTATGTAGACAAGATTTTTATGAAGCGTTTACTCTACTTCTATTAATAAATTACATTATAGCGGAAAATAAGCATAATTTGTTTTAAATATTTTGACTGAGTTGGTTTTGGATTTTTGTATAAGATAGCTTATTTTTCGATATTTCAGACTTGGTCCGTCAGTTTAAGTTTAAGTTTATAAGTTTATAAGTTTATTTATTTCGTAATCAACAGGTATAACAGATACATTTTAGAGGCCTTCTTTTAAGTATGTAGAAATACCTGTAACAGAAGACCTCCCTCTTCCTAAACTACATGTACACAAACAAATCCTGTTAATCAATAACATTTTTTTTTTTTTTTGTAAAACTAAAATTAAAGAATTTTAAAATAATTAATATTAAAATAATTAAATATTTTGGTACTTGAATTCGTAATCTCAGATAATTTACAAAAGATACTGAGAGAAAAAAAAAAAAAAAAAAAAAACCAATATTTTTGTTGATCATGTCGTGTGTTCAATCATGTCATTGAGTTTGTCGTTCCATATTTGATAATTATCTCAGACTCCGATTTAAAAGTTACTCATATTTATGAATACTTTCACCTACTGAAAGATCTCCAATAAATTCAGAGTTACCGATTTTAATTTATATTATGTATACCTAGATACAGGTCTATATATATAAGTCGCTTTTCGTGTCTGTCTGTGTGACCGCGTTGTTATTCTAAACAACGCAACAGATTTTGAAGCGGTTTTCACCGTCATTTAGAGAAATTCTTCCAGACGGTTTAAGTGTATGATACTTTAATTTTAAACTTAGGATATATTTATAGAAATGGTATTAAGCTGCATCCGGTTAGACTGGAAGCCGACCCCAACATAGTTGGAAAAAGGCTAGGCGGATTGATTGAAATTAATAGAAATCTCGATTTTCTGTCAAATCGTAAAAACGGTGCGAAGCAGGGACGGGTTTTTAATGATTAATAAATAAATATAGTTTTGTGGTCTCTAACTACATAGTCTCTTATACCTAAAACAAAAATAGAATTTAAAATATTTAATACTAGCTTCTGCCCGCGACTTCGTCCTCGTGAAATTTCTTGTCCCCAACGACGCATCGCATCGCAACGCCTGCCCGCGTTATTACTTCGTTTGCGCTTAAGCATCCTTTCTGACATTTTTTCTTTTTGCTCGGCTCCTAAGGGCCCTAGCGTGATGTTAAATAGCCTATATCCTTCCGCAACGCCTGCCCGCGCTATTACTTCGCGCTCGGCTCCTAAGGGCCCTAGCGTGATGTTAAATAGCTTATATCCTTCCGCATCGCCTGCCCGCGCTATTACTTCGCGCTTGGCTCCTAAGGGCCCTAGCGTGATGTTAAATAGCCTATATCCTTCCGCATTGCCTGCCCGCGCTATTACTTCGCGCTCGGCTCCTAAGGGTCCTAGCGTGATGTTAAATAACTTATATCCTTCCGCATCGCCTGCCCACGCTATTACTTCACGCTCGGCTCCTGAGGGCCCTAGCATGATGTTAAATAGCCTATATCCTTCCGCATCGCCTGCCCACGCTATTACTTCGCGCTAGGCTTCTAAGGGCCCTAGCGTGATGTTAAATAGCCTATATCCTTCCGCATCGCCTGCCCGCGCTATTACTTCGCACTCGGCTCCTAAAGGCCCTAGCGTGATGTTATATAGCCTATAGCCCTCCTCAAGAACTGGGTTATAAAATGCAAAAAGATTTTTTCAAATCCGACTGGGGTAGTTCCAGAGATAGCGCGTTCTAACAAAGAAACAAACTCTTCCGCTGTATTCCACCGACATTATTGAAATAATAAATCGAGAGGGTCGTCAATCCGCGGAAAATCTCGCAATTCAGAAAAATTACTTATTTGCACAACGCCAACTATGGGTAAATTGATAAAACGTCCGCACTAAACATGTTCGCTCAAGAGCGACCGGTATGAATTAAAGTTATTTTGCGTTTTAGTAATTTTATATTATCTCCGAAACTGTATGACCAATATTGACATACTGTAAAGGCCAAATCTTATCTCCATGATGTCCTTGTGATCATAAAATAACTTATTTTTATAAGGATTAATGTTTTTTGTTTAAATAATCATCCAAACGTAAATATGTCTAAAAAATACTTTTTTAAAGCAATAAAAGATGTATAAAAGATAAAATATCAAAGATATGGTGTCGCGGACTTTTTTGTAGAATTATTTAAGACGGACCAGACTGCCATACATTGTTCTCAATTATAAACAACCGTTTAGGCAGCGCATGCAAAAAAGTCTGTTTAAAGAGGTATTTCTTTCCGACTTGTTAGACAAAAATTGTGATAGCTCGGCTAATATGCATGATATAAATATAATTTATAGCCTATAGCACTCAGGAATACTGTAGCTTTCTACTTGTGAAAAAATTTTTTAGAATTGGGTCATTAGTTCCGGTGATTACCCCCTACTTACAAACTTACAAACATACAAATTTTACCTCTTTATAATATTAGTATAGAAAACTAATATTATCTATGTAAATAAAGATTCCATTCACAATAATTTTCATTCAAATACGAAACTCGTCTAAAACAATATGGCGCATAAATATTATACCGTATCATCCAAACGCCAATTAAGTATAATATACAATTTATAATAAAATACATTCCATTCCATTGTGATGAATGCTATCTTAGATATTTCTAAACAATTCTCCGTTAGAATTATCTGAATTATCTATTAACATACGTATGGGTTTATTATAATAATATTGTACCAGAAACGTGGTACATATTTTGATTTTGTCAATGATTGTGTCAACGCTTCTCTGTAATGTTGATTAGTGGTAAAAAGCTAGTCTTTATAATAATTAAAAAACTACTTTGGAATTGGACTTAATTACAAGGATACGTCAAGATAGAAAGTAAAAGTTTATCATAATACATAACATAAATCATTATATTCTTTTATTACTAATTGATCGATGAGAAATAAATAAAATGGCCGCAATTGTGACGAAGGTATGAATATATATTTAACCTACTTAACTTAATCTTCTGTGGGAAAAAACTGAAACTAAATAAAAACGCATTAACTAAGAGTGTCTTGTCCGGAAACTTTAGAATGTAAAATGTGTTATAACCTGTCATAGTGTATATCATTAAGGGCTACAATCATATATTAAGCGAATCATAATAATCGCTTCCAAGCTTTCTTTTGATTAAGATTTCATTGAACCGAATGTTGGTTCAAATGTTTGGGCACATCTTCGATGCAGTAAAATCGACACAATATTTGTGATACTAAAAAGGGAAGTTCCCAGATATAAATAAGTACCAGATTTTTTTTTCAAATACCGGATTATACAGGGTGTTCGGCGCATGGACCGACATAATTTTTTGGGGGATTGGGGGGGTCATTTGCTAGGTTTCACCTAAAGACCTCCATGTCCTAAGTGTGACGGTAATTGAGATATGTTTTTTTTGGTTCTTTCTTTGAATTACCCAAAATTTCGCCTTTGAATCGATATATTTTTTTTGTTTATGGTTGTAAAAGAATAAAATAATTTTTATTATAGTCTACAATGTATTATTATTCGAAATAAAATAAAAAAATATAATAACCGTAATAAGTCTTTTCTTAAAACACTCCATAACTGACTCTCTAACTAGTATTTTGACTACATTTGAATTGTTTTTCATAGCGTGTAGCATACCCTTAGAAAGGGTACAAGCTAAAGAACTTTTTGAGATAAAAATAAGGTCAAAATGGCTTCATTTAAAAAAAAAATGAATTTAAGAGTAGTAATTTTTCATACATTTAAACATTTTTAAGACTTTGGAAGCACATAAGTCATTTTCTACTGATCAATTACATCAAATAATAATTTATTTAGAATAAAAATACATTGCAGACTATTACAAAATTTATTATGTTCTATTGCAACCATAAACAAAAAAAATATATCGATTCAAAGGCGAGATTTTGGGTAATTCAAAGAAAGAACAAAAAAAAACATATCTCAATTACCGTCACACTTAGGACATGGAGGTCTTTAGGTGAAACCTAGCAAATGACCCCCCCAATCCCCCAAAAAATTGTGTCGGTCCATGCGCCGAACACCCTGTATTATAAACTTATCATTGGTATTATTTTATTACTACCAAAATTAACAAAAAGAAAACTGGACGCAAGAGAATTTGTTATTATAAAAATCGCTTAAAAAATTTTACAAAACATTACGTAACAGAGATCCCGCAAATCACATTTAACTAACCTTTTTACCTTAAAAACAAAAATGTGTCTATAAATTTAAAAAAAAACAACAAGCAGCTACTTAACCCTACGATTCGGAAAGCCGATAAAAAGGCCGGTTGGACACTACTCGTAAATTTATGAAGGTGAAACACGATTATGTTAATACAACTTGTATGTTCGACATATTTGTGATTTTCTCACGAATACGGCGACATTTGGTCTGTCTATAATGTCATTGAACTCGGTGAAATTGGTCGCTGGATGCGCATTTTCGAAATGATAATAAGTATCTAAGTTTAACGTAAACGATACTGTTATTTTTTTTTGTTTTTCGTTATTTTTGCAGTTTTTGTTTTTAGGTCGGATTGTTTTTATTCGGTTTTAGCCGTGGTTGTATAATTAGTCGGGGTTAGAGAATAAGAGTTTAAACTTGTTTTCCTCAAGAACGTGTTTTGCATCGTTAAATGTAGACATCATGCATGTTATATAATAAATATGATTTTATGTACAGCCACGACTCACGAGTTTACAGTTTCGCAAAATTCAAGAGCGTTTTTTTGAAGGAAAAATCGCAACTTTTAGGAAAAGATCTATTTCATAATAGTATGGTTTTGTTCGATTAATATTACTTGGAATCTTTTTTCTCATTTATATTATATACTTAATCTAATCTGGTCCGTCTCTAATTTTTTTTTTAAGTATTTTAAATGCTTTTTTTTTTGTGGATGGGAAATCATCAAATAACTTGTCACGCTCTGGGTGGAGCGGAAGGGCGTGTCAGACTTTTACTGACTAAAACCCACCCGTGTTCCTTCAGTTGCCTATGCCAGGGCCACGGTATCTTTTTTAAACCACACGCGACCCCAGCGGCATCGGCCCTATTGGACCCCATCTTTTGCTGACATCGTGGAACACAACGCGCCTTCGACCCGGGCCTGGTCCTTACCGGACGGCGACCTACCCACTACTCACCGTCCGCAAGCCCGCGCCTACGGTGGCCGGAAATCGCCTCTTGATTCCCGCCACCCAGGGCGTCTCCTACTGCTGTGATTTTAAATCCTGAAAGCTCATTAATCATAGATACGTTTTTCGGCACAACTTTTTCTACATACTTCAGCTTTTCCTCATTGGACGAAACCGACACTTTTTTGTAAGTCTGCCATTAGATAGGAAACTCACAAAGGCGCGTGCGGTATAGTAATTAGCAAATGGCCAAAGATCGGGTACCGATACCGATACCCTTTTTTATTTCTCCTTTTCCCTCACTATTCGGTTAGATCCTTTGGTTTCGGGAAAAAATGTAAAAATGGACGGCGTGTATATACGATTACAGATCAGGACTTTACTAGATGAAGTACTTATTTGAATTTGTATTTGTTTCTCATGATGTTTTTTCCTGAATTACAGCTGTTTTATTAACGACGCCCGACGCAAAAAGAGGGGTGTTATAAATTTGACCGCTATGTGTGTTTGTCTGTGTCTGTCTGTGGCACCGTAGCTCTTAAACGGGTGAACCGATTTGAATACGGGTTTTTTATTTGAAAGCAGGTTTTCTAGCGGTAGTTTTTAGTCATGTTTTATTAAAATCGGTTTAGCCGTTTCAAAGTTTATCCAATCTATTGTTAGTTGCGGTAGAGATCGACGACAATCGAGACGCATAATGGGTATTTACTTTACTTTCAAACCGTGACCCAAAATTTGAAACACCCATGTATGCTATATAACTATGCAAGATTATGGAATTGTTGGTCTGATACTGCAGCCAGGATATCCAGCACACTATTACACTCTTGAAAAAATAATAGCAGATTATGTCGTGTTTGGATTCCTTTTGATCAGTATTTGATTCTACATACAATATAATGGTTGCAACAAGATGAGCTGATGCTGCAGCCCCGCCCCAACCCTTGCTCGAGCTAGCCCTCGCCGCTGAGCCTGTAGCTTTAAGTTCGTCCCTTAGTAATAATAATCCGATCCAGCTTGTCGTGTACCCCATAGGGAGTGACCTTAGCGAGTAGTTGCTTAGTTTAAAAATGTTTATGCCCTGGCTGGAAGCCTTAATTTATTGATAAAATCACGAAAAAACTAATTGTTGAGAGTTCGATTGCAGAGAGACGTATTGATTGCCTGATATTGATAATCAACTAAAAACAAAAGGACGTAAATGGTTTTTTAATTACTTTTTTTTGACCTTCTAATCTAGCTCTATTTCCACGATGAATTTAACGACCAATCAAAAATAAAATAGAAAGATAGGTTTATTAGATTCTAAGTAAGACAGTCGTGCAAAATATCAGTGTATGGAACTATAAAAATTCTTTACTTCATGAATTTAAATGTTTTATCTACATTTAACAACGGTTTATCGGCGAGTAAACTATGACTTCTATGGTAAGTAACCTTAGGTACACGATTGACCTTACTAAATGCTCGATTTGCTTACAAATAAAAATCGTGTCTTTGATATAAATCTGTATATATAAAAACTAGCTTCTGCCCGCGACTTCGTCTGCGTGAAATTTCTTGTTCCCCCGACCCACCGCGTCGAATCGCATCGCCTGCCCGTGCTGTTACTTCGTTTACCACTTGGTTTTATTTTTACTCATCTCCTAAGCGTCATAGCGTGATGTTAAATAGCCTATAACCTTCCTTAAGAATTGGGCTATCAAATGCAAAAAGAATTTTTCAAATCAGACTGGTAGTTGCAGAGATTACCCCCTACATACAAACTTACAAACAAATTTTACCTCTTTATAATATTAGTATAGATGAATCCCTATTTACCGTGGTCATCGCATCACGCGTGAACGGATGGAACAATTTCGCTAATTCTTTTTTTGTTGTGTTTATTATTGTCAGGAGAAGGTTCATATGAAAGAAAAAATTAAGAAACTTTCGCAGAAATTTGGAAAATTTCAGAAAACTTAACGACTATTTTAACTTCGCGCGTTTACATTAAAATATGCATAGTCAAGACAGGACAACGTCTGTCGGGTCGGCTAGTAAATAATAAATAAATAAATTCTTTAATGCCATAAATAGGTTACAGAGAAATTTGAGACACTGGCACCAGAGCTAGGTTAGAGTACCTGTATTTCAGGAGCCAGTGACTTCTTCCATTTAGGTAACAATTAAAAGCAAGTTTAAGTAGCTGATGAAATTACTTAAAAATATATGAAAGCTTATTCGAAACTATACTTTTTCTTCTCGTGAATGATTTGCGTTTTACAATCAAAACCACAAAATTCTGCAGATAATCTTGGTTTAATTTGTTTTTTTATTTTTTCAGCCTACAATATTTTTCCACTGCTGAGACACAGTTTTGCCTGTTTGATTTTTAGATGAAAGTAATTTCTTAAAACACCATATTTATAACTTATCGATAAATAAATTATATGACACACATAACCGCTATTTTGATGCTCTAACTAAACCAATACAAAAGTATTTACTTTAGTATGTAGAGCAAACACATCAAACACATTCTATTTTATACCGAACCATCATAATATAGCTAACATAGCTGCATAACAGTACATTTATTTTACGACATACATATTAAAATCAATTATCGATATCTGAGATCGCATCACTATCGTAAATATCTTATTAAGACGTAAACACCACTAAGTTACTGATCCCATAAGGTCAAAAACTAGTATAACCTGACCTCTTGTTTCTTGTTGTTAGTTGTCATGCGAGATTTTTTTATGTCTGGTATTGTAGAAGAGAAATAAAATGCCTACCCATTTTATTTCTACTATAAAGAAACAAGCAATCAGATGGATGGCAATCAACTTTGTTATTAGATCAACGGTCAAGCGCGAGTTTTTTTGTGTACCTATTTAAATATTTTGTAGAAAATAAGGCACCTAACCCATCGCCAAAGAAGAAGCGACTAGTGTGATGAAGTGACTACCTGTTGTTTTTAGGGTTGAGGAAGACTATATCCGCTTGTGATAAAGTTTTATACTAGTACGAGGGGATAGGGCGAATCAGGGGTCTACTCCCTAAGCACGAAGTCCGTAGTTTCGGACTTCGTTACGGGCGTTTCCTACTAAGTATCACCTACGGACAGATGATTGGTTCGGGGCCCGAACGAAGTATGAATGACAACACGATTTGACAGTAATTGTCCCTACTCCCGATGTGTTTTTGCCCTTCCGAAAAATTTAACTTTTACAACTTGTTTTGATGGATCGTTATGTCAGACGGACGGATGGATGAACGGACGGACGGATGGGCGGACGAACTTAGGGAGTAGGACCCCAGTCTAGAGACAACCAAACCGTATACCACTTCACATTCTCCAACTGTAATTTAATAATTCCCAAAGAATCTACCTTGTTTATTATTAAGTTGCTTTGTATGGTTGTCTCATTCAAGGGACAAATTAAATTAGCTAGTGAAACTTCACAGGCGTTATATCTTAAAATGATAAAAGGAAAAAAAAATTAATGAGGTCAATGACAGATGTTAGTATAGTTACTTCAAATACGAGTTTGAAAAATCAGTTTATTTTGTTTTATCGTGTTTTTATTGATAAGTGCCGACTGCCCATCACGTATGAGAAGTTTTATTTGTGCCGAATAAACAATTTTTCTTTCTTTCTAAGTTTACACAAAAAAAAACTGATTACTTACCTAAGCTCATACTTCAATTAACTAGGATATTAAAGGTGGTTGACTCCAAAAAAAAGTAGAGTAGGTACTAATATTTTTTTTTTTTATCTTCAAAAATGAAAAAATAGGGGTGCCGTAAAATTTTAGAACATTTTTGTATGAGCTCTATCGCATCAATTACCTAAACAAGTTAAAAATGTTAAACTTTAATATATCATGTACCATAATTATAATAAATAAAAAATAAAATAATAAAATAAGCCTTTATTGCTGGTTCTACAATGTTTACTAAATTATTTCTTTATTATATCTACTAATTTTTCTTAAATATCGACGTTCAGTGCTACTACTACGTAGAAGACTACATTTATTTAGGACAGTTAATTTCTACAACTGATACTATGCATAAAGAAATTGATAGAAGGATAGCTAACACTTGGAAGAGATTTTGGTCCCTTAGCGAAGTGATGAAAAACAGAGACATGCCAATCAAAGATAAAAGAAAAGTTTACAACATATGTATTCTGCTGTGCTTGACCTATGGTTGCCAAACTTGGGCATTGACAGAACAACTAATCCATAAAATAAACGTATGTCAAAATAGTATAGAAAGAAGTGTAATTGGAGTCAAAAGAAGAGATAAAATAAGATTGGAAGAAATAAAAAGTATAACTAAGTTTAAAGACGCGAAAAAATTATGTAAAACACAAAAATGGCGATGGACAGGACATATGTTAAGAGAGGAAAAAGAGAAATGGACAAAGTTAATAACAGAGTGGTACCCAAGGGACGGAAAAAGGAGCAAAGGACGACAAGTGAAACGTTGGGAGGACGACGTCAAAAGAGTAGCTGGTCCAGACTGGATTCAGAGGGCGAGAGATAGAGAGAGGTGGAAATCTTTAGAGGAGGCCTTTGTCGAAGGACAAGCTGTTTATAGAAAAAAAAAAAAAGTACCATAATTAGACTGTATTTAATCAACAAATACTAAAAACATTCTAATACATACTAATTCATAAGGTATTTTTTTTTAATGTGGGCGAAATAGTCTTGTAATTCAGTGTTGTAGGGACAATATCGGCTAGTTAGATAGATTAGACAGATAGCCTAAGATTCCATTCATCACCTGCGGACTTCCAAACCTAACGGTCAGGCTACATTGAGAACTATTTATTTAATTTATTCAACAGGTTTTATGTTTTATAGTCAATTAACGAAGTAATTGTTAGAGTTATATTTAGTTGGCGTGTTTTATTTATTTCGAACAACAATTCATTAATTTTCTCAAACATGCATGGAAATGTTGTCATTATTTTCGAATAAAGAACACGCGAAGTATCGAATTTACGGTCAAAGAAAATCAAATCCATTGCAGGAGCGTTTTTTGAATTTGGAACATTACAGCGCTCCAGCAATGTGCAACATTGCTGGAGCGCTCCAGCAATGTTAAATAAATAAATACCAAAGTAAGTATCTTTGCTTAGTACAAATTGCGTTCACGTGGCTGTATAGTCATAAATACGTTTGCCTTTCGGCACAGGTGATAAATAGAAAATTGGCGGCAAAGCTGAAAATTCGTCTTGATTTGTTATTTACATACATAATAAATATAAATTTAATAATTGAAATGAGTTCCAACGGTTCAGAGAGTGAAATGGAGATTGATTGTACTCCACCAGATTTGAGATCAGAAGCCAAATTGGCAATGGAAAACCTGCTTCCAGCGAAGTCAAAAGAAAAATACATGAAAGTATATGAAAATTTTATGATTTGGAAAAACGAGAAAAAAGTGAACATTTTCTCCGAATCAGTATTTTTGGCGTATTTTAATGAGATTGCTAAAACTAAAAAGCCATCTACATTATGGGCAATTTATTCCATGCTGAAATGTACAGTTAATCTTAAAAACGGCATTAATTTGAAAAATTATGGAAATTTAACTACTTTTCTTAAACGACAATCGACCGGATTCAAAAGCAAAAAATCGAAGATTTTCACTGGCGAAAACATAAAGCAATTTTTAATTAAAGCCCCAGATGATTTATATTTAGCGACAAAGGTAAATATGATTATTCATTATTTATTTGAGACACAGTTAACCCAAAATGGCTGGATGGATTTGGATGAATTTTGATATTTTTATGGGTGTAGCTTGATATTTTGTTTTGTTTGTTACAGGTTGCTATGATATTAGGCGTTAACGGAGCATGTCGGAGTATCGAACTCTATAATATTACCACAAAAGACATAGAATGTCTTGATGACAAAGCAATAATAACATTGCGCGACACTAAAACAAAGATTGACCGGATATTTGTAATCCAAGGAGAGTTCTTAACATATGTAAAAAAATATTATAATCTTCGTCCAGCGAATACAACATCAGATAGGTTTTTTCTTAACTTTCAAAAAGGGAAGTGCACGAAGCAGGTCATTGGAAGACACAAAATAGCTAAAATACCTCAAGAAATAGCGACATATTTAAACTTAACAAATCCTCAATGTTACACTGGACATTGTTTCCGTAGATCTTCAGCCACTCTTCTGGCTGATTCTGGAGCGAATTTGACGACTCTTAAAAGACACGGAGGCTGGAAGTCCGATAAAGTGGCAGAAGGCTACATTGAGGACTCAATTGAAAACAAAACTGATATAAATAATAAAATAAATCAAAAAATCACATTGCAACCTAATTCGGAAACAGAATCTCACCCGCTGCCCACTTGCCAACATCTAAGTGCACAGCCATCCACCTCAAAACAGCATATTCAGCCATCTACCACTACATCCAATGCCCACCTGCAAACCTCATCAGAAGTTCAACAAACAAACATAAATGTACCGGGGAAATCAATAACATTTTCTTTTAGTAATTGCCCCAATATGACTAATGTAACTTTTAATATTAATTAAATTAAATGTTTAATAGGTATAAAAAGTATGTGTTATTTCCCTGCATTCTTTTGAGAAAAGCACTATATATGCCTCGGCGGAAATGGCAATTGCCTGTCTCGTATTAGTGAAGTCCTCGCCTACGGCTCGGCCTTCAAACTCATACTCGACCTGCAATTGCCTATTTCACGGCCTTTGCAATAATGTACTATTATTGGAGGCAATCAAAGTAATTATGAACCTACCACCTACAATGTGACTGGATTCGAATAAAATTCTTGATTTTCGTCTTTCTGTCTAAATTGGCAGGCGCCGTTCATTGAGAAAGGCGAATTAGCCTAGACGAATGTTAGATTCATGGTTTCTAAATTGCTCTCAAAATCTAAATATTTAATTTCACATAAACCTACATGGGCACTTGTGAAAAGTCAGAAGCTGTTCCTCTGACTAAGCCGACGTTTGCATGGTCGTAAAAATATCGCGGCGATTTTTTTTTCGTGCACTGGATTTTCAACGCTCTGCTTAGCTAAAAATAGCTCTGCTTAGCTTTAAATTTTTATTTTGTTTTATTTTTTTATTTTATATTATTTTGATTTTGTGGTTTTTAATTTAATGATTTCGATTTGATTTTATTTTATTTTATTTTGATTTTGTGGTTTTTAATTTAATTTAATGATTTTGATTTGATTTTATTTGATTTTATTTTGATTTTATGGTTTTTAATTTAATTTAATGATTTTGATTTGATTTAATTTTATTTTGATTTAATTTTACAATTTTAATTTTATTTATATTATTAATTAACTAATGAACTTATTTTATGATCAATGGATTGAAATAAATGATGTTTGATTTGATTTTGATTTGATTTAGCACCGAGAGTAGAAAATCCAACAGTGTGTTTTTTCGACGCGCTGGGATGCACTCTGTTGTAGGTTGGATTCTCAAAGCTCGGCTCAACACCGAGAGCTGAAAATCCAGTGCGCGATAAAATCCCGCCGCCATATTTTTACGTCCGTGCAAACACCGGCTAACAGAATTTTTATTAAATTACCAAATTTTCCATTCCATAATAACAGTATTGAGCAAGCGTGTGGTGATACTGGTGATCAATGCATCGTGCCTTCTTTGTATGAGAAGAGGTCTTTAAGTACTAATAGGCTGGTATTCATATTATGTCAAAAATCTTACCTTTTTCTAACTCATCCCGAAGATCTTGAAATGAATTTCACTTCGCGATTGTATCTGAAATTGAAAACATTCTATTTAGCTAGGAAATACACACTTTTCACTACAATTATGTGATCCAGGCTTAATGCAGGTCAAGAATGGCAGAAATTAGTCAAATAACACTCTTGAACACTCTTGAGTGGATTTAGAAATTAAACTTTTTAAACTTTCGCTATTTGTACACATTATAAAACACTATCGAAACGGGTCTTATCGCGATATTCTTTTTAACGAGGTAAACAGGTACCTACTTGTTTCCCGACGTTTCGACCGCCGAACGTCGGGAAACAAGTAGGTACCTGTTTACCTCGTTAAAAAGAATATCGCGATAAGACCCGTTTCGATAGTGTTTTATAATGGATTTAGAAATGTCCACATCACATCTTATGGGAATTGAACGAAATAAATTGTTGCTGTCACTTTCTTTTTGTTACAAAATGTAAGGGATGGCATGAATTTAAAGTTTCCGTTAAACTAATGTTGGTTTCATGCAACTCAACGATAGCCAATAAAAATATTAACCACTAATGTTAAACTCACACTACGAGAATTTATTTCAATTAAACAAATTACAGGCACTTTTGAATGGTCAAGGACTCGGCAAGTCGGAAAGATGAAGCTAGTTGCCCAAATTTCGAATTCCAAAGCGTAGTAGGTAGGTTCCTATGGAGAAGAACGGGCAAGGAACTCCATCATGGACTCAATAACCAATATAAAACAATATATTTCTTAATACATAACGTCAATTAACGTAAGTACTACCTACTTCCACCGTAACTAAGTATTAAAATACATACCCGTGAAATACATTAGCCACACAAGTTTTCAATGAAATCATTCTTTCTTAAACAATCAAAACAAATATAATTGGTCGATCCAATATTTAAACTGACCAATCACTAAAGTTTGCTGATGATCCCGTGAAAATTGTGATCTCACGCATGCCGTCATACATTCCTGCGTTGTTAAAAGTCTATCCACACCATATCAGGGCTGTATTTGAGACGTCCACCGTCAGGAGATCGAATAAAATCGATGTTTATATATATATTGACAAAATGGACGCCTTTATATCCCTGAAAGTTGCTTTTTGTATACATTGATTCATTGAAAAAAACCCTGCCCCTAAGGTCTTTTGTTTTACATTGTCATATACATGCAGCTTGCGCAAGCAAAATTGTTTCAAATTTGGAAAGGCCTAGCGATTGTCGATTGTAATTTTTTTATGAACTCGTTAACACAGTAACAGCCACGCGGGTCTATTGATCAGGTTAAGGTAGGTACGCTTGCCGCGGTTTGTCCGTGGATGGGTGGCCATCTCTACATACCAAGACCTGTCCGTTTCACCAATGTGCAAAGAAACTGAACGCGATGAGCACATCTAAACCGCGTTCAAGAGCTGTCAGTGATATCACTGTAACGGGGTGTCCTGCGTGAGCGACGGATACGACGCGACGCGACGCTGCGAACGCGACGAACGCGATCAACTCTATGGCATACCCTGCTTGCGGCCTTTAAAGCAGTCTGCGGCGAGACGCGACGTAACGCGTACTTGTTTTGAGGGCTACCTGACGCGACACCACGAACTACGAAATGGTTGATTCAGAACCGTTGATCGCCGCAGTGCGTGAGCAAAGATTGTTGTGGGAAAAAAGACATAAACATTATAGTAATTGTTTATTATTACAAAGAAGTTGGAAGTAATGAACTTTCAAGCAAAATTGAACTGAACTTCTCCATGATTCGAGAAATAATGACCAAAATCACGTCGCATTACATATAGTGTCGTGTCGCGTCGCGTCGTCTCGAATTCGTCGCTCACGCAGTATTGACACTGACAGCTCTTGAACGCGGTTTAGTCGAACCCGTTAGGTTTCATCGGTGAAATTCACCTTTAATCACACAAACAACAAAACAAACACACTTACAGGTAATATCTATCAACAAATCAACAAAAAGCTACATTTAAATCGCGCAGCAATCACTCTCCTTTGAGAAGTACCGTGTGAATTCTGTTCGAGCCACAGTTGCCGCAATCGATTCTTAAGACGATAATTTTGAAAAGTGATTTTGAAAAAATGCAAGAACAAAAGTGCCGCCTGTCTTTCGAAATTCGCAGATTACAGCGGCATCTGATAAACCAATAGTCGTGTAGTCATGCAGGTGTAGATTGGCCAGTGATTAGGTATTTTTTTATTCATAATTGGTTGGAAGATACTGGTTTTGTTTCTGAAACACTGTGGTCTAAATTTGGTAGGTGGTGGAAAATTTTGGGTGCTGAATTTGATGCGTTATTTTATTTTTTTGTGCAGAGTCGCAGGAAATTTCCATTAGGTACATTTTGACGTAGTTAATAGGTATTTTTTTTACAAAGACTAGCGCTTTGTTCTAGTTATTCATGGTTTTAATAAAAAAATAATGTCATTTGATTTAAGTATCCCAATTATAACCAATACGAAACACTTGAGCATACTAAACCTTCACCTAAAATCACGAAGGAACACAAATGATCATTTATTTTTTGCAGAATTAATCACCCACCATGTTTACAAATTCCGTCATTCACTCAAACGTTATCAGCCCCAAAAAAGGCCCTCCAGCAACACAACGAAAACATTTAAATAATTACGAATATCTCGGGTCCAATTATCGGCGTCCCGCGCCAATGCTCCGCGGGCGGACTACAGGAGACAAAGTGTCGAGATGAAAGGCACCGCCGCCGATTGTCGCGGCATTGTATCCTCACTCGTTAGTCCGGCATTATCGTATCAAGATTTATTTTAACGATTAAGTTTGTGGTTCAAGGGAGAGATGAAAAGCGGTTTGCATAATTCAAGACTCTTACAAAAGGAGTAGTCTTCTCAGTCTAACTCTCAAACCACTTCTGTCCTAACTGTGGTTAAATTAAATTAATAAGAGTTATACAAAAACTTGATCTAAAAATACTAAGTTTTCTATAAAATTTGAGAAACACCAGAAGACCAATAATTTCGTAAAAACGTTCAAATTCGAGTGACAATCTCATCTCAGCGATAATCAATGTCGAATATTTGTCAAAAATTTAGGTAAGGCGTGCCCAAGCCTCATAAATAAATAAATAAATAAATATCCTTGGAAATTTCACACTTGTTGCTTGTGTTATGGTAACGAGATGGCTGATAAACTACTTATATACATTTTTTTTTTTTTTTTTTTGTAAACACATACATATTATAGATAGAAAAACACCCAGACTCGGAACAAATACTTGTAGGTCGTACAAATATTTGTAACCCGCGACATGCTGCGCAGCAGTCAATCACTCAACCACTGCGCCAAACGTGTGGTCAAATTGATTGAATGAGTCAATCTCTTCCTGCATAACTTGCCGCCACAAGTCGCTCTGTCCAGAACCCAGAGCTTCCTTAACAGTGCGCGGTTCAGCTGGGATCGCATCATGTGCGTACAAACCCTTAGATTGTCTAGATCTAAAATTGTACCTCGGTTCCGGAGGTTCCACCACCTCCTCAACGCTATCTTCAAAAACCAAAGTATCGTCGTCGCCATCATCACCGCTCGCTGACACAATCACCATTACCGGCTCTGCAGTGACATTCTCCCGAGCTGCTTGACCAGCCACCTCACTCTCAGGCACACTTGATTTCCCTTCACCAGTCAAATCGTCAACCAATCTGTCGAATGACACTGAGATTACGTTCATCAAAATAAAAGAATTACTATTTTCTGTATGAACATACCTAAGTCGATTACTGCTCACAAATCTATCTTCACCACAAATATATAACTGTATTCTAAATACATCTATTCTCACATCAGAAATCGCCTATCAGGAATTTCACTGTCTGTCCACCGCACAACGTCAACTAGACGTCAACGCGAAACGAGATTATTCGAACCTAACGCGAGGATCCGCTGACGGACGTATGATGGACACGCGGCCATAGTAGGTAAATGTATGTATATATCGCTACTTCGGCTCCGAAATCTCGTTCTCGTTCTTCTTCGCGTGTCAAATCTCGTTTTCGTTAACGTCCCGTTGACGTGGCGCAGGACAAAAGGCCAACACTTTCACTCTCACACATGGAAGTGACAACACCCCCAAAATCTCTCCCGCTGCCGCTTATAGCATGGAACCATCTTAAGTTCAACGATTAACGCTCATAGCTTCAGTCATTAAGCCACAATTGGGCTGTATGCACCTTCACAATTATAGAACGACGGCCATTGTATTACATGAAACAATATGCCTGTTTATTAGACTATTGGCTATTTCAATGGAAATAATTCCGATTGAAATCAAGGATTGCGGATTTGTGCAGAAATTATAATAGTTTGAGGATTAATCATGGTTGTTATAATTTGAAAGCTTTATTGTAGGTACCTACCCAGACCAACACAACTTACCACCTATACAGAGCGATTGATATTCCTTTTAACCACGTAAACAGAATCATGTTCTAAAAATCAATCAAATCTAATGAATAATTTAGCCACAGGAAATTATTTTTCAACATGATGTAGATCTGAATCGGTAATAATAGGTAAACATTGTAAGGTCAAGAACCTGTGCAAAACATATGATTCTATTCTCTGCTTCTCAATATGCTTGAAAGACAGAGAAAGGTGTCATACGATTCCACTCTGACGTGCCCACACAAAATCCTACAACTATAAAGAAAAAGAAGTATTGCTTACGCGAATTATGCATTAGTGGTGCAAGAACATGATACTCTTTACGTGGTTTAAAGGAATTTCAGTCGTCCTGCTCCACTCTGTACATAGGGTGACTGGTAATTAGTGACCGATACTTAAACACATGATTGTACACATGATAACAAACAACTTTTACTATTGGACCAAACCTGATATCGCGAAAAAAAAATCTGCTGTTCCCTACATTTTGACGAATTATGCGATTTCAGATTTGGTCCAATACTAAAAGTTGTTCACAATGATGAGTACAACCCCTTAAAATATTGCCACTGTTTACACTTACACTATTATGTATTATTATATATTATTATACTGTAATAAATAAATAAAAGTATTATTATTTATTAGGAGCTCGTGGCTAAGTAATAACCTAGCTGTACGGATCGATCCATCAGGTTAAGCTACGCTTGCCGGGGTTGGTCAGTGGATGGGTGACCATCTTTACATACCGAGACTCCTCCGTGCCTCGGAAAGCATGTTAAGCCGTTGGTCCCGGCTGTCATTCGTGTATCTTTGCCAGTCGTTACGGGTCGTCAGAAGCCCGAAAATCTGACAACCAGTCTTACCAAGGGGTATTGTATTACCCAGTCACTGGGTTGTGGAGGTCAGGGGGTCTAAAACGGCCACTTTTGCAGAATCATAATAGGATAATATTATGAATAATATTTGAAATCGTAAAACAGCACAAACTGACAATTATTGGACATTTCACACAACGCCATCTAGTTCCAAGCTAAGCAACCTAAAGCTTGTATTATGGTAACGAGATGGTTGATAAACTACATAAGTACATTTTTTTTTTGTAAATACATACATATTATAGACTAGCTGTGCCCGCGACTTCGTTCGCGTGCATGTCGGAAATCAATACATAACGTGTCGCTTAGATATGGTGTAGGAATCACTCCTCCAATAAAAATGAAGAATCTTGCGATCTTGCCTGGTGGGAACCGCTACCTGGGGTTCTCTACCACAGCCCTGCAGTTACTGCGGTTTATGATAGCGGGGTTTAACACGTATTCGGACTGCTGGAAACACAACGCGCCATTACAAACTATCGTTTCGGAAAGAACGAATAGCGGAGTTTTCACGTAGGTACCTACAGTTTGGACCACGGATCTGTGGACTGCGTTCCAAACCGCGGATGGATCTATGCGGTTTGGACTGCGCATCAAACTGTCTTTCGTTTATACCGTGAACATCCATGTTTATGGAGGCAAAACTTTTAAAAACCATCGAAGTCCATAAAAAAAGAAAATTACTGGCTATCCGTGGTCAACTAACCACGGATAGCCAGTAATTTTCTTTGATTTCTGTACCAAATCACGGTACGTATACCTACTGTAAGTTATTGAGGAGTTCAATTGTCAGATCTTCACCATCTCTGGAGAAAACTCTTTCAAACATAAGGTGTGTGACATACGGACGGACAGACGGACAGGACGTAATGATAAGACTTCCCTTTCTATGTTCTATTTGGCTACGGAACCCTAAAAACAGAAGAATTGAAAACTTCTTTCTTTTTGAAGTTGGTTATAAAGATGCCTCAAATAATCTCGACCTCTAGAGATAAATCCAGGTGCAGAGACAGGAATTCCAGGACAGCATCTATTTTATGACTGAAAAAGTGTCACTCTTCTGCGGAAAATCTTGACACCGCGATTCCGTCTATACAACATCTATCAGATACAATGGTTAACTGGAAGCTCGCTCTGCGTACAATAAATAAACTTACAAAGGTACCCAGTTTGATTTAAAAAAAAAGTGTGTGTGTTAGCTCTGACGACGACTGGCGTTTCCTTTTTTTTTGTGCCGTTCCGACTTTCTATTTTTCGGTCAAAAAGTAACATTAAGGTGTTAAGGCGCTCGTCACCCCCCCTCTCACCCAACCTCTCACCCAACCTCTCAACCCTCCTCCTCTAACTCTCCTCTCAACCATATCTTACCACCCCCTCCCTCTCCCCCGGCACCCTCCACTCACCGCATCCCCTTCCCCCTTACTCCCCTCACACCTCCTTACTGCTTCTCCTAGGGGCAGGGGGACGCGGTGAGACGGATCTCACCGCGTCCCCTTGCCCCTGCCCTCTCAAACCCTCCCCTCACCTTCTCTGTGTATGAAAAGTTATAGGATTATTATATCTGACATTGCATTCTTTTTCACTCAGAACACCACATCAGTTATTAGTATTAACTATGATCTTACAATTATATGCCCATTTTTAGGGTTCCATACCTCAAAAGAAAAAAAACCGGTCAAGAGCGAGTCGGACTCGCGCACCGAGTGTTCCGTTTCGATTTCTGAAAAAGTGTGCTATTTAGAGACATCTTTTTATTTTTCCTGTTTTCTTTACATACACTTCTATCAAATAGAATAGGGGGGACGGACGGTAGTTTTTTTACATTTTTCATCAAAAGTCGAAACTATGCGGCCTAAAAAAAAAATTTTTTATTGAGAATGTGCAAACAGCGCTCTTTCTTATGCCCTAGTAGCCCCACTATGAATTTTTAAAACCCCCTTTCAGTCCCTGTTGCAATAAAATTAAAATATTTTTATTTCTTGCTTATTTGCAAAATATTAGTTAGGTAACTGTTCCAAATTTCAAGTTGATAGCATTAGTAGTTCTTGAGATATCCAGCTGTGACAGACAGACAGAAAGACAGACTGAGTCACACCTTAAGGGTTCCTTTTATACCATTTTGGTACGGAACCCTAAAAATGGCACCCTTATAGGATCACTCGTGTGTCTGTCTGTCCGTCTGTCACAACTAATTTGCTCCGAATCTATTGGACCCATTATGTTAAAATTTGGTACTCATAATTACAAATTTCTGTGACCAAAACGCGGACAGGTAGGTAAAGTAAATAAATGGATTTTGGATATGGGGATCACTTTTGTGGGGCAAATAACAAAATTTTAAAAAAAGTTTTGCAAACTGTACCGTGTGACATATCAGATGAAAACGCTTAATTAATATGAGGGTCTGAATTAGGTATATATTTTTTTTATAATTTTGAAATTATATTAATTATTTAAGACGAATACGAACACGAACGAACGAACGTATGTATGTATGTGCGTCATTTTTCGCGGGAATAAATTGTTTTTCTTTCTTTTTTTTTTCTTTCTAAGAAAATAGATGAAAATTTACCAATATATCCCCTAATCTCCGAAACTACTGAGCCTAAAGTTTTGAAAAAAAAATACAGAACATAGTTTTTTACTTGTAGATTATAGGAAAATCTATAAGAATAGTCTGTGGTCATAAAATAACATGGTAAATCTTTCAATATTGTGAGTACAAACTTACATTTACAGTTGGAATGTATGGGAGAATATGTTTTCCAACGACAATGTTAAGTTTGTTCTTGGGATAAATTCATCCCAACTACGGAACCCTTCATTGTGCGTGGTCCAACACGCACTTGGCCGGTTTTTTATATTTGAAATTCTTTTAGCGTTACTAATCAACCATCAATAGAACCAATCTGCCTAGGCTTTTCCCAACTATGTTGGGGTCGGCTTCCAGTCTAACCGGATGCAGCTGAATACCTGTATATTACATGGAGCGACTGCCTATCTGACCTCCACAACCCAGTTACTGGGTAATACGATACCCCTTGGTAAGACTGGTTGTCAGACTTTCGGGCTGTCTAAGATCCACGAATAACAGCCGAGACCAACGGCTTAAAGTGCTTTCCGGGGCACAGAGGAGTCTCGGTATGTAAAGATGCTCATCCATCCACTGACCAACCCCGGGAAGCGTAGCGGCTTAACCTGCTGGATCGACCCATCAGGTTAACCACCCCTATAAAGCGATTTTTATTGTTAGTACCATTTGGTATCAATAGATGTCGTTACGTGTATGAAGACACCGTCATGAAAAGTTCTTCTTGAACACTTTAAATTCATATATCTTTTGATAGACTGAAGCGATTGCAATGAAACAAAAACTAAGTAAAACTCTGAGTTACACACAATATTTGAGTATAAAATTTAACCACATTGGTTTTGTACTTTTGACGTGATACTTGCACAAAAATTTATGAACTCTCACAGACAAACAGACAAACAGACGAACAGACAAACAGACAAACAGACAAAAATGACAAAAATGGTAGAAATGGCATCCGTTGGTGATTCTTTAACACCCCAAATATTTTTTTTTTAATATTTGCATTGTACAGAAACGCCTCGTCTACAGATTTATTATATGTATAGATATAGATAGAAAAACACCCAGACTCGGAACAAATACTTGTAGGTCGTACAGATATTTGTTCCGTGCGGGAATCGAACCCGAATTCATAATACATATATATTGTCAGTTTGTGACCGTTTTATGATTTCAAATATTATTCATAATATTATCCTATTATGATTCTGCCAAAGTGGCCGTTTTAGACCCACAGATAGGCAGTCGCTCCATGAAAAGGTATTCAGATGCATCCGGTTAGACTGGAAGCCGATTCCAACATAGTTGGGAAAAGGCTAGGCAGATTGATTTCCAAAAAGACTAAACATTCAACTTTGTTTTGCCTGGAGCATCCGCAGCATCTGAAACCGTCGCGAAAATATTCATTCACAGTTTTATAAATAACCAACGTTGTACCAAAATGCCGACTCCTCAGTAACATCCTATCAAAAACCGATACAGTACATTTTATTACCCCGCCCCCGACTTTCTTCAAAATTAAACCATTAATAAATTCGTCATCCATTCTGTCACTGACTTATAGCACCATTGTCTCTTATAAGGAACGATATTTCACGATGCAACATAGCAAATTGCTTCATTTATAACGGAAAGGTACCAAAAAAGTGCTCACGGTACCTTTTGATGGTACACCAAGTATTTAGGTTAAAAGGTATTGTAAAATTTTATATGTGTAATGATTTTTAATGAACATTTTCAAGGTCTTCATTTTGACAAGAAAATGTACTGTTAACATTGTTTGGATGGGAATCGGAAATGAATACTTATGTCTTCTAAAGGGTTATATTAAATTGGGTAGCTAAACTCCGCTGACATTTTACCTAAAAAAAATAAATTTGATTATTTTTTTTGTGGGGTCATCGACCGCAGTTATTGTAGTCACTTGAAATATCAGTTTAAAAGTCTGTTTTTAGGGTTCCGTACCAAAATGGTAAAAAGGAACACTTATGGTGCGACTCAATCTGTCTGTCTGTCACAGCTGGATATCTCAAGAACTACTAATGCTATCAACTTGAAATTTAAAACGAAATTTAAGTTGGGCAACATCATGTATAATTACATGATGTTGCCCAACTATTTTGCAAATAAGAAAGAAATAAAAACATGTATATTTTTTTTGCAACATGGACTGAAAGGGGTTCTCAAAAATTCGAAGAGTAGTCGTTATTACGGGAAGTCAGAAGCGCAAAAGTCTGACAACCAGCCTTCACAATGCATAATTATCGTGTTACCCAGTAACTGGGTTGGGTAGGACAGATAGATAGTCGCTCCACGTAAATTACTGGTATTCAGCTGCAACCGGTAAGACTGGAAGCCAACCTCAACAAAGTTGGGAAAAGTCTAGGCAGATAGATTAACGTGAATAAATTAATAATCATCAGTTTAGACCTAACATCGAGAAAAGTCTAAATTAAACCCAACTTGTAATATTAACATAACAGTTTCATTAAGTATCCCATTCAAAGTTCAATTTATAACCTAAAAATATTTTATTCCCTATCGGATTTCATTTATCAAGGGCCACTATACTAATAGCTCAAAACTATAAACATTAGTTAGAACAATTTGTATGGTAAACCAAACATCTGATTGCTTATGTAAAGTAAAGAAATTATTTAATTATAGCCCTTATAGACTGTGTTTATTATTCATTTCTTTGTTACAACATTTTGACCATTATAAAGTGGCCTTTAGGTAGAACAAAATACCTGTGAGTATTTTTGTGTAGTAATGGAATATTGAAGGTAGTTTTACATTGGGCGTTAAAACCGTTCGTCTTAAGACATAATGTGGTATAATTTGTTGTCTTTCTCACATAAGCTGTCGTATCAACGGGTGGCTTAACTAGCGGGTATTCGAAACCAATAATTGCTTGTTGCTCGATTAAAATGAATATTTAAAAGTACTGATTATTTTTAGTTTTACTTAACATTTTTTTTTTAACGACGTTATTAAGTCTGTTTGAATGTGGGTCGGGAAATTGTGGGTACATGTTACTTCGCGGGGTGTCGGGTTTAAAATAAGGTTGTTTAAACTTTTTATTACGATATAAATAGTAGATTATGCACCGAGGGGCTAAAGTTGTGTCTTATGTCACGGGCGTCATATTGAATCTCGAGCGCAATGAAGGATTCGGGATTCAACTCCCGAGCGCAGCGAGGGAGTTAAGAGTTTAACTCACGAGCGAAGCGAGGGAGTTAATACAAGAATCCTGAATGTAGCGAGGGATTCAAGCTAGCCCAAGGCAAAGACACCTTTAGCCCAGAGGAGGATACTCTACTTTTTACACCTACTGTGAGAAAATAATAGCCATAGTACGAAAAACAAAGTATTTATTAAATAACCAAACAGTAAGAATAACATATTGGATGATTGGCTGTATGCATTTTGAATTTAGAACGTCATTGGAGACGCTCGTGAAAATAGAGTATTTTTGATAACATGTGATAAATCGACTGTAGTATAGATAGGTTTTATTATTTATTTATGTATTCACAAAATCCACAGCAATCTTAGCGCAGTTTACTTAATAGTACATTATTGCAAAGGCCGTGAAATAGGCAATTGCAGGTCGAGTATGAGTTTGAAGGCCGAGCCGTAGGCGAGGACTTCACTAATACGAGACAAGCAATTGCCATTTCCGCCGAGGCATATATAGTGCTTTTCTCAAAAGAATGCAGGGAAATTAAAGCAGTTAAGTTTCCTTAATTTTTCAAGTTAATGCCGTTTTTAACATTTCAGCATGGAATAAATTGCCTATAATGTAGATGGGTTTTTAGTTTTAACAATCTCATTAAAATACGCCAAAAATACTGTTTCGGAGAAAATGTTCATTTTTTCTCGTTTTTACAAATCATAAAATTTTAATCCTAAACCTAAAATACATGAAAGTGTATTTTTCTTTTGACTTCGCTGGAAGCAGGTTTTCCATTGCCAATTTGGCTTCTGATCTTAAATCTGGTGGAGTACCTACAATCAAACTCCATTTCACTCTGAACCGTTGGAACTCATTTTAATTAAGTATTTTTATATTTAATAAGTATGTAAATATACATTTTCAAATCAAGATGAATTTTCAGTTTTGCCGCCAATTTTCTATCTAACATCTGTGCCGAAAGGCAAACGCTTTTAGGGCTATACAGCCACGTGAACGCAATTTATACTAAGCAAAGAGATCCAATCAAAGAGTATTTAAAAACCCCAGCACGCCGTTTCATACAACATTGCTGGAGCGGTGTAATGTTCCAAATTCAAAAAACGCTCCTGAAATGGATTTATTTTCTTTGACCGTAAATTCGATACTTCGCGTGTTCTTTTTTCGAAAATAATAAATAATAAATAAAATAATAAATATTTCCATGCATGTTTGAGAAAAATAAATTAACTAATGTTACAGCCAATTACTATTACGGTATTACGGTGCGGTACGGTATTTGTTATTATTAATGCCATAATGTTATTCCATTCCTTTTAAAAAATGGTTCGTAGTTACTTTATCTAATTATTCTTACAATATTATGTCTTCGAAAACATGGCAACGATATGAAGATGCAGTCGTTATGATTTTGTAGGAAATCGAGAATATCATCCACGCGTAGTAAGGGTTTCGAGAATAGCTTTCCTCTTTCTGGCACCAAAGGGTGTTTGTTAGTACTATACTGCCAATTTAGCTGAGCATGTGAGATTCCAAATTCAAATCACATTATTGACCAGCGGGTCATTATGAAATCCAGTACAACATTATTGACCGGCTGTGCCCCCGGCCACTAATGACTCACTTTAGGTTAAGGTTTCTTGACATATAATTTGACATTTTCGAGCAGGTGGTGTGAAAAGTCTTTTAATGATATCTTGTTCGCATAATGAGCCTTATTACCTGTTTTTTATTGAATTTTTATTTTGTTGTGGGTATATTACAATAATTACGTTTGTGTAATTAAAATGATTTTAATTGGTTGAAAAACGTTCATAATAATAATTATTCTAGGTTTTTTTTTTCTTAATTTAAATATCTTTTTGCACCTTCCTCCAAGCAAAATCTTAGGGCTTTATATAAGAAAGAAAAAAAGGAAAATACAATAAAATAAAAAAAATTGTCTAGATAATAATAAAAATATTTTTTCTTTTTTTTTCTTTCAAAACAAAGTATACTAGATCCTAAAACAAAACAACCTTATCCCAATCTCGACACAACACGAAAATTCGTCAAAAACAATTCCGTTTTTGACCCTTTCATTTAGCAACATAATGGCTTCAGGATAATCACCGGGTGTGCCACCGGAACTATGTCCAGACGGGAAATAGATTTTTGAAAGCTCCCATTAATGGAAAAATCAGATTTTCCATGCATGTTGCAGGGTAAAATGCGTACTATCCTGGATAGTTGTACCTACTACATTGAGTACCTAGATTGGATGCTTGTTTTTGGTTGCAGATTGTAATGAAGTTACTTTAAATCAAGCAAAAAGATTTAAATACAGAATTTAAGATGCAATCATTAAAAAAAAATTGTAGTTAAGATAAAATCTCTTTTGTACACATACTTACTTATTATGAAAAGACATACATATCTAAATTAAAAACCGTAAAATTAAAAGTATTCATGAATCAAATGAATGAATGAATGAATCATCATGAATCCATAGTGTGAATGCAAATTCACTTAGCAATATTCATGAACCACATACATAACTATTCAATAATAATTTTGGTATTTTCAAAATAATCTAAATTTGTCTGTGTATTGGAATTTGTGAGTTATATGATTAGTGAGCCAAAACATCGAAAACGTTTGCACAAAACCGTTAATTGACAGCTACATATTATTGTAAATTAACATTGATTGGTAATCAACCGAACGCTATAGGTATTTTATGAATAAATAAAATATTTTCCAACATTACCACAACTAACCAAACTAACAACAATAAAATACTACTAATCTTCGAATTAAAACTGCAATCGCATTCCTTGGCCATAACAATGTAAAATTACCGTTACGAAAATCTAGATCTTAGTAGACAAAAATGCTGTTCAAAAACAAGTTCAAACAGCATTTTAGCTAAAAATTACATAGTATTTAAATATTTCCAATGTACCGTATTCATTGGGAAACAAAGTTGCGCAATATATTTATTATTTACAAGACCCCGACACGATAGACATTGTCATTGTCAAAATTTAAAAATCCCATCGATAAAATGACGTTCAGTTTTTTTCCGAATTCGATAATTTTGCGGGAAACTGTACAACTTTTCGAACTCGTTTTGTGTAACGTTTGCAAGTCTTCTGGAAGTTTATTAAGAAAAAGACGTACCTAGTTACCTACTAAGGTTTCAGCAACAATGTTTTGTGGCAACATAACAAATGTTCCGTATTCATGGTAAACAAACATGTGTTGTCCAACAATGTTGCCAGCAGTATTTGTTGCTGTGGCTAACAATGTTGCGGTACTGTTTCTCAACTTTGTACTAAAAATGTTTTAAAGAAGTAAAATTTGTGAGTATGTTGTAGGGGGTAATCTTCGAAACTACTGATCCGATTCCGAAAATTCCTCCACCAATTGGAAGCTGCAGTATTTCCAAGTGTCATTTATGTTTAATGAAGTCTCACGCCGACGAAGTCGCAAGCAGAAGCTAGTTTCCAATAAATACACGGCTTTACAAAACATAAGTTTGTCCATTCTTTACACAATTCAATGAACTTTTAATCCCATATTTTGATCTTTAACCCCACCGAGAAAGATCATTATTTTCTCCGTATTCTTTCCTCGTTACAATAAATATAAGAAGTAAGTTTCGTTCCTACTGAATAAAGTAACACTCTATCACTGACATTTAATCCTATGTAAATTGGGTGTAAAGAATAAAGTATTGTTAATGATTAAATTTATTGTAGGTCTTAAGTTTTATTATTGTTTAAATTATGTTTCCAAAAAGTTTTGTTACATTCATTTATTTTGATAGTAAGTGGTTCGAAAAATCAAGTGCTTTAAGTTGTCAGCTAGCGGTCTATAATTTACCTCGGCATACTCAGTTGAAAATATATATTAATGGGTAATGGACTACGACTTACAGTAGTTACAGTTTGTCTATGTAATGAGATCTGCAAACCTTCTGAATTTTTAAAACTAAGTACGGTGATTTATTATAACTAATTTACTAAAAATAGCAGTTGCTAAACATTCTTCGAATAAATTTTCACTGATTATTAAAAATAAAAAAAACCCTTTTTTTCGTTTTCTTTTTCGATTGAATGCCGCGGGACGACGCCCTAGGAAGACATTTATAGTGACCTTATTGGTGATTTTCTTCAGAAAGATCACGTGCGTAGTACTCAGTCGCGTAACTATACCGTTCGAGGCCCGTGGCAAATTCATCGGTTTTTTTACTAAATGTGTAATAATAAATGTTGGGAGTTGGGATTCTCCTCTGACCGGGGCCCCTTTCGGCTGGGGGCCCGTGGCATTTTGCCGACTTGCCACCCTGTAGTTACGCCACTGGTAGTACTCGCAACTGGCGTGCGTTTATGACGAGGCAAAAGGAGTATGTAAGGATCGTAGCAGGTGGTCGATGTTACTGCGAGTTGGTAGTGAATTTAAGGCTATCACAATGGACTTATCTTACAAACTTATACCAAATCACATGTGGCTTATAAACATAAATAAAAAAATAAAAACCGGGCAAGAGCGAGTCGGACTCGCGCACCGAGGGTTCCGTTCCGATTTCTGAAAAAGTGTGCTATTTAGAGACATCGTTTTATTTTTCCTGTAATCTTTACATAAACTTCTATCACATAGAATATTTTCAGATTTTTTTCTTTGCAAACCTCGGAGATAGGGGGGGGGGGGGGGAACGGTATTTTTTTTACATTTTTCATCAAAAGTCGAACACTGTGCGGCCTAAAAAAAAATAAAAATATGTTTGAGAATGTGCAAACAGCGATCTTTCATATGATACCCCATATGACCTAGTAGCTTCACTTTGAATATTTAAGACCCCCTTTCACCCCATGTTGCAAAAAAAATACATATATTTTTATTTCTTTCTTATTTGAAAAATAGTTGGGTAAACGTCATCTAAAACTGTTCCAAATTTTAAGTTGATAGCACTAGTAGTTCTTGAGATATCCAGCTGTGACAGACAGACAGACAGACTGAGTCACACCATAAGGGTTCCTTTTTTTACCATTTTGGTACGGAACCCTAATTAACACACCAACGTCACTAATTAAAAATATATTATTATATCGTAAAACTTAAACTTACAACATAAACCAGATACAAATAGCAACAAGCGTCGCTCCCAACACTGTTATAAATTACCAGAAGTTTATCAAGTGGTTAAATACTCGTAGAACCATACTTTCTTAAATATTATCATTATTAATTTAAATTAATTTATTGATATCATAAACGTATGGAATAATTAGATGCTTATAATTTTGTCATAAAATTATGAGTGGCTACTAAAAGTACGGTAAGAGAGTGGCTAGTGATGGCTAATATATTGCTAAATGATGGCCATATTAAAGTCTGTGGTGATACTGTGAGGCACCCACTGTTTTATGACGACAAACGGCATTTTGACCGTCTTCTGGAATATGCTAGTCATTAATAGGTAGTTTCATTAATACTGTAGTTTATTGCTTGCCAGTAAACTGCCCTTTGCATTTCATGGGTCTATCTAGGGGTAGTAAGACCTACTAAGGACGAAGCCTCATCTTCTGGCCTAACTTCAGTGCCAAATACACTTTTAAAGACCTGTGCGTGCAGTAGGTTACGTAATGGTGGCCATACACGCTAGGGCTTGCCTGACAGTTATAACCTTACAGGCATAACCGACAGGCATAACCGAGTTTCATAATACAACACACGTTAATACACGTTAGGGTTTGCATGCGAAGGCTTCCGACAAATTCTCAGTTAAGAACAGTTGGAGGTACCAGAAGGTGTTTCGTAGGACATATTTGTTTCTGCCGTACACGTTGTCACCAACAATGGACGACGACGATGTGATAGCTGTACTTGGATTAGTACTTGCAATAAATAAAAGAAAAAGAAGACGACATCGCTCTGGTGGTTGCCTGGCTTTTGAAACGAAAGCAGTTCTCTCACATAAATCTGTTAAATGAATTGAGATTTTCACCAATAGTTTGCAAAAAATATTTACGTATGGATTATATACGTACGTCGGTTATGCTCGCGAGCATGCATAACCGAGCGTGTATGGCGACCGCTCGTGCTTGCATGCACAGTTCTCAGCATGTTTGAACATTTAGAAGACGGTTATACCGTCAGGCAAGCCCTACCGTGTATGGCCACCATGATTATAACCGTCATGCATGCCCTAGCGTGTATGGCTACCATAAAAGACCACTGTGTTGATGTGGCCAAGTTCTGTTTAACAATCAATGAGAGGGCCGTAAATATTTGTATCAATCTTTTATCAAAAATCGATGTTCCTTTTTTGTGTTTCTCTTGCATAACATTTACATTTATAGATATGCAAATAAATATGGATTTAGTATAAATGTAAATTACTTTTCTATTCTGCGTTTTGCTTTAAGCTGACTAAAACATTCTGATCACCAAAAATAGTGCAACCAAAAATTCCTTATAACAGTAATAACCGTCAACAATATTAATAGCTCAACACACACTTTTTAAATAGATGACAAATTAATACTTATCTATACCGAAACGACCCAAAATCAATTTCTCAAGGGTCACTGCTCCATGCTATCTGAGGTCACATGAGCTATGCATAAATACATTTTAAAGTAGCAAACATTTGAAAAGTTTTCTACAGTCCAACAACTTTAACTTTACATCCTTCATCGCTCTTGTTGTTATAAAGCTAGGTGTTATTTTCCAGTGTGTTGTGGTGATGATAGTGTGGTGGTAACGCGGTTATAGGTAGACAGTCGGGCGCGGAATGAGTTTGTGAATATTTCAAATGCAATCTTAAGTCGTTGCCCACTATAGGTTCTATTGTTCTCGCAGGTGGTTATGTACGAAAGTTGCTCTACTTTGAGTTACAAATTTTATTCCATTTTCATAACATAAGATAACTTTAATACTCAATTCTTTATTGCATTCCATATGTAATAATTAGATGGTGTAATATAGTAAAACATCAATATTATGGACCCTGTCGGGCACAGTAAAATTAGGAGAGAGGAAGAAGGCAAGTAATAGTAGCAATTTAATTAATTCAATATTATTATAAAATGTATTTAATTGGGTGTCTATTTATATATCTATATTATTAGGTTTGTGTATTTAAGTACAGTATATTAGTTATTTTAATTTTATGTATTGCATATGAATAGTGTATGTAATTATTATTAAATTATGTTATTATTTATATATTCATATTTTATATTTATATTTATTTAGTTATTTAAAAAAGGAACAACTAACAGCTACAATATAAAACATAGAAAAGAAAATACACAAAACATAGACAATATTGCAGCCCACAACGCTGTTCACAGATTAACTACCTACAGGATAAGGGTTAGGGTTAGGGTTTAGGGTTAGGGTTAGGGTATTTGATTTTCTATATTTCATATTATATTATATTATTATCTATATTTCATAATGCTTGATGCAAGTACCTATAAGAGAGAGAATAATTTTATTTTGCAATTGATTTTGTCATTTAAAAACTCCTTTACTGAGTAGTATGACTTGGATTCCAGAAATTGTTTCAATTTATTAAAAAATACATTTGTTTTGTTTACGTCTCTAATATCATTTGGCAATTTGTTATACACTTTTATGGACATAACTAAAGGGCTTCACCCCTTAGGTACCTACACCCACATTTCGGCAGTTACCTACATTTAAGTCCCATGAAACAGGGGTTGAGCATATTGCCATCAACCGGGCACAAATCCGGACTCCGGGCTGCTACTAAGAAATTACAGAAGGAAAAATCCAATAACTCTTTGCCCTGCCTGGGAATCGAACCCGGGACCTCATGCTCAGCAGCAGCGCTTTCAACCACTAGACCAACGAGGCAAACTTTTTACATTTTTTTTTTGGGAAATCTTACTTAGATTGCAAAGCTAGATGCCTAAAAAATATTACATGTGTCATAAAATGGTTGTGCTTTCTAAATCCTTGGCACGTGCTTGCGTTACAAAGCATGCTTATTAATGTTTTTCGATTAGAATATTATCTCTACTATTTATTACTAGATTATGTTCCTCTGTTTTGTCTATACCTACTTTGCGTAAAAATTTTTGTTACACAATTTTTTTAAAGTAAGTACTTAGTTATTTCATGAAATAGGAACGTGCACGCAAAATCTAAGTGAAAATTACATAACGTAAGTAATAAATAATTAATATCTGAAACTGCATTTTTAATACAAACAAAAAGTTACTCAAACTACTTTCATGAATCATAGATCATATGATCATGACAATCCAAAATAAAATTATTTAAACTAATTCAAAAAAACTTGAATAGCAATCATAATTCATTAAGCTGATTGAACACTAATAAATAAAAAACCGGTCAAGAGCGAGTCGAACTCGCGCACCGAGGGTTCCGTTCTGATTTTTGAAAAAATGTGCTATTAACAGACATCGTTTTATTTTTCCTGTAATATTTACATAGACTTCTATCACATAGAATAATATCAGATTTTTCTCTTTGCAAACTTCGGAGATAAGGGGGGGGGGGGGGGGGGAATGGCATTTTTTTTACATTTTTCATCAAAAGTCGAAAACTATGGGGCCTAAAAAAAAGAAAAAAAATGTTTGAGAATTTGCAAACAGCGCTCTTTCATATGATACCTCACATGCCCTAGTAGTCCCACTTTGAATTATTAAGACCATCCAGACCTGGACCTTTCAGTCCATGTGGCAAAAAAAATATAAATATTTTTATTTAATTCTTATTTGCAAAATAGTTGAGTAAACGTCATCTAAAACTGTTCCAAATTTCAAGTTGATAGCATTAGTAGTTCTTGAGATATCCAGCTGTGACAGACAGACAGTCAGACAGACAGACAGACTGAGTGTCACCATAAGGGTTCCTTTTTTACCATTTTGGTACGGAACCCTAATAAGACATAAAAACGTCACAGACCATCAAACTGAACAAAATATCGTAATCCAGGAAAATAATCAGCCTTCCCATACATTTGAGTCGAGTGTCTATGGGGCAGTCGATAATTTTTTCGCGATTACGATGTTGGTCCCATGATTTAATGTTCTACCACACCCTTAAATTCTTAAAACCAAAAATTTGTGATACAGCTGTATAAACTTAGGTAATTTTACATACTTTAATCTGTATTTTTCTTTAAAAAGATTGTAGACATCTAGGAGTTGTATGCAAACGTCACGATTTATATCTCGCCGTAGTGCGAACATTGATAAACATTCAAATATTTAAAACGATGTAATCACTCAAATCGATAAGCTTTCTACTGAAACAGTACGATTTGTGGTTGGCCTGACGTATCAGGGTGTGTCAATGTTCTCACTTAACCACTGTCACTTAAAATGGTTGATTAATTGCACTTTTAGAAGAACTATTATTTTATTTGTTACTAGCTTTTGCCCGCGGCTTCGCCCGCGTGGATGTCGGAAAATATCCCACGGGAACATACTTCCGGGAATTCCTTCGTGCAAAATTTCAGCTTTCTAGGTCCAAGGGTTTGGGCTGGGCGTTGATGAGTCAGTCAGTCAGTCAGGACCACAGATTAAGTAGTATTGTCAGGACTTCTCTTTTTATTTATATAGAAGATAGAAGATTTTCTATTATCTTACCAAGGAGTATCGTGTTACCCAGGAACTGAGTTGTGGAGGTCAGATAGACAGTCGTAAGACGTTCCATGTAAAATGCTGGTATTCAGCTGCATCTGGTAAGTCTTGACAGAGGGTGATTTTCTTTTAGTTACCTACCTCAGCCTGCAAAACGTGCATGGTTTTAGAATAATTGAAAGATACTAGAGTGCAATTAATTTAGTGTAGGTACTAATACTCATTTACCTAATCATATAAATAAAACACGTTATAATAACCTTAAAAATGTTGTTTGGGTAACACTTTTCATGCGCTATAAGCCGCCATATTGGATTTAATGTGACGTTATATCCTAGCTAATATTATAAATGCGAAAGTGAGTGTGTTTGTTACGCTTTCACGCTAAAACGGCTGAACGGATTTGGGTGAAATTTGGTACATGATCTGGAATAGGACATAGGATACTTTAAATGTTCCCGTGGGATAATTTCCCAAATGTGAGCGGGCGAAACCGCGGGCGAAAGCTAGTAATCTATAACCCAAGTAACCACATGACGCTTCCAACGATACCTCGTTTGTCAAATAATGACGAGTAGTTTAGGAGATATGAGGGAGAAGAGATGAACATACATACATTCATAGCTTCTTAAAATCATAACCCTCCTTTGGCTTTGCCGTTGTCGGATAAAAATGGCCATAACTCCAATTGCCATTTCAACAAACAAAACTAGTCCAAGACTTCCTACAATCACAAATAAATCTCTCACTACAATACCAACGGAAATAAAACACATCAACAGTACAAAACAACGATTTATAAGTCAATGTGGAACCCGCAACGCAATCAACAACCAGTTGCGGGCACAATGCTGCGCCGAAGGGCCGTACATAAGCCTGTCGAACCTTATCCATGTTTATTCTAACATGATTTGCTTGATCTGGAAGTCGGTCTGCATCTAATCAGCCGTTTAACTTGCATTTAATTCAGTTTACATGTTAATCGTTAGTTAAATAAAAACAGTTCCTATCACAAGGTGTTAAGGTTCAAAATCATATGGTAAATTCTAACTTGAGCGTTAAATTAGCAACAGCGATGGTGTTAATTTTGTATTGATAAAACCTACAGATGTAAGTTATGAAGTCAGTTTAGTAATTCTGTTTATTTTGAGACGAATCGTTCGGTTACAGGTACAGTTATGATTATGAAATTATTGTTAGTTTAGACTTAAATGAGTTCGTTACTGTTAAGAGACTCATAATAAGTATATACAGGGTTATTGGCAAAACACCAGCAACCTCCTAAGGGCTCATTGTACTCATCATTATGAACAAAAAGTAATCCAGAAATTTGCAGAAGCTCACGAAAAGAGACTTCATCAGCATGTGAACGTCGAGGCAATCCAGCTTCTCGACCACACAAACATCGTGAGAAGACTAAAAAGAACAAAACCGTTCGAGTTAGTGTTTAGTGATAGTGAATAGTGTAAAGTACAAATGTACCAAACGAACACAAGAACGAAGTGTATTCGCCTTAATAGAGACAATAAGAAAAGTGCTATTGGACACATTCTTAGTAAAGACAATTTATTAGTTTAGGTTATAATTTAATTACTTATTAGCCTATTTATAAGGCTAGATTGTAATAAGATTAGGGTCCATCCTATTGATGACCCCTAGGACAAGGGAAAAAAAAATCATTATGAACAACTTCTATACTATGGGACCAAACCTGAAATCGAGAAAAAGAAAATAAAATCAGCTGTTCAGTACATTTAACTCCATCAAACTCGTCAAAATGTTGCAGCTGATTTTATTTTCGCGATTTCAGGTTGGGTCCGATAGTAAAAGTTGTTCATAATAATGAGTAGAATGGCCCCTTAAGAGGTTGCTAGTGTTTTACCAATAACCCTGTATAATTATGGTTATATGTAGTTGTATATACGATTATATGTTCCTATTTAATTATTAAGCTTATAAACAATGTAATTATTACAAAACTATTTACATTAAGCACTAAATTAACTGACTAACAGCCAGTTGAAGAAACGAACTTTAGTATAATGGAGACTTTAAATTTTATTCATGCCATATATCCTTTATATTATCAAGCAAAAAGAAAGTGACAGCATCAATTTATAGTCTCAAACTAAAGTTCGTTTCTGCAACTCAACGTAACTATAGGTACAAATAAATATAAAAAGACACTTAGGTACCTAGGCGTCGAAGTATTATTTAATTATTAATCTTTGAGAAAACAGGTCCTTCTCAATTAAAATCCTTAATCTTGCCAAAATAGTGCTGTAAATATGTATTAACGAAATCACATGACACTTTTTTGTAATACATATCTTTATTAAACTTAATACTCAATGTAATAAAGCTGAAGAGATTGTTTTTTGTTTATTTGTTTGTTTGAATTCGCTAATCTCTGGAACTGCCGGGTGGATTTGAATTTTTTTTTGACTTTGATAGCCTAATTCTTGAGGAAGGTAATAGGTTATTTAACATCACATTACGGCCTTTAGGAGCCGAGAAAAAACACGAATTATCAGAAATAAGGCTCTAAGCGAAAATGAAGTAACAGAGCGGTCGGGAAATGTGGCTGTGTGAGTTTGTTTAGTATATTGTGGTTTACGACTTCCACGCGAACGAAGTCGCGGGCCGAAACTAGTTTATAATAAAAATAGAGTAGAGCAGCTTTCATACCGTCACAGCCTCCCAAGTCAACAACTTGTCACCGCATTGCGTTGTGGTTTGCTAAAAACAAACAACAATAGAGAGGCTCTCTCCATACAATATCCTTTGTCAACCTTTTTATCAGGCCGACGGAAGAGCGACAACCGTGGAGACGTTATTAATATGATATTTTTTAAATAATGATAACTTTTTATTTTTTCTAAACTTTGAAGATAGAATACTCTTTAAAAACATAATAAATTACAATTTAACCTTTGTGAGTTACACAGTAGGTGTCGCAAATGGGCACATATACAAGGTTATTGACTGATATCCTCTTAAGGGGTCAACGTACTCCTCATTATGATCAACTTTTACTATGGTACCAAACCTGAAATTGCGAAAAAAAATTCTATACTTACATCAAACTCGTCAAAATGTAAGGAGCAGCAGATTTTTTTTCGCGATTTCAAGTTTGGTCCTTTACTAAAAGTTGTTCATAATGATGAGTACAGTGACCCCTTAAGATATTGGTCAATTACCAGTAACCCTGTATGCCTAGTATACATGATTTAATTTTAGGACTCTCAACTATCTGGTATCTATGGGACTATCTATGCGATTATCTTATGGGCCAACTGTGTCATTCTATAACGATTCTGAGTAAAGTACCTCACTCATATTAAAATAAAAGAATGTTTCATCATAATGATTATACAAGGATAAGCAGACAAAGACATTAGCTGATACATATCTGTTTTGTCTGCCCGTCGCTTCAAATCAGTGCAAATATAAGTACCCTTCACACATACAAAAGACTTCTAAAAGCAGACTTGGATCGATCCATCAATCAAATAAACAAATGAACGCTACATTAACTTATTTTCCTTGTAGAAACAAAGCCAAGTGAAGGCACGATACCTATGTACATTTATATACATAAAAAACAGTTTTATGACTGATAGACAGACAGACAGACAACTCACAGTCTAAACAACTGATGTTGACATGGAAAAACTTGCTCCGTAGACGGTATATAGGAGCACAATCTATAGACTTTCCCATTACATACATACATGATCAGTCTATAACGTTCCCACTGCTGGGACACAGGCCTCCTTTCTGTGGGAGGGAGTGGGTCATAATCCACCACGCGGGCCCAGTGCGTAGATGTCTCATGTCTTTTTATGGTTTTAGGATGTGCTGGTTTCCTCAAGATGTTTTCCCTTACCGTTTTGAGAGCAGTGGTGATGACATAATTTATACACAAAGTAAAGCGCCTGTCGGGGTTCGAACCTACGACCTACAACCTCGTAAGTCGCGGTCGTTACCACTGGGCCACCACTGCTCTTTCCCATTACTTTGTCCAAATCCGAATCCCGACATCCCCTTTACGGCTACACGAGTAATCCAGGTAGGCTAAAAAGTCGCAAGAGTACTTCTTACGCCCCACCCAGGCAATCCAAGATAGTCCACCTAAAAATCGAAGTAAATTGTGAGAAGAGAGGTATCCACCACCTCAAGACTTCGTAAAGCTCCAAGAACACCTGCCTCACGGCCCTCAACTGCAGTAGCCTATTTGGATGGCACTGAATCGATAGAGTGTCCCAAATGTCCGTTTACCTGCACCCTTGACGATCTGAACAACGCCTCTGATACCGCAATAAATGTGGCCTCCTGCTGGGCCCAAATAATTTTGTTTGGGTTATATTTTATAACAAACAGACGTACCGTCGAAACGAAAAGAAGCAGAATTATTTTGTCAGAATTAACCTCATGAATGTCGTTCGCCCTGAATTAGGTAAAGGCTATAACAGACTCTTATTGACTAAAACCACATGGAGTTCCTTTAAGTATGTTTGACTGGAGGAGCAGGAATCGCTTGTGCATTCATCTGCTCGGATTCATCCACCCGACCCTGAGCATAGAAACGAGGTAAGTATCGATTTTTGTCATCATCTTCTGTTATCTGTCATTTTAGTGTTCACTTCCTTCATGGCCATAATTATTGTGTTTCACAAAATCCATTTTTAGGGTTCCGTACCTCAAAAGGAAAAAACGGAACCCTTATAGGATCACTCGTGTGTCTGTCTGTCTGTCCGTCTGTCACAGCCAATTTGCTCCGAATCTAATGGACCGATTAAGTTAAAATTTGGTACACATATGAATTTCTGTGACCCAAACACGTACAGCTAAAATAAATATATGAATTTTGAATATGAGAGTCACTTTTAGGGGGAAAATAAGAAAATTAAAAAAAAAAGTTTTGTAAACTGTACCGAGTGACATATCAAATGAAAGGGCTTACTATGAGGGTTTCAAATATATTTTTTTTATTATTTTAAAATTTATTGTTTTAAAGTTATTTAAGAAAATAGACGAAAATTGACCATTCCCCCCCCCCCCTTATCTCCGAAACTACTGAGCCTAAAATTTTGAAAAAAATATAGAAAATAGTTCTATACCTGTAGATTACAGGAAAACCTATAAGAAGTCTGTGGTCTTAAAATAACATGGTAAATCGATATATATAAAAAATTCAAAGTCCTGACTGAGTCACTGACTAATATACCAACGCACAGCTCAAACCAATGGACCTAGAGACTTGAAATTTTGCACATAGATACCTTATATAGTGTTAACATCCACTAAGGAAGGATTTTTGGAAATTCCATCCCTAAAGGGGTAAAACAGGGGATGAAAATTTGTATGAAAAATCCTATCCCATGAGTTAATAGACTTGAAACTTAGCACGAATATTCATCTAAGTAAATTATAAAGTTTATCATTTTTAGTTTTCCTAAACTACCCCCTAAGGAGGGATTGGGGGTGCAAAGTTTGTATGGAGGAACTTTAACACGCGGTCCGATTAACTCAAAACTCAGTTTTTATACTTGAGACCATAAGACTAACGTGTATTAGGGTTTTCCAAAAATCTACCCCTAAGGGGTGAAAAGTTAATTTTATAGCGGAGGATTTTATTGGGGGCTTGATTAACTCTAAAATTGGTGTAAATAATGTTTGAGTCAAGTTATTTATTTATTTATTTATTTATGGAAACATACCAGACGATTTTTGAAATTCTTTAGGTATCTGTGTTCGTGAAAACAGAGATACAGTTTATATGAAAAATCTTATTAATTTGGTTAGTGAACTTGAAACTTAGCACAAATACTTGCATATGTAAGTAATAATGTTTGTCATTATTAGTTTTTCAAAACTACGCCTCAAATGAGGTTTAGGGATGTTAAAGATTGTATAGAAGAATTTTAAAGCGCAGTCCGATTAAAAAAATGGTACTTTAAGTCAAGTTAGGAAACTTGCCAAACGAATTTTCACCGATTTTGACGGCATATAGCTGATGTTTTAAGGAGTAACTTAGGCTATTTTTATTTTAGAAAAATAATTAGGGTTCCGCGCAAGAAAATTAAAATCCATGAAATCAGACAACCACGTACAGCCCAGTACAAACTTACTAAGCCTCCGCTGTCTATTACGGCTATAACAACAAATAATAAAAATAAAGCAAAGTTAAAAATTTAAGGGGTTGGTCCCATAAATGATACAATAAACTTTTCATTTTTAAAAAAAAATAAAAATTTTAATCTAGCATGTGGGGTGTCATGTCATTATTTCATCACCGCTGCTCTCAAAACAGTGAAGGAAAACATCGTGAGGAAACCGGAATGTCCTAGAACCAAAAATTCGAAGACATGTGACATCTACCAACCCGCACTGGGCCCGCGTGGTGGATTACGGCCCGCTCCCTCTCACCGAGAGGAGGCCTGTGTGCAGTGGGAACATTATAGGCTGATTATGTGTTATGTGGGGTGTCATCGTCTAGAACTCATTGAGTAGAGTACAAACATATTTTGTTTTATCTTTTAAAATTAAGAAATAGGGGGCCGTAAAAGTTGTAAATGTTAGACCATTTTTGTACGAGCTCTAGCGCAACAATTCAACAAATTAGGAATTTGAAACTTCTTTATACCATGTAAGTACCATGAATACTGTATTTAATCAACAATACTGAAAATGGCGATTCATAAGATATTTTGTTTAAACATGGGTGATTTTCTGCAACTGCAAAAAATAACCTTGTAATTCACAGTATCATTATAAAATAAGTAAAAAGTTATCTTTGCGATTGTTAAACATATAATATGGTACGGAACCCTTCGTGCGCGAGTCCGACTCGCACTTGACCGGTTTTTTTCTTTGATGTGCCTTGTTTTGTAGGGATCAAAGTTTAAATATGACCAAAGCCGCGGGCAATTACTAGTCACTTACGATTACCTACAAAACTAAACGAACAGATTACATAATACATTTAATTTCATGTCAAGGTTTCATAGGCATTCAACCTATAATATACACTGTCTGCGATGATTTGCATAATCTTTATTTAATTGTTTCATTCTGTACTTATATGAGTATGTTATCAATTGAGGTTGATTTCTTAAGTGATAGGCTATGTTTATATGTTGGTTATGTGTGAATTAACTGGTTTATTTGTTATCTGATCCATGTTTAAGTATTGGTTGTTGTATTATGTAGTGTTATGTGTTTTATTAACTAAGTAAGTGGTGGTATAGGTTTTTTATTGGTCTTGTAATTGTTTTAATGTTTGCATATTCTATTTCAATTAATATAGTATTTTCTTGGTCTGATTATTCAAATGATTATTTTTAAATCTGTGTATTGTTTTCATTGTTATTCTATTTGTTGCATTTAAACGAGCTAAATCGATGAGTATTGTAATGTTTTGACTTATTCAGCTAGGAAAACAGCAATAGCTGCAAATCATGATATAATTTTTCATGCAGTACAAAAGATTCACCGAAGAAGCTGGACTTGATACAACCTGGCGGAGATATCGTTAAAAGAGCCAATATCTCCTTATTATCCTTATCCATATCTTAAGGGCTCGTCTTCCCTACCATAGTCGCGCCTCCCTGTGCAATGGTCTTTGTTGCACCATGTAACATGAGGCAACGGGGGCTAGTGTGAATCTATGGTTTCATTCGAGTAATCGAGTCTGGTTAAACCACACCGGGCTCGGTTCATTTCATTCATTCATAAGTAGAGATGCAACTGCACTACTTATTTATAAAAAGTTTTCTTTAAAAAATATTCCTATCCTAGAAATACTTCTAACAACATAAATAAACCGTTATAATATTTATATTTATAAAATAAATTGAAAATATAAAATAAATCATTAAACAATGGCACGTCATTGGTTTTAGTCCAGCACTTCGCTTCAAATCTGGCGCAAGCATTCAAGCTTCGCGAGTGGACGCAAGTGCACATTGTTACGTTCTACACCAAGAATAACGTCCTAACTGCACTCTGGATAAAATTGGAGTTGAGACTCTGTTTGGCTAGAAATATGGTTGAGTTTTAAATGGTGGGTGGATGGTAGTTACAATGAATGGTGTAAATCAATAAAATTCTATCTGCTAATCTTACAGCAATCGATTTGATGTCTTATGTTGCAACTTTAAAGATCACTATTCAGTTGTTTTAAGGTTTACACTAATGCCTTTTCGTAGAAAATCGTAGGCTATTGTTGCGAAAAATTGATTTACGTACAACATCTGTTAAAGCGTAGCTGTAACGTTATTTTATATTGTTGTATAACTTATGTTAGTATGTAGGTCGTGTACAGGTGCTTAACTAAAAGTTTTGTAAGTACGGTAATGTTGACTGTTGTTTATTACTTAGATAATTCACTGAGAAACACTGCGAATGGTACGAGAAGGAGACAACAGAGTTGTTTTGAAATTAGATTAAAATCTTTAAGCTCATTTATTAGGAACTTAATTTTAAGTACCTGATAACTTTGACACGGCGACAATAATAGAAATGAGCTGTTTAAATAATGATGTTGTAATCATTTTCGTTTGCCGATTATTATGTTAATGACTTGATAAAATATTTTTACTGAGTAAAGAATTGAGGGGAAATAGCTACGTTTTCATAATCAAAGAAAATTAAATAAAGAAAGAAAATTTAGAAGATTTTATGAAGTTCTTTAACGTGGCTTGCAGAAGGAGTTGACTGGTAGAAATCGTAACGTAACGAAAAAGCATTATGGCCCCTCCAAGTGAATTTGGTCAAAATGAAATCCAAGATAGCGACTAAAAAAATTTTAAAATTTTTCATCATGGGTATCGTGTTCATGGTTTTCGAGGGTGCTAATGCTGATAGTGACGTAAAAATGAACATCCAAGATAGCGGCTGCGAAAATTATGTTTTTGTTTTAAATCATACGTGAGAAGGAACTTTCCTCCCTGACGACGAGACCCCAGACCGCAAACGTTTTTTTTTATCGACCCAACGATGTGAGTATGGGCAGATGGGACGTTGAAGACTGAAAACTGGGTGCTGTAGAGTGTAGTGCAACTTATGTATGTAGGCAAAGTCAGGAGAATGTATGTGTGCATGTGCTGATGCTACTCGTCTTCACGCACACATTCTCAGCATATTTCTACACTTGGTAAACACAAGTAAAGCGCGTGTCGCTTCGTGAGATAAAAACACTATATTACAAAAGCAGTAACAAACCAGTCCTAAAGAAATCAACGTCCGTTCCACAAACGTAACACAACCGGCCTCCTTTGCATAATTACATTTTCTTAAGCTCTTAGATATGTCATACTTCGTTAATCGTTCGAGATACGGAAAATAACATAAGATTACTTGGATCTAGTCTAGTTTGTTATCGAGTTTGACTTCAGGTTAAGTTATGCAATTCACATCTCTAAAGTCTAAGGAACGAAATAGAAGAAAATGTAGGAGTTGCTTCTGAGCTTTAAGTTTTGTTTGTTAAAGATGTTTTTGTTGAACAAGATAACATATCAGCTTATTTTAAGGTAAGATAAGATCATTTATTTGTCCAAAACATGAGCATACACACAAATGGTATGCAAGGTGTTTTAATAAATAAAAGTATACCACAGTCATGTTTTGCCATAGCGGCGTACAAGTACCTACAAATATAGGGTGTTAAAAAATGAACTCTAAGAACTTTAAGGAGTGATTTAGAATATCGAACTGAATAACTTTTACTATGGGTCCAACTTTAAAGTCGCGAAAAAAAAAATCCACTGTTCCGTACATTTTGACGAATTATGTGAACATAATTATACTATAATGTAGACAACAGCTGATATTTTGCTGGGCCACTAGCCCTACCTGTGTTTTTAATTAATGTCGCTATAGCGGCAACACGGTTCTTTTTTTCCTGATCGACTTGTTGAATGAAAAAACTTTTTAACAAAAAAAAAAACCGACTTCCATAAAATCACTACAAAGTGAAAAATAACTGATTTCGGAAGTCGGTGTCTTTCGTTTTTTATTTACTTTCTTTTTTTTTGCCACCGACTTCCGAAATCAAAGTTATTTTTCACTTTGTAGTGATTTTATGGAAGTCGGTTTTTTTTTTGTTAAAAAGTTTTTATTTCTCGCTTTTTAGTGGGTCTGTTTATAATTTGTATAAGTTACAATAGTCTAATGTCAAGTGCTCATCACATGTTACAAAATATTGCTTTTCCCGATGCTGGGACGTTAATTGTTGAGGAGTTGTGCTGGTAAGACCCAGGAGAACTCCTCAACAACCACTCACCACACGCATTGTGTGACGAGCGGAAATTGCTTAGCAACCATATTAAAGTAATCGAATCGCAACCCGTGAAATATTTATCATGGAGTAGTTCCGGTAGCCATCTGTGGTCTTCATCATCAGTTCCACTTCACCAAGTGGTGCTTTCCGAGAGCAAATGCACGAGCTATTATAAAAAATACCCAAATCGCTATAGGTGTGCCTATAATATTTGAAGAGTTCCTTCGATTTCTCCAGGATACCATCATCAGAACTGGATTTTGACAAAAATGGGACCATTTGGGAAGTATACGCTTTCCAACAAAAAAATATTTTTTGAAATCGGTTGGCAAGCGACGGAGTTATGCGCGAACAAACATAAAAAAAAAAAATACAAACATTCGAATTGAGAACCTCCTCCTTTTTTAGAAGTCGGTTAAAAATACAAACATCCGAATTGAGAACCTCCTCCTTTTTTAGAAGTCGGTTAATAAAACACTTGGTATTGACCTGAACCATGCCATAATATCATCAAAGGTTTACGGAGCGCTTCATGAAAGTTAGCTTGTAAACTTACCTTGGTGTTACTCAAACAGAAATTTAGACTATCTTGAACAAATTAAATCCAGTTTCCTCACTGGGGAAACACAGAGATGAAGAAAAGATATTATCTGTGTAAATGACATTCACTTCATCATTTATCATACAACACTCACTTTTACAATCATTCCTAACATTATGTCAGACAACAATACAGCCACTTTTCCTCTCAAATGTCAAAGCTATTGACTAACATGATGAATTCATCGAAAAATCGTCGGAACAAATGAACAAACAACAATTACAACACAACGAGCGATTGTGCTAGGTTCGTACCGATTAATTTATCGATTCCCCGCTGTATTGGAGAGGCGACAAGTAATCGATCATGATCGAGAGAGGCGGCAAACTGATCGATTGTTTTATAAGCTGTGAATAAATTAAAAATGGGATTGTTATCGTGGATAATGATGTATAAGCTTGTTTGATGGGAATTCTTGGACAAAAGGAGTTCATGGGATGATGGCGCCATCGTCATGATAATTTGTATGATACCTACGTTACAGTTTCGTTTTGTTTAAAAAGCGCCCTTTAATCATCGTTTGGGCGGGTAAACTTTTTTTGAGGAGCTCGTGGCTACAGTAGTAACAACCGCACGCGTCCATCTATCGGGTTAAGCTACGCTGCTTGTCGGGGTTGGTCCGTGGATGGCTGATCATATTTACATAACAAGACTCCTCCGTGCCTCGGAAAGCACGTTAAGCCGTTAGTCCAGGCTCTATTACTATATACATATATTCTTGGATCTTTGACAGTCGTTACGGGTCGTAAAAAGCCCGAAAGTCTGACAACCAGTCTTACCAAGAATCGTATTACCCAGTAACTGGGTTGTGGAGGTTAGACTGCCTGGACCTAAAGCAAGTCATTAAAGGCAATATATCGTACTGAATTTCAGTATAGGTACCCCGCTGGCCAATAATGTAATTTGAATTTGGAACGACAGCTAAAAAGTTCGTATGAAAATTTTTACCAAAAAAAATACTAGTCATTCACCGTGTAATCAAACTACACACATAGATTACATCATCCCTCATTTTTTTACAACAGAAATTAATCCTCTCTTCATTTCGTAAATTAAATTCATTCCCACAAAGTTTCATTATATGATTTCAATATTAACTTTTAATTAGACAACTACCGTGCTCAGTAAATCAAATGTTTGGATGATAAAATATTTTGTCTATTAGAAAACTATATTACAGCCTGTCTGAATGTTATATCACCTATGTATTAACTAGGTAATTATTGCGCAAAGTAAATAAAGTTTAGGAGTTCAAAAGTGCTCGTCATTATTTTGTTGAACGGTTGATTAGTAATATTTTGACGGACTATTTAGGCTGCATTAGACTGGGCGCTGGATGGAATTGAGTGTGCAAAATATGAGGACCGCATTATGTAAACTGTTTTAAGCTCAGGAAAGCTTGCAGATTATGATTCTGGATGTTGCCAGAAAGTTTACTGGTCCATTTTTTTTATAACCCCTCGCCAGTTTGTTTTTGGGATAAATTCTTTTAACTACGACACGCACTTGGCTGATTTTTTTTTAGTTGACTATATATGAATCTTTAAACGTAAGAAAAAAATGGATAACTGTCACTAAAACAATCATTATAAAATGGCTCCCAAGCATTTGTTCAATCGATTTACTTGATATCTTAGGGGATGGGGTATAAAAAAAATGGACCAATAAAATTTCCGGCAACATCCAGAACCGTAATCTGCAAGGTTTTCGGAGCTTAAAACCATTTACAGAATGCGGTCCTCATATTTTGCATACTCAACTTCCTTTGGCGCCTGCACTATAAGGCTTTTTACACTTAGAGCTCTTACAGACGAACCACATTTTGTCGACGACAGAAGTAACTGCAGCCGTCGTAACACGCGCCACGTAGGTGACTACAGTCGAGTTAACTTCAACCAAAGGTCAGCGGTAGCCGCCGATGCGTCGACGGCAGCCACGGTGCATCGACGGCAGCTACCGAGTTACCGACAGATGGCGACATGTGGTGACAGATCTCAGTCGCCAGCAAAATGCCGCTCGTCTTTATAGTTGGATCTTGTTGGCCGGTACACAGGTTCGGTTTTGGGAGCAAAGAGACTTCATAAAACATAACTTACACCATATTAGGTACAGTATTTGGATGCCAGCAAAAGTTACTGAAACTTAAAATTACTGGAATTACCACAATCATTCCTTATTTAAATAGAACCTGTGTTATAATGCAACGGTATCACTGTAGCTCTACTAAAACGCCATTAAAAACACGTTTTTAAGGGACCCTATTACTGAGACACCGCTGTCCGTCCGTCTGTCACCAGGCTGTATCTCATAAACCGTGATAGTTATACAGTTGAAATTTTCACAGATGATGTATTTCTGCTGCCGCTATAACAAAAAATACTAAAAAACAGAATAAAATAAATATTTAAGGGGGCTCCCATACAACAAACGTGATGTTTTGCTCGTTTTTGCTCGATATTGATAACGGCAACAGGTAGACGCTTGAAATATTTACAGAATATTTAGTTATTATTACACTGTAAAAATAAATAATTAAATTAAAATAAAACAAATATGTGGCTCCCATACAACAAACGTAATTTTTTTGCCGTTTTTATAGATAACTAGCTGCGTCCGCGGTTTCACCCGCTTAGACCGGGATAAAAAGTAGCCTATATGTTAATCCAGGGTATAAGCTATCTACATACCAAATTTCATCCAAATCAGTCCAGTTGTTTTAGCGTGAAGAAGTAACAAACACACACACACACTCACAAACTTTCGCTTTTATAATATTAGTGTGATGTGATGGTACGGAACCCTTTGTGCGCGAGTCCGACTCGCACTTGGCTGGTTTTAATTTATGGACTGCCTCGGTGGTCTAGTGGTCGCTAGCGCTACTGCTGAGCATGAGGTCCCGGGTTCGATTCCCAGATGGTGCAAAGTGGATTTTTTCATGAGGAATTTCTCAGTAGCAGCCCAGAGTCTGGATTGAGGCCCGGTTGATGGCATATACCCACTATTATATGGGACTTAAATATAACTGGCGAAATGAGGTGTACTATAGGTACACCTCTGCCTAACCCTTCGGGGAATACAGGCGTGATGATATGTTATGTATAGTTAGAATATTTCACAAAGCGGTGTTAATTGCAATTTAAACCTTATTATTAACGACATACAGGTTTCAAGACACGACTTCGTCGGATAGTTTAAAAACACTATACAACCAAGGCCGTTACCTCCATAGGTTCCGTTACAATTACGTATAGATTACACAAAATAAATATTTATTTACATTATTAATAACCAGATTCTAATGGAAATTATCGTGAGAAAATCCAAAAGCTAATAATAAATTTTAAAGCATTTGTAATAGTGTGATAGGTCACGCCACCTGTCGCTGATACGAGAACTACCGTTTTGAGGTTAATAGACTTAAAACCTTATGATAATGATGAATGGGTCTTAATTGGCGTGTGATCATCGTTTAGAATAGTAGTTTTGGCTTTTCCTATGAGTCAGTGTAGGTAGAGAGGCAAATGTTGGAACAAAATGTCAATTTCTTTGATTTGTGACAGTACCTCATTTGCTTGCATAAATGCAGGGTTTTTCCTCGTCAGCTTTTAAGAAATCAGCAGATTATTTATTACTAGCTGCACTCCTCGGTTTCACCTGCGTAAACCGGAATAAAAAGTAGCCTATGTGTAAGGGCAGGGCATAAGCTATCTACTTACCAAATTTCATACAAATCGGACCAGCCGTTTGAGCGTGTGTAACAAACATACAAACACACACAACCCCACAGTCTGTCTGTCTGTCTGTCTGTTACAGCTGGATATCTCAAGAACTACTAATGCTATCAACTTTAAATTTGGAACAGTTTTATTTGACGTTTACTCAACTATTTTGCAAATAAGAAAGAAATAAAAATATTTATATTTTTTTTGTAACAGGTGCTGAAAGGGGGTCTTAAAAAATCAAAGTGGGACTACATGGGCATGTGGGGTATCATATGAAAAAGCGCTGTTTGCACATTCTTAATTTTTTTTTAGACCGCATAGTTTTCGACTCTTGATGAAATATGTAAAAAAAAATATCGTTCCCCCCTCCTTATCTCCGAAGTTTGCAAAGGGAAAAATCTGAAATTATTCTATGTGATAGAAGTTTATGTAAAGATTACAGGAAAAATAAAACGATGTCTCTAAATAGCACACTTTTTCAGAAATCGGAACGGAACCCTCGGTGCGCGAGTCTGACTCGCTCTTGACCGGTTTTTTTTTATGGTTGGGAAATCATCAAATTACATTTCCAGCTCTGGGTGGAGCGGAAGGGCGTGTCAGACTTTTACTGACTAAAACCCACCCGTGCCCCGGCGGCATCGGCTCTATCGGAACCAATCATTGCGTATACGTCTAAGGCGTCAAATTAAATTAGTTACCAAAACGTTTAGATATCGATACCCATCATATCGGCCAAGTTTTGCTAGCTACTTGAATTTGACCCTCTATAACTGTTGGACTACTTTTAGGTGACAATACTATTGCACACTCCGACACCCTTTCGAGGATTAATGTCACAACCGCACCGTTATCCGATAATATGTTATTAAAATAACAAGTAATACTACGAGCAGTAAAAAAAACTAGTTTCATACTTGACTAATTTATTACCTAACCACACAAGGTTTATTTTTATTAGAATAGCTTTGATTTAGTAAGTACCTGTTAAGTGAAGTTATAGCGATGAAATCCGGCCAAAGCCTGGGGCCACGGCTAATATTTATATTATAATTGTGTTACCCAATGATCGGTTTTACTGTTCCACGGGCTACTTCTATTGATTTCTCACAATAAATTATATTGAGCGCAAAGTAGAGCAGCTTGTCTTGCGTACTAACACTAGGTCTCGTATCTACAGTGTGTTTCAATTATAACCGGGACACAATATAATTATCTTGTTCTAAAAATTAATTGGTGAGATAAGATCTATTATTGGGTAGACTGTTATTGAGGATATTTGTTGTCATACAGGTGACAAAACAATTTCAAAATGGATAATTGCTAATCATTGGTCTGGTTTTGGTTTGTTCTTGCTGAAATGAGCTCTGGGTATTTGCAATATTATTATTTTATTAGGGGTAAGACATGTCAAATGTACAAATACGAATGAACGAATCCCTATCTTTGACCCTGTTAATTAATTTAATAATTGGCTTTCCAAAAGTATTATAGATCTGGGTTTTTACTTGTTTAGTTACTGGCCACTGACAGGAAAAATCTGAATGGTCGTTTAGATTTTACCGAGTCACTTTCTATTTTAATTTATTGCCTTGTTTTTGTCACATTATGTAGTAACTAGTACGCCAATATGCAATTAAATTAATTAATACTAGCTACACAATTTTTTTGAACTCGTCTTTTTTGATTGTTTAAGTAATTAAAAAAAACCTAGTTAAAACCGGTACTTTAGTCTAAACTAAAAACCGCAGGTCACCATTTTACCACCTGGCTATCTTAATTCAGATCAGAACCCAACTGACTCCCGATTTTCTTGATCGATTCTCAGTTAATCCAAACTTATATCTTCTGAACACCAAACCATGAATGGATCACGAAAAATAAAAAGTAAACTCCGAAATACTCAAGAATAAATTTAAAAAAATGACAATTATCGTCTTATCGTATTCCCTAAAAAGGCTACAATAATGTTTAACAGTCTCCCACATACCAACCATACATTTTCACACACACGCTATAGGTACCTACATACACACATACGCGCCCACATCCCGCGTCAGAAAGTGGACGCTCCTCGTTGCGCAAACGCAAAACAATCGAGAGTTGCGAACACATTAGATAACTGGTTTTTTGTTTGACGCACAGAGCTACTAATGTATAGAGTAGGATATAAACTCCTTTGCAAAAAAAACGGGCACCTTACAGTCATTGGATTTTCTATGGATAATATTAATATTTTTAGTATGTCGTTAGCATAAATGACTAGAAATTTCTTATTATCATTGAGAATACAGTTTTTAACCCTTAAATCCTGGAATCGGTGTTTTAGTCAATGTAAACAGAAAGTCGTGTTAAAATGGAAATTTTTAGGGTATAATTAAATTAAGACTACGAGTATTTTTATGGTATTTTAATAAAAAAAGACATTAAAAAATAAAAATTAATAACGAGTATGACCTCTCCTTGCAGCGATTACGGCATGTAATCGTCTTGGCATGCTTTCCACCAGGCTTTTGATGGTGTCCTGTGGAATGTGTTCCCACTCAGCCGAAATCACACGTTTAAGCTCCCTGATGTTTGGGGAAGGTCGTTGGACAGGTCGTACTCGCCTTTTTAGGAGGTCCCAGACGTGCTCAATGGGGTTAAGGTCGGGGCTCCGCGCTAGCCAATCCAGACGACGAATACCGACCTCTTGCATATAAGCATCTACGTCGCCAGAACGGTGGTCCCGAGCATTATCGTCCATGAAATGGCATCTTCACCAATTACAGTCAGTGCGGGCTGTGCATGTTGACAAATTATTTCTGTTAGGTACCTTTGCGCATTTAGTGAGCCATTTGCAATGAACAATATCTCGGTACGATAGCTGGAAGTTACGTCCGCCCAAAACATAACGGACCTTCCACCATAAGAGGTGATTTCTTCAAAACACACGTCGGCATAGCGTTCCCCTGGTCTTTGTAACACTCGCCGACGTCGGACCTCACCATTCAGGCAAATTCGAGCCTCATCAGAGAAGAGTACGCTACTCCAGTTACCTAGTGTCCAAGATAGACAATTTCTAGTGAACCTCGGTCGAGCAATCCGGTACTCACGGAGTAAATTGGAGGCCCGCGCTGGTCGTCGGCTGCGTATATCAACCGCTAAAAGCCTCTTCCTCACTGTCCATATGCTAAATTGTGCTCCTCGTACCTCTTCAAGGTCTTTTGAGGTCTATGTAACTGCATTTGCGATTACTCAATGCCTGAGTCACTAAAAAGCGGTCATCTCGTGGTTGTGTGCAACGTTTTCTCCCACAACCTTGCCTTCTTTGAACGGAACCTGTCTCTTGGTATCGAGTCCAGGTTCTTTGGACGGTTGAAGGGCTCACGTTTAACCGCTGTGAGCCGTAACATTGGCTACACCCCACTTCCAGCAGCGCTATAATTTTACTAGCTCTTATTGCTTTTTCTGCCATTATAATCGACACAAAGATATATGTTTTAAGTCACAATGAGGCAAGAATATGCGACAAACATAAATCATCTAATAAAAATAACGAGAAGTTAGTTTTAGTTGCCTGATAACCTTTTAACCGCAAACCCGCGAACAGCAAGTAAAACAATGAAGTAAAAAGTCATAAACAGAAAAAGGTATTATTATTTCTAAAAACAACAGTTCTGAATTTGAAATTAACTTTTTTTCATACCCAGACTCTTTATTATGTGCCAAGAACATAGTTTGCCTATTAAAACCTCATTAGAACTAAATGATTACCAATAATGTAGAAAAATCCAAACTGCCCGTTTTTTTTGCAAAGGAGTGTATGAAATTGAAACAATTAGATACTAAGATTCTTCTTCTCTTTAGTAGTTAGTTGATAGACGAGCTGACTAGTACTCAAAAACAAGTGAAAGTGAGTGAAAAAGAGATGATTTAAGGTTAAAATAATTGTATAAGCCAACAGATGATGCATTGCTCGTACAATGTATGCAAAAGAACAATATTAACATTACATGTTCACTTCAAATAAGACAATACGTATTTATGTTATATGTATTACGTTTATGTTTTAAGTGAGAGTTAAAACTATTTGCAAGCTTCTAATTTACTGCCACCGCTTTTAGTGTCTAAGCTAAAATAGCTTTCATGTTCCTGGAATATTAAAAGTACATATGGTAAATGAGACATTTTGGGGCATTATAGCATAATCACCCTATAATGTTCCCATTGCTGGGACACAGGCCTCCTCTCTGTGAGAACGAGTGGGCCATTATCCACCACGCGGTCACAGTGCGGTGTCACTTAACTTTGAATAAAATTTGCATTTATAGGACATGCCGGTTTCCTCACGATGTTTTTCTTCACCCTTTTTAAGAGCAGTGGTGATGAAATAATTTACACAAAGTAAAGCGACAGTCTGGGTTCGAACCTACGACCTAAATTTCTGTCGCGGCCGTTTCTACTGGGTCACCAATGTTTTCGAGGTATATTTTGAGGATAAATAGCTACGAAATATCTCCACAGAAAGTAAAGTCATCGAAGTGATTCCTAATTAATGAGATCATAATTTTTAATGCCTCATCTAGTAATTCCTAGCTCTACATTCCCAAACAGAAAGTGTACCACTCCAATCTATCGCAATCTGCCTAATTGATTGTTATGATTACTTATATTTATTGGTCTAGCATTATATGAAGTTATATTATACGTGTCGATAGTTATAGCAACATTACTAACACCACTTTGTATGTACCCATATATTAGAGCCTGAACTTAATACGATTGATATTTAAAAGTCATTTGATATCGAAATGTTGAAGAATCAATCTGTTGATATTTATCATTCTTCATTCTTCAGGCTTCATTTTTAAAATGGGGTTTAAAGTGAAATTATTTTTTGAAATCTTTAAATTGATCGATTATTTGTTTAATATGTCCTAAAACAAAGGGTATTTTAAAGTTTTGGTTTTCATTTGTTTTTTCTTGTAACACTCTTTCAAAAAAATGCTGGATTTCACAAATGGGTGGCATTAGCATTCTAAACTTCTATAGGTAAGCCCATTTTTACTATATACCACTAGGCGATACCTAGATGAATTACTAGAATAAAGCGCGCTGTTAGACTTTCAACTTTCAGCGCTATGTCGAGCATTGAAAATTCAACCGTGCGCTCTTTTCTAAGCATTCATCTAGATGTCATTTAGTAGTACTTTCTTCCAAGGCCGTACCTTGAACGTTAGGTTATAGCCGCTTCTTTATCAAAACAAAGTCATGATTCTAGAATTGTAAGTTGTCTAGAATCTTTTAGCACGATCGTGTAAAGTAACAATATGATTAGTCATAAAAGATAAGTGCAAGCAATCCTAATTAAACCCAGCTCACAATACATGCACCAACACTTCATTATCCTCTCGTGACCACTCGTCATGACTATTAAAAATCTTCAATAATAATGGGTTGGTACTTACCTAATATTTACCTGTTTACAGTACTTATACTTATATTAAGTAATAGATACGTGATGCCAATGTAACAATGATCAACCTCTGATCCGGGATGTCGAGGTATTACATCAAAACTTATTTTGATAATAGAAAAAGTTTGATAGGACTGGGTCGGTAAAATGCTGCATGTGATGTTTTTGAAAATCGATTATGCAGTGAAGTGACTTAGCCTGAGACAGAACCTCACCGGATTCATTAATTAAGTATTGAAAACTTGTTCCCGCCAGTAAGATGGCTTAAAACTACATCATCACTTCAGTGAAAGACGTCCACTGCTGGACTTAGCAAGCCCCCAAGCACCGCCACTTCGACCAGTTCTGTACTTCCCGTATCTCTTCTTCTGGAATTGTCGTGGCCTTCACAAGGTCATCGGTTTATAACTACACAATTTAATGTAATGTTTGAATTATGAGCGACGTTTTGTAATACGGGCTGTTCTTAGACTTTGACGTATAACAAGTTATTTTAAGTTACTTTACGTAAGTTTTAAACTTTCAAAGTTACTAAATTTTCAAAATGGCTGAAGAAGGAAAATCTCGCAGAAGAATTTATAACCAAATTAGAGAAAGATAATTATTTATAATTTATAATTGTCAGTTGTATTTAATATTTAAGTAAAAAAAAACTAATATTTACAACTATCTCAGTCTTTTACAGTAATATTTTCGGCTTGTGAAGTTTTAATAGTTCTAAGCAGCATCTTAGTACCCGATAAAGCAACAATAAGTTTTAAATGGTATTTATGATGAGCTGTTAATTAATTATAATTTAACGCATCAGCTAATTTAACAATACTTGTCAAAACTTTTAAAGTGAAGTAACTAACGTGAATTAATGAACAAATAACATCCTGTATTATTGTTTTGGTTGTTACATAACGGAAAAAAATAGAAACACAAAAATTCTGTTCTATTATGCATAGTAATCATTTCATATAAATATATTGTTACCATTTAGACAAATAATCGAACCTCCTCGATCAAAAGCTTTCCCCCCGCCCCGTAGCAAAAGAAGGTATAAAGTAGTATTTAATTTTTTTTCTTTGTTAAACTATAGTAGTCTCTATTTCGCGCATTTTGCTCTCGGAAAGCACTATTTGGTGAAGTGGAACTGATGATGAAGACCACAGATGGCTATCGGAACTATTCAATTATACCTAAGTATTTCACGGTAAGATTCGATTACTCTAATATGGTTGCTAAGTAATTTATGCTCGTCAAAATGCATAATTGTATTTTGTATATGCTGGCCTAACGATATTTTCCTAGCCTTTTCCCAACAATGTTGGTGTCGGCTTCCAGTCTAACCGGATGCAGCTGAATAGCAGTACTTTACATAGAGCGACTAACCTCCACAACCCAGTTACTGGGTAAGTTACTGGGTAACAGGATCTCCTTGCTAGTAAAACAATAATTAGGGCTGTTTTCTTAGATATTGTATTGTATGCTACATTTCCACAGTAAAGTTTTTAAAGTCTGCCTAGATTCGTAGACATTTTTCGAGGTTACATACCGCATTAGGTTTCGTCTTGACCACAGAAATATGAATCTTGATCTATTACGTCAGATAGTCTGACCCAAGTTTTAGTATTTAGGCGGCAGTCGGTCTGCAGTGTCTACCGCAAGTAACAGTAACTTTGAATTTTTATAATAACGGTTCTGCCAAAATTTATATTGTATTTACTGTGAATAATTTTAGACAATCCTTCTGATTAGATGACCGCTTTAAATCTTAGACTGATAATGTATTCATTTTAGAAATAAATGCTTTGAAGATAATCTTAAGGTCCAGATACTCAATGAGGAAAAATAATGTGTGATTCTTTTATAGAATTCTAAGGTTTCTAGAACTTTTTGTACATTACTACATAATTGATACGATATGAAACTATGAATATCCAAGAGAAAGCCTATAGTTTAATGTAGGTATTTTAGATTGTTTTCTAGGTATAACGTTTCTACTCACGAAGCAAGTAACCCTGCAAATGGTGCCAATCAAACCTGCATGTAGCAATATGTGGGGGGTTAAAGATCAGGACAACGGATAGGTGATGGGGTTTAACGATACAATATCTGTTAGACAATAAAATGAGAGTCTTATTTTCTTTGCCAGACAGTTACGGACAGTCTTTGAAGAAGTTATTATGGAACCCCCAAATGTATAAGCATTAATTCCATCCTTATAAAAGCACAAAGACTTAATTCCCTTTCAGTTCCATAATAAACTTGAAAAAAGCTTAAAATCAATTTCAAATTAGTACAAGATAAGCCTAATTCATATTTGCTGGCTGAATTGAACTTAGCTTTTTTTTTTTTTTTTTTTGTTGTGAAATTATCAAATAATTTCTCCCGCTCTGGGTGGAGCGGAAGGGCGTGTCAGGCTTTTACTGACTAAAACCCACCCGTGTTCCTTCAGTTGCCTATGCCAGGGCCGCGGTATCTTCTTCAAACTACCCGCGACAATTGAACGTAGCCTGGGTCCATCGATATTTTTTCGGAAGCCTCAATTCCCAGTCAGGTGCAAACCAAGGATTGGTATTACAATGTAAAATTAAAGTCAAAACACTGTACAAACTCATCATAAGGCAATCGAGCGCACATTAATTCTTCATCCATGATTGACAGCTGATGTTTCAATACTCTCCTATGGCAGCGCATAAATATTAATCGTTCATCGATATTGTACCAACCATGAATATTATTTCCATCTGCAACTAATAAATTAGCCTTACCGCCTATTTTTTAGCTCAAATTGAGATGTTACTTTGTAATAAATCGTCTTTTTTGTGCAGAAAAAATGTAGCTTCCATCATATTTGCAGCGTCTAAAAATATAGCTTTAATGTCAGTAATTTATGTTAAGTGTTTTGAACTTATTTACGACCAGCTAGTTACTCGATCCATAAGCAACTGTCTTTAAATCGATTATCATCAAATTAGAAGGGAAAATTAACGTAACTGTAACTAAGAACGTCGATGATTATTTTAAACTTCACGCTCTCGTAACACAAAGACTTGAAAAAACAGTAAAGCAAACATTTGAAGCGCTTCGGAATATTAACAAGAGTCGTCGAGCTCTTGACCTCTGCGAAATATTTTGTTTTGTAATCATTGTACACCTGATTGAAGAGATACTTGTAATAAATTAAAGACTCGTTGATGTCAACGACAATTTTGAAGTACTCCTCATTAGAATGGTAGCGTTGTGTAACCTGAAATGAGTGAGTAGTTCAGTTAGCCATATTTGAGAAAGAAAGTAGTCAATATAGTATAGACTAACTAACTGACCAAGAGTTGTTGAGCTTAGAGCAATCAGAATGATTAGAAAATCTTAAAGTCCAAAGTCCAGATAATATCCAGATGATACTTGGAAAAAATATTATTGACTGTAAGAACATTGAAGCAAAAAATTTCGTTTTGACAATTTTTCAATCATCCTGTTTAACAATATTGGCATCCCTACATTTCCTCCCAAAAGAAATAACATAACGATCATTGCAAACACAAATCACATCATAAAGATCTTTCACACCATCACACATCCCACAAACTAATCACATATACATATTTGGTGGTATGTAGGTGGCATTAGAAATAGTGTACATTCTGTACATGTTAAGTAAAGTTCGTACTTGACAATGCGCCTGAGTGCTCTTGACAATCGGTCCGAATTACGACACGAATGAGCTTCGGACAAACAAAATTTTAGTACCGTTTGGAAGTAAAAAGTACCGTTGAATAAATATTAGCTTGGAACATCTGTCGTTTGAATGAAATTAGAAATTGGCTAAGAACAATAGTTCTGTTTACTGATGACCATTTGAGGTAAGCTAATAAGTTGGTTTGAAGATGCAAATTAATGTTAAGTGGCTGGTGAGATAACAATACAAAAGGGTTTTTAGTTTTTACTTTTTTGTTGTTTTACGTCAATTCTTATTGTAGTTGAAGGGATATTGTCAGCTCTAGACAAATGAAAGTTGAATGACTGTGCTTTGGACGGAAGAAAAAAGATTTGTTTGAAAAGCGAGTCCATTATTCTGTCTCGTGTGTCATTTCCTCTTTGCCTGACACAACAGACGTTAAAAATGCACAAGTAGCCAAATACACTATCCATGACACTCAAAATTGAAATACGAAATGAATATGCGTCGTAGGGTAAACACACCAACTACGGACGCTAATCAAACAAGAAAACTTGGTGTGTGTCCGAACTATCGTTATGGTGGTCCAACTATTGTGTAGACCACCTCAGTTGTCGCATATTGTGTGCAAGAGTTTGTTTTCTTTTGTTTAAGCAACTTTCACAATTAACCTGTACATGCGAAAGGTATGTCACAAAAGGCCTTCGACTTAGACAAAGCTCTTGACTATAATACTTTTCGTTACTCAAAGCCTTCTATGGTATGCTATTTCAACTCCTTATGGCCGATTAATTTTAAGTGAAATCGTGAAAGTGGATAAGGGATCGCGTATTGTTGTTAATGCAATAAGAAGGAAAGGAAAACCTGTTGAAATTATTCATTCAAATGAAAACTGTCTAAGTAACTTGAGAATCGCGACAACTCCTTTATTAAGTAGCAATAATACGTGAGAAGATGAAAGTGTTGTTTGTGAATCAAGTAAAGTTGGCAGGGAACATTAAGAAACCTTTATTGTGAAATGATGAATAATTTTAATTGTGTAAAAGGAGACTCGAAGGGTTTTGTTTAAAACTTTTACATAATACCTATTTGCTTCGTTAAATCAATGTAGCTTGAAGAAAACTTTCCGTCAGCTACTAGTAAATTCAGAAATCTAAGAAATTTGCCGCCATTAAATCTAAGAAGTTTTTGGGAATGGGAAGGGATTCATGGGATTCAATTTGTGGTTCAATGACTCTACAGGGTCAAATTAAATTAGCTAGCGCAACTCCAGAGGTGATTGGTATCGATATCAGTAGGCCTAGACAAATGGCATTCGCTTCGTAGCGATTCTATTTCTACAATCGCTATCGACGCATCTCTATGGAAGTTATCGTTGGACGCTGTCAATTTGTTGACATATGATCACGTGACATTTCTATAGCTTATGTCAACCCCATACATTTTTTGGCTTTTCTAATCAAATGTTACTTTGTCTAGGCCCTCTGATCAAACCAAAAATAAATTAATTTGATGAGTTTTTTCTGGAGTCATCAACTGCAGTTAGTGTAGTCACTTCATCATATCTATCTATCTATATAAATAAAAAGAGAAGTCCTGACTGACTGACTGACTCATCATTGCCCAGCCCAAACCCTTGAACCTAGAAAGCTAAAATTTTGCACAGTTTCCCTTTATAATCAATCTGCCTAGCCTTTTCCCAACTATGTTGGGGTCGGCTTCCAGTCTAACCGGATGCAGCTGAATACCAGTATTTTACGTGGAGCGACTGCCTATCTGACCTACACAACCAAGTTACTGGGTAATACGATACCCCTTGGTAAGACTGGTTGTCAGACTTTCGAGCTTCTGACGACCCGTATCGACTGTCAAAGATCCACGAATAACAGCTGGGACCAACGGCTTAACGTGCTTTCCGAGGCATGGAGGAATCTCGGTATGTAAAGATGGTCACCCATTCACTGACCAACCCCGGCAAGCGTAGCTTAACCTGACGGATCGACCCGTGTGGCTGTTATTACTTAGCCACGAGCTCCTCAGTTTCCCTTTATAATGTAGACAAGGAATAAGGAAGGATTTCCTGGTAGTATGTTCCCGTGGGATATTTTCCGACATCCACGCGGGCGAAGCCGCGAGCAAAAGCTAGTCAGTCCATATAGACGTGATGGATGTCAATATCTAAACATGATAAAACAAAAGAAAACTGCGGTTTCGCTAAATAATTTAATTTGACTCTACCTGTATAGACGCTTCGGTCATTACACAAACACCTCATCCGCCTAGCTTTATCTCACTTTATTTGGGAGCGATGCAGTAATCATGTCTTCTTAAATCATCGTATTCATCATCAACATCATCAATCTCCCCTTTTATTATTGCTTTATAAGAATTAGCTTCCATCATTACTTTTATATCATACCAATATTTATCCATAACTCTTTCACCATCGATAGTACGCAGGCGCACCTAACAACTAACATGTCGAATCTTCACTCGCGTTAGACAATGACGGAAACCATCTATAAACTCTACTGGAATTTGAACCTCGGCCTTTGACCGAGAAAGCAAAACTACTGATGGGGCCAAAGAGTCGTATTACTTAACAATAGAATTAAGTGTGGGGAATATATCTTATTGGAGACGTCTTATATTGTTACGTTACGTCATGAGGTTAAGCAACACAGCCTGCGGTTTGGACGATGATTGGGGGTCTGTGGTTGATCAAGGACATTGTTGAGGTATTGATTGTAGTGTTATAATGAAGAGTGAAAGGTTTGTTGTTTTAGATTATGGTAATTGGAATCATCATCACGTAGATTGCTAAATTGCAAAAGATTCATGTCATGTCAATCCAGTGGCCATAGTTTCCAGTATATTCGACTAAGGGCTAATTTTACCAAAGTTATCAAAGATATCTTTTATCCGTGGAATAAAATTGACGACTGACAGTTTTTGTATGGAGAAACTGTTAAAAATTTAAAATTTATTCGACGGCGAAGCCTTATGCTGCGTATAAAAGTTTGGTCTTATTCACCTTAAGGGAAATATTCGTTTAAAAAAATTAAATTAAAAATTTAAAAAACCCCCAACGCAAAAAAGAAAAGAGAACATTTAATAAGTCAAAAATAATACCTATCGTTGAGCCATCAAATTCGATTGAGTAATACCTATATATATTTTAATTACAGAAATTGATGGATGGCACGATAAGGTTTGCTCATTGAATTGGCGCTATAATTTCGCGGCGGGGTACCGCATATTTACATAGTCAATCAAGTGAAGGGTCTGACTTACTTATGCGGTACCCCGCCGTGACATTATAGCGCCATTTCAATGAGCAAACCTTATCGTGCCATCCATCAATTTCTGTAATTAAAATATATATAGGTATTACTCAATCGAATTTGATGGCTCAACGATAGGTATTATTTTTGACTTTTTAAATGTTCTCTTTTCTTTTTTGCGTTGGGGGTTTTTTAAATTTTTAATTTAATTTTTATTTTAACCTTTTTAAACAATTTAACAATACAGAAATGCATTTTTATTACTGCAGAATGTTAAGTTTCTCTGCACATAACATTAACTTATAATGATGCCACCATCGTACTGCAAATAGAATTAAATACTGATAAAAAAACGAATACAAACACTACTATCTGCTATTTTTTTTTTCAAGAGTGTACTAGTGTGCTGGATATCCTGACTGCAACATCAGCTCATCGTGTAGCCACCATTGCATTGTATGTAGAATCAAATACTGATCAAAACGAACCCAAACACGACATATCTGCTATTACTTTTTCAAGAGTCTTCTAGTGTGCTGGACATCCTGGCTGCAGCATCAGTTCATCGTGTTGCCACCATTGCATTGTATGTAGAATCAAATACTGATGTAAATGAATCCAAACACGACATATCTGCTATTACTTTTTCAAGAGTGTTCTAGTGTGCTGGACATCCTGGCTGCAGCATCAGCTCATCGTGTTGCCACCATTGCATTGTATGTAGAATCAAATACTGATGTAAATGAATCCAAACACGACATTTCTGCTATTAATTTTTCAAGAGTGTATCCAGCACACTAGTGCTGGATATCCTGGCTGCAGCATCAGACCAAGAATTCCATAATCTTGCATAGATAGATAGCATACATGGATGTTTCAAATTTTAGGTCACACTAAGGTTTGAAAGTAAAGTAAATACCCATTACGCGTCTAAGATCCCTACCGCAGCTAACAATAGAGCGAATAACTTTGAAACGGCTGAACCGATTTTGATAAAACGTGTCTAAGAACCATTGCTGGAAAACCTGCTTTCAAATAAAAAAAACCGCATCCAAATCAGTCCACCCGTTTAAGCGCTACGGTGCCACAGACAGACACACAGACACACACACACACACACACACACACACACACACACATAGCGGTCAAACTTATAACACCCCTCTTTTTGCGTCGGGGGTTAAAAATAATATTGGGGGTAAAAAGACAGGATAAAATTCGGAACACCACGCTGCGTTCCAAAACGGTCCTACTGGACGTGGGAAAAAATGCTGCCAGGCTCAAATGGAATTGGGCAAACCACGTCAGCCGTAATATGCACTATGAGCGCTGGGCAAGAGTCTCTACGCAATGGATGCCTGAAGATAGAGGCGGCGAGTCGACCTAGACGCGTCCCGTGAGGTTTGGTTCGAGGTGGTGCGGTAAAAGAGTTTCTGGAAGGACTTGGGGGAAGCCTTTGATCAGGAGTGATAGCATAGGATAAACAAAAAAATATATATTGATGAATAATATAGTGTTAAACTGAATTACATTCTAGGTAGGTGTTACAATAAATACTCAGCCTAATGTTCCCACTGCTGGGACACAGGCCTCCTCTCTCTGAGAGGGAGTGGGCCGTAATCCTCCACGCGGGCCCAATGCGGGTTGGTAGATGTCACATGTCTTCGATTTTTTGCTTCTAGGACATGCCGGTTTCCTCACGATGTTTTCCTTCACCGTTTTGAGAGCAGTAACTTTCATCTTTTTTGTGAATATATCAATATAAAGAGTTGAAATTAAAGTTTATTCGGGATTAAAATCAAGTTTTTAATGTTTAAAATCATCTGCCATTAATTTAATTTGTTTGCTTTTTATTTCTTTCTGCCATAAATTGTTAGAAATATATTTTATCACGTCTGTCTTTCTAATCCTTTTTACAATAAGATTTGTTGAAAAAAATGAGTGATTAATTACGATTCCATGATTGCATTTTACTGTTGTCTACTGTCTAAGCAAATCTATAAAAAAATATGAGATCATCCATCCCAATGCCATATGCATAGTGAATGAAGCTCGTAAAAAGAATTAATCGATTCGTATTATTCAACATCGATACTATCTTTAGGTATCGATAACTGTGTTAGCGTAAATATTAAAATCGATATGAGATGTTCGATGATGTTAAATTATTGATAGTAAAAGAGATTATTGATATTATCTATAAATTATGCCTAGTTTACGTCTTGAATTTAAAATGAAGATGAATCGATACATGTTTCATAATATTTATCAAACGTGATGAAAAACAATTAGAAATCTCAGCAAAGACAGCACCTACCTAAACCTCTGAAATAAATCGTTGTAAGTCTAATCCTGGTTTCGGAGGATTTTAAACGGAGTTTATCCATTCGATAGTGATTATTGGTTCAATATCGTGCTTCTGAACACTTCTATAGGGATTAATTTAGCTAAAAAGTCACAATTTGTCTCCCACAAATGATGGGACAATTATTATCATGTCCTGCGTGTCCTATCAGCCGCACGTTACAGGTCTATCAGTAGAAGCTAGTGATGGTGCCAAACACGTAGCCGAATTCTAGGCCGAAACCGTTTAGATCGCCATCGACACGCTAAGAAGATCAAATGGAATGACAGCTCATGTTCAGCTCATTTCACCTAAGCTTTCACGGAGATTTTTACAGAATAGAGCTCATTCATATACATCAAGAATCGATTCCAAAACGATGCTAAAAGATCAACTCTACTGCGTTAGCATTTAAAAAAAAAACCTTCTAAAAATACCGATAACCATGCATTAATCGATACAAAATCAAATCGATAACTCCTCAACACTAATGATGTACATAGCCATACAAAAATAAACAACAATAATTCAAAGGCACTCAGCGAGTTGAGGTCATGCGCCATTGTTAGATAGGTAGAAAAGTTCAAGTGACCACTAGACCAGTATAGTTAGACACGTCGTTACGACGTAGTCTTTCAAACACTTCTAATGCGGATTTAAACCTTTTTTGTTAGAGAAATTCTAGTGTTATTATTTGGGTTTTTGTCTACAATTATGTGGCAGAAAAAGTGAAGAATATACCTGCTGTCATCTCGTTGGAAACATTTTAAAACAAAAAAATTATTCACTTTTTGTCAGAAACCAAAGTCAGCTGATATACCTACCTATAAACATATTACTTTTTTATTTAATTGGTAAACAATATAATGTTGATACACTATTTTGGGTATCCAATAAAAATATACCATCTCCATTCTTCACTTTTGACAGTTGGTGGTTTTTGACAGGTCTTAGCAAAACGTCTATGTGATCAGATGATCATATTGTCATTCTATTGTTCGAGAAAACTGGGTAAAACTGTCCAACGAAAGTTCAAAGTAGAGGTCAATATATATTCAGCAGTGGACGTTTACTGATTGCAATAATCCCAGTAAAACTAGATTACCTACCTGATAACATTATCAAACTATAATACACTGATCTTAACAAGAACACAAAACAAAGGCGCCTGTTATAATGGTGTAGAAACTTTAAAACGCATGTCAGAGGTCAAGCATTATTTTATGTTAATGCATAGTCCGCCTCGGCGTAAATCAATTATACCGCGTGACCCGCAAAGGTCGCCGGTTCGATTCCCGAGCAAGTTGCGCTTTTACACCTATTAGTGTTGTGTAAGATTAGAATGCGAAATTATTTTCGCTGTGAACGGTTAATGACCGGTAATGAGCGTCTGTGCTTTCATTATCAGGTTTTAGAAAGGTCAATTTATGGGCTATTTTATGGGTTCTGGTTACGTATGGGAGTTACGTGTGAGGATGTTTCAAATATTGCACTTAAAACAATTAGCCTTTGCAAAAAGACCTTTGTCCTGTATTAGAATATTACAATACATGTAGATATTAATGCCTAAGTGCTTGACATAAGACACAAAAGCTAAAAAAAAACCGGTCAAGAGCGAGTCGGACTCGCGCACCGAGGGTTCCATTCCGATTTCTGAAAAAGTGTGCTATACGCCTCAAGTGTCTGAGTTTGGCTAATTTTAGACCCAAAACCCCAGCGAGTGGGGAGGGTTGGGGGTTAGTTGCGAACCCCATAGGTTCACAACTACTGATGATGATATTTTTTCCATCGGATGATGTTTTTTTACGTTTATATATATGTGAATTAAGCTTATATACCTATTATGTAAAGTTTTGTCCTTCTGCACACTTTGGGTGCATTTGACACCCGGGGGGGGGGGGTAGGGGGGGTTAGCTGCGAACTCCATAGGTTCACAACTAATGATGATGATTGGTTTTCCATCGGATGATGTTTTTTTACATTTATATATACCTATGTGATATAAGCTTATATACCTAACAAAAAAGGGGTTTTCTTATGCACACATGGGGTGCATTCGACACTTGAGGGGTTAGAGACATTGTTTTATTTTTCCTCTAATCTTTACATAAACTTCTATCACATACAATAATTTCTGATTTTTCTCTTTGCAAACTTCGGAGCTAAGGGGGGCAGGAACGGTATTTTTTTTTTACATTTTTCATCAAAAGTCGAAAACTATAAGCCCTAAACAAAAATAAAAAAATGTTTGAGAATGTGTAAACACCGCTCTTTCGTATGATACCCCACATGCTCTAGTAGCCTCACTTTGAATTTTTAAGACCCCCTTTCAATCCCTGTCGCAAAAAAAATAAAAACATTTTTATTTCTACCTTATTTGCAAAATAGTTGGGTAAATGTCACCTAAAACTGTTCCAAATTTCAAGTTGATAGCATTAGTAGTTCTTGAGATATCCAGCTGTGACAGACAGACAGACAGACTGAGTGACACCTTAAGGGTTCCTTTTTTACCATTTTGGTACGGGAAACCTAAAAAGCGACCAAGTGCGAGTCTGACTCGCATTTGGAAAGATGACAGCCGGGACCAACGGCTTAATGTGCTTTTTGAGGCACCGGGACTGGTGGTATGTAAAGATGGTGACCTGATCGATAGACCCGTGCGGCTGTTAATTAGCCACGAGCCCCTCAGATGAAGTGAGCTGTCAATAGTGTCAATACCTAAAATCAGGTGGTAATGAAATAGCTCGCTTCAAGGTCATTTCACATAAGTTTTCAATATAGACCAAACTGGTATCAACTTACTTATCTTTAAAAATAAAAATAGAAGTCCTGACTGACTGACTGACTGACTGACTCATCAACGCCCAGCTCAAACCCTTGGACCTAGAAAGCTGAAATTTTGCACAGAGATTCCTTTTATAATGTAGACAAGGAATAAGGAAGGAATTCCCGGTAGTATGAGTACGTTCCCGTGGGATATTTTCCGACATCCACGCGGGCGAAGCCGCGCGGGAAGTGTTAGTAAAACATAAGAACTTGACCACGGTAATTAAATATAATACCGTAATAACTATTTCCTCTTGTCCATAAATTATTCACATCCAATCAAAAGTAGCATAAATGTTTCTAACCTCATAATTTAATTAACTCCGAGCTGCAGGTTACCTACAAATATTAATTATGGTAACACGTTTAATGCTTGACCATCATAAGGTTGCATGGGAAATTGAAAAGCAGAGAAATTAACTCGTTTTCAGTCATAAGTGGAAACGTGAGATGGATTAAGTAAATAGTGATATTGAACTGTATCAGAAGGCCAAAACGTTAAAATTTAAGTCACAATCGCTAGCGACAGTCAAATGTCAAAACTGTAGGTAAACGCTATGCAATTTTTGACAGATTGAAACTGAGATGAGATTGCAAACGTTGTTAAGAATGCGAGAATTGTCCCTCTGATTAGGAACTTAGAATATTGTTTACAGATGTTGACAGTGCTAAATTGACTATACATATTGGAAAACATTGTAAAGCCAATTTAATGTGGACTTTCTTGCCGGCTCTTCTTCATAGAACAATTGAAACCGTGCACCTAGCAATTGAATTGAATGATGAATTTGAATTTAGGAGCGTTGACGAATCAAAGATGAAGATTTGGTGAGCCGTGGTTTCTTTCTGCCCCTAGGAAAAAGACGACGTTGTCCATTACCTAGGTAAAGGCCATATGTCTCAAGAAAATGCATGTTGTAGCTAAGAGTTGCCTATATTATCCTAGGTAGACTGCTATACGTTATGTTCATTAACCCGTCGCATGACAGTTAGCAGACACATAGGTATTTAAAAAGTTAAATATCCACAGCAGAACATAGTGCCTTTTAGGGCCTATTTCACGATGGCCGGATAGCCACTACTCACCGAATAAATTAAAAAATGGAACAGAATTTGTATGAAATTATCTGCCAAGTAAGTTAATAGGAACTTAATCGTAGGTGGTAAAATAGGCCCTTAGTATTGTAAGCCAGCAGAAGTGTACCTAGACAGTCATAAAAAAATTGGGGGGACATTATTGACTTAAATGGCAATGACAATGCTAGCCAAATGAAAAGATGATCACAGTATGTTTTTAGTATTTCATTGTTAGTGTTCAAAGGCCAATAAATGCAAGGTCATCGTGTTACTACACAGACTAAGATTTAATAAGACATCAGAACATATTCAAAAGGAAAAATCTTGTAATTGCACATAACCTACAATATTAATACACGAACTACAAAGGAGGCACGCTTTATTCCAATGACTATGGTATTTTGAATGCCTACTGTACGGTCAACAAAACAGTGAGGCTACCGATTCACAAAAGGAATTTTTATTGCTGTACCGTGCGCAACAACAATGGGCTCGTGATGACTGAGCAGTTTATGGTTGATAATCTAATTGTCAGATTGTATTCTGATTTGTTGATTGTATCGACGCTAGTTTTGATTGTAGCGTCAGCATAGAAGTTTTGTAAATATTTTTGTGTATAACAATAAGCTGTTATTTAAGGTGATTGCGCTGTGTAGCCCGCGAAATTCATTTTTTTTTTGGATTTTTGCAATTTGCAGATTTCGTGCAGCTTCTTTAGATTTCGTTCGTTTGACGAATCTGCACGAAATCTAACTTAGAGAGATGTATTGATGTTTTTTGTAGTTAAAATTATATAAATAGATGCGTTTTATTGCCGCATCACACTTTGATCATTATACAACCTGACACGGACCTGCAAATTGCAAAAATCCAAAAAAAAAAATGAATTTCGCGGGCTACACAGCGCAATCACCTTAAATAACAGCTTATTGTTATACACAAAAATATTTTTTATTATTAGCTACCACTGCGCATCATCCTTAAAAAAAACCTTGCGTCCGCCCGAAGAGGTTTTGACATCGGCAAAATAACAAAATTCCACACAAACTTTCATCCCCTATTTAACACCATTAGGGGATGAATTTTCCAATATCCTTCCATAATGTTCACTTTCGTTATAAAAGGAACCCTTGTGCTAAACGTTATGCTTCTAGACCCAGTGGTTTAGGCTGTGCGTTGCCTGTCAATGAATTTAATTTTAGTAGATAAAACGAATGGCTTGTGGCTAAGTAATAACAGCCGCACGGGTCGATCAATCAGGTTAAGCTATGCTGGCCGTGGTTGGTCCGTGGATGGGTGGCCGTCTTTGCAATACCAAGCACGGAAAGCTTCGGAAAGCACGTTGAGCCGTTGGTCCCAGCTGTCATTCGTGGATCGTTGACAGTCGTTACGGGTCGTCAGAAGCCCGAAAATCTGACAACTAGTCTTAGCAAGAGGTATCGTAATATCCTGTAACTGGGTTGTGGAGGTCAGATAGGCGGTCGTTCCATGTAAACTACAGATATTCAGCTGCATCAAGTTAGACTGGAAGCAAACACCAGCATAGTTTGGAAATGGACTAGACATATGATAATGTAGATAAAACAAAACAATTATTTTCTTGTTTTAAAAGGCACTGTTACTAAAAATCGCCTCTGGTTATTCAAAACAAAAATGGAGTCTACCTAATTAAATCCACTTTTAACGCAATATTATACGAAAATTTAAATCTCTTAATTCTTTTAATGATTCTATTAAAGCCTTTGTAGGTGTTACTAATGAAGAATAATAACATACTTAAGTTTTCTGAACATTTTTGTAACACTACAGTGATTGCGTGGGCAGATAAGTATAGTTTAACATACCGCTTACTGGACGCTAGAACCTTTTATGGATAACGAAAACAATTTCTTTTGCAATAAGTGAGAGTGTTCTTTTTTATAATAATGTACATGCCAATATGGCATTGTTATTTAGGTCAATAGAGTTTCATTTTGATTCCACGGTGAATGTATCTAAATGTTAAAGATGATATACAAAATTCAAAAGTATTTTTTTAGAGTTAGATATTTTTTTTTACGAAACTTGAGGAGCTATGTAATAATAATAATAATGTACCTACCTAATTTTTCTTACGATCAATCTTGATAGTAGTTAGGCATACTTTGTTTTATTTTAGTTACAAAATGACAGTACTGAAATACTGACAATACTGAACTATGTGTAGGTACCTACCTACATGAGATATTTTCAAGTTTTTTTTTTATGTGTACTTTTTTTGCGAACGCTACACCATCTATGAATGATTACTCAGTTCTAAGACATCAACGCATCAAATGTTTAACAAAACAAGAATAAGTTATCGGTAATAACGTATTATTTGCTAGCAAACACATCGACCTTATAATAATATTGTCATTAGCACACTAACAAAATGGAGTCCCAAGTTTTTTACTTCTAATCCTTTGTACAATACGTTGTAACCTTTTTTTTTCAGAATCATTAATGTATATTTAATATTGAAAGGTCGATGAACTTTTTACAATGTCGACTTTTGTTGTAGAGTAACGATATTTTGATGGTTATTGTATTATTGCGAAGTGTGTGTATATTGAGGTTTTGTAAAGTTCTATAGTATTGGGTTCTCTATTCACCTGCATGTTACCGCAAAAAGTACCGGCAGAAAATACCACTGCTACTGAGCAACAATGTTTTCGCACTTTTGTGAACCTTTTTTTTTTGTCTAAGTAAGAGGAAATGTGGGTACTCTTTTCTCCATACAAAAAGATACAAACGCTCTCGCCTGTTTTCTTTCTGGTTAATCACCATAAAGCCATATTTTTTTACAGAAATATAAATATCAGCTACTTGTATGCCCCTATGTTTTCCTTTTTGATGTTATATTATTTTTGAAAGAACTAGAACCCTCAAAAAATGCTCAAAATTGCCTATTCAGACCGCTGTCAACAGACGCCTAGTGTACCAATTTGACAACTAGTAGCGAAAAAAGAAAAACTTAGGGGCATAGTATATATCCTTCTTATTTAGTTTATGAAATATCTTTTAAATTGGTCCAATATTGGAGTAGGAAATAGGCGAGAGCCAAACCTCGAAATGTGACTTTTTACATAGGCTATTTAGTCGGGTCTGCAGTTGTCCTCATCGCACGAATTCGAGGGCGGAGCGCTCGCAGAGCGACAGCAATACCTTCTTAAAATACCTAATTTTCAAAAGTCTGGTCGCCCCCATTTCCTCTTAAGCAGTTTGAAAAATATTGACGTCAATCCGCCAGTCTATTTAGCATAAGCATAACATAATCATCCTATACCTAACGTCCCCACAGCTGGGACCCATGCCTCCTCTCGGTGAGAGGGAGTGGGGCCAGTGCGGGTTAGTAGATGTCACATGGTCTTCGAATTTTTGGTTCTAGGACATGCTGGTTCCTTTACGATGTTTTCTTTCACCGTTTTGAGTGCAGTGGTGATGTGGCCATTTGGCCTCTTGATTTTGACACCAATAATTTTAAAGAGCCTCCTAGTACTTAGTCTTAACAAAAAACTTACAATCAACCTCTAGATGGTACTCCATATCAAGATTCATTAAATATTTTCGACGCACTAAACTTCAAACAACACTTTAAAATCCTCCATGACACTTACCTCTCTCTACGCGCAAAAAACGCATCTTCAAAAACTATTTCTCGTACCCATTCTCTTTACATAACATCTATGAAAACAATGATTATAAGCGTACTAAATTAAATACTGTTTTATTTAAACACCACACTATATTCCGCGAAGGATTTTCAAATTACCAGCATTTTGCAACAGTTTTTATATTAACCGCCAAGATACGGTATGTGTTTTAGTTGAATATTAAAGTTTATACGCGTATGATTTTCAATTTGTTAGCTCAGCTATGTTTGATTTCACACTGTTGCCGCGCTGGTTAAGGTTGTGGAGCATGTCATGAGAAAAGGCGATTTGAGAAAAGGTTACAGCCTTAGTTGTGTACCAATGTCTATAAAGAACATTTTATTGTTGCATTTAACTTACAAAAAGTTGATATAAGAACTTTACCCTAATTGCGTAGCACATCAATCCAAATCGGTTTCATTTTGACAGCTCAACAACATTCATTGCGTCATTTACGCTGTCGAGCGGAAAAATTTTTCGAACATATGAAGCAATCGATTAACAATTTACTTCAAAATGATTTAGATTCCGATCGATAGCGTGTTACGCAATTAGGGTGCTGACTGAATTAACTTTATTTCTTACTGCCTTGCTAGTGTTACTATTTTGGGTCACAGAACTTCGGTATCTAATTCTTGTTTTCTATCTAATAAATGCTTTATAATTATGACGACAGACTTCGCTGCCTGGTTCTTACGTTCACTTGCAATTTACTCATCATAAAACAAAACTCAATATCATTTCTAGACTTTCGCTTTCCGCTTCTAACTTGCACTCACATCATTCTGACAGGTGCTCAGTGGGTCCGTACATCAATCACGGATGAAACAATCGTGCGGGGTCAGCAGTTATATCGATGACAGATTGTCAGTAACCGCGGCATCCGATGTAATGCTTGGTAATTCCACATGTCATGCTCACTCGTTTTAGTTCCGCCACAAAAAAGGCATGTTACCGTGTTTTAACGTTTGTTACTATGACCTCTGTTTGTTGTCGGTGCGATAGAATGTGTGTGAGAATCGTGGTTAGACTTTATAAGGTTTCTTTATTCTAGGATCTTAAAAGTATTACCACCGTGTCCAAGGAGTTTCTTGCCCGTTCTTCTCCATTTATCCTACCTATTACGCTTTGGAATGGGTAACTAGCTTCATCTTTCTGATAGACCGACCCCTTGACAATTCAAAAGTACTTGTAATTTTTTTATTTGAAATAAAGGCTTTGAGTTTTAAATATATTTTTCCGTCAGATAACTCTTGTCTGTGATAGAAAATTGAAGTTTGACATTTTTTGGGGGAAAACTGTCATTAAATTCAAAATTGTTCGTCGGAGTCATCAGAGATAATATCTGGCTTTGAAAAATTCAGTCCTATAGCTAGGTAGATTAGGCTCCCAATGGAGACCCGTATGCATATTATGCAGACCGCATTCTGACTTCTGATATGTCTTGTAGTCATATTTATGACTGATGTTGCCAGTGACTACTGTGATCAGCCGCTCCCCTTTCCCACCCCTGTCAACATTCATAGTTTTTATATTTAAAAATACTATTGGTTTTAATCATGAACCTTTACTAAAAACGAGTGTTTATGAATGTACTTACCACAAATTTGCATACATAAATAAATCATAACACAGATTCTTTAGACGTTTAAAAAAAAAATGAAACGTCTTATAAATGGAAAAACCCCGTAACACTCTGCCCGAATTGGGAATCGAAACCAGGACCCCACAAGCATAGGGTTGCCAGATGATAATTTGATAAAGGGTGGCAGATGAGTCTAAAAAGGAGGATTTTCTGTAAAAAAGGAGGACATTCACAACTAAACGAATTTTTCACGTTACTTTACATTATTTTAATCACATTTTGCTGAGCTGCCAATTTTTACAAGAAATTCTTGGTTTTTTAACAAATAATTATGAAAATCTTCATAATTGTTTTTGAAGTTGTATCGAGTAAGAATTAAAGATTTAACTGACTGCACACTTAGTCTGTTCCTCTCTTTGATCCACTGAGTCACCGCTCCAGTGAAAAACTCTTTCCACAATTTGCGTTACGTGCGCTTATACAAAAATAAAACTCGCAGATCTTGAACAGTTTTAAGAAACATTCATAGCAATAATAATAATTGTTTAGCAAAAAGGAGGACTTACAGTAGGTAAGGGAGGACGGGAGGACAAAACATGGAAAAAGAGGACATGTCCTCCTTTTGGATACCATCTGGCAACCCTACACAAGCACAGCAGTCGACATCAGACCAACGAGGCAGTCAAGACAATCTTAGTAAGTAAGTAAGTACTAAGTGTTTAAGTCATTTATATACCTACCTACTGTATTGTACTGTTCCGAATACCAATTTTATTACAGTCGTTAAAATAAAGTAACCATAGCCAGGCTGTGATTATCCTAAGTTTTTGCAACCACATCGATAATAAAAGATCTTTGATTACGCTAGCTCCGTGTTATAATTGTACGTCGAACATGATTGATAGTTTTTACCAACAAACAATGGATCGCTGACCAGGGCACCTTGAAATGCATACAATATAATGAACGTAGGTATTTTGCATATAAAAGGTTATAGAGTAACAATAATAAATTGGATTTGTACATAATAATACACGTTTATGTGCAAGAGTTTTGAAATAGCAAACAGAATCTACGGGTCTGTTTTAAATTAGCAGTCTTATGTTGTCTTTAATATAATTTTTAAATTTAAAAACATAAATCAGGGCTCGCTTATAATTATATTTATTTATTAATTAAATTTTTATTTTTATTATATCAGTGGATATTATATAATATGACATGATATATCACGGTATATATCAATTGATATTTATGTGGCTACAAACTAGAAACGATTATCTGTCCCGACGTGGCAATCTAACTTTAAGTTTCGGAAATTCGCCAAAATTAGTATCATGGAAGTACGGTTAGTTGATTAAATAAGACTGATTTAATAATTATTGACTCAATTTTTTTGTTACTTTATTAAGTAATAGCAACGTCAAAATAATCTAACACAAACTTTTATTCTACAACTAAAACACATTCCTTAAACCACTTACAGAATGAAAATCGTATCTTTTTTTAAAACACGATATAAATCCGATTTAGGTAATATCGGATATTAATATAATATCTATAACTGGATAAACATATATATCTGCTATGATCGGATGAACTCGTTTAACAAATATCGGATTTTTATGAACCCTAATTTAAATATAGATAAAAACATAAAAATGGTAAATGTACTTACCTATCAGCTAGGGTTACCAGAAAGAAAATTTAAAAGTCCGGCGAAAAAGCCTGATTTTTATTGAAAAATACTGAGATTTTCTGAAATTTTGTGAATTCTCTCGTAAATGTAATTTTTTGATGTTATCACTCCATACTTTGTGGACAACAACAATTTTTAAGACCATCGGTGTTTCAAGATTACCACAGATGATGCGTATTTGTCAATACGTATTTGCTATAACAACCCAGAATGCAAACGTAGAAAGAGTTTTTTCTACAATGGGGGCTCTAAAACCGACTACCGGTGTCTTTAATCCGAGCTTTACTTTTAACACAGTATCATTTGAAGATTTTAAAGTGCGAACCATTTATAGAGAACAGTGTTAAAAGACAAAAATTTACTTAAAAAGATATCGCAAAATAAATATGATAAAACTGATGATTAGAATAGATTTCATAAATTTTACGTGTTGATTTTATGTGTGTAACTCACATGACCAAAGTTTATTTTTAAATTAGTTTAAAAAGATTATTTGTTGTTTTTGTTATAAAAAAGATCTGAGAAATCTACCATGTTAGTGAAAATTCTAAAATCCTGAGATTTCATCAGATTTCCGAAATCTGTCTGGAATTTTTAGGCTCTTCTCAGGAGAACCTAAAATCCTGAGATCTCAGGACAAATCCTGAGATATGGTAACCCTAATCAGCACAAGTTGTTCCACCGGAGTCGCAGCGCCTGTCCGCGGGAGCCTTCATAGTGTGCTCAGATTGTAGTAGGTACAGATAGATAGTATATTTTTCTCGAAAATGTCATAAAGAGACATGAACTCATCACGCTCATGACATTTGCTAGACAACTATTTTGACTGTGATGAAAAATTTAATCAAAACGTAACGCTTAATAAATAAATTTACACCAAATCATTCGTCAATAATTTTACATGATATAAAACGAAAAAAAAAGCGAAAATTTAATTAATTGATTAAATAATATTATTTACAATTCAGACGTGTAAGTTAAATGAAATCTGCAGTATAGATTGACTGAATTAGATATTACGAATTTATGATAGATGACCTTTCACGTTTCGGCTGGTCATCATCACGTGATAGCTGGGAGAGAGTGATAGGTGATTGAAATAATCAATCACGTCTTCTAACCTATACGTATCAACATGTCTTAATAAAATCGTTACCAAACTTTGTGTGCACACAACATCCAGGCCAAGTTACTACAAACTGTTAAATTTTCTCTTTCGATTTTAAACTTAACAATCAACATTTTAAGGTTTAAAATCATGTGGAGAAATTTGACAGTTTGGTATAACCTGATATGCTGTTGTCTGTACCTACATGTCTAGTTTTTTAAAACGTTTCCACACACTTGTACGAGTAGTTCTCATGTCTGTTGCTGTGGTTAGACTAGGTGTAAGAAAATCAGCTGTTACCTACTTTTTGACGAGTTATGCGAACATAAATGTAGGGAACAGCTGATTTTTTTAGCGATTTCAGGTTTGGTCCCATAGCAAAAGTTGTTCATAAGGATGAGTACAATGACCCCTTAAAAGTTGTGCGTTATTAAGTTACACTTTGTAGAATATGTACCACCTTGTAGAGGTATTAATCTTTACAAGACTGTTTGAAATTCTTCTTGAGTACCTACCATGGAGCCGTTTATTATTGTATTATGATGTAGGTAAGTTTGACCTGAAAGAGCAAGGCAGTTGAGAGTATGTCATTCTGACTTAAATGTTTCGCTGATGGTGGCGCGTGTTTTGGATCATTTGGTTCCTTACAAAATGGTTGAGCTGGATGGTGCTGATTCACGCGTCATGTTCGTGAACCAGGGCTTATTCATAATCTTACATTTTTTATTATTTTAAAGTTTTTTTTTTCTACATTGTTCTCATATGTAAACGCAACAAGAATACCTAATGTACCCATCATGTTGTAATACTTATCTTGATTTAAAAGAGTGTCCGTGGAGTTTTTTGCCCGTTATTTTCCATATAGATCTACGTTTTGGAATGGGCAACCAGCTTAAACTTTCTGACTAAGGTCCGTATTACAGAACGTCACTCAATACTCAAGCATTACTTAAAACTAGATTCAAGCCATTTGATTGGTTGAAAACTAGATTTAAACAAAGATCAGTGCTTGAGTTTCTTTCTGTAATACGGACCTAAGTGACCGACTCTTTGACAATTCAAAAGTGCCTGTAATTTGTTTAATTTAAATAAATGCTTTGAGTTTGAGTTTTGAGTTTCTTGTTTTCATTTCGTCTGATAGATCCTTTACTTGGGCGCAATAGATGTCTTGAACAGTTCCTGGAGTGTCTCAAATGTCTATTTGACCAGGGCCTCAAGTCTGCTATTACAATAGTGTCAGAATGGTCATCACTGATTTCATAATTGTTGATTTTGACAAGTTTGGTAATCTACTAATATAATGGCATCATAATGGCGTCATTTTGACTTTCCAATGGTCAACCACTGACACTCCATTGTATGAAATTATAAATTTAGCAGATTACGAACTTTTAGCAAAATGACAATGCAGTGACAATGGGATCGTGTTGGAATGACGAATTTCTAAAAAATAGCAGACTTGGGGCCCTGCAGCCTTTCCCATCTGAATAACGCCTCTTGGCTATTTCTACGCACTAAATTCTTATATTCAATACAATTAAATCATCGCTTATTATTTAATTAATGGTAATTATATTCCCTCGCTTCCTCTCTTGGTCTAGTGCTCGCAAGCGCTACTGTTGAACATGAGGTCCTAGGTATGATTCCCGGGTCGGGTAGTGTTATTGAGTTTTCCATCAGGACCTTCTTAGTAGCAGCCCGGAGTCTGGATTTGTGCCCGGTTGATGGCAATAGGCTCGCCCCCTATTACATGGGTCATAAATATAACGGTCGAAATGTTGGTGTAGGGACACCTCTGCCCAACCCTTCGGAGAAACAGGGCGTGATGTTAATATTCAAAGTGCTGTCATGTCAAAGAAAAAATATTGCTAAGTTTTTATAATTTTATTCTGTTTTAGAAGCTTTTATTTAAGCAATTAAATAAGCGATAAAGCACCAAATTTAACAAAACATGATGATCCTTGATTCACACCTACCGTTTCACAATATTTAGATCAGAACTGTGATATAAATAACTTAAATAACACATTTTATTTTCTTCAAATACTTTGCATATACATAGGAATCTAGAAACCATAAAACGAACTTAATAGGCACATAAAATATCGATGACAATTTACAACTTTCTCGAAATATATTCTGAAGGTGAGGTCAAGGCCGAAAAGAGGTTTTAGTTTTAAATAATTTAAAATTCTTTAAATGGCGACCTACCGTCTAACGGTTTCTTTGAATTATTATTATGAGAAGGTGAATAGTTAATGTTTTATATTATGATGATCATGGCACATTGCACAGGTGTTGGTGAGAAATATATGGCTAGTATATTTTATCATGTTTTTTTATTGAGTGGTGTATGGTAAATAGTTTTGTGATAGCTTTCCCTTCTGTTTTGGGTAGGATGCTAATAAAGCTGGTGGGCAAGCTAAGAAAGTGAATATTATTACCGTCTATGGGGGCTTTTAACTTTAAAGGTCGGTAACAGCCTACGAAAAAGCTGAAATTTTTCTTCCCTCTTACTTACTAGTTTCATCCCACTTAGCCACTAGAGCCACTTAGGTATGGAATTTCCAAAAATCCTTCCTTATATCTTGTCTACATTATAAAGGGAACCTCTGTGCATAATTTCAGCTTTGGTTTGGTTGGGGCTGGGCGTTGATGAGTCAGTCAGGACTTCTCTTTTTATTTATTTATATAGATAGAAGATAAGTATAGAAGTGTGCTGTACATAGGTACAGCATTTTACTGGGGGCAGGTAACAGCTATCATTAATATTTCATTCATATTATATTTTTTACGCAGCGATTAAAAGAAGCGAGCAGTAAAAAATAAGTCCCACCACACATTATTTGGTTATAAACACAATTTAAATTAATCTAAAATCAATAAAGCAATGTTATGCTGCGTCATTTTAACGTTTTCTGTTACTAATAAACCGACGCAGAGGGCGAACGGTTTAACCTCTGACCAATTGGTGTCTTAGGCATGTGCCACCTATAAATTTAATATTAAATATGACACTTTATTTTATTATATACAGCTTTGAAGTTAGAAAGCATGACCCCTAATAATTTATAGGAATGCCCCTTGAAATAAGCTTAAAATTAAAGTTAAGTTTACACAACAAAATGTAGGTACTCATTGTAATTTATTCATTAGACGAAGTGTAAAGTCAATGATAATTAAGTATCTAGCTTGCAGGTACAACACTTTTAAGACAAATAAAAAAAGAGGTGGTCCAGATAAGTGATTCTCAAATTAAACGTAACTTAAGTTAAAACAATTTAAGAAATCCGATTTGACATGAGGGTGTCCCTCTTTGTTCCGCTATGTTTGTCTCTCTTTGGCATATGAAACGATATGGGCTGTCAAAATGGACCTATTATTTTGTAACAACTTTAGTCTTAATATTTTTAACCGGGTTGAATTTAGGCACGAGCCGATGCGCAGAATGCAAAATAAGGTATCAGTTGGGACGATGATGGAGGAGCGCGGGATGTACAAGTTGGCGGTCGCGCTCACTTCAGCCCGGCCAAAATGATTGCTTCTAAAAACTTATAAATTGTAAAAGTTCAGCTAATATTCATAATATTAATATTACATAATGTGTAGAAGAATAATGTTCCACCGCAGAATGTTTGTATGTGGCGTTAGTGCGTAAGTAAGGTGAATCGGAACCCTGTCATTGGATCAAAAAGTACAGAATAGGAAAACATCCAATTCCAATTGATTTACTAATAAAAAAAACTTTTTTCCAGCATCAAATCGCAAGACACAGTCCAATAATATTCCTAATCTCGTTGATTGTATGTATCTATGTATCTATATAAATTAAAAAGAGAAGTCCTGACTGACTGATTGTCTGACCGACTGACTGACTCATCAACGCCCAGCTCAAACTCTAAAATCTCTTTAATCTGCTAGAAAAGCTGAAATTTTGCAGAGAGGTTCCCTTTTATAATGTAGACAAGAAATAAGGAAGGATTTCGCGGTAGTACCTACGTTCCCGTGGGATATCTTCCGACATCTATGCGGGCGAAGCCGTGGGCAAAAGCTAGTCTCAAATATATGAACAAACTAGCCGGGATAAAAAAGAGCTTAGGTGTTAATCCAGGGTGTAAGCTATCTACATACCAAATTGCATCCAAATCGGTCCAGTCGTTTGAGCGTGAAGAAGTAACAAACATAAAACACACACACACACACTAACTCACAAACTTTCGCCTTTTATATTATTTTGTGTATATTAGTGTGATTAGTGTGATAAGTATTAGGATTCACCCCTCATGACAAAATGACTATCACTTTTCGAGCAACATGACTTATACAACCTTTTGCTTACCTAATAAAAGGTAAAAGACACAATGACCCAATCATGACCCGATCCCAGGCACGTTATTAAAAGCTGTTCGCAGTAGGCAATCGCCTGCGTGCCATAATAACGACAATATACTACAAGATACAATGTTAACTATGGCTAAACAGTTACATCCTTAATCTTCGGTATATCTGTTTACAGGTAACTGTAAAAGGAGGTAACTACATGTGTGCAACTTATTAACGTAGGACTGGAAGTGGTAGCGAGGTTATAGCTGGAGAGGAGTCTTTTTGAGCGTGGTTTAGAAGATGAGTTTGCTAAGTTTGTTAAAGTCCCAGTTTGTCATCTAGGTGTTTTTGTGCATATAAGGGAAAATAAATCTAATGATACTAAAATTATAATATACAGGGTGAAATTTTAATCGTTTTAATCCTCTTAAGGGGTCATTGTACTCATCATTATGAACAACTTTTACTATGGGACCAAACCTGAAATCGCGAAAAAAAAATCAGCTGTTCAGTACATTTATACAGGGTGTTCGGCGCATGGACCGACACAATTTTTTGGGGGATTGGGGGGGTCATTTGCTAGGTTTCACCTAAAGACCTCCATGTCCTAAGTGTGACGGTAATTGAGATATGTTTTTTTTGGTTCTTTCTTTGAATTACCCAAAATCTCGCCTTTGAATCGATATTTTTTTTTTGTTTATGGTTGTAAAAGAATAAAATAATTTTTATTATAGTCTACAATGTATTATTATTCGAAATAAAATAAAAAAATATAATTACCGTAATAAATCTTTTCTTAAAACACTCCATAACTGACTCTCTAACTAGTATTTTGACTACATTTGAATTGTTTTTCATAGCGTGTTGCATACCCTTAGAAAGGGTACAAGCTAAAGAACTTTTTGAGATAAAAATAAGGTCAAAATGGCTTCATTTAAAAAAAAAAATGAATTTAAGAGTAGTAATTTTTCATACATTTAAACATTTTTAAGACTTTGGAAGCACATAAGTCATTTTCTACTGATCAATTACATCAAATAATAATTTATTTAGAATAAAAATACATTGCAGACTATTATAAAATTTATTTTGTTCTATTGCAACCATAAACAAAAAAAATATATCGATTCAAAGGCGAGATTTTGGGTAATTCAAAGAAAGAACAAAAAAAAACATATCTCAATTACCGTCACACTTAGGACATGGAGGTCTTTAGGTGAAACCTAGCAAATGACCCCCCCAAACCCCCAAAAAATTGAGTTGGTCCATGCGCCGAACACCCTGTATACATCAAACTCGTCAAAATGTAGGGAGCAGCTGATTTTTTTTTTTAAACGATTGAGGATTAAAACGATTAAAATTTCACCCTGTATGTATGACGATTTATCTGGTAAGTTGTAGATTAGCAGTTGGTATACAAGAAATATTTGAAAATAAATATTACAATAATAATGATGATTAGGATTTTTATGCCTGTGATATTCCATTTATGATTGAAAGCAGTTTCCTTTTTAAACCACACTCTACACACTTGATTGATTGATTGATTGTAAACCGTACCTGGGCAATCACATGCGATAAATTCATCATCCTTTCCATACATTTTTCAATCTCATCATCTGCCTAGCTTTTTCTCAACTATGTTGGTGTCGGTTTCCAGTCTAACCGGAGCGATTGCATATCTGACCCACTGGGTAATACGATACCCTTTGGTCAGACTTTTAGGCTTCTGATGACCCGTAACGACTGTCAAAGGTGGCTCTTTGGAAGTGCGTTTGAGGCACGGAGGGGACTTGGTATAAAGATGGTCCTATCCACGGAACAACCAGCAGCAAGCGTAGCTTAACCTGATCGATCGACCCGAGCGGCTGTTATTACTTAGCCACGAGCCCGTTTTCAATCAATCAATCAATCAGTTTATTTGTGAAACATAGGTATTTACATGCATAGGTGTTTACATAAATAGGGGGTGCGCTATGTTTTGTCATAATTAAGACATACAAATTTATAAGTGACACATTAGGTGTCATTAGAATATGTGACTTAAAAAAAATTATATTAATCTCTCAGTCCCTAATAAAAACATCAACCAACAACCACTTTCATCCTCAAACCACGCTCAACTCAACTAAAGCTGCAAGTCTCATCCAGCTACCTCTTTACCAGTGCATCGTTCACACAGCCACCTAATCAACGACCCGAGCACACTTGTGTGCGTTGTCATTCTACTTTCTACATAATTTTTTACACTGCCAAGTCTATAGTGCAGCTTCTAATATTAATTTACCTATAGTTTAAACTTTGTTTTCTATACGCTGAGATAGGAGACATTTTTGGCCTCGTAATTCGTTTTTGGTGAAATTGTTACTATGTTTTTTATTTATGTACTTATTAATTTTCTATTTCCTGTGCCAGTCCTGGACAAATACTTTTTCTTTTTTTTTTTTTTTACTAATCATCTTTATCTTTTAAATTTATCTTTGTTTCTTACTTTCTTTTCTCTGATGTTTTTTTTTTTGTTTAGATTCGATCGTAAATATTTCTGTTACTGAATATAAATTGATGATTAGTTTTGCTAGTAGCGGTTGTAGTTTGATTAATGGAATAATGATATGTTTTGTGAATTTTAATTTTGTGGAGTAGGAGATAGTTTGTAATAAAAATGTATAAAAACTACTGTTAACTTTTTTATGATAAACTATTAGGAGAAGTAAATAATTGTCTTACGGTATCCAGCTACGTATTTACCTATGCGTATTTATTAGGTACAATCGGCTCATCGGTATACAATTATATTAAAAAATATAGAAGCTTACTTTATTTGCCTTAATGACTCTTTTTCATCAACATTCCAATAGGAATGAGACTAAAAATGTTTTTTGTCTGATAGGTAGTTTATTAAAAACTATTTGACACGTATTTTTTCTTTTCATCAAATGATTATGGCGATACATAGAGTTAAAATGTAGCCTGACGTCACTCCTTGCTAGATTTTATACGTAGTTTGTTATATGTGGGAAGTAGCGAGCCCCCACCCCCTAACTTTAATGCATTTTGTCTAAGTTTTTTTTATTATTATGCTATAGCTAAAAATATGTGTTTAATGTTTATTTTTTTGACTGACAGACTAAACAGATTTTTTTTTACCCAAGCATCATCCCTATTCTTCATTATTATTTTATAGGTATTTAAAAAATGACACCTAGTTTTAAAAATATTATAATTCATAGTCAGGGCTATGAATAAATGTCACATATACAGGTCTGGTCATCCGCACCATGTTTGCTTTGTAGTCCTACTGAGATAGCATCTCGAGATACGTCTCAAGATAAATCGACTATTGTAATCGCTTATTAACCTGTAACTTTGAGTATGGTAACATAATTAGTTTTAAGTAGCGCTGTAAGTATTTTGATAAAATGATAAGCATGTCTTAGTAGAGATGAGATCAATACAATGTTGATGGCTAGATCACCTGGTATTTTAAATATTTTTATAATTAGAGTTGCTCATTATTTTTCTAGGGATGGACAATCGGGTTTTAAAATGAATGAATTAGGAAGAATGCTAGAATACTATGCAGAAACTATTATTAATGATGGAGAAAATTTCATATAATTTAATGCAGTCGTTTTTGGGAACAGACACACAAAATTAAGAAAATTATTATAAGTACCTAAAACTAAATTGTAATGATGATTTTGATGAAGCCATTACAGTTTACGACGCCCAAATAAGCAATAGAATCGTGAGAAAACTTTTTTAATTCAAATTTTATAATCCACAAATGCCCAGATCACTGTTAGATTAGAGATTACTGATTAGTGAAATATTTACATTCAATATAAAATAAAAATTAAATCTTCCATAAATCGGGGCTTAATTACATAAACAGCAATAACAAAACTCTTTTATTACGAGATGAAACTAAACGGAAGTTGATGATGACATTAAGATTATCGTCACCGCTCTCACTTGACACTTTTACTAAACATATATACCCAAATTATATTTGCCGTTTTCACAGCGCTTTTCCAACCATCTATATTTTTTTAATAGCCACACTAAAACCACTCAAAGGGCCCGCACCATCACATATGCATAATATACTACAATTAATTAGTTCGTAAATTAATATGCAAATAAAAACATTAAAAAATTTATCGACGTCGTGATAGGGAAGGGAAAGACATCGTCACTAATTCCACTAGTTACGTATCTACTTTGAACAAGTGGTACGATAAATATCGATGGTCAATAACTCATTTTAATTGAATCATTCCGGCTAATAGTGCTTTCTAGACGTTTGACAGCACCGTCATTAGAGACATGATAGAGACAGAAGACTGGATCTCGATTAATAAGTACGTCGTTTTAGTTTTAAATTCGATATACGTTTTATTGAAATGTTTATCTTTTTAATGATACAAAGATTTTTATTGTCGAGATAGACGATTCTTAATGAAGTTGTAATGTCAAAGATTTTTTCCGAGTAAAAGTTGTTAATCCATCGTATATTAAAGACTTTCTATCTTATCTTATTATACGTCAAGCATGTTAAATTACTATAAACGATTATGCATTTCTAATCCTAGTTTCGACAAAACAAAAAAACACAACAAAAACTGTGCACCTCTCTTTTAATATACTTTCAAAAACAAAAAATATGGCAACACGTTTTCGCTTCGCCATAGTTTATAAAACGAAAACGTAGAATTGAAATACGGCCTCGTTTTAATTTCTGGTCAGTTCGCGGCGAGCGACAAATAAAGTGGCGATCCGGAGATGGTTATCTGCGGACAAATCGTCGTGTGTGTTGCGTACGCGCAGCGGTGAGAACCTAACGCACCTGTACCGGTCGGCGGGCCACTAGGGATGGGCAAGTGTCGATAGTTTTGATGTTATTTTATTGAGTTGTGTTATTTTTGTGGTAAAGTTTGTGTTTTTGTCTAATAAATATTATTGTCTGTGATACTTTGCTTATGAAGAAACGAAGCTTTAAATTATTTAGCTTAAGCAAATTGAGCATCCCAAGCTAAACAAAGGAAATTAATAAAATCATCTTACTTTAAAGCAATGTAATCGTGTTTAAAAAAGATTTTTGTTACAATCAATAATTACACCTCATAAGTATGTCCATTAAATTTAAATACACAGTAATACCTGTTTTCTTTTATCTAGATAGTAATAACAAATAAAACCTGAAAAGACACAACCACAAACCTATCAAAATCTAATCTCCCATTTATCGATATCCAATCCGCTACCGCGTTATCGATAACCGATCAACTATCGATATCTATCGGCATTGCCCCTAGATCTCACGCAGCGCCGTCCCGGTCCATCGGGCCCGTTCGTTGCGAGTCACATCATAAATCACGCACTAATAGCCGGTAAACTCATTCGCTAATCCGAATCGAACAACTGCGGGACGACTACGAACATTGCGCGAACGCAACTCGATGTTTTTTCCATTGGAAGCTTCGGTATAATTATTTCAACGGAATAATTAGTTGTTATTAAGGAGATGTGGCTTTGTTTTTGGTTGAAATAATTAAATTACAATCACATGAAAAATTTTTCAAGTTTAAATAAAACTTTTTTTGTTTTAACTTTTTCCTTGTATAGATATTTTTACACCGGTATCTCTATAGTTGCGGGGTCAAACAGCAGTCATTCCATGTGAAATACAGATACTGCATCTGGTTAGACTGGAAGTCAACCCAGCTTACTTGAGAAAAGGCTAAGAAGGTGATGCGTAAGTATTATACGAGGTGGGAAAACTTTATATAGTGTTGGGATTATCCGTGTTTGTACCTATAAAACCGGTAAGTAACCGCTAAAGATTGCAGGTTTATATAGAAAGTAACAGTATTCGTCTCGTATTCTCTTTAATGAATAGCACAAGTTGCTCAAGCTCCTAAGATATTTCATTCAGATCTTTGTTTATGTCAAATTATGGTAATTGATTTAAGTAATTAGAAGCTGTACTTTAGTCGCATACCTAATATTGTAACCAGTTTTAATAATAAGATTGCGTAAATGAAACTGATTTCAATATTGTTGTAAGTTTTGGTGAAAGAGCATCCATGCAAAGATTTAAATCGTTAGATTCGCCCTACCGCGTTAAAAGATAGTCGCGTTTCTGTTTCGTTTTGACACCTCTAACACAAAATGATGCAGTGACTTGATGGAAACTGTATTTAATAATGTGTAATCTCACTCTTCTCAATATACACTTTTTCTCGTGTTTATGTACGGTGAGGGTAAATCAAGCGATTTAAATCTTCTAGCATTAATGTACCTACATAATAGTTTTAGTAGTTTTACTAACGTGTTTTTTGGAGATTGCACATTAGTTTCTCACTCAAAGAGAACCTTTATTATTGAATAAAATAAAATTGACTCTGCACAGCAACTAACCATGGGTTTTTGGCTACTTAGTACATAAATGTGTGTTTGACTTTGCTAGTCATCAGAGAAGGATAAAAAACCAGCCTGGGTCGCTGTCACTTTTTTATATTGTGCGAAATAAACTATTTTTCTTCCTTCTTTTGTTTGTTATAATGTACACATCATCATCATATTTTATCATCATCATCATTCTCTTGTTTTAATCCCAATTTATTTGGGGTAGCTGAATATTTTTACGGTATTAAATTGATGAACATATTGATTTATTATTTGTTTAACTCAATAAATCTAGAATGAAGCTCAAATGTATTGCTACCCCATTCCATCTCACCGAGAGGAGGCCTGTGTCCCATCAGTGGGATCATTATAAGCTGATTATGATTATGATGTATTGTTACTTATACTTTCGATTCGTGTAGTGTTGTGTAAAGTTATATTAAGTGTCAAAGCTCTACTTGAAGCAACCATGTTGAACACAAATGTGTGTGGGTGGTAGGTTGATAAACTGCTCTGTGTAATGACAGGTTATTATCGCCTATCTTTTGGTACCTAGCCTTCCTGCAAACGCGTTGTAATCTCTAGCAAATCAACACTACCAATTTTATAGTAGGAATAGGACTTTCTTTCAAGGGATCATCAAAAAGTCAGTCCTTATCATCATTTTTCCGAAAGTTCTCTAAGAAATTCTTAAATGTCTGGTTGGTTGGTTGGTAGTGTTATTTGGTAGTCTATCTTCATTTGTTTTAGCTGGTTTTTGTCATAATCTTCAGTATACTTACCTTTTTTCACTATTTTGAGAGTTTCATCTTGTAATTTTGCAAATATAGTAAAGTTAAACATTCATTCAAAGATTATAGTCCTTATTTCAGCACACAAAGCAATACCACTATTTTTTTTAGGGTTTCGTACCAAAATGGTAAAAAAGGAACCCTTATGGTCTCACTCAGTCTGTCTGTCTGTGTGTCTGTCTGTCTGTCTGTCACAGCTGAATATCTCAAGAACTACTAATGCTATCAACTTGAAATTTGGAATAGTTTTATATGACATTTACCCAACTATTTTGCAAATAAGAAAGAAATAAAAATATTTATATTTTTTTTGTAACAGGTGCTGAAAGGGGGTCTTCAAAATTCAAAGTGGGGCTACTAAGGCATGTGGGGTATCATATAAAAGAACACTGTTTGCACATTCTTAAACATTTTTTATTTTTTTTTAGGCCGCATAGTTTTCGATTTTTGATGAAAAATGTAAAAAAAAATACCGCCCCCCCCCCCCCTTATCTCCGAAGTTTGCGAAGGGAAAAATCTGAAATTATTCTATATGATAGAAGTTTATGTAAAGATTACAGGAAAAATAAAACGATGTCTCTAAATAGCATACTTTTTCAGAAATCGGAACGGAACCCTCGGTGCGCGACTCCGACTCGCTCTTGACCGGTTTTTTTTTTAGTTTTTATATCGCGCCCTCGAAATATTTCTACAATCCATCATTTTGTCTTCTGTTTCTACGGTGGACATGCAATGCGTGCAAGGCAGTTTCAATTAACATCAAAACTACCTACTCCAACTCTCCAACCTCTTCTTGCAGTATAAGCCACGTACCTGAAACAATTAAGTATGGACGTTAGAAAACGGACGATCACTTTAGAAACCTGATTTCTTCAACTGACTTAGGACAAGCCTTCGATTGAGTAAAGCGTAGTTTCGTAAATGGTGCAACGGTTATTAAAGACAGAATTACTTACAGATAAATTGAGGCTATGTAGGTAGGTATACTGTCAAAGTCTGAAGGTACGTTTTTAACTGGATTCCTAGAATCTGTTTAATGAAATTGGTCTAAATTGAACCTAATCTAGAGATCAGTAAAGATTGATTGATGTCATAGAATTAGATGCTACTTGCGGTATGCTAGTATACATGGGAATCTCTTCAGGAATAGAAACAAACTTGTAATATTTTAAAGTCAACCTTTTTATAGGTAATGAACTCGCTGAAATTAACATTAAGGAAGACCACACAGACAAACGTCTTACGTAAAATAAATTCCAATGAATTACTCTACGCAATAAAAAAAGTGACAAATTGCAAACGAAATGCCTTCGAAGAAAGACAGCCATCTGTTTTTCACGACTTTTACGACTAAAAAAGGCTTATTTCCCTTCACCACAGAAATAAATTTAAAAGCACGTCCTTTGAATTATCGTATTGCCAGTCCCTTTTTGAAATCTAAATTTACTTTGCGCAACGACAATTCTAGTTTTCATGTCGGTGTAGAGATAAGGAGACGTCCTACGCTGTTAGATGGACAACCTACTAACCGGTCGAGTCTGATTGTGAAGTATAATGAAAAATACCGCTTGATCTGCGGCTTCGTTTAGACATTGGTAACGGGTATGTTTCTTACTGCGGGAGAGGAATTATAAGTAATTAGTGCGAGGATTCGTAACTTTATTAATTTTGTTTCGTTCTCCTGTTGTACTGGTTGTTAAATAGAGCTTGGCACCAGTGACTATATTATCTGAGTACCTAGGCCTAACGCGATGAAACTGATGACTAAAAAAAATAATATAGTTTTTATGTTTTGGGTAGACATTACTTCCTGAATTTATGTCTTATAGTATTTTACTACTATACTTAAATATGTATTCACATATAGAATTAATGTGTACGCGTTTTAGTGTAACATATATTTGCATAACTTCCTTGCATTATTTAAAGGCATAATAACAGATTTAAAAGGCACTAAAATCAGATGTATCTGCGTCTTAAGTGTAAATAAAATCATCCTTACCTCTATCACTTTCAACACCAACCATAGCAATCTATTTCGCATTCTCAAACCCGTATCATCTTCAATCAAACCCCTCTTTTGCCGCGTCGTTTAAAAAACCCGCTTCTTTCAAACAAAAAGTTAAAAATCAGCCCAAAAAATCTCATCACAATCGTGACGTATTAAAACGGACACGTTCAAATCGGGCATGAAAATAATAACCCACGAATCGCTCCTGATTATAATTGGTGGGTGCTCTTGCGCCGGTCCGCACGCGTACGGTTACGCTATAAACTATCATTAGGGCGATGCGCACTTTGTGAGGAAATTACCGCGGTTTTATTTGTTAGGTTTGTGAAATTGAGCATTGCAGGGTTGGCTGTATTTATTTGTTGTTGTTTCTGAAAGATTTATGTTTGTAAGGCAAACTGTCATCGGCGTTGTCGTGCTACTATTGGTTTCCATGTGAACTGGGAGACTTCATTGAATGTGAGCTTTGTAGAATTAAACCCCGTCAATAGAGGGTGTAAGTGTAAGGAAATGGTCACTGTGCTCATCATTATGAACAACTTTCACTATGGGACCAAATTGAAATTGCGAAAAAAAATCAGCTGTTCAGTACATTTATGTTCGCATAATTCGTTAAAATGTTAGGGCACAACTAATTTTTTTTCACCGATTTCAGGTTTGGTCCCATAATAAAAGTTGTTCCTATTGAAGAGTACAATGACCCCTTAAAAGATTGCCACTGTTTACACTTATACCTTGTATAATTTTATCTCTTGTCCGGCCGTTCTATGACTGTAGCATAATGATATGAAAGTAAATCCTTTTCTACATTTCGATATTTTTATTTATTTTTACGAGTAACCTATTCATTTATTCATTTAAATAATGCATATTTACAATATTAAGGCTTAAACTAAAATGGTAGGTATAATAATGGGATTAACCTGAACTAGGATAAACCTGTATCTCAGGTATCATAAGTGCAAATTTGTTTAGATAAATATTTCCTAAGATTGATGATAATACATAAAATGAATAACATAACAGACTAATGAAATGGAAACATTGAATTAAAAATAACATTTAACTTAAAACAAGCAGTAACTTTTCTGTGTCATCATAAGACAATTTTTGTAACCAAGTTTTAATTACATTTTTGCAATGAACCGTGTTTAATGCAGACATAGACAAAATTGCGTTTACTTTATTATAAAGAAATGTATTGTATGTATTGTAACGTAGCTCATTATTAAGTAATAACAGCTGCACTGGTCGACCCATCAGGTTAAAAGCTATGCTTGCCGGGGTTGGTCCGTCGATGGGTGATCATATTTACATGCCAAGACTCCTCCGTGCCTCGGAAAGCACGTTAAGCCGTTGGTTCCGGCTGTCATTCGTGGATCTTTGACAGTCGTTACGGGTCGTCAGAAGACCGAAAATCTGACAACCAGTCTTACCAAGGTATCGTATTACGCAGTGACTGGGTTGTGGAGGTCAGATAGGTAGTCGCTCCATGTATCCGCTGCATCCGGTTAGACTGCAGCCGACCCCAGCAGCAGAGCAGATTGATTGAGGTAATTGAACTTGACATTCCCCAATAAGTCATCACTGTTTAATAACAGTGATGACTTATTGGGGAATGTGTGATCTAAACGATTGTCTTTTGTATTATTTATAGCACTCTTGGTACTTCATTTTTCCATAAAAAGTTCTTCTCCATCCTTTGTAACATTTATATCGGTGACCTCATCATTAGAGCTACTGCTACTGTTACTCAAATTAATTTTAATTTTAGCAGCGGTACCTTCAGAGAAATATTATTTCCTTATAGCCTATAAATCACCAACATCCTTCAAAACAATACTGGCAACCCTGTCACACAAGTCCATACATTTTTATGAAGGTAGTTTGCGATTTTCCATAGTCAATAAACAGATTAGGTTGATTGTTTGATTTCGACCGATCGATCAAGTTGAATATCTAATTCGTTGTTGATTGTACGTCTATTGTGATTCGAAGCAGGCTACGGGATTGAAAGATTGTAATTGGTATTATTGGAATATTGGCTAACGTTAAAATTGCCAGCTTTTAGGAGGAGTTGATTAAGCCGTTGAGTTTTGAAATGCTTAATTTGGACGTTTTGATTTTAGGTAAGGATTGTTTTGAAGGAGGTGAGTTTCATCGGTTTATTGTTATACATCTTTTCATATATTTTTTTTTTTTGTAAATTGATGATTTGCAAATACTGTGCATTATTCTTGTATTATCCTACGCTCTGAACATATTTCCAAATTACTTGAGTAAACTTTGCCTCTTGCATTGTTTCGTATATTTTGTTCCTACTTTAATTACGTTTATTTTAATTGCATTGACATTTTTAACCGACTTCCAAAAGGAGGAGGTTCTCAATTCGTCGGAACCTTTTTTTTTTTTTTTTTTTTTTTTTTATGTATGTTCCCCGATTACTCGAAAATGGCTAGACCGATTTGGATTTTTCTTTTTTTGTTTGAAAGGGTATACGTCCCAAGTGGTCCCATGATCATCAAGTCAGGATCTGATGGTGGGATTCCATGGAAATCGAGGGAAACCCTCAAATTTTATGGGCACATTTTGTAAAACGTGATGAGCAGCTGACATTGGGTTATTGTAACTTAGATAAATTACAAACTGAACCACTAAAAAGTGAAAAATAAAAACTTTTTTACAAAAACAAAAACCGACTTCCAAAAAAAACACTACAAAGTGAAAAATAACTTTAATTTCGGAAGTCGGTGGCAAAAAACTAAAATACAGATCCAAAGACACCGACTTCCGAAATTAAAGTTATTTTTCACTTTGTAGTGTTTTTTTTGGAAGTCGGTTTTTGTTTTTGTAAAAAAGTTTTTTATTCTATTTTTTTCTGTTGCAGTTTTGTGAAATTTTATTTTATGTAATATGGGGTTTGCCTGAATTAATTGTATTTTATTATAGTTATTTTTCTGAATATACCTTCTTGTATTTTTATGGATTAGAAGTTCGTGGGAGTCTTTAAAAGATAATGGAAGTTATAGAGATTCCTACAGTGTTTCTTCTTTTTCCCAACTGCTAAGAAAGCTCTATACTTTCAGGGTTCCTAATTAACTTTAAATAAATATACTCCAGGATTTCCCAAACATACATAATGTCTCTTTGTTGTTGATTGGAAAGATTCAAAGCAGGCTACGGGATTGAAAGATTGCAGTTGGTATTTTAAAGACTGTTTTGAGGAGCCGGATTTTGCTGTTGAAGTATCGTCAAAAGCGGTGCTTACCTTGATAATACTGTTGTTGAATGATAAACTACTAGCTACTACTACTACTACTACTTCTGGTAATGGTGGAGATGATTAGTTCATTTGTTTTTTGTTTGCGCGTGATTGGTATTATTAGGTTGCGTAATTGCGTTGGTAACTCCATCAACACAAAGTATGTACCTATATAATAGTAGTATAAAATATATTTATCTTTTTTATTTTAAATATTCTGTTGGATTAAAGAGTCACTCATATTGGCACTCTGAAGTAAACAGATAAACAGTCACTCTTCTTGTTGACTGATCTGATGGCCAATTCTCGTACCTAAAAACGTTCACAATCTCATGCCAGCGTCAATCAAATGTCAAAAATGTAGGTAAACGCTATACAATTTTTGACAGATTGAGACTGAGATGAGATTGCGAACGTTGTTAAAAATACGAGAATTGCCCCTCTGTTATCACGGCTGGGTAAAGAAGAAAAGTTTCCTGATCAGGTAGTTGAAAGTATTCCAGAACTTCGCGTAGAGACATTATCCAAAGCGACTATACTACCCACCGTTATCCCAACATTGTTAAAACAATTTCCGTTCTCAAGTGCCTTCAAGATAATTTGTATAACATTCAATTTTCTACATACATAGTAACAAAATGGTTTTACTGTAACACAATTGGTCATCCTTCTGTCCAGATTCCTAGGACATAATATTTATGCACTATGAGTATCATATTTCCTGGACTGATAATGGTCGTAATAGTATCATATATGTTACTGCTGGATGGATGGTTTGGATAATCTGTTGTTTTAATTTCAGAGTGACCTATGTTTAACTGTGGATTGTGATGGCTCAGTACTCGATTGATTCTAAGAGTGCACGTTTTATCAGTCATGTTTTGCAAAAAAATCATTACTTATATTACCTTGTTATACCCTTTTTAGCAGTTTTAGTGTGGCCCATTGGCACTTTTCAATAATTTATTACGATAAGATTAATTCATTTCTGTTATCAAAACAATATACGTTTACTAGGACCAATGGTATACACAAAATCAGTCCGGGGCAGTAGTCCAACTGCTCTGTCCAACTAGTTGGACCATGGGTCTTTCATGGGCCAGTTGGTCCAACTTTAAAAATAGTTGGACCACAGCACCTTTTGAGAGTTCAGTGGTCCAATTCATTTAAAAAATAACACAAACAATTAGTCGTTTGCCGCCAAACCGCCAAATATCGGAATTTTTCGGTCACTGGTTCAAAAGTTATAAGGGTTCATAGGTGGCCGATCTGGAGAGCATCTCTCCAGCTTGGCCACATTTATATCTCAAAAACTAGGGCACCTAGCGAAGATCTGGTTTCTCCCAAATTTAATCGCTAATTAGTTGCAACTTTTCGCCAAGTGACAGATTTAGTCTTAGTTTAGAAGATATTTGAGTTCAATTTTTAAGTATAGTCCAAGAGCTAGATCAAAGAGTTTACGACAAAATATTTGATATAGCTCTTGGACTATACTTAAAGATTAAACTCAAATATCTTCTAAACTAAGACCCGACTAAATCTGTGACTTGGCGAAAAATTGCAACTAATTTTGGGAGAAAATGTGGCCAAGCTGAGGAGACGCTCTCCAGATCGGCCACCTATGAACTCATAACTTTTGAAGTACAACACGGTCACATTAACTTGACGCTTGGCGTTGGTGACGTCATTAATAACAACAACAGAAAACAACAACAACAACAACAGAAATCTAGCCAAATTATCGACGCGCGTATCGGTGACCAAGATGCTGACCATACTGACCCTTGCCGGGCGAGCTAAGGGAATGCGGGGGGAAGCGGGCGGGGCCTCGCATTCCAGAGATGCGTCAAGTTAATGTGACCGTGTTGTTGTAGTGACCGACAAATTCTGATATTTGGCGGTTTGGCGGCAAACGACTAATTTTTTGTGTTATTTTTTTTTTTTAAGTTATTTTTTAAATGAATTGGACCACGGAACTCTCAAAAGGTGCTGTGGTCCAACTATTTTTAAAGTTGGACAACTGCCCCTAGTAAAGACCCATGGTCCAACTAGTAGGACAGAGCAGTTGGACCACTGCCCCTAGTAAAGACCCATGGTCCAACTAGTAGGACAGAGCAGTTGGACCACTGCCCCGGACTGCACAAAATATGTTACGTTCATAGTAACCGACGACGACGTTTCAAAACCTTGTCATGCATGACACATGACTACAGCGTTTAACTCTTCGCCCTTCTTGACGCGCGGACTAATGACAAAGCTACCCAATTAGGACGTATTCGAGTCCTCAAAGCGCGCTCTAGAAACATATAGCTGCCTCTCTTTCATATTTCATATACTAGGACATTTAAATTACCATTATTTTATCAAAACACAAATCAATTAAGGATATATACAAACATATACCTGCAGAGTACCAGGTGCACATAAATCCACCGGGCTACACAACGAGCTGGCGGCCACATTGTGAGGTGACAGAATGGCTTGCACGCTAACATTGGTTTTACGACACGTGTGCACTTGAAACTTGTGTGGCATTGCTGAGCTAAAGATTTTAGAAGTGACTTGACATTTAGAATTGAATATTCATGCTCTTTATGAGAGCAGAAGCGGTACCTACTGAGCGCAATGGTGAGCAAAATCAACGGTAATTGGGAAATTGATTATTATCTCTACTGAGGATAGGTTCTATACAACGTGTCGCTTTGCATCCTCGTCAAATTTCAGGGTGTGATACAGAACATCAAACCGAACAACTTTCTCCATGGGAGCACATCGTAATTGCGAAAAAAAATTCAACTGTCCCATAGGAAACTTCAATACCTACTCAAAGCAAATGTATGAGACGACTGATTATTTTTCCGCGATTACGATGTTGGTGCCACGGAAAAAGTTGTTCGGTTTGATGGTCTATACCACACCATTAAATTTGACGAGGATGCAAAACGACACGTTGTCTAATCTGCAACTAGCCATGATGAGATGCCATACAGTAGCGCATTATAGATTCATCCAACATCTAGAGCGAGTGCGGTGCTTCTGTCCCCATCTGCAAGAGTGCCCCAAATATCCGTTCACCTACTCCCTTGACGGTCTGACCGCCACGATAAAGAAGTTGAAGAAGAAGAGTCTTCTTCAACAGCCCATCGCTGTCTATTCTATATCTAAGAAGGAGTTACCCTCATAAGATAGCAACATAATAAGGTAGACGAGTGAGGTAACGTGTAGCAGACAAAAGTTGCTACTCATGTTGGTTGGTAATGTAATACAAAGTCACATAATAAAGTATTCACAAGCCACTTCCATTAAATCTATATTTCCGCGTCAATCCTTGTACTCGTACGCGGCCCTTCTATGACATCACGCTATTGTCCAGCGGTAGTGGGCAGACAAAAGCTTGCAAGTGTGCGTACGACCTGCGCGTGAGTGCGCTGGGAAAGACGGCCAGTTCAGATGTGGCAAATAGCATTGTTGTTATTCTACGGAAAGCTGTTTGAGTATTATTGTTAGATATTATTGAATTTTGAGTACTTTGTTGATTGGTATTTCCTTTAGCTGGTTTGGCACCTAAGTACCTATTCAAAAGTAGGTAAAGCTAATCTTTGTGAAGTTATTTGTAAAGTTACGTAACATAAACTTAAATGCTTGACGTTTGTGTTACCTTCAAATGATTTCCTGCAAATTGGTATATTGAAAATTGGTATAGGTATTGAAAAACTTTTAAGATATAATCTAATAATTATCATCTTCTGCCTAGCTTTTCTTAATGAATCGGTAATGAATGAATGAGGGTCGGTTTCCAGTCTAACCGGATACAGCTGAATATCAGTATTTTACATGGAGCGACTGTCTATCTGACCTCCACAACACAGTAACTGGGTAATACGGTACCCCTTGGTAAGACTGACAGCCAGGATCAACAGCTTAACGTGCAGTTTTCCGAGGCACGCAGGAGTTCCGGTATGTAATGGATGGTCACCCATCCACGGAGTGACCTTGGTAAGCGTAGCTTTAACCTTCGATTGACCCGCGCAGAAGTTATTACTTAACCACGAGCGCCTTAATTAACCACGAGCTCTTCGATCCTCCACGATAAAATCTAATAATCTTGCTTTGTCGTCACTGTTTTAACCTTGGTCTACACTTATAACTTTTCCTGGAAAACTTCATTTCTGGATGGTTGACTATGCATATAGCCATAAATAATATGACTGTTCCTTTTTCGGTCTAAGAAAACAATAAAATAATAGGCATTGCACTTCTTGTACGCGGTCAAAATGGGATATGGGAGTGTTTTGATGTATGTTTTATTTCTGTTCGATTTTCGGTTTTAAGAAAATCAACTTTTCAACCATCAACGCCTATAAAATCAGCCTCAAACTTCAACGCAGAAGCGTAAGCTGCCGTCCATCATATCCATCCCACGTTGTTTGCCTACAGTGTAGTCTCTACACACAAACAATGGGAGCTGACAGACTATAGTGTTTGTTGAGTTCTGTTTGTTCAGACTAAACGTTGCGGCAGGTAGGCGGTTAAGCAAGTATGGTAGGTTAGTGACGATATTGGTGTGGGGTAGGCAGATTGATGAGACAGGTTTAGTTCATAAGGTGACTTTTTCTTTGGGAAATTGTCATTAGCGCTATCAGCTTTTTATGCTTGAGAGGCTCACTGGGGGTCCAGTGCAGCGGTGAACAGTTTCGGAGTGATAACCTGTCTCTGTCTCACCCCTCGCTGCAGAAGGTTTCGAGGTCCGTTCCTAGAGTCGGACTGACATAGTGGCGTTTTCGTACAGGCACTTCAGCATCTCAATGTACCGACAGTCGAGACTGCAGTACAGCACATGCCTTGATCAAATCAAAGATTTCAGTCTTCTGTATAATGTCGCAGCGTATGTATGTAGTCTACGGTGCTATAGCCTTTACGGAATTTGGCTTGTTCGGGAGGCTGGAAGTCGTCAAACCTGCGATGGTGCACACTTGCTCAATAGGGCCCAAGTTGAGACTTAAAGATTTCTTCTAAGTTACCTATAATTATAGGTATAGTAGGGGCATGAGGAACAGGGTGTAAAGTTCACTTAGCCTCTAAATAAAAGGGAGGATACTCCGACCAGACGGGGGTCGTGTCTGGTGGGTAAATGGTTGGTGTCGGGACGTTGTATATATGCTATATGGTAAACTCTGATTGCGCGATGCAGGTTGCGTGACGTCATGTCATTGTGATGCGTAGTTCGTAGGTGGCGATGTAGGTGCCGCCACATAGGGAAACACAGACTCAGACAGCACAGCACTCCGGATTTGACCCGGAGACTTCGGGTTTTAAAGATACATCTCCGGACTACGGGTTGACATCGCATATCTCCGGGTTAGACGGGGTGGGCGTGAAGTCCTAAGTCCTATCGCTCGCTCCGCTTCTAACGTGCGCGGCGCCCGGCAAATCCTTGAAAAAATCGGCAAATCCCATTAGTAACGGTTTTGTGGAAAGTGTTTTTTCCCTGATGGGGAACTTTATGGATAGATGAGCGAAACTGTTAATACTGAAGTCGGAGTTAATAGTAAAAATAAATTATAATATAATTATGACTGTCGAGAATTTTTAGAGTAAAAAAAAAAACCTGAACAAGAAAAATTACTTACGCAATTTTATAACAGTCCACGAAAAAATGTGATTTTAAGAATCAAGCTGGAACCTAGTGGCTAGTGTTAGTTCCGTACTTTTTTAAATAAACATGATTGTGAAATTACTGTTTTTTTTTTCACTATTTTCCTCAAATCTGGTCTGGCATTTTTGAAAGTGGGCAGCTCTACAGACATTATGCGAGAAAAGCACAGGATATTGATGTAAAACATTTTTTTTAGAAACGTATTGCTGTCCAGGATCTCTTAACGTTCGAGAACGTTCTCGGAGTCAATCATTCATCACTCACGGATGACTGAATCCTCATATTTATTTCTCACAAAAACCTAAATCACCGTACCTTAAATAAACATCGAACAATAAACAGTACTAATTGAAGGTCAAGTTTAAACACTCGACATTCATCTTTACATGCACATCACATACAACTCATACATACAACATCTCATACATACATAGGTAACATGTCTCACACCATAAAATTTATTACATACATTGTTGTAAGTTTCATTTGCGCTTAACTAACACATAATTACTAAGTATATTTATTTAAACGAATACCTTTAACAGTTATTTGGTTTATTAGTCACAGTCTCACAGGTTTTTAAATGCATTTTAGTGAGGAATTTTCTGGGCTCGCAACAACTGCCATCACCAATCACCATATCGCTTGATTCATGACGATTTTTAAAACTACACGGTCAAATTAAATTATATAGCAAAACGTTTGTCCAACTGTTTTACAAATAAGAAAGAAACAAAAATAGGTAGGTACTACCTAAGTTTTTTTTTGCAACAGGGGCTGAAAATTCAGTCTTAAAAATTCAAAGTGGGGTTACTAGGGCATGTGACAGACATTTTTTTTCTTTTTTTTTAGGCCGCATAGTTTTCGACTTTTGATGAAAAATGGAAAAAAAAATACCGTTCCCACCCCCTTACCTCCGAAGTTCGCATAGAAAAAACCTAAAATTATTCTATGTGATAGAAGTTTACCTATAGATTACAGGATAAATAAAACGATGTCTATATATAGCACAGTTTTTCAGACATCATCAACAAAAATTACATATAAATGATGGTACGGAATCCTCGGCGCACGAGTCCGACTCGCTCTTGTCCGGTTTTTTTTTTACTTACCTTTTATTAATTATATAAACCGATGGATTATAGTACTTATTCAAGCAATGTATCTAGCCTGACAATATCAATGTCTACCAATAAATACCTACCATAAATGTATAGAATGTCCAGAATAGTTTGTGTTAAACCCATCATCATTATCTCTGCCTATCACTATCCAATCTCGACGTATGCTTCTCCCAAAGCATATTTACGGCAAGCGAAGAAAACATTACAGCTACTTACTACCTTACATCTGTAGGCGTTCTCAAACTACCATCAATTCTGTCAATAGATACTAATTTATCTCTAAATACCACCATTACCGACCAAAACACCATAAACAAAAAATATCATAAAATACATGAATACAAACAATTAATAGTAACCCGATCCCCGAGATTTCATTAGGTAATAACTATCAGAGAATCGAGATAACAATGAAACGCTTGGACACAGAATAGGCAGACCACAGAAGGTCAGCTCTATTAACGAGTGAAAACACGCACTCATAGACGCGTACGTACGGACATATAAAACTGTCTCAAGATCCATTTAAGCCCAACGAACTAATCTAGATTAAGAATAAGAGTATTTCTCGAATTTCTTGATATTTAAGTATACATAGAACCACAAAAGAATGCTCTTTCTTTCGCACGTTCAAATGAAAGTCTGTCGCGAGTGCGCTTGCACGTGAAGCGTGTCTGTGTGCGTGCGTTTTCACTCGTTGTTTAGAACCAACCTTCTGTATTTATATATTCTGTGGCATAGACCAGCGGTCGTCAACATTCCTCAAATGAATGGTGCATTAATAAATCGAGGGGTCCCATTAACATCTAAGCGTAGATGTTGATCAAGATTTATGATAATGCTCGCGACAAGATTGAGACACACTTGCTCATGTGGTTATGTAAGGTTTCGATATTGTTTTCTAATGTACGTAGGTGTGTGTCCTGTGTTACGCAGTTCTGTATGGGACCGGATTTTAAGGCACTAAGCCTATAAGCCTTTATTTCGTATCTTATCAACAGTTGACCTGGTTTTGCATTGTTTAAAGCATTGATGAAATAGAGTTCGCAAACTCCGTACTATTCAGATGATGTAGATTTAAAGATCCAACATTTTCAATGAAAATACTTCCTGAAAAAACTTCTTTCTTTTACCCGACTGCGACGAAGTCCAAAAAGGGTTTTTCCTTCAACTTATTTATGTTAAACATCCATGAGTGATAATGGAATTGAGCTTTACCGCCCTTGCTGAAGAACTTGATAACTAACTAGTTGTTTTGAAAACTTTTCTCTTAAAATTCTTGGTAATAAAGGAGACAAAAGTATACATACTCTATTCTAGGTAAATACCACATCAGCCACGTAGCATGATCGAGGTAGAAACAAAGAAACAAAAAACAAAATGACAGAATATAGAAAGATTCCTAGGTGCAATGTCAAAATGAAGAAATAACAAGAAAAATTGAGCCGTCACGGGACGCCTAGCACATGTGAAACATCGAAACTATTTTGTATAGAAAGTAGTTTATTAAATAAAATAAATATGGGCATAATCAAAAACAAAACATTCAGTTTTTTTTTAAAGAAACAGAACAGTTATTCTTTTTTTTTAATCTATACTAATATTATAAAGAGGTAAAATTTGTATGTAAGTTTGTAAGTTTGTATGTAGGGGGTAATCTCCGGAACTAATGATCCAATTCTAAAAATTTATTCATTGGTAGAAAGCTACATTATTCCTGAGTGCTATAGGCTATAAATTATATTTATATCATGCATATTAGCCGAGCTATCACAAGTTTTGTCTAACAAGTCGGAAAGAAATACCTCTTTAAACAGACTTTTTTGCATGCGCTGCCTAAACGGTTGTTTATAATTGAGAACAATGTATGGCAGTCTGGTCCGTCTTAAATAATTCTACAAAAAAGTCCGCGACACCATATTTCTATCTTTTATATTTTATCTTTTATACATCTTTTATTGCTTTAAAAAAGTATTTTTTAGACATACTTACGTTTGGATGATTATTTAAACAACAAAACATTAATCCTCATAAAAATAAGTTATTTTATGATCACAAGGACATCATGGAGACAAGATTTGGCCTTTACAGTATGGCAATTGGTCATACAGTTTCGGAGATAATATAAAATTACTAAAACGCAAAATAACTTTAATTCATACCGGTTCCTCTTGAGCAAGCATGTCTAGAGCGGACGTTTTATCAATTTACCCATAGATGGCGTTGTGCAAAATGTCGGTGGAATACAGCGGAAGAGTTTGTTTTTTTGTTAGTTTGTTTGAACGCGCTATCTCTGGAGCTACCCCAGTCGGATTTGAAAAAATCTTTTTGCATTTTATAACCCAGTTCTTGAGGAGGGCTATAGGCTATTTAACATCACGCTAGGGCCCTTAGGAGCCGAGCGCGAAGTAATAGCGTGGGCAGGCGATGCGGAAGGATATAGGCTATTTAACATCACGCTAGGGCCCTTAGGAGACGAGCGCGAAGTAATAGCGCGGGCAGGCGATGGGGAAGGATATAGTCTATTTAATATCACGCTAGGGCCCTTAGGAGCCGAGCGATGCGATGCGTCGGGGTTGGTGGGTGGGGGGTACAAGAAATTTAACGCGGACGAAGTCGCGGGCAGAAGCTAGTACTTACATATTTGTTGGCGCTTCCGCTTTTCTAGTGCGTCAATTGACATCCGTACAACTGTCAACGTCAAAAACGAACACCGGGCACTGGGGAGGTGGCCATCTTGTAGAAACAGACGGGCAGTGAACTTCGGATCGCAGTAGAGTGCGCACGCAACCACGTGCTCGGTGGACGTTATATTTTAAGCACCTCATTTAATCTAAGCGATCTATAATTATGTTGAAGTGGAGTGATTGTGACAAGTGTTATTTTACTAAAATCCTTCCAATCCGATAATCCACGCCTACCTGTACATGAAGTACATATTAGATTATAGTCGAAAGACTTCATATTAATTTAATAAACAAAAATGAATATCGTAACTCTGCGAGAGAGTCGCAGGGTTTATTAGATGTTTGACATCAAAATGTCACTTTGTTTATAGAGAGATTATGTCAATTTTCGTAGAGTAATTCTCTACTTACTCTACGAAAATTGACAATTATTATTATAACTCTTAGCATAATACTTATCTCTGCTATGCGTGTAGATAGCAGTAAACACATTGAAGATTATAAACATATTTCATAAAAGATTACATTTTAATTTCACAGGCATCAATAAAGTTTAGAAGGCATTGAATAAGTTTTAATTATCCGTAATACCACATCCGGCGGTGAACTGTAAATCAAAAGTGAAGGTATATTAACACTGGCCACCTGTACTAGTTTAATTAAAAGGAATTGTTGTAATTAGTGGAGTAGGTAATCTTGCTTGTTGTTCTATTTCGTTCGTGTTTTGTTTCAAAGTTAGGCCGATAAATATTGCGGTATTATTGCAAACTTCTTTCTCACCAAGACCATTCGCTTATGCTTATGCTTATGTAACAGAGAGCCTAGTGCGAGTTATTATATTATGTACCTAGAATATGTACCAATCAATCGCAAATATAAAATTTCTAAAATTTTCAGTATCAAATTTTAATTTGTACTGAAACTAAAGAAGCGACGACTGGTGACAATAATGGGAAATACAAGTGTTCCATACAAATTGACAGAAGTACCTAATCGTTAACGTTAATACGATCGAAATCAAATAGAAACTAGCTCTGTGGCCTTAGTGCGAGTTTTTATACTTACTCGATCGCGTTTACGTTAACGTTGACGTACGTCAATTTGTATGAAATAATTGTGTTTCCCATTACAAATTGACGTTTCATCGTCGTCATTCTTAGACAGTTGTACGAAATGGCTGTAACACGGGAAATTGACGTAGGGTAACAATGCGCTAGAACCAAAATAAAAGTCCAAACGAAATAAAAATTGTTTAAAAATAAATTAAGTTATCTATGAAAAACATTTTCTGCCACAGTTTTCAATTACTAAATACGCATATTTTAAATGCAATTTTGCAATAAAATTACTTATGATTAGAGAATGACAGAAAAAAAATGTAAAAAAGTGGAGGTCTTTTCAGAATGAAGTTCTAACGAGGACATTTATGCTGAGCGTTAACCGTTTCGCGCGTTAGTGACGCATAATTAAGTATTTGTTGTTTTTCTTTTTAAGTTTAAAATTTAGCTACCCAATTGTTGTTTATTTTTTAGGATTATGTAAAAAACGAATGTATGTGCGTCATTTTTCGCGGGAATAAATAGTTTTTCTTTCTTTCTTTCTTTCTATTTAACCCATTTGCGTTTTCCTTCAGTCAAAGTACTAATCAATAAATAGTCATTAAACTTAAATCCAAAAATTAAATCCATACATGCTGTAAAAGTGAAATAAATGGTTACGAAAAGGCCCCCAATTTATTTTGGTATCGTCTTAACGTTACTGACTTATATTTAAGACACATGTAGGTACATCCAAATATGTGGCCACATAATAGAAGGCGAGTCTTTTGCCATCAACCGGTCATAAAACCAGACACCTGTCTGCTACTAAGAAATTCCTAATAAACGCCATAAAATCATCAAACTTTACCGCAGTTGCTCAATACTTGTTCAATTAAATCAGATCGGATATAATTTCATCATTCTATGATTTATGGGACAAACAAAGTGACTTTAATTGACTGTCACCCATAAACCAGTTGTGTAGCCTAGACTTAGGTACCTTTCAAATATAATCTATTGTATTTAGCCTTGAAGATGTAATAGCTAAGAATGCTAGATTAACATTGCGCTCATTACCTTTTTAGGGCGGTTAGAATTGTAAGAAACTATAGAATTCGATGCGTGGGAACTGGGCTTCTTATGCACGGCCTCGATGTCCAGAAATGAATGGTTTTTAGGGTTCCGTACCAAAATGGTAAAAAGGAACCCTTATGGTGCGACTCAGTCTGTGAACTAATGCTATCAACTTGAAATTTGGAACCGTTTTAGATGACGTTTGTCCAAATATTTCGCAAATAAGAAAGAAATATTATTATTTTTTTGCAACAGAGACTGAAAGGGTGTCATACAATGGGATGTCATCGAAGTGGGGCTACTAAGACATGTTGGGTATCATATGAAAGAGCTCTGTTTGCACTTTCTCAAACATTTTTTTTTCTTTTTTTAGGCCGCATAGTTTTCGACTTTTGATTGATGATTAATATAATTTAAAGATTATTTCTTCAGTGACTGTCAGCATAGTTCCCAAGTATCATGCTGCAAATAGCCTGCAGTCCCATTACATAGGATTCCAAATGTGGCTGTATTTTGTACACTTCTGCCTAACCTTGCGGAAAAACAGCGGTGATTTTTGGGTATAGTTAATTTATCTCACGAAAGCGGGTCTTGAAGGCTTTATGTTGTTAATCATAAGGTTTAAATTGCAATAACTAACCCGCTTTCGTGAGATAAATTAACTTTATGCCGCAACACTGCAGTTGAAAAAACAAAACAATATCTTGAATCAGAAACACACGAATATACAACAAAAACCAAACTAGATGAACTAACTGATGCGCCTGCGACGACTGGCGACATCATATCTAAACTACACTATCTTACCTATCAATACGAGTACATCTACTGCGCTTGAGTTAATGTGCGTCAAACTGACCACAGATATAGAAACAGGTGCGCTCATTGTTAATGATCTGATGCTTAGATCCGATCTGATTTGGATGACATTTGGTTCTGAATAGAGTCACCAGGTGGGTTGTTTTTGTAAGGATTGTAGTGACGTTTAGCTGAGGTAGCAAGCTGTTTTTACTGTTAATACAGGTTGCTGTTTCTAAGAAAAAACTTATATATAAAGAAGCGTTAATAGGTAGGTACCTACCTACCAGCAGATGATTAGTTTTTTTTTTTGCTGTTGCTTTTAAGTAACAGTACCTAGGCTACGTTGGGCAAGTTTAATGTAGTTTTACTCTGTTGTTTAATAAATCAACTTAACAGTAATTAATGATCTGTATTTATTGGGAAATAAAAATAATTAATTTTGTTTATTATTGTTTATTGGTTGTATTAGTTGTATTAACGTCCTGCCAAAAAATAAACGAAGTAAAACTTGGGCTGAAATCAATGTAGGACATTAATAAGATTAAGCTTCCTTGGTTTGTTGTTTGAACTTTTGATTTTTATTTCTTTGCCATTTCGTCTTAAAAATGTTTTTAATTGTGATGTCCAGCTGGAAAATATTCGCAGACAAAATATTAATTTTACCATTTACATTTTCAACGACCAACCGCTGTTTGACCAAAAAAACATCATCCGATGGAAAAAATGTCGTTATCAGTAGTTGTGAACGAACCTATGAGGTTCGCAACTAACCCCCAACCCGGGGAGGGTTGGGGGTTAGTTGCGACTCGCTGGAGTTTTGGGTCTAAAATTAGCCAAACTCAGACACTTGAGGGGTTAAACGAAAACGACATCGCCGTCGAGGCAGGCCACGGAGAAGGTGGTGTGACGATCTGATAGGGTTTGCAGGGCCAACATGGCCAGGGATCGCACAAGACAGGGAGGGTTGGAAGGAAAAAGGGCAGGCCTTTGCCTAGTGGGACATGATGTAGACTAATAAAAAAATAAAAAAGAACTATAAAGTAATAAATAGTTCGAAGACCATTTCCAGTAATTTCATTGCTGCAGTTGTAATTTTTTAAAATAAATTATTTACGTGTTAGAGGGAAATTAATAATAAAAAAAAAAACTTTTTAAAAACCGTAAATTGCTTTTATACAGTGTGGATTTTTTAACTATCCAAATATTTTTTTCTGTTTTAAAGTTAAAGCTAAAGTTTTTTTTTTTCTATTTACAAAAAGCTTGCCAATGTAAATGATTATTTACGCTTTTGTTAATAACCGTCCTCTTTCCTACCCAAATCCTAGTCTTACTACACCGACCTCCTTATAGTAAGATTTATCTCTTGTCCTAGAACAATGCAAATGGTACATAACTTAGTACCTATATATCGTCGCATTGTCTGAATTATGTTTTAATAAGCTACGTGCTCGGATTAAAGCGTACGAATGTAAATTGCCCTTAATATACTGCTGTTAAATGGCAGTTGGTCTTTGTAACGGTTGCAGTGTAATGCAGTAGTAGGGAAGTAATTTGTATGCATGGTTTCAGGCGACAATATTATTTATTTATTGATTGATTAATTAACATGCAGTTAGCAAAAATAGTTTCAAACGCTATTAAGTATGGTGGCAGGGACATCGACGCACAAACTGACACCATGGATTTATTACATGATTTCTGGAGCGTTGAAATTTTTCGTCAGTTATTAAAAAAAAAAAACCGGTCAAGAGCGAGTCGGACTCGCGCACCGAGGGTTCCGTTCCGATTTCTGAAAAAGTATGGTATTTAGAGACATCGTTTTATTTTTCTTGTAATCTTTACATAGACTTCTATGATATAGAATAATTTCAGATTTTTCGCTTTGCAAACTTCGGAGATAAGGGGAGGAACGGTATTTTCTGTTACATTTTTCATCAAAAGTCGAAAACTATGCGGCCTAAAAAAGAGAAAAAAAAATTGAGAATGTGCAAACAGCGCTCTTTCATATGATACCCCACATGCCATAGTAGGCCCACTTTGAATTTTTAAGACCCCCTTTTAGTACCTGTTGCAAAAAAAGTATAAATATTTTTATTTCTTTCTTATTTGCAAAATAGTTGGGTAAATGTCATCTAAAACTGTTCTAAATTTCAAGTTGATAGCATTAGTACTTCTTGAGATATCCAGCTGTGACAGACAGACAGACAGACAGACTGAGTCACACCATAAGGGTTCCTTTTTTACCATTTTGGTACGGAACCCTAAAAACAGCCGTTTCCCACAAAAGTGCACCTACGCGGTCAAAATGTATGGAACAGTAATTTTTTTTTTTTAATAACCGACGAAACATTTCTACGCAGGATAGTGTTTCGTCGGTTATGTACTCTATATATCCGTGGTTACTCAGAATTTTGGTTTTTCGTTGACACGATATTTTATTTGTGTAGCCAAAAAAAGAATTATTTATATTAGCATATTTTAAACAACAAACGTCATTGAAAACTTTTTAGGTAAATAATCTGGATTCTGGTAACAACAACAATCAATCTACCTAGCTTTTTTACAATAGGTATATACGTTAGTTGGAGTCGGCTTCCAGTCTGGTATGTAGATCATAACATAAATTATCATAAAAAAAATAACCTCGCGTTAATAATAAAAGCAACGAAAACTTCTAAACAATAAAAGTTATTCTTAATCCAAATTCGGAATACCACTACCGAATTTAAAATTTCACGACTTCTGTTATGTAAATTGATTTGAACGCACTAAATACGAATCGATTGCTGAATCGAATCGTAATCGTAAATCGAATGAGAGTAGCTACCAAAGTGTAATGTCTATTAATCAAGGTACAATGCTGCTTTCTAGCGATGTGGACAAAAGTAATTTCACTCGGATTGGGTTATTTATACGTATAGGCCGGCCGAACAGGTGTTTGTCTCTATACAAGGTGTTGACTTTGTGTCATTACTTTATAAGGGTATAAAAAAGTACGTTTTGTTAAAGTTATTGTCAATCTCATATATGCTTCCTGCGGGACAGGCCTAGCGTAGTTCAGGAAGTCTCGAAATTTTTGAAAAAAAATTCTAGAAAGTATGAAAATTTAAAAAAAACAAAAAAAAATGTTTTAGTTGTAGATAATACATAATTATTCTGTAACCCTTAGGTATATAATTATATTTTAATAAAAAAATCTTATTTATTCTGCCATAAACAATGACTGCTGAAATTCTATCATTCTAAAAAAATTTAATATGTATAATTATGTATTTTGTACATATATTTTAATTGAAGCTAGTGCAAAAATGCACTACCCATATCTTTCTGACTGACCGACCCCTTGACAATTCATAAGTGCCTGTAAATTTAGCATGAGCTTTGCATGGAATAATTTTTATTTCGATCATTCAAATTGGCCCCAAGCAAACTTTATTTATATTCATGAGTTCTATAACCCTTTAAAAATTGTACACTGCGTTATTATTTATTAAAAGTTATAATAACAATGGATAAAAAAAATCTGTAATAAAACATCATCCTGTATTTTGAATTAGAAGACGCTCTCCGAAGCCCAGGGAATAGTTATTAATTTGGAATTTGTTACAGCCTATACTTAAGCCACTAGATACCGCAGTTAAGGCTCTTGCGCATAAATATGAATACATCACACAATCGCCGAACGCATTTTGTATAGGTAGGGATTTACTAAACTATACAAATTTAAAAGATATTATGTAGGTAGTATGGAGAAATTATTTATAGGTATAAATCTGTGTACTTTGAGTAAAAGTGTGATACCTACAGAGTTAATTTTTCCTGATGTTTTATGCCTACTGTATTTTTGTAATAATGTTTTTGATGTAGGTATGTAGTTAAGTTGTTAATTTGGAATGCAATTGAAATAACAGAATACCTCAGACCAGCAACTTCTTATTGTAATAAAATTATTTATATAGCAAATAAATGACTTTGATATGGCAAGTACCTGAGAATCTACACCTATTTAGTTTAAAACATGTTTGTAATTTTTGCTGTCCCGCTTGTTCTATTCAATACCTATGACTTATTATGTACAGTCAGCGTCAAAAATATCGGGTCGAACAGACTGTTCAAAATTATCTTAAAAACACAAAAAAAAACTTAAAAAAAAAACTTAAACTAAAAAAAAACTTAAACTTTATTTCAATTGAATAAAGTTCTTCTCAGGATGAGAAGTTGTCGTGTACTGTCTTCATTCTGAAACATTCATTGTCATTGTGCTACTATTTAATTTTCATAGTTATTTAGATCATTTTGAACAGTCTGTTTGTAACGATATTAGTGACGCTGACACTAGGTACTATAAAAAAATAAATACCTACTTACCAAATAAATTTAAAATTAGTGTATTCGTGTCTGCTATCGATTCTGAACCAAATAGTTTCAGGTTTTGAGTTATTTAAACACCTTGTAGAATGGAAAATTAAGCAAGCAAATAAATAACATTGACGGGCAAAAGTTGTTTGCATCAATATCTACCTACACGAATAATTTGAGCAAGAATTTTATTTTTGAAATTCTCAGCATATCTGTAGGGCAATAGATATTAATAATATTAATAAATTCTTAGCAGGTTTAAAAGGCTAAAATATTCGCAAGACAGAAGGATGAAATTAAAAGAATTTTAATTAAACCACAATAAACGATTAGGAATCTAAAATATTACCTTGATAATAGTTACCACTTAATCCTTTATAGTTTTCAAGAATTACCACCCAGTAAAAAATGACCCCTGGCCGTGAGTAACGTTTTGGTCAGCTCAGCTTTACTAAAAATGGTCATGGTATAAAATTCCGGTTCACACTCGGCGAGTTTTTTTTTTATCTCAGACAATAGGTTTTTGTTTTACGAGGTCGATGGTCAGATGTATTTCTAGAAGGAAAACTATAGAAATATTATGGAGATTACTGAGAAGCAAGTGTGACTAACGAGATCCAGTCATTGTTGTGGTATCCATAATGGACGACATTTTTCAGAATTTTTTCGCCCTCGTTCTAAAAATGACTCGGAATTCTTGGTGATTGAGCTGCAGATCATAGTATCCCGTAATTGCTTTGGTTTTTGGAATGTCCAAAGAAGTTGGCAGAGTTGTATTACATGGTGTAACTTAAAAAACGCACAACCTCTTAAGGGGTCATTGCAAACTGCATCATCAGGGGTCATTGCATCATTATGATCAATTTTTAAATCGCGAGAAAAATGCAGCTGTTCCCTACATTTTGACGAGTTTTTCGCGATTTCAGGTTTGGTCCCATAGTAAAGTTGTTCATTACTGATGAGTACAATGACCCCTTAAGAGGTTGTGCGTTATTTAAGTTATACCTTGTATAATAATACACGCACATTACTTTTTTGATGAGTAGAAACCAGGTCAATTGCATTTAATCGGTCCCAAATCCTGACCCCGAGCTACCGATACGCTGCTGAGAATTCCTAAATAGAAAATCCAAAAAAACAACTTTTTGTCTGTCAAGACATCTATGAATATGGTTTTCAAAAGTACCAATATAGTGATGTCAAAGGTAATGTCAGCAATCTTGTAAACTTCAAACATCCCGCACTACGGATTGCAGGCATACTTACCTACTAATTACTGAGGCGTTCACGCGATGGGATACAGCCTGTCTCTTCTCAGACACTTTAAACATGTTTGCACTTTTTAAACATGTCTTGTTAATGCTGTACCAGCGAGCTTCGAATGTTACAAGAAAATTTTGTATTAAGTCGTAAAAGTATGCTCAATCAAAAGGAAAATCCGTTCCATTATGTTGTCAATAACTATCACTATAATTGCGAAAAACCAGTTTATTTTAATTCTTGATTAGTATTTTCCGGCTATTTACACCAATTGCCCTATTTATAGAAAAAAAACTAACAGGATACGTCACATAGTCAGCAATTATAATAATTACAAAACGAACAAAAAAACTAAATAATTTTCCTTTTACCCAACACTTTCCCCAAGACGTAATTCCCCATGAATCATAACGATAATTAACTGGCTACCTGTCTTAGAAAATCCACAAAGATTCCAGTTGCAAACTTACTGGTTTGGTTGAGAAAAATCTCGCTCGACGCAGTGTCGTAATCACAAAGGAAATGGTCTAAGCCTGACTTGCGCAAGCGCGTAACTCGGATGTTGACGATTACTGCACTGCCGCGGGTGTTTGCAGGTCTAGTTACTGGCGCGTTTGAACGGGGCATTGTTGGACTGATTTACGAGGTTGTTGCGAAATTGTTTTGTAATAAAAAAATATTAAAATTATAAGTACTGTCAAGTTTTATTATATTATTTAAAATTGCTCATGATATTTTAATAAATTTTGTTAGAAGAATAAAACATTAATATTCGAAATCATCACTTCGCACTGTTACCATATTATTATCTAATCGTTACTAAAATGAATAGCTTTCAGGGCGTCATATCTCGTTGCCATCCAAGGAATAAGGAAGTAGTAGTAATAAAGACCTTAATGTTTCGCATTCTAACAACCTGACACAACTTTGTATAATTGCAAGAGGTATTTTAAGCTCTACATATCATTGGTGTTGCCAATATTCCCAGCTCGTAAAGGTAAACGAGCGAAGTTAAAGCTCTATAAGTAGAAATTACGAAAATCTACAGAGCCCGGTTTTAAAACTGAATCCGAGCGAAACACGCCGTTAAATTTAGATTAAACCATTAACTTCTTCACGATAATATGCGAGACAACTAGACACGCCTTATGTCACAAACTGGGGACATTCACAAACTAGCTAACTCTATAAGCTACTAATAAAATTCTAATTAATTCATTATGCCGTCTTTAAATACAAGCCACAGATAATGACGTGTTTCAATCGTGATCCACTACAATGTAAGTGCCGTTGAGGCGAGCGGTCAAGCGAGTTAACTGGAACGGTGTGAACGAGGCTCTGTGAAAGTGGACAGGGGAGTAGCACGGATAATTTCTATGAAAATGTGTTCTTAGGCCGCACAATTGATAGAAAATTGCCGGTAAGACTTGCCTCTATGCGGTAATTGCTCGTAGGTGACGGTTACCGTTTTTTACCTGAAACAAAAAAGGAAAACGGGAATTAGTGTTGTCATTACGCTTAGCAATTAGGGGATTTTACCGTTTTATTATTAGACACAAGAGGAAAATATGTACTTATGGTTGGAAATTCGTAATAAATGTGTGTATTTTCCTTTTTGTTCTAAAGATATTTGCATCATCGTTGTCAAGACAGTAAATATTGGCATCGTAGTCCAAGTATAACCATGTGTCATTTCTTTTTAGACAAGCTTTGTCTACAGATTAATTTCGTACCAGTCTAAAAGCTTCCATTTCTAACTAACGCTAATTAACTTCCTAATGTCGTCATAAGCATGTGACTAAAGTATGACAATAAAAACGTCCGAACGATTTCACATGCCGATATAATTTCTTGTCTATCGTTAATTCATTACACATGACAATAAAAAGACAAAAAGCAGGCCAAGTCTCAGCCATTCATGTGTCGTAAAAAAAAACATTATAAAGTATTATCTATATAAAAAAGTTAGCGGTAGATTGACATCTGTCCGTCCGGGCTGCGTCATACGCTCGGTTGGGCAAAATCGAGTATTACAATTAAATTAAAAATCACTCACGTGTACACCACTGATAAGTTTGTAGCGACAACAAAAAAAATGTCAACCAGCCAGTTTTTTTAATGTTTGTTTTTTGAAGCTCGTTTGCGGGGACTTGACAAAAGAATTTGTAATGTTATTTTTGCAGTGCTAATTACCATTTATTTGTTATTTTTAAATTAAACAAGTAGGTTTTGTTATTGTAAAGGTGACTCAATAAAGATTACCGATTCTAAAGATTGTAAAAGGTATAAAAGTTGTAAAATTATACAAAATCGTAAATCCGACTCCCACTTGCCACGTTCCAGTTATTACAATGTTTGCACGACAATTTTACGCATTCCGTCATCGAGCTGTCAAATTGTTTGCCGCCATTTTTATTTTAAGCTTTATGGCCTTTTGCTACTTAAACGCAGACATAAATCAAAAGTGAGTTTTATGGTGATTAATGTTGTTCTACTAAAGCTTTCTGGCCTATTTTCGTTTAACAGCTGTGTTTGGTATCTTAGGGGACATCTTTATAAATAATAGGATTAAATACCGTTTCAATTAGGGTTTTAGGCATAGGATTTTCCGCTTTAGATCAACTTTTAATGTGTTTATTGTGACGAATAAGGAGCGTAACGTATAATCTTCATGTTTTATATTATTTAAGGCTGGCTTATTTAAATGAGGCACTATGAAATTATTAATATTTAGGACAAAAACTCTTCATAAATGCTTACTAAGGATCACGTCTAACCGTGTGAATAAACAGTAAAATAAATAAACAATAAACAATCAATCTTTACTTTTTAACATTACCTAATTCGCTCAGTCAATCTAGTTTTTTTCTGATCATGGAAAGAGCACTTTTGACACAAATAAAGGCAAATACTATTATGATTCTACCCGACTAAGGGTGAATTCGACCAAACTTTTATACCCAGTTTAAGTCTTAACCTTTGAATACATATTGAATTTTTGACAGTTTCTCCGTACAAAAACTGTCAGTCGTCAATTTTATTCCACGGTTAAAAGATATCCGACTTTGGTCAAATTATCCCTAAGAATTTCTCTGCTAACCCTACATCAAGCAACATAATTAATGGTAGAATGATTCAATTGAATCCGCGGTATGCGTGCGTTTCCACTCATTGTGGCTTTGCTTTCTACACGCCTCCACTTCATAGCAAGGTGTCACATTGCCCACCATTGCCCAACTATGTCCAATGCTGGTATTGATAGATAGTGACAGACGGACTGGAATGCCGAAGGCTATATTGTTTTAATTTATATTATAATAGCTGTTAATTAGATTTTAGAAGATAGATGGGATTTTTTGATTGGTTTAATTTTTAGAAGACGTTTTTTGATCAGTCGGTAGTCAACTTTTTTTCAAAGAGAACCTATTAGATTGTCCCCGAATCCGTTAGAGCCGAGACATAGAAGTCTAAAACCTCCCGTGATCCCCCGTGATGATGTTTTCAGCACAATTATGTGGTATAACTGAGATCTTCTGTGTAAAGCATAAACATGGAAAACTTAAGGCCCTGGTTCCAAGCTTGGTTTAGCTCGGTGTGTAAGTGAAATGGCTTTATGGCTGTCTAGTTTGACGCACGAGATAGAAGATTCTCACGCGCACCGGAATTATGTCGTAAAAGTGCAAATAAAATCGTATAAAATTAGAAATTAACTATTTAATAAAAAGTAATCCATCACTGGATGCAGTTTGGAATTTGACATTTCATGGTATATTTTTAATTATAATTATAATTGCTAATGAAGGGATAAACAGCTTTTAAAGATTATTAGGAGGTATGTTTAAAGATTTTTTGGCTTCCATCACTGTATGCGAAAAGGACTTGAAAATATCATACTTTTTTTACATGTCAAAATTATTTACAGTTTATGAGATAGACAGCTTTAAAAAACCACCTTTCTGATCATTTCAGGAAATCTGCGCCTCAAGTAGCCTTTCGAATAATGTATTAAGTGGTAGGTTCTAGCTATGAACGAATTATAACCACTGGATCCGACATAAAACACAAATGTATGAAAACTTGTTCAACCACATTACATTTGATCAAATTTTGTGGTTAATTCGTTCATGATTCTAGCATATTCACCATGCGAGTCAAACAGATTTACACTGATACTGCTATGAGTCCTCTTTTGTGAGCAACCCTTTGTCACTTTAAGGCGATCCCCCGACCAAAACCTTGCGCTAAGGCGTTATTCAGAGGCTATTAACTCATTAATTAAGAGTAATAAATTACATCTAAAAGCACATTATTAATGTTCGATATTCTATCATCACATTGCACGTTTACTTTTGTTTTTATGTGAAATAAATACATTTAAAATCTCCTTGTGAAAAAGTGTCTAAAATTATTGATTCCATGCATCTTTTGCTAAAGGTAACGTTCTAATCATTTGAGGATTACACTGATGGATAGATAATTTAAAAATCTAAATTATCCACGTTTAATTTTTTTTTTAAAGTTCGCTATTCTTTTTTTATTTAAATAATTCCAGAAAAAATGAGAATTTTTTGATGAAGGGGCGTGCGCAGGGAGCGGGACAGAGCGAGGCTGAGCGGCGGGACAGAGAAGGACCGAACGCTCAAGGTCGTTTGGTCGGGTTATGGCCTTAATAGATAAGTTCCGCATTCGTCTCACAATGTTCGCCCCCAAATTTGATATTCCTGTTTCGCCCCGAATTTTGTTCCTTATTCGCCTCAGTTTTTTTTTGTAAGTACCTGTAGAAATTATTTCTTAAAATTTGTAACTGCTTTTTTTGCAAGAAACATCAAACAGCTTCACATAATAAGAAACTTCTAGATAGAGGAACTTGCCTCAACTTATAAGCAATAGACGATCAACTTGCTACATAGTAATTATCCATCATTATACTTTTACTAGTGGCTATAATACTCTGAATACAGCTTGAACTATAAAACGGCAAGGAAAAGTAGTTGATACGTTATTATAGTAGGTTCCACTTTTTCTTGGTTGAGTTGGAAAAGCTAGTCGAGATAGCCAACACCTTAAGCAAATACGGGGGTGGATAATGTTTTTCTTTATTATTAACTACCTGTTTCCCGTGACTTCGTCTGCGATTTAGGGTGAAAAGTAGCCTATGTTCTTCTCCAGGTCATGGTCTACCCATGTGCCAAATTTCATCTAAATCCTTTCAGCCGTTTTAGCGTGAAAGCGTAATAAACAAAATATAATATTAGTCAGGATTCTCCGAGCTATTTCTTGGCAGAGAGGCAGACAAAATCACTTTTACCTAATACCTACTCGTAAAAAGGCATTGACTGAAAATTCATTATCTGCCTAGCCTTTTCCAAACTATGCTAGGGTCAGCTTCCAGTCTAACTAGATGCAGCTGAATACTAGTATTTTACATGGAACGACTGCCTATCTCACCTATGCAACGCAGTTACTGGATAATATGATACCCATCGGTAAGGCTGGTTGTCAGATTTTGGGCTTCAGTTATCGACTGCAAGTTATTCTTTCAAAAGTGATAATTCATTTTTCAGTCAAATAACAGAGTTAAGTACAAAAAAAAATCAGAAGTGTGCAACCCTACCTATTGTTTTAATTACAATATCGTGAAAGTTATATCCCCTCCGTGCCTCGGAAATCACGTTAAGCCGTTTGGTCCCGGTTGTAATTCGTGGATCTTTGACAGTCGTTTGGGTCGACAGAAGCCCGAAAGTCTGACAACCAGTTTTACTAAGGTGTATCGTGTACTTAGTAACTGGGTTGTGGAGGTCAGATTATAGGCAGTCGCTCTATGTAAAATACTGTTAGACTGAAAGACGACCCTAACATTGTTGGGAAAAGGCTAGGCAGATTATCATGATGAAAGTTAGATTCTCAAATCTATCTAATTTTAGGAAAACCTAAAGCCATAAAGCTCGTCAAGATCTATCTGATTATTTTTAACCAACCAGTTTCAGATCTAGGTTTAAATCTCATTTTTCTTTTTCCAATATTTACGACGTAAAAGTAACCGGTAGCAGACATTCTTTCTCACGCAAATTATGTAAAATAAATTCAATAAATTAATGTTTCGTAACATCATCTTAATTAACGTAGATGAAGTTCCAATCAACAACGTTTTTTTTTATTGGAACGAGAAAAATTTGTAACACCATAAACATTGTTCACTTTTTAATTTTATTACTATGGGCTCTGTCAATCATGTGAGCCATTAAATCGATATACTATGTAATCTTAGTTATTTAAATACTTTCGACAAAATCATTCCCAAAGGCGAAACGGCTATGTAGAGTACCTAGTAGTGATGGCCGATGGGTGTGTGCTTTTTTAGTTAGTCGATTTGTTTTAGTTTTTAGGTACATAAATGTGTGCCAATTTGGACTCTTTAAAAGAGTCTATGAGCAAGTTTCTCGATCTAGAATTATAGCAAAATGAATGTGACAAATTGTCAAGCGCGTTGGCTGTTGATAAATCATTCAAACACAGCAGTTTATGCGCGCTTGAAAATTCGTCACATTAATTTTACGACCACCAAAAAGGCAAGGGAGAGGGCTACGTTTGGAGTTTCCCTAGGTGATCGAATCAGATATGAAGAGATCCGCACGAGAACCGAGGTAACCAATATAGCCCGAAGAATTGCTCGCAGAACAGATGGCCGACTGGGCCGAAAGGTTCTGGAGTTGCGACTGTGTACTGGAGGACGTAACGTTGGAAGGCTTCTCACAAGGTGAACTGATGACCTTGTGATGGCCGCAGGAATCCGCTGGATGCGGGAAGCACAGAACTGGTCAAAGTGGCGGTGCCTATGTCCAGCAGATTTTGCGACAATTTTCATTCGAGAAACTAGCCCTATAATGGGGACCTTTGAATTATTTATTCAGAATGACGACTAATCTTTCCCTTTAATTATCAATCTACAGAATCTCCCAAAGAAGATATTTTGACGCATTTCGGCTGCAGGCAAAATCAATTTTTGTCCTCAAAAACTAACATGATTATAAAAATTTAAAATTTTCTTTAGTAAATTATGAGGGCCAAAACATGATTGACACAATTTGGCTTGATACAAACAAATCGTAAAGTTTCCTCAAAATTAAAACTGTTTTATTCGATTGTAATTAAAGCAATTTCAGTAAAGTTTCATCTACACGTTCACCAGTAAAAAGGGACTGTGGGTTTATTTTAATGTAATAGAGTATACCTATAAAATTTAAAAAATAAATATTTTTAAAATTCCATATACCTACTCTCCGTTTGACCATACTATGCTCCATACCCTGTTACGATACCTTTTCACCGTAAGAAAAATATACTTGCCATTTATAAATCACCATCAATCTCAGATTAAGTAGCTGGGATTTAAAAACAGAATAATAATCCATCCAATCACAAAAGACTTGTTTCAACCCATAAAAACTACCATCAGAACCATCGATAAAATCGATTCTTATTCGATATTATCAAACAAAAGCCGACTATCGACCAGTAGGCGGCACAACACTAATGGAAGCCGTTATACCTAATCACTAACGCTGTAAAAGCTATAATTTTGCAAATTGCCGCCACACATTGACGAAATAACTTTATAGGTAGCGCACATTATGAAAGTAATTACACTTACATACTACATACGGGTTTCAATACATGTAGATAGATACCTACTAGATAGTAACCAACAATACATAACTATTATCTTTGTAATTACAAATCTGAAGTTGTTTGAAGGAGCTCAAAAGAACTTGAGGAATTAACTAATTAATATTATTAAGGGCAAATTATTTTCTATACAAAAGCTGTCAAACCACCATATCCAACAGTGTTTTCGTCACGCTGGGATGCACTCTGTTGTTGTTAGGTTGGATTCTCGAAGATCGGCTCAAAACCGCGAGTTGAAAATCCAGTGCGCGATAAAATCCCGCCGCGATATTTTTACGTCCGTGCGAACGTCGGTCGTCGGCTTACTTGGATAACTAGCTTACTTAGGGTACTTTTAATCCCGGTAGTACGTTCCCGTGGGATATTTTCCGACATCCACGCGGACGAAGCCGCGGGCAAAAGCTAGTTTATTTCATAAATAAAAGTTATCTGACGATAAAAAAATTTCCATGTTAATGAGTAGGTACAGTGATTGTTTCATTAAAAACAAAGCAGAGTCCTTCTTTTTAATCAATGATGGGTAAGAAAACTGGTTCTTTTTAAATTTGCAGGGGTTGAGATTTTTTTGAGTTTTAGATTTGACAACTTTAAAATAGGGAGGGCAATATTTACATGACTGTCGAGCTCTAAGTAAATGCGGAAAAAATATACAAGACAAGTTTTTAAGCAGTGCGCAAATTTTCACAGGGTGTTCTGTCTCAGAGTTGGTGCCTATGAATATGAACAACTTTTACTATGGGACCAACTCTGAGATCACGAAAAAAAAACAGCTGTTTCATACATTTTTGTCGAGTAGGTATGAAACAGTGATTTTTTTCGTGATTTCAGAGTTGGTCCCATGGTCAAAGTTGTTCATATGCATGGGAGAACACCCAGTGAAAATTTGCGCACTGCTTAAAAACTTTTCCTGTAGTTATAAGCGGAAAAGCAAGGTCAGTGAGCAAACGGATTAGAGATTCCAAATTGCAATCCTAAAAGCGGTTTGTTTTTATCTTGAAGACACATCATACAAAACGTTTCATTGGTATTGATTACATATGACAAGCATTTTGGTGAATGCTCACCAGAGTATTAATTTCGCGACGGTAGTCCGAAACAAACTGTGTTACACAGTATTAAGTTTCATTCTCCATTCACACATAATCGAAGCATCCAAATAGTGCTCACATAAATAGTTTTATATATCTTTGCTAATTTATAATTACAGTAACAGAGGTCAACGAAAGTCCCGTACAGATATCAACACAACTAAAATTCAAATCGAAAACTAAAATAATGGTTCATGTTACATCGTATAGGCGGAACTAAGAGCCAAGCAACGATGCTTCGGGGGCCACGCTTATTGATATTTTGATATAAATTACCTATACAATAGAAAGTTATCTTAAATCATAACTGCGATATAGTAATTTGGGCGTCCCAAGAATACATTTAATTCTCTATTTCTAATTGAAACAATACGAATGGTAGTCATAAATTGTAAAAACTGTCTGATAGTATAATTGACCAGCCTAGGACCGCGTTGGTGGTCAGAATGATAGATGTTAATGTTATGATACGATTACACTAAACAGTTTTAATTTCTATTACATGTGTATCAGTAGGTATGATCTGATGATAGAATGATTAGTACATCTGATGATGGTAGAGTAGATTTTTTCATGTTATTAAACTCTCTACTAATTTTAATCGAATTTAAATTTTGACGTCCTAAAAAAAATATACGTCACTGATCCGAAGGTGCCATTTGTGGAATAAGATTTTAAATAATAAATTATACCACCAATGGCACCTGCGAAAAATGTCAATAGGTGCCGTATGTGGAATACTTCAGGTGTGCGTGTCCAATGTGGAATTCGTCGCTTTCACTTGCCTTGCCTTGATTAGGTAATTAAAACTTACTTATTACTATTCTCAGCACAGTATCTTAAAAAAAATCAGTGAAACACAACAGACTTATATTATAGAACCACTGTGACATTACCTGCACATTATATACATGACACATATAGAAGTTTTATTGACACAAAGCTGGGAAAGGTATTTTGACACAGTTTGTTGGACAGGTGGGTAATGTTTTAGAGGCATGGGTATAGGTACCCATGCCTCTAAAACATTACCCACTCTGTATATAGGGTGTAAGTTCATTCATCCTTCATAGAAAAGGAAGATCCTCCGACCAGACGGGTGTCGTGTCTGGTGGGCTACTGCCCGACGGTTGATGTCGGGACGTTGTATACTGGGTGATTTTTGAATGACCAGCCAAATTTTCACAGGGTGTTCTACCCATGAATATGAACAACTTTCACTATGGGACCAACTTTGAAATCACGAAAAAAAAACCAGCGGTTTCCTACAAAAGTTCAATACCTACTCGATTAAATAACGCAATGAATGTTGTTGAATTACTGTCAAAATGAAACCATTTCTATTGTAAGTGTATCACGCAATTACCCCGTTGATATTTCTATCATAAGACCAAAGAAACGATGGATGAACTGTGTGAAATATGTTAAGGCTAGAAAGGGGATCACTACCGAGATGACGACTAATAGAGAAATATTGAAGAAAAAGACATGTTGCGTCGACCCCAAATATATTGGGATAAGTGCATTATTTCTATCATAAAGAACTACACAAAAAATCTATGTGCAGTCTGCTTAAACATGAGCTATCTAGAACAAAACGTCTGATAGACTTCCGTCCAGCCTTTTGTCTCCCACACTTTCATAAAACCTCATCAATCAACCTAAATACTCGCACACACTTACACACACCACTCACACACACATACCCACCATCACAAACACACTACACAATTAACTTTTTCGAAATGTCAATAACTGTTACTGTATACAATCGTAAGCCGTCAAAGACCATCGAATTAATCCCCGACTACCTGGCAGAAGTACCAATTTGTAACCATGATTGATAGTAATCCCTTAATCCGAGTGTATGTCTGTTCTAAAAACTTACTGTTCTGGCTTGTGACGGTGATGTGACGCCTTGATTGGCTGCAAGTCGTTAATTGAAGATTTGTTTGAATAAGTAGTAGTTAGAAACGTACGTCTTTATTGTTTGACTACTGAAGTGCTGGGGAGATTATGCACTGTGCTTTGGATGACAAAAAATAAGGCTGTTTTTAAGCGACTTCAAAAAAAGTAGGTTATCAATTTGACACGTATGTATGTAATATTATTGGATTTGCTATAATATTCAGAATGATAATCTATTAAGGCTTCCAAACAGAAATACAAAATTTTATAGGTGTATGTATGTATGGTTGTCCACGCAATTCTCCAAAACTATTAATAAATTGCGACCATTTTTTTGAACAGCGCAAACAGGTCAGTAATTTTTAAGATATAGACCAATACGAGTAAGTGTGACGGCCTGGCTTATTGATACAAGCTACGGGTGTGGTGTCAAAGGGAAAACTTCCCAAAACCTTGGTCAAATTATAACTAATGCAATATTTACAACAAAAACTTTTTTTACAAAAAAAACAACCGACTTCCAAAAAAAACACTACAAAGTGAAAAATAACTTTAATTTTGGAAGTCGGTGTCTTTGGATCTGTATTTTAGTTTTTTGCCACCGACTTCCAATATTAAAGTTATTTTTCACTTTGTAGTGTTTTTTTTGGAAGTCGGTTGTTTTTTTTTGTAAAAAAAGTTTTTATTTTTCACTTTTTAGTGGGTCAGTTTGTAATTTATCTAAGTTACAATAGCCCAATGGCAACTGCTCATCACTTTTTTTTACAAAATATTGCTTTTTTTTGTTGAGGAGTTCTCCTAGTAAGAACCAGGAGAACTGGAGCTCCATGGTGAAGTCCTCATCACCATTATGCATTTTGACGAGCATAAATTACTTAGCAACCATATTAAAGTAATCGAATCGCAACCCGTGAAATACTTAGGTATAAATTGAGTAGTTCCGATGGCCATCTATGGTCTTCATCAGCAGTTCCACTTCACCAAATGGTGTTTTCCGAGATCAAATGCCCGAGTTACTATAAAAATACCCAAATCGCTATAGTTGTGCCTATAAAATTTGAGGGTTCCCCTCAATTTCCATGGGATCCCCTGATCAGATTCTGATTTGGTGACAATGGGACCACCTTGAGAGTATACCCTTTCAAACAAAAAAAGAATTTTGAAAATCCGTCGACAATTGGCGGAGTATTCGATGAACAAACATACAAAAAAAAAACATACAATCAGCCGAACATAGTACCTCCTCCTTTTTGTGAAGTCGGTAAAAACTATTAACTACTTATTACAAACAAATATTCCAGTTTTTACTTAAAACTACAAATTGCGAAATAAAAAAGTAATTTAAAAAAATAAACCGACTTCAAAAAGAAAATAATTTTGAGTTCATTTCTCTTGATTTTTTTTTTGTGACGTGTTTAATTTCGGAAGTCGGTGGCAAAAACTAAAATAAAAATCCCAAGATACCGACTTCCGAAATTAAAGTTATTTCATAATTTTGAGTTAATTTCTTTTTGAAGTCGATTTAATTTTTTTTTTAAATTACTTAACGTCGATTGCACACCCAGGTGTTCAGATAACAATAGAAAATCTATTGATTGTGTCTGCTAATTAGCGTGCCACGGGTTAAATCGAAGAAAGTCGTTGCCTTAGAACGGCTGCAAACGTCACTGAAGTTTGCATCTTAGTAGCACAAGTTATTAAGTTAAACAGAGTGAACTTCTTTATTCAGTCATGGTATTCTTATCAGTTCGTTCTTTACAACAGTAGTGATTTTTTTTTTATTTGACTGAAATATCACTTGTCTCAACCTCTTATAGAATTTAGAACAAAAACTCAAAAAAAGTAACGTCATTATAACAAACATTTCTACGGAATCTCTTCTTATCTAAACGTCTAAACGTTTTCCAACCTCTGCGCTCACCCACAATCGTTATAATCATCGGAATATTAATTAATAACTCTTAGGACAGGTGTATCATAAACTCAAATAATCTTCTCCAATAACAAAAAATATAATTTGCGATAATGTTACAGCGCTTACTGCTTTTATTTATTAACATTTTTTATTATTATAATTTTAATACTCAACAGTTGGCGTAAAAAACGATTTTTAGAACGTCTAGACAAGAATGACAGGTTATTACATGAATTATAATTGTGATCATGTACATATGTGGTCGTAAATTTATTAACGGTATATTATATATTAAGTGTAGTTAAACTAAATTTTATTACTATAAGTAATTGCTGCGAATAAAACCACAAATAGTAGCGAACTACCGACACTTTTTGTATTTTTTTAATGTTTAAAAATAATTATTATAATCTTAACTTTATCTGCGCAGGTTGACATTATGGGCTGCAATGACATTTAGTAATAAATGCTAATTGCTGATGCAGTCAAAAATAGATAATTTTTAACGTTCTGGTAATTATTGAAATGATAATGGTATCGTAGTTTTCTCTGGTGATTGATCAAAAGCGCAAGCGAATTTTGTTTAAACTGTGAGTCGATTCAGGCTAAAATGGGAAGTATTTAATAATCTTTTTTTTTTGTTATCTTATACCTGTAGGTATGGGTTTTCCAAGGCCATGGCCTGCCAGATGAAAATCTTTTGGGCACCACCAAACCTCAAGGAGATTGCAGAAGCCAAGAAATCGGAACGGACGCAAAAGTTTGACATTGATAATAATCAGACTATCAGGCCATAAATGGACGATAATGTTGTGTTTAAATGTTGTGTTTTGTATTGCAATTATGTGTTTTGTAATTACGAGTGATATTTATATGTAATGTAAATTGTAAATATTCGTATGCTGCGTTTAGCGGCGGATGTGTCCTGAACATACCTTTTGCTACCAACCTTGTACCTACCTTATCCTAGGAATAAATATCATTGTGTCTGTCTTTGAAAATGACGACGGTCAATTTTTGTTAGCAATCGGATGTCAACTACGAAGAGAGCATTCAATACTTAATTACTAACTAGCTTTTGACCGTGGCTTCTACCGGCTAAAGAACGTTATACCGGGATAAAAATTATCCTACACCTAATCCAGGTCATGGTCTACCCATGTGCCAAATTTCATCCAAATCCGTCACGCCGTTTTAGCGTGAGATCGTGAGAAACAAACAAACAAATGAGCTTTCGCATTTATAATGTTTGTAAGGATGTCGTTTTAATTGTTTTTTTTTTTATACAAACCACTAGTAAAACGCGTATAGTTTAAAATTTAAAACACATAAAAGCTCGTATGATGATTAATTTTAAAAAACACTTTCACGTTCGTAATTTTAAAACTCGTGTGTTAAAACTTTGTTTGCACGACGATCAATAACGCAGCGACCAACGAACTCAATACAATATTTACTCATGTAAACTTACACCGTAATGTAAACAAAACCTCGACATCATACTTTAAAATACTCGAATAATTTAATCGTTCGCTTGTCAATTAAAAAGCCTTAAGCATCGATCTTTAAATCGATACACGTAGGAATCGATGTATCGAGTCGAAGGCCCCATGCATCTTTCTAAAGTGTCATTTGATTCTTATCGGCAGAGATAAGGTTGATGACATTATTTTTTTAACGTTAACAGTGACTTTTGACCTGAGATGCGTGTGAGTCTTTGTTTGAAGGTGATTTGGAAAGGATGAGGGTTAATTTTAATTTATGTTCATATTTACACGTCATGGACGTTTAATTTTTTAAAGAAAAGTTAAAAGTTGCATTCTCATATTTACTTTTTTTCCACTTTATTTTTTTATTATTTTAAGTAAAACTTTTGAAATACTAGACTTTCTTGATTAAAATTACACTGTTTGGACTTCCAAAAAACTATTTAATAAATCTCAGTGCTCAGCCTAATATTCTTTATATAACAAAACCAACTGCGAAACACATTTTCATTTCACAAAACAGTTTCATTCTATTATTTTAAATCATATTAACAGGATGTTACACATATAAATTGTTACATGTTTTTAATAAAACTAATCGAGTTTGTCATTGTGTGACGTTGATATTTCCCGGATGCGAGTGTTGCGTAATTGTTACAATGTGTGTGTAATAAACTGATGAAAAATAGTGCGCTAAACGTTTATAAATATGACATTATTTTTTACTGAAACATAAATTGTGTGACTGTTTCTTATACAGGGTGTATCCTACTTCGTACTAATATTAAAAATGTGAAAGTTTGTATGTTTGTTAATCAATCACGCAAAAAAGTCTGAACGGATTTGGATGAAATTTGGCACACATATAACCTGTTTAAGACTCTATCGAAAGAATAATCTTGAGGAAAACTAAAAACTTGTTAAACTGAACTAGCGTATGTCTTTTGCACTGGTGGCACACGGGCACATGAAATTAAAGCGATTGCCTGATATTAAAAAACACGCTCTTCCTATCTACAAAAAACCACGCTGTATAGAAGAAATCATAATCATAAAGAAGCAAATCAACAGTCAAGATTATTAGAATAATCTTGTTAATTCACAACGTATCAAAAAAATCTAACATTTATACAAAATTTTATTCAATTTCCCGAAAACTTGCTACAAATGGTTATAAATATATAAAATATGGCCGATTATGTAGAGAAGGTGCTTTTCAATAATGTAGCTAGCGAATAGAGTCATCTCTACATTTATTTCGGTTACGGTTTTGAATAAATTATGGTGTTTTTTTTAATAAATATTTTCCCACAAAGTGTCGTGGAATGTGTAGGTATAAGTAATGCGTATTGTTCTGAATCTAGAGTTACGTTTGGTAGAGTTTGGTAGAGCTGTTAGTCAAGATGACTTGTGTGAGTAAATTGTAGAGAAAGTTCGATATCCGGCATATTAAATGTTAAAATATCTGTATTTGTTGTTAAGTAAGTTTTGTAGAGACATTCATAGTTGACTTTAAATGTGATTGCATAAGCTTATTGTAACTACATAGCTTGTACCATTTAAATTGTTAGGTTTATGTAGTTATTTGACTACAGTATTCTAGTTTTCCTATTAAGCACTATATCTATGAGTAACATTATACCATCAATTTTCTACACGTGTTTCATCAGTAAGAACGAAGCACTCCGAATGTGTTGACGATGGTATTGTATCAAAAGATCATACGTTATTAAGGTAGACAAAGTTCTGATCGTAAGGTCCATGGATTTATAAGCCCAGCAATGTTGATGACATAGCACGCAAGCCACTTCTTGCTACAACATTAATATTAAAAAACCGGCCAAGTGCGTGTCGGACTACGCACAATGAAGGGTTCCGTAGTAGGAATAAAATTATCCCAAGAACAAACTTAAGTAACTTTAAAACTATTTATTTTAAAATTGTAAAAAAAAATATATTTAAAACCCTCATAGTAAACCCTTTCATTTCGTAGGACATTGTCACAGGGTACAGTTTGCAAAACTTTTTTTTTTAATTTTCTTACTTGCCCCCTAAAAGTGACCCCCATATTCAAAATTAATTTATTTACTTTAGCCGTACGTGTTTGGGTCACATAAATCCATATGTCTACCAAATTTCAACTTAATCGGTCCATTACATTCGGAGCAAATTGGCTGTGACAGACGGAGAGACAGACACACGAGTGATCCTATAAGGTTTCCGCTTTTTTCTCTTGAAGTACGGAACCCTAAAAAGCAAGAACAAAAATTAACAGTCACTATAGTTACCTAAGCCTTGATAGACGAGCAATTAAAACAAAAGTCGATCGAGGTCACAACAAAATGGGAGGTTGTTCATTGTCAACCAGTCACAATAATAAGCAGGTGATGAAACCCTTAGCTTCATTAACCAGTGAGCCAGACAAAGTTCATGAATAGTATAATTTAAACTACTAAAATAACCGCCGCCTCGATTTACAATCAATTTTACACAGGCACTTATTAACTTTGTTATTAAAAGTTAACAAGAGAAACTGGAATCCCATACAGTTACAATACAAGCTAAGACAAAACCAGTGTAAGATGAGCGGCATTATTAAGAATATGAAAGGACTATGTAGGTCCAAAGTGCGTGGTCATAATTCTCAAGAACCCAACATAAATTGATCTCTAACGACGATATCATTGTATGTTAAGAAGAGGTCTCAGTTAAATTGTAGTGGTACCGCAAGGAGTAATGTTATGCGGTAATGTTAAATCTAAGTTTATAACTGAATCTTCATTTACAGTGAGCTCCGGATGGCATAAAAGTACTTCGTTCTATGGAGACGGCATTATTTTATTATCCTTAATTAATATCATTATGGCCAATTATCGTTTTGTTGTCAATGAAATAATTTTATTGAGACCTTTTAATTAGTGCATATTTCTGTAAATTTATGGTAAAGCTTTTCGCGTTCATTGATTAAGTTAATGATAACTGGTGAATTAAAAAAAAAATTGTTTGATAAAAGTATATAATATGTATATTATCATAATTATGATGCAACAGATGAACACATTAGCATAACACATTAGGAAGAAGCAAATCTAATTGACAATATAGAAAACTATGCCAAAATCATCATCAAAACGTCGAATATAGTGTCACGTTAAAAAAATCCCACCACCGAGTAATAATAACATATATTCTAGCAAATAAACACATTTGTTTAAGCACTATTAATTGTTAATGATCTCCATTAACAATTAATAGTGCTTAAACAAATGTGATACAAACTCTGCTATCAATGGAACTATCCATAGGAAAATGTATAACATTATCAGTACCACAAAACATCTGTCATACCTTCATGACAATTTCAGAATTGAAGTTCATCCTAATGAAGCCCACACGCCACATCCATCATAATCAAATCAAGTTATCAACCACCAACTAGAGAAACAATTTGTGCACAGCAAATGTTCCAAATTGGCTTGTTGGCTAGTTGAGAAACAGGTGGCTGCCGTGGTCCATTACCATTGTAAATGTTACTGCAATTTTCTTGCTTCCTTGTCCATCAGAAAACTTATTACGTCTGTGATTCTGTGCTTTGAGTATGTTAGAAAAGTTACTGTAGTTTCTTGGGTTGGAATTCTGTGCTTTCTTGGAAAGTAGTTTTGGATTAATTTCGATGGTAGTTTCATCTGGTTCGTTTGCATTACGAGATTGTTTATTATTGTCATCCTGATATTATAGGAACCTATAATTCAGTTATGTGGCTTTAAAATGGTGGTATGTTGCTTCAACAGGAGAAGTCAGACATCGTCATGATTGTTTTCATTTCAATAATTATATTCTCTTTAGTTCTCACCACCCCGTTTTGAGGACAGATCCCTCTGTCCCCAAAACAGTTCCTATTTTTCTCAGTGGCCTTTTACCAATAACATGCAATTCATCGGATCCTTCACCTAAAATCTATATATACTTTCTGCGTTATACAATGGTTCTACTACCTATTTCTCATTTGAATCTGTTTCTATAACTAGTTCTATTACAAAGTTCCACTTCGCTTCCAGTCTAACCCCAGCTTTACAGTCAACTTGGTTTGGATCGTAATCAATATTTCTATTACCTGTTTCCGCTTGTTAGGATCCTCTTCATTTAGCTTACATCCGCCGCGTACTTTATACTTTGCTATTGTATCCCATAACGTTTGTTTGTAATGAGCGGTAATATAAGCTTTCGATAGTTACAATATTGCTGTATTCAGGTACCTACGCCTTACGGTTTTAGAAGTGTTTACAGCTTAAAAACTCTGTTTAAAATCATATTTCTCTAGAATACTTTGACTAACAGTATTGCCGTCAAGTTTCTTTAGTGGTTGTTCATTGTTAGTGATGATGATTAAAGGCTGTCTTAACATGATCAATATTGACGGAAGTTTTGCCTATTACTGTCATTGAGTGTTTAGAGAAATAGCTATATACATTTTTAGAGGTAATAAGTTGCCTATATGATATATATTGATATATATAATATAATATATTGCCTCTTTACTTCAGAAATATTGTTATCAAGAACCGAATCTCAAGTAATGAGACAGACACGTGGGCGAATCTACATTAATTATGTTTTCTAATATAAATAAGCTGCTTCCATTACTTTTTAATCATCGTTATTCTCATCAGCAGCTGTTATCCACTACTGCATATAAACCTCCACACTAACCGTTACCGTCCAGTTAGATACATTTCATTCAAAAAGAGAACAAACATCTAATAAAAAAGAAAATCAAAGCCCACAAATTGACATGTCACACTATGACGTCACAAAACCCGAACAAAATATCAAAAAGTATTATTATACTGTCACTTGCTAAGTGGCGTAAAAAAACGAATGAAATCTTTAACAAACGACTGTCAAACTAGCTGCGTAGGAGTTTAAGAGACACCGCGCGGGGCTTTTTAACTTATTTGTCAATGTTGTCGATCCGACAGATGCGGTGTTGTGAAAGGGCCTTACTTTTATTTGAAGGGAATGTCAGACTGTTAGTAGCTATTTGTCCTTGTTTGTTGCTAATGGTGTACTGATGAATAGTCAAAGTAAATAGATTGTAAAGTTAGAAATTGCACCTGGATAAGTTGATAGATTTAAAGCAAAGATAACCTGAGGACACAAAAAGAAGCTATTTTTTTAAGGTAATATATTTTACTTTCGCTTTGCTGCTATTATTTAGGTTTGGTGGGTAGACATCAAACTTTAAATATGCAAGCATTATTCCCCTTATGTATATTCCCACGCCAGGTGCTTCGATCCTGGCATAGTATTTTCGCTTCATACTCTTATGAGGTACAAATACCTACCTAGGCACAGCTAGAACTTGTCGCCACAATAGGGAAATATTCAGTAGGTCAGGCATATGCAAATGATGGCCCCGACTCCTTTCCTATAAGGAAAATATTTTCCATTCTACATGTTTTAATAGTGAAAATTCGCTTGTAACAAAACCCACTAAGATCTTGGCTCTCAGAAGAAAAAGAATTAATTAAATCCTCTGTTACTATGGTTGGTTTATTTCAATTATATCTGAACGCTGATTGGTTAGAACTGTGTTAAGAATTTAAATGTTAATTTAATGACTAACTGACAACGACCACTTAGTTTTTATACTTAATGTGGTATTAGTTTCGAGAAATGAGTATTGTGGAAAACATTTTAAGATTATAATTATGATCGTGGGAAATTATTTCATAATGCCGTCAGTCGATAGTAGTTACATGGGTCTATATATCTGTATATGTCATCATTCACCTGCCCTTATCTCAATTTATTTACCTAGGTACTTATATTTTTCTCCCATACTTCGCTATTAGTCGTCAACACGGTAGTCACCCCCTTTCTAGCCATTTCACCTTTCACATAGTCCATCCATCGTTTCTTTGGTCTTTCCGTAACACCATCTACATTTATACACAAGTTTTCCTCACGACAATTTCCTCATTTCTCCGCATCACATGCCCATACCATGACAACAGGTTTCCACAGAACTTCAGTCACCGGTGCCACTTTCAGACAATCCTCTTCTCCTATGACTTCCTCTTTCAGACTTTTTTTATCTATTTATCTATGTACTTTTAGTAAAAAAACTTTTGGTGTTATAGTTATACACTTCAAAAATTGCAAACGTCAAGCACAATTAATGATCTGTGTTTATTGGGAAATAAAAATATTTTATTTTGTTTATTATTGTTTATTGGTTGTATTAGTTGGATTAACGTCCTGCCAAAAAATAAACGAAGTAAAACTTTGGCTGAAATCAATGTAGGACATTAATAAGATTAAGCTTCCTTGGTTTTGCTTGGTTTGTTTGAACTTTTGATTTTTATTTCTTTGGCATTTCGTCTTAAAAATGTTTTTAATTATGATGTCTAGCTGGAAAATATTCGCAGACAAAATATTAATTTTACCATTTACATTTTCAACGACCAACCGCTGTTTGACCAGAAAATTGTTTGTGTTTCTTCCCATACTCAGGAAGACAAACTGCTGACTTTTGACATGATTATTCTATTCCCAAAATCAACATGGATATTAACAAAATATTTATTTACTGATGGAGTTCAAGAGCGGCTAATTCTATTAAATTTTTGTCATTTATAAGCAACATATCATTCCAAATAAACAGTAATAACCAATAAAATGTAGATTTATATTTTCTAACTAATTCAATGGAGCTATCTTAAACAATTTATGCACATATATAATAGGAAGCACTTTACGCAATGCCACAAAAGGGCTTCTTAGAACCATTTCTTGATTTTCTAAACGTGTCTGTGATTGAATTGTTGGTTTTTATCGAGCAAGTTATGTTACGGAATGTATAAAAATAGGAAATACTTCTGATCCTCTAAAAACTTTAGCGCTTCTAATGATGAACTCTTTTTTTAAATAATTGAGCATTTTTTCTACTTTCTGGCCATTTCTCAACGTTGGTCGCAATAACTAAGCTACCAAACCAAGCGACCAAACGGGTTATGTTAAGTTGGAACTGTGACCAACCACGCGCGAGTCGAATTGGTCGTAGTAACTAACCTAGGGCACCCCGACCATATGCAATGGGTTGCTCCGCAGTTTGGTATTTTTAGGACTCCAAAATAAGAATTATTTGAGGTTCACATTAACAAACAATAAACCATTTATTTCAGGCGACACAGGCCCATAGATAAATACTTAACCTAAACATACATTATTTAGATATAAACAAAACTTCTGTTAATAAAAAAGCCATAGGATTATGTTAGTAGCAATTCACTCTGCACTGGCTTGACTAAAACATAAAGAGGCGCAATCATTATATTAGAGTGTTCAATAATATTTAGGAGCGTAAAATGGGAATTACTACTAGATGTTCGATTGCTCGATGCTTTAAGATGCAGTTAAATACAGCCTTAAGTATTATTTGTTTGAAGTCATCTTAAGAAATCCCAATTTATTTCTCAGCCGAATCAAAAATGTCTGAGCAAAAAACCCATAGACATAATATTTATTGCTATATCAATGTCTACTGTTTTAGATTACATGGCTAACGTTTTAACTGTTTTAAGTATCAGAGTACCCCTTCCCGACTTTTACGACTCGCCAGTAGATAAACAACTAATAATTTTAACTTTTATTCCCAATTCAATATGTAAATTTTGAAATTTATAGCCTTTAAGAGAATAAAAGTAAATACCAAATGGATTTTTAATGAGCAAAAATCAACAGTTCGCGGTTTTAAAGTTTCATGGAGAAATAAAGACTTCTAGAATTTCAATCTAGGTATCCTAACTAATATTGTAAATTCAAAAGTTTTTTTTTTGTTTGTTGTTACGCTTTCACGCTAAAACGGATTTGGATGAAATTTGATAGATAGGCTACTTTCATCCTGGATCGCAGTCGAAGTCGCGGGCAACAGCTAGAACTTATGTGTATTAGGTATCATTAAACGAACGTGTGAACGAACTCCGACTGTCACGTTGTAACAGGTAAACGATTTTGATGAAACTTTGTATAGTAGCTAAACATTAGGTAATGAAAACTTACACTTTAACAAAGCCTAATGTATGGGATGGAAAGGGGTTTTTACCAGTGTGACCGTTTCTAATTGTATAAACCTACGTATTTTCCTTTTCAGCTGTTGCCAGGTGAATATACCAAAAAAATACCATGACAGTTGAAATTGTACCAATATTATACCGCTATTTAGTCTACTAAAAATATGCTATTGTCATTCTTCGGAGCCTCAAATACCTATACCAATTTAGTACTTAAAATACTAAAAACTGTCACACTGGTTTTTACGTTTATATCGGAAAACCCAAAATCCTAGTGGACAAAGTCACGGGAGAAGCTTTAATTGAATAAATAAGAAGACGGACACTTGACTTACAATAAAATTGAGGCACAGACTTCACCCACGCTGTATAATCTGATTTGTTTCCGAGAACAATAGTTTTAAGTGCATTTAAGACGTCTGTCTGTGTACAAGTTTGTAATAACGTGATTGTCCAGTCATTTTGCATGTTTACTGTATCGGTAACGAGGATCGATATGAGTAGTTACCTATGCGTTGGGTGGATAAGGAAGTGGTTTGTGGCTAAGAAAAGCTTCTCAGCATTTACACACAGCAAAAGTTTAAAATTATTTTTAGCCAAATGGACAGCATAGCTAAAAAGTACAATGCAAGCTAAAGGGGGAATATGTTATTCACTTTCAACTATGCTTTTTCTGCATTTTGTAGGCAACTTCCGTCTTGACTCCATTCACAATAAGATTAGACATTTACAAACCTTTTTTACAGTCCGTTCAACCGATTTTAACTTCTATTGCGTTGGTGGCATGACAAATGGCAGCTGCAGTAAACAGTTGGTATTGTAACCACTTTTTTTCCTTTAGCGTCATCCTTAAGCCTACGGAATAGAAGTCAAAATCGGTTGAACGGACTGTTAAAAAGGTTTGTTTAAATATCTAATCTGATTGTAAGTGGAGTATAGATGTCGCAGGAAAACAAATAAAAAAAAGAAATAAAATCTTATTACCTCTTCCTTCGCTTATGTAGAATAAGGAAATCTTTTCTCTCTGCCCAGCCTTTTCCCAACTATGTTGGGGTCAGCTTCCAGTATAACCGGATGCAGCGTAATACCAGTATTTTACATGGAGCTACCACCTATCTGACCTCCACAACCCAGTTACTGGATAACACAATACCCCTTGGTAAGACTGTTTGTCAGACTTTCAGGCTTCTTAGGACCCGTAACAACTGTCAAAGAACTACAAATGACAGCCGGGACCAACATGGTTTTCTCTAAATACAATTAACTATTGATATACATAATATAAACGACAGCAGGTATATATCACACTTGAAGTGTATCTAACTTCTAGGCTAAAAAGAATTGAAGACGTAAATTTAATGAGTGTACAATCGCGTTACTTCCCGGTGATACACTTTTCAACTTTATTACTATGCAATAAGGTTGAAAAATAATCATTATTGCACGAAACTAGCTAATTATTGTAAAAACCACTAGCGTTTACACTTTTTTTTTCCTTTTTAAACTTTTATGTCTACCTGTGGACAGCGTTGTGGGTTATATTATTAATAATATTGTTTGTTAAGATAGTTGTAAGTTCTTGTAATGTAACTATTTGCTGTTCCTTTCAATAAAATAAATAAATAAATAACTGTCATGGAGCTAAAAAAAAAAAGTAAAAAAAGTGTATCACCGGGAAGTAACGCGATTGTACATAATATAACTCATTTTTACGCTACTACACGCTATGTGTACCTACCGACGAGTAGATAGGTAGGTATGTTCGATTATTATTAGGTACCTACACAAAATCAAAAAACACAAAGTAAATTAGTGCTGAGCAAAAACTAGTTCAATAAATTAATGTAAGTTTTCTTCAACATAGGCTTTAATGAGTCTATATAGTACATTTTTTTAATCGTTATTTTAATAACCATATTTATATGGTTTTTATTATTGGTTGGTTGGTTGGTTTTTATGGTTTTGGTTTTTTTAATTTTGGTTTTTGTTTTTTTAAATGGTACAAAATTGGATTAACACTAGTTACCTACTTTTATGTACTTAAAGAGAAATACCTATTAAATTAAAGATACCTAATCTGAAGCTATTACTTAAATTATCTAGTTTTTATTACTATTTAATTATTTTAACAGGTAGTTACAAAAATCCAATAAAATAAAATACTTACAGTAAATAAAATACATTAAATAAAAATATTGGTAGGTTGTTGTACAGTCGGCAACAAAAGTCGATTAACACTTGTGTTTTCTAAATCTTAATTATTGAGAAAAATATTTCATTAAAATCGGAACAGATGTAAATTTTAAAGAAAATTTACTGTTATCTAATAAATGAAGTGCTAAAAGCAGGTTATCTTATCATTTTGTGTTGCTTTAGATGATGTCAAAAAGTAACAGTGTTAACCGACTTCTGTTGCTGACTGTAACTAGTCTTTATAATGACCGTCACCTTTTGAATTAACATTAAGTATAATAAAAACTTACCTTTATTGAAAGGTCACATGACTATTTTAGTAATAAACTTACTTTTATTATAATATCCTTTGTGTATTTGATAAAAACATTGTATAGTAGCAAGAGAACTCAAAGATATTTCAAGTTCAAATAGAATAATAGAGCCACAGTATAATAATGTTACAGTAGTTTATCTTCATAGAAAACGGCCGAAACGACGCGCTTAGAAATCTCAGTATATACTAGTATGCAACAGTTCCAGTGCGCGGCAGTTACGCTTGGACTGACCCGTATCTATATATATAAAACAAAGACGGGTTTGTTGCAACACTTATAACTCGAGATCGGCTGGATCAATTTTCATGGTTTTTGTTTCGTTGGATTTGTCTCCGCCCTGAATAGCAGAATACATTTTAAAAACAATGAAAACTTAAAGAATAAATAATTATGAAAATTAATCATTTTCCATTTAATTATGTTCCTTTGTTTCGTACCTGTCAAACATTTGTTTTCCTCCTGTCATCCTGTCAAATACTGTGATTGACATTTATGCATGCGTTCAGAAATGTATTTTGTGTAAACTATTTAAAAAGGGTGAATAAACTTTTGTCGACGAGCTAACGAAAGCAATATCCCTTTGAACTTTGACACATACGGCCTATCGTACTATACTTACATAGAACGGTAGGGCAGGTAAGTTGTAACAAAACCAGCGTTATCTGGCCTCATATTCTATTTTATTTACCTCTGTATTAAGCTAAGCCAGCTCAACATAAAGGTATGACTGCTGACGTGTGGCTTACTGTACCAACCTAGCTTTAATTATTTGGGGTCCCGATATTATGTCTTCTTCTTCTATTACATCTCTATTAGCCGTCATCTCATTAGTCACTTCCTTTATAATGATTATTATTATTACACTATTTATAACTCAAGAACGGCTGAACCGATTTGGCTGAAAATTGGTGGGTAGGTAGCTTAGAACTAGGAGACGGACATAGGATCCTTAAAAAAATCTGATAAAACGTGGTTTATCAACGGGTGGACCGATTTAGATGAAATTTTGTGCGTATATTTAAATGGGTTCCTGGATGGTTTGAAAACACAATTGAACCTGGTAGGTGGCGCTGCAGTCGGGTTCTAGGATCGTTCAGACAGGACAACGTCTGTCGGGGCCGCTAGTTTATACTAAAACAAATGAGACAAACAATGGGGAAACTTTACCGTTTTGACGATACTGCCAGCTTCTTACATGTTGTGCCGTTGCAATAACAATAAAATCGAAATTACAGGTAGGTAATGTAGGTATGTGTATTTATTCGTGGTCAAATTAAATAAATCAATACAATTTGACCCTTCATTACTACATCAATCCTATAACAAACCAATGCAGGTCTCCAATATTTCTTTGTTTTACAATCTATGTTCCCTTTATTGCTTAAATTGTTGCTCCACCATTTAAGTATCGTCGAAGCAATAAGTACTTGAGAGCAGTATTGTTATCTTCCCACGTATTGCCCTATAGTGGTAAATGGTCAACACTAATTGTATTTGAATCTGAAAGTATGTATAATTTCTTGTCTGTTCTTCTTATTTTAGTATGACCAACATCATTAAAGCATTAAAAATAAAAAAATATGATTAATTTGGGTAAAAAGTGCTGCTATATAATATTTAGAAACAATCTAAACAAGTGCCTTTACATGGCTGCAAAGTAGAGGGGAAGAGGTAGACCTCAAACTACATGGTTGACGAAGGTCCAAAAGGACATGAGGAAGACGGGATTTACGGAAAATGACGCACAATACCAAAGTAAATGGTGCCGCATGACTGGGAAAGCCAATCCCGCGTAACTGAAAAAGGCGAGGCCAAAGAAAAAGAAGAGGCAAAAAAATTGGCACACAATCACATTTCTACAGTGCACACATAGGTTCAAACAAAAACACACACACAGGCACATCTCGTTAAGATAATTTTTGAATCACAATCAACCGAGCCCAATCCTCCTGTCAAGTCTTCACTTTCAGACTAATTGATCACAAAGTAATTAATTCACAAATATATATCCCATTGTTTAAATCGAACCGTATGTCATGTATCATAATGTTGATTTTTAAATAACATATTTACAACCCAATTAATCATACAATTAAAATGATTTGACATGTAATTCGTCACTCGTAGGCGCGTACCGAAATTTCTCTTATAAAAAGTTGTAAAGCTTTTTTAAAGAACAGACGGGCAACAGTTTGACCACTAACAATCACCTTATCGTCATAGAGACTCATTCTTAAAATTAATAAGATACGAGTTACGCGATAGAAAGAGAGGCAACTTGTATGTGAATATAACTGTAGTTAATTAACGCTGTGCGACCTGAACTGCACTATTGTGTCGTAGCAAGAGTCGCTATTTATTTGAATGATTTTGCGGAGTGAATCTTCTGTAAGTACTTGTACTATTATATATATTCTGTGGTATCGCATAGATTATGTTAACGATATCAAAAACATGTAAACGTCTCTAAAAAATGTAACATTGTAAGAACACGGGTGCAACCTGATCATAGAGTCTGGATGTTTGCTCGATCGTTTAGGGCTTGGTTTACAAGTCGCAGGCAACTGTTTAGTAGCCGCACTGTTGCCACAAAGTAGCCAGCTTGCTTTTCCACTAAACTTGATTATGCAGTACGACAATAAAATAAGTCGGTCAATTCCGCCCACGGTTTCTCTTATTGGATAAGACATTGTATCGATGTTTCTGCTTTAAATGCGTAAATGATGTTATAAATATAGAAATTAATGTGTTTCTTATGTAGGTATCACCTGTAGGTCTCACGCTTTTGAGTAGGTATAGGCACAGTTTTTTGTGACAATAAGCGCGAGACATTTTAAGTTTATGCGTTGCTTCGTTTTGGCTGATTTAAAATGCGCGACAAAACGAAGCAACGCATACGTTGCTTCGTTTTGTCGCGCATTTTAAATTAAGTTTGTAAGTAAGTTTATGTAGAAGATTTTTGACTTTAATCTTAGCTCAATGATGTAGAATTGTTGCTGTATTTTGTATAATGTTATTCTGTTTGAATAAGGCTTGTTTTGTTGACAATACCTGCCACAAAGGCCTGTCATAATTCTATTAAAATGTTAAAGGTACATAAATAATTCAATTTCCACTGTCAGTGTTAATATTTTAATCAAGAATAAAGCCTGACTTTGTAAATATAAACTTATTAGTTTATGTGTTGTAATTGAGGTTATGATATCAATATGGATTATCCGTTTCTGACCATAAGTTGCGTCTCCCACGATATCGTTAGTCATTATTGTCACAATCACCACGGTAGGTGCCCATTGGCTATTATGATAGCCAGTGCAAAGATCGAAAAATGTTTCGACGCTCGAAAATGTGGTTTTGAAAATGGAACAGCTCGTTTGAAACAAAACGGATTCATTTGTTTCTCAGCTTATTTAATACCTCAGGACAGCTATACCACAGTATACTAATGTTACAGTAGTTTCTCTTCATAGAAAACGGCTGAAACGACGCGTTTCAAAATCCCAGTACGCAACACTTTGAGTGCGCGGCAGTTACGCAAGGATGGACGCATATTAAAATTTATCTACCGAGCGGCCGTAAGTAATTAATTCAAGGTCACTGCCCAGATAAACTACTGTAGATTTATTATTCTGTGACTATACCCTTGTTAGGGTCGGCATATTCGATTCGGCAGTCATTGTTGAACAACAAAGCTGACATTCGGCTTTCATTCGGCACATGCCGATCGGCAAACTTGTCATCTACCTTCGCTGAATCATGTCCGGACTCTGCACAATTCGAGCTAAGCAATATCAATCGATCTGCCTAGTCATTTCCCACTATGTTTGAGTCGGCTTCCAGTCTAACCGGATGCAGCTGAATACCAGTATTTTACATGGAGCGACTACCTATCTGACCTCCACAACCCAGTAACTGGGTAATACGATACCCCTTGGTAAGACTGGTTGTCAGACTTTCGGGCTTCTGACGACCCGTAACGACTGTCAAAGATCCACGAATGACAGCCGGCACCAACGGCTTAATATGTAAAGATGGTCACCCATCCGCGGACCAACATACATGATATGTAATACGATTTTGCCGCCCATAAATGTGTAGCACGTCTCATATTTTAGGTAAGATGTTTTATTTATTTTATTTTTCTCCTTAGTAAAGTTTTTTATTAATTAATTAATTAGTTTATGTAAGAGATATTGTGTATTGTTTCTTAAAGTAGTGCAATACTTCTATAACGATAGTATTATGTCATCAAAGAACAGGTGGACCACTCTTCTAAAATTATAACCTGTTATGGAAAGTTTGTTGAGATTTATATTTATTTATCTAAAGTGCTAAGATTTTAGATACTATCTTTATTGCATATTTATTTGACTTCTTGTTTTCTAACATAACGCCTGTAAACCCCCAGGGGTTAGGCAGAGGTATAACTACAGTACACCTACATTTCGCCAGATAAGTGTAAGTCCCATGTCATATTGCCATCAACAGGGCACATATCCAGACTCAGGGCTGCTACTAAGAAACTCCTGATGGAAAAAACCCAATAACACTTTGCCCGACCTTGGAATCGAACCCAGGACCTCATCCTCAGCAGAAGCGCTGGAGACCACTAATCCAACGAGGCATTGTTTCTAAACATACTTAATTATTGTCTAAATATGTTGTCATCTTATTTTCTTCTCACTTAATGGATTTTTATCTGTGGAAGTTTGTAATTAGTAATTTTGTTTTATATTATTGTTATTATAATGTTATTAGTCTGTAAGCCATTCGAAAATAAATAAAAATTAAAAAAAAAAAAGTTATACTTATACTAGAAAGGTTTAGGTAGTGAAATAAATGTAAACAATCTTGATGTGTCTTTTATATTTTTTATTTTAAAACCTCAATTTAAAAATAAAATGCATCTAAAAACCAATGTAAATATGTACAACAATAATTATTCCTAAATCAATTGAACCATAAGTTAAAGCAGTAGTTTATTTGTATAATATGTCCCTTACACCCTGTATACACACCCCCACATACAAACACACACTCACACAATCACACTCACTTACCTTTTAGCAAATGTTTATCTTTTTATTATGTATTTTTTCCTTTTGTAATAAAATTGTAGTAGAAGACCAAGTACTGTGTAACTGTACAATATCATTATATTACCCAATGGGGACTGGCACTGCACTCCCTTATACAGGTTATTCTGTAACCTAGCTGGGAAAGCAGCACCTCACCACCATTTTAGTTGTAGTTTTAGTAGGTACACTAATTTGTCAACCCTAAATTACCATGTACTACAATACTGTTTTTTATAAATAAACAATTTGATTGATTTGATTGATTGAATATGTGCAGCATGTATTTAAATTAAATAAACTTTAAAACGTTTAATTCTGATCTCGTTATCATTTTCTGTCTATTGTTTGCGGCTCATCCCTATATTTTTATCATATGAATCGGCCATCATAGAACTTAGCTTTTAGTAAACAAAATAATAAAGCCACTTTTAATTTATCACGTCTAATAATTTGATGAGCTTTGTCTCAACGTATCTTTGATGATAGTAAGTGTTGAGACGTAACCACAGATATTATGACGGACAGATGGGCAGGGGGCACTACAATGGGAACTCGATTGTTAATCACTTAATGGTATCTGAAAATGTCATATTAGCTCGTTGAGAAGTAACTTTTCGTAGCTTAATAAAGTAACAGGTAAATTAAAAAAAAATACTGCTGTAATCAAAATCCCTTCCTGATTTGTGCAGAATAAAAACCCCATTTTTTATTTTATGTGGGTACCTATTACCTACTTTAAGGCATAATTATTTTAAAATGTTGTGCAATAGATAATAAATAGATATAAAATTCAAAAGGTGCAATATCTGCCTACTAGAAAAATTAAAGAATGAAGCACATTTTTAGAAGTTATTGCTAGATACCGAAGTTAACTTGAAATTATACAAAATAAACTGCGGAAAGATGGTAATTTTAATTATGTTTTAACTTATTGTTTATGTTAATATTCTGATTTCCGATCTGACATTAATAAATTATTGCGGATTGTTTCCTAAAATAACAATTAATGAGAACTAAACAGCAACATTAATAAACATAAAAAGTGTTTTTCTAAAATACTTTCACATTTTGAATTTAATCCCCGATTCGAAAGTAACTATTTTAATATCACCGAACACTCTTATTAATTTAAACTGTATAATTTATTTCGTTTATTATACAAATTATTGGCAAATGATTTAGTTATTTTTACTTTTACTGACATATTTTTGGGTGATAACTACCGGGTGTAAGCATTATTTAGTTATTGATTTTCAAAATGTTATATTTTTGTCTATGGTTTAGCTTTACCTATTGCCCGAAATTATAATGATATTTCAAATTATTTTTCGACGTCTGATTTTTATGTTTATGTCCTCTTTTTCTACATCTGATTTTATATTTGACTCTTTATAAAAAAATATCTACAATTGGAATTATTCCTTAAGCTATTCATACTAAAAAACATATTTTTTAGACCATGAAAACTATAGTAGCTTTCATAAACAATTTATTAGTACCTACGAGCGTTTTTGTAACTTAGTCTTCTTACTATTTTTTTCAGACTTGTTCAGATGTGATGTGAGAAACTTAGAACAAAGGCAGTATTTGAAAACTTAATTTTTAGCTTTAGACTTTAGAAAGGGTCATCTCAATAAAATAAATAAATTATTTTAATCATAATAAAAATGTAAGAATATAAGTAGTAGACCACAAAACGATAACTATATTACACAATAATACCAAAATCGTCTTTTAAAACTCACTCCCAATCCTAACCCTTTATCCACAACACTTAGTAGCCCCCATTATCAAGACAAGCTCAACTTAGACCGACAGGTGCAAGCACATAACTATGATTGAGCTATTGTTTCCCACGACTATGATTACTGCCCGAATGCCCGGGCAACGCGGGGCAGTGTGGGGTAGTGCGGGGACATACGGGCAACGCGGGCAAAGAATGCTCGTGGCAATTATTTTGAATCAACATGAAGTGAGCATTAGTAATGATAGTTTGTTTGTTCTGTGGTTGATGAGTTATGGGTAATTGTTTTGTTGTTAATTAGGCTAAGGAGTAATTGTGTTCATTCATTAATCAGAAAGAAATCGCTCATTTTAAACTATAAGTTTTGTGAAGTGCATTTTTGATACTGTAGGTATGTCAAATTATGGTCAGTGGCATACATTAGTGCAGTAATTAATAACATTCACTGTCATGTCGTCTTAAATCCGTTAACCAACGGTGGTGATTACGAAAAAAATATGCCATGTGCTCGCGTCAAGGACGCCTCTTACCGCGATTCGTTTGTTTTGATCACGTTAGCGACACTGCCTTAACATTTTTCGTATCGTTTTAAAATATTTGAATTCATTGGTAGAGGGCGTCAACGACTTTTAATGCACGGTTATCTGGCTGAAGGTATAGTACCTACCGGCGTGCTCTGTTTGATAATCATAAAACCATGTTTTTCTCAAATAAAAACCATTGTAAGTCAATTTATCCTGCAATTATATATGTATAATACTAAAAATTTCATTATATTTCACACATAAAAAAATACGTTACAATAAGAACAGTTAAAATAAAAGCTAAGTAGATAAAAAATAGCCTCGTCTGGAGTGCAAAGTTCGTCCATCACTGACAAACTGTCTGACATTGTATTTACACGCAGTTGGGCGCCCGCGCAACAATTAACGTTACAACGTGTAATGATCCACTGTTTGTAACATACAATCATTATATAAGATGAGTTGGTAGTAGACAGAAGTCTTCTGTACCTACTCATCTTCTTATTCACGAACCTAAACGTGAGTACTGCTGACCAATAAAACAAGCATTAGTAGGTATGTTGTCCTGGATTCGATTTCCGGGCCGGGCAGTGTTATTGGGTTTTTAACCAACTTCAAAAAAAGGAGGATATCAATTCAACACGTATGTATTATTGGAACTGCAATAAATTCACATAATTATGTTAATCTATTAGGACTTCCAAACAAATATACGAAATTTTATGGGTGTATGTATGTATGCACGCATTTCCCCGAAACTGCTAATCGGATTGTGACAATTTTTTTATTGGCATAGGATTTACTTCAACTTAGTAATCAGTGCAAGTTTCATCAAAATCGGTTTAGAAGTTTTCAAGTTAGGGACTAATACATGTAAGTGTAACGGCCTGGCTAATTGAGACGAGCTACTGGTGTGGTGTCAAAGTGTGTGTGTGTGTGAATAATTTCATCACTATTACTCTTAAAACGGTGAAGGAAAACATCGTGAGGAAACCGGCATGTCCTAGAACCAACGAAGACATGTGTGACATCTACCAAGCCGCACTGGGCCCTCGTGGTAGATTACCTGCCGACTCCCTCGCACAGAGAGGAGGCATGTGTTCCAGCAGTGGGAACGCTATAAGATGATTATTTAAGACTTTCGTACTGTCACTACAAAATTTTTGTCGTTACGTCAAAGAAAGTACCTCCACGCACACATTCAAGTTTTTACGCAAAATACCATGCGTTGTGACACTACGCCCGTGGGCAATATATGAAAATAAGTAGTGTCTCAGTAGCCGCAACCAGTGAGATAGTACTGTCCGCCAACGTGTTAAGATATATGTCAAAGAAAAAGAAAATAAGTACTTAAATAAAAAAACAAACAATAATTAAATTGCGCAGCACAAACAGATCAGTCTAACTCAATACCACATTGCAAATTCACACAAGTAACCTTTTACGTAACATATAAATAATAGAAATACAAAGATTATTGATATGGCGTAGATAATCACAATGTTTCCCTAGCCGTTGTACACAATGGCCCATTATGAACGATTACAAACGTAATCCTTATACCAATAGGTATGCGATGAATATTTACAATAGATTTAGTCACGAGTTCGAATAAGTTATTCAATAATAACGTAAATAAATTTTAGTCCTGGAAGGATATTCTTGAAGAAAATTGTTTGCCTCGTAGTGAGTAATACTTATAATGAAACAACGAATAGTTCTTACTAATTAATTTACTCATAAACCCAAAAATCAATAAATAATCAATTCAGCTTGGCATCGGAAAAAAAACGCAATCGAAATACTATCAATGCAACGTTCTTATTGATTTCGGAAAAAGTTACGACCCAGTGGATCCCGCTTAATGGCAAACGACATCGCGGCAGGCCCAGACGGAGATGGCATGATGAGCTGGACTCCTTTGATAAAGATTGGTCCTTGGCAGTTCTGGACAGAGAGAGGTGGAAAGAGAGTAGGGAAGCCTTTGCCCTAAAATTATGGCTACTAAAAAAAATTGATTTCGGAGGAACGCAGCAACTTTTCCTTTCACATATTCCTATCAGTTATCATTCCTGTATTTACTCCTTATCAGCCATTAAAATTCACAGAATCCATCCATCTTTTATTTACGTCATCAACATTAACATTTACAAAATCCATTATTAAATCATTATTACCATTTCTACCTTCACTGCATTTGGATAAAAAGCATACATAAATACTCTTACTTTGAAGGCACTACGCGTAACTGCCTCGTTTTAAGCAATAACATTGCTTCGAAAGTAGTAGTAGAAAAGGTTTATGTCTGCCTCTGACCTGACTTCGACCTTGTAATAAGTAACTTTTGTCCTATCTTTACTGTAGGGTACTTTATGATTTTTCTATGCTAATCGTAAAGGGTATTGTTGGATATTATTTGGGAACGCCGACAAAGAGAATGTTCGACCGTTTGACTAGTGGACAGGTGCAATATATTATGTTTCTATAAACTTTAATACCAGTAAAAGCGAAGATCTGGGAAAAGTCCATTGCATACCAGCGGCACTGGACAGTTTTTTGGGATACTATTGGCCTTTGCACGGAATTGGATAAACTGCGGCTGATACCTATTTTATGATAGGTACCAGCCGCAAATTAGTTTAGTAATTTTATTTGCCTACTGAGCAATGCCCAGTGGTAACGGCCCGAACTACGAGTTACAGTTCGTGGGGTCGAACCTAGGCAGGCGCTTTACTTTGTGTAAATAATTTCATCACCCCTGCTCGCAAAACGGTGAAGGGTTACATCGTGATTAAACCGTTTTCTAGAACCCCATCCCTCTCACAGAGAAACGTAAAACTCTGAAATAGTGTAATCGACACGGTTGGCGCAGTGGTTGAGCGATTGACTGCTGCGCAGCATGTCGCGGGTTCGATTCCCGCACGGAACAAATATTTGTACGACCTACAAGTATTTGTTCCGAGTCTGGGTGTTTTTCTATCTATAATATGTATGTATTTACAAAAAAAAAAAAAATGTATATATGTAGTTTATCAGCCATCTCGTTACCATAATACAAGCATTAGGTTGCTTAGCTTGGGACTAGATGGCGTTGTGTGAAATGTCCAAGGATATTTATTTATTTATTTATTTATTTATTTATTTAATCAAATTCTCAATGAAAAACCGAGACTGACGGTTCGGCGATCTTATTAATTCATTGTGGTCGACTCCGCTTGGGTATACTTACACCTATACCAGAAAGGTTTAGGTAGTGAATTAAAGGTAAACAATCTTGATGTGACTTTTTAAACAAACGCATATTAAACAAATAAACTACTGCTTAAACTAATGGTTCAATTGATTTAGTAATCATTATTGTTGTATTTTTATTGGTTTTTAGTTGGATTTTATTTTTATACTGAGGTTTTAAAATAAAAAAAATTATAAAAGACTCATCAAGATTGTTTACCTTTATTTCACTACCTAATCCTTTCTGGTATAGGTGTGTCTTTAATAAACGCGTCGGATGCTCACAGTAATATTTATTTACTAATATAGTTACTTTGAAACGAGCTTTTAATTCCGTTAGAACTTACTATATTATCATCAAAAATATCTGCTGTTCCCTACATTTTGATGAGTTATGCTAACAATGTAGGGAACAGCTGATTTTTTTTTTCTGGTTTTGTCCTATAGTAAAAGTTGTTCATAATTATGAGTACAATGACCCCATGCCCATGAATTCAATTTTACGCTGTATAAAACTTTTTAACAATAAATAAATCTCTGTGTTATGTCAAGTCGTAAAAACTGTGCGAAGCAGGGGCGGCTCGCTAGTTTAAATATAAGTAAAACAAATCAATTACCTAGGTACCTACTAACCCATAAACTTTCCAATACCTATCGTAATTCTAATAATATCATTAGCAAGTCTTGTACCAAATATACTTAAACAGACGCTTCTAATAATTTCAAGTGAAATAATGACCGTGTTTTAACTTTGTTGTTAAGATTCCGGATACAGGGGGCCTACTCCCTAAGTCCGTCCGTCTTTCCGTCCGTTCGTTCATCCGTCCGTCTGACATTACGATCCATCAAAACAAGTGTAAAAGTTAAATTTTTCGGACGGGCAAAAACACATCTGGAGTAGGGACAACTGGCAAATCATGTTGTCATTCATACTTCGTTCGGGGCCTGAACCAATCATCCATCCATAGGAGTAAGAAACGCCCGTAACGAAGGCCGAAACTAAGGGCTTCGTGCTTAGGGAGTAGGCCCCCAGAGGTCGCGGGTTCAATTCACGGTTGAATGTTTAACAGGTCAATAAGTAAGGTAGACTAGTTATAAAATGTAGACTGTTATAGAAAGAAAGTTAAGCTTTGTTACGCTTTAACGCTAAAACGGCTGAACGGGTTTGCATGAAATTTGGGACATGGGTAGACCAAGATCTGGAATAGGACATCACTTTCGCATATAAACTAGCTTCTGCCCGCGACTTTGAAATTTCTTGATCCCCCAACCCACCGCGTTGAATTGCATCGCCTGCCCGTGCTATTACTTCGTTTACCAAGTGGTCTAAGCATCGTAGCGTAATTTTAAATAGCCTTTACCTTTCTCAAGAATTGGGCTATCAAATGTAAAAATAATTTTTCAAATCGGACTGGCAGTTCCAGTGATCCCCTACATACAAACTTACAAACAAATTACCTTTTTTATAATATTAGTACCTATATTCTAGCTGCGCCCCGCGGTTTCACCAGGTTAGACCGGGATAAACAGTAGCCTATGTGTTAAGCCAGGGTATAAGCTATCTACATACTAAATTTCATCCAAATCGTCCTAGCCGTTTGAGCGTGAAGAAGTAACAAACACACACGCTCACAAACTTTCGGCTTTATATTATTAGTGTGAAGTGAATACCACGTCAAACACTTATAAGAAACAAATGAAAAGCTTATTATGGCTATAAGTAATCAATGCCTGAGAAAATTTTAGGCGATAGCCTATAGCTAAAGAGGCATAGTATGATATATACATATATTGCACTGTCGGATCATTTTTATTTGATTCCAAGCTGTTTCATCCCAAAACTATCATTCTGTGTTATTTATTATAGCGGTACGACACAAAATTATGCTTTCCTATTTTATTCGAATCTATCGATTTAATAATAACACCTTAGAAATCAAATGAGGAAAATGTATTGGGTACATATCTACTTGAAGATTTATTTTATATTTCAATACAGCAATTTATGGAATTTCGTGGTCCTGACTTCATCAAAATATCAAATTACATCAAGTCTTGTTGCTGTTATTATTTTGTACCTAACTTCGCCTTAGAGTGTAAACCTGCTAAATCCATTTTCTATCTCATAAGCAATGTTCACTAAAATTACAATAATATGAAAATCTAACAATACTAGAATACAATAAGGATGTTGACCAAATGGTACCTTTATGTTTCTGTATTTCTTGTTAGGCAAAACGATAAAAAATCGGATGGTAAGTTTAATAAAATGTTTTTTTTTTTAATTTAAAATATATTAAAAAATGGAACAAATTGTAACATCAGCCTGTATATGTTTAAATAAAAAGCAAAAAACTATTTTTAAACAGAAACAAATTATTAAAAAATTATGATTTTATCAAATTATTTTAAACTTACCAAAGTATATTTTTAACCTGCTATTAGTACAATTTAGAAGCAATTAACATTTCTAGATGTTGTATTAAGTTACACCATGTTTTTATAATTCAAAGCCTTAAGCCTACAAAGAAAATCACACAACAATCTATAAGTTTTATTACAAAATGATGGATCATAAAAATCGCAAATAAGCACCTGTAAAAAATCTGGACTAATTAATATTTTATTTCTTCTGCTGCCACTACAAACACGTTATAATTTAAAAAGCTCATAACTTATATTAATCATAGCTATTAAAATTATATTTTTGAGACAAACGACAGGACTTCGACCTCTGCACACACCTTTAACTTTTTTTCTTTTTTCCAGACAAAATGCAAAACCATATATAATAAAAACGGATAAAGTGGTTATTTTAATTTTTACTTTTTATCAGTTGGTCGTACATAACTAATTATAAGTAACAAAATGACACGCAAAGCATATCAACACAATTTTAGTAACGTTGACCAATTAAAGGGAAAAAAAATACTTAGCTGGTTTCTTCTCAAAACTATCAAGCCATGTTCACACAATTGAACACAAAAAAAAAAACATCTAAACACCGACACCAAAAATGTGTGTGTGTGTCAGCTCCGACGTACGACTGGAGTTTTAGTGCCTTTCCGACTTTTTATTGTTGGTCAAAAACAAAGGATCATAGGGGCAAGGTTAGCGGCAGTGTTTCTTCAATGAATCAGTGCTATACAAAAAACGTAACGCTTTTGAGTTAACACTTGTATTCCTCATAAATTTTTTTATCTATAATTTTATATAATCGGCGGCCGGAAAATCGATTCTTAAGGAGTAAACTCCAAAAAAAAACCGTATCACAAAATAAGTCATACAAATTCAGTCCGCATTCGTCTACCCCGCACTAAGCCATCCAACTCGTAAGTTACAGTCGACACCGCGTCACTCGACCATCAAGGTAGGTTTTGCAAGAAATCCGAAGTGGACTCACTGCCTTATACGGCTAGGTAGACGATCTAAAAAGTGGAACGCAGCCTGTCTTAGAGCCGTACTATTGTGAGAATATTTATTGTCCTGATGATAATTGTTTTTAGCTTCGAAAGTTGCGGTAACTGGATAAATGTTGGAAGTTGGAATCTTCTTGTTATAAGTGCGTGCTATTTTCTTGGAGAGAGTTTTTAGAAGTTATAAATCTTAATTACCTTTCTAATTAAGTATCTGCATCATTAATAAATCATCAGGTATATATACCCGGACTAGCAAACCGGCCCTGCTTCGCACGGGTTTTACGACTTAACAAAACATGAAGGTTTCTATATTACGTATAAGTTAAATATTAATGTATTATACATATAAACCTTCCGGAATAAATTCTCTGAATGATAGTGGAAACCGCTTCAAAATCCGTTGCCTAGTTTAGAAGAACAACGTGGCCACATACACAGACATGAAAAGCGACTTTATTTTAATTTTTTTTTACTTTATCTACACCCATGCTATAAATCCTCTATAAAAGTTTCTGAAACAGTTAGCTTATTGCCAACATTAAAACAGCCAGTGTCATAGTAACCATGGTAACCATAATAGCATCCAAACGGGTGCTTTAATGTTGTACTGAATTTCATAATGCAACTCGTTTTCAAAAGAAGAATATTGTAATGCACGCGCGTTTCACTACAACAGTGCCGTAATTTAAAAAAAGAACTTATTCGAATTCACGTCGTGTACTATGACGCCGGCCGCCATGTTCGATACGAGTATTAGTAGGTATTGCAAAAAACTGTTTCAGAACCTTGTATAGAGGATTGATAACATGGATGTACATAAAGTCTTGTATGCAACTGTACATAATTAGGTATTAAAACACTCATGTGATACAATACCCCTTATTATATATCAGTTGCATAAATAACTATTATGATACAAAATACAACATTATATGCGTTGTCTGCACTGCGGAAGTATTAAGGATATGAAAATGAAATTACCTACTTACTTTCAAACTAAATCACCACAACACCACATCACATCACATCTAATTAAAGAAGAATAAACCTAGTTTTCATGTGTAATCCTGAAAAAGCTATTAACTTAAAAGTCGTCTACAGTATCCCATCCATTCCCAGCCTACTTGTATGCACTTCACCTGGCCATGCAGGACCTCGAACTCAAAAACTAATAACGGTAATTAATACAACAAAAAGCATAAGAAAATTACAATAACAATAATAGTTTGAAATACCTCCATTAAAAGCTACATTTACTCATAAATCTACAAATTACTGCACACATCTTGAAATTCACATCTCGTCTATAATAATTCACAATAATACATTTGCCGTAGTTAAAAAACGTCATTATGAACCATCAATGAGCGGGTAAAACAGTAGAATAGACTTACAGTGCAATAATAACTGACACACAGTAATCCAGGACAAAAAGTTAATGAGTTGAGGTGATCCATCATGTAAAGCGAGGCGATGGCGAGGCGACGCTATCTTTGAAGCTAACAAATGTCAGATTTGAAAAGGAAATGGAGACAATGATATTGGTTTGTTTGTTTGTATGTATTGCAAAGTATGTTATTTTTGGTAGGACATTGATTTTTACTGCAAGAATTTCTTAAAACCTCTCATTATATACTTACATATGGATGACTAAAGATTTCACTTTACTCTAGTTTATATTGTAAGGACCCTTATTAATTGTTATCATAATAACTTCCCATAAGTTTCAAACTTAAAGCATTTATTTTAAATAAACCAATTACAGACTTTTGAATTGTCAAGGGGACGGTCAGTCAGAAAGATGCAGCTAGTCGCCCATTCCAAAGCGTAGTAGGTTCCTATAGAGAAGAATGGGCAAGAAACTCCACGGACGCTCTTTCATATCAAAATATTGGTTACATCATTCATGTTGAAAATATTCATGTGAGAACAATAGAAAGACGTGTGACATTAAAAGCGTCCGTAACAAAAATATGAAAACTAAAAATAATTAAAAAATTAAAGTAAATTAAATTTAAAATAACACTGGTCCCAGGGGGTGAAGCTGGACGTGGATAAAACAAATGAAGCGCATCCAACCTCTCAAAGTATATTGCGTTATCAAAATATGAGTCTGCAGATTACTCTGTGAAATATTTCGTGATTTAACCACTGAAGGAAATTTCAGGCCTAACACGATTTCGAATAATAAGTACTAGCACTTCCCGCGCGGCGCCCGCGTGGATGTCGGAAAATATCCCACGGGAACGAAAATCCTTCCTTGTTACTTGTCTACATTATAAAAAGAACCTCTGTGCAAAATTTCAGCTTTCTAGGTCCAATGGTTTGGGCTGGGCGTTAATGAATCAGTCAGTCAGTCAGGACTTCTCTTTTTATTTATACCTACAGATAGATTACACTTTATGTATTAGCATTTCAAAAGTGGTATCTATACAAAACGGTCTGTGCCCACGACTCTGCCCGTGTATAAAGTATAATAATTATAAGTATTTAATAAAATTATTTAAAATTATTTTTTTGTCTATTACAGAAAAAGAAAAAAAAGGTCTATAGGTAAACAAGAATTAGAAAATCAAAAGCTAAGCTTTGAAAGTATAGAAACTCAGCTTACATAAACTTGCTTACCTACATAAGACATGCATTGTGACCTAACTAAATGAATGGTTAAGTACTTACTAAGATCTATTACCAAGATAAAATAGTTACGAGCTATAAATTACAGCTCCTTCAGTAGTGGACGGTTATCATTAGGTCGCAGATGACACACACACATTAAAATCTTGATAGAGGGAAATGAGAAACAACGCGTCAGGTGAAAGGTTTGCTTGGAAACAATATTGCAAATACAATTTATTATAATAGGATTTATAACAGATTTATGCACTGTAAACTAGATTTTAGTGAGCTTTGTCTGTGGGAACTTTCTTTGCTGTGATGTAACTGAGTTATGTGGAGATAAGCCATTTAAATGTGCGTCTGCGTAATCAATTTATAGTGCCTCTTTTGTTTCTTGTTTTCTGTACTATCAATTAAATTCTGGTTTTTGGCATGGATTCCCAATATATGGCCAGCATATAAACTCAAAGTTAACTCAAAGTATTATATTTATTTCAATTAAAAAAATTACAGGCGCTTTTGATTTATCAAGAGGTCGGTCAGTCACAAAGATGAAGCGATTTGCCCATTCCAAAGCGTAGTAGGTTCCTATGGAGAAGAACGGTAAAGAAACTCCACGGATACTCTTTTATTTTAATCAAAATATTGTAACAAAATATTGGTGTGTATTTAGCATATGACCACCGTAAAAACGGAAGCAACGGCAGACACAATGACAAAATGTAGAAAGATTTCTACTATGATGAGATGTCAAAAATTAAGAAAAGAGATAATGTGTATTCTTCGTAGAGTACCTAGTGATAGAAGTGGTCATGCTTCACGTGCTGATCATACCTGACATCGATTGATATAAAAATCATTAAAATCAATATATTACTATACAATAATAATTATGTTTTCATAAACAAAATAATACAAAAATCATCAAAGCAAAATTATTACACTCGAAACAAAAGCACACCACAACACAAAACAACAAAAATAACAACTAAAAACAACAGAAAATAAACACAAATAAACTAAAAAAAACATTGGAACAGGAGCGGTGTTGCGTGCGCGCCGCGTTCCGTTTCGCACGAGAGGGGCCTCAACTTTTTGTAACATCCCATAATCGAAGCAGTAAATTGAAACCTCCGTTCGATAATACACAGATTACAGTGTATTATTTGTAATCTATATTTATATAACGTGTAATTTCTCAATTTTATTCGTTTATTTCGGATTTATTTGCGTTTTGGGTTGTGAAAGATTTGGCGGGATTATCAACTGTTGTGGTGCAAAAATATATTATTACAGTCATTTTAAAAAGATTCGAAAACTTTAAGATTTGAACAGATAAATTAATTAAAAACGAGTAATTGCTTAATAATGAGACATCAAGCTAAATGAGATATTGACTTATGTAGATTAGTTGCACATTGTTTGCACAAGAGAGTAAATTAGAATAGCATAAAAGCATTTAACCAAACACAGAGAACAGAGTAGCATCGTGCTTAATACAACGTGTAACGCTAAATGCGCAAAACCTCTTAATGGGTCATTGTACTAATCATTATGAACAACTTTTACTATGGGACCAAACCTGAAATCGGGAAAAAAAAGTCAGCTGTTCAGTACATTTATGTTCGCATAATTCGTCAAAATGTACTGAACAGCTGATTTTTTTTTTCGCGATTTCAGGTTGGTCCCATAGTAAAAGTTGTTCATAATGATGAGTACAATGACCCCTTAAGAGGTTTTGCGCATTTAACGTTACACGTTGTATATCGCACAACTAGATCTAAACTGAGACAACTCAAAATCGTTAATTTTGAGTTATGTTTGAAAAACAGTGATTATCGATAAAAATGATTGAATTTTAGCCCCAGTTTGTATACAGTGACATTTTACAAGCTATTTATTATCTAGAATCAAATTAAATTGTGTAACTTCCCTAACAAAAAATGCAGATATACCTATGTTTTTACCGTCTCCTGAAAAATAACCATTTTGAGTTGTCTGAGTTTAGATCTAGGTGTGCAATATATTATACACCTGCCAACCTGGCTGTGGAGTTAGTTCATTTTCCCCTAGGCTGATAGGATATTTTGATAAAGCAATACAGCGCTGGGCACGCCACAATAGCGGCGATAAGTCCCCTCTTTGAGGAGTGGTTAGAGAGGCGCCACGGCGTCCTCACCTTCCGCCTGACGCAGGTCCTCACCGGACACGGTTGTTTCGGGAGGTTCCTGTTTCGCATAAGGCGGGAGGAAACGCCCGGGTGTTTCCATTGTGTGGATCGCCCGGAGGACACGGTGGAGCATACAGTGGAGGTCTGCCCGGCGTGGGCAGAGCACCGCCGTGTTCTCACGGAGGCGATCGGCGGCGGCGATCTCTCGCGTCCGAGCCTGGTCCAGGCCATGGTGCGGAGCGAGAGTGCATGGGAGGCCGTCACCTCCTTCTGCGAAGCAGTGATGCTCGCGAAGGAGGAGGCGGAACGCGTGAGGGAGAGGCAGCCTCACGCCCTCAGTCGCCGCAGGAGACGCCCTGGGCGGCGGGAATCGCAGGGCGATTTCCGGCCACCGTAGGCGCGGGCCTGCGGACGGTGAGCAGCGGGTAGCTCGCCGTCCGGTAAGGACCAGGCCCGAGTCGACGGCGCGTCGTGTTCCACGCGCGCCTCAAAGAGATGTCAGCAAGTGACGGGGCCCAATAGGGCCGACGCCGCTGGGGTCGCGGGTTGTCTGAAAGGGTTACCGCGGCCCTGGCATAGGCAACTGAAGGAACACGGGTGGGTTTTAGTCAGTAAAAGTCTGACACGCCCTCCCGCTCCACCCAGAGCGGGAGAAGTTATTTGATGATTTCCCACCCTCAAAAAAAAAAAAAAAAAAAACAAAAAAAAAAAAAAAAAAAAAAAAAAGGGGTCAGTTAGTACCCAAACATGATTTGTGCGTCTATACTAATTGAATATTTAATAAATTCACTATTAAATAATTCTAACGAAATAGAAGCTAACGACTATCTTCGGGTAGAGTACTTAAAATATATATCCTGAATTAAGTCTTGATAATAATTTAGTAATATTGTTGTGTGTAGTATTGTAAAAAGGAAAGGTAAACATTAAACTAGTCTGTTGCTCAATGTCCTGCGCATTCATGTCGAATTGTCGGCCAATCGAAGATAAACTACGCATTACTGCGGTCCTGCCAAGCGAAATGGCGTAATTCATTTTTGTAGATTACTGGACGAGGTATCTCGTGTTATAAAGGGGTCCCTAAAACAGTTAATCGCAATTGATCAATTACCATTAATTTCTGTAAATATTGTTAACGCTTCAATTGCACTTGGCCTGGTAGACGATCAATTTGCGCATCAATGTGTATCAATCACGTAAACATTGACAGTTGCAATTGATCGTTTCGAGGACCCTTAACTTTTTTAATTTACGTGGTTTGGGCTTTACTGGAGCCAACTTTCTAAAGAAAAGAGAACACACATTTAAAAAAGTTTGTGATCACTAGCAAAAAAATTAACTTTATCAAGAAAAAGTGTTTACATTATATATTTTTTTTCTTGATAAATTAAATTTTAAAAGTATATCAGCTTTTGCTAGTGATCACAAACTTTTTTTGATGTGTTTACTTATTAGAATAGGAAGGAAAAGTTTATTTCTTGCCTATGGCGGGCTTTACTAGCCATCAAGAAATAAACCTTTCCTTCCTATTTCTACCTACTCTTTTCTTCAGAAAGTTGGCTCCATTATGAGGTAAGCCTAATAGCAACTTTATGACAAACTAGCTTATGCCCGCGACTTCGTCCGCGTAAAATTTCTTCTTCCCCCGACCCGTCACATCGCATCACCAGCCCGCGGTATTTCTTCGTTTTCGCTTAGCGTTCTTACTAACTTTTTTTTCTTTTTACTCGTCTCCTAAAAGTCATAGCGTGATGTCAAATAGAACTCAAGAACTGGGCTACTTATCAAATGCAAGAAGAATTTTTCAAATTTGACTGTCGCTTCCAAAGATTAGCGCGTTCAAAGATATAAAAAATAAACTCTTCGGCTTTATTAATATTATATTATAAATACTTAATATTGTTTTTCGCACTGAGAAGGAAATAATAAGAATTTAACATGAACAATATTAAACTTTTTAAACTTTCGCGATTTGTCCACATTATTTATAAAATAGTATCGTTATTATCATTATTTATTATTATCATTATAATATTATTTATTTATTATAAAGAATATTATTATATTTTAAAAATGAGTTAATTTTTACTTTTGCATGAATATTTTTATCGTATGTTTGTTGTTCAGCGTACGGCTTTTGAAGTATCGTATATTCGGAATACCTATAAACCATAAGTTTAGATAATCTTATTAAACCGTAAAGTCATAAATCCAAAAATGGTAAGCGACGGATCACACATTAAATACTCGGTTTTGAAAGAACCACTAAATCTCATCAAAATCATTTATTCTGACAGTATTAAAATGGTGTAGAATACACAAACAATATCGCGGGGATCAATGTGACAAAAAAAAATAATGTGATCGAATTCTAGTAGGAATATCCTTAACACGATTTACATAATTAATTGAAATCAGTTTACAAATTTTGCATTAAATTTATATTACAGTGAAAAGAAACACATAAATTTTCAAATAATCGGTAAAGATTACATGAAAAAAAAAATTGCGAAGCCCATAAAGATTGCCATTAAATTAAACAATATCGGTGGAATTTGTTACTGAAACTCAAAGTCAAAGATTTAAAGAGATTAGAGATTTTGAGCTAAAAGGTATATTTATTCAAATAATACCATAGACGTATAAAAAAGGAGGTTTCCGCGCCACGCATATCGAAAGTGAAGCGCGTGATTTGAGTACCTGCAAAGACGCCGTCGCTCGTGTCACATAGTGGCGGCCGGTCGGCATACTATGATGTAAAGAGGCGTGTTTGTACAAACGGTAATACTTACTGTGCTTCACTTTCATGCGTGACGCGGAGTCCTCCTTTTTATAAAAGTCTATAAATAATACTTATTTATTTTGTTTCCCATTAAGTGATTGATATCGGACAACACGAGATCTCCGGAATATTTGGAAATAACGCCTTTATGAAAATACATTATGTGTATTGTATCATACATGTAATCGCCTATTAAAGCCTTATTCTTAACTTATTATATTTATTTATGTTTAAATAGATATTGACATCAAAATATTCTATTCTTATTGAAAAGTACTTTCTTTTTCCCTCCCATCATGTTAATCCCATTCCCAAAAATCCGTTACCTTTATTATTATTAATCGTAGTGCTTGAAATAAACATAACAATTATTGCCAATAATTGAAAATACGTTGCAACGTGTGAAATAGGCATGCGATGTCCATTATGTTTAAGATTAAAATAAAGAAACTTAAACATAAAGCTACACCTGTTGGTTGCATTCCATGCTGCAATACTTAGAGAGAATTAAGACCGTCGCACACGGTACTTACTTAGACAGTAAATGTTTATTCTATTCTATTCTATTCTTATTTATTTTGCGTAGTAAGCGTTGATATAGTATTTTTTTTTGTCAAAAAATATTTCTTCGCTTACGGCAGTGACAATATTTTTAGTTATATAAGCATATTTGTTAAATAACCGTTGATTTTCCGCTAATTGTTATTATAACGCTGTACTTTGTAGGTAATATGGTATAATTAAGCTTATTTATTTATTTAATGAAAAAAAAGACAAGACAGTAAAAAATTGCCTATTCTCACATTTTGTACCACAAACAAGATTTTTCGTACCTATGTGTCACCTACGGGTTGATACGATTAGTGAGAAATAAGGATCCATTGTTTTTAGAAATAATCAAGACACTCAGCTTGTACGACACAATTATCTTACCACATAAAATTCCACTTTATCTAGATAGCATAAGTATAAGTATTGTGTGTGCAGGTTTTTATTTCCAAGATAAGCAGAGTATATGTGAATCAATACAGGTTGTTTCAAGACACCTACGGGAATCGCTACGGGCTAATCTAACTCAGTTCTCGCAGATGACTCCCGGGGCCGTAAAAAATGTTAATTAATAGATATTTTGTTGTATATATTATACTAGCTGACCCGACAGACGTTGTCCTGTCTTAGCTATGAATATTCTAATGTAAACGCGCGAAGTTCCTGAAGGCGCAAGCTGAGCACATTTTGAATTGTTTAGGAAAACTTAATTTATATTTTAAGAATGAACCTAATATTTTTTGCTGAAAAGTAAAATACCGGAATAAATTTATACTTAGTAAAAAGTCAAGAACATGAAAATGATTAATTGGATCCAATTAATTTGAAAAAAAAAATGTTTTGAGTATGAATGTCAATGGCTATATGAGTAGGGGAAGATCAAGAAACGATGGATGGACTGTGTTAAAGATGATATGGTTATAAAGGGGGTGACTACCGAGATGACGACTAATAGAGAAGTATGGAAGAAAGGGACATGTTGCGCCGACCCAAAATAAATTGGGATAGTAGGTTGTTACCATAGGCCTATAAAAAATCTGAGGTTGTTACTTGTATCAAATCTCCACATATTTAGTACAGTAGTGTTAGTAAATTGACGTTATAACAATAAACTGTGTAGAAGTTTCTTTCATACAAACTTTGTCCTGACAATTACAAATACAACAAAAAAGAATTAGCCAAATACGTGCATCCGTTCTGAAGTGATGCGCGTACCTACATACATTCGGCAATTGATTTTTATTTTAGAATACTACATAAGTAGCTGACTCGCCAGACGACCTGTCAAAAATTCAATAAATCGAACGGCAGCAAAACAAATGAACAACTGATTATAAAATGAATTTGAATTTGAAATTCTAAAAAGAATGAAAGTTTCCCGACAGACATTGCCCTGCCCTTTCATGTATGAGAAAATGAATTTTCTTCATATTTTTTTGTGAATTTTCCTGTTTTTAATAGTTATTCTGCTATTCGGGACGGAGACAAATACAACAAATCAAAAACCATGAAAATTGGTCCAGTATTTCTCGAGTTATAAGTGTTCGAACAAACCCGACTTTGTTTTATATATATAGATTATATTTATTATATATATTATTATATTTTTCTCTTGTCTCTTGAGTGCTAGCTGTTTTAGAACCCAACGGTTTGGCACGCGACGATGGAAAGAGACCTGACGGAATGACCATAATGCCTTGGATGTTAGGTCGGCCTTTGGTATGGGACGCAACGTGTGTCGATACCCTTGCGCCATCCCACCTTCCTAGCACAGTGGGCTGTGCTGGTGCGGCTGCTGGAGGTGCGGAAAACCTCAAACGGCGAAAATATTCAAATATTTTTGGGAGTTATATTTTCGAGCTGTTTGGGGTTGAAACACTAGAGCCATGGGGTCCGAGTGCCCACTTAGTTTTCCAAGACATCGCTAAGCGATTGTTCGACTCTTTACGTGACCAGAGGGCTGGCCTATTTTTGGGCCAAAGAATCAGCATTGCCATACAACGTGGCACTGGCAATGCTGCCAGACTTTTGGGCATTTTTCCTGTTGACAGCGATGCGGACGAATTTTTTGATGCCCTATGATCCTTTCCCCTCCTTTTTTTATACAATGTACATATTATTATTATAAATCTGTGTTAGTTTATAGATATTTTAATTAATTAATGTTACACATTTCTCATGTTGCAAGATATTGAATTTCGCTCTAGCTTCGTACAGAGGCCTAAGGCCAGCAGTGGACTAATTATAGGCTTATTTTATTGATCGATGAATCGTATGTATTATAAAGTTTTTAATGTTATAACGTTATGTTAGTGAGTAATTATAGTATTTTTGGGTTCCGTACCCCAAAAGGAAAAAATGGAACCCTTACAGGATCACTTTGTTGTCTGTCTGTCTGTCAGTCTGTCAAGACACTTTTTCTCAGGAACGCCTGGATGTATCAAGTTGAAATTCATATCAAATACGTATATACGTCCCTTGGAGCTCTAAAAAAATCAAGCTTCTAAGTCAGCGCAATAAAAAATACGGCCATTTATGCGACATATTTTGATACTCGCAAGTAAATCAAAACCGTTGACCTAGAATCATGAAATTTGGTGAGAAGCAAGGTCTGACAGCACTAGAAAGGAAAAAGTCCGAAAATCATTTTTTATTTTTAGTTTTACCACATTTTTTTTGCGATTACCATCTTAAATTTGCAGTTGGAGAATTAACCGTGACGTGGAGAACTCATTTTTTTAACTAATTAAAAAATTGTTTAAAGTTAAAAAATTGCTTGTTTTTGTGATAAATTGGTCCCAACTACGGAACCCTTCATTGTGCGTGGCTGGACACGCACTTCGCCGCTTTTTTTACTTAAATTATTGCAGGCAGCAGTTTTCTGATGACTAAAAGATAATGTTTCCTAATACCAAGGCAGCTAGAAAGCTGCTAAAACAATCCCGGTTTCATATCAATCGGTTCTCACGTTTTTCGGATCAAAAGCAAAAATATTAAATCATAAATATTTCAAATACTGACAAGAAATAGAACCATGAAACCGTTTACGTACATTTGAAAACAAAATAAATGACCCAATAAAAAATAACATCGAAAACTTTTCATCGATATAATCGAACTCGTTACTCGAACAAATCATTCGATTTGCATTATTTACAGAAAGTAATAACGTTATCAATATTTACTGCTTATGTTTTATGTATGGAACGGATAAATGTTCTTGTTGTTTATAAAATGGAGTACAAAAAACGTCATGTAAGCCTAACTTGTTGGTAGCGAGTTGTGCTGCGCAGGCGACGACAGACGGCTTAATCAACGTTCTTAGGAAAGACTTCAACGAGATGCAAAGGTGCACTATTCTATTTTTGAATTTCTTTTGTAAGAAAGGTTTCTTTTTTATTTCGTGTAAAAAGTTAGTTTGACTGGAATTATAGTAAAAATAGAGCAAAACTGATTAAATAATTAACTACCGAAAAATACTTGGCTTCCTGTTACTTTTAAAAAAAATATTAGGTACTAAAAAACGGTTCAGTTTTTGAGCAAATAATAAGGTATATTTTATTACCCACTGTGGGTACATTCTTGAGAAGTAATTTACATTAAACGTAAAATCCGATGACTGCTCAAGACAACGGAAAAACCTATTTTTAGTTTTGATAATCAATAAAATGTTATTATCGATACGGTCAATTATTTTCTCAGAAACATTAATAATTATACAGCATGTTTTCGAATCATAAATTGAAGTATAATAAATTACTTTTTGTTTTTAATTATTGCATTGAACTGAAATAGATTCTATCGTTTCTTAGGCAAATAAAATTAATTAAGTGCTACCGATATTTTATTCTAATTTGGTATTTTATTTAACCGTTATAATTTGTCTGAGTTGCATTTTTCAGTGTCTCTTTTGCATTTTTTAACAAGAACAAAATAAGATCTATGACGAAAACAGATCTATAAACTTTATCGTTAAGTATTGACAGTTTGTCTTTAATTTAGTATTTTTAATTTTGAATACCTATAGTAGCGACAGTTAAAATTTAAATATCGAATTAATTCAAGTTTTCGATCTTAAAAAAAGAAAAAATATTAACAATAGTTTTTAGCATATAGAATATGTTAGAAATTGAGGTTTTTTATTTCAATATTAAAGAATAATTTAACAAATAAAGAAGATAATAAAGAATATAGCATACTAGTCATTTTCTTCAAGACTAGCCGCAAGAACAATAAAGAAATATAACAATAAAGAAGATAATAAAGAAGGTAGCATACTAGCCATTTTCTTCAAGATTAACCGCAAGAACAATAAAGAAATATAACAATAAAGAAGATAATATTGAAGGTAGAAGATTAACCGCAAGAACAGAAACACTACTTACCTTAATGACACAAATTCAATCAAACATCACTATCTCCAACAACTCCTCTAATTACTTACCAACATTGCAACTACAAAAACCTATGTCAGAATTTTCCGCGCTACTTGACGTTAGCTTTCATCTGACACCTTTGTATCGGTTGCCATGGTTACCAAACAGTCTCGGTCCAATGCCAGCCAACAGGTTGTAACAAAAGAACACTTTATATCAGAATCTATTTGTTTGTGCATGTGTGAGGGAAAAGTGATACTTGTTCCGTTGATTATTGATGTAGAGAGAATGTCGAATTTCACATGTCTTCGACTTCTTTTTTTGCGAGATGGAGAAAAAGATTAATGCTTTGAATAAATAGCATCGAAAACCAAGTCATGTGTATATCTATTCTGTATTTAATGACGTTTGATTTTATTTCATTTAAATCTACATGGGTTTATGAAACGTCATAAGCTAAGTGCACGGTTCCAATTGGTAGTTTCCTATGTAGAAGAGCCGGCAAAAAACTCACACAGTTACCTACTATTTTAATCTAATGTAGTAATTATGAGAAGATTCGAGGTGTTTAACCTAACCATTAAAAAGTCTAACGTTATAATCATGTAACCAATGCGGCGGCTCTTGAGATATTTCTGTTAGCCTATTGGCATCCTCGGAGGCGATTCTTAATTTAAACACGACGCGCTGCTAAAAAACTGAATAAGTAGAATATAGTAAATAATTAATTAAAAAAGATAAAGCAGTTATAATTTCACTTGTTGATTAACGGGTCAATGACGTCGAATTGAAGAATATTTGGGTAATACCGCTGCTACTAAGTATTAAAGAAATCTAAAATGGATTTCACCACAAAATCGATTTGCTCATAATTTATTGTCTTGTATCTAGTGGTAAAAGTAGAATATAATACCTACTCTTTATTAATGTACACATTAGGAATTACAGATATAAAGTAAAAATTTTACATTGGGTAACACAATGTAATCTCTTAAATCTTATCGCAAAAATAGATCTTTAAGGAAAATAAAGAAAGAAAAAGGAAGAGGAAGAAGAAATGATAAAGTATTTAGTTATAAAGAGTGGAAAGTGACCAATGACGGAAAACTTGACTGACGATGTTTAACTTTTCCTTTACCCGGAAAGATCTCATTGATTTGCTTTAACCAGACGAAATAAACATTAATTTATCATTTAAACTTGTCTTTTTATATGTAGAGTAGTATTCCTAGGACAACAAGAATACATTATAATTTAAGAAACTCACAGATGTTAGCAGAAGCTACTGAACGCCACCTCGCAAAATAAATAATAATCAACCATTGACATTCCCTGAAGAAAGCAGATCCTTAACAGAATTTAAGTTTGATGTAAGCTAAGAGGTAGTGGAAAATATAAACGGCATCAGCCTTTATAATGTCTGTAAAGTTAGCAACCTGTCAAAATTGACATTTCATTCCTGTCAAAGTTTGTAGCTTTCGATATCTCGTAGGTATAACGCGTCGGTAAGTGTCATAATCTTTCTTCCTATTATTAACTTATAAGCGATGTTATGTTTATAATGTGTTTTCTATTTAATTATTAATCAATTAACTAAGTTGAAGTTGGAGTTGTAACTTGTAAAGTATGTAACTTTTAATGAGTGGCGCTTTTATAATTATTAGAAACTTAATAAAATATACATTGAAACCGTAAATAGATGTAGGTTTAATGAACGTGGATACTGCAGATCAGTTAGTTTGAAATTTCATAATGAAATGAAAATAACGGATTTGTACCGAAACAGCTTTTTCATATCATTTATGTTATGAAAAAGCTGTTTCGGTTCCTGTTTTGCTAATCTTACGATAAACAAAAATCTTATTACAATTGCAAAAACACCTGACTGCTATAAAAATAAGTAGATATTGCAGATTTATACTTAGATATTTCTAGTATTCCAAATCTTTCATTAATAAAAGCTCCTATAACAGTTACAAATGCAACATAAACTAGTGTTTATGTTGCCGACAAAAGGTGCACATACCTTAGAGACCTCAGTTATTAAAAGGCTAATTACACTTCACTAGAAGTTATTTCACAAGTCACATTAGGTTACATACACTCGGACACTCACAGATCTAGGTATTGCAATATGTCAACATAGTCCACTTTACCTAAACAATACAAAACAATGTTTCATTATGTGATGATAAAATGATCAAAAATTTTTACACCAAGTCTCTATGCAAGTTACAGGTGTAACGTAAACGCACGAGTTACAGCCATACATTACCTAAACATCCGAAAAAAATGTTTTTCGAAACGTAACATTCCGCGTTTCATTTTCCGATCGCGTCGCCGTATAAAGGCGCGTCAAAAACGCGGCTGTGTGCGTAACAACCTGACCATAGGCTTGCGTAGTCGCAACTGAAATCACCTTGCAAGGCCCACTATACCTCTCTCGCTCTAAACATGTTTCTGTTTCTTTCTAGCGGGCATTGTGCTCGGTCCAGCGAGTGGTACGCAACTTGACAATAAATTACGTATAGGAATCTAATCAGTTTAATAGATGTGTGATTTTTTTTATAAATTCTGTTCGTTCTTAATAGTTGGACGATGGTCGTTGAAGAACTAGGATTACGGTGAAAACTTAGTGTTTGCTTAGATAGTGCGGTTAGGAAACAAGGCTTCTTATGTGCGGTGACTGACTGAGGCCGGTTTGCACACGTTTTTTGCCAGTTCATCTTACAATGTTACATACATTGTGAATTGAATTTTTCTTGTTGACTCAGTCTCTAGGTCTGGGTTTTAACGAGTCTTTTGAAGCTAACACAGTTATTAATTTAACCAAACAAAACATTATTTCTTTTCACAATCAATAACATACAATTATACCAAACTAATGATTTTTAAAATCACCCTTAATTAAAAGAATCCCTCTAAAATTCTTAAAACAAATTACAATCTCAGTTGATCTGTTTCCCACAATGCAAACGCTTAAGATTGGCTATTAAGTTGCAAAATAGAAAGGATTACGACTCCGCATTCTTATATTACATTTAGTTCTAATGGAATGAATCCTGGCTAGAAGATAATCATCTGTTGTTTGAACAGATCAGCTTACATTAACTAACAGGATAACTTTTATTTTTCTTACGAGCTGTTGTCCGTGTTTTTACTTACAAGCTTAAGGACCTTTTTCATTAATCGGAGTTAAAAGGAGCTCGCGGCTAAGTAATAACAGCCGCACGGGTCGATCCATCAGATTAAGCTACGCTTGCCGAGGTTGGTGAGTGACCATCTTTACATACAGAGTCCCGGCTGTCATTCGTGGATCTTTGACAGTCGTTACGGGTCGTCAGAAGCCCGAAATTCTGACAACCAGTCTTACCAAGGGGTATCGTATTACCCAGTTACTGGTATTCAGCTGCATCCGGTTAGACTGGAAGCCGTTGGGGTCGGCATAAACTCAAAACTCAAACTCAAAGCATTTATTTCAATTAAACCAATTACTGGCACTTTTGAATTGTCAAAGAGTCGGCCAGTTAGTCAGAAAGTTGAAGCTAGTTGCCCATTCCAAAACGTAGATCTATGGAGAAGAACGGGCAAAAAACTCCACGGACACTCTTTTGAATCAGGATAAGTATTACAACATCATGGGTAGGTACATTATATTTGTTGCTTCTACATGTGAGAACAATGTAAAAAAATACTTAAAACCAAGTTAAAATATAAAATTAAAAATAAGGCCTGGCAGATAAGAGATGACCAGTCTCAATTGACGGCGCCCGTTCACGAACATGACGCGTGGATCAGCACCATCCAGCTCAACCATTTTGAGGGGAACCGAATGATCCAACACACGCCACCATCAGTCATAGTTAAGAAAAGGCTAGGCAAATGATGATGATATCTTCCAAGGGCGTCACATACCGGGGTGTTAACTCATATCTGCCTTGTAAATACCTTTTGTTAGTTGCCTTTCATTCATTTTCTCAACATGACCGAACCATTTAGATGGTTCGGTCACAAAAATGACCGAACCATTTAGATGGTTCTGGTTGGATGACCTGGTTGGATGGATGGTTCACATCTTCTTTTAAACCGCACCGTTGCCTTATCACATCATTCCTCAGCCTATCATTCATAGTCACCCACACATGCATCACAAGGACCGTTCACGTTGGAGAAAATATACTTGACCAGACTAAACCCTTCCTAGAGCTGTAAAACATCAGATGGTGATGATGATAATCATAATGAAGAGCTAAAAAAGTTAATATCACCTAATTGAAATACTTATGCAGTAACATTTTAGCAGTCACATTAATCGTAAACAATAAACCATTTATATCTAATCAGGTAATGCTTACATTAAGTTACAAAGCTGGTAATTGGCGTTAAGCAACAAATCGCAAGGGTTCACGTTCGATTCCCGGGTCAAACAGCCGGCGATTTTACGATATACCTAGTCATTAAGTATTCAAATGCGATTTTCTTGTTGAAATAGAAACTTGTAGTAACATTAGAAGAATATTTATTAATGAGAAAGGTAGCCCTTTATGTTGTTATTAATTATGTAATTTATTAAAATGTCAATATTTTTTTTATTTTTTTTATTAACTGCCTCGTTGGTCTAGTAGTTGGAAGTCCTGAGTTCAATTACGACGTCGGGTAAAGTATTATTGGATTTTTCTATAGCGAATTTCTCAATAGAAGCCAGGAGTCAGAATTTGTACCCGGTTGATGGCAATAGGATCGCCCCCCGTAACATGGGACTTTATAACTGGCGATATGTGAATGTACACCTCTGCCTAACCCTTTGAGGATTACAGGCGTGGTGTTCAATCAATCAATTAACTCAGCCTATCGCCGCCCACTGCTGGACATAGGACTCTCCCAGGCTGCGCCACAACACACTGTCATCCGCTTCCGCATCCAGTCTGTCCCAGCCATCTTCTGCAGGTCGTCGATCTATCTAGCTGGGGGACGCCCCATACTACGCTTACCGATACGCGGTCTCCACTCCAGGATTCGTCTGCTCCACCGGCCAGCGGTCCTTCAACAAACATAATGGCGTGGTGTTTTGCTATGTAAATTAAATTAATGTATTAATATTTACTACTGTAGGTAGTAGTTGTTATGAGCAATTTGACTATAAGGTTGGAAGCAATGTGACTGTAGGTACGAGTACTACTCTGCCTAGCCCTTAACCTCTGGATAATATTATTTATTTATTTACTACTGCAGGTAGTAGTTGTTATGACCAATTTGACATTGTGGAAAAAAAAATTGGAAGCAATAATATAATCAACATACAAACACACAATCACTCACAAACTTTAGCCTTTATAAACTTCTGGAATAAATTCTCTCAGTTATGGTTAAAACTTCATAAAAATCCATTGTGTAGTTCAGAAGAACTAAGCGGTCAGACAGATAACCATGAAAAGCATCTATGTAGATTGTGTGCGATAAATACGGAAAAACAAAGAAGCGATCATCGCTGTGGTCTGAGGACACCACACTGTGGTGAGCGTTAGGAAAATTACAATAATACGTCACAATGCAATATCTCTGTAGAAATAGTTGATGCGGTTTCTTGGTTTCTTGTTACTTGGTTTAACTAGAATAAAGACAGAGAATTAGTTTTAGTTGAAAAGATCTTCTGCCTTTTATGGACCAAAAAGATGCGCCACAAAAGGGATGAATGAAAGCTGAGGCGAGAGTGCTAAAAGAAATGTGTCGTGTTACGCGAAATGATAAAAATTAAATTTAAAATTTAAAAAACCCCCAACGCAAAAAAGAAAAGAGAACATTTAAAAAGTCAAAAATAATACCTATCGTTGAGCCATCAAATTCGATTGAGTAATACCTGTATATATTTTAATTACAGAAATTGATGGATGGCACGATAAGGTTTGCTCATTGAATTGGCGCTATAATTTCGCGGCGGGGTACCGCATATGTACATAGTCAATCAAGTGAAGGGTCTGACTTACTTATGCGGTACCCCGCCGTGACATTATAGCGCCATTTCAATGAGCAAACCTTATCGTGCCATCCATCAATTTCTGTAATTAAAATATATATAGGTATTACTCAATCGAATTTGATGGCTCAACGATAGGTATTATTTTTGACTTTTTAAATGTTCTCTTTTCTTTTTTGCGTGGGGGGTTTTTTAAATTTTAAATTTAATTTTTATTTTAACCTTTTTAAACTTTTTAAACAATTTAACAATACAGAAATCAATCTTTAATACTGCAGAATGTTAAGTTTCTCTGCACATAACATTAACTTATAATGATGCCACCATCGTACTGCAAATAGAATTAAATACTGATAAAAAAACGAATACAAACACGACATATCTGCTATTACTTTTTCAAGAGTCTTCTAGTGTGCTGGACATCCTGGCTGCAGCATCAGTTCATCGTGTTGCCACCATTGCATTGTATGTAGAATCAAATACTGATGTAAATGAATCCAAACACGACATATCTGCTATTACTTTTTCAAGAGTGTTCTAGTGTGCTGGACATCCTGGCTGCAGCATCAGCTCATCCTGTTGCCACCATTGCATTGTATATAGAATCAAATACTGATGTAAATGAATCCAAACACGACATTTCTGCTATTAATTTTTCAAGAGTGTATCCAGCACACTAGTGCTGGATATCCTGGCTGCAGCATCAGACCAAGAATTCCATAATCTTGCATAGATAGATAGCATACATGGATGTTTCAAATTTTAGGTCACACTAAGGTTTGAAAGTAAAGTAAATACCCATTACGCGTCTAAGAGCCCTACCGCAGCTAACAAAAGAGCGGATAACTTTGAAACGGCTGAACCGATTTTGATAAAACATGTCTAAGAACCATCGCTGAAAAACCTGCTTTCAAATAAAAAAAACCGCATCCAAATCAGTCCACCCGTTTAAGCGCTACGGTGCCACAGACAGACACACAGACACACACACACACACACACACACACACACACATAGCGGTCAAACTAATAACACCCCTCTTTTTGCGTCGGGGGTTAAAAATAAGAAATGAGTATATAAGAGGAAGTTTGAAAGTGAAATGTTGTGGGGAATTTAGTTGTCATGATATGGGCATGTGATGCGGAGGACTAAGGATAATGTCGTGAGAAAAATCTTCCCCTACTCTTACGAGTAGGGGAAGACCTGAGGAATGATGGATGAACTGTGAGAAAGAAGAATATGGCTAGAAAGGGGTGACTACTGAGATGTTGACTAATAGAGAAGTATGGAAGAAGTAAGAGCAAGAGAATGATGAAAGATAGACAGTTAAGCAGTTGTTAGCGGTGCTTTTACTGAACAACAGAAGTCTAAACTCAAGATTTGCCAACGGGCAATGGAGCGCAGCATAATAGGAGTCAAGCGTACAGATATCGCGTTAGAAATACCACCGTGCGCTCCACAGCTCAAGTAGCGGCTGTTGGAGAAGAAAACGGCCCGGCTGATGTGGGAGTAAGCTCGACACGTCCCCACGAATGCATCCGGAAAGATGGGCAAAGATCGTCACCCACTGGACGCCTCAGGGAGAACATCGCCGTTGAGGTAGACCGTGACGAAAGTGGCCAGAGATCGCACATGACAGAAAAACAGGTTTGGAAAGAAAAACGGGATGCCTTTGTCCAGCTGCAGTGGGACATGAAATAGCCTTTCGGCTGACTAGAATCTATATGAGTTCCGTTATTATACAGGATCTTCTAACACACTCTGGGCAGTCGATCTGGCTATAAAGCTGCTTGACTATTTTTTTACCACGACTTCAACCGTTGAAAGTCATACCAACAAGAAGATATGAAGAAGACGATTAGCTATAATGCATAGGTTGGTCTTCTTTTTCCCCCTCTCTGTCTTTTCGATGGTAAAGTGCTGTTTGCCTCGAGGAAAACTTTCTTGACTGTGTCACACTTCCTTATGCTAAACATAAGGAAGTGTTAAACAGTCAAGAAAGATACTCGTCGCTACGTAACAACAGCCGCACGGGTCGATCGATCAGGTTAAGCTATGCTAGCCGCGGTCGGTCCGTGCATGGGTGACCATCTTTACACATCAAGACCTCCGTGAAAGCATGTTTAGCGGTTGGTCTCGGCTATCATTCGTGAAGCTTTAACAATCGTTACGGATCGTCAGAAACCCGAAAGTCTGTCAACCAGTCTTACCAAGGGGTATCGTATTACCAAAGAGGTCAGATAAGCAGTCGCTTCTTGTATAATACGGGTATTCAGCTGCACCCAGTAATACTGGGAGCCGACCCCAACATGGTTGGGAAAAATCTAGGCACATGCCTAAATTCAGCCCATTTCCATACATCCCCTGACATAAATTCCAGAATTAAAAAATAAACTTTGAACAACGCATTCACATTCCACAAAATACATATAAATATCATTAGTGACAGTAAATACCTAATTACCTCACCTTTAAACAAACAAGCTCCATACAGGGGGAATATTACAATTTGTAATACAATGCGCCCGCGTAGCGTCGTGGGACAAAAAGTGGACGCTCCCCAAACAGACGGTAGTCAGTCGAGTGCTCGCCTTACACGTCGCCGATGTCGTTACTAGTGTTTTGTTGCAAAGAACAAGGAGTTACAGAAGGTGCTATCCTTAGTCCCATCTTGACTGCAATGTTCTCGCAGAAAATGACTTGGGTTGTTCCTTTTTGGGGGTGTTCTGAATAGATAGCGAACTTGATATGTTCACACAGACAGGGCTACAGCATCCTGCGATGCATGAAAAAAGATACTACGTTATGTGATCTAAATCGCTTATTTAAGTAGTATTTTTTTAGCAAGACTACGATCTTTTTAAGCTTTTTGTATTGTTATTGGAAGGCTCCTGAAATTTGGCTAACAGTGGGATTTTTTTTTGAGTCAGTCAATCTTAGACTTCGACAGAAAATGCCAAACCATGTCAAACTTTACTGCTTTAAAGGCATGAGGAAAAGGGTGTAAAGTTCACTCAATAGAAAAGGGAGGATCCTCCGACCAGACGGGTGTCGTGTCTGGTGGGTAACTGCCCAACGGTTAATGTCTGGATGTTGTACTTAGGCTAGTCGCGCGGTAAACTCTGATTGCGCGATGCAGGATTTTGCGTGACGTCAGTGTGATGCTAGTTCGCATTTGGCGATGTAGATGTCGCCACATTGCCCCGCATTATTCCTCACCTGCCAAGATTTTCCTTGGTATGGCTTTGGCTGGCTAGATGCTTCTGCTAGTTGGTTATCATATGTATTATCTTGCTTCTAACTACCAATTTAAAAAAATCATGATTATCTATAGTGACAATAAGGTCTGACGTTTCATCAAGATGTTTTTCGTTTTTCCTACTGCGATAAGTCACCCTTCTGCACTCTTTATTCATTCTTTGTAGACTTAGTATAACAGGAGATTTTTTGTTTAACACTTATGGCAAATACGGAACATTTGCAGGGGAGGCGCGGCAGTATTCTACATGAGTACAGTGGTAAATGGTAATGGTGGTCATTTGTGCCCATGCTGATTTTAGAGTTGAAGAAAAAAGTAGGGTGTCGGGAACAGGACGTAGGAAGGTAAGTAGGAGCTGGAGGAAGGTGGGGGACCTTTTGTAATGTGGTTTTGTTTTATTTATCGTGTATCGTTTATAAAAGGTGTAGGTATCGCTTACTTTCTATGTTGATCTAAAGTGTTATTGACTAACGGTGATATTCTTATGGAACTTGTTCACGTGCTGTGTAGAGAGAGCATGGTCATCAATGTTTTGAATACTTTGCGCTCTGGTCTCGGCCTGGCGTTAACTGCCGCGTTGGTGAGCTCCTGAGAGGTCCTGGGTACAATTTCCTGTTCGGACAAAATTTTATTGGGAATCTGGAATTTTTCAGTAGCAGTCCAGATTGTGGATTTGTGCGCGGTTGATGGCAATAAGCTCGTCCCCATATTTTAGTTACTTCAATAATTCATTAACAATTTTTACATTGTATCGAAATTTATTATTTACCTACTAGCTTTTGCCCGCGGCTTCGCCCGCGTGGATGTCGGAAAATATCCCAAGGGAACCTGCTACCGGGAATTCCTTCCTTATTCCTAGTCTACATTATAAAGCGAACCTCTGTGCGGGAATTTCAGCTTTCTAAGTCCAAGGGTTTAAGCTGGGCGTTGATGAGTCAGTCAATCAGTCAGTCAGTCAGTCAGTCAGTCTGGACTTCTCTTTTTATTTATATAGATGTAGACACTAAAACAACAAAATTACATAATTGAACTTAAAAATATATACAGGGTGTTAGGTTAAACGAGGGACTTACTTTAATGGAGTGTTGTACTCGTCATTATGAACAACTTTTACTATGGGACCAATACAGAAATAGCGAAAAAAAAATCTGCTGTTCAGTACATTTATGTTCGCATAATTCGTCAAAATGAGAAAAGGGAACATCTGATTTTTTTCGCGGTTTCAGGTTTGGTCCCATAGTAAAAGTTGTTCATTTTCATGAGTACTACACTCTTAAAGTATGTCCCGTTTAACCACACCCCGCGAAATTTAGGTGTGTATATGTAAACCTCTACCTAACCTATTTTACTTTGTCCTGGACTGGTGGAGTGAGTCAGTTCTAGACAAAGGCAGAATAAAACGGCTTCTAATCCCATGGTATACGGGATTAGAACCCGTTTTATTCTGCCTTGTCATTATATTTCTAACCCTAAAGTTATAATTTTACTTTAAAATTAAGTTAAAGAGCTAATCATTATAATATTTCCAACTTAATTTACAATATAATCTCTAACTTAGTATTACAGTTAGTTATAACTAACGCTTAATGTTCTAATATTTTGTGATTACTAACTAAATTATTCGCCTATTAGCTTAAATTAAATTTTATTTCTTGATTAACGACTTGGTCGGATATGTCACACGCGTATTTAGGGTTCCGTACCTCAAAAGGGAAAATTGAACCCTTATAGGATCACTTCGTTGTCCGTCTGTCTGTCTGTCTGTGTGTCAGTCTGTGTGTCTGTCTGTCTGTCTGTGTGTCAGTCTGTGTGTCTGTCTGTCTGTCTGTCTGTGGGTCTGTCAGTCAGTTATGACCCTTTTTCTCATGAACGTGTAGGAGTATCAAATTGAAATTACCCTAAAAGGGTACTTCCCGTTATCATCGAATTTGGTAAGAAGCATGGTCTCACAGTACAAAAAGGAAAAAGGCTGAAAATTGCTCTTTTGTAATTTTATCATAAAAAAAAATATTTTGAAGTCAGACAGTCTTTCAAGACCCTTTTTCTCAGGAACTCGTGGAGTATCAAATTAAAATTAATATCAAACACGTACGTTTAAAGTCCTTTAGAGTTCTAAAAAAATCAAGCTTCTATGTCATCGCAATAAAAAAATACGGCCATTTATGCGACATATTTTGATACTCGCAAGTAAATCAAAACCTATAGGGTGCCTTCCCGTTGACCTAAAATCATTAAATTTGGCAAGAAGCAAGGTCTCACAGCACAAGTAAAGGAAAAAGTTCTAAAATTGTTAATTTGTAATTTTATCACATAAAAAAATATTTTTGTGATTAATGTTAAGTTTGTTTTTGGGATAAATTCTTTTCAACTACGGAACCCTTCGACACGCACTTGGCCAGTTTTTTTAGTAGATTAAGAGAAAATGATGTCATGGGTACATTATTTTAATGATGGGATGCTTTTGTGAATAATAAACATCATCTGCCTAGCTATGTTGGGATCGCCTTCCATCTAACCGGATGTACCTGAATAACAGTATTTTACATAGAGCGACTGCTTATATGACCTCCACAACCCAGTTCCTGGGTAATACGATACCCTACTTGTGGCTACTTAGGTAAGTAGCCACAAGCCCCTTTTATTAACACAAGTTTTGTTTATATTCATGTATGTTTAGGTTAAGGTATTTGTCTATGGGCCTGTGTCACCTGAAATAAATGGTTTATTTACATTGATATTTTATATATATCAATGTTTATTTATTTATTACTTAGCCACAAGCACTTTTATAAAGCAAGTGTGTGAAAGAATTGCGAATTAATAAAACGGAGTTTCGCTTAGAACGATTGTAATACGATTTTTCTTGAAGTTATCCCCCGGTTGAAAAAGAGGCTGTTTATTTTTCAGAATAAAAAACTTTTTTATTTTAACCTCCGTATGGTTATTATTGTAGCCAAATCTTTTGGAGATGACCGAAAGATTCATTCTTAATTACCCTTTCAGATAGCAACCGAAGTTTCAAGGAGAAGAAGTTGATAGAGGTACAGTCAATGTTAAAAAGTGCCAATTTTGACAGGATTGGCTAATTTTCTCACAGAAAAACTTTGAACTGAAAATGGTATCCAACTCCACGCTGGCATTAGCAATCACTAAACCAAAAGGGCGGTCCAGCACATTTATCTTGTCTTAATAATTGTGCAATCCATTTTTAATATGACAGCCAATATTTCCCCGATAAAAATAATTACAAAAAGTCACCCACGATGACCAAAGTTAACAGCACCAGGGTACCGTTAACTGTTACCGAAACAATAAAATTGCCACGCCCCGCCCAACGGCGCATACACATAAATCATTATAAAACACAGTTTTAAGAAATTACACCCGCTGTTATAATTAAAAATGGTTGTATTTCATTAATGTGTCAATTATTAACAAATATAGGGGACCACCAGGCCTGGTGCATGGGTATGAAAAATATAGGTGAATGACAGAAGTTTTTCTTTTTCAGTAGTGTGTAAATAGTGGTTTTTCATTGAAATTATTCGAAGAATCTAACGTTCATGTACGTCTTAAGCCATGTCTCCTGCGCGTCTTTTTGCGAAACATTACACAAAAAACCTTGCACATAAACATTTGTTTTCATACACAAGCTGTCTCCTTCCTGAGTATTCAAATATTTTTAGTAACACATTTTGAGTAAATGTCAATAGGAGACATTTTGTCTAGATAAAATCGTAATGAGTTCCGACGAAGCAGACGTGCTAACAGTTTTACAACAGATGTGCTCGGTAAGCGCGGCAGTTGAAAATTAAACAAACTCTTCCCCTTTTCCCTCGCGCGGGGAATTTTTTCCATGCAGCTCGGAAAGCAAAAATATCGTGTTTGCATACACAAATGTGTATGGCCACGCCTTTTTGTTTAGATGGTTTTGTGTAATGTTTCGAAAAAACGCGCAGGAGACACTGCTTTATGGCGGTACTGTCAGATTGATTAATGGTTAAACATAAAATTATGGCTGACATTTTTCTTTGATATCTTCCAGCATCTATTGAAATCTTACAGCCGGTGTGGAGAAGTTATAACCTTGATCTGTCGATTTCGTGATTTTCTAGTTTCAAGTGCTGAAGCTGATCTTTTCTGAAACAAGAAGTATTTGAGACTCCTAAGGTCGATGAAGGTAATTAGGCAACAACAGGGTAATTGTTTAGATACCTAAATATTAATATTCAGACATTTTATTACAGTACGACAATGTTTAGAGGTTCCATCGTTTATTTTCGGAAAAACCGAAATATAGCGAATAAAATGTGACTGTCGACCAATAGAAATTGATTTATATTCCCACCTAAATTATTATAGATTGACGCACTAATTGAACCAGTCACATTTAATTCGGGAAAGTTCGGTTTTTACGGAAATAAACGAGAAAACCTTTGAACTATGTTGTACTTAGCTGTAAAACGCTTTAACACGTGACTTCCAACAACTTATAACGAAGAAAAGTCATGAATACATGAATATCACCCGTAACTTTAGTTTATTTAAAAACGTCATGTAAAACATGCTTTACCCATCGTCTCCACACTCTAATTGGTTTCTACATTATTGTTTATGTAAAAACAAATAATGATATCAAATACAAAATGATCAATGATTAAATTATAATGATTAATTAATCAAAAATCAGAAGCGTTTTTAAACAAAAATATAATTACTGGCCATCAAAATGAAAAGTTTAAATCGTTTATAACTCTTTCTTTATGTAAGTAGGTATAATATGGGTTTCCGTTACAAAAACACTTTGGTATTCTGCCGATAATTATTTTATTTGACCTCTGATATATTGACAAGTGATTAAATGTATCTATTTATTTTATTTAAGTTATTTGTAGACTGATGAAGAAGTTAAAATTATAATAACTTGATTTTTTTCCGCGGTTTTAACAGTTACTTTTAACGGGTATTTGGAACTTACTTATGTTTGGCAAAAAATCCTCTATAACATTTAACATTTCTGTTGTTATTTATAGGTACAACGTCCTACATGTTTCTCTTAGTACCTACCTATTTTAAAAAAATAGATTCTTTTTGAAAGCATTATAATCCTTTCGAAACGGCAGGTTTAAACAAGGAATATTTTGTGTATGAGGAATAGTAGATTGTTATACAAGGGTGGAAGGGAATCAATTCCTATACGAGGTACGAGACGCCCGAGCGCAGCGAGGGCGGCTATAGTCCGAGTAGGAATCGGTGACTTTCACTCGTGTTAAACACTCTACTTTTCATTTCGAATATAAGGAAAGTAAAAAATAGCAGTTTTTCTAAAATATTTATTGATACATGTGTACCTGTTTATTTGAACGAAGTAGGTACAGCTTACAGAGTTAGTATCCTGCCAAATTATACTCTTTTTTAAATTTTAAAGATGGAACACACCGCGTCACCGCCGCAGGCCGTCCCGCTTACTAGTTATTTTTTTTTATTCACACTGGCTGTTTGTACACTCACAAGACAGCAACCCAACTACCTAAGCAAATTTAATTCTATTTTTAAAATTCATTCCCGCCCTAGAGAGGGAAGCAATTACTATGAGTCTTTCCCGACCAAGGGTGGGGAGCAGCGTCTTCGACCCGCTACTCGGATCAAACAAACACTACTTTCCGAGTATGAGGAATGAAAAAGTATTTCCCACGTCTCCATACAAAACTCTTAAGAAACTTAAAATTCTCATTTCAGATCAGCTGTTTATTATTAAACGTAAATAAAGTTGTCTCCTACTAACGGGGAGCAATATCAAAGTTTTATGATATTTTTATTGGTAAATTTTACAGTACCGATAAAAGAAATCGGCCGGCCGCTTTGACAACAAGTAAAACACAGATTTTTACTGGTAAACGTACATTTATATACGTTTACAACTTAAGAAGTAAATACAGGTCCATTTATTAATCTAAATTAGAAGTTTCTAGTCGCTTGAAGCCGGTAGATTGTACCAAAGTGGCTTAACAGTAAACATAGAGATTTAAAAAAGCCGCGGCGTCCGAAACTCAATTATCTATACGACCAATTGTCCGAAGCTCGGACCAATAAAATTAATCTGAACACAACCGACGCCATTACATACGGGACCGTATTAATCTCAAAGCGTTGATTAGTAAAACTATAAAAGCGGAAGTATCACAAGAATGCGGTTAATGAGAGACTGAAACCCGATTTTATGGTTGATCGTTAAAATGGCCGACAATTGTCTAATTGTTGCCTACTAAACAACTAACATCGTGGGAAGACGATGCCTCACTGACGGTGAAAGTCAAAAACTTGACGGTTTTATAGCGTCACCCGAATTCGAAATTCGAATTGTAATCGAAACAACGAATCGCTTTTAGGTTTTTATTTTTTAAAAATCAATTTGTTTTTTATTTTATTAAAAAGGTTTTATTGGCTTCTTAGTTAGATTAGAAACTTTAACGTTCAAAACAGTGGCTTTTAAGTATTAAAGCTTGTGTCGGGGTTCATTTATTATTTTTAAGCGATGAGGTCACGACCTTGTGTAAATACGTCATTAGGTCATTGTGATTATAAAAACAGACAGTTGCTGTTAATAACTAAAAGGGCAGTCGTACAATTGATTAATCATGCCTGTGATTTATGGAATAATAAATCACTAACATAATCTTCTTGCTGTGAAGAAAAAAACCAGTAGGTAATATTGTTGTTATATAAAAACCATCTTTAAACACTATTATCATTAGTACTATGAAGCAACAGATCACCCCATTATTTAATTTATATTAATCTTAACACATAACTAAAATAATTTTCTCATTGTACACTTTCCAATTTCAAATTACCTAAGTATTTACAGAAACAAAACACTAACAGTCCCTCATTAGACGCAAGCGCAACAACTATCAAATTGAACCTATTCAATAACCATTCAATTTCCATAATCGATCCTCAATCTAACTACATAAGTACACAAAGTACACACAACTACACAAGTTTGCATAAAAACACCAACTAAAGACAGGCTCTATTCAAACGCGCCGACATTTTTCCGCCGCGTTTTTCCTCGACAAGTTCGAAGCACAACATTGAATGCGACGCGACAATACGTCGGCGACACGTTGTTGACAAGTCGCGTTGTCGGACGCCACTTTAACGTTAATTGGATGTATTCCGATCATTGATTTGTTGGTAGTTAGTTGCTACTAGATAGTTGGTCATGAGAATTGTGTGTTTAAGAAAGAAAATGTAGTGGAAATTAATATGCTTCTATTAATAGGCACCCATTATTGAAAAGTGTCTCAATTAGATTCTATACTGCTAATAAGCCACAAAAAAAAAAACACAAAACTTTTACTCATTCGATAAATGCCATAAAATGCATTTAAATTTTACTTATTCAAATTTCGCGCGAAAACGCTGGACGCAGTGGACGCCATATTGCTCTGTGGGTATGACGTCAGTTGGTTATGCAAACAAACACTTTTTACACGCTGATCATTGACAATTGACATTACCACTTTTTAATTTTACATATCAGTATGACGTAATAACATGGCGGCTACTTTCACAGTATTAGAAAACAGATTAAAAAAACTGAAAACTTTGAATTGAATTTTAAAATTTATATTGCTATTTTATGAACTAAAATTAACATTTTCCGACTGCTTTTTGCCTAAGCTACCTAAATAATATATTTTAAGTTTTTTTCTCATAATTATATTTAGAGTAAAATACCGTATTAGGGACTTAAGTCAATTTGATCATGATGAAATGCCACCAATTTTGTTCTGATTTTGATACTTCAAGTTTTATTTCATAAGAGCTTTAGTCAAGCTTTAGCAAAGAGATTTGTACGGAAAATTGAAATACCACAATCTGGTTTTCCACATCATTGGGACAGGCTGTTTTGTTTCATATTCTATGAAAGTTTAGCTGATATTTTTTACTACATGCTCCTTTCAATTTGATCAAGTGTTAACCCTGCATTACCAAACTTGGTAATTGTAAAAATAATATCGGTAAAGGCATTCACTGTAGAGTAAAGTCACAGTAATGAAGCATGACGTACTGACACAGATTCTGAATTGAATGATAACTCGTCATCCATCACATATAAGCACAATTTTATGCACATAACTTCAACAAAAGCAACACAATAAATAATCCCAACTAATTATAACTACACTTCATGCTCACTAACCTTAACACACATAAAAACTTCATACTATACTAATTACATTACAAACGTTTATCAACAAAACGTGTCGTCGATTAAATAAGCCACTACGATAAAATCAGTCATATATTAAAAATGTAAAAACCGTCAAAGCGTGACAACACAATGGATAGATTGGTATAAACCGAGCAAACACACCCAGTTTTTGTTCGACCAATCAACAATAATCATCCCGCTATTACATGCCCTGTTAACCCTGTAATTGTTGTAATAAAAAATACTTAGCGCGTGCATTACGTGCAATCTCGCACTATAGTCCAACCAACTTATATCTACCGATACTACAGTAAAACCCACACAATTCTACACCTTATGTATATTTTCATAAGGGTGATGTGTGGTTTTGGGAACGGTAAATACAAAGGTGCATCGAAGCGTTAAGCCTCTGATTTTGGTATGGAATGTCTAAGGGCGTCGGTCTAATTGAACTGATTTTTGTTTTATACAATTTACGCCTAATTTTCTTTTGTTTTATCGTTTTTTCTTGAATGTGTTTTCATTATTTGAGGAGTGATTTAGTTGATGTTTTTATTACAGCGATGTGCTCAATTATTTGTAATTGTGTCAAGTTTTTTAATTGCAATGATTTTAAAGGTTATTTATTTTATAATTAAGTTTAAAGTAATTTATTTATACTTGTTAGACTTGTTACATGTTTAGAGGTTAGTTTTTACCTATATACTTTTTTAGTACCTGTAATTAGGATTTTTAATTGTGTTTTTGGTTCTTATTTTTTATTAACTTACAGTTTTAGGGTTCCGTACCAAAATGGTAAAAAGGAACCCTTATGTTGCGACTCAGTCTGTCTGTCTGTCACAGCTAGATATCTCAAGAACTAATAATAATAATGCTATCAACTTGAAATTTGGAACAGTTTTAGATGACAATTGCCCAACTACTTTGCAAATAAGAAAGAAATAAAAATGTTTTTTTTTGCAACACGGACTGAAAGGGGCGTCTTAAAAATTCGGAATGGGGCTACTGGGCATGTCGGGTAACATATCATGAAAGAGCGCTGTTTGCACATTCTCAAATATTATATTTTTCTTTTTTTTAAGCTGCATCGTTTCTGACTTTTGATGAAATTCCCCTCGTTATCTCAGAAGTTTGCATAGAGAAAAATCTAAAATTATTCTATGTGATACAAGTACCTACATATAAAATCAGGAAAAATAAAATTATGTCTCTAAATGACACACTTTTTCAGAAATCGGAACGAAACCCCAGACTCGCTCTTGACCGGTTTTTTACTATTCCGAATAAGGGAACATGCAGACTACCAAGTAACATCAAAACAATATTTCGTACATTTCAATAAAAATTCCAAACAGCCAAACCAATATCGTAAAAAATATTGTAAATCTTAATGTTTACCATTAACTTGCGTCTATTGTGCCGAATGTACATTACAATTATAAATAATTGATAAGTGCCATGTTATTACTAGCTGTAAAAGTAATGGCGGGCACGCGTTTGAGGGTTATACTGTGTAATTACGAATGATACTAGAGTATCATGTATGGCGAAGATAGGTGTTTGATTTCATATTACTTTGGTGCCTGAGGCTTTGGCTAGATATTTTAGGGTTAAGTTGAGAAAAACAAGAACTAGCTGATGTGAAGTAGTGTGGAGTTTCACATGAAAGTGATTGACGTCAAGCTCACGTCAGATGAACGGAATAATTTATCTGCTTTTATCGATCTACTAGATGACCTTCTACTAGATGAGCTTCGTACCACGTGGGCAATTCCCATACCTGCAAAGTTTAAATTATTTCGATTTTTCGGCTGTTCCTTAGGGTTTTTCCTAAACCACTCCAGTATTGAAGCGAACAAAACAAGAAAATATATTATTCTAACACACGGCAGTTGATCCTAACATGCAAAAGTGAGTTTGTTTGTTTGTTACGCTTTCACGCTAAAATGGCTGAACGGATTTGGACGAAATTTGGCACATGGGTAGACCATGACCCGGATTAGGACGCAGGATACTTTTTATCCCGGTAGTATGTTCCCGTGACATACTTTCCGACCTCCACTTGAGCGAAGCTGCGGGCAAAAGCTAGTTTTTATATAAAATAGATAATTTGTATAGTTCTGTACATACCATACCTAATACTATTTGTAAATCTGTTTCGCGTAGCAACTAATAAGTAAAACTTTCTTTATATTTAATACTGTTACCTGAAAACGTTTCTGTGGTGTACAAAAAATCTGAGATAATTATTATAAGCAAAGAAAAGTCCCGTACACATTTACGAAAAACAGGAGAGAATTAAAAAGCAGTAATTTTACGTTTTTCTTTCTTTAAACGTACTACGCCCGTACCGTACCGTATGGCGGAACCTCAAATCAGCAAAACTTTTCTAGCTTGACCAATTTTGGACCAGACCCATTGCTCAACTATCACCGTGTGTAACCATTTAAATGATATTATTTCAGATTTTATGGTCCATTTTATTTATTGCTTTTTTTCAGATTGTGTATTGAGAAGAACGTTATTGTTCGATATTAGAAAAAGTTTTTATACCCGTTTTTTGTTTTACAATGGGGTTGGCTCCTTAAAACTTTTGGCAGATGACGCTAGCATAGCTTTCACCTGTCACATTTGTTTACTCAATTTGTGTGTTCGGTTTTGTAAATTTTTTCATCAAAATACCAGGATGGATGATAAGATAAACATGTACTCAACATGGAGAATAAGCGAGCTAAAGGCTGAACTGAAAAAAACGAGGTGCTTCTTTACAAGGAAGAAAAGCAGACCTTATTGAAAGGTATACTCTTAAAATTATACATCAAGCTATTTTATTTATGAAATAGTTTTGTTTGTAGGAAGTATACATTTCATTATACTTTTCGCCAATTACATTACAACAAAAAGCCAAATTGACAACTTTTTTTTAATTACTTTTTTTAACCACTTTTTTTTAATTCTACAGCTATCGGAAATTGGTGTGCACCTATTTCTTTGCAATAAGGCACTTCACATTTCTTAGGCATTTTGTAAAATCAAACCAAATCAAAAAATTCATACAAATTAATATAATTTTGGTTAAAGCTATGCTAGCGCCACTTTGACAGTAGCCAACCCCATTTAAATCATGACAGGTTCGTCTGCTTGCAAAATAAAGTGTTTTTATGACCAGTTTTTGCCCCCAAAAATCATTTGATTCATTAATTTGATTTAATTGGTGGAATAATTAAATTATGTTTGGAAAATCTATTGTAAGACGCATTTAATTGCTGGTAATGTAGTTTTTATATTTTATAAAGTAGGTACTTTTTGTGTAGTTATCCACTCATATTTTACTAAATTGGTTTAAGCAGCAGACGTTGCAAAAAACTGCTAACTTCAATTACATTGGAATAAAATAGAAAAAAACACATTGATAAAACATTAATTCAGAATAGGACGTTAGGACATTAAGGTCAAGTTTCTCAATAGTCCGATAACTTTAACTGAAGAATATAAATATACCTGACAATTGAGAAAAACAGCCCTATAAAAAGGAGAAAAACAATAACAATAACAGCTAAGCAGGGAAAAAAATTAAAACTAAAAAAAACCAGTGTGGCACTTGGGCACATTTTTTTCTCATTTCCAATGACAAAAAATATGCTCAAGTGCCAAAACCGAAAGGTTTACCACCTCTGCATTTGCTGGATGAGGAATACTTGGCGCTGAATCAAGTTTGCAGAGCTCACCAACTATTTTTGCCGAAGAATTCTAAAGAAAAATGGATTCAAACACCAATTAGTAAGTGACCATCGTATACATGACAGGACAACTAACCTTAGAATTGAATTCCGATGTCCGGCGGCCATTTGTACGTTTTCACGGCTCAGCTAGTTAGGGGCAGCCATTGATCCGTCCGTCTGTACACGTACAATGGCGCGGTTGGCGCCTAAGACCATTTAGCAGTCGTGTTTCAAGAGTTGGGTGATAGATGATTTTTGTAATGGTATTTACACTATTATTTCGTATTGCAAACACTTGTTATTCAGGTTGTTTTGTTGCGGCTGTATTTGCATCGGGGATTAGAATTGTTGGATCTGGTATTGCGTTAAATTAAACATTAAGGGCTGTTGCGTTTTGTGACCTCTCTCACTCACACGGGACCAAATTTTTAAGATTGTTAAATGAAAAGATGCTTTTTTGAAAAATTTAATTTATTAGCGGACTAGTAGGATATTAATTTATTAGGCAATTATTAAAAACACATTTTTATTGTGACATTTAAATCTATCTTCAATATAAAAGAACAGATAATAATTTTTGAGCTTAGTTTATTGACAACACAATAGAACTGTGTTTTTAATAATTAAGTACTTACCTATTAAATAAATGTTATTCACTAGGTCGCTAATTGATTACATTTTTCAAAAAAGCATCTTCTCATATAACAATCTTAAAAATTTGGTCCCGTGTGAGCAAGAAAGGTGATAAAATGCGACAGCCCTCTTAAGTTGGGAACCGAATTCCGTTTTAAAATTTTGTTAAGGCTCTGTTGTAAAATACTTTGGTTGCTACTGAGAATTCCCCAGCAGAAAAATCGAGTAGGTAACTGCGGGGTCTCAGCACCGGGTTTGCGACATTGCGTCAGCTTCCAGTCTTACCAGATGCAGGCCTATCTGACCTCCATAACCAGTTACTGGGTAACACTATACCCCTTGGCAAGCCTAAGTTTCGGGCTTCTGACGAAGATCTAAGTTCTAAGAATGACAGTCGGGACTGCTTAACGTGGTTTCCAAGGCATGAAGTATGTAAAGGATGGTCACCCATCCACGGACCGACCTCGGCAAGCGTTGCTTAACCTTGAAGATAATCCGTTCGGCTGTTATTATTTAGCCACAAGCCCCTCCATATTATCACAACTCTATAGGATCGCAATTTAATGACAGCGATGACTGTAGGAAATTCTGACGATCGCGCGATCGTCGCGATATAAAATAGCCTATAAAAAGTCTCAATGACCAGCAGTGAACGTAGATACAATACTTATTAATCTCGGATACTAAGACCAGTAAAGTGCATCAGAATCTTTAATGGAAAATTCTCAAAGAAGTATTGCATAAAAATCTTATAAAAGCTGTAAATGTTGCTACATCCATTAAATATATATTTAGTCCGAGCGTCTATCCGAGCTACGTATTATAATATATGTGTGTACGCACGTTAATGTGTTTCTTTTTGTTTATCAATTTGTATTTGTCCCCATATTATCGGCAACACGCCAGTCGGCTTACTTCACAAGGTTTGAGATGTGTATAGAGCTGATGAAACTTAGGTGTGACAAGTTGCTTTGGTGTGTTTTTATATAAGTAAGGCACTTTGGGTTCTTTTAAATCAACCCTTTTCACAAGAAAGCTTGCCTTGTACTTAACCAAATCTACTTACATACTAAACACCATAACTATAATATTGTTATACTGTTTCAGTTACGAGTACTACGGTAGTACCACTCATAATATTCATATTCGTAGACCCTTTTTCTCAGGAATGCGTGGATGTAACAAGTTGAAATTAATATCAAATATGTAAATTTGTGGTCCCTTGGAGCTTTAAAAAGCTCAAGCTTCTAAGTCAACGCAATAGAAAAATACGGCCATCTATACGACATATTTTGATACTCGCAAGTAAATCAAAGTCGGAAAATCGTTAATTTGTAATTATATCACATGAAAAAAAAATGTTGGCATTACAAACTAAAATTTGCAGTTGGAGAATCTACTGTGACATATATCAATGTATGGGAAAACACGTTCTTCAACTACAATTGTCTACAATGTTAGGTTCGTTTTTGTGATAAATTATTTTCAACTACGGAACTCTTCATTGTGCGTAGTCCGAGACGCATTTAGCTAGTTTTATTTTAAATTAATATATTCTATAATTTTGCATTATGACTTTAATGGGCCCATTTTTGTTTCAGTTAAGTATATCATTCGCACGCTGCACCATAATAATGTATAAATACATACTACATACCTCTGAGTACCTACCTATAGAAGACACAAGGCTTATTATGGCTTAAAAGTTTTGGTCAGTATCATCGTCAACCCTGCCCTTATCCTTTACTTGGGACTTATTTATTGATTTAAAGGTTATTTATTCTATTAGCCGCAGTTTACTTCTTTTTTAGTCATATCTTCTCGGCTATGGTCAGGTCCTCTTTAGAAATATCCTCCGTACAGTATCATCCTCTCCATAAACTCCCTTGAACGCGTCGACATTTCTCATATACGTTACTACCGACTCGGTTCATCGCTCGGTTTATTGGTCGACGTTTGTTACCCAGATAAACCTTTGTATTAGCTTTTATAATACTATCTTTGGACTATATATTGTGGCCGGTAACCACTTTAATGATTAAAACACGAATTTATTTATGACGGTGTAAAATTGTGCTTGATTTTTTATTGGTACAATTATTAATATTGAAATACATTTACGAGAAAGTAATTGCAGTTTAGTTGGACTCCTGTAGTATTTTCATATCCTTTGCTTCTTGCAGGGCGGCAATGTGTAAGAGACAATTATTGTTGTATGCCTTTGCTTAATGAGTCATAGTTAATTAATTTTAATTCTAAACCAGGAGTCGGACTTTCTGTCATGAGTTTTTACGCCTACGATTTAGAAACTATATTTTTGTCTCCACCTCATTTATGAACTCAGTCTTGAACAGCCGATGCTTGAGAGTTTCTAGGAAAAAAAATCGTTTTTAGAGTTCCGTAGTCAACAAAGAAACCTTATAGTTTCGCCTTGTCCGTCTGTCCGCGACTTGGCTCAGAGACTCTTAGTATCAAAAACATTAATAATCACGCCAACAAAATGGTACAATAAAATCTTGAAAAAAAAAAATTTGTAGGAAAAGTGTTTCACCGCAAATGTCCGCAATCCTTACACGTAAAGTGGGGATGATATTATTTTCTCTTCTATCCCATGGTGTGGGGTATCGTTGGATAAGCCGTTCAAAAATATTGCGGGTCTGTGAAAACCATTTTTCGATTCAGGGATCCGTCTGCGTAATATTAAGCTTTAAAGTGTTACTTTTAGAGTCAAGTGTCACCCCCTCTGCCAGCTAAATGGTTGCTTTTGGATATAAGAAAAACATCATGTCAGTAGTATTAAATACGGTAAAATGGGGTTACTTTGATACTACGGGGTTACTTTGATACTACGGGTTTACTTTGATAACAACTTTCGTCTTATGAAAAAGACTATGGGTATAGATTATTGGAGGCATCAAAAGTTTTTCATACCTTTAAAATGCCCAGTAACCGGTACACCAAGAAAACCTTATTCATAGACCAAATAAAATTAGTTTTTCATAAGTCGAAAGTTGTTATCAAAGTAAACCCGTAGTATCAAAGTAACCCCATTTTACGGTAACGAAGTTAAAAGGAAAATCGTCACTGCAAAGTAGGAGGAGTAACGAGTAATAGTCAACCAAGTTACGTTTGCAGTTGGAATGTATGAAAGAACATGTTTTTCAACTACAATGTTAAGTTTTTGCTTGGGATAAATTCATCCCAACTACGAAATCCTTCATTGTGCGTGTTGCGACAAGCACTTGGGCGGTTTTTTTTAAAAAAAATTATTATAACTAGCTGTTACCCGCGACTTCGTCTGCAATCCAGGATGAAAAGTAGCCTTTTTTCTTCTACAAGTCATGGTCTACCGATGTGTCGAGTTTTATCCAAATCTGATCAGCTGTTTTAACGTGGAAGCGTAACAAAAAAACTCACTTTCGCATTTATAATATTAGTTCGGATTAGCCAACTTATATTTACAGTTTGCACCACACATACCTACAAGTTGTTGCTCAACCCCAATCACCTAAAAAAACATTTCCTTAAATGTAAGGCTGGGTTTTTGACCATAACAGTGAAGACATACATGTTATAATTGCCATAACTGAGTGTGGTGCTAAAAAATTAAATTTACTGTAAAAAAAAATAAAACCGACTTCAAAAACCAAAAACGAATAAAATAACTTTCATAAAAAACTTAATAACTTCTGTAGTCGGTGCCAAGCTAAGGTGCTTTGAAGAATTGAAGACACCGACTTCAGAAGCTGTTAATATTTTTATGAAAGTTAATTTATTAGTTTTTGGTTTTTGAAGTCGGTTTTAACTTTTTTTTAAAGAAAATTTATTTTTCCATTTTTAATTGAATAAACGTAAATAAGTCCAAGATGAACGAAAAGAAGAATCAGCAAAATCGGCTTAGAAATGCCGGAGGTCCAGTACATTTATCCATTTAACTTCGTACCTAAGAATAACTACGTAATCTATTAGGTATATACTAATAACTTCCTGAAAGTATGTAGATCACGTTAGTGAAAGAATCATCAAAATTGGTTCATTAGTTTTTGAGAAAATCGCGGACATAAAAACATACATACAATATCAATCTGCCTAGCCTTTTCCCAACTATGTTGGGGTCGGCTTCCAGTCTAACCGGATGCAGCTGAATACCAGTATTTTACATGGAGCGACTGCCTGTCTGACCTCCACAACCCAGTAACTGGGTAATACGATACCCCTTGGTAAGACTGGTTGTCAGACTTTCGGGCTTCTGACGACCCGTAACGACTGTCAAAGATCCACGAATGACAGCCGGGACCAACGGCTTAACGTGCTTTCCGAGGCACGGAGAAGTCTCGGTATGTAAAGATGGTCACCCATCCACTGACTAACCCCGGCAAGCGTAGCATAACCTGAGGGATCGACCCGTGCGGCTGTTATTACTTAGCCACGAGCTCCTCTTAGCCAGAACCTCCTTTTTTGAAGTCGATTAAAAACGGTTTGTACTCATTTCTACTTATCATCACAATCACACCCTATTACGCCTATATTCTTACCACACTCACGTATAAGCAGAAACGCGCCTACATCACCAGCAATAGCCTTTTGTTAAAAGATAACGCCAGCTCAAACGAGCCACGATAAGACATTATTAGTACCAGAGCCAGTATACGTTTTTCAATTGTATTAAGTTACATACAAAGATAGAATGCAATCAGGGACGTAGTATATGTTATTACTAAAGATATTTGCATACAAGCAATAACATTGTTTTGGTCTTATATGGATATGTAGGGTTTAATAGTTATTGTGAGTTGAAATAAGCCGTAATACACAAAGAGCGGACGGGTGAAATAAGGCAAGGTTCTCACAGGGCGGATGAGACAAGATGTGTTGCAGATATGAAAGATTTATTATATATATTATATACTTTTTTTTTGTGTCAAATGTCCAAGGATATTTTTTTATTTATTTAAACTTTTTTATGTTTGCAGATTGCGGATAAATGTTACGGTAATGTATAGGAGGTCCTATTTTTAACCGACTTCCAAAAGGAGGAGGTTCTCAATTCGTCGGAACCTTTTTTTTTTATTTTTTTTTTTTTTATGTATGTTCCCCGATTACTCGAAAATGGCTAGACCGATTTGAATTTTTCTTTTTTTGTTCGAAAGGGTATACGTCCCAAGTAGTCCCATGATCATCAAGTCAGGATCTGATGATGGGATCCCATGGAAATCGAGGGAAACCCTCAAATTTTATGGGCACACCTATATCGATTTCGGTATTTTTTATAGTAACTCGTGCATTTGCTCTCGGAAAGTACCATTCGGTGAGCTGGAACTGATGATGAAGACCACAGAGGGCCATCGGAAATACTCAATTATATCTAAGTATATAACAGGTTGCGATTCGATTACTTTAATATGGTTTATGCTCGTCAAAATAATGGTAATGGTGACTTCACCATGAGCTCCATTTCTCCTGGTTCTTACTAGGAGAACTCCTCAACAATTAACGGCCCTGCATCGGGAAAAGCAACATTTTGTAAAACGTGATGAGCAGCTGACATTGGGTTATTGTAACTTAGATAAATTACAAACTGAACCACTAAAAAGTGAAAAATAAAAACTTTTTTACAAAAACAAAAACCGACTTCCAAAAAAAACACTACAAAGTGAAAAATAACTTTAATTTCGGAAGTCGGTGGCGAAAAACTAAAATACACATCCAAAGACACCGACTTCCGAAATTAAAGTTATTTTTCACTTTGTAGTGTTTTTTTTGGAAGTCGGTTTTTGTTTTAAATTCAATGGAATTTACTTATAATAATAAACACTTGCGCTTAGGGTCTTGGAGGGTCTGTGGATAAGTAATAACAGCCGCACGGGTCGATCGATCAGGTTAAGCTACTCTTGTTTCGGTTGGTCCGTGGATGGGTGACCATCATTACATACCAAGACTCCTCCGTGCCTCAGAAAGCACGCTAAGCCGTTGATCCCGGCTGTCATTCGTGGATCTTTGACAGTCGTTACGGGTCGCCAGAAGCCGGCAAGTGTGACATTTTACGAAGAGGTATCGTGTTGCCTAGTAAGTTTGTGGAGGTCAGATAGGCAGTTGCTCCATGTAAAATATTGGTATTCAACTGCATCCGGTTAGACTGGAAGCCGACCCCAACATAGTTGGGAAAAGGCGAGGCAGAAAGGAGCTAGAGGACAATAAAAAATACTAATGGGTGACTTTTAGTGGGAACACAAAAGTAATCTGTGTTTCCACTATAAGTACGCGGCGGGCCCCGTCCGTGGGGCTAATTCAGTAGGTCAGAAGGTATATGAGTTAGGTACGCGATAGAAATAGAGGCAACTTGTAGTTGAATATAATTATAGGTAATAAGCGTTGTGCGACCTGAATTGCACTTTATTGTGTCGTAGCAAGAGTCGCTTTTTAGTTAAATGATTTTGCGGAGTGTCCCATCTGTATCAATGTGTGGTGGAAATCACAATTAATATACAACTGTATGCGTTAAAGAAAACTTGAACCTTTGAAAAAGACACTTTAGGGGTAAGCAAATGAAAATTCCTGATACTTAATTTGTGTTTTTGTCTACTACCCAGACCAAGATAACCCAAGACAGGCCCATTCTGAGTGAATTGTGCTTAACTGTAATATGTTGGATTTTTTTATTTATTTAAGGCAATGCAACGACGGTGCAAAACCTTGCGATAGTGCGTTATTCAGAGGCTATAAACTCTTTAATTACGGGTAACAAAGCTACATCTAAAAGCACATTATTAATGTTTGATGTCCTATTACATTGCACGTTATTATTTGTTTTTATGTGTTATAATAGTAGTATATATGATACTGTTACATAATGAAGGGTATTAAAACACGAATATTATGTGTTTTTAATAGTATCATACGAGTGTTTTAATACCTAGTTATGTGCAGTTTCATACCTTTATCTACACTCATGCAATAGGTATTTATATAAGTAAAAAACCAAACTAAGCAAAAAGTAAACACACACAATACTGGCTCGGAAACCAACACAGACTGTATAGAGATAGGTACAGGTACGAAAAAGGCAATGACATTGAACCTCATTGATGTATATTATCTAAGGAAAAAGGGAAAGAAAACCATGGTGACGTGGATACGTTACTATGGTTACGGAGCTATCATCGGTCAACCGAGCATGCGCCCTATGAACCCATAAACAGTGATGAAAATCGAATTGAAAACTCCTTGGTCGATTCGAAGTATAGGTACTCAAATAGAAAAAACTTTTCACAAAAAAAAAAACAACCGACTTCCAAAAAAACACTACAAAGTGAAAAATTACTTTAATTTCGGAAGTCGGTGTCTTTGGTTTTTTATTTACTTTCGTTTTTTTTGCCACCGAATTCCGAAATTAAAGTTATTTTTCACTTTGTAGTGTTTTTTTGGAAGTCGGTTGTTTTTTTTTTGTAAAAAGTTTTTACTTTTCATTTTTTAGTGGTGCCTACCCCACACAAATCTGAATACCTCTCTGCATTACAAATTAGAGGAGCATCATCCACATTGACTAAATGGGAAAAATACGTATTAAATTATTGAAGCTAACTCAAAAGCCACTCATCAGAACTTGAAGGTATTTTTATGCGACCATCACAGGAGTACACTATTTCAAATAAAAACTTTGCAAAATATGTCGTGTTAAGTCGTGTCAGAAGTTTGGTAGGCGTAGTTATAGTTGACAGAGATAACGAGGCTACGAAATCTGCCTTCTGACAATCAAGGCCACACATAACATACAACTCAAGTAGCGTATTAAATCATTTATAGCCAGGGTGCACCTCGTGACAATTCCAATAAGCCCAAACACGGCTAGGTTACATTGGTTTATTACTGAGTTCCGGTGCCTACCTTCCGGCTTCTTCATCAGATCGTTTCGATAGTACCATTTTCATCAGAAACATTTATTTAAAGCTTCGTCATAGTCGCTTAACTATTATATGCGAGATATCTTATCGCCACCCGTGAAATACTTATCATCGTTGAGTAGTTCCCGTGGCCATTCTGTGGTCTTCTTCATCAGTTCCACTTCACCAGATGATACTTTTTGAGTGCAAACGCTTGATTTGGTGATGAAAATACCACTCGATTCCTCATGGATCCCATCATCAGAACTGGATTTTGATAAAAATGGGACCAATCTGGAAGTATACCCTTTCAAATAAAAAAAGAATTTTCCGAATCGGTTCATAAATGACGGAGTACTGAGGTAACAAACATAAAAAAAATACAACCGAATTGATAACCTCCTCTTTTTTTGAAGTCGGTAAAAAAGAGTTATTTTAAAGAATTATCTTGTTAAGAAATCTGTATCATAGTGAAAAAAAAAAAATTCAGTTGTACACTTCGTACATGCATGAAGTATGTCATTAGGGTACTATTTTTGAAATCATAGTCAGAACTTTACGATAGGAGCGTAGATAAATACATCTTTTGCTAAAGTTGACGTTCTAATCATTTGAGGATAGATAATTTGATACTTAAAAAATCTAAATAATTTACGTTTAATTTTATTTCAAAAGATCGCTATTCTTTTTAGGTTTACGTACCAAAATGGTAAAAAAGGAACCCTTAATTTGTGACTCACTCTGTCTGTCTGTCTGTCACAGCTGGATATCTCAAGAACTACTAATACTATCAACTTGAAATTTGGAACAGTTTTAGATGACGTTTACCCAACTACTTTGCAAATAAGAAAGAAATAAAAATATTTATATTTTTTTTGCAACGGGGACTGAAAGGGGGTCTTAAAAATTCAAAGTGGGGCTACTAGGGCATGTGGGGTATCATATGAAAGGACGCTATTTGCAAATTCTCATACATTTTTTTTCTTTTTTTTTAGGCCGCATAGTTTTCGACTTTTGATGAAAAATGTAAAAAAAAATACCGTCCCCCCCCTAATTTCCGAAGTTTTCAAAGCGAAAAATCTGAAATTATTCTATGTAATAGACGTTTTTGTAAAGATTACAGGAAAAATAAAACAATGTCTCTAAATAGCACAGTTTTTCAGAAGTCGGTACGGAACCCTCGGTGCGCGAGTCCGACTCGCTCTTGACCGTTTTTTTTTTATTAAAATAATTCCAAAAATTAAGTAAATTCTATGATAACGCGATATGCGTAGGGAGCGGGACAGAGCTAGACTGAGGGGCGGGACGGAGAAGGACCGAACGCTCAAGGTCGTTTGGTCAGGGAATCGCCTTAAGTGTTTCAACTTTAAAATTAACTCTTACCGCAAGAAGTTGATGCAAATGCAGTACATATTATTTTTGTATGTAATCCTGTTGTTAAAATGAACGTATAATTGTAGTTTTCAACAACCTGATCTGTTACTTATGCCAATGATCGTCCTAGATGTTGATCCAGTGGAAAACATATTTTGCAATACGTCTAATTACAGTTTTCACATTTAAAATTGTCTTGTTATTTCCGAAATTAAATAAAAACAGTTAGTTTCGTTTATGAGAGGAATTCTGCAAAAAATAATAATTATTTTTAATTCTAAAAAAAAATCCTTTGTAAAACTTCGATTCTCGCCATCTTAATTCTCTGTCCGCCATTTTGCCACAGATTCACATTATCATCCAACACAGATAATCAACTATGAATGAATGGAATATCCATCTAAGTCGACACAATAAAAATACTCAATGAGCATTGACATACAAAAACGTCTCCAGTCTTAATGAGTTGCCAGAGATAAAAAACGCCGCGGCGGCACCACAAAGGATGGCAGAGCAAATAAAAGAACACAGTCAATGTAAAAGGTTTGCGTATTGTTTTATATTAAAGTGAAATAACAATAGGTAGCCCTTTCAATGGATAATGCCGCCACAATGAGAGGGCTTAGGCTTGGTTTGTATGCTGGTGAGAATGTGGCCAAGAGTTGGTGGTTACTTGGTCAGATTTAGTTGATACAGTCTCAGATGTTTATGTTATGTAGGTAATCTCAAAAATCTATACTATATTTTCGAGCCGTTTGGGGTTGAAACCCTCGGGCCGTGGGGTCCGAGTGCTCATAGTGTCTTTAAGGATATCTCGAAACGGCTGGTTGACACTTCCCGTGACCATTGTGGCATTGCCATACAACGTGGCAATGCCACCAGTCTCTTAGGTACATTAGGTACCAGTCGACGGCGATGAATTTTTCAACGCCATGTTTTAGTTTGTGAATAGTTTTAGTTATATTAGGATATAATTTTGTTATTTTTAGGTTATGTTTAGATTACATTGTCAAATTTATTTTGACGCTATAAAGTTGAAATTCTTAGTGTGGAATCTCCAGAACTTCGAACATGCTTATCGACCAAATGCTGCACAACCTCACAGGGTAATTAGGTAATTGCTAAAGTTTAATATAAGCAGAACACAGGATTCATGGTGCCCATGACGCCCATACTAGGAAAGGCTACAGAACAAAACCTTGGATACTTGAGTAGGATGTAGGGCATTTTTTTTTATGACACCAATAGTAAAAAAATGGGCTCTTACGAATCTAAGATTGCCAATTTTGAGATAAACAAATCTAAAGTCTAAAGGTCACCTGAAACAGGGTCTTTAATCACACCACTCTGACCATCCATCATCTGTCTAGCCATTTCCCAACTATTTTGGCGTTGGCTTCCAGTCTAACTGAATACCTGTATTTTACATGGAGCGACTGCCATCTGACCTCCACAACCCAGTTACTGGGTAACTGGGCTCTGACCAAGTATTCAACGAATTGATAAAAGTGACAATAGATAAAATTAAAACTAATCTAGTTAAACTTTAAACTGTTCTGTGCTTAAATTAATCGATATGTTTTAATATCTGTGGAGGCTTGTTATTAGCTGATTGATAATTATGTTGTGGTTAGCTACTAATATTTGTAATTAGCCTGTAAGCCTTCCTCTCTTTTTCTGTAGTCGGTCCCTCATATCTGAGGATCGTGGTCAGCTACGGAGTTGCACCTGGAGCGGATGATTCGCCTCCATCGGTTTCTGTCCAGCGCATCCCTTACCACCGTGTAGAATTTAGAGGACGATGATTCCTTCACCTGATCGGTCCATCATGTTGGTGAATGACCGCGCGATCCTTTGTCTTCGGTGTTCCCAACCACAATCAGTTTCTCCAAGATTTCATCGCCTCTGCGTACTATGTGGCCCAAATATGAGAGAATGCGTTGTTGACATTATGGTCGACAAGCGTGTTTTTATTTGAATCATTGGTGCGTTTGGCAGTCCACGGTATTCTAAACATTATTGTAAGCCTTCCTAAGAGAAATAAAATAAATAAATAAATAATTTATTGAACAAATTATTAACCCACTAACAAAAATATGTCCTCCATAGAACCCAACCCTAGCCCGATCCGAACATAAGTGGACACCGTAGAGCCTTGTGAACATAATGTAGTAGTGAAATACAACATCACATTGTTCCGTCACCTACACACGTCACCGCGCATTCGCTTACACTTCTTATTATCTGAACACTCATCACGCTTTTGTTTCTGTGAGGGTCAGTACACTAAGTAGTATTGCAGAAATTTTTTGCAGATTTTTATCCCATTGTGGTTTTGCTTAGACGAAAAACGTATGCCTCAGAAATTGACGAGTGATGTCTTATTGGTTATTATCTGAATAGTCATCATTTGGCTCAGTAAACTAAGTAGGTAGTTGTAGTTTTTCTGTTGGACACGAATTACTGATCATGTGTAAAGATGTCCCTATTTTTATGTCATGATAATTATCAAACAGGTCTAGGACATTTATCACACCCTCTGATATTCCCTTCAAACTAAAACACAGTCTTCTAGTATTACTCTATGTACCTATCTCGTTATTTTATGCTAAACTTATTACAAAATCAATGAGTTGTTTTAATTGCTAAAGTTATTGTTATTTGTATATTTTTCCGTTTCTGAATATGATGGGGTTATAATATGTTTGGTCTATACTATGAGGGCACGTGGCTAAGTAATAACAGCCACAAGGGTCGATCGATCAGGTTAAGCTACGCTTCCCACGGTTAATCCGTAGATCGGTGATCATCTTTACATACCGAGACCCCTGCCGGCCTCGGAAAGCACGTTAAGCCGTTGGTCCCGGCTGTCATTCGTGGATCTTTGACAGTCGTTACGGGTCGTCAGAAGCCCGAAAGTCTGACAGCCAGTATTACCAAGGGTATCGTTTTACCCAGTTACTGGTTATGGAGGTCAGACATGCCTGTCTGACCTCCATAACCCAGTAACTGGGTCGCTGTCGCTTCATGTAAAATACTGGTATTCAGCTGCATCCGGTTAGACTGGAAGTCGACCCAAAAATATTTGACTATAGCGCGATATAATCATTTGACGTAGGTATTTATTAGTCTTCAAACAATTTAATGAGGTTTATCATTACTTAAATATAACATTATTTTAATAACGATTATATTCATAAAAAATAATGTCATTACACCTGCGCGATGTCCGTGGTCAGTGCACTCTTGCGCACTGTCTTTATTATTGAATGATTTAATACATAAATATGACAGAGGACGTTCAGCAGTGGATGTATGATGTATGTCCAAAATATGACATCCTTTTAACGTCTTTGTCAATGTCATTGGTAGTTTCTTTGTGTTTATTGCTTATATTTGCTTTTTTGTAAACGCATTGTTGCAAACTGTGTGAATAGTAATGTAACACCGATCGGTGTGTATTAAAATAACATCTACGAGTTCAGCCCCTGGACAGTCAGCCGATACCACCTTGCTGAAGTGACTGTACTTTTATTCCACGACACGAGCCATATTCTTGCTAAAAAAAGTGAAGAACGGTTTATGATTTTTGGGAAGTCTTAACTCTTATTTTGTGTTTTTAGGGTTTCGTACCTCAAAAGGGAAAAACCGGAACCCTTATAGGATCACTCGTGTGTCTGTCTGTCTGTCTGTCACAGCCAATTTGCTCCGAACCTAATGGACCGATTAAGTTGAAATTTGGTACACATATGAATTTCTGTGACCCAAACACGAACGGTTAAAGTAAATAAATGAATTTTGAATATGGGGGTCACTTTTGGGGGGCAAATAAAAAAATAAAAAAAAAGTCTTGCAAACTTCAAATGAAAGTCTGAATGAGGGTCTCAAATATATTTTTTTTTAATTTTAAAATAAATTGTTTTAAAGTTATTTCAGAAAATAGACGAAAATTTACCATTTTGAAAGAAATACAGTAAATAGTTCTTTACTTGTAGATTACAGGAAAACCTATAAGAAGTCTGTGGTCTTAAAATAACATGGTAAATCTCTCATTACTGAATGTATGGGAGAACATGTTTTTCAACTACAATGTTAAGTTTGTTCTTGTGATAAATTCATCCCAACTACGGAACCCTTCATTGTGCGTGGTCTGACACGCACTTGGCCGGTTTTTTTAGAATGGATTGGAATAACTGTATTATAAATGTGTTGATGTTTAAAAAAAAAAAGGAACCTATGTAATACAACCCAATCCGTCCCTGCTTTGCACAGTTTTAAGATTTGTCAAATTATCGTCGTCATCGTCAAATGTCACTTCAATTATTTTGCTAATTTCTCACTATTTAAATTATTTAACGTTTAATATGATAATCCTTCCTTATTCAGCTTTTTTTAGTACAATATAAGTATTATTAACGAGGATCTTTACCTATTTACGCTTTATCGCCATCATTGGTAAGTTATGTCCGCCTGCTGTAAGGCATGATAAACATAGAACTTTTCTTTCACATAATTGAGTCACCAGAAAAAGTTGATAAACATTTCGGTATACTATTTATGTTAACTATAATCGTAGCTTATCTATTATAAATTCTTAATAGTATTATCTTATTAATTCATATGTTTGTTACTTAATTAGTAATAAAGAATATGGTGTTCCATTCCACAACTTTTATTAATACTTAGCTGACTACCAGTTGGCGCCTCTTTAACAAGAGGTCTTTCATTTCGACAATAAATATAAAATATACAATGACGTTCATCATTCTTTTCATTCATTCGTTGATCAGTAAGTCACTATTACAGAAAATGTAGGTGCTTTGACACTTTTGACAGGTGTGCTTTGACACTTTTGACAGAAGCCCGAATCTGACGTCAGAAAACCCTCATTATAACAGTATGGGTTACCGTCCAACCCGCGTCATCTCATGCCTTCCCCCACACTAGCCGTTCATTTTATTGCGTCGATAAGTGAGCAAGGGCAGTAATTACCGCTAATGGTTTCGATTGCTTGTGACAAATGAACAAACAGATTCGCCCGCGAATCTCATGTAACGCATATATTACAGCCATGTTTGGAAGATGATTCTTTTTACGGTTCCGTACCTCGAAAGGAAAAAAGCGGAACCCTTATAGGGTCACTTCGTAGTCCATCTATCTGTATGTCTGTCTGTCAAGACCCTTTTTCTCAGGAACGCGTGGAGGTATCAAGTTGAAATTAATATCAAATATGTAGGTCTATGTTCCCTTTGAGTTCTAAAAACAATCAAACTTCTAAGTCAACGCAAAAAAAAAATACGTCCATTTTTATGCGACGTATTTTGATACTCGCAAGTAAATCAAGAGCTATAGGTTACTTCCTGTTGTTTTAGAATCATGTTTGGCAAGAAACAAGGTCTCACAGCACAAGTAAAGGGAAAAGTCCAAAAATTGTTAATTTGTAATTTTACCACATAAAAATATTTTTTTTTGGGATCAGGTACTTTGTTTTTGGGATAAGTTCTTTTCAACTACGGAACCTTTCGTTGTGCGTGATCCGACACGCACTTGGCTGGTTTTTTATTTTTATTTTAATAGTAGCTACGTCTTGATTGATTAGTTTGTTGAAGGAACATGGATGACTTAACATAACGTAGGTATAAGATTTTTTGTGAAGAGGGGCTCGTGGCTAAATGATAACAGACGCACGGGTCGATCGAAGGTTAACGGCGCACCGAGCTTTTTATACGCACAAACATAGACTTATAAAAAAAGATGGACTCCGCACCACGCATATCGAAAGTGAAGCACCGTACCGATCTATGTGTGCGTGATTTGAGTACCTGCAAAGACGCCGTCGCTCGTGTAACGTAATGGCGGCCGGTAGACTTACTATGGTGTGAATTGGTGCGTGCTGGCTTGTAGACATTAGCGCACTGACTTACTATGGGTGCTTCAGTTATTGTTAAAGGAGACGGCGTCCGCCTTTTTTTTTAGGTCCATGCGCACAAACACGTTTTTATAACCGTTGTTTGAAGTAGTAAACAATTAAATTAAAATCTAGGGAAATATATTGGTATTATTAGGGATAATATACTAGACAGTATACACGCTGGAAACACGATTTGATGAAGTTGGCTCGATAGAATAAATTCGCAAAGTTACTTCTTTTCGAGTAATTTTTTCCTCTATTTCGCTATTTTTTTATATAAATAAGTAATCTTTTATTATGATTCATTTACTAAAATAAAGTTCACGGATGACTGGAGCATTTATACACGATAGTTTTTTATTTAAGAGCGAGAGAGAGATGAAAATAACAACGAAAAACATTGAAAAAGTGCAAAAGTGTGGTTATTTTCTTTACTCTTTACACGTAAAGAAAAAGACAGAGACGAAGGAAAAAGCTCGGTGCACCCTTCAGCTACGCTTGCCGCGGTTGGTTCGTAGATGGGTGACCATAAATTACATAATTATCGAGATCCTTCGTGCCTTCTCGAAAAGCACGCTAAGCCTTTAGTCCCAACTGTCATTCGTAGATCTTTGACAGTGTTTACGGGTAGTCAGAAGCCCAAAAGTCTGACAATCAGTTTATTACCAAGGGGTGTATCTTGTTATCCAGTAACAGAGTTGTAAAGGTCAGATAGGCGGTCCATTTAAAGTACTGGTATTCAGCTGCATCCGTTTAGACTATAAGCCGACCTCAACATAATTGCGAAAATGCTAGGTAGATTCAAAATCATCAAAATCAAAATATTTTATTTCATTTATAAATACACACACACTTACACATGGGCACTTATGAACGGTCAGAAGCTAGGTGCGGGGGGGGGGGGTGTCAAGGGGGGTAGGGGTAGGGGGTAGGGGTAGGGTGGTAGGGGTAGGGGTATTGGTAATTTCCTATGGAGAAGAGGAAGCATAAAACTCCACGGTTACTCTTTTAAAGATAATTGTCTCTTACCAATGTTTCCAAATAACAGTGAACATAGGTATGGGAGGACAATGTAGGCCTTTCAACAAGTACCAGGTGCGTAAAAAAATAGAAAATCGTCTACAAAAACTAAAAATCTAAAGTCTATTATAATACGATTGAGGTACTTAGACTAATATTATGATTTTTGAGAGGTCTATGTTAAGTACGTTTCTAAGGAATAATTTTATGGTGATTATCAATCAATCAATCCGTCTAGCCTTTTCCCAACTATGTCGCGGTTGGCTTCCAGTCTAACCAGATGCAGCTGAATACCTGTATTTTACATGGAGCGACTGCATATCTGACCTCCACAACCCACTTACTGGGTAACACGATACCCCTTGGTAAGACTGGTTGTCAGACTTCGGGCTTCTGACGACCCGTAATGACTGGCAAAGATCCAAGAATGACAGCCGGGACCAACGACTTAACGGCTTAGATGGTGATGATATGGCTGACTTATTGTGTAAGATGCCTTTTGCAATAAATATTTTATTGACTGGCCGTTTCAAAGCTCTTCGTGCATAGCAAATAACTCAGTAGTTAAGTGACATCTGAGTGAAAAACTTAACTTACAGTCATCTCAAGAAAAGTATGCGCTCCGGGAATCATCGTCTATCCTCGGAAACACGAACGCGCGGTGATGAGATTTATTGTAGAATTTGTAGAGTTGTTGCAACCATGGAAGTACATCCCTATTTTGTATTACCATGATAACAAAATTACAGATTAACAATTATACCTGCATAATGCCAAAAAAAAAAACACACACATACCTTTTGTGGTATAACTGTATTAACTGTACGATTTCAGTAAAAAATAATGCTGGTCCTTTTGTTTTATATCGGGGACTAAGTTGCGCGTCCACCGCGTCGGAATCGGTCTGTCCGCACCGTACGGACTTGTTGATTTATTGATTTCTACGGTACCTACTGCGTGCACTGGATCGGCAAATCTGCGGCAGAGACAGATATTTTTGCAGTCATCTGCAGTGAAAGTGCCCAGTGTTACCAGGGGCACGGTTTAAGGCTCCTCAAAACGATCAATTGCAATTGTCAATTTTTACGTGATTGATGCACATTGATGCGCAAATTGAATTGAATAACAAACGATATCATTTTTAATTAAAATTACTCTCAAACGAATGACTAAGGACCGCTTTTTTGATGCGTAGTTAACTCTACCAATAGTTAAAAATAGTAACCCTAAAAAAGGGAGAGATCCCTAAAAGTAGAAACACTGGTTGATATATATGAATAGGCATTTTGTAAACCTATTAAACACTCTGATTCCTCCCAATGAACGCACAACTTCTATCACCTAAGCAATAGCAACAAATAAACCTAACCGGATAGCTAGTCTTTTATAGGTATTTCTTACTAGGTTATCACTAATAAATCACGTATCTACACCAGAGAAAAAATAAAAAAATACCTACCTAACGGGCACCTAGTCTATGCATATCTGCTAAAATACCAAACAAGAAAGTTTAGTAGTAAATCTATTAAGTTCTCACAATATTAGTCTAGACTATTAAAATTTAAATAATTTTATAAAATTCAATACATTCATTAGTCGAATTTACATAGAAAATATGGTATAGAAATTAATTGTTTAAGCTTCTGTATTTATTAAAATATTATCACGAGAATTCATGTAAGTATACAAATAAGGTGTTAAAAAATTAACTCTAAAAACTTTAAGCAGTCCTTTACACCATCAAACTGAATAACTTTTACTATGGGACCTTGAAATCGCGAAAAATAATCAGCTATTCCCTACATTTGAACATTATTGTATGCATGCGATAGGCAACCGCTGATTTTTTTTCGCGATTTCAAAATTGGTCCGGATAGTAAAAGTTATTCAGTTGGATGGTCTAACTCTCAAGCACTCCTTAAAGTTTTTAGAGTTAATTTTGAACACCTTATAATATTGTATGAGTGATATAATATTTCAAGTTAAAATCGTTTAAATTATATTATAATATAATTATGCCATAAATATGGCCAAAAAAAAGGAAAAGTTCAAGTATTGGCCCAAAATTGCAAAAGACCATATAAATTTTAGGGCAATCTTTAAAAAAGAAAAGTGGAAATAGCGAAGTGAGGCCTTTGCCCTGCCGTGATACAATACAGACTCATAATAATTTAATTAAATTGGGTTTAATTGCAAAAAAAAATTGTAGGCTTGATAATAAAATGCTTTTTAGAGCCATTTTTCCCATGTTCCACACAACACTAACCCGATTATAATATCATTAGGTCCGTAAAAAGTTATAACAGAGATATAATAAGTAGGTATCTTATACCTTTTCACGCACCTAATAATTCTCCATGCAAAAAGTCCCAACAAACTAAGTCCCATAAACGCACTCACCACCTTGCACTCTGGTATTTTAACTACAAAACCACAACAACACAAGTTAAAGAATAAAATTTTAATATAAAATGTCTCAAAACGCCGCGGCGTCGAATCCCGGAATCCGGGATTATTAAGTGTTGTTCTTTTTGTACTCCGATGTGGCTGTTTGAACTCAATATGTGGTTGCTCATTTAGAGCCCGAGATTAACAATAAAAACGAAATTTGATCATTGCGACCGACGGTACGGTGATCTGTTAAGGGGAGGTTGTTTGTGATATTATTTTGTTGGGTTTTGTTAGGAATTAGAAAATTGGTGTCACAGGTCTGACCTTCATTTTAATATGGACAAGGCACAATAAGTTACCTTTTTGTACTCACCCCAGTAGACCCGCATTCTGTTTCTACATTCTCTTTTTCATTCAATTGTTTGTATCCTCAAATGGAAGAAAAATACATGTTGTACCGACCCGAAATATGAAAATTAGGCATGATAATGATGATGATGTTTTCAAATTCACAATGTTACAAAATATGCAGCCATTACTACAGGAATTGAGCTTTAAAATGAACTATAATGGTGAAGCTTTGTTGCAAGGCCTAAAATAAAGTATTAAAACCGCGATGGAAAATAATTTATAAACAAGAGAGACAAAGACAAATACAAGTAGTGAAAACAGTATTTTTTACTCCATAAAACAAAAAAAAAACTCAATAGTTTTTCAACTACAATTGGCAACTACAATTCACAATATTTAAAACATAAAATGCGTGAAATACAGCAGCATCTTCCCCTTAACCGCGTTATCAGATCATCGACCAGCCTGTCCAGTGTAAATAAATCCAATAGTTTACTGCCCAGCCATTGTTATTCTCATTAACCCTTTGTCTCATTAGACCTCGGCTTCATATTCTACCTTATTTTTGTTACCGATGACAGCTCAGATTAGATCCTTTTTTACTTTATTCTCTTTTCAAAAACTTTTGTCCACCATCTTGGTTTTTTCTTTTATTTTTCGTCATATAAAATTTCAACCAGTCTTATAATGTTATAGTGTTTATTGCTTGGTTTTTGTTTGTTTTTAATTTTTGGAATACATTGTTGTTGCTGTAAAGCCTAAATTTTATTTTGAATTGTCGCGTGTTTTAACGACGTTCGGTTCGTAATTAATTTTTAATGAAATGCAAATGAGTGAATGAAATGAATTGCTTAATTTAAAGTTGTATTTCAGTTCTTTGTTTCAAAATTTAAGTTAATTGATACAAATGATGTGAACTTTTAAAATCAATTAGGAGGCAATTAAGAATGAATAAAGAATGCTTCCTGATACGGGTTATTTTAAATTAAACTAAAAAAAAAATTAAGTGTGCTTGGTTGGTCACATACCTTCTTGTCAACCTTTTTATATGGGGTTGCCAAATGCAACCGCTATTTAGCTTTTTTACAAATTGCTTGCTTTCAAACTGACTTTGGAACTTTCAATACGGTTACAAATATTAAAATAAATACGTGGTCAAAAAGTTATAGCTTTAACAATTTTATACTTTATAGAAAACTTACTTAAATTGGTAGTAGGTAGGTATTAGTCTACGTATAATTTCGTTTTAAGGCATTTTTTTTATTTTAGCTCTTTCTACACGATATTGAATTAAAGCAGCATATTCATGATCAAATTTGAATGACGTTAAACCGTAAACGTAAAACTTTGTAATGCAGTATGTAACTTTTATGTCATCGTAATAAAGTAGAAATTAGAATGATTGCCGTGAGCTTGATAAAACTTTCGGAAATCATTCCTAATTATACCTTTCCTTATCGAGATAAGAGTTACATTGCAATGACTCACTACTGGTTTTATATCGATCGTGAATGTCGTCAGACTCCTTGCTTTGCAAAAACATAAATAAATGACAAAAACGTATGCGCAGAGTTATGCCATTCAGCTATTAGACAGTATTACTCGTAGACCATAAAAAAACAATCTTCATAAAGGTAAATAACTTTAGCGTACCAAGCAACAACGATACAGTAGCTAATTCCCGGTATCGACGTCGGTTTGCAAGCCATTTCAAATTATTCTAAAGCCAGGTTGCAACCAGCGAATTAGTTAACACGTTTTTCTAGCAATTTAGCTGGCTACAGTGTATTATCTGCCTTACTTTGATCTTCACGTGAAGCGTGGCCATTTCTCAACATCTGGTGGTTAGTTAGAGCGAAGTTAGTCTTGATTTTGGCTCATGGCTAAGTAATAACAGCCGTACGAGTCGATCGAAGGTTAAGCTACGCTTGCCATGGTAGCTTCGTGGATGGGCGACCATCAATACATATCGAGACCCTTTCGTGCCTCGGAAAGCACGTGAAGCTGTTTTTCCCGGCTGTCATTCGCAGGTCTTTAACAGTCGTTATGGGTAGTTAGAAGCCCAAAGGTCTGAAAACCAGTCTTATCAAGGGGCATCGTGTTACCAATTAGCTAACTGGCTTGTGGAGGTCAGATAGGTAGTAGGAGCCCAATATGTTGGGAAAAGGCTAGACAGATTGATTGGTTTGCTAAAGCGAAGTTACTCTTGATATTTTATGTATTTTGTTATTACTTTTTTGGGTTTTATCAACTCAGTGTGTATTACTTACTCAAACTTAGTGGTGGCCTGGTGGCATTTTTTTTTAAATATAACCAGTGCAATGATGCCTAAGTGGTCCCCAAAAGACGCAGGAGTCTCAATGTGTCATCGTCTCCTATTAGACGCGGCACCAAAGTGACGGTGTTATCTGCAATGAAGATAAAGTTGAATTTATCTTAAGTTTAATTTCGGAAGTCGGTGTCTTTGGTTCTGTATTTTAATTTCTTGCCATCGACTTCCGGAATTAAAGTTATTTTTTACTTTGTAGTGTTTTTTCTTGGAAGTCAGTTGTACTTTTTGTAAAAAAGTTTTTGTTTTTCACTTTTTAGTTGTGGTACTACACACAAACTCGAATGCAAAAGAAATTAGAACATCACACACACACACATCCACATAAAAAGTGGGAGAAAAATACGTATTATTCAAGCTAACTCAAAAAACTACCAAAGCTAAGTTAATAAATTTCATATGAGACCAATTCCGATGTATACATAAAAAAAAATATAAGTGTGGACTTGAGAATCTCCTCCTTTTTCTTCGGTTAATTAAAAAGGATAACAATAACCAAAACCTGTACCTAAACATCAAAAACTTTATTAAAACGTAACAAAAGATTAGATAGGCTCACTCAAAGGTCGTTCACACTCGTCCTTTGTCGCTGCGTCCGGCGATCCGTCAGCGTACAGATATGGATGTCATGTGTTTTATACAGGGTTGCCGCTACGCTTTAATTGATTAAAGCTCATTGGGGAAAACTGTAGAGCTGCAGCTGTAGTACAATTTAAAAAACAAAATTATTTTATTTAATTTTGCGAAGCGTAAAACTTTTTAATAACAATAATTATGTCAGCTGTCAAACTTAGCTAAGTAGATACAGTTAGTTACATACATGAACAGCAGGTAGTATAGCCAAATGCTAAAAGTTTTCTTTTTAATCTTATCATATTTTTCTATTATTTATGTATTTTTAATTGTTTTTAAATATGAATTTTAAGATTAACAGTAGTCTTAAAAAAAACCAAATCTTGTATTTTATAATGACATACTTAACAGCATAGATATTAGCTCCGCTTTCACATGTCAGACTTAAACATTTAACCCTTTTATTATCTTTTTTAATTAACAAAATCCGATCAACTCCACCGCACCTCCATCCAACGACAAAGTTTGACAATGCTTGCGGCAAGCTAAAAGGCCTGACGAACAGGTGTACCGTGTAAGCCCGTGTACCGACCGGAGCTTGCTTGCATCGTCCACCGTCCGCCATGCAAGAGATAAGAGGATGCTGATTACTACCCACTAAGTTATTTTTACACTTATCCTAGGTTTATCCTAGATACAAGAAAGAGATCTATGAAGAAAATGAGATAGTGTTGTGTTTTAGTTGTAATGAAATTATTGAACTTAAGTAAAATGTAGTTAGGGTTTTGAATTGAAAACTTGTTTAGGCGATTTGAGTGATATTTGGTACTGGAAAATCTGGTAAGTATATGTTTTTTTTTATCCTTGGACATTTCACACAACGCCATCTAGTCCCAAGCTAAGCAACCTAATGCTTGTGTTATGGTAACGAGATGGCTGATAAACTATTATAGATAGAAAAACACCCAGACTCGGAACAAATACTTGTAGGTCGTACAAATATTTGTTCCGTGCGGGAATCGAACCCACGATATGTTCGCGTCACATCACGCGTCACGCCACTGTCAAGTTTTCAATTCTGTCGGCAGACTGAATATGTTTTTTTTTATTCAATATACGATTTTTTGCTCAAATCTGTTTATCAAAAAGTGTTTCATAGAAAAACAATAATTTTGTCACTTCCGTTAATAAAGTACACAGGTATGAGGAACAGGGTGTAAAGTTCACGCATCCTCCATGCGTGAACTTTAAAAGGGAGGATCCTCCGACCAGACGGGTGTTGTGTCTGGTGGGCAACTGCCGGACGATTGATGTCGGGACATTTGTATAAGTCGCGCGGTAAACTCTGATTGCGCGATGCAGGATTTTGCGTGACATCAGTGTGATGCATAGTTCACATGTGGCAATGTAGATGCCGCCACATCACTCCACTCCGAAGACCGGTGGCTGATAGTGGGCTGAGTCGTGAGACCACCAGCATACAGCGGACGCGCATACCGGTCATCACCCTCAGCCTCATCAGCAACCTTGTCACAGCACATTGCACTTTTGGCCGGTCAACAAGCAGAGCCCTTCAATCCTCTCCTGATCGACGCCAGCAGTCAGCCTCAACCCAGCGCTATACCACATGCCACGCACTGGAGCATAACGCAGCGCTACCCCCACTCACTGGGAAATCTCCGCAAACAGTTCCGACTCACCGTGTACTATGCGGCACCTAGTTCCAGTTCCGATTCACTGGAACCACAACTGGCACTGGCAAGCATCGCAAGATATACGACTCAGCCCACTATCAACCTCCGGAGGGGAGTGAAATGGCGGCATCTACATCGCCACATACGAACTACGCATCACAATGACGTCACGCAAAATCCTCGTTGCATTAAATGTCTGTATGTAAAAGTATTAAATGTCTAACACTTAATTAACAGTTGATTTTAAAAATTTTAACATTTCTCGTTCGTGTCACTACGAGACGTGAAAAAATCAGCTTGTCACCAAAATTAAGGTGACTATCACAATCCGGAAACTTTGGACTTATGTAGATAAAGGGTCTTAAGCGGTTATTCAAGGCTTTTTTAACAAAACCTCAAAGGAACCAACTCCAAGACCAAGTTTATCCCTTAAAAGATTTAGCAGACCAAGCCCCAATCTTCGTTTTCCATACATTAAGTTGTAAAGTGTAACTTAACAGTTTCTTTTTATTTTCAGAAGTCCTTTGCAGTAGTTGCGCAGTAATCGGATAGCTTTTAGTGTTTTACCGAACAATTGAGAGCTAAGATAAGGTAAGTGAGAGTAGCTAGGATACTCCTTAATGGGACTCAGCTGGACGTTGTGTAAATAGAGCCTATGGAGGCATTACTGAAGTGGTTTGATAGGAGCATCAAAATGTTAAGATGGCTGGGACTAGCCGTATAAAAGCCGTGAAGTTTCTTTTAAGCATGAAAAATCATAATTTTTATAGATCTTTAGGTTGGTACTAGAAAAGCTGTAAATGGATTAGAAAAAAATCAATGTTGTCGGTTAACATTAGTTGCCTTTAAACCCTGGATAAAAAGTCATCCTGTATAGCTTGTCCACTCTGAAATAACGCGCTCCACTACCGCTTTTACCGTATAGTAGTGTACGTTACAAATATAAGAAGTGTAGCGCGTCCTTTCAAAGTGGACAAGCTATATTGGTATACAGGGTGACTTTTTTACTGTTTGTAGTAATACTGCCGTAGTAACCATAGAAGTATTCCTTACACACAAAATATTTACAAACAAAATGAGTACAATTTAGAATAAAATTCTTTCTAATTAATTTTAGGAAGATGACATTAGTACATTTTTCATAGTATGAATTCGCTGTTTCTCATACCTTGGTCCAAGCCCTTATCGATGCGGCTTTTCAGTTAAATGCTTACACGGGGCAATAGTGCCAATTTGTTGCATATTATCTACTACGAGGGGACAGATAACCTGACAGATTGGCATGTACTTAGTGCGATGTGGGCGGCTGGGAAAAATGCTCCTTACTCGCAAAATGAACATAATTGCTCACTATTCATGTTGCATCAGTCGTCTTAGTCCGTTTGTTCACTCAAAACTGATGGACATTAGCCAATGGGGAAGAAATCGCAAAGCTATGAATAGGTGGCGCTGCTAACGCTCTACTCATAACATCGCACTGTCATTTTTATGTCTCAATGTTTTTCGGGTTTTAAATAATTGTAACATAAACTAGCGTGTGTTTTTTGTTAATACAACGAACAATGTATTCAACGTGGACAGTACCTCAGTTAAAAGCTGAACTGAAGATCCGAGGACCTTCACTAAGAGGCCGAAAAGCGGATCTGGTCAGCAGGTATTTACAGCCTATTTTCTTGTTAACAATTGAAGAAAATAACCCAATTTTATATTAGCAATATGTCGTACATTAATTAATGTAGTAATTACAAACTTTTACGTACTTAGACAGTAGTTTTATAACCTAATCGATGTTTCATGAGCTACGAACATAACCTAAAAATTGAATCTGAATTTTAATTAAACCTGTTACAGAATCGAATCATTTCATCGTAATTTGAACTGTGAGATATCTCAGCATCATGAAACTGCTGATACCCATATGGATATGAACATAACATCGAATTTTCGAAAGATGTAAAATTGCGTATCTTAGTCGCCCTTTCCCATATTTTTTAAATCGTAAGTCTTTTGGAAATGCTTGATTTTCATTGTTATTACAACAGATCACGGGCAAAGGCAGTAATTTTTTTGTCAGATGCCATCCAAAGTTTTTTGTAAACAAGTTTTGTATGTAATTTGACAGCTAATTTAATTTTCTGTGAGCCGAGCGTTACCAGCGACACCTTACGGAAAAAGTTGTCAGTTTTCTTCCCCATTATGTTGGTTTAACTATTGTGTGGAGTTGTGGATTAAAAAGGAGAGGCAAATCTGTTTGAATTTCTTCTAGATTTTTTTGTTTATTCTAAAAAGAAACAGGCACCATAAAGAAATACCGCCTGTTAAGTTTTTGATTTTGATTATTTTTGTATTTTTCAACGAAGAGGCTCTTTGGTTCAAATACTTTTTGCAAACTTTTGACAATTTACTTATCTACCAATTAATACCAACCAACATAATTATAATAATAAAGATTACGAAGTTAACACGTTCCCAGCAAAGAATAAAGCTAGCTCTTTCCAAACTATTGTTTATCATGAAATGAAATGATGTTAAATGTTGATAATTATTTCTGATAGTAGATCTTTTAAGACACTTTTACACGTTATTAAAACTAGATGGCGTATAATTTGGAATTATGTTAAAAATATAATGCAGCTTATAAATACGAGTATCTACTTACCTTCCCATCTATGATGCGAAATGATAGTGGCGAATTGGCAATATTATTTTTTATTTTTTTAATGCTCCATGTTCAAAATTGAATAATTACAACCTGTAATTTTACATGAAAATAGCAAAGTAACAAGTTCCTATTATCACATAAAATAAGTTCATACGAAGTTGCCTGTAGCGTACCTAGTTAAAAGAAGACATTTTCTTTTTTTAGGGGTACTCGAAGGGTACCAAAAGGAACCCTATTACTAAGCCTCCGCTTTCCGTCCGTCCGAAATTTTCACAGATTGTGTATTTCTATTACGGCTAATAACAACAAATAAAAAAAATAAAATAAAGTTAAAAATATCCCCGTACAATAAACTTTTCATTTTGAAAAAAAAAAATCTTCAAAGAAAGAAACGAGGGCCATAAAAGTTGACAATTTTAGACAATTTTGTACGAGCTCTATCACAACAATTAAACAAGTTCGGAATTTGAAACTTCTGTATATCATGTACCATATACTGTATTTCATCAACAAATACTAAAAACATCGACTCATAAGGTATTTTGTTTTATAATTCAAAGTATCATTATGAAATACAAAGTTATCTTTGCGATACTTAGTTAGTTAACATAATGGTACGGAACACTTCGTGTGCGAGTCCGACTTGCACTTGGCCAATTTTTACTAAACACTATCGATATTTAAAGACATTTATCAAAATTGCACATGAAAGACTCGAGATCTCAGGTGCAATGCATAAATATTATAAAATTCATTACTTTATTACTTGACAAGGCTGTAAACCATAATTATGTATAAACGATATTATTTTCGATTTAATCTTTGAGGGTATGAATGCCTCAAATTAAACGGTTTACATACATTATAGCTTTTGCAGTTAGAGGTCATTCTCATCACAAAAACATATTACAGGGTGTAAGTGGCAATTTTTTAAGGGGTCATTGTACTTATAATTATGAACAACTTTTACTATGGGAGAAAACCTGAATTCGCGAAAAAAATCAGCTGTTCAGTACAATTATGTTCGCATAATTCGTCAAAATGTAGGGAACAGCTGTTTTTTTTTCGCGATTTCAGGTTTGGTCTCATAGTAAAAGTTGTTCATAATGATGAGTACAATGACCCCTTAAAAGATTGCCACTGTTTACACTTACACCCTGTATAATATCTGTTGAAATGTGCATCAACTTAACATTAAAAATATAGGCAGGTATCAACCATGAGGTAATTTCAGCATTATTGCGCACAGATTTTGCCTCTTTTTACTACGCGTCAGTGAAGCTAGGTATAACCACCGCTAAATTCAAGTGGGCCATGTACAGGATATATCAGAAAGTTGTGGTCAGATAATTAAGGGATAGGTAAATAATACCATAACGTTTTCTTTTTTAGAGTTCCGTACCAAAATGGTAAAAAAGGAACCCTTATGGTGTGACTCAGTCTGTCTGTCTGTCTGTCTGTCACAGCTGGATATCTCAAAAACTATTAATGTCATCAACTTGAAATTTGGAACAGTTTTAGATGACGTTTACCCAACTATTTTACAAATAAGAAAAAAGTAAAAATATTTATATTTTTTTTGTAACAGGGACTGAAAGGGGGTCTTAAAAATTCAAAGTGGGGCTACTAGGGCATGTGGGGTATCATTTGAAAGAGCGCTGTTTGCATTCTCAAACATTTTTTTATTTTTTTTAAGTCCCATAGTTTTCGTGTTTTGATGAAAAATGTAAAAAAATACCGTTCCCCCCCCTTATCTCCGAAGTTTGCAAAGATAAAAATCTGAAATTATTCTATGTGATAGAAGTTTATGTAAAGATTACAGGAAAAATAAAACGATGTTTCTAAATAGCACACTTTTCACACACACGCACACTTTCAGAAATCGGAACGGAACCTTCGGTGCGCGAGTCCGACTCGCTATTGACCGGTTTTTTTTCTTTTGTTTTGGTCTAAAATCCTATACCTAGAAAAAATTAAATTTTAAAATGTTTGCAAAATTTAATAAAATACTAAGTAGCTAAAATATTTTTTTAATTAAAAAGAAAAGAAAAGATTACGACCAAAGTAAACGTTCATTATTGGTATTGTACCTTCCTCTTGTTACAGACAAATTCGTCTTTGAAGAAACTTTTTCGTCCAGTAAAAAACTGCAAAAGCCTGTGGAATTAAATTATTTACAAATAATAACCTAAAAAACTTACGTGCGAAAGTAAAAAAAAATATTTAGTGTAGTAAATTCCTGGTATTTGGTAAATTTAAATACCAATTTTAAAGTGTACACAAACAATAATACAGTTTGTTTTTATTTACGGCAGCAAACGGTAAAGTAAAGTAATATTTAAAATCGATAATAAAACGTTACGAGATGAAGATTTCAGATTCGTACGTTACGATTTAACAACGTTGTAAAATGTTGTGGAGTTAGTACTTACTGGAGAAATGAATTGTTACTAACCAAATAAACCTGACGATGAATCACCAAAAGATTTTCAAATTAATTATCAAATAACGACTCTTATACGTTAGGCCGAAACTCGAAATCTCGAATCACTCTATCCCGAAAGAACGCTATCCCGAATCACTCTATCCCGAAAGAACGCTATCCCTAATCACTCTATCCCGAAAGAACGCTATCCCGAATCACTCTATCCCGAATGAACGCTATCCCGAATCACGCTATTCCGAATGAACGCCATCCCGAATCACGCTATTCCGAATTAACGCTATACCGAATCACGTAATTCCGAATGAATGCTATCCCGAATCACGCCATCCCGAATAACTAGTCTGAAATAACGTTATTTCAAAAACGATATTTAACCCTCTATTAAAACTATGCATAAAAGACTATATGGAATTAAAATAAATAAAACACATTCAGGAACTTTCAAATATAACAACAAAATTACTACTTTTGATGAAAACAGGCATTTAGTTAGACCAACGATTTTTTGGAAGCACATTTTTAGGGTTCCGTACATCAAAAGGAACAAACGGAACCCTTATAGGATCACTTGTTTGTCCGTCTGTCTGTCTGTCTGTCTGTCTGTCAGTCTGTCAAGACCGTTTTTCTCAGGAACGCGTGAAGCTATCAAGCTGAAATTAATATCAAATACGTAAGTATATGGTCACTTGGAGTTTTAAAAAGATCAAACCTCTCAGTCAACGCAATAAAAAAATACGGCCATTTATGCGTAATTTTTTGATACTCGCAAATAAATCAAAACCTACTTACTTCCCGTAGTCCTAGAATCACGAAATTTGGCAAAAAGCAAGGTCTCACAACACAAATACAGGAAAAAGTCTGAAAATTGTTAATTTGTAATTCTATCACATAAAAAAATATTTTCAAAGTTGTCAGTGTGTCAAGACCCATTTTCTCAGGAACTCGTGCAGGTATCAAGTTGAAATTAATATAAAATACGTAGGTCTATGGTCTCTTGAACTCCTAAAAACTCAAGCTTCTAAATCAATGCAATAAAAACATACGGCCATTTATGCGACATAATTTGGCAGGAAGCAAGGTCTTACAAAGGTCTCCACACGGGACCAAAGGGCTGGCCTATTTTTAGCCCAAAGAATTAGCATTGCCATCCAGCGTGGCAATGCCGCCAGTCTTTTGGGCACTTTTCCCACTGACAGCGATGCGGACGAATTTTTTGATGCCCTATGAGCTCTTTTTTTTTTTTTTTTTTTTTTTTGATTTTTTTTATACCTACTTGTACATAGTATAAATAATTTAATTTTTAACATTGTTTGAACAAAATAAATGATTAGGTCTTACAACACAAATAAAGGAAAAAGTACGAAAATTGTTAATTTGTAATTCTATCACACAAAAAAAATGTTCAAGTCTGTCAGTCTGTCAAGACCATTTTTCTCAAGGCCGCGTGAAGGTATCAAGTTGAAATTAATATCAAAAACGTAGGCCCCTAGAGTTCTGAAAAAATCAAGCCTCTAAGTCAATGCAATAAAAAAATACGGCCATTTATGCGACATATTTTGATACTCGCAATTAAATCAAAATCTATAGGGTATTTCCCGTTGTCCTAGAATGATGAAATTTGACAAGAAGCAAGCTTTTATTACATAAAAAAATTTTTTTTTGGGATTGCAATGTTATATTTGTTTTTGGGGTAAATTCTTTTCAACTACGGAACCCTTCATTGTGCGTGGTCTAACACGCACATGGCCCGTTTTTTTTATGCATAGCATGAATTGAGAGTTAAATACCGTTTTTGGAATTCAGACTCAAGTTTTTCGGGATGGCGTTCATTCGGAATAGTGTGATTTGGGATGACGTTCATTCGGAATAGCGTGATTCGGGATAGCGTTCATTCGGGATGGCGTGATTCGGGATGGCGTTTATTCGGAATGACGTGATTCGGGATAGCGTTCATTCGGGATAGAGTGATTCGGGATAGCGTTCTTTCGGGATAAAGTGATTCGGGATAGCGTTCTTTCGGGATAGAGTGATTCGGGATAGCGTTCTTTCGGGATAGAGTGATTCGGGATAGCGTTCTTTCGGGATAGAGTGATTCGGGATAGCGTTCTTTCGGGATAAAGTGATTCGGGATAGCGTTCTTTCGGGATAAAGTGATTCGGGATTTCGAGTTTCGGCCTAACGTATAAGAGTCTCAAATAACGCCTGTAAGTCGTAACAACGTCAAAGACGGCAGTTTTTGGCGGTTTAGTGTTGATTTTTTAGACCTCATCTGACTAAAAATGTGAACACAGGAAATTTCAAAATGTTCCAACTCCAGACTTGATTGATTTTTTCCTCAACGGTAGCGCTAGTTGGCATTACTACTCGCCTTAATCGAGCTTAACTAAATGGAGCCAACATTATTGTCGACTTGACTGTATGTACCTGCACGGTCTGCATTCGCAGCTAACTTCCAAGCCGCCATTAAGTTTGAATTGATCTATACTATCCCTCAGCAAGAAGCAACACTGAGCTTATTGTATGCTGCACCGGTGGCCGTCATCACGTCAACGCCGGCTGACGCTGACAACCAGCGCTGGGGCTCAGTCTCGCATAGGGTCGCAGCATTATGATGAGCGATGTCCGTTTGCGTGGATGTGATGCATATTTTCCTACAACCTGTTTTTTTTTGTGTTTTTGTTCTTTCATGTTTACCCCTAAAATGTATTAACTTTCTTTCTTTTCTCTTTCTTTTGGTTGATACTTAATCGTTCTTTCTTATTTTCAGTGAATTCGTAGACGCTGGTCTTCATCCGGCTTCTTCATACATTCTGCAAAAGAAATAAATTATAACTTACTAGAAGATTTAACAAATGATTACCTAATCTAACCCCGGGACTATACAGTCAGAATAATCAAAAATATTCTGACCACCTACGTCAAAATGAAAATGGAGTCATTTTCCACACACGAAAATCTATACAAAAACGCAATGCATCCAAAACCATAGGCACTCTACATCACCACGAAAGACGCAATCGATACTGTCTAGTTCAGGAGGTCGTAATTGTGATATGGGCCGTGAGAATATTCAATTAAGCGGGCGAACTTAATTGCAACTTGATAAAGTTAAGTTGGCTCTAAGTGAACTATCTTCCGAACTAAGTTAACTGACCATTATCTTTGCCTTTGTGCTTGGTAGCCTCGTCCACACCTAATTGGGGGTAGTACAGTGTTGGGAACTTGTGGATGTGACTTGTCTATGATGATTTACTGATTAAAATTAGTTTCTTTGACAATCGCCTTAATATATATAATATCAGTTTCTTTGATAGGTACTTGGGATGTTAGACCAATAGGTGATGAGCAGAAAACTTAGTGCTTCTGTAAATCTGTGTAGGATATCGGATACATATCAAAAAAGCGACGGCGTTACTTATCGTCATCGGAAAGTGATAATTAAAATTATGAACATCAACGGTATAACGAAACCGAGTATCATCACGAGTATTATCAAGGTAATGGTGTCATATAGACCATCAAACAGAACAACTTTTTTCATGGCACCAACACCGTAATCGCGAAAAAATAATCAGCGGTCTCATACATTTGCGTCGAGTGGGTATTGAAGTTTTCTATGGGACACTTTAAAATTTTTTGCATTTACGATGTTGGTCCCATGGAGAAAGTTGTTCGATTTGATGTTCTGTATCACAACCTGCAATTTGACAAGGATTCAAAACGACACGTTGTATTACTTTTCAAGGAAAACGATTTAATTTGTCCTTAATCTTCGGTCACTGCGACAGAGACATAATAAATATATACCTACAATGTAATTCGTCAAAAGTTTTAGTCAAATTAGACCCAGCAAATTAGAACACCAACAGAAATTCAGACAAAAGTTCAAGTACATCATTGTTAGCATAATGCTATGCACTGTGCTTAAATACACCTTGAAAAGGCATATTATTAAGGCAATACCAAAATAAATTGGAGGCTTTTTCGTAACCATTTATTTCACTATTGCAGCATGTATGGATTTAATTTTTGGATATAATATGTTTATTGACTATTTGGTTAATACTCTGACTGAAGTGTTAAATTTCTTCGATATAATTTAATTCCGAAAAGACCTCTACATTTTTTTTTCAGTAGATCTAAAATCCTAAGTAATTTAATTGCAAAATTAAATTCAAAATGTGTGTTTTAGGTAATTAAAAATGGCTGAAAATATTTTTGATAGAGTGCTTAATTTATTTTTAAACAATTTTCATTTGATTTGGCGCTTTTATTTTTGCTCCAGCGCATTGTTGCGCTCTCTTTTTTTCGCATGTGGAAGTAATTGACTCTGTCTCGTCAGTTCGCGTTTTACATGTCACCGTAATACACACGTTACATTTACTGCTAATTCCATGATTAAAACCGAAGGTTAGAACTTAGAACGTAAGAAATTGCTCCTAAGATTATCCACGCTATCATAGCCAGGACAACGTCCGCTGCCCGTCCGGGTCTAATCGAGTTATTGTGAGCGGCACAATGCCGCAATCAGGCGCAGCCGCAGCGGCAACTGCAGGTGCTGTATTGTCGAGTGTGTGCGAGGTAAAGGGTAAAGTTTAGAACTTTAGATATCTTTCGGTCTTTCGAAGATTCTAGAAGTTTTGAGAATAATCTAGGGTCAACTTAAACTGATAAAATTGACCAGTAGGTATTGACTCGAAGATTCTAGAAGTTTTGAGAATGATCTAGGCCTGGGTCAACTTAACCTGATGAAATTGAGGCCTAGGTATTGATTAAGTATAGGTGAAAGCAATGTTTTACGGACTAAAATCCATGGATAACTCTTTGCGTTGAAATAAAATGGCATGGCGTCGAAACTGTTTTATCCAGAAAAAGATTATGGATAACACGTCTGACATTTTATTATTTTCTGCTTACGAACGTTAAGCAACTAACTACCGAGATTTAAAATTATACTGAGGAGTTTAATTTAACACATTCACTGCGGCAGCGTTAAATCTAAACTTTCTACTAGTGCGATACGAGACAAATGCTGCCCGTATCTATGTTTCCTGATATGCGTTACGGCTTCTATTTTGCCGTACCAGAACCTGACTTTCAAAGCCTATACAGACGTGGAAACCGCCTATATCAATTGTTTTTATCAACAATTCGATAGACTATATCCTTGTATATACCTAGCTGCAGTCGCCCTGGGTTCTCTGTTATACTTTGAAAGATACAGAGATTTTTCAAAATCTTTCATTCGCGGCAATATATATGCCGTACAGCGTAGAAGTGAAAAAATGCTAGAGATGGGGTTTACTTCTGAAATGATAGTCGATAGTTTAAAAATATTTTTTATTGTAGAAAAAATATTCATATTTAACAGTGTTATATTATTATATAAATCAACGTAATTATGTAACCTAATTATTATAATTACTAATCAACATGAGATCACAACTTTTTTATGCTCGTAAAAAATCATCCAATGACCCCCCGACCGACCGGGGTGACCGTCCTTTAGAAGTGCTGATTTATACGGTGATTCGAGTGGAGATATTAAGTTGCTTACGGAAATGTCGTCCAAAGATATTCGATCTGGATCATTGTATTTATTTTTTTGTGTTGATGTTTCATTCAAAACAAGAAATTCTTTTTTAGTTGACGGACTTACAAAAATTGAGTTCACCTCCTTTTGACTCCCTTTATTTATAGAAACACTTTCAATCACTTGTATCTTTCTTGATGACAGACTCGATTTTTGAAAATTATGTGTCTCACCCGAGCTACTACTACACTGCAGAACTTTGTTTCTTGCTTGTGCACCTTCATATTTAACCCCTCTACTCAAATCCAGTTTTTTACGTGAACGTCTCATTGTAGCAGAACCGCGTAATATTTTTCACAAAAAATATTGTTACGTCTTGCTTACGGCCAGCACTAGCGCACACTGAACCGCCGCGCGGACGCATGCAGTGTGGTGCGGGGTTGGGGGGGTACGGCAAGATATTCGCCGTACCGCACTGAATGAAAATAATTATCTTACTGTGCGTTACGGCAACTATTTTGCCGTATATTGTTAGTGTATAATATTATTATATTAAAAGCAACAATATTGAAAATATCACTATCTCATTCCTACGCGCAAGGGAACTTAGATAAATCGCCCCCGCACAGTACGCAAAACAAGGACAACGAGCTACCGCACTGGCTGAGAGTCAAATACGGCCAAATACTTGCCGTAACGCAGTAAAAGTGTTAATATATCGTAAAAAACGTCATTGTCTAAATAAACACCAAACATTTCCACGTTCTGAACAATAAAAGAATACCCGAACTAAAAATGCTGAAACCTTTAACTCCACGACAAAATTAATACGGTAACAAAACTTCCTTTATTTTATTACGCACATTAAATTTCAAATTGATTCACGAGCTCTGTGGCAATAAGAAAGAAATATAACGACTTCATATTACTTATTGCCAGCGCAAAAAAATCAATTTGAAGCAAAATTCATAACTTGCAACATTGTTTTAATTGCAAAAAAGATTTTCTTGTAATATTTTATAAGATGGCTGGTGGCCACCGCACGCTACAATATAGGGACAATAAAGAAAACTAAAAACCGGTTGCAAAACAATGCTGGCCGCGCGGCGTTGCTTGACGTTTTTATCATTTCGTGCGGAGAACAAAAGCTTGAAGGCTTCCTGTTGAAGCTGCATCACCATTCTTGTGAGGCGACTTGTGGACGGACACACGGATGGAGAGAATGGATGACTTCGTTGTAGTGGTCAAGTTTTTATTAAAATTTAATAAGATGGTGTTTGCTTTGAGATTGGACAAAAATAAATGTAACATAATCTCTATAATCCTAAGGGTTTTTTAAACAGCAGTGGGTTTTTTGAAGAAGATCTGCCATCAAGAGTGAAACAGTCAAGTTTCAGTCATCACTGACAGATGAATTGATGACAATTTGTAAAGACTAAAATTAAAAAACACTGCTATTACAAAAGCATGCTCATTTACAGTATGCTCTCCGCAAGTGAAAAATGATCATTATCTTTTCGTATACTCATGGTGATTTGTGTGCTACTAGACCGTAGCATCTTCTCGAATTTAGCATGGTTTTGTCGTACTACGTAGCATGTGTATTCCAGACTTTAAGAAGAAAACCAACCAAAACTCCACGACGCTCTTGATAATACCAAGGATAGTCACAGATGGCGAAACATCGTCAAACAGAAGGTGACTTCACATCGGGGGAATCACGACCCTCAGTAATGAGAATAGTAAGTGTTGCTGTCTTATTTCTGAATGTTCTTTAAACAAGTTTTTACTAACAAGATACAGAGTGAATACGGCTTACCAAAATTAAACACGTTGGCTATTCAACATACGAACACCTTCCGCAAATAGGGTCTTCAACAATGATATTGTAAAGGAAAGATACGCTACTTTCATACTGAGCAGCGTTCGGATATTGTTGCGATGTTATTACAAATGTACTTACGTAACTATAGGTGTATAGTCGTTTTCAACTACGACTTCGATAGATAATACGAAACGTATGATACAGAAAGAGATAGCTTGGCATTTTAGATATATTGTCACGGCACGGACACGCTTTGATTCGCTCGCTGCTATTAGCCGACTAAATCAAATTACAACAATTGTCTGAATTCGTCTGAAACAATTTGCGCGCGCTAGTGCCATCAATCATCAATCAAAGAAACTTTTGAAATCCTGGGATTCCCGTATTTTTGAGAACGTTCGCATTGTAATCTGTCAAAAAATGTGAGCTTTTACTTACATTTTTGACATTAAAATTTGATTGTTGCTGAGAAGAGATTGCGACTAGATTTTGAACGTTTTTAATTAGGAAATTGACCTTCAGATCTATTTTTGAAATACAAAACTTTTTGCTCTCCAAACTAACCAGCCTTATGTCTCCCAAACTCTTGTCCCGATACATTAACGTACAATAGAGGTGGACGATCTATTCATTGGCGCCACAATGCGATCGGATCGGACGATCGCAGCCGATCGCACGTGATCGCACTTGCAACGCACTGATAATAACATCACTGTTCCATGTAATTTGAATCCAATGTTGATCGGACGAATCCGGCCGAAGTCGGAAGATTTCGTGCGAATAGTTTATTGGGTGTGTAGACTATAAGTTATGTGTGTAAAGTAATATTGTAAGGAAGGCTTTGTTTCTTAGAGATTATTGCAAAAACAGGCTTTGCTATCAGATTTGTCTGATAAGAATACAACGACTAAAGACAGTACGTCGATTCCGTAAAAATCTCACCGTGGAAACTTGCGTGGAGTGAGCTGTCAGTGTCATCCCACGGATGGATTGACCAAATTACATTTACAATCATAATCGAGATTTTAATTATATTCTGTATGCTAATTTTATAACATAATAATTTTATATTATTTGTAAGCTAGTAGGGTGTCTAAACATTATAATTTAGGGGATTTTAAAATGAAATAGTCCAATAGAAATTCTTGTTTTATATAAAATAAAATGGTCAAATAGAAATTCTTGTTTTATATATTTGTTCGTACGTGAAGCGCTCACACCTCAGTATAAGTAAGTACGTACATAGGGACTAGTCTTGCAAAAAAATAAAAAAAAAACAAAATTGAGTTTGTGACTGAATTTCTTTTTTGCAATTTTATTTAAAAACCCCCTAAACAGTAATGTTTAGACACTTAAATACTAGCTTTGAAATAATATAAAATGATCACTAGAATAGCGTAAAAAATATTATTAAAGTCTCGATTATGACTGTAAAGATGTGCTTGGTCCATCCCTAGCATCAAGTGGAATGACACTGACAGCTCACTCCACGCTCACTTCACTTAAGTTTTCACGGTGAGATGATTACAGAATAGCATTGCTGGGCACTACCCAGTCTTTAGACTCGACTAGACGTGCGGATAAATGTGCAAAAGGTTTCTTTGTAGATTTAATCCTAATCCTCACTAATATTATAAAGGCGAAAGTTTGTGAGTCTGTGTGTGTATGTATGTTTGTTACTTCTTCACGCTCAAACGGCTGGACCGATCACTTTTTATCACGGTTTACGCGGGGCACAGCCAGCATTGTTTAAATGCGAAACTGAGTTTGTTCGTTACGCTTTCACGATAAAACGGCTGAACGGATTGAAATTTGGCACATGGGTAGACCATTACCTGGAGCTAGCATTATTAGCAGCTAGTATTAAAATAAAAATCAAAACACATATTATGGTAATAAAATTGGAAAAATAGGATTAAAAAAATATAATACATCTACTCATACTCGGTGGTTGCGAGTACTATGCACCAGCTGACCTTTCTGAAGAACATCACCAATAAGGCCTCTACATTATGACCTTCTTGGTCGTGTTCTGGCGCTGATTCCTCACTTTACAAAATTAAGTGTCATCACAACTGTTAACGGATCGTTAACTGAACACAAAATAAAATCACAATCTGAAAAACACAGCATTTTATACAAAACGTATTGCCAACAATGCTGGCACAAAACAATGAGTTAAAAGACAAATAATCGTCAGGTGTCGGGTTTCGTATTAACGAGGAGTGTTCGGAACATTTGTCAAAAGAATAACACAATAACTGTTATGGATAACCGATAGTTTGTTGCCTAGTTAACTCTAACGAGGCCGTGGTGCAACCTGCCTATCGGATGAGGACACATCGAGAGTAAATTTATGCGAATTTGTTTTTTTTGGATTTCATATTTTATGGTGGAGGAGCTCGGGGCTAAGTAATAACAGCCGCACGGGTCGATCCATCAGGTTAAGCTACGTTTGCCAGGGTTGGTCAGTGGATGGTTGAATATCTTTACATACCGAGACTCCTCCGCACCTCAGAAAGCACGTTAAGCCGTTGGCCCCGGCTATCATTTGTGGATCTTTGGCAGTCGTTACGGATCGTCAGAAGCCCGAAAGTCTGACAACCAGTCTTACCAAGGGGTATCGAATTACCCAGTTACTGGGTTGTGAAGGCCAGATAGGCAGTCGCTCCATGTAAAATACTGGTATTCAGCTGCATCCAGTTAGACTGGAAGCCGACTCCAATATAGTTGGGAAAAGGCGAGGCAGATTGATATTTTATGGTTCATTTATCTTGGTATTAAATTGTACGATGTTTGATGGCTGTTCATTTTTTATTTTTTTATTTTATATAAAGTAATATTGAACGCTTTTTTCATCGGAAGCTATTAATTTAAGAAAATTCCGAAAGAGGCGTTTATTCAATCATGAAATCGTCGATCGCTTTAGTTCATTTTGTTTAGTATTTCAAATATCTAGTTCAATGATTATAAAATATGAAGAAATAATTAACACTGAGACACATAAGGCCACAGGAGACTTTCACAAAAAATCTTTAACTGAGATCTCTTAGTCATGATTACATACTTACTGAATTTTATTCATAAGTCAACCTAAGCTACAAAACCACTCACTCATATTCACACAAAAACAAAAATTCTTCCATATATTAATAGCAACATTTACAAACAAACTTATCCCAGTATGCCACAAGAACATTTCAATACAAATGCGAGGCGACGGGGGGCCGCGACCGAAACGCGCGTATTGTTGCTCGTTACCTGCGACAAATCGCAGTCGCGACCCCGTTGTGTCCCGGCCACTAGTCAGCTAATTGTATGCTATGAGAAACAATGCAATTATTTAAAGTGTGAGGGGACGATTATTTGCACGTCGTGCATCGGGTTGAATATTAATTTTGAGTATCTTGTTTTTTTTTCGTGTAAGTAATACAATATTCAAGGTGCTGATACTGCAGCGCTTCAGGGATGTTCTATGTTAAGGAGTTGGTTTCCGCACTTAGTCCTTCATGTGGACCATTGTGCGTGAGCCATGGCGGCCTTCGGGGGTTATTCCAACCAGCCCACCTCCCTCCAGAAGTTAATCAAATCTCTGGGTCTGTTAAGAACATCTGTGAAAGGTCGGAGTATTCCAAGAGTTTCTGTTCTAATATGGGTGACGCCTGTGCATTCAAAGAGCACATGCGCAACGGTTTCCTCAGCCTCCATGCAGGCCCTGTGCAGAGGACTGTCCGTTATTCCTACTGTGTGGAAGTGTTTGTTTAATGAACAGTGTCCTGTGATGGTCCCCGTCACCAGGCGCAGCCCGTTCCTGTCCAGACGTAATAACCGCCTGGTAAGCGTACCGTCCAGGGATGGCATAGCCTCTCTGGATTGCCTGCAGCCTGGTGTCGAGGATTACCAACTCTCTGCTTGTTTGTGAGTGAACTCCTGTAGCCACCTACGCATCAGGGATGTTTGCTGAAGCTCGCGTTGACAACTTCTATACTGTGATGCGGAATCGGTGCGCATCCCTGGTTAGTAGGGTGCGGGGCAGCACTGACAGCATCTTGTCTATGGTAGCCAGCAGGCTAGATTGTGTGTTTGTGAGCCACTCCTGCAAGGTATTGGCTGGGCCTGTCACCTTGCAGCAGTGACGTCACAAATTGTTTGTGTGTACTAACATTTGTTCCAAACATTATGAGTCTTGTTGCTTGAATTAATTAAATGATTAAATTAAATTAAATACTTTAGCTAATCTGTGTGAAAAATGAAATTTTTTTATAAAGACCTTTTAAGAGTTTAGAGATTTTAGCGAGACTTGTTACTTTTTTATGGTTTCTAATGCTTAAGTATCTTAGTTATGTAAATAGGTAACGGTAGACTAATCTTGGTCCTCATATCCATCAATCAATCTGCCTAGCCTTGTCCCAACTATGTTGGGGTCGGTTTCCAGTCTAACCGGATGCAGCTGAATACCAGAATTTTACGTGAAGCGACGGCCTGTCTGACCTCCACAACCCAGTAACTGGGTAATACGACCCGTAAAGACTGTCAAAGATCCACGAATGACAGCCGGGACCAACGGCTTAACGTGCTTTCCGAGGCACGGAGGAGTCTCGGTATGTAGAGATGGTCACCCATCCACTGACCAACCCCGGCAAGCGTAGCATAACCTGATGGATCGACCCGTGCGGCTGTAATTACTTAGCCACGAGCTCCTCAATCTTCTTTGTCCTCATATATTTTTTCAAATCTTGGTCCTCATAATATTACTGTTTATTTATTATATCTCAAACAACCAGTACTTAAAACCAAACATCGACTGCCCACAAAAACCAAAAAATTGAATATTCATACAACTGCAAAAATTAAAATTTTATACGCTAATAAAACTCTAATTATGTCATTTGAATTCAACCCGAAAATATCTCGAGCGAATTCGGCGAAATAAAAAAAAAGTTTGAAAAAAGAACGATAACTTTTTAAAATCGCATTCCAGAAAACAATGTTCAGTGGACTGACGGGCCTCAAGGCGAATGCATTAACGAAGTACACCTTCTTTGATATTAAGTGTATTATTTTTTTACTTGGTTTTTATAGGGTTCCGTTGGATACGAGTAGAAACTGATTGTAATTTAAACTGATTTTCTTTACTTTCAGCTAGGCTTATTATGATTCATAATTATTTGTTTTCATAGAATTAATTTTCATGCGCTAAACAGCACAACATTAAACCACCAACTTTTACACCATTTATTAATTACACACCTATGTTTTCTGCAAATAAATGATTCTTAAAGTAACTTATAGGAGTTACTTATTGATACACAAACAATTATTTATTTATTGTTGCGAGACTCCCGGGGGCCATAAGTCATAAGTTCATAACTCACTTTGTAATTAATGTAATAATTATTATTTTGAAGATTTATATTTTTGCAACATGTCGAATTTGATGGACGGTTACCTGGAAAGGACTTTAATTTTACTGCTCAGCTTCATCATTCTCATTTCAGTCAAAAGACATCCACTGCTGGACATAGGCCTCCTCCAACCATCGCCACTTCGACTGGTTCTGTGCTTCCTGGATCCAGCGGATTCCTGCGGCCTTCACCAGGTCATCAGGTTCCGATACGCGGACGCCACTCCAGAACCTTTCGGTCCCATAGGGCATCTGTTCTGCAAGCAATTTTTATGGTGCTTAACTTATCTATAATAATGTGCAACTTACTAGCTATCTATGTATTTAATTTTAGCCAAAAATCTCTGTCAATTAATTAATAATACCTTTTCGACCGAGCTTTGCTCTATTTTTTTTAAATTTTCCTAGATATCAGACTTAGCTAGATCGATTTTTCGCCACCGCAAACCCCTATATTGAAACTTTCATCGAAATCGTTAGAGCCGTTTTCGAGAACGTGATTACAAATTAAATTTAAATCATGAGGCATTCTTAACTCACTGCCAACTTATAAACGGAACCCACCACTCACCTCGCCTCACAACTTAACTCAACCTTTTTGCTTCTACCTCTTTGTAACACACTGGTAGCTCCCTCAGTCGCCCGGAGCAAATCGCTGTTTATACCACACCGCCTGGTAATTTATTATTGCATTTTTTGCATTATCAATAGCCTATACTCTTCGACTTTTTTGCTATATTAAAAAGGCTATTGTTTATGAAAAATCGTTCGCGATTCTTATCGCTGTACCTCGATGTTGTTTGAGCAAGTTGTGAAATTAGCTCCCGTTGTAATATTGCGGTCGTGATTTTGTGGTTTGTTTGTAAACGCTTTGTTTTTGTGTGGGGTTTAGTGATGAAACTAGGGGTTTAATGTGTGGTCCTTGGGTTCATAAGGCCTCTGTGATACTTGATGATGATAGCTACTGGGTTTTTACCCAATACTAACATATCATACAATCATGCCTGTATTCCACGAAGGCATAAGCAGAGGCTACAGTTAGCAACAAAAGTCTGTTAACACTTGTGTTTTCTAAATCTTAATTATTGAGAAAAATACTTCATTCAAATCGGAACAGATGTAAATTTTAAAGAAAATTAACTCTTATCTAATTTAGATGATGTCAAAAAGTAGCATTGTTAACCGACTTCTGTTGCTGACCGTACCTATAGTACTCACAAATAGTACCCCATAAAATCGGGCATTAATCCTTTTGGATTAAAATTATTAAATACTCTTTAATATCCCCTTGATGACATAACTGAAGTGTCAATGGCCGAAATCTTATCTTCCTTCTTTATCTCTAATTCTATACCAATTTACCCATTTAGGGTCAGCGCAGTACTTCTTCTTCTTCCATACTATCAGCAGCATCAGCTACTGTCTCAGTTCCATCCATCATTTCTTTGGTCTTTCCCTACGTAGCCATCCTCTTATAAATAACCGTCAGAATTTTTCCAAGTACCTTACTAATTTGCAACTAAATGAGCTACCTACTTACGGAAGCATTCAACCGAACAAAGCGTACCAGTAGTATACCCGCAAATAGTCCCCATAAAATCGGACAGTAATCCCTTTGGATTAAAATTATTACTCTTTATATCCCCTTGATGACATAACTGAAGTGTCAATGGCCGAAATCTTATCTTCCTTCTTTATCTCTAATACTACCCCAATTTTCCCATTTGGGGTTAGCGCCGCATGTCTTCTTCTTCCATTCTATCAGCAGCATCAGCTACTGTCTCAGTCCCATCCATCGTTTCTTTGGTATTTCCCTACTCTTGTCCTCCTCTTTCTCCTCTTATAAAGAACGTTCACAATTTTTCCAAGTACCTTACTAATTTGCAACTAAATGAGCTACCTACTTACGGAAGCATTCATCCGAACAAAGCGAACTTAAAAATTTGCCATCTTTCCGTAGCAGCAATTTTCCCAATTTGCCAAATATGTAAATAAGAAAAAAACAAATAAATTGGAAGGGAACCACGACGAATTGTTTCCATGCACCTTATTTGGAAACCGCAAAGAGTTCGACAAAAGAGGTTTGTTCGGACTACTGGTCTTCACATAAGTGACTTTTTTGTAACGCTTTGTTGTGAGTCCGTAGGCAATCACAAGTATTTCAGAGTTGCCAGATGTTAAATTTTATGAATATTGTCCAAAACGTGCCGACATTATTGTCACACCAACTTCGGTTTTTTTTTTCTTGCTGAAAATCTAGAAATCTTGTATAGTAGGTACTACTACTACCTATGCTTTACTATTACTTATGCTTTATGGATTGATTCTGAAATAAACTTTTTATTTATTTATAGTACACCTACTCTCTACATTATTTACTTTTGTGATGAAAACTAAATGATTACATTAAACCAAAGCGCGACTTGCATTTCTGCCTGGTCATTCATCAGTCATCACTTTCATAAAGATTCTTGTAAAAGAACATTTTTTCTAAACTAGCAACACCTTTCATGACTGTCCTGTCATTTTAATCGCCTTCAAAAAAGAAAAGAAAAAAATTACCCGCGAAAAACCGTGCATTGTCCGTTCCAAATTCAAAACGAGGAAGGAACGGGAATAATGGCGCTGGTTCTTGAAACAGGAACGTCGAGTTTTTAAAAAGGGAATCGTTTAAACGGAGGCCGTTCGCAGGTAATCACAGGCGACGTGCACCGAGAATAAGGATGCTTTCATATGAGAGATAGTTTGATTTTACACGGACTAAAACGAGACCTTTCTTCATCAACAAGTTAAGAGTCACAAAGAAGAGAAGGTTCAGCTCATTGCATACCAAGACAAACTTGCGGAAAATTCAAAAGAAATCCTAAGACTCAACTTTTCATATGTCTAATTTTCATACTGCAAATTTTTAATCGTCATCCTAACCAACCGGTAGACATTAAGATAAACCCAACCATAAATAAATTCAACTACAAATCAACGCAGCCTCACCGTGCACTCGACCCCAGATCGCGTGCACTCTGATACAGGTGCGCGCGTTGCCCGGAGCGACGCCCGCGCAAACTTCATTCATTGTTACTTACGTACTGCCGATTATGCTGGTTACAATACAATTTCAGGTTCAACATCGTATATAACGGTAGGTGACAGCCAATAATAGGGTTGGGAGGGTCTTTAGGTAAGCTTTTTTTGTTTAGTATATTTTGAAGAGAATCTCTTGTATAATTTTATTTTTAGAATGATTCAAGGCGATATAGAGATGAGTAATAAAGTTAGGGCAAGGATTCCCCTTGTAAAAGACCACAATAGGTTTTTGAAAACAAATCAGTCTTATTGTCTTTAATCCGCTGATTCAGAGTGGTGTTATAGTCATTAACTACCTGATTTTATTTAGTCTTTAAAAAGTGGTTTGACTTTTTAGGGCGGATTTTTTATTGTTAGATAACTTTAATCTTAAGAATAATAATATAAAATTATATTAAAAATTATTTATCATCATTTGCAATGTATGTAACTCTGTGTTGATATATATCTTATTATCATTATTATTTTATTATTCTAAACTAGCTTTTTCCAGCGGCTTCACCCGCGTGGATGTCAGAAAATATCCCACGGGAAAGTACTACCGGGAATTCCTTCCTTATTCCTTGTCTACATTATAAAAGGAGCCTCTGTGCAAAATTACAGCTTTCTAGGTTCAAGGGTTTGGGCTGGGCGTGGATGAATCAGTCAGTCAGTTGGTCACGAAGTCAGTCAGGACTTCTCTTTTTATTTATGATAAACTATTATCTCTTATTTATCATTATTATTTTTTCGACGACACGGTTGGCGCAGTGGTTGAGCGATTGACTAATGCGCAGCATGTCGCGGGTTCGATTCCCGCACGGAACAAATATTTGTACGACCTACATGTATTTGTTCCGAGTCTGGGTGTTTTTCTATCTATAATATGTATGTATTTACAAAAAAAAATGTATATAAGTAGTTTATCAGCCATCTCGTTACCATAACACAAGCATTAGGTTGCTTAGCTTGGGACTAGATGGCGTTGTGTGAAATGTCCAAGGATATTTATTTATTTATTTATTTACTTAAAATACAAAATGATAAATGATTCAATTTCTGTAAGTAGGTTTGTACAAACACTTACACGTCAATCATATTTTAAAAAAATAAATGAAGTTGGCGTCTCCTATCTGACTACTCTGAGAAGAAAGGCCGAAACAAACTCAGAGGTCTTTTAAAGTCCAGACATAATCTTGGTCAGATAATGCGAAGACCATGTAGATTGGAGTCTGAAATGGTCTAATTAGGAAACATCAAAAGCTGTCAAACCGTCATATTTATTAATCAGATAAAAGTTTTCTGACGATTGAAAAATTTAAAAATAGCCCTTAGTGTTTGAGTCAAGCCCGTGTTTCACTTCGGGCATAAACTGCGAAAATGCTAGCCACACTCACAGCCTCCATCCGAAGCATCAGAACACGAACTTCCCTAACAGCCGCTATTAGACCATTAACTAAGTGTGCCTACACCGTAATAACGTCCAATAAATACACCAGCCCAATGTCACGCTCATAAAGGAAACTATTTGTAACATAAATAAAATAATTACAACGTCTAGACGACTGTCGGATGCGATCTCACGTCGGTGATCAGTCACTGCACCGGTGATTAGCTCGCGAGAACACGGCGCTGCTCCCGAGTGGTGATAAATGTGCTTATCACCATTATCGGCGTTTAGCGGGTTTTGTATGGAGTTACGTCTTTATGAGTTTCGTGGTTATAAATGTATTAAAATGTGGATGAATTGTGTGGTGATTAATCTTGGCCATTTGTCAGGCTGGGGATCGAAAATTTGGCCATCGAATGTTTAGAAAAGATTTTTGTGGCAGGAGCTATGCAGGAGTTGAAGTTATGTTTTTTTGCTTTGAGATCGTTTTAAATACCTTAAAACCTAACAATTCAGTACGTTATCAAATTCCTATTTTTATACCTACTTATCGATAAAATTTCCTAACTCCAAAATCAGTCCTTCTACAGGCTTTCCTGACATCTTGTTAGCTCCTCCAAGTAGGTGATACTTTAGAGTGTACCTTAGTATTCAAGACGGGCCAATGATGTTAGTTAGACTGGCAAGCTGCGTACGAGTACCTACTACACCTTTCACTCACGTACGCACTGCTAATCGACACCGCTGGGTCTAGACACTTGATGGATTCACTCCTCGGTAAGATAGGTATTGTTGTTTTCTTTGTGAGAGGTAGATTAACGGCAAATGTTTCTAAAGTGTCAATGGCGCATGTGTTGTGTACATCGTCGCTAATCTAACTAAATGACGTAACTGATTCGAAGCATATTTTACAGGGCAAGCTGTTTTTCTTTTTCTTTGTAAACTGTAGATACATCAGTCGTTATCATGGGAACGGTAAGGCATACAGATACGCTGAATAGACAGATCGATTGGACTTGGAAAATGTATCAAATTACTGTAGTTAGGTCGGCTTAGTCCAAAATGTCAGATGCCTAGATTAGCGACGATATGTTGCAGCCAAATCGTCGCTAATCTAAGTGCCGTAACTGATTCGAAGAAAATTTTACAGGGCAAGCTATTTTTCTTTTTTTTTGTAAACTGTAGATATATCGGTCTCGATTTTTGCATTGCCTTACGGTCGAATCGATCTGTCTAATCGGCGAATCTGTACCTGTACAGATTCGCCGATTAGACAGATCGATTCGACTTGGAAAATGTATCAAATTACTATTCTATCGGCTTAGTGCAAAATGTCAGATACGTCAGTTAGTTAAATTAGCGACGAAATGATTTAATTAGCCGTTTAGTTAACCGCCTAGCCTTTTAACTAAACGGCCGCTCAACTAACTGTATGAATGATATTTAATTATAGGTTAGGTTTGAACTGTGACTAACCGCGTGTGGCCCGGGCATCTCTTGTAGTATCTTTAAGTTCTTGTTCTTGTCTTTGGTGAAGCTGCTTTGTCATTCAATTCTTATCTGTGTTATTCTGTTTCCATCATCTTCATTTTGGTTTTGGCATTAAGTGCTCTGCTATTTTTTAACTCAAAATTGAAGACCTTAAATTTAGCTCCACTGAAAAAGTTTTTTTGCTATTTTTACACATTTCTCTTTGCTTTGGCTTAATTGCTATGAGAACTAGACTTAGAAGAAATATCGAGAGTCTTGTCTCGCATCTCAATCTGTTTAGAACTAAAACTAATTAATAATTTCGTTCACAATCCAAAACCAACAAAATTACAACACAATAATTATTTTAGCACCAAACAAAACAGTGCCAGCAAATTAATTTCAACATTATCAACACAGCACACAATTTGTCCATTCTATTAATTACTCTGCGAAATTAAACCCCGAGCGAATGGATCAGATAATGTGCGAAATTGAATTGTCAATAATTACAAGATAGTGTAAGGTCAGGTATTCGAGCCTTACGGCCTTTGAGCACTCCTACAATAGATGTAAGATTGAGCCTAACATGCTAATTAATAGTTGGAAATATATTACGTGAGGTTCACTTTCTTCCATATATACTTGAACAGAAATCAATTATAGAGGTACTGTTAGGTCCGTAATGTATGATCGTAGCGTGAAGTTTCTTCAAGGAAGGTAATTACTTGAAAATTTTGCGTCTATTATGTTTGGGACTAGACTGTATTTTGAATATTTAATGTATGAGATAGAAAAGTTGCAAACGGCTATCGTGGTGACAGCGAAGATTAAACTCTTACGATCACATTGCTGCTTTTACTCAGCAACTTGCCTATGCAAATATCCCCAAACCACTACCGCCACCAACATCCTGAACAGTTCCAACTGAGCCCACCTATCCCAGCGCCGTTCAATCACAATCACGCGCATCATACGCGTATAATTTCTCACGCGTGTTCCCACGTGCGCCGGCGCATGGATATTAAATAAAAGATGGCCGATGCGCGTCCGCGCAGTTCTTCGTAGGGCTGGCTGTGTGCACTACTATGTTTTAATTTAAAATGGTACAAAGAAATTTATAATGATTGGTAAAAATTGCAGGGCTTTTCTGTATGCGAGAAATACGTGTAGAACTTTGTAGAATGTACGATACAGAATCCGACTGTGTTTTAAAGTGCACGTAAGCAACATAATTAAGTCAAGAGAGTCGGGACTTTCCCAAAATTAAATGAGATCTTAGTCTTCCCAAAAAGAGCAGGAAAAAGAACCATTTACTATTGAAACATGTGTTCGTACACGAATAAGTAAAAACGAAATTTTTGTACAAGTGGATCAATCTCTTATTATCCCAGCTAGCCCCAGTGTTGACAACCCAAACTCAAACTCAAAGTATTTTTTTCAATTAAACCAATTACAGGCACTTTTGAACTGTCAAAGAGTCGGTCAGTAGGTAAGTCAGAAAGTTGAAGCTAGTTGCCCATTCCAAACCGTAGATCTCTATGGAGAAGAACGGGCAAGAAACTTCACGGACACTCTTTTAAATCAAAATATGGTTACAAAATATTGGGGACATCATTCATGTTGAAATTATAGCTACATGTGAGAACGATGAACGTTAACAGCGTCCGTAATAAAAAAACAATTCAAAATTTTAATTAAATTAAAATTAAAATAAGCCGTGGCAGCTAAGGTATGACCAGCCTCCACCAACAGCCCTCAAATTAAACCCACAAGCTACCACACTCTACAACAAATAGGGATGCATCTCACCATCATAACTTAATCCGTCATCGAGGAAGGTCAACCGACAACCCTACCCAATGCTAATGTCTAGGCCTCATATGATATATTGACAGCAACGGACGGACAGATACTATGCGTACACGGACTTGTGTGTGTCTGTCTGTCTGTGAGTTACTACTTAACAGCCGTGTTATTATTTTGTAGTTTGATACGGTACGCGTTTCAGCGGAAGTAGCATGATATATGGCAGGTTTTTAAGGATAGGCGAAGCTTGATGGACCAGAAACGTGGTGGTTATACTGTTGGTTCAAGTCAACTACCGATGTACCTAGCTACTTATAGTAAGAAAACTTGCTAGGTAGGTACTGTAGAGGTTTTATGTAATGGTCAACCTTATACGTATGTATGACCAGCTTTTTCCCGCGGCTTTACCCGCGTGGAAGTTTCAAGTCTATTAACTCAAGGAATAAGATTTTTCATACAAACTTTGGACACCCATTTCACCCCCCTATGGGTTGAATTTTGAAAAATCCTTTCTTAAAGCACCCCTAGACCTCATAAAGGAATATACGTGCCAATTTTGGCATCTCTAGACCCAGCAGTTTGGCCTGTGCGTTGATACATCAGTCAATCACTTTTGCCTTTTACAGATAGATACAGGCTGACATTCCAATACTCAAGCATCGAACTGCTTTTCAATAAAATCTGTTCTAGCTTTTACTTACTGATATATACATATTTACATACAATTTAGAATAAAATACCAAAACAGTACAAAGATTTAAATACAAATATTATGTTAAAAAAAGGTGCGACATTTATTATCACAGAAATGTTATTATCAGCCAAATGACTTTTTGATTATTTAATATTGTTTTGTATTAAACATATTTCAATTACCTAATCTCATAATAATTTAATTTTGACACTTTGTTATTGTTCGATATTTTAGTTAGACATTGTATTTTCAACTTAATTCAAATTCAAAATTCAAAATTATTTATTTGAGACACATAGGTAAAATGTACTTACATGATGTTATAAAATAAAAATATTGTATCACTATGCGCTTAATATAATAATATATTAATATAAAAATATTGTATCAATTTGTACGTCTTTGGCAAAACATGTTCGTACATTTTTATAATTTGAATACCCTGCATACCCGACTAGTCAGTGTGTAAATGCATGTTTTTTGACAAATAAATTATCTCTATCTATCTCCACATACCTACACGTAATAAAAAAATAAAAAACTGACCACTAAAAACTAACAGGAAAAGTAATCAGGCCGACAAATAAAGACGAGCAAGTCATTAAACGGAATTTCATAACAAATTCACACATTAATCACTCACTTTTTACACACAAACACGATGACTAACTGTAAACTGAACCTAACTATTAATTTAACTGGAACGCAACAATTAAAAGAACAGGTTCTGATAAAACTATTACTATTGCTAACATTAATTTATTCAACAATACGTCTTGTCACCAATCGGGCAGCCATCATTATTTCGCATTCATTCCATCTCAGCCAATGAGGTGTCAGAACGCGCCTCCCATACTTCTCTTAACCAATCAGCGAACGCTATTTGAAAAACAATAGAACATAAAAAATTCCGTCACGCTCTTCTGCGCTCGAGTCGACGTTCTAATTCGTAGTAATACAACTCGTAGCTGTTCGGCATTCGTTGGTTTTTATCGGTGAAATCATTTTTCTAGCTGGCAATTACCTCCTCTTTCATAATTTGTAAATATTAATAATGTATAAATAATTTAAATGGTATTTATATTTTATGCTAATGATTCTGACGTAACATTGTCTGTAACTTCACTGTGAATAGATAATCATTTAGTAGAAGTAGGTCCTAGATATTAGTCATAACATTTTGTATAAAATGTCTGCGTCTCAAACTTGAATTTATAGATTTTAAGTCAGTCCTTTAAAGTGCCCAATCTTCATTTTCTCCAGAAACATATCCAATTGTCTTTAATCCATCTCCAATTATACCATCTACAATACCTAGGTATTGTAGATGGTATAATGAATAGGTATAAGGGATATTTTGATATTTATTTTAATTTGTTTGGGTAGCTTACAGCTATCAATACAAAAGTAACACTGAGGTTATTCACGGCAGGCCATTTACAAGCCTCCACAGTTAGCAATATAAAGCTTTTCACTAATTAGACGCATTTTTAACAGTGAATATATTTAGACCAAACGTATGTTGCACAGAAATATTATCCTACATAATATTATATCCTTATTCCAATTTATTTGGGGGTCGGCGAAAGACAGCATATCTTCTCCCAACACCTAATTTCTGTTAGACATCTTATTGCCAATTTCACTCAAATAGAATTTAAAGAAGAATCAACAAATAATTACATTATAAGTATGGGTACTAAGTAAGTGCGCCAACTTGAATCATGTTTTATCAGATCTAGCAACAGAAAATGTTTGCAATCCGCTTCCATGTAGCTTCACCTAATATGTAAAACTGTTGATAATAAGTTAAAGATCATTTACATAGGTCACGAAATCGTATTTATAGCTAGTGTTCTTACATGAACATCTTATCTGCGGAAAGGTTGATTGTTTATAAGTCAAACTATTTTACGAAAGCTTGTTAATTATTGTAAGTTAAACCTTATGATTAACGACATAAAGGCTTCAAGACAAGACTTTGTAAATTAGTTTATACCACCTTATATGTTTTGGTATATTCATAGATACGACAAAAACCTATTAGAAAAGAAAGGCCACTAGTAGTCTCTTAATGTGGATGTATGGTGTCTGGAATATATCAAGAGAATCGACAGTAGCGTCTTCCTGTGCGTCAATAACAACATAAATGATATTTCAAATCTTACTGGATTGGTAGTAGGCCATGGTGATTGTAACATTAAATACAATCTGTTTGGCAGAAAATTAAACGGCGGGTACCTAATACGTATTAAAAATTTTACGAAACTCAAGGCTATCTCGACAATACTAGAGCTTGCTGATAAAAATTCAAGATAAGATACAAAGGGTAGGGCCAATTAGATATTTTCAGATTCATGAGACAAAGATTTATGTCAATATAAAACCTACAGTTAAATTCCAATGCAAAACTGCAAGAATAACATATCCACAAACGCCACATTACAATCGCAATGCGTGCAAACCTAGCAATTCCCACAACATCCCTAATTGCCTACAAGCTTACGAATTGACCCGGCTATGCGGATACACCTGACCCTGGACCAACGAATGGCACCACCAGCTTTTAATTCAACAAAAGCATTTGCAACTCGTTCCAGAATAGAATGAGAACACGGATTCCAACACCTAAGTACTCCTAATTAGGAGGACAACACCTACGGGACTCAACTTCTAACGCCTAGGCGTTAAATTTTAGGGTTGCTACATCAGATTGTTGAGATCTAAAATCATTGTTTTCTTCATATAAAACTATCTTAGATGGTCACTAATATAAACTGCCTTGAATCATCGTCATCATTTCAGCCGATAGACATCCACTGCTGGACATAGGGCTCCCCAAGCATCGCCACTTCGACCGGTTCTGTGCTTCCCGCATCCAGTGGATTCCTGCGGCCTTTAAAAGATCATTGGTCCACCTTTTGGGAGGCCTTTCAACGTTACGTCTTTCGGTATGCGGCCGCCTTGTATGTCATCAATTAAATTATTAAACCATGGCATTTCTAGAGCAATTTATAGATTATGGTTTGTCTATAAAACACTCATTCAATTCAGCTATTTCTTCAGCACAGCTGTGTTTCAACTTAAAGATTATGGGATTCCGGTTAAATTACAAGTTCAATATCGACTTTTCTAAAGTTTGCAACGTACAAGTTTTTAATTCAGACATAATCGGCCCATAATATTGTTAGTTGGTAGTACGACTTAAAAACTATGTTAGCTTTAAAAATTAAAAAAAAAATTGTGAAACGTCACAGTTACAAAAGAATAAACTTCCTCGTAAACCGTACCAAAGGACCACCTTTAGGACCAGAAGCAAGTACCAATAAACAACCGATCCATTAGAGTCACACACACTTTGACAAAACACACTCATTAAGTAGCATTATCTGCACCGTCTCAATTTATTAACCTAACCTATGTCCTACTTATCGCTCCGTAGAGTGTAGCAGCTAATTTGCATATAACATTTATGGGAGCCAAGTTATCAATAGCACATAGTGTGGGAAACCGAGAAAATTAACACCTCCGATATTTATTAGATTGGTTTCACTTTGGACCGTTATCAGGATGTTCTTGTTATTTTCTCCATCGATCATGAGATAATATCGGTATGTTTGATAGCAGACACTTATAATGTAGATACTCGCTTTTGTTTTTGTGTATATCAGAAAATATCCCACGGGAACGTACTACCGGGAAATCCTTCCTTATTCCTATCTGCCTAGCCTTTCCCAACTATATTGGGGTCGGCTTCCAGTTTAACCGGATGCAGCTAAATACCAGTATTTTACATGGAGCTACTGCCTATCTGACCTCCACAACCCAGTAAATGGGTAATACGATATCCCTTGGTAAGACTGGTTCTCAGACTTAGGACTTCTGACGACCGGTAACGACTGTCAAAAATCCACGAAGACAGCCGGGACCAACGGCTTAACGTGCTTTTCGAGGCACGGAGGAGTCTCAGTATTTATAGATGGTCACCCATCCACTGACCAATCCCGGCAAGCGTAGCTTAGCCTGATGGATCGACTCGTACGTCTGTTATTATTTAGCCACAATCTCCTTCCTTATTCCTAGTCTACATTATAAAGGGAACCTCTGCGCAAAATTTCAGCTTTCTAGGTTTGGGCTGGGCATTGATGAGTCAGTCAGGCAGAACTTTTCTTTTTAATTATACAGGGCTATTTTTAAATGACTAGCTAAATTTTCACAGGGTGTTCTACCCATGAATATGAACAACTTTCACTATGGGACCAACTTTGAAATCGCAAAAAAAAAATCAGCTGTTTCATACATTTTGATCGAGTAGGTATTGAACTTTTGTAGGAAACAGCTGATTTTTTTTTCGTGATTTCAAAGTTGGTCCCATAGTGAAAGTTGTTCATATTCATGGGTAGAACACTCTGTGAAAATTTACCTAGTCATTTAAAAATAGCCCTGTATAGATAGATTGATAAATACATAACATCACATCACGCGTGTAATCCTCGAAGGGTTAGGCAGAGTTTTAGTTACTTATATTACCCCCAAATTTCACCAGTTATATTTAAGCCCCATGTAATAGGGTGCGAGCCTATTGCCATCAACCGCGCACAAATCCAGACCCCGGCCAGCTACTGAGAAATTCCTGAGAGAAAAACCCAATAACATTGCCCGACCTGGACCGACCGAGCCCAGGACCTCGTCCTCAGCAGTATCACTTCCGACCAAGAGGGCAACGAAGCATTCGAATGACTGAACAAATGTGGTTTAGGAGACTGAAAACAGTGTCAGAGAAATTTTTCCCCATAGAAAAGCTTAAGGCTACTTTTGTCATTGGACCGGCAAGCAAATGACATAGTGTAAAGGAACTATACATACCAACATAGAAAGGGACACTTATGGCTAGTTTACACAGTGCGAGCTAGCGTGCGAGTCGGCCTGTGCCGGTGGTCGGTGCCAGTACTCCCACTGTGTGGACGTCTCATACGAGTTGCTCACAATTGCAAGTTGGACAGTATCTCACAGCAACAAAAAACAACAACAGCAAAAAACAACAACAACATCAACATTCAACAACAATAATCAATCAATTTTGTTTCAACATTTTTTGTTTTCGTGCAAGCTAGCGTGCGAGTTGGCCTATCGATTAGCTGCAGCAACTCGCGCTGTGTAAACAGCCAAGGTAAGCCGTGCTACTGACAAGCGAGTACACAGTGCGAGCAGCTGTCTACTGTCTAGTTAGCAGCTCGCTCTTAGGACTGAAGCTGATGGAAACACAAGCCTTATTTACTGAAGTCACATCAAAGCCTGCTCTTGTGAACAAGTGAAGCTGTTACGAGTTGGCAAGTAAGTGACAGGTTGCACCTTGTCCAGGTGATCTAAAGTTATCAAAACCTGAAAGTTAAAAGAAACATGAGGAGGCAACTTGACAATTAATAGGGATGATGACTAAACATTTTTTTTGTCCGTCATGTACCTAGATTATTAAAAAATATTGACTGTGAGCCCCCCGACCTCCCCTCCCCCCGAAACCCCTTGGTAAGACTGGTTGTTGCAGACTTTCGGGCTTCTGACGACCTGAACAACTGTCAAAGATCCACGAATGACAGCCGGACCAACGGCTTATCGTGCTTTCCGAGGCACGGAGGAGTCTCGGTATGTACTAAGGGTATTCACCCATCCACGAACCAACCGTGGCAAGTCCTTAAAACATGATACACATCAAAAAGCAAAACAATTTGTTGTAAATTAGGTATAGGAATTACGAAACACATATCCATGTATAGGTACGCTAAGTATTTAACGGCTGAACTTTTACTTAGCTTGTTTCAAAGCCATGCAATAAACCTTAGGATCAAAGATCGCAATGCTAAATCTAAATCTAACACAATCTGGCAGCCCTAAACGGTGGAAGGCGTTGCGTGTAATTAGAGATTGTATACATTAAGCGAATACAAATAAAGCACAATGCGACGAGCGGAGCCCAGCGGTAACATTAGTCTTGCTAGAGGTCGACGAAGATTTAGCCCCGGTGTTCACTGACCGATTGCACTGCTACACCTTGCTTAATTAATGGTTAAAGTTACCGTGGATTTATTGTTTACTATTTTGGCATTCATAAGTACTTTGTTCAAGATGTCAAAGCAGCATAAAACCTACAGTATATTATATTTTTTAAATTTTTACAAAGGATTTTCCTTGTTGCCTTGTAATGAGTGTGAGAAAAAGCTTGAAATAAACAAATTTAAAGCTTGTTTATTAATGTAGGTATTGAGATCTAAAATGCCAAATGAATTTATTTTTGTGTTGTTAACTTCGATAACATCGGATTCTAATGAATTTAAATTGAAAATAGATATTTACGGCCGTGTGAATTCTCAGTTTTCTTCGGCCAAAAATTTATTTGGACACTATCATAAAAACTATCACAAAATTTAATTACCATCCAGCATTAGCTTTTTTTTTCATTTAATATGTAAATCAGACTAATTAATGTGTTAAAACCTAGTATTAATATGCAAGGCAAAAATATGCCTCGATTTATAACAGCTAAACATGAATATAAAGCGCTTAGTTTCAGCGTTGTAAATCAACATCAAAACCAGATTTAAAAGTAAATGGCTGTATTTGTATATTTTTGCATCGCTTTATACTCATTTTATAGTCTAAAATATTCTATGAATTAAACAATACACAGATGAATGAAAACATTAACTTCAACTGTAGGCTATTCAACGTGTAACGTTTAATGCGCAAAACCTCTTAAGGGGTCGTTGTACTCATCATTATGAACAACTTTTACTATGGGACCAAACCTGAAATCGCGAAAAAAAATCAGCTGTTCAGTACATTTATGTTTGCATAATTTGTCAAAATGTACTGAACAGCTGCTTTTTTTGGTTTGGTCCCATAGTAAAAGTTGTTCATAATGATGAGTACAATGACCCCTTAAGAGGTTTTGCGCATTTAACGTTACACGTTGTATAGGTATCCTGGTTTTCCCAAATCAACATTTTTAGATTTAACGACTCATTACTGAGAAAATATACTATCGTTATCTTCAAAATTAGTAACGTTCTAATTAATTTAAACTACAGTTAAAACTCTTACAATTAGTGGACCAATTAGTATAACGTTTTCTCGATTAGATTTCGTCTTAACTGCCATTTTGTCAGTACAGCTTAACAATTAATTAAAGCAAGTTAATCGCACGGTATCACCGGTCTCTTCTCGTTGCAGTGGCATCGGCTACTCTAATTAACATAAACACCAAGACCATAGTTATTTATAACCATTGCCAATATATTTATATAACTAGCTGTAGCATGCACTTGCATGAAATACGGGACTTCAAACATAGCTTTTATTGTATTGGATTTATTGACTCCTGTGGCACCGAGGTAAAAGAAAAATCCAAGCAAAACACTTTTGATTCACCTGGAGAAGTAAGTTCTGATGAGTGGATACCGTACCTGTGTGTGTGGCTGTAAATCTATCTATCTACTATATAAATAAAAAGAGAAGTCCTGACTGACTGACTGATTGGCTGACTCATCAACGCCCAGCCCAAACTCTTGGACCTAGAAAGCTGAAATTTTGCACAGAGGTTCCCTTTATAATGTAGACAAGGAATAAAGAAGGAATTCCCGGTAGCAGGTTCCCTTGGGATATTTTTCGACATCCACGCGGGTGAAGCCGCGGGCAAAATCTAGTACTAAATAAGTAATATGGGATTGACGAAATAATTTTGTGAGAATTCAAATTCATTTATTCTGACCCATATTAAATACAAAAACACAACTTTGCCATTTTATGTGTCACTACAAAAACAATACACAATTCAAAATTAATATGTAAGTTGAGCCTACTGAAGTGACAGTGCGCATACAGAAGTGACGGCTGATATACTCGTATTGAAGAAAAAAAAATGTGATAAGGGAGGGAAGAAGGCTGTACAGTTGACATGTTCAGGTAGGTCCGACTGCTTCTCGAAATAAAAAAAATTAAAAAAAAAATTGTAGTATGACGATTTTAATATTGATCGAATATCGTTTTCTTTTTCTCGATTTTTTTGAGCGTCTCGGGTGGAAACATTATAGGCTGATTATAGACTTAGCGAGGGAGCCTGAGGGTAGTCAGCAAGGTGTTAGCGAAGCTGGCCGTCCAGGGTGCCAAATCTTACTTGTCGTAATGAAGTTTATCTTTTTCTCAGTTTATCTTTTTCTCAGTTTTAGTCATAGTCTGGCAGTTTGAGTAATTTATGCGGCCTACCCAAATGTCTTTTCTTTGGTATTGTTCGTCGAATCGTTAAGCTCCTTAAGTTTTCAGTTGAGCTGCACGATTACTGACAAATGCGTGCACTGACTGGACAGGTCCACTCAATCTGTGTGGTTCTTTCCTCAAAAGACCATTTCAGACAGCAATCCACATGGTCTTCACATGATCTGACCAAGATTATGTCTGGACTTTAAAAGAAACTGTGACCTCTGAGTTTGTTTCGGCGTTTCTTTTCAGAGTAGTCGGATAGGAAACGTCGACCTCATGTTAAAAAATATAATTGACGTGTAAAAGTGTGTGTACAAACCTACTTACAGAAAATAAATCATTTAGCATTTAGTATTTACGGAATTTGATAATAATCTACACACAGTTGGCGACATCATATTATACCAGTTTATATACATCTATACTATACTATTAGACTTTTTATCTATACTAGAAGAGTTTATTTTTTTGTTTGAATGTGATAATCTTTGGAACTACCTGTGGATTTCAAAAATTATTTTTGTTTTTGATAACCCAATTCTTGAGGAAGGCTATAGACTATTTATCATCATGCTACGACCCTTAGGATCCGAGCAAAAAGTAAAAAGGTAAGAAAGAATGGTAAGCGAAAACGAAGTAAAAGCGCGGGCGGGCAATGCAATGCGACGGGGTGGGTCGGGAGAACAATAAATTTCACGCGGAAGAAGTCGCGGGCAGAAGCTACAATATTATATTTAGACAAAAATAGCAACGTAGAAATATAGAACAGAGACCTCGCGAAGTAATTATTCTTCCAGGAGAAATTGTAAGTGAATTGATCTAGATTGTATCAAGACATCGACACAGTGTTAGTAAGTGCTTTTCAAGTTTATCTGTTATCTAAAATGTAGATAAGAGACTTGTATTCTATTTTGGGTATGTTTGATGGAAGATTAAAATGCGACCTATTAATTATTACAAATAATAATTTATAATATTACAAATAATTTATTTTCTTTCACAAGTTTTAAGGCTCTTACAGACAGAGGCGATATCGCGTCGCGACGCGATATTTTTCTACGGATATAATATCGAAATATCGCGTCGCGACCGCGATATCGCCTCTGTCTGTAAGAGCCTTTAACAACATTTAGTGTTTGTGCCTTCTTTATTATGCCCGGGCTACACTAACGTCAACGTCAATGCCCATCATCGCTATAAACACCGCGGTAATTCGGTCAAAATTCGTTCAAATTATTGCGGTAAGAGGTGGCTACACCTACGGCCAACGTCCTTCAGCGTCCTTGAGCGGCTGCATCAACGGCATATTCCGTTAATGTAGCCGCGACATTGGAAATAAATAATTGTTAGGACAGTAATTAGTCCCTGGGGCCCTATTTATTATATATTCATATTTACCGTTAGGGTTCCGTACCTTGTACCGAACTTTGCCGAATTAAATGTGACTGGTCCAATAAGGGAGTGACGGAATTATGACCGGTTCCTGAGGTTTTTAAACGGAGTTTATCCATTCGATAGTGAGTATTGGTTCAATATCGTTTTTCTGAACACTTCGTTAAGGAAGAATTTAGCTTAAAGTGGAGTCATTATTTTATTCGCTATATTTCGGTTTTTCCGAAGATAAACGCCATGACCTTTGAACGTTGTCATACTGGGGACGTATTATGAAAAATTAAGAGAGACAGTGCTATACATGACCGACATAGCCCCATCCCTTTTTCGCAACAGAATCATGATGGCGTTAATACTTCATACTATCGACCCTGTACTACTTTACTAATAGCCATCTCATCTTACACTCTGAAAACAAAACAAAAAAATATACAAGACACTCAAGACAGTAAGACGTATTAAACTCTGGCGGCCATTTTACGGTAGCTGTTTGAAATCACGCGACGATAAGATGGCGGACAAGAACACCATAGCTTGCATGTATGCAAATATACCATTAGAATGAAATATACTCGTACTTCTGACTTGTCCTGTTGCAGATACAATTAATGTTTTCATGAATGTTTATAAATAGTTCGATGATGTAGATTAGGTGACAATATTTTATAGTACTTACCTAGAAGTGATTGAGAAATGTGATAATTTAATATTTCAGGAAGATAACTGTGGTGGATGCAAATTGTGATTAAATGTGTGTTGTTTTGTTTAAACCCTTAAGCTAACAGTCCACTGTGATACATGATTGATCAAATTAATACTCTGGGTGGAGCGGGAGGACAGATTCACTGACTAAAACCCACCCGTGTTCCTTCAGCTGCCTTTGCCAGGGCCACGGTATCTCTTTCGAACAACCTGCGACCCTGGCAGGTGTCGGCCCTATCGGACTCCATCACTGCTGATATCTCTTCCACATTCTCTTCACCTATTCATTAATTTCATTATCTCTTCATCTCTTTATTTTTCTTCTTTTCTGAGTTCACTGTGATACATGATTGATTAAATTAAGCACCCTTAGATGTAGCTAGGTTAACACCTAATTATATCTAAGTAGGGTGCTTTTTCGAACCCTTTTCTTGTGTTGTGTAGGTACCTATACCTACTAGGGTCCGAATAGTTTTGTTTCTTTACGTATAGGTACAAAATTGACTTAATTAAATCCAAAAGTCGATAAAATATAAAATCAGGGGAATAAATGGCTTTGTTAAAAGCTCTTGTAAAACTTTTGACCTCAGTTCATAACAATAACCTATTAGACTGTCAAACCAAGAAAACAAACCAACCTTTTAACAAGACAAAAAAACAAAATATTCCTAATAAAATAAACAAATATAACCAAAGACGAACGTGCGACTGTTTATGAAAACAAAACAAGCGTACCTACACGCAAACGCATCTACAATATAAATGGACACATTTTTCATAAATAAATTTAAATATCCGTTGGTATGGGTGTAAATCTCAGCGGGCGTACACTGGCGTACAGTAGCGAAGAGAACACGCGAACTAATTAATATGGAGTAACTGTCGATTTATAGGTGTTTCGTCTGAAGTTACGCGTTGTTCTAGCTGATGGTCTACGGGAGATGATTTTGGAATGCTTGTTGGTGAGACGTGTAAACGTGAGGATAAAATTAGTATCAAAGGACCTGTTTATTCTGAAGCAAAATAACAATAGGTAATTGCAAATTTATCGTCGGTTAAAACTATTTAATGTTCTGTTAATTATCAAAAAAAATGTCGCAGCAATTGGCAGTATTTGGGATTGATGCACCCATTGACCAAGTTTAAGTAGTGGCTTCTCTAAACGTTGTTACAATCTCAGCTAATATATCACATAACACTTCACACTATCACACTAATATTATAAAGTCGAAAGTTTGTGAGTGTTTATGTTTGTTACTTCTTCAAGCTAAAGCGGCTGGACCAATTTTAATAAAATTTGATATAGAGGTAGCTGACAGCCTGGATTGACACATAGGCTACTTTTTATTCCGGTCTACGCGGGTGAAACCGCGGGGCGCAGCCAGTTAAGTATAAATGCGAAAGTGAGTTTGTTTGTTACGCTGTCACGTTAAAACGGCTGGACGGATTTCGATGAAATTTGGTACACCAGTAGATCATGACCTGAATTAGGACAAAGGATACTTTCTATACCGGTAATACGTTCTTGTGGGATAATTTCCGACATACATGCGGGCGAAGCCGCTGGCGAAAGCTAGTTTAATTATATTTTGTAACTTACAAAATATGTGTCTTGGAAGTAACAGTAGATAATAGGACCAAAAATAGCCATTTGTGTGTATAAACATGTTTTGAACATTTAAATTATACAAATAAATTAAATTTATTTTCAAATTTTTAAGTATCTACGACGGTATTTGAATATCAGATAGCTACTGCACTCTACTTATCATATAAATTGATCCTTGACGAACCCAATCGTCAACGTCAATATCAAATCACAGGCTCGTCGCAAAACCCGCCCGTATATTTCAATAATAAAGTACGAAAGGTCTCACATTACAATGTTGTCCACACAAAACCATACACTAAGAGCAGTATACACATAGATTTCGTAGATTACCATCGCGCGGTAGTTCTTGTAAGTAACCAAATACTTTTTGACGATGCCACTATGTAGATAGTTACCATATTTAGTAGTACTTTAGTGACAGCCCTTCAAATGGTTGGAAGTTATGTATGTGAAGAGGCTGGTGGTGGAGAATGACTTTTATTTTTTTAAAGAGTTGGATCGTTAATGTCAGTTATGTATGAAGTGATCCAGCAGAGAACCAAAGTGGCAATGGACCGGCCATATTAGCCGTAGAACCGATGACCGTTGGGGTAGACGAGTTTTTGAGTGAAGACCGTGAATCGGCAAACCTAAGGTAGGACGCCCTCAGGCTAGGTGGAGCAGCGTCCTTCGCAGGTAAGTAGCAGCTGGATGAGAGTTGCCGAGAATAGAGCTGAATGGCGTGCGATTGGAGAGGCCTATGTCCATCAATGAACTGCTATAGGCTGATGAGTTATGAGGCCATGATATCAATGATGCAAGAAGAGGAAAGCAACTATGATGTGAAGTCGGAAGTCTTCATCTCGGAGGGATACCATGCAGTGTATTAGGGTATTGTTTCTTTATAATCATAATCATAATCATAATCATTTATTCCTTTGCAAACATGGGTAGATTGGTACACAGATGTTGTCATAAAATTTAGTTCTCCATGTTCTGCCGTCACATGAGCATGCAAATTTTAAGTCAATTAATATAATTTGAAATAACATAGAATATTATTATAAATCCATTTTACACATTAATGTCAAATAATTTAAAATCACAATAAAATAGAAAATGTCATAATAGTAGGTACATAAAAATGTCACGGGTTACAAATATTAAGTATGTCAATGGATACAATACAAGCATGTAAAAGTAAAAATAAGTATAGCAAATAATAATAACCAATTAAATTTTAATTTTAAATATTATTGCAAAAAAGAATGTCAGGAATATTAAAACTGAAAACAAAATGAAGTCATTTAAAATTACAGCAACATCGATACTTAGGAGAGTTTTTCTGATAGGAAATCCGAGATATTATAATACGATTTATTTATGAGAAAGTTTTTTAAATGACTTTTAAATAAATTAACATTTAAGATTTTGATTGATTCTGGTATGTGATCATATACAGGGTGGCCGGAACATTGACGTCCAAAAATAAAATTTCGGTCCCTCGTATCGTGGGGTATTCGAATCACCCCCATGTATGTTCCGCGACTTTTCATAGTTTTCGAGTTATGATTTTTTTTCTGAATGTTTGAAAATTTTCGACCTGACCAACCTAAAAAAATTCTAAAAAAAAAAGTAGAGGGTTTTATCGAGTTTCTTTTTTTGCAACTGAATTTTCATAAGTAGTACTTTTATGCATAAAATAATCAGCTTCGTAACTGTGATGAAAGTTATGAAAATGTTGATCTAAAGTGAAAAATTTACGTTCGGTAAATTATGACTCAAATTTTCAACTTTAAATTAAAAATCTTAACAGGTGACTTCATAATTCCTAAGTAGGCTTCAAGAATGCGCCAGACTCTCAGCTTTCATAATCATAAAAAAAATGAAGTACTTAATAGGGCTACTTTGTTTAAAATCGGCCTTCAAAGACAGCGAGGTGGAAAAATTCTTAAAATTACCCATCTGAGTAATTATTTTTTTTTGGCTATTTTCTCGTTCCTAAGGTTAATTAATGATAAGAATACTGAAAACTAACCACATTATATTCAATATTCATAATTACCACACGTGGGCGAATGAAAATCCACTCGAAGTGAGAGCTTCGACATTTCAACATCGCTTCAGCGTTAACTTGTGGTCTGGTATCCTCAATGGCGAACTAATTGGTCCGTTTGAACTGCTGTCCAGACTTGATGGAGAAACATACAAAAACTTTTTGGAAAATGAACTTCCATTGTTGCTGGCAGATGTGAATCTCGAACTCAGACGAACCATGGTGTTGCAAAATGACGGCGCCCGTGTCACTATGCAACCCAGGTCCGAAATTACTTAGATGAAACATACCCCAACAGATGGATCGGACGCAGCGGACCAATTAGGTGGCCTCCACGCTCACCTGATCTCAACCCCATCGATTTCTTTATTTGGGGCTATTACAAGGAAATAGCATACGCCCGAGACTGTTCAAGTGAACAAGAGCTGAGGCAGTTGATTGCAGAAGCTGAACGTGTTGTGAGAGAGAACAGAGACGCTTTTAGACGATTGCCAGACAATTTCTTACGTAGGTGTAGAATGTGTATTGCTGCTGGTGGTGGCCACTTTGAAAACCTTTTGTAAATGTTAAAAATAAATTAAGTACTTTTTTCACATTATCATCTGTGTTTTATTCAAAACCACTTTTTACGTAAAACTTTTCTTACCCAACTCTGAAACTATTTGTTGGTTAGTTTTCAGTATTCTTATCATTAATTAACCTTAGGAACGAGAAAATAGCCAAAAAAAAATAATTACTCAGATGGGTAATTTTAAGAATTTTTCCACCTCGCTGTCTTTGAAGGCCGATTTTAAACAAAGTAGCCCTATTAAGTACTTCATTTTTTTTATGATTATGAAAGCTGAGAGTCTGGCGCATTCTTGAAGCCTACTTAGGAATTATGAAGTCACCTGTTAAGATTTTTAATTTAAAGTTGAAAATTTGAGTCATAATTTACCGAACGTAAATTTTTCACTTTAGATCAACATTTTCATAACTTTCATCACAGTTACGAAGCTGATTATTTTATGCATAAAAGTACTACTTATGAAAATTCAGTTGCAAAAAAAGAAACTCGATAAAACCCTCTACTTTTTTTTTTAGAATTTTTTTAGGTTGGTCAGGTCGAAAATTTTCAAACATTCAGAAAAAAATTCATAACTCGAAAACTATGAAAAGTCGCGGAACATACATGGGGGTGATTCGAATACCCCACGATACGAGGGACCGAAATTTTATTTTTGGACGTCAATGTTCCGGCCACCCTGTATAATTGGTGCCGTAAAACATGGCAACTTTGCCCTCGACATTTGACTTTGCCCAGTTGTGTATTTTTTTAAAAACTTAATACATACCAAATTTGTCTATAGTTAGTAAGAACATTTTGTCTATGGTAAAAAATTCATCATTTTTCTGGCAACACTGTGTGACGCGCTGTCACAGATGTTACTTCAGTTGTCTGTCAGACGTCGTTGAAGTTAGAGTGTTTTTTTGCGGGCAAAATCTTTTAAAAAAACTTTTTCGAGAAGTGCTACTTGGAGTTATCGCAGGTAAGTAATTTTTATACATCCGTTATTACATTGGAAATGAATAATATAGACTAGTTTTCTTCGCTAAATGCGTCGTATAATCATAAAATATAACGGTGGGCAAAGTCACAAGCATATTTTTTGAATGTCGTTGACAACATTGCCCAACGTTTCTTTTTCACTAGGGTTGTCACCCGAGGTACATTTTTTAACCTAGTAAAAAAAGGAGGGTTCGGATTTGATGAACAGTTAATAATGTTGGTAAACATATAAAGTTTAAAAACACAGTCGGGATTTAGAAGATACGAGGGCTCGTATCTTCCAAATTCTGACTGTGTTTTTAAAGTTTTTTGTTGATTGATTTTAGGTTCTTAAAAACTATATGTATTTACATCGAAATCAAACTACCTAGGTACTCTTGTTTTACCGCTACCGCGATAAAATTCATAAAATAATTTCTAATATAATTGTTAATATAAGTACTATGAAAGTTATTCAAATTTTATTTTCCCGGCTATAATTTTATCTTTTACTGCAGTTCTGTTTATAAATTTACATTTTTTTTAATAATGGGTAGTCTCGACATTTTCATTTAGTTTAATCTAAAAACTTTGCATACTAGTACCTAATCCTGAACTTTGTTGCAGTTTATTTGTCCGTCAGTGTAGATATGTATCCAAATTAATTTACGCTAAATGTTGATTATATTATATAACAATAACATAAAAGATAGGTAAGTACCTAATATTTATAGGTACTTAAAATTACTAAAAATTATATTGCATTGTAATATAATTTTTCTGTAAAACTCATTACAAATTTTAGTGTTATTTGTTATTTTCATATTAAAACAAAGACCGAGATAGGTACATACTTTTTAGTTTTTTTTTAAATTATTTTTTAGTTTTTGAACACTTTAGAAATAAAGCATATTATGTAAAAAATGATGTTATATTATTTTTAATTTATCATTATAATATATTATAATATTCCACACTAAAAATTATTAAATAGTTAAGTATTGTCAATGGTGACAACCCTTGAACAATCGCCATTTTGTACGAAAAATGTTCTTGAAGGCTTTTTGACTTTGCCCACTCATTTTTAATGGTCAAGGAATGTGAATATATGGCGTATAATTTAATACATTATTGCATTGCTCAGTATTTTCATTCAGTCCTTTTCGAATAGATAGTAACGGAGATCTGTAATGTGGGCAAAGTTACCAAATGTATATGATTTTTTGCCCAACACCTATAATTGTTATTTTCACTAATAAATATGCTTTTTTTTTACTATTTTTAGTTTTGTGTATCGAGACATGAGCATATAGTATTATGTGGCACCGAAACAATAATCAATTTATTAAAATTTTCCAAAATATCATTAATTAAGCATTTATTTTTTAAATTTATGGGCAAAGTTGCCATGTTTTACGGTGCCATGCAGAAAACACTTTTATGCATCAGAGCTGTCTTAGACGGTCTTGCACATAACATATTGACGTGTCGTCGACTCCGGTCATTTAAGTCAGATAGCTTGGGAAACAATTTTGGGTTGGTTTTCACAAATACCGCAACCTCAAAAATGTACAGAGAGGGCAGTGTCAATATATTATGCTGAACAAAAAATGGTTTACAAGTGTCTGTGCATTTCAAACCGAACATTACTCTAATGCACTTTTTTTGGGATTTAAAAATTAGTTCCTTATTGGCTGAGTTCCCCCAAAACATAACACCGTATCTTAATATTGAACCCACCATCCCATGGTACGCTGTAACAATAGCGTCCGTTCCTATGACTGGAGTGAGCTTATATAAGGCATACGTCGATTTGCTGAGTCGCTTTGCCAATTCTAATGTATGTGCTTTCCAATCCAATCGTTGGTCTATGGTTAAGCCTAAGAATTTGGAGGTACTTACTTGATTTATTTTATTATTATCATAGTGAATATTCATAGTTACATTTTTGCGTTGACTAAAGGCCATTAGTTTAGTTTTGTCAATATTTATTTTGAGATTATTATTGTTGAGCCATTTTATTATTGAATTAATAGTATTAGTTACTTCATTATTATAATTTTGTTTGTTTGTGCAGTCAATGGTAACTGTACTGTCATCAGCAAAAAGAGACATATGATGTTTCGTCACTTTGGGCAAGTCATTTATGTATAGTATAAATAGAGGGGGGCCAAGAACGCTCCCCTGTGGTACACCATATGAGATTGATCTGTCACGTGACTTATAGACCCTTTCGTATTTAGTTTTTGGATCTATCTGTGAAATTTTTACATATTGCTTTCGGTTTTTTAGATACGATTCGATTAGCTGTAGGACATTTCCTCTTATTCCGTAAGCTTCTAATTTATCAAGCAAGATATTGTGATCTACGTAGTCAAAGGCTTGAGTCATATCACAATATATTGAACAAACCGGTATTCTATGGTCAACATTTGCAATTACTTTGTTCAAGAAGTCATAAATGGCCATGTTAATGGTTTTATCTTTTCTAAAACCTTTTTGTTCTTCAGTCAATGTCTTATGTTTTACTAAATATTTATGAATTTGTTCATATATGTATTTTTTAGCAGTAAGCAATGAATTTGTTTGAGCACATGATCAATGCACCAAAGGCAAAATATTAATCGATTCAGATAAGATAAGATAAGATATAATTTTTAATTTGCGTAAAACAAGGTATACTTACATAGGTGTTATTATAAAATATAAGCTTCAACGCATAAACAAATTTGAATTTTCAAACATTATAGTTTATGTTCAAATTCTTTTTTTAATATTATAGAAATTATTTTAATTCAGCCATTTGTATAAGTACCTACTTAATTTAATTTTGAATAACCTGCAATTTAATATTTTTAATACATGTAATATGCACTTACAGAGCTTAATGAATAAGCTTTAATTCCAGTAAGTATGGAACGTTCTAAACCGGGGATTTGTTTATGCTTGTGATAAACTAAACCAAATTCACAAAATTCGTTAAATAATAATGTTCATGTCATAATAATCTGCTATAAAAACACCCCAACTTATCAAAGTTCTGACTAAAAGTATCTAGTTTAATTAAATTATCTTCCTTCTAATAACATTCTTGAAGGAAAAAATGTATATTCGCTATGCGGGTATCATGTTAAATTGGACGGCCCACACTTTGGTGTACGTTTCTCAATTTATTGGTCTCCAGGCAGTAAATGTGATCTCGCCTCGTTAGATTTTTATTTAGATATCACTTTGAGGAAAATGCTATGATATTTTTTAGGAGTATGTAACTACTTTTCAATCAATTAAGTTTTGGTGTCATCGTTTGATTTTTTAAGCACTTATGCATCATATACCAAAGTCTACACTTTAGTTATAGTTTTACGGTCCGTATTTATATTTTCGTTAAATATTATTTGAGTGCAACTCTATGCTCATAATTTTTAGGGTTCCGAACCCAAAGAGTAAAACGGGACATATTACTAAGACTCCGCTGTCCGTATGTCTGTCACCAGGCTGTATCTCATGAACCGTGATAGTCAGACAGTTGAAATTTCCACAGATGATGTATTTCTGTTGCCGCTATAACAAAAAATACTAAAAAAAAAGAATAAAATAAATATTTAAGAGGGCTCCCATACAACAAACGTGATCTTCTAGCTCGTTTTTGCTCGATATTGATAACGGCAACAGATAGACGCTTGAAATATTCACGGAATATTTAGTTATATATTCACTTAAAAATAAATAATTAAATTCAAATAAAACAAATATTTAAGGGCGGCTCCCATACAACTACTTAACGTGTTTTTTTGCCGTTTTTATAGATAATGGTACGGAACCCTTCGTGTGCGAGTCCGACTCGCATTTGGCCGGTTTTTATGTATCCGTATAATAACAAATACCTAATTTCATTTAAATATGTCTAAGAGGCATCTACAAGTTGGCTTCTGCCACTCGTACGCCTTCATTTGACAACGTAATAATATTACCAGCTTATTATATTCCCACTGCTGGGCAAAGGCCTGTTCTCTTTTTATTAACACGCTATTGACATAGGCAACTCAAGAGCCATCTAAAATGGAGAAAACACCTAAACACAATCAACATTTCAGACATAAATACAAACTTGTTCCTTCGAATATTTCTGTGGTCCTTATCTTACAAGAATATTCTTCGAACCTATCTATCTAATCACTTCGTCTTACTAACTATCAATAACTAATATACCATAAAGTCATCGTCGTGATTGGCTCAAAGGCCCAGGCTGGCTTGCTATCAAAGAGCCAAAATAGGGTACCTGCTTCGGATATTAATAAAAATAAGAGTATACTAATAGATGAAGTTATACAGAGACTCCCAGTCAGCTGCATTTTCTTAAAGGAACCAAGAAAATGATGTCCGATCACATGATAGACTAAAGTGGATACGCTATAGAAAGATTTTTCTTTATTAGGTGCGGTTTTTTTCTTTTTAAATCCCAATATTAGAACAAAACATTGAGATTCAGAAAACTTCCTAGTAAGGCAATGCAGTTACTTCATGTAGCTTTTTATTAGGCAAAGCTGTCTCCGGTTAATTGATGGACAAGCGATTGAAGGCTCTTACAGACAGAGGCGATATCGCGGCGCGACGTGTCGCGTAGCGGTGTTGCGACGCGATAATATCGCAATATCGCTCGCGATATCGCCTCTGTCTGTAAGAGGCTTGAATAAAGGCGCCGTTTTTGCTACGTGATATTTTATCCTAATATGTTTACTTAAGGCCCTGGTTCCAAGCTTGGTTTAGCTCGGTGTGTAAGTGAAATGGCTTTATGGCTGCCTAGTTTGACGCACGAGATAGAAGATTCTCACGCGCACCGGAATTATGTCGTAAAAGTGCAAATAAAATCGTATAAAATTAGAAATTAACTATTTAATAACAAGTAATCCATCACTGGATGCAGTTTGGAATTTGACATTTCATGGTATACTTTTAATTATAATTATAATTGCTAATGAAGGGATAAACAGCTTTTAAAGATTATTAGGAGGTATGTTTAAAGATTTTTTGGTGCATTAAAGTATGTTTAATTATGTTTTGGCTTCCATCACTGTATGTGAAAAGGACTTGAAAATATTCTAAAAATAAATCTTTTTTTTACATGTCAAAATTATTTACGGTTTATGAGATACACAGCTTTAAAAAACCACCTTTTTGATCATTTCCAGGAAATCTGCGCCTTAATTGCTGCAGTTGGTCCGCGGATGGGTGACCATCTTAAGAACCGCCGCCGTACCTCGGAAAGCACGCTAAGCCGTTGGTCCCGGCTGTCATTTATGGATCTTTGACAGTCGTTACGGGTCGTAGAAGCCCGAAAGTCCGAGAACCAGTCTTACCAAGGGGTATCATATTACCCAGTTACTGGGTTGTGGAGGTCAGATAGGCAGTCGCTCCATGAAAAATACTGGTATTCAGCTGCATCCGTATAGACTGGAAGGTCCCCAAGGTCGGCTTCCAGTCTATCGGCATAGTTGGGAAAAGGCTAGGCAGATTGACATGTTTCAAAGTAACTACCTACCTAGGTAAGTATATATACTTACTTTAAATCTAGCAGTTGACATCGAAAAGGTTTTTTTTACCTCTCTAACTTAGGGACGAAATGGGTCACAAAGAAGATGTTTTGACGCATTTCGGCTGCACGCAAAATCTATTTTTGTCTTCAAAAACTACAAAGCCTTATTCTTTTTTATGATTAAAATAATTGAAGATGAAAAGACGATTGATACAATTTGGCTCGCTATAAAAAAATCGCAGTTTCCTCAATATTTGCATTTTTATGAGAAAAAACTGTTTAAATTCACCATTAAAGTAGTAAGAGGATTTTGGGTTTATTTTAATGTAACAGAACATATACAGGGTTATTGGTAAAACACCAGCAACCTCTTAAGGAGTCATTTTACTCATCATTATGAACAACTTTTACTATGGGACCAAACTTGAAATCGCAAAAAAAAAATCAGCTGTTCAGTACATTTATCTACATCAAACTCGTGAAAATGTAGGGAGCAGCTGATTTTTTTTTCGCGATTTCAGGTTTGGTCCCATAGGTAGTAAAAGTTGTTCAAAATGATGAGTACAATGAAGCCTTAAAAGGTTGCTGTGTTTTACCAATAACCCTGTAGAACATTAAAAATAAATATTAAAAAAATTCTATATACATACTCCGTTTGGCCATACAATGCTTTGAACCCCGTTACGATCTCATTTCGCTTTAAATAATCAGTCATATCCACATTAGCACTTACCCAGCAAGTTCATAACGGCACAGCCGGATAAAATTGCACGTAGCATAAAGGAAAGCTAGCGGATATAGAAAATCTCTCAATAGCACCCGGTGGATTCAGCTCAAAGCCGCCGTGTCCACGTTGTAATAACTACGGATACTAGGACTTTTTGCCGTTCCCAGGACCTTTCAGATTGATCAGTTCTGATAGTGATTTTTGTTGATGAGTTTGGTGAAGTTTAAGATGTGTTATTAAGGAGGTCAGCTTTTTTTTACACGTCAGCTGATACACTTATAAAAGAAAAAAAAACCGGTCAAGAGCGAGTCGCACTCGCGCACCGAGTGTTCCGTTCCGATTTCTGAAAAAGTGTGTTATTTACAGTCATCGTTTTATTTTTCCTGTAATCTTTACATAAACTTCTATCACATAGAATAATTTCAGATTTTTCTCTTTGCAAATTTCGGAGGTAATGGGGGGAACGGTATTTTTTTTTACATTTTTCATCAAAAGTCGGCAACTTTACGCCCTAAAAAAAATATAAAAAATGTTTGAAAATTTGCAAACAGCGCTCTTTCATATGATATCCCACATGCCCTAATATTTAAGAAAATTTTAAGATTAAATTTAATATTTAATTTTAATTTTTAGGACCCTGTTGTCAAAAAAAAATATGTATTTTTTTTCTTATTTGAAAATTAGTTGGGCAAACGTCATTTAAAACTGTTCCAAATTTCAAGTATATAGCATCAGTAGTTCTTGAGATATCCAGCTGTGACAGACAGACACACAGACTGAGTCGCAACATAAGGGTTCCTTTTTACCATTTTGGTACGGAACCCTAATAAGCAAATAAAATAATACCTATTGTAATTAAATAATCTGGAAAAAAATTACAACTTCAATCTTAACGCGCAAAATACACAACAATAAAATAAACCTTTCATAAAGAAACAAGCACAAATAAAACACGAATTATACCGAACAATCAATTACAAAGGGAAAACTGTCAAAGAGAAATTCCCGGGAAAGCAGGTAAAACACAAAATATAAAACTTTCCGCGAAACTCCCGCCAAACGGGAACAAAACATTGATTAATGACGAAATGCACTCGAAAACAAACTGTCGAACTTCTTCAAATTCGCAATACAAATGCCTTCGGTATAACCCCTCGAAAATAATGGTTTCCTTTATGGGGGCACTTACCCTAACCACCAAGAATCCCTTACACAAAATTCAACCTTACACTTATGACATGAGATTCAAATTACCTTGTCAGAAAAATGTAGGGTAAAAGTGCTAAAAGTCTCCCAGATTTTCTTTTCGTACTCAGTTTTGTTACTTTTTTTGTTGTCGCAGGCAAACGGAAGTGGCGTGTAGGGACGTGTGTTTCCTCCTTTTTTGTTGAGAAATTGTTTCGGTGCCATTAAGCCGTTGACAGATCGCCTACAGTGAATAATGCCATGAATTGTTTGAGGTTATGGGGGCCGCATTTGTGTGACAATGCGATGTTTAGATGTGCATTTAGCGTGTTTAAGGCGGGATTGATGAGTATCTGGGTTTTGGTATGTTTTGGTTTATTTGGGAATGGAGCTGACATATTCAGTAGTAGCTACTTGGAAAGAAAAGTAACTAATAAGTATACAGCTTGTGTATTTTTCTTAACGTGAACTGAACAGCTTTTTTCATGGGACCAACATCGTAATCGCGAAAAAAATATCAACCGTCCAAAACAAAACTGCAATACCTACTTGACCCAAATGTTCGACGACGATTCGGACACATATTGTACAGGTACGTATTTCGTATTTACATTGCCTGTAAATGTCCCATTGTATAGCTTCTTCCAATACATTATAATAACAAGCCCTGGCTTGACCACCACGCAAGCTTTTTTTTTTTTTTTTTCACACTTTCACTCACATAAATGCTAAAAAAAAAATGCAATATGCAATGGCACAGTTGACCACGGGGGGTCGACACTGCTTAACCGGACTTTCCTGTGACTGCTTTAAGCGAGAGTTAAAGCCTACCACGCAAGCTGACTGCGTCTGTAATTTTAGATCAAAAACAAGTTGACAATTTTCAGACTAAATATCTAATGCCGCGGGCCCACCGCCCGCTTTCTCACAGGCCAGATCGTGCCAGGCCAGGCCGTCAGGCCGTGGGCCGCGACAGGCTACGACAAGCGTGGCCGCGCGCCAGGTCGCGACAGGCATCGGCAGGCCGTGGGACCACGGCATAATAATTTCCTCGCGTTTTCTTTTACTGTAAGTAACTGGTTCTGTGATTATTTAAGACACTAGAAAGTTATAAAATGGTAGATTTCAAACATTGCTTAAAGAAAGTTTTTGAAAAGCAAAAAGTGTACTTTGTAACTTTTTCATTTTGATTTTCTAAGATCCGAGCTAGGCCATATTGTAATTAAATCTTCGTCGTATCAAACATCGTTTGAATACACAGTATAGTTTCCTAGAAATCGTGTTTCAAATAAATTCACCAGAATCCATGCATGAGACTGCAACATTACTAAACTCCCATATAAACATGAAATCAAACCATTTCATATTAGCAAGTATAAGTATACTTTATTCAATAAATACTTATATAGTTAAAGCGCAAAATTAACTAGATCCTGTTTGAAACAGATACCTTCCAGGGCTGCCAATAATTACCAACTGTTTCTCCACGTCAACAAAGTTAGCATTTCACTTCAGAAAACGTTTTTTAGTCTTTATTTCTGAAGCTTAGAGTTAAAAGGTGATTGGTTGGGGTGTACGTTTAAGTTTGTTTTGCTGTAATGAGGAGCGGTTGTCTCATCCATCAGTCTAGGCCAATTACAAGTGATCACGCGTGGTACCGCTCTTTGGCAACCCTATTTCTCGTCAACATTTTTTGTGACCACCGTAGCGACCGAGTTATTATCTAGACGAATTCGTGAGTAGATCTATGAGTTAATGAGGTGTTGTGCACGACATTTGAAAGGTTGTTGATTCCTTTCTCTGTTTATTTCATAAGGTGTGATCGGTGATGCTATCATCATTCGCAGAGTGAAAGTTTTAAGAGGATATATCGAAGCATGGTTTAGCTCGGTGTGTAAGTGGAATGGCGTTAAGGAAGGCTGTCTAGTTTGACGCGCGTGTGATTTTCATTTGTTTTTCGTACTGTCAAGGTGAGTGAATCTAATGAAGAAATTCGATACATTTTAAAATTTTACTACAAAAAAGGTAAAAATGCAACGCAAGCCGCTAAAAAAATTTGCGATGTTTATGGACCTAGTGCAGTGTGTGTGAGAGTAGCACACATTTGGTTTAAGCGTTTTCAAATCCGGAAATTTTGATGTCAAAGATGCACGTCGCTCTGGTCGCCGTATTACGGATAAAATGGATGCCATTTTTGAAAAAGTGGGGCAAAATCGGCATATTTATAGTAGTTACGACGTAGCCGAAGAACCGGGAATTAACCACAAAACAGTTTTGACCCATTTCTTGAATTTGTATATAAAATACGAAAGAACTTTTTCCCCGACCTGATACATTTAAATACCTTCGATTTAAATTAAAGCAAATTTTACTGCATCCTAAGGAACTTTTTACATATAATCGTATAAAACAGAAAATAGACGGTGCTACTTTTAATAATGTTTCGGTTTTAGTACAGCAGTAGACAATGTAGTCAAATAATACATAAGTAATGGATACCATACACGCGAAAAAAAAATCTGCTGTTCAGTACATTTATCGACACCAAACTCGTCAAAATGTAGGGAGCAGCTGATTTTTTTTTTCGCGATTTCAGGTTTGGTCCCATAGTAAAAATTGTTCATATTCATGTGTAAAACACCCTGTGAAAATTTGCGCAGTGCTTAAAAAATTATCCTGTATACATTTGGTTTTATAGAAATTTTAAAAATACAAAATTATCAATGTATCCCCTTAATTATTTTATGATAGGCGTGCAAACAAATGGTAGATAATTTATATCAGGCCAATAGTATTATGATGCTGCTACACATTAGAATATGTCGGTCACACGATCGTCGTCTTCATAAATTATTTAAGCTAATCGAAAACCTACTAACATACCTCTCTATTTTTCAAGTACATATAAAAGATGAACTGTCTCGTTGGTCTAGTGATTGCAAGTGCTACTGGTCGGGCAAAGTGTTATTGGGTTTTTCCATCGGAAATTTCTCAGTAGCAGTCCGGAGTTTGATGCCCGGTTGGTGGTAATAGGCTTGGTCCCTATTACATGGGATTTAAACATAACTGGCGATGTGGGTGTAATATAGGTACACCTCTGCCTAACCCTTCGGGGAATACAGGTGTGATATTTTGTTATGTAAATAAAAGTTTCTTGACATTTTTCTCCATAGGAAACAGCATTTTAAACGGGAAATTTTCTTCGTAATACTTAAAATGATTTAATATTTAGTGTATGTGATATTATTTAGTTTGTGTGTGTGTGTTGTGTAAGAGTTCGGGTGTGAGTGTGTGTGTGTGTTGTGTAAGGGTTTGGGGGTGTGTGTGCGTTGTGTGGGGGTGTGTGTGTCAGTATTTCAGTAAAAAAATGTAGGTACCTAAAGATGTCTATTTTTTCTTAAATCGAAACCGTCTGATATTTTGTTTGATGATGTATTTTCGTCGATATTTTCGTCAATTTGTGGACCGATTTTGAAAATTATTTTATCATTTTTTACCGGAAGCTATCGCGGTGGTCCGATTAATTTTTTTATGAACTTTGCTAGGGTAGTTTTTGAGTTAGCTTCGATAATACATATTAATCCACTTTGTGTATCTTGATGATGTTCTAATACTTCCTGTCACTGTTGTTTATTTTTTTTTGGTCTGTTTTTTAGTTTTTTGGCATCGACTTCCGAAATTAAAGTTATTTTACACTTTTGGTGTTTTTTATGGAAGTCGGTTTTTTTTGTAAACAAGTTTTTTACTATCCAAAAAATAACCAGCATTGGCTTTCAAAGCATCGTTTTTCTCACATAAATATTAATTTAAAAGTGGTGTCGCATCGTGAGGTTAAGCTATACCTCAAGCTATTGATTTAAAGTATGGGAATAATACGACAATAGTATAGATTATATGCTTATACCATAAAGCGACACAGTGACCAATTCACACCATAAATTAGTAAAATGAGCACGTTCATGTATTATTAACTTATATATTTGGTTATATTAGCCATGTTTCTAGTTAAGAAAATAATTTCTGTGGTGTCTGGGAGAAACCTGATAACTCCATTTTCGTCCTTTTTTAGTTTGGTACTATGTTGTTATTAAAAAAAAACCGGTTAAGTGCGAGTAGGACTCGCGCACGAAGGGTTCCGTACCATATTATATGTTTAACAATCGCAAAGATAACTTTTTACTTATTTTATAATGATACTGTGAATTACAAGGTTATTTTTGCAGTTGCAGAAAATCACCCATGTTTAAACAAAATACAGTTTTCAGTATTTTTGCTCAAATACAGTATTTATGGTACCTACATGGTATAAAGAAGTTTCAAATTCCTAATTTGTTGAATTGTTGCGCTAGAGCTCGTACAAAAATGGTCTAAAATTTACAAATTTTGCGGCCCCCTATTTCTTAATTTTAGAAGATAAAAAAATATCTTTGTACTCTACTCAATGAGTTCTAGACGATGACACCCCACATGCTAGATTATTTTTTTTTTTTTTTCAAAATGAAAAGTATTGTATGGGGACCGACCCCTTAAATGTTTAACTTTGCTTTATTTTTATTATTTGTTGTTATAGCCGTAATAGACAGCGGAGGCTTAGCAAGTTTGTACGTGGTTGTCTGATTTCATGGATTTTAATTTTCTTGCGCGGAACCCTAATTATTTTTCTAAAATAAAAATAGCCTTAGTTACTCCTTAAAACATCAGCTACCTATATGCCGTCAAAATCGGTGAAAATTCGTTGGGCAAGTTTCCTAACTTGACTCTAAGTACCACTTTTTTAATCGGACTGCGCTTTAAAATTCTTCTATACAAACTTTAACATCCCTAAACCTCATTTGAGGCGTAGTTTTGAAAAACTAATAATGACAAACATTATTACTTACTTATGCAAGTATTTGTCCTAAGTTTCAAGTTCATTAACCAAATTAATAAGATTTTTCATATAAACTGTATCTCTGTTTTCACGAACACAGATAAAGAATTTCAAAAATCGTCTGGTATGTTTCAATAACTTGACTCAAACATTATTTACACCAATTTTAGAGTTAATCAAGCCCCCAATAAAATCCTCCGCTATAAAAATAACTTTTCACCCCTTAGGGGTAGATTTTTGGAAAACCCTGATACACGTTAGTCTTAATTTTTGGTCTCAAGTATAAAAACCGAGTTTTGAGTTAATCGGACCGCGTGTTAAAATTCCTCCATACAAACTTTGACACCCCCAATCCCTCTTTAGGGGGTAGTTTAGTAAAACTCAAAATGATAAACTTTATAATTTACTTAGATGAATATTCGTGCTAAGTTTCAAGTCTATTAACTCAAGGGATAGGATTTTTCATACAAACCTTCATCCCCTATTTTACCCCCTCAGGGATGGAATTTCCAAAAATCCTTCCTTAGTGGATGTTACCACTATATAAGGTATCTATGTGCAAAATTTCAAGTCTCTAGGTCCATTGGTTTGGGCTGTACGTTGATATATTAGTCAGTGACTCAGTCAGGACTTTGATTTTTTTATATATATAGATTTACCATGTTATTTTAAGACCACAGACTTCTTATAGGTTTTCCTGTAATCTACAGGTATAGAACTATTTTCTATATTTTTTTCAAAATTTTAGGCTCAGTAGTTTCGGAGATAAGGGGGGGGGGGAATGGTCAATTTTCGTCTATTTTCTTAAATAACTTTAAAACAATATATTTTAAAATTATAAAAAAAATATATTTGATACTCTCATAGTAAGCCCTTTCATTTGATATGTCACACAGTACAGTTTACTAAACTTTTTTTTTTAATTTTCTTATTTTCCCCCTAAAAGTGACTTTCATATTCAAAATTCATATATTTATTTTAGCTGTACGTGTTTGGGTCACAGAAATCCATATGTGTACCAAATTTTAACTTAATCGGTCCATTAGGTTCGGAGCAAATTGGCTGTGACAGACGGACAGACGGACAGACAGACAGACACACGAGTGATCCTATAAGGGTTCCGTTTTTTCCTTTTGAGGTACGGAACCCTAAAAAACATATTTTATTTTGGTCTATTGCTGATAAGTGTAACTATCATAGGAGTGGGAGAATCGTAGCGGTAAAAACGTGACTATACATGATTTTTTATTTAAAAATAATATATTTTTTAAATAATTAAATAATAATAATTAAATTTTAAATAATATATTTAAAAAAAACCTGATTAATAAATAGTAACTGCAGCAGTGGTTGGCTTTTTCTACTGTACCTAACTGATTTATAATTAAACTTGAACCTTAAAAGTCTTATACTGAAAAATTACATTTTTGGACTTAACAGGTTTCTCCCAGACACCACAGATTTGAATCATCATGATTTACACCGAGTTTATACCTGACTGAAACAATAGATTGACGACTTGTTAGGTGAAAAAAATCTGCTGTCCTCTACATTTATGTTTGCATAAGTCGTCAATTAGGGAATAGCTGAATTTCTTTTTGCTATTTCAGGTTAGTTCCCATAGTAAAAGTTGTTCATAATGATGATTACAGTGAAATTACGTTTAATAGATAATTAATAGCCCTAAGCCCTATATTAATTAGTACCTTATATCTTCTTAATATTAAAATTTATAGTAGTCCTGACTGACTGACTGACAAACTCATCAATGCCCAGCCCAATCCATTGGACCTAAAAAGTTGAAATTTTGCACAGAAACGTCTGGCCCTTTATAATGTAGACAATGGAAGGAAGGATTTTAGTTCCTGTGGCATATTAGACATCCACGCGGGCAAAACCACGCCGGAAGTACTAGTAAATTCATAATATGTTAAAATAAACCAAAGTTGGTAGTTACTTAAAAAAAACCCTTCTAGTAACGGGTGATTTTTTTGCTGGTATCTTTTTGGCAACACTGTTTTTGACAGATCACGCGTGAATCGTGTCTTGTGTTATTGTCAAACTTGTTCAGTTTGGTCTATAATTTAACCATGAATCGACTTACGAACGAACAACGCTTGCAAATTATTGAATTTTACTATCAAAATGCATGCTCGGTTAAGAGAGTGCATCGCGCACTTCTTCCAATTTATGGGCAGTTTGGTCAGCCTACTGAGGCAGATTTTTTTTTGCCCAAAATGGAAGAATTGGACATGCCTGACATGTGGTTTCAACAAGACGGTGCCACATGCCACACGGCACGCGAAACAATGGCCCAATTGAGAGCCGCCTTCGGTGAACAGTTTATCTCACGTTTTGGGCCCGTCAATTGGCCGCCTAGATCGTGTGATCTAACGCCTTTGGACTATTTCTTGTGGGGCCATGTTAAGGCTCATGTCTACAGGGATAAACCAGCAACGATTGACGCACTGGGAGCCAATATTGAAGCATTTATTCGTGATATACCGGCTGATATGTTGGAGAGAGTGTGCCGAAATTGGGCCTTGCGAATGGGCCATCTAAACCGGAGCCTCGGCCAGCATTTGCATGAAATCATCTTCAAACATTAAATTATATTGATCGCTCTATCGATTCCAATAAAGATTTCATCAAATTTTTCAAATTTTTTGTGTTTTTTTTTGAAAATCAAATCCTATACCTCTTAAAAAATCACCCTTTATTAGTTTGAGCATATTTTCCCAGAAAACAGGTACGCATATCGAACAACTTAATTCACATAATTAATTAAGCTCTCTAAATACCAATAATTGAGGAAGTTCAACATTAACAGAACTTCCCAGTAATTTGAACATAGATGTTTAACATATTTGTATAGACTAGTAGATAGAGGTAAGCGAAATTACAGAGAAAACTGTTTTAATAGTCTTCCCATCTCATTATTGAGCTTTTTGGTGCTATTATCGTTTCAAAGTAATCGTTTTTATTTCGTAGCAAATTTCTCGTATTGTGAATTAGGTCGACACTTGGTCGATACCTACTTTGTCTAGACTCTAGGTAAATAGGTTGGGTACTCTGTAGATTTTGGAATAATAATTATACAGGGTGGCAGGGAAATCGAGGCGCACACTGTAACCATTAATTCAGCACATGATTCTAGACACCTTATCGTAGAAATTGGTCAGTCACTTATTAGAAAAAAAAATCTGCTGTTTCATAAAATAATAGTGCAATACCTACGCGGTCAAAATGTATGAAACATCCATTTTTTGTTTAACAAACGGCAAAAAATTTCAATGCAGGGAGGGTTCTTCAGAATGATGATAAATCCATGGTAACAGGTTGCGCGTCGATGTCCCGCCACTCTGTATTCCAGTTTACGCTGAAGAGGTTTCAGGCAACATCAGTTTAAAGTAGGTATAAGAAGAACTAAATGTAATGAGCGTTTATAAACACGAAACAGAACATGAATCTGTAGGCCATACTAATAATCTATACATTTTGGTTCTAATAAAATAGTAACGAAGATTTTTTGTCCGTTTGTCTGGATGTATGTTCCGGATTGGCGCAAAAATGGCTGAACGGATCGAGCCGAAACGAACGGACGAAATTTCATTCAAATCCAAAAATGGCTGAACGGATTTGGATGAAATTTAGCACATGGGTAGACCATCCTTTTTATCCCAATATTCCCACGGGATCGAGTCTTATACGGGTGAAACATATGACATAAAAATAGTTACTTCGTTTCTGGTAAGAACCAAAATTTGGTTGTCGAGATGTCCGGACGAGAATCCAAGTCCTACTGCTTATAAAACTGATAATTTACACGTTTCAATACAGCAAATGTTTAGTATCAATTTAATGAAGTAATAAATCGACTTTATAATGTTTATGTTTATTTACTTATCACACGCACTAATCAAAATGTAAACAAGATGTCAGAATAACTCACTGAGGTATCATTCAAATGATCAAGGAAGGATCGCGAACCGTTGCAGGTATAGGAAAACATCTTGACGTAACCGGCATGTCCTAGAACCGAAAAATTCGAAGACACGTGTGCCATCCTTCAACCATACCACCATAGGCCAGCGTGGTGGATAACAGCCAACTCCCTCCCACAGAAAGGTTGCCTGTGTCCCAGCAGTGGGAAGATTTTAGGCTCGTCATGCTAGATGAAGACGTCCGGGGGGTTTGGGGCATGCTGAAGTACCTAGGACAAAATAATTTACCATTACATTTCAGAATAAATTCTCTAAATGGTGATGAAAACTGTGTCCACATCCATTGCGTAGTTTAGAAGAAAAATGCGGTCACACAGGCAGATACGAAAAGCGAGTTATAATATGCATAGAATATACGTAGATTTTGGTTTGGCTTCCGTATAATTTTAGGGGTTGCTTAGATAGATAAATAGATAGAATACTCTTTATTATGCACACCATAATATAAACTACAGACATAAATGTTGAAATTCGAGTGACACAAGGGGCGGTCTTATCGCTGAAAGCGATCTTTTACAGACAACCTTTGTATGGCTTAGTAATTAGATAAAGCTCTATTTTCTTTAATACACAATATGAAATGATGCGAATAAGTTTCAATACAAACCCACTCTAATTATTGCCTACCAGTACCCTCGTAAATTCGAATCAATATCGATTAATTATTATAGCTTTATTGAATTAATTCAATTAATTATTTACAATATTGCGTGGCATGGGCACACTAAATCACAGGTACATAATGCATTAAAATTGATACGAATAGCGCAATATATTATGTTAGGCATTCAAACAGGCATTAAACGTGATAACAATTGTGATAAAATTCATGTTGTGATGTATATTTATGATGACTTTTGACATAAAGGTGAGGTTATGGATGAGCGGAGCGGGTAGATATTGGGAGTAAGATTACTTCCCTATTTTAAATTTTTCTAATACGTTGTCTTATATTATGTGCCTTGTTATAAACTATTTCATGAGGGCGTGTCTTAAAGCCTTTATACCGTTAAGCATACGGTTTAAATTGCAATAACTAACATGATTTCGTGAAAAAGTATGGGTATTGTGTTGTAATATTTTTATTCTGGTAATCAGAGGACATTCTCAGAAATTATTCAAATCTGAAGTATTTACTAATAGCTTTTGTTTTTCTATTCTATCAATAATTAAGGTAATAGGTAAGGTAAAGGTAAGTAAGGTAAGGTAAGGTGAGGTAATTGTATAGAACTGCTTTCGTTCAAAATCTGGCAAAGCACAGACGTTTTAAAAGCCGTATTTATTACTCATTTTCCTCATTGCTTTCCCAAAAGCTTTTACAATACATCATCAGTGATAATAAAAACACAATTTGGTAGATACCAAATTTTGTTTTTATTATCACTGATGATTTCTTTATTTTTTTATTAAGCCGTATTTATTAATCATTTTCCTCATTGCTTTCCCAAAAGCTTTTACGATAAATCATCAGTGATAGTAAAAACACAATTTGGTAGATACTAAATTTTGTTTTTATTATCACTGATGATTTTTTTTTTTTTTTTTGTTTTCTTTGTTGACAATCCCTTATCTAAGGGATTGTAACTTTGAGCGTTTTATTAAATCGCCTCGCTATCGCTTATCAATGTAACCACAACCAGCCGTCAAAACTTAAAACGTAGTAGAGTTCGTAGCGTGTACCACAGGTGATAAATGTGGTCTCTGATTCCATTATCACTTAGGAATTGATTCCACACGAAATTTATTATAATACCAATTCACAGTTCAAAGCTGTATTTTAAATTGTGGATGCAAACGTGAGAACACAACATGTTAACCTCGATCGGATTTGTAACTCGTGTTTTATGTGTGAAAATCTTTTGAATTATGTCTTTGTCGTTCAGTGACATTTAGTTACAAGGTAAGTCAATCTGTGCCTAGCCTTTTCCCAACTATGTTGGGGTCGGCTTGCAGTCTAACCGGATGCAGCTGAATACCAGTATTTTACATGGAGCGACTGCCTATCTGACCTCAACAACCCAGTAACTGGGTAATGCGATACCCCTTGGTAAGACTGGTTGTCAGAATTTCAGGTTTCTGACTCGTCTCGGGCTTCCAGTCTATGCTATAAAATTATTGTAAATCATTAAATAGCGCTCTCGCGATTTTAGTTTTCTGCAATTTGCGCCTCATTTGATCCATATTAATATCAGATTCCTCGCTTGAACTCATGTTATTATTTTGTTTATAAATACTTATCAGTCGGAAAGTCGCAACAATCTTTGACGTTTCTAATATGAAAATGTCGTGAATTTGAAGTTTTAAGCTGTATTTATTAACACAAGTTTTGTTTTATACTTTGTATATGTTAGTTTGTAAGGTATATGTTTGTAGCCTGATAATAAATGTTTTATTATTATTATAATACTTTTTACTCCGGTAGTAGGATATTTTCCGACACCCACGCGGGTCAAGCCGCGGTAAGAAGCTAGTAGTGAAATAATTTGGCAAAATAAATCATCCAATTTCGGTATAAAGAAGGCAAATTGAAACAAAATGGCTACACTTCTGAATCTAATGATTATTGATAACTTCTGTTCTGGAAATACGATTAGGTACTAAAAAAGTACGAGTAATTCAATTATACAAATCCGTTGTTAATATTTATATTGTCACCTACATACCAACTTCAAATAAGAGGTATTTAATATTAAAAACTTTGCCAACCAGCTATTTATGCATTGAAACAGTTACCAAATTGATCGCCATTTACACATTGTTATAGGCAATTTTATTCAAAAAACTGACCAGTAGTGGCTTATACAGCTTCTGTGGAGGAAGCTTAGCCTAGATATATACATAATTAACATTTGAATTAGGCAATGTAGTTCCTATTAGGAGTAATACGTACGGGTGTGGCGCATAAGCCATGGTTCAGATGAGAGGTGTCAATTGTTTTTATAAGAGAGAAGCTTGTGCATATTAAATAAAAAGTTTTTAAAACTTCACTGTGGTTTATGGTTTTAGGGTTTCCTGTATTTGTTTTGATATGAAGAAAGTTCGAAACGCCAATTTGGTGGTGTGTTTTCAACTACCAATTCTAGGACTATAAAATTTTTAGAACTAAAACGTTTTCACTGTAGGTACAGTCTGCAACAGAGATAAGTATCCAGTGTTGTAGTGTGCGTGACACTACAAAACTGTATTGCTACTGTTAAAACGATTCATTACGTACAGCACACAATGCCCTCACGCACACATCGCGTTCATGTGCGAGTGAGTGCGCTAATGTCTTCTCAATTATAGTATAACATAATTTCGCGTTGAAAACTTAAGCGTTCGTAGCCCAACGAATAAGGCATTATACTTCTGAGTACTACGGTGTGAGTTCAAATCTCTGAAGTGATGATTCTTTTTGCGATTTATTATTTTAAGCTAAAGCAATTAGAACAATTTTTGTTAAGAAAATGTTTTATTTATTTAAAATTGCTTAAATAAATAAAACAATTTTTAATAAATATCTTTATTTAAAAAAAAGAACATCAAAAGTGAACATGTTTTATTATAAATACAACAATATGTTTAGAACATGCTATTACATCTTTTTATACCATTATATAATATGTATACAACAATGGGCGGAGTGAATAAACATGTCACATAGATAACAAATATAATCTGATCCAGTAACAATAACATCACTCACACACTCCTACCTACACAGTACCGCCGACTTAATTTATTATGGCTAAATATGCTGTGAAAGTATTAAGTATTTCGTTTAGGTATCTATTATAAAATAAAGTCGCTTTTCATGTCTGTCTGTGTAGCCGCGTTGTTCTTCTAACGCCACAGATTTTGATGCGGTTTTCACTATCATGATAAATATTTAACTTATATATTATAGAAACCTTCATGTTTTAACAAGTCGTAAAAACCGTGCGAATCAGGGCCGGGTCGCTAGTTCAGTTATATACAGATATGAATTACCTACATTTTTGAAAATTAAAATTAAAATAAAAACATTTACCACCTGTATCGGGAACAGTAGGTATTATAATTATTACCAACCATTATTAATTATTTCTAGGAAAATAATAGATTTAAAAACGTTAAAATGTCTGAAATTTAAAGGTAGTATATAATATGTATGTTACGATAAGTCGGTGGTGATTTTCGACGAAGACATTTTTCATCAGTAATTATGACGACATTGTTTTGTCAATCGAAGTGCCGATATTCCGCGATTTTGACGGTGCACGGTATATAACAAAATTTTACGCGTCGATTTGCAACATGTCAAACCGTCTGCTTGCAGGTGGTTCCGTACAGTTTGCATAATGACGTTGTGTGCTGCTGCTATTATGCTGGTCTAAGCGAATGTATCTGATGTATGGGTGGCAACAATCTCACGCACGATGCCGAGGCGAAACATTTGTGTAAGCCAATGGTGTCGGTCCAGGCAGGCGACGGTTTATTTCGCTTGTCTCAGTGACAATGCACCCACAGTCAAACGGTTTTTCTCTACAAAAAAAAAAGTGAAAATATTAGGTCTAAACATACACCTCCCAAATTATAAATTAAGAAATAAAAGTTACACAATATAAATACAATGCAGAGAATATATATTTATATACTTAAATACAATTGATATATAAGGCTAGTGGTCAGTAATAATAAAAATTATAATACGATAAAATGGAAATAAAAAGGCAGGGCGAGTGACCTAGGAAATACATAATATCATACTTATAAAAAATAAAAAATAATATAATATAATAATGACACAAATAAAAAAAACAAACAACAAATAATATAATATAATGATGATTTTTTATTTTTTCTAAAAAGTATTAAACAATATTATTATACTTTATTTAGAATAGAAATCCTTTGTTTAATTACCATACATGCAATTTACATTTTTAAATATTTTAGATAAAAAATGAAATCTTTTAAAATTGTATTTTATTATTATTATCTAATCATTTACAAACATATTCATTATTTTTGAATATTTTATTACAAAACACAGATAAAAAACTATTACTATAATACTGTGTAAACCAATAATGGAAATGATTAAATAATTATCGATATAATGAGTGGCTATGCAGTTAACAAAAATTGTATTTATTTGTTAACTGCATAGCCACTCATTATACTAAATTCAACTATTCCGGTGTCATTTCCTATTAGATTCAACTATTCATATCCACAATTCGTTAAATGAGATACAACAGACAATCATAATAAAATTACTGGGTGGGATCACGGTGACATAATAAATTAATACATTCTAATAATAATTTCACTCACCGATAGCATTGGGCGCCTTGCGATTTCACTAATAGAAATATTTTTTTTCTCATGCAAAACAATAATCTGAGCTTTTTGAAATCTGGTTAAATGATGCATGGTCTAAATTAATCAATATATCACAATCACAAACTTCAAGTGCAAAAGAAAGAGTATAATGTGTAGTTGCTAATGCAGACTGACTACATAAGTTCACAATTAAAGGCAGGAATATATTTTTAAAGCGGGTAGTTAGCTTCTAAACTGGGAAATAATTTTAAGTAGGCGAGAAACTTGTGGTAGATTCTCAAACTGGTCAGAATATCGCTTTATTCAGTTAGTATATTCATTTTAAATTACAAAATCTCAAAAATAATATTTTAGTAAACTCGAGGCTCGAACTCAGATCATTCTGTCACTGTAGGTTGAATGCTTACCTGTTGCGCCACGAGAGCAACTATCCTACATTGCGAAATTATGTTACACTATCATTTAAAAGACGTCAGCGCACTCACTCTATGAATGGGATGTGTGCGAGGCTGTCATTGTGAGCAGTACGTACAGTAGGATATAGTTTTGTAGTGTGCGTGTCTCGTTACTTAACTCCTTTGGCCTGTGTACATGCATCTTTTTTCCTTTATACTCATACATAAGTGTAAGTATGAAGGCAGCCCTAGTAAGCACAAATTTTCTTTCTTTCAAGTTTAATTATTAAGCACAAATTTTCTTTCTTTCAAAAACACATTAGAGCGTTTGTGCACTGTAACCGATTCGAAACGGAGGAATGACGGTCCGAAGTGCTCTTAGTACGCACGGCTACAGATCAAGCTATACATTTCCAGTATAAGCTGATCTCGCATTGTATAGGATTTCCTTACAATGAGAGGTCAGTGTAAACTGGAAATGTAAAGCTTGATGTGTACCTAGTCACCATTTGTATCAAGCGTTGCGCACGAGATCCGAATTGTATCCGTCCGAATTCAGAATATATCCGATTTGGATAGAACTCAGATTTCGAATTCGGATTCGGATCGGTTGCAGTGCAGAAACACTCTTAACGGGATACATCGATAAATTTTGTGTTTTTAATTTTCCTTGTGTTATTTGACTATTTTAAATTTTTTCTATAGAAAAAAATTCCAAAGTAGCACCATCTATTTTCTGTTTTATACGATTATATGTAAGTAGTTCCTTATTGTGCAGTAAAATTTGCTTTAAATCGAAGGTATTTAAATATGTTACGAACGTACTCAGCTAAAAATTTACTTAAATATAGCATTTTATCCTAAATCTACACAAACGAAGTTCGTTCAGTTCCGGTGTACTTGAGTTTTCTATATCGCGCGTCAAAATATACAGCCATAATGCAATTTCACTTACACACCGAGCAAAACCACGCTCCGATAAATCCTCTTAAACATCATTATTTCGCTGCTGACACAACTTTGTTATTACTGCCGCCCATTTAATTAATTCTATCGCCACCCAGAATACTGTACCTCAGAACTAAACGTGTTGTTTGTTGCTATGTTGGTACTCCAATAATAGTACATTTTGATACAAGTGGAGAACGTTTGTTATTGCGTTCGAGGCGGAATTAAAACACCCGAGCCGTAGGCGAGGTTGTTTTTGAGCCGAGAACTGCAATAACAAATGTCCACGAGTATCAAACGACGTTTTTCAATACACTTTTGAAGAAATAAAATAAAAAACACATAAAATAACGGAAAATAATTTTGTCATGAATTAATAGGGAACTATGATTTAAATTTTCTTTTTTTTCCGCGCTTTGCTTTCGCCAGGTTGAAAGAAAAGCAAAGGTATAAAACTGATAAACAGCCTAATATGAAAAATAGAAAATTCAAATATTCTTGAGTTTAGAACACAAATAAATGTTAATTTGTTCATAAACTTTTTTTTTATTGTAATAATCATGGTTTTTGATAATATTCTATATAGAAACATTATTTAAATATTCAAAAAATATTAACAGACGCTTAACTCTTTGCCGAGATTAAAAAAAAACATTCACCTCCGAATAGAGAGTTGTGAATAGAGGCATTGAATCAATTTGGACTAAGTATAGGTATAAGTTATCTGTGGCATTCCCGCACACGTGCGGGAAAATAAAAAATCGCACGCGTGCGACATACATTGCATTGTGAACCTAATCGTAGTGTGATATGAACCAGTTTTCGAGGAAGTGTATTGAAAAGAAATTTTCCCACACCTATCTGCACAAACCTGTGCTTGTGCGCATTCTCGACGTTCAGCACTAAGCTTTAAAGAATTCACTTTCTTACGTAGGAAATAATTAGTCACCAGTCTAATGTTCAGTTCGTAAGCGTATGTTTGCGTAAATAGAATTAATAGGTACTGATTATGTAGTGTAAAATATTTTAGTAATGAATATGTCTTGTGAGTGAAAATAATATAATTATTAGTTTGGAGCGTGGTGTAATTATGGTGATGGATATGTGTTCCCGTTTTTGGTGTAAATTTTTGGAGTTGAGTGAACGCGTCTGGTTTTCTTAGATGGCGTGGTTTTCTTGAACGTAAGTAGGTCTGTCTTCCTTTCATCTTTTAATAATGGCAACAATTAAAAAGAAAAGAAAGAAAGAAAGAAGGAAAAACGTTTATTTGGAGACAGTTCGTGAAAAACAAGTACTTATAAAAAAAATTGTTTTTTTTTTTAATTTTCATTTATCGCCATCACCACTGGAACCTTGAGATACCTTCTTTCATTTATGGTAGTTTTTAGGTTGTATGTCAGTATCAGTGCATTTCATTTCTTATAAAAAACCCGACTGCAAAACTAACTGAAATAAGAAGTTTTTCTAAATGATTTGCTTTATTTCAAGATTCAAAAAATATAAAAAATACTTACTTAAAAAATTAACCTTTACGTGACAGTTTCAAACATTAAAAAAGAGCCAAAATTATAATATTTTTAGTTCAGAGTTCCGTTGTGATTATACTGTTAGTTTAATTGTTACATAGTGGATCCATTACTCACGTCCACTTCGAGTAAAACCTAGCAACTTTGTGTGCCAAACGGTCCGTGGCGGCACGATTCGAATTCCAAACAATGATTTAAATTCAGCGCGCCGATTGGTCGGCGGCGAGTGACGCGGGACAAAATACGCTGTAATTGGAGATTGACATGTGAGCGTTTCCTGATTGGTTGCGTACACTGTGAATATCGTTGTGTTCGAAATGTGATAGAATTGATGGAAATTCGGACCTTTATTTTTCTTTTGCATGTAATAGATTGCGTTTTTTTTTAATAAAAATAACCCAATGTTTGAGGTGCTTGTTACATTATAGTTAAATTAAAGTTTAGTGGAATTCTACCAATAAGTATTCATCATGATAATATGAACTAATGGCATAGCGCAACCTGTATATTTTCAAAGCAAGTTACTAGTATACTTTTAGCATGCTCATAAAATTAATCCGATTACTTAACGATTCTAGTCCTACTAATATTATAAATGTGAAAGTTTGTATGTTTAGATGTTTGAATGATTGTTACTCAATAACGCAAAAACGGCTGAACGGATTTGGACGAACGTTCCCGTGGGATAATTTTCGACATCTATTTCAATTTTAGCCTAAATTATTTTATCCTCAGTAAAAATATATCTCATACCATATCTAAACAATGAAAACTATACAAAAACCTTGTACACTCTACAATTTCTATAGCCTAGGCTTCTACTAAAGCGGTTGTATCATTATATTCAGCCTGTGAAGGCATCCAGTCTATGTAAGGTGAAATAATAGTGAGCCGTACTCTACCAAAACAGAACGAGCTAATCAGACTCTACCAGTGATGGATGACTGTTTCAAGGTGTGTAGAGATTTAGGAGTTAAGAAGTATTAAGTTATTTTTTATTTAAAGTAGGTATGCATCACACGTTGCAGTATAAAACTGATTTACGTCCGTTACCTCACACTTCGGTCCAGTTGAAAACAAGCGTCAGGCACTAGTTGCCTGGCATTTTTGCTGAACTGGGCATTTTTGGCACAGCCGTGAGGCACACATTCCTGCATTGTAATTTTTTGTTGTTGTTATCGCAAATGTTGATTTTTTTCATTTATTATTTTTGTATTGTTGCTATTTTAATCTGCTGTTATTATTTTGTGTGCGTCTTTAATTTAGTCTGTGCTAAATAAATGTGTTTTCTTTATTTTCTTTCTTTCTTTCTTATGTTTATGAAATTAAAATGGCTTAGATGTACCAGTCTTTTGGTTACCAGTGATTTTTATATAAGAATTAGCCAAGTGCGTGTCGGAAAAAGTAAAGAAAGTAGTGGGATGTAATTTTTTTTCAAGATTTTTGTTTCTGCACATTGTTGGCGTGATTAATATATAGAGCATAATCAGCATACAATGTTCCCACTGCTGGGACACAGGCCTCCTCTCAGTGAGAGTAATCCACCACGCGGGACCAGTGCGGTTTGGTAGATGTCATAACATGTCTTGGAATTTTTGTTCTAGGACATGCCGGTTTTCTCACGATGTTTTCCTTCTCCGTTTTGAGAGCAGTGGTGATTATATAATTTACACAAAGTAAAGCGCCTGCCGGGTTTCAAACCTATGACCTACAACTCTACTGGGCTCTACTGGGCCACCACTGCTCTAACTTTAACACAGTGATTAATATGTATACTCATGCCAAATTGCAGCTTTCTAGTACTGAAAGTTTCTGATCTAAGCCGCGGACACACGAACAGATAGACAGACGGACATGACGAAACTTTTTACCCCGAACTTTTGGGAGGATACTTCGGGAGGCTTTCTTGAGGTCATTAGATCAAGGGTTTGATTCAGATACGGTACTCTTGGACACGGCGCGTATTGTTAAGAAGTTCCTCTTTATGGAGCCTTGACCTCCGACGCGACGGTAACATTCGCTTTTACCTAAATTACTTGTTTTTTTTTGTTCATTTGGGGTTTGTGGGTAGGTAAGTATAATCTACCTAATAAACAAATAAAAAAAAAATGCTTTTCCTGTTGGTTTTTCCTTATTATCTCCTACTCATACCTATTAAATGCTTTTGTCCGAGCATAACCCATTTGCTTATAAATAAAACATTAGTTCTCCGTATCAATTAGGGACTGACAACAAAAAACAATCAAATTAACAGCTAAAGGTTAGCAATAAATAATGACGTGTAAACAATAAAACAACAATATAACAAAACCATACATTGTGTAACGAATAAATAAATCAGAGACGCCATTTGTCAAGGCAGACATGACACATTTATATATTACGATGTGAGTTTGTGAGCAGCTAAGATTTCAAACATTTACAATCGAATTAAATCGTCGTAACACATGGCAAAAGACGAGTCATCTATCATGGGATTTTACCAACAAACCTTATTTAAAATCCAACTTTAAAACACTCAAAATAAGGTATGAATTCCAACAGGTTTCACACCACCCTTCGTTAACAAAATGCATTATTAAACAGCGATTCCATGACCCCATTTGAAAAGCATTAGATAGCGCATTATGTGTAATTTGCTTGTTTTAATTCAGTTTTGATTATAACAAAGTGTGCTACTCAATTATTCAATAAAGTCTTCACGGGAGCTCGCTTATTGGGCTCTTGTAGGGTACAGAGGGAACTTAGAGATTGCGAGTTGGAAACTGGTGATGTAGGTAATCAAAAAAGGGATTTGATTTTTGGATTTACTATGAAAATAATTCAAAATAGCGGGAAGATGAGTTTATCTCAATGACGTATTATAAAATATGATTGGTTTATCTATATTTTTTTATGATATTTTTATGGAAGTTTCTACCTTCCCTAAAAATATCGTAAAAAATCTCAAAAAACAGTAATTCCCTCTTCGATTTACTATGAGAATAATTAGAAATAGCGAAATGTGAGCTTATCTAGATTTTGTTCAAATTAGAAAAATTTTAAGTCTAAAAATGCACAAAAGTAAAAAAAGCTTCATCCATAAAATCAATGCAGGTCAGTTACCTTCAAACGTGGACGTTTTAATAATAAATTAATTATATAATGCAGTAGCAGTAAATTAATGCTAGAATTAATTAAGAAAACATATTCATTAAGAATCTATTTTATTGGTTTAGTTAAAATTTTAATTCTTATCATTTTATGATACAATTTATTAAGAAACCAAAATCAAATGCACACAAATTACCTACACAGATAAGATCTTGCTAAAATTGTCACGGATTGCTAAAAAGTAGATGAGGAGCTCGTGGCTACGTAAACAGCCGCACGGGTTAAGCTACGCTTGCCAGGGTGGGTCTGTGGATAGGCCACCTTTACATACCGAAACTCCTCCGTGCCTCGGAAAGCACGTTATGTCGTTGGTCCCGGTTGTCATTCGTGGCTCTTTGACAGTTATTACGGGTCGTCAGAAGTCCGAAAGTCTGACAACCGTCTTACCAAGAGGTAGCGTATTACCCAGTTACTGGGTTGTGAAGGTCAGATAGGCAGTCGCTATATATAAAATTCTGGTATTCAGCTGCATCTGGTTAGACGGAAGCCGACCCCAACACAGTTGGGAAAAGGCTAGGCTGATTTATTGTTATTTTTTTGCTGAAAAGTATATATTTTTTAAATGTCCTCCGAAGGGGTGGAGACCTGGTGTCCTGAAATACAGGCCTTACGTCTAGCTTAGGCACCAGTCTCCCATAGTATAATTAAAAATGTTATGTTATGATAATATTTTATCCACAAAGTCACATCTAGGAATACGTACTTATACTAATAATTATTATAAAAAGGTGTAAGTTTGTATGGGGTTTATGGGGTTGGGAAATCTTCGGAACTACTGATCTGATTCCGAAAATTTTTTCACTAATGGGAAGCTACAGTGTTGCCGAGTGCTATATAACATTGTTCTATGTTTAAACAAGAAATTTCATGCGGACGAAGTCGCGGTAGTAATAAATAAAGGCGGCTAGATAAAAAATCAAATAAAAACTGCACCAGTAGCATTCTCGTTGTGGTTATTAGTGAAACGACTGGTGATTAGCGTAATCGCCACACACAGGATAACGATGGACGCATCTGTTAAACCAAATAGGTACGGTGAGAGACCAACACATAAATATATTTTTATTATAGCTTGAATGGAGGATTTTTATGCGGATTTCTAGACGAAAAACAAGCATTTGTTTTAAGGAATATGATTATATTGTACAGTACAGATGGGTAAAGTTCGTAAGGTTTAAGCAGAGCTTTGCATTTGTGTGAGTGCACATAGATAGTGTAGGTGTGACGTCCAGCCTAGAGCGCGATTCGCCCTTTGCTTGGTTTAAAACCGGTTTATGCTGCTTTTTGGCAATCGTCTTTTGATCTTTTAGAACGAGAGGCCATGACCAAAACAATGTCGCATTATTAAAAAAAGTAAAACGATAAGACGATTGAAGATTTTGTCTTGCGTAGAACGATAAGACAAACATTTTGGTCATGGGCTCTCGTACCATTTTGTTGATCACTCACACAAATGTAAAGCCCACCTTACGCCTCACGGACTGGAACTGACAATGCCTGTCGTGGTGGATGTGAAGTTCTGATGAATAAGTGGTGAATAAGTGGTAGATTCTGGGTTTTTAATAATCATCTTGTCCCGAATACGAAAAGCAATGATGATACCCATACAAGACGAAACTGGCTACAAAATCTAAAGGAAGATAACAAGCACTAAAATCGTAATTCAACAAACAAAAAACCGGCCAAGTACGTGTCTTACCACGCACAATGAAGGGTTCCGTAATTGGGATGAATTTACTTAACATTGTAGTTGAAAAACATGTTCTCCCATACATCGATATACGTCACTAGGCTGTCAATTCTCCAACTGCTAAATGTAAGTTTGTAATCACAAAAAAAAAATGTGATAAAACTATAAATTAACTTTTTCCTTTACTTGTGCTGTGAGATCTTGCTTCTTGCCAAATTTCATGGTTCTAGGTCAATGGGAAGTACCCTATAGGTTTGATTTATTTGCGAGCATCGAAATATGTCGCATAAATGGGCATATTTTCTTGTTGCGGTGACTTTTTAGGACTCCAAGGAGCTATGTATTTCATATTAATTTCAACTTGATGATCTCCTGAGAAAAAGGTCTTGCTAGACAGACCGTTCCAGACAGATAGATGGACAACGAAGTGATCCTATAAGGGTTCCGTTTTTTCCTTTTGAGGTACGGAACCCTAAAAAACAAGCTATCACCTATACATTGAACTAAATACCATCACATCAATCCATTACCTCAACCCTCGAATACATCGTCATGTTGTATTTGTCAAAACAAATGCCACTACAACCCCGCGGGAGGGTTTAACCCTTCGTTGCGATATCAATTAATCGGCTCAATTTATGAATTATTACGTCGAAACAACCCCGGTTTGATATAGGGAATATTAAATGAGATGGGTGCATAATGTATTTTGTCATGTTCAATGGAATTTTCATTGATTTGAGTTTTTTTTATCGTTGTGCACTTTACAGCTCTTTTGTTGAGTGCTTCAATGGTCGTTGGGGATTAAAAATATAATTTAACAGTTGTTTTATATCCCACAAGTGATACAAAGGATGAGAAACAAAAACTGGTCCTATATTTATATAATAATAGTCGCACGAAACTTTCTTCGTTTTTCCTTCGCAAGTCTCGAATTTTCCATCATTATAACATTTTTTAAAGAAAAAAAAAGCTTATTAAAATACGAAGACAATTAATGTATGAATAACAAATTACTCTCACACATGATCCCACACAATAATTCATTAAAATTATTTAAGCACTAAAATTGCACTTATTCATAACGTAATCTACAAGAAATACTTTACGACCAAAAAAGAGAAATCTATGAAGACTTAAACACCGGGAGCTATAAAGATTTGCATACAAATAGTTGATGGGGATAAATCATGCAGGACAGTAATCTGCGGCCATTTTGATGTACAGCAGCGCCATCTGTGTCAACTGAATGAGTTATTATACTGCCATTTTAGGGTTGACTCTTTTATTTTGTGGGTTGTAAAACGACCGAGCGGCTTCGGGTTATTGTTTTAAGTTAATTTTAGAGGACTGTGTGTTTTGTTACTAATTTAATTTTATATACCGCTACACTTTTAATGAGATTGATAAGTACTTATTACTTAAAAATAATTGGTATTGTGCTGTCTGTAATAATTTTTATTTGTATGCGAAATACCTATCTATTCCTGTTTTCTAAAAATAATTTATAATTTTTCACGTAACTTAAAATAGTAGATAAAGTAGTGAAATAAGCAAGCTCCTTCATAAAATTCCTTATTAATTACTCAATGATTTTTTTTGACCAGCCATTGTCCCACTGCTCCCTACTCTCTTTCCACCTCTCTCTGTCCAGAGCTGCCAAGGACCAATCTTTATTAAAGGAGTCCAGCTCATTCCGCCCTCTCCGCCTGGGCGCCACTAAGCGGGACCCACTGGGTCGTAAGTTTTGGCCATTAATCGTCTGACAAGCGGCAGATGTATCCACTGTCCAGCCCAATTCCATTTAAGCGTGGCAGCTTTCCGAGTGACGTCACTTATTTTGGTCATGGAACGGATTGTTGTATTCTTAACCCGGTCCACAAGTTTGATACTCAGAATACTCCGTCCCATAGCTCTCTGGCAAACTCCGAGCGTGGACCGCTGTTGAATTGTCAAAGACTATGTGTGAGGATGGGAAGAATACACATGTTGTCAAAGACCATGTGTGAGGATGGGAAGAATACACATGTTGTCAAAGATCATGTGTGAGGATGGGAAGAATACACATGTTGTCAAAGATCATGTGTGAGGATGGGAAGAATACACATGTTGTCAAAGATCATGTGTGAGGATGGGAAGAATACACATGTTGTCAATGATCATGTGTGAGGATGGGAAGAATACACATGTTGTCAAAGACCATGTGTGAGGATGGGAAGCATACACATGTTGTCAATGACCATGTGTGAGGATGGGAAGAATACACATGTTGTCAAAGACCATGTGTGAGGATGGGAAGAATACACATGATGTCAAAGACCATGTGTGAGGATGGGAAGAATACACAATGTATTCCTTATTTTTTATTTGCTCAAGAAAATCGTAAAATCAGGAACTTTAAGCAGGTTTGCAATAGGCAAAACAAAACAAACTAAATTATTTTACCAAATAATAAAAAATGCTTCCACATCGCTATTATTTCTCGAACAATTTCTCTTTACCGCCAGCCCTACTAACTCAAAACGTAACATGATTTATAGGGCAACCCCTCAGAAGATTAACCCTTTATCCGGGGTCAAACGACACGAACACGCGAGTTCGTGTAGCCCGACACTTATGATTTTGTTATTTATTGTCTTTCGTCCCGGGCAATGCGATATTTCAATCTTTGGCAGTATGTTGTGGCTAATTGGTAAGTTATGAAGGGAGGTCTTAATTAGAAAACGATTATGTTACGACTTTTGCATCACATTTTGGTTCTATTTAATTTTACATTACAGTACAACAATGTTCTAAGGTTCCATAGTTTATTTTCGGCAAAACCGAACTATGCAAAATTAAAGACTGGCCCATTAAAGGAGTGTCGGAAGTAGTGTGTCAGTCTACAGGGTGCTCGGAAAGTCTAACTATTCCTTGAAAGGGGTTATACTAGAAGTCATTTCCAACAAAAAAAAATAGAAAAAAACCCTCCTATTTTTATCTTTTTTTCTAAATTTTTTTCAAGATAAACACGTCTAAATTTCAAAAATTATAAAATAAGAAGGTTTTCTTTTCACTCAGGACCTTTTATTTCTGTAATTATGGGAATTTAGGGAATGTATTTTTTTTAAATAAATTATCACTCATTTATCATCAGTCAGAAAAATAACGAATAAGTGGTGAGAGAGAAATAGTTATTTTTAAACTAAGTATTTGTTTTTGGTGACCAGCCTGAAAATTTGAACAATAATCTAAAAATCTCCTTATCTCAGAAACTATTTATTTTCGATCCCTAGTTGATAGAGCTTAATTTGTTAAGAATTACCTCTGGGTATATAACCCCTTTCAAGGAATAGGTCGAATTTCCGAGCACCATTTAAGTGGGAACATAAATCAATTTATTTCTATTGGTTGATAGTCACATTTTATTTTAGCTATATTTCGGTTTTTCCGAACGATGGATCCTTAGAACGTTCTCTACTGTACTTACCAATAATTATTACAATTGTTCTATAAACCTTTGCGAGCGTAGTGTAAACGCACGGAGTAAACGGAACGTAAATTCGAACAATTTTAAAATACTCGTTTCGAAGATAATTTTGATTCAGTTTTAAGACTTTGTTCATTATTCATATCCCATGGGTGATACTAATTGTGATTCCCGCATTTTAAACCAAAATGCAGTATTCTAGAGTTGTATTTTCGATACAAAAATCATTCGAGTTTATGTAACTTACCGTTTACTTCGCTCGTTTTTGCTAGGGCCTCTGCTTGGTGTTTTTAAAATTCCTATAAAACCAAATGTATGTACGTGTTATGGTTAAATTATTTGGATTTTCCATATGTGTTATTTGACTATAATTGTTTACTGCTGTGCTAAAATGGAAACATGATTAGGTACCTGTTTCGATAGTTATAATTCCATAGTAGCGCCGTCTATTTTCTGTTTTATACGATTACTAGCTTTTGCCCGCGGCTTCGCCCGCGTGGATGTCGGAAAATATCCCACGGAAACAAAAACCCTTCCTTATTTCTTGTCTACATTATAATGGGGACTTCTGTGCAAAATTTCAGCTTTATAGGTGCAAGGGTTTGGGCTGGGCGTCGATTGCAGTCAGTCAGGACTTTTCTTTTTATTATATTGAGATTAGCGCGATCAAAAAACAAAAAAAAAAGTTTGTCAGCTCCGACGCACGACTGGAATTTACTCCTGTTTTTGTGCCGTTCCGAGTTTCCAACTTTCTATTTTTCGGTCATTCCTGTCAGGCTGGGTTTCTTCAATGAATCAGTGCTATACAGATAGCAACTTTAAGGTGTAAAGGCACTCGTCTCCCCATCTCCCTCTTACCCTTCTCCACTCACTGTAACCTCCTACCCTTCCCACTCCTCTCACCCTCCCCTATCATCCCCCTCACTGCTTCCTCTTACCCCCTCACCCTTCCCAACCCCTCTCCCTCTCACACACCTCACCCTTTCGCCTTTCCCGCTAACCTCCCCCTCCCCGTCTCACGCTTTCTAACACACCCATCACCACTTTCCCCACTCCCTCTACCCACTCCAACTCCACCCCTCCCCCTTTTTCCTTCTCCACATCCCCTTCCCACTAACCTCCACCTCTCCCTCTTACCTCTTCTTACACCCCTTCACCGCTTTCCGCTCCATCTCTACCCTCACCTACTCCTACTCTTCCCCTCTTCCCTTCTCCAAACCCTTCCCTCACCACATCCCCTTCCCACTAACCTCCCCTACCCCTCTTACCCCTTCCCACACCCCCTTCACCGCTTTCCGCTCCCTCTCTCTCTCCAAACCGGAAGGGAAGAGGCTGAGGGGAGCTGGAGTTGGTGAGGGTAGAGAGGGAGCAGAAAGCGATGAAGGGGTTGTGAGAAAAGGTAAGAGGGGGAGTGGGAGGTTAGTGGGAAGGGGATGTAGTACACCCTCCCCTTCCCCTTTTCCTCCTCATCAATCCCTCCCCTTCCCTTTACCTTCTTCCCCACCCACTCCCCTTCTCCCCTCCCCCTCTACCCTTTCCTCTAAGGGAATAACTATTAATGTCAAACTTTATTACTTGCTTAGGCAAATACTTGTGCTAAGTTTCAAGTTAATTAACTAAATGAATAAGATTTTTCATGTAAACTATATTCCCTGTTTTCACCCCCACAGGGATGGAATTTTAAATAAACGTTTGGGATATTTCCGTAACTTGACTGAAAGATCATTTACACCAATTTTCGATTTAATCAAGCCACGCAGTATAACCTGCCCTGTAAAATTGACTACTGACTACCCCTATTCACTCCTTTAGGGGTAGATTTTCGAAAAACCCCGATACACGTTGTTCTTCATTCTTGGTCTCAAGTATATATACTGAGTTTCGAGTTAATCTGAACGCGCGTTAAAATTCCTCCATACAAAGTTTGACACCCCCAATCCCTCCTGAGGGGGTAGTTTAAGAAAACTAAAAATGACAAACTTTATAATTTACTTAGATAAATATTCATGCCAAGTTTCAAGTCTATTAACTCAAAGAATAAGATTTTTCATACAAACTTTCATCCCTTATTTGTCCCCCTTAGGGATGGAATTTCCAAAAATCCTTCCTTAGTGGATGTCTACACTGTATAAGGTATCTATGTGCAAAATTTCAAGTCTCTAGGTCCAGCGGTTTGGGCTGTGCGTTGATATATCAGTCAGTCAATCAATCAGTCAGTCAATCAGTCAGTCAGGACTTTGAATTTTATATATATAGACTTATTTTAGACTAGCTGCGCCCCGCGGTTTCACCCGCGCAGACCGGCGTAAAAAGTAGCCTATGTGTAAATCCAGGGTGTCAGCTACCTCCATACCAAATGTTAACAAAATTGGTTCAGCCATTTGATCGTAAAGAAGTAACAAACATATAAACACACCCACATACTCACAAACTTTCGCCTTTATTAGTGTGATAATGTGATTAACTCTATAAAAGTGAACGATTATTTTTTCGGCTACTTTTGTAACGAAAGTTTAGAAAAGAAAAACAACTTGAAAATGTTTTCTAGTAAATTTCTGTGTCACTTTGGTAGTCAGCGGCAAATGATGGTTGAATGAATGAAAGTAATGGTCTGCTGCTCCTGCATATTATATAGGTAGTTTAGGCAGGTAATTTAAACCAGAAAACCATATTATTTATACGTAAAACCTCAACATATTATTAACCCTTAAACGTCTGATACTAAACACAGCCCTGCATACTTTAACGCATTATATCACAGCCCAGTGTTCTAGTCTAACGCAAGATATAATTAGAAAAACACCACATATCCACATAATGAGGAGTTTCATAATCCAGGAGTTAAAACAAAACGATACTGCATCCTCTGCCGATGCCCCAGGGATAAGGTTTGAAGATGTACTCTTTTAATAACCGTTTCCACTCACCAGCCAACACAAATAGCTAAAAAGATTAGACGCATTGTACGGTTCGCAAAATAGTTCTGCAATTTTTTTTTTACCAGAAAATCAAAATTTGAGGTATTAGGTACCTACTTAAAAAAGTGGCTTTTTTATGGCTTTTCATTATGTACCTACATTATTATGTACTCCAAAATTAATTCCAGAATTTTTGAGAGGATAAAGTTCTTAGATACGGATCTGACTTTTCATTAAACTTTTGAAAATTTAGACGGCGACCGCGATCAGCGTTGACCAGACATATTGTTGTTTTCACAGGTTTTTCGAAGGGTTAGAAACCACACAGGAATATTACGTAAATACTTATTTATAATTTATTCTCGTTTTGTAAAAGTGGCACCAGTGACTGAAAAGTTGTGCGGAAATCGGTTGTCATGGTATGGGCATGTGATGCGGAGGAATGAGGAAAATGTCGTGAGAAAAGTTTTGTGTATGACTGTTTATGGCTATAAGACTAGGGGAAGACCAAAGAAACGATGGATGGTCTGTGTGAAAGATGATATGGCTAGAAAGGGGGTGACTACCGAGATGACGACTAATAGAGAAGTATGGAAGAAAGGGACATGTTGCGCCGCCCCCAAGTAAATTAGGATAATGGCAGGAGAATGATGAATTTATGAAGTCTCGTTTAAATTCAAAATCACTTTAGTACCTATTATGGTTTGAATTTTATATAGCCATGAGACATAACTTTGGACGCAAAACTTTAATATTAAAATTGTATTATTCCAAGTCAAAGGGGTCTCTTTAAGATTATTATAATAATAATCTCTTCTCGTATACTTAGCAGTAAATTTTAGCCACAGAGGGAATATTTTACGGGGACTAATTGTGGCAATAACCGAAGTTTGTGTTTAAAAGGGTATGGCTGAAACAATTTGCGAAGTGTTCAGTTATTCTCAAGAAAATTTTAAAGCTTCTCAAATTCTCAAGTAAGTTTTTCGGTATTAGAACAAAAACTATACTTTTTAATTTTATTTGCGACCGTTTATTTTGTTCAAACCATCAGAAAATTAAGTCCCTAATTATGTATCTTAGTTGTTTTAACTGTAGTGTACTCAGTGCAGTCTTAAGCAACATTAATGTAAAAATAAATGCAAATAAAGAATTAAGTTTAAATTAAAAAACTGTAATTCGACTACGTGTGTGCTATGTCTTTTGTGTGCATCAAATAAATGTTTTATCTAGCTATGCTACGGAAAAATACAAGTGATCTAAAAAGTACAAAACAAAGAATTCATAGATAACCTATGTCACCTAGACCATTACGAATCTATTGATACATCATTCAACAAGATCGGTTCAGTGATTTAGGCGCTACGGTGGAACACACGTGATTACGTACTTTTATACAGGGTGAAATTGAATAGATGCGACAAAATTTAAGGGTGTGTTCTACGCATCAATATGAACAACTTTTACTATGGGATCAAACCTGAAATCGCGAAAAAAAAATCAGCTGTTCAGTACATTTTGACGAATTATGCGAACATTAAATGTACTAAACAGCTGATTTTTTTTTCGCGATTTCAGGTTTGGTCCCATAGTAAAAGTTGTTCATATTGATGCGTAGAACACCCCCTTAAATTTTGTCGCATCTATTCAATTTCACCCTGTATACATACATTGACTGCTAAAATCATAACCCTTCCTTTGGCTTTGCCGTAGTCGGGTAAAAACAATTCAATGAGAGTGTAAGTATAATCTTAGGCACTGCTTAAAACTGTATCAAGCATTTAAGGTCCTAAACAGTCTACCTCTAAATAATGAACCCAGTGAAATATCACTCAAATCGAATCATATATTGCACCACACACACACACACACACACACACATACACACATATCACACACACATATTAACACACACACACACACACACACACATGTCACATATTAACTGTCATAATAATGACAGGTGCATATTATTAGATTACGCTACTGCTGAGCATCAGGTCCTGGGTACGATTCCCAGGTCAGGCAAAGTGTTATTGGGATTTTTTATCTGGGATTTCTCAGTAGCAGCCCGGAGTCCTGAAGGCCTGAAGTTACGTTATGTTATAATTAGATTTGATTACAACACTCATACCACATACACTTTAGTGTTAACCACACGTCAAATATTTTTACCTGCAATATTTTTCTGCAGACTCTACGTCATAATGTTGCTATACGGTTGCGCCGGCGCATCTCAGGTAGCCTGATTTACTGCTGTCTTAATGAAACCTGTTATATAACTGGAATTATTTATTATTTTGTCCTAGGAACGAGTCTAGGCAGCAGCTTCTGTCTTAGATAATAATTAACTTTCTATGACTGTAGTTAGCTTGGTACAGTCGGGGCAAAGAGTGAGGGGAATATTAATGACGCAATAATAGTAGTTTATTATGATTATTTTTTAATACTAGGGACTGTTTTATAGTTTACGGTAGTGTAGAAGTAGGGTTTAAAATTGATAGGATTTTAATTTACTACTTAGGTACATGGTACATAGTTTACAATTTCTTCTATTTATTTCAGACGGTAAAATTCCAGTAAATTATCGAAAACTTGTTTGAAAATATTTTAGTGAGATTATTTTAACGCCATCTTTAAAATAATGACCCGTTCAAACTCATGTAAACAATTTGAAACAACTTTGGAAATGCTTAAGCAAACAACATTCATCAAGTTTATCTATGTTCGAAAATTCCTAATTTGAAATACAAATGCATTTTTTCGAATTTTGAAAAATAAAAGAGATAACACCTCTTTGGTAAGCTAATCTTAGAGTAATCAAGGGTCATTCTAAACTGGTCCTTCTAGAATCTTTAATTATGTTATTAAAAGGAAAAAAATGTGTTTCCTATGGGCATTTCGTCGACTTTGTCGCTTATAGATGCCATTAAGAACACATATCTAAATATCTTAAGAAATCTATCGTAAGGCCGGTAAAGACCGTAATTAATATCTTTGGAAACATTCGAAGTAAAAATTCGTGGCATTCGCGAGTACTGATGGTTCGGCTGATCAGGATTTTATAGAGCTGCTGTTACTGTATTTTGTTTAGTAAAAAAATTTAGATATGTCGGGTTATTTACACCATTCATAACTCAAGAACGGCTGAACCGATTTTTATTGATTTGATTTGTTCGATTTGTCTCTGCCTTGAATAGCAGAATAAGTATTAAAATTCATAAAAAAATATGAAGAAAATTTATTCCTCATGACATGAAATTTGGACAGGGCAACGTCTGTCGAGTCATCTAGTCTTTCTTAAAAATTATCTATTTCACATTCTATTCGTGTGATTTTAATGGCAATGTTAAAAAAAAATTATAATTAGTTACTTATTTATTAATTACAAAATCAAAATGAAACTATATAATTTGTGATTAAAGTACTTTGTTAACTATTTAATTTCATTGATGAACAAAAATTTAAGAATTCGTCTTGATAGACTAGTAACCGGAACAAAGCAAAATAAATGGACGTCTATTATCAAAATGGCTGATGACATCAATCTTGTCCTAACAAACATCTGACTGCGACCAGCACAAGACTAGAACTTGCAAAGGAGGAAGAATGTTAGAGCGAGCGCGCACTGCGGTGCGTTTCCGGTAGTTCTGCCGCACTGGGCGGGGCCTACGGTAACAAAACGCATGACCGCAGTGCGCGCACTTCAAAGACATTCCATACTTCACAGATTTTGCGGTAGAAAAACGCACCGCAATGCGCGCTCGCCCTTATTGCAGATAAGTAACAAGGCTCACAATGCTTTTTTTGTGTAAACCCTGACATTCAAGAATATTAGTAGGTACTGGCAAATCCCGCGCGGCTTCACCCTCGTGGACGTCGGAAAATATCCCACGGGAACGTATTACCGGGAATTCCTTCCTTACTCCCTGTCTACATTATAAAGGGTACCTCTGTTCAAAATTTTAGCTTTGTAGAGCCTAGGGTTTGGGCTGGGCGCTGAGGAGTCAGTCAATCAGTCAGGACTCTTTTTTTATATTAAATTAATGTGTTCGAGGACCAGTTTGATATCCGTTGTAGCGATGCCAGCTCGTTTTTCACTTTTTTATTCTGAAAACCAGTTTTATTTTAATATCATTAGATATTGTTTTGCAGTGCACTCTTCAGTTTTCCTGTTTTGCTTGTTCTCACATAATCAGCCTATAATGTTCCCACTGCTGGGACACGGGCCTCCTCTCTTCGAGAGGCAGTGGGCTGTAATGTACCATGCGGGCCCAGTGCAGGTTGGTAGATGTCACATGTCTTCGAATTTTTGGTTATAGGACATGCCGGTTTCCTCTCGATGTTTTTCTTCACCGCCTAAGTTCGAATGCACAATCGACTCCGCCTCGTAAGACGGGGCTGTTACCACTGGACCACCACTGCTCTTAATGCTTGTTCTATTGGTGTTTAATAAAGAATACCTACTCTAACGGAATGCATATTTTTGGTCTATGCTCGGTATCATCATCTCCGTATATTCTGACACACATTGTTCCCAGTTGTACACAGTCCAAATGTCGTGTTGGTAATGATCATTTTTTTCACAAGATCGCATCTACAGCGGTGTTTATTTATTGAACGTTTCCACATAACTTCTTACCTTTATTAAAGAAGCAATTTATTAATGAAACAATTATTCAAGTGTTATCGCGGCATCTGTTAGTCGCCGAAAGTCGTGTGTATGGAGGTAGGTAGGTAGCGGTTATGTTGTGTTGAGGACTGGGGGGGTATTTGTAACAATACTGTTGTTGGTACTTTTTGTACTTAATAATCACTAGCTGCGTCCTGCGGTTACACCAGCGTAGACCGGGATAAAAAGTAGCCTATGTGTTAATCCAGGGTATAAGCTATATACGTACCAAATTTCATGTAAATCGGTCTAGCCGTTTGAGCGTGAAGAAGTAACAAACATACAAACACACACACACTCACTCACAAATTTTCACCTTTATAATATAAGTGTGATTATGTGCAATCAATAATCTCGCAAAATATAAGTGGATACAATTTGAATGAAACAATAGAGAGCAGCAATTAACAATTTTTTTTAAGTCTATTTTATTTTTATATTACCAACGCAAACCCTCTTTTGAAGCAACGAATACATAATTAATTTACCTTCGTACATATAATATAATAAGTACCCAACTACACAAAAAAAATATGTACCTTTTACGTATCCAATGAAAATGCTTTATTATATTTCCCAAATCCTGTAAAATTTTTAGAGAAACAGTAGGTAATTTCACAAAATCTCCATTTACTTAATTGACCGCAACATAAAAAAGCGATACATAAGTCTTAGTCAATGTTGTCAAACCGTGCTTCCCAAAATGTTCACAGTCACTTGCGTTGATCAAAAGTGTCAATCTCTCGTATAATATAAATGCAGTTCGCGTTTTATAAGAATGCCGAAACAAGTTATTATGACAGTAACATCTGATGTTACTTTGCTGATCTGAAAAAAAGAGAAGAATAAGATTATCATACTGAATTTTTAATGTTTGATTTGGTGTACTGATGGCATTATTATTTTGCTGTTAAGCTGGCCAAGAGCACTATGGTGTAAGCCAAAAATTTCTTTTTGTGAAATGAATTCTCAAATCTTGGCTACTGAAGATGTTGTAAAATTATCTTCAAAACTGCCGAAAATTTGACTAATTTGGGAAAAGACTTGGTTAAATCATCACTATCTGCCTAGCCTTTTCCCAACTATGTTGGTGTCTTCTTCCAGTCTAACCAGATGCAACTGAATACCAGTATTTTACATGGAGCTGCACTGCCTATCTGACCACCACAACCCAGATACTGGGTAACACGATACTCCTTTGTTAAGACTGCTTGTCAGAGTTTCGGGCTTCTGATGACCCGTAACAACTGTCAAATATCTACAAATGACAGCAAAGACTAACGGCATAACATGCTTTCCGAGTCACGGAGGGGTCTTGGCATGTAAAGACCCATCCACGGACCAACCGCGGCAAGCGAAGCTTAACCTAATCGATCAACGGGTGTGGCTGTTACTACTTAGCCACAGTCGTGGTTAAATGTGATGATTAAATAAAAATATAGAGATGAGAAAATTGATAATAAACCTTAAGCGATAATAATTGTAGGTACTTGCAGTAATTGATCTTATGAGATTTTATGATAAGGAGCTCGTGGCTAAGTAATAACAGCCGCACGGATCAATCCATCAGGTTAAGCTTCGCTTGCCGGGGTTGGTCCATGGATGGGTGACCATCTTTACATACCGAGACTCCTCCGTGCCTCGGAAAGCACGTTAAGCCGATGGTCCCGGCTGTCATTCGTGGATCTTTGACAGTCGTTACGGGTCGTCAGAAGCCCGAAAGTCTGACAACCAGTCTTACCAAGGGGTATCGTATTACCCAGTAACTGGGTTGTGGAGGTCAGATAGGTAGTCGCTCCATGTAAAATACTGGAATTCATCTGCATCCGGTTAGACTAGAAGCTGACTCCAACATAGTTGGGAAAAGGCTAGGCAGATTGATTGATTGTAGTACATTGATCATTTCGCTTTTTTGATCAATTATAATATGTTAAACTAACTATAAGCTAAATTCAAATAGAGAACTCTGTCTTAGTAACATATTCATTCTTCCTATAGATTCCTGTTAGCCAACTAAACCAAGTAACAAAGACAAAACCAAATTAAGGTGGTTATAACAAAAAGTGTGTGTCGTCGGCCACCGACGTGCCGTATTCAAAACAGTTGAGAAGATCTCTCTCAGGACATTCCCACATCTAGACTACTTTGGTGAAGTTGTCCAATGTTGTCGACACGACCGAGAAAAATAATTTGGAAGTGGTACTTACAAAATAATAAAAAAAAGGACAAAATAAAAACACAAAAAAAAAACACACACAAAATAAAGGACTCTATTCACACACACACATACTCACTCACACACACTTCACTTCACACACTTCTTCTTTAGCTTAATAATAATTTCCAAAAATAAATGACACTTATAAAAATAAAATGTAACAAAATATTATTTTTTGTAATAAGCACATGCGTAATAATCTAAATCTATCTTCTATCTATCTTATCTAAATAAATAAAAAGAGAAGTCCTGACTGACTGATTGACTGACTCATCAACGCCCAGCCCAAACCCTTGGACCTAGAAAGCTAAAATTTTGCACAGAGGATCTCTTTATAATGTAGACAAGGAAATAAGGAAGGAATTTCTGGTAGTACCTACGTTCCTGTGGGATAGTTTTCCAACATCCACGCGGGCGAAGCCTCTGGCGAAAGCTAATAAAAACGATACAGCTAAGTATGTTACATTTTAATTTCATAGATAGGTGTTTATTAATTCATTGCATTTAGAATACGATATTTACTTCTATCTTTGAACTAATCGGCACCTATCTTCATGTAATCCACTAAAGACACATCTTTAGCGATTTAAGACTAGGATATCACATTCAGATTTCAATAATGATAAAGTTTAAATACGCACCACAATACCACATACATTAATTACATAATTAAACATTAATTGAAAAATATTGAGTTTTATCCATCTTGATGGTAGCAACTGCAACTGCAACTTTCATTATTATTCTGGTCACTTTTCCAATTTTTATCGTTTTTTTTTTGTCATCAGTGTGTAATCCTATAATCCGTAGATCATAAAACCTTCATCAAAATGGATATACCCGTCTCTTTAATTTTGGTAAAAAATACTATTGTCTTTACTTTCCTCGGCCTTAAAAAGGGTTGTAGACCAACTGTCTTACTCAAAGAAATAATTAATTTTCGTGACGCAACATCGGTAACAGTGGAAAACGCAATGTCGTGCCCCTTTCTCGGTATCGGGCATCGTCGGAGATCGATGTATGTAGATCCGACTCTATTTACATATGCCACGTCTATTATTTCACGAATTTAGCATGCAACGGTAATGCCAGACTGTTGACATGTGATCCTGGTATATCATTTGAAACTCCTGTATTAAATCTTGGGTTGAATGTTTGAACTTTCTAATAGTTTGGCGTCCAAACATGGGTATTTCAATCAGTTGGTGGATGGTAGGTTGTGTTTGCACCTACTATGTATCATAAAAGTGGTTATTAGGGACTCGTCATGCAAATAAACTATCATTCTTGCACGTTTGGTTTTATCGTGGGTTGCTCTGCACACTCAACTATCCCACAAAAATAGAGTTAGATTTATTTGAATATACTATCGACAATCGCCAGGCCTTACCAATTTCGAAACAATTTTGCTTACAAGCTGCAATTGAAGGACAAAACAAAGGACCATAGTGGCAGGGCGAATTAGTGCAGTGTATACAAAAAGCAACTTTAAGGTGTAAAGGTATCAGTTTTCTCGATAGCACTTTATAATTAGGTTCATAGATAAGACCGTAATGCAGCTTGGTGGCAGTTAAATATTTTATCTGTGTGTGAGCATAATATTATACAGCCTTCAACAAAACAAGTGCATAAACAACTTAATAATACGTACTAATGCCATGGGCGGAGAAAACCAATCCACACACAACTCCTATGTCCCCACTTTCATCCTCGTTTGACATACGACTTCACCCATTCCCTCGACGTTGACATACGAAGTCGACAGGCCACAAACAGGACAAACTGGCCCACACATAAAGCACACAACATACTAAATCGCTGTACACATTCTAGAAAGTTCCAATGACTAACGCTAGAACGTTGTGCGTAAAGCACATACGATCAGCGAATCATAATTCTCGGTATGAAAGTTGTATCTCAATAAGTCGTCGAGGCAAAGGAAGTTATATCAAATGTTATCACACTATCATTCATCGGTGACGTTACTTTCCGCTGCGTATGCGCATGTTATGGATGTGGTGCAAATGTAAATGATTGTGGGAAATTGAGGTCTTGTTTCTGATTAGATGTTGATCGCTTTATTGGTAGAAGATTTATTAGGTACCTACTTAGATTATGAAATGTCCAGATTCCTAGTAGGCTACCGTAAATTGATTCCAAATTTTAGTAACCAATATAAGTGACTAGTTCGATCCCCGCGCCAGACGTCAAGGAACGTTCGCCCCGCAAACGTCACGAGCCGGGTGTTTTAATTTTTAAAAAAATGTCAGTCTGTGCTGTGAAATCGTGCAAAAATTACACTACAAAAAAAGAAAAGCGCACTAATATCTCATTTCATACGTAACTATTCAATTTCACCGTGTATTTCATAGTTAATTTCGAAAACGAAAAAATAAGAATGTGACATTGAATTTGACACAATAACTGTTAAGTGTTGCCTCTAGCATGAAAAAATTTACCCAAATTTTCAACACCTCACGAAAAAAACGAGGGATGACTAAGGAGTTTCATTAACATGGACGATGATTTTTTTTGTGAGTGTTAGTTTGTTTCTTCAACCGTATAGTTCGGAGGCGCTCCCAATTGGACCCAAACACACGAACCTCCGTCAACTCATTAGTGGAGTCGACATACGACACCCTAAATTGATTATGTAAAATGTACCCATCAAATCTTTTTAACGTGGGTTAATTAAGAGAGTTGCTTAAAAACTCATTTCTTAACTGCATTGAATCTGTCTTTAGCACACAAGTTTATTAATTTACCTCTATAAAATCCAAGTCTGTAAATGCGATAATAGTGTGTTTTAACATTTTTACTTTTTACAAATATCACACACATAGGTACTCGAGTACTTAATAAGACAAATGTCAGAAATCGATACTTAGAAATTGAAATAAAATTGTTTTATCCTTTAAAATGTAATAAGCATTGTTTTTTTTAAATAGCAATTTACACTTTTCTATTGCAAGTTTAACCTTTTTAGGATATTATATTAAAACCAAGTCAACTGACAGGACCTATTGCCACTGGTACCTCATTTATTGAATTTCACGCTGAGTTGTTTCTATAAATGAATTTAAATTTGGAATGCGCTCGCTCTTCAAAATTATTTTAATTTATTGGACAATTATTTATTGTGGATTTTATTTTTGATAGGCACTTTCTGATAGTTTGCTACAGAATGCCCAGTATACATTTTTAGGTAGGCTTTTAGTGTTTGGGAATTGGATGAAATGGGAGTAAGTCGGACCAAAACGGAGTATCTGTTTTGTGATTTCGGGTCCTGTGCCCATGTCTCTTGCCGGAACGCCCTTACCGATCTGCTCCGCTTTTCGGTACCTCGGGTCGCTTGTCCAAGGGGATGGCGAAGTAGACCGAGACGTAACGCACCGGATCAACTCAGGATGGATGAAATGGCGACAGGTTACAGGAACAACTTGCGACCCACGGATGCCCCTCAAGTTAAAGGGAACAATTTACAAGTCCGTGATAAGGCCTGTCGCACGTTATGGATCGAAATGCTGGGCATTGAAGAAGACGGATGAAAAAAGATTGCACTGCAGCGGAGATGAGAATGTTGAGATGGATGTGTGGAGTGACGAGCATGGATAAAGTAAGAAATGAGTAGGTATATAAGAGGAAGTTTGAAAGTGGCGCCAGTGACAGAAAAGTTAAAAGGAAATCGTTTGGGTTGGTATGGGCATGTGATGAGGAGAGACGAAACGCATGTGACTAAAAGAGTGATGAATATATATGTTGATGGATGGAGAGGCAGAGGAAGGCCAAATAAAAGATGGATGGATTGTGTGAGGAATGATATGAAAGAGAAGGAAGTGAATGATAGCGTGACGGTTGACAGGGGAGAATGGAAGATGAAAACGTGTTGCGCCGACCCCACGTAACATGGGATAAGGGCAGGAAGATGATGATGATTAGTGTTTGGGAATTAATGATGATTAGAGATCGGATAACCGGATGCATATATACCTTAAGTTAATATTTGGCTAACAAACTGTGGAAGCAGCTTCTTAGTATTTTTTTTCTTAATATAAATCCCGGGATTCCAGAAAATGCGGGAATGCACAATTAATCAGATACATGGTATGGAAACGACTTCTTATATTATGTGGTTTTATTAATTTTGATCCGTGGATGGTTGAACATCTTTACATACCGGGTCTTCTCCGTGCCTCGGACGTTAAGCCCCCGGACATGGTTAAGTATATCGGTGGGGTTGTTTTCATGGGTTTCGAGGGTGTTAAAGCCGATAGTGACGTTAAAATGTTAATCCCAGATGGCGGCTGCAATCATTTTCAAATTTTTCGTTATCGTCGGCTTTCACACCCTAGAAAAGCATGAAAACGACACCCATGACGAAAAATTTGAAAATTTTCGAAGCCGCCATCTTGGATTTTAATTTTGACCAAATTCACACTTTTTTCTTTTATTTTTTAAGTTCCTTTTCAATGTTCCTTTTATATTTAAATTTTCCCACTATTTTAGGGTAATCTCTATGCGCTGGTATTACTCGCATGTTGCACACATACGCAAATGCGTTATGTAGTACACGGTGCTCACTCACACACGTATAAAAATTGGCTTCACGTTTTATGTTACGTTTTGTACTGAACACGGAATCTGGACATTTCATAATCTAAGGGTACCTAGTTGTGTTTTGTTTATCAATGAAAATTATGTGAATGCTCACTAAAACAGATATCAGGGGGTCTAAAACGGCCACTTTGGCTGAATCATAATGGGATAATAGGTATTATGAATCATATTTGAAATCGTAAAACGGTCACAAACTGACAATTCGTAATTTATCTGCGTACAATTCATAGCACGCAATTCATCTGTTTGTCAGTTTTATAGGGAGATTTGTAAAATGGTCCTTTAATTATGAATTGCTTTATTGAAGTTCCTTCTTAAAGGAGGACTTTTGGCCGAAAGGTGTCATATTTCGACGTTTCCGAGGACGGTTACGCGACACCACGCAGCGGAACACGACGCCGACGTCAAGAGTATAGTTATAGTTTTGATTAGATTTATTATGTATTAGTTTATTATTGTTTAATATAATTTTATGTATTTTATCTATGGGCCTAGTTGCCTGATAATAAAATGATATTTGATTTGAAGTTTAATGTCAAATACGTCAAATAGCACAATCATAATAAATTGCTGGGAATTCAGGAAATGAATAGCTTTTAGAGGAATTGCTTATTCTGGCCGTTTTAGGCCCATCAGTGGGCTTAACTCTTTGTGAAACTCGGTCTGGTCTGTCTCTCGTAGTGAAATGTCTAATAGTGAACCAATCCAACGATGTTGGATTTCAGCACTCAACATCTTTCACACACCTACCGATTGATCGAAAAATTAAATGAAACGAGCAGATGAAAGTTCATTCATAAGTATTTTTGTCAGTGTGAACGTGGAATAGAACGACAATGAACATTCACTTGATTCACTCAAGTGAATGTTCATTGTCGTTCTATTATCAGCGACTGATATCAGCTTAAGGAAAACTAAAACTACTTGAAAAAATTACTCACTAAAGTTTAATTTCAAGTTATTCTATTTCATCATAATCTAATAAGTCTCTTTCCATAACTGGCTGCAGATTTCCGTTGCTGCACTTACATGGATGATAGATTTAGACTGCATTCCTTACTGCCATAAAACCTACGAAGTTTGGTAGACTGATTGGAGACCAGAGAGTTGATAAATTCATAGATGAACTTTTATTTTTTACTGTTTGAAGTGGATGTCTTCTCCTGTTCTTAGTGGCATGTTTCTTTGCAATAATATAAACACACTATGATATTCAATCTAAGAATTTATTATTTTAAATAAATAAATAAAATTCATTTAATTCAGATAACTGAGATCCATAAAAACAGCAACCAATTCTGAATTAAAAAATAATAAATTTAAATTAAATTCACACACACACACACACAGTACACACACACACACCCCCCCCCCCCCCCACACACACACACACACACACACTAAGAAATTACACATTCAATAAAATTAAGATTAAAACATTCAATAAAATTGAAATTATCAATAAAATTAAAATTATCAATAAAATTAAAATTATTTCAAAATTATTAAATTAAAATTAATGTAATATAAAATTAATGTAATGTAATATAATATATGACGGAGGAAATACGTCCGTAGCATTTTAAAAAGTGTGACGTCACTGATGTCGTCTTCATGGTGGTCGGTCATCTTCGATCTTCAAAAGAAAACTTCACGACTTGTTTCAAAGCTTCGTTTATTTAACTGACAGCGTGACGATATCCCAGAGAGGTCCGCACTGTCCAGCGGCTCGAACAAGAATGACCTGAGCGCTCACAGTGCGGCCGTATTTATAGGGATCGCCCCACTTGCACATTTTTATGTTAAGTATTGAACTATGTAAATTATAATTATTTTGTTAATGTTTTTAAATAAGAGGAGTAGAAACATGTTGTTTAACGTAAATTTTACATTGTAATAATCAATCAATAGTTTTTGAATTTAATTTAAAACAATCAAATTATTAAACTTAGTCAAATCAAGTCTTTTAATTGACGAACTATTGTAGTTGCGCCGATACGGCCATACTGACAGGCGGTGCGCGCTCTGCACCAGCCTCGTTGATTCTCGTTGTGATTACCTATAAGCATAGACAAATTTTCTTTGAGTTGGATATCTGTTAAGCAACGTGCATTGCATTCTGTTAGTTCATAATCACACTCATAATCACACAACTGTCTTGTATGATTGAAAGTATTAAGGTTTGTAGGTTCTCGGAGGTTCTCGAAGGGTTCTCGAAGTTTCTCGGAGGTTCTCGAAGTTTCTCGGAGGTTCTCGAAGTTTCTCGGAGGTTCTCGAACGGTTCTCGAAGTGTCTCGTAGGTTCTTTTAGGGTTCTCGGAGTATCGCGGATGTGGTAAAAGTTCTCGTAGGGTTTTTTGGAATTATTAATATTGAATTTAAGTGTCTTACCGTATTTCTGATGGGTTGTCTTCACCCAGTAGGTCGTGGTTTGGCTGTACTTACAGCTCTTCTCGTGAGGTCGTTGGAATAGGCTCGGTTGATGATGCAGCGTCTCGGTGAGTAGGTGATTCGTTTCCCGCCGATACGGTCAACTGTTCACCAGGTTGTGGAGCACGGCGCAGCTGATCATGGGCGACCTTGCGGGGTCGTCCGGGTCGAAAGACGGTAAGTAGACGTCCTTGATCCTTACTTTTGATTCGGTGGACGGAGCACATAGGCGCTCCGACATTTTCTGCATCATCTCCATCATTTGCATCATGAACTGTGGTGGTATTCCATCCATCTGCATTCCATGGTGAACGTATGTTTGCGGTCTTGATTTTACTACTGCTTCCAATTGTGTATTTGTGACGAACATAGGCACATGCTGCTGTGTATTGGTTGGTTATGGTTGATCAGGTGGTGAACCGAGGAAGCGGCTTGGGTAGGAGCTTCTTGCAATCCCACTTCTGATGACGGAGGAAATACGTCCGTAGCATTTTAAAAAGTGTGACGTCACTGATGTCGTCTTCATGGTGGTCGGTCATCTTCGATCTTCAAAAGAAAACTTCACGACTTGTTTCAAAGCTTCGTTTATTTAACTGACAGCGTGACGATATCCCAGAGAGGTCCGCACTGTCCAGCGGCTCGAACAAGAATGACCTGAGCGCTCACAGTGCGGCCGTATTTATAGGGATCGCCCCACTTGCACATTTTTATGTTAAGTATTGAACTATGTAAATTATAATTATTTTGTTAATGTTTTTAAATAAGAGGAGTAGAAACATGTTGTTTAACGTAAATTTTACATTGTAATAATCAATCAATAGTTTTTGAATTTAATTTAAAACAATCAAATTATTAAACTTAGTCAAATCAAGTCTTTTAATTGACGAACTATTGTAGTTGCGCCGATATATAAAATAATAATTAATAAAATTTTGCATTCAGCAAGGTAAAAGTAGGTGCGTTCATAGGTCCGTATTACAGAACGTCACTCAATACTCAAGCATTACTTAAAACTAGATTCAAGCCATTTGATTGGTTGAAACTAGTTCAAACTAAACTTAAACAAAGATCAGTGCTTGAGTTTCCTTCTGTAATACGGACCATAGTGTGCTAACATTTGTATCATCATTTGTAGATTATGTTTTATTTCATGTGTTAACAAAGTAAAGAAAGAAAATTGGGGCTCCTGCAGGACGAACAGAAACTTAATGGAATGACGCAATAAAAGAAAAATAAATAAAAAACAAAATATAAAAAACACAAAGTCCTGTATCAGGCCAAGAGGCATCTCAACATGATGCGAAATACACTTAAAGAAAAGTAGCTACCAACCTATACAGTACACACAACAAAATCAACGTATAATTACCTCATAACGAAAAGCGGTTCCAGCAGGAAAATCAAACATCTAAATAATTTCTCGGGCACACCTACAGATACGATCGTTAAGTGTAACAGGCGTTTAAAAGGATATATCGTTCATATGAGTCGCAATTTCTGTGGCGAGTTATTAGCGGAGGTGTGACTGTTAGATGTAGGGACGGTAAGAGGTAAGAGGTTTTGTGGAAGGTCCTGATTTGATTAAAATTTAATATTCTGACTGTCTGACATAGACTGCTCCACATGTTAGTAGAATCATTCTTCTTCATTTTCCCCTATGTATGAACGATGAAATGAAATTCAATTTTGTTATACCTTTCGAAAAGCTAATGCTCATCTACTTACTTACTGGATATTGACACAATTTGTCTTGTACTCAATATGACACGGTTTGCATGAATTCCACGACATGACTTGTTACTTTTTGTTTAATTTTACACTTAATTATCTTCTGTTATTATTAGTCTGCATATTATTTAATTCACAATTTTGAGTTCAAAAAACACGACAGTCTCCTTTTCTCCAATTGCTATATCACAAATCTCAACTGTCAAAGCAATTATTTTGTCCTGTCCATAATTATTCAAACAAAATTCCCACGGAAAATGCACTTTCAGTTTCCTCTTTTCAAACATTTGCTTTCCTACAAACCTAGTCCTGACAATTAGAAACACAACAAAAAAAGAATTAGTCGAATAGGTGCAACAGTTCTGAAGTGATGCGCTTACATACATTCGCCAATGGATTTTTATTTATATAATACATAGATGCCATGCATTGTCCAGAGAATCTTAGTCTGTCCAAAGCAAGTCATCTCCACATCAAGTTACGATGAGTCTAGTCCTAAAAATAGACGTAAAGCTGGAAACTCTAGCGCTCAACGTGTCATACAATCTAGTTTTCTATTTAAATGATACACTTTCGAATTGCCTCATTTGTCTAGTCGCCCCGTGGCTTTAGCATTCGATTTCCAATTGTAGCCGTGCGAAAGAACTGTGGGAACACAGAGAACATCTGTAGAAGTCACTATGCCTTATTAGGAGGCTTATCTGATTCTAGGACCTATGTGCATAGCTTAGTTAAAGTTAGTCGTTATTATGAACAAATTATTTGATTCAACTGAGCAGTAACCGATAGGTCATGTGTATGAACAATCTAAAATGTTGTTTCTTTACTAAATATGGTTGTAAACTCAGGACGCTTTAAGGTAGATCTTGACACCAAACACGGTGTGGACAAAGATTGGTCTGCATTGGAAAGAATGGATGAGGTACCAACGTTCAATGTATTCTATAACAAGTATTTTAAAAATGCATGCTTAAGGTGCAAACTGCAGCAAGGCTCCATGTCAATAGCAAATAGAAACATTTCCAGTGAAAACTAATAGATTAAGGAGCTTCTTAATTACAAAAAAGCACGTTTGGTCCGTGGATGGGTGATCTTTACATACCGAGACCCCCGTACCTCGGAAAGTACGTTTAGCCTTTGGTCCCGGCTGTCATTCTTGGATCTTTGATAGTTCTTACGGGTCGTCAGAATCCCGAAAGTCTGACAACTAGTTGAAACAAGAGGTATCGTATTACCCAGTAACAGGGTTGTGTCGCTCTATGTAAAATACTGGTATTCAGCTGCATTCGGTTAGACTGGAAGCCGACCCTAACATACTTGGGATAAGGCTAGGTAGATAATGATGATGAATTATATACCGATATTGTAGGTACTAACCATAACTGCCACATCGTTAAATAATTTCTACGTAAGTATGGTGGCGAAAGGTATTATAGACACAGCACCTAAACCTAACCTTTTTTTTTGTGGATGGCAAATCATCAAATGACTTCTCCTGCTCTGGGCGGAACAGGAGGGTGTTGGACTTGTACTGACTAAAACCCACCCGTGTTCCTTCAGTTGTCTGTGCTAGGGCCACGGTATCTCTTTCGAACAACCCGCGATCCCGGCGAACAGCACCTAACCTACCAGCTTTTAATAGCATTGACTGACAGGACCCGTTAGACATTGCATACGACTGCCAAACACCAGCCATCAGCATCTAAGTCTCAACCCCACAATTACATACATCCACCTAATGAATCGACACTTCACACACAAATAAACACTATTTAAACAACATTCGCTTAACAACATGATAAATTCGATTGACAATCGCGCGGCAACAAGGCTCAGAGTTGTACACAATTGCTCGTACTAATTTAAGAAGCGGTTCCTTATACAGCAGTAGGAGTGTTAAGAATGTACACTTGATAGGCGTTTGTATGAGTGCAAGGGAAGTACTTTGACGGGCGCGAGTAAGGCCTTATAGGGTTGTCGTGTAGTGAAAAATTTGCTCTTCAACCCCCCTTAATTGGGTGTCGCGTTGTTTTACATGGTGTGGACACACGGCTTCAAGGGTTGTTGAGTAGCTTTTTGGTCGATTATTTTGTGAAATTAGTAAGTAAGTAAGTAAGTAAAATTTTATTTGTTTAAACATGGTGTACATGATACATTGCATGCAGGATAATAACAGATAGAGGTAAAGAAATAGTTCTAACATGTTCAGCCGCATATCGTGGCGTACAAATTGGTAGGAAGAGATGGTGCATAAACCGTGAATTAATTTAAAATGTGTGGAAAATTTTGATGTGAAAATCAAGGGTGCTTTTTTGTGACAAGCAAATTGAGCAGTGCTAATTAAATGTCGGCAATCCGTTTGAATAATTTATGTAACTGTAATAGTTTTTGTAACTTTTTATGTTATCAGACTAGACATTAGAAACGGATAACAAAAAGATTTTTATAGTTGGAAATCTTAATAAATGCATTAATTTATTCAAATACTAACAGCCATAATAATAAAGATTTACACACGACGCGACGTATAGCGGAGTTATAACACTTTTTAAAAGGGTCAAAAGCACTATAACTCGTCGTGTGTAAATCTCTATTAATGAGGCTGTAAATGTATAAGTAACCTTTTCAAATAAAGCTAGCAACATACTTATATCCGGCCCTTGATCTACTTTATAATAATTGATGCGCATCCTTCAGGAACCTGATTCAATTATGAGATAAAAAGATCGACGCGCAGGTCTAGAATAAGATTCATCTTTATGCCTTTTTCTTTGGTATGGATTAAGTCATTCAACGGATATATTAATGTGCAATCTACTAGTAATGATAACATTGTTTCTTCATAAATGATTTATGAGCGTAAAATTGTTGTGTACTACCTAATTAATGACTAATTGGACAATGTTTCTGGTTTTAATACATAATTTAATTTGCCGCGTAAAAGTGTATTTTTGAACCAATTTACAGTTTTGTTAGAGTAAATAAATAGTTTGATAACGTATGTACCTCATGAGGGGTTGAAATGTTATATTGTGGGCGGATTTCACCAATGAAATTTGTCTGGGAACCGAACTCACGACCCCAATGAGACGAGACACAGAGAGTATGGTCCTTTGATTTGGTTTGGGAAAAAAAAAAGAAAGACAAATTAATTCAACATCGGACTTCGATACCATGACTATCGCTACTAACTAGCATAGGTACTGCTCGCAAAATTTTTCGAAATGGCGGCCTTCGCGATATCGTCGTTCGATATAGCGGATTTCGATTTAATGAGTTTTCGAACTGGCGTACTACTCGCAAAATTTTTCGAAATGGCGACCTTCGCAAAAACGTCATTCAAACCTACGTATCACTCCCGTTATAAGTTGTACCATTATGTATGTGTGTGTGTGTCTGTCAGGGTGTTTGTCTGTCTGTGGCACCGTAGCTCTTAAACGGGTGAACCGATTTGGATGCGGTTTTTTTTAGATGTAATTGATTACAAAAAAAAACCGATGCACATACCTAATATGAAACCGTAAAAGAAACTTTCAACAACCTAGCGTGTGTTCACTTGACAACAAACTAGTTTCTTTTTGCCAAAATGCTAGCTGAACTTGTCACCCGTATGTCTCACAAACTAACACAGGGCTGCCACTGATTTGTTGCGGAGACGTTTCTTTTAGCGCTGATGTGGCGCTGATTGGGACGTATGAGGTGTTTGTGAAAGCATTTTTGTATTCTTTTTGCAGCTAATGAACACTCGTTAGCTGTCGAAGAATTTCCATGAATGTGCGTTGGTCTGTAACTTTGTATGCCGCAGTGGGTGTGTGCCTTTGTTTTTTTTTTTATATTTGTATAGTTTTTAATGAGATTTTGTATGTATTATTGTGCTACAATTTAGTTATTTAAGTTATGTATGTTTGCTTTGCAAATACTTCCAATGGCAATGTTCTTTTTGCGGCAATCATAAAACTCCAAGTAAAAATCCAAAATATTCGAGTTCATAAAAAAAATACGATGACCACATCTGTTAGCAAGCGTTATTATAGCGGCCGAGCGCAGCAAGCAAGAATAGTCCTTACCTACTATGTATAGACGTTTTTTTCTCTGATAGTACATAGTGGAAACTGTGAATTCAAACTAGAAGAAAATATGAATTGATAATTTGAAATCAGTATTTATTGATTTATTTTAATTTATATTAAAACTAGCCCGCAACTTTGCCCGCGTTTATTATATACATATAAAACTTTCCTCTAGAATCACTCCCTATTAAAGAAATCCGCATCAAAATCCGTTGCGTAGTTTTAAAGATCTAAGCATATATGGACAGACAGACAGCGGGAAGCGACTTTGTTTTATACTATGTAGTGGTAGTGATGATACACATGACAAAAAATAAATCAAACACTACAAAACCTAGATACAATGGGCGCTTTCTGCAATCACTTCCAGGTAACCACAGAATGAAAATCACACTTCACACTAATATTATAAAAGCAAAAGTTTGTGTATGTGTGTGTGACGTGTTTGTATGTTTGTCAGGCTAAAACGGCTGGACGGATTTGGATGAAATTTGATATGTAGATAGCTGGATTAACACATAGGCTACTTTTTATACCGGTCTACGAGGGTGAAACCGCGGGGTGCAGCTAGTGTATTCTAAAGAAGTCTCCAAAGTCACAGTAGGTAAGTTCCCTGATTTCTCAAAAACAATAAACATCAAACTTTAATATTCACAATAACTTTGCTCCACACTTTCATATATTTTAAATCTTAATACTTATAGCCTTCACTTACACTCAAAGATAATTAATAATCTCAGGAATGGCTAATCCTAGCCGTAACGAATTTACGACGCGACGCAATATCTAGTACTTATACCTAGGACTGAGCCTAGAACTGGATCTGAGGCAATCCAGGATTATAATGACGAGGCTTAAGCAGTGGACAGTTTCAATGGTTAGTATAATGTAGGAGGTCTGTTAGGGAACGCATTAAATGTTGTATTCGATTCCATCGGTCGTTTATTTTAGGCCCGGCGCGCACGGCACGGTAAGGGGTTTTTGTAATACAGATGATTTCGAATCTTATTTAACACTGATAACACTCACATTTCATTGATACGTCACAGAATGCTTTGGCATGCTTCGGCACGTTCTGTCATGCCGTGGCACCCCGAAATATGAACGCGAGTATTATAGAATAAGAACTCAAATCATTTGCGCTTACATAAATCCCTTGCCGTGCCGTGCCGCCAGGGTATTTTGATTTGAGTAGGTGCGTTATAATATATCGTAACATGCCATAACATCACGACTGTATTCCCAGATGGGTTGGGCAGTGGCGTACCTACCTATAGGTAGTTCACCCACATCTCGCCAGTTATGTTTAAGGCTTGTCCTCATTAAAATACGGCGAAAATAATTAACTTTGTTTCCATTTTTTACAGTAACCATAGCACCTTTTTGATAGAAAAAAATACACAATAATCTAGAATATGTGTCCTGAAATCTATTTTAGTTTGTAGAACTAAAGAAAAAACCGGCCAAGTGCGTGTTGGACCACGCACTATGAAGGGTTCCGTTGTTGAAAAGAATTTATCCCGAAAACAAACTCATTGGACCCCAAAAAAAAATTTTTATATCAAAAAAATAACAAATTCACAATTTTCGGACTTTTTACTTTAATTGTGCTGGCAGACCTTGCTTCTTGCCAAATTTCATTATTCTAAGCCAACGGGAAGTACCCTATAGGTTTTGATTTACTTGCGACAGTTGCAAGTATCAAAATGTGTCGCAAAAAGGCCGTATTTTTTTATTGCGTTGACTTAGACGCTTGATTTTTTTAGAACTCAAAGGGACGATAGACTTACGTATTTAACATTAATTTCAACTTGATATCTACCCGCGTGCTTGAGAAAAAGGGTCTTGACAGACTGACAGACTTGAACATTTTTTTTATGTGATAGAATTACAAATTAACAATTTTCGGACTTTTTCCTTTAGTTGTGTTATATGACCTTGCTTCTTACCAAATTTTATGATTCTAGAACAACGGAAAGTACCCTATATACCCTATAGGTTTTGATTTACTTGCGAGTATCATTATGTCAAAAAATTACAAATTCACAATTTTCGGACTTTTTACTTTAATTGTGCTGGCAGACCTTGCCCAAATTTCATTATTCTAAGTCAACGGGAAGTACCCTATAGGTTTTGATTTACTTGCGACAGTTGCAAGTATCAAAATGTGTCGCATAAATGGCCGTATGTTTTTATTGCATTGACTTAGAAGCTTGAGTTTTTTAGTGCTGCAAGAGACCACAGACCTACGTATTTGATTAATTTCAACTTGATACCTCCACGCGTTCCTGAGAAAAACGGTCTTGACAGACTGACAGACAGACAGACAGACGGACAAACAAGTGATCCTATAAGGGTTCCGTTTTTTCTTTTGAGGTACGGAACCGTAAAAAGGCTAAACCCAGGTCTATTTCTGTCTATTTTTTCGAGTTTTTACCATATTACTCCTACAATTTTCATTAAAGTGTTCATAAATCTTCTTTACAAAATAATAAGGAATGATTTCATGTGATTACTTTTTTAGTCCAATCTCTAGATTTTTTGTAAATCGGTAATTACTTCATATTTTGCAAGCGTTGTGTCATCGCGCTTCTTTTTCTTTTCTATGCAGTCCGACAGTGACCGCGCTTTTTACGGCGGACAAGCCTTAAGTGGGTTGTCGAATTTTGTCACCACTCTCGCTCACACGGGACCAAATTTTAAGATTGTAATTTAATAGGTAGGTACGTATATAATTCTAAAAAACACAATTATATTGTGCTATCTAATAAACTCAGCTCTATAAGTATTATCTGTTATTGAGAGGAGTTAAATAAATGCCACAATAAAAATGTGTTTTTAATAATTACATTGAATTAATGTTATTTAGGTACTTACTAGTTTGCTAATTGATTACATTTTTTGAAAAAGCATCTTTTCATTTAACATTCTTAATGACAAAATGCGGCAGCCCTCTTCAGTCCCACTGAACAGGGGGCGAACCTATTGTCATCAACTGGGCACAAATCCAAACTCCAGGCTGCTATTGAGACAGATGAAAAAAGTCAATAACACTTTGACTGACCCTGGAATTGACACCGACCTAATGCTCAACAGTAGCGCTTGCGAGCACTAGACCAAAGCCGCTGATAGAATTTAGCATTCACTTGTAATGAGCATTCTAGCGAATACTTTAGCAAGCATTCTAGTGAGCATTCTAGCGAGCATCCTAGCGAAACGACATGTTTTAAAATGTTTTTTATTACATTAATACAAAGATACGTATGCACAGACGCCAGCAGGTCAAGCCACCCGAAACTGTCAAATTTTCCCAATCAAAATTGAACCTAATGCTTTAGCTATAAAGATGAAAATCTATTGAAGAAATTTGACAGATTGTAGTAGCTTGATGTGCTGGCGTCTGTACATACGAAAAGAAGAAGAAAGTTCAAGTTTTATGCATGACAGTACTCAGTTGAAACTAAACTAAACTAGTTCTTAATAATATAAAGTAAGTACCTACAACATATCTATGAAGCCAATAAAAAATAAAGCGAGTGTCACACGGAACAAACGCGCGGCTAAATAGAAGCGCGTTGACGCGAACAAATTGACGAGCTGTATCGCACCTAAGTAGTGCGAGCGATGAGATTTGATACTTTGATAAAAACATTTTTTTTTTTTAATTTATTTTGCGATAATGTAGGTACTATTAATAAGACGTTATAATTCAGTATAGTTTAGATGCTACAACCCAAGAAAAATGCGCTCAAAACGATGTATTTTCAGTATTATACAACTGGCCTATTACGTCAAAACTTCAGCCTAGTGACTTAGTGACAAGCAACAATATGGGCGGCGCGGTAAACAATTACACTACGGCCGAAATATCTTGGCAAGTCTGAACATAGGCACTACAAACTTTCACGCATGTTTTCTCACTCACACTCATCTCACACATCACCATTTGGTTCCTAAAAAAAGTTACTGCGCAGCCGTCTGCTCGAAGTTCTGACTTGCCAAGATATTTCAGCCGTAGCCGTAGACATGAGGTAGGTACATTCTGGCAAAAACTGTGCCAAAGGAAAATAAGAGCAGTGCCCTACGAATTTTTGGTTTATTCATCAATGCCCTTTTAAACACGATCAAAAATAAAATTTTCTTCATAACAAGAGTTCTCAACACTATCTTAACATACTCTACTAAATTCAAAAATTGACACCCACATGCACAAACTGGCATGTTATTTTACTAATGCAACCTTCTGACATTCTCAAAGCTACTTTTAAAGTTTCAATAAAATTCAACCATCGCATGTTTTGATAAACAACACTCCACAGCCACACTCTTGACATCACCCATTCTATAATCTAACAAAGCATTATACAATATAATGATTATCCAATACCTCGAACTAAAGAGAGTTTTAACAACAAACTGCATGTTTATATAACAAAATGTTGTTGTACAAAATATAAGGTAAATAATAAAAGGTGTCAAGGAAGCGAACATAATTGATGATCACTCGTCGCTCTGATATTTTCAATGTTGTTCCATGAGAATTTCCGCATAGAAAGCCCAGTTTTATGAGAGGTTACCAATTTATAGTGTTGCTGTTAACCAAGTAATTTATGTCTTAATACTACAATATAGTAAACAGCGTAATTATGTACTAGCATGTATTTAAATCTATGTTGTAATTACTGGTAGGATGCGAAGACTATGCGTAGTGAAAGTGAGTGTTTGCTGTTGTTTTAACCTGCTATAAGACCTTGGGAACTTCCTGAAGATACTAGAAAGTTACATAAAATATAATTATTATTTATTCCAAAAATATTTTCTTTGAAATAAAACAATAATAGAGTTTGATTAAGAGAACACTGAACTGATATAAGGACGTCAGACTTCTTTATCAAGGTTTTTACTTTGGCAATTAGCTCATGATCTTTCATTGCAAGATTATGTCGAAGACCTGTACAACACTAGAAGTTTACAGGTTGAGAATGAAGATGACGAATTACCACTAAACTTTGATATTTTACGTAATAATATAAAAAATAAAAATATTTTACTTCATATTACCATGAATTCATGATCCATAAAAAATAACAAGATTATAAAAAAGGTTACAGAAATGGTAATAAAAGTTAAACGAATATTAAAATTGAAATTAATATTAAAAATGGAAATTAAAATTAAAATGGAAATTAATATTATGTCTATGACTGATTTAACAAAGGACCTCCAAAGCGGGGATGAGATCCTATCAGCCAGTGTTCAAGATTTCGTTGTTGTATATATGTATTTCCAAATAGCGAGATATTTTTTTAAGCAAATAAAGTTACTCCAATTTTTTCAAGTATCAAATCCTCCTCGTCGTCTCGCCGTATCAAGTGCGGAAACAATACAGGGGATCAAGTTTACAAGCAGCTCAATTGGCCGGTTGTAATTTCGTCCCATTGTCTATATGTCCCCTGTTCCCATCCGTCCCCTGTCCCCAGTCGCCCCAGTTACTCCCAGGGGACGTCGTTACGTTCTTTGTATTAACATATTTACGAGGAACGAAAATGGCGATTATTGTTGCTTAATTTATAGGAGGGTAGGACGTCTTAGAAAAATGTTTTCCGTTTGAGTTCATTTTGTGTTATTGTTTGGTATTTTTGTAAGAAAAGTTCGACTTTACTTCGCGGTTGATTGGCTTTCTTCATTTTCATTGCTGTGAGAGTTAATATACAGGATGACAGGGACATCGACGCGCAACCTGTTACCACAGATTCAGTACATCATTCTGGACCTCCTTTTTTTTTTTTTTTTTTTTTTTGAGTGTGGGAAATCATCAAATAACTTCTCCCGCTCTGGGTGGAGCGGAAGGGCGTGTCAGACTTTTACTGACTAAAACCCACCCGTGTTTCTTCAGTTGCCTATGCCAGGGCCGCGGTAACCCCTTCGGACAATCCGCGACCCCAGCGGCTTCGGCCCTATTGGGCCCCGTCACTTGCTGAAATCTCTTTGAGGCGCGCGTGGAACACAACGCGCCGTCGACTCGGGCCTGGTCCTTACCGGACGGCGAGCTACCCGCTGCTCACCGTCCGCAGGCCCGCGCCTACGGTGGCCGGAAATCGCCCCGCGATTCCCGCCGCCCAGGGCGTCTCCTGCGGCGACTGAGGGCGTGAGGCTGCCTCTCCCTCACGCGTTCCGCCTCCTTCTTCGCGAGCATCACTGCTTCGCAGAAGGAGGTGACGGCCTCCCATGCACTCTCGCTCCGCACCATGGCCTGGACCAGGCTCGGACGCGAGAGATCGCCGCCGCCGATCGCCTCCGTGAGAACACGGCGGTGCTCTGACCAAGCCGGGCAGACCTCCACTGTATGCTCCACCGTGTCCTCCGGGCGATCCGCACAATGGTAACACCCGGGCGTTTCCTCCCGCCTTATGCGAAACAGGAACCTCCCGAAACAACCGTGTCCGGTGAGGACCTGCGTCAGGCGGAAGGTGAGGACGCCGTGGCGCCTCTCTAACCACTCCTCAAAGAGGGGACTTATCGCCGCAATTGTGGCGTGCCCAGCGCTGGGTTGCGACAGTCGCGCTCTCCATGCCGCCATGAGATCCCGCCGGAGCTCTGTCCGCTGTACCGTGATTTCTCGCGGCAGCGGAGTTACGCCCCGGCGCTTCGCCTCCTCGCGCCACTCCCACACGTGCGCGAGGACCTTTGCCTCCAGATCCCACGGCGGCAATCCGGCAAGGAGGCTCGCCGCCTCCCGGGAGACCGTGCGGTATCCCCGGACTAGCCGGATGGCCATGACCCTCTGGGACGCGTTCAACCTGCCGGCTGGTCCCAGCCTTAGGGAACGCGCCCACACCGGTGCTCCGTAAAGGGCCATGGACCGCACGACCCCCGCGTAGAGCCTCCGGCAGGAGGCGTTTGGACCCCCCAGATTGGGCAGGAGCCGCCTCAAGGCAGCCCCAGCCCGTGCCAGTCTGGGAGCCAAACGTCGGAAGTGCTCCACGAAGTTCCACCGGCTGTCGAGGACGAGTCCCAGGTACTTCATCGTCGACCCGACTCCGATGTGAACCCCTCCCACCGTTATTTCGGAACCCGACGGTGGCGCATTCCGAGGACCATGAAAACACATGGCCTCAGACTTGTGCAAGGCCACCTCGAGTCCCAACTGCCGGATCCTCTCCACGACTATCGCAACCCCGCGTGTCGCTAGTTCAGCCGCTGCCTGGTGCGACCTCCCCTGCGCCAGGACCAGCGTGTCGTCAGCGTAACATACTACGCTGACGCCGCTAGGGAGGTCGGCGCGCAGCACCCAGTCGTAACCGATGTCCCACAGATGCGGCCCCAAGAACGATCCCTGTGGGACACCGCACGACATCTCTCGCCGGTTCCACTCTCCCTGATGACCGGGGTAGATGACGGCCCTGTCCGTCAGATAGGCCTCGACCACTCGACAGAGGTAGGTCGGCATCCGGTGATACCGCAATGCCTCCCTGATGCAACTCCAGGGCAGGGTATTAAAGGCGTTGGCGATGTCTAGGGACACCGCCATAACGACCCCACCCCGGGCCACTGCATCCCCCGTCGTGAGGGCTCGCACGCGCATGATGGCGTCCACCGTAGAGCGCCCCTTGGGAAACCAAACTGGCTCTCCGCCAAATTCGGCCCCTCCTGCACCAGCCACCCGACGAGGCGGTCCCTTGGCGGTGACTTGGCACTACGGAGCAACAGAGTGACCGTGACTGGACAGCATTTTATTTTACCACACCATTATTGCTTTCAAAGGAAATTACAAATAGATAAAATAAATACATATACACATCTTGTGTCTAAATTCTGTGTAACCCCAAATCGGGTGAGTGTTGCAAAACCTATTTTAACTAGTTTTAAGTATTCGTGCATGACTTGCTAATTTTTCACCGTTGGTAGGTAATGTTCATTACTGGTCAATCGGCGATGTGTTTTATAATTGCGATTGTTATTTTAAACACTATAATTATGTAAAGTAACTTTTATGATTTCACCGAGTGACCGAAACATAGGTGTAACGGACGATTACTTTTGAATTATTTTCTTCCTTTAATATATTCTTCCTTTGTTTTAAATTGGTAATTGTGACTTAAATGTAGTATTGAATTAAAGGAGGTGGTTATGTTCCGTAATTTATTTGAATAATTTTTGTTATTTTTTTCCACCTACCTTACATCACCAGTTATCATTTTTTTCTTGCAAGTAATTTCTCATGCTTTTAAAATTGTACCACGCTACTTAGACTGCTTCATCTGGATGGCTAATTGATGCTTGAACACCGCTTTCCACCACGTATTCCACGTTCGACGGTTGTCAGGATGTTGCAGTCAGTAGCATGAATTTGGTCATTTTCTAAAATGCCCAATTCCGGAATTCCAGGGTTCTTCCGTACCGGAAAAGAATTTATTACCAACGCTTCGAGGGCTGTGGCTGGACAACCCTACGAGCTATCCTAACTGCTGTTGGAAGACCGACCTACCTACCTGGCTGCCATCTATCATCTGCATACCTACGGGAACTTCCAGGATAGTGGTTTTCTCTAGGCGGTCTAGAACTTTACACGCGCTCGATATTGAGAACTCACGCTAGCTTCTGCTGGAGTCTAACTTTATATAATTATATTTTTTATGAAATAAATTAATGTAATCTACCTATTTCTAAAGTTTTAATTTTCCTGCCCTAGCAGGGACGTTACAGTGGTTGTGCAAGGCACAAGACACCGGGAACCCCAAGCCACATTCTTGGCGTTGAAGTCCCCGAGGACAAGCACGGGAAGGGAACGAAACCCGACGACGACGGTTTTCAACTCCGCAAGGGACTTGTGGAACTCGGCGAGAGTTCGGTTCGGGGAGAAGTATGTCCCCACCACGACAATCCCCCCGAACCGTGCTGCGACGCAACCCTGTCCCTTCTTGACGGCTTCAAGGGACAGGGTACCGGCGGCGGCCGACGAAATGAGGGTCACTGAGCCGCTCAGGTCCTCCACCCAGTAATCACTGGGCGGGACAAAGTACGGCTCAGCGACCAAGGCGATGTTAATCGACCACTGCGCCATGCTCTGGAGCAACAGATCCTGAGCGGCGGTGCAGTGGTTGATGTTCGCCTGGAGGAGGCGTAATGGGGCCACTACTGGCATTCCATTTCAGCCCCCTCCTGAGCCCCCTGTGAGGGCTCCGCCGCAGTGGGTACGGCGGCGACGGCAGTGGGGGCGGCAGCGACGGCGGCGCCTGTGGCGACGGCTGCGGCGGTGACGGCGGTAGAGGGGGCGGAGGGCTTGCCCTTGCCCCGGGGTTTCGTGGGTGGACCACAGCCCTTGCTTCCAACCCGGTGATCGGCCGGCTTGCCAGCTGCCGCACACAGGTAGCAGTGCGGCGTGGCATTGCACGAGCCGGCCTTGTGACCGGGCTGACCACAGCGGAAGCAATTACTGCTGCGGTCCACCTCCGAGGTGCATTTGGCTCCCACGTGGTTGCCCACTTGGCAACGGAAGCACCTCAGAGGTCTGGGTTCCAGCAGTTTTACCCGCGTGGAATCCCAGCCCACCTGGAATCTCGGGCCCTCCCCAACGATTTTGTTGGCCGCCGATACGGGGCAGCTCACCGTAACGGCTCGCAACCCCGTGGAGTCTGGACGGATGGTGCCTACCCTCACCTGCTCGATAGCGCACCCCCCAGTCTTGACCACGGCGGCCACAACTTCCCCCTCTGTCACAGAGTCGTCCAGACCCAGGATGCGCATGTCAGCGCACTTGGCGGGTCTGGACACTCGGGCTTCGTCCGCATTTAAGGACGCCCTAAGCCTTTCGGCCAGAGCGTCAGCGGTCGGGCCACTAGCCGCACCGGGGATCTCGAGCATACGAGCCCCAGTCGCCGTGACCCTTACTCGCATGCCCTTTGTGACACCGATCTCCTCCAAATTCACCGCCGCCCGCGCCTTGGTGAGCACGTCGCGGTAGGACACGCCCTTCTTCTCCGCTTCCGGCTGTAGTGTGATCACTACAGCTGCGGACTTTGGGGCGCGCAACCTCGCCGCGACGCTTCTCTGCTTGCGCCGACGCCGCCTCTCCTTCCGCTTGGCCGCCCTTGCCGCCTTGCCCTCCTTCTTCTTCTCCCTGGCTACCTGCCATTCGGCGTCAGCCGGAGGAGATTTAGAAGGTGGGGGCGGCCGCGTCGTCGTCGCCGCCACAGCCGGGGCCTTCTCAGGCGCCCTGGCAGGCGCCTTCGCAGGCGCCTTTGCAGGAGCGGCCCCGCCCTTCGCCTGCCCCGCCAACCCAGGTTTGGGCGTGGCGGCTGTGGCGGCGGCGTACGATGCGGCCTTTGGCTGGCCCGAGGCCTGCCGGCTCGCCGCCAGCGGGGGCCGGAGGACAATGCCCTCCAGGACAGAGAACCGGCTGTTGAACGCAGCCAGTTCCTTCCGCACCAGGGTCAGTAGCCTCTCCTCTGCAGGCCCAAGCCCGCTCTGCCCCTGCTGCGCCCCCTCCTGCGGCGCCTTCTGAGGGCCGGCATCGCGGAGCCTGGCCAGGTCCGCTCGGAGCTCCTCGTTCTCCTTTTGGAGAAGCTCCATGGCGGCTGTCAAGCGGGCGACCTCCGCCCGCATTTCTGACATGCCGTCCGACGGAGGCCCTTGAAGCAGGGCCTCCGCTGCCGCCATAATGGAGGCCTTGGCTGCAGGTATGGCCTTGTCCTTAGAAGATTGCTTCTTCTTCAAGGCCACATCCTTCACTGCAGCAGCCACGACCTCCGCGAACCTGGCCCGCTCCGCCTTGGAGCCACCAGCGGCGTCCGACTCATCGCCAGACGCCTCCAGAGTGCTCCCCTCGGCCGAGCCGACGGAGTCATCCTCCTGCGTTGCCCGGCTCTTGCTCTTGGACTTGGTGTGACTCCAGCCTAGAACCCGGCGAGCTTTTTTGGCCGAGCCCTTTCCACCATCCGAGGAAGACGACCCCTGGCCATCCCCCGGCTTCGCCTCCACGTTCCGCTTCAGGAATGCATTCCTACCAGCGGAACTACTGCCTCCTACTACGCTCTCCGGGCTCTTGAAAGAGCCCTTCGCGCCCTTCGCTCCCGATGCGGTGTAGGACTCCGACCCCGCATCACTCATCGCCTTCTCCTTCTCACGTCGTTGGGTTTTGTTCAAATTTTCCATATTTGTTCCCACGAGTATTTTACTTTGTGTACTTGCTCAAAATTGTGTGGTTCGCACTAGCGACTAATTTAGCTACCCATTAATCAAGCTACCAACCTCCCTCACGGTGCGCCGCCGCTTGGAGGTTTGGGGTAATTTTTTATAGAGGTTTTCTTCCTCGCGGTCCGGGCGGTTAAGCCAAGACCCTCGACCCCCGTCAAAAGTCAGAGACATGACCTTGAACGATCTTCGGGGCTACGAGACTAACGGTGGCAGAAGGAAATGACGAAATGAAAATGGAAATGATGATGGGAATGATGATGGTGGATGATGGGATGGGAATGATGATGTGGTGAATGATGAATGGTGTATGGTGGCGGGGATGATGATGATTGATGGTGGATGATGGGATGGGAATGATGATGTGGTGAATGATGAATGGTGTATGGTGGCGGGGATGATGATGATTGATGGTGGATGAATGGCTTCCTTCTGCCTGCCCGGCGGCAGGGTTAGTGCACACCGAGCCCGTTCTTACTCCGCCGCTGTGCGTCTCTGCTTAGAGCAGAGGGACACACGTTGGAGCGTTCCTCCGACAGGATATTGGCATACGGGCAACGAAACCCCTTAGGCACTTGTGCCTAAGGGGAACCATTGCCCGCACCCCAGGGTGCACCGTCCCGAAGACTGGCCTTCCCCACGGACGTATTCGAAGGGAATTCCAGCCCACGGGCACTCGGGGAGGTTTCCTGTCTCCGCACCCCATTCTGGACCTCCTGCGTAGAAATTTTTAGTCGGTTATTAAAAAAAACGAGCGATCTTTTTAGTAGTCGCAATGATGTTATCAGACATCTCAACTTGGTTTGGCTTGGTTGGTGTTTTTTTTTTAGGAAAATATGTTCACTTCCTGTCACACACTTTCGTCACTTCCGTCTCTTTTCACAAAATCACTCCTACAGATTGCAGGAAAGCGAGAGGAAAAATGTTAGGTACATATCAAAAAAATTCAACTGTTCCATTTTTGACCACGTAGGTATTGCACTTTTGTAGGAAACAGCAGATTTTTTTAAAATAACGGACGAAAAATTTAAATGCATGAGGGTCCAGAATCATGTACTGCATCCATGGTACCAGGCACCAGCATTTTGAATAAGTAAATACTTTGTCATGTTTGCTGAACTGAACACACGACGAAAAACCGGCCAAGTGCGTGTCGGACTATATACGCACAATGAAGAGTTCCGTAGTTGGGATGAAGTTATCCCAAGAACAAACTTAACATTATAGTTGAAAAACATGTTCTCCTATATATACATTCCAACAGTAAATTGAAGTTTGTACTCACAATATCAAGAGATTTAACATGTTATTTTAAGACCACAAACTTCTTATAGGATTTTCTGTAATCTTACACCTGTAGATTACAGAAAATCCTATAAGAAGTGTGAACTAATAGGTCGGGGAAAAAGTTTTTTCGTATTATAGTATGTATCAACTTGTAATAAAATCTCTTTGGCTATACTATTTGTATCGGGCTGGTTTTGGTATCATTGAAAGTTTAAATTTTAAAGAACATAATTCCAAATTCAAATTAGGAAAATGTGTGATTTTCATTTGTTTTTCGTACTGTCAAGATGACTGAATCTAATGAAGAAATTCGATACATTTTAAAATTTTACTACAAAAAAGGTAAAAATGCAACGCAAGCCGCGAAAAAAATTTGCGATGTTTATGGACCTAGTGCAGTGTCTGTGAGAGTAGCACACATTTGGTTTAAGCGTTTTCAATCCAGAATTTTGATGTCAAAGATGCACGTCGCTCTGGTCGCCCTATTACGGATAAAATGGATGCCATTTTTGAAAAAGTGGAGCAAAATCGGCATATCAGTAGTTACGACGTAGCTGAAGAACTGGGAATTGACCACAAAACAGTTTTGACCCATTTGGCAGATGACACATAACTAAATAATAAACTATGAAAAAAAATGTCTTGAATTTGTATATAAAATACGAAGGAACTTTTTCCCCGACCTAATATTTTCTGTTTTTTTTTTTCAAAATTTTAGGCTTAGTAGTTTCGGAGAAAAGGGGGGAATGGTCAGTTTTCGTCTATTTTCTTAAATAACGTTAAAAACATTTATTTTAAAAATATATTTGAGACCCTCATTAGTAAGCTCTTTTATTTGATATATCACACGGTACAGTTAGCATAACTTTTTTTTTGTCTTATTTGCCCCCTAAAAGTGACCCCCATATTCAAAATTCAATTAGGTATTTACTTTAGCCGTACATGTTTGGGTCACAGAAATCCAATGTGTACCAAATTTCAACTTAATCGGTCCATTAGATTCGGAGCAAGTTGGCTGTGACAGACGGACGGACAGACACACGAGTGATCCTATAAGGGTTCCGTTCTTTCCATTGAGGTACGGAACCCTAAAAATGATTAAAAAGTAGTCTTCCAAACCTTAAATTGTGCCAAATTGAAAGATTAATAAACAGAATAGTAAGAAGGTATCTCTAGTTTTCCTTACTCAAGCTCAAAATGTCCAGAGTTTACTCTCTGCTATATCTGGATGAATTTAGGAGCAGAGTAGACTCGACTCTAAGGAGACCCTACATTCATCATAACTTTATAATTTTAATTTTATGGGTCTGGTCCAAGTTGTTGCACAGCTTTTCATCTTTAAGGCTCCTGCAGACAGGCGCTTATCAACGGTGTGACGCGATTCTGGAAGAACAATTTCTATGAAGTGTTCATAGAAATTGTTCTACGAGTACTAGTCACGTAGCGCTGTCGCATCACGCCTATAGCGCAAATCGAATTCGATATTTTTATAAAAACAAAACAACCAAAGACTTTTAACGAACCCGCACATTTTCTATCAAAGGCTTACAGTTAGGTATAAAGCCTATACTCACATATAAATAAAATAATCCACACATACTTAACGCTGACAATAACAAATACATACATGCGACGGCTTTTAGCAACAATGAAAAAAGTTGGCTTCTAAATACCAACGGTAGGGATGGGACACGACTCGCTACTCGCGGGACGAGTTTGACTCGAGTTGATTGTTTGTTTGAAGGTTTTCTTATTTGTGTTTATAATAAAATATCTATGTGCAGATGTTTATTCATAGAAATGTAATGTCGATAAAAATTTGCATCTCAGTAATATGAAATGACCTTAACCAATAAATTTTTCAATACACTTCCTCGAAAACAGGTTCATACCGCACTACGATTAGGTTCACAATGCAATGTATGTCGCACGCGTGCGATTTTTCATTTTCCCACCCGTGTGCGGGAATAAAAATTGTTACAGATAACTTATACCTATACTTAATCCAAATTGGTCCCGGTTGTCATTCGTGGATCTTTGACAGTCGTTACGGGTCGTCAGAAGCCCGAAAGTCTGACAACCAGTCTTACCAAGAGGTATCGTATTACCCAGTTGGGTTGTGGAGGTCAGACAGGCAGTCGCTCCATGTAAAATACTGGTATTCAGCTGCATCCGGTTAGACTGGAAGCCGACCCCAACATAGTTGGGAAAAGGCTAGGCAGATTGATTGATCGGCTTTATACCTTTGCTTCTCCTTCAACCTGGCGAAAGCAAAGCGCGGAAAAAAAAGAAAATTTTAATCATAGTTTCCTAATAATTCATGACAATAATATTTTCCGTTATTTTATTTTATAATAATAATAATATTCCACAACTATCACACAACGCCATCTAGTCCCAAGCTAAGCAGAGCTTGTGTTATGGGTACTAGACAACTGATAAACATACTTATATATTTCTAAATACATACATATTATAGATAAATTACACCCAGACACAGAACAAATGATCGTGCTCATCACACAAACATTTGTCCTGGATGGGAATCGAACCCACGACCTCCGGCGTAGCAGTCAGAGTCACTAACCACTAGACCAACAGGCCTGTCCATTTCCTCAAAAGTGTATTGAAGAACGTCGTTTGATACTCTTGGACATTTGTTATAGCAGTTCTCGGCTCAAAAACAACCTCGCCTACGGCTCGGTTGTTAATTCCGCCTCGAATGCAATAACAAACGTTCTCTACTTGTATCAAAATGTACTATTGTGTTGATTTTTCTCGATAATTTTTGACAATTTATTTTTCTATAATTACATACAATAGAACAAGAATTATTGACATAGGAAGAATAAATAAACAATGATTAGATTTTGAGAAAAAAAATAATGGAGAGACTAAATGAAACTACAGCTGATAGAAATGTACGGAAAAAGAGTAGCATAAACTAAAAATTTTTTGTAAAAGCTTTTACCACTAGAGCTCCTAAAAATGTATCAAGAATGGGAAGGAACAGGCAAAGCTAATTGTATATGACGCCATTATCACTGGTAACCGCCAGCTGTCAATCTGTTGAAGGTTTTCAAGAATATTAAACAGTAAACGCGCTGATACCGCGCGCTGATAAAAAAAACATGATGTTTGATAGGTAAACAGCACCAGCGACGATGCGACTCCTAGCGGGATAAATTGGAAGTGTCTCTCCCCATTGTCACAATACAGTCTGCCAGTTCTGTCAGTTCGATTTAAACAACTCAATTTTGACATCTGTCAAAAACAAAAAAAGCCCGCCACTCGTCCACCTCATCGAACATACTTTTCACATCACTACAAAAGAGACAAAGGGTTACTCTCCACCGCAAGTCAGTTACTAATGGCGACTGCAGCCAGAGATCACGCAAACAGATCCCGCTTGAAAGCAATTAAAGCACACCAGATTCCTTAGAGGACAGCCACCGGGAGCAATCAAAATAATCACGACGATTTAACACTTTCCTACCTTAAGATAAGTGATAAACTAAGTCTTGTTACGGTCGGATATCGAGTGACGTATTTATTTTGATAGTGCTAATGAAGCGAATAGATTAGGATTGTTGGTCTGAATGGACATTGTTAGGTCTTAGTAGGTGGATAGACTGGTTGGTTTAATCAGGCATTCAGGCTGTGTTGTTGATTGGCTGGTGTATTTACTAGAGACGGATATTGTAATAATAGGAACATCATTTTATTCTAATATAACTATGTAAGGTAAGTTAGTAGGTGGGAATAAACTTGTGTTTTGAGAATTATCAGGATCAAAAATCTACATAATGAGCCAAAAAATATGTAAATATTATCTCTCGTCGTTCATCTTTTTAAAATCGTTCTCACATATATTCAACAAAATGATGTAACGAATATTTTTGTAACAATATAATTTAAAAGAGTGTCCATGGAGTTTCTTGCCCGTTCTTTTCCTTAAGTACCTACTATGCTTTGGAATGGGCAACTAGCTTCATATTTCTAACTGACCGAATCCTTGACTGTACAAAAGTAAAATAAATAAAATAAATATCCTTGGACATTTCACACAACGCCATCTAGTCCCAAGCTAAGCAACCTAATGCTTGTGTTATGGTAACGAGATGGCTGATAAACTACTTATACCATACATTTTTTTTTTTTTGTAAATACATACATATTATAGATAGAAAAACACCCAGACTCGGAACAAATACTTGTAGGTCGTACAAATATTTGTTCCGTGCGGGAATCGAACCCGCGACATGCTGCGCAGCAGTCAATCGCTCAACCACTGCGCCAACCGTGTCGTCAAAGTACCTGTTAAATTGTTTAATTGAAATAAATGGTTTGAGTTTGAGAATATGGAGGCGTATAGGTACTTAGCAGTGGGTAGAACAAGGCTGTCACTGATAATAATGAGGGTGATAATATCTGAATAGATTTATGCAAAGTAACAGTTATTAAGCTAAAACATAAAAATATTGCGATGTAGGTAAATAAAATTACTATTGGTCTTTCAAAATATATTACTTCATCTTTGAATTTTATTAATTAAGTACTGATTTACATTAATTTCTCAACAGCTGCAGAAATTGCTGCCTAAGAGGGCTTGTCGCATTTGTCACCTCTAGCTCACACTGGACCAAATTTTTAAGAATGTTAAGTGAAAATAATTATGCTTTTTTGAAAAATGTTATCAATTAGCGAACTAATAAATATTATAGGATTTAATAGGCATTAAATAAACTCATCTCAAAAACAAATCATAATAGGCACTTATTTAACTTAGATTGTTAGATATAACACAATAGAAATGTGTTTTTAATAATTACCTTAAATAAATATTATTTATTAGTTCGCCAATTATTCAAAAAAGCATCTTTTCATTTAACATTCTTAAAAATTTGGTTCCGTGTGACAAAATGCGACCGCCCTCTTAAGCAATAAATTCAAGTAATTCCTCAAAGGAATTCACCTGCACAGTGATATCTCTATACTATTCCAACCCAGTTTCCCTAAAAGTCACTCCTCGCGGAGTTAGATAAACACCATATAGGTAGGAATAGGCTTCGGATAAAGGAAACGGTCGTGCACTTGCTAATGAGCATATCAGACCATAACAAACCCATGGGAAAACGCCACGGAAGACAGAAAAAGACAGCTTAAGGGATTTTGTCTTCAAGGAATGTACGTCAAAGGACTTTTTAATGTAGGTACCAGGCAAGAGATTCATTCGGGGAAATAGACCTGTTTTATCATCAAGCAGTATTGTGATCCTGTTTTAGAGTTAATTGTGTAATTGTCGACGACACGGTTGGCGCAGTGGTTGAGCGATTGACTGCTGCGCAGCATGTCGCGGGTTCGATTCCCGCACGGAACAAATATTTGTACGACCTACAAGTATTTGTTCTGAGTCAGGGTGTTTTTCTATCTATGATATGTATGTATTTACAAAAAAAAAATTGTATATAAGTAGTTTATCAGCCATCTCGTTACCATAACACAAGCATTAGGTTGCTTAGCTTGGGACTAGATGGCGTTGTGTGAAATGTCCAAGGATATTTATTTATTTATTAATTTATTTATTAATTACAGGCATGAGGGGCTTGTGGCCAAATAATAACAGCCGCACGATCGAAGGTTAAGGTAAGCTTGCCACGGTCAGTTTGTGTATGGGCGACCGCGATATGTACGAGACCTCTCCATGCCTCGGAAAGCACGGCAACGCTTTGAAGGACAAAGACGAGACATAATAGAAGTTTTATTGTGTTACTGCTATGATCGTATAGTGTCCTTTGGTCCCAGCTGTCCTTCGTAGATCTTTGACAGTCGTTACGGGTAGTCAGATGCTCAAAAGTCTGACAACCAGTCTTACCAAAACCAACCAACCAACCAGTTTTACCAAAGAGTATCGTGTTACCCACTAAGTGAGTTGTGGAGGTCAGATAGGCAGTCGCTTCATGTAAAACACTGGTATTCAGCGCCATCCGGTTAGACTGAAAGCCGACTATTTGGTCGGCAGCCTATTTGACCTCCACAACCTTACTGGGTAACATGATACTCCTTGGTAAGACTGGTTGTCAGGATTTCGGGCTTCTGACGACCAACACTTTGACTTAGACAAGCAAGCTCATTAAAGTAGACCAGAGTCACCACTTACAAGTTAGCTCACACAGTCTTTCCTAATCTATTACACACAAACACGTACCTAATGATTAATGATTTTCACAAAGCTTGAAAAGCAGTCTTATTACATGATTCAGATATTCAACATAATAATTCAAATTCAATATAATTTGTTCAATTTAGGCATTATCAAACGCTAGTATCGAGACACATCAATTTGTTTATAGGGTTACCCAGCGTTGGAATATTAACAACTTATTATTAAACAGTATTCCATTATTATTAAAACTGTAGATAAAGATTGATTAATAATCAGATGCTGACTATAAAATAGCTTAGAAATTAGCGTATACATATTTATAATATAACAGAACACTAAATTTATGAACACAGTAATTAGTTTCAAACTGTAGTCAAGCAATAACAAATCAGTAGAAAAAATAATTCGTATTTTGCACCGGATTAAGTGGGATCCAGGCCATAAAGAATGTTTAGCTAAGGCATTAAACTAACTAACACGTTCAAACACGCATTATCCTCCCCCACAATTGACTCCTACAACCTCGTCGCGATGTGCAACAGCTAATACATTTACTGTCCTATCCTGAGATCAGCATAAAAATCAATGGCAACTGCAATCCTAACCACATCTGCAGTGGCTACTATGCAAATACTTAGGTTATCTCTTATGATACGCCGTAAACTTGTCCAGACTTCCATCAGGGAAAAAGAGACCTTATAGTACTTGAGTTAGTGTTGGTTTTAAGTTGGAGGGTTCGTTAGACAATAAAATAATGCAAAACACCTGACGGTTAGTCTTGTATACTCGATTTCAACTGGTTTATCAACATACATTTTAGAAACGGAATCATTTTTCAAAATATTATTATACAACTCGTTTTCGCCGGTCTGTTGTTTTAATATTGACCATATTTTTAGATTATAATATTTGTTGATCAATTAATTAACTGTTTTTGACTGGTTCTGACTGTATTATTCATGGTTTTATGCAAATGTTTTTTATTTTTATTTTAGTTTTACAATAACATTATTTTTTTTTTTTTTTTTGAGGGTGGGAAATCATCAAATAACTTCTCCCGCTCTGGGTGGAGCGGGAGGGCGTGTCAGACTTTTACTGACTAAAACCCACCCGTGTTCCTTCAGTTGCCTATGCCAAGGCCGCGGTAACCCCTTCGGACAACCCGCGACCCCAGCGGCGTCGGCCCTATTGGGCCCCGTCACTTGCTGACATCTCTTTGAGGCGTGCGTGGAACACAACGCGCCGTCGACTCGGGCCTGGTCCTTACCGGACGGCGAGCTACCCGCTGCTCACCGTCCGCAGGCCCGCGCCTACGGTGGCCGGAAATCGCCCCGCGATTCCCGCCGCCCGGGACGTCTCCTGCGGCGACTGAGGGCGTGAGGCTGCCTCTCCCTCACGCGTTCCGCCTCCTCCTTCGCGAGCATCACTGCTTCGCAGAAGGAGGTGACGGCCTCTCATGCACTCTCGCTCCGCACCATGGCCTGGACCAGGCTCGGACGCGAGAGATCGCCGCCGCCGATCGCCTCCGTGAGAACACGGCGGTGCTCTGCCCAAGCCGGGCAGACCTCCACTGTATGCTCCACCGTGTCCTCCGGGCGATCCACACAATGGAAACACCCGGGCGTTTCCTCCCGCCTTATGCGAAACAGGAACCTCCCGAAACAACCGTGTCCGGTGAGGACCTGCGTCAGGCGGAAGGTGAGGACGCCGTGGCGCCTCTCTAACCACTCCTCAAAGAGGGGACTTATCGCCGCAATTGTGGCGTGCCCAGCGCTGGGTTGCGACAGTCGCGCTCTCCATGCCGCCATGAGATCCCGCCGGAGCTCTGTCCGCTGTACCGTGATTTCTCGCGGCAGCGGAGTTACGCCCCGGCGCTTCGCCTCCTCGCGCCACTCCCACACGTGCGCGAGGACCTTTGCCTCCAGATCCCACGGCGGCAATCCGGCAAGGAGGCTCGCCGCCTCCCGGGAGACCGTGCGGTATCCCCGGACTAGCCGGATGGCCATGACCCTCTGGGACGCGTTCAACCTGCCGGCTGGCCCCAGCCTTAGGGAACGCGCCCACACCGGTGCTCCGTAAAGGGCCATGGACCGCACGACCCCCGCGTAGAGCCTCCGGCAGGAGGCGTTTGGACCCCCCAGATTGGGCAGGAGCCGCCTCAAGGCAGCCCCAGCCCGTGCCAGTCTGGGAGCCAAACGTCGGAAGTGCTCCTGGACTCCACACCTTAGATCGTTTTATACCACGGAATATTGTGACAAAACTCTAATAGTGATATTTTTTTCAGGATTTGTTTGATCTGAAAAGGCTGGGATGAAACTAAAATTGATATTTTCTCCGCTGACTGAAACAGTGTTGACAGAAAAATAACCGATTTAGGTATTTAAAGCAAAAAAGCATCAACGATCTACTGAAGGATGTGGCTGACATGGGCTCTTTCTGATCATGTGATCCTGTTACCATACTGTGAGGATGTCAGAATCACTCAGTCCAAGACAAACAATAGACAATTTTTAAGTGTCGAGGCACCAACCGACGATTATCCTTGGTTGCACACTCAATAATAGGTCCCCAAAAACTGTCACTAGCACAAAGTGACGTATCGACAGGAGGGCAACATGTCCTGAGGTGCTTGAGGAGTGGAGAGGTATTCTACGACTATCAGACAATCCCCGAAGTACGGTCAAGATTACCACCATCTTCCTGGAATTTCTTCCTCCGAGTACGTTTGCTCTTGCGAATCTCCACTCAATAAGGCCAAAAAAGGCAAGAAAGAGATGGGAGCTCTGTTCCTCGTCAGTGTTCACTCCAGCTGGCTCATAAAGGCAAACCAGAAGTGAGGACCAAGACTTTTCCCGGGAGATGGGATCAGTGGGTCCCTACTACCCAGCAGCTCGTCACATGCTGCCCCTCGGGTTTCTGTATCTCTCTTGGTCGTGCTCCTCACCCTAGACCTGTTTCGGCAAAGTAAACCGTACCGTCATAGACCCAAACTTCCGAGCGCGCAAACCTAACCACGACGTCAACGTAGTGAATCTAATTTACACAAAAAGATGCACAATATTATGGTGAAGAAAGCCATATTTAATGTGTGGCGGCATCTACATCGCCACATATGAACTACGCATCAATGACATGACGTCACGCAATCCTGCATCGCGCAATTAGAGTTTACCACGCGATTAGCATATATACAACGTCCCGGCATCCACCATCGGGCAGTAGCCCGCCAGCCAGAACCCGTCTGGTCGGAGGATCCTCCCTTTTCAACAGAGGATGAGTGAACTTTACACCCTGTTCCTCATGCCACTAAACTGGTGACCCCGAGCATGAACGTCAGCGCAGCCTTCGTGCAACTCCTTCAGCGACGTGACGTCATCAAGCATCACTTCCTCAAGCTTTCGAGCGGCGAGTCACACAGCCAGCCAGCATCCACGGCTTCAACAGGTATCCTGACCACCAGCATGCAGCGGACGCGCATTCCTGGTCATCACCTTCAGCCTCAACCCAGCGCTGTACACTCCGACTCACTGGAGCATAACGCAGCGCCACCCCGACTCACTGGGGTATCACCGCAGACAGTTCCGACTCACCGTGAACTATGCGGCATCCGGTTCCGACTCACTGGAACCATAACTGGCACTGGCAAGCATCGCAAGATACACGACTCAGCCCACTATCGACCTCCGGTCTCCGGAGGGGAGTGATGTGGCGGCATCTACATCGCCACATATGCCTCTAAAAATGTTTTGTCTCTTCATGAAAAATATATTTATGGGCCGCAGCGCATTTACCATGCTACAATGAAGGCCAAAGAGACATGAGACGACATAATCAACGAAGCAACAATGTAACTTCTAGATTCTTATTCCAAGATGTCAAAGCGTATAAAGTTTTAGTACGGGTAGTGCAGTTTATTGCAACATGTAAAGGCCGATCAAAGTACCAACAGTTGTAAGAGCATGTTCACAAGAATGAGACGTATTTGATATTTTTTTAAATGACTATGCATGGAAGTCCTGTCTATAAGGGGTGCCTGATTTTTATTTTTTTTTGTTTATGAATTATGCTATAAAATCTAAATAGTTCAGGGTTTCATAAAGAGCTTCAACGAGTTTTTGTTCAAAAAACTTTTATTTGGTTCGTGTGTTTTATTTTTTTACTGTGCATAAGACGGATTAAGCCACTGAAGAAATCAATAGTAATAGTATATTATGCAATTAGTGAATAAAGGACGGATTTAAAGCGAGGGCCATAGATGAATCACGAGCTAGTGAAGGATTCTGACGATTGAATCACGACCGTAGGAAGTGATTCACAATGATTGAATCACGAGCGTAGCGAGTGATTCAAGTGTTAGAATCCTGAGCGACGCGAGTGATTCATGGCCCTCGATATAAATCCGTTTTATTCAAGAGTTGCATACTATACTTTATACCATGACTACGAGAAAAAGAAAGATTTAAGTGAAAATAGACATATAATGAAGAAAAAGGAAAGATAAATTGGCTTTGATGTACCTAAACCAGCCGTGATATTTTGGGTAGCAAGGTTTCCACTATATCGGCCGCCGTCTCTTTCATAAACTCAGGTGTTAACACATCTTCATCACTAGAATGCATTTTTAATCGATTAGAACAACACTAAACAAACACAAAATTAAAGATTAAAGTAACACTAAACTTTGTGTTCGTACAACTTACAGTATTCAAAATAGCGCCAATTTACTAAGGACAGCAAAGAACATAAAACAGTTTTTATTCTAATGCTAAACTCCTTGTCGAAAATGTCGACCAATCAAATTGAATTTAGAACACATCAATATAGGTCGAATACACAGATTACACTTACACTAGATACGGCAAGCCACGACCAAGCGTGCCCTGCATGTTCGACTGTTCGTACTAAAAAAAGTCTGTTAGCTCAGTGACGCTTAGCGATTGAAACAATTCTGTTTACGTTGAGCACATCACTAAATGGCTGGGGTGAAGTTATCGTAGGTATAAAAAAGATGACACGTTCGGTTTTCATACTATCTAATAACATGCCGTATCTAGCCTAGGTACTCTAAATCTGTGGTCGAATACATTGGTGTGTTCCATTTTCAAACATCAAAACAGTGAGTAAAAGTGCTTTTTATTCACTGTTTTCAGTGAATAAAATAAGCTTTTTAGAGGGGGAATGGTATAATAGTATATTATGCAATTAGTGAATAAAGGACGGATTTAAAGCGAGGGCCATAGATGAATCACGAGCTAGTGAAGGATTCTAACGATTGAATCACGACCGTAGGGAGTGATTCATGAAGATTGAATCACGAGCATAGCGAGTGATTCAAGTGTTAGAATCCTGAGCGACGCGAGCGATTCATGGCCCTCGATATAAATCCGTTTTATTCAAGAGTTGCATACTATACTTTATACCATGACTACGAGAAAAAGAAAGATTTAAGTGAAAATATACATATAATGAAGAAAAAGTAAAGTTAAATTGGCTTTGATGTAAACCAGCCGTGATTTTTTGGGTAGCGAGCTTTCCACCTTTCCACTATATCGGCCGCCCTCTCTTTCACAAACTCAGGTGTTAACACATCTTCATCACTAGAATGCATTTTTAATCGATTAGAACAACACTAAACAAACACAAAATTAAAGATTAAAGTAACACTAAACTTTGTTTTCGTACAACTTACAGTATTCAAAATAGCGCCAATTTACTAAGGACAGCAAAGAACACAAAACAGTTTTTATTCTAATGCTAAACTCCTTGTCGAAAATGTCGACCAATCAAATTGAATTTAGAACACATCAATATAGGTCGAATACACAGATTACACTTACACTAGATACGGCAAACCACGACCAAGCGTGCCCTGCATGTTCGACTGTTCGTACTAAAAAAAGTCTGTTAGCTCAGTGACGCTTAGTGATTGAAACAATTCTGTTTACTTTGAGCACATCACTAAATGGCTGGGGTGAAGTTATCGTAGGTATAAAAAAGATGACACGTTCGGTTTTCATACAATCTAATAACGTGCCGCATCTAGCATAGGTTCTTTAAATCTGTGGTCGAATACATTGGTGTGTTCCATTTTCAAACATCAAAACAGTGAGTAAAAGTGCTTTTTATTCACTGTTTTCAGTGAATAAAATAAGCTTTTTAGAGGGGGAATGGTATAAAATAATTGATTCCATGCTAAGCTGGAAAGAACTTTGTAGAATGCAAAACGTATCTTGGCAATTTTTCATCTATCATCTAAATCTATACGACACTCGTGATAACACTGGTTTAGTTTTTTTTTCTAATACCTACGTCAGAAAAATGTAGGTATTTGCAGAAGCTTCTCCCATTTATCTCAATTCATTTTTTTTTTCTTATCGATTTAGCTTTCACAATATCACTGGCATCCAAAGGCCATACATCCAGAATCCCAGACCCTTAACTCATGTAATCCAGACAATTTAAGTCAAGAGCCAGTGTTATAATCGAAAAATAATAACATATTTCTGACGCGTTAATAAATGGCCGGTATGAACACGCCCTACCTCGCGGTAGCCGAAAATGCAAATCCGATCCAACGCGTCGCTTACGCAACTTTATTATTCTTATTTTAAATGTGTCTTTATTTTTAAGACTCACTTTTTTCTTTTATAATGTTGCCTTTTATTTATCTTTTATCTTTTTAGCCCATCCCCGTGTCGTGAGCGTTGATTGCATTCGTGAGTAAGAGCCAGATATTGTAAGTTTTTAAAGGGAGCCGCTTGATCGAAACCTTTTAAAATAAAGTGCATTGTCCAAAGAGTATTGTTTTGTGTATCAAATGTTTTTGATGCTTTTATAATTGCTGTAATTGGCGTTTATGTTTTTTTTTGTACCTGTGCGTTGCCTTTCTTTGTTCCTTTATTAAATCTTTGGTTGATGTGATCATTTAAACTATAGTCATTCACAGTACTGTATTCTTATTTTGATTCGACATACGCTGTTTTGTTTAGGTGCATCAAAGTAGAAACTCTGGTTCTTCTATCCAGAAGTTTTTCCCTGTCATAAAATTCATATTACCTGACATGAATTTCCTGACAGGCTAAACCTGAATAAGGTTAAGATAACTAAAGGTAGTTGCACCATCATAAGGAGACGGAGTGCAAACCCATCGCATGCCGAGTTGGACCAATTACCTACACGGTGACTCACTTAGTTCTGAGGAACAGAGTAAAGTCGGTGACTCACTCAGATCTGGAGAAACAGTAAAGTACCAACCGCTTCGGTGTTTGGTCCACTTCGTACATTTCGTCAGATGTCACTCGTCGAGGGTCGGTTGAAACGCATTTGTAGTGACATTTTTTTTAAAAATGTGGGATATAATCATCTTCTCCTTATAAAATTACATATAATTTTGGCAGAATCTTTAAATCACTTTTATGGCCCCAGACTAACCTACTAATAAACTCGCAACCCATTCCTAATAGACCAATAAAAAAAAATAAAAAACTTCAGAGTGGTCGCAGATTTCGTAACACTATTCTAGATTCTAGGTCTTCACCAATTAGATTCGGAGGCTAGGCTGGTGAAATGTCGCGTATTTCCAAACGCGTGCGCCAGTGCAACGACCCGCATACCGACAACCTGCTCTATGTGATGACAGAGTACTTGTTAGTTGTTTCGTTGTACGGTATAAAGCATAAGAGGATGCCGGGAAGAGGTTGCATTATTTGCATATCTGTAATTTATGTTATAGGGCTGATTTGAAAGTGGTTTTTGAAAAACTGCTTCTTCGTATTTTGAGATTCGGGAAATCGATCTGCATTAGAAATATTATAAGGGCTACATTTTCATAGGCCCCAGATTGATGGAACTAAGGTGACTCAACCTCCTTTGACTGACTTGACTTGAAAGGATAAGAAGCTGAGCAGTGGTGGCTCAGTGGTAACGGCCCCGAGTTACGAATTGTAGGTCATGGGTTCGAACTCAGGCAGGCGCTTTACTTTGTGTAAATTATTTCACTTAAACTTTTTAAACTTTCGCGATTTGTACACATTATAAAACACTATCGAAACGGGTCTTATCGCGATATTCTTTTTAACGAGGTAAACAGGTACCTACTTGTTTCCCGACGTTTCGACCGCCTTGCAGCGATCGTGGTCACGGGAGGACTGATGACAGCTCAGCGACGTCTTCGTAAAGTGCGGGTATGTGCATCTACCCTCACTTGGTCTTCACAATTTTTATAAATGTCACTGTCGGTACTTCTACACACAACACTAAGGACGTCTACACACTGGCGGACCTCGTCGGACGACCGGCGTTGCTTGCACTTGCTAATGACTGGATTCCAAGTTGTAGGCAGTCGGTATCCATCCTCTCTGTTGAAATTTTTATATTTCCTGATTTCAACCGCTTCACGTACTATTCTGGAGTAATAGTAACGATCAGAGGAAAGAACCTGTGGCTTGTGTAGTTGAATCCAGTGGTTTGGACCAGCCTCCAGCAAATGCTCAGCTATCGCGGACTTGTTGGTTTGACGGTTTTTTACAGCTGCAATATGTTCTTTGATCCTTTCGGCGATTGTTCGTTTTGTCTGCCCTATATATGAACTACCACAGCTGCAATCCACCTTGTATAGTCTTTAAAATTTACCTAAGTTACGATTTTAATGACGTATTTTTCTCAATACTTAAGATTTAAAAAATCTTAGATATATGCCAATTTACCTAAAACGAATATAAGGATAGACTTGGCACGAAAATTCGCACTTAAAAAATTACAAGCCACAGCTTACGAATTGCACCACACAACAACCAGTAGCACAGAACAGCAACTAACACTCCCGTACAAAAATAGTTTCAATCACACGCCATTGATGCACTGACTCTGTCAGTCTGTGTCCTATTGAAACACAGCAAATTGTTCATGTCCGTTGATTGATGCTTCAAAGGGGCAATAAGAAACAATGGGGCAATAGGCGAATGGAATAGAGAACGGCCGAATTTGTGAATACGTATTTTTGTGTTTCTATTTTCACGGAAATCGAATTTTTGTTTTGGATATTTGGATAGAAAGTATCCAGTGGGTTATGGTTATGAAGTACGTAAAATAAAAAATGAAAGGGATTTGTTAAAGTTTGTTTTTGGGGACTAATTTTGTTTACTAGTTTGTGAAATTATTGGAGTTGCTTTCTTGATAAGCTATTCAGGAGATTCAGCGCTAATAACTATAAGTATAGGTTTTTTGAATTAGCATGCTTTGAATTAAACTAATTAATTTCTTTAAATCATTTTCAATGCGTTTTTTCAATATTCTTAATATGTCACAAAAATATTTACTGATTTGCTGATTTGTCACTTTTAAGTTTAGTTTTAAAAAGTATAGCCACCATTTAAAAAACATAAATGAAACATGTTGCAAATGATCAAAAATAATTTATACATTTTAAAAAAAAATATACGAACGTATTTTATATTCGCCAGGTGTGCGTAGAATCGAAATTAAAACAATAAAAAAATACCAAATCCAAACCAATAATAACCACTCACTTTATGACAATTGTAAATTGATGTTGAGTTCAACGACTTTAGAATTGAACTACCTAATAAAAATGACACGATACATTTTGATAAAGAAAAAAAAAGTCATTAGAAGATGGCGAAAAATAGTCGCTTTTTAGGGTTCCCTAGTCAACAAGGAATCCTTATAGTCTCACCATGGTCGTCTGTATGTGCGCGGCTTAGCTCAAAGACTCTTAGAAAGCTGTAATTGGCATGGATATTATTGAAATACATAATAATCACGACGACAAAGAGGTAAAATACAATCTGGAAAAAAACATTGCACGTAAAGTGGGGATGATAGTTTTTCTCTCTCCCATGGTGTGTGGGATAGGCCATTCAAAAATATTGTATTTGACGATTCAGGGATCCGTTCTATTGAACACCCGTTAGTTTCACATATGTGTCAAAATTCACGTCAGTAGTTTATCTATCGAAGTTAAAAGGAAAACTATCACAGCTAAGTAGGCTTTACAAGTTAACGAGTAATTAATAGTCGTCCAACTTACAGTTGTAGTTGGAATGTATGGGTGAAAATGTTTTTCAACTACAATGCTAAGTTTGTTCTTGGGATAAATTCATCTCAACTACGGAACCCTTCCTTGTGTATGATCCGACACGCACTTGGCCGGTTTTTAATATATAAAGTTGGGAGATAAAACTTATAGATCACAATAGTAAAATACTATAAAAACTATGAGGAAAATATGAAGATGTTGTAAATTAGAAAGAACATTGTTATTAGCAGACATGATGTCATGTTGTGAATTTGCATCTTGACCTTGTATCGTAAAATGCGTTATTAGAAGATTATGGTAATATTTTAGGATATTGCAGAGTGTGTTAAAAGATTTAGGATGCTTTTTTAACACTTTATAGAACTTAGATTGGTGTTTTGCAACACTTCGTGTTGTTCGTGAAATTGGTGTCATTTCTAAAGAGTTTAATCACGTCAGCTTTTATTTTTGGAATATCAAAGTATTACAGGTGGAATAGCTTACTTAAACTTGAGTACAATCAATCTGCCTAACCTTTTGCCAACTCTGCTGAGGTCGGCTTCCAGTCTAACCGGATACAGCTAAATACCAGTATTTTACATGGAGCGACTGCACCTCCACCACAACCCAGTAACTGGGTAATACGATACCAATTGTTAAGACTCGTTGGGCTTCTGATGACCCGTAATGACTGTCAAAGATCCACGAATGACAGCCGGGACCAACGGCTTAACGTGCTTTCCGAGGCACGGAGGAGTCTTGGTATGTAAAGATGGTCACCCATCCACGGACCAACCCCAGCAAGCGAAGCTTAACCTGATGGATCGACCCGTGCGGCTGTTATTACATGGCCACGAGCTCCTCCTCACGAGTACCTCTGCCATAAATACCTAGGACCAAATCAGTGAGCAGAGAAGAATTATAAAATCACACCCTTCGTTATCGGAATTTTACTGAACACTTCTTTCAATTAGAAATACATTACGTATTAACCTAGCTGCTTCAAATAAAAAAGGGCAACTGAACCCATTGAACCGCGTTCAACATAACAAACCGGGACTAAAATATGTAGGTACAAATAGGAACCAGTCCCAACCATCTCCAACGGACATCACAATTACAATAAATCGTTCCTTTTTCACTGTAACAACTCTATCAACTCTGAAACAACTTTTTTTCATCAACATAGACACAGCCATTAAAAACTAAATATGACATAATCTGTCACAATTGATGTATGACTTAGCTGAGCTGCATAAGATCGAACCTCAGTAATTAGCGTCAACAAAACATATACGGTCTGAGCCGCAGGCAATATTTACATGAAACATTACAATAAATCACTCGATTCACTTTCCTAAATTGATATTGTAATCCGTTTGCTTCGTTTTGTTTTTGTTTCTTATTGAATAAATGAAGACGTTGCTGTGATGCCGGTTCGTTAAATTGCTATCTCCTGAGTCTGTGCTCCGGTGGAGTAGAGTTTCGTTGTACATTTTTTCGACGTGAAAAATAATAGGAATTTATTAAATAAATAAATAAATAAATAAATATCCTTGGACATTTCACACAACGCCATCTAGTCCCAAGCTAAGCAACCTAATGCTTCTGTTGTGTTATAATCAAGTTTGCTGCGTTGAAGGGCCGCCCGGCCGTAGAGAAAGAACGATTTTTAAACTGGTTCAGTTATGTTTTTCGTCGTATTGTCGATGGTAGACACCGATATTGTAGGTATTATGTAAAAGTGGCTAAAGTATGAACTTACCCTGAAACAGATACTTTCAGCCATTGTATTATGAGATTGTCTACGATTTTTTTTTCTGCGGAAAATAACATGGATAAAAATTCAAGCAATGGTTGTGACGGAATATGTCTACCTTATTAATTTGCGTACAAAACCACAGTGTCTACACTTGACTAATACAATAAATAACTCAAAAATTCCCCAACTTTCGTCTCCACCCCATTCTTAGTCCCACTTATCGCACACTCCGATACAAAATGGAGAATCACGATGTACAGAAGCTCTGAGTTATGTCCCCATCCTGCAGTGATATGTTCATTTCAACAATAAATATTGGTGGCCAATTAAACGCGAGGGGGCTACCGTCCGCGCAGGCGTCGCGACGCGCTGTGATGTGCTGATCTTATCGGCCGATAGATGGCGTTAATCATAATAATGGAGGATAGGCGGTTAAGGCGTAAGTGGCGTAAGAAACTGAGTATGTAAATTGTGAAGTCCCATATGTAATGTATGTATGTAGGTATATAACTCTTGTGTGATTTAGTCAAGTCTTTTAAGGAACATTTTTGTCCCATGAATGCTGTCTAGAGCCAAATGAAATAGATCAATATGAAAGATCGCTAATGTATATATACTTACTGAGGAGCTCGCGGCTATAGCCGCGAGCTCCACAGCCGCACGGGTCGTTCCATCAGGTTAAGCTACGCTTTCCGGGGTTGGACCGTGGATGGGTCACCATCTTTACATACCGAGACTCCTCCGTGCCTCGAAAAGCACGTTAAGCTGTTGGTCCCGGCTGCCATTCGTGGATCTTTGACAGTCGTTACGGGTCGTCAGAAGCCCGAAAGTCTGACAACCAGTCTTACCAAGGGGTATCGTATTACCCAGTTACTGGGTTGTGGAGGTCAGATGGGCAGTCGCTTAATGTAAAATGCTGGTATTCTAAATTAGGCTATGCAGATTGATTGATTGATGAAAGATCGCTATGTCCCAATTAGCATGTTTTTGATACTTATCGCCACTAATTATCGCCAAAAAATGAAGTGGCATCATCGCCTCTAAGGTATCATAAATGCAGTTTCAACACGTGCAGCTGAAACTCAATACAAACGTTTCAAAAATAAATGTATTTCCGGTAAGAAAAAATAAACCAAGAAAGCTCATTTAAAATCCTCCATTACTTCTTATACGCAACAAAGTAACGTATATCTAACAGACATTCACAAATGTGAGAAACTCATCTGCATCTGCAACTCGCATGTCGCTCGATTAAATTGTTTTACTGAATCGATTAAGCTCTCGATCTCATATCGATTCTAGATCGATTATTTTTTGTTTCGTTTAACGTTTCATGTACGCCGCCGTCTGATGTCTTTATTAAATGGCTTGAAGTATTATAAATGGTGCTGCAATACTTTTGTGTAGCATGTACTGCTACTGTTTGAGTTTATAAATGTATCTTGCTATGGCTGGTTTCATCGTAATGAGGTGTTTTATCGATATTAATGGCAGTTTGCTTCGGAGCGGTTGTTTAATGAAGTTATTGGTTGAGCTTTTTGTAAAGTTTTTTTTTTCTAGGGTTCTAAAGATATCGATAGAGTTGGACTAGAATCCAACATAAAGAACTGAAACGATGATTGATTCTTTTTTTTTAGGTTTGGAATTATTTTTCTTCCATGCAGCCAATCGTAAACTATGTGTTGAGGAGAAAATTCAAGATGTTACTAGTCTATCAGTCTATGATAGGTATAAGATCTATATTCATACACTAAATCTCGTAAGAGGTCATTGTACTCAACAAGACACACAGGACAGATCTACTCAATCTTTTAACATAAATAGTCGGGGGCGAAGACCTAATTTTGTAAATCTAATAGAAGTATCTAAAAACTGTGCGCAGCCTAGTTGACTGTTGACATACGTCTCGCTAAAAGTCAACGACAAGGCTGCGCGTCATTTATTTCGAAGCTTCTAGAACCTTCTAGAAGCTTCGACTCGACCTTATTGGACGAGCGGATTGTGGCGGGAGTGGTTAGAAAAGGGTTCGCGTTATATCCTCCCACTTTTGACCAGGTTATGACCCCATGCCTGGTTAAACAAAGTAAGAACCGCATCTTTGAGGAGACCGTATATCATATCCAACTGCACCTTCTCATTGATGTCGCCGGTTGGGAGCCGCGCTAGTTGAGCGCGCGCTGAGGCGACGAAGAGCTCCGTACGCTCTTGAGATTCCTGTGGCCTGGAGAACAGCTCGATGTAAACACGATGTGGTGGGCGGCTGTCACCGAAAGCACAGCGCAAATATTGCAGAGCTTCATCCCAAGAATTGACAGTGGCCTTTACACCTTGCCACCACGTAGCTGCATCATGCGTAAGCAGCATTGACAGACCACGTAAACAGTTGGTTTCATTAACATTGGCGCAATCTTTGTATGCCTCTACAGCATCAATGAATCCTTCGAGAGACTCGGTCGTTGTTCCACTATAACGAGCCTTGCACGGAGCGAAGTTACCCGATGCAAGTTGAGCAGACGACGACGACGGCGTGGGTATGGCCGGCGCGATGGCGTGAGCCACCGCGGGCGAACGAGTTGGCGGCCGGGCTTCGAGGACTAAAGCGAGGAGCCGCTCGAAGTTATCGGTTTGCGCCTGCTGAAGGGACGCCATCATGGCGGTCAGGTCGCTTGCCGTGATGGGTGCCGTCGCCTCAGCCGCGGGCGCGCTGGGCCCCGCTGACTTTGGCGTCTCCATCTGCTCTTGTTCAGACTCCACGTCGTAATAATCGGATTTTTGTTTGTTGCGCTTTGTCATACGCGGAGTACGTGGCATTGTAGCACGCGCATATTCACGCGTATGTAATCACTGCACACAACAGATTCACAAAACAGTCCTTCCACAAAACGCGTGCGCGCGCGCGTTTCCCACTCATTGGGCGCCAGTTTAACATAAATAGTCGGGGGCGAAGACCTAATTTTGTAAATCTAATAGAAGTATCTAAAAACTGTGCGCAGCCTAGTTGACTGTTGACATACGTCTCGCTAAAAGTCAACGACAAGGCTGCGCGTCATTTATTTCGAAGCTTCTAGAACCTTCTAGAAGCTTCGACTCGACCTTATTGGACGAGCGGATTGTGGCGGGAGTGGTTAGAAAAGGGTTCGCGTTATAATCTGTATAATTATTTGCTCAAAAGACCATTTCAGACACCAATCTACGTAGTCTTCACATGATCTGACCAAATGTCTGGGCTTTAAAAGAGACTGTGACCTCTGAGTTTGTTTCGGCCTTTCTTCTCAGAGATAGGAAATGCCGACCTCATCTAGTTTTTTAAAAATATGATTGACGTGTAAAAGGGCTTCTACAAAGCTACTGACAGAAATAAAATTATTTATCATTTATCATCATTACGAAAAACTTTTACTATGGGACCAAAACTGAAATTGCGAAAAAAATCTGCTGTTCCCATCTTATGTTGCTGTTGTTGTTGTTGATGATTTTTTTCATGATTTCCGGTTTGGTCCCATAGCAAAAATTGTTCATATTATGAGTACAATGACCCGTTAAGAGATTTCGTGAATGAATAGAATACATAGACCTTATATTTTGAGGCAGATATCGTCGACGATACCTTTCTCAGTGAAGCTCCGACTGTCGAACAGTCTACCTCGCCTATTACCTATCTGCCTCAGGGTTCGACGGTCGACTAAACAGTTTAGTGCTGTCAATGGCGCTACCAGAGTGCTACCACAGCGTAACTACTTAGGATGTGCGGTAGGCTGTACGCTACCGTTGTAAGTTCGTAGTTACGTAGTTATAATTTATAGACTTGGCTATTAAGAGGCTACCGAGCGCGCAGTGGCGCCCTCATCGTTTGTTTGGTTATTACTTTTATTTTAGAATAAAAAATAGTGGCCACTCAAAATCAAAGTCAAAATCAAATGTAATTTATTCAAATTAGGCTGAGAATCAGCACTTTTTGAACGTCGAAATTGCAGTAAGACAGTCCCCACAAAACGCCCGCCCTTTACCACTTCCTAGTGCTTTAGCTGGGAAGAAGAAGTAGCGGAACAAACTCCCCAGCAGCACAGCTGTCTGTTCAGTTAGAAGAACTAGATTCTATACAATAGTACCTATGCAAAATAATTTACGCAACACAATACATTAAACTTATTTCAATTAATTCTTATTCAATTCATTTAACTATTTTCCGTTTTAACAATTATAATAAAACTTAACAACATAAAGCTACGATTTGTAATAATAATAACGTATAGTGTTGTGGAGCACAGTTTATCGGGCTTATTTTCTGCATTTTAATTCTAAAATATAAGAATGCCAGGTAATCTGAAAAGCTCAAAGCAGAAGGCACTGGCTGTTTTGGAGGTCATGCGAACTGTCAAACATTGGTTATTTCTATAGAGCGACGAAGTTTTCACCAAAATTTGATAATTTTCTTAAAATAAAAATGCCTCAGTGTTGTTTTACGCCATTGTGCTCCTCAAGAAAGTCAGTATAGCTTCCTAAGCGATGAACACTTAAGAAAAAAGTGGATTTTAGCCATTAAAAGAGAAATACAATCCGACATAAAATTCTGTTCGTATTTGCAACCAACAGTTTAATCAGACTAATATACTCAGGGACCGTACAACCCCGGTTAAGAGTTAAGTCTTTCAAAATAGTAAGCCGTTTATGAGGTTATCTTTATCATGTGTAACTCCTTGAATGGGTTTAGTTTAAGGATTAAAACCCAGTAAAAGGGTTATCCCTTCAATATGGATAACCCATTGAATGCGTTCTAAACTTGAATCCCAGTGAAAGTGGTTATCCTTTCATTAAGATAACGTATATAATAGGGTTTTGTTCGGGTTAACATTTTAGCTATTTGTAACGTATGCCCATCATCGAGAGATCATATTACATTGCTCCGAGTCGGAATGTTACGCTGTTATCGTTTTTAAGAGAGTTGAAGTGAAACCCTTTTGAACGGCTTACTTTAAGCTGTTCGAAAGGGTTACCCACATCGTATGGGTTTTCGTTTTACTGCTTAGAAAAATCCTATCGAAAACCCTTTCAATAGATAACCAAAATGGTCCCTGCTCTGGACTAATAAACCTCGAAATTCCCGCAAATGAATTCAACACACGAAAAATATTCAAATTTCCCTCGAGAAACTGTTAGCAGTGGTAGCTGACATGACCGCCAACCTCACTAGCGCCACCCCGCGGGAGCAATGGTGGACATCCCTGCCATTGGCAAAACAAACGATGAGGGTAGCCTCTTAAGGCTACTCTTTCGAAAAAAGCTTAAAAACAGCTTGCAGATGAAGCAGTTTTTCGCCGGAACCTACAGAGAAATTACATCTGAAAAAAATTTTTAGTAATCTACATGATATGAATCGTAATTTGGTTTAGCCATAATTTTTCTATCGGTATCACATAATAAGAAAAAAAACCCCAAATCACCTCCAAATCGTTAAGATGAAACCGTTTTACTCCTTCATTTTTTATCAAAAGAATATAAAAAAAATATCTACTACTTTGCAATACAAACGAAAATGATTTGGTTTTGTTACTTTTTAAAAACATGTATATTTTTTATTATAATAAATTAAAAATGCGTCTAATTTAGGACAGCGCTTCTTGATGAGCGAGTCCTATTACTGGCTGGACGTACGACGCGTTGCGTGAGCTCAGGCCAGAATGCGCAAGCTAACCACTCAAGGTCAGTGGCGTATAGTTCGGCCTTAAAGGTAACTGAAGATTGTTTCTAAATACCTTTTTATTTTCATTTAGCATCTGAAAGTTTATGTGATAGTATTTCGGTGAACCGTAGGTAATTTGATCACGATTAAATCCTACTACTGACTAATCACCAAGACATTCATCAAACGTTTCACATAACTACAATTAACCGTTCATTTTAGTATTCGTTAAGAAGGTATTCGTTTACCAATTGATTACGAGCTAATAAATTTTAAGTTGAAGATTATCGAAGCCTACTCTAACTGTTATTAAGGGCGGAGTCTAACGACTTTTAAAACTGCTGTTTAGTTAATTCATTAGTTCTTTCCTTAGGAAGTTTGACACAAACCAACGATTGGCTTAAATGTTGGTGAACACGGCCCTATCTAAACTAATATGAAAACACAGTTTAGTCACAGTATAATAATGATACAGTAGTTTATCTTCATAGAAAACGGCCGAAACGACGCGCTCATCACTTACGCAATAGTTTGAGCGCGCGGTACCTATTAGTTACTCACGAACGGACACGTATTTACTACCGAGACGCCATTTAATTAAGGCTCCTTCCTTTATGAAGTGATTTCATTTGTCCTGAAATCTATTTTAGTTTGTAGAACTAAGGGAAAAAAATCTAAATCCAGGTATAATTCTGTATATTTTTTTCTAGTTTTTATCATAATACTCCTACAATATTCATTAAAAGTGTTCATAAATTTATACAGTTCTCTACAAAATAATAAGGAATGATTTCATGTCATTACTTTCTTAGTCTAATCAATTGATTTTTTGTAAATCGATAATTACTTCATATTTTGCAAGCGTTGTGTCATCGCGCTTCTCTTTCTTTTCTATGTAGTCCGACAGTGACCGCGGTTTTTACGGCGGACCAGCCTTAATTCAAGGTCACTGCCCAGATAAACCGCTGTCGCTTCATTACTCTGTGGTTAAGTCGTCATCCCGGATACAAATTTAACAAAAGTTCGAAGAAGAACCTTTGACCATCTTTATAAAGAACAATGACTAATCCCTAAAGGTATGCGATAAGTCAATCCATTTCAACGAATTAAATGATTCACAAAATTACAACAAATCTGTTGCCATAACTTACATTTGAGTTAAAATAAGTTATTTCCCTAATATTGTATAAATTACATTGGTTCTGTTGTAATGCCGTGTCAATACGTCTTGGGTCTCATATAAATAGAAATAAAACTAATAGTACATGTGTTCGAATTTGACAAATTGATTGTAGTAGGTTGAATCCGTTGTTGGGGCCAACGTTGGGGCCAATGGTTTGTCGGTAAGAGGTTAAAGAGCTTTTAATAAACGTTGTTCCGAATAAACGCGATTTTTATTATTTTAGTAATTTAATCTTTATGAAGATTAAAGAGAAATAGAAAATTGAGCATATAATTAAAATTAAATCATCATCTGCCTAGCCTGATGCTGCCTAGCTGTGTTGGAGTCGGCTTCCAGTCTAACCAGTTGCAGCTGAATACCAGTATTTTACATGGAGTGGCTGCCTATCTGACCTTATAAAATTAAGAAATGCTCTTAAAACCTCTCTTAAGAGAGAGGTTTTAAGAACATTTCAATATCTTGAAAATTGCATTTAATTTAATTCTCAAATAAATGAGCTTTGAATAAATAGATGTGATAAATAAATAGGTGTTCATTTAGAAAAATAACTATGATTTTTTTTTAAGAAAACTAATTAAGAAGGAAATCTATAGGTAAAAGAAACCCGGACATAGATTCATTACCAAACATGTGATCCACAAAAAAATACCTAACATCGTCACAACCAACACTGGCCCCAACATTTGCCCCACAAGACTCCAACACACATGGTAAGCGGATAAACAAATTATAAAATGTTAATAGAATCGAACCTTTGACTCTACGCTACAATACATCATTGTCAGTCGGAGCGGAGAGATTAAAGTTTAGCAGACAGTGGGAAAGTTCAACCGACTGCCGGCTCGAGAGGTTATGTGTTATGTGCTTATGGAGATCAGGGAAGATGGTTTCGTGATCGCGAATCTTTAACTGACAACTAGGACAAGTACTAGGTACAGCCAGCAATAGAAGTCGATTAACGATTGTGTTTTCTAAATCTAAATTTTGAGAAAAATACTTCATTAAAATCGGAACAGATGTAAATTTTAAAGAAAATTAACTCTTATCTACTAGATGAAATGCTAAAAAGCAGGATAACGTATCATTTTGTGTTAATTTAGATGATGTCAAAAAGTTAACCAGTGTTAACCGACTTCTGTTGCTGATCGTACCTAAAGTTGAAAATCTGATATGTTCAGAATTAGTGAATCTACTTGTGGCGGCATCTACAACGCCACATGCGAACTATGCATAAATGAGCTGACGTCACACAAATTAGGCAGGAGGATTTTTGAAAGTTCACCCCCTAAAGGGGTTAAATAGGGGATGGAAGCTTGTATAGAAGTTCGTCATTTTTGCCGATGGGAAAAGTCCTATCAAATAAAAAAAATAAAAATAGTAAAATTATGTTTATTTATCCCCACACAAATTACTTTCTTATATTTCTAACAGACGTACTTATTAAGTTGACACTTTGACAGGTATTTAGACAATTTGTAATTTGTGGAGGAGTCTAAACTAAGCCTAGGCCTGTATTTTAGAACTCCAGGATCCCCATTATATCTCAACAGTAAAGGTTGTCATCGTGATACAATTGCGAGTGATTAATGGTGTGTGTATGTGCGTGTGTAATTGTGTATGTGTATGTGTGTGAAGGTGTGCGTTAATGTGTGAGGGTGCATTTGTGGGGGTGTGTTTGAGTGTGTGTTTGCTTACTTTTATTGCACATACGATATTTCATAAATTGTATAATCAAATAAATCTAAATAAATCATTTCAAAATAGCATAACATAACATCACGCCCTGTTTCTCCGAAGGGTTGGGCAGTTGTGCCTATAATATCTACACCCACATTTTGCCCGTTATGTTTCCTATTTCCTGTTTTGGGCCCAGTAAATGGCCAAGTTTTACTCTAACTAGACAATTCAGCCATTAAGGCGCAGATTTCCTGAAAACGATCAAAAAGGTCGTTTTTTAAAGCTGTGTATCTCATAAAGGTTAAAATCTAGAATCGTTTGGCAGGAGGAGGGGGGTGGGGGCGGTGTAGGGGGGTGGAGGGGGGTACCCTGAGCCCCCACCACCACTCCCATGAAAAGGTAATGCACCGTTCTTGAGAAAAACTAATTATTGTAACCTAACCTCAAAGCACTTTAAAGTTAATTTTAGTATCGTATGGCAGAAGTAGGGGTTGAGGGGGGTGGGGGGTACCCTAACGCACCCTCCCCCACCACTCCCATGTAAAGATAAGCACCATTCTTGAAAAAAAAACTAATTATTGCAACCTAACCTCTAAACACTTAAGTTGCTTCTGCAACGTCTCCGGCGCTGCGGGAAGTGCAGCCCCTTCGCCCTTACGTAACAAAGGACAGGCACCCGTGCTTACCTCAGCCGCTGCGGCTCGCATGGGTGCCTAACCTTTGTCACAGCGGGCGGGGGCTGCTCTCCCTCCGCGCCTCCGGGTTTTTATATACACTCTAGTATGCCAGCCAAAAGACTACGTAAAGTCGGGGTGCCCCGATTCGGTTTTGGGACAGATTCGACCTATTTTAACTATAAAGTGGGGTGCACACAACTTCCTTCTGAGCAGAATTTCTAGGATGAATGACACTGACTTTTTTTTTTGCGTTTCGTTTCATGTATTTTACACGACATTTTACACCGCAGACAATATATTGATACAAATTTGGTTGTCAATCGCCCATTTTGACATTTCGTTTCACTGTTTATCTGATTTGAGGTTAGAAATAATTTTTATTAATTTCTCAAAAAATATGCATTACCTTGTAATGAGAGTGGTAGCGTTATAATCAGGGACCCAACCCCTACCAACTTTCACCCCATTCACCCCCCTCCTCCTGCCAAACGATTCTAGATCCAACCCAAAAAATCAGCTGTTCAGTACATTTATGTTCGCATAGTTCGTCAAAATCCTACATTTTAACAGCAGATTTTTTTTTCGCGATTTCAGGTTTGGTCCCCTAGTAAAAGTTGTTCGTAATGATGAGTACAATGACCCCTTAAAAGATTGCCACTGTTTACACTTACACCCTGTATAAGCTAATTGAGCTCACGCGCAACAAAAATATAGGTTTAGGATTAAAACTTGGCCATTTACTGAGCCCAAGTAGGTACTTTAGAAAAGGAAATAATACAATTAACCATCGACTCAAAAAGAGAGGGAGAGAGAGTGAATCATGCTATTTTTAAGCCCCATTCACACGATGCAAGTTTCAGTCACGAGGGGCTCGTGGCTAAGTAATAACAGCCGCACGGGTCGATCAATTAGGTTAAACTACGCTTGCCGCGATTGCTCCGTGGATGGGTGACGTGAATACAATAAAATTTAAGCAATAACTTGCATCGTCTAAACAGTGTTCAGACAATACAATTTGTATTGTTGCTTCAAGTTATAGTGTGCCAGAGGCAATTAAATAACACCGTGTATTCTGAAAACCTATTTTTAGGGTTCCGTACCCAAAGAGTAAGGCCGCGTTTCCACTGACGCGGAGCTGGGCGGAGCGGAGCGGAGACGTGCAGGAATCGTCCAATTACAGACGAGGCAAGAGACGCGATGAGGATTTCAACCATTATGATTGGTCGATTCCTGCACGTCTCCGCTCCGCTCCGCCCAGCTCCGCGTCAGTGGAAACGCACCCTAAAACGGGACCCTACTAAGACTCCACTGTCCGTCCGTCTGACACCAGGCTGTATCTCATGAACCGTGATAGTTAGACAGTTGAAATTTTCACAGATGATGTATTTCTGTTGCCGCTCTAACAAAAAATACTAAAAAACAGAATAAAATAAATATTTAAGGGGGTTCCCATACAACAAACGTGATTTTTTTTGCGTTTTTATAGATAACTAGCTTTTGCCCGCGGCTTCGCCCGCGTTTATTGTACATATAAACCTTCCTCTTGAATCACTCTATCTATTAAAAAAACCGCATCAAACCATTCGTGCGCGACTCCGACTCGCACTTGGCCGGTTTTGTAGAACCCATGATCCATTTGTGTTTCACGCGTCAATAACATTTGTCTTTGTTAGACTGTAGTTTAGTGGTGGTGTCCAGTGTACGCCCACCATTATTTTTCTATTACCGCGGCTGATCGTTCCCACATTAAAGTAAGACATCACTTAACTGACAGATAACCGTTTCCAAAATCACGTGACCTGCGCCTGCGCTGACGGCTGGGCTGAATTATTCGTGACTATAATACATTGTATGTGTCAGGTGAAACGATTAGCATCATGTTGTACAAGAAGTGATATTGTGTTTGACTTGAGTTTGTTTGTTTGATTTGTGGGATTAGGCGCACTATGCCACATTCGCAAAATGACATATTGTAATTTCGCAAAATGTCACATACTGAAATTGTCATATTCTCAAAACGCCACATCACAAAGCGTCACATTAGCAAAATGCCATTTTCTCAAAATACCATTTTCGCAAAATGCCTTTTCGCAAAATGCTATTTTCGCATAATAATGTCAAAACGATAAAAAAACGAAAATTGTGAGAATGTGTTATTTTGATAGTGTGACATTTTGAGAAAAGATATTTTGCGAATGTGTCATTTTGCTAATGTGGCATTTTGCGTCACTATGTCATTTTGCGAATGTGGCATTGTGCGCCTAATCCGAATTTGTGTTTCACAAGCGTATTCACGAAATGAAGTGCTTAATTCTGAGCAAAATGACATCTTGACTTGAATAAAGAACTAGAACCTAGCTAGACATACTAAAATAACAGCCACATTTTAATAAAACTACCTCATCCCCCGTCCGCCCGCGCTGTTTGTTCCCAATTTCATGGGTTTTAATTATTTTAGCGGAACTCTAATTCTTTTCTCAAATAAGTTACTTCTTATAATATTAGCTATCTGCTAGTGAAAGTCCCGTCACAATCGGTCCAGCCGTTTCAGAGATTAGCCGGAACAAACAAACAGATAAAAAATGTATGAACTGTTTTTTTTTATGAGTAGGTACCGTATATGCATTTAGTAAAAAGCTGTTATTTTGACATTAAAAACAAACACTTCAATTTTATTTATTTGTGTAGATATAGATTGTATGTACATACATTATAAAATAGTATGTTACAACTACCTACCTTCAATATCGAGGTCAGCAGTCCAAACGACAATTATCCGGAAAAGATAGGGCAAAGCACGTCTCACCCAACTTTGGTCACACAGTTCACGCAGTAACTGTTACAATACCTATACATAATAGCGGTTTCTATACATGTCATAAGGTGCGTTATCAAACTGCATATTAAGGCTTGTCCGCCGTAAAAAGCGCGGTCACTGTCGGACTGCATAGAAAAGAAAGAGAAGCGCGACGCTTGCAAAATATGAAGTAATTACCGATTTACAAAAAATCTAGGGATTGGACTAAAAAAGTAATCACATGAAATCATTCCTTATTATTTTGTAAAGAACTGTATAAATTTATGAACACTTTTAATGAAAACTGTAAGAGTAATATGCTAAAAACTCGAAAAAATGGACAGAAATAGACCTGGGCTTGGCCTTTTTTTTTCTTTAGTAAAAATAGATTTCAGGATACATGAAATCACTTCTTATGTATTCTAGATTATTGTGTATTTTTTCTACCAAAAAGGTGCTAGGTATAGTTACTGTAAAAAATGGAAACAAAGTTACTTATTTTCGCCGTATTTTATGGAGGACAAGCCTTAATGCAGCTTTCGAACGTTCCCATGCTGGTCATATCTCAGCGGTAAAATTATTAAATTTATTGCAGCGCTATTGGAATAGTTGATTAGTGATGAGCAGATGCGAATTGTACGACAAGATTGTAGTTTGTTGTAATTGGATGGGTTTTTTAAGTAAATTAAGCAGGTTAAGTGTGGATGAGCTTGAGAAGATATCATTTAATTCATAATTAATTTACTTTTATTTTCTTCAGTCAAATGTTTTGACCTCAGCCCCTGCTACAGCAATTTCTTCTTCTTCTTGTTTTTTGCCGTGTCGATGATTCCATTATTTTGACTACAAATAGGTCCAAAGAAGAGCGTAAAAGCTCCTGCAGATTGGCAAAAGGCAACTCTAGTTAAACAATTTCTATGAAAACTTCATGAAAAACCAGAATCACGTCGACCCGTCTTATGGTGTCTGCGCGTCTCATGTACCCGACATAATTGTGCCTAAATGTAGGTTACCTATTTATTGTTTTTACATTATAGTTTAAAGATTTTTATTACCTTAATTATCTAAACGTACGTTGACGACGTCGAAGTAACATTAAAATCGACTAATAACACCAATCGATTACATGACTCTGTCCCAACACTATTAGAAATGGTGCCGTACGCCCGTTCATGATTAATACCGTAATTAGTATGTTTGTATGCTACCTATTGATAATTTAATACGTAAGATTCTGATTAGTTACGGTGCATACCAAATTTCACAATTAAGAATCATTTGTGACTCGAATTAATGATGGCAACTTTTTATATAGCGTGATTGAATATCGTTGTGTTTAATTGCTTTACATACATTATTGGAATACATGAGTAGATATTGGTGACAGAGACAAAACTTCATACAATCGTGCGGCGATTGGTACTCTGACAGATTGTGTGATGTTTTTTTTATTTTTTTTTTATCTTAATAATTTAATTGGGGTTTTTATCTCAATGGATACGCCAACGCCATCATGCCTTGTACAGACAACTACAATCAATGATAATATCATTGACTACAGTACAATGCTTTAATATTAAATGAAAAGGAGAATCTTAATCAATATTGTACACCAACTCGCTAAATCTTTTCGCCACTTCTTACTGTCAAATTGTTGGCGCTTGTTGTAGGTACCTATGTGTGTTGCTTGTTGTGCGTTTTTTTTTATTATTTGACTTTTTGTATGCACGTGTTTCTGTGACAAAAATAAACCAATTTTTCTTTCTTTCTATAATAATTATGTCCGCTGAGCCGATTAGTCAAATGGCTGAGCTAATTTGTCCACTGTAGGTGTTTTTTTTTACCAGTCGGGCTGATATCAGTGACTGTTCACACGCTGAGCTGTTACGTCTCTCTCGTAAAGCGATTGTACGAAGCTTTGTCTCTGTAGGATATCTACTCAATGTCACTACATGAATTCTTAGTAGGTAAGTTATGGTGGAGGGAAATGGGATAATCACCACGCTTAGGTGGATTAGTGATGTTATCTGTGTAATACCACTAAGATTATCTTCTAAGGAAAAATGCAGATGCACGACACGTATTTTGATGTTCTTACATAATGTAGGTAGTATATTTTCTAGTAGATGATAAGAATCAAAATAAACAATGCTTAGTTTTTGAAATTAATTAAATATCCTACATAAATAGGTACTTTTAGAACAAAATGCCTACAACATAGTCAACATCAGGTGCTATCGAAAATATTGTGTACCTGATTGAGGCATATAATTTATTTCGGAAGTACCTAAATATTACAGTACGTCACTTTCAATTTACGTAGATCCATTATTTTCTTCCCGGGGATGAAATGGTCTCGATTGGGCTTGAGATCAATCTGCCTAGCCTTTTCCCAACTAAGTTGGGGTCTTAATCGGATGTAGCTGAATACCAGTATTTTACATGGAGCTACTGCCTATCTGACCTCCACAACCCAGTAACTGGGTAATACGATACCCCTTGGTAAGACGGGTTGTCAGACTTTCGGGCTTCTAACGACCCGTAACGACTGTCAAAGATCCACAAATGACAGCCGGGACCAACGGCTTAACGTGCTTTCCGAGGCACGGAGGCGTCTCGGTATGTAAAGATGGTCACCCATCTACGGACCAACTCCGGCAAGCGTAGCTTAACCTGATGGATCGACCCGTGCGGCTGTTATTACTTAGCCACGAGCTCCTCGATTTATAGCAGATCTCTTATTAAAATGTCAAGCTCATCACAAATTCATTAAGCACACAACATAGCATTGTTCCCTGAGCAAAATATGCAAAACCATATTTAACCTTTAGTAAAACATAAAAATCATCTCACAATACACGAGGCACAAGATAATACATTTATAATACGAGTCCTGTGTTGCGATTATTCGCGCCTCCGTCCTGTGGTGGTGTGCCGCCGGCTAGCCGCCACTCTTTATAATTTGATCACATTTGTACCGCGGACAATGCGCGCCCAAAGCTAAGAGACGACAGTTGGATAGAGGTGGCGTGGAGTTGACGTGGATACTAAACATTTTTTTTTTGGTCAGGAAAAGATTTATCTTCGTCTATCTTTTACAAAAGCTCCGACTTCAAGAAAATCGTAATTAAACGATTTATCGATATCTCAACCGCATAGACCCAATGGAGACCGCGGCTTTACTACAGTCGTATGGGCCTATGAGGTTCGGTTGATATTCGAGCACACATTGACATTATGAACCTTTGCAGTATCATGCGACACTCAATAAGGAAAATGTGCCAATATTATAATGGTTGGATACGTAGAGAGCGTTGAGATTGGATATGAAAGAATTGAAGTAGACCTAATGCATAAAATTTGCAAGAATAATTATTATAGGTTTCTTTATTAGGGTACTTATTTGAGTAAATTGTTTTGTGTTAGATTTTTGGTAAACCTAGAAAAAAAATTAAACCACGGTAAAAATGTATTTTAAAGTCTATGAGAGATAGCACTTCTGCGATCTGACATCACAACATAGAAATGCCATAGTAACTTCGCGCCATTCAGCACAATAATCGTTTCACGTGACAAGGATAGAAGAATAATTTCAAATGCGTATAACTTCTCCATTTTTTCCACCGATTTTATTTATTTTTTCACTAACCGTCGAACATCTACACCATACTTAGGTACTAAAAATTCCTACTCAAAGAAAACAACTGTCCTCTCCACTCCTTTCTCTAACCGTTCCAACATTTCACGGAGGCAACTCCTTCAGAGGAGGTAGCCCGAGGCTTGCACAATGGCCGCTACTTTTTCCCCGGCCATAATCAACATTTGTATTCAAGTCATACATGCTGACCAAGCCCAGCTTCCACCAAGATATTGCTGAGTATATTAAACAGATAATCTTTGGAAATTTTCGGGTTTGCTCGGTCGTAGGTATGGTAGAGAAAAAAATGTGTTTTTGGGCTTTTTGGGGTTGTTGTAATGACTTAATATGGTATCAATTTGGGACAGGAGTTGTTTAGTCTTTGTGATATTAAGAGTTAGTTATTTAGAGAGGTAGTGGGACGAACTCGACTCTTTTCTAAAAGATTGGCCGCATAGTACCAATAGTCCTCCAGACCGAATTTCAGTCATGCTGACCAATCTCAGCGGAGACCAGCCTTCGGCGCGGGAGATGTTATAGTGCACAAGTGTGTGCACAGACACAGATTCACTCTCTCTTCCCTTTCTCTCATAGTCCGATGGTACGGCAATCTGACACGACCAGAGAGAGATCAGGCGCAAGGCCAATTCCGAGACATGGGGGTATCGCCAACTCCGGAATGTTAAGGCGGAGATTTCTTGAAAACGGTAAAAAAAAGTGGTTTTTCAAAGCTGTGTAAGTATCTCATAAACTGTAAATAATTTTGACAAATAAAAAAATATGATGTTTTCAAGTCCTTTTTGCATAAAGTGATGGAACTCAAAACATAATTAAACATATTCTAATGCACTAAAAAAATCTTCAAACATACCTCTTAATAATCTTTAAAAGCTGTTTATTCCTTCACAATTATAATTATAATTAAAAATATACGATAAAATGTCAAATGCCAAACTGCATCCAGTGATGGATTATTTTTTATTAAATAGTTAATTTCTAATTTTATACGATTTTATTTGCACTTTTACGACATAATTTCGGTGCGCGTCAGTCTTCTATCTCGTACGTCAAACTAAGATAGCCATAATGCCATTTCACTTACACACCGACCTAAACCACGCTTGGATGCAGGGCCTTAATAAGAAATTCCTAAAGGAAAAGCCCTATAACAATTTGCCCGACCCGGGAATCGAACCTAACAGTCACACATTACAGCAATAGATAGGGATATAAGTGGAAGGAATGGAAGGAGGAAAGGGGGAAGTCGTTTGTTTTCCACTGCAGAGCAAAGGCTTTCCACCTTTGCTCTGCAGTGGAAAACAAATGACTCGTGACTGATGCATAAAGTTCTTACTAATATTATTCTGGTGTATAATATAGTTTCTTTCTATCTAATCCATAATAATTTAACCTAAACTTAAATATAAATCGACCAATCGAAATTGATCTATATTCCCAACTAAATTATTATAGGTTGACACACTAATTCCGTCACTCATTTATTGGACCAGTCACATTTAATTCGGCAAAGTTCGGTTTTTCCGAAGATAAACGATGGAACCTTTGAACGTTTTAAGAACTTTTGTGTAATGAACTTCTCGTGTTGGAAGAGGTACACTTCAACAATCTAATTTATTTAATACTTAATAGCTTTTGCCCGCGGCTTTACTCGCGTTAATTTAAAATTTCACAATTTATTCGGGTTGTACTCTGCTTGTAATATAATTCAGTCTTGATTCAAAAGACACGTGGCGCCATCTATTATCATAAAAACGATTGTTATTTTCCTCGGGAACAGTACTTTTTTTCGGGATGAAAGGTACGTTCGTTTCTCTACACCTTACAACGTACATGCAAAACTTCAGGATGATTGGTTTAGGCGTGGAAAGGGAACAAATAAACAAACTTACTTTCGCATTTATAATATTAGTTAGGATTTTATTCCACGATTAATAAATTACACTACCTATTCAAATAAACATAATAAACATAACATTATAACACAATTTTCTCATCAATAAATAAACAGTGACATCAAATTAGTTTTCATTAAGATAATAACATTATTTACAACATAACATAGTAAATACGTGTCTCAAACTTTGAAAGAATCGGTAATAAATTTCTACTTATATGGTCGACCATAATATACTGGGGACCATAGACCGACCTATAAAAAAGATATTATAATAAGGTTCTATTATGAGAGTCCTCATAATATTAATACTCTAGGCTGACACGGCCATGCTGTGGGAATATCAAGGAAACGGTAATTTGATAAAACGTCTCATCATCATCATTATCATTTCAGACAAAAGACGTCCACTGCTGGGGGCCAGCACCACCACTTCGACATTTTTTATGCTTCTCGCATCCAGCGGTTTGCTGAGGTCTTCACCAAGTCGATCTACCTAGTGCGGTCCTCCGACGCTTCGTCTTCCGGTCCAGAACCTATCAGCCATCCTTTCTACAAGCATTGTACCTGCCCACTGCTACTTAAGTTTAACAATTCTTCGGTCTATATCGGTTACCTTGGTTCTCCTACGGATCTCTTGATCATACGGATGAAAGGTCTACAAAACTTATCTAAAATCGATAAATATTCGGTTTGCATTTTGGTTGTGTTTCATAGCAATTAACAGATGTTAAAACACACGATGTGAATACATTGTCCAATTAGTTTCTGAATACTCGTGATTGATAACACAGAGACCTGTACCATTCTAAATTCTCATACAATTGTTTATTCATTCTGTGTCGAAATTCGCATCTGACTTACAATTAAAACTACAGATCGAGAACCTTCCTTTGTTCAGAAATATTTTGTACTAAAGCTCTTTGTGAAAGGTTTTGTTACCTCCTGGTTGGTTTGAAGTGTCCTGATGAAATTGTACAAAAGACATTTAAACTTTGATGCATTCCCAAAAAAAATTGTTTTACAAAAAATGTATAGCACAATTTGGCCTTATCCAAAAAATACTTATTTTAGAACTTAGCTGTATCATTCTACATAACTTTACGATATTGTTTTATAATTGCGATTTATATCTAAAATATCGTAATAGTAAACATAATGTTACGCACATAATAATTATTATTTAGTAGCCACTTATTAAGGCTTAAATTAATTAATTATATGAACCCGTTACTTTACAGTTGAGGTTTTTCATTTCTCCATACAAATTAAAAACCTCGACTGTAAAGAGAGAGGTCACAGGTTCCTAATTTCTATGGAGAAATGAAAAACCTCGACTGTAAATCTTCTAATTTGGAGAGTGAAGAGATAAATAAGCAGTAAGCTTGTTAGTAGAGACTAGAGAACTCTGACTCGTGCGGGTATATTAAAATACCTACATATGTTTTTAAATGTCTTTCAGCAATTTGCATGAATGAGATGCTTATTAGCTTATTTAATTCAACGGAAAAACTGTGACATATTTTGAGTTTCAGAGATTGTCACACACGACGTAAACGTTAAGTACACACGGCTACACATCAAGCTATACATTTCCAGTTTACCCTGACCTCTCATTGTAAGGAAATACTATACGATGCGAGATCAGCTTATGCTGGAAATTTATAGCTTGATCTCTAGCCGTGCGTACCAACATTCGAACGATTTAAAAAAAATACAATTACCCTAAGCAGCGTCTTATTGAAAAGCGATCGTTGCGCCAATACGCTTTTGTTCGGAAAAGCGAAAAGCACCCTCGGTCGGTGCGACCACGTGTTCAAGATCACCGAACAAAAAGTTCGAAAGATCGTGTATTTGCGTGACGAACGCTTTTAAATAGGAAAAAAAAAAACAAAATGCTATACCCCGCGTATATAATTTTTTTTTTTTTTTTATAGATACATACATTTATGCAGGTTGTAAGTGTAAACAGTGGCAATCTTTTAAGGGGTCATTGTACTCATCATTATGAACAACTTGTACTATGGGACCAAACCAGAAATCGCGAAAAAAAATATGCTGTTCCCTACATTTTGACGAAATACGCGAACACAAATGTACCCACTGAACAGCAGATTTTTTTTTTTCGCGATGAACAACTTTTAATAAATGATGTAATGATGAGTACCTACAATGACCCCTTAGAAAATTGCCACTGTTTACACTTACACCCTGTATATAAATAAAGTCTTAAAACTAAGAGTAAATATTATTATACCAAACGAGTATTTTAAATTTTTAAATCGTTCGACTTCACATTACGTTTACTCCAGTTACAGTGAAGTCACCACATCACTCGATACATAATTCCCATATTCTGTACCTAAACAAAAAACCACAACACTGAACTCATTCACACAACTTACCTTGATCATGGACACGATTTTATCGCAAAAACTGAACAGTTATCGCGTATATTTTTCACCGTGGACATTACCAAAGTAATGGCATTTTAAATTCGACCGGCACAACCACTCATTATGTTGAAACAAAGGGCGATCATCTGAATAAATTTGCTAAATAATTGTTATTTCGTATCTGGTCCTCGGGCGATCGGGCCCAAATTGTTGGAAAGAATTACTACCAGTTTTTGGAGCGAGATGAGATCGAGGTGAAGTTTAAATGTAGACGTGTATGAAGACGTGAAAGGAGTAAGATCAATGCTTTGAGATATACTGTGTGCTTGTGTGATGTGTGTCGGTCCATGGTATGGCGTCCATGGTATACGAAGTAGCCTCCGCTAAAGGCTACTTCGTATACCATGGACCGCCATGAGAACGAATGATTCCATATTGGAGGAACACAACTTCACCAAGCGGCTATCTATCTATCTATCTATATAAATAAAAAAAGAGAAGTACTGACTGACTGACTGACTCATCAACGCCCAGCCCAAACCCATGGATCTAGAAAGCTGAAATTTTGCACAGAGGTTTCCTTTACGATGTAGACAAGGAATAAGGAAGGAATTCCCGGTAGTACGTTTCTGTGGTATATTTTTCGACATCAACGCGGGCGAAACCTCGAGCAAAAGCTAGTCTAAAATATGCCAGGAGCGTGCCCTTAGCTTTTTCGGACATATACGATCACCTAAGCATGGTCTGGAAAGGCTTATGATACTGAAAGGTGAAAGGAAAACGCGTTCAAGGTACAGCACCGGCAATATGGTCAGATGCGGTCAAGAAGGCTGTTGGGGGCAGTATTTACCGTGCGGTCAATGCTGCAGAAGACCGCATAGCTTGGAAACGCGTCATATGTGGTCGCAATCCTCAGCATTGAGGGAACGACGAAGAGAAGACGTAAGTAGATAGGATCGATTAATAGACACAAGTAGATCTTCTCGAAGCAGAAGACAAAAACAAGGAAAAAAGAGAAGTGTAAAGGAATAGGTCTCCTTAAGTCAACTTCATAAGTCTTTTTGATAATGACACTATTAACTAAGTGTTCCAAGGGCCCCAAGTAACATACTTCTGATTAGAGATTTACCTACAAGTAGGATTATGACTACAATTTTTTTTTTTCAGTATTGTAGATTATTTCAGGAGGAGCTCGTGGCTAAGTAATAACAGCCGCACGGGTCGATCCATCAGGTTAAGCTACGCTTACCGGGGTTGGTCAGTGGATGGGTGACCAACTTTACATACCGAGACTCCTCCGTACCTCGGAAAGCACGTTAAGCCGTTGGTCCCGGCTGCCATTCGTGGATCTTTGACAGTCGTTACGGGTCGTCAGAAGCCCGAAAGTCTGACAACCAGTCTTACCAAGGGGTATCGTATTACCCAGTGACTGGGTTGTGGAGGTCAGATAGGCAGTCGCTCCATGTAAAATACTGATATTCAGCTGCATCCGGTTAGACTGGAAGCCGACCCCAACATAGTTGGGAAAAGGCTAGGCAGATTGATTGATTGTAGATTATTTCAAAATATTGGACATGTATTTTTTCTTTTTTTACGTAAACAAAAGATGACGGGGATACATTGAGTTAAAATGTGGCATGACGTCACTTCTTGCAACATTTTATACTTAAGACGCGGTCTGAATATGATTTTAAACGTCACACAACCGCGTAATCTATTGTCACCCTTAGCTGGCTTGAAATAAGATTGAAAATTTAAAATAACATTTGTGTTGCCGAGTTGTGACTAAGCTGCGAATTTGCATTTATTTTCCCAGTTTTCTTTAGATTATTAAGAATGTACAAAATAAATTAAATAATTGTCCGGTTAAAGTTTTAAAAAAAATGCTAATTCTATTAAATTCTTAAAAAAAAAGAATGTCGTTATCGCTGAAAATTATTTTATTTTATTTTATTTTATTAATTTTAGGAAAGCTTACAGCTAATATATTTCCATATATATAGTACAATGTGTAAAAGATGGCCAATTACAAGCTTCCACCAACGATTAAAGTGAGTAACATTAACAAATACGAGAAAACAGCGACGTGAGAGATAACTAAAGTCTCACGCTCAAAGAATACAATAAAAAAAAGTTAAAAACAAAAAAAAAATGGTTATGTATCGAAAAAACAATTATTCAAACTTTTCCTTACTTCCTTAATGCTACTATTAAATAAATCCAACTCGACATCCTGACACACCACATTAAAAGTACGACAAGCTCTTATCACGTACGAGTTCTGCCTGTATACAGTTCTAACCTGAGGCACATAGAGAAGACGTGGTCTCCTAAGAAATGCACTCGGTACACGAAGCCCGATCTTGCCCACCAACCCCTTATAGAGATGTTCGACGTCAAAGTGTATTTTGCGGAGCAACTTTTGCGTCGGATAGTTTCATTGCGTTACGTCATACTCGACAATCCAAGAAACCAATATTTGTGAATGTTGAGCTAACACCGCGCCTTAAGTAGTTTGTTATAGTTGTGACGTAGCGAGCCCCCACTTATCTAAGTATTTTTTTAAAATACGTTTTATATTTTTTTTTATTATCTGACTGACGGACGGCCTATTTCTTTTTTAACAAGGAAACATCGCTATTAAAATGCTACTTTTCCAGCAGCCATTGCCAACAAAGTGGTTTTACAAAACGAGAAAAGTCCCAAATTAGACCAAAACTTCGAGAACACGCAGTAATAACTTATAAATTACCTATTTTCAATGTAATGGACTCGCTCATACTTACATGATTTAAAATACAGGTGCCGCATGCCGCAACGAAATGGGCTCGCCAAATAATTACGAATAATACCAGATGATGTTTTTAAGTGTTTAAACTGTTCGCAATTTTCGACCAAAAATACTTTATTTTTTACATTACTTTACTTTCAACAAACAGTTATTTTGACATTATCTGCTGATTGGAGGAAATTTTGGGTTGTTGTCGAGTTACCTCTTTTGTGGACCACAAAAGAAAGAAAGAAAAGAAAGGAAGAAAAATTGTTTATTCTGCACAAATAAAACGCACGTTAGAAAAAATACAAAGAACACACATGCTTCGTATCCAAGTTGTTAATTAGGGTTCCGTACCAAAATGGTAAAAAGGAACCCTTATGGTGTCACTCAGTCTGTCTGTCTGTCTGTCTGTCACAGTTGGTTATCTCAAGAACTACTAATTGAAATTTGGAACAGTTTTAGATGACGTTTACCCAACTGTTTTGCAAATAAGAAAGAATTTTTTTTTTTTTTGCACCAGTGCAGTGACAGAAAGGGGGTCTTAAAAATTAAAATTGGAGCTACTAGGGCATGTGGGGTATCATATGAAAGAACGTTGTTTGCACATTCTCAAACATTTTTTTCTTTTTTTAGGCCGCATAGTTTTCGACTTTTGATGAAAAATGTAAAAAAAAATACCTTTCCCCCTTCTCTCCGAAGTTTGCAAAGAAGAGAAAAATCTGAAATTATTCTATGTAATAGAAATTTATGTAAAAATTACAGGAAAAATAAAACGATGTCTCTAAATAGCACACTTTTTCAGAAATAGGAACGGAACCCTCGGTGTGCCAGTCCGACTCGCTCTTGACCGGTTTTTTTTTTCTAATGGTTGATGTCAGACCGAAGACAATTTACAATTTACAAAGTAACTACATTGCCTCTGCACAATAGCCACAACTTGTAGCGTATGTCCTGCTATGATATGACATGGTTAAAATAAATGTATTTATTAGTGACCACAGACCAAAGAATAAAAAAAAGTTGAAAAATGTTCAGTTTGGTGGTCTGTACCGCACCCTTAATTTTTCAGCACATCTTTCTGATACATATGGATATATATATGTTTCTGAGATATATATGGATTTATAGAAGAACTAGCTTTTGCCCGCGGCTTCGCCCGCGTGGATGTCGGAAAATATCCCATGAGAACGTTCATGTGGAAAACATAGGGCATATCCTTAACTTAAGAAATGCTGGGTTTCCCATACAAACTTTCATCCCTTTTATCACCCCTTGTAGGATTAGGTTTTAAGACAAAAAGTAGCCCATGTCCTTTCCCAGGATGCTATTTATAGCCTTGCGAAATTTTATCGAAATCCGTGCAGTTTTGTAAATTTTAAAATCAACCCCTATTTTACCCACTTAGGGGATGATTTTTAAAAAACGCTGACCCGCATATTTCTTAACTTCTTACCAATAGCATAAATTTGTTATCCCTAACTTAAGAAATACTGGGTTTCCCTTACAAACTGTCATCCCCTATATCACCCCCTGTAGTATTATTTTTGAAAAAAATAGTATCCTATGTCCTTTCCCAGGATGCTATTAAAGCCTTGCCAAATTTTGTCGAAATCCTTGCAGTTTTGTAAATTTTAAAATCAACCCCTATTTTACCCCCTTAGGGGATGATTTTTCAAAAACGCTCAACCGCATATTTCTTTATTTCCTATCAAAAGCATACATTTTAATTTTCACATCCCTAACTTAAGAAATACTGAGTTTCCCATACAAACTTTCATCCCCTATATCACCCCCTGTAGGATTATTTTTGAAAAAAAAAGTAGCCTAGGTCCGTCCCCAGGATACCATCTATAGCCTTGCCAAATTTTATCGAAATCCGTTCAGTGGTTTAGGCGTGAAAAGGTAACAGACAGACAGATAGACAGACAGACAGACAGACAGACAGACAGACAGACAGACAGACAGAGTTACTTTCGAATTTATAATATTAGTATGGATGATCTCTTCTCAAAATGAAGTTGCGTTAGTTACCAAAGTGACTTAAAAAGATGAGCGTCCACTGGTCCGCGCCGGCCGCAACGCACGCACGGTACGCAACGGATTTTGTTTGTATGAAGAAATGAAAATGCGAGCGGTGCCGGTAGTGGACGTACTGCATACTGCGTATATGAATTCATACAAAGCAAACCGAAATCCGTTGCGTGCCGTGCGTGCGTTGCAGCCGGCGCGGACCAGTGGAAAGGCAGCAAGGGAATTCATGCAGGGGCTTATAACATTTCATTAATCAATAATTTATACTTTAACCCGCTCTATTTCCTAAGTCAGGTGCAGTCTTTAACTTGGCATTAATTGTAATACTAATAACTACTTGTCCTGTTAAGGCGTTATTCTAGTTTTAGGAGCATACCTAATCTTTGGCTTAGTGTAAGGAGATAAGTGGGCATACCTTTACGGTATACCCGTTGGAAAATACCAAGAGTATCAAGATTCTCATTCAATAAATTAAAACAACGATTATTTGTTTCTTTACAGCTATTACTGAACTATACCTAATGATCGATCAGCACCAATAACTGTTAGAACAAACACCGTTAAAAAAATTTAAAAAAACAGTTTTAGTATTAAAAATTAATATGCGTGTGGTGTGAGGGCCACTTTATTGAAACTCTTTGAAAATATGCTTAGGATTTAGTGAACATTCCCAAACAATTGTGAAAGTTGGAATCAGATTTTGTGAAAGTCAACTTTGCGAGATATGGACTGTAAAGTGGGGCCCTCAGTTCTCACATAGAGGATTGAGGGCCCGCCTGTACCTGACAAACTATGGACACTACAGATAAAGTCTTTATGCCAAAATCTAAGCTTATACCAAACAAAATTTGTGAAAACAAGATATTATCGCAAAACACTGTCCTACTTGGTATATCTTCGTTCAAAATGGGCCCTCAATCCTCACACACGTAAAAGTTTATCACGCAAATACAATGAAACCATTAACTTATAGCTATTGTTTGTAATCCTATAAGATACTAAATAAATTGTGAAAATTTGTGAAAGCAAGAGCAGGTCACCATTTCTTGTTGTTTGAAAGTTATGACCTTGACAAAATCCGGGCCCTCAATCCTCCATTTATTTTGTTTTCCGTTTGAATACGCTTATCGTATGAAAGATTAGACAAATACAAAATAGTCTCTTTTTGTGAAAAAAATTGTGCAACAAATTGATGTTATTTGTTACTAATACTAATACCGAAATCAACTATTTTTGAAGTGTGTAGCAGGGTAGGGTGACAATACTTTCATTTTAATACCTGGATTGGTACAAACGGCACAATCAGATGGCCTGCGAGATCGCCAGATCTCACCCCATTAGATTTTTTTTTGTGGGAATATGTAAAAAATCAAATTTACATGAACATGAAATCTTATGCGAATGACAACGAGTTGAGAGTTGAAGTTCAGAATACGATTTATAATATTCACCACAACACTTTATTAAAGGTTACTAGAAATTAATTCGTTAAAAGAATAAATTTGTGTATCCAAGAGAATGGAGCCCATTTCGAGCAACTAATTAGTTAGTTTACCATTTTTTGTAAAAAATTAAATTAATTTAAGATTTCCTGGTTTTCCTTTCATTTAATTTATCATGTTTGTTATAGAGATTTCATCCTTATAATTGACCCTAACGATCGATGCAATAAAAGTACAGGGTATCATTGTTTCAGATTTTAGCCGGTTCGATTCCCGGTTGTGGGAGAAGAGAAATTTCGAAAATCTTTGAATGCAGTTTGCTTTCTATTCAAAAATAAAGGAATGTTTTGAGTAAAATTTTCTATCTGCATTATTAAGAGTACTTCCTTCCAGGTGTCATTACAAAATTCCACCCTGTATATTATAATACACATAGTTGTATGGGTAATTATCTTGGAGTAGTGAATGTTGATATTTAATTTTATTTAAGGATTATTATGTTCCAAACATTTTCACATAAAATCGAGGAGTTTTGGAGTTCAACCTCATTAGTTTGTCTATGCGACTACTACAAAGAAAAAGTACAGTGATGTTCTTTTTATTATATATGTCATGTCAATTGATTGAGAAAACTACGAAAATAGTTACTAGAATTCTCTGTCTACGGAAATATTATTATAGTCATACAAATAAGTACATGTAAGTTTGTTTTGATATATACTCATCTACCTATATGTTAGTGTAAAACCGCGAACTGCGGTAAATATTAGGATTTACGGGTAAATCCTATTATTTACCAAATCTCACCAGTAAAACCCCGAATTATTCTAAAACTATCTTTAATTTCGGACTTTTACCGGTATTCAGTCGGTAAACCCAAAATTTTACCGCAGACACCGGTAAGGCCCTGCACGCACTCCCGTGCCGTGTGGGAGTGGCGCGAGGAGGCAAAACGCCGGGGCGTAACTCCGCTGCCGCGAGAAATTACGGCACAGCGGACAGAGCTCCGGCGGGATCATGGCGACATGGAGAGTGCAACTGTCGCAACCCAGCGCTGGGCACGCCACAATTGCGACGATAAGTCCCCTCTTTGAGGAGTGGTTAGAGAGGCGCCACGGCGTCCTCACCTTCCGCCTGGCGCTGGTCCTCACCGGACACGGTTGTTTCGGGAGGTTCCTGTTTCGCATAAGGCGGGAGGAAACGCTCGGTTGTCACCATCGATCGCCTGGAGGACACGGTGAAGCATACACCCGGAGGTCTGCCCGGCTTGGGCGGAGCACCGCCGTGCTCCCACGGAGGCGATCGATGGGGCGATCTCTCGCGTCCGAACCTGATCCAGGCCATGGTACGGAGCGAGAGTGCATGGGAGGCCGCCACCTCACCTCCTTCTGCGAAGCAGTAATGCTCGCGAAGGAGGAGGCGGAAGGCGTGAGGGAGAGACAACCTCACGCCCTCAGTCCCAAAGTCAACAAAATTATAGGTATTTCTGATGCTTTATGTATTTTTAAAAGTAAAATTTATGAATGTTAATGATAGATTTATGAGTCTGAAATTGACTCTGCGATGATTTTTCTGCAAACTAGTTGTGGGAGATTAATCGCCACAAAGTAAACAAATAAGTTTTTGTAAATGTGTTACAATAAGATTCAATACGAAAGATTGGTCTTTCTTTTAAATGTATTCAACAATGTCAGAGTTTTACCTAAGATGGTAAATTAGGCGACTAAATTTAAACTTTAGCGAGCGTGACGTACGCTCCCGCGTTAGTTTGTCCACTGGCGGGCTAGTGCGGGGGCGCGGGCGGGGGTGTATACTCCAGTTGCCGCGCTTAAGTGCACGTTCACACACATTATATAAGGCCGCGTTACGTAGGTAATTAATTATTTTTATTGTTAAAATTATGTAAATACATAATTATTAATGTCGTGAATCATATTTTGACTAAGATACAACCTTACACTGACCTTAACGTGTTACCACGAGTGCCCAAAAATAGTTTTGTTTTTTTTATTAGGGTTTTAGGATTTTTTTTTTTATCTAGTAATTTATAAATAGTGAATAAAAAGTTTAATTTTCACATTTGTTGTTTTAATGCTTGTAACATCTCCATTCTAGCCTGTTACTTCTTGTAATACACATGTGGCGGCATCTACATCGCCACATACGAACTACGCATCACAAGGACATGACGTCCCGCAACCTGCATCGCGCAATGAGAGTTTACCGCGCGACTAGCATATAGGTATACAACAACCCCACATTAACCGTGGGGCAGTTGCCCACCAGAGACAACACCCATCTGGTCGGAGGGTCCTCCCTTTTCAATAAAGGATGAGTGAACTTTACACCCTGTTCCTCATGACTCTATACACACAATACGTATGGACGGTAAAGATTTTGATTTTAAAGTGAAAGCTATACCTGCTCTAAGAGATACACTGATCAATTAATAGTTGACACTTTTTTAATTCACACAGCCGAATGACGTCATAAAAGGGCGGCTACTATTTCATGGTTTGAGAAAACATTAAAAAAACCTGAAAACTTTGAATTTAATTTTAAAATTTATATTGTTATTGAACTAAAACTAATATTTTCCGACTGCTTTTTGCCTAATCTATCTAAATAATATATTTTAAGATTTTTTCTCATATAGAGTAAAATACCGTATCGTGGTCACCCTATTTCCTAATTCAGGGAACAAAAATAAAACTCGATTTTTATTTACAATAAAGGGTCTTTTAATTGTTTTCTAGTATCGAATTTGTTGCACAATTTTTTTCACAAAAAGAGACTATTTTGTATTTGTCTAATCTTTCATACGATAAGCGTATTCAAACGGAAAACAAAATAAATGGAGGATTGAGGGCCCGGATTTTGTCAAGGTCATAACTTTCAAACAACAAGAAATGGTGACCTGCTCTTGCTTTCACAAATTTTCACAATTTATTTAGTATCTTATAGGATTACAAACAATAGCTATAAGTTAATGGTTTCATTGTATTTGCGTGATAAACTTTTACGTGTGTGAGGATTGAGGGCCCATTTTGAACGAAGATATACCAAGTAGGACAGTGTTTTGCGATAATATCTTGTTTTCACAAATTTTGTTTGGTATAAGCTTAGATTTTGGCATAAAGACTTTATCTGTAGTGTCCATAGTTTGTCAGGTACAGGCGGGCCCTCAATCCTCTATGTGAGAACTGAGGGCCCCACTTTACAGTCCATATCTCGCAAAGTTGACTTTCACAAAATCTGATTCCAACTTTCACAATTGTTTGGGAATGTTCACTAAATCCTAAGCATATTTTCAAAGAGTTTCAATAAAGTGGCCCTCACACCACACGCATATAAAAATTAAGCGAACCTACCTACCTCATTATGATACCATCAAGATTAAAAAATAGTAATAATTTTTGGTAGACGTCAATATTTTTAAGGTAGTTTAATGAGGATTTGGTGTGATTCTCATGCAATAAATTAAAGCAACAATTAATTTCTTTGGGATTCCTTTACAGCTAAAACTGCACTATCTAATTATCGATCAGCGTCAATAACTGTTATAACAAACACTGTTAATGAAGAACATGTAAAAAATATTACCAAAATAGTTTTAGTATTAAAAATTATGTGTACCTACCATCAAGATTAGAAAACACTAAAAATAATAGACCATAAAACGATTCCACTTTTTGGTAAAAACGTCAATAATAAGCTATTTTAAGAGGATTCCGTAAAAATAAGAACAATATTAAAGTCGTAAAGAATAATTTAAATTGATTAAACACTACAGATAAGAAAATTTCATGTGCCATGAAGCGTCTGTAAAATATCGGAACAGTTACTTTCGTCTGGAACGATAAATACTAAGGTGCTTAATATGACAGAGATAGGATTATCCATAATTTAACACTAAATCTTGTAACGTTAGGCTCAATCTTTTAGCAGATTAAACAAGCGTAAAAAAATACTAGAGGAAAAATACCAACGAATTCATAATCTACTCCGGTTTTGAAGTTTTTTGCAGAAGACGATTGGAATTTAAAGTATTTAAGACACAATAATTCATCCGCAACTACCCCAAAGGCGTGAAGCTAGAAAGTAATGAATTAAGAACAATACAAAACGATCCGTCTAACATACAAAATATCACTAACTGTTCTGGCTAGATTTGAAGGTATTTTTCATCATTTATTATGCAACTAGCTTTAGCGCTCGACTTCTTTTGCGTGTATTCTGCATTCCTAATTTTTTAATGCAAATATCCAGGACCAGCTTTTGCCCGCGGCTGCGCCCGGGTGGATGTCTCAAAATATACTGAACGTGCTACCGGGAAATCCTTCCTTATTGATTGTCAACATTTATAAAGAGAACCTCTGTACAAAATTTCATCTTTGTAGGTTCAAGGGTTTGCGATGAGTCAGTCAGTCAGGACTTTTCTCCCTCAATCTCTTTTTCTTCAATGCCTCGGAAAGCACTTTAAGCCGTTGGTCCTGGCTGTCATTCGTGGTCTTTGGCAGTCATTTCGGGTAGTCAGAAGTCCGAAAGTGACAACCCTGACAACCCAGTGTTACCAAGCGGTATCGTATTACCCAGTAACTTGGTTGTGGAGGTCAGATAAGCAGTTTCTCCATGTAAAATACTGGTATTCAACTTCATCCGGTTAGACTGGAAGCCGACCAATAGCCAATGTCCTTCTCTAAGACCCAGGCTACCTATTTGTCTTTCATAACGACCAGTTTTGCAGTTTGGCTGTGAAAACAGACAGACAGACAGAGTGAATTTCGTTTATCAAGTACTAGCGACCCGCCCCGGCTTCGCCTGGATACGGGTACAATTTACAGTGAGTGTCAGGATCGCGGTTGTATTTCTCAGAAATGGTCGAAATGTATCTCAAAAATGAGTACATATTTAGTACCAATTTGTACGACTCGTAAAATAATTAATACCTCGTAGGATCGCAAGTTATTGCAATAGTGTCATACACCCGCCATTCTGACATGTTGCCGGGTGCACTTTTGTGTAGCCAAGCTTACTGAAAAAATAGGTATAAAAAAAACAACTGACTTCCAAAAAAAAAACACTACAAAGTGAAAAATAACTTTAATTTTGGAAGTCGGTGTCTTTGAATGTGTATTTCAGTTTCCACAATTAAAGTTATTTTTCACTTTGTAGTATTTTTTTTGGAAGTCGGTTGTTTTTTTTTTTTGTAAAAAAGTTTTTATTTTTCACTTTTTAGTGGTCAGTTTGTATGTAATTTATCTAAGTTACAATATCCTAATGTCAACTGCTCATCACCATTTACAAATTATTGCTTTTCCCGATGCAGGGACGTTAATTGTTGAGGAGTTTTCCTAATAAGAACCAGGAGAACTGGAGCTCCATGGTGAAGTCATCATCACTATTATGCATTTTGACGAGGATAAATTACTTAGCAACCATATTAAAGTAATCAAATCACAACCCATGAAATACTTAGGTATAATTGAGTATTTCCGATGGTCATCTGTGGTCTTCATCATCAGTTCCACTTCACCAAATGGTGCTTTCCTAGAGCAAATGCACGAGTTACTATAAAAATACCCAAATCGTTATAGGTCTGCCTATAAAATTTGAGGGTTTCCCTCAATTTCCATGCGATCCTCTCATCAGATTCTGATTTGGTGACAATACGACCACCTCGAGAGTCGAGTGAGTCCCTTTGAAACAAAAAAATAATTTTGCAAATCCGTCTACATAATTATGACGAAGTTATGCCCGAACATACATAAAAAAAAATAGAAACATCCGAATTGATAACCTCCTCCTTTTTTCAGAAGTCGCTTAAAAACATACATGGATATTTGGTACCTAATTTTGTACCTCTCTAAATAAATAAATAAATTAAATTAAGTAAATTAAATCCAGAAATTAAAACCAAAAATAAAGTTAAGTTAAGTTAATTAAATCCAAAAAGTAAATCTATCTATCTATCTGGCCGCTCTAACCGATCCAAGATCACTTTTACACACAATGTGAAGACGGTATTCCGTTCAGGACACGTTGTGCACGCGTTCTGAGCAGTAACCTAACAAAAAGTAAAGTGCTGAAACGCACCCTCCATTCTCTTTCACTGTGGTCATTAAAATGTAAAACAAAATTTGTATCAGTAAACAACTAATGAATAAATTATTATCGATACAATATTCTGTGGCTTGTAATATCATATTTTATGCATGATAATCTCTATTTAACATAACCCACATAATAATGTTAATCAGCATACATAACAAATATCCAGCTAAAGAGAAAATTTTATTTAACTTCATTACAATCTATTTACAGGTAAATTCATGTGGCATAGTCATAATAAACGAGAACTAGGGGACTGAACAGCTAATATTAGTCTATATGAAGTGTATTTAGATTCTGACAATATTTATTCAGTAAGCGACAAGTAAATCCAAAACAGGAACATTTTATAACAGCTATATCAATGCAGCGATAACATAGTAATAAAATATTTACATGCGTAATGCCAACTCATTCTATAATCAACCTCTCCTGATCATAATTTATATTAGTTAATATATTTATGTGAAAGTCACAACAAAGCACAACGTTTTGAGTGTAAAACTAATGCCACATAAATTTGCAGACCCTACTCTCATACTAAACGATGCCCCGAGCAACTAACACTACAACCAGTTTCATCTACTTGTCTTCTTATTACTTTTTCCACTACTCCATATTCAACCTTATCTTGATAAGGTTTAAGTTTAGACTCGTTTGAATCAAACGTTTCATTTTGATGTTTATCATTTTGCACAGTTAGTGTTCTATTTCTATCGTCCTTAGTAATTTCTTCTCATAAAGCTCAAAATTCATCCATCGATTGTTCTTCTTTGTCTTTTGTTTTTGCTGCTACTGCAGCGCCTGTACAGTGAGTTACTCGAGAATTTATTTCTACAATAGAATCAACACGAAATGGTTTCTTAGCCGCAAGGAGAATAGCGACTGAGTTATTGCCTGGTAGCATTACTTGTTCAGAATCATTCACTATCTTTCCATCTGGTCCATTCTGACATACTTTACAACCAGGGCTTGGCTTCTGATTTTCTTTAATGACGCAAGATATATGAGGTCTTATGAAGAATTTGTTTCTTTATGTATCGTATCTTGATGAGTGTGATATTTTATATTGGTCTCGTCCGGTTTTAAAGAACCGATACGTTGAGATTTAATTGCGTATTTTTATTGATCTGCTTCAAATCATCTACTTGGTCGCAATCGACTTACCAGATTTGTTATTTATGGCTGTACCTCTAACAGTTCTATTAGTACTACAATTGAAATTCCCATTTCTATTTTGATTGATGTATCCCAAAGACTTGGTTCTACATTATTTATTTCGTAACTGCTCAAATTGTTCCCACCGTACAAAACAGGTTAATGATAGCTGATCTTTACGGCTCTACAGTTATCAAAATAATTAAGCAACTAATGACGCTATACAAAATTACGCATGTGTGAAAAAATTACGTACAATTTGCATCGGATAAAACCAAGACAATAAGAGTAATCACATGTTTTTTTATACAACAAAAAATAAATACATACACACATACATAAATTAATATACTCACACCTTCCTTCCAGTGGGGGTAGGCAGAAACTACAGAACGCCACCTGCTAAGATCCTTCATCTGATCATACAGAAAAAAGAAATAGGTTTGCAATATTAATCATTATCAATTTTCAAGTTTATTTTACTTACCATTTATTGAATAACTATTTTACCATTTATTTTTCTTAGCTCAAGACAAGTAGCTAAATAATGAAATCAATAATCTTAAACCCTTACTTACTTACTTAAGAGGGCTAGCGCATTTTGTTACCTTTCTCGTAAGCGAGAGAGGTATAACAAAATGCGCTCGCAGGGTAGCAAATTTTTAAGAATGTTGAATGAAAAGTTGCTTTTTAGAAAAATTTAATCAACTATAGGACTAGTAAATAATGTTAATTTAAAATGTACCTAATTATTAAAAAAACATTTCTATTGTGTTATATATAATAAACTCAGTTCAAAAAGTATTATCTGTTTTTGAGATGAGTTAAATAAACGCCACTATAAAAATGTGTTTTTAACGTTCTCTATTAAATTAACATTATTTACTAGTCTTTTAATTGATAAAATTTTTCAAAAGCATCTTTTCATTTTAAAATCTTAAAAAATTGGTCCCGTGTGAGCGAGAGAGGCGACGAAATGCGACAGCCCTCATAAGTTTCATAATCCCACTTTAAACACTCCGAAACATCCAGCACAATCCCTTCATTAATTAAACCCGCCAGCCCTACAGTTCCCTGCATTGTCTCTAAACTGACAAAGGCGTGCGTTCGCGCAACCGATTGATTTGCATAGTCAGCGTTTATTAGATTTCGTTACGACTCCTACCAGCAGCGTTTAGCTCGAACGTTGCGACATTTCTCCCGGGCTATTGTAAGAGATTGGTAAAATGTATACAGGATGTTTCTTTTAAGGTGTCAAGCCAGTGCGAGCTGATAGCAGAGTACCATACCTATCGATTTAACCCCCATGTATGTTCTACGACTTTTTGTAGTTTTCGAGTTATTTTGGATGCCTCATTTCATATCAATGGTAGCGGATAAGGTTAGTAGTAGGTATAAAATTTATGTTGTTATTATCAACTGAGTTTTGCTTGAGTGTAGAGGAATAGTAAATATCAGGATTGACAAAAATATGCAAAGATATATGAATAATAAATTATAAAATATGAAATTAACAAAATTTCAGACACACCACTTTCAAAACGACCGATTTCAGCAAATAATGCCCTATATTATGTACATTCTTGTTCAAAGTTGGCCCAAAAAAAAGATATAATTTTTTAAAGCTATCATTCATCTCGTTGAATCAGGAAAAATATGGAAAAAAAATATAACTCTAAAACTACAAAAAATCGTAGAACATACGGGGGGTTTAAATCGATAGGTATGGTACTCTGCTATCAGCTCGCACTGGCTTGACATCTTAAAAGAAACATCCTGTATACATTTTACCAATCTCTTACAATAGCCCGGGAGAAATGTCGCAACGTTCGAGCTAAACGCTGCTGGTAGGAAAAAATATAACTCTAAAACTACAAAAAATTGTAGAACATAAGGGGGGGTTAAATCGATAGGTATGGTACTCTGCTATCAACTCGCACTGACTTGACACCTTAAAAGAAACACCCTGTATACAATATTATACATCTAGTGGTTCCACTTGTGATTATTATGTTGTTTCTCTAATGTCCGTGTTCGTGTTTTGCAGTAGTTCGGTTTAATGTTATCTTTATAAGCCTTAAGCGACTCTGATAGTGACAGACTTTGTAAACAGGGTGAGAGTTATGGAGTAGGTAAAGTTTTGTTACATAATTTAGGGTTGGACGTAGAACTGTTTTATTTGGTTACTTCTCACTGTCGTGCTTTCAAGTTACAAAAAAATGTATTACAAACAGAGACTTAACCGGAAGTTACTCTGTTTGTAATACACATACGAAATAAGCAAGTTAAGATTTTTATTAATGGCTTTAAATTGACAACTTTTTTTCCGAAGGCCTACTACCCAAAAATTAAAAAGTCCTTAAAATTACGTCGACATTTTTAGCGCGTTTAGGTATACGGATGCTTGGCAGTCAAGAGGAAAAACCAATTCTTTTTTTTTCTTCTTTAAACGTCGATTGCTCACTCAGGTGTCCAGATTACAATAGAAAATCTATTGTGTCTGCTAATTGGCTTGCGACGGGTTTAATATAATTAAATTATCTGTTAAAATAATACTAATATATAAGCGATATTAAATTCGCTGTCGATGATTAGAAGGTAGAATTTTAAATTCAATTATATGAAATTCTTCAAGACACAAATAAAAATAATGCAGAAGCCACGCAATTATTTGTACAGCTAACCAAACTTCCAGTAAACCATCTCCACGACAGTGCAGAGTAGCGCTCCTCAGTACTTTAATAGCGTTATATTAAAACTTATATTTACGTTAATTGCTAAAGCTATCAACGCTTGGTTCAGGTTACCTTACCAATTATAAAATCTTATTGGCCATCTATTTTTGTTCTTAGAACGAGTTTCCTTTGTACAATAAAAGTGTTAATTTCCGATGCCTCGGATAAAGATAGTGTGCGTACATTGTTACTTTTTGTAATACATTTATGATAAGAAATCAACAGGATGTAGGTACTTGCCTGTGTACTTGTGACCAGTGCTAAAATAGTAATGATGACAACATTTTTTTCCAGATTGTTGAAAAATATTAGACATGTATTTTTTTCTTTTTTCCGTTGATACATTGAGTTAAAATGCAGCATGACGTCCTTCCTAGATTTTATACGTAGTTTATTATAGTTGTGACGTAGCGAACCCCCACTCCCTAACTTTAATGCGTTTTTTAACTAACTATTTTTCTACTAATATGATAAAGCAAAAAATACGTGTATATTTTATTATCTGACTGACGGACTAATTAGATTTTTTTTTACCCAGGCATCATCCTTATTAAACATGGTATCTTCAACCATGGTTTTGCAAGGATAAAGCATGGCTGGTATAAGCCATGAGTTAGCTTCGTCATCATCAGCTATAGACTGATTATTATTAAAACGAAATCTGTTATGTTTCCCCCAAAAAGGTAGACCGATGACCTGGTCGACTGTTGTATGAGGGAATCCGCTGGATACGAGAAACATAGGATCGGGCGATATGTTCAGCAGTGATGATGATGATGATGATGTTGTCTTGTGATCCAGTCTTGTTTTCCAGCAACACAGAGTAGCTATGGCACTACTGCCATAGCTACTCTAAGTCAAAATAAAAAGTCAGGAGGTGTCATGGGACACCCGGTTGGAACAATGTTCCTTTCGCCGTATAGTTAATAACAGCCGCACGGATCGATCGATCAGGTTAAGCTACGCTTGCCGCAGTCCGTGGATGGGTGACCATCTTTACATACCAAGACCCGTTCATTCATGGATCTTTGATGGTCGTTACGGGTCGTCAAAAGCCCGAAAGTCTAACAACCAGTCTTACCAAGGGGTATCGTATTACCCAGTAATTGGGTTATGAAGGTCTCAAGTTTGTAAGTGTCAAAAGTTTTTAAACTTTTTAGCAAGCTAAAAACTGAACTAGACGGCTCTGTATTTCAAAAACAAAAACCAATACTTTTGACACTTGAAACTGACGGCATAATGCTTTTTCGGTACGTCACAATTTCTGCCAATTTACTCCTACCACAGGCCACGTTAAAGAACTTCGTTCCTTCGTTCCAATAATTTTTAGTTCTAAACATCGATTTTAGCATATTTGGCCAAATACGCTACTTGTGTGAAGACTGGGACACTTATTATTCCATAACCTTCAAAACTCAAACGTCCAAAGCAGCTAAGCTTAGTTTAATAAAACCTGTTGACCGTAAAGATAAAATAATCGCGAAAAAGAAAGGTCTACCGTTAGACAATCGCAACAGGTATTTACACAGAGATAATCTAAAACAATCGCCTTGAGGTATAGAGCAATTTGGACCGCAAGTGGAACCATATCGCGATATAACGATGAATAAATTAAACATATCGAATCTTATATCACTTCCTTTAGATAACAATGCAAAGGAGAAAGAAATAAATCAAGTATGGACATTTTATATTGTTGACTGCCTCATTGGTTCAGTGGTTCCAAGAAACCACTGAAATGAGGTAAAGTGAGTTAGTGAGGTCTTCGATTCTCAGCCTCCCAAGTTGGTCGAAGTTGGTTGGTTATTTCAAATGGTATTCGGAGTATATATCTGTGGCCGATTGATGGCAATAGGCAGTAGGCTCGTCCCTTATTATATGGGCAGTTTACTTTAAATATAACTGGGGAAATATAGGTGTACTATACGTTCATCTCTGACTTACCTTTCGGGCAACACAAGCGCCCCATGATGTAATAATATATTATGAATACTGTCAATAAATTTTGAAGAAAATAAAGGTAGTTATTGACGGAGAAGAAATTGGTATTGATATCATACTTAATAATGACTTTAACAATCCTTCTACTATATTTGATCAGATTTTCAAATCCTCCATAAAATCAGAGACAATGAACCCAAAAATCCATCCGTTTCACAACAAAACATTCACAGAGCAACCGTATTAGCTAAGTGATAACCGGTACTATAAATAAGACGCATGTTAATAGCCTGTAAATATATTGAGGCGTTAAAACAGCCGGGAGCTCGAAGCTAACTAATAGTGAGCGTGATTTACGTATGGTGCGTTAGAAACTTTATATGAATGAAGAGCAATCTGCGAATGTCGAGGTAGACGAAGTGTGGTTGCAAAAGGAGCAGCCCTTCTCTTTAATGGTAAAAAATGGTGTCTTTTGGTATAGAAGTTTTACAATTTGGAGCATATATGGATATGATAAAAGTTTAGATTGAAGAAAACATGAATGAAGAGCAAACTGCATACATCGTTCAATAAGTCCCAAGACTAACTTGGAGATGGCGCATATATTTAAAACTCTTTTGTTTTTGGAAAGTACTGGCCATCTTTAATGATATTATGTGTAATTTTTTTTGAAAATCGAACAATAAAATTACAGCGCCAAACAGCGCTCTGAATCATTGATACATTGTTGCTTTTGAGCAAATCGTGGCACCCATTTGGAAAAAACAAAACCGACTTCCAAAAAAATACTAGAAAGTGAAAAATAACTTTAATTTCGGAAGTCGGTGTCTTTGGATCTGTTTTTTAGGTTTTTGCCCCCAACTTCCGAAATTAAAGTTATTTTTCACATTCTAGTGTTTTTTTGGAAGTCGGTTTTGTTTTTTGTAAAAAAGTTTTTATTTTTCACTTTTTAGTGGGTCAGTTTGTAATTTATCTAAGTTACAATAACCCAATTTCAACTGCTCATCACGTTTTACAAAATATTGCTTTTCCCGATGCAGGGACGTTAATTGTTGAGGAGTTCTCCTAGTAAGAACCAGGAGAACTGGAGCTCATGGTGAAGTCACCATCACCATTATGCATTTTGACGAGCATAAACCATATTAAAGTAATCGAATCGCAACCTGTGATATTATACTTATAATTGAGTATTTCCGATGGCCATCTGTGGTCTTCATCATCAGTTCCAGTTCACCAAATGGTACTTTCCGAGAGCAAATGCACGAGTTACTATAAAAAATACCGAAATCGATATAAGTTTGACCATAAAATTTGAGGGTTTCCCTCGATTTCCATGGGATCCCATCATCAGATCCTGACTTGATGATCATGGGACCACTTGGGAAGTATACCCTTTCGAACAAAAAAATAAAAATCTAAATCGGTCCAGCCATTTTCGAGTAATCGGGGAACATACATAAAAAAAAAGGTTCCGACGAATTGAGAACCTCCTCCTTTTTGAAGTCGGTTAAAAAAGCTTTTCATGGGCAAATTTTAATGTAAAATTGTGAAAACACTACCAGTTGAAATCTTCACTATCTCGCTCACTTTTACCTTCCGATCTTCCTTCACGATTTTTAGGACTTGGTTGATGTTTTGTTGAGTAACTGCTACATTTGGACAACCAGAGCGTTCAGCATCATTTGTATCCTATGACCGCATTTGAAATCGGCATACCAAATGGTTGGTTTAGACGGAACAGATTCCGGATAACATTTATAAGCCACTGCTGTGCTTGAACAGTGTTTTTTCCATAGTTTACGGAATTACAAAAGTAAAGAAAGAAAAAAAAATGCGTTTAATTGGCATTACAACAAAATATATAAATACAACTTAAAACTTAACTAAGTAGCGTCATTTAAACGTCTGACTCAATATTTTATTGTTCGATTTTCAAAAAAAAAAAAAATAACACATTTGATGGTCAGTACTTTTCAAAAATCAAAAGAGTATTTAATATAATATGCGCCATCTCCAATCTCCAACGTAGTCTCGGGACATGAACAATGTGTAAGACAGCCCTTCTATTTTCTGGGTAAGAACGTCCATTGTTCAAAAGTGGTATCTTCTTGTGGAGAGGTGTCAGAATTTCTAGCAAAGATGGTGGTGAAGAATGAAACATCAAGCTGTAATTGCATTGCTGTATTCTGGTTGCCTGCAAGATTACAAGACACTTTTTAACTTAGTCACCGACGGTTGGCAAAGCTTTGTCTAAACCCCTTGGGGTGTTTCAGGTGTATAGCCAGCGGGAATCACCATTTATTTTACTATAATTAAGTCTCAAATTGCACTTAATAGCCTTTATATGTAAATTTAATAACAGACGCACTGGTGGATCGATCAGTTTAAGCTATGCTTAACGTGATCCTGTGGATGGGTTACAATCTTTTCATACCGAGAGTCCTTCGTGCCTCGGAAAGCACGTTAAACCATTGGTCCCGGCTGTTATTTGCGGATCTTGGACAGTCGTTACAGGTCGTCAGAAGCCCGAAACTTTGACAACCAGTCTTACCAAAGGGTATCGTATTACCCATTAATTGTGTTGTGGAGGTCAGATAGGCAGTCGCTCCATGTAAAATAATAGTATTCAGCTGCATCCGGTTAGACTGGAAGCCGACCCCAACATAGTTGGGAAAAAGGCCAGGCAGATGATGAATTATGTAATCCCAACCTAGAATTATAATGCCAATTCAATCATTTTAACGTTTTTCATAATTTCCTCTTGAATTAAAAAGTATATTCTGTCAAATTCATTCCCTGTGTAATCCTAGCACAAGTTTGAGATTTTTCATTCGTCCTTTTAATAATACCTTACCTCATTTACTCCATTATAATTAGAAGTTGATAAATTCCATATTTTCTTATTACCTCAAGACAAGCGTGAAAGCTTTATAATCTAACTTCGAATCTCTTCCAAACCAGCAATTAACTTAGCCGTTACTGTTAAAAAGTTAAACGGCCTGAATTCATTTGTATGCAAATTGCTTTCAATAGAAAATCACCCATAGGTAGCCATCTATGAGGATGTAGACATAACTTTACTTGGATTTTAAGAGGTGGATAAGAAAATGATTGCTTATGCAACCTGGGGTGGAAGCTAAATGACACATCAGGTTTCAGTACGAAGTCTTTCAAAACTATATAGGTACTAGCCCGTTTTCAGCAATATTTGCCACTTAATGACTGAAACCTGAAAATAAAATTTTCAGTTTTTGTTAGATTTTTGGGCATAACATCTTTCAGAATCGTATGAGTAGGTATAATGTCTAGATTTAAAACAATAGCGCACTTGGTTATTCTGAAAACTTTGAAAAATTCACAGTAAAAAAAAAATACTGCTCCCATAAAATATCCCATAGAAGATTCCTTCTCCCTATTTTTTTTAACTATCCTGCATTCATCGAATCCAAGCTGATAATAGAATACTATTATATTAATGATCTTCTACGTCGAACGCAGGTGATTATACGATGGAGGCTTGAATTACGTGTAACTACCCGCATTGAGAACTGATTGCTTTAATTCAGATGACAGCTACCCTGTACCCGTAATAATGTAAACATGCATTATCTAGGAGATTGTTCTTTGTGTTAGAGATTATGAAGTTTGATCTACTTTAAAGTACGTTTTACGAAATTCTTTTTTTTGGTGGAGATTATGTTTTGGTAGGTAGGTACAGAATATAACCTGCATGTTGATTGGATATGCGTTTTTTAATAAAAATAGTCTTTACATTTGTGTCTTTCTCAGGCTGCGAGCCGGCCGTAAGTTACAAGTGTTGCCTAAAAAGAACATCAACATTAGCAGCTCATGAAAATCCCATAAACTACGACCAGACTAACTATGTGCTGAGTCAAAGAAACGGAATTTAATTTGTTTTTAAAACTACCATGTCTACTCCTTTCAAGCTTACTTGCATCCCTTATAGTTATTTTTCTTGGGTCTTGATGCTTCTCAAGATTTCTAACTGCAATTAAACAAAAATACTAAAATACATTAGAAGTTTTCCTTCGAATAAGACTTAACCTCTAATCTTTTAGATAAATGATAATAATCAATTGCTAAAATGTAGGTATGTAGGCGCATCACTTCAGAACGGTTGTACCTATTTGGTTAATTTTTGTGATAGTCAGGTTAAGGTTTGTATGAAAGAAAATGTTTGAAAAGTTGCCGGGAAAATTGAGAAATTCTGGAAAACTGAAAGTGCATTTTCTATGGGAATTTTGTACTCATCATCTTCCTGCCCTTATCACATGTTACTTGGGGTCGGCGCAACACGTGTTTTCTTCCATTCTCTCCTATCAACCGTCACGCTATCATTCACTCCCTTCTCTTTCATATCATTCCTCACACAATCTATCCATCTTTTCTTTGGCCTTCCTCTGCCTCTCCATCCATCAACATGTATATTCATCACTCTTTTATGCACATGCATCGTCTCTCCTCATCACATGCCCATATCAAGGCAAACGATTTCCTTTCAACTGGCGCCACTTTCAAACTTCCACTAATTATCATTAAGTCATCAACTTCCTCTTATTATCTCTTTGTTACTTTATCCATTCTCGTCACTCCACACATCCATCTCAACATTCTCATCTCCGCTGCATGCAATCTTTTTTCATCCGTCTTCTGTACTGCCCAGCATTCCGATCCATAAAGTACGACAGGCCTTATCACGAACTTCATATTTCCCCTTTAACTTGAGGGGCATCCGTGGGTCGTAAGCTGTACCTGTAACCTGTCGCCTTATTGGTCCATCCGGAGTTGATCCGGTGTGTTACGTCTCGGTCTACTTCGCCATCCCTTGGACAAGGGGATAGACTATGAGAATTTTCTATTAACTATTGAAATTTTGACAGGACGACGTTTGTCGGGTAAGCTAGTATTACATAAAAACATTGAAAACCAATCAACCAAACATGTCCTAAACCGATACTAACAAAAACTGCACCTAGATTGAAAACACAAACATTTTAGACAACATAATTGGAAGTCAACATTAAAATGACTACCGATAAGTCGAGTGGACAAAAACTATAAGCTGGTACATAACTGGGCACTTATGTGCTAATCTGAAGTTGTGCCGTAACTTAATACATACATAATAAGTGTGATTACGTAAGACGGGCGCCCGGAGCAACGGGAGCCGAGATGTGCCAATCTTTTCCTTATTGCGGGGGGCTCACATGGCGATGGTTGAGGTAATAAGTCAATTGGTGTGTGGAGATCATTATGGGATTGGATTGCGGGTGGATTGGTAGGGAATTTTCAAATTAGTATCTTCACAAATAATATGCAAGTAATACACATACTCTGTAACAGAGTGTTTGTATTGCTGTTAGTAGCCTGGATAAAAAAACATTTTTACAAAAATAAAACAAGCGACTTCCAAAAAAAAAACTGCAAAGTGAAAAATAACTTTAATTTCGGAAGTCGGTGTCTTTGGATCCGTATTTTAGTTTTTTTCCACTGACTTCCGAAATTAAAGTTATTTTTCACTTTGCAGTTTTTTTTTTGGAAGTCGGTTGTTTTTTTTTTTTGTAAAAAAGTTTTTATTTTTCACTTTTTAGTGGGTCAGCTTGTAATTTATCTAAGTTACAATAGCCTAATGTCAACTGCTCATCATCTTTTACAAAATATTACTTTTCCCGATGCTGGGACGTTAATTGTTGAGGAGTTCTCCTAGTAAGAACCAGGAGAACTGGAGCTGATTGTGAAGTCACCATAAGCTCCACTTCACCACATGCATTATGATGGACAAGCTATTGGTAATTGAATCGCAACCCGAGAAATAATTGTTATTGATTAGTTCCCCTGGCCATATTATGTGGTCTTCATCATCAGTTCCACTTCACCCAAATGGTGCTTTTCGATAGCAAATGCACAAGTTACTATAAAAAATACCCAAATCACTATAGGTGTGCCTATAAAATTTGAGGGTTTCCCTCGATTTCCATGGGATCACCTCATCAGATTCTGACTTGGTGACAATGGGACCACTTCGAAAGCACACCCTATGAAATAAAAAAATAATTTTCAAAATCGGTCCACAATTGACGGAGAAATCGGTGTACAAACATAAAAAAATATATATGCGATATAAAAAATATATGTATATATGCGACGAATTGATAACCTCCTCTTTTTTTTTTAAAAGTCGGTTAGTAAAATAAAATAAATTTTAAATGAGTTGAGGATGAAAATGATGATTTTAGTTACAAGCACACTAAAGAGAATGAAGGACCGGATGGTACTCCACTTATACCGTGGAAAGCGGATAATGTTATTTTGTCTAAAAAAGCTGCATAATATCCCTACAGATATAATTTTTAGATAACCAGAATAATGTGTTTCATTCTCAGGCAAAGTTAGTTTGGGTAGAAATATCTGACACAATCCATACAGTTTGCGTAAAATCACATGTTCAATATCGTATTAACAAGATTAACAATTGGTCCTGTGATTTAGATAACAAAAAAAAAAAAAAATCTGCCTAGCCTTTTCCCAACTATGTTGGGGTTTGGCTTCCAGTCTAACCGGATGCAGCTGAATACCAGTATTTTACATGGAGCGACTGCCTATCTGACTTCCACAACCCAGTCACGATCACGAGTCACGGTAATACGATACCCCTTGGTAAGACTGGTTGTCAGACTTTCGGGCTTCTGACGACCCGTAACGATTGTCAAAGATCCAGGAATGACAGCCGGGACCAACGGCTTAACGTGCTTTCCGAGGCAAGGAGGAGTCTCGGTATGTAAAGGTGGTCACCCATCCACGGACCAACCCCGGCAAGCGTAACTTAACGTGATGGATCTATAAAAAAACAAAAAATATTGATAGTAGAAACTGGTTCTTCCATAAACCGCGGAATAGAATACCGATCACAGCGATCACAAACACAATTTTCATTTAAGATGCAGATATAAGCCAATGGCGTTGAGTGGTTAGCTTGCATGGTTTGTGCTGCGATCACGCAACGCGTCGTACGTCATCGTACCCAGTAATAGGACTCGCCCATCAAGGAGCGCAGTCCCAAATTAGACGCATTATTAATTTTTTAAACAAAACCGGTCAAGAGCGAGTCGGACTCGCGCACCGAGGCTTCCGTACCATCATTTATATGCGATTTTTGTTGATGATTTCTGAAAAACTGTGCTATTTAAAGACATCATTTTATTTTTCCTGTAATCTTTACATAAACTTCTATCACATAGAATAATTTCAGATTTTTCGCTTTGCAAACTTCGGAGATCCCCTTATCTCCGAAGTTTGCAAAGCGAAAAATCGGGACGGTATTTTTTTTTACATTTTTTATCAAAAGTCGAAAACTATGCGGGCTAAAAAAAATAAAAAATATGTTTGAGAATGTGCAAACAGCGTTCTTTCATATGATACCCCACATGCCCTAGCAGCCCCACTTTGAATTTTTAAGACCCCCTTTCAGTCCCTGTTGCAAAAAAAATATAAATATTTTTATTTCTTACTTATTTGCAAAATAGTTGGGTAAACGTCATCTAAAACTATTCTAAATTTCAAGTTGATAGCATTAGTAGTTCTCGAGATATCCAGCTGTGACAGACAGACTGAGTCACACCATAAGGGTTCCTTTTTTACCATTTTGGTACGGAACCCTAAAAACAAAAGGTATTGTACAGATAATTAAATTATCTTCAAGATGGTGAGGGCTTCATTTTGCGTGATTCTCTGTGTTTTATCCGCGTTAGACATAACTTTACAAATTAATTTAAATAAATCTAAAATATTCTTACATTAAGTTATTAAGAAAATGCTCTAATTTAACATATATTTTTTCTAAATCATTAAAACTACTCGTTTAGACGTGATCATCAGTTTAAAATCATTAAAAATCGGTTATCGTCGCCTTAAAAGCACTTTCCTAGAACTTTTACCACCCGCATGTAAACCTGCATATACATCAGCGAGTACGCAATATACTATTAAACGGAGTCAACGCACCCGTGTATGTAGGTATGTGGCCTGTAATAACAACGGACTACTGTTCACCCGTACAACCGGCTAACCGCGCGACAACTTGCCGGGAAACCGACAGAGATGATAATACCATTTAATAACTCTTCTGGGTGTTATATAGAGATGATAATACCGTTGTTGATTTTTTTTATAGAGTTGATGACACCACTGTTTCTGATTGATGATATTAATTGTCAGCGCAAGTGGGTAAATCAAAAGAAATGATTACATCACTTAATTCCTAGCAATTGAAAATATTATATAAGTAGGTCAAACGGTCTACGGGGTCAAATTTAATTCATGGGCATCCTCATAACGAGTCATTGTCCTCATAACTGTGAACAACTTTTACTATGGGACTATTATGTTTCTAATAATTACTTAAATAATTACATTCATCTTGTATAGTCAATATTTTATTCAATAATGCAATGACAGTCCAATGACATGACATATAGTGAAAAAGAAGTAAATGAGAGAATGAATGAAGTCAAAGCCAAAGAGGCCACATATATATAACACCTCCGTCCCAAATCGTCTAGTTGTTCAGTTCTGGAAGTTGTCTCGCATTTACTGTTCCTCTCTTGGTATTAATGTACCTAGCATCTGATCAACATGTCTTTTGCATATCTGACCAGAATCAGTCTCTATTTGATAATGCAATTGGCCTAATATCCTTAAAACGGTTCCGAATTCCCATTTAATTTGGTCGTTTGTGTAGCTGCGTATTTGCACTCTCTGCCCCACAGTAAATGAACGTACCGTGGCCTCATCAGTCGGCGGACGTGTTTCATCCCTCGTCCTCGCCTTGAAATGAACACTTAGGGTGTTTCTTATCTCCCTGCCAAACATGAGCTCATATGGGCTTTTATTTGTGCTGCTACTCGGCGTCCTCCGTAGGCGTTCCTTAATGCCCAGCAGTTTGTCTTGTAGAGAGCCTGGCTCTGCGCTGATGCTATGTATTGCCTTTTTAATCGTTTGCACGTATCGCTCTGCTTGTCCGTTCGTGGCCGGATGGTATGGAGCTGTGGTTTTGTGAACAACTCCGCTTTCTCTGAGGAATGATTCAAATTCATTTGAAACAAATTGTCGACCGTTGTCTGATACTAAACTAAGCGGAAATCCAAATGTCACGAAAAGTTCTTTAAGTTGGCGGATACACCATGAGCTTGTGGTTGTTTTCGTTTCTATAATTTCCACCCATTTTGAAGAAGCATCTACTATTATAAATAAGGAATAACCCTTAATCGGCCCAGCAAAATCGATATGGATCCTTTGCCATGGGCCTGATGGTGAGTCCCAATGATGTAGTACTGCGCATGCAGGTTGATTTTGCTTAAGTCGACATTCTCGACAGCTTTTAACTATGTCTTCTATGTCTTGATCCAAATTCCTCCAGAACACGTATCCACGCGCCAGTAATTTCATTTTTACAATTCCAAGATGTCCTGTGTGTAGTTCTTCTAAAACCTGGTGCCTCAGAGTTGCCGGAATCATCACTCGTGTTCCTTTTATAATGCAACCGTCTTGTAAGGTCAATTCGTTGTCATTGTAGCCGTATCTTCTCACTGAGGTACCATTTTGTAAAGCTTCTAATAAATGTTTGTATTCGTCATCGAGTTGAGTGTTTTCGGCAATTTTTATACGGTCGACGGCAATTGTGTTCATTTGATTTAATTGAAATGCGCAATGTACGTCAATTATGTTATTTGCTACTGCATCTACCGGAAATCTTGATAAATAATCTGCATTGCTATGATCATCCGATGTTCTGTATTCAATAGTGTAGTCAAAACCAGATAGGAAATGTGCATAGTGAAAAAGCCTCATTGTGCTCATAGCCGGCAAAGTTTTGTGTGGATTGAAGATCGTAGTTAATGGTTTATGGTCTGTAATAAGTATGAATTTTCTTCCGTAGCAGTAGTGAAAAAATTTCTTTAATCCCCAGAATAAGGACGTCGCTTCTTTGTCTATCTGACTGTATTTTTTTTCACTACTCGTCAATGAACGTGATGCAAAAGCAATAGGCCGATCAGATCCGTCCGATAATCGATGCGATAGAACTGCTCCAAGTCCAAAAGGTGAAGCATCTGTAGCGAGAACCAAGGGATTCTCAGGGTCAAAATGCATTAAAACTCTCTCACTGAGGATTTCCTGTTTAATTTTTTTGAAACTCTCATTACATTTGTACGTCCATTCATATTTAATGTCCTTCTTGAGTAGGTTATTAAGAGGGCTGGATATTGAAGCTAAATTCGGTATGAACTTATTGTAATAATTAGCCATTCCTAGAAATGTCCGCAGTTCGTTGATGTTGTTGGGACGTTTTGTATCCAGAATAGCGTTCACTTTGTTTCTATTTTTGTGCAGTCCATTTTTATCAATAGTATGACCCAAGTATTCGATTCTCTCTTGAAAAAAATTACATTTATCCTTATTAAGTCTCAAATTGTTTTCTTGTAATTTTTGTAATACCAAGCGTAGTCTTGAAAGAAGTTGCTCTTCTGAATGTCCTTGAATTACTATATCATCGAAAAAGCATTTCACTCCAGTTACTCCTTGGAGCAAACGATCCATAAATTTTTGCCATAAATTCGGGGCAACCTTGACGCCAAACATAAGTCTATTTACTTTGAACGTACCCATATGTGTACTTAATGTTTGCATCATAGCGCTCTCCTCGTCCATCATCATGTTTAAGTAAGCTTGACTGATATCAAGTGTACAAAATATTTGACCTCCGTTCATCTCTACCAGAATGTCCTCTATGATCGGAATAGGGTATTGTTCATCCCTTATTACCTTATTTAAGGTGACTTTATAGTCCGCGCATAAGCGTATACTGCCATTTGGTTTGACAATAGGAACCACTGGTGTTCCCCACTCAGAGCTATCAACCTTTGTAATTACTCCTTGTTCGCAGAGTCGTACAATTTCATCATCAACTTTATTTTTAAGAGCATACGGTATACGTCTTGGCTTAACAAAAATTGGTGAAACTTCTTCCTTTAGGGTCAAATGAGCTTTGTAATCAGGTATGCAGCCAAGGGAGCCATCAAATACCTTCGAGTATTCAGAAAGTAGCCTATCCAGTTTTAGCTGATATTCTTTAACATTAACTGCGTTTATATTTGCCAGATCCAAATTGATTGCTCGTATCCATGCTCGACCGAAGATAGGGTCAACATCTTGTTTGATAATGTATAATTTTCCCTCAAGTGTTTGGTCATTGTATTTACACGTAACGTAGGCTACTCCGAGAGGTGCGAAGATTTCTCCTGTATATGTTCTCATCGTGATGTTAGTTTTGTAAATCTTGCATCCAGTGTTTAATGTCTTAAAATCTTTGTAAGAGATAGATGACAGAGCAGCTCCTGTATCTACTTCCATTTTCAGTTTCGAGTCATTGATGCGTACATTTATCATAAATTTGTCTGTGTTGTTGGATCGTATTAAATTCATATCCCAAGGGGTGGAGTCATCGACTGTATCTGAAGAGTTGTCCGTGTCCTGCACCACTACTTGCTCAGGCTCCAGTTGGTTGTTCCCAGGTGTTGATTGTAAACAAACTCGAGCAAGGTGACCTACTCGTTTGCACTTGCTGCAAGTATCCTTGATGCTGCGACATCTAATAGCTTGATGTTCCTTACTTCCACAACGAAAGCATTTCCCTCGTAAGTCCTTAATCGTTAAAGGTTTATACTCTTGCTTTTGACTGCGGTGTTTGGGGTCAGCTTGAACAGTTTTCACATGTAGTAGACCTTGGTTCGAAGAATGAGCTGATGACATATAGTTGCTGTCAGATTTTGCTAATTCAATAGTGCTTGCTTTATGAATTAAGTCAGAAAAATCTGTTACCTTTGTTTCCTGTAGTATTTTGGTTCGAATATCGGTGTCATTTAACCCTCTTATAAATTGTAAGGTAAGAAAATTATCACAGATCGACTTCTTACAGTTATTGCACGTGAACTCGCAATCTTGAGCTAAATGTTTCAAGTGTGACGAGTATGACATGACTGTCTCGTCAGTACTTTGAAGTCGCGAAATAAATTTATGTTGACGAGCCCAAATGCTCGGTTTTGGATCAATGTAGTGTTGTAATATTTGAACCAAGCTGCCAAATTCTAGTTCACAAGGATCGTTCGGTGCGCACAAGTCGTAAGCTTTCTGGTGTAATTCTGGTGGTAATAAACTAAGCAGCGTGAGAGTCTGGATTTGTGAATTGTTACAATTATTTAGCTTCATGTAGGTTTTTAATCTCTGGACAAAGTTATTAAAACTTTCTCGTTCCTGTAACGGTTGAAAGTTAATTCTTGGTGTCGTTTCCGGTGTGCTTTCAAGTGAAGCCGTGACGTAAGTCGATGATGCGGTCAGTGGTGTAGGGCGTAAGCCATGCAGCTTTAGCTTTAATTGTAATATGTGCTCTTCTGTAGAATGCCGCTGTTCAATTTCAGTTTCCACATCATGTATTAGCAATTCAATTTCATTTTGTAATTTTTCAAATTTTTGTTCATAGTTTGTTAGACTTGTCAGACGAGAACTTACTTCGTAATCCGAAGGATTTTGTAACTGTTCCAGTGTATGCTCGAACTTTGTAAGCTGGCCGCGTATAGTTGCGCGCAGGCGAGTAAGTCGCGCCAGTTCTGCCTCCATCGTCGCCAATATTATGTTTCTAATAATTACTTAAATAATTACATTCATCTTGTATAGTCAATATTTTATTCAATAATGCAATGACAGTCCAATGACATGACATATAGTGAAAAAGAAGTAAATGAGAGAATGAATGAAGTCAAAGCCAAAGAGGCCACATATATATAACAGGGACCAAACCTGAAATTGCGAAAAAAACTGTTCCCTAGATTTATGTTTGCATAACTCGTCAAAATGTAGGGAACAGCTGATATTTTCGCAGTTTCAGGTTTGGTCCCATTATGACCCCTTAAGAGGACCCTTATGAATTCAATTTCAGTCTGTAGAATCAAGTAGTTCTGCAACGGGTTCATCGAGCAAAATTCAAATGGCTCATACTTACGCCTGTCAAAGTTTTTATCGACTCTTAAAAACTAATCATCCTGCAGTTATTTCAAGAGTTTTGAAGGCAGTCACATACAACACCAGAAACTCCTAGTTTGATTTTCCTATTGGTGATCTAAGTCGTGTAGGAAGATGTTAAATATCCTTTAAAGCCTCTATAGCCAATAGCCGCTCTTCTATCTCTAATTTTAGTACATTAGGAAGGAATAAACATAAAAGAGGAGTCGTTAATGAAATAATAATAGTTATTACTTCCCTTGGGAGTCTTTCACGAATGGACTAAAGTTATTGGAGCTGTTTATTGTAAACAATAAACAACATTCAATTATAAAGTTAATTTGCGCCATTATTATACTGATTATTAAGAGAGTGTAAAATGACCATTACGATAATAGGTCTTTAAGAAATTGGCGATATATTAATAAATTGGTTTAGAAAGGAGGGATTTTTATTTCTTGATTCTAGCTGCATTGGGTTGGTATCAGAATGACTGGATCGCAAATTAACCACGTCGCTCTTAGTCCAAATCTCAAAATGTCTAAATCTCAAAATACCTAACTCGCAAAATGACTACATCGCAAAAAGTCCGAACAGTTGTGTAGGCACCTATACCTACATTAATCTCTTTGGTTCTTAAGGTGACTTTTTTTCTAACTTTCCCTAGACTACAATGTGCTTCCCCAAAATTCACTCTTTACACCAAACTTGAACCAAATCGGTCCATTTTGATGTTTGAACAGACAAACCTACAAACAGACAAAAATGTTAAAATCACCTATTTTGGGTAATATAATACTGGTATTCAGATGCACCCGACCCCAACATAGCTGGGAAAAGGCTAGGCAGATGACGATGATGAATGATGATGTACGAGTATCCAGTCATTCTGATATCAACCCTGTATAGGTGCCTACACAACTGTTCGGACTTTTTGCGATGTAGTCATTTTGCGACTTAGGTATTTTGAGATTTAGACATTTTGAGATGTGGACTAAGAGCGACGTGGTCAATTTGAGATCCAGTCATTCTGATACCAACCCGCTGCATTATCTTTCTTTAATCTCTTTGGTGCTTCCATAGGACTAGTGCTGATACTTCTTACAGCATTATCGTCATTATTTCAGCCAAAAGACGTCCACTGCTGGACATAGGCGTCACTTTACCATTGGTACGTGACACCAGGATCTCCAAAAACGTGTAGCTCAATTTTTCGCCGGTAAAATAAGCATAGCAGTAGCAGAATCAGCCTATAATGTTCCCACTGCTGGGACACAGGGAAGTAGGCTGTAACTGTAATCAACCACGCGAGCGCAGTGCGGGTTGATAGGTAAATATGTCACATGTCTTCGAATTATTGATTCTAGGAGATGCCGGTTTCCTCACGATGTTTTTCTTCACCGTTTACCGGAAAAATAAGAATGGATATAAAATAAAATCAGTGCTACTGGACAAGATTTGAGTGTAAGTACAACAAAAACAAACAAACAACAACAACAAACAACTGTTAACAACAACATAGTAACAATTATTTTGTTCATTAAGATGTGTAGGAAAGCACAAGTTTACATAATAATCAAGACGCAAATGAACATTACCGAGCATTATTGTCTTGTAATTTACCGCTACATTAATTGCATAATTATAGCTTCTCCTAAGAAACAGAACTATGGAATATTCTGTTACACATATATTATTGTAAGAGTGATTAATATAATGGGCAATGCGCTTTGCAAACAACAAAATACTAACTGCGATCGATCACAAATCGTTCTGTTATCAGAATGATTTGTGATCGATCGCAGTCAAAAAATCATCTCACTCATGTGAGATGATTTTTGCGATACCAACAATTTTTGTCACGAATATAAATTGATATTAACTTTTACCAGTAAGAAATATTTTTACATAATTTATAGTCATAACTACTCTATAAATTATGTAGAATGTTTCTCACGCTTTTTTCCTTGGACATGAGCAGAAACTGTAGAACGACATCTGCTTCGATCATATCATACTGATAGGATCTGGAACCTATAGAATCAATCTGCCTAGCCTTTTCCTAACTATTTTGGGGTCGGCTTCAAGTCTAACTGGATGCAGCTGAATACTAGTATATTACACGGAGCGACATCCTATCTGACCTCCACAACCCAGTTACTGGGTAATACGATACCTCTTTGTAAAATTGGCTGTCAGACTTTTGGCCTTCTGACGACCCGTAACGACAGTCAAAGATGCAAGAATGACCGCCGGGCCCAACTGCAGTCTCGGTATGTAAAGATGGTCACCAATCCACGGACCGACCGCAGCAAGCGTCTAGCTTAATCTGATCAATCGACCCGTGCGGCTGTTATTACTAAGCCACGAGCCCATCCTGATAATTCACTAAACCTGCTGATTGTCCGATCTTTTAGTTTCACCACAGCCTGACCCATTCTCATAAAAATCTGCTCACGTGAAGAATTTTACTACCCCTTGCTATAATCCGTTTACATCACATACCTGTAACAAAAGCTCAAGCACTCGGTACAAGTAATAGGTAATTGTCTAAACAACGTGATAATCTAAGCAAAGAGGCGCCAGTCTTCCTGCTGTACTGAGTTATTGCGAGTGACAAGTTTACATGGAACTTCATAGAGCTGGTAATACCGTAACGATTTGGTTCGATTTTCATTGTTATTTTTAAGGTTGTGTTAACGCAAGGTTTCATATTGTATATTGTAGGCAAGTTTTTGGGGATTTTTTCAGTTTTTTTTTGCGTTGTTTTTATGCGATTTGATAAGAAGCAAGCAATAATAGGTGATTGTCTAAACAACGTGATAATCTAAGCAAAGAGGCGCCAGCAGTCTTCCTACTACACTAAGTTATTGTGGGAGACAAGTTTACATGGAACTTTATAGAGTTGGTAATACCGCAAAAAAAACGAGTTTATCGATAGGTAAACGGTTGGTTTTCTGTTGTTGAAAATTAACATGAGGCTTTCCTTTTACCAGACTTGATGATAAGTATAGGATTTGCCAAAGTGACATATGTACATTTTTTTTCTCATTTGCATTTTTTTAAATGAGCAACATGATAATCTAAGCGAGGAGGTGCTGGTCTTCCTGCTGCACTGAGATATAGTGGGCGACAAGTTTAGATAGAAAAGTATAGTTTTGGTAATACCGTAACAATAAAACTGAGGTATTAATCTGAGCGTATTCATGAATGGTGGTTTTTACAGTTGTTTCGGAATGTTCTTTAAGTCGTTAACACTTACAGTTACAAACACTTGCTGGATATTAAGATTTTATGATTAGAATGTGACTTTTCTTGCGTCGAAGGAAAAATAAATACTTAATTGAATATTGCATTTTTTTAAATAATTCTATTTAATAATAATAATTGTATGAATTGTATGTACTTACCTATTATGGTATAAAGTAAATAATACAGAAAACCCTGACCTGACCCAAATATTAGATTTGTTCATGCAGTCAGATCTACATATCCGTCAAATTACACTCATCACGTAATTAAATGCTAAAAAACAAAGCCACAGTCTAAAAAAATACACTCCAACATTAGCGACACACCTCAACGCAAACTTTTACTCTGTGATTTTCTCTCGTCCAACAGGATTGTAAGTAAAATAATAAATTGCGTAACAACAGGATCCTGTATTTGTCAGTCGCGACCGGTCGCACAATCATCGAAGCTTGCGTGTACATTGTAAATTATTTTGTATTTTAATGGAGTTGTTTATACCGCGGTGGTGTTGATTTTCTTTTTCTACGCTGTTTTTTTTTCTACGCTGGCAACACTGGCAGCCGGTCGTCAAAAAAACGATCTCTAGGTTAATTAGTTTAGAAAATTAATAAAAAGTGTTTTATTTATGTTAAATTAGTGTTTTATAGTCAGATCTAGTTATTAAGTAGTATACCCAGCGATTATACAGTGTTTTTTGTCGCGAGAACTTCGCACAAAAAGGATACTAAACCGGCCTCGGCTGTCAACTCAACGGTGACGGATTTCAAAATATCATAAAACCCGGGGAGTATTTTGTTTTATTTTATCACAATAATAACACACCACTGAACATCACAAAATACTGCTCAGCCTCTGAGCTACGTCCATCACACATTGGCACGGTTTATGTCTCTTTTTGCTTGACAACTAGTGGAAGCAAAATTGATGACGAAAACATTCGCTCAGACAATAAACACTACATAATTTACTTCACAAAAAATTAGGCTCATTATAGCTTATTGATTATCATTTATTCATGTACCTATGTAACCAATAATACGGTTGGATTGTTATAATAATCAGTACGTACCTACTTAAAGTTCAACGAAACCTAGTAGGTAATGCTTATGTAGTGAACTCTCTGACTACTTACTTAAAATCTATAATACAATATTAGAATACACTACAATAAGAAAGTTGGTTTTTTCTTTTTTTTTTGGATTGTTATCTTTAAGTACTTATAGTAAACTATTTTAATTTTAAATGTCCTACCCACGTGAGGAAAAGTAAAATCATAAGACAATAAAATCATTGTAACTTGGTACTTAATCTAATCTAGTTACATTTCAATTTGACTCACCAGCCTACCTCATTTCTCCATAAAGCTCTAACTTCTCCCATTTTTTTTATTTTTTTTTGTCCTTTCATTTCAAGCTTTCTGTTTTTTTTTTTTTTGTTTATCCGTCTAACTAATTACTTCTCACATTTCCTTTAATTCTACTTTCAGTTCTTGTTCCTGAAACCATGCCTGTGATGACCCGTAAGACTGCTGCTCAGGAGTTGGAGCTCAAATTAAGAACGGCCATCCAGGATCTTAACGCTTCAAACAGCAAATGTCAACAGCTGTTACAGGAGATAGATGAAAGTGAGAAGGAAGTAGAGAAGGTCGTCTTCAAAAACACATGCTTGAAAAAGGAGCTAATAGACCTACATCAACAATACCTGGATGTTGTTGATGAACGGGACAAACTGCGGGTGGTCACGGATGGTTTCAACAACTGCAGTAACATATATGAGGAGGCTTTGTGTAAGGTTAGGGACCTGGAAGAAGAATTAATTCTAGCAAATGTACAGATTACTAAATTACTAAAACAAAAAGAATGTACTCAGGCTAAGCAGAGTAATATTAGCTTGCATGATGAGTTATTAAACATTAATTGCAACCATCATTCCTTAGTAACAATAGACCTTACTGAAGAGTCAATATTGACACATAATAATAGTAGTTTTAAAGTAAGTCAAAATAAAATAAAAAAATATGCAAAACTAAATAGAATGATAAATAAGTGCATTAAATTTAGGAAACAACAAAAACACAGTTCCAATAATATTAAACTAAGGAAAGAGCGTGTTTTTCTTATAAATAAATTAAAAAACTATCAAATTAAATTAGAAGACAGTAAGAACATTTATGAGATTGACACTCAACGATTACAGTCTGAAATTCAGGTACTGGAAGAGTCAATTCATTCACTGTATAATAAGTATGTGAGGTCTGAAAAACAAATTCAGGAGCACATACTTGCTACAAGGGAGTTGGTGGACATGTGCAACTCTAATGCAGACAAAGTGGACCCGCTGACTCTTAGCAGCCCTCAATGTTCATTGCATAGAAAATCCAATCTTGGCACTTTTCAACCCGAGGTAACGGAGGACCCGTCCCAGTCAGGAAGTGCTCAGGTATCTATGTCTTGTCAAGATACACCAGATATTGAACTAGGTCCATCGCAAGTAGTTCAGACAGATGCTAGTGCTGTTCCTTGTAGTAGTAAAGTATGTTATAATTCCATTATGTTTTCTGATAGTTTTGGAAAAGGGTTAGGAAAATTACTTAGCAACAACCTGAGTCATTCTTCTCTAAACTATTGTATGCCTCAGTCTTCCTACAAACAAATAATGGCTTCAATAACTAAGAATGAATATGATCCTAATGCCATTATTACTATACTTATAGGTAGCAGCCTTAATGTTAAAAAAGATGATATTACTGATAGTGTCACCGAGCTATTGAAGTTAAATTGTAAGAAAATAATTTTGTGTGCTTTTCCATACTTTAAGTACTTGTCAAACAGACAAAACAACTACATTCACATGTTAAATAATTACATGCAATTCTTAGTTAGTCACCATAGTGACAAGTTTATATTTTTTGACACCAACATTTTTGTTGATAAGCTAAGCTCGACTAGGGATACGGTGTATCTGCCCAGTAGTTTTAGACATCAAATAGCTAGGCTATTAGCTTTTAATATTAACCCAGACATAATTAGTATGTCGAAGTCTTGTTTAATTAGCACCACAGTTAGTAATAATACTAATGTTAAGGTGGTTATTAATTTAAACTAGTTTGTAAGACAATAGAAAGTACCACTAACAGTATAGTTACACTTAATAACAAAAAGGTATTTTCTAGCTCTAAAATAGTTAACTGTAGAAAAGGGGCTAAGCAGAAATCCTTGAAATTATTTCATCAAAATATTCAAGGTTTTTCATCCAAACAATTGGAAATTGAATTGTTTTTAGAAAAAACAATGTTTGACATTATTTGTTTAACCGAGCATTGGTTAAAAGATTACGAAATGTTAATTAATTATGAGAATTATAGTGTGGCCAGTTGTTTTAATCGAACATCAATGGCGCGTGGTGGTTCATTAATCCTAATTAAAAATTGTATTAAATCGAAAAATCGTAAAGACATAGTTGAACTATCGTTTGAACATAGTATTGAACTTTCCTGTGTTGAGCTAGATAAGCATGTCATAGTGTGCGTTTACAGACCCCCAAATTATCAAAACTACTCTATATTCGAGTCAGTAATGGAAGAAGTTATGTCAAGACTTGCAGCTGGTAATAAGTCAGTAATTATCTGTGGCGACTTCAATATTAATATTTTAGAAAATAATTCAAATACCAGTAGATTATTAAATTTGTTTAAATCATTTAATTTATCAAATGTGTTTGTTGAACCTACCCGAATAACCACGACTACTGCTACATGTATTGATAATGTTTTCTGTTGTTGTGACTATTTAGATAAATCCATTGTTAATTATCTCCCTTCTGATCACAGTGGTCAAACCGTAACTTTTGAATCCAACATACCTATGCAAAAAGTGCAGATACAATCCAGACCAATAACATCTGTTAAATTAAATAAATTTAATAACACTTTAATTTGTAAGTTAAATGATCAAGAACTGAAAATGAACAATGTTAATATTTTGTATAAAGAATTCTTTTCGGTAGTTCAAACAGAGTTCGATAATTCATTTAAGAAGATCACAAAAACCATCAGCCCTAAGTTTCTATTTAGTGACTGGGCAACTAAAGGACTCAGGAAAAGTAGGGAAAGACTTTTCGAGCTGTATGGCCTTAAGCCTTATATTAACACGGAAACTTTTAGTAAGTATGTTGCTACTTACTCTAGAATTTTTAAGAACACTTGTAAGGCAGCTAAAGCCTTATACATTAGCAACAAGGTTAAATCAGCAGATAATAAAATAAAGACAGTTTGGAAAATTATCAACAATGAAACGAACAGGAACAGAAAGCATAATATTGATTACACACTGGAGTCGTCATGTGGTCTCATTTCCGATAGCAAAGAAGTTGCTCAAGAATTTGTAAATTTCTTTACCAGTATCCCACTTAAAACTACTGAGGTCTTAAACTCCTCGCCCTCGCTCTCTTTTGATTTAGTAAGGGCGAACGTTTCGGCCTGCCCGATTGAATTTAACTTTAAGCATATTAACCCCATAACAGTAATAAAAGCTTTTAAGCAAATTAAGATCAAACTGACCGAAGATCTTTGGGGAATGTCCATTAAAGTCTGTACCTCCATAATTGAGACTATAGCGCCTTACTTAGCCTTAATATTTAATTTTTGTGTAGATCAAGGAGTTTTCCCGGATTTAATGAAATACAGTAAGGTAATTCCACTTTTTAAATCCGGAGACAGTAAAGACAAAAATAATTATAGACCAGTATCCGTGTTGCCGGTTTTCAGCAAGGTGTTTGAAAAGGTAATGCTTAATCAAATGCTCAATCATTTTAACACGAATAAAATACTTCACGATCAACAGTTTGGTTTCACCAAAGGACGTTGTACGACCGACGCCGGTGTAACCTTATTAAAACACATTTTTAACGCGTGGGAAGAGGCCCAAGACGCCATAGGCATTTTTTGTGACCTCTCCAAGGCATTTGATTGCGTCGATCATGAAACCTTACTCTTGAAACTTGAGCATTACGGACTTGGAAAACTTGCCCTCAGTTTAGTAAAATCTTATTTAAATGATAGACAACAGCAAGTTCAAATAAATGGTGTCAATTCACTGTGTTTAAAAGTTAAAATGGGTGTTCCACAAGGCTCGATATTGGGTCCTTTCCTCTTTTTAGTGTATATTAATGATTTACTCCATTTATTAAAAAATCAACCACAAATGGTGCTATTTGCTGATGATACTTCATTAATTTTCAAGGTAGATAGACGTGCTACAAATTTTGACGACGTTAATAACGCCCTACTGCAGATCCAAAATTGGTTCACTGCTAATAATTTAGTATTAAATGGGAAAAAAACTAAGTGCATCAGATTTTCTTTACCAAATGTCAAAAGTAGTGATTGTGAGATAGTATTGAATCAAGAGAAACTAGAATTCGTCGATAAAACCGTTTTCCTGGGGATTACGCTCGACTCAAGGCTACAATGGGGTCCTCATTTAATATCACTTGCAGGACGGCTAAGTTCAGCAGCTTATGCTGTCAGAAAAATCCGTCAATTTACTGATGTAGATACCGCGAGGCTAGTCTATTTTAGTTACTTTCATAGTATCATGTCTTACGGTATTTTACTTTGGGGACGGGCTGCAGATATCGAGTCCATTTTTATTCTGCAGAAACGAGCCATCAGAGCCATATATAATCTTCGCAGGCGCGATTCTCTAAGGGAACTGTTTAAGGATATTAACATCATGACGGTACCTTGTCAATATATCTACGAAAACATCATGTACGTAAGAAAAAATTTACATCTTTTTAATAAAAGAGGTGAAAGGCATAATTATAATACTAGAAATAAGGACCTATTAGCTCAACCAGGTTTCAGGCTGGCTAAAGTAGACTCATCGTTCATGGGGTACTGTTTAAAATGTTACAATAAAATACCTCCACACATACTTCAACTAAATGAGACGAAATTTAAAACTTGTATAAAACGCACACTATGCAGGCAGGCATATTATAAGTTGGGGGATTACATAAATGATAAAAATGCTTGGCTCCATGCTGGTCCTGCTCCACAACCTCAACTAATTAATTAACATTTGAAGATACTGTTGGAACTGCTGAAGATTGTAAGAATAGCTTTGCATTGTGTAGACTCAATCACCTTTGTATTGTATAATTGCTTAGCACATGTGTGAGTACTATGTACCTACTCTAAAGCTACCATTTACTGGGTACGTCTTTATTTGACTTGGATGTGCCCTGGCGGCTGAGAGTGTGTCATGCTCACTCTAATGCCTCGCTGATGGTGGCGCGTGTGTTGGATCATTTAACGAATCCATACATCAGGTTCGTGAACGGGCGCTGTTGGTGGAGGCTGGTCTTACCTTAGCTGCCACGGCTTATTTTAATTTTAATTTTGAATTGTTTTTTTTTTTATTTTTTTTATTACGGACGCTTTTAACGTTCATCGTTCTCACATGTATAATTTCAACATGAATGATGTAACCAATATTTTGTAACAATATATTGATTTAAAAGAGTGTCCGTGGAGTTTCTTGCCCGTTCTTCTCCATAGATCTACGTTTTGGAATGGGCAACTAGCTTCAACTTTCTGACTTACCTACTGACCGACTCTTTGACAATTCAAAAGTGCCTGTAATTGGTTTAATTGAAATAAATGCTTTGAGTTTGAGTTTGAGTTTTTGAAATTACCTTATTATTGAAATAAAACTAAAATGTTACAGGAACAATTTTTTTTGATAATTTCCTGTGGGCAAGTGGCTTACTTACGGTGATCGTTACCATTTAATTATCAGGAAGATAAATATTCAGTAGCCCTCGATGCAAATCGCTAAAATTAAGGTACCCCACACATTATACACTGGACACTCACTGGACATACACATTATACGCGGTCCACTCAGTGGAGTCAGAGTGAACCGCCTGTCGGCGTACTGCTAGTCGGTAGACTGTAAATGTGTAAAAAAAACCTTAAAATGTCGCAAGCAACCATTTTAAAATCTTTAGGAAGTGAGATTTGAACACCTGCAACTCCTGGAGGGTCTAGGTGAGTAGCAGTGTAAATTGCAGGAAGTACCTACTTACCTACCTAATGTGAAAATTATGAAATAAGTCGTTTAATATTTTTAGGGTTCCGTACCAAAATGATAAAAAAGGAACCCTTATGGTGTGACTCAGTCTGTCTGTCTGTCTGTCTGTCATAGCTGGATATCTCTAGAACTACTACTATCTCTAGATCAACTTGAAATTTGGAACAGTCTTAGATGACGTTTACCCAACTATTTTGCAAATAAGAAAGAAGTAAAAATATTTTTTTTTTTTTGTAACATGGGACTTAAAAATTCAAAGTGAGGCTACTAGAGCATGTGGGGCATCATATGAAAGAACGCTGCTTGCACATTCTTAAACTATTTTTTATTTTATTTTTTAGGCCGCATAGTTTTCGACTTTTGATGAAACATGTAAAAAAAACCGTTCCCCCCACTCGGAAGTTTGCAAAGATAAAAATCTGAAATTATTCTATGTGATAGAAGTTTATGTAAAGATTACAGGAAAAATAAAACAATGTCTGAAAAAGTGTGCTAAATAGCACACTTTTTCAGAAATCGGAACGGAACCCTCGGTGCGCGAGTCCAACTCGCTCTTGACCGGTTTTTTTAAAATAATTATTTAAATAGCTTAAACACAAAAGCCGGGTCACTCATAAAAAAAACAATCGTAACAATTTCATCTACAGTTTTTTTATCACACAAAAAAAATCGCGGTCATCTGAAACCAACAGCTCTATAGAAATATCAGTTTGCAATTAGATTGTCAATAGACAAGTGTCTCTGCGACTCGTTTCATTCCGATGGTGCGGTTAAGAAACGCTAGTTAACCAGTACAATCAACCGCGACACTTGAACTGGGAAAACTACCCTTATATCTACGACACAGAGGCACTGTCTGTTACCAGGGATGTGTGGTTGATTGTACCAGTAATAGACAACTACAACGTCCACTGTACGTAAGTGTGGTCAGCAATTATCATCGAGTTTTCTTGTACACTTTCTTTAATACAATTTCATAGTGGAATACTGGTTGATGGTACTGGTTGATGGATGGTATGGTATTGATTCTGGATTGTGTATTTGTTCGTTGGTAGGCTTTAAGTTTATTGACATTGGTGCCGATTCTCTTGTTCAATAACTAAACCAAAATTATAGAATCGCTATCTTTTACTAACAGGCAGCGCGAGAAGAGGACGGCTATAGCTATGAACTAAGTTAGAAATGTCAAAATAGTTTACGCCTTGCGCTTCACCGTGGTTTTAGTCGACATGTTTTTACGTGTCGTCTAAATCTGTATGGAAATATTAGTTCAAGTTTTGACAGCTCTAATTTACGTCCGTCTCTTTCTTGTTTTATTAGAAAGAAAAGTTAGCGATGGCCCAAATTAAGTTTGTGTACAACAGAATCGGCACCAATATTGGTTTTCCTTGCATAGTAAATGATTGATAACACAAACTAAAACAGCACTCGGGGCTCGTGTCTAAATAATAACACCCGCACGAGTCCATTGAAGGTTGAGCTACGCCTGTCGCGGCCGATTCTTGGATGGGTAACCGCCCATTAAATAAAGAGACCCACGTCCGTGCCTCGGAAACCACGTTAAGTCTTTGGTCCCGGCTGTAATTCGTAGAACTTTGACAGTAGTTACGGGTATTCAAAAGCCCAAAAAGTCATGTTACCCAGTAACTGGGTTGTGGAATTCAGATCGTAGCAGCTCCATGTAAAATACTGGTATTCAGCTGCATCCGGTTTGACTGAAAGCTGACCCTAACATAGATGGGAAATGGCTAGGCAGATTGAAACTAAAAATACACTTTAGGAAAATATTCGGTAAAAACATAGTACCATGAGTATGAATCATTCCTTCATAGGTGTCGCTTTTCCAAAGCGTTAGCCGTTGTCCTAATAGAACGCGATTACGCAACCATTTGATCGATCATCGCGCGATTATTCACTAGTTTTTAGGGTTCCGTACCAAAATGGTAAAAAAGGAACCCTTATGGTGTGACGCAGTCTGTCTGTCTGTCTGTCACAGCTGGATATCTGAAGAACTACTAATGCTATCAACTTGAAATTTAGAATAGTTTTAGATGACGTTTACCCAACTATTTTGCAAATAAGAAAGAAATAAAAATAATAAAATTTTTTTGCAACTGGGACTGAAAGGGGGTCTTAAAAATTTAAAGTGGGGCTACTAGGGCATGTGGGGTATCATATGAAAGAGCGCTGTTTGCACATTCTCAAACTATTTTTTATTTTTTTTAGGACGCATAGTTTTCGACTTCTGATGTAAAATATTTAAAAAAATACCGTACGTAAAATACCCTTATCTCCGAAGTTTGCAAAGCGAAAAATCTGAAATTATTCTATGTGATAGAAGTTTATGTAAAGATTACAGGAAAAATAAAACAATGTTTCTAAGTAGCACACTTTTTCAGAAATCGGAACGGAACCCTCGGTGCGCGAGTCCGACTCGCTCTTGACCGGTATTTTGAACATAAAATTCCGTAGGTATACCTAAATCGTTTAAATAGAAGAACTTACATTTGCAACTTAAAAATAGAATAACTTTGTGAAAGCTTAGATAAAATATTCTAAGTAGGTACCCGCTGAAGATACCCGTTCAATCTTCTTCAGTGATTGATGACCGAAAGACCGAATGGATGACCGAATGAAATCGATTTAGTGAGCAATGACGGCTATTTGCATATGTATAGAAGGGAGATGAGACTCTTTATAAACTGGGATATACTTTACTTTTGTGTAAAGATTGCGTTTTAAAGTGTGGTGACTTCTGATCGGCTTTTAATAATAAGCCGATCAGATCGGCTTTTAATAATAAGCCGATCATTTTGCATCATACATATTTTGAAGCGGGAATTCTTTTACACAGGTTGTATGATGGGATTTTTTTTCTGTTTTCTTTCGTAGTACCTACCTATTTAGTTGGAAGGCTACCGCTAACAGAGAAATTAATGGGAATCTTAGGAGTAGGTAATCATAAAAAACCGGTGAAGTGCATGTCAGACCACGCACAATGAAGAGTTCCGTAGTTGGGATAAATTTATCCCAAAAACAAACGTAATAGTGTAGTTGAAAAACATTTTCTATCATACATTGATATACGTCACGGTCAATTCTCCAACTGCTAATCTATGTTCGTAATCGCAAAACTACAAATTAACGATTTTCGGAGTTTTTCCTTTATTTTTGCTGTTGCTTCTTGCTAAATTTCATGATTCTAGGTCAACGGGAAGTACCCGGTTTTAGGTTTGATTTATTTGCGGGTATCCAAATATGTCGCATAAATGGCCATATTTTTTCCTGCGTTGACTTCGAGGCTTGATTTTTTTAGACGTCCAAGGAACCATAGACCTACGTATTTGATATTAATTTCAACTTAATACCTCCACGCGTTCTTGAGAAAAAGGGTCATGACAGACTGACAGGCAGACAGACAGACAACGAAGTGATGCTGTAAGGTTAAATTTTTTACTTTTGATATACGGAACCCTAAAAATATCATATTGATATAATGATTATTCATAGGGCATCATTTTGTTTACACATGGCCTGTAATCTTGAATGATAGTGGTTAGCTGTTCCGGTCTTTTAAAAATAGTAAATCTATAAGTAATATATCTTTAAGTAATAGTTACCTTATAATAAATAAATAAATAAAAATAAATAAATATAATGTGTAAAGTCAACAAGAATAACTACTCTCTCTCTTTCATCTATTCTTTCTCTCTCTCTACTTTCCTATCGCAGGTATGCTGGCAGTGATTTCTTTAGAAATAAGCATCGCCTTTGTACGTATTTTTCTGTTCTTTTCTTCATATCTGTTATATTTTATGTGTAATATAATGTGTGTATGGTGATACAAAAAAAGTGAACGGGGCGGGAATAAGAAAGTGACAGAGTCAATTACTTCCACATGCGAAAAAAAGAGAGCGCAACTATGCACTGGAACCAAAATAAAAACGCCAAATGAAATAAAAATTGTTTAAAAATAAATTAAGCTATCTATCAAAATTATGTTCAGCCAGAATTTTCAATTACCTAATACGCACATTTTAAATGGAATTTTGCAATGAAATTACTTAGGATTTTGGAATTATAGAAAAAAAACTTAAAAAAGTAGAGGTCTTTTCGGAATTAAATTCTATCGAGGAAATTTAACCCAATCGTGTTTTCCTTCAGTCAAAGTATTAATCAAATAGTCAATAAACATATATCCAAAAGTTAAATCCATCCATGCTGCAATAGTGAAATAAATGGTTACGAAAAATCCTCCAATTTATTTTCGTAGCGCCTTAAATCAATAAATAAACCACTGCTTTATAGTAGACTAGCTGCGCCCCGCGGTTCCAACCTCGTAGACGGATTTTTATAGTAGCCTATGTGTTAATCCAGGGTATAAGCTATCTACATACCAAATTTCATCTAAATCGGTACAGCCGTTTGAGGGTGAAGAAAGAACAAACACACACCAGACACACACAAACTTTCGCCTTTGTAATATTATTGTGATACCCATCGTGTATTAAAAAAGGAGGACTCCGCACCACGCATATCGAAAGTGAAGCACCGTACTGATCTATGTGTGCGTGATTTGAGTACCTGCAAAGACGCCGTCGCTGGTGTCACGTAATGGCGGCCGGTCGGCATACTATGATGTAAATGTGTGCGCGAGGCGTGTTTGTACAAACGTTCCGGATACTTACTGTGCTTCACTTTCGTTATGCGTGGCGCCGAGTCCTCCTTTTTCATAAGTCTATGGTGATACACCTACGTTTATGACTTTGAAGACCCGGAGGAGAGACAGCAGGCCAGACCCTAAGACTAAAACACCCTCCAACATACAGTATCATTACCACAATGGCATTATAACGTGTCCGCACGGTGCACTTACCTTTACTGTCAAGATAGGTTACAGGCCACACCAGGGGGCCTACTCCCTAAGCACGAATCCCGTAGTTTCGGCCTTCGTTACGGCCGTTTTTTACTCCGTATCACCAACGGATGGATGATTGGTTCGGGCCCCGAACGAAGTATGAATGACAACATGGTTTGCCAGTTGTCCCTACTCCCGATGTGTTGTTGCCCGTCCGAAAAATTTAACTTTTACACTTGTTTTAATGGATCGTAATGTCAGACGGACGGATAAACGGACGGACGCAAACGGACGGATTTAGGGAGTAGGCCCCCAGAGCACACGCCCTTAACCCATAACCCATAGTCGTCGGAAACAAAAACGGGGACTACCGTACCTGAAACCCTGGTAAATATCGTATGTACTCCTACCTACTTTTGAAGAACAAAATTCCAACAGTATAAGATTGACACCTGGCGCCGTCTGTACATAAAATCAGAGCATTATAGACTTAACATGAGAAATAGAGCAAAATAACAAATCTACAATTCATTGTTCAAACGATAGGTTTGAATACACCATAATATTGAAGCGCCGCCGGCGGAGCTATGACGAACTAATGATCGCTTTCTAAGCTGTACGATTTGTGTAGACATAACTTTTCTTAAATCATAAAAATATACATATTATGAATCTTCAGTGAGCTTTCGAGAAGTGTTTCATTGTATTCACATTCGTCATTCCTGCATTTTTCTCAATTTTTCATGATGATCAAATTGTCTCTCTTACTTTCAGTTGTTTTTAATAATAATTATATGTTTTTAGGAAAAACATAATTATTTTGATTTGACAGCATAAATTGTAACTCAAAGCATTTTTTTTTTGAGGGTGGGAAATCATCAAATAACTTCTCCCGCTCTGGGTGGAGCGGAAGGGCGTGTCAGGCTTTTACTGACTAAAACCCACCCGTGTTCCTTCAGTTGCCTATGCCAGGGCCGCGGTAAATTCTTCAAACAACCCCAGCGGAAGCTCAAAGCATGTATTTCAATTAAACCAACCATTTATAATTATTGAATTGTCAAAGCAGTCAGCCAGTCAGATAGATGAAGCTAGTTGAAAAAAACCGGTCAAGAGTGAGTCGGACTCGCGCACCGAGGGTTCCGTTCTATCACTTATATGTAATTTTTGTTGATGATTTCTGAAAAACTGTGCTATTTAGAGACATCGTTTTATTTTTCCTGTAATCTTTGCATAAACTTCTATCACATAGAATAATTTCAGATTTTTCGCTTTGCAAACTTCGGAGATAAGGGGGGAACGGTATTTTTTTTACATTTTTCATCAAAAGTCGAAAACTATGGGGGCTAAAAAAAAGAAAAAAATGTTTGAGAATGTGCAAACAGCGCACTTTCATATGATACCCCAAATGCCGTAGTAGCCCTACTTTGAATTTTTAAGACTCCCTTTCAGTCCCTGTTGCAAAAAAAAAACATAAATATTGTTATTTCTTTCTTATTTGCAAAATAGTTGGGTAAACGTCATCTAAAACTGTTCCAAATTTCAAGTTGATAGCATTAGTAGTTCTTGAGATATCCAGCTGTGACAGACAAACAGACAGACAGACAGACAGACTGAGTCACACCATAAGGGTTCCTTTTTTACCATTTTAGTACGGAACCCTAAAAATAGGAACCTAAAAAAGTCTTCATACGGTGCAATTTTTTTATCAGTAGCTAAATTTTCACAGGGTGTTCTACCCATGAATATGAACAACTTTCTCTATGGGACCAACTCTGATATCACGAAAAAAAAACCGGCCTAGTGCGTTTCGGACCACGCACAATGAAGGGTTCCGTAGTTGAAAATAATTTATCCCAAAAAAAAACATAACATTACATATAAAAAAAAAAAGTTTTTTTATGTCATAAAATTACAAATTCACAACTTTCGGACTGTTTCCTGTACTTGTGCTGGGAGACCTTGCTTCTTGCCAAATTTCATTATTCTAGGTCAATGGGAAGTACCCTATAGGTTTTGATTTACTTGCGACAGTTGCGAGTATCAAAATGTGTCGCAAAATGGCTGTATTTTTTTATTGCGTTGACTTGGAAGCTTGAGTTTTTTAGGACTTCAAGAGACCATAGACCTACGTATTTGATATTAATTTCAACTTGATACCTCTACGCTTTCCTGAGAAAAAGGGTCTTGACAGACTGACAACTTTGAAAATATTTTGTATGTGATAGAATTAAAAAATAACAATTTTCGGACTTTTCCCCTTACTTGTGTTGTGAGACCTTGCTTCTTGCCAAATTTCATGATTCTAAGACGACGGAAAGTACCCTATAAGTTTTTATTTACTTGCGAGTATCAAAAAATGTCTCACAAATGGCCGTACTTTTTTATTGCGTTGACTTAGAAGTTTGATCTTTCTAGGACTCCAAGGGACCATGGACTTACGTATTTGATATTAATTTCAGCTTCATACCTTCACGCGTTCCTGAGAAAGACGGTCTTGACAGACTGACAGACAGACAGACAGGCAGACGGACAAACGAGTGATTCTATAAGGGTTCCGTTTTTTCCTTTTGAGGTACGCAACCCTAAACAGCTGTTTCATAAATTTTTCTCGAGTAGATAGGTATTGAACTTTTGTGTGAAAGTTGTTCATATTCATGGGTAGAACAAAATCCTGTGAAAATTTAGCTAGTGATAAAACAAATGGGCAAGGAGGCCAGAAACCTAGTAAAGGAGATTGGACAACGGCTCATAGAGACGACTGGTGACTCGCGTTCCGGATCGTTCCTGGTGCAGAGGCTGGCCATCGCAATCCAGCGAGGAAACGCGGCGAGTGTGATGGCCACTTTTGGGCTGGGAGCGGTCAGGGACTTTTAGTTAAAAAAAAATAGTGACTTGTGTAAAACAAATTGCCTTTTACTAAGAAACTTGGTAAATACATAAGCGAAACCACACATTCTCTTTAATGATTCGGTATCAATAAAGCATTTCCATTGCTAAGTACCTATGTAAAGTGTCTCAGTGAAGAATTTTCTCCAGACAAAATATTTTTGAACGATCCATACAAATCTTTCGCCCACTATCGATTCACGCGTAATTCAGTCGCGTACGACGTTAGAGCGTTCAAACATGCAATCATAGACAGGTGGTGTGCGTAGACAATGGCCGGCGATGGCCGGCGATGGTCGGCAATGGTCAGCTGTATCACGCGCGTCCGGCAATCACGGCGTATTACTGAGATTACACCAGTGTGGCCTGCTTGCGCTGCCTTTTATTTGTTTACTAGCGGACCCGACAGACGTTGTCCTGTCTGAACGATCCTAGAACCTGACTGCAGCGCCACCTACCGGGTCCCATTGTGTTTTCAAACCGTCCAGGAACCCATTCAAATATACACACAAAATTTCATATAAATCGGTCCAGCCGTTGTTAGGTATACCACGTTTTTTCCATTTTTTTTAAAGTACCTATCCTATTTCCGTCTCCTGGTTCTAAGCTACCTCCCCACCAATTTTCAGCCGAATCGGTTCATCCGTTCTTGAGTAATAAATAGTGTAACTAACACGACTTTCTTTTATATATTAGGTCGGGAAAAAGTTCCTTCGTATTTTATATACAAATTCAAGACATTTTTTTTTCATACTTTATTATTTAGTTATGTGTCATTTGCCAAATGGGTCAAAACTGTTATGTGGTCAACCCCTACCTCTTCAACTATGTCGTAACTACTAATATGCCAATCTTGCTCCACTTTTCCAAAAATGGCCAACAGGGCAACCAGAGGCGACTAGAGCGAGCTGCATCTTTGACATCAAAATTCCCGGACTGAAAACGCTTGAACCAACTTTGTCAATAACTTTGTGCTACTCTTACTGACAATGCGTTAAGTCCATAAACGTCACAATTTTTAGGGTTCCGTACCAAAATGGTAAAAAAGGAACCCTTATGGTGTGACTCAGTCTGTCTGTCTGTCTGTCTGTCTGTCTGTCTGTCTGTCACAGCTGGATATCTCAAGAACTACTAGTGCTATCAACTTGAAATTTGGAACAGTTTTAGATGACGTTTACCCAACTATTTTTCAAATAAGAATGAAATAAAAATATATGTATTTTTTTTGCAACATGGGGTGAAAGGGGGTCTTAAAAATTCAAAGTGGAGCTACTAGGTCATGTGGGGTATCATATGAAAGAGCGCTGTTTGCAAATTCTCAAACATATTTTTATTTTTTTTAGGCCGCACAGTGTTCGACTGTCTGGTGATCTCGCAGGCCATCTGATTGTGCCGTTATTACCAATCCACGTATTAAAATGGTTATTAAAAGGACAGGTTGTAATTTTTAAAGATTTTAGTCGGTTCGATTCCCGGGTGTGGCAAGCGAATTTTCGAAAATCTTTGAATGCAGTTTTCTTTTTATTCAATAATAAAGGAATGTTTTCTTTGAGTAAAATTTTCTATCTACAGTGTTAAGAGTACTTACCCTTTAGGTGGCATTACAAAATTCCACTCTGTATAGAATATATTGAAGGGTTTTTGACAGAATGTTGTGTCTAGTAAGCGTAGTGACGCACCTAACGAAAATATACAACGGAAATTCCACGTACTTTGTTTTCTATCGAAATTACCGGCTTAATTTTCAGGCGTAAAGCATTAAGGCGCAGATTTCCTGCAAACGATCTAAAAGGTGGTTTTTTAAAGCTGTGTATCTCATAAACCGTAAAAAATGTTGACATTAAAAAAAAATATGATATTTTCAAGTCTTTTTCGCATACAGTGATGGAAGCCAAAACATAATTAAACATACTTTAATCCACCAAAAAAATCTTTAAACATACCTCCTAATAATCTTTAAAAGCTGTTTATCCCGTCATTAGCAATTATAATTATAATTAAAAATATACCATGAAATGTCAAATTCCAAACTGCAACAGTGATGGATTACTTTTTATTAAATAGTTAATTTCTAATTTTATACTATTTCATTTGCACTTTTACGACAAAATTCCGGTGCGCGTGAGAATCTTCTATCTCGTGCGTCAAACTAGACAGCCATAAAGCCATTTAACTTACACACCGAGCTAAACCAAGCTTGGAACCAGGGCCTTAAGGTTCAATGCACACTAGAGCAGACACCGCGTACAAAATTTTTGCGCAACATGATGTTGTCCGGGACAACGAAAGTCTCATGGCAGGTTTCTATGTATTTAAACGGAGTTTATCCATTCGATAGTGATACGATAAGGAAGAATTTAGCTTAAAAGTCGAGTGAATTACTATCGAGGGTTTATCAAAAACCGAGCATAAGGAAGGAATTCGCTTAAATACAGGGTGTAAGTGTAAACAGTTTCAACCTTTTAAGGGGTCATTGTACTCATCATTATTAATTAGTTTTACTATAGGACCAAACCTGAAATCGTGAAAAAAAAATCAGCTGTTCCCTACATTTTCACGAAATCAGGTTTGGTCACATAGTAAAAGTTACTTATAATGATGAGTGCAATGACCCCTTAAAAGGTTGTTGAGGGTTTAAACACCGTTTAAGAATTCTTCCCAAAAAATGCATCAATCTACTATCTCTATTTACCTTTTTTTTTTTGAGGGTGGGAAATCATCAAATAACTTCTCCCGCTCTGGGTGGAGCGGAAGGGCGTGTCAGACTTTTACTAACTAAAACCCACCCGTGTTCCTTCAGTTGCCTATGCCAGGGCCGCGGTGTCTTCTTAAAACTACCCGCGACCCCAGCGGCGTCGGCCTTATTGGACCCCATCATTTCCTGACATCTCTTTGAGGCGCGCGTGGAATACAACGTGCCGTCGAGTCGGGCCTGGTCCTTACCGGACGGCGAGCTACCCGCTACTCACCGTCCGCAGGCCCGCGCCTACGGTGGCCGGAAATCGCCTCGCGATTCCCGCCGCCCAGGGCGTCTCCTGCGGCGACTGAGGGCGTGAGGCTGCCTCTCCCTCACGCGTTCCGCCTCCTCCTTCGCGAGCATCACTGCGTCGCAGAAGGAGGTGACAGCCTCCCATGCACTCTCGCTCCGCACCATGGCCTGGACCAGGCTCGGACGCGAGAGATCGCCGCCGCCGATCGCTTCCGTGAGAACACGGCGGTGCTCTGCCCAAGCCGGGCAGACCTCCACTGTATGCTCCACCGGGGAGTGATATGTAGGTTCGAATGACGTTTTTGCGAAGGTCGCCATTTCGAAAAATTTTGCGAGTGGTACGCCAGTTGGGAAACTCATTAAATCGAAAACTGCTATATCGAATGCCGTTATCGCAAAGGTCGCCATTTCGAAAAATTTAACGAGCAGTACGCCAGTTCGAAAGTCATGGTATCGAAATCCGATGTTGAGTTAATTTGTCTGGGAACTGAACTCACGACCCCAATGAGACGAGACACAGAGAGCATGGTCTTTTGATTTGGTTTGGGGAAAAAAATAAAAAAAAGAAAGACAAATCAACTCAACATCGGACTTGATACCATGACTACCTGGCGAACTGCTCGCAAAATTTTTTGAAATGCTGACCTTCGCGACAACGTTATTCGATATAGAGGTTTTCGATTTAGTGAGTTTTCGAACTGGCGTACCACTCGCAAAATTTTTCGAAATAGCGACCTTCGCAAAAACGTCATTCGAACCTACATATCACTCCCGCTCCACCGTGTCCTCCGGGCGATCCATACAATGGTAACACCCGGGCGTTTCCTCCCGCCTTATGCGAAACAGGAACCTCCCGAAACAACCGTGTCCGGTGAGGACCTGCGTCAGGCGGAAGGTGAGGACGCCGTGGCGCCTCTCTAACCACTCCTCAAAGAGGGGACTTATCGCCGCAATTGTGGCGTGCCCAGCGCTGGGTTGCGACAGTCGCGCTCTCCGTGCCGCCATGAGATCCCGCCGGAGCTCTGTCCGCTGTACCGTGATTTCTCGCGGCAGCGGAGTTACGCCCCGGCGTTTCGCCTCCTCGCGCCACTCCCACACGTGCGCGAGGACCTTTGCCTCCAGATCCCACGGCGGCAATCCAGCAAGGAGGCTCGCCGCCTCCCGGGAGATCGTGCGGCATCCCCGGACTAGCCGGATGGCCATGACTCTCTGGGACGCATTCAACCGTTGGGCTGGCCGCAGCCTTAGGGAACGCGCCCACACCAGTGCCCCGTAAAGGGCCATGGACCGCACGACCCCCGCGTAGAGCCTCCGGCAGGAGGCGTTTGGACCCCTCAGATTGGGCAGGAGCCGCCTCAAAGCAGCCCCGCTCCAGTCTGGGAGCCAAACGTCGGAAATGCTCCACGAAGTTCCACCGGCTGTCGAGGACGAGTCCCAGGTACTTCATCGTCGACCCGACTCCGATGTGAACGCCTCCTACCGTTATTTGGGAACCCGACGGTGGCGCATTCCGAGGATCATGAAAACACATGGCCTCGGACTTGTGCAGGGCCACCTCGAGTCCCAACCGCCGGATCCTCTCCACGACTATCGCAACCCCGCGTGTCACTAATTCGGCCGCCGCCTGGTGCGACCTCCCCTGCGCCAGGACCAGCGTGTCGTCAGCGTAACATACCACGCTGACGCCGCTAGGGAGGTCGGCGCGCAGCACCCAGTCGTAACCGATGTCCCACAAATGCGGCCCCAGGACCGATCCCTGTGGGACACCGCACGACATCTCTCGCTGGTTCCACTCTCCCTGATGACCGGGCTAGATGACGGCCCTGTCCATCAGACAGGCCTCGACCACTCGACAGAGGTAGGTCGGCATCCGGTGATACCGGAGTGCCTCCCTGATGCAACTCCAGGGCAGGATATTGAAGGCGTTGGCGATGTCTAGGGACACCGCCAAGACGACCCCACCCCGGGCCACCGCATCCCCCGTCGTGAGGGCTCGCACGCGCATGATGGCGTCCACCGTAGAGCGACCCCTGCGGAAACCAAACTGGCTCTCCGCCAAATCCAGCCCCTCCTGCACCAGCCACCCGACGAGGCGGTCTGCAATAACTCTTTCAAAGAGCTTGCCCATCTCGTCGAGCAGCATGATGGGTCGGTCTTTGCTACTACCTGAATACCTGAATACGCATACACCGTGGCTATCACATTTGACGTCCGTGGGATACATCTTTAGTTTGTAATAGCTGCTCTATTTTACATTGTCATTGAACCTCAAACGCGTCGAACTTTCTGTCGCGTTATTTCGGCAGGATAACTTTACCGATAGATTTGAACATGTCGGTCAATCCAGAACTAAGACAGAACCAATAGATTACGAAACATTACGATTCATTTCTGAACACAGAAAACCACAGTCCACACAAACAGGGTTTTCAAAAGTGTGTGGTATTTTCTCAAGAGAGGTGCTTATGCTAAGCTATCTCCAATCCACGCCATAATCAAACGCATAAATGCGTGCTTAAATCCTAACATAGTTTACAAAATAAAACTTTTATGTTGTTCTTTTATCCTAGATCAAATCTGAAAGTATTTTTAGAACATAACACTTTTTATCTTTATCAGACACTAGCTTTTGCCAGCGGCTTCCCCTGCGTGGATGTCGGAAAATATCCCACGGGCACGTACTATAGGAAATTCCTTCCTTGTACCTTGGAACATCTGTGCAAAATTTCAGCTATTTACGTCCAAGGGCTGGGCGTTGATGAGTCAGTCAATCAGTCAGTCAGTCAGTCAGGACTCCTCATTTATTTATATAGATAGATAGATATACAATTACTTATACAATGCCATTCTTTGAAATAAAATCAAGTTTACTTACAGGTTATTTAAATTAGTTTGCTCTATAAAACGACTTAGAAATAATAAAAATCGTATAAACGTGAGGCAATAATATGTTAATTTTATCACACTTTTTTTTTATTTTACTTTTTTTACTGAGTATTGAATTAGGTTTATGCTCGCAGCTCGGTAATATTATTAAACATCTTGGATCAGTGATAGAGGTTTATTAAGTCTTCAAATTAACTTTATCCTACGGTTTTTCTCGGCAGTTCAAAAATTATGTTATCGAACATAAATTATTTGGTTTTTGTTTTCTATCATATTTAATTCACAGTAGGCACTTAAATTGAAATTTAATTGAAAAAAGTAAAAAGGGTGTCTACGAAAAAACTTTTTTCACCAAAATGTAGGATACCTGTTTTATTTAGTTTTACTAGTACTATCCATTATTAACCACAATTAACATAATGACCTTTCAATACTGTAATTACGATTAAATAGTTTTTTTAAATAAACAAACTAACGAAATATTCATCCCTATATTCCTTAAACATCTATCGATTCAGTACACACTGACTCAAACTATATTTACCACAATTATTCCTAAAACCGTAATGAGTACCATCTGATTATTCTAATATCCATTTACCTCGTTAACAATCTTTCACCTAAACACATAAGAACCGCCAACAATGTTATGACCCCCAACATGAGATGTCATAGTCTGATAATATTATGCTAATCGTATGCACCTGCTGCATATCGTGACGAGCAGGCCTAGCACAAACGCGCGGAATAAACGTATACCCGTATAAGAATCTTAAGGCGCGGTATTAGCTCAATATTCAAAAAAATTGGTTTCCTGGATTGTCGAGTATGACGTAACGCAATGAAACTATCCGACGCAAAAAATACAGTGGACAGAGAAGGATTTAATGAAAAAAAATTGAACCGAATAAAATAGTAAAAAATAGTTTGATATTCCCAATAAAAATTTTGGAAGTTTCTCCTCAAAAATAAACTTTGGCGTCGAACATCTCTGTATTTTCAGCGATAACGTCATTCTTTTTTTAAGAATTTAATAGAATTAGCATTTTTTTTAGACTTTAACCGGTCAATTATTTAATTTATTTTGTATATTCTAAATAATATAAAGAAAACCAGGAAATTAAAATGCACATTCGCAGCTTAGTCACACCTTGGCAACACAAATATTATTTTAAATTTTCAACCTTATTTCAAGTCAGCTATTGGTGACAATAGATTACGCGGTTGTATGTCCGAGCCTTAAGAAGTATGTTTTTAAGTATATATTATGTTTTATTTAATAAGTTATTTTTTTTTAGACAGATTTATTTTATTTTCTCTTCTACTCTTACACACGTTGTCCACATCTCTTTTTACCCTCTGTCCTATCGCAGGTATGCTGGAAGAGATTTCTTTAGAAAGAAGCAGCACCTTTATACGTATCTTTCTGTTTCTTTCTTCACGTCTGTTTCAATCGTAGATCGACGGTTACCCGAATACGGGCCCTATGGCCCTATGGCATGCGTTAGAGAAATCTCCCGCACCCCGTATACGAGCCCTATTGACCAATAAAAATGAGCCTTAACCCTTTGTGTGCCGGAACGTGGATCCACACGAGACACAATGTCTTTTTAATTGTGTCTGTAATTACGCCATTCGACTAGTTAATTGTGCTTGTCACAAAAATGTAACCCAAAATGCTAAAGGATTGTTGTATTGTCGACTCAAGAAACGTTCGAGTTTAGGTTCAGTTAACATCGCGCGTGCGTGCTAGGGCCTACATAAGATTTTCCCACGCGTGAAAAGTCACAAAATGACATTAGGTAATAATTAAACGTAAATGTTTAACAGTTAAAAGTTATTCGAGAATTATTTGGGACTATGTTTTACTAAGAAGACAAGGCGATAGTTATTTATACTCATATATTTTGGAGAAACAGTTGTAGAGTCATTATTTGAATAGCTTAATGTTAAATTACGTACTATTGAGAGTGTATATTTTATAGAAATTGTCGAATCAAATTAATGGTTGTGCAGTTAGCAGGTATTCTAAATTTATTAATGAGGAAAAACTGACTGACGATTAAAAATAAATTAAGCTGGACTTACACTAGACTAGTTAATTCTGCTCGAATTTCAACTCAGTCTGTTTGAACCTTAAATATGGATTCTCTGAGCTATATAATTTATCTCATTGCATGTCAATCTGCCTAGCCTTTTCCCAACTATGTTGGGGTCGGCTTCCAGTCTAACCGGATGCAGCTGAATACCAGTATTTTACATGGAGCGACTGGCTATCTGACCTCCACAACCCAGTAATTGGGTAATACGAGACCCCTTGGTAAGACTGGTTGTCAGACTTTCGGGCTTCTGACGACCCGTAACGACTGTCAAAGATACACGAATGACAGCCGGGACCAACGGCTTAACGTGCTTTCCGAGGCACGGAAGAGTCTCGGTATGTAAAGATGGTCACCCATCCACTGACCAACGTAGCTTAACCTGATGTATCGACCCGTGCCGCTGTTATTAGTTTATTACTTAGCCACGAGCTCCTCTATTTATCTTATTGCATGTAGGAAAGTCATAGTACGTAAATACTTCCGCCACTGTTTTATTTCCTAAATATGTTCTAAGTATTAGATAAGATAATCTATACTTTGTATAATATCTTATCGCGATTCCAATACCGCGTACAAAGTGTAGTCCTCAAACGAGCATGGCAGTAAGTCTTACCATTCGTTACTCGTTACATATGCATATGACGTAAGGTTACCCTAAGGTGACAATAGGTTAACAATCGACATAAAAAAACCCCCCGGAGTCCTTCATTTGACTATCTCAAATTTCTTTCAACTCAACTATCTAATGTTACCTTATACGACCATCGAATTTGCATCGGAATCGTTTCCAATTTAACCAAATTCTCAAACACACTTCCAGATTGCGTTTATAATTAATCTTACACCAAACATAATCTAATCAGTTGATATGCAAGTACCGTCCTTCAGAAATTCTTTGAGGTCTTGAATATGTTTAACATTCTTCAAGTATTCATGACAATATTTTTGAAATTGTGTTCTGCTTTCTCTGTAATTATCATTTAAATTAAGAGTATTATTTGGAGTTAATCGTACATACTTAGTATTGCACTGACCATTACTGTTTTTGTTAGGGAAGTCTGAAGTTTTGTCGAACAAAAGAGGCAGTGGATGAAATCATCGATGCTTCAGATCGATATTAAGGTGTCTTAAAGATATTCTGATTTAAATTTAGATAATAATAAGTTAAGATGGAATCACTTTTGGGTGATACAGATAAAAGATTAGATTTTAAGGTAGCCAGGTGTTGATATAATAATGAATTTTATACACAATGACCTTTCCTTTTAACCATTGACTTTTTAATGGCGTAATTCTTTCGAGGAGTTTATTTCTCTTTCATTTTTTACCGAAATAAAGTCGGTGTACAGATCTTGATTCTGAAATTCGATATTGATTCTGTTTCTAACACTTTGGAAGTATTTACAATTCGAGTTTAAAGTCGAGTAATCCTTGTTCAGATTAGCTTATTTTTCCTTGAGTATTGAAGGCAGAAATATTGTCATGTCAGACATCGAAGTTTGAACTTTACGATTTGTAATGAGCTATACAAATATATTATTTGGAGTAACGAAGCGTTCTTTAAGTTCTGTGTGCTGAGCAGATAAATCGACATTCTTTAACTTCATTTGAATTAGATTCGAATAAAAGAAATACGATTCTTTTATTCGAATCTAATTCAAATGAAGTGATGGACCGTCCCTGTTATGGTGGACCGTCCCTATTATGGTCAGTAAAATAGCGCTACATAAGTGGAAAGTAATTATCTACCTACCGGCCAGTTATTTATGATACTTGCACATGTCTAAAAAACCGGTCAAGTGCATGTCGAACCACGCACAATGAAGGGTTCCGTAGTGGGTATGAATTTATCTCAAAAACAAATTTAACGTTGTAGATTTAAAACATATCCAATGTAGGGGTCTAAACACCTCCTGCCGGAGGCTTTATGTGGGGGTCGTGCGGTCTATGGCCCTTTACGGGGCACCGGTGTGGGCGCGTTCCTTGAGGCGGCGACCAGCCCGCCGGTTGAACGCGTCCCAGAGGGCCATCCGGCTAGTCCGGGGATACCGCACGGTCTCCGGTGACGCGGCGAGCCTCCTTGCCGTATTACCACCATGGGATCTGCAGGCAAAGGTCCTCGCTCACACATGGGAGTGGCGCGTGGAGGCAAAACGCCGGGGCGTAAATCCGCTGCCGCGAGAAATCCAACCCAGCCCTGGGCACGCCACAATTGCAGCGATAAGTCCACTCTTTGAGGAGTGGTTAGAGAGGCGCCACGGCGTCCTCATCTTCCGCCTGACGCAGGTCCTCGCTGGACATTTCGGGAGGTTCCTGTTCTGGACAGGGCGGGCGGAAACGCCCGGTCGCCAACATTGTGTGGATCGCCTGGAGGACACGGTGGAGCATACAGTGGAGGTCTGCCCGGCTTGGGCGTAGCACCGCCGTGTTTTCGCGGAGGCGATCGGTGGTGGCAATATCTCGCGGCCGAACCTGGTCCAGGCCATGGTACGGAGCGAGAGTGCATGGGAGGCCGTCACCTCCTTCTGCAAAGCAGTAATGCTTGCGAAGGAGGAGGCGGAACGCGTGATCGAGGCAACCTCAGGCTTATAGTCGCCGCAGGAGACGCCCTGGGCGGCGGGAATCAGTAGCCGATTCGCGGCTACAGTAGTCGCGGGCTTGCGGACGGCGAGCAATGGGTAGCTCGCCGTCCGGTAAGGACCAGCCCCGGGTCGACGGCGCGTTGTGTTCCACGCGCGCCTCAAAGAGATGTCAGCAGTGATGGGGTCCGATAGGGCCGATGCCGCTCGGTGCGCGAGTCCAACTCGCTCTTGACCGGTTGTATTCTTTTTGAGGTACGAAACCCTAAAAACATAGCATTCCAGCAAATCTACTCCATAAAGGTTATCTTTTGAATTTAGCAAAACGTAAAACAAAGAAAACGTCAGTCCTTATCTAAAACAAATACAGTCGTTGTCTTGAGAAATGACACTTTGGCCAAGGAACCACCACCACTTTGGACCAGGAAGGAACTCAACAATACCTACCACCGCTTGAAAGCTAAACTCGTTAGCACTAGGTCAGCGAACAATAAGGCAATTGTTACCAGAGTTTATTACATAAACGGATATATTCCTACCACGTCACAATAAATTCTCGTCGACGACAATCAATCGGCGGTCCTCCTAGATAATGTACCAGGAAAAGGCCATCTAGCTAACAATGGACATTTGCAATTATAATATAAACGTTATTGTACTACATAGAAGTACTTGATGCATCGCATTATAGCCCATCTAACGGAGATGCTTTGACATAGCGCTTTATGGAAACATCGCAATAAACTTAAAGTATGTTTTAAGTATGTTACCATCTACATCTGATAAAACCCTTTAACAAGATCTAACGTTCTTATGTACAAAGACACACGACACAATTTGAATAAAAGACTTATTACGGAAACGCAAATGTAAGTTTGTCAGCAAATCCGAACAGTGCCACCCGTAGACACCCTTTGTCCATTCCTTGATTGAATATCGAATGCATAATCGTAAACTTGAATCGATTCTTACGAATACGAAGAATCGATATTGAAATCGGCAAGCACTAAGGCTTTGTATGAATAAACGCACTTAGTGTGTGGAATAGGAAATCATAAAAGCATAGTGCTGTTCTACATACAATATTAAATCGAATTGGAGTTTATGCACCGATTAAGCTTTATTTATAGTTCTTTTATATTTTTCCTTTGAGCCGCCATGGTACCTATATACCTATTCATCAGTTTGTATTATGTACTTAGATTAGAGATAATTTGTGCCCATGAGGCATAACTTGGTTCTGTTTTGAGTAGCGTTTTAAAGCTTGATTAATAATAATAACAATTTCAAAGCTCACATCTTTCGCAACCTTATGGTCTAAAGCTCTGAAACTGCTTAGGTCAATTTCACAAACTGTTAAACGTAGCGCCATCTATGAATTTGAGCGGGAACTACAGACATCTCGTAGTAACATCCGGATGGGGTGTAACTACCCTTACTTCGGAACCCTGCCTCGATGCGTAGATTAGACTTTTCTATTACAGGGCATTTAGTTAGAGGAGCTGTTTTCGAAGATAATTCGCCAAATTTTCTAAACATGTTTCTTCTCATCCTTCTGAACACTATGCAATCAAATAAATATAAAATATTTAATAAATCTATCTATTAAATCTGGGTGCAGAAAGCACTGATAAATAATTTAAATAATAAAACCTATCTACTTCAAATTATAATTTGGAATTCAAGGAGCACGTCTTTGTTTTTCTCAAGGATCTAAATCGCTCGGGTTACCATATCACACGGCAAGTATTTCCAAGGAATATTGGTACAAATTATGCGACTACGGATTCTTTCACTCGAGATAATGTATTCGATTCCGGACCGAGTCGATGGCATCGTTCACGCGAGCTTCGAATGTTAGGCGACGTTTATCCGATACTACGGAAACTCGATTAAAAATTGAATGGGAATCGATTTGTTGTTCTGCGCCCAATTCTTGTTTGTTATGCATTCAAATTTAGTTTAAAATTGGAATCATAAATTAGGGCTGAGTAGAGACAAAAGTTCATCGTGGAGTAATATTTCATGTTACTTTTTAATAACTAAACCAAATAAATTGTTTGTAAGGTCAATACATTAACTTTTACCTGCAATAAATTATATTAAGACGTTCTATTTACACAAACTTTTACTTTACCCATTTGTAGTGCGCTATTAAAGTTAGCAATCACAAAGATCTTATTTAAAATAACAGAAAGCTTATTTTTTATTCATGTACCTACTTATCTTTAAATCATGCCTCATTAATAGGAACTCGCAGCCCTGGTGACGTAATGTTGGTATCACAGAACAGATAAATTTGTTCTGTGGTCGGTATAGATAGATCACCGAGTATTTAGTCACTGCTTTTTTTTTTGGAACTTTGTGATTCTATCATTAATTATTCATCTGTCACTATTCCCCCATTTTCAAATTAGACCCAAATTGCCTATTGCATGAAGTCCGCCTGTGTTCATTTCTGTGCTTGAAGTATTAGATAAATAAATCGTAAAACATGGCGTAGTTTCTTACTACCCCGGAGAGAAAAAGGGGATTTATTTACGAATCTGATGTTTATAAAATCAGAGAAAATCATGTTATTTCTAATCGAGAACCAACAGTACCGTTTAGAGATGTAAGCTCGATATTCGGTGCATTTGCGAGATCATATCGATACACGACGGCGAATATTTTGTGCTTTGAACGAAGACTGTCATTTACAACGTTTCGATAAAATACCGATTTTTGTAACAAAACACCGGTCTTTCCGAAATTGTTCCATTAATTACATAATTGGAGATTGGTTTTTTGAAAATTGTTTTTGGTGATGTTTTTTTAGTGATTGTTCGTAAATGGTAAGGGTTATTTTGGGCCATGTTTTCGTAAGGAATGTTGGACTAAATTGTTCTGTGGACTTGGAACTGCTTATAATTTTATAACAAGGAACTGGAAAAATGATTTGTCAAGCAATTTAAGGTGGCAAGTGGTTCGGGTGCTTCAGATTCGAAGTACATAGGTATTCAAAGAGGAGATTAATTAATAGGTAAGATAAATCGATTTCTTTTGGCTTTCACTTTGCTTCAATACGTGAACTATCAAACTTCCAAAGTCATATTAATTGCATTATTGGTAAGCAGTATCTATAAACCTGTAGAGGTTCAAAGATGATGTTTAGGTCTGTTTAGGTCTACCTGTAAAGGTAATACTAGCACCGTAACAATAAAATCAGTGCTCCAGAGGAAAGGAGGTGAAATTAGAACCATTAATCCAACGCCGAAGCCGCGGTGGCCACAAATAGAGCCGACGGTGATAGTGGCTAATGACTTGTTAGTACTGCCGCCAAATACACACATGCGATAATTAGTGATGTGAGGTAGTCGATAAGTGACTATCTTTTATATCAATGCACTGCTTGTCATTTTAAAAATAATTCCTTTGAATACTTTTATCAAAAGGGGCGCTTTATATGTTAAAGATCCAATAAAGGGAGTTTCTAGTATGCTCAATAGTTGAGTAACGACTAAAAGGTTAAAAAGAAGTGCACTTAAATTCTAGTCAAGCTAGTAGTCTTTTCAGGATCAATAAATAATACTAAACTTAGTGAAATTGTTTATTCTGTAAATAGGATATCGGAATCACTTTTACATGTCATAAAAAGTAGTAAAGTTGACACTAATATTAAAACATTGGTACTTAGTCTTAAAAGACACACTCTTTTGTACCTAGCAAGAGAACTGAAGTAACACAATTTTGCCATTGCATTCGGTAGAAACAAATAATTAAAAACATCGATAAAAAACACAACACAAGCGCAACACTGGCAAGTGAGCGACGACCGACCGCGGTCGCCACTACACCGCCATCTATAATTGGTTTGCTCCGCGGTTGATTTTTATCTCCAATTATTGAGTTTTCACGCCAATTAAATATTATCTAGCTTCCGGTGGAAGCCGCAATGTCGATATAATCATACCGTTTCTAGAATAGGCACAACCCTTAGCAGTAATACGTTTGTTGAATAAATGATTTAATTATAAACTCTCTATAGGTATTTTAAAGTAGATAATGATTATAATACCTCTTCGTTTCCGTTCTAATCTAATAATCTAATATAATTATGTATCGATGTAGCTTTTGTATTGGTGCAATCCAATTATTGTGAATAAGTGGCTAAGTTTATTGCTATATCAAATATGTATAGGAGGTAAAAAAATACCAAGATAGATTTACACACGGGTGGGAAAATGAAAAATCGCACGCGTGCGACATACATTGCATTGTGAACCTAATCGTAGTGCGATATGAACCAGTTTTCGAGGAAGTGTATTGAAAAACAATTATACCATAGTATGATATTAAGGATAGAAGGCGAAAGATATCGTAACGAGGTTTGGAGCATTGGTATGGCCAAACGGACCAGAATTTAAAAAATATTTATTTTTAAAATCTATACACTCTGTCACTCTGTCTCACATATTAAAATAAACGCACAATCCCTTATAGCTTTAATAGTGAACGTGTAGGCGAAATTTTATTGAAATTCCTGAAATTAGAATCGAATAAAACATTTTTTTTCTACTAAAAATGCAAATTTTGAGGAAACTGCGATTTTTTTCTATCGAGTCAAATTGTGTCAATCGTGTTTTGGCCCTCATAATTTACTGAAAAAAACGTTAATTTTTTATAATAATGAAAAAGAATAAGGCAAGTTTGTAGTTTTTGAGGACAAAAATTGATATTGCGTGCAGCTGAAATGCGTCAAAATATCTTCCCGAATCGTCAACAAAAAATTTGTTAAGTGTAGCAGATTATCGAAACACAAGGAGTGTTCGTGATCTCTTTTTAGAGTTCCGTAGCCAAATGCCAAAATTGAAACCTTTATATATAATTTCACTGTGCGTAGTGCGATACGCATTTAGCCGGTTTTTCTAAAGCACTTATGTCAACATTAACAACCACTTAATATTATTATATAGAAGGCTGATATTATTTATTTCTGACAATAAATAAATAAATAATAAATAAATATCCTTGGACATTTCACACAACGCCATCTAGTCCCAAGCTAAGCAACCTAATGCTTGTGTTATGGTAACGAGATGGCTGATAAACTACATATATACATTTTTTTTTTTGTAAATACATACATATTATAGATAGAAAAACACCCAGACTCGGAACAAATACTTGTAGGTCGTACAAATATTTGTTCCGTGCGGGAATCGAACCCGCGACATGCTGCGCAGCAGTAAAACGCTCAACCACTGCGCCAACCGTGTCGTCGATGCCCTAGTTGCATTGTCACAATAAAAGTAAAAACCCTTTACATTAAAATCAACACCTTCTAAGATTCCATTAAGTACTAGGTACTTATTAACAGTAAAGTAAGTAACAGAGTCAACATTTATCTTAGATACAATCTAAATTCTACCGCACACCCATCCGGGCCCTGAACACAAATAACTACTTAAAAGGTCAACTTTCTCACTATTAACTTGTTCAGACATTGTGGCGTATTGATTAATACTAGTTTGTTGTAGTTAGTAAATCCTTTGGTGGAGACTGCTTCTAGAGTTTGGGTACGTCACGTTTACAATGCAGTGAGGGTGCAAAAACACATTTTAATTGATAGAACTACATTATGACAACTTTAAATCATAGGTATTGAAGTCGGCGTGATATTTCGTATAGTTGCAGGTTCATGCATCACAACTTTATTACCTATTTCTTCGTTTTTGTAATAAAGAGCGCCTCGTTGGTCGCAAGCGCTACTGCTGAGCATGAGGACCTGGGTTCGAATCCCAGGTAGGGGAAAGTGTGATTGGGTTTTTCCATCAGGAATTTCTCAGTAGCAGCCCGGAACCTGGATTTGTGCCCGGTTGATGGCAATAGGCTTGCCCCCTAATACACGGGGCTTAAACACAACTGGTGAAATGTGGGTGGACTATAAGTATCACCTCTGCCTAACCTTTCGAGGATTACAGGCGTGATGTTATGATCAGTAAAGGCTTAGATTTTGAGTCTAACCGAGACTTGGCGGATGCCCAAAGCCCCAAAAAAAAAAAAAAACAAACAAATGAAAACAAACAAAAAAACAAATGAAAAATGAATTGACATGCTAAGAAAAAGCCCTCATTATTTCTGTTCTATACTTATTACTAGCCCCGGTTTATAAGTCTACTAACTATATATTTTAACTGTCCAAAACGAAGTAGCATTATCTAGCGAATTTATGAAGTAGAATTTGAATATATGCGGCCAAGAAGGTACAAAGTTCCCATATACCTATTTATATTGCGTTTAGCGCGGATATTGGACAACTGTATGCTATGGTAGGTTATAAGGCTTTCTATGGGCGTAATGGACCTTGTATACTAATTACAGCAAATACAATTAATGGCAACAAAAGTATTTACACAGGTATATAAATTAGAGTCTTGCTGTGTAATAAGACAGCTATAACTAAAGTAATATAAAGATATGCTTGCCGCGGTCGATCCGTAGTTTACATACCAAGACCTCTCTTTGCCTTGGAAAGCACGTCAAGCCGTTGGTCCCGGATGTCATACGTGGATCTTTGATAGTAGTTACTGGGGATTACCAGTGTTTGTCACAACCACCAAAGTCTGACAACCACCAGTCTTACCAACTGATTTGTGGAGGTCAGACTGGCAGTAGCTTCATGTAAAATGCTGGTATTCAGCCGCATCCGGTTACACTGGACACTGATCCCAAAAATAGTTGGGAACAAATGCCATTTTAAAAACTATTTTCAGCCCTGTTTTATAAGTCTGAACTTCTGAAATGAGAAGCTTTCTGGAGGCTGATTTGTCGACTACATGCAAGAAAAGAAACATAATGAGTTGGAGTAAGACAGCAACAACCATAACAGTAAAGTTCGTGAAAGTATAAAAATTACTATATCCAGAGAAAAACATTTTTATTAAATTTTTGGAAAACTTTTTAGAACAACAACAGTAATAACGGCTTCGGTGAATTATAAAGGGAACTACTAACAAAATACACTTTACGGAAAACATTCTTTACTCGTCTTTGTAATGACTGAAACCATCTCGAAATTCTGCTAAAGAATAAAACAGTTATACCGTACCACGACTTTATAAAGATGCCCAAAAATAAAGCAGCTATTGCGCCAAAATATAAAAAGAAAACATCGTATTCTTCTACTACTGAAATGATTCGTATTCACTGTCACGTTGAATTGTGCAAGTTTATTTCCGCTACCGACTTGCACGTACAATAAGCGGCTTGTTCTTGCTGCAAGCTTAAAAAATCTCCATAAAAGGTATAGTTAGTGCAATCCACGAAGACGCGTCCCACTCTTCTTCCTAACCGCTTAAAGTGCAAGTGTGCACCATTCCGCTAGTGCTTTGGTTTAGTCGATACACACTAATTGCAGGTACAGTGCGTACACTTGTACAATGTTCCATACTTGTACTGTAAGCGATTAGGAAGAAGAGTGGGGCGCGTCTTCGTGGATTGCGCTAACTATATTTTGCATATCTGTTTTTTTTTCTGCAAGATACAAAACTCTTGCTGCAAGTTACAAACTGTGCATAACATCAAACCAATCACCGTATTTATCACTTGTCAATGATTGTCCTTGCTACAAAGACATACTTGCAGACATCGAAAGGTTGGTGACTGTATTTTATAACCTGTCACAATTGCAAGTAACTGTCGATGCTTGTACATACGAGCAGTCGTCACTACATAGTCGAGCACTGTTGTAGATGTAGGTACAACATGACGCGCCCGATGCATTGTTCTCAAGCCTGTTCGTTATAAATAAAGTATTATCTGCAATAATAACTTGCTCGATTGAACTGAACAATACGCTCAGCGGACGTGGGCGGCGGATACTATCGACCTATTGACGGGAATTACATAGAGCTGCCAATACAGCATTCTGTATTTTTGGGTCTGAAGGGCACAGATCAAAGCCAAAGCTTGCAAATGTCTCCGCCTCCCCTCACAAAAATAATACATAACACGTATTCATGCTTTACCTAAAATGTTTGCTTTTCAGCAATAATAATTCGCCACTCAATGTATGAAACATCTAATCGACAATCATCATTGCTAAATGCCAAATCACCAACAAACAAGACTGTGCGAGAAAATGCTTTTGCGCTGTCAAACATCAGATGGCCAATTCTCGTACCTAAAAACGTTCACAATCTCATGCCAGCGTCAATCAAATGTCAAAAATGTAGGTAAATGCTATACAATTTTTGACAGATTGAGACTGAGATGAGATTGCGAACGTTGTTAAAAATACGAGAATTGCCCCTCTGATATTATTATGAAACTAAAACATATATTTATTATTTATTTTCAATAATATTAATCAATGTTGCAGTAACAAAGTGAAAAGAAAAACCAAAAATGGTTATTATCATCTCCATAAACATCCCATCAACGACTCTTTGTTGAGGTCCAGTCTGATTTAATTGCGTACAGCGTTAATTGGCCATTGTCCTTTAATATTGTGCCCTCGCCCTCAGTTAACTATAGCCGATTGTTTTTGTGCCCCGTTGGGCCTTGTGCCCCGTTGTGCCCCGTGCTAATGTGCAGTCGTGATGTTTGCTTACCGTTTAGATATCGATTGAGATGTTTGGGGTGGAGGTATTGGCTTAATTATTATTCCTGGTATTGTTTTAAATTTGAAGGAGTACCAGTCATCATTATACTTAAATTAGGATAAAGCTATCTTCGAATGATCTTTGAGTTGCCTCATTCAACAGTGAACGTTTTCAACCTGTTGATTAGGTAATCATAATCGTAGTTTTTTTGTCTTGAAACATGAATGCTGTGACATAAAATGTACTTAGTTAATTACCTTCAAACCTAAACAAATTGGAAACTGACTTCTATTGTCTGTTTGTTGAGATTTGCAGTAAATCAATCAGCCTAGCCTTTTCCCTACTATGTTGGGGTCGGCTTCCAGTCTAACCGGATGCAGCTGAATACCAGTATTTTACATGGAGCGACTGTCTATCTGACCTCCACAACCCAGTTACTGGGTAATACGATACCCCTTGCAAAGACTGGTTGTCAGACTTTCGGGCTTCTGACGACCCGTAACAACTGTCAAAGATCCACGAATAACAGCCGGGACCAATGGCTTAACGTGCTTCCGAGGCACGGAGGAATCTCGGTATGTAAAGATGGTCACCCATCCACTGACCAACTCCGGCAAGCGTAGCTTAACCTGATGGATCGACCCGTGCGTCTGTTATTACTTAGCCACGAGCTTCTTGTAAATCAGCAGTAAAACCAGCAATAATTCTAACTAGCAATATTTTATAACCATAAACTTAATCACTCAATCGTCAAGCTAGAATACAAATAATTTAATGTCAAAAATAAGAAGACGATCTTTCAGCAACCAGTACCAACACAATATGAGTATCTCTCAAATCTCTTAATCTACAGATCCCCAGATTAAGCACTATCCAACGCACTATTAAACAACAAGGAAAGAATTCGCGACAAAAACATAATAGCTTCCAACGATGTTACAGGACAAAGGCGTTTAAGAAAACCTGCCTCCTCTGTTCTTTGAATCATATACATAATCATAATAATTAAATGTCGCAATGAGGAGCCGTGTTATCAGGCGGACGCAGAATGATGCTACTGACCACTTCACATCATTCTTTTAAAACCACCCTTACAAAAAACCCGACATACATTGCCGGCTTTAAACCAACTTGGACATCACCCTTTTAAACTTAAAACGCAAAGGTTGTTCCCCAAAAAAATTCCGTCGGCGATCAAAAGGTGCCACAGTGTAGGAAAGTGTCAGACCAAGAACCAGTTAGGCAAATTATCTGCGAGGAATCAGTGACTCCACCTGCCGTTCAGGGCTGCGTTTATTTATTTATTTATGTATTCTGTGTTGCAAAGTTCGCGTGATGAGACGCAATGTATTGTTGTAAATGGCTTGCATGGCAACTTTTATTTTTACTTGTTGACGGCCCTATTGAATAAACTTTGGAATGTATTAGAAATATAGGCGGGATTATTATTTATGTGTGGTTGGGTTGTAATAATTGCGGGTTTTTTTTATTTTTTGCATTAATTAAAGAGGTTTGTCTATTTGACAGATATGAAAATCAAATTCTGTTAATTGGCTTCAATTATAAAGGTATTTTTTTTAGAAGCAGATAACTTGACACAGAAAAATGTTTTTAATATGAAATTGGCTTTATTTGACAGATCATTTTATGGCATTACTGTTTGAATATGATTTCGGGCTTGTGGCCACCGCGGCTGGCCCGTAGGTACATGGCGTAGGTACTTAATCTGGAGATCAAGTTTTCACACACTCTTCGCAGTAAATCAGGCTGTACTTCGGCAATAATGCGTCGAATGTTGTCATCCGACTCGCGTAGACATGCGACTTTACATAGGTATCTCCAGAGAAAATAATGTGATGACGTCAAATCGCACGAACGATAGTGACCATCCGTGCAATTAGTCGTCCATCAAATGTTTCTTTTAGTAAATTAAGCCAAATTAGGCCTTCGCGTCAGCCGCAGGGCGGCCACATTCATGAAATTATGTTCAAATATTAATACCATAAAATTATCTGTCAAATAAAGCAAATTGCATTTAAAGCCTTGCATTTGCCTTTAAAAAAGCACCCGATATATATTTCAGGCGTTTATACCACATAAAGTGACTAGAGAGAGTTACGAGAGTCAACAGCTGAAATAATGAAAAGGTGGAATGAGATAATTCCTATCTCGTGAATTGTCATTCCACCTTTTCATTATTTTAATCAAACGAAGTACTGGTTGTATTTCTATTATACCTGGTACAATCCCATACCAAGATAATGCACACATAAAACACGAATTTTATTATTATTTTCGCTCCAACATAATAACAAAAAACACATCCAAATAACTGACAACTTATTCAACGAAATCACGACTAAACAAAATACAATAAACAATAAATATTTAGACAATAATAAATAGTTTTAAAACCATAGACAAAACCAACAAGGTATTAACGCTATGCAACATTGAAGATTTTTCAATCAGCCACACAGCTGGGTATCTAATTAAAAGTATAATGATCCATCCTATAATAGTATAGAAAAACTAATGTTCCCATAACCAGCATTACAATAATGAATAATAATTCGTAATTAGTAATTGTGTAACAAAAACTATTTACTATTTAGTGGAGCATAAAAAGTTAGTGATTTGGAATTTCAAGCTCATCTTCGTGACTAAATGTTATAAGATTTTTGTTTTAATTTGAGCTATTATTTATCGGGTATTACGAAATTATTTAATATGAATTTGTAGTGGAACTAACAGTTTATTTATTTATTTAATTTAGATAGGTACTCACTCAACTGCAAACACCATATTAGTGCAAACGTCTAAATGTGCAACTTTTACGGTTTATGTATCTGAAATGCTTAAACTTATAACAGCCATAATATCAACGTATTTACTATGAAAGATAATTATTTTGAATTTTAATTTAATTTAAAAAAAATACACTAATAGGTAGGTATGTAATAACGTTTTTACACACTTCTCTAGTTGATTTTATTTACATAATTTAAATTGTGAGTTATTTTTTAAATAATATGACAAAAGTGGGGAAATAATCATAGCACATCAAATTAATATTACTAATTATAATTACTAATAAGTACCTATTTACTTAATGCTTTGCACTAACATCAGTAAGTAGGTACCTATTAGTTTTTTGTTTGTTTGGTGGTCGTAGCAAAAGTTAGGTACAAATTATTATAACAGTGAAAACTAAGTTATGATCTCTAGTTCAGAAAATATAGTTATATTTTTCAGCTGCAACCCAGCCATAAATTTATTTTTGCTGTGGTCAAATAGTGCATATGCTCCAAAAAAATAAATTACCTACCTGACGTGTGCTCTGTTTTAATCTATTCTAACCACAGTCTAACAGTAAAAGTAGAACCACGCACACCCATCACATATTATGTATCACGCCTTACCTTTCCCTCACGATTTACCCAACGACAGGTTAATTATTAATTAGAATTGCTAATCAAAATCAATTTATTGATTTTCACTATCTAACATTAATTTCCTTCGTTAGTCGTAAATCAAAATCAATTAAAACAGGTTTAATTGATTATGTAGAGAGATTAATGCACATTATTGTATATTATCACATGTTTATTCATTTATATTCTATGTATAAGGTATACGAAGATATTTATTGGTTGATTACTGGAGATGAGCTTGCTTGTACTATATGGTCAGCAAAAAACTCTATCAATAAAAACTTAAACACCTTTTTAAATTAAACAGTTATGCAAAATTGAGGCTCATAATTTTATAGGACTTTCTTTTCAATAACGGATTTGATTTTTTTTCTAAACAATATTTAACTTCTGGAAAAGCTTTAACCATGAGCTATTACTATGTATCTATATGTCAGTCCAATTAGAATTACTGTAATCAGTGATTTTTGCTCCCTATCATAAATGAATGAATTTATTGATACTTATTACTCTTTTCAAAAAATTTTTGCTTTGTCTGAAAGTGTCACCGGTGACTGAAAAGTTTTGTGGGAATCGGTTGTCATGGTATGTGATGCAAAGGAATGAGAAAAATGTCGTGAGGAAAGTTTGGAGTATGAATCTAGACGGCTAAAGAGTAGGGGAAGACCAAAGAAAAGATGGAAGGACTATGTGAAAGATGATATGACTATAAAGGGCGTGACTATGGAAGAAAAAGACATGTTGCGCCGACCCCAAATAAATTGGGATCAGGACAGGAGAATGATGAGTTTATGAGAAGGATCATATTCACACTCACAAATTTTTTTAATTATTTTTCTTTACTTCACACAAACACCCTGTGTGTTTGTGTGAAATAAAGAAAAATAAATAACATTTTTATTCAAAAAAACTTAAAATAACATTCCATATTTTATTAATAAAATTAATAATTAGTTCTGCTGTCGCTATTTACCTGTAAGTGACGTCATCAGTGTCGTACAATCGCCTCCGACGGATGCATCACGCGCTCTTCTGCAATTATCAGCTGATTACACTTCACTGGTTATAGATAGATCAGCTATTTCTGATCTGCTACATAAAAAATATGTTTTGAGATGAAAAAGCGTGGGTAAACTCGTGGCTAAGTAATAACAGCCGTACTGATAGATCAAAGGTTAAGCTACGCTTGTCGAGGTAGGTCTGTGGATGGGTGACCATATTGTACGGTTGATGGCAGTAGGCTCGCCTCCTATAATTATGGGATTTAAACATAAGACCAAACGTGGGTGTACTATATGTACACCTCTGCCCAACCCTTCGGGGAAAATAAGCGTGGTGGTATGTTACGTAAGACGATACTCTGCAAAAGCAAAACTTTTTCTAAAACATAAGTGTTGTGTATTGGTCGCATTTCTAGAGGTTTTTCGTGACTATTTCATTAAATTTAAATCAAAGCACAATTTCCTCTGACAAATTCTTAGATCGTTGGTATTATTTATAAGTTTTTTTTAGGGTTCCGTACCAAAATGGTAAAAAAGGAACCCTTATGGTATGACTCACTCTGTCTGTCTGTCTGACTGACTGTCACAGCTGGATATCTCAAGAACTAGTAATGCTATCAACATGAAATTTGGAACAGTTTTAGATGACGTTTACCCAACTATTTTGCAAATAAGAAAGAAATAAAAATATTTATATTTTTTTGCAACAGGGACTGAAAGGGCGTCTTAAAAATTCAATTCTAAGTGGGTCTATTAAGGCATGTGGGGTATCATATGAAAGAGCGCAGTTTGCACATTCTCAAACATTTTTTTTCCTTTTTTTTTTTAGGCTGCATAGTTTTCGACTTTTGATGAAAAATGTAAAAAAATACCGTTCCCCCTCCCTTATCTCCGAAGATTGCATATAGGAAAATCTGAAATTATTATATGTGATAGAAGTTCATGTATAAATTACAGGAAAAATAAAACGATGTCTCTATATAGCACAGTTTTTCAGAAATCATCAACAAAAAATAAATATAAATAATGGTACGGAACCCTCGGTGCGCGAGTCCGACTCGCTCTTGACCGGTTTTTTTAAATATGCTTAAGTACAGGTTTATTACAGGTTCACGTTTGTATTGCACCATTAAACAAAAAATGGTTTGTATTGGTACTCACATTCGTTATAACAACATTACTTATTCACCAAGCAAATACAAATAATGATATAATGTAAGAAGAGTAATATTTTGCACGCGCCGTAAACATAACGTAGGTACTTAGGTACATATGCTATTTTTTGACAAGTACTGTCTCTTAAAACGTCAGTATCAACCTCCCTCCACACTTCTATTAGGAGGAACCATCTGCCCTTACGTGTTCCTCATAATAGGAACCCTATATCGTATTTGGTAAGTTCATAAGGAAACTAATATTAATTCACTGTATAGAAGCCTAAATAAATAAAAATAAAAAAATAAATAAATATTCTTGGACATTTCACACAACGCCAAAAAAAAAAAAAAAAAAAAATAAAAAATAAAAAAAAGCAAAAAAAAATAAAGTAAAAAAAGCAAAAAAAAAAAAATAAAAAAAAAGGGCTAAATGAAGAATTATTCTGCATTTAGGCTTGTCTTCCCGTTATATTGCAGCAAGAAGTTGTAATACAGCAATTAATGCAGTCGTCCATCACGATAGGTGGTGTAGTCAATCAAAGTCGTAAATCAAATAAGTACAAAGTCAGTTTTCGCGCTGAGCTAGTTCGTGAAAGTAATATTCATCACATTCCGTGAATCAGTCAAAGTCGTTGGATTAGGTAAGGTAAGCGTCTACTGGTCCGCGCCGGCTGCAACGCACGCACGGCACGCAACGGAATTCAGTTTGCTTTGTATGAATTCATATAGCACTGCGTCCACTACTGGTACCGCATTTCTTCATACAAACAAATCATAATCCGTTGCGTACCGTGCGTGAATTGCTGCCGGCGCGGACCAATGGATGCTCAGCTTAAATCACCGAAAACATGAATATCGCAACACAACACAGTGAACGAAATAATGTTTTTATGGTTCCGTACCCAAAGGGTGTCAAAAGGAACCCTATTACTAAGCCTCCACTGTCACAGTCCGTCCGTCCGTCTGTGTGCCAGTAGGCTGTATCTCATGAACCATAATAGGTACTTACAGACAGTTGAATTTTACAGATTGTGAAAACATTCAAAAAAGAAATTTAATTTACAGTTTATTTATTTACTGTAAATTAAAATTCTTTTTTATGATTTTGGTTTATATTAAAACTACCTGCGCCTCGCGGTTTCACCCATCATAGATCGGGGTAAAAGTAGTCTATGTGTAAATCCAGGGTGTCAGCTACCTCCATACCAAATTTTATCAAAATTGGTCAAGCCGTTTGAGCGTAAAGGGGTAACAAACATACAAACACACACACTCACAAACTTTCGCTTTATAATATTAGTGAGATTATAGTATTTTCTCTACAATTTATTTTTCTGTAACACTGGCCCCAAGATCGGGCGATCTCTATTGTGTTGAAAAGATTTTAACTAACTTAAGAAATCACTCTATTACAAGTCCTTTAGATACCTCATAGAAAACCTGATTCACATCGACAACAGCAAACAAAATCGAAGTTTAGTATCGATAATAGGTGTCGCCGAGTTTTTTGTATTGCTCGGGCATAACAATAAAAAAAAAACAAATAAAAATCGTTATTAAAGTAAAAATAACTCTGCAAGCAACATCGGTATGCGTTACTAAAACAAACACAAAGCATGCGCGGGCGCATTTGAAATGATAATAAAACGGACAAATGAAATCGCACACTTAACCGTATCTTTGTGATGCGCTCGGACAAAGTGGCGGATTAAAGGCGAGGACAGGACTGAGTCCCGGGTCCCGGGGCCAGGAAAGGGCTAAGATCCAAAGTATTTTGGAGATTGATAGGAAAGATCCAATTAGTGAACTGTGTTTAATTTTTTTTTCTCTCTATTTATTTAGTTATTTAAAGTTAAAACTGGCTCTGCAATTACAAATCTATACACAGTATAAAACGATGTCGCTTTTCGTGTCTGTCGATATAATAGCAACAGTAATTTATTTATTTCACTTCAAAACACAAACATATGTGATGCCATGACTCTTGAACTAGGAGTTCCTGTATCACGCGAGCCAGACTTCTCAATTTACAGGGAATATATTTTAAAGAAGCGCGATAAACAAAACTGAAATAAATTACAGTATGGCATGCATTTACAGGTTGGATAAACAATAATAAAAGACTTCAAAATTAACACTGCGTTCTGTGGAGGGTGAGTGAGAGTGAGTATGTGTGAGGTGTGTGCACGGGGTGTGTGTGACCATTAAAATCTTCTAAACTATAGAATAGATTTAAATGTGGTTTTCATTATCATTTAGAGAGCATTTATTAGGTTTATGAGTATAATCTAAACTAAAGAAAAGATTTAATTTTTTGTTTGTTTATTACGCTTTCATGGCTAAACGGCTGAACTGATTTTGATGAAATTTGGTATGGATATACTTTGAACACTGGCAAAGATAATAAGCTACTTTTTATTGACATATGTACTACGCGGGCGAAACCGCGGTCGGAAGCTATAGTATCTACATTAATTATGTATTTAACTTAGATAAATCACAGAAATCTCAATGTTTTGACATGTTGCCATTGCACTCGTACGCAGTAGGGGCGGGCTCTATATAAATTATAAACAGTTAAACTTTGAATGGGTTATTTACTCCAAATGATAAGTATAAAGTGACAGATGTCTCACGAAATTAAAGCTGTAAATGAAAAGTAAGTCAAGCTATCTTCTACAAAATAATATTTACGAGATAACAAAATATAGATCCCGGCAGGGAAAAAATCCCGGTAGGAAATTCCGAACACGGCTCGTGTGTCCTGCTTTAGAGCCCATGAAAACTAAGACCACGACTAGTATCGTAATATTTGTGAATAATCCGCAAACTGGTAATACTATACGGAGACTGGGAACACTGAGAAGTCTCAGATAAAGAAAATATCAAGACTATTATAGCCCGTCGCACGCACGTCGCTCTTACGTATGATTTGTGTGGATAATACCCTGGAAGATTGATTTATGAAATGGCCTACCTATTTCATAAATAAATTTTTGAGTGTCAATAAGTGCCAAAGTGTTTTTATGCTCAGTTTTCTTGGCAGTTTTCTACTGATCTTATATTGTTATGTGAAAAAACTTTTTTACAAAAAATAAAAATAACTGACTTCCAAAAAAACACTTTAATTTCGTAAGTCGGTGTCTCGGTTTTATATTTTCGTTTTTTGCCACCGACTTCCGAAATTAAAGTTATTTTTCACTTTGTAGTGTTTTTTTGGATGTTGGATGTTTTTTTATTTTGCAAAAAAGTTTTGACTTTTTAGTTGTGGTACACACGGCTACACATCCAGCTATACATTTCCAGTTTACACTGACCTCTCATTGTAAGGAAGTCCTATACAATGCGAGATCAGCTTATACTGGAAATGTATAGCTTGATCTGTAGCCGTGCGTACCTACCCCACACAAATTCGAATTCTACCTGCTAAATAAATTAGAACATCATCCACGTAAACTAAGTGGGAAAACTATGTATTATTAAAGCTAACTCAAAAACTACCGAAGTAATGTTAATAAATTTTACATGGAACCAACTTCTAGGTGTAACCTCCCGAAAAAAACAAGAGTCCAACTACTTTGTAATAAGTTATGCGTGGTCATACATAAAAAAAAATCCTCCTGTTTTTCGTCAGTTAAAAATTAAAACATTTCATTATATTCAGAAATATTATTTGTGTACATATTTCATGGCAGGCCTGAAGCTTCATCTAATTTATATTTGTGTACCAATACATTAGAAGTATGTTGTCAATTAACACAGAAACTTCCAGAATTTCTGAAATTTCTTTTATTTTACCTCCATTTCAAATACTTTTTAAAACATGATAAAAATTACAATTTTCTTCATTCGTTGTCCCACATAATCCACAAATTTCAATCCCTAATCATCTTAACAAAAGAAAGAACCCGCAAAACTTGTTTCTTTTTAAAAATAAATCATAATTACATATTATTTCTTATCCACACAATCCCAACATGTCATTCGACTATATCTTTTGTAGTTTCGCATCCAGCGGGCTGTCATACGGCGGGGCTTAGCGAATTAACACCGGAGTTAAGTTGCATTATGTACTGTGCCTTTTGCAACGCCGCACCTCTTGATACCTGTGCCACAGTGAATATAGAGCAGCAGGTATAGTTGACACAAGTCTGAGATGTTTTGAATAAATTAACACCGGAGTTAAGTTGTATTACGTATAATGTACTGTGCCTTTTGCAACGCCGCACCTCTTGGTACTTGTGCCGCAGTAAATATAAAGCAGCAGGTATAGTTGACACAAATCTGAAATGTTTTGAGTGTTAACACCGCAGTTAAGTTGCATTACGTAAATGTACTGTGGCTTTTGCAACGCCGCACCTCTTGATACCTGTACCACAGTGTATATAGAGCAGCAGGTATAGTTGATACAAGTCTGAGATGTTTTTAATAAATTAACACCGGAGTTAAGTTACATTACGTATAATGTACTGTGCCTTTTGCAACGCCGCACCTCTTGGTACTTGTGCCGCAGTAAATATAAAGCAGCAGGTATAGTTGACACAAGTCTGAAATGTTTTGAGTGTTAACACCGCAGTTAAGTTGCATTACGTAAATGTACTGTGGCTTTTGCAACGCCGCACCTCTTGATACCTGTGCCACAGTGAATATAGAGCAGCAGGTATAGTTGACACAAGTCTGAGATGTTTTGAATAAATTAACACCGGAGTTAACTTGCATTATGTACTGTGCCTTTTGCAACGCCGCACCTCTTGATACCTATCCCACAGTGAATATAGAGCAGTAGGTATAGTTGACACAAGTCTGAGATGTTTTGAATGAATTAACACCGGAGTTAAGTCGCATTACGTATAATGTACTGTGCCTTTTGCAACGCCGCACCTTTTGGTACTTGTGCCGTAGTGACTAAAAAGCAGGAGGTGTACAAACAGATTGTAGAAATATTATGTGCGGCAGCCAGGCAGTCTAAAGTGACACACGAGGGGGGACCTAGACGGGGTAGGCGCGTGTGTGGGTGGAATGAACATGTCAGGGACGCTCATTGCGAGACCAGATTTACTTTTCAGACCTGGATACATAACAAACGTCCCTCTTCAGGTCCTGTGTATGATAAAATGCGAGAGAAGCGAAACGTTTTTAAAAGCCGGTTGAAGTTCTGCCAAAATAATGCTAAGCAAATTATTATGGACAGGTTAGCCGAACAACGAGCCACTAAAAAATTCGGTGATTTCTGGAAATCAACTGGTAAGTTGGATGGGAAGCCCAGGCCCGCTGCGAGTGTGGGAGGGATAAGTGATCCCAAGGGAATTGCGAACATGTTTCAAGAGCATTTCCAAGTTCAGTCCCCTCTCGGTCCCTCAACCGTGAAGGAAGATTCTGAGCTCAGCAGTCGTGGAGTGAGACCTCTGATGCGTTTCTCAGCTAAACAGGTGAGTGCAATCATAAACGGTATGAGCCGAGGCAAATCTCCAGGACATGATGGGCTCAGTATTGAGCACTTGAAGCACGCAGGTGTACATCTGCCGCGAGTCCTATCTATATTTTTCACAATGTGTATTAGTCACGCGTACTTGCCTGCTAATCTGATGAAAACCATCGTGACTCCCATTGTGAAGAACAGGACGGGTGATATCTCGAACAAAAGTAACTACCGTCCCATTTCCCTTGCGACAATAATAGCTAAGGTGTTGGACGGTATGCTTGATACTTGTTTAAATGAATATATACATCATCATGATGCGCAGTACGGGTTTCGCCCCGGACTTTCAACTGAAAGCGCTATTTTGAGTCTCAAGCATACAGTTCAATACTATATAGATCGCAAAACGTCGGTGTACGCCTGTTTCCTTGATCTTTACAAAGCCTTCGATCTTGTCTCGTATGATGTGCTCTGGGAAAAGATGGTAAACAGGGGTATACCCGCGGAAATATGTGGACTACTGCAACATTGGTACAGTAATCAGATCAATCATGTGAAGTGGGACGGTACGCTCTCTGAACCGTATGGGCTGGAGTGCGGGGTCAGACAAGGAGGTCTGACATCTCCCAGGCTCTTCAACCTCTATATAAATGACCTCATAGGGGGACTCAGCAGCATACGTGTCGGATGCAGTGTTGATGGGGTTAGCATTAACAACATTAACTATGCTGATGACATGGTGCTGCTGGGTCCGTCTGAGGGGGCAATCAGAGAGTTGCTTAAGACTTGTGAAGCCTACGCTGCTACACATGGATTAATTTACAATGTGAAGAAATGTAAATACATGGTCTTTAAGGTCGGCGGCAAATGCCGTGAAGTGGGACTCGAGCTAATTATAAACGGGTCAGTAGTTAAAAGGGTATCCGCTATTAAATACCTAGGTCACGTTCTTTTCGACGACCTTAAGATGTAGATATAGAGAGGGAGCGCAGGGCACTCGCAGTCCGGTGTAACATATTGACCCGTAGATTTGCTCGGTGTATGGACCTAGTAAAGATCACCATTTTCAAGGATTACTGCCAGAGTTTATACACGAGTAATCTATGGGTCAGTTACATCATAAAATCTTTGGATGTCCTGCGCGTCCAGTATATTAATGGTTTCAGGATGCTGTTGGGACTTCCTCGCTACTGCAGCGCGTCAGAAATGTTTGCGCAAGCTCGTACCGACGGGTTTCACGCGATTGTGCGGAAAAAACAGCTGCGCTGCTGAGGAGAGTCAGAGACAGTCGCAACAGCATCTTGAGAACTGTAGCGGAGAGCTATTATGTACTGTGCCTTTTCCAACGCCGCACCTCTTATCTGTGCCACAGTGAATATAGAGCAGCAGGTACAGTTCACACAAGTCTGAGATATTTTGAGTAAATTAACACTGGAGATAAGTTGCAATAGGTACTGTGCCTTTTGCAACGTTGCAACTCTTGATACCTGTGCCACAGTGAATATAGAGCAGCAGGTATAGTTGACACAGCTCCGAGATGTTTTGTGTGAATTAACACCGGAGATGTTGCATTATGTACTATGCTTGTTCGCCGCACCTCTCGCTACCTGTGCGACAGTGAGTATAGTTGACACTAGTCTGAGATGTTTAGAGTGAATTGACAGGCATTATTTGCTTTGGCTTCATGTTAAACAAACAGAAAAAATAGAAAGAAAGAAAAAATTTTTATTTGTGACACGCACAGGAAATACAGTTTAGAAGGAGCATAAAAAAGTAACAAAGCAAGCATTACAAAATAAAGAAAAGTAAAAAAATAAACAAAAAATACAAACTAAAAAGACCTGTGCGAGGCCAAAAAGGCTCCCATCTCAGCATAAAGCTGCGATATTTAAAAAATAAATACCGCAACGCTGGTATTCTGACAGGGCCTACTGTGTGATGCCACGGACACACCACGGATATCTATAACTCACAAGGGGAATAAAATAAAATAAAATACAAATACTAGAATACCTACTTATAGTATAGCAAAGAAAAGAAAAAACAAAAACCGTAAATTATAAGTGCAGTGAATGCCTGACGCCCGACTCTAACCCCACTTGCTCAGACTATTGTGTATTTATAGTCTGTGACAAATTGACATTTAGACAAGCGATGACAGATGAGACGCGGGCGCAGGCGACTGGCTGTCAACCAACAATGCATTATTGCACAGACCAAGATGTAAAAGAAATTAAAGTATCGGTACAAATAAAACAATTAGTGTATAATAGATACGGCAAGAAAATGGTGCAGATAAATAATATAAAGAATTGTTGAGTGTTTATATGCTTGTGTTGTGTAAGCTAAGGTCACAAATACCAACTACGTGCAGTCCCAGGGTGAGTTCAGACTTTCAGAGTGAGTGACAAACAGTCGTGGTCCATAAAAGAATGCCTTAAACAGTGATAGCAAACCTAGTTGACAGCCTGCAGATTTATTCTGTGATAATGAACTGTCAAAAGTGTCAATCACCTAGTTTTTAAAATATGATTGACGTGTAAAAGTGTTTGTACCAACCTACATAAAGAAATAAAATCATTTATCATTAACTCCTACCACGAGGTGGAATCAAAGCTCACTTCACCTAAATTCTCACGGTGAGACTTTTTAATTTCCGAATGAGTTATATTATTATCGCTTAAATCTTGTCGATAAAGAGAAAAAAGACAATTTCCCGAATTTTCGTAAAAAAATTGCCCTACTTCTTTTCACCTACACTGTGTCGTAAACATAGCTAGTGTTGTTATCGATATGTTGTGCGTTGTTATGTGTTGTACAACATGTTAAATGTTAATTACACACACTGATTTGTTGGTCGCTCGCCTAGCTTTATGAAGTCCTAGCTTTAATTTCCGGCTTTACATAATGTGGTAGACAGTTATGTAATGGTTGGATGCTGATTCGCAACCTATTGTCGGTGGCGGGTTTATTATGGGAGCTGGGCAGACGATGGATTAGGCAGATTTATCTTAAACCAGCTGTGCCCTGAGGTTACACCTGCGGGTGTAGGTATATACAGGATAAGGTTTTAAGCAAATTTTCACAGAGTGTTCTTTCTACCCATGGATATCAACAACTTTTACTATTGAACCAAAGCTGAAATTGCGAAAAAAAATCAGCTGTTCAGTTTCGCATAATTCGTCAAATGAAGGGAACAGCTGATGTTTTTTTCACGATTTCAGGATTGGTCCCATAGTAAAAGTTGTTCATACTGATGAGTACAATGACATTTTAAAAGATTGCCACTGCTTACACTGACAACCTGTATATTTCTTTTTTTTCTAGCATTAGTTCCATTAAAATGACAGGAAAATCAGTTCGAATGCTCAGCCACGAAAACGTTACAAACAGATGCATAAAATCCGTTGCGTAGTTTAGAAGAACAACGTGGTCACTCAGGCAGACACGAAAAGCGACTTTAATTTATAAGGAAAATCCTATTTTGAAGCCAATTGAACCTATCTGCCGCCTGCCGGTTCGAGTAATTCTCTTTTGTGTGCTATTCTACTACGTACCTACAAGTACACTGGAAGAGGCATCATTCATTACCTACCTACACTCCGCCTAAGAACAGATTCCACCTCTATGTTTGCTGTGAAAATATGAAACAGTATCAAGAAATGTACACATAACATCCTACCTACCTATTTCAATGTTTATAGCAAACGTATCCTTTGTCAGCATGACAAAAACAGTCAGCATCGTTAAACTTTATAACAGTAAAAACAACTGGTATTAATTAATTAATTAATCCACGACAATAGTCCCCAATTAAGAATTGCACAAAAAAAACGTAGACGTCAGCTAAAACGCCAACCTAGGCCTCATTAACACCACATGAATACTGTAGATTATTCTAGGCTATTTGTCTCATTATTATCTAGATATCTTTTATTTCACCTTTCTTCTCAAACCGTGAGAAAAAAACCCAAACAACAAAGGTCATCAGATCTCCAAGTAATTAAAAATAATTAAACCACACACAGACAGTTAAATTTAATTTAATTTCCTATTTAAATTTCGTAATCACGAGACCAAGTCTTTAATTAAAAACCAAACATAATCAATTTTAAATAAACCAATATTTATAACCAGGTTCTAAGCTTAATAAGTTAACCATTCAATTAATTGGAAGTCCGGCTTTCAATTTAAATAAAGGGAATCATTAAGGACAGATACAATTCTTCAATTGGATCATTAATTAGTCAATTAAAGGGCAGTGTCTTCCTTACTTTACCTAGTTGAGTATTCCAAGCAAATGAGGATCATAAATTAAAGAACAATCGCATTTGACTTAAAGACGTGAGTGCTCAACGGCAAAATGGATTAAGGCTGTGGTGGTGTGACAAGCGATTGGCGGATTGCGAAAAGTTAATTAGATTTTGTGCACGACTATTCTGGAATAGGTACTCTAGAGGTTTTGTTGCATATGGCAACCTTAGCATGACACTGGCAGACATACTATCATTTAAACATCGAATTACTATTGAAGATAAATATATACCGTCTTACAAATAAACACAGAATAAAGTTATTCCAAATTTAAACCTATGAAAATGTATGATTATTTCTTTGTTATCCCTGATATAACTTTATTCCGTGTTTTATTTGTAAGAGGGCTAGAGTTTAAAAAACTGTAACTCGACTACGGAAAAATGAAATTGATCTAAAAAGTTCAATATATTTATTTACAATGTGCATATTTTGTAATGTGCTTGTGATTCTTTTGATACCAAACATGTCATGATTATCTCAATTTAATTTTTTTCGAGGTCACAAATTTATGTGTAAAGTCCACCATATTAAATTAAGGACGAATTTATGTAGCCTATGTCACCAGGAACATTATTACGAATCTATCAATACCTTATTCATCAAAATCGGTTCAGTAATTTACCATGGAACACACGTAAATAAATACTTGTATACATTACATACCTACACTATTTTGTTCAATAGTGACAGTCAAATTCTACTATGCTCCGAATTTCAATTAGCTGTACTAAAATGACACTTCTTACCTGTCACTTCGTTAAAAAATGTTCCCATTTGATAGCGAAATGACATAAGAAGTGTCATTTTACTGCATCTAATTAAAAATCCGACCATGGGGCTTCGCATAGGCAGTGTGATATTTTTTTAAGTCTGAAAATGAGTATAAACTCGGATGTGTGTAAACTCGTCCGCCTTTCGCCCTCCGGTTTACCTCTTTCATTATAGCGTAGCTACTAACCCCCTGTGAGGGCCTGTGAGGTGAGGGCTCGAACATCACAGATTGTGCATTGTCTGACAAATTATGTGCGGTTGCATTCATAGTTGCATACAAACAGAAGAATGCTTGAAATGTAATGGAACTATCTGCCAGTGTGTGTCCTAACCACGTAAAACCCGTCTGCCTTCAAAGCAAGAGTGAACGGGCGTCTTCTGGGCACGCTCTTTCCATCATATGTAGATCTCATCGCTTTCTATCAGGCGTGATCGAGGTCTATAGGTATATCAGACCCAGTAAGCAATAAAAAAAATATTGATTTGTGACTGCCATGTTGGTCTAGTGGTCGTATGAGGTCCTGGTTTCGATTCCCGAGTCAGGCAAAGTGCTGTTGAGTTTTTTCATCTGGAATTTGTCAGTAGCGGCCCGGAGTCTGCTTTTGTGTCCGGTTTATGGCAATAGGTCGTCCCCTATTACTTGGGACTGCCGAAATGTGGGTGTACTTATAGGTGCACCTCTGCCTAATCCTTCGGGGAATACAGGCGTGATGTTATGTAATTAATTCATTAGGACTATCGTGAAATTCTAAAAAGGTCTGAAATTAAAGCCTATGCAGGGTGACAGGGAAACTCAACGTATTCCGTCTAGGACGTGACAGTGTGACTCATTTTCAACAATTAATCACAATAATCATCACAATAATAATCACATCATGAGACAATTTATTTAAAATGTGATTTTGATTAAGTATCGCGTATAAAACGTAAAGGAATGGTTTAGTCCCATCTTGGCTTTTTCCTATCTCAGCACCCATGAATTTAATTGGGAATTTAAAAAAAGGAAAAAAATCTAATAAAAAAAAAAGAAAAAAACAATCAAATTCAATACATTTTTGGAAATTCATGGGGTCCGAGATGAGACTATACCAAACGAATGTAGGTAACCTCTACTTCCAACTGAGTACTAAAACACTATATTTAAATTGCAATACCAACATATAAATAAGCACAAACCTATCTTTCCCACGCTTTCCATTCGTTTTCCTGAAAACTACTTTCCAATTCGCTTTTCTCTCCCGCCCACAACCGAACCAATTCTCTACAACCATTGCGTGTCGAACCAAAACGTATAACTCGAACCTATTAATACCAACGCATCTGAATGGCCTACATTGTTAATACGAATATTGTATCCTAATGTATCTCATAGGGCTTCTAATAAACGCGCACTGCGAATTAAATGACTTGAATTGAACGGATAGTGCATATTACAGAGATCGAGATCCAAGAATATGTATCTGTCAGAGACTAAACTTCATACAATTTTCCTGTGCTATCACAGGTACTTCGTAGCCAATGACATTATACATCTAGACGTTGCCACGATTACAGTGTGAAGTGTGGAAGTGAGACACATATATACGAAATAATTAGGAAAATTGAGACAAAGAATCGTATCTTCTACGGCGTGCCGTATTTTTGCATGGCAAAATTTAAAAATGTTGCCAAACAAAACTTTCACGGTTACAAAATTTATCTTGCGTCGATTAATTTAACATTTTTGGACAGTTTTTGCAATGTGCGAATGTATTGACATGGGTTTCAGTCCAAAATATGAAAGATTTCTTACGTTAAACCTCATTTCTCATACCACATAACCTAGAAAAAGTATAATATTGATGTCTCATGACCGGCCACGCGGTGGCTCGATCTAGATGCATATTATCTAAGTTCGTAGCGCACCGCGACATATGGACGCTACTATACTGAAGTTACTTGCATTATCACTTGTTTTCGATAGACAGCTTTCATATTGACGTATGTACATACTTTTCCTTGACGATCAGCAAAAAAAATTGGTTGTCATGGGGCCTGCCGACAGTAGTGAAAACTTAAACGTAAAACTATGCATAGAATGTTGTGGTGTCGAGGTGTCACGGTGACACGGTGACGCGACCCGTAATATTTTCCCCTACCAAAAATCGGTCGGTACCTAAAAGAAGTTTTCACTTCAAAAAACTTATTTAATTCAAATAGGTTCCGAGGTACGCCCCACATGGCAGCAAAATTATATATTAGTATTTATTCTTGTTAACTCTTTTAAAGTCGCTTGACGTCGATAGACGTCATAAAAATAATCTTTGTGTAATCGTCTATACTCTATAGTGTCTCGTTTACCGTCCTCGAACCGATTAAATGGTACAATTGTAGATACCAATAATACAATATTTTTGTCAATGTTAACACGACAAGGTAAGGTATTTTGAGTGATGCTATTTTGTTCGGTCCGTTTCGCGATGTTATGAACCTTGGTCTCTGTCAAAGTATCTACTCCAGTAAAATGATTGCATATTATATGCATTATTATGTTAATATGCATCAGTAGTCGATATCCAGTCCAGTTTGCATGCACAAAGTTTGGAATCTTGTGCATATTTGAAGCGGATCCAGGTTTGAATAGTGTTATGATAAAAATACATTTTTGTTTTGTTTTGCTTGTTTAAAAATGTACGTTTCTGATATTGTATTAATTTTAACAACTGCCAGCTTTTACTGTGTTGTAGCTCTTAAACAAAAGTGCCTAGATTCCACATACTTGTGCTTTTATCTCTTTCGTCACGCAAAACTGGAAAAAAATTAGTGAAGCCTAATAATTCTTAGCGAAGCATTTTAAATTACGATATCATTAATATTTAAATATGCCTGATCCACGTAATACTTCATGTGTATTCCACGATTTGTCCAATCTAGATTTTTGACGCCTGTTTTTTGAGTGACATTGATTGAGCAGTGGTGGCTCAGTGCTAACGGCCGCAACTTACGAGTTGTAGGTATTAGGTCCCCGGCAGGCGCTTTACTTTGTGTAAATTATTTCATCACCACTGCTCTCAAAACGGTGAAGGAAAACATCGTGAGGAAACCGGCATGTCCTAGAACCGAAAATTCGAAGACATGTGACATCTACCAACCCGCACTGGGCCGCGTGGAGGATTACGGACCGCTCCCTCTCACCGAAAGGATTCCTGTGTACCAGCAGTGGGAACATTATACGCTGATAAATAATCATCCAGGAATTTTCAAGGGAATAGGCACCCACAGTCGCAAATCAAACGTATAAGACCAAAAACCTCTATACCAACCTCACCATCAGTCAGATAATGAATATAATCAACCATTCGTTCCCAGTAAAGCTGACACGGAACCTGTGCCTACACAACAGTTAGACGGTCGACAAAGGCATCTAGCCTCGAATAAAAATATCGAGTCGCTTCTCCGAGCCTTATATGCTGCACAATAGTAAACGTGCTTTGCGGGACACACGAACTAGGACGTAAAGTGCTGCGAAGATGAGATAGTTGACTTTTTCGAGCATAACGCTTTTCTTTGCGTGACGATTTCTACCAGTCAACTCCTACTGCAAGTCGCGAGGACAACTCATATATATACTTTTTATCCCGAAATAACGCGAACGAAGAACAGGAAACGGCTAGTATTTGATAAAAGTCGTTTTTTCGACAATTTTCACTTTTCCTGAACATAAATAGTTTGAAAATGGGTAGGAATTCGAAAAAGTATAATAAGGTAAAAGTTGTAACAAATTTTATGAGCTTTCATTACATAGAAAATATTTTTTCTCTACGACGCACCGTTGTAAAGATATTAGCGAAAAACTCAAAAGTGGGAACTTCTATCCCCCCCCCCCCCACTCCGGCGCACCTCCTAGACGCGGGTACTTTAAGTATGTTTATTCCCTAAGCACCCTGAACAACTTACTGAAAAAAACGCTTACGTACCAGCTGGTCGATTCTGTAAAAATCTCACCGTGAAAACTTACGTGAAGTGAGTTTGTTTTTGCTAGGAACCGGTCGATTCTGTAAAAATCTCACCGTGAAAACTTAGGTGAAGTGAGTACTAAAATTGTTTATTTTATTTGACAAAAATATAATTTAATGTATTGTGTTGCGTAAATTATTTTGCATAGGTACTATTGTATAGAATCTAGTTCTTCTAACTGAACAGACAGCTGTGCTGCTGGGGAGTTTGTTCCGCTACTTCTTCTTCCCAGCTAAAGCACTAGGAAGTGGTGAAGGGAGGGCGTTTTGTGGGGACTGTCTTACTGTAATTTTGACGTTCAAAAAGTGCTGATTCTCAGCCTAATTTGAATAAAGGACTTTTGATTTTGATTTTGATTTTGATTTTGTTTTTGCTAGGAATTGACACTATTGACAGCTCACTCCACGCTCACTTCACCTAAGTTTTCACGGTGAGATGGTTACAGAATCGCACTGCAGTACGCTAAATGATATCGAAACCGTGCTTTCCTATTAATTTAGATAATGCGAGATCTATTATTTCAAAGACTCTGGGTTAATGCTGTGTATGTATCTATTTAGTAAACCTTTATAAATAAATAAATAAACTGGTTTTTCACATTTACTTTTTTGACAGTTCCAAACCAGCTAGATCATGAAACTCAATCATTTGGGACAGTAAGAGCTAGAAACACACAACGCTGCAAGCGCTATTAGCCATCGAAGTAAACTTTGCATTGTTGTTTGTTTGTTTGCTTGACTGCTGATAGGTACTTAGAGACAGGCAAGCCTATCCACATTCCAACAACCATAAAACCAGCTTCCACTTTTACTCAAACCAATATCCATCAAAATAATTATCCATTGTGGACAAAATCTCCAAACGAAATCCCTTTACATCCTAAGTCTATGCGTGTCTTCTGTAGAAATGCGAAAATCACTATTTATTGTCTAAGTGACGAGTCATAAATTGTGGAGACGACTACCAGTACCATTGTAGTGCGCAGGAGTTTTATTGTAGGACTTATTGAATACGCCTCGCGATTGTAAGGGAAATATTTCTTTATTATATTGTGTTACTTTGTGTTGTGTTGAGATTTTTGTTGTGTTTTGTGCCTTTTGCTCTAGCTAGTATATTAGTGAGGGTCCATTTTTTTTCGGATTTTAAAAAAGGAGGTTCTGTATTCAATCCGTATATAAGGTGTATCTGTTCATACATGAAATCTCTTAATCATTGTATTGTAAAAGTTGTTCATAATGATGAGTACAATGACCCATAAGAGTGTATGAACAGATACACCTTATATATGTATGTATGTTTGTTTGTCCGCAATTTTCTCAAAAACTAATGAACTAATTTTGATGATTTTTCTCTAACGTGATCTACATACTTTCAGAAAGGTTTTAGTATATAATACATTCTGTAATTATTCTTATGTATGAAGTTATATTCATAATTGAAATGTATCTACGGCATTTCTAAGCGGATTTCGATGATTTTTCTTTTCGTCGTCTTGGGCTTACTTATGTATTTGTATATTGAACTAAAAATGGAAAGATAAATTTAATTTTAAAAAAGTAAATGATAAATGATTTATTTTCTGTAAGTAGGTTTGTACAAACACTTTTACACGTCAAACATATTTTTTTTAAACTAGATGAGTTCGACGTTTCCTTTCAGTTCCGTGTTTGGCTTCTATCGAGAACAGACGTGTATCATTCGCGCCCGCGTGCTCTAGTTTAGAGTAATTCGCTGGCGCATCACAATAACACCGTCTTCGATGCGTTGCGGAATCGGTTTATCAAGGTCGCCGCGATGACCCAGTTATTAATTATAGTGTAAACAGTGAAATTAAATAATTGTGAAGGTGAAGTTTCTACTTGCCTTACAATGTCATCAACAAAAGTAAAAATAAAAACTGATTTGGAGAAGCTGTTGTATGACAGGTACACCCAAGAAAAATCAGAGAGAGAAAAATTGGAACTTCTTGTTAATGATATGAAGGTTCAAATAGAAGGCCTCCAGCGACAACTTCTACGCCAAAAAGAACATTACACGTCCAAGAGACAAGAAAATAATGATCCTATGGAGTTAGAAGCTAAGAGCAACATACAATTTGCTCAGTCTGATAAAGAAAATGTCGAGTATTGCACAGACGAAGAAGAACTCGCTAAAGAAACTGAGTGGATTAGGGCTAAAAGTAGGAAGAAAAGGAAGCTAAACATCTCCCTCTCTCCACCGGCACAACCTGGAACTAGCGCCCAACATCAAAAAAAATGTGAGAAAGAAAATACATTAGTTAAAAAAGTGCCTCCACCACCGCCAATCATAATAGACGGAGTCAAGAACTACCAAGTGTTCTATGACTGGTTAACTCTATCTCAACCAACTGAATCATTCATCGCGAAAATGATGAATGGAGATTGTGTGAAGGTCAACGCTAAAACTGAGGATTCTTATAGAGCGATTGCTAGGCTTTTGTCAGAAAAAGAATATCTTTGGCATTCATACGAGAACAAACAAGCTAGACCAATAAGAGTTGTAGTGAAAAAATTACATTCTTCTTGCCAGCCAGATCGAATTAAAGATGATTTAACATCGCAAGGACTGAAAATAGAAAAAGTGGATAACAAGTTGAGCTGGAAGACTAAAGAACCACTCAATATGTTCGTCTTATCATTTAATAATAACGAAGATGTCAACAAAATTTATGGCATAAAGCACATTTTAGGGTGTAAAATTGAAATACACTCTCTCAAAAATCCCAAACTCATTCCTCAATGCAAGAGATGCCAGGCGTATGGGCATACTCATAAATACTGCAGTAAAGAGCCAAGGTGTGTAAAATGTACTGGCAAACATCTTACAGCCAACTGTACCAAATCTCCGCAAGAGAAACCAAAATGCGTCCACTGCGGCTTACCCCACCCAGCCAACTACAGAGGGTGTGAAGTAGCCAAAGAAATGCAATTGATGAAAAATAAAAATATCAAAAAGAAACTTGATGTGCCAACTGCCCAACAGTCTGCTTCCATGAGAAATCCTGATAAACAGACACGAAAAGAAAGTGTCCAGGCAACTGCAATACCGGTGAAAACAACCAAAAGTAGTTCCTATGCACAAGCTGCAAAACAAGGCACACAATCTTCGACTCTGGAAGATAAAATTAATCAGATCTTGAAGTGTATTACTACATTTGACAAAAGATTAGAGAAGTTAGAATCCAGCACCAAAACAGCTGTTTTTAATAATTAAAAATGAGTAACACACTAAAAATAATGGCGTGGAACTCTAATGGGCTCCTCAAACATTAGAATGAGTTACAGGCAGTCCTAGACATAGAAAATATAGACGTGTGTTTGATCTCAGAAACGCACTTCACTAAACAATCTTTCGTCAACTTTAGAGGATACAAGGTATATAATTCGCTCCACCCTGACAACTCGGCCAGAGGAGGTAGCGCGGTTATAATCAAAGAAAACATCAATCATTACGAGCAGAGTAAAATTGAAGAACCAGATATTCAAGCCGTGGCAGTATCTGTTAAAACCAAATTTTGTCACGTTTCCATAGCAGCCGTATACTGTCCTCCAAGGCACATGATAAAAAAAGAGCGATATTTACAATTCTTTGAACTTCTGGGCCCGAGATTCATCCTAGGCGGAGATTTTAATGCCAAGCATACGCACTGGGGATCAAGACTTACTACAACAAAGGGAAGGCAGCTCTTAAATGCAGTCAAAGATACACATTGTGAAGTTATGAGCACAGGCAAACCAACGTACTGGCCCACTGACCACCAGAAAATACCGGATCTTATAGACTTTTTCATATACAAAAATATATCCACCAATTACCTTAGTTTGGAGGAAGAGTTTTATATGAATTCGGACCACTCCCCGATTATACTAAGACTGAGTCAAAAAATCCCACTAAAAGAAAGACCTGTTACCCTGGTTAATAAGTCGACAGATTGGGACAGTTTTGCCCTTGATTTAGATAATATTATCGATCTAAAAACTCCGTTACAAAATAAAGATCAACTTGACTCAGAAGTAAACAAATATATCGTTAATATTCAACAATGTGCGTGGAACAACACGCCACAATTAAAACGTAGATATAAAGGACATACCTACCCCAAAGAAGTTGTGTATTTACTATCTGAGAAAAGAAAACAAAGAAAGCGGTGGCACCAAACAAGGTGCCCGCGAGATAAAACATTATTAAATAACTTAACTAAACGACTAAAGAGGAAAATTCTACAATTTGAGGATGAAAGTCTGAATAATCACCTTGTGCAGCTAACCAACGACCAATCTACGGACTTCTCTCTTTGGAAAGCGACAAGAAAACTAAAAAGGCCGATTATGCAAATACCGCCCATCAGAGACAGCGACGGAAAATGGGCCATAAGCAATAAACAAAAAGCGTTAAGGTTTGCCCAATACTTAGAAGACACTTTTCAACCCAATGAAAGCTCCATAGAAATACTTGAGAGTGAAAAGTTGTCACAAAATCAAAGAATTCGGCTTGTGACTCCTAAAGAAGTTTCAACAGAAATTCAAAACAACATAAGCTCGAAGAAATCTCCGGGTTACGACCTCATAACCGGAGAAATTCTAAAACACCTCCCGCGCAAAGCCATAGTCAAGCTGACCAGACTTATCAATGCTGCATTTATGCTAAACCATGTACCTGAGCCATGGAAGGTTGCTGAAGTCATAATGATTGCGAAGCCTGGGAAACCACCCCATGAAGCATCATCATATAGACCTATTTCCCTGTTGCCCGTATTATCCAAACTATTTGAAAAACTGTTATTAAAACGGATAAAACCAATAATAGAAGAAAAAGAGCTTATACCAAGCCATCAATTTGGCTTCAGGGAAAAACATTCTACAATAGACCAGGTACACAGAATAACAAACATTATTGAAAAAACACTCGAAAACAAGCAAGTCTGCGCCACAGTATTCCTAGATGTCGCGCAAGCTTTTGACACAGTTTGGCATGAGGGTTTGATATACAAACTCAGACGCATGCTACCAGAATTCGCAGATATTCTCGAGTCTTACATAAGTAACAGAATGTTTAGAATAAGGCAAGAGGATGCATATTCCGAGCTAAAAACTATAAAAGCTGGGGTACCACAAGGAAGTGTGTTGGGCCCAATCTTGTACTTGCTTTATACATGTGATATCCCAGAGCTGGAAAACAACACCATTGCGACCTTTGCAGACGATACAGCTATTATGGCTACCGGATCAAGCCACAAAGAAGCAGTAGAAAAAGTTCAACTTGCTGTGAACAAAGTTTACGACTGGACACAGAGGTGGAAGATCAAACTGAATGAGTCAAAATCAATACATATTGACTTCACTAACAAACACTACGATTACCACCCAATCTATATAAATGGCATGCAAGTGCCTTATGCTAATACAGCCAAATATCTTGGCATAACTCTTGACGCCAAGTTGCGCTGGAAATCTCACGTCAAGAAGAAAAGGCAGGAACTCGACATACGTTATAAAAGTATGTATTGGTTACTCGGAAGGAAATCCTGTCTATCAATACATAATAAAATTATATTATACAAGCATATTCTTATGCCAATTTGGACGTATGGTATCCAACTTTGGGGCTGTACTAAACGAAGTAACGTTAAAATAATCCAACAATTCCAAAATAAAGTACTCAGGGATGCTGTAAATGCACCATGGTACATTAGAAATGACGACCTCCACCGCGACCTTAAAATAGAACTCGTCACCACAATCATCCAAAAATTTGCTGAAGCCCACGAACACAGACTTCACCGACATGTGAATGTCGAGGCAATACAGCTGCTAGACAACACGGACATAGTGCGTAGGCTAAAGAGAACTAAACCATTTGAGTTAGTGTAGTGCGTGAATGAATAATAGTAATGCTGTGCTATACGTGTGACACATGAACAAAGTGTTTTATCAATATTATCAGACTCTAAGAAAGTGCTACGGAATTGTGTAAAAGTGCAAATTGACACTATTCTTAGTTATAACAAAATGTTTCACGTAAAATAATAAGTTAGAGTTAAATTGCTTATTAGTCTATTAGGCTAGATTGTAATCAATTATTAAGAACTACTTAAGTTCTTATTAATAAAGAAAAAAAAAAAAAAAAAAAAAATAATTGAAATGTATCTACGGCATTTCTAAGCGGATTTCGATGATTTTTCTTTTCGTCGTCTTGGGCTTACTTATGTATTTGTATATTGAACTAAAAATGGAAAGATAAATTTAATTTTAAAAAAGTAAATGATAAATGATTTATTTTCTGTAAGTAGGTTTGTACAAACACTTTTACACGTCAAACATATTTTTTTTAAACTAGATGAGTTCGACGTTTCCTATCTGACTACTCTGAGAAGAAACGCCGAAACAAACTCAGAGGTCACAGTCTCTTTTAAAGTCCAGACATAATCTTGGTCAGATCATGTGAAGACCATGTAGATTGCAGTCTGAAATGGTCTTTTGATGAAAGAACCACACAGATTGAGTGGACCTGTCCAGTCAGTGCACGCATTTGTCAGTAATCGTGCAGCTCAACTCAAAACTTAAGGAGCTTAACGATTCGACGAACAATACCAAAGAAAAGACATTTGGGTAGGCCGCATAAATTACTCAAACTGTCAGACTATAACTAAAACTGAGAAAAGGATAAAATAAATAAAAAACAATGATCCACGTAGTCTTCACATTCACAATAATTAAAAATAGTATAAGTAATACTTTACAAAGTAAATATTCATGTCATTGTATAGAATATGTAAAAAGGTATTTAAATCAACATTAATAGTGTAAATTTATTGGAGCAGCTCAATCCCAAGCCTGTTTGTCCTCAATATAGTCTTTGACAGTATAAAAGGCTTTCTGACAAAGTTTCCGCTTTATACAATTTTTGAATTTATTAAGGCTTAGTTCTTGAATGTGGCTAGGTAGTTTATTATAAAAACGTATACATTGGCAACTAAACGAACCACTTATTTTCTTAAGCCTGGTTGTAGGAACAACAAATTTGTGTTTGTTTCTAGTATTCACATTATGGACGTCACTGTATTTTTTAAACAAATTGATATTTTTACAAAGTAAATTATCAATTATAGTTATCTAGTCTTATTTTAGTAAAAACCGACTTCAAACCAGAATCGAATAAAATAACTTTCGGTGTCTTCAATTCTGCTATGCACTTTAGCTTGGCACCGACTTCAGAAGCTGTTGTTACTGCTGTTGTTGTTGTGTTAAGAAAGTTATTTATTTGACGACACGGTTGGCGCAGTGTTTGAGCGATTGACTGCTGCGCAGCATATTGCCGACGACATGCGACCTACAAGTATTTGTTCCGAGTCTGGGTGTTTTTCTGTCTGTATTTACAAAAAAAAAAAAAGAAAAGTAGTTTATCAGCCATCTCGTTACTATAGCACAAGCATTAAGTTGCTTAGCTTGGGACTAGATGGCGTTGTGTGAAATGTCCAAGGATATTTATTTATTTATATTCGTTATTGGCTTGAAGTCGGTTTTTCTTTTTCAAAGGATTTTTTTTTTTGTTTTTGATTAAGTATTGTGCTTTTTAGTTTTCCTTTTTCAAAAATGTCCAATATTAAGTTTGAAACATTTTTCTTGAGTTTTAGGACATTCTTGAAGCAACTGATCTTTGGACAACATTACATGATTAATGTGCGTACGTCTTGGATTACGGACCACTCCCTCTTACCGAGACTGTGTCCCAACAGTGGGAACATTATAGGCTGGTTATGCGTTCACAGCAGAGGAGGTATCATTTTAGTGCTCAGGAGTTTTATTGTGGACTTGAATACGCCTCGTGTAAAGGGAAATATTTGTTGTATTTAAACTTTTGTTGTGTTTTTAGGGTTCCGTACCAAAATGGTAAAAAAGGAACCCTTAAAGTGTGACTCAGTCTGTCTGTCTGTCTGTCTGTCTGTCACAGCTGGATATCTCAAGAACTACTAATGCTATCAACTTGAAATTTAGAATAGTTTTAGATGACGTTTACCCAACTATTTTGCAAGTAAGAAAAAAATAAAAATAATTATATTTTTTTTGCAACTGGGACTGAAAGGGGGGCTTAAAAATTTTAAGTGGGGCTACTAGGGCATGTGGGATATCATATGAAAGAGCGCTGTTTGCACATTCTCAAACTATTTTTTTTTTTTTTTTTTAGGTCGCATAGTTTTCGACTTTTGATGTAAAATGTAAAAAAAATACCGTCCCCCCCCCTTAACTCCGAAGTTTGCAAAGCGAAAAATCTGAAATTATTCGATGTGATAGAAGTTTATGTAAAGATTACAGGAAAAATAAAATGATGTCTCTAAGTAGCATACTTTTTTAGAAATCGGAACGGAACCCTCGGTGCGCGAGTCCGACTCGCTCTTGACCAGTTTTTCTTTATGTGGCTTTGGTCTTGTCTAGTCTATTAGAAATGGTCTGGTTTTGTTAAGTTGATATGTAGCGGTTTACGTTTTATTCATAGCCTAAAACTTCTATAAATGGAATCCATTATCGTATTCTGGAGTTATGGACATTTTGAAAGCTTGACCTCTGGCAACAATTTAGGATAGAAGTAGTCGAGGAGAATATATAAGAACTAGGAAGTTGGTAACTTCTTTCAATGACTTCTCTGTGATTAAAAACTTGCTCAGTAAAAGCAAGGTGCATTACAGAATTTCCTATTAAATTTTATAGTAGGATTATTAAAAGACTTACACAAGTTCTTTATTATAAAAATAAAATAATAAATGAAAGCTAATAAAATGGCTTTAACAACTAACACTACATGTTATTATAATTCTCAACAAATTCTTGTGGAATCGTAAAATTTATTCTTATTCAAAGGTATTAAAGGGTCTCGTGTCACTTGTACGCTATGAATAAGAAAATTTTATCGATAATTAGTAGCTAGTTTATATAACTGTTAACAATACGTTCGTGATAGGCTCGGAGCTAGGTATTCAATACTTATGATATAATAATATGATTTTCATTTCCTTTATAGAGGCATGAGGAACAGGGTGTAAAGTTCACTCATCCTCTATTGAAAAGGGAGTATCCTCCGACCAGACGGGTGTCGTGTCTGGTGGGCAACTGCCCGATGGTTGATGTCGGGACGTTGTATATATGCTAGTCGCGCGGTAAACTCTAATTGCGCGATGCAGGATTGCGTGACGTCATGTCATTGTGATGCGTAGTTCGTATAGTACCTCAATAACGTTTTTTTTTTAAATAGATGAGTACGGTTTGTATCTTTTATAGTCCAGACATCGTCAGCTTGGTCAGGCCATATGAGGACCATGCAGATTAATTTACCTACTTGAGATTTATTACAGGTAACGAATTTATTAATACAATTCATCGGCTCTTTTGTATTGTGTGATTTATTCAGTTAATTGCCGCTATTTCAACAGGAGGTTTGTTTTGTGATAAAATTCGTAACTGGTTCAAGTAAATATGTATAACATCTAGGCAATTGCTTAACATACTATCGATCGGAATCTCAGTCATTTTGAAGCGAATTGCTAATCCATTGCTTCTTTTCATATGTATGAAAAATTTGTCGTCTCAACACCGTAAATAACGCAATAACTGTTGTTGAAATGTCAAAATGAAACGGATTCCGATTGATACTGTGTTACGCAATTAGGATGCTGGAGACCTTCAAACACATTACGCTTATCCACTACACTTTAAACTTGAAACTAAGACTTTATTAACACATTTACTTGGCAGGTTATAATACATACAAGTGCTAAAGGACTCCTTAATGAAAATATTCACATTTCACAACATGAAAAATGACCTCAACTCCTGGTTCAAAAAACACTATAAAACTAAAAATAGTGCTTCAACGCGGTGCCTTAAAGTGCATCTCGAGCTTAATCGTCCACTATGAAAACGGTATAACTGTCTCCCAGACAAATAAAATGAGTTTTTTACAACACCCTCTGTCGGCGAAGCTGGGACAGTTTTCATTTTATTTCAATTGTAATTTTATAGTGCATTTTCTATTATGGATGCGTTTTTATTTTTATGAGTCGATTTTTTATGTTAGACGGCTATCTCTTTGACTATTTGCATGGTAGCGTACGTGTTGCGATTATGAATATTATTATTTGAATGTGATTATGATAGGAATTGACGATCGATGTTTACATTACTTAGAAACAGTTTCTGGTTTAAATAAGCAAATTACCAGTTACATAAAAACTGCTATTTCAAATCGAACATTATGCCAGAACTATGATAATTTGATCATAACTGGAAAAGTCAGTATTATTTATCATTCGTTTTCATTACAGATGGATCCTGGTGCCCCAACTCCTGAAGCTGCATCAATGAGGCCGAGGAACTTAGCATCTCTTCAATCCAAACAGAGTCTACATTAACTACCTATTTGCATTAGTACAGCCCTGAAGACTCGTTTCTCATTACTCAAAACGGAAATTAACACCTAGTTATTTTAAATGGAAACAAACAGTAGCAACGAATTAAAATTCCCTCTCACATTATAAAATTTACAATAACTTTAAGATAATTACTATAGCTTTAATATCTCAGGAACAATTAATGTCTATCACGTTGGTCTGCCTCGGGCGGCTTCGGGCGCGGTCGGCTGAGCTCGGTAATTGCCTTGCGCTTACGCAGCCTCAAGCGACTGCAACGGCTACCGTCTCTGTAGTAGAGAAAACAATTTGTTTTAGTAAATAGAAAAATGATTTGTAATGTTGTCTCATTATCCTATTAGTAAATTGGTTTTTGAGTGATAGTAATTAGCGTGGGTGGGGTATGCAGCTTGATTGATTGATTGATACCTGGGACTAATAGACTTATTGCCGTGGCAATAAATTAGCGTAATTTCCTGTTTACGTTTGGTTGCGTTGACATAATGACAGTTAAAGTATGCATAAAAATGTTATTAATGGAGCAGACTGTAATCCCAACTTGTCAATGACAAGTTTGCTAGGGGCTTCAAATCACTTAATTTACATCATCAACCATTAAAAAAATAAAATAAATACATGCATCCATCCAAACAAAAAAGACTATAAGTACTAGAAAGGTTTAGGTACCTAGTAAAATAAAGCTAAACAACCTTGATGTGACTTTTTACACAAACACATATTAAACAAATAAACTACTGCTTAAACTAATGGTTCAATTGATTTAGTAATCAGTATTATTGTATTTACATTGAGGTTTTAAAATAAAAAAATATAAAAACACTTCAAGTTGTTCGTATCTTTATTTCACTACCTAAACCGTTCTAGTATAGGTTACAATACGGCCGACGCCGACGGATATTGGCAAGTTCGAACTTCGGGCAGAAGACTGCGCAGTAACTATTTTTAACAACCAAATGGTGACACATAGACTTATAAAAAAAGATGGACTCCGCGCTGCGCATATCGAAAGTGAAGCACAGTAAGTATGCCGGGTCCGTTTGTACAAACACGCCTCGCGCACACATTTACATCATAGTATGCCGACCGGCCGCCATTACGTGACACGAGCGACGGCGTCTTTGCAGGTACTCAAATCACGCACACATAGATCGGTAGGGTGCTTCACTTTCGATATGCGTGGCGCGGAGTCCATCTTTTTTTATAAGTCTATGTGGTGACATGAGACGAGTGTGAGTGAGAGAACATGCGCGAAATTCGTAGAGCCTATGTTCAGACTCGCCAAAACACGTCGTCGGCCATAATGTATGTTTTGGCGCAGTGGTTGAGCGATTGACTGCTGCGCAGCATGTCGCGGGTTCGATTCCCGCACAAAACAAATATTTGTACGACCTACAAGTATTTGTTCCGAGTCTGCGTGTTTTTCTATCTATAATATGTATGTATTTACAAAAAAAAATGTATATAAGTAGTTTATCAGCCATCTCGTTACCATAACACAAGCATTAGGTTGCTTAGCTTGGGACTAGATGGCGTTGTGTGAAATGTCCAAGGATATTTATTTATTATTTATTTATTTAATGTAATCAATAGGCCTGTATTCATAAGAAAACAACAATCCTCTTACCTAGCCTTCAGTGCTGCTCAATAAAAGTGGTTACTGCATTCCCGGTGGAAGACTGCAGCTAGCTGTACTTTAACCAGCTGCACCCTGATTGCGTAACACATTATCAATCGGAGTTGGTTTCATTTTGACAGTTCAACAACATTCATTGAGTGGTTTACGTTGATGAGCAGACAAATTTTTCGAACATATGAAGCAATGGATTAGCAATTGGTTTCAAAATGATTCAAATTCCGATTGATAATGTGTTACGCCATTAGGGTGCTGGTTTTTGAATTCTGAACCTTCATCTGCTCTGTCTCTGCAAACAAAAATCACATTAGAATTGTGCAGTTGGTAAACTATCTTTGTAAAGATTTTGTGACACAGAATCGATTCTCGGCAATCAGAGACAATTTTCTTGTTAGAAACCTTTCAGGTACTACATCTATTCAAAAGCGTAGTCACTTAACAATAGTAAATTTCTGGATATATTACCTAGAGAAGATCACAGGCCTAGCCTTTTAAAAAATCAACCTTAAAGGCAGTCAGGCTCGACGCGACTCTGATGGAACAATTTCTATAAAAAAAGAAAAAACTTTAAATTGTTCTATCGAAGTCGCGTCAAGCCTGTCTGCTGCCTTTAGTCATATATCAGTGTTGATTGTTAGAAACATGTATACTCCATTTACAACAACGGTCCGTTCAAACGATTTTGACTTCTATTGCGTTGGTGGCATGACAAATGGCAGCTGCAGTAAACAGTTGTTATTGTAATCACTTTTTTGCCTTTAATGCCATCCTTAAGCCTACGGACTAAAAGTCAAAATCCGTTGAAAGGACAGTAAAAAAGGTTTGTATAAATGTGTAATCTTATTGTAAATGGACTATGGGTACTTGCAGTCCATCCGTCGAGAGAATGAGTTCTTGACAACTGTCAGTGTCATACTAACGAATATGTGTTTTGCGAATTTGATCCTTATAGTTACTAGAAACTTTCCAACTGAGAGGGTGTCAAGAACGCATTTCCTCAAGGGTCAGACTGTAATAACAGAAGCGTCAGCGAAACCAGGTACTTCTTAGCAACTCATACAATTATTACGCCATCAAAAATCCTAACAACCAACAGATTTATTAGCAAAGATAGGTAATTTTCTCACAGATGCCCACTAATTTATTCATAGAGTTTCGCAGTGTCCCGGTTGGTGCCCGGGCACTGACGTTGCCCCGGGCGCCTGTCTTGCCCCCAATTACGTCACTACTTGTCCAGATATATGATTTGTCGGGAATTTTAATGAAGTCTTATGGATCGCTTTCCAACTTGTTTTCTGTATCAATTTTATAATGAGCCGATTGTGAACGAGTTTCGGTAAAGCTTAGTCGTGCAATTATTCTGCCTTGATTTCGGTTGTATTGATATGGTTCTTGATTACATCGTTGTGTGGTCCAAATACGTGACAGAGAAAGGGGCAGGACCAGGAAATTGATGAGGAAGAAAAATTACAAGGACGTCGAGGGGTTTGAAATTACTCTTTGCGCTGTTTGTTCTTGCAAACGATAGCTGGTAATTGAATTCTGATTATACAGGGTGTAAGTGTAAAAAGTGGCAATATTTTAAGGGGTCATTGTACTCATCAAAATGAATAAATACCAATAATAAAATAAAAGTGGAAGTGAGTACCTAGTAGAAAAACTTTTATATTTTACTTTTTCAAATAATAATATGATAATAGCCCTCTTCCTATATCCTATTTTTGCTGTGCCCGGCAGGGTCCACAATGATCTATATAAAATGATGTATAATTTATAATGTACCTACCACCTATGCTAACATTGTGGAATGCAAATAAATATATTGAGTATTGAGTATCATTATGAACAAGTTTTACTATGGGACCAAACCTGAAATCGCGAAAAAAAATCAGCTGTTCAGTACATTTATGTTCGCATAATTTGCCAAAATGTAGGGAACAGCTGATTTTTTTTCGTGATTTCAGGTTTGGTCCCATAGTAAAAGTTTCTCATAATGATGAGTACAATGTCCCTTAAAATATTGCCACTGTTTACATTTACACCCTGTATAATTTTGAAAATCGGGTTTTTTACCGGACTGCTAAGGGTTATGTTTTTTGTTGAGTAGTTAGTACTTGTTAATGACAACTGTGATGTATTTCGTGTTTATAGATAGAATTGTAGTAAAAATTACACAAATATTTTTCGAAAAGCCCCTCTCAAAATTCAGCTATCATCAACAATTTAAATTGTAACGGCATTTCGTCTCTGTGTAACCCTTGAAATTTCCCTTTACGAGGTTAAGAGTTGAGAACAGGTCTAAAACGCCCATTAACTCAGCCATAAGTACCGTTGAACTTTCAAAAAGTACGTAAAGTATATCATTATGCACCGGCGAAATTCTCATGAGCGAAACAAAATTTTAATTAAACACAAAAGCTTGTTTCGGCTTTATCTTTCAAAAGAACAATGAGTGCAACAATTACAATCAGCAAGACCCACTGCTCTTACGGGACTTCAGAAAAAAAAAAAAACCATCGAAATCGTGACCCAAATTGCTCTTTTTGCACCGAGCAGCTCCGATAATGGCCGAAATTTGCCGAAAGCATACGGATTTCGGGGTCAATTTGATTTATTTACGGTTTGATACAATTCCGCGTCGCTTGCTTTTTTTTCGGACAATGTGACTTGAATTGATGAGGCAGAAAGGTTATTGGTGTCTTGGTGTTAATGTAATAATGTGTAATGATTTTGTTAATGACATGGCTGACGGTGTGCTTATTGTATTCCCACACTATAATGTAATGTCGGTACAATAACTAAGGGTAATTCATTTATTTTTTGTGTAGCCTTGAGTCACAGCAGGAAAAAACTTTTTAGGCTGAACTGAAGATGTTTTTTTTTTTGGAGACGGTCATGCATGAGACTTTTTCTAAGAGAGAGTGAGCTCAAGTATGAGTGGAAGGCTATGGGAAGACCTATGGCCATCACTAGAACGTAACCTTTTTTTTATTCAGCTTTTATGATGCTATTTTTTTTACTTAGTATCATTGGTTTGTTTTAGGAGCTCGTGGCTAAGTCTAAGTAATAACAGACGGACGGTGGACGGGTGACCATCTTTACATACTGAGACTCCTCCGTACTTCGGAATGCACGCTAACCCGTTGGTCCCAGCTGTCATTCGTGAATCGTTGACAGTCGTTACGGGTTGTCAGAAGCCCGCCAGTCTTACCAAGGGGTATCGTATTACCTAGTAACTGGGTTGTGGAGGTCAGATAGGCAGTCACTCCATGTAAAATACTGGTATTCAGCTGCATCCGGTTAGACTGGAAGCCGACCCCAACACGGTTGGGAAAAGGCTAGGTAGATTGATTGATATCATTGGTTTATTTTGATTTTGTATAACCTTTAGTTACTGAATCGTTAGTAACAATAACAATAATATTATTACTTGGAAATCCCTGAACCGTCTCCAAACCCAAGAGGGAAGGTGTAAGTTGAACCTCATAAAGTGGGGCTACCTCGACGGAACGGCAGCAGGGTGTGGATATGGAGCTGTGTCACAAACTATGCTCCACCTCCTATCCTGTCCTCTGTGTCCCAAAACATGCAGTCGAAGTGATCTCTGCGCTGCCACCGAGGACGCCGTTGAAGTGGCAAAGTTTCGGGCCCATAGAAGAACTGATGTTCCAACGACAGAAGAAGAAGAAGAAGAAATTATTAGATATATTATTGTTCTCAGACCAATCTTTATTATCAATACTAGCTTTTGCCCGCAGCTTCGCTCGCGTTAATTTAGAATTTGAAATCAATTCGGTTTATACTCTGCTTGTAATAATAAAATTCAATCTTTAACATAAATAGTCGGGGGCGAAGACCTAATTTTGTAAAATCTAATAGAACTATCTAAAAAATGTGCGCAGCCTAGCTGACTGTTGACATACGTCTCACTGAAAGTCAACGACAAGGCTGCGTGTCATTTATTTCGAAGCTTCTAGAACCTTCTAGAAGCTTCGACTCGACCTTATTGGACGAGCGGATTGTGGCGGGAGTGGTTAGAAAAGGGTTCGCGTTATAAATCATGATTTAAAATGACACGTGGCGCCATCTATTATCATATGAACATTATTGTTGTTTTCCTCGGGAACAGTACTTTTTTCGGGATGAAAGGTACTCTATGTTTGTTTCTGTACACCTGACAACGTATATGCAAAATTTCAAGATGATCGGTTCAATGGTTTAGGCGTGAAAAGGTAACAAACAAACAAACTTACTTTCGTATTTATAACAATACCACTCTACAACGTGCCGCTGCTATAGCAACATTAACTAAAGACACAGGTAGTGCTAGTGGCCAGTAATCCTAAAAATTATAATAAGACAATATTTAATACTTAAATTGAAAAAAAAAAATCAAACAAGCTAAATAATACCCAAAATTAGGAGCACTCTATGCAAAGGACTCACCCATGAAGCTATTGTTTTAAGTCAGCTGGTAAGGTCTTTGACTTTGACCCTTTTTATTTGTTCATCGTTTGTCTATTGTTCTGACCCAGCTGTGAGTAACTTCATGAATGATTTTTTTTGCACAACTCCCGGGAAAAACATGAGTGGCGTGACCATTTCTTTATTTATTCGTTTGAATTTCATCTCTGCGCTACAGGTTGATCCAAGATGCTATTTGAGAAAATTGTTAATAAATCAATAAATCATAACGTTTAGAAATTAGAATATCTTTACAAAACGAAAACGCGGAACTGTACACGCGTGTCAAGTTAATGTCGTCAAAGCAGCGGCACGCTGTATAACCACCTTCAGTCCTTTCAACATAAACTTACCGTTAAAGGTACTAACAACAATATCTCGCCATGTCTCAAGCTAGCACAGGTGGCTAGCCATCGCCTCAGGACATACTTATCCGTTTTGAATCGGACCCGTACGGAACGTTGGTACCTCCCACTGTCGTCAACGATGTGTCCCGTGGAGATAATGGGATTGGTATTGTGGTGCAAATGTCTGTGGATGGTGCTGTGATGTTTAGCTTTAGGGTAAATATTGAAGGTTAGTTGGAAGTCAGTGGAGTTGAATATTTACATCTTACTTAACTCGTATTATTATTGTTAACTTCAGTCTAGGGGTGTGTAATAATAGTGAGCTTTAGATTATTAAGTTGCAGACGGGATACATTAAGGGCACGCTAGTCGCTCATTCTTCCATACAAACGTAGTTTGGTGATTACTCGTCTGTTTGTCGGTGTACGTTCAAAACGAAAAAAAAATGATTTCTATTTTTCTCGTCATATTTTTTTTTTATAATTTTATGTTACAACATAAGTAATTCCATATAAAATAGTTAGTAAAGCTTAAAACTATGTTAGTAACTTATACCTAATTAATTCAATTTATTTTAATTTATCTAACAATTTTATCTTTCATTAAAAAGGACACCACCCTAACTGTGTGCCTTATTCCAGTATCCCACAATCGGACACTCAACCCTTTCTGTTATGGTGTTCAAAAGCCCATTGGAGCTGCCCCGCACCCGATGCATCAAGGAGGCCACTCTCTTGCGTACTATATTGCTCTAAAGCAGTCGGTGTTGGGTTGCAGCCCTGTATGGAAGCAGAATCGGGGAAAAAAAATATATGTTTGGAAGTTATGAGTAGTGATCTAAAGCCTCGCAGGTCGCAGCGAAGACCTGATACAATAAAATGAAACAAGTGTAGACAAGGCCTAAACACGACTAAACGGTTTGTGTAAGTATTTGCGCAACCCATACACTACAAGCATAGATTTTTTGTTTTCCGCTTCTAAAAACATGAATACGCATTACAAAATGCATTGCCTAAGCGCCAATCGCTGGACAATCTATCGAACAGTATTTAACAAGTCATTTCCTTCAATAAAGTATGACTCATGCGAAACTAAGTATAATAGTGAACCCCCACTAAGATAATACTAAGCTTAGAAATGCAGGCTCATTCCCAGTGGTAAAACCCGTGGTAAGAGTTGCATTATTAGATATCAAAATGCCTGGATAAAACATAAAATAAAATAAACTTTCTTTTCTTTTATTATTATTATTTTTTCAATCAAATTTTGAATTTATTAGTCATTTCCATTTACTACTTAATTAAATTAAAAATATAATATCCTAACCTAAACTTAAACTATTAAAAAACAAAAATATGGCATCGAACAATTTCTTCCGCATCGCTGTCGACTGGTAATATACCCAAGCGACTAGCGGCATTGCCACGATGTATGACAATGGTTAGCCTCGGGCCAAGATAAAAGTCACCTCTTTTATTATTCGTTTATTTTTCGCTCTTTTGGAATAAAAATAGCTCTTTTCTCCTGTTATTGTAGGGGGCTAATAATATGGTTGGAAAAAATAAAAAAGTATCTTTACAACAACATATGAGACCTTTATGCCGGAAAATGTACCTACAGTTCCCGTGGGATAATTTTTGACATTCACGCTGGCGAAACCGCTGCTAAAAGCTAGTAAGAAAATAAATAAAAAGAGGATAAACAGAAAACTGAACTGTGTTTAAAGACTACTTGGTACTTACTTGATACTTGAAACTCCTTGATTTTTCAGATCTGCAAAATTTGCAAACTGATACACTGTCAGGAGGGACATGACCACGCCCAGAGACGGTGTTCACAACGATATCCCAGCAACGCCTCATTTCTATTCTGCTGACTCATGGAAAGTTTATAAGGTGACCTCTAGCTTTGTGCTGAGAGCTGTATTCGCAACGCTGCTTTATGAAAAGGAAAAACCTTATTTAGAAGCCTAAAAGACACACACAATCCTAGCATAACAGCACCCATAGCACAACATAATCAGCCTATAATGTTCCCACTGCTGGGCCACAGACCTCTCTGTGAGATAGAGTGGGCCATAATCCACCACGCAGGCCCAGTTCAGGTTGCAGCTGGGGTCGCGGGTTGTTCGGAAGAGATACCATGGCTCTGGCACAGGCAACTGAAGAAACACAGGTGGGTTTTAGTCAGTAAAAATCTGACACGCCCTCCTGCTCCGCCCAGAGCGGGAGAAGTCATTTGATGATTTCCCATCCACAAAAAAAAGGCCCAGTACGGGTTGGTGGATGTCACATGTCTTTGAATTTTTGGTTCTAGAACATTTTTCCTCACGATATTTTCCTTCACTGTTTTGAGAGCAGTGGTGATGAAATAATTTACACAAAGTAAAGCGCCTGTCTTGGTTCGAATCTACGACCTACAACTCACCACTGGGTCAAAAAGAGACAAACTTAGAAGAATCTTCGGCATTTGTTGGCATAATGTTAATCAAGAAAGGTTACACAGGTACCAAAAGTTAATAGATATCCTCAATGTTACATAATAGAGTACGTCACAGGTCATCAATAACAACTTTTATACTTGATCCAGCCAGCTTTCTTTCACCCATGGACCATAGGAACATGGTAAACTACCATAGATTGCACACTACATTCCCATACCATTTATACCTGCCACCATAGTATCAAAAGTTTCATAAAAAATCAACATTTTAATTCCCATAAAGAGATTCACATTTCGCTAAACCTGTTTATCATTACTTCATATTTTGCCAGGGTATTATGATCTTTATAAGGAACAAAATAAAGGTTTTTTTCTCCGTTAATGTGTGTAAATTGTGTAAGCACAGAGCGCCATGTCTAAACCACTGGCAGTTTAGATTTAAGTATTCTTATTTATTGCAATTTGTCAGTGAAACGAGATTTTAAACTTGTTTTAATTGCTGGCCGCTTAGACGGTCTAAGCTAAGTTAGGGTTGGACAAATGGTTTACTATAATTTAATAGTAAAATGTCTGTGTCTCAGGATAGACTGGAAATATTAGGGACGTTTGAAGAAACGTTTCTCTAGGCTCAGAAATGAGTAAGGTTTTAGTCAAGTAAAAGATACTTACTGATGAATTAATTAATTCGCACAAATAGATCTCTTTCTAGATTCCCATCAGAATACATTTTTGTACTGCGATCTTTTGCAATTCAGCCGCATTGAGTTTTATTTTATCGATAGGTATATCGAATTCATAATGATAATATTGTAAACGAACTCGTATAATCAACAAAATAATTCTTACAATTATATGTATAAATCTTAAGTATCTCCACTTCATTAATTATGTAGAAACGACTCTGATCATTAACAACAGTAATTTCCTTATCGGAGAATCCACATTTAGTTAAATTACGGCGCGATAAATAATTATAATTAATTATTTTTTATGCTTGCAACCCTGCGTTACTTAGTTGTCGCCGTTGAGCCGGGCCGCCATTTTGTTTTGTTTCCCGCGCGCACAATATTTATCAATGTAACCGCAACACTATCGCCATTGATAAATAATAATCTACCACAGTGGTTCGAAACAGGTGTTCAGATAGATACAATGATCGGACGCGAGAAAATTACAGAAAATAATGCCAATTATATAGCTAAACGGCACTTTTTGCTTGTCATCGGTAATTAGATTGACATGACTGACAGCAAACCGTGCGAAGTCTTGAGCATAACAATATGAACTAGTTTGTTGGGATATCTCCCGGTTTTTATGTGAATTTTTGCACTGTCACGCTTATTATTGTATAAGCGTAAAAAGTCGATAATTTATGATATAATTATTTTAATTGTTGTACCCACCGCGTTGTATACAGGTGATGACTGCATTCCTGAGACTAAAATGTTGTATAATGTTACATCACTATGATCTTGCAACAATGTTTAAAATATTCAGTTATCTGAGTAAACATAATATGGAGAGACCGTCATCTGCTTCTAAGCGTATCGATTGCAAAAAGTTCAAACATGTTTGAACTGACGCAGTCATCAGATCATCAAGTACTGTGAAGACCCGGATTATACGTCACGGTCTACTCCCTAAGCACGAAGCCCGCAGTTTCGGACTTCGTTACGGGCGTTTCCTACTCCGTATCACCTACGGATGGATGATTGGTTCGGGCCCCGAACGAAGTATGAATGACAACACGATTAGACAGTTGTCCCTGCTCCCGATGTGTTTTTGCCCGTCCGAAAAATTTAACTTTCACACTTGTTTTGATGGATCTTTATGTCAGACGGACGGATTGCCGGACGGACGGTCGGACAGACGGAGTTAGGCGTAGACCCCTAGTCCGCACAGGGGGTTTCGTAACTACAAATAAGTAGACGAGAGGTACTCAGAAGAAATGGGGCTGAAGCCCGCTATATTAATAATCAGAGTAAGTTATAATTCACACACTGCCTAGGCCCTACGCGGAGCCCTCGCTAAAATCTATCATACGTAGGTATCCATGGAGAAAATAATGAAGACTTCTTTCTCTACTCCGTGGTAGTATCTCTAAGTAGTCTGTGAATCTATCTGTCAATCCTTTAAGAAAAGCGATCATCACTTTTCTTATAGAATATTTCTATGTTTGAATCTAGTTTGAATGATGAAATGTCAGCCAGTAATATATGTATATGCTAAGGCTTGATTTAACATAAACCTCTACAATATCTACATAGGTGACAATGCGGCGGAAGATGGAAGGTGGGTCATTGTCTTGATCTCAAGTGCTGCATCTTCCCATAGGAAGATGCCGCATACGCACTTGAGATCAATGAATCTGTGGTGATTGTATTTGCTCCGGCCGACTTGGGTCCATCGTAAACTTCATAGGCACAGTAAAAGAGAAATCGAATTACAAAATCCACCGAATGAATTCCGACAGACCCCAACAATATAGTCAATCGATTTATCTGTCAATCAGCGAGCAATACAAAATATTGTCAATCACGTCAATAAATTGGTTTGTCAATCAGAAATACAAAATATTGTCAATTTCCCTTTCCCGTCCCTGTTTGGGCAATTTTACAGCGGATATTAGGGGAATCGATTGTTGATAAAAATGTATTGATACATATTGAATGCTTTTGCATGAAATTTTTATACCGTGTTTTCAAAACATGGATTTTTGTAGAAGTTATTTTTTTAGCAGTGATAATAATATTTACGTAAAAGTAATTACCTTTATGGAAAGATGGTTCAATGCAAGAAAAGAAATAGCTAAGCGCGCATAGGAATCCCTTCTCCTTAATACAAGTAGGTATGCTAATCGATAGTTATCACCACATTGCAAACAAGAAAACTCCTAGACAAATGGCTACCCACTTTACATTACCAATAAATTACCTTTTACAATCCAGCAAACATATAAAATAAATAAACATAGGTACAGATATCATCAAAATATTATACAATCTTGTCAAAACATACATTTACAGTGGCCAAGTTATCGGTAAAGTCGACAATGATAAGCCGCTTTGCTAACTTAAGCCAGGACACATGTGAAGTGCATTAGCTTAACAATAACTTAAGCTTACCTCATCATCGGCCGGGTTACATAAGCGAGTGCTGCGTTTAGACGCTTGCGAACTTCATTGTGTATGGGAGAGTCGTTTAGCAGGTAGTACTTTTGAATAGAACCTAAGCTTCCAATAATTTGAAAAGATTTTCATTATTGAAATGAACAGACTATCTTTAACTAAACATAGGTAGTTATCTAAACCATGGCTGTCTAATTTCAATGGCAAAGCACTAAGCATGTTGTTTCGACAAATAGTTAAATACTACATTACGAACACATGTGGGTATATAAAATATTATGTTTATGGCACTTACTGATGTATATACTCTAGTCATAGCACTAAAAGAGATGTCAACTGTGTTAAAGACCATAAATATAAATATTGAATCATAACCTCAATCATTTGAGCAAGCATAAAGTCACGTTCGCACATAAATCAAGATAATAACATTATTTCAATGATAATTCACAAATTATTTATTTAACTACAAGAACTTTCTTCATCCTCTTCAATTTAAACATATAATTGCATACTTTCATTCTGATTACATCTAATTGACTTATCTCATTACAATCAAGGCAGTGATTAGTGGAACGTAATCAGCTTGATTATTCGAGTCTACTATCTCGTGTGAACGCAGCATCTCGACCGAGCTCCGTTATTTCATTGGGAAGCAGTCACTCCTGATTTATCCGAGTCTGCAGCGCTAATGTGTATGTTAAAAACTTATTATCCTTATTGTTTTCATACATTTGCACAAGGGCCATGGTTGGACGTGTATTTGAAGGGTATTATCGTTGGTAGGGGAAATGGGAATGGGCTGTCCAAAGATCACCAGGGAACATATGGGCTAAAATTGTCACGAATTGGGACCCTACATTCAAGAAAAGACGAAAAAGAAGGCCATTCAAAAGATGGAGCGATGACATAGTCGCCGCGGCTGGAATTACTTGGAATAGACTGGCAAGAGATAGAGTGAAATGGAGGAGGCTTTCACCGCCAGAGCGCTCCTTACAACAAAACACGGATTAATCAATTAATAAGTTATACTAACACACTTGATTAAGCAAAACTCTAACACAACCATTAATTTATAGAAATGTAAAAGTGTAAGAAATAAATAAAGCTATTATAACTACTAATAGCTACTAATATTATAAATGTGAAAGTTTGTGAAGATGTTTGTTACTCAATCACGTAAAAACGGCTGAACGGATTTGGATGAAATTTGGCACACAGTTTATAACCTGGATTAACACACAGATCATCGACGGCGAAGGCGCGGGCAACGGCTAGTACCTATTATATAATTATAACGTTGGTAGGGCGAAGAGTAGTCTATTCGGCTATTCGATTAGGTATTTTACAGACGTTATAATATAATATAATCTTTATTTAAGTATATAAAACAGATTGCAGTACATGAATATGATGATACAGGACGACATGCAAGACTCAGAGGTTCCACAGTTTATCTTCGGAAAAACCGAAATCTAGCGAATTAAATTTTATTATACTGATTATCGACCAATAGAAGTTGATTTATATTCCCACCTAAATTATTATAGATTGATACACTAATCCCGTCACTCTTTTCCAACTCACATTTAATTCGGCAAAGTTCGGTTTTTCCGATGATAAACGATGGAACCTCTGAGTCCTGTCGTAGGTACTGTACTTTCTCATCTGTTTTTCGACCATATGCTTTGGGGTTGGAGCTGCTTACCTGGCAAGAAGGCGATTTTCTTAGTATGCTCTAATTAATAATAAAAAACCGGTCAAGAGCGAGTCTGACTCGCGCACCGAGGTTGCCGTACATATTTCTGAAAAAGTGTGCTATTTAGAGACATCGTTTTATTTTTCCTGTAAACTTTACATAAACTTCTATCACGTATAATAATTTCAAATTTTTCTCTATGCAAACTTCGGAGGGATGGGGCATGGTATTTTTTTACATTTTTCATCAAAAGTTGAAAACGAACCCTAAAAAGTCAGAAAGAAAGCTAAGCAAAAACGAAGTAAATGCGCGAGCGAGCGATGCAATGCGACGGTGTGGGTCGGGGGAACAACAAATTTCACGCGGACGAAGTCGCGGGCAAAGCTATCTTATTATAAACATCTGAAATCGCGTGAGAATTGCAGCTGGTAACTCTTGTAATATTTTGTTTTGCGTTCGTTGAGCATTTAATTTTATGAAATTAGATCAATAAGTTATAATAGCAGCTGATATGTCAAGAACTAATTATCATTAAGCAGTAATTCTGGTTTTATGATGTATTGTCCGGACAAGCAAATAAACGCAGCCTTTTCAGCATAAAACTTTATAGTGTATGTAATTTTATTTATTATAATTTATATTAGAACAGAATTGTATAGGTAGGTGTTGCATAGGGATATTTTTTATGATTATTTTTTCTGTGATTACTTTTACTTAAAAAAAAAACATTTTTATAGTAATAACTTATACCTAATTAATTAATTAATAAAAATAACAAAATGATCCTAACTTAGTTAAACTATTAAAAAATAAGTAGGTACCTACTTACAATGAAAAATTATTTCTACTAGGAATTTAATGTAAAATTAATTTACATATCCAGGTAACCACCAACTTTTGTAACTGATAAGGATAACACCTGTATTTTCTGCAAATAAAAAATACATGATTCTTAATGCTATTATAATTTAACGCAGCAGCTTTTGGCAGAATGAAATCCCTACTGATGAATTAACAAAACAGTATTGCAATTTTCTATAATATAAAGAATAAAATTGACAATAAAAAAAAATCTACCCAGCCTTTTCCCAACTATGTAAGGTTCGGCTTCCAGTCTAACCGGATGCAGCTGAATACCAGTGTTTTACAGGGAGCGACTGCCTATCTGACCTCCGCAACCCAGTAACTGGGTAATACGATACCCTTTGGTAAGACTGGTTGTCAGACTTTCGGGCTTCTGACAACCTGTAAGGACTGTCAAAGATCCACGAATGACAGCCGGGACCAACGGTTTAACGTGCTATCCGAGGCACGGAGAAGTTTCAGTATGTAAACATCTTTACATACCAACCCCGGTAAGCATTGCTTAACCATATGGATCGACCTGCGCGGCTTTATTACTTAGCCACAAGCTCCTCTCACAAACAATTGACAATCACGAGACAAATATAAAATTACAACTCTACATTTTACATGGTAATGGCTCTACTGCAGATTAAACATACTATGGCAACCCTACTCGATAACCACCATTAAGTATCGATGACGTAACGATGACGTTGTTTCTGCCACTGATATTAATTCCAGCTATAATGTGCACGAGATGGTCGTAATGATAAGGAGCAGATCACATGTTTCAAACGTCTGAATTAACGGTGCATTTGATTAACTAGTAATACAGTGTAATAGAGCCTTAGGGTCCATACAGACGTGGCACGACCACGCCACAGCACAGCGGTAAAAATGGCGGTGAACAGTTGAAGTTGCAGCCACAAATACGTGAGGTGATGTGGTCATAATAATTCGTATTTATTTTAAACTGTCAGCGACTTCGTCCGCCCTATACATATTATATACCATGACATGTGAAATATTTTTTATTTAATCCGGCCTTGTCTACATCATAAAAGAAGCACTGTGCAAAATTTCAGATTTTCAAGGTATGTTCAGGGGATTGGGTGTTGATGAGTCAATCAATTTATAACGTAAGTACTAGCTTTTGCCAGCAGCTTCGCCCGCTTGGATGTCGGAAAATATCCCAAGGGAACGTACTACCGGGAATTCCTTCCTTATTCCTTGTCTGCATTATAAAGGGAACGTCTGTGTCAAATTTCAGCTTTCTAGGTCCAAGGGTTTCGGCTGGGCGTTGATGAGTCAATCAATCAGTCAGTCAGTCACGACTTCTCTTTTTATTTATATATAATAATAGAAGATAGAAGATTGATGATAAGAGGTGGTACCAGTGGTGGTCCGCAACATGACTCAACCATGCTTTTGTGGCCGCAATATTACCAATATTGACCACACGTTCGCTATAGCCGTTGAAAGCGACTGCTAAGGTACTATACTATACCTACGAGTCTACGAGTGAATGCACATTACATAGAATTTAGTGCCCAGCCACATTTTTGCCGCTGTGGTGTGGTAGCACGTCTGAATAGACCTTTATTTTACGAGTTGCGGGTTGGGGTTCAGAATTATGTGATAATTATTGTATTACGGGTATTATTTTCTGTCTGTGTATTGAACCACAGTTATTGTCATTGGAATTCAATGTGGTATGGTAGCCAATGTCTGCAATTTATACAGAAGGAAATAAAGTGTATTGACAGTTGTGTATGTAAGCTTAACAACAGTTAATTTATCAGACTGGGCGATAATATTTCGATATAGGAATCCTTAGGATAAACTTAAGCATTTTTTATTTATTATTTGCGAATTGGGCCTATTTTGACCTGGATCTCGACTGGTGGAACACACTTTGGCCGTGCGCATACCTAATAAATGTAAAGTAGAAGCGTTGTATACGACTAGTCAATGTTAAAAAAACCTAACATTGTAATCCCAAATTTTTCTTTTTGTAATAAAATTACAATTTAACAATTTACGGACTTTTTCGTTTATTTATGCTGCTTGCTTCTTGCCATACCTATTTCATTATTCTGGGTCAATGGAAAATACTTAGCCTTTAGGTTTTTTTACTTGCGAGTATCAAAATATGTCGCATAAATCAAGCTTCTAAATACGGCTGTATTTTGCGTTGACTTAGAAGCTTGATTTTTTTTAGAACTCCAAAGGGCCATAGACCTACGTCTTTGATATTAATTTCTACTTGATACCCCCACGTGTTGCAGAGAAAAAGGGTATTGACAGACTGACAGACAGACAGACGGACAACGAAGTGATCCGAAGTGATCCGATGAAATATAGTAAAATAATACCGTTGTTTAAATCGGGTAGTACATCTGATCCTACTAATTATAGACCTATTTCAGTGCTACCTACCTTTAGTAAAATTTTTGAAAAAGTTATTTTAGATCAACTGCAAAGATTTTTTAATAAACATAAATTATTACATAACAAACAGTTTGGTTTTACAAGGGGTCGTTCGACTACTGATGCCGGTGTTGAACTTTTTGGTCATGTTTATAATGCATGGGAGGATAAATGCGATGTTTTGGGCATTTTTTGTGATTTGTCCAAGGCATTCGACTGCGTTCTTCATGAAACATTAATCAGGAAACTGCATCACTACGGAATCCGGAACGCCTCTCTGGATCTTCTCACTTCTTACTTAAGTGATAGGATTCAAAGAGTTGATGTTAACGGGAAAAGATCACCCGGATCCGTAGTAACAATGGGGGTCCCCCAAGGCTCAATTCTTGGCCCGTTTTTGTTTCTTATTTATATTAATGACTTGCCTTACCTCATAAAGGATAATCATGATATAGTGTTGTTTGCAGATGACACTTCACTTTTATTTAAACTCAAACGTCAGCAGCTGGTTACAGACAATGTAAATAGCGCCCTCGCAAAAGTAGTTAACTGGTTTAATGTTAATAACCTACTTCTTAACGAGAAAAAAACTAAGTGTATTAAGTTCACTATACCTCATGTTAGACAAGTAAAAACTAGTGTTCTCATAAAGGGTGAAGAGTTGATTCCCGAAGATACCACAGTGTTCTTGGGCATAACTTTGGACGCCAAACTTCAATGGGGCCCCCATATAGATAAATTGTCGAAAAAGCTTAGCGCTGCAGCATACGCCGTGAGGAAAATTCGTGATTTAACTTGTTTAGAGACAGCCCGTTTAGTTTACTTTAGTTATTTTCATAGTGTGATGTCGTACGGTATTCTGTTGTGGGGAAATGCCGCCGATATTCAGACAATTTTTGTTTTACAAAAAAGGGCTATTCGTTCAATTAACAAATTAAGTCCCAGACACTCAAATTTAAAGAAATTAATATACATCTATGAAAATCTTTTGTATGCTCATAAAAATATCAATTTGTTTAAAAAATACAGTGACGTCCATAATGTGAATACTAGAAACAAACACAAATTTGTTGTTCCTACAACCAGGCTTAAGAAAATAAGTGGTTCGTTTAGTTGCCAATGTATACGTTTTTATAATAAACTACCTAGCCACATTCAAGAACTAAGCCTTAATAAATTCAAAAATTGTATAAAGCGGAAACTTTGTCAGAAAGCCTTTTATACTGTCAAAGACTATATTGAGGACAATAAGGCTTGGGATTGAGCTGCTCCAATAAATTTACACTATTAATGTTGATTTAAATACCTTTTTACATATTCTATACAATGACATGAATATTTACTTTGTAAAGTATTACTTATACTATTTTTAATTATTGTGAATGTGAAGACTACGTGGATCATTGTTTTTTATTTATTTTATCCTTTTCTCAGTTTTAGTTATAGTCTGACAGTTTGAGTAATTTATGCGGCCTACCCAAATGTCTTTTCTTTGGTATTGTTCGTCGAATCGTTAAGCTCCTTAAGTTTTGAGTTGAGCTGCACGATTCCTGACAAATGCGTGCACTGACTGGACAGGTCCACTCAATCTGTGTGGTTCTTTCATCAAAAGACCATTTCAGACTGCAATCTACATGGTCTTCACATGATCTGACCAAGATTATGTCTGGACTTTAAAAGAGACTGTGACCTCTGAGTTTGTTTCGGCGTTTCTTCTCAGAGTAGTCAGATAGGAAACGTCGAACTCATCTAGTTTAAAAAAAATATGTTTGACGTGTAAAAGTGTTTGTACAAACCTACTTACAGAAAATAAATCATTTATCATTTATCATTTATCCTATAAGGGTTCCGTTTTTTCCTTTTGAGGTACGGAACCCTAAAAACATGCCATGTGCACGCATCAAGGACGCCTCTTACCGCGATATGATTGTTTTGATCATGTTAGCGACACTGCCTTAACAATTTTTCGTATCGTTTTGAAATATTGGAATACATTGGTAGAGGGCGTCAACGACTTTTATAGCACGGTTATCTGGCGGAAGGTATAATAATAAATCCAAGACAATCGCCGTTTATTACCACTAGGTAAGTACTTAAAACCAGTTGCAGTACAAGTACATATTAAACTGAATATTGTATGTAAATTACCTGCTGCTTAACGGATAATATATTAGCTTTTCGAACTAAGTAGGTCTTGTTTTTGTTCTGTTACATACATTATTGTAGCTAGATTATACCGGATGACTGTGCTGTGAGACCTTGCTGCTTGCCAAATTTCAAAAATAGGTTATGATTTACTTGCAAGTATCAAAATATATCACATAAATGGCAGATTTTTTTTACTGCGTTGACATAAGAGCTTGAATTTTTTAGAGCACCAAGGTACCATACGTATTTGATACCCCCACGCGTTCCTGAGAAAAATGGTCTCGACAGACTGACAGACAGACAGACAGACACACGAGTGATCCTATAAGGGTTCCGTTTTTTCCTTTTTGAAGTACGGAACCCTAAAAAAATCGTTTATCGACGCCAAAAACAGAAATTTTCACGTTTTTAAACACACTAAACACACCCAAAATAACCTTTATAGATCTCAAAATAGCAACACAGCTACATTGTAACAAGGGTGCTGCGCTTCGAACTGATTTGAGTTGATTTCCTCTTCGCAGCCACAATCACACTTCTATCAAAGAATTTCCGTCGCCTCGCTCTCCGGAGTGATTGACAGTAGCATGGAAATTAACTGTTTGCTGAATACGGGCAGGTTATTGTTTGAAGGGTAGAAATAAAAAGGCTGGTATGGATTGTGGATTGGTATTTGGGTAGACATACAAACATACATAATTATGTCGGATCGTCAGGATTAGATTACTCAGTTAGATTCAGACACCATGTGGGCAGAAAATGGGTTTCGTGCAATGAAAACACACTGGGTGCTAAGAGTATACTCGGTGATCATTAAAATCTTAATCTAACACTCCAAATTAAAATTGACACAATTACTGAGCACAACGAATCGAATACAGTTCCGTGGCGTAGTAACCCCGATGGGATCAGACACTAGACTGTCCTCCTCGCCATGAGCTTAAAACATCACGACTCTGTAGAAGCGCGCTATAGGTGTGGGTAAATCACGTAATCAAGTGGCGCGCTTGCGATTCGTTTCCTGACCGTACTATTGACCGGATCCGACACATCACGCCTTCTTCCCATGGGTAGGGAGAACCTACAGAACGCCTCCTGCTACAATCTGCCTAGCCTTTTACCAACTATGTTGGGGTCGGCTTCCAGTCTATTCGGATGCAGCTGAATATCAGTATTTTATATGGAGCGACTGCCTATCTGACCTCCACAACCCAATTAATAGGTAATACGATACCCCTTGTTAAAACTGGTTGTCAGACTTTTGGCCTTCTGACGACCCGTAATGACTGTCAAAGATAGACGAATGACAGCCGGGACCAATCATAGGGCGTTCTGCCCAAGAATTTGAACAACTTTTACTATGGGTCCAAACCTGAAAACGCGAAAAAAAAATCAGCTGCTCAAAAAAAAAATTTGACGAGTTTGGTATAGATAAATGTACGTAATGTATGTAATGTAGCTGATTTTTTTTTCGCGATTCCAGAGTTAGTCCCATAATGAAAGTTGTTCATATTCATGGGTAGAACACCCTGTGAAAATTTGTCCACCTATTTTAATGGGACCTTATATAAATTTAACCATTTAAGTACACTGTCATTTTTGGATCTTTGACAGTCGTTACGGGTCGTCAGACGCCCGAAAGTCTGACAACTAGCCTTACCAAGGTGTATAGTTTACCCAGTAACTGGATTGTGGAGGTCAGATAGGCAGTCGCTCCATATAAAATACTGGTATTCAGCTGCATCCGATTAGACTGGAAGCTGACACCAACATAGTTGGGAAAAGGCTAGGCAGATTGATAGACTATCAAACACGCACATTCCCTCATAAACAACGCCACACCGTATGAGAGTGTACACTAATATTTTTTAAACGAACCTACAATCAATAAGGATGATCGGACAAGAAGACAGAAGTATTTGTGAGGCATCCACGTGTCGTAAGTTCTCTTTCGCCACACTCGTTTGCATACAACGCCTTGATCTATAGAGTGAGGTAGATTTAGAGGAGGATTAATATGCGCAAATAATCGTAACATCACCAAAGGGGAAAATTTATAAGTCCGTGATATGGTCCGTCGTACTTTATGGATCGGAATGCTGGGCTGTGCAGAAGACGGATGAAAAAAGATTGCATGCAGCGGAAATGAGAATGTTGAGATGGATGTGTGACGAAAATGGATAAATTAAGAAGTGAGTATATGAGGAAGTTTGAAAGTAGCGCCAGTGACAAAAAAAATTGTAAGGAAATCGTTTGGCTTGGCATGGGGATGTGATAAGGAGGCACAAAACGTATGAAAAGAGTGAAAAAAAAAGAGAAAAAAAAGAGAAGAAAAGAGAAAAAAAAAAGAAAAAGAGTGATGAATATATATATTGACGGATGGAGAGTGAGAGGAAGGCCAAAGAAAAGATGTATGGATTGTATGAGAAATGATAGGAAATTCATTTGGCTTGGTATGGGGATGTGTTATGGAGGGACAAGACGAGTGTGTCTAAAATAGTAATGAATATACATATTGATGGATAGAGAGGGAGAGGAAGGCCAAAGAAAAGATGGATGGATTGTGTGAGGAATGATATGAAAGAGAAGTGAGTGAATGATAGCGTGACGGGAGAGAATGGAAGAAGAACACGTGTTGCGCCGACCTCAACAATAGTGTGCGTACAAACTTACATTTGCTGTTGGATTTTATTTGAGAACATGTTTTTCAAGTACGATGTTATGTTTGTTCTTGGGTTCAATTCATCTCAACTGCGGAACCCTTCACTGTGCGTGGTCCGACGTTGGCCGGTTTTTTTATTTTCTAATTCGTTTTTTGGCAGGGCAGTCTGTCGGATTTTTTAAAATTATTTATTTTTGATTGCTTTCACTTACTTGATGTGTCCTAATTCGGACACATATACCTACTTTTATTTTAATACAACACTCAAAATCCTATTGTTATCTTGATTGTTCCTTCACTAAAATGAAAAGCCTAACTGTATATAAGTCCAGTCTCGAGTACAACAATTTATTAACGTCATTTAATGACACCTCACGATCCCAGACATTGTCATATCGTTAACTATTGTGCGTTTTAGCACAACAATGTTTTGACATTAAATTATGCTTTCCGTAATAACTGCAACAAAGTCTTGTACCTAGGTACAGTTAGAAGGTATGTCGGGAATGCTTTTCAAAGCGATGGGATGAAAATTAAATTACTTCTTGTCCTAGTAAGGATGTGGTGTAGCGGTGTTTGCTGGAACTTGTGGGGTTGGGACGTAATTGGGTCGAATGCACCGACTTGATTTTTTGTTTAGTAAGCCGACGTTCGCACGGACGTAAAAATATCGCGGCGATTCTTTTTCGCGCACTGGATTTTCAACACTGCTTAGCGCCGAGAGTTAAAAATCCATGGATTCACTCTGTTGTTGTTAGGTTGGATTTTCAATGCTCGGCTCAACACCGAGCGTTGAAATTCCAGTGCGCGATAAAATCCCGCCGCGACATTTTTCCGTCCGTGCGAACGTCGGCTTACGGTATGTCATTCAGATGATTCTGCTATAATGTTCGTTACAGTTTGAGACTAAAGAAAAACTTCTTTGACATTAAAATTTCGTTTACCCTTCTTCAAAGCAATCTAGTAGCATCGGGATTTCTCTATCAGCTTTACTGATTTTGTAATTCGTGTCATTTTGAAAGCAAAAATCTGTAGTTTTCCTCACTTCAACATCAAAACTAATGTGATATTGGGATCCAAAAGTATGGATGCTAGGATGTGCATATGGATTGAGGGCATTGACTTATATATTACTACTTTTTATATCAATGATTGAGGGCCCGTTTTTTGAACCCTTGCGAAACGAAATAAGACATAAAGGGGATTTAGTTAAAAATAGTAAAACCTTAAAGCAAAGGTCCATAAATTTCTTAAACGTGAATTAAAACTTTTACGATTCAATAACTTGGGCCCTCAATCCAGACGCCTGCATAAAGTGGCATAGTCTAAATCTCAGTAAGTACTATCTCTGGCTCAATAATTTTAATTTAATTAAGAATTTCTTAAATATTTTAAGAAATTCCCAATTCTGTAGAGTATGATATTACAGATTTATGGCGATATATCTAGGGCCCTCAATTCATTATTGTCTGTACTGAGGAATCTGCAAAACCTGAAATTATCTGAAGAAATACATAAATACGACTTTAAAAATACAAAAAATACAAGTGTGTGAAATGTAAAATATGTGTCTAATATTTTTTTTATTATTTGACTGAGGGACTAAATAGAATTTCTTTTTTTTTACAAAGGAAACATCCCTATTGTGATTTAAATAAATAAATAAATCTCAATCATGTCGTCATGGCTCAACATGGTTAAAACTTGGCGGCACACAGGCAGAGTATTCAGCATAGATATAAGAAAGAAGGACATGTGCCCAGTATGTTAAAATGTATCGAAACTCTGTGTCTCCACTTTGTCCCTTTGTCACTTTCATGATTTTAAAGACAAATACGGTAAAATACTTGTACTTACATATGGAAAGAGATTCCGTGATTAACATGGCTTCGGTTTTTTACAAGAAACCACTGTACAACACGGCATTCTTATAAATTGTCACGGTCACAGTCGAAAGCGCACAAGTTCGCGGAGACAGAAATTGTACTATGAACGGCTCATACTGAGCATGTCCCGCGAACACAGATTCGTCCGCTTGCCACTTCTCCTGTTTTTAGGGTTCCGTACCAAAATGGTAAAAAAGGAACCCTTAAGGTGTCACTCAGTCTGTCTGTCTGTCCGTCTGTCTGTCTGTCTGTCTGTCTGTCTGTCACAGCTGGACATCTCAAGAACTACTAATGCTATCAACTTAAAATTTGGAACAGTTTTACATGACGTTTGCCCAACTATTATGCAAATAAGAAAGAAATAAAAATACATTTATTTTTTTTGCAACAGGGACTGAAAGGGTGTCTTAAAAAATTTAAGTGGGGTTACTAGGGCATGTGAAAGAGCGTTGCTTGCACATTCTCAAACTATTTTTTATTTTTTTTAGGCCGCATAGTTTTCGACTTTTGATGAAAAATTTAAAAAAAAAAATTGGAGATAACGGGGGGGGCCCCCGTTATCCCCGTTATCTCCGAATTTTGCAAAGAGAAAAATCTGACATTATTCTATGTGATAGAAGTTTATGTATAGATTACAGGAAAAATAAAACGATGTCTCTAAATAGCATAGTTTTTCAGAAATCATCAACAAAAATTACGTATAAATGATGCTACGGAACCCTCGGTGCGCGAGTCCGACTCGCTCTTGACCGGTTTTTTATATTTCTACGCCTACGGTATTCAGTCAAAGGTTCCCTAGGTATATCCACTAGGTCCACATAAAGAAGCGGTAAAAGGTTGTAGATACCTATTTATTAAGTAGGTATATAAGGTTTCAATCATTAGTGAACGCTTGGGTTTCAGTGTTCACGTTGTGCCGGTAGCTATAGTCCAGACACGATGGGATTCGTGACTTTCGTAAAACAAAGCGATTATTTTCGACATGGTTTGTTATTCACAAGAAAACATGAATGCTAATGTAAAACTGAAGGCGTGGTGTGTAAATGGTTACTAGGGTGCCGTAACCAAGCAGCCTCCGCTGTCCGTCCGTCTCTCTGTTAGTGGGCTGTATCTCATGAACCGTAATAGCTAGACATGTGAAATTTTCACAGAGTGTGTGTTTCTATTGCAGTCTTAACAATAAATAATAAAAATAAATAGTAAAATTAAAAATTAAAGGTGGTCCCAAACAATAGAAACGTGATATTCGACGTTTACTTGGTAGATGAAGCTATACATTATAAAATAAAGTCGCTTTTCGTGTCTGTTTGTGTGGCCGCGTTGTTCTTCTAAACTACGCAACTGATTTAGATGCGGTTTTCACCATAATTTAGAGAGTTTATTTCAAAAGGTTTATACATGTGTGCAATACCTACATTAATATTAAACTTATATATATATAACATATTATAGTAGAGAAATCAAGATTTTTTGTCCAATCGTTGAAACTTAGTAAGTACCTGATAGATTTTCGATTCCAAAAAACTATTTCAGTCGAGTATAGCTGCTAACATATTTATTTATTTATATTTAACAGCGCCACCATTAAGTAAAAAACTAATAAGTCCTACATGAAATTATTTCAGGAACTTTAAGGGAATCCAATAAACTTGATTTTAATGTGTTTTTGAGCACAAATCTGAGCGTCTGTTACTGGTCGGGAAGGGTAGGTAATAGGTATGTGGTAAGTTTGATTAAGTCTGTAGCTAGGCAGAAAGTGATCAGCTGATTTCACGCGTCGTTCGTTAGAGTATTTTAACATCCACTGCTGGTTTTTTTACATAAATGGAGTGCTGCATGTAGAGAATGTAATTTTATATTGAAATAAAGGAATAGAGCCTAACTGAAAAAAATAATAAAAAAATCTGAGAAATTTTCCAGTGGAATATGATTCAAAGTAAGGAATGCACCCTGTTAGTTTGCGGAGGGCTGTCTCATCCACCCTGTATACCTGAAAGGTAAAGATGTTCGATAACCAAAAAGATTTTTTTTTCACAATTGCCCTTTCTAAACCTTCCCCACTCTAAATTCATTTGATTTAGGGTGTGAGCACAAAACAGTGGTGTCGTAATTTTGACTTGTTATCGACATCGTTACGTTTATTTATCGTCTTTAAAACAAATATTCCGGTTGGAGGCGGTTTTTAATGCACCATCAACTTTATGATCGCTCGCAGCATTGCGCAAATTGCGTTCAGCTAAATTGTTGCAAGTGTGTGGAAAGTGCGGAATTATGTAATGTAGACTAGGTTTATCTAATGTAGACTAGGTTTAGGAGCTCGTGGCTAAGTAATAACAGCCGCACGGGTCGATCCATCAGGTTAAGCTACGCTTTCCGGGGTTGGTCAGTGGATGGGTGACCATCTTTCCATACCGAGACTCCTCCGTACCTCGGAAAGCACGTTAAGCCGTTGGTCCCGGTTGTCATCCGTGGATCTTTGACAGTCGTTACGGGTCGTCAGAAGCCCGAAAGTCTGACAACCAGTCTTACCAAGTGGTATCGTATTACCCAGTTACTGGGTTGTGGAGGTCAGATAGGCAGTCGCTCCATGTAAAATACTAGTATTCAGCTGCATCCGGTTTAGACTGGAAGCCGACCCCAACATAGTTGGGAAAAGGCTAGGCAGATTGAGACTAGGTTTATTATAGTGCGGTGACATAATTCTTTAATTTAACTAAATTGTCGCTTTATTATTGTTGCTAGGCACGCCTTAATAAATGAAAATGTTTATTCAAAAACAAACAATATAAGTTGTTGTTTTTCTTTAGAGTAACAGCTGTACTGCTGTATATTAGGAAGGTACCTGAGAATATATTGTATGTGTAAATGCTGTATTTTATTTGTCATATGGTCAGCAACAGAAGTCGGTTAACACTGCCATTTTTTGAGATAATTTAAATTAACACAATCTACGATTACGATTGATACGATAATCTGCTTTTTAGCATTTCATTTATTAGTTAAGAGTTAATTTTCATTAAAATTAAATTAAGTTAGTTATAATACGTGCGAAATGTCAAAGCAAAAATAAAAAATAAATAAAATAAATTCTTTACTGTCGCCAGTTAATACATCCATTCATCTTAGAGTAATCTAACATATTATGCAACGTATTAATGTAATTATTTTACAAAAGGTACTGTTACTGATTCCCAAACTAAGCTTAAGCTTGTATTTTGGAAAACAGTGTTCAGTCGCAGGAAGTATCACAAAATAAAATACGAATACATTGGTTGTCGCTATTCTTACATTATAATCTAATCTAATATACAGGGTGACTTTGAAAACATGCGACAAAATTTAAGGGGGTGTTCTACGCATCAATATGAACAACTTTTACAAAGGGACCAACATCGAATTCGCAAAAAAAAAAAATTACCTTCCCATATTATAGTTAAAGGTATTGGACCCTTTTGTAAAAGAAGGTCGGATTTTTTTTGCGAATTCGAAATTGTTCACATAGTAAAAGTTGTTCATATTGATGGGTAGAACACCCCTTTAAATTTTGTCGCATGTTTTCAAAGTCACCCTGTATAATCTAAGCAGAATTAAAGACATGAATATTTACTCAATTTAAATGTAAATGATATACCCATAAAACACATAATAATGAACACATTACGATTAAACACTGCCACACTCCATCAATTAGTTTCAGAGCAGTTAGCAATATAATTTATATCAGCAAGTGACAGCTCTATGTGTCGATATCGACACTTGCCCAAACAGAAAACTGGAACAACTCCATTCGGAACGTGATTCTTATTGATTTGTATGAATCTATAGACAGCCAATGACTGTTTATTAAGGTAAATTCAATACTCAATACTCAATTATTTATTGCATTCCATATGTAAAATAAAAATATGGTGTAATACAGTAAAACATCAATATGGACCCTGTCGGACACAGCAAAAATTAGGAGAGAGGAAGACGGCAAGTACTTAATAGTTGCAGTTTAATTAATTCTGTATTATTTTATATTATAAAAAGTATTTAATTGGGTGTATAAATTATATAAGTGATTTTTTAATGACCAGCCAAATTTTCACAGGGTGTTCTACCCATGAATATGAACAACTTTCACTATGGGACCAACTTTGAAATCGCAAAAAAAATATCAGCTGTTTCATACATTTTGATCGAGTAGGTATTGAACTTTTGTAGGAAACCGCTGGTTTTTTTTTCGTGACTTCAAAGTTGGTCCCATAGTGAAAGTTGTTCATATTCATGGGTAGAACACCCTGTGAAAATTTGGCTGGTCATTAAAAAATCACCCAGTGTATTATTACGTTTATGTATATAAGTTATTAGTATATTAGTTAGTCAAACTTTCTTACGTTTTTTGCAAATTGCAAGTCAGTATTAGGTTGTATGTTGATTACAGTATGATTCATGACCGTAACAAATATTTATTTATAGAATTTCAATCATTAGAATCAGTAATACAATTTCCTATTAAGTTAGTATAATCCTCAAATATCAAGATTTCGTGAAATAGTCATTCGTTAGGATTACTTGTGCTTATGAGTATTGATGACTTTAATGATATCTCTATTTCAGTCAATCTAGCTGACAGAGATATCAACATGTTATTAACTGAATGTTTCGCCAGTGCAAACGCACGGTTAGGTTTTATGTTGATCAAAATACAGCGATCGTAACACGTCCTATATATTTACAGAATTCAAAAGTCAATCTGCCTACCCTTTTCCCAACTATGTTGGGATTAGGCTGCCTGTCCACCGGAGCGGAGCGAGGCTGCGGAGCGGAGAAACGGAGAAATATGTATTAACCAATAGAAGCGCGAGCGGACGGCGGAGTGGAGCGGAGTTAAGATTCTATTGGTTAATATTCATAGTTTAGGACAGGCAGCCTAGTCCCAACTTAGTTGGGAAAAGGCTAGGCAGATTGACTTTTGAATTCTGTAAGTACATATTTGTTTGATGCAGCTGAATACCAGTATTTTGCATGGAGCGACTGCCTATCTGACCTCCACGACCCAGTGACTGGGTAATACGATACCCCTTGGTAAGACTGGTTGTCAGACTTTCGAGGACCCGTAACGAGTGTCAAAGATCCACGAATGACAGCCGGGCCCAAGGGCTTAACATGCTTTCCGAGGCACGCAGAAGTCTCGGTATATACATATATAAAGATGGACCAATGACCAATCCATGGCAAGCGTAGCTTAACTTGACGGATCGACCCGTCCGGCTGTTATTACTTAGCCACGAGCTCCTCACTTAGGTACAAAAATAAAACCATAAAAGTTTTTTTTATTTGCGTTAGTACCTACTGCCTACCACGCCCACGGTCTAACAATTTTTTTTTTATATATAAAACAAAATCTCAAAAATTATTCAGTCCCCAGCCAAGTTAACAATCACTGCACCTACCTTCGATAATCTATTCGAGATTTCGTTTTATTTGTCAGAACTCAAGATTCTTCAAGAGGTATTATTTCGCGGCTATTAAGTTTACTCTAATTATTATTTCCAAGTGCCCATAAATGTCTTGTAAACGTGAAATGCTTTACAGACTGTTATTTATTTACTGCGAAAATCGTGATTTAGCTGTGTAGCGGAGTATTTGTTTGTTGATATATTTTTGATTAAGTTGAGTATTAAATTAATTGTGAGTCTGTTTTGGTTTAAGCCTTCAAACAATTAACAGGTTTAATGTGTTATTTTAATTTTAAGATGTACAATGTAACTTACGGTGTGTCCTGAACAAATCAGTGCTTATTTCCTTTTAATAAAAATAGGTCTCTTCTTGAAGTGGTACAAGAACATACTGAAAAAAAAATATATAAGTAAATCGATAATACCGGCCAATTATAATCCCACGGCAGAACAAATATCTTAATCATCAGCATGGCCTTTTCCAATGTTGGGGTCGGCTTCCACAGTCTAGTGGTGTTTCTTTACCATATAAAAAGTATTGAATAAAATTCATTCGATTGAAGATGTTTCAGAAGCGATAGTAGTTATTATATCCAATACAACAGCATGAATGGACACTTAATTTCCCAGCATAAATTGCCATAAATAGAGACAATTGGGAGAACCGTTAGCAGTAAAGACGTCGTCGGTGTTGCCAGGTATAATATGAAGTGATTATTTATAATGCATATACATTGTGCGGTTTAAATTAACGACACCTGCTTTGTAAAGATTGTGGTTCAGAGAGGAGCGAAGCGATACTTTAAAACGATTAGTTATAAAAATATCTTGTAATATCTGAGTGATCAATTGGGCCCACTTGCTACGGAAAAAAAGTTATAGGTTTTTGTTGGTACTTGCTTTTTTTATAAAATGGACTTCTGAACCAATTTTTGATCTCCTATTATTGCAAATACTTACGAGTATTATTCCAAAATTCCTGTCAAGATTTTCGTTTCGCACCATTCTCTCAATAATTTTACCATAAGTTTTACTTTTAAGTCCCTTTCTACTTTTTAATGAAATACGTGTACCTACAGAATCTGTAGTTTTTGAATGCCCATAAAGGGCGGAGCACACGACGCGTCGCGTAGCGTGACGTGCACAGGCACAGTTGTAATTTATGAAAGGCGCGTGCATAGGTCACGCATCTGGTGTGCTCGGCCCTTTAGGCCTCTACCTCGAATTTCGCGGGCAGCGGGGCGGCGGCGGCGGCGGCGCGTCTCGCATTGTCCCGCCCCGCTCCCGCGCCGCTGTTTTCGAGAACTGGTCCATTTAAATGTCCACGCATAAGATCCGCGCCGCCGCCGCCCCGCTGCCCGCAAGATTCGAGGCAGAGGCCTTAATGTTCAACTCCACGCATTTAATTAAAGGAAATGTTTTTAAGCAGTGCAAATTTTCACAGGGTGTTTTACACATGAATATGAACAAATTCCACTATGGAACCAATTTGGAACTCACAAAAAAAATATCCGCTGTTTCATAAATTTAGTCGCGTGTATTGAACTTTTGTATGAAAAAGCTGTTTTTTTTTTTTGTAATTTAGAGGTTTTCCCATAGTGAAAGTTGTTCATATTCATGGGCAAACTTTTCCTATATAATAGCATCATAGCGGGATTGGTCCATTTTGGCACAGTATCGAGTTAAATGGAAAAAGGAAAAGGAGGCCTTTGCCCTGCAGTAAGACAGCACTGGCTGATTTATACAGGGTGAATTCTTCAAGTGGGCGTGGATGGTCAAAGTCGAAACTATGAGGAATATTGTAATTCTGAATGCAGTACAATCCTTGAGTCGTCGAATCCAGCTAGGTATTGATTATGATATAAGAAATGACATAAGAAAAATAAAAAAGCATTTTTGTTAAAAATGAGCTCTTTTCTTTAGTTTGCCATATGTCATTGTTGGGTCGTCGGCGGTGTCTGACCTGGCGTGTGTACTGCTCAGCTCTTTACCTGCACGACGAACTCTTCACAGGCTATACTAACGGACTGTTTCTAGAATTTTAGGTTCAACAAGGGAGGCTTAGGTAAAAAATTAAATTTCAGTAGTCACTTGCACTGTAGTATAAGCAACAAGAAGTTATTTACACGCAATTACACAATTAGGAAAAAACTTGACACATGCTATGAACTGTCAACTGTCAACCCTCAATAGGACTGTAAAAGCTGAGATACAATATAAAAATATTAAAAACTAGCTGACCCGACAGACGTTGTCTTGTCTTAGCTATGAATATTCTAATGTAAACGCGTGAAGTTGAAATAGTCGTTAAGTTTTCTGAAATTTTCCAATTTTCTGCGAAATTTTCTTAATTTTTTGTTTCATAAGAACCTTCTCCTGACAAAAGTAAACACAACAAAAAAAGAATTAGCGAAATTGTTCCATCCGTTCACGCGTGATGCGATGACCAAGGCAAATAGAGATTCATTTTTTATACAACGTGTTAATGAAATAACCCAAAACCTCTTAAGGGGTCATTGTACTCATCATTATGAACAACTTTTACTATGGGACCAAACCTGGAATCGCGAAAAAAAAATCAGCTGCTCCCTACATTTTGACGAGTTTGATGTAGATAAATGTACTGGTCAGCTGATTTTTTTTTCGCGATTTCAGGTTTGGTGCCATAGTAAAAGTTGTTCATAATGATGAGTACAATGACCCCTTAAGAGGTTGTGGGTGGTGTGGATTTAACACCTTGTATATAAAGATTATTTAAAATGTTTCAAACTTGCAACAGTCATTACTTCCCAGAAATCGATCCTTATTAGAGACATTATCGAATGGTGTAATAAAACAGTCTGTTTTTTTTTTTCAAAATCAATGGGTTCGATTCCTGGCTAGAAATATTGACTTTTCAAAAATCCAATGATGCAGTTTTAGTTTTCATCAAAATCGAGCGCGAGACTCCTTTGAGTACTTTTCGCTATTCCTCACATAGCTTTGGATTTGGCCATCCACGCGAACTTGAAAAATTCAGCCTGTATAATTATAGCTTCGCTTTCTCCTATCACTGGATCACAAACCCACAGGCCACCCGATTGTGTTTCTTCATAAATATTTGTTGTCAGATGATTTATAAGTCAGGTTGGTCTAATTATTTGGGTCATGCCTTTACGAGATCAACTTTTTTTAAAACTCGAATCAAGCTTTCTTATTGTTTGCTGCTTTTATAATAACTTTGACTTTCATTTTTAAGAAATGGACTTACACAGTTTTTGTTCCCGGAAATTCGATTACGTTAATATGTTGTTTTAAAAATTATGTGTCTGTGTATAATTTAGGTAGTTTATTTGGTTATTTATGAATTATTATTGTGTTTTGATTTAGTATGCATTTTCCGCAGGGGCCTGTGGCTAAGTAATAACAGCCGCACGGGACGATCGATCAGGTTAAGCTACGCTTGCCTCAGTTGGTCTGTGGATGGGTGACCATCTTTACATACCAAGACGGAAGACCCCTCTGTGCGTCGGAAAGCACGTTAAGCGGTTGGTCCCGGCTGTCATTCGTGGATCTTTGACAGTCGTTACGGGTTGACAGAAGCCCGAAAGTCTGACAACTAGTGTTTCCATGGGGTATCATATTATACAGTAACTGGGTTGTAGAGGTGAGATAGGCAGCCGCTCTATGTAAAATTATACATGGGGTGCGTAAGGAAAAATATTTTATATAATAGGTATATTAGTTATTAACGTTATTAACGTAAAAAACATCATACGATGGCGACCGCGGGCTGACAGTAGTTGTGAACCTATGGTGTTCGCAACTACTGGGGTACACATTGAAATGAACTCATGAAGTTCATAAATTAGTACATAATTTACAGCCTAAGGAGCGCTGAGTACCTATGACTGGTCGGGATATCAACCAAAAGCGGATGGTACCCTGCAATACGTGTGGTAGTCCGGTAGTAAAATAGCTATGGCGGGATCAGGTCGTGGAGCTGCTGCGCATACTCTCCGAAGTACAGTCTATAAAAGACCGACAGACAACAAACATTACGCCGAGCTGTGAAGCCTGGCTGGCTGGTCACCAACGTCTCGTCGCCTATATGTTTTTTTTTTATCTGCGTTTCACTGAGTCCAGTGCAGCAATCTGATATGTTGCTGCGCCATCCCATAAGTGGATACAGGAACGGACCTGTGGTGTTTTGTTCAGTATTAAAAGCTGAAAATGTGAAGTTTTCACGGTAAAATTTTTACAGAATAGATCGGGTGTCAAAGGTGTGTGACATCTTCCACCCCATCTATTCCTTCCGTAAACTTAGTTTCCTTTATGCCACCACGTTCATAGAGAGAGAGACAGATAGCCATGTCGGAGTGTTGGTATAGCAATCAAAGAAGCAGCTGACCATTGTCACGACCAACCATACACGATGATGTACACTCCGAAGCTATTATATTGTGGTTCACATCTCAATCTAAAGGTTAACCGTGTGTCTGTTACTGTCAGAGATCGCGCCCCGCTGAGCTGTGTATGCGCACCGTACACTGTGGAGTGGTCCGAGTGATGAGAGGTAGCGGGTTGTCGTGAGAACAGACGAATTTGTATAGGTGTTGCATTTATCATTTCTTGGAGTAGCTCATAGAATACAATAAAATTCTCTCTCTTTATTATGGGAACCATGCGCTCATTAGTTCTGGCTAGGATTCACTTATAGTTTAGTTGATCTACATTCATAAAAAAACTCTCGCCTTCTGTAAGCTGGTTAATCATTGATTCGTAAATCTCGTATATTCGTAAATTATTCGTCATCTTGAAATCACCCCCTTTCTAGCCTTAGCATCTTTCACACAGTCCATTCATCGTTTCTTTGTTCTTCCCCTACTCATATAGCCATAGACAGTCATACTCAAAACTTTCCTCACGACATATTCCTCATTCCGCCGCATCACATGCCCATACCATGACAATTGACAACCGATTTCCGCCCAACTTTTTAGTCTCCTGTGCCACTTTCAGAGTTCCTCTTATGCACTCATTTCTTATTTTATCCATTCGTGTAACACCACACATCCCTCTTAGCATTCTCATCTCAGCTGCATGCAATTGCAATTCATGCTTCCGTTTGTGGCCCAACATTCTGATCTATACAAGGCAGCTGGTCTAAGCATTGTTTTATAAATCTTCGTCCTAAGTATAAGGGGAATGCGACAGTCACAGATTGTATTGTCAAAGTGTTAAAATGATTGCTTTCCGAAATTGCGTTTCGAGTTTGCTTTTTCATACACTGAAAATCGCTCTCCGCTCTTCACTTACACCGCTTCTTATAATTTGTTCTACTAAATTGTCTGTAAAACTTGCGCTTAGAATAATGTTTAATAACCTGTGCACACTCGGTTCGTATGTAATCGTATGCTTGTTACAAAGATTGGACGTTAGAACAAATAAAATTAATAATTCACTAACTCTTTATGTTTCGTGAGTAGAAAGTATATTTGTTTTAATCACGAAAAGTATTTAAATGTTGTCTTGATTGTTTCATGATGGGATCGTCAGTAATTTGATAGTCAGTTGAGCTCGAATTGATGGTTAATTATTCTTGTGTAGAAACTTATGCTAATGTTATTGGGTATGGTTTTTTGTAGTTAGTTCGTGAAGAAGAAATCAGAGTGTATCGTGAATCTCACGTGTGGTCGCGTATTTAAAAGAATTACATTTCCTCGACTATTTGGCCTAGATTTTCTTTACCTATTTATTACAGTGTGAATTGGCTATTACAATACGCCATTTTCTAATGTCATAAAGTTAACGATAAACATAAAAATCAGAAAAGTAGTGAAAATTCTGACCGGAGTTTATGTCTGCGCTTTTAAAAGTCCCGTGATGTATTAGAACTTAGACTGAATGAAATAGAAATATTTTACTAAATATTAAACTTTGACTGAATGAAATAGAAATATTTACAGGTAATACAATTACATACACGAAGTAAATAGATAAGTAACATACATGCGCAAAGGTAGCCCGTGATATTCAAATTTTCTTAAGTTTTTTGCAATTTTCAGGTCAGCGTCCGGTAGTATGTTGATTAAAGTATGATTCACGACTACTACGCGTACCTATTTACAGAATAATAATGATTAAAATCATCAATACAACTCTATAAGTTCAAATTAACTTATTGAATTACTATTTTTTATGAAATCATGACATTTGAGACCAATTCTAACTTAGAGAGATTTCTTGATGAGTAGCGAATCAAATTTTAACCAATATACTATCTAACATTGACCTGGAAATCGCAAAAAACTAAAGTAAAGGGTAATTCGAGCTGGTGTCCACAACTCCACGTCAAAGCACGTATTTTGCGTACGGAACTGTAAAGGTAATTTAGACAAATTAGTACTGCCAGTGACCCCAAAACTACATTATTACTCGTACATAAAGCGTTATTGGTAAAACACCAGCAACCTCTTAAGGCGTCAATGTACTCATTATTATGAACAACTTTTATTGGGACCAACCCTGAAATCGCGAAAAAAAAATCTGCTGCTCCCTACATTTTGACGAGTTTGATGTACTTAGTACTAAACAGCTGATTCTTTTGGTCCCATAGTAAAAGTTATTGATAATGATGAGTAGGTACAATGACCCCTTAAGAGGAAAGACGGGTGGCCAGTTAGGTATTTTATGAAGGTATTGCTGTCGCTCTGCGAGCGCTCCGCCCTTGAATTCGTGCGATAAGGACAACTGCAGATCCGACTAAATAGCCTATGTAAAAAGTTACATTTCGAGGTTTGGCTCTCGCCTATTTCCTCCTCCAATATTGGACCAATTTGAAAGATATTTCATAAACTGAATAAGAAGGATATATACTATGCCCCTATGTTTTTCTTTTTTCGTTAATAGTTGTCAAATTGGTACACTAGGCGTCTGTTGACAGCGGTCTGAATAGGCAATTTTGAGCATTTTTGGAGGGTTCTAGTTCCTACAAAAATAATATATCATCAAAAAGGAAAACATAGGGGCATACAACTAACTGATATTTATATTTCTGTAAAAGATCATTGCTTTATGGTCATTAACCAAAAAGAAAACAGGCGAGAGCGTTTGTATCTTTTTGTATAGAGAAAAGAGCACCCTCGTTTCCTCTTAACCCTATATTTAGTTTGTATATCGGCGCTCAAAACCGAATACATCGTCGAGTGCATCACATACTTGTATCAAACCATTACAAAATACTTCTAAACAATTTGATAGAACATGGCGGCACGTCTTATTCGCGATGATTGAAGCTGTTATGCTGACGTGACACCATTGTGAGACAGGATCGTAATCGTATCGCTAGCTCACTAACTAGATTGGATCAGGTGGAGAGTTTATGTGGGAAGGGGACAGGGGTTTTAAACAGGTAAGTAAAAATATATTGTTGTGCGAAACGAGGCTAGGTTACAATGAAACCCATCGACCCATAGAAATTGATTTATATTGCCACCTAAATTTTAGTAAATGTCAGGTTCGCGGTTGTATTTCTCAGAAATGATTGAAATATATCTAAATATTTAGTAAGTACCTAATTAGTACCAAATTGTACCACTTGTTAAATAATTAGTACCTCGTGGGATCGCAAGTTATTGCAGTAGTTTCATATACACCGTTATTATAGATTGACGCACTAATTCCGTCAGCGACATAGTTCGGCAAAGGTCGGTTTTTCCGAAGATAAACGATGGAAACTCTGAGACCTGTCGTACTGTAGTTACCTTCCAAAAGACTCTACTATTTAAGCTTTAGGGCCAATTTCACCAAACTGGTCATAATCGGACATTAATAAATCAGCCATTAAAATAAACATCGATGTTAATAGTATTTACGTTCCACCAGAATTAAGACATTAATTTAATCATGGATTAGCGCGTGGTGAAATGCTCTTTTAACAGAAGATTAAACTAACTAACATGGTTTGGTGAAACTAGATCTTAACATAAGTAATTACCTAACACTACAAAATCAAAGATTTTCCACCTATCACATAACATCATCCAGATTGACAAGCGGAGACAAATCCAGCAAATCTCTTGTCGTAGTGCGATACGGAATTATTGTCAGCCGCGCATAATGGATGTGACGCTTTCTCATAGCCGTACAATATACGCTGTACACTGCAGTGCAGAAAAATGGTAACACTATAGAAAATATTGCGATAGATAGATGTATTTCTATGGGTAAACACTCACTGCTGAAATGCTGGTTTACTGTTCTATGTTCTTCCTCCTGTGTGATTAAAGCATCGTTTTCAGTTACTTATAAATGTTTGCAGATAATGATTGAAGCGACTATTGACTTTGGGTACTCGTATTATCTTGAACAAAAGGAACGTAAAAAATCTGAACAGAAGAAAGATCGAAATGCGCAACGAGGTAGGAATAAGAAGCAAATCTAGAAAAAAACCTTGCAGTAAAAAAAAAATCATTTAAGTACTTCAGACAAAAAGTCCATAGGCAAGGCAAGGTTACTAGTAACGAGAATTTTGCTTATAACTAATTTAAGTAGTTAAAAAGTAAAAAATTTTTTTTTACAAAAAACAATACCGACCTCCAAAAAAATCACTACAAAGTGAAAAATAACTTTAATTTCGGAAGTCCGTGTCTTTGGATCTGTATTTTAGGTTTTTACCCCCGACTTCCGAAATTAAAGTTATTTTTCACTTTGTAGGGATATTTTGGGAAGTCGGTTTTGTTTTTTGTAAAAAAAAAATATTTTTCACTTTTTAGTGGGTCAGTTTGTAATTTATCTAAGTTAGAATGTCAACTGCTCATCACGTTTTACAAAATATTGCTTTTCCTGATGCAGGGACGTTAATTGTTGAGGAGTTCTCCTAGTAAGAACCAGGAGAACTGGCGGTCATGGTGAAGTCACCATCACCATTATGCATTTTGACGAGCATAAACCATATTATGGTAATCGAATCGCAACCTGTGATATACTTAGATATAATTGAGTATTTCCGATGGCCATCTGTGGTCTTCATGATCAGTTCCAGTTCACCAAATGGTACTTTCCGAGAGCAAATGCACGAGTTACTATAAAAAATATCGAAATCGATATAAGTGTGCCCATAAAATTTGTGGGTTTCCCTCGATTTCCATGGGATCCCATCATCAGATCCTGACTTGATGATCACGGGACCACTTGCGAAGTATACCCTTTCGAACAAAAAAAGAAAAATTGAAATCGGTCCAGCCATTTTCGAGTAATCGGGGAAAATACATAAAAAAAGAAGAAAAAAAATGTTCTGACGAATTGAGAACCTCCTCCTTTTTGAAGGGCAGTGCCCTGTTCCGTCGAGCATCTAAACAAGATTTCATACAATTAAAACTCGAGCTAGGTCTAAGTTATATAAAATCAGTAAGTTAATATAAATTGAGATAAGTATCCATTATCTAGCAATAATCTAAAACGTGTCAGAGCCTATCTTCTCACGTAGCTCGTAAATCTGCTTAAGGATTTAATTAAGTCTATTACAAATAGTAACGGTGTATGAAACTGACATAATTTACTGCGTTCATTCACTATAATCTGCTAATTATGCACTTCTGTGACACGGTTTTCGTGACAATCTATCATCGTGTGTTGTTAGCTTTTGTTAGTCGTCGACTCACCTCTTACTCTGGTTTAAATTATATCGTAATTTTAACAGATCTTTACAGCATTCTGAAAACGGTGCTAACACCGTTTTCAGAATGCTGTAAAATGCTATGCTGTGTAATGCTGTGAGTTTCTATTCTCCCATTTTGAGGCATCTTGTGGAGAGGATGGCCGGGTGAGAAGCATGTACCTTACTTGGTCATCTTCTCTGCAAGATGCTTCAAACACTAATTCAACTTTACCTCTATAATAATATTACTTACTAACACTAGCTTTAAGATATTACTAACACTAAGGATCGTTGGTTGTCCGATTTAATATAATTTTGATTTGATTTGATTTTACACAAAAGCAAACTGAGTAAAAATAATTATAAAGTAAGGAAAATAATTCATGTAAAAATCATCATCATCTGCCTAGCGTTTTCCCAACTATATTGGGGTACGGCTTCCAGTCTAACCAGATGAAGCTGAATACCAGTATTTTACATGGAGCAACTGCCTATCTGACCTCCACAACCCAGTTACTGGGAAATACGATACCCCTTGGTAAGACTGGTTGTCAGTCTAACCAGATGAAGCTGAATACCAGTATTTTACATGGAGCAACTGCCTATCTGACCTCCACAACCCAGTTACTGGGAAATACGATACCCCTTGGTAAGACTGGTTGTCAGACTTAATAATAAAAAATATTTTGCGTTATTTTATTTTATCATAGGCTGTACCATTTTCCATGCACTGAAATGTACTGACGTAACCGAACGTCACGTGCGAACCAATCACAGGCATTATTGGTCCGTGACGTCATCAACGGCCATTTTGTTCAACTTAGCTCTGATTTGTCAAACGATTGGAACTTGTATGGGAAATGTTTTCTGAAACTATTGCCGTATTATGATAAGTATGAAGAGATTGTCATTTCTCGTTGAGATTGAAGTATAATGGTCACACTTTAATTGAATCAGATTGGCAGGTACTTGGGAATCTAGTATGAACAAATCATAGATTCAATCAGCTCAGCTAACGCAGTTTGCTGTTGCTATGAGAACGAAAGTACACAAGTTCCAAAATGGAGGGCTTACTAATCGAATAAGGGACTAAGTAACTACACCTTAATCGCCAGTAAGCCGACGTTCGCACGGCCAGAAACTATCGCGGCGATTTTTTTCGCGTACTGAATTTTCAACAGTCTGTTTAGCGCCGAGAGTTGAAAATTCAACAGTGTGTTTTTTCGACGCGTTGGAATGCACTCTGTTGTTGTTATGTTGGATTCTCGAAGTTCGGCTCAACACCGAGAGTTGAAAATCTAGTTCGCGATAAAATCCCGCCGCGATATTTTTACGTCCGTGCGAACGTCGGCTTAGTGTGGGTATTTTGTCCTAAAAAAAAACAGTTTTGTATGGTACGACGAGGAAAGCTGAACGCATCTGTTCAGCTCGGATGCATAATTCGAATCTCCATACAAAACTGTTTCCTTTTTCTATGGACAAAAGTGGAATTGAGCTGACTAGGTGTAGTTAGTCTTTAAAAATACTAGCCAGCTCTTGAGGCAATTCATGCACTCCTTTTTGCGAACTTAAATGTAGCTGGTTCTCGCTGGTTTTTTAATTGAGAACTTGTCAAGCTCTACTTTAGCATTAACTAACGTGAAAGCCTGCGAAATGAAAAAAAATCTTTGCAAAAAAGTACTTATTTTTTTTTATTTTGCGGGCTAAGTATAGTGAAGGCTTAGAGTGAAGGAATCAACTTCAATGCTAAAAGAGTTTGACAGGTTCTCAACTTCAAATTCTTGGCGATACTCATAATCAACTCTTAGAAACATTATAAAATCAGCAGAAATTGGTCGACTATACTCACATTTTCATTTCATTTCATTTCATTTATTTCATAAACAATTTTTACATTGTGTCGAAAATTTCAGACATAATTACAAAAATTAAAAATTAAACGAATTAAGTACACATTGGATATTATAAGAATTCATACTAAATTATAAAATTGAAATTCATCATCATTGCCCTTATCCCAATTTATTTGGGGTCGGCGCAACATATCTTTCTCTTCCATACTTCTCTATTACTCGTCATCTTGGTAGTCACTCCCTTTCTAGCCATGTCATCTTTCACACAGTCCATCCATCCTTTTCTTTGGTCTCCCTACTCGTATAGCCTTCCACATTCATCATTCATTAATTCTCAAAACTTTCTTGTCGACATTTTACTCATTCCTCCGCATCTCATGACCCACTCAACCTATAAGCATAACCAGCCTGTAATATTCCCACTGCTGGGACACAGGCCTCCTCTCTGTGAGAGGGAGGGGGCCGTAATCCAACACGACGGCCCAGTGCGGGTTGGTAGATGTCACATGTCTTCTAATTTTTGGTTCTAGCAGGTCATGTCGGTTTCCTCACACGATGTTTTCCTTAGCCGTTTTGAGAGCAGTGGTGATGAAAATAATAATTACACAAAGTAAAGCGCCTGTCAGGGTTGAACATATGATTGCTGTGGCAGCATCTACATCGCCACGTACAAACTACGCATCACACAATAGAGTTTACCGCGCGACTAGCCAACGTCCCAAGTTCCCGACATCAATTGTCGGCCCACCAGACACGACGATCGTCTGGTCGGAGGATTCTCCCTTTTCTTTGGAGGATGAGTGAACTTTACATCCTGTTCCTCATGCCTGTACATTGCAATTAAATATAGCATAGCATAGCACCCGTCTTAAACCATACATCTTGAATATAGGTACGATTAATACAGCAAACTCCATTGTAAATAAAAGCATTCACGTGTAAATACAGTACAGGAATGATTGTGCATATTATTATCTATGTTAGGCATCAAGAACGGGTATTGGCAAGGCGTTCTGTCAAATAGACTAAGATCGAGTGGACTCCTCGATGTTTTAATAAGAATGAGATATGTTTGAGCGTGTGACTAAACGAGATACATAGTTGCTGTAATGCTGCTGTGTGGTTTTTCTTTTGTGCCTGGTTTGTAATTATTTTTAACCGACTTCGAAAAAGGAGGTTCTGTATTCGAACTTTATGTATGTTTGTATGTCCGCGATTTTCTCAAAAACTAATGAACCAATTTTGATGATTCTTTCACTAACGTGATCTACATACTCGTACGTTCAGGAAGATTTCAGTATACAAAACATTAGGTAAGTAATTATTCTTATGTACGAAATTATATGAATAAATGTACTGCATCTCCGGCATTTCTAAGCGGATTTCGATTATTCTTCTTTTCGTTCGTCTTGGGCTTATGTAATTGTATAAGTATTCAATTAAAAATGGAAAAATAAATTTACTTTAAAAAAAGTAAAACCCGACTTCAAAGCCTAAAACGAACAAAATAATTTTCTTAGAAAACTTAACAGCTTCTGAAGTCGGTGTCTTCAATTCTTCAATGCACCTTAGCTTGGCACTGACTTCAGAAGCTCTAGGCAAAGACGATGTTATTGAAGGGGGACACTTATTGATCATCGTGGTTGTTCACTGTTGTTTATCTTTGACAATTTCCCACGGATAAGAAAGTTTTAATGTAAACAATTTCTTCAACAAGTCGAAGATGATGAAATAAATGGAAATTCCCCTCATCATCCTCATCATCTAATAAGTAGGAATATTGACGAAATGAGAGTAAGTTTATGGTACAGTCACCGATTTTTGTGCTTCAGCCCCATAAGGTCACTTTATACATTTATAGGCAAGGTACCTTGACTATAAATGCCTGTAGGCACTTATTCCCGTGAGGGTTACTCAGAATAACCCTTTCATTTTATAACATAGCCCAACATTTAAAAAAAAACAATCAAAGTTTATTTTGGAACAATAACACAAGACTAAGTAAACCGATGATAGCTGCAAAAGTATAAACTTTAGCGCAGCTAGCTGTTCCATGCTTAGATGTGCTAATAAAAATAAAATAAAAATAAACAGGACATAGGTAATTATTTGGGATGTATTTTGATTTTGAGAGTGTAGGGTGAATGAAGTTGTGCGTGCGATGGGTGTTTGTGACAAGTGTGTTGTGTGTGATTTTGTTGGGGTGTGCGAGGGAGTGATGAGTATTTTACACTTCCACAAGTTTCTCTGTTTGATCATAATTTTGTGATTTCATCATTCAGCATCATACATCATTCATCATGATGATGGTAATTCATCATTTTTCATTTTTTTTCATCTACTTATACCAAACCGTGTTACCACTTTGAAGGACAGCCAGCAACATTCCTAACTACTAATAATAACAAAAGACAATGTAAGTAGGTAGGTACCTATTTAAATGGGTACCTACTACTTGTATAAAATCGAGAAATTCAAGGAAGAGGACGATTAATCCACTCTTGTTCTAAAACTACTTAAAAACCAAAATAACACAGTTTGAGGCAAGAGCATTGAATACTGAGAATACCTACAAACTACTTTATTTTATTAGCTACTTATAAATAAATAACATATTTTTTGCGCCATCTAAGGGAAATTACTGGAACGATCACAAAAGTGGCAAAGGCGTTGTACTCTCGCTAGTAGTTCAAAAGGATAAACATAGATGGCGCTGTTTCAAGTTTTCTTTTCTTTCATGGTAGGCAAACCTAAACTTTCTTCTAGTTGTCCATGAAATTCATAGATGTCGCATTTTAGGTGCTCACTTTTGATAACAGGTGGCGCTACTTATATCAAACCAAACCTAATTTTAAATTAAGCTTTTTTTTTAAATAAAGAAATAAAGTAAAAACATTTTTTTCTATGCACTGTCTTTTTATTTATCAAAATTAAAATATTATACTTGTTTTAGCAACAATATTTTTTTTATTTTCGAGAAAAGTATGTTTGTACATTAAAATAATTTACAGTAAGTACACAGTTACATTATAAAATTAAAGTAAGTACCTCAAACATACATATGAAACCTGCTACAATAACTGCCTACTTTGTGATACTTAGTTTACCTGTATATTTCTTTAAAGCTAGGAAGGGTGATAGATTGATATGTGGCTAAGCAGTCAGACACTACCTATACCTATAGTAGACAGTCAGACACGTGGAAGGTATTTCAATCAAATCACATGGTGTTATATGTGGCTAAGCAGTCAGACACTACCTATACCTATAGGAGACAGTCAGACACGTGGAAGGTATTTCAATCAAATCACATGGTGTTATATGTGGCTAAGCAGTCAGACACTACCTATACCTATAGTAGACAGTCAGACACGTGGAAGGTATTTCAATCAAATCACATGGTGTTATATGTGGCTAAGCAGTCAGACACTACCTATAGGTACCTATAGTAGACAGTCAGACACGTGGAAGGTATTTCAATCAAATCACATGGTGTTATATGTGGCTAAGCAGTCAGACACTACCTATACCTATAGTAGACAGTCAGACACGTGGAAAGTATTTCAATCAAATCACATGGTGTTATATGTGGCTAAGCAGTCAGACACTACCTATACCTATAGTAGACAGTCAGACACGTGGAAGGTATTTCAATCAAATCACATGGTGTTATATGTGGCTAAGCAGTCAGACACTACCTATACCTATAGTAGACAGTCAGACACGTGGAAGGTATTTCAATCAAATCACATGGTGTTATATGTGGCTAAGCAGTCAGACACTACCTATACCTATAGTAGACAGTCAGACACGTGGAAGGTATTTCAATCAAATCACATGGTGTTATATGTGGCTAAGCAGTCAGACACTACCTATACCTATAGTAGACAGTCAGACACGTGGAAGGTATTTCAATCAAATCACACGGTGTTACAATCAAAGGCATTCCGGCGACTGTCGGTTTCATTTCCAACGGTCTGTGAGCATCTTAACGTTTGTAAAGCAATCACTTACCGTATTATATTGGTAGGTACATAATGACTACATATCTGCTCGCGTAGGTAATATTGATTTGATACGCAATACCTAAAGATCTTATGAAAGCGTGAAAAGATCTTTTTGCGATTCTGGGACAGTAGGTAGGGTAAAAACTAAAGCATCTTCCTAGTTTTTACCCGACTGCCCCAGGAGGAGAAACTTGCTGTCTTTCAAAAATATTGCTTTTTAATTTTTCGATTTAAGGATCCGTTTCTGAAATATTAAGCTTTAAAGTGCAAATTTTTGTTAGAGTCAAGTGGTCCCATCTGCCAGCTAAACGGTTAGTTTTGGATCAGTGAAAAAAATCACGGTAGTAGTATAGTTTTCTATATAACGAAGTTAAAAAGAAAACTATCACAGCTAAGTAGGCTTTTCAAGTTTATGAGTAATAGTCAAATATTCATGAAACAACAAAAAGCCCTCTTCCTAGTGCGCATTTTCAGTCCCTCTTCCTATTACTGCGCGTGGCTCGACACGCACTTAGCCGGTTTTTAGGGTTCCGTACCAAAATGGTAAAAAAGGAACCCTTATGGTGTCACTCAGTCTGTCTGTCTGTCTGTTTGTCTGTCACAGCTGGATATATCAAGAACTACTAATGCTATCAACTTGAAATTTATAATAGTTTTAGATGACGTTTACCCAACTATTTTGCAAATAAGAAAGAAATTAAAATATATATTTTTTTTTTGCAACAGGGACTGAAAGGGGGTCTTAAAAATCAAAGTGGGGCTACTAGGGCACGTGGGATATGATATGAAAGAGCGCTGTTTGCACATTCTTAAACATTTTTTTTTTCTTTTTTTAGGCCGCATAGTTTTCGACTTCTGATGAAAAATGTAAAAAAAAAATACCGTTCCCCCCCCCTATCTCCGAAGTTTGCAAAGAGAAAAATCTGAAATTATTCTATGTGATAGAAGTTTATGTAAAGATTACAGGAAAAATAAAACGATGTCTCTAAATAGCACACTTTTTCAGAAATCGGAATGGAAACCTCGGTGCGCGAGTCCGACTCGCTCTTGAACGGTTTTTATTTTATTTGCTTACCATTAGCTAATACAAACAAATTACATATACCACAGCAGCACATATAGCACGACAACGGTACAGGTGTTTAGTCGAACACTCGTTCAAAGTGGTTCAAAGGTTCCATCGTTTATCTCCGGAAAACCGAAATATACCGAATAAAATGTGACTAATCGAATATCGACCAATAAAAATCAATTTATATCCCCACCTAAATTCTAAATTATTATAGACTAGCTTTTGCCGACATCTTCAACAATCATCGTCAAATTTCAGCCAATTTACAAAAAACCCTAATGAATTATACACATAACCTTCCTCATGAATCACTCCGTGCATTGGTGAAAACCGTATGAAAATCCGTTCAGTAGTTTTTGAGATCATCGCGAACATACGACAGACAGATGCGGCGGGGGACTTTGTTTCATAATATGTAGTGATGATGATATAGTGATAGTGATTCAATCACTAATTTCGTCCCTCATTTAATTCGGAAACGTTCGGTTTTTAACCGACTTCTAAAAAAGGAGGAGGTTCTCAAATCGGATGTTTGTATTTTTTTTATTTTTTTTTTTTATGTTTGTTCACGCATAACTCCGTCGCTTGCCAACCGATTCGCAAAAATATTTTTTTGTTGGAAAGGGTATACTTTCCAAATGGTCCCATTTTTGTCAAAATCCAGTTCTGATGATGGGATCCTGGAGAAATCAAAGGAACTCTTCAAATATTATAGGCACACCTATTGGGTATTTTTTATAGTAGCTCGTGCATTTGCTCTCGGAAAGCACCACTTGGTGAAGTGGAACTGATGAAGACCACAGATGGCTACCGGAACTACTCAATGATAAATATTTTACGGGTTGCGATTCGATTACTTTAATATGGTTGCATGCTAAGCAATTTCCGCTCGTCACACAATGCGTGTGGTGAGTGGTTGTTGAGGAGTTCTCCTGATTCTTACCAGCAGAACTCCTCAACAATTAACGTCCCAGCATCGGGAAAAGCAATATTTTGTAACATGTGATGAGCAATTGACATTAGACTATTGTAACTTACCTATACAAATTATAAACAGACCCACTAAAAAGCGAGAAATAAAAACTTTTGAACAAAAAAAAAACCGACTTCCAAAAATCACTACAAAGTGAAAAATAACTTTGATTTCGGAAGTCGGTGGCAAAAAAAAAGAAAGTAAATAAAAAAAAAAGACACCGACTTCCGAAATCAAAGTTATTTTTCACTTTGTAGTGATTTTTGGAAGTCGGTTTTTTTTTTTGTTAAAAAGTTTTTTCCAAAAATATACGATGGAACATTTGAACGTTGTCGTACCCACTCGTACATACTTACGTAAACTCATGCCATTTTCCCATGGGGGTAGGCAGATAGAGGATAAACTACGATAACATGGCGCGCCCCTCCAAATTACTGTTTCAATGTGTGTAGTGACGTGACTAGTCGAGCAACAAATCCGTGGATTTGTTTTTGTTTGACGGCCGTCTCATTACGCACACATGCGTTGTGAATATTGGTGGTGCATTGTAAATACTTTCACAAATACTTTCAAACGTTTTGAATTTTGGAGGGGCGCGCCATGTTATCGTAGGTAGTTTATCTCTACTACGGAACGCCTCCTGCTACGATCCATATAATAGGTAGATACCTACTCCTTTTGCTTCGTTTACGTAACATATTACTGAAATTAATAAAGGCATAATATGATGCTGAATTTAAGTTTGCGAAAATACAGTCAATATTTCGCCTCTAGAATCAGACTGAAAATGTATTCTTTATTCAAAAGATATTTTTTTCTTCTCATGAACATTAAGGCCCAGGTTCCAAGCTTGGTTTAGCTCGGTGTGTAAGTGAAATGGCGTTATGGCTGTCTAGTTTGACGCACGAGATAGAAGATTCTCACGCGCACCAGAATTATGTCGTAAAAATGCAAATAAAATCGTATAAAATTAGAAATTAACTATTTAATAAAAAGTAATCCATCACTGGATGCAGTTTGGAATTTGACATTTCATGGTATATTTTTAATTATAATTATAATTGTTAATGAAGGGATAAACTGCTTTTAAAGGTTATTAGGAGGTATGTTTAAAGATTTTTTTGGTGCATTAAAATATGTATAATTATGTTTTGGCTTCCATCACTGTATGCGAAAAAGACTTGAAAATATCATATTTTTTTTACATGTCAAAATTATTTACGGTTTATGAGATACACTGCTTAAAAAAACCACCTTTTTGATCGTTTTCAGGAAATCTGGGCCTTAAGTTGGTTCTGAAGTAATCTTCAAGCATTCGAGTGGGCTCCGCAACGAAATGAGCAGACCACTTAGACGTTGTAACAAACCACTTGAAAATACACTGAATAATTTTTATTCACTCACATTTTTGTGAACAAGATGCTTTCAGAATGACGAATGGAAATTTTCAGGACAATAGCCTGAAATATATTTCGATAGTTTTACTTATCCATCTACATTGGTATTATAAGGTAAGGAGGTATTAGGTATTTACAAAGGATTTATGTAGCCATGTAAAAATAAAATATAACGAAATTCAGTTTTACTAATAAATAATTCTCTAATAATCACAATTTAAAATAATTATGTAAGCAAAACCGCGGGCAAGAAGCCATACTAGAAAATAGGGCACCTCAAAAACTTCAAAAGAGGTCAAATTGCAGCTGACATCCCAAAAATGCCACAAGCAACTTACAAAAAAATAAAACTTTCAAATGAAGAACACTGATCGTCATAGAAACAAAAATCTCGTTGAGAAAAAACAGACTGTTTGACGTTGACGTCGTGTTGTTTTTTGTCTGAAAAATAATTGAATATTGCAAAAATAAATTATGTTTTCCGATGAAGAAATAAAAGAAGAAATACCGGAGAGTGGTTTCATGCAGCCGGGTGATGAGATTATAAGGTGCGATCTTCGTTTTTTTTTTTAGATAAATAGTTGAATCGCGGCCATGCTGATTTGTTTTACGTTTGTTTTATTTTTGTTATGATAAAAGTTAATTTCGTTGTTTCAGCATACGTGAAGTGTGTCTGAATGATAAGTTTGACAGGAAGGAATTCGGATTTAATGGCGAACCGCTGCTATCGAATTCCGGCAGAAACGATGTACGTAGAACAATATTTTTAGTGTCTTATTTAGGAGAACAGCAATAATTAAAACGTCTAATTGACGTTTTCTCACAAGTAAATAAGTTATTATTACAATTACTGTAAATAAAGAAAAACCTCACCATGCAAGTTATCAAAGCCTCTTTCTATATACACCAGTAGCTGAGTTGTTCTTAAATGCCATCGGGCGACGCGACGCTATGAGTCTGGGTGTCGTGTTTCCTTACCAAGCTTTCGGCCATTATCCATTTATTTAAAACATGAAAGGTGTTATGCTACCCCACTGTTCAGGTACGTGGCGGCGGGTAAGTCGACGTTCGCACGGACGCGACGTAAAATTGTCGCGGCGATTACGTTTCGCGCACTGGATTTTCAACTCTCTGTTTAGCGCCGAGAGTTGAAAATTCAACAGTTTTTTTTTTCGACACGCTAGAATGCACTCTGTTGTTGTTAAGTTTGATTCTCAATGCTCGGCTCAACAACTAGAGTTGAAAATCCAGTGCGCGATAAAATCCCGTCGCGATATTTTTACGTCCGTGCGAATGTCGACTAACTCGCATCACGTCTGTTTTTGCCAAGGGTTAGACAGAGAGATCCTTGAAGTATAAAGGGAGATTTGGCTCGTGGTTTTAGTCAGAAATATTTGATTGATAATAACGAAATGTTCGCAAGTTTTAGATTAATATTAACTTTGGAACCACTGTACAAACGCAACCGGCGATTTTATATACTAGCATTTTTTTTTTGGTACAATAGACCCTTTTTAGTGTATTATTGAAAACAACAAAGTGCGCAAAATAATAGACGCCAAAAAAAAATATTTTACAGTACGAGTACCATTGATTGACCTTGAAATCAAGGTCAATGACCCTGAGGCTTTCAGAGTGTACTACGTGAGCTCGACAAATGGATGTGCCATTAACGCTTGTGCGACAAAACTGTACTGCGACTCACCACAGTTCGAATGCACGCTTGTGCGACACACTGGACCTCGACAGCACGCTAGTGCGAAATTGAAGACTCAAACTGTGTATTAAATATTATAATATGATACTTAAGGTGAGAGCCCCCTAAGACGTTGGCATGTACTGCCAGAATAGCCAATACTACTGCAAAGAGATGCTGCCCAATATATAAACTAGAACCCGTCGCTGAGAGTCCTATGCAGGGCACTCTTGCAGGAAGCAAATGTAATAGCCAGCGCGGAATACCTGACAGTTGGTATGAACGCATAGGCGCTCCGTGTAAGACCATGCTTTGTACAACTTATACGTAGGTGGACTTCTTTCCGAGGTCCGCCGAGAGCGGGCAACAAACCGACCAGTACGCACCCACTATCCTCTCAATATGGGGACGAGGCGGTTGAAATGAGGTGGCCCAGTGCAACGGCCGAGACTTCGCAAGTAGGTAGGTAGGTAGTAGGTCGTAGGTTCGAACCTAGACAGGCACTTTGTGTAAATTATTTCATTACCACTGCTCTCAAATGAAGGAACATATTGTGAGGAAACCAGCATGTCCTAGAACCAAAAATTCGAAGATGTGAAATCCACCAACCCGCACTGGGTCCGCGTGGTTGGATTAGGTCCCATTCCCTCTTACAAAGAGGAGGCCTGTGTTCCAGCAGTGGGAACATTATAAGCTGATTAAGATGCGGTTGAAATGAAATCGTTTGTCGCACTACCGTAGTGTCGAACTATTGTCGCACAATCGTTTGTCGCACTAGCGTGATGTCGAGGTTCAGTGTGTCGCACAAGCGTGCATTCGAACTGTGGTGAGTCGCAGTACAGTTTTGTCGCACAAGCGTTAATCGCACATCCATTTGTCGTGCTCACGTAGTACACTCAGGCTTTCATCGTCTATTATACGAGACATTCACCGCCTCATCTAACCCAAATGATTCACCAAAAATAGAGGGTATATGGCGCTCGGCGGCCGCTGCCGCGGCACCGCTCGCTTCGCTCGCTCGCCTTCGCGCTTTAACGGTCACTGTTCTGACATAACCTAACCTAACCCAAATGATTCACCAATGTGAAGTTTCGGACGCGCGGGTGTGATAGTACAGTGGAGCCTTAACTTTAGCGAATCAATTTAATTTGTTTGTTCACCTATGGATGTAACAACAGCATTTTTGAATGGGAAACTGAACGAGGAAATCTTTAAGAAATCACCCATATTTTGCCAATTTTCTGTTATATTATTGTGCCTAAGTACGATTAAAATAACGAACGAGCTTATCACCTATAAGTCAACGTTCGCACGGGCGTAAAAATATAGCGGCGATTTTGTTTTGCGCACTGGATTTTCAACGCTCTGCTTAGTGCCGAGAATTGAAAATCCAACAGTGTTTTTTCGACGCGCTAGAATGCACTCTGTTGTTGTTAGATTGGATTCTCAGTGCTCGGCTCAACAACGAGAGTTCAAAATCCAGTGCGCGATAAAATCCCGCCTCGATATTTTTACATCCGTGCGCGAACGGTGTGTACACACTAACGCTGTGGTAAGCGAAAGCCTGGCGATAACTGATCTTTGTGTGAAAAACTACTGCGTTTCGCAGCGAAATGGCAGCGGTAAGCGATAGTGTGCTGACGACGTAACCCTCAAACTAAACCAGCTTGACCCAATGACTTACTTTCGGGGTTAGAACCCCGAAAGTTGACAACAGTCGGCTTTGAAACGGCTAGAATAACGTAGCAGTCAATATAATTTGCTTTTCATAATCCTCCTTACCACCAGCTCGACGTCCACCGTTCCATATTCCGTGACGGCTTCTTCTCCGATGGCTTGGAGCAGCAACAGGCCAGGTTTGCGTGGACGGAGGAAGACGGCAACATTGCGTCCCTGGTTTCCGAGCCAGGGTTTGGCACCACTGGCCAGACTACCTTTGGCAAGGATTTGGATGCTGCGCTTAAGAGTGAGATGAAGGCAAGTATATAACATCATCATCATCTTCCTACCCTTGTCCCATGTAAGTATTCTTACATACGAGCGACGCGCGCCAACTGCAGAGGCAACAGCACGCGAAAGTGACGCTTGCAGTTGTTGCGTCTCGTGTCCGCCATTTTTTTACTCCTGAACTATTTGCAGTGTACTGACAAAATGGCGGACGCGACACATTACAATAGCAAGCATCGTTTTTTGGTCGCCTGCTGCCGCCGACATGTCGACGGCGTGCAGTTGCCTCTGCTGCTGATGTGTGTCGCTCGTGTGTAAGAACACTTACTTGTCATCATCATCATCCTCAGCCCGACTTCACCCACTGCTGGGCATAGACCTCTATTTTCTTTTGCCATCCCCTCTCCTGTGCCAGCCTCATTCATGTTTTGCCCGCGATGGCAACAATGTCGTCTGCCCATCTTGCCGCCGGACGACGGCATCTCGTCTTCCAGTCCTTGGACATGACAGGGGCAGTAAGGCTGTGACAGAGTGGCCTCTGTCACAGCCTTACTCCACCTGTCATCACTGCGCCTTGCCAGGTCTCCGCTACCGAAGACCTTCGTACGTCATCGAATCTCGACGTTTGGAACTCGGTCTATTAGCTATTACTTTTTACTAGCACTTCCCGCGCGGCTTCGCCCCGTGTATGTCGGAAAATATCCCACGGGAACAAAAATCCTTCCTTGTCTACATTATAAATATAGATTTATGAAAGAAGGAGATGTGCCCAATATCACCAGTATGTTAAAATGTATCGGAACCCTGTGTCTCTACTTTGTCCCTTTGTCACTTTCATGATTTTAAAAACAAATACGGTAATAGTACATTAGGATATAAGTGCGGTAAGTTGAAAATTACAGCCGAGGCGATATTGCTAGCCCGAGCCGTAGGCGAGGGCTACAAGAAAGCAGAGGACGTATGTCATACGACGTTTTATAACATATTTGCGAGGAAATAAATAAAACTCAGATTTTCTTAAACGAATAAATCTTTAAAAACACACTTTATGAAAATGAATTTGCATCTTTGCTTGTTTTCCATACGATGAAATTTTGATCCGCTTGTAAGTGTATCTATCGGTCGATTTTTCAGGCAAGAGGCTTAGAGTAGCCTTTTTCGCTGCCTCTGAGACTTCTGGCGGTGTCGAATGAATAAATTCATCATTACTTGACGACATTTTCAAATAAAAACAATACAGCGAAAAGAAAAAGCGCGCCGAATAATTTTTACTTGTTCACAAATTAGCGATGCGCACGCATCAGCGCTTTTTTTTTAAAGGCAAAGGCACAAAAACAGCCAGTATTATTAAAGTAAATTAATATTTTTTTGTTTTTGTTACATATAAATGGTTGTAATTTATTGCCAAAATTAATTAAATCAAAGAATTAAATGTTAACTTTTAATTCTTTAATTTTATTTTATCCCAAAGTTAATTTTATTCATAAAATGTTGACCACTTTTCTGACATAAAAACTCTTTGCTTTGCTTTCTTTGCTTTTTTTTTTCTTAAGATTTAAAAAAGTACCGTTGGTTTTAGACCGAGCATCATGATAAACCGTACGTGTTACCTTATTAGAAAGAAACTCGTGCGTTTTACTTTACGATTACGCACAAGTACGTAATGACATACATTACGATATTGAAATTGGTGAAATAAGAGGCCCTTTACGAGCAAATGTGTTATAAAATACTTTACATACTTACGTATGTACTCCGCTACTGAATGTCTTCTCCTGTTTTTTATATTTCTATTATTATTTTCGAGTGTGTTTTTTTTCTCAGCTCGTAGGCTGGTTTTAGCTACATTTACGGGCAAAAGCCAAGTAAATGCAGCGTGTGGTGTGTATTTAAGATGAGGGTGTGTTTTCTTCGTCTAACTGCATGAATTTCCTAACTATTCTACAGGTGTTTAAGATGGCTGCTTTCTGTAGGTTGATATAAGTGGATTCTTCTAAATCTATTAATTTGAGGCTACGGAGAAGATGGTTAGGGATGACGCCTGTCGTGGAGAGAACTATCGGGATAACGTAAACTTTTTGTTGTCTCCAAATTCTTGCGACTTCTTCTTTAAGGTCAGCATATTTACTTATTTTTTCAGCTATGGTTTTTTGTATATTATGGGTATTAGGAACTGCAATGTCTATAAGGTAAGTGATTTTTCTTATTTTATCCTGTAGGGTTATGTCTGGTCTATTATAGTGGATAGTCCTATCTGTAAGTATGGCGCGATCGTAGTACATTTTGTGTGTATCATTTTCTAGGATAGTTTGTGGTGTGTACTTGTAGTAAGGGCTATTAGAGTTTTGTATGAGACTGTGTTTGAGTGCTAGTCTTTGGTGAATAATGTTTGCAACCTGGTTGTGTCTGTGAGTGTAGTCTGTCTGTGTGAGTGTTGTGCATGCTCCAGTTATGTGTTGTATGGTTTCTGATTGAATGTTGCATCTGCGGCATTTATCGTTTGTTGCGGTAGGGTCTTTAATGATAAATTTCCTGTAGTTTTTGGTGTTAATGATTTGATCTTGTATAGCTATGATGAAGCCTTCTGTTTCAGGGAACAGGTTTCCTATTTTAAGCCACTTATTAGACGCCACTATGTTAATATGGGATTGTTCTAAGTCATGAGGGTGTCTACCGTGAAGGACTTTCTTCTTCCAGTTTTCAATTTTTTGGTTCTGTGGGTCAGGGTTATTTGTGTCTTGTGTATTTTGTTCATTTAAGTTAAGTGGGGTGTAGTTAAAATCATTTAGAGAAATAGGTTTGTGTATGTCACTAGTGCGAGATTTAGAATAGAAGAATGTTTTTAGCCTAGTAATTTGTTTCTGCCAAAGGTGATGGATGTCGATTAGGCCTCTCCCTCCATTCTGCCTTTTAATTGTGAGTCGTTCTATCGCAGATTTAGGGTGCAGGTTGTTGTGTTTTGTAAGTATTGTGCGCGTGGTCCTCTCTAACTGCTCGATGTCAGTTTTTGACCACTTTATAACTCCAAATGAGTAGGTCAAAATTGGTATGGCAAACGTATTCAAGGCTTTAATAAGATGCTTTCCTGATAGTTGTGTTTTGCAAACTGCGTTAATTCTCCTTCGATATTCTGTATTTAGTGTCTGTTTAATTGCTGTGTGGTCGAGTCCCTTAAGTTGTTTGTATCCTAAATATTTGTATAGATCTGTTGGTTCCATTGCTGCAATTGTGTCGGTGTCGTTAACTGTATAGCTGCCAGGTTTGATTTTACCTTTTATTATATGTAACGTCTTGCACTTATCTAACCCAAATTTCATATTTATATCTTGGCTAAATTCTGTCGTGACTTCTATAAGCTTTTTCATTTCTTTTTCGGTTTTTGCGTATAACTTAATGTCATCCATATAGATGAGGTGTGAGATAACTGTTTCTTTATTATTATTATTATATTATTATATTATTTTATAGGGATACTCTGTGCAAAATATTTGTCTCATAAAAATCCCTTGCCGTGACTTGCCCCTACTGATATGATCAAATTAACATTACAATATAATTAATTCTTTAACGTTTTCTTTCCTAAGGAAGCTGACACTTCAAGTGCGGTGCTGCAACCTACCAACAGAAATGGAATCACGTTCTGTAAAAAGAACATGTTCGGAGAGCCTCACGTCGTGTCTTCTACATCAGCTAGTTCAAGTTCGGCAAGTACTGGACTAGGTAAGGTCATTCTAGAAGTATTGTGTGTGAGCGAAGTGAGAAGGTTAGGTTAATTTACCGTTTTTTTTTCTTTCGAATGACTTGAGTCGAGACATTGCTACAAGTACCTATTAGACAAGCATGTAAACAAGTCTTCTTAAATCCGCTAAGAAGTAATAAAATACGTGTGTCGCGAGGGGTCATATTATTAAACTTATGTAGGTACTTTATAAATTACGGCCACCGTATCTTGGCGAGTCCGAACTTCGCACAGAAGGCTGCGCAGTAACATTTTTTAGGAACCAAATGGGTAAGAGAACATGCGCGAAAGTTTGCAGAGCCTATGTTCACACTCGACAAGATACGTCAGCCGTAATTTACATTGAATATAATTTCGAGACACGTGTATTTTTCACTACTCACGCACGCGTCGCTCGTGACTTCAAATTCAATCAATTTTCATACTTTGCCCATTTAATGTATTACTAGGTACGCTTTGTAGATTGTATAAGTATCCAAAGTCTGTTTTTGTGTGCATATATCATTAACATCAGCTTAATACTGACCCACTGCAAAGTAAAATTCTCTCCTAACTTATACCAGGCCTCTTGCACTGGTACATTCCGCTCGAGATAAGTACCTACAGCTCGCGGCAACTCTGGGTTTCAAGTCAGTCAGGGTGTATTACGCCCTCAGCGAGCGAGACACGTACGGCGGCCCAAGAAAAAAATAAATCTTAGATTTTAAACTTAACTATACTATTCATATTATCACTATACTATATATAAATTAGTGATATAGTTACTTTTTTAATGACGAAAATCCATTACGAAATGTCGAGTCTTCTTGCTACCTTTTTTTTACCTACCTACCTACCTACTTACTATAGTTGCCGACATTTAACTTGAGCTCTCGGCGGAGTGGTGGGGGTTTGTATGCGCGTCGTATTGTTTCAGGAGTAAGGTCCAAAATCGCTTAAAGTAATTAAGGATTAACTTAGGATTAACAAGCAATCCTACTTACCCGCGATCGTTCGATCGCACAAACTTAGCCACTGTTGCGTTGAGGCATCTTTAGTGGTTTTATGATCATGTTCAGGCGACTAAAGTGGCCCAAATGTCACTTTCAATTTTAAGACGTGTTTGTACCTTCTTTACTTTAGAACACTTCTAAATATTATACGAGATGATGGTGTATTAAAAATAATTGATGATTGTTTGATTGATTAATAAAATAACGTTTGAAAATTATAAGACATTACATTAAAGTGACACAACTCTAGATAGACTACTCATAAATACAATAAAAGTATAAAAAGGTACCATATACCCCACCACCACCCCACCATACCATATGGTATGTATGGTATGGTATGGTGCTATGGTACCATATTTTATTTTTCTTTGCGGACAGCCCTAGTTCTCGGCTAAGCGGCGTAGGTATGTTACGGACGAGTAACGACACAAAGTAATAACAACTCTCAAGCGCGGCGATTAAGAGCAATTTAGCTTGCGCGGGGGGGGGAAAGATTTTGTAGGCTATTATAAAAGCGGCTTTCTTCAAGATCAAAGGAGTGCAACTTCTGTACGTTAGTACTATTATTTATTCTGTGCTTATACTACAAAGTTTTGTTTTTCAAACCAAACCATTCAGTTTACAAAATGGTGCCCCAGCGGTAACGGCCCAGACCTACAAGTTGTAGGTCGGTGGTTCGAACACAGGCAGGCATTTTCATCACCTGCTCTCAAAACGGTAAAGGAAAACATCGCGAACATCTCAAGGAGGGATCTAGAACAGGTCAAGGAAACATCTAGAACCTCCTAGAACCAAAAATTCGAAGACATATGTCATCTACCAACCCGCACTAGGTCCGCGTGGATTACAGCCCACTTCCTCTCGAAGAGAATAGGCCTATGTCCCATCAGCAGTAAGAACATTATAGGCTGATTTTTCATTCAGTTTACATGAAATTGGCGCTCTTTTGAACGCAAATAAAAATTTGATTTTCACTACGTCACGTCAGAATGACTTACGATTACTTTCTCCCATAGAAATCTTTCTTATATCTATGATTTCTCCGCTATAAAACAGGCACGGAGAGGGGCAAGGGTCAGAACACGTGCAAGGTGGACAAGGCAGACCCTCGCTCCAGGTTTCATTATGTGAAGTACGTGAAGAGACATGGACGGACAGTCAAGCTATGGGAGTGCGGCATCTGTAAGTGTTTCTGAATATTCTCTCACTTTTATCCTATTATCAACTGCCTTGTTGGTCTCGTGGTTGTAAGCGCTACTGCTGAGCATGAGATCCTGGGTTCGATTACCGGTTCGGGCAAAGTGTTATTGGGTTTTTCCATCAGGAATTTCTTAGTAGCAGCCCGGGGTCTTGATTTGTACCTGGCAATTGGCTCGCCCCCTATTACATGGGCCTTAAACATAACTGGCAAAATGTGGGTGAACTATAGGTACATACACCTCTGCTTAACCTTTCGGGGAATACAGGCGTAATGTTATGTTATATTATTTTGAACCCGATTACGAAAAATAAAAAGAGAAGACGTAGGTATTTAGCAGAAAAAAGATTTTCGTTTATAGCAGCATTTTTGATATTACCCTTTCGTGATTCGTGGCTGCGTTTACATACATTTGTCCGGTAGCCCGCGAAATTTAAAATTTCTTACGTTTCTTGCAATTTGTAGGTCAGTGTGAACTTGTATGTTGATTAAAATATAATTCGCGGTCGTAGCTAATATGGCTTTATAGAATTATAATCATTAGAATCAGCAATACAACTCCATAAGTTAGCATTTACCTCAAATCTAGCGATTTCATGAAATCATGTAGCGATTTCATGAAATCATGAGGTTTGAGGTAAATGCTAACTTATGGAGCTGTATTGCTGATTGTAATGATTATAATTCTGTAAAGCCATATTAGCTACGGCCGCGAATCATATTTTAATCAACATACAAGCTCACACTGACCTACAAATTGCAAAAAACATAAGAAATTTTGAATTTCGCGGGCTGCCCTGGCGCTTTCGCCTTAACACAAAAAGTATTGGGACCGAACTTATAACACGTAGCGCAGCTTAGGTACCAATCGTTAATAACCTGTTCAACCGTGCCATACCACTTTTCTCATCTGGAAAAGCATATATTTATTTTTGTTCGTATAAGCCAATAGTATATTGGTTTTAGACACTATCTAACTATAGCGTCTAGATCTAGAGCCAATCAAAACGCAGAGTAAGCTTTTTGAGAAGTCTAATTCCATATTTATGAATGTTAATGGTGTTATCACTCCCTTATCTTCCAGGCAGTCGCGAGTTCCAACACCAATACACGCTGATGCGTCACCTACCGACACACACAGACGAGAGGAACTTCCACTGTGCCTCCTGTGGCAAGAGCTTCAGACAACTATCCACTCTGAGTCAGCACCGCGCCATACATTCTGCTGAGAGGCCTTACGCTTGTGAGGTATAGTATGACGAGTACTTACCGACACACACAGACGAGAGGAACTTCCACTGTGCCTCCTGTGGCAAGAGCTTCAGACAACTGTCCACTCTGAGTCAGCACCGTGCCATACATTCTGCTGAGAGGCCTTACGCTTGTGAGGTATAGTATGACGAGTACTTACCGACACACACAGACGAGAGGAACTTCCACTGTGCCTCCTGTGGCAAGAGCTTCAGACAACTGTCCACTCTGAGTCAGCACCGCGCCATACATTCTGCTGAGAGGCCTTACGCTTGTGAGGTATAGTATGACGAGTACTTACCGACACACACAGACGAGAGGAACTTCCACTGTGCCCCCTGTGGCAAGAGCTTCAGACAACTGTCCACTCTGAGTCAGCACCGCGCCATACATTCTGCTGAGAGGCCTTACGTTTGCGAGGTATAGTATGTTGCGTCACTTACCAACACATACAGACGTCTCAGTTGCGTATGGCACGATCGATGATTAGCATGCCTTAAACACAAGACGAATACGTATTGACTGGTCCATAATAGTCCTTATCCTATATTCCTTTCTACCCAGGTATGCAACAAAACCTTCAACCGTGTGTCCACCCTGATTTCCCACCGCAAGACCCATTCCGATGAGAAGCCATACAGGTGCCACATCTGTCCCAAAGGATTCCATCAAAAAGGTTACCTTTCATTAACCTTTCCTCTACTTTCCCTCTAGAATCAAAATTAAAACTTGTTCATAACATCATACTTTTGGATCATATGGCCACCAAATTGCGCATTTCTTGGCAACAGTCGTTAACTATGATGTCTCGGCAACACCCGGAAATTTTCGGCAAAGTACCTACATTATTAGAAATTGCCAAAATTGCACAATTTTATTTATTTATTTATACTTTATTCTACATTAGAAAATATATAACAAAAAAAAAATCTGCTGTTCCCTACATTTATGTTCGCATAACTCGTCAAAATGTAGGGAACAGCTGATTTTTTTCGCGATTTCTGGTTTGGTCCCATAGTAAGGGTGCGTTTCCATACCTGGAGCGAAGCTTGGTGGAGCGGAACGGAGACGTGCAGAAATCGATCAATCATAATGGTTGAAATCTTCATCGCGTCTCTTGTCTCGTCTGTGATTGGACGATTCCTGCACGTCTCCGGTCCGCTCCGCCCAGCTCCAAGTCAGTGAAACGCACCTTAAAAGTTGTTCATATTGATGAGTACAATGACCCCTTAAGAGGTTGTCACCTATTTAAATTACACCTTGTATAAGTCGTACCATACACAGTCCGCGAGGCGTAAGATCGATGAGCTTTGCATTTGTGTGAGTGATCACCAAAATGGTACGAGAGCCCATGACCAAAATTTTGGTCTTATCGTTTTACGTAAGACAAAATGTTCAATCGTCTTATCGTTTTACAACGATGCGACATGGTTTTGGCCATGGCCTCTCGTAGTAAAAGAACAAAACCGATTGTCAAAAAGCAGTATAAACCGGTATGAAACCAAACAAAGAACGCGTCGCGCTCTATGCCGGACGTCATACCTACACTATCTATGTGCACTCACACAAATGCAAAGCTCATCTTACGCCTTGCGAACTGTTCCTATAAAGATCACAGTATAATCTCAAAACGTTCTTCTTTCTTCAGGCAACCTCCGCAATCATCTCTTCACACATACCAACGAGCGTCCTTACCGCTGCAACATCTGCTTGAAGGGGTTCAACCAACAGTCCAACTTGGTCTGCCATAAAAACAAGGTACATACTTACACAGTACGACAACATTGAAAGGTTCAATCGTTTATTTTGGGAAAAACCGAACTTTTCCGAATTAAATGAGACTGGTCCATTTAGGAGAGTGACGGAATTAGTGCTGTTGCATCGCGCCTGTCTGCGGTAGCCTTTTCGCGGCTTGTGGTAGGAGTAAACTGGTAGAAAATATGACGTAACGAAAAACCGTTATGCCGTCAGTTTTAACTGAGAAATGTCAAAAGTTTTTGTTTTAGTTTTTTAATACAGAGCCATTTAATAACCCTGAAATCGCGACAAAAAAAAATCTGCTGTTCCCTACATTTTGACGAATTATGCGAACATAAATGTACTGAACAGCTGATTTTTTTTTCGCGATTTCAGCTTTGGTCCCAAAATAAAAGTTGTTCATAATGATGAGTACAATGACCCCTTAAAGGATTGCCACTGTTTACACTAACACCGTGTAAAATCTAAGCGTTATGTTTATAAATAAAATAAATAAATAAATAATATCCTTGGACATTTCACACAACGCCATCTAGTCCCAAGCTAAGCAACCTAATGCTTGTGTTATGGTAACGAGATGGATAAATTTACACAGGCACATCCAGAGGACACGTCCACCTGTCCCACGGTGCCCGTCGGAGGACGATCAACCAGTCCGCGCGGTCCTCGATCATCGACAGACACACAACCTGACAATAAGAGGTAAGTGCCAGTCATGTTACCATTACCATTTCGTCGAGTATTTCTACCTGAAACGTAAACGTAGTACTTATTTAACGTACCGTTCCAAAAAAACGTTAGGTAGGTACTTACTGAACATGTAACTAAGGCTCAATTAAACTTGCCGCGGAACGGAATGGAAGAAAATTTTTTGTGACGAAATTTTGCAAAGCTTTATGTACTTTATGCCAATTGTATATCGTAAAAACTAGATACCGAGCCAAAAACAGCGGGGTAATAGCGTAACACACTTACAATATCAATGGGTTTTATTTTGACAGTTCAGCAACACAGTTCATTGCGTTATGTGTTGTTGAGCAGACCAATTTTTCGAATTTTTCGAATCTTTCGATCAATATCCTACAAAATTATTCTGATTGTGATTGATACGGTATTTGCATTTGCAAGTCGCGCGTCTTCTCGGGAATTCCCGCGCGCAGCTAGCAGTTCGTATTTAGCTTGTACATTATACAATTAAGATTTTTCTGAAATAACGTTCACTAGGGCACCTGTCAAAAGTGTCTACTATAGGTAGAGTCTGGCCACGCTAACTATGCAGTGAAATAATGGTAGAATTTGGAAATATGTATAAGACATCACCGTCTGTACTACGGAAAAAAGTAATAAAAACATTCTTAGATAAATAATCTATTATGCAAAAATCAAAAGGCAAAATACCAAAATCATTAGAGCTACATACACGTCAGAAAATGTAAAACTTTTTGGGGTTGCCCATTTATTGCATGGCAGAGTTAGCGTGGCCAGACTCTACTATACCTCTAATTTCTTTAGTCGTGGCTGAATGATGAACCAATGAAAGAAACAAATGATGAACATCATCATCATATTGTAGATTCATTGTCGAAACGGAAGACCTCTTGTCAAAGTGGTGTCAACTGGTGGCTTGAATTTTCATGAAAACCCTCATTGACACCTCGAATGACATTTCAGAGGTGTAGAACTATAAATTGTCACTAATTAGATTCTTAAAGGACTATATAATATTATGTTATATGAAGAATGTTATCTAACCTAATATTATAAATGTAACCGTTTTATCTACTAACAAGTTGCACTCGCAGATTCTCAAGGAGGTAATATGAAAACTTTTAACGAGTTCCAGCAAATTACTGACGCTGCATTTAATCAGTTTCTTCTATAAGTAGAATCTTTGATGTTATAGTAAGAATGTTTTATTGCTAATGAGTTGGTAAGAGACCTGTTTCTTGAATATCTTGTACACATGATAGAGGATTTTCACGTTATGAAAATCTATTCTAGAATGTATGATCTACCGTCCGGCCGTCGAGAGAGCGTTCCTGACACCTACCTATCATTTGGACAATTTCTAGTAACAAGGATCAAATTCACAAAACACATTCGCTAGTACGAAACTGACAGGTGTCAAAGTCAACTGTCAAGAACGCATTCTCTCGACGGCCGGACTATAATTTCCATTTGCCGCAGCCGTGGTTTTTCGTGAAAGTATACGCTGCACAATGTAGGTACACATTTCCAAATATCCCAACGTTGCCGGAAGCACAGATTAATACAGATGGCATACTTCGCAAAATCATTTAAATAAAAAGCTACTCTTGCCACGACATAATAAAGTGCAATTCAGGACACACAACGCTTATTACCTGCAGTTTATATTCACCTACAAGTTGCCTCTCTTTCTCTCTCTTTCTTTCTCTCTTTCTACCTTCTGACTCGTTAGGGTTGTCCTCTTTTACGACGCGGCGCGTGATTAAGTATCGAACTAACGTGTGAGCCGGCCGGCACGCGGCAGCCCACACTGAATTGACCCAGTGAGATGAGCCCGCCGCGTACTTGTAGCTTCATACCTAAACTGCGGAGTGTCCTATCTTTATTAATCTGTGCCGTAAGTAATAAGAAAGTCGTAGAAATTTGGACTGCCTCTTTGGTAAAGAGTATTTTATCTATCTAGTGTTCGCAAACATTACTGCTGACTGAGCATGAGGTTCTGGGTCTGATTCCCATGTTGGGCAAAGTTGAAAGAGTTTTTGCATCAGGAATTCCTCAGTAGCAGTCTGGATTTGTAGTCTGGGGCGAGCCTATTGCCATCAACCGGTTGATGGCAATAGGCTCGCCCCCTTTTAAATGAAACTTAAACTTATCGGGCGAAATGTGAGTGTACAAAATCAAAATCAGGCTATAGCGTACCCACTGCTGGGACACAGGCCTCCTCTCTGTGAGACGCAGTGGGCTGTAATACACCACGCGGGCCCTGTGTGAGTTGGTAGATGTCGCATGTCTTCGGATTTTTGGTTCTAGGACATGCCGGTTTCCTCATGATTACAAAAGTTAAAGTCCGCGAGGCCTAAGCTGAGCTTTGCTTTGTGTGAGTGATCACCAAAATGGTACGAGTTGTCTTATCGTTTTATGTAATACAAAATCTTCCATCGTCTTATTGTTTTACGTTTAACAACGATACGACATGGTTTTGGTCACGGCCTTTCGTACTAAAATGACAAAAGCCGATTCCCAAAAAGCAGTATAAACGCGGTTTTAAACCAAGCAAAGAACGCGTCGCGATCTATGCCGAACGTCACACCTACACTATCTATGTGCAGTCACACAAATGCAAAGCTCAGCTTAAACCTCGCGGACTGTAAGTACTCCTGTGCCTAACCTTTCGGGGAAACAGGCGTGAAGTTATGTTAAGTTAAGATTTTGAAGATTTGAAATTATTTATTTTCAGACCCCAAGCAGAGCATTGCGAAGTAACCTCCTCAGTGGGACCATACTTACCATCAGTAGCCGGCCCTTCATCTTCAGACTGGTCTACAAAACCCACCACCCAGCTTCCAGACATCTGGGACATTTCCAAGTCATTCCAGGAACCGGGTGACATTTGGAACGATGGTCCATGGGGCTCCATGAGCAACGGGGTGGTTGTAGACCCCATAAAGACGTACCATATGGGGGTGGCATTGGCTACTAGACAGACCCCGTTTGCTTTGCTGAAGCCTGAGAATGGAACTCCTGTATTGGTGAAAGTGGTTGATACGAAGCTTCCGGGTGGGAAACAGGTACCTTATTGTTTTTAATTGACTGTGGTAGCTAATTCATATAGAATAAGCTTCGTAAGGAGTAGTGATGGACCATGCAGTGGTAACGGCCCCGACTTACGAGTTGTAGGTCGTGGGTTCGAACCCAGACAGGCGCTTTACTTTGTGTAATTTATTTCATTACCACTGCTCTCAGAATGGGTAATTTATTTCATCACCACTGCTCTCAAAACGGTGAAGGAAAACATCGTGAGAAAACCAGCATGTCCTAGACCTTTCTTTTTTTTTTTTTTTTTTTGAGGGTGGGAAATCATCAAATAACTTCTCCCGCTCTGGGTGGAGCGGGAGGGCGTGTCAGACTTTTACTGACTAAAACCCACCCGTGTTCCTTCAGTTGCCTATGCCAGGGCCGCGGTAACTTCTTCAAACTACCCGCGACCCCAGCGGCGTCGGCCCTATTGGACCCCATCATTTGCTGACATCTCTTTGAGGCGCGCGTGGAACACAACGCGCCGTCGACTCGGGCCTGGTCCTTACCGGACGGCGAGTTACCCGCTACTCACCGTCCGCAGGCCCGCGCCTACGGTGGCCGGAAATCGCCTACCAACCACCACCTAACCAAACCTACCTAGAACCAAAAATTCGAAGATATGTGACATCTACCAACTACCAACCCACACTTGGGCCCGTGTGGTGGATTACACTCCCTCTCGTAGAGAGGAGGCCTGTGTCCCAGCAGTAGAAACATTAATTCTTGGATCTTTAACTGTCGTTACGGGTCGTCAGAAGCCCGTAAGTCTGACAACCAGTTTTACCAAGGGGTATCGTGTTAGGTACCCCGTAAGTGGGTTGTGGAGGTCAGATAGGCAGTCGCTTCATGTAAAATAATGGTATTCAGCTGATCCGGTTAGACTGGAAGCCGACCCCAACACAGTTGGGAAAAGGCTAGGCAGATGATGATATTAGTTGTGTTTTAGTTTAAAGTTATCTCGCTGGTCGCGGCCCATCCAGATATGTTTGGCAGCGTTTTGTATAACTCGGTACGTTATACCCTTATGTACTGGTGTTCTGTATTTATTTATTTAATCATTATTTTGATTTCAGATGTTAGTGCCTGCAACGGCTGAAGATTTGCGAGTCGGAGGCAAAATTGTTGTAAATAATGAAGATGAAGATGGTGTCGCACAGGTATCTAAATATTATTTTTAACTAGCCGACCCGACAGACGTTGTCCTGTCCAAATTTCAATAATTCATAAGTACAAAATTCCAATAGAAAATGCATTTTCAGTTTTACCAAATTTTCTAATTTTCCTGGGAACTTTTCCAATTTTCTTTTCATAAAAACGTTCGTCGGACGTCACGTCAACGAGTATTTGAAAAAAAAAAGACAGTTACTTTCGCATTTATAATACAAGGTGTAACTTAAATAACGTAACTCGTAAGGGGTCATTGTACTTGTCATTATGAACAACTTTACTATGGGACTGAACCAGAAATCGCAATAAAAAAAATCAGCTGTTCCCTACATTTTGACGAGTTATGCGAACATCAATAAATATGTAGCTAACAACTTTCGGGATTTTAGGTTTGGTCCCATAAATAAATAAATAAAAATAAATAAATAAATATCCTTGGACATTTCACGAAAAACTAAAAGTTGTTCATAATTATGAGTACAATGACCCCTTGAGAGACAATTACACCTTGTATTAGTATAAGTATTCCAAAACAAACTTGCCAAAAAATATCCTTCTATTCCAGCTTGGCGCCATAAAACCAAGATTGGAACCAGACGGCGCGGTTCAGATCAGAGTGCCAGTAGTGGCAACCGTGGTGCCCAGGATACAACCCAGCGGCAGACTGCATCTTACCGTGGAGGAACCGCATCATGCTTACCACACCGCCTTGTCTGCTGATTGTAAGACATTCATTTATTTATGGACAAACTAGTGAGCCTTTTTTTCCCGTGACACCGCTCCCGCTTCCGTGGTCTCACAGGAATATATAACAAGCTCAAGTTTTAGTGAAAAGTCGCTGCCGGCTATGGGATTAGCAGTCAGCTCAGTTGTCATAACCGTTTATAGACATTGCATCTCTCACACAAATACATCCACCATTTCTACAGTCTTCCCTCTACTCTTAAAACCATCTACTTTCATAATCTAAACTATCCTCACGACATGTTCCTCATTCCTCTTCATCATATGCCAATACAGTGACAACCGATTTCCGTACTTGTCAGACTTCGTTTCAGACTTCCTCTTGCCACCCATTCGCGTGACATCGGTCTTAGCATTCTCATTTAAACCGATTGCAAATCATCATCATTTCAGCTGAAAGACGTCCACTGCTGGACATAGGCCTCCCCCAAGCACCGCCACTTCAACCGGTTCTGTACTTCCCGCATCCAGTGGATTCCCGCGGCCTTCACAAGATCATCGGTCCACCTTATGCCCGGCCTTCCAACAACGTTACATCTCCGGTACGCGGTCGCCACTTCAGAACCTTTCGGCCTCATCGGCCATATTCTACGAGCAATGTGCCCTGCCCATTGCCACTTAAGTTTGACAACATCCTTCGGGATATGTCGGTTACCTTGGTTCTCCTACGGATCTCTTCATTTCTGATCGATCACGTAGGAAAACTGCAAGCATAACCCTCTCCATTGCCCTTTGAGTGACTTTTATCCTTCTAATAAGGCCCATTATGATTTATGAGCGACCACGTTGCAATTGCCATTCAATTTTCCCTTTCTGAATCTTCTTTCGGTGCCTCTCCAGTTACTGAAGGTTGGCTATCAACTCCGAATATTTCTCCTAGTCATATTTCTACTGCTAATAAAGATGGTATCATATACTTAGTGGGTGAGGTGAACGTGGCGCCGTGCACATCACGCGACAAACCTCGCGCCACCGGCCGGGCCGCTGCGCCGCGCGACCAGCCGCCACTCTTGGGCTCCTGCGGGGAGTTTGATGACGGATTAAGGACTGGTGAGAAACATACTGGATGCTACAGGCAGTTAATGATCAGAGGCTGCAGTCTCGACGAAGATAGCGATCGCTTTACGGCCGGAATTGCTTGACTTTTTTTGTGCTTGTCAAGCAATTTTGAACGTCTGGATCCCATTCCCATTAGGACTGAAAGCGTATTGTAAGAAAGTCAAATTAATTAGTTTCAAAGAAAATAGCAATTTCATAAATTGTTCGTACTCCGAAAAAATCCACTCTGATGGTAAGTTTCACCTGCATGATCTGTATTCACGGATAACATTGCTTCAACTTTTAAAAAGTTTAAGGTTTTCTGAGGGGAAAATCTTTTAAAACAACGAAAAAAAAACTTAAAGTTCTTATACATATTACCTAGGGACGTAAGTAAACGAGCTGACTGCTGAAGTGAACTTCACTAAAAGATAAAGACGTATAACTAAACAGATTTTTATAATAAGGGTTTACTGAAATAACGTTCACTAGGTGGCAGCACTGAGTTGTCAGGTCCGAGTACTTATCAAAGATGTCAAAGCGCCTATATTTTCTTTCGTCGTCAGCGTCACTGAATGATGAACGTCATTCGTTCATCATTCAGTGAATCTGACGACGAAAGAAAATATAGGAGATCCATTCAAATTTAACAAAAGGATTTTCCTATCTTCAGGTACACGAATATCATCAACTTGTGCGTTGCCGCCTCCAGCGCCGTCTCCTCCACTGGACCTCATTTCTTTGGACTTGTTTGAACCAATGGAATGCATACCATTAGGTAGTAAACAATTTTTATACTTAAGTATTATCATTTAAGATGATGATAGGACATTTTTAATAAAAAAATATTGCTAAGATGGTCACTAGATGGCATTGCCAGTCCCGTTCGGCGGAATTCAAATCGAATCATAATCGTTTATTTGCTTAAAATGTGCTGGGTGCAAAGATTAACTTAAAAAATTTAGTGCAAAGATATTCCGCCGTGCTGTGATCGCATGCAAATATTTAATGGATGTTAGCTAACATACCTACAATAAAATTATAGACAAATTAGTAACAATTGTTAGGTACCTACTAAAGAGTTCTATGAACGAAAATAACATTAAAATCAATTCAATACCAAATTCTTGACTTGAACTGGCGGAGCATTCATCCTTTTTTGGGCTAGTTTGATTCCCGCAGTAAATATTTGTAGTAGGTAACAGTTATCCTTTTGACTAAAAGTTTGTTAGAAATCACTTATGTACGATAAAGAGATTCTTTGCCGAGCATGTGCTTACAATAATCCTAAAAATTAAACAATAATGTCATGTGTCCGGTTTGTCCCAGGCCCTCAAATCACTGCAGTCGATAACATCGACCAGGCACCACCTTCAGACGACTCTGACATCTTTATTGGAGAGTTTGAGGTAAGTTACTTACTTACTTTACATTACTTTTATAAAAGTGCGCGCTGCGTTGCGTCGCGTCGCGTCTCTGTGTGAACCGACCCTTATATATCGTTTTAGTTTTTATGAATAAGGGGGTTAGACTATCGGTGCTCACAGGATCTTTGTCGATTGCTAAATCCCGACCAGACCAGACACTTTATTACCTTACCAAATCGTAGCAAAAACTGTGATTGGCGGCGCATCCCTCCCTTGTGCTAATGTGATATCTGATTACTAATCAGTTTTCCTTATTAAATATTATGACTATTTTAAGCTAGGTTCTCATTCATTTAATGTAATGGTTTGATATTACTTTATAAGGCCCATGTTCAGAAGCTAAAGAAACAATGGATTGACTGTATGAAAGATTACATGGCTAGAAAGAGGGTGACTACCGATACGACCACTAATAGAGAAGTAGGTATGGAAAAAAGGGACATGTTGCGCCGACCCCAAATAGATTGGGATAAGGGCAGGAGAGTGAATGAATGAATGTTTAGGAGCAGATTTTTAAATACTTTCTATATTAAACTGTCTCATATAAATGAAATCCCACCACCAGTCGGCGGCGCTATAAGCCTGGAGTATACGGAACATCAGCGAAGGTTGCAATGACTAAGCCAAGACCAGGATTTTGGTAAATACCCATTCAGCTTAACAAACTTTACCCATTCCAGCAAACTTTAATGGCATATTATTCCGGAAACTAAGTCTATCCCAGTCTCAACAGACATCCATACTAAACTAGCGGACTTGACACACGTTGTCCTGTCTGAACGATGCTAGAACCCGACTGCAGCGCCACCTACCGGGTCTAATTGTGTTTCAAACCATCCAGGAACCCATTCAAACATACACACAAAATTTCATCTAAATCGGTCCAGCCGTTGTTATACCACGTATTATCCGTTTTTTTTTTTTTCAAAGTATCCTATGTCCGTCTCCTAGTTCTAAGCTACTCGTACTTCCCCACCAATTTTCAGCCAAATTGGTTCTGCCGTTCCGCGTTCATGAGTTTTATATAGTGTAACTAACACGACTTTCTTTAAATAATAGGTAGATATTATAAATGCGAAAGTAACTCTGTCTGTCTGTCAACTTATCACGCGTAAACCACTGAACCGACCGTTACCTATGAAATTTGACAGTTGAAGCCTGGAGAAGTACATACGCTACTTTTCATCATGGGTCTCAGGCGAAGTTGTGGGCCACCTATACTCCATTTGCAATAAAATCAGACATATAAACAAACCTTTTTTATAGTCCATTCAACTGATTTTGACTTCTAATGTAAAATTCTAATAAATAAATAAATAGTTGGGAAAAGGCTAGGCAGATAGATTGCAGATGCATGTGAACCATTAGCTGCCCATTTAGTACTCCCAAAAGAAAACTCCTTTTTTTTCATACAGTATTAAAATATTAATAATTTTCTTTTCAGGGTTGCAAGCTGCTGTCGGGTTCAGAATGAAGATATTGAATATAGTTTATTTCATTTTTTGTTTTACATAGTTTTATTTGTGCTTGTGAAAAGGATGAGGTATTGATTTAGTATTAAGCGAAATTGTAAATACATTATTATGCATGTAACTTTTGGTTTCACTTTTAAAATCCTACGAAACATTTTTAGGCAATAAAACACCTCTAATTCCATTCTTAACACTTATCTTTCCTGTACTACACACAACAACAGATCTTTAGAAACTGCTCATTTCAATTTTCAACAAAATAATATATCAATAAAAAACTGCAACACAATAGACTAAGGGCTAAAAAAAGGCAATTTCCTGTCGTCAATGTAAATAATCCGGGATATTATTATGACGTAGCGATGACGTGTATGATATCATCTCAATATCGTCGTCGTCTCGTATTGTTGGTGGCACGTGGACGGAAATAGGCCCTTTAGGAGTGTGCCACCCCTGATAGCCGGGTTTAGTGCTGGGTGCAGGCGGTAGATGGCGTTAGGTGTTGCTACAAACGTGGATTGGAGATAGGGAAGTTTCGTCGTAAGTATTTACTTCAACTATTGTAAATCAGTAAACATTTATAAGATTCTTATTAGTCTTTACAGACGACTAGCAACCTGGTAAGCTTATTAAACTGTTTTTCAAAGTTTTATTAAAGTAAGCAGTATAGGTATTTAGCTACCTACATAGTAGGTTAGGTATTATTATGCTGGAATTCAGACTTCCTTTCAAATTGAAAACTTTACTGGCACTAATTTATAGCAGTACCTATGGTGTTTATTAAGATTATGTTCGAGTGGTTAATTATTGTTAAGTATTATTATTAGCAATATCTACAAATGCTTGTATTTTTCGTAACGCTGTCTTCTTTCATGGACTTTTCCTTGTTTTTAGGTGCATACCTGAAAACAAACCAAAACAAATGAATGATACAGTTGCAAATCCACCAATATTAAAAAAGTAATTTAACATTGAAAATTGTTTGACTCTTCCAAACTCTTTCGTAGTACTTTTTTAGACCGTACTTCGAGCGACAGATGGCGTTACTTGCAACCAACCAAAATTATATAGGCTAAAATGTTTCTCAGTACCTACACTGAGAAACATTTTAGCCTATATAATTTTGGTTTTAATCCAAAACCACAAAATTCCTGGTTATAGTATAAATACAAAAACTCTATGTGTTGTGGAGATTACGTTGTTATATGAACCTACGTACCTATCAGTAAAGGCTCCTACACACATGCCGACGGCGGCATAGCCGGCGGGTCTATGCCGTGCGGATATGATCGGCTCAAATACCCACCCGGGAATGCCGCCGGGCTTGTTGGCGGTATGCCCACTGGCTGTGGCCGCCAGCATGTGTGTAGGAGACTTTATGTTTCAAGAAAGTTAAATTGAAAAAATATTTTAATGTCTAAGTAGAAAGTGCAGTGTTCGATGCGTTGGGTTAGCCAGCGTAATATTTTATGTCAATTAATCTGAACAGCCTTTTTCCAACTATGTTACGGTCGGCTTCCAGACTAACCGGATGCAGCTGAATACCAGTATTTTAGGTACCAGTATTTTACTAATACTTAAGGCGAGTAGAGCTGCTAACTAGCGCCACTATTGAGAAAAAAGTAATAAATCTGGAGCTATGAAACATTTTGAACGAATATCAATTAACGCCAAAAACAGCTGTTTTTGGCGTTAACCCCTCAAGTGTCTGAGTTTGGCTAATTTTAGACCCAAAACCCCAGCGAGTGGGGAGGGTTGGGGGTTAGTTGCGAACACCATAGGTTCACAACTACTGATGATGATAAAATATGTTTTCCATCGGATGATGTTTTTTTACATTTATATATATGTGATCAAAGCTTAGGTAGGTATATATCTATTATGTAAAGTTCTGTCCTTTTGCACACTTGGGGTGCATTTGACACGCTGGGGGGGAGGGGGGGTTAGCTGCGAGCGCCATAGGTTCACAACTAATGATGATTATTGGTTTTCCATCAGATGATGTTTTTTTACATTTATATATATGTGATATAAGCTTATATACCTAACAAAAAAAGGGTTTTTCTTATGCACACATGGGGTGCATTCGACACTTGAGGGGTTAATAGATATGACCTAGAACCTAGGAGGTTTGTGTTAATTTTTTTGATACAAAAAATTCTACCTCATCTGACTAAATATGTGAGCATACGAAATTTCAAAATGTTCCATATCTCCCGACTTATGATTTTTTTCTCAATGATAGCGCTAGTTAGTAGCTCTACTCGCCTTAAGTTGTAAACGTAGTTCTTGTTTAGTGGGTATGGAAGCTTTAGTAAACTAATATAAACCGTACAAATACAGCAATAGGTGTACCTAATGTTCGCGGTCTGTGGAATTACACAATAAGAATCTTTTGCCTACTTTATTACCCTATACCAATTAAAGTAATTCTATCCCCCATTTTGAAAAAACTGACAATGAAACTATGTAGTTAAAATTTAACTCATTACAACTCATTCATCCTCTATTCGACATCAGTCAATTTGCGACTAATGACATAACCGACCAACGTCCGACCGCAAAAAAATCGCACAATAAGACAAAAAATCGCCATAACATTTAACAAGAAGAATGCGACAATAAAACGCGAATTACGTTCGTCCAGTTTTTTACCAAAGCCCAACGCGTGGCAAACACGCGACCTAAAATATTAAAACTGGTGTTAGATCTGACACGCGGCCTTTCCCACCAATAAATAGAGAAATCTTCTGACAACCCTGTAATGAAAACTTATAATCACACTACAAGGGAAACCCAACCTTCCTTCCCTAATCACAAAGTCACATTTCCTTTCAAATAACTTCCAACCAACTTATCTCACACCGCCATTAAAATGTCAACCTTACCCCTCAAACACAAAGTTGAATTTGCAAAGTTCTAACAGAAATTAAAATTAGGGTTGTCCCCAATTCCTAATACCGCCCCCGACGGTTATCGTATAATGCGTCGGCACGTGGCGCTGTTCGTTTTTTATCGGTTATTTTCGTGCGAACGGAGTGGTCTGGTGTAGACTGGCCTTACAATGGGTGACGATGGGTAGTACGTATTGTATGTGGAATTTTCCTGGGAAAAAGAAGGCTTGAAGTCTGGTTCTGACAGTAGTTTTAAGATCCGTTTTGTGGAACAGTTGTTGAATGCGGTTGAGCTGTTTTTGAGTTTGTTCATCCATAAAAGCCATACGGGAATCACTATGGTCGGACTTTTAATTAGCTGCAGTGAAATGACACTTCTACTGTCATGTCGCAATCAAATGGGAACATCTATCTATCTATCTAGTGTCCGTTTATTATAAAACAGGGCTATTATCACGGTTACTCACAGGCTCACCAGCACATCTAAGTTCATAGTTCCCGGTACGCTTCACGTCCGTCTTCCCGCCACTCCTCGTGACTGACAGTTGACTTTAGTGACAGCTACTTGACACTTGTGTGTGTGAGACAGTGTTTACATATCTATTGAATAGATACACTACAGTCGACATCGGCTTTGCTTGGCACAACAAGAAATAGAATAGAATAGACAACTATGAAGAGTGACATTTTTCTGCAGCTAATTAAAAGTCCGAGCCTAGATCGATCTATGTGACAACGTTTAGGGAGGCCTATATCCAGCAGTGGACGTCTTTCGGCTGAAATTACGTTCCATGAAACCTGACGCCCTGGGCGGCGGGAATCGCGGGGCGATTTCCGGCCACCGTAGGCGCGGGCCTGCGGACGGTGAGCAGCGGGTAGCTCGCCGTCCGGTAAGGACCAGCAATGCTATTCTGTAATCATCTCACCGTGAAAACTTAAGTGAAGTGAGCATGGAGTGAGCTGTCAGTGTCATTCCACCTGATGCTAGGGATGGACCAAGCACATTTTTACAGTCATAATCGAGATTTTAATAATATTTTTTACGCTATTCTAGTGGTCAATTTATATTATTTTAAAGCTAGTACCTATTTAAGTGTATAAACATTACTACACATATAAGGGGTTTTTAAATAAAATTACAAAACATTTTTTATTTGACTATGTTATTTTAAAACCCCCTAAATAGTAATGTTTAGACACCATACTTACTAGCTTACAAATAATATGAAATCATTATGTATCGATTTTGCATAAAAAATATAATTTAAATCTCGATTATGATAGTAAATGTAATTTGGTCAATCCCTAGAATCCGTGGGATGACACTGACAGCTCACTCCACGCAAGTTTTCACGGTGAGATTTTTACAGAATCGACCAGCAGGCCCGAGTCGACGGCGCGTTGTGTTCCACCCGCGCCTCAAAGAGATGTCAGCAAGTGACGGGGTCCAATAGGGCCGACGCCGCTGGGGTCGCGGATTGTTTGAAGAAGTTACCGCGGCCCTGGCATAGGCAACTGAAGGAACACGGGTGGGTTTTAGTCAGTAAAATTCTGACACGCCCTTCCGCTCCACCCAGAGCGGGAGAAGTTATTTGATGATTTCCCACCCTCAAAAAAAAAAAAAAAAAGAAAAAAAGGCCTATATCCAGCAGTGGACGTCTTCGGCTGAAATTACGTTCCATGAAACCTATTAATATACATACGTACTCATCTAGTGTTGGTAGTAGGGGAAAACTAAAGTCTGTGCATCTGACCTCATTAATAGATTAAGATCTATTTTTATTATTAGAACGTGCAACCGGCGTGCGTGTATGACCCATATGAACGTAAACGAAGCAAGATCGTAGCAGGTGGCGTTATGTAGTGTCTTCCTACCCCCATGGCAAGAAGACATGAGTTTATATAGGTACTAATTTATTTAAGTATTTATTTATTTTTCGTCGCTAAGTCGTGAAACTCACTTGTAGTTTAGAAGCAGTAGCGAATTTAAAGTTGAAAACCACCTCATTTCAATTATTTCTTTTGCATGGTATTTAATGTTGCTTAAAATTTTCAAATGCTCAGATTGAAGTAAGTATAAGTAAGTACCTGTCAAACTTTCATATAACTACATTTTTTCTGGAATTTTCTGTAGGCTCATTTAAAAGCATTAGGCTCTCAAAAACGATAATTTCACGACTATACTCGCCTTATTATGTAAACCGCTTCCATGCGTCTTAATATCGCTTCAATGAACGCTAATAAGAGAAGAAATTAACATAATATTAATCATTTGTTAATCATTGTATTATTTAAAAAGCCAAACAACTACAATACCTACACATGTAATCCTATAACAAACAGAATCAAATAAACTATCAATTTTAATAAAATATCATTAAAAACAAACAAACAGTAGGGCTGACAAATCCCTCTCAAGGGTCCAATCGACCCCCAGAAATATCATTTCATATTTTGATTATGATATCAATGTCACACAGCGCATACGCAGGGTTTTTTATGTCTTTTGTCCGTTAATACACATATTAACCCATTAAAAGTCGCGTGGCGACATTATATGATATTTCACACGTATAATAAAATCATTGTTGTTATTAATGTTAGGTTTTTTATGTGAGAATAGGGTTTTTTATTGGATTAGGAATATCCAGATTTAATTTCTTGCGTTTGTGTTTGTTGCAATCGATTGGTTTAAAAAAAGAAGAAGTTTAGTTAGTATCTACGAGTATAAATGATAAATAATTTATTTTCTGTAAGTAGGTTTGTGCAAACACTTTTACACGTCAATCATATTTTTAAAAACTAGATGAGGTCGGCGTTTCCTATCTGACTACTCTGAGAAGAAAAAAAACAAGCTCTGAGTTTATGACTAATGATATTGATGTAGGTCAGGTAAGCCAGCCTAAGTAATGCAGCCAGCCTAAGTAATGTCATGATATTACTATTATGCATGTATGTACTACAAATATTTGCACGACTGATAAGTCGAATATAGAGACACTGAAATTATTCTAACATATTATTATGCACCTATATTCTGGCAAATAAATAAATTTCATTTCATTTCATTTCATTTAGTTTCAGTCCAAAATTGAAACTAAATCGCATCATTTATAGTAAATAGAACCCGGGCTAGTAGCTACAGCATACTGAAAGTGACAGAGAGTTTCTACATATTTTCCAATTTGAGGCATTTTGTAGCTCGAGACATCCTCTCTACAAAATGCCTCAAAATTGGAAGTGAGAAACTTGTACCTAACTTGGTCATCTCCTGCGCAGAATGCTTCAAACTCTTAGGTCCGTATTACAGAACGTCACTCAATACTCAAGCATTACTTAAAACTAGATTCAAGCCATTTGATTGGTTGAAACTAGTTTTAAACTAGATTTAAACAAAGATCAGTGCTTGAGTTTCCTTCTGTAATACGGACCTTAGAGCCTATTTCACGATGTCCGAATACCCGAATACCCACTACTTACTGAATAAATTCAAAAGTGGAACAGAATTTATCTGCCAAGTAAGTTAAAAATAACTTAATCCCTAAAACAGGTCCCTATAATAATATTACTTACTTAAACTAGCTCTAACATTATTGACACGGTTGGCGCAGTGGTTGAGCGATTGACTGCTGCTCAGCATGTCGCGGGTTCGATTCCCGCACGGAACAAATATTTGTACGACCTACAAGTATTTGTTTCGAGTCTGGGTGTTTTTCTATCTATAATATGTATGTATTTACAAAAAAAATAAAATAAATTGTATATAAGTAGTTTATCAGCCATCTCGTTACCATAACACAAGCATTAGGTTGCTTAGCTTGGAACTAGATGGCGTTGTGTGAAATGTCCAAAAATATTTATTTATTTATTATCGATGTTTGTTGTCCGAATAAAGAAATTTTTGAGCTATGAGAAAAGAATGATTAGGTAGGTACAGCTTACTGCTTATTACACATAGGTACACTATTTAGACCAAGCTATCGGTTAATCTTTAATAATGGCGATACTTTGCTCTTTTATTAGCACCTACTGGACTGGCAAAAGCTGTAAAGCTGTAATCGGCTCCGTCAATATAACTAGCAGGGTCATCGTGTCTGAAAAACATAGCAGATTTACTTTTAAATGTTAGTAGGGGATCCAGACGCATTCAGCCATAATAGGGATGATGACTAAAAATTTATTTTTTGTCCGTCATAGAGATTATTAAAAAATATTGGACACGTATTTTTTCTTTTTTTACGTAATCAAAAAATTACGGCGATACATTGAGTTAAAATATGGCATGACGTCACGCGTAGCTAGGTTTTATACGTACACAAGTGACGTAGCGAGCCCCCACTCCCCAACTTTAATGCGTGATAGCTAATTATTTTTTCATTAATATGATAAAGCAAAAAATACGTGTCTAATATTTTTTTATTATCTGACTGACGGACTAAATAGAATTTCTTTTTTTTACCCAGGCATCATCCATATTATGTGAAATGCAAATGTATGATCATTATTGAGAAACACGTTCAAATACAGACTACTCGCCCATTAATAAATAAACATAACATTTAAGCAACTGATGGCTCTGACGCAAAACCAAAATATTCCATTAAACCAACAACCTCAATAAATCCCAGGCCACCCAACTTTTATGAAACGCGACCAATTACACGACAATTTCTCAAACACTAGGAAAACGCGTTTCATCTTATTCGCAATAATTAACGATGTTGCGCCTGCGACAGACGCGCAACAGTCGCGCCACGTTCTCGCCACGCGACGGCCACGCTCCACGGATCAACGCGATTGGTCACAATCGTGCTAGTATGACGACTCAATCGGGATTTTGTTGGCAGTAATGAGGGATGACAATGCTTATTTTTTGGCAGTGATGGTTATTGGTATTGTTGTGATATTTAAGTAAATTGTCAGCGATATTTTGTGAATTTGTTTTGTATTAATATCGAGCAGTGGTGGCTCAGTGGTAATGACCGCTACTTACGAGTTGTAGGTCGTCAGTTCGAACCAAGTAAAGCGCCTAGCTTTACTTTGTGTAAATTATTTCATCACCACTGCTCTCAAAACGGTGAAGGAAAACATCGTGAGGAAACCGGCATGTCCTAGAACCAACAATTCGAAGACATGACATGTGACATACTACGGGCAGATAGGCAGTCGCTCCATGTAAAATACAGGTATTCAGCTGTATCCGGTTAGACTGGAAGCCAACCCCAACATAGTAGGGAAAAGGCTAGACAGATGATGATTTGATAAAAAAATATCGATAGATAATTGAAGTCGGGTGAGAATTTGAATAAACAGAATTAAATTTTTTCATCAATTCTCAAATGTATACACGAAAAAGTGACTATCAGCAAGCAACAGAAAAATAAAGAACACAGAAAACCTTTTAGATCCATTCGAAACTAAAAAGCAATCGTACAAACTATGGCTTTTAAAAAACAATACAATACATACATGCAGATGGTCGGGCCGGGCAGATTACGCGGGCATATACCACGCATCGCTGGAGACGCAAATTGTTCACTAAACTGATTACTACTGCTAGTTCCACATTGTCTTTGCCACCCCGTACCACCCACTGGGCAACTCGGCCCATCTGTGGGAGTTTGCTGGAAGGACTTGGTTTTCTTGCCTGTCTTTGTTTTTCATTTTGTAGTTTTTTTTGTTTGTGTGTTTTTGTGTTCATATTCCTTTTCATCATCATCATCATCATCGGCTTCGGCTTCATGGGGTCGGCTTCTGGTCAAATCTTTCAAATTCCTTATAATTGTTTGTAATCCTGTACCTACTTACTTCACAATTTTTGTAAGATATAGAACCTATACATTTTACATGGAGCGACTGCCTATCGGACCTTCACAACCCATTTACTGGGTAATTATGAGTCCATACTTAAGATTATCTCTTTTCTTTTACACTACTCTAAACTCTCAGTTTACCAATATAATTTTGTATCTGAGAATTTTACAATATAATTGTAATTTACCCAGACTAAACCTTGAATTATTAACAATATTAACACCTTTTAAATGTAACGGGAAGTATGTAATAAAATAAGATTTTTTTTCTCTTCGTGAAATCAACCCTCTACACAATATACAAGGTTGATATGAACGAGAGGCATTAAATTAAACAACATAATATATGCTTTGCATCATTTTCAGCCTCTACATTAAAAATCAGTCATATGGAAGCAACAGTTTAGTCACAGGATTATTTTTTAGTTTTTTCTTTGTTGAAACACGATGTATCTGCCCTAACAGCTGACTAAGTACTTACGCATAGTTCAAAAATTCTTTACGCGATTCTTTACGCGTGTTTTTTTTTTTTTTTTTTTTTTTTTTTTTCTTTACGCGTGAATTTTTGACGCGACGTTGGCGTTTTGTTACGCAGGTCAGTAGAAATCTCTTCAATACAAAGGATGTTTACATTTTAATACGATTACTAAGCTATTTTATTTGTTTGAAAAAATTTTTTTGTTATTTTTTCTTATTGGAACGAAGTTCCTTAACGCGCGTTGTGAAAGGGGGCTAGACGGAAAAAATTCTCACGAAAAGTTGTCACAACACTTTTTGCTATAGTAAGCTATTGTAAGCCGTGCGGAGTGCGCATGTTTCTCTGTCTGTCTCTCTCTCTCTCTCTCTCTTATAGAAAGCAAGCCAGATATTTTCATTTCTATTTCGCATTGAACAGTGTGGTGTCGCGATGATGATGATGATGATGATGATGATAAGTATAAAAATAAAATTTTATTACAATTCCTTCACTAATTAATCGAAAGGAACTTCGTTCCATCCGGGTGTCCCTTGACACCTCTCAAGTTTTTTTTCTCCTAAACTTTTTTTTTAATAGTTCCGAGATAACACTGTGCACGTATAGTATTTGTGGTTTAATTTAATGCCTCTCGCTCATATCAACCTTGATAAGAATCTCTTGTCTTGCACTTTAAGTGTTTTTTAAGTGAAAACTTCTTTAGGCGCGTTGAGCGATTTTTGGTAGAGGGAAATTTTACGGGTTCACGTCACCGCGTCACTGCGTCACCGCGACATACTATGCATAGTTTTACGTTTAAGTTTTCACTTCTGTCGGCGGTCCCCATGATTGCCAACTTTTCTGCTTTCGTAACATTCTCATTTTCTTCTTTTTAAAAAACCTATTAGATTTACAGTCTACCAACAGATTCATAGTTCCGTATTATTTCCATTCTCTTCCAGTCATATTATTTCATTGTGTAGTAAGCCATAAACCATCAAATTTCTGTATAAATTCATTATATTTCAATGGGGCCGCATTGCGTTTTTGGTAATACAATTTGTGTGCGGTCTGCTTCTCCAAAGTTGATTGCGTTTTTTGATAGTGAACCTATAAAGGTTCACTTCCCGAAGCTATAAAGCTTTGGGGAAGTGTAATTTATAGTTTTCATCAGGGAACGTATTATTTTTTACGGAAAACATCGGTATTAAATTAATCAAATTCTTGATTTTTATCCTGATAAGTACTTACCTATAAGTAAAAGAAAGTCTTTTCGAACATTTAGGTATATTCTGATAAAATGACGGATTAATTTTTGAAAAAAAAAAATACACTGTTAGTAAGAATCACTAGATGGCATTAATAGTAACGAGACATCGATAGTCAATAGAAACCGAAATAAATGAAAACTGAAAGATACTAAATGAAAAAAAACGTGATCTTAAAACTACTCATGGAAAACGTCGATAGACGAAGAAAAAATATATGAAAGTATATTAATTCTTTCAGCTATGTAGTCTGATTTTAGGGAACGTTTATTCAGCAATGTGTAAGAAACAAACATAAATACCAGGCACTAGTATTCCTAGTTACAATACACAGGCATTTTTAAATTGTCAAAGAGTCGGTTAGTTTGGCCCGGTTTCTTGATTCGTAGTTAACTCAACCAATAGTTAAAATTAGTAACTAATGGTTAAATTTTGGCAAAATGTGAACCAAAAACCATTAGTGCTTCATTTTATCTAATGGTTGAGAGACTACGAATCAAGAAACCGGTACTACGTACGTACATTATAACTCAATGGCTAACCATTGAGTTACAATGTACGTACGTAGTACATTATAACTCAATGCTCTCAAGGCTGCTCAAAATGGCTCAAGCCAGAAAGTAGAAGCTAGTTGCACATTCCAAAACGTAGATCTATAAGGAGAAGAATGGGCAAGAAACTCCATGGACAGTCGGCCACTCTTTTTAACCGACTTCCTAAAGGAGGAGGTTCTCAATTCGTCGGAACCTTTTTTTTTTTTTTTTTTTACGTACGTTCCCCGATTACTCGAAAATGGCTAGACCGATTAGATTTTTCTTTTTTTGTTCGAAAGGGTATACGTCCCAAGTGGTCCCATGATCATCAAGTCAGGATCTGATGATGGGATCCCATGGAAATCGAGGGAAACCCTCAAATTTTATGGGCACACCTATATCGATTTCGGTATTTTTTATAGTAACTCGTGCATTTGCTCTCGGAAAGTACCATTCGGTGAACTGGAACTGATGATGAAGACCACAGAGGGCCATCGGAAATACTCAATTATATCTAAGTATATAACAGGTTAGGTTGCGATTCGATTACTTTAATATGGTTTATGCTCGTCAAAATAATGGTAATGGTGACTTCACCATGAGCTCCATTTCTCCTGGTTCTTACTAAGAGAACTCCTCAACAATTAACATCCCTGCATCGGGAAAAGCAACATTTTGTAAAACGTGATGAGCAGTTGACATTGGGTTATTGTAACTTAGATAAATTACAAACTGAACCACTAAAAAGTGAAAAATAAAAACTTTTTTACAAAAACAAAAACCGACTTCCAAAAAAAACACTACAAAGTGAAAAATAACTTTAATTTCGGAAGTCGGTGGCAAAAAACTAAAATACAGATCCAAAGACACCGACTTCCGAAATTAAAGTTATTTTTCACTTTGTAGTGTTTTTTTTGGAAGTCGGTTTTTGTTTTTGTAAAAAAGTTTTTATAAATCAAGATATTACAAAATCCTGGATAGGTAGGTACATCATTCTTGTTGCTTCTATAGCATCTAAGAAAAATGTAAAAGAAAAAACATTAAAAAACAATAATAATTCAAAATATAAGATTAAAAATAACCTCCGGAAGCCAAGAGTAGACCAGTCACAACTGACGGCGCCCGTTCACGAACTGACGCGTGGATCAGCACCATCCAAGCTCGTGGCTATACACTACACTAGATGATAAAAAGTCTATAAAAACCAACAACCTCGTTCAAACATAATTACATATATGTTCACACAGCAAATACAGATATCCAGGCGATTATAATTAGTAGGCCGGGCCCTCACGACTAACGCAATAAGGGGCAGGCAGGGGTCCCTTTATGCAATAACTGCTCCTCTTAATTTGATTTTTATTTTGATCTCGTTTGGCGACGGTTTGATTGTCCCTTGCCTTAGGCATGTACTTATTGTTACTTGTGACTACTATTTTTTTCATTTTTCCGTACCTAATTATTATTGTTCTGTTCGTTGTATGCAGGTCCGTGGATGGGTTACCATCTTTACATATTATTATTACCCCTCCGTTAATATCTTTGACAGTTGTTACGGGTCGCCAAAAGTCCGAAAGTCTGACAACCAGTCTTACCAAGAGGTATCGTATTACCCAGTAACTGGGTTGTGGAGGTCAGATAGGCAGTCGCTCTATGTAAAATACAGGTATTCAGCTGCATTCGTTTAGACTGGAAGCCAACCCCAACATAGTTTGGAAAAGGCTAGGCAGATGATGTCTGTTGTATGTATAGGAAACATCATCTGCATAGCCTTTAAGGGCGACTCGAGTACTCGACCCCAAAGTCTAAACAATGGTCTATCTAAGTGTCTAAACACACTATGCGGAAGATCCGCGACGGAAGTTCGGCATGATTACGCCTGCAATGCTATTTGAATTACCGACTACACATTACGACCGAAATTACATTGCCAAATTACGTTGTTGTTGAATCAGCTGCGGAACTTCCGTCGCGGATCTGTCAGGCTTGCGAAAATGATTTTCTTGATACCTGTGAGAGTTCTTGAAAACATGAAGTAAAACATTAAGGCCCTGGTTCCAAGCTTGGTTTAGCTCGGTGTGTAAGTGAAATGGCTTTATGGCTGTCTAGTTTGACGCACGAGATAGAAGATTTTCACGCGCACCGGAATTATGGTGCAAATAAAATCGTATAAAATTAGAAATTAACTATTTAATCAAAAGTAATCCATCACTGGATGCAGTTTGGAATTTGACATTTCATGGTATATTTTTAATTATACTTATAATTGCTAATGAAGGGATAAACAGCTTTTAAAGATTATTAGGAGATATGTTTAAAGATTTTTTGGTGCATTAAAGTATGTTTAATTATGTTTTGGCTTCCATCACTGTATGCGAAAAGGGCTTGAAAATATCATATTTTTTTACATGTCAAAATTATTTACGGTTTATGAGATACACGACTTTAAAAAACCACTTTTTTGATCGTTTTCAGGAAATCTGTGCCTTAATTTCTCCGTAACCCCGAATATTCTTGATAATCTTACTACTATCACATCACATATAATATAATACTACTACTATGCATTTCAATTCTTTATAATTTAAGTTCCTTTTACATTCAGTAATTATTCTCCTTCATACCTAGTGTTAAAGCGACGCTATCTGACTTTTGATGATTTTAAACTGAAGATCACGTCTAAACGAGTAGTGTTAATGATTTGCAAAAAATATATGTTAAATTAGAGCATATTTTAAATACCTTAATATGTGAATATTTTAGATTATGTTTATATTACATAGTGTAATTAATTTATATAGTTATGTCTATCACGGATAAAAAATTGAGAATCACGCAAAAACTAATCAAAATTACTTTTATGAAACCTTCACCATTTTAAAGATAATTTAATTATCTCTTAGTTTTTTTAAATCATACCTTTTTTTGTGCATAATAAATGAATAATGCGTCTAATTTGGGACAGCGCTCCTTGATGGACGAGTCCTATTACTGGCTGGACGTACGACGCGTTGCGTGAGCTCAGCACAGAACACGCAAGCTAACCACTCAAGACCATTGTCATTAATCTGTAACTAAAGGTAACATCATAACTATTTATCTAATAATCTATAAGTAGGTACAATTATACATCTCTCTCGGCTAATTACAAAGAATCTTCAAATTAACTTCACATCACTTCAGTCTCATCCAAATTAATGATTATTATACAAACAAACACAGGACAAAAGAAAATAAAAGAAATGTAAAAAAAAACTGGTGAAAAATTAAAATTCAGCACGCAAATAACATACGTTACAAACATTTCAAATTCTTTGTTATTTAAAAACAACTAGCTTTGATATGGGAGACACACGTAGACTCAAACGATGTACAGACAACTATCAGGACTGAAACCAACCCTTGAAATACAAAAAAAGGATATTCAACTTTGTTTTGTAAAGCTTGAGGGTGAATCTCCCGTGTCAGTGTTGGTTTGTAAAAGGGATCTGTGTGGAGGGTTGTATGAACATGAGTATGAAAAATATACAAATTAATTTTACTTTGTACGTGGCATGTAAAGAACATTGAACTGTTTTCTTTGGGATCCTAAAACTGGTTAAAGGTTTGGTAATGTTACAAAATGGTATTGAAGCTTATGGATGACTAGCTTTTGCCAGCAGCTTCGACCGCGTGGAAGTCGGAAAATATTCCACGGGAACGTAATTAATACCGGGAAATCTTTCCTTATTTCTTGTCTACATTATAAAGGGAACCTCTGTGCAAAATTTCAGCTTTCTAGATCCAAGGATTTGGGCTGGGCGTTGATGTGTCAGTCAGTCAGTTACTCAGGCCTTTTGTTTTTATTTTTTATAGATTTTAACAGGAGTACCTATTATACTTTTTAACGAAGCTATGGTGGAATTTGAAAAATAAATACTCGTACTAAAGTCACTTTTCACTCTCTCTCTCTGTCTGTCTTCACATTAAGAGATGAAATGTCGCATCAATAACATAATTTCAGCCGTAAGACGTCCACTGCTGGACATAGGGCTCCCCAAGCATCGCCAATTCGACTGGTTCTGTGCTTCCCGCATCCAGTGGATTCCTGCGGCCTTCACTCGGGTCACCTTGTGGAAGGCCTTCCAACGCTACGTTTACCGGTACGCGGTCGCCACTCCAAAACCTTTCGGACTCATCCATGTTCTAATCCAAGTTAAATATCACATGTAAGTCACACATTTTAAGCACCTACACATTATGTAATACTCAATCAATCTGCCTAGCCTTTTCCCAACTATGTTGGGGTCGGCTTCCAGTCTAACCGGATGCAGCTGAATACCAGTATTTTACATGGAGCGACTGCATATCTGACCTCCACAACCCAGTAACTGGGTAATGCGATACCCCTTGGTAAGACTGGTTGTCAGACTTTCGGGCTTCTGACGACCCGTAACGACTGTCAAAGATCCACGAATGACAGCCGGGACCAACGGCTTAACGTGCTTTCCGAGGCACGGAGAAGTCTCGGTATGTAAAGATAGGTCACCCATCCACGGACCAACCCCGGCAAGCGTAGCTTAACCTGATGTATCGACCCGTGCGGCTATTATTACTTAGCCACGAGCTCCTCACATTACGTAATACATAGACCGTGATTATTATTATTTTTTTTTTAATTTAAACAATGCATATTTACAATATTAAGCCTTAAACTGAAGTGGTAGGTAGGTATATAATAATGGGATCAACCTGAACTAGGATAAACCTGTATGTCAGGTATCATATATGCAAATTAGCTTATTACATAAATATTTCCTAAGATTGATGATAATACATAGTTATTGAATATCTAAACAGACTAATAATAGGACAATATTGAATTAAAAATAATATTTAACTTAAAACAACCAGTAACTTTTCTGTATCATCATAAGACAAATTTTGTAACCAAGTTTTAATAACATTTTTGCAATGTACCGTTTTTAATGCAGACATAGACAAAATTGCGTTTACTTTATTATACAGAAATGGTCCTAAGAATATAAAAAAAATCTATACATAAAATAATGCCTTAATCTATAATCATCCATAATTATTATAGCTATAATTATTTACGTATCCACTAGAAACATAGACGATCAGACTCGCAATACAAAATCCAATTAAAATGCCAACCAAACCAATAGATTACTTTGCCACAGACGGAAAATCTCATGAATTTATGATGACAATACAAAACAGGCTGGAGCAACAACTATTGGTAGAACCACTCGTCAAACGTAAATCGAATTTAGGAATCAATTTGTGTACCGCCGCACAGAACAAATATTCAGGTAAAATACTGAAAGGATTACAAAGAATAATATTGTTGAGAAGTAACCTTACTTTGATTTTTTTTACCTAACTTGGCTTTTTAAGGGTTCCGTACTTCAAAACGAAAAAACGGAATCCTTCGAGGATCACTCGTGTGTCTGTCTGACTGTCTGTCCGTCTGTCACAGCCAAGTTGCTCCAAATCTAATGGATCGATTTAATTGAAATTTGGTATCACTTAGGAACTTCTATAACGCAAATAGGGGCGTGTAACGTAAATAAATGAATGTTGAATATGGGCGTCACTTTTGGGGGCAAATAATAAAATAAAAGAAAAAGTTTCGCAAATTGTACCGTGTAACATATCAAATGATAGGGCTTACTGTGACGGTCCCAAATATATTTTTTTATAATTTTCAAATAAATAGTTTTAAATTTATTTAAGAAAATAGACGAAAATTGACCACCTTATCTCCGGTAAACTACTGGGCCTAAAATTTTGAAAAAAAATACAGAAAATAGTTCTTATCAGTTTGTGGTCTAAAAATAACATGGTAAATCTCTCAATATTGTCCGTAAAAAATTACATTTGCAGTTGGAATAAATGGGATAACACGTTTTTGAACTAAGTATAATGTTAAGTTTGTTCTTGAGATAAATTCATCCCAACTACGGAACCCTTCATTGTGCGTAGTTCGACACGCACTTGGCCGGTTTTTGTCTGCAAAATACTAGCTGATGCTATAGAGCTATAACAAATGTCGTCATCATTATCTAAGCATACAATGTTCCCACTGCTGGGACACTGCACAGTCCTCTTCCCTGTGAGAGGGAGTGGGCCATAATATACCACGCGGGCCCAGTGCAGGTTGTCACATACTTTCAAATTTTGGACCGAATTTCTTTAACGCGGCTTACGGTAGGTGTAAACTGGCAGAAATCATAACGTAACGAAAAAGCGTTATAAATAATAATCATCATTTTACTATCTGTCAGGAAATTACTAGGCCCTTACATAAAATACACTCTTAAAACAATAATAAAGTAATACATATTAACAAATCTTAATATTAAAACTATAATTAGACACGTATTGTTGTCGGCGTCGTGTCGTGTGTTATGCCCGAAAAATACAGTTTCATGAGTGTTAAAAGTTTTTGTTTATTAATTCAGAGCCATAATACATAATATACAGTGCAAGGAACTTCATTCCTACCGAGTTTTCCACGACTCCTTTTCTTTGGTTGTAGAACATTTACCGGTTAACGGTTACCGGTTGCCGTTATCCAAGACTATTGCCAAATGTTATAGTTTAATTTGAGGAGCGATCATTTATAAATATATTTGACTGCCCTAAATATATCTAACACCAGTACACCACCATTCTTTACCGATTCAGAAATATTTCCGCGTAATTCTAACATCTTCACCGTCGTACAAGGGTAACAAATTCTTTCTTATCTTTACAAAATCAAGTCTGAATAATGTTAGTCTTTGGCACGGAGCGCCGTCTGGGCCCAACGTAGAGTCAGTTCAAGCCTAGATTTAGTAAATTTACTAGATTTAAAGTCTGCCGGCTTCTTGGGGCGCGCTATGCAAATTTTATTTATGTGCGCACTCGGTGAGGAAAACGTTGCGGTTGAAAATATTTTACTGACAAGTTAGGGTCAGATAATTCTTAGTTCTCATTTTTAAGTTTTCAACAACAACAACAGAAATCTTCATATCCTAGAATTGTGCTATTGTTATGAAGACGACTAAATGTGGTAAAGTTTAAGAAGCTAGCGGAGTGACGAGAAGTTTTGCAGAAGGTCACAAAATATAGAAAGATGTCAAAAACAGCTGATCATAAAAGTTGACTGTTATAGACATGTTGATGTCATGTAAACTTAATTAGATTGAATATTAATTTGAAAGCTAAGTCTGCCTTAAAACTCACATGCATCCTAAGAGATGAAACACAGGCCTTAACCGGGGTAAACTGCCATAACCCAAATGCTAACAACAGTATCAATTAAGGCAAGATACAAATCATGTTACTTCATTGATTTTACTAATTTCTTCCAAGCAACGTTTTTACTTACCATTTCAATTTGAAGCCACCCTAAAACCGCAGTGTTTTCTTCTCGCAGTGAGTGATCCTTACGCGGGTACCAACTGAATTTTCAATGAGGATGTCACAGCCTTTCACCCGGTGACATTTGCTCCTGCCACCGACTTGTTTGGACAAAAGGGGTTTTTGCCCCGTCGAGAGAAAATTCAACAGATTTCTTGCTACGAATTTCACGATTTTCCTGATTAGATTACCTACTTGAATTTGAATTTTGAGGGGTTTGGCAAATTAATAAGGTTTAAGATAAACGGGTTATGGAATGAAATATAAGTTTGATAAACAATGAGGAGTTTTAAGTATTTTCGTAATTTGTTTGCCTACCTCTTTGTTATTACTGGAGTGTTTCTGCTCAATAGCAGAAACACTTTCCCCCCAAAAGGACCTTTTCCAAGGATTATTATTTTAATAATAATGTTAAAATTATATTAAAATTATTAGTTATGATACCTATTTAGCTTCTTCGTTCTACCTACAGCTAATTTAGCTATATAGATTCTGCAACAAACATTTCAACGACAAATAATTTCTTACATTTTATTGTAGAGTAAAATAATACATCCAACCAATTGCAACACGTAGCCCCCAACATAATTGACCCATTTCAATAGACACATTCAAAACCACTGAAGCACAAAAATATAAAAAAGTAAAAATTCAAATCCGACCACATTCGAATCCATCCGAATTCGGGTCCATCCGCGTATGTAATCTGCATCCATTATTTAGTACCACAACAATACATTCCCGGGGACCTATTCTGGAAAATTAAAAACGAAATTCGAATCGAAATCGTCGCGGGTTCCGCACGAGTTGTCAGCGAAAATGGAAACTTAACAAGTGTGGTAAATAACCACAAATCACGGCTTCCTAACACCCGGGGCGAGATTTAAATTCACGCGAGTGTAGCCATCGGGTTGGGGGCTCTGTTTTCGTTGTGTGACGGTGTGTGGTTTGAGAATGGTGTTATCTAGGTATTACTATTTAAATCGAATTTATTTGCCGGGGTTGGTCCATGGATATGTGACCATCTTTATATACCGAGACTCTTCTGCGACTCGGAAAGCACGCTAAAAGCCATTGGTCCCAGCTGTCATTCGTGCATGGATCTTTGACAGTCGTTACGGGTCGTCAGAAGCCCGAAAGTCTGACAACCAGTCTTACCAAGGGGTATCGTATTACCCAATTACTAGGTTATGGCGGTCAGTTACGCATTTGCTCCATGTAAAATACTCTCGGCTGCATCCGATTAGACTGGAAACCGACTGCAACATAGTTGGGAAAAGGTAATGCAAATTGATTTTTACTGTTTAAATCTATAAGTATTATTCAGTTTCAATATCCCAATCAATTAACCAATCAAGGTATTCTAATATGCATTTACTAGTCATGGAAAAAGGCGTTAGCTATGTGATAGCTTACGGAAGTAAGTTGATAGTACATTCTAGCCCTTATGCGAACACAATAAGGACTTGATTCTGACTGAGGAACTGTGAACTGTATTTTAGACAATGGTTTATTGCTGTGCTTATTACAAAATATAAAACTGTCTTGATAATATAGTTTAAGAGAGAACTATCGTCCGATTTGCACCATGTAACATGAGGCAACAGGGGCTAGTGTGAATCTTTGGGTTCATTCGAGTAATCGAGTCTGGTAAAAACCACGCTGTGCCGGTGCATTTCATTCATTCATTCATTAAGAGAGCAGTATCGTTCGTCACGGTGGAGTCCGTTGAAGCGAGTCATCATGCCGTGACGCAACTCAGTTTGCCGATGACGCGTTGATCATGCCGCCGGCAGACCACGCGCAAGGTGTTGACGAATTTTGCTTGAAAATTTATTAGTTAGTTAGTAAGTTACTTAGTTAACAAATCCGATAACATTCTGCTACCATTTTTCTCGTGCCGTCACCAACAGTGGTAACCACATCTACCTACCCATCAAAATCAACATACAACCGTAACATACGCAACGATAGAACCAAAAGACTGAGGGACCGCTGACGTATTATTACTTTTAAATTCATACACACTCCAAAATATTTCATTTTATTCTTCAATTTTATTCTCAACCTTATTTCTATGAGCATAAGAGTTGTATGTATTCATTCTTTTTGTTCTAATGACGTTATTGTTGCACTTGTCGTGGGTGCGAATACGGTCGGTGCGTGACAAATTCGCAGTTTTTACAATTTCGTTTAATGAATCGAATTTTTCGGTAACCGTGTCGAAAGATGAGATCGTATTGTTAAGTTGTCGAATAGATACGGTTAGATGAATAGGATGTGGTAATTTTTAGTTAACTGTGTGGTTGCTTCTGTAAATCAATTTTGTTAATGATGGTTAGATATGTCAGGATTGACAATGTAGTTGATTGTAAAGATTGGCGAAAATGTGTCAGTATACACTTACTTAAAATTATTATATGCAACTTATGCCTGGTTTCTGAGCTTTTTAAACGTATCAATTTTGTTAATGATGGTTAGATATGTCAGGATTGACAATGTAGTTGATTGTAAAGATTGGCGAAAATGTGTCAGTATACACTTACTTAAAATTATTATATGCAACTTATGCCTGGTTTCTGAGCTTTTTAAACGTATCAATTTTGTTAATGATGGTTAGATATGTCAGGATTGACAATGTAGTTGATTGTAAAGATTGGCGAAAATGTGTCAGTATACACTTACTTAAAATTATTATATGCAACTTATGCCTGGTTTCTGAGCTTTTTAAACGTATCAATTTTGTTAATGATGGTTAGATATGTCAGGATTGACAATGTAGTTGATTGTAAAGATTGGCGAAAATGTGTCAGTATACACTTACTTAAAATTATTATATGCAACTTATGCCTGGTTTCTGAGCTTTTTAAACGTATCAATTTTGTTAATGATGGTTAGATATGTCAGGATTGACAATGTAGTTGATTAAAAAGATTGGCGAAAATGTGTCAGTATACACTTACTTAAAATTATTATATGCAACTTATGCCTGGTTTCTGAGCTTTTTAAACGTAGTTTATCTATTCGATAGTGATTTTTGGTTCGATATCGTTTTTCTGAATACTTCGATAAGAAAGAATTTCGCTTAAAAGTCGAGTGAATTACTATTGAGGGTTTATCTTAGGACCTCTAAAAACCGAACATAACAAAGGAATTCTCTTAACTAGGTAATTTGTCGTATCAATAGCTATTGAGAGTTTAAACCAGGCATTAGTCGGTTCAAATAATTGCAACATTAAACCCAGATTTTATGAAGAATTTACTGTACAGACGCCAGCAGGTCAAGCCTAAACTGACTGACTGAGCCAAACTGTCAAATTTTCCCAATCAACCTTGCACCTAATGCTTTAGCGATAAAGATGAAAATCTAATAAAGAAGTTTGCCAGATGGTAGTAGCTTGATGTGCTGACTTCTGTACCTAGGTATATTGAAATCAGTTACGTGCGAGTACTACTCGTATGTTTGTAACTTCTTTTTTTGAATAATATTTGAATGATGATGAGAAATGATTCTATTTCTGTTAGTAGGTTTGTATTACACTTCAATTTTGGGTTATGAATTTTTTAATCCATAGTTTTCTTTAGACGTAATTGTGGCAAGTACCTAATGAAGGTAGGTGGTACTTACAACTGTTTCATGTCCTAAAACTAAGAACTACATACAATGATACGTAGATACAAGTGCCTTTGACAAAATTCCATTACATTGAAAGTTACAAGAAGCTTCATTACGTACATTTAATTCCAAATTCCTTTTCCATACATAACCTATTTACTCAAAGTATATTACTCCTCACTTTGCAGTTATGCAGCAAACCTCATGCAGGGCGGAAGTGACGTCAGATTACAATAGATGGGCCCCGGCATCCGGCGCGCGCGCACCGCTTCCTGCCGACCTAATGTCGTGGATATATCCGAGCGTCTCGCGGATATATCCGAATGCAATTTAGCGGCTTTACCGAAAATATAGCGGTTAATGAGTGCGGTAGAATTGTTTAGTGTTATTGTGCTTTTGCTCGATATTGGGTAACAGGATGTCGGGGCTATAAATAGTAGTAATAAAATGGTACTTAAAGCCATAATATTACTGTCGTTACAAAAACGCAACAATGATCTCATAATGCATTGTTTTGGTTTTGATGATAATTTGGCATTAAAAATACTATGATTATTGGTGTAGTGTAGCGATAGTTGACAGAAATATGTACGGTCAGCAACATAAGTCGATTAACACTGCTACTTTTACATATCATGTAAATTAATATAAAATGATTTGATTATCTCCTTTTTTTCTAAAATAGCTAAGAGTCTAGTAGACCTTTAAATTATTTTACTTCTGTTCCGATTTTAATTAAATATCTTGCTCAATATAATTACTTAAGATTTAAAAAACTGAAGTGTTAATCGACTTTTGTTGCTGCTGTACCTACAGGTATAGCTCGTCTAAGCTGATATGGCCCCACTACAGCATTTTACCGTAGTGTAGTGTATACTAATTTAAGTAGTGGGGCACGTCATTTCAGCTTTGATGAGCTAAGTACTTAGGTAGACCTAGACACCACTAAAACCGACACCACTGGTGGTGTCATGGGGAATGACAGCAATCGCTATTCCCTGTGAAACCACCGACTGTTATAGTATAGTTAAAATCTCGCTGCAGACTTGGTCATAAATCATAATCGGAGTAGGGATGTGCGCTAGTTGCGCGCGCTCAAGGCCATTATCGATAACAGATGATGACGATAACTCAGACGAAGAATTTTAATTTTCTATTTTTAGTTTTATATATACGTTCTTTTGTTTATATATTTAATATGCTTTGTAGTAAATTTGATAATAAAATAAAATAAAAAATGTATATTTATTTCTATCACCCATTTATAAATATATAAAACTATCGATATCACTCATCGACTGCAGTAATGCACAGGACTACGTGTGGGCGTGGCCTGCCCATAACGCCCGTGAGTGGGAAAGAGAGCGAAACACTCGAATGATTTATGACCGAGTCTGCAGCGAGATTTTAACTATACTATAGTGATGTCCAGCTAATTTATATTCATTTCTTAAAGGCAGAAAGGTGCGACGCAACTCTGGTGGTCATAATGATATTTTGTTAGTACTCATGTATTAAGATTGCTTAGAAATGATTCAACATCCGGATAAACCTATTAAGGTTTTTGTGATGTTTCTGTTTATATTTTATTTTGTTCATTGATTAATATACAATAAAAAAATAATTTCTATGAAAACTTCGTGGAAAGTGTTCGGAGTTGCATCGTGCCGTCATCGCGCCTGTCCGCGGGAGCCTTTAAGTTTTAATAGAAAGAACACTTAGCTTCGTAATCTCTTTCCTCATTTATTAATTTGTGTAAACTTGAACATTTTGCTAAAGTAAAACTTTATTTTCAACTGTTATCATTTCAACTGCTACGAATGTTTATGATTCGTAATATTTTTAAGCCAAGATATACTCTGAACCTTTTTTTTTTAAGGCAGGAGAGTTCGGAGTATGAATGTGGATGACTTATACTTAATGGCTTCTCGAGTAAGGGAAGACCAAAGAAACGATGGATGGACTGTGTGAAAGATGATATGGCGAGAAAGGTGACTACCGAGATAACGACTAATAGAGAGAAGTATGGAAGAAGAAGACATTGTTGTGCCGACCACAAATAAATTGGGATAAGGGCAGGAGAATCACTTACTAAAAGTAAACCTTCTAAACGAGATACATAACAATATTAAAATAAGTTGTCCATCCACACATTTAATCCCCATGAAATAATTTAAAACCACACTGACAAGTATTTACACACAACACAACATAATACAGACCCAGTGTTAAACAGACAGACAGACAGAGAAACGAACATGTTGCACAACAGGCTTAAACAGTAGTTCATTAAGCAGCAGTTTAAGATGTTAAGTAAACATACGAAATATTATTGGATAACTGGATGGTGTTATGTGAGAGGGTGGCATGCAGTTTAAAGCGGATAGATATTGTGAGAAATAATTTAAATTTAAAATGCGGTTCCCTGGCTCCATGCAACTTTAAGCATTTATCACATATTTTTTCAATTTATGTAAATAAATAACTACCTAAGAAAAGGAAAATTTGGCTCTAACTTTGATTGATTGTAACTAAAACTCAACAGCATATTGTAGAGCCCACTTTGTTATTACTCACTACAAATTGCAGAATTTATTGAAATAATTATTTGTTAGACTTCATTGAAGGTTAGAGGTCAGTGGAACAAAAAGGGATGACCGCGAACGAATCTTTATAATTTAAATCATCTCTTTTCTGGAATTACTTTTTTGTTTTACCTTTTCCTGACAAACAATTGCATTAGAATATAGCCTCCGCAGAATAGATCTCTTCACGATGCATCACTTTTGAATGACACCATTCAAAAATCCCCCATAGATTAAGGACGCTAATCAACGAGGGTGCAAACTACCCCAAGTTACACCCCACTGCAGCGGGGGCGAAGTGTTAAAAACACAATAAGATATAATACACATCAAACACAGAACTTTTACTTGCAAAAAATAAAAATTTAATCTAACTTCAACCCTATTTCTGCACAGTAAGAGTAGTGGTGTAATTTGGGGGTGAAATTTAAGGTTGTTGAAATAAACTATAATAATTCGCAACGCCTTCAATGTGTCATATCAGTCATAGTGATACAAAATACATATTTTGAATTGCGCCCTTAAGCGCTTTGTGAAGGGGTGTATTTTGTACATTTTTATTGTGCTTTAAAGTGCCATAAATATTAATATGGTGATAAAAAGTTTTGATACAGTATCGTTTACGATGGACGTTTGGATTATTAAGTGGCTTTAAAATAATGGTTTTGTTGAAAATCATAACATTTTAAATATTTCTTACAGTATATACTCTAACATGATCAATAAAAGTAAGGACCATTAAATAATTTTCTAAAATCAAGTAACCTGACGTGACACAACAGCTTTCCATCATCTAAACATATACAATATTTTCATAACAAATAGGTATTCTGACAATGGAATAAGTACCTACCTAATATCAGTTTCATTCAATTTGCCTAGCCTTTTCCTAACTATGTTGGGGTCGGCTCCCAGTCTAACCGGATGCAACTAAATACATGGAGCGACTGCCTATCTGCCCTCCACAACCCAGTAAATGGGTAAACGATACCTATTGGTAAGACTGGTTGTCAGACTTTCGGACTTTTGACGACCCGTAACGACTGTCTAAGATCCACGAATGACAGCCGGGACCAAAGGCTTAACGTGCTTTCTGAGGCACGCAGGAGTCTCGGTATGTAAAGATGGTCACTCATCCATGGACCAACCCCGGCAAGCGTAGCTTAGCCTGATAGATAGACCCGTGTGGCTGTTATTACTAAGCCTTTGTCCATCGAACCTACTTAGATTAAATAAAACTTTACCTACAACTGATTTTCAGGCTACGTATAAAAGTAGGTAATATCTTTCTTGACATTCACTTTTACATAAACGAGAGATAGAGGAAAACCCCAAAAATACCTACAATAATACATAATATTCAGTGTGATTATTATTTAAATTTTCCATGGCAAAGTGTCGGGATGTGCGGCCCGCATTTAAATGACAATGGCCCAGCCTATTCGGATGTGGGCGAGGGGTCCAAAGTACCCTACTTTGTCGATTTATTTTCAACTTTAAAATTTTTATGTGCCTAACTTTAGGAAAGAAGAATTTTGATAAAATGTATTTTTTGTATTGTTACTTTTTGCATAATGCTATCCAAATGATAGTGATGACAAAATGATTTCTAGTGTTGTCTAGAGTCCTTAGAATAATATTTTGAGTAAACAGAAATGAGAGTGACAGTAGAATTAATAGCACTCGTGTTTTAGCTCAGATAGATGTGTTAAAATAACAGATACTTAGATGCAGTTATAGTATTTGACAAAAAAAACTATAGGTTGACGTCAGACATCAAAATCACATTGTAATAAAACTTTACCTACAACTGATTTTCAGGCTACGTATAAAAGTAGGTAATATCTTTCTTGACATTCACTTTTACATAAACGAGAGATAGAGGAAAACCCTACCCTTAGATAATATAGATAACTTAGCGTGGCCGGTCATGAGACAGCAATATAATACTATTTCTAGGTTATGTGGTATGAGAAATGAGGTTTAACGTAAGAAATCTTCCATATTTTGGACTGAAACCCATGGCACAATGCAAAAACTGTCCAAAAATGTTAAATTAATCGACGCAAGATAAATTTGTAACAGTGAAAGTACTTTGTTTGTTTGTTTGTTTTGCAAACTTTTTAAAATTTGCCATGCAAAAATACGGCACGCCGTAAGGGACAGAAGATATGATGCTTTGTCTCAATTTTCCTAATTATTTCGTATATATGTGTCTCACTTCCACACTTCACACTGTAATCATGGCAACGTCTAGATGTATAATGTCATTGGTGTAACCCTAAAAATGAACTTCTACATTTTTAGGGTTACACAATGTGATTTTGATGTCTGTACTCAGAAAAAGACTTCAGGTAGGTAATTAAAACTTCACACACGAGCGTAACTGCCACAGAACGGCCAGGCACAGCAGCTAAAGAATCTTTTTGTTCGATTAATTTAAACTTTAATGTCAAGAGATCGACGTTTAGGAATGGGCAACTAGCTTCAACTTTCTGACTAACTGACAACCTCTTTGACAATTCAAAACTGACTGTAATTGGTGTAAGTAATTGAAATAAGTTTTTCCGTCTTATTACCAAAACAAGGTTCATCTTCAAACCCAGGTTTAAACCATGAACCCTTTTTTGAATTTCGAACTTCATTCCGACACGTTAAGATGTCAGTTTTACAAAACTGGCAACTTAGTACCGTACTAAGTTCTCAGTTTTGTATAAAGAACTGTATTTATATCACAGCTAGGTTGTTATTACAAAAACTGGCTCGATGGTTTAAACCATGACAGAAGAAAAACCTCGTTTTGTAATAAGGCCGTTTGAGTTTTTTTGGCCCTGACGAGCAGTCAAAATAACGTTAAAACTGGAATAAATATATATTTTTTTAGTTTTTACTACCCAATCTAACATCATCATTACATCCCCTCCAACTTTAGATTATAAACTGATACGAGCGTGTAATAGATGACGTCCGTCCGTCCGTCTGTTAGTCAGGGCCGTTTCCGACACGACACGTGACCGGTTTAAAATATTTTACATTGCTACTTTTGCATAATGACGGTCTAATGAAATTCTATTGCCAAATTATTTAAAAATAATGGCAAAAATCGTGTGAAGAGCTTGGAACCGTTATTTTGCGATAGTTTAATAATAATACCTTTAAACATACCTAAGTCCTACGATAAATAATTGTTAAGGAACACAGTAGGTTGGAAGGAAGGACCATCACATCCCCAAAGAACTAATTCCTGAAATTTGAGTGACCATTATAATTTAAAACTTACCGGTGAAACATTGGTACTATAAGTACCTTTGGAATTGTTAAAATGTAGTTTTCGTAGCATAGCATAGTAGCCTTTTAATTTTGAGAAACTCAACAAGCAAAACAATTTTATACTAAAGAACCCAGGAAACGTCAATATATCCTCATTAACCTAATTGCTCCACCATAAGTTGAAATGTAAAACCTTATTGGAAGCAGGGAAATACTTACCGGATAGCATGAAAGGAGATTTAAAAGCTCCACTCACTGTAATGAGAAAAATCTTCAAACTAATACTAAAAGCACTCAAGTCAGACTAGATTAACCTACATTCCTACAGTCTACGAAAAACAAGTAAAATGCATTTAATAAGCAAAAAAAAAAGTACCCGGCTCGAAGGACCACGGAACTAATCTGACTCGAGAAGAAAAAAGAAATCTTTTCATTTCCTAGATTACGTCGGGTGGAAAGTGAATAGAATGGGGGTAAAAACGTGCTGTACGGAATTGAAACTCATCGGAGCGGACGAACCCGGGCGGCGAGCATTGTGCTATAGATCAGTATTGTTATTAAAATTGTGGTATTATACGACATATGCGGTTTGATTCGACTGATTAGGCTGGTTATGGTTGATTCTTTGTTGGTTTTTGAGTAAATTTTTTTGATGATTCAGCTGTTTTATAATCCTGTTAAGTTAAGATAAACAGGCTTTTACAGTAATTCTGTATAATTGCAATTCTTATAGCTACCTTTCTTTAAATCGTTTTTATTTATTTCATAATGATTTCCTTCGGACTTTTATGATGCAATGGGTAACTGTGGATACTGAGATTAGAAAGAAAGAAGAAGAAAGAAAATACATTTATTTAGCACAGACTAAAAGGCACACAACATAATAGGTATAACAATAGGTACCTACTTAATAAAAAACAAAAAATAATAAAAAAATAAAACAAAATTACAGAGCGATTAGAAGTCAGGTTCGAGGTCTTTTTTTTTTTTTTTTTTTTTTTTTTTTGAGGGTGGGAAATCATCAAATAACTTCTCCCGCTCTGGGTGGAGTGGGAGGGCGTGTCAGACTTTTACTGACTAAAACCCACCCGTGTTCCTTCAGTTGCCTATGCCAGGGCCGCGGTAACCCCTTCAGACAACCCGCGACGTCTGAGGTTGATAGTATAGATTTTCGTCTAACAACTGAGGTCAACCGACGGTACCTATATTAATGTGCTAGTTGATGCATGGAAGAATCTCTCAAGCCTCGCTGAATCAATCAATGTAATCATGTAAAATAGATTAAAATAAGGCGCACATTAGTCAAAAGAAAAATCAATATTGAGAGAAAAAAATCAATGATGGTCTTTTTAAAGCAAAACACGACTACTGCAAGCAGGAAAGCAGTCAAATTATTTCTTCTTTATCTGTGCAGAAACCTCTTCAATTATAATTTACATTACAACAATACCTTCGTACATACAACTACAGTGGGCAGTTAAGTCATAAGCTGGTGAACACATGTGCAGCCACAGTACGCTACGCTGATGCGATTTGTGTGATCACTTCGTTACACCCGCCAGTAAGCCCCTTATTGATATAGCGTTATGTTATATACGAATACATTGTTTTGCTTATTAATTTTGAAGTGGTGATGAATCTGTTGTTCATATTATAGCGGGTGAAATTTTGGTTCTCCGGTAAGATATATGAAAGATATATAAAAATATGGTAATCATATTTTTCATTTATCTTTAACTGACAAGCCTACGTGAGTTTAATGTGTATTTTGTCACTGTTTTTAATTCGTCCATCGTCGACAACGAATAAGAAGAAAGTTTAGCTTTGTTGTCAATGAAAGCTAAATTTTGTAACACACAAAAATATATAAATGCATTATTATTGTCAATTATAAATGCATCTACATCTTTTTGTGTATGCTATACCTAGACATTACCTAAAACCTATGATAAATCTTGTAAATACACATTATTGACAATATTGTACCTATGGTTTGTAGTGTTTCATTTTTTTTAATGTATTTTTTTGGTGCACAATAAAGTGTATATAAATAAATATATCTAAAATAATTTAATGACCTGGTCTTGCCTGCTTAGTGTCCCTTTGGTGCAATTAATGTGCCTGAGGCACTGAAAAGACTTCATAAATATATTTTTAGAAATATAAATCAAAACGTTTATTTGTTACTAAAAATATATTTAAATATGACAGACACTCAAAGTCACAAACAATCTTACAATTTATATATTACAAATATTTGAACCTATTTGTCCTGATCCTAATGTTAAGTATTAATTGAGTATTGTTAATAGTTACAAAACGGTTGAAAAGCTCAAATCAATACCATACACCACATTAACATGTTTTGTATTTAATCTAACTGTCGGTTCTGTCACTTTCTCGGTCAAGGTGGGGTTCATGAAACGGGACCGGCGCGGACAAGATTAGAAGGCTTTTTGGGAAGTTGCTCATGCGTCTCATTAACTGACGTACCCCGACAGGTCTCTGAGGCCCTAGCGCAAGTACTTAACGTGACTTTTGCATTTACGTAAGTATATACTCTATTGTTCATTAATCTATTGAATCCCGAGTAATGAATAATTCACAATTGATTATCTAGCGTGTCTCGTCCGATATCGCGACCTCGGTAGGTACTCAAAGGGGTAATAGTTATTATAACGTATCTGCGGCTTAAGCTACTTATACAGAAGTTACACTCTGTGTATTTTCAGTGGAACCTCCAGCCTTTTATTTAATTACACAAGAGAGAACTTGATTTTCACATTTTGAGTGCTGTCTTTATTCATTTGTGCATATAAACGAAGGCCTTTGTAAAAGTCATTTTAAAACCAACACAACGCTCATAATCGAATATGCTTAGTATTTAATATTGAGGTTCACGTATTCAATTTCTTGTATTATATAATATGCAGGGTGTAAGTGTGGCAATCTTTTAAGGGGAATAACTTTTACTATGAGACCAAACTTGAAATCGCGAAAAAAAATCTGCTGTTACATACATTTTATGTCCGCATAAAGGCTCTTACAGACGGCGATATCGCGTCGCGACGTGTCGCGTAGCGGTGTTGTGACGCGATAATATTGCAATATTGCTCGCGATATCGCCTCTGTCTGTAAGAGCCTTAATTCGTCAAAATGTAGGGAACACCAGATTTTTTTCGATTTCAAGCTTGGTCCCATAGTAAAAGTTGATCATAATGATGAGTACCCCTTAAAACATTGCCACTGTTTACACTTACACCCTGTATACTTACTGCTACGCTTGCCGCGGTTGTTCCGTGGATGGGTGACCAAATTTACATACCAAGTCCCCTCCGTGCCTCAGAATTGGTCCCGGCTGTCACTCGTGCGTGGATCTTTGACAATCGTTACGGGTCGTCAGCCCGGGTCTTACCAGGGTATCGTATTACTCAGTAACTGGATTGTGGGAGTCAGATAGGCACTCGCTCTAAATAAATACTGGTATTCAGCTGTATTGGCTTAGACTGGTAACCAACACAGTTAGGAAAAGGCTAGGCAGATAATGTTGATAATACTTATTGCTCGGGTTACACGTGCAGAACTTCGGCAAGTATTTGAGTTATTCCGATATCCCGAAAACAAGAAAATACACCTTTACTTTTTTGACAAATGTGAAGGATTTTCAACGCACTTAGAAAGCAATAAGACCGTTTTTCCAAGCCTACATACAGAACAGCTATCCATAGACAAAGTCATACCATTAGCCTAAAAACTACGGCGTTCGAATTCCAAATCCGACCACGAAACTTTTCGCATCCGCCATTCTTCAAAATACCATCTGCATAGCAATCTTGGAAATGCATTTGCCATGTAGGCGTGGTCTGAATCAGCCAATGTGCAGTCAGGCGATATATAGTTCATCCATTTTGGTAAGACCCCCCTCACCTCCCGCCTTCCACGGAATACTGAAGCCAGAGGAGCAACATTGTATATTTTCAAAGCTCTTTTTGTAATGGTTGCGCTTGAAGCTCCGCCCATCTGCGCGCTCTGCTGATTTTCCCTATATGTTAGAACAGTCCGGCTATATAAATTAGAAAAGGACAGCGGCGACTTTTCTTAAAGATAGTTGGCTTATATAAGACGACATTGTTGTACATAGAGTCAGGTCTAACAAAGTGTTCTTATGTAAATGAGAACGTTATTTATGATTGGATGTAGACTCACAAATTGATGTCACCCTGTGAATATATGTGGAAACTTAATACGGTTTCTATTCTGTATTGAAAATAACTTTCGGGTTAATACTTACCTTGATTTTACGCGCGTGTAGGTTATTGATTTGGTTGTAATAAATAACATAGATACGACATTATTTTGTTACAAGATACATGAGAATTGGGTTTCTATACTTTGAATAACATAATCCATTATTCAATCATTTATGATTCCTTAGGAAACGATAGTACAGCATAATGTTATTCAACGTGTTCAGAAAATACCTAGCATTTATTTTCCGTCATGGTCGCGAAAGGGTAACAAAAGATTACAACTCGAACAGTTTCATAACTCTTCGAGTTGTAATCTTTCATTTTCATCATTGCTAAACATGACTGATCCTAAGTTATTTTTGTCGTCGTAGCAGCGTAATCACTGCGTAGGCTACGTAGTGCTATACACGTAGAGACTACGTTGTGCTACGCACGTAGAGGCTTTGTAGTACTACGCACGTAGACACTGGATGGACTACGTTGTGCTACACAGGTAGACACTGCGTAGGCTTCGTAGTGCTACGCACGTAGAAGCTTCGTATTTCTACGCACTTAGATACTGCGTAGGCTACGTAGTGCTACGCACCTAGACACTGCGTAGGTTACGTAGTGCTACACACGTAGACACTACGTAGGCTTCGTAGTGCTACGCACGTAGAAGCTTCGTATTGCTACGCACTTAGATACTGCGTAGGCTACGTAGTGCTACGCACGTAGAGGCTTCGTAATACAACGCACCTAGACACTGCGTAGGCTACGTAGTGCTACACACGTAGACACTGCGTAGGCTTCATAGTGCTACGCACGTAGAAGCTTCGTATTGCTACGCACTTAGATACTGCGTAGGCTACGTAGTGCTACGCACGTAGAGGCTTCGTGATACAACGCACGTAGACACTGCGTAGGCTACGTTGTGCTACACACGTAGACACTGCGTAGGCTTCGTAGTGCTACGCACGTAGACTGTAGTTTCCATAACATTAGAAAATGTGTGAAAATTCAGAAAATTTCCCAAATTTTCTTTTTGGAAAACAGAAAAAATCAATGAATTCACTGTTCTGTTTTGTTTTTATTCAAGTATAATATTAATTAGGTGACTTTTATCAACGCCAAAGTTATCAAAATACGGCAGTGCCTTTTGCACGTTTTAGTGATATTATTTTTTTTTAACAATCATCTACAATGTTTATCCTCAATTCGATTTCTTCACTGACAGGTGAAACTCTTGAACTAACCAGACTTTTTTTTTGTGGCTACTACTTTAAGTTTTTTTTTAAAACTAATTCAAAATCCATAACACGATTTCCTATAACCGACCCATAATTAATGATTTATTTATAACTAACTTACATTCACAGTACACACAATACTGGTGATAAAAAATAATCTATCTACATAAAAAAGCCAAAAAGCCAGAGCAGGGAAGATTACCTAATTTTCTATAGGTAGGTGTACCAATATACTATAGGTTACTTACCTAATTCAGATATAAGCTTCTCATAAATATCAGTCATCAACAAGTTTTCTCAATATTGGTACATACATACTTAATGTTTTATCGCGAATTTCAATCGGTCTTTGATTCCGTCTACTTCATAGCGTGGCAATTCTAAATGGACTCGGCCCGTTATCGTCGTTTAGAATTTGAAGTTAGAAATCAGATTTTGTATATACCTAATATAAAATCTGATTTCTAACCTCACATTCTTCTTTTTCTTAAATTTACAAAACATAATGTACCTAAGGACCAAAAAAATACCCTTCACATTACATTTTAAAACCAAAATTCTGTGGAGAATAAAAAGGACATAATTCATGAACTATACTCGGATCCGAAGGAATCCGTCTTACATTCTTTATAACGATCGTAAAAGGGGGAGAGTGGGGAGATTTGCATGTATGGGGGTGGAGGGGTGGGGGGATTAAGTGAAAATTCTCAACTATTTGGCCAAGGTGGCTTTGATGCGACGGAACATCGATACAAATTGAATTTCGTTCTTAGTCGAGAGTTTAGTCGGGTTTTTATTATGTTGTGTCATGTCTTGAGATTTATTTCTTTAGTAGACATAGGGTAGATATTGTTTGGATGTTGTCTAATTTGTCATATTTCATGCTCTTAAATGTAGTTACTTATTAAGTACTTAAAGATAAGTAAAGTAAGATAAGCTCTAAGAAGATAAGATAAGTTTTTTTTAGTATCTAAATTAAATCAATCTGATCTGATCTTAAGTTCGTTTTGATAAATTATGTTTAAATAATTATTACGATTTAGCTACTTAAATTAGGTAGATATCTCACTCATGTGCAGTTGTTAAATCACTGAGAATTCCTTTTGTAATTACTGTGAACTGTACCTACCTAGCTATTAGGTCCCTACAGCATTTTACGATGATGTAATTTTTAGGAAATCTAAAAAACTTGTAAAGCCTTCCTATTGCAGACAAACCTAGACACAACTTAGTATAAATAAATAAAAAACTTCCTCAACCGCTTTCAACCGAAGGTAGTATATCGCAGAATCTTATTATAATACTTTTGCGGCAAAATGTTTCTTAGTTTTTATGACACGGGTGAAATACGGTTATGGGCCGAGTTACCCAACTCTCCCCCGCTGAGTTTAAGGAGGGTTCAACCCGTATGGAGATTTGGACCCTCTTAAATCCTATTGTTTTGCAAGTACGAAGTCGGTATTTTTATATTGTAGTTAAGTTTTTATGCTTATTTTTGGGTTATTTGGACGTAAAAGAGAATATTACTGAGACTTCATTGTAACCCTTGACCTCAATTTTATTCATCAAAATAGATTGTGCAGGAAACAAAACAAAACAACAAGAACAAACACACACAACAAAAAACAAAACAAACACAAATAACAAAACAAAACAAAACCACAGGTAAGAACATTTACTTCAGTGGTTTAAGCAGTGCGTTATCTGCCAGTCAATTAATCAATGAGTCAAGTTTTTATGATTATGCTGCAGGTGTACCTAAATGCTCTAAGTTATTAAATGTTTTATGCATTTAAAAGACTTGGAACAGGAAGATGAGCTCATTTACCCATTAGTTAAAAAATATCACTTCGTCTCGAAATTCAGGATAATGCAACTTACTGGGCTCAATAATGAAAAGCTATTGCCCAAACATGAAACATATTACGAAGTTATTATATAGATCTCATTCACGCGATCACTTTTTACTAAGGCGTCATAAAAATCTAATGCAGAGAAAAAAAGATACATACTGCTAAAAACATGGCTTATTAATTATGTCTCAGTTGAATTTTTGAACATTATGTAAATAAATAAATAACCTTGGACATTTCACACAACGCCATCTAGTACCAAGCTAAGCAACCTAATGCTTGTGTTATGGTAACGAGATGGCTGATGATGACTTCTATCCCTTTTTTTTTGTAAATACATACATATTATAGATAGAAAAACACCCAGACTCGGAATGTCGTCAAAGTAATGTTGGTACACCTCAAAAAAAAATCCCGTGGTGCGATTTTTGTGACGCCATATCGAAAGTTACTAGCGACAATTATATCTACTGTTTGGTACAGGTTTTATGTGTGGGCAGCATCGTAACAAAAATGAGCCCAGAACACAAGGTAAAAGTTGCATTATCCTTTCTGTAAATCATCTCAAAAATCATCAAAAACCCTAAGAATCTACATTTAACACAGTAAAATTATTACAATATACCTGTTTGCGAACACAGGTTTGCATATACGAAACCAATTTCAGTAATTGTCCGCATTGCCACCACATTGTACCGGGTTCAATACGGCCTCATTACTGGTAATGGCGAACGGCCCGTATAACCCGCTGCAATTTTCGGTTTATATTATCTATAGATATGTAATATATTGTGGAGCAAGTTAATATACAGGGTGAAATTTAATAGATGCGACAAAATTTAAGGGGGTGTTCTACGCATCAATATGAACAACTTTTACTACGGGACCAAACCTGAAATCGCGAAAAAAAAATCAGCTGTTCAGTACATTTAATGTTCGCATAATTCGTCAAAATGTACTGAACAGCTGATTTTTTTTTCGCGATTTCAGGTTTGGTCCCATAGTAAAAGTTGTTCATATTGATGCGTAGAACATCCCCTTAAATTTTGTCGCATCTATTCAATTTCACCCTGTATACCAACATTTATGTTGTGTGAATGTTTGTCGATTGTTTTAAGTGATTGGGGCAAGATTCTATTCAGATTGGTTGAGGTAAGTTTACCTAACACAAACAAACAATCACACACACACACACACACACACACTCTCTCTCTCATACACTGGCAACGTTATACAACAAATTATAAAGTTGCTAAATTGAAGAGTACAACTATACCGTAGCATGACAACTGAAGTGACACGTTTAGTCGGCTATCCAGACACATGGTTTTTTTTTGTTTAACTATATGTACCTAAACCGATGGAGTATAGTCGACCAAATGTATGGAACGACTGATATTTCCGCGAAAACGATGTTGGTCCCGGGGAGGAAGTTGTTCACTTTGATGGTCTTTAATTTTGCCCACACCTTTCTCAGACACCCTGTATTGTGACCTGCCCTGACATCAAGTAATAGACAATGTTGTACAACTTACTTATATCTTTTTAATTTCTCTTTTTGTTTTGATTTGTCGAATACCAGGCTTTTGGCGAAGTTGTATTAGTGCGTCTAATAAACAACATTAGTTTTTGTTTACTCTAAACCCGAAAAGGGGTCATTGTACTCATCATTTTGAACAACCTTTTCTATGGGACCAACCTTGAAATCGCGAAAAAAAAATCAGCTGTTCCATACATTTTGTCGATTTAAGTGAACACAAATGTATGGAACAGCTGATTTTTTTCGCGATTTCAAGGTTGGTCCCATAGAAAAAAATATTCAAAATGATGAGTACAATGACCCCTTTTCGGGTTTAGGGAAAAAAAAAACTAATGTTGCAATTTGTGCAGAATAAACAAAATTACTTACGAGTAACAACTCCAAATACCTGAAGAAAATGCCATCTTCACCTAACTCCCATGCCACCTCCCTCAGATCTCAATCACTCAGCTGCACCTCTTACAATGGCTATGTGCCCGGGTATGTAAAGCGCAGTACATACGGATAACCGCACTAAACCTGACGGGAGTGGATCAGCCATTACTGCTAATGACTTCGCCACGCTGCCTGCCTCGCGTTCTAGGGTTGGCAGGAGTTCAGCTAGGAATTTTATGTGACTTTTTGACTTGTGTTTTTTGGTCTCGATAACCTTTTTCTGTAAATCAGGAATTATACGAGTATCTGTTACGTTGCTTCGAATTTGTAAACGAAACTTCACATTCGTGATTGTTTTCGACCTCTTTTTCGTCAAGAGTATTTTTGCATTTTTGTTGAAAATGTCTTTTAGGAAGTTTTTAAAAAGCTAGGTAGGTAATCGTTAAGGTTACAGAAAAACAAAAAATTGTATATTTTCTGTTAATGCACACACACTCACCCTCACACACACACAAACACTCACTTTCGTGCGTATTGCACACTCTATAAGATGATTTTGCGCATACTAAATAGGCCAAAGACTCTCAAAATGTAAAATGCTGTCAAATTCTTCAAAATGTTTTCTAATTCTAATTCTGTCAAATTCTTTTCCACTCAAACTGCAATTCTTATACAATAACTTCACGGTTTAGTATGTTGTGACGTTTATCATTACTTAGCCCCACAAAATAAAACACCAAAAATGTAACATTAAAATCTGCTCCAGAATATTTCGCCCATGACGTTTCAACCCTGCACCCACCACGCATTGCACCGCTGCACCCGGCACGCTACAAACACACGGCACGGCATAAACATCGCCTCCGGTCTCTTCGACCCGCTGATTGGATTTATGTATGCGCGCTGACGGGTTGATACTGCCTGTTAGTACATGTTGAATATTCAGTATTGAAAACGCGAATATCTCCGTGTTAATTCTGTTATGGTAAAGATTTTATTGTGCTCTAGTTATAGGATGTGGAATCAAAATGTTGATGTTGTCATTTTGTTACGTTAGTATAATTCAGATTCAATTCCAGCATATATGGCATGGAAGACCTACTCATGCAGCGTCAACTCAGGTGGTGTGGACAAGTTCTTCGCATGAAGGACCACCGTTTACCTAAAATGGTATTTTACTCTGAGATGGCAGAAGGTAAATGGAAGCATGGCGGTCAACATCTCCGCTATAAGAATGTGCTCAAAAGGCATCTTAACGCGTGCGCTATTGATCCTACAGGTTGGGAGAGGCTCTCTTTACACAGGTCGTCTTGGCGCTCTACTATTCACAAAAGTATAAAATCTTTCTAAGAAAAGCGACCCGAAGCTATTATTGAGAAGCGCCAAATACGCAAAGAGAGACCTAAGCCCTCTTACACCTATATACATTATACATACAACACTGCAGGCCAACTTTATTGTTCTAGTTGTGACCGGGTGTTCAAAACTGAATTCGGCCTAGCCACCCATATAAGGGCACACGCAAGGAAGTGATTTCGAAGGATCGCCGTTATCGAAATCGAAAAGGAGGATAAACAGACAGAGAAATAAACTAAGTAGACACAAACAGACTGTCTTCTATCAGAAGCAGATAGATGGAAATCGTGAGGCGGGCAGCGACCACAACTGCGATTGGACACAGGTCATCGTGACCACGACAACTCTGTCAAGAGCGAAGCGAAGAAGAAGAAGAGACACTATCAAGGATTTAAACACGTGATTTGAAATTGGCTAAGGAAGTTGAACGTGAATTCAATAATAGAAAGTTTTGATAGTCCTATATTGAGTTACCAAAAACAAAACACTGTTTTGTTATTTTTCATGAATCTGTTGGATAATAAATACATTTCAGGAACACACTTTTTAACCAAGAAAAAGTGGGTTTTTGAAAATGAGGATAATTCTAAAAAACACCGGTTATTATATATTATTAAACCACGCCAACCGAACCGTCAAAACATCCCATCTACCTACTCTTTTACAGCAGCCGCGGCGTATCTAAAAAAAGCCTCCACAAAGTCAACGGCCGTACAAAGGCTATGTAATAGGCCTAATAGGCGTATACACAAATCGTCTAGCTCACTGGTTACGCCTTATCGCCTGCAAGGTAGGCAGGTGTGATGGCCAGCCGATGGGAAAGTAATCACCAGGAAACTGCCTGTTTGGCTTTAAAATTAGACTCGATTAGGGCATGGGGAGAATGGAGAACGATTGGCAATTTTGGGTTTTAGTTTTGCGTAGTGGAATAAGTGAGGTTTTCTACTAAGTACTAATTTGCTACTACTAGTACCATTTCAACATTTTTATTATCTTTAAATTAAAGCTTATAATTTACTACTTTTAATATTTATTTATTAATAGGCTTAATTTTCAGGGTAGGGTAGATAAGGTCTTGTAGACTCAGCGTTAAATGTTATGGTTTTAGATAAAACCTGCTTACTTAATTACGCAAACCAAAAACAGGAGTTGACGGCAATAGTCTGAGGGTCCTATTCCTGTACGTTTTGACCATATAAGCTTTACCCATTGTAAAAGTATGGCCAGCCATTTATTTCCTACTTCCCAAAGGCGATAAAACCCAATCAATCTGAAATCTCCTCAATATTGACTTCACACGTCATCCATTTTCCCACTACATCACAGGGCGTGAACGATCCACACAACCGGAAAACATGCTGTTATTAATAAAGCCAACTACGGTAGCTTCCAATCTTTGTCATAGCTGCCTCTAACCATCGGCGCGTGTACAACTTGCCAGCTCGATGCATGTGCAGAAGCGACCAGTGTGGAAACACTATAAATGTCAAAGTGCACACAACTCAATTTAAACTTTGCCGTTTAGAATTTAGAGTAGAATTTAGAGTGGGTTGTGTTTTAGATATAAGGTGCGGTCTGTATAGTACGGTTTGCTCCTGTGCTTGACAATAATGCATGGCTGGACTAATGTTTGCTTTGTATCAAGCTACACTAGTTATGTCCACCGCGGTCCGCTTGGGGCGTGAATGTATAATTTGACTCGTGCCAGACTGGAGAATAGGCAATTAAAGAGGTTCATGCATTTTGTATGCGTCATCATTTGATAATTTTGAGGTTGTGATATTGCTGGTGATAACTTTATGGTTTGATTATGTTCATATTTTATGTTAGTTTATTTGTGGTTTTACGTCTACTTATGGATACTTAGACGTGTTAATATCCTGTTTAGGTAGAAACTGAGTTATCAGTAGTGGTGGTTTTTAGTAGATACCTATCCTATAAATAAATAATAATAAATATCCTTGGACATTTCACACAACGCCATCTAGTCCCAAGCTAAGCAACCTAATGCTTGTGTTATGGTAACGAGATGGCTGATAAACTACTTATATACTTTTTTTTTTGTAAATACATACATATTATAGGTAGAAAAACAACCAGACTCGGAACAAATACTTGTAGGTCGTACAAATATTTGTTCCGTGCGGGAATCGAACCCGCGACATGCTGCGCAGCAGTCAATGGCTCAGCCACTGCGCCAACCGTGTCGTCAAATATAATATTCTTTAAAATTAAAATTCTGATCAGGTTTGGAGATACTGGCATCATGATTTGTTCAGGGAAAAGTAAGTAATGTTTACGCGAGTCTAAATTTAGACGCATAAATCAGTTCACAAAAACTTTTCGCTACCATACCAAATCACCAGTCTTTTCAGTTTTTTATTTTACAATTTATAACTTTTAAAGTTACAATAATTGCAAGTGGTTACAAAGTTAGATATCTACTCAATATAACTTAGCTATTATAGACCAAAATACGAAAAAGCTCAAACCTTTACAAAACAAAATGGCTCCCAAATAGTGCACTCTCAAATAGTTTCCTACCTATATAGCTATAGTTGGCATGTTATGTCTGCTCCGAGGCCTACACAAAAGCCTGGCGTACAATGGAGGCCTCTTGTGAACGCAGGCCTCCACAAAACACATGTCCTGTGGTCAAACGATTGCTTTTACGATGTGGTATAGCGGAGAATTGAGGTTGAATGGTCGGTAGTGATGGTTTTAGGAAATTGTTGTGTTGGCTGAATAAATTAGTACCTACAGTCAGCAACACTGGTATTTTTGACATCATCTAAATTAACACAAAATGATTCGATAACCCGCTTTTTAGCATTTCATTTATTAGATAAGAGTTCATTTTCTTTAAAATTTATCTGTTTCGATTTTAATTAAGTATTTTTCTCAATAATTAAGATTTAGAAAACTCAAGTGATAGTTGACTTTTGCTGCTGACTGTACCTACGAAATTGTTGCAAATAAAGTCTACACGAGGGTCACTTATGAGTTCTGTTATAAGTAGTTTCTTGTCATGAATTTCATAAAAGTGGTATTGCCAGGGATTGGAACCGGTACCAAAAGTACAGGTTCTGTATAGATACTTAGCGGTTCTTGCCGTTTCAGTACCTAAGTACCTACCGGTTCCAGATGGGTACCCGTACTCCACCTAACAAGTGCCGGTACCAAGTTCAGGGACCCGCCGAGTACCACAAATCTCGTATTTGTACGAGGACCTTCGTATGGCTGGCGACCTTGAAGTTATTTTTCTAATGCCTACCTATCTATCCTTTTTACTTACTATAATATCTGTTTTCATACTGTAACTTACTGAAATATTTGTTTGGTATCCGGTACCAATAGTACAGGTACTCTGGAACCGGTATCACACCGCGGCTGCAAGGCGGTACCGCGCGGTTTTAAAAAATACCAGTATTTGAAGCCGCGGTGTACTGTATTACAGGGATTTACAATCCAATCTAATTTATTTATATACACACATAATGTATAATTATTTACACAGATACAACAACTCAACTCAACTTCAACTCAACAACTCAATTCATCAACTCAACTCAACTCTTTCAACTTTCAGAAACTTGTATAATTTAACACCTAACTATCCATATACCTAAACGTAATCAACCAAAATACAGCCTAAACTCTAATCTCTGCCTACCCCAGTCTATAAAAGCCATCACACAAAGGGTAGCTCTTGTGAGCGCAGGACACCGCGAAACACGTGTCGTGGTCAACGGATTGACTTCAGACTCATGTCATACGTAGATACGGCAAATAGATAAGATATTAAACTAAATTAATGACAACGGGGTTTGTTTGCTTTTTTTCTATACTTGAGTTTTCGTCGCTGAAATGTAATGTCAATGTTGTCATGAATGTAGTTTTTGTTTCAGCACATACAGCACACTATAAATAGAGGGGGCTTGTGGCTAAGTAGTAACAGCCGCACGGGTCGAACGCTTGCCGGGGTTGTCCGTGGATGGGTGACCATATTTACATACCGAGACTCCTCCGTGCCTCGGAAAGCACGTTAATCCGTTGCGTCTTGGGTGTCATTCGTGGATCTTTGCCAGTCGTTACGTGTCGTCAGAAGCCCGAAAGTCTGACAACCAGTCTTACCAAGGGGTATCGTATTCGGTACACAGTTACTGGGTTGTGGAAGCAGTTGCTCCGTGCAAAATACTGGTATTCAGCTGCATCCGGTTAGACTGGAAGCCGACTCCAACATAGTTGGAAAAAGGCTAGGCAGATTGATTGGGGATTGTTAGCTTTTAAATATCCTTGGACATTTCACACAACGCCATCTAGTCCCAAGCTAAGCAGCCTAATGCTTGTGTTATGGTAACGAGATGGCTGATAAACTACTTATATACATTTTTTTTTTTTTGTAAATACATACATATTATAGATAGAAAAACACCCTTTTCTTCTATACTTGAGTTTTTGCGGCTGAAATGTAATGTCAACGTTTTCATGAATGTAGTTTTTCTTTCAACACATACCACACTTTACTCCATTCGCAATAAGATTAGACATTTAAACAAAGCTTTTTTGCAGTTCGTTAAACCGATTTTGACTTCTATTGCGTTGGTGGCATGACAAATGGCAGCTGCAGTAAACAGTTGTTATTGTAACCACTTCTTAGCCTTTAAAATAAAAAATAAATAGAAAATATCGATGAACGTACATTAAAAAAATACATACTTACAGACGAACATATAACCTTCTCCTTCTCTTCTTCTCAAATTAGAAATCAACAAATTAGAAATCAATGCATTTGTGTAAGTGTCTCCCATAAGTTATGAAGATCAGAAAAGTTACAAAGATATCGGATACCTATTATTATCGGTCAACTACCTACATAAAGACACAACTACACAACCAAGAAAACTTTTCCGCTTAACCCCTCCAGATTTTCAGCAACCAAAATAACACAGTTAACCCTTATCTCGCCGTTCCCTTGTCTACGTCACAGATGCAGGCAGCGATTCATTCGGCAGGCGATGCACGTCCGCTGGCTACACAATGCGAGCCGCCCGACGCCGGCGCCGCCCTGTATGGAAATGCTGAGAAATACCTTATTTATACCAGAATTGCTTGGAATGGATTTTGTGGAGTGGTGTAGGGTTATTGGTATATTGAAGTAGATACTTAATTTGTCAAATTGAGTCTATACGAGGAAGTCTGAAAGTGGCACAGGTGACTGAAAAGTTCTGCGGAAATCGGTTGTCATGGTATAGGTATGTGATGCGGAGGAATTAGGCAGATGTCGTCAGGAAAGTTCTGATGTGGATGACTGCACGAGTAGACGAAGACCAAACAAATGATGGATGGATTGTGTGAAAGATGATATGGCTACCGAGATGACGACTCAATCTGCCTAGCCTTATGGATGAAAAAGACATGTTGCGTCGACACCAAATAAATTGGATGAATGATGATGAAGTACTTAATTTGGGATTATAGAATAGAATAGAATATATTTATTGTAAAAACATGAGTATCATCATAATAATACGTGCAAGGTCTTAAAATAATAGGTAGATCTATTGATTTTCAATTGTTTGATCGATTGATATTCAATTGTTTTGCAAAATACAACTAGAGCTAATAAAGCCGATATTAGACGTTTCACGAGAGCGTGAAAGATGTTGTATCATCATTATCATCTGCCTAGCCTTTACCCAACTTTATTGGGGTCGGCTTCCAGTCAAACCGGATGCAGCTGAAAACTATCATTTTACTTGGAGCGACAGCCTATCTGACCTCCACAACCCAGTTACTAGGTAATACGATACCTCTTGATAAGACTGGTTGTCAGACTTTCGGGCTTTTGACAACCCGTGATGACTGTTAAAAATACACGAATGACAAGCTTAGAGGGATCTCCATGGATGTAAATATGGTCGCTCATCCACAGATCGACCGAGGCAATTTTAACTTAACCTGATCGATCGACCCTTGTGGGTGCTATTACTTAGCCACGAGCCACTCTGAAAGATAGCCTTTTTTTTTTTGAGGGTGGGAAATCATCAAATAACTTCTCCCGTTCTGGGTGGAGCGGAAGGGCGTGTCAGACTTTTACTGACTAAAACCCACCCGTGTTCCTTCAGTTGCCTATGCCAGGGCCGCGGTAACCCCTTCGGACAATCCGCGACCCCAGCGGCCTGAAAGATAGCCTGCTGTGAAAGATGTTGTATGAAAGGCAAAAATGAACAATAAGTGAACAATCATTTAAAAAACCGGTCAAGTGCGAGTCGGACTCACGCACGAAGGGTTCCGTATCATATTATATGTTTAACAATCGCAAAGATAACTTTTTACTTATTTTATAATGATACTGTGAATTACAAGGTTATTTTTTGCAGTTGCAGAAAATCACCCATGTTTAAACAAAATACCTTATGAATCGCCGTTTTCAGTATTGTTGCTTAAATACAGTATTATTTTATGGTACCTACATGGTATAAAGAAGTTTCAAATTCCTAATTTGTTGAATTGTTGCGCTAGAGCTCGTACAAAAATGGTCTAAAATTTCTTAATTTTAGAAGATAAAAAAAAATGTGTTTGTACTCTACTCAATGAGTTCTAGACGATGAAACCCCACAGGCTAGATTTTTTTTTTTTTTCAAAATGAAAAGTTTATTGTATGTGGACTGACCCCTTAAATTTTTAACTTTGCTTTATTTTTATTATTTGTTGTTATAGCCGTAATAGACAGCGGAGGCTTAGTAAGTTTGTACTGGACTGTACGTGGTTGTCTGATTTCATGGATTTTAATTTTCTTGCGCGGAATCCTAATTATTTTTCTAAAATAAAAATTGCCTTAGTTACTCCTTAAAACATCAGCTATATGCCGTCAAAATCGGTGAAAATTCGTTTGGCAAGTACCATTTTTTTAATCGGACTGCGCTTTAAAATTCTTCTATACAAACTTTAACATCCCTAAACCTCATTTGAGGCGTATTTTTGAAAAACTAATAATGACAAACTTACTTATGCAAGTATTTGTGTTAAGTTTCAAGTTCATTAACCAAATTAATAAGATTTTTCATACAGGGTGTAAGGGACAGCCCTCCACAAACTAACAGGGTGTATTCAGCTCCTCATTTTGAATCATATTCCACCGGAAATTTTCACAGGAAAATTTTCATTTTTTCAATTTTTTTTTCAGTCAAATTTTCATTATTTCAATGTAAAATTGTATTGTGTGTTCGCAGCACTCCATTTATGTAAAAAAAACTGCAAAAAAAATCAGCAAAAAAAAAAACCAGCAATGGATGTTGAAATACTCTAACCAAAGATGCGTGAAATCAGCTGTTCACTTTCTGTCTAGCTACAGAGTTCATCGAACTCACCGCATACCTATTACCTACCCCTCCCAACCAGTAATAGACGCTCCGATTTGTACACAAAAACACAAACAAATCTGCCGGTCGATTCTGTAAAAATCTCACCGTGAAAACTTAGGTGAAGTGAGTTTGTTTTTGCTAGGAATTGACACTACTGACAGCTCACTCCACGCTCACTTCACCCAAGTTTTCACGGTGAGATGGTTACAGAATCGCACTGCAGGTTTATTGGATTCCCTTAACGTTCCTGAAAAAATTTCATATACCGGTCATCTTAGTATGATGTACTGAATTCACCCTATCAGTTTGCGGAGGGCTGTCCCTTACACCCTGTATAAACTGTATCTCTGTTTTCACGAACACAGATAAAGAATTTCAAAAATCGTCTGGTATGTTTCCATAACTAGCCTAGCGGGAAGGCTCAGTTCAGCCGCCTACGCCGTCAGGAAAGTAAGACAATACACTGACGTTGATACAGCTCGGTTAGTTTATTTTAGTTATTTCCATAGCGTTATGTCCTACGGTATTCTGCTATGGGGCAAAGCGGCTGATATTCAAAATATTTTTGTTCTTCAAAAACGAGCTGTTCGAGCAATTTACCAGCTAGGAGCTAGAGTTTCTCTGAGAGATTTTTTTAAGGATATTGGTATTCTCACGGTGGCATCACAGTTCATCTTCGCCAACATCTTATACATTAGGCAAAATATACATTTGTACAGTAAAAACAGTGATATTCACAATATTAACACCAGAAATAAGGACAAATTACGTGCTCCATTTCATCGGCTTCATAAGGTTCATAACTCATTTGTTGGTCTTGGTATAGCTTTTTATAACAAGCTACCTTCTTCTTTGCTAGATTTGCCTTTTAATGCGTTTAAAATTAAAGTTAAATCCAATCTTTGTTCAAAGGCATACTATTCTATCAACGATTACTTAAACGATAAGAATAGTTGGTCGCTGTGATTGACTCAAGACAATGTTTATGTTATGTTCTTTCTCCAGGATCAGCTTACATAATGACAGGTTACATGAGTTAAGTACTAAAATTGTTTATTTTATTTGACAAAAATATAATTTAATGTATTGTGTTGCGTAAATTATTTTGCATAGGTACTATTGTATAGAATCTAGTTCTTCTAACTGAACAGACAGCTGTGCTGCTGGGGAGTTTGTTCCGCTACTTCTTCTTCCCAGCTAAAGCACTAGGAAGTGGTGAAGGGCGGGCGTTTTGTGGGGACTGTCTTACTGTAATTTTGACGTTCAAAAAGTGCTGATTCTCAGCCTAATTTGAATAAAGGACTTTGATTTTGATTGATTTTGATTTTATAACTTGACTCAAACATTATTTACACCAATTTTAGAGTTAATCAAGCCCCCAATAAAATGCTCCGCTATAAAATTAACTTTTCACCCCTTAGGGGTAGATTTTTGGAAAACCCTGATACACGTTAGTCTTCATTTTTAGTCTCAAGTATAAAAACTGAGTTTTGAGTTAATCGGACCGCGTGTTAAAATTCCTCCATACAAACTTTGACACGCCCAATCCCTCTTTAGGGGGTAGTTTAACTCAAAATGATAAACTTTATAATTTACTTAGATGAATATTCGTGCTAAGTATCAAGTCTATTAACTCAAGGGATAGGATTTTTCATACAAACCTTCATCCCCTATTTTACACCCTTAGAGATAGAATTTCCAAAAATCTTTCCTTAGTGGATGTTTACACTATTTATAAGGTATCTATGTGCAAAATTTCAAGTCTCTAGGTCCATTGGTTTGGGCTGTGCGTTGATAAATTAGTCAGTGACTCAGTCAGGACTTTGATTTTTTTATATATATAGATTTACCATGTTATTTTAAGACCACAGACTTCTTATAGGTTTTCCTGTAATCTACAGGTATAGAACTATTTTTTATATTTTTTTCAAAATTTTAGGCTCAGTAGTTTCGGAGATAAGGGGGGGGAATTGTCAATTTTTGTCTATTTTCTTAAATAACTTTAAAACAATATATTTTGAAATTATAAAAAAAATATATTTGTGACCCTTATAGTAAGCCCTTTCATTTGATATGACACACGGTACAGTTTACAAAACTTTTTTTTTACATTTTCTTATTTTCCCCCTAAAAGTGACTCTCATATTCAAAATTCATATATTTACTTTAGCTGTACGTATTTGGGTCACAAAAATCCATATGTGTACCAAATTTTAACTTAATCGGTCCATTAGATTCGGAGCAAATTGGCTGTGACAGACGGACAGACAGACAGACACACGAGTGATCCTATAAGGGTTCCGTTTTTTCCTTTTGAGGTACGGAACCCTAAAAAATTAAGTGAGATTTCACAAACGTTTACGAAAAGCAATTATATTATTAGACAAGTAAATACGTTTAATGTTTATTAAAAAATAATACAAATTTAAGCACACCTATTCCACTACAGTTGTGAAAGTCCGCAACACTCTTTCAATGTGACAAAATCAGGAACCAGACTTTTTGGCCGGTAAATTAATTTAAATTCCATCCTTATCCTCAACAAAACGGATACACAAAAAATCTAAAATACACCTCACACATTGCCCTCTGGAAACCCTTTAAAAATAACCCCGTATTACCTACACTAGCGGGGTAGTAGGTACAACATACCCGGCCGCGCATGATTTTTCCGCCCATGTGATTTCACCGGTTCCGAATTTATACCCAGTTTTTATATGAAAAAATATTTTTTTTCTAACATGAAAAATATTTTAAAACCAGTTTGGATTATTGCAGTGTTGTCCGTCGCTTTTTAGTTGATTTGAATTTTGATTTTTCTGTGTGAAATTGGAATAGGTGTAGCGAATAGATGTGCAAATATAGTAGGCAAATTGAGGTAGTTAGAGTTAGTTTTTTGTGTGTTTTAAGTTACAAATTGTAAGTATTCGTTATTTTTATGTTTTTATAGAATAAGTTTAATATTCATGTGATTGACATTCGGTTAGGTACATACTCGTATAAATTAGCTTTTTTTATGTTTCTCGGAACATTTTGAATTTGATTAAGTAGGTACTTACAAGATTTTATTTTGATTGAGCAGTAGGTTCCTATTCATTTTGTGGTGACATACTTAGAATGGGCCACTGTGGCCACTTTCTTTCTTTTCGCTCTTCTGAGGGTTATGTTTATGTAAGTTGCGAGGATAACCTTATAAGTTTTAATATTTTCATAGTTACAGATAAGCTAGGAGCAGCCGCATCTCCGCTAGGAGTAATAGTGTTCTGTGAGTCGCATATTGTCATTTATTTTTTTTCCGTCAAATGATCAATTCCGTTTTATAACCCGTGATCCCTGCCGTAGTCCCTGGAAGGGACCACGGGCATAAAATTTCCCGTGGTCCCTTCCAGGGGCTACGGCAGGGACCTCCGACAAATACAATGCTGTCGAATAATAATGGAAGTTTCGAAAATATGATTCGCGACAAAAACATAAAATATGAAGATTTGCCGTCGTTTGGTCTGATTTCCGAAATCAGACCAAACCACGGTAATTGTAACTTGGAGAGGTGTATTGATAATTCATAAGTTTATAATTGAGTAGACGACGTTAACTCCGTCTCAATTATGCATAGCGTTGTAATTATATAATAGCGTTTTTTTTTTTCTTTTTATGTTTTGGTTGAGATGGACATTTGTATTTGGCTTTTTGACAAATTAAAGATTATGATTATGATTAATTATGTAAATACATATTTTTTACTGGCGCGAATCATACTTTCGAGACTACCATTTTAATTCGGCAGCATTGTACTTCTCGGAGGGACCACGGGCACAAAAATTCCCCGTGGTCCCTTCCAGGGACTACGGCAGGGACCACGGATAATAAACGGGTTTTTCCTATCTAACTACTCTGACGAGAAAGATCGAAACAAACTCAGAGGCTACAGTCTCTTTTAAAGTCCAGAGATATACTCAGTCAGGTTGTAATAAATTATGAAGACCATGAAAACTAATCTTCATGGTCTTCATAATTTATGAGATTGTCTTTTGAGGAAAGAACCACACAGATTTGAGCGTCCACGTCACGCCACTTCTTAGTTAAAAGGTTAAATAGCAACAGTCAGTGTCAATAATATCGGGACGAACAGACTGTTCAAAATGATCTAAACAACTATGAAAATGAAATATTAGCTCAATGACACAAGGAATATTTCAGAATGAAGACAGTACACAACAACTGTCATTCTGACAAGAACTTTTTCCAACTGAGATAAAGTTTAATTTTCTTATTTGTTGAGATCATTTTAAACAGTCTGTTCGTCCCGATATTTTTGATGCTGATATTTTTGAAGCTAGTGTTAGTTTGTAATAAGTAATAATGGTTACCATATTTCAGTCTACATACCTATCTTATAGCACATCTATATGATGTAATAGCTATCAGGGCATGGAAGCACAGCCGCGCGTGGAGAGCGTGATTGCAAACGTTTGGGATCGCGCCAACTAGTCGACGTGAGCCGCGCTCGTGAGTAATGTGCTCATTTCATACGTGTAGGTGCTGTTGTATGGAATATGGGGCTTATAGGATACTAGCTTTTGCCCGCGGCTTCGCCCACGTAGGGGTTGGAAATTATCCCACGGGAACGTACTAATAAGTACCTTAATGTCAAAACCCAAGTCAATCTATGTGCCAAACACCAAAATCCATTCTGCCCTTAAGGAGTTAAATGATATCAGACAGACAGAGTTACTTTCACATTAACAATATATTAGTATGGATAGTATGGACTTTTTCGTAAGTAATAACAGCCGCACGGGTCGATCGATCAGGTTAAGCTACGCTTGCCACGGTCGGTCCGTGAATGGGTGACCATCTTTACATACCGAGACCCTTTGGGCCTCGGAAAGCACGCTAAATCGGTGGTCCCGGCTGCGTGTATAAATGCTACTTTAGTACGTCCCCTCAGGCGGAGACGATAGAGTCATTTCCAGGCGTTACACACACGTAAATGGTAGTAAATGCTAATTCCGCGTAAATGCTACTGAATACTAGCATTTACGTGTGTTTAACGCCCGGAAATGCGCAAACTCTAGGCATTCGTCTCCGCCTGAGGTGAAGTACTGAATTAGCATTTCTATATACGCGTCCCGGCTGTCCTTTCTGGATCTTTGAAGAAGAAGAAGCCCGAAAGTCTGACAACCAGTCTTACCAAGGGGTACCCAGTAACTGGGTCGTGGAGGTCAGATAGGTAGTCCAGCTCCATGTAAAATACTGGTATTCAGCTGCATCCAGTTAGACTGTAAGCCGACCCCAATATAGTTTGGAAAGGCTAAGCAGATGATGATGGATAGTCTATGAGCTTTTATTTGATGCCTAAGTATTGATTGCGAAACTATCACTGGAATAAGGTTAAAATCACACAAGTTAAAAAGTTCTGCAAGGTTTTTTAGCTGCATAAGTATAAAGTTTTTATATTTGCTAATTTAGAGGCAGTTGTTATGATTATGTAGACTACTTTATTAATGTTACAGTAAATTATGTGCATAGTAATTATTTAAGAAGCAACATCTCCAGACTTATTTCTGTTAAATATTTACATTCTCACTAATATTATAAATGCGAAAGTGAGTTTATTTGTTTCTTTGTTACGCTTTTACGCTAAAACCGCCGAACGGATTTGGTTGTTTGCACACGGGTAGAGCATGACCTGGATTAGGATATAGGATACATTTTATCCCGGTAGTTCGTTCCTGTGGGATAATTTCCGACATGCACGCGAGTGAAGCCGCTGGCAAAATCTAGTTAATTATAATATCAATTTAATTTCAAACTAATATCTTCATCACTTGTACTAAAATGTTTCCAAGAAATAGCAATACCACCTAAGTAGGTAAAACTTTCCACACATAACATGAACTACAAACTACAAGTTCAGAGCTGCCTTTAATTAATATTTTAACATCAAACGTGATCCTGGCAGTATGCGGTACTTACTCGTGCCTCAGTGAGCTATATATTAAAGTGTAAGTTAGTATTAATATCAACATAGTTTTACCACATTACGTTCGGGGAAGATTTGCCGACGGGTGCCACGAACTTGTTAACGGGAGGGTAATTAAATGGAGGATAAATCTCTGGTTAAAGTTAACGATAATATTGAATTCGTCGCTATAAATTCTGTGCTGGAAGACTTACAGAAGTTAATGTTTTAGTTGAAAAAGTAATCTAAAGTAATTTAGCCGTTTGCTGGGACTACTTACAAAATTATTTGATTGATTATCAAACCTTAAACGACTTTGTTGCTTTTCCCAATAATAGCAACGCGATGGGTGGTCAAAGAATACATCGCCATTACCTACTTACTCTAGCTCTCGTGTGCAGAGAAGAGGATACTGCCTGTAACTCTAGTGATTATAACCGCTCAGCAAGCCTTTTAAATGGAGTAAGAGCTTATTCTTACTGAAAAGCTAACCGGCACTTTACACGTCATTTCATAGTGTTGTAAACTGAGTGCCACGAAAGATGAGACTTGACAAGTGCATTATCGCGCCTCCCGCGCTCTTTCCGCCGCCCCGATAACGCCCGGTCCTTTCCCGTCTCAGACCTCATACCGCTAAAGAGACCTATAAATCAGAATAATCAGAATCAGAGAATTATAAATCTACTGCGCAAGTACGTGGTGTGTCAAGTCTCATCTTTCGTGGCACGCATTGTAAGTTGTAGTTAAATGAACAGGTGGCAGCTGGTTGTTAGTAAATGGTAGTTGTAAGTAAATGAAGAGGTGCTAGCGAAATAGCTGAAGGGCATAACGTAGATTTAAGCTAAGTTTAACTAATGATGGTATCATTGAACCATTTCTCCATCAAATATCGTGAAGCTTAGAGCAAATTGTGACACGGCGCCATCTTTGACCTCACTCGCGAGGCAAATTGGCGGTTTGTGGTTCTGACGTCACCACACATGGTGGAGCTGAAGACGTGGTGGAACTATGCTATGTGTACATGTGTTAGGTATGTAGGTAAGGTATGTGATGGGTTTAGATGTTGTATAATTACAGTAAATGAGTAAGTAATTACAGATATAAATAGCGCGGATTACTTATTATGAGTTTTGCCTCTGACATACTTGCTTGTTTTCTCATCTTACTTCCTACTAATATAAAAAGGGTTACTTGTAATTCGACGTATTCCTTGCAAGACGTCATAGTAGGGTTAAAATGCAACAAATTAAGCCACCAAATGTTCTACCGAATGTTCTATGTCCAATAAGTACAAAAATTAAAAATGTACCTATATCAAAATTAAGAATCTCCATAGCAATCTGTTGTAACGGGGGCGGGGGTGGAGATGAAATAACGCAACCGATACGAACAAGCTCATATATTGGACTGACGCAGCAGTCGTTAACGTATATCTAAGACACTAGTATACCCTACATATTTATTAATTATAAATATGTAGGTACCCACATAACATCCCTCCACCTTTAGTCAGAAAAACTTCTTATAATCTACTACAGTTCTATTTCGTTTTGTCCGAGTGTCCGGCTCAGGTTCTGTGGTGGTAGCTGCCGAAATCTCTTCCTTTTCAGCGGAATGGTCACCGTGAAGTAGCACTGATACAGGCTTTTCAGACTCAACTGGCTGTTCTTCTACATCAGAGACTTCGGACGGCTGCTGCTCGGAGCTCGTCGGATGGGATGGCATTACAAATGCGGGAACGATCTCTTCGCGTGGCTCATCTTCCCTCCCTCTGTATTTGAGCAACTGGTTAGCGTGTCTTTTAACCATTTGATCTGATTCACTCAGTTGTACTAAGTACACTGTTTTGCCAACATTTCTTACAATAATGCCTCGTGACCAATAATGTTTGTGTTGATTATAAAGTTTCACTAAGACTTGGTCACCCACACTGAACGAAACGTTACGGTTACCACGATAATTGTCAATCTGCGAACACTGTTTGACTTTGACAATTGTGTCGAGTGCTGCGTTGGATGGCGTTGTGGTGGTCGGTGTCAGGAGATCCAATCTACATCTCAACTTATGACCGAACAAAACTTCAGCGGGTGATCTGTTTGTGGTCGAATGTTTGGAATTCCTATAACTGAGCAAGAATTCTGATATTTTTATATTTAAATCTCTTAAACATGTACCTGATAACAAGTATGATTTTATTGCTTTTTTAATTATCTTAACATAGCTCTCCGCTTGTCCATTGCTAGCCGGATTATATGTTGGTGAAGTTAAATGAGTGATATTATTCCGAGTGCAGAATTGTTTAAATTCATGCGATACAAAAGAAGTTCCGTTGTCTGAGCAAACCGTATGAAATAAGCCAAATCGTGCCATTACTTCGCATAGTTTTTCTATTACTACTCGCGAAGTACTACCCGATGAGACATCGAATGCTTCCACCCATTTTGAATACGCGTCCACTATAATTAAAAATGTTTTTCCGCTAACCGGACCTAAAAAATCTATATGTACACGATGCCACGGCTGCGCAGGGAAAGGCCATGGTGTGAGGGGGGTGCGCGGGGGCGCGGCGCGCTGCGATGCACACACGGCGCACGCGCCGATGTGCTGCTCAATGGCGGCAGACATACCCGGCCACCAAAATCTATTTCGTGCCTCTTCTTTCACTTTTGTGATTCCTAAGTGACCTGAGTGTAGCTCGTTTAACACTTTGTATCGCAGACTTCTAGGAATCACTAACTTGTGACCCCTCATTAGACAACCATTTTCAACCGATAATTCCAGCCGGTGGCTATAATAATCCTTAACTAATGGTTCTTTTATTTTATTTGGCCAACCATTTATCAAATAGTCGATGACGGTTGTTATAACCTTATCTAGCTTAACTGCATCCTTGATATCCGTCAGCGACAAAAATCTTTCACCTTCGTAAACAAAACGCACATAACTTGATTTATCGACTAATGACTCATCACGTACTGAGTGTGTGTCAGTCGTTTTAAATTTTTCTGCTACCGATCGACTTAGGAAATCTGCACAATTATGAACACTGCTTACATATTCTATAGTATAATTGTATGCGGACAGAAAAATAGCATAACGCTGTAACCGATTTGCTGATATCTCGGGAATACCCTTTTCCGGGTTAAAAATTGAAACTAACGGTTTATGGTCAGTTCTTAAAATAAAAGGTTTGATTCGACCATATAAGTATTGGTGGAATTTTCTTATTCCAAATATTATAGCAGTAGCCTCTTTTTGGATTTGGCTGTAGCGTTTCTCTGCTGCATTAAGTGAACGGGACATATACGAAATAGGTCTTTCTACACCATCTTCGACCTGTGATAAAACGGCGCCTAACCCGCTCGGTGACGCGTCTACCGTTACAATTAACGAAGCTTCTGGATTAAAATGCGCCAAGGTGGTTTCTGAAACTAATTCGCGTTTAATGAACGACACTGCTTCGTCATGTTCCTTGGTCCACGACCAAGGCTCATTTTTTTTTAGCAAATCATGGAGAGGACTTAAAATTGTTGAAGCATTTTTAATAAAGTTCCGGTAGTAGTTAACCATACCTAGGAATGATTTTAATTCTGACGTATTGGTAGGAGTTTGACTTTGTAGAATAGCTTTAATTTTCTCCGGTGATTTATGTATACCATTACGGTCAATGACAAACCCCAAGTAGGAAACGGATTCTTGAAAGAAAGTGCATTTCTCTATGTTTAAAACTAGGCCCGCTTCCTGTAACCTACGGAAAACTTCATTTAACCTACTCATCATCTGATCTTTGTCCACCCCGCACACTAAAATATCATCTAAAAATAATAGAGTTCCGTCTAGTCCTGATAGAAGCGCTTCCATGTTACGCTGAAAAATGGCCGGCGCACTAGCCAGCCCAAACACTAAGCGAGTATACTTATATAACCCTTTATGTGTATTTATGCAAGTGAGCATTTGTGACTTCTCATTAAGACATAACTGGTTATATGCATGCGAAAGGTCTAATTTACTGAAATACTTGCCGCCGTGTAGTTTAGTAAATAGCTCGTCATACCTAGGTAATGGATATTTATCGACAAGTAACTGCTTATTGATAGTGACGGAGTAGTCGGCACATAGTCGTATAGAACCGTCTCGCTTTAAAATAGGTACTACTGGACTTGCATACTCCGCGTATTTCACTGGTACTAATACACCTAAACTTACAAGACGGTTAAGTTCTTTTTCAACGCTTTCCCGTAGGGCAAAAGGTAATGGTCTAGCCTTAAAAAAAATCGGCTTTGCATCTGGTTTTAATGGTAAATCTACCTTGACGCCCTTAAAACAACCCAATTGACTTCCAAACAACTGTGGGTATTTCGAAGAATTACCTGATAAAAAATCGTTGCAGTTATTCACTGAACATATTTGTAAGTCAAAACGAGAAAAGAAATCTCTGCCTAACAAGGGTGGCCCTCCATTCCGTACAACATATACTCCTATTGTGAATGATTTGTTGTTATAAGCGAACATGAGATTAATTTTACCCACAATGTGTAACTTATCGCCGTTGTAACTATGCAAAATAACATCACTGACTTCCATTTTAATGTTACTAAAGTGTTTTAGATACATTTGCTCAGAAATAACGGTAACTGGTGAACCCGTATCAATTTCAAAAGATAACTTGACATCATTGACACAAACAGATTCCCGCATCGGTTCACCGCGAATAGTGCGGATATTATAGCACACATGCTTACCATCATCGTCTTCATCCCCACAGCACTCGACATAATGTTGTTTATTTACAGTTTGTTTACACATTCGCTTAAGATGTCCTTGTTCGCCGCACTTTTTGCACTTATACCGCACAAAACGACACGTTGATGCCTGATGGCCTGCGTAGCCGCAGGCTGTGCAGCCGCTGCCGCCTCCGCCGCCGCCGTCTCGAGCGCGCTCGCCGCTAGCTGTGGGTGTTGCTGCCCCATGCCCGCGCCGCTGCGCGCTACTGCCGCGTGCTGTGCCAAGCTGTGCTGCCGTGTCCATCTTCATCACTTGAAGTGTTGTGCCCCTGTCTGCTTGCCGAGTTGTTTCTTGTGCCCCCATACGCGCACTGCGTACACCTTCAGATATTTCCAAGGCCCTGCTGAGCGATAACTCCGACATCGCCTTGGTAAATAATTTATCTCTCTCCGGGCCTGGTGCCATGCCCAGCACAAATCGATCGCGAAGCTGTTCATCAAGGACTGACGCCACGAACCCGCAGTGTATTGCTAAACCACGTACTCGTGCCGCCCACTCTGGCAATCCTTCGCCGACATGTTGCGTGGCACTGTGGAATTTGTATCTTTCCGCGAACGTGCACTTCTTTAGCTTGAAATGTCCATCCAATAATGCAACTACTTCATCATAGCTCAAGGTACCGACCTGCCGCGGTAAAGCCAAATCGCGAATCAATTTGTAACTTGATTCCGAACAGTTGCTTAGCAGAATAGCTCGACGTTTAGTACCGGCTTTATCTTCATCTTCCCCAATTCCGTTTGCAAGAAACCACTGTTCTAATCGTTCTTTGTACAATTGCCACTCTTGATGTTCATGGTTAAACACTGTTAATGTGCCGACCGAAACTGTAGCTGATACTTTTGACATAATTTTTAAAATACGATGTATGTACGCGTCACTTGTACTTTGACCTCGTCGCCAACTGTTGTAACGGGGGCGGGGGTGGAGATGAAATAACGCAACCGATACGAACAAGCTCATATATTGGACTGACGCAGCAGTCGTTAACGTATATCTAAGACACTAGTATACCCTACATATTTATTAATTATAAATATGTAGGTACCCACATAACACAATCTTAATAAGATCAGAAAATATTTTGAAAAACATTTACCTAACACAAATTCTAAATCGATTAGAAAATTTCTCGTATTAGGTTGGTTGTAAATACTAAATATTGTACTATGCAATGTGGTTTTGTATTTTTTTTTATGTTAAGAATATAAGAAAGTAGATACCTACAACAAAATAACCCACCATTACTTACATACGAATTCCTCTATTTATAACAAAATGACTAGCTATAAGTGCCCCCTCACACGTGCTCCCGGCCGCGCGGCGCGACCGTTGCGCATGACGCGGACGCGCGTGTCGACGACACGTTTACGCGTCAATGGGCGTCGCATTCCGGCTAAATGAAATTTTAGTTAAATATTTTAGTTGTGTAGTTCTGTTTCGACTGTGTTTAGTTCGAATGCTGGTTGTGGAAGCGGAAAGTTTGAATTTATTTTACTGTAAAGTTGATTTGTGACTGTGAATGTAGTTTTTTTGTAACATTTTACTGAAAATACTTAATTGGTCGGTAGGCTAGTAGCTAGTAGGGGATACTCAAATAAAATCTATGATGAGGGATCAGGTTTAGATAGACACTTCATTCAGTTAAGCATTCAGTCAATGCGTTTAATTATAAGAAGGTTTAATGAAAAACATTGAAAAGGTTTTAAAATACCTAGCTGGTTTGGTCATATTAAGAGGATGAATTAATGATTGTTATCAATTCTACAACAAGGATGTAAATGGAAACGCTGGGAGGGGACGCCTTATAAGGTAGGTATTCACAAACCTTATTGGTGATGTCCTTCAACAATAAATTAAGTCTTCATCCTTCTGCAACTTTCACTAATCTATAAATTGCATTGCACTTTCAAGATCCAACACGAATATCTTTCATTCTTGATTTTACGGTACCGAAATCCTTTTGGTTAGTAGAACAGCAAGATCACGATCTTTCCACAAAAAGCGACCCACAAACTTCACAAACCAACCTCACCTAGTTTCCGAGAAACGCCCAAATTTACAACTAACCCCTGTATCCGTCGGTTCCAATCAATATGCGATTAATCAGTCGCAGCGAACAGCGTAAGCGCATTCGCGCGGAAAATCTTACAAAAAATCGCGGGCGGTGAGCGCGGGGGCTTTACGCACTGACGGACATTGCGATTTAGATGCGGGATACTGATGGCGTAGAGTCGATAGTTTGGAGTCGTTATTAGATCAGCTTTATTGGATTGCTGATATCTTTTAAGCATGTTAACAGACTTTTATAGGACTCTTTTTTGGGTTCTGTAAACATGCGTTTTTTCAAAGACTGACGACTTTAGTGATTAGGTTACCTAGTGTTTAAATTACTGCTTGTGTTGCATCTGCAAATAACTACATTCCTAATTGTATACAATGGTAATGATCTATGATTTTGAAAATATTCGTAAAAGTAACGAAAAGTGAGTGCTTTTTAAAATTGTAATTTCCTTTTAGAACACCGATATAAAAATGACAAAAAATCTCTCATGAAATCCGGCCATTGCTCACCACAAGTTATTTTCCACATGACACTATTCCATCGACTCCGTTCAAGAGAAGGGTAGGCTGTGCGTGTCGATAACAGGCGACTATAAATCATTGCGTACAAATGTCTTGTCGTTGGCTGCAGGCGACGATTTGCGTTCCCCGCCCGTGTGTCGGGGGCATTGGAAAACGCTCTTTATTACATGAAGTTATTGTTGTAATATGTTAGTGATTGGTGGATGATTGATTGAGGGATGGAAAAGTATTGATTGTCTGTTGTTTTGAAGTGGTTGATGAGGGTTGTAGGTCAGTAAGGTGCATGTATTGGACTTGGCTATTGATTGCTCCTAAATGTACCTATCACCATATCGAATAATTAAGATGTAGAATAACTCTACTAGTTTTATAATTTGATCGCCATTCCGATTCTACAAAGGACAGACAGACAAGATAGACATAAGACAACAAGACCAAAAACAAGACATAAGACAGATCATAATATTTTTCCAAAGTTGGGGCATAATCCGCATAATTGTCAGTAAGGTAAGCGAGTCTATTATTGTATTCTAATCTACGATTGGTAAAATATGCCGTATTTTTAAAGAAAACATAGAGCTCTACAAAAATGATACTTACTTCATCATAATAATAATAATAAAAAATAATATAATAAAAAATATATGATATATTTAATATGTAGCTATATGTGTATGTGTTTGTGTGTACTTATCACACTAATATTATAAAGAAAAAAGTTTGTGGGTGTGTGTGTGTGTTTGAATGTTTGTTCCTTCTTTACGCTCAAACGGCTAGACCGATTTGGATGAAATCTGGTATGTAGATAGTTTACACCCTGGATTAACACATAGGCTACTTTTTCCTGGTCTAAGTGGGTGAAACCGCGTGGCGCAGGTAGTTTGAAATTAAATGAAATTAAATCTTATATTTCCAGATATAAAATCCACAAATCGTATTTGAAGCTATGAGCAAAAGCAACCGTCATGCCTGAGAGATATTTCTCGACATGCCGTCGATAAATATCTCTCAGGCAGACTCTCAGACAAGCCAAGTCAAGACAACAGGTTAGTCACTAACCACACGAAAAAAAAAACCGGTCAAGAGCGAGTCGGACTCGCGCACCGAGGGTTCCGTTCCGATTTCTGAAAAAGCGTGCTATTTAGACATCGTTTTATTTTTCCTGTAATCTTTACATAAACTTCTATCACATAGAATATTTTCAGATTTTTCTCTTTGCAAACTTCGGAGATAAGGGGGGGGGGGGGAACGATATTTTTTTTACATTTTCCATCAAAAGTCGAAAACAATGTCCCTGTTGCAAAAAAAAACAAATATTTTTATTTCTTTCTTATTTGCAAAATAGTTGGGTAAATGTCATCTAAAACAATTCCAAATTTCAAGTTGATAGCATTAGTAGTTCTTGAGATATCCAGCTGTGACAGACAGACAAACAGACAGACAGACAGACAGACAGACAGACAGACTTAGTCACACCATAAGGGATCCTTTTTTACCATTTTGGTACGGAACCCTAAAAGGGAGGAGCAAATCCAACACACCCAAAAATCCTGAAACTAAATAACACACCGAATCTTCACAACCAATATCACATAGGTACTCGTACATACCTAAATAACGTAACACATTAGGGCATGTGACGTCACGCGTGCAGGTATGTCTGACTAGCGCGTAAATCAAGCACGCCCTGTTACACGAATTAATTAATTCTCAAATAACTCGACGTTTTGTACGAAATAATTATTATTTTGCGACAAAATGTACGTCTAATTTGTACATTATTTGCTATAGTTTATTGTGTTATTATTAGATTATGTGCCATTGGATGGATGCGTGTGATTCGATTGGTTTTGCTTTTGGCAATGTTCGTGTATTTTAATTGTTGGAAATGTTAATTTAGAACTTAAATGATTTTAGCTAATTAATAAAGCTTATTAATTTGGACTAATTGGATTTAATTAGTATGTTGTTTAATGTTGTAATAAATTATTCACAATTACAAATTAAATTCTGCGAATACCGTTTGGAATTCGTTTTTGATTTGCTTCTCGATAAAATAGTAGGTATAGATACCTAGTAATTAAAACGTTGTCTTTAATAAAGTTAATTATATCTCCACATGAAATCTTTAAACAAAATTAAATATACCTAGGTATTTTTGGTAATTTGAATATTTTAAGTAGGTATCTTTCTCATCCAGATCATTTCGTGTCATGTTCACAGTAAAGACTTCAACTAATTCGACTTTTTTATATTTAACTTGCCAATATAGACAGAATACTAATAAATAAATAAAATACTTTAATAGCTTCTTATTTGTCATACACAGAAATTAATTTGCTAGTTTTACTTACTCTCTGTCGGCATTGATCATATTATACTCGTATATATCAATGTCTGTCGGTAAAAAAATCACAAGGTGAGCGAATATTTCACATCGGAAACCTGCATACAAAATCCTACAAATATATAGCAATTACAATTGATATATTTTCACCCATTCCTATGTATATTTCTATCAAACGAAGGGCTGCCATCCCCTGCCCTCCAATTTACAAGATATTTAGTTAAAAGGGAACGCCAATTGATGTGAAGGACGGCTCCAATTGTCTTACATTGAGTATTTCAGGGCTCGTTCAATTATGTGTGTTTGTTGCTCGATATTGTCTGATTTGCCTGTTTTGTGTGGCGTTTTGCTCGTTTTAACTAAATGTTTCAGGATCTATGATTTTGTTGAAGCAATTAGTAATTGACCGAGCGAGCGAAGGGAGCGAAGCGTGATGCTTCAAGTCTGGCAAAATTTGCTTTCGTCTGTCAGTTTCTTGCAGCAGTTACAGGTCATATTTTACTACCGATCAGGTTGTAATTCATAGGTTTTTTTTAAACGTCGGGGATTTTTGATTGGAGGGATAGTTCCTCCAAAATGGGGCAAAAAGGGGGCTTCGATGCATTTGGAAGGTAGTAACTTTAAGTTAGTTTCATAAAAGTTGGTGAAGATCAGAGTATCTTCGGCATGATGAGGACAATAGCTCCTCAAAATGCAGTAAATTGCTCACTTTTAGGTTTCTACCCGTGGAATCGGCTACTAGGTAGGGATTGATGGAGCACCTTTTTTTTTTTTTTTTTTTTTTTTTTTTTGTTTTTGAGGGTGGGAAATCATCAAATAACTTCTCCCGCTCTGGGTGGAGTGTCAGACTTTTACTGACTAAAACCCACCCGTGTTCCTTCAGTTGCCTATGCCAGGGCCGCGGTAACCTCTTCAGACTACCCCTACGACCCCAGCGGCGTCGGCCCTATTGGACCCCGTCATTTGCTGACATCTCTTTGAGGCGCGCGTGGAACACAACGCGCCGTCGACTCGGGCCTGGTCCTTACCGGACGGTGAGCTACCCGCTGCTCACCGTCCGCAGGCCCGCGCCTACGGTGGCCGGAAATCGCCCCGCGATTCCCGCCGCCCAGGGCGTCTCCTGCGGCGACTGAGGGCGTGAGGCTGCCTCTCCCTCACGCGTTCCGCCTCCTCCTTCGCGAGCATCACTGCTTCGCAGAAGGAGGTGACGGCCTCCCATGCGCTCTCGCTCCGCACCATGGCCTGGACCAGGCTCGGACGCGAGAGATCGCCGCCGCCGATCGCCTCCGTGAGAACACGGCGGTGCTCTGCCCAAGCCGGGCAGACCTCCACTGTATGCTCCACCGTGTCCTCCGGGCGATCCACATAATGGTGACACGCGACAATACGTATTTATTAAATTATTTATACTGATTGTTGCAGAAAATTGTGGTCAAATTACAAGCACCTGAGATCACCTTCTCGTTACAAAACTAGAGAATTCTGACATTAATTATCAGAATTCTCTAAACCGAGGCTTTAAAAAACCAATAGTAATGTTAGTTTTATAATAAGAGCACTAGATGGCGTTACTGTGCACCGCTAGATCGCGCTGTGTTGCAAAAAAGTTTGTGCTCGCAGAACTATTAAATTAGTACACAAATTAAAAGCCATTTCAAACACATTTTTCTTTGTAAACGAAAAAGCTATCTGAGAAAGACCTTGAGTGTTGTAGGATATCTATCCCAGGCAGTAAGTACTTAGTAACTGGTTTTCTTGCGTTGCCGTCGGCTTCCTAGTAAACCTAAGTTTAAAATGATTTTCATAGGATACGACAATTTCTAGTTCCTCCCTTAATATAGGATTGCAATACCGTTTTAAAAACTACGTCTATTTCTTTAAAAACATTATCAAAATTGCTATTTTGTACTACCACCGGTTTTCTAGATACAGGAAAAACTCACATACTTCCATTAAACAAATGATTAAAAACAAAAGAAATAAAACTAAAAGATACAGTTTAATATCTCTCACTAAACAAAACAGAGGTAGGCATAAATCCTCTATTTTGTAGGGCAGAGCACAGGAACGGGAAGGTATCTTTCGTTTAGTTTTTTTTTATACTCATTACTAGAACGGTTTCCTGCTTTTTTGCCCTTTTTCCGCTGAAAGAGATAAAAAATGAAGATGAACTGCCGAGGTGCGGAGTAAATACGGGGTGCTAGGGATGGGGTTAAGTTGTTGTAAAAATTATCGATATATTAAAATATTTTCTTGTGTCGAACTGAAACAGTCATGGGAAACTTTTAAACTCGATTTAGAAACTGCAAAAGTGACTATATCGTAGCCACGTTATTATATTGATCTGTAAGGGAATAAGTATTTTAGTTAAATTAAATGTTTAATATTAAACTTATTTTTAAGTAGGTAAGATAATTTCATCACATACAGCTGCATATACTTGCTTAATAGTTACATAAGTGGAAGAAGTCACTGGCTCCTGAAATACACTCACTCTAACCTAGCTCTGGTTTGGGTCTCAAATTTTTCTGTAACCTATTTATGGCAATACAGAATATTATTCATCCGTTCTTTAACACTCGATGCTGTACACAGTTTTAAGTAACATTTCTCTTTTAAGTTAAAGATGCTGTTAGTTTTGGCACACAGGCAGACAGATCACTTAATTTCATCACCTTTCATATACTTGCTTAATTGTTACATAAGTGGAAGAAGTCACTGGCTCCTGAAATACACTTACTCTAACCTATCTCTGGTGCCAGGGTCTCAAATTTTTCTTTAACCTTTATAAGGCAATAAAGAATATATTTATTTATCCGTTCTTTAACATTCGATGCTGTACACAGTTTTAATTAACATTTCTCTTTTAAGCTAAAGTTGCTGTTACTTTTGCCACACAGGCAGACAGATCACTCGATGGAAGGTGATTACCACCTCCTATCATCATATGCCTGCAAACTCAAATCTTTGACGATATGTTACATACCTTTAGAGACATTTTTCAAATAACGAAGAAGACAATCATGATCGACTTCTTCGTTATTTGAAAAGTGTCGATATTTGTGATGGTGCATAAAGTCATAATTTACATGTATTATGAATTTATGCACCATCACAAACATCGACACTTTCCCATCTCTAGACCGACCGCAGACCGCACGGGCCGGTAGGCACGAAAAGTCGTTCCCAGTTCAAATATATTAGAATATACATTACCCTACGTGACTACCGCAATGAATGGACGTCTGTCCCGCGGTGTAGAGGTACCGATGTAGAGGTATAGAGGTATGGTACAGATGTATAGAGGTACATGGTGAAATGAGTTTTATGATTATGTAATGGAAGGGATGATGGGGTATTGATTTTCATTTGGTTAAGTTAGTGACCGTTTGGTTGAGGTAATAGATTTTGTTTGTCTCTTATTATGCCGTAATATCAATCTGCATAGCTTTTTCCTAACTATGTTGGGGTCGGCTTCCAATCTAACCGGATGCAGCTGAATACCAGTATTTTACATGGAGCGACTGCATATCTAACCTCCACAACCCAGTAACTGTGTAATACGATACCCCTTGAAAAGACTGGTTGCCAGACTTTCGGGCTTCTGACGACCCGTAACGACTGTCAAAGATCCACGAATGACAGCCGGGACCAACGGCTTAACGTGCTTTCCGAGGCACGGGGAGGAATCTCGGTATGTAAAGATGGTCACCCATCCACGGGCCAACCCCGGCAAGCGTAGAAGCGCGAAGGATCGACCCGTGCAGCCGTTATTACTTAGCCACGAGTTCCTCATTATAGCCGTAATCATCACATTTATGTAAGAGGCCAACTCTTAAACAAATGATTTATCAAATATCATGAATAGCCATATCTCGCTTCTGCTTTAAAATTGCAGGTATTACTTACTGATGACGTCACAAGAGAGACTCTGTTCATTTAGCTTGCCTAAAGCCTTGATCGTCTTTTTGTCAAAATAAGGAAAGGTTTTCTCTTAACATTCCCATTCTCCTCTTACCATTTACCGATTAGTAATACAAAAACTTAAAAACAGCTTCATTTAAAACACACACAACACTTATAATTCACACGATTATTTTTCAACTCAAACACGGTCACGGTAAGTCACGTACTGATTCCACTTCCCTCCATCCATTCCTTTATATACGAACCTTGTCTTCGTTGAAGCTGAAACTTTCAGTGGAGCTGAAAACCTTGGGATCCGTGCGCATGAGTTGAATGCGAGCCGCTTGGGGAAGGCTCCGATTTGTTTCAGGCCTGTTACGTGTCTAATCGGTTAAGGAAGTTTGGGAGATGTTGGGTGTTATATGCTGAATGTTTTATGAAAGCTGCTAACGTAGGTTAGGAGCCTAAGTCATATTTGGTTATGATTAGGGGTGTGATAGACGTATGTGTGTATTAGCATAAGCAATGAGAAAGGACTGCTGATTATTTGATATACAGTTTAGTAAGACTATTCCTTACATTGTGTTAAAACTTTTTAAGGGGCCGTATACGAAATTATGGCGATTTCGCTAATTTACGTGATTGTACAGTTAAATGAAATACTGTATTTCTTTAAGTTTTAATACACGACATAAAATATCATTGCAATTATGATCTATTGATTCAAATTATTTTTTAAATTTTTATTACCTATTTAATTTTCATTAAACCGTTGTTGTGAATTTTTGCCGCAAGAGGTTTAGAATATCACATATTTACGATTTGTTTCGACGTCTACAGGGTATGAAATAATTACAATGTATTCTTGTGAATACAATTTATGCATCACTTTTTGCCACTTTCATATACAATTTTTGAGTAAAACTTAGTGAAATTTTAGAGAAAATGGGCAAAGAATTGCTTTTGATTTGCTACTTAGAGCCCTCGTTCATAAAATTGAAACAACAGAAATCAACTTCAGTTCAAAATCAATCCATTTATTGAAAAATAATGCAATTTTTTTTTTAAATTTGCCAATAATTAATATTATTTTAAAACAATCTCGCATTATAATACCTACTCCACGCAAAAGAAGAAGAAGCTCATTCTATAGATCATAATTGAAATGATCTTTCATGTTGTGCTGTAAAATCACGTGAATCAGCAAAATCGGCAAAATCTTAAGCATCAGTGGGTGCACTATCTGAAAGGAAGACACGTTAAAATATATTATGGTAAAGCTAGATTGTGAAATGTTTGAACCATAAAAGGACTTATCTTGTATCCTATTTTTTACTCTCTTTATACCATTATGAAAGTAAATACATAACTATTTAAATTCATATTCAAAGTTCAAGAAAAAATTACGTATTACAAACATTGAATCTTGAACTAAAATGTAAAATGCGTCAAACTATAAATCTTCCAATCACATCACCCGGCTCTTCCAACCAATCGATGCCATCAACTTGTCTAGCAAAATATAAGGCATAGTTCACAAGTTGCAGCCAACAAGTCATCAAAGAGTAGTTAGCAAATACTTGAGCAGTTAGGGCGCATTACGCAGTGCCGAGAACAGGCGAGCTTGCCTCTTGTGAGTTTAGGGGGCTATTCTGATATATTGTTGAGTAGAAGGCAATTTAGTAGGTGATATTATTTTTCAGTGATATTGGGGACGCGTTACTCTGTACAATTGTACAGGGTTTTTTCGGCTACAGACGAGTTTGCCTCTTGTGAGTTTATAGCAGTAGGTACCTAACTGATAGCTGAAGTGATACCTAGCAAAAATTTCAATGAGTCTTTTGAGAATTAGTGTGTAAAGAAACGGCTTACGAGTATTTGAGTATCCAAGATCAATTTATCAGCGACGTAATAGAATGCTATCATAGTCGTGTGTTTGGTAATATACGAAATATTTCTAGGTTGTTTCTTGACACAAACTTTGTAAATTGGACAGATTTGTGAATAGTTGTTGTGTACGTTTATAAATCTTTGTTACGTTACATACTAGAGTGTAGATTAATCTTTTTTGTAAGGGTCCAAGATTGAAATCAAGCAACTCACGAGATGGTTGATTAGGCTAGGTACTAATGAGATGTTTTTTTTTTTCAGCTTAATCTTTTTTGACCATGTTGGAGGATCAATAGATAAAGCCAGCTACAATAAGACTTAATGGACCAGTTAAACAGAAGAATCTGGGTTTAATTGAAGTTACAAAACAGCTTAAATTCGTTTTTAAATCCGACATTCAGTTGCATCAGTTTGAAAAATGCGCAGACAACGCTGAACTGAAAAAACTACTCGATAAAATAATCACCTAGTTTTGATAATCCGATCAGAATGCTCGTCGCCAGTCTGCCTGGGGGTCGTCTACATAACAATGACGCGTGCGCTCAAAATAGTCCGCAAATTGAACTATAACTTAGTTTCTTACTGTCTCCTGAAACTTGAACTGTGCAGCCGTGTTCTGCAATTGAACATGAGGGACTGATTTTCAAGAGTACCCTAAATGACATATATAAGATTAACAGTTCAGTATTTCATCAACCGGCGTGAGGGTACGACCAGCCGTGACAACTTAGGTAAAGTGAGCTTGAAATGAGCTGTCAGTACTGTACATTCTTAGCATCAGGTGACAACTCACTTTAAACTCACTTCACCGAAGTTTTCACGGTGAGATTTTTACAGAATAGAGTTACCGATGTATGAACGTACGAAGCAAAAGGATGTGAAAAAAAAAATCGGCTGTTCAGTACATCTTGACGAATTATGCGAACATAAATGTACTGAACAGCTGATTTTTTTTCGCGATTTTGCGGTTTGGTCCCATAGTAAAAGTTGTTCATAATGATGAGTACAATGACTCCTTAATAGATTTTGCGCATTTAACGTTACACGTTGTATAATAGGTATTGTTTCACGAGGCAAACCGCAAATTCCAATTTACACCGTGTCACAAAATTTTCTACAAAATCCGCGAAGAATATCCGTAAAATCTTTTTTTCGGTCGTCACTTATCATCATAGATTAAATTTTCACCTTCAGCTAACTGAAAAAATCCATTACTTCCGCCAGATGTCACCGAAATCAAATGTCGCTGGCACATGAGTGGCGTGGAGCTGACGATCTCTCTTTGCTAACTTTTCCCCACCAACGCCATGGCTACTTATTATTTTGACTACATTCAAACGATACACTCAAATTCAAATACCAAAAATGTTTAAGATATTGGTAGGTGGCTATTTCAGCTGCAATGTTTGATGAAAACACACCCAAATCGACACTTCTATGTGTACCCATGTACAATCAATCTGCCTAACCTTTTCCCAACTATGTTGGGGTCGGCTTCCAGTCTAACCGGATGCAGCTGAATACCAGTATTTTACATGGAGCGACTGCCTATCTAACCTCCTCCTTTGTACAGTAACAGTCAGAAGTCGACTATCAAACTCACAAAACCATGGCATAGCAATATTAGTTTACTTATGACCTTCTTCGGCGCAGCCCGTATAGCGCTGGCGATAATGGTCATTGCGGTGTAAGCGGACTTCTGGCCATTGACTGTACAGAAGAAAAACAGAAAGCCTTGAAGAAATATGAACTCAATATTTCTTTGATAAGTAAGGTAGGTACTGAAAATTCGATATAAATCAGTTAATGAAATCAGATAAGAAAATTAAATTTTTCTGTCGTTCAGTAAAATTACATCGACGAAAGAGCAGCTTCAATCAAATGAGGGTTTTCTGAAATGACGTTCAATAAGTGGCAGCACTGAGACGTCAGATCACCTGTCAAAAGTGTCAAAGCGCCTATAATAATTTATTTTGTCGTGACTGAATGATGAACGAATGGATGAAACGAATGATGAACGTAAATATATATATATTTATTAAGTATATATATATTTATTAAGTACGTATATATATTTTAAATTAATTGTGGAAATGGAAGACCTCTTGTCAAAGTGGTACCGAAAATTTTCTTGAATACCCTAATTGAAACATTCTATAATCGAACGAAGCCGATCTAGCAAAAAATAAAACGATTAGTTTACGGAAACGCACGAGCCTCTCCATTCCTTTCCCATCCCAGGCTGTACCACTGAAACACAAAGTTTTTTTAATCGACAGACAGACGGACAGACATTAATCAACGTCGATCAGTCGCAGGCGCCGCTTCACAACAAATTGGGAACCGATGGAGTTTTTATGGTGTATCTGACCTTTTGTCTTTGGACGAAGGATGAGTTATTGAATATTAAGTGGTTGATTAGAATTTGAGTGGTATACGTGTTTTGATTGATTTTTTATGGTGATGTTGTACCTACATACATTTAAAAAAATCGTCGATAACGTATAAATATGGATCTCTAGTTAATCAGACTCCCTAAGAGAATATTATTTTTTCCGGTGAACATGGCATGGTTTAAAAATAAAAATGACTTATGAGGTTTGAACATAATATTTATTATTTACTGAATCAATCAAGAATTAGGCTAGTTAAATAGAATGGACAAAAAACAAAAGAAAGTTTATGTTCCATAAGATTATAACACTGAAACAACATTGGCATTGGCAATACCAGATATTTAACACCAATCAATCTGCCTCGCCTTTTCCCTACTATGTTGGGGTCGGCTTTCAGTATTACCAGATGCAGCTGAATACCGGTATTTTACATGGAGCGACTGTCTATATGCCTCCACAACCCAGTCACTGGGTGATACGATACAGGCTTCTGACGAACCGTAGCGACTGTCAAAGATCCACGAATGACAGCCGGGACCAACGGCTTAATGTGCTTATCGAGGCACGTAGGAATTTCGGTACGTAAAGATGACCCATCTACGGACCAACCCCGGCAACCGTAGCTTAACCTGATGGATCGACCCGTGCGGCTGTTATTACTTAGCCACGAGCTCCTCTAACAACGAACAATCAAAGTAATCATGAATTTAAATAGTTACAACGTATTACGTGGTAAACCAACAACTCCCATAATATAATCAGCCTATAATGTTCCCACTGCTGGGACACAGGCCTCCTCTCGGTGAGAGGGAGCGGGCCGTAATCCACCACACGGGCCCAGTGCTGGTTTGTAGTTGTCACATATCTTCGAATTAAGTAACAACTCCCATAAAATCATCAGAAACTTAGGGATAAGTAGAATCATCCAAAGCTAAAATAAAATACTGCAAATATACGAAAATCTACATTTATTTATATTAACAAAATCCAAAATTTCATTAACACACAACGAATATGGAAAACTCCAATCTGACTTTATAATTGTACGGAACCTAGTCAAATTATTTCGCTGAAGACAACTACCTTTGCATATTTCAGTATTAATAATTAGGAAGTCTGTATAGCGCACAAAATGCGATTTATTCCGATTTCCAGATTTTATTATTGTTGGGTTTGGTAGTTAGAAGGTTAGGCGGGGTGCAGTTCGATTCTGGTTAGGTAATGAAAAATTTATCGTGTAACAAATCGGTTTCTTGAACAAGTGAAGTAAAAGAGAACGGGCTGTGGTTCAATTCATGATAATTAAAAAATTCAGTTTTCCAAAATTAACTTCTTACGTAGTTCTTAAGTTCCATGCTTTTACACATTACATGAAATAAAAAAAAAACGATTTATTGAATGATAAATTTTAAGTTTTGAAATTCACACAATTTCTCCACAAAAACTCATCCCGTAATCACCTTCACAAAAATACCTCACCTACAACAAACCGCAAACGAATAAAAACAAAACTCAGGAAAACTATTTTCACATTATTCTCGAGTGAAGCTACGCGCTACGCGTCTACGCCGTGCTACGAGACTACGACGCTACGCCCCCCGACTTACGTATTCGGTATTTCTCGGTCGACGTCACCGTCTTCGCGAGTCGTCGGCTCTTTCCGCCCCGCTGCGTCCGCGCACCGCCGCCGCCGCTATAGATCGTATTATAAGATTTGTTAAAGGATTGCGTGGATTTTCTTCGCAGTGAGATCTTTTGGTCGGTTGTTATAATTTGTGTTGAGTTATTAGTTAATTGAGTTAAACTTGATTGTTTGGTATTGTTATGTTTGTGTTATCGTAACTCAATGAAATTCGTTGGTACAACAAGAAACCTTGCTATTAGGAAATAAACACCAACCAGATGGAATGATGTTTCCAAATTATAATTTTATTGCACAGCAAAGTCACTAAAATCTCCTTTTTAGGTAGAAAACTGTGAACTTATCAAAAAGAATGATATCCTATGAGATTGTATGATCAGTGATCATACATTTGATTTGATTCGAAGTCAATGTCGACCGACTTATAATATTGTCATGATAGTCAAACGTTTATTTGTCACGTTCTAAATTATTTTTTTCATCAAAAATTTCATACGACCTCTTCTCTCGAATGCCTGATGTCGGAAGCCGAAGCAAGTTTAGTAGTCAGACAAAGCATATCTCGAAGGCGCGTTAAGTAGCTCAACTGATCCGGACAGACACGCGACCGAGACCAACACTATCTACTGAGTTTTATATCGGATTTTATAGAGATGCTGACATCTGCGTTGACAGCACGAGGGTAAAAATGATCTACTGATCATTTTTAGAAGTCTATATGACACTTATCTTTGAAAAATATTTTATGGTAAGGCTGAAAAAAATTTAGTTTAGATTTTTGATAAAAAATATCTGTTTCTATACATTGGTTAAAAAAAACTCTATTACATGTCCAAATACGTTTTTAAAAGTAGATGTGGCCAGTATTTCGAGTTCGACTACTCTCTGAACATTCAGGCAATGGAAAATCGTGGGTTTTCGATTGCCTGAATGTGTTTGAGCAGTAACTTTAATTATTTTTACTAGCACTAGTGAAAAATCTTGTCGATATTAACTAATAAAATAAAAATAAAATAATAAACTATTTATTTCAAGCGACACAGGCCCATAGATAAATACCTTAACCTAAACTAATAGGTACATATGTGAACATAAACATCACTTATGTTAATAAATAGGCTTAGGGGGATTTAGTGGCACTTCACTTTGCACTAGTTTACTAATGCTAGCTCGAAATCCTCAAGCTGTATGTACTATGCGAGTCAAATAAGAATAGTACTGTCAAGACGCCATTTTGTTCCGTAATACTCGCGAACTTCATTACCAAAGCGTACTAATTTGACAGCTATCGTATATTTGACAGCTATCGTATGAAGTTGGCAGCAAGCGCGATCCTATTCTTAGTTGGGTCGCTTAGTACCTTGAGATAAAGTGGGTCTACCTTCTTACTTTTATATTAACTGACTATACCAACGCATTTTTTGTTTTCTTTACACGAATTATCTGGTAAATCAATTTAATATGCTGCCTACTATATTATCAGCTCTATACACATGCACATAAAATCAAATCGCGGGTGTGCTCTGTGGCGTGTGACAGGCGTCGAGTCGACTCTACCGCTGCGGCGAGACGCGCCGATATCGCACGTTTGCCATTTCACTTACCTTTATATTTACTTACAACCTTTGCATATGTGGGTATGTGTATCGTGGAATAAAAAGACTCATCGCATACCGAAGAAACAATAAAATACTGTTCGTAAAATGACACTTTGCAGTGTTTTGTAGGTAATTAAAAATCGAAGTACTGGAACTGTACTGTCTTCGCCGTTAAGAGCATTCTAAGTAAATCGAAGCGTCACTGCAAGTTTTAAGACTTGAAACTGCGTTTAGCCATCTTATACTTTTTTTGGTGGATGGGAAATCATCAAATGACTTCTCCCGCTCTGGGTGGAGCGGAAGGGCGTGTCAGACTTTTACTAACTAAAACCCACCTGTCCTTCAGTTGCCTATGCCAGGGCCACGGTATCTCTTTCGAACAACCCGCGACTCCGGTGGCAGCCATCTTATACTTCAAAGTTCTAACATAATGTCCCTTAATACCTTGGATAGGTTATGAGGGACATTATGTTAGAATTTTACCGTTGGTTTATAAACCTATTTTAACAGCTCAAATGACGGTTGTAGGTACATTTATTTTTTTCTAGTGAAAATAATACAGAATGTAGCAAATTCTAGCATTTAAAAATCTTCAATTCTTTCATTCGCTGGCTAGACAACGCATGTGATGATTTCCAAATAATAATAAGTTTTGTGGCCCAGTGGTAACGGCCGCGACTTACAGTTGTAGGTCGTAGGTTCGAACCCCGACAGGCGCTTTACTTTGTGTAAATTACGTACGTGGTGGATTATGGCCTACACTCTCTCACAGAGAGGAGGCCTGTGTCCCAGCAGTGGGAACGTTATAGGCTTATTATGTATGTATGTATGAGCACTCGCCGTCTCGCCAAAACAATTATAGGGGATCCCCACACTTAGTAATGTGATAACGGGGCGATTCTATTGTGATGATGAAATAAAACCGACCGCTTTGAATGTTCGTAAAACGTATATTTTTACACATTATTTAGGTACAAATGCTGTGAGTGCAGAATGCATGGTGTAAGTCGCTAAAGTAATGTACGGTTCCGTACATCCTGAAGCCCAAATAGGACAACTGAAATGATTGATAGTTAGGCAGATAATTGAAGTTACAATAAGTTGATATGATTAAATAACAAAATGATAATATACTGATAGCTAATGATACAAATGCGATAAAACATTAATTTAAATGACTAGTTTAAGATACTTAAATGTCCTTAATCATCGCAGTCTTGTAAGTGTACTGAACGCAGAAACGTTGGCGAGGTAGCCATATTTACCACCACTAATCGTAAACACTTCACTACACTTTTGCACTGATTCCGCTAAACGTGATGCCACCGGCACTGTGACCGCCGGCGCGACCCTTTAATTTAGTCTGTGCTAAATAAATGTATTTTCTTTCTTTCTTTCAGTAAGGAATGATTTTTGAAAATTCATCCTTTAAAGGGTTACGTAGTTACGAAGGTTTATATAGAAGGTCGTCACTTTTTCTAATGAGAAACCCTATCTGGAGCACGGCTTGTGGACAAACACACACACATGAAAAACAGTAAGCTCTACTTTTAGCCGCGGTGTGTAGCGAACTCGCGAGCAGATTGGACTGCTGGTGTGACAATCGCTGCAGCAAGCTTTCCACATCGGTGTTGAGCTTGTAGCAGGGATTCTTATAACTATATTGCAGTGCTATTAACCCCTCAAGTGACTGAGTTTGGCTAATTTTAGACCCAAAACCCCAGCGAGTGGGGAGGGTTGGGGGTTAGTTGCGAACCCCATAGGTTCACAACTACTGATTATGATATTTTTTCCATCGGATGATGATTTTTTACGTTTATATATATGTGATCTAAGCTTATATACTTATTATATAAAGTTTTGTCTTTTTGCACACTTGGGGTGCATTTGACACGCGGGGGGGAGGGGGGTTAGCTACGAACTCCATAGGTTCACAACTAATGATGATAATTGTTTTTCCATCGGATGATGTTTTTTTACGTTTATATATTATATGTGATATAAGCTTATATACCTAACAAAAAAAAGGGTTTTTCTTATGCACACATGGGGTGCATTCGACACTTGAGGGGTTAATGCTGAAATGGACCTTTTTGGCGCAGCCGTGAGCCACACACTATTGTAGTTAAAATATTATTTTCACATTGTTTTTTTTCTTTTGTATTTTTGTGTTTCACGAACTGTGTCCAAATAAACGTTTTTCTTTATTTCTTTCTTTCTTGTTAGGTTAAGTGTATTGTGTAGGTTTACTAACATAGTTGTAAGAAATATTAACATATTGAGTCCATTGATACTTGTTCATCTATCTATCTAGATAAATAAAAATAAATTGCCGAATGTATGTACGCGCATTATTTCAGAACGGTTGCCCATTAATTAGATAATTCGCCTCTTTGCGAGAAAAACGTGATTTTTCGGAAAAGGTGTTTTTGTTATTATTCGATAATTTAATATTCGATTGGAAAATCTTTTTGTGTATTTTTTTAAAGTTTATTAGATAACTCATTTAACGTTTTTACTTGCCATATTTTTGTTAAAGTTTACACAGCGCTTCCTGTAAAATTGCATTTTTCGAGCACGTTTTTCTCGCAAATATGCGAATTATTTTTTTGTTGTGTTAGTAATTGTCAGGACAAGGTTTGTGTGAAAGGAAAAAATTGGAAAATTCGGGAAAACTAAAAATGCATTTTCTATGGCAATTTTGTATGAATTATTGAAATTTTGACAGGACAGCGTTTGTTGGGTCAGCTAGTTAGTCAAAAATAAATAAATACACATACAACCTTTTGAAATACACAATTACAATAGGCTTGAGCGTGGGCTATGGAATCGTTGCAAGATTTCTTTGATATAAAAGTTCTACCCACCTAATAAAAGTGCACGGAGCGTAGATATTTCGTACGTGACAATTTTCGTTCACAATAGAACATGTCGCAGTACGACTCTAGTCTGTGCAACAGGAGGCAACTGTAGAATATCGTATGAACTAGTATTTTGAGTAGTGTGTATTTTGTGTGTGTGTGTGTTTTGTGTGGGTGTGTGGGTGTTTTATGTAGTGTGTGTGTGTTGTGTGTTTTGTTTAGAAACCCACGCCAAAAGTAACAATTAAATTATTGTATTCATGAAAGGGTTTATTTATAAACGTAGGTATTTAATTTATTTCATGGTTATGTAAGACTAAAGTCTACTTGACAGTGCATTTTTTAAAATTTAAGCAACGTTTATAAATAAACCTATAAATTGCTAACCTATAGTTGAGTAATAAGACTGTTTGTCCACCACACCGGGAACTATTAGATTAGAAATTATTACACCTACAAGTTTCATTCACATCCTAGGTACTCGTAACTACCTAATTTACCAGGGTACATACTCATGAGGTAATCATTAGATTCAGATTTTAGTTCTCTGTAAGTACTGCTTCGCACGGGTAGCAATAATTATCTGTAGCCGGATGTGGTGGATGATTGAAATACTATTTTGGATCCATGAAAGCCTAGTACTTTTTGTTAGGTTAGTGTACCTTCCATCCCAATCCTATTCGTGGGATAATACTAATGTATAAATAGTATCTTGAATGAATGCAAGCCTAGTACTTTTTGTTAGGTTAGTGTACCTTCCATCCCAATCCTATTCGTGGGATAATACTAATGTATAAATAGTATCTTGAATGAATGCAAGCCTAGTACTTTTTGTTAGGTTAGTGTACCTTCCATCCCAATCCTATTCGTGGGATAATACTAATGTATAAATAGTATCTTGAATGAATGCAAGCCTAGTACTTTTTGTTAGGTTAGTGTACCTTCCATCCCAATCCTATTCGTGGGATAATACGAATGTATAAATAGTATCTTGGAATGAATGCAAGCCTAGTACTTTTTTTAGGTTACTGCTCAGAAAAAAAATATGACACAAAATTTATAAAAAATCTGTTGATCCGATCGCTAACTTCACAGGATCACTCGCTGGGCTAATCTGAAGATTGCATGAAAATTTCATCAACATCGCTGTAGCCGTTTTGGAGTCCATAGGGAACATACACATCGATTTTTATACAGTAAGTAATTTGTATACAGTAAGATTTTTATACATGTAGATGTAGATAGGTATTATCTATATTATTTCTTATCAAGATTCAAGATTATATTTAGGTACACTTATCTATTCCGGAACACGTATAAGAAATACTGTTCGTCGTAGCGTGCAGCGATTGTGAACGAATCAACCGTCCACACGTAATCAGAACCTCATTTCTCCTTAAACAGCCCTTCCTGATACGCTACGTATACCATGAACATTGTTTTCATTAAAAAAAAAATTACAAAACAAATATCCGACGAAAAAGAGGCTGAAAGCAATAAATAAATCTTTTACTAAGGTAATGAAAATTACTAATTTTGAGTCGGTTTAAAATGAGAAGAAGTTACGCAGTTTATTATAGTTAGGTAGATTCTTGGTTACGTTGGTTTAAGTTGTTGGTTTTTGGTTGGTTGGGTAGTTGTTGGTTGTTGGTTCTTGGTTGGTGACTGGTTCTTGGGTTGGTTCTTGGTTCTTTGTGTTTGTTCTTGGTTTTGTTATATTGTGTAAACCCCATACCCAATGATAGAGGTACCTACGTACCACAATTTGGTATGGGGCTAAATGGAAAATCAATAAATATGTCATTTACCCTCATATACCATTCCAGTAATGCCTACCGGCCTATTATAATTTCACAATATACCGACGGAGCGCTTATTAATCTGCAAAGTTTGTTCTGATGATATTATTTCGAATGCTAGTAACGCCTATGAACTTACAAAAGGTAGAAAAATCAGACTGCTGCCTAAAAAAATTAAATCGGTTCTGTGAAAACCTGATTTAAATCTCCTCCTGGCCCAAGTCTAAAGCCTCAGTGGTCACATAAACAATTTCCTCGAGGACAATATCTTGGTATATTCGCTTAGAAATATAATTTAATCCGCGCACAATGGTCACATTGTGTGCTGGTGAAGTTAGATCCCTGGCTGGCTTTTTTCCCTCAATAGCGGGGAAATATGTCTGTAGAGGTACCTACGTTGATCTGAGGAAAAACTTACCTAATGTAATATTTTTAAGTTCGATGAAGTTTGTGTTCGCCTGTGTTGAACAACGAAATGATTTTAAAATACGTATGTTCTTATATCGATCTATTATTTACTAAAGTGATCCTGTACCGAAACATGTTTTGTATTTTATCTGGCTTATTATTGCATAAAACCATTATGGCTGACACTCATGCTTCGATCAATGCCATTGATCAAAAATTGACAAATAAATAAATAAAAATGTTTATTTCATCAACTTATGTAAATTACATTGTTAAGTTTGGAGTCACCTTTTAAGCAAAGGTTTGCTTGTAATATGTAATACTTTTATGTATGTGTGTTGTTGTAGGTGTGTGTATGTGTGTTATATGTGTTGTGTATGTTGTGTGTGTTTGTTGCTTGTTGTGTTTGTGTATAATATATATTTATTCAAAATATAATTATAATCATTACACAGAAAACGCACAAGATTGGTTAAAAAAACCTTGACTTTTTTTAGACTGGTTCAATAAAATAAAATAAATAATTAGAATATGACTTTGTATACTCACCTCGTTGATAAACTGTAAATTAATGCCATATTCCTCTACATACATTGCATTAACAATTTGTGTTCCCAATTAGCACTCAAACTACATTATATAGGTAATAGACATAACTAGTCATTCTGTAATAAAAGCATTCACCTGTGAATTAGTAACAACGTAGTATTGTATTATTGTATAACAATGGACGAGTTTAGTGACTAGTACAGGTAATTACAGTAATTTGGCTCTGTTGATAGTATTGATCATTAACAATTGCCGTTATGATGGTGAAGTGATGCGTTTTCATAGTGTAATGTCATGCTTCTGCTGAAATGTTACAAGGTCTATGTTAGAGGGTTTGGTTATTATGGTCTCTGGAGGTTTTTAAACGGAGTTTATCCATTTAGTGATTACTAGCTGCGCACCGTGGTTTTACCCGCGTAGATCGGGATAAAAAGTAGCACATGTTAATCCAGGGTATAAGCTATCTACATACCAAATTCCATTCAAATCGGTCCAGCCGTTTGAGCGTGAAGAAGTAACAAACATACATACATACACACACTCACAAACTTTCGCCTTTAAAATATTAGTGTGAAGTGTGATTTCTTTCAGACGGTAGAAATTAACAGAAACAGAATTATCTTTTATATACGTTTAGCGCTAAATGCATGGAGCAAGCGGGCCTTCATATTTTGGTACAGTCAGCAACAAAAGTCGATTAACACTTGTGTTTTCTAAATCTTAATTATTGAGAAAAATCTTCATTAAAATCGGAACATATGTAAATTTTAATGAAAATTAACTCTTACATAATGCTAAAAAGCAGTTTATCGTATCATTTTGTGTTAATTTAGATGATGTCAAAAAGTAGCAGTGTTAACTGACTTCTGTTGCTGACCGTACTAAAATTGTGTCTGGATTTTGGTTTTTAAAAAGTTATAAAAGACAGAACTTACCATTTAACATCAACTTGTCCATCTGCCAGTTCCACCACTGAACTACTTAATTAAAACGATATTATGGTAGCTACTTTCCTATTATATACTACCCTATTTTTCAATACAGTATTATTATTCTTTAACTGTGTCGAATTGGGAACACATTGGGATCAGTAAAAATTCAGTCCGCGACACGGGCCTGATCTCCGCAATAAGATTTGAGATCACCGCGGTTTGTATTCAGCAGAGTCGGTAGACCTCACAGGACCTTTATTTAGAAGTTACTGTAATGGATACGAAACTACTATTCTACCATTTTTATTCGAATTTCGGCCATGTCGGCCAATCTCAGTGGAGATTGCCACTGACGCAGGAGATAATACTGGGTGTAATTGTAATCACCGTCATCTTCTTAAGGGGTCATTGTACTCATCATAATGTACAGCTTTTATTATGGGACCGAACCAAAACCGGCGAAAAAAAAAACAGCTATTGCCCACATGCTCAAGTAAGGAATACTAAAAACTAAATGTAAACAACGAAATCAGGGATAAATTCGTATTTCAAGTATTTAATTCACACATTTTTATAATACAAAATTGTTCAGTTTATATACGCGAAGTTCAAGAAGAAAGTCAATTATTTCTGTTATTGCCAAAAAATATGGATAGAAAATTAAAAATGTATTAATAATGTGTAGTACCTGGACCTAGTCACCTACTTATAAAAAACCTACGTTATATGTGAACTTTTAAAAAGTCCATGACGTTTTGCGTCACTTCTTATCCAAACCCAGACAATCTTAGAAGAATAAGAAAGAAAATCGGGACGTGAAGCTCTCATACAGTATTGGTCACAAACTGACAAGTCGTGGAGCTTCACTATTACCTACCTTGAGTATATAAGTACCTACTCATGGTAAATGTATACCTACCTACTACATTATATAATGTACATAGATGTATTATGTAGCCAGGCTTATTGTGTTTCCAATATGATCCTTTTGTTGTACAGTAACAATGAGGTTTAGGATAGCGTAGGTAGGTATGGTAGCAATTTGACTGACTGATTTGGCTTGAATCATGATCATTTTCATTTGCGTAGCCTTTTCTCTTTATGTTGGGGTCAGATTATCTATGAAAGTAATTTAAATAATACTATAAATTATTATTATGTCACAAAGTCACAATGATTAAAATTTATTTATTTATTTATTTAAAACTCTTATACTATCATTACAGGTTACAAACCTAATGCAACAGCTAAGACTACTTGTAATAATTATTAACTATTTAAAATAACCTAACATTACTAACAATTACACACTAGTACATTAATACAAAATTACTGATAACTAAAACGAAACCAGTAACCTTATACAAAATTAACTTAAATATGTTTTACAGTCAAAAATTAAAAAGTAAACAATAAAAGAAACATTAAACACAAAATGAACAATAAACCTAAAATTACACTAATTAATGCTTTCGTAACATATTATATTTAATGTTACCTTTGCAAGTTCACTAAAGTAACACGAAAAAATGTCCAACCTATTCTGAACTTCGTTAACAGTACGAATTGCTCGCGTGAGAGGTGCTTTAGCCAGCAGGTTAGTTCTGGCAGTTGGCACAGCCAGCAGTGGCGGGCGCCGCCGCCTCCACACGTAGTGGTCTGGAACAGAGAACCGCAAGCACTGAAGTACTCCTGGGTTGTACTCCTAGACCCGGAGTGATTTTATTAAATAGACGACAAGAGTGAACTGCCGTCGCACCGTCAATTCATTGTACCCGACCATGCCCAGTACAAACAGGGTGGGGTACATCAGCGGGTACAATGGATAAACCCCGTACAGTCTGCAGTACAAGTGACGCGTGAACTTGTTTTGTACGCGCTCCAGCATGACAGAGTACTTGGCTTCATGTGGAGCCCATATGACAGCACCATACTCCAAGTGACTCCTGACTAAAGCGTCATATAATACCTTAATAGTCGTAATATTAGTGAACCGTAAAATTAATATTAAATTAGTTAACATGCCACCAATACTAGTATGCTATAGATACTTTTACAGAAAAATATACCTACCCAAAGCCTAAACCTAAGGGCCTATTTCACAACGTCCGAATAGCCATTACTCACCGGATAAATTCAATAAATGGAACAGAATTTGTATGAAATTATCTGCCAAATAAGTTAATAGGAACTGGTGAAACAGGCCCTAAGTGTCATAGGTGCCATTAATAAAAGTGCGCCCTTTTTAACAGTTACCTACACAAAAACCTTTCAGCTGTACACGAAACAACACGAAATTAAGCTATAATCCCACAAGAAAAGAAATTAAGTGACTAAGGGACTAACTGCACTTATTCAGCTCAATTCGGCTTTTCTCCTTAGAAAACACCAGTTTTGTATGAACAAAAACGCCACTTCTACCACACAAAAGACACAGCAACATTTATTCAAAACCCAACGAAAAACCATATCATTAAAAAGATCCCTCACACATGAATATAATTTGTGATACCCTAAGTAGGTAATACAATTTCCAACATATAAAGTCAAAGAGCTTTCACCCCCTTTCAACCCCTTTCACCCCCCTACGGTGTCGCAATAAACTTAATTACGTTAATACGACCTCAATACGTGACGCTTACAGCGTAGGGTGTACATCAGTTTGGGGGCGTAATTATAATTATTAGGTATATTTTATAAGATTATGTAGGCACCTATTTGGGTTCTTTGCTTGAAGGGTTTTCGAAGAATAGGCGGCAATGTTTATGTATAACATAACATTTTATGCAGCTATTCCAAAAAAAGTAAGTGCAATGTGTAATATTGACACATGGTCTTTCATAGCCTAAGTCAGAAGTCGTAACTTAAATGATTTGACATCTAAGTCAAACCTGGGGGTTAGTTCAGCATTGCGTCTTATCTGCATCAATCAATCATCATAGCGTACCTAGGTCTCTTAAGGTTTGTATAACTTTTGCTTTTAATCGGACCTACATTAGGTACCTGGGATTTTGGACCTCGAATGTCGTCAAGTGGAAGAGCAGTTCTTATGCAGCAAAGTATTTAAAGACGCAGAATTTTTTGAATTTCCAGCTGAAAATTTAACCCGTCAATCCTCTAAGCTATGCCAACATGTCGACAGTAGCTACGTAGTAATTACGTGCTAATTACGTGAGGCAGTGAGCGTGCGCAATTAGTGAGACGCGACTCGACACGACGTGAGAGTCACAACTCGCGACACGACGTCATGTACGAATCAAATCTTTGTTTGTTGCCAGTTTTTGTTTTAAATATTATCTGCGAAGGGGTGAAATCTTTAAGGTATTAAAATTTTAGTGGATGGAGAGGGAAAATACGGTGACAGCCAATCAGTTATAAATTTCTTTTGACAAAATAGCTAATGTTTTTGTATACTTTTGACTTCTGCACTTAGCAACGAATTTGACTGATCGAATGAGTAAAGTCAATAAGTTAGCTTCTCTCATGACCAAGAAATCGAACTTATTTAATTGCATCGAACATGAAAAGGTTTTCTTAAAACTACCAAATATTGCTGCAAACGACCAGAACAAAAATTACCTCACTTGCTCAAAGTTTGATCGGAAGCCAACTATTCCACCAAACCTATCAATATTCACCCCTTAAATATGACGTAACAATCACGGTGCATACCTCAACACCTTTACTCATTGCATCGTCGCTTACTAACCCATCTGCGCAATTACGACGCCATATTGGTCTCCGAACGATCAGCTGATCATGCGAGCTACCGATCACGGCATCGGCAGACTGATGAGAAATTTACCGCCCGACCAACGGCTAGGTTAGTCGGTTTAAAATTGATGTTAAATTTTACAAGATTGAGGTCGGGTTTGAAGAAGATTTTTCGATTTGGAAAGCTTAAATTTTGGATTTGTGTGGTAAGTGAAATGGATTTTATAGTAAGGTGCAGCTTGCTTAAACTCTGTAGCGGGTTGGGATAAAATAAAGTTTTGTATTGCATATAATTAAATAAAGCTCTTCATGAGAAAATTGACTACCTGCTGCTCCTTCTATAACTTAGCAAGCGCATCTAAATTTTATCAGCCCAGAATGTTTAACCCAGAAGTTTTGCATTATTACCTAGCGTCCAAAATTAAATGCTCCTCAAATGTATATATATATAATTTTACGCAGGATGTTAATTTTAGCGGCTCCACACCAAGCTAAGCGTGTTTAAAAAAAACATTGCAGTATATTCTGTAATATTAATTCCATCAAAATCATCAGCACAACGGTTCTCAATATTCTCAAATTAAGACGCACTCAATAAAACTACACCATTTGTGTACTTAACTGTCTAAGTGCATAATATTTAGTAACAAATGTTCCACTCATCTCAAGGACGTCTCAATTTCACCCCCTCAGGGTGAAACTATTGTAGTCATAATTATGATGTTAAGAGCTCTCTATTGTTGTAAACTATATAATACATATATCGATTAGAAATTATGCGGATGTATGGTTATAAATTCCGGTAGACATGATTTTGACGACGTAAACAGTGCACTCTCAATGGTTACGGATTGGTGTACAACAAATAACCTAGTTCTCAATGCCAAGAAAACTAAATGTATAAAGTTTGCCTTACCGAATGTTAGAAATCTAGGACACAACATCGTCTTAGATGAAGAGGTGCTTAAGACTGTAGAATCAGCAGTATAACAGTAGATGCTAAACTTCAGTGGGGCCCACTTATATCAAGCCTAGCGGAAAGGCTCAGTTCAGCCACCTACGCCGTCAGGAAAGTTAGTCGTCGTTTAGTCTATTTTAGTTATTTCCATAGCGTTATGTCCTACGGTATTCGAGCTGTTCGAGCAATTTACCAGCTAGGTGCTAGAGTTTCTCTGAGAGATTTTTTTAAAGATATTGGTATTCTCACGGTGGCATAACAGTTCATCTTCACCAACATCTTATACATTAGGCAAAATATACATTTATACAGTAAAAACAGTGATATTCACAATATTAACACCAGAAATAAGAACAAATTACGTGCTCCCAGTGAACGAATGCGTGCTCCATTTCACCGGCTTCATAAGGTTCATAACTCATTTGTTGGTCTTAGTATAACATTTTATAACAAGCTACCTTCTTTTTTGCTAGATTTGCCTTTTAATGTGTTTAAAATTAAAGTAAAATCCAATCTTTGTTCAAAGGCATACCTACTATTCTATCAACGATTACTTAAACGATAAGAATAGTTGGTCGCTGTGATTAACTCGAGACAATGTTTATGTTATGTTCTTTCTCCAGGATCAGCTTACATAATGACAGGTTATATGAGTTACTACAATTGTTTATTTTATTTGACAAACATATAATTTAATGTATTGTGTACTATTGTATTAAATCAAGTTCTTCTAACTGAACAGACAGCTGTGCTGCTGGGGAGTTTGTTGCGCTACTTCTTCTTCCCAGCTAAAGCACTAGGAAGTGGTGCAGGGCGGGCGTTTTGTGGGGACTGTCTTATGTAATTTCGACGTTCAAAAAGTGCTGATTCTTAAGCTCCATTTACACGGCGCAAGTTTATTGCTTGTGACATACCAGAAAATTGAAGGGCAAATATCTGGCACCATCTAAACAACACGTACAATATTATTGCACGATACGGGCAACTTTCAAAACTGGTATAAGCAGGTACAATAAAATCGCACAGCACATACAATAATTGCTCGTACAATAAAATCGCATTCAATTCTGGCATGATCTGACATTTGTGCTGTCATTGAAATATGAGTGCGGTGAGTGAGGGTGTGGTATTCGTTGTTGCTATGTTGAGGCTAGAAATCAAATCAAGAACAACTTGAAAAATATCTTGAGAAGACTTTTAATAAAATTAAATGAAATATCATTTCTAGGCAAAACTTGCATGCAATAATCGCCTGTCAATTTTATTGCCTGGTGTAAGTCGCATGCAATTTTATTGAATGGAAAAACTTGCATTCAAATTATTGTACATGCCATTTTATGGAATCGCACGCGTGTAAACACTACATGCAATTCTTGAATGTCAAAAAACTTGAACGTGCTACATGGCATGCAATTATTGCTCTTGAACGTTCCAGAAACTTGCACCGTGTAAACGGCGCTTTAGCCTAATTTGAATAAATGACTTTTGATTTTGATTTTTAATTTTTGGTAGCACTTTGTACTCAATTTGATAGTCATGATGGCTATACTGATGGCTGGAAAGATTACCAACTTACATTAATAGTATGTATCTCAGCAAAAAATCTAGAATAGTGGCGATAACGTTTAAGAAAAGAAAAAACATTGTTTGCCTGTCTGTGTTTTTCATTCGTAATATAAAAAAACGGTAAAGGGGCAAACAATAGAATAGATTAGTTAGGTCTAAAGAAAAGCAAAATTAATTAAAATTTTGTTCATAATAGTTAAAAACTTAGTAAATGCAAATTCGTAAGCAAGTCAGACTCAAAAGTCATAATGTAAAACGTTGCCTTAATAAAATGCAGGCCTGAAGAACACTTGTAAAATAAAAAAAGCTTCCCAAAAAACCTTCGGAAACATGAATTTTGTAACAAACAGCTAAGAATCGTTGAATAATCCTTAAATTAACTTCCTGGGGTGAGATTGTGAACGTCGATGTTACGCCTCATTAGCTCCTGTTCTAATCATTATAAGGGCTTGTGCTCAGTGAAGACCTGGTTTGCTAGAGTTATTTGAAAAATAAGTGGAAATAATTGTTTTCAATCAATTATGCTAAAACAGAAAAACTGAAAAGGTGTGCGTATCAACGCTAAGTTGGTCCAAGAAAGTTTTAAGTTTTCATTTCTTAACAATATCATTAATAAATAAACTAGCTTTAATCTATGCATATTTTAGGTATACATTCGTTTATCATGCTAAGGATTAGCAAAGAAAAAAATTTGTAAAGATAATAAAAATCAAAAATGGAAAAGGTTTGGGAGTTTTTTTAAACTCAGCCATTTTGATTTTTTTATAATTTTAATATACTCAGTGACACTCGTACAATAAAGACGAATCTAACGACTATTATTCATCAAAATCGGTCTAACCGTTTAGGCTACAGGAGGTCACAATGGAACGGACATACATTACAGGTAAAAAAAAACGCCCTTTTGGCTTCGCCGCAGTCGGGTAAAAGAAAGTAGCATTTTGATAAATGTGAATTATTAATAAAAAACTGGAAACATATAGATATTTATGACAATCTAATCGGGAAACAACCAGTGTAAAAACGCTTTTCTATGCAATAAAAGTGAGCCCTCCATTTTTCCAAAACCAAAACGTTCTTCTTTCACCCGTTCATTGAGCAAAGCCTTTACACAATGACGAAGCACTATCGTACACAACCTGGCTATTTATCTTTGATCTAAAGTGTCCGGCCACGTACCGGTTACAGACCGGACCGATCCATCCCTCACGACTAATCGACCGTGCCGAACCGTGCCAAACCAAGATTAATAAATGACGCTTAAAATTCAACCTTTTTTCGGCTAAGCTAATGGCGCAAAAATAATTAGCCGTTTTTTATAGCCATTTCTAACGGGAGCGAAATTTATTATTGGATTTTCTCGTTGTTTTTGCGTTTACTGTGCGAATGAGTTATGATTTTGTTTTTTGTTTCGCATTTTATGGTAGGTAGGATTTGTTTTGTTTTGAATTTAATTATTTTGGAGGTGTAATTGCGATTTTTCAAAATTGGTGGAAAGGTCTGATGATCACATAATAGGGACGGCTGGCTTTCCAAAGTACTCACGTTAGTGCATTTCCAATATTACAAGCTCTACCTATCTGAATGTAAGCCTAATTACTTACCTGCTTGCAAATCAATCAGTCGAAGTGCTAATCCATCAACAGTCACTGAAATTGGCTTGAGGTAATCATATCCTGTACCACCTACCAACTGTTAGTATTAAGGATAACATCACGCCAATAATCCCCGAAGGGTTAGGCAGAGGTGTACAGTCAACAACGATTAACACTTGAGTTTTCTAAATCTTAATTATTGAGAAAAATAGAACAGGTGCAAATTTTAAAGAAAATTAACTCTTATGTAATAAATGAAATGCTAAAAAGCAGGTTACCGTATCATTTTTAGGGTTCCGTACCTCAAAAGGAAAAAACGGAACTCTTATAGGATCACTCGTTTGTCCGTCTGTCTGTCTGTCAGTCTGTCAAGACCCTTTTTCTCAGGAACGCGTGGAGGTATCAAGTTGAAATTAATATGACATACGTAGGTCTGTGGTCCCTTGAAGTCCTAAAACACTCAAGCTTCTAAGTCAATTCAATAAAAACATACGGCCATTTATGTGACGTATTTTGATACTCGCAAGTAAATCAAAACCTATAGGGTACTTTCAGTTTTTCTAGAATCATGAAATTTGGCATGAAGCAAGGTCGTACAACACAAATAAAGGAAAAAGTCCGAAAATTGTTAATTTGTAATTCTATCACATAAAAAAAATGTTCAAGTCTCTCAGCCTGTCAAGACCCTTTTTCTCAACGACGCGTGAAGATATCAAGTTGAAATTTATATTAAATAGGTAAGTCTATGGTCCCTTGGAGTTCTAAAAAAATCAAGCTTCTGAGTCAACGCAATAAAAAAAAACCGCCATTTTGCGACACATTTTGATACTCTCAACTGTCGCAAGGAAATCAAAATCTATAGGGTACTTCCCGTTGACCTAGAATAATGAAGTTTGGCAAGAAGCTAGGTCTGCCAGCACAAGTAAAGGAAAAAGTCCGAAAATTGTGAATTTGTAATTTTATGACATAATTTTTTTTTTTGGGATCCAATAGTTTGTTTTTGGGATAAATTCTTTTCAACTACGGAACCCTTCATTGTGCGTGGTCCGACACGCACTAGGCCGGTTTTTGTTGATTTAGATGATGTCTAAAAGTACTTCTCTTGCTGACCGTACTCCACATTTCACCAGTTATGTTGAAGTCCCATATAATAGGGGGCCAGCCTATTGCCATCAACCGGGCACACATCCAGACTCCGGGCTGCTACTGAGAAATTCTAAATGGGAAAATCCAATAACAATGCCGACCTGGGAATCGAACTCAGGACCTCATGCACAACACTAGCAGTTGCAACCACTAGACCACGGAGTAATATTAAGCAAGGATGGCGGCGGGGTTGAATGCCTACATACCTAGGATACGCCAGATGTAGGTACAAATCTGTCGACGAGTTGCCGCGTAGTCAGTTTCTCTTTTGAAGCATCTACGCGTCGGTAGTTTATCAAGTGTGGAATAGATGCTTGCATGGTAAAAAGTCTATGAGAGTTCATTTTTGTGATACCTGGGCGTATTCATCTTATCCATGTTGGTTGGGCTTTTACATGGGTTATAGGAGGCACTAAAATCATTAGCCGGTCTAGTGTGAAACAGCCGTCCTCCTCCAAAAAAAACCTATCGTGAAAACTTTGGTGATCTTGAAGTAAGCTGTCATTCTGATGGGCTGGATTAGGGCTGGTTTACATGGTGCGAGCTGCTGACTAGACAGTAGACTGCTGCTCGCATTGTGTACTCGCATGTCAGTAGCTCGGCTTGCCTTGGCTGTTTTCATTATGAGAGCAGCTGCCTAGTCTCTTGCGAGTTGTGTGGTTGGAAAGATTATACAGGATTCCCTTGCGACTGGCGCGCTACTGCCGATAGCGTCTGAACGATGCGAGTGATGTGAGCAGGCGAGTGAAAACAAAAAATGTTGAAGTTACTCGGCTGTGAGCTACTGTCCAACTCGCAAGTGCGAGTAACTCGGTACGACCACACAATGCGAGTTGCTGCACTGCAGCTACTCGGAGGGGCCACTTGCACTGTGTAAACAAGCTATAAGTTAACACGTTGAGATTTTTACAGAATAGACCGGCTGCGGCAGTTCTCTTGTCTACCATGTGGTGTTGTACATTGCTATGGATACGTGTAGAAACGAAGTGGCAGAAGTCAATGCATGCTACTTTCGGTGATAGGCACTTCTTTAAGGGAGAAGCGCCAGGGTAGCCCGCGAAATTCAAATGTTCTTACGTTTTTTGCAATTTGCAAGTCAGTATTACGTTGTATGTTGATTAAAGTATGATTCGCGACCGTAACTAATATGTAGGTATTTACAGAATTATAATCATTAGAATCAGTAATACAATTCCTTAAGTTAGTATAGTCGTCAGATTTCGTGGAATGGTCATTCAATAGGATTACTGGGTCTTAAAGAGTTGTATTTATGACTTTAAAGATTATAATTTACATACTTGTGACGGTCGCGAAACATAACAGCAAAAAACGTAAAAAAAACTTGAATTTCGCGAATTTCAAATTATGGCGGTTTCATCTTAAGACCAAAACCTTCTTTCCTCATAATATAAAGCGGAAGCACTAGGTAAATAAATAAGTATCTGGTAAAGCAAGTAAATAAGAAGCCAAATATATTTCACTGTTTATTGAATTTTGAATATAATATCATTATACATAGGTATTTACAATAGTATTCGAATGTTCTGAACTACAATATATTTTCGTAATACTACATTTAAATAAATAATAGTAACACAACCAATAACTTGCTACCATATTACATAGATATAGTTAGGTATTTCAGAAAGCGTTTATTTGACTTCGTTTAAAAGAGCTCTTGAATTAAATGAGCACGTGTTTGAGTTAAATGAAACTAGGTTTAAACTGAGTGGTATGTTACATTGAAGAACATATAAATTTATAAAAGTAGAAGCTCTAAGTTATTGTGAAAACCTTTCGTTTCGGCGGCAGTGATTATTTTATATATTCTCAGTATAATTTAACGATACAGGTACTTATGATATATAATGTATTTAAATTACTGAGTTGTGATCTATTTCACTAGTATATCATATTTTATATAACTCTTTGGTATACATCCAGTGATATTTTAAACTATATAGCTAACTTGTAGTGTGGTTCATTTATTAAATTGAGGTCATTTAAATTTATTTATTTCGGCCTTATTTCAGTATTCCCACATTATTCGTCTTGCCCACATAGGTATGTATATATTTTTGATGATGGTAACATTATTTTTTTTCATATAAATTTAAAAAAATTACGTCAAAATGTAAATAATATATAAATCCTTACGTAAGTTTTTTAAAAATCAATTTTAAAATAAGTCTGTAAAAAATCTACATGAGCTAATGGTATTTTTCGCTAAAAACTTTAAAAAAGGACGGTAATGGTAAAAAATGTAAAACAAGAAAATCTGATACAAAAATTGGTGTTACTAATGAGCAATTTCGATTTCTCGGGAAAATATCATGGGGTTTGTATATTGGCGTTATTACCTGTAGTATTGCATTTTGGCACATTTTATATCGCTATATATACTATTATACTATATTATTATATAAATATTGATATAATCTACATTATTAAACCGAACATCGATAGATATATCTAGCTATATGACAATATAACTTCATCTTTAACACTTATAAAAGCCGTGTCACATATACATACAAATAATTAAAAAGCAGAAGGAAGATAATAAATGAAAGAAACAAAAATAATTTCAATATTTTTTTTACTTTTTTATCACATGGATTACACAAATCTCAAATCAAATAGTCAGACTTCAAGGCGTCAAGAATTTGTCGTCATAGTGTATACCCAAATCGCTTTAGCGTGGTCATACAGGTTATTGCCCTTACCCTAATATCTCACTGTAGGAACCCAAATAATAAACTTTGTATGGTTTTTCAGTATTGGAAGATGTGGAAGATCACGATAGATTCAGGACATTAACGGAATTTATTTCAGTTTTCGAAATAAATAATGCTGGAAATTGTAGGTGGGTTCAATGACCGCTATCACTACGCTAAAGCGATTCGGGTATAGCATAAAACTGCGAAAGTGACGTTAGATTGTAGTAACGTCTCAATATCATACTGCATTATGACGTCATAAATTCAACGAGTACAATGTCGTACAAGAACAAAAAAGAGTACAATTTCAATATTTTAAAATTAGCGAAAATTTATTTAAAAACAATTGCAAAACGCCACTGGCTTGAGCAAACAGTTGCTTTAATTGAAGAAAACATGAAAAACATTTTTTCCAAACTTTTTTTTCGTCATTTTGAGACACGATTATTGTATGTACTTTAAGTCGATAAAACTACTTGCAAAATTAACATCGGAAGCTCAATTTTTAAATTACAAACTGCCGACCATTTTAAATAGGCCTCTACATGCAAGCGAATCACAAAACTTTGCTTCGTAAATCATATATAGTAGAGATCTAGCTAAACTGGCTTTTAAATAACATGTAACATCCGTTTGATATGTTTTATGTACTATATGTTATTTTAGGCGTATTCGCTTTATTCTCGTCATAAGATTGTGTTAATATCAACAACCCATCTTCATAATATATGGAAACTCTTACATTAAAACTATTTACAGTTACGATATATACGACACCGAAAATGGTAGCGTAAGACTATGCTAATCGAGATTATATAGTTAGGCCTACCCAAATATCCAAATATGAATTTCGAAAACGCATGAAATAATACAAGCTTACTACTTATAACATCAAAATTTTTATGAAAAAAATACTTTTCAATAATGTATAATTCAACGCATTATTGGACAAAACATTTATACAGCTGCACTAATTTTAACATTCGCATAATACTAACAGAAACAAAAATATACAATTAATAAAAACCTACTATGTATAAATATAACAGCCCCTAGAATTTTACTATTCAATAGTAAAATTGTTAATTTAACTATTTTATACAATAGTTTATAATATAAATAAGGTTATGGTACGTAAAAGCAGTGTCGAAATTGAATTACAAATAGTCCTTTATTATAATAGTTTGGGACCAGCGGTTTATGGTAATTTTGAAGCTGGTCCAATAAAGGTTGTCACACATTACAACTGAGCTGCTCATCACTTTAAAGCAAAGAATGTTTAGTTCTCAATACATGAAAATAACTAGCAAATACAAATTGTCCTTACAGAATAAATTAACGCGCTTGTAGCAATTCCAAATGAACACAACAATACTTAGAACAATATTTTCCTTGCTATTTTTATTACTTAGTACCTTATTATTATTACACTTAAAAATAATGTGTGCCAACCCTCAATTAACTCTAATATCCAAACCTATTTTAAAATATCGATTTAAAATTCGAGTAATATCATTAAAACATTGCAAAATTTTGTTTCCATCTACATTTTTCAGCTTTCCTTCTTTTTATTCATCAACTGCATTTCCAAAGAAATAATGTTAGTATAAAACATGCTAAAGATAAACAGACACTTACAATACTTTTTGGTTTTTACACAAATCCAAAATATCTGACTCAATTTCCAAAACAATCAATTACAGACATTTAGATTTATTTTTATATTTTCGCTTATTACATTTAATATTTCCATTATATTAGGAAGCTTATCTTCCGGGAAGACAATTCCATGAACATTTTAGCCAAATTAACCAACATCAAAAACTTCAAAATTTACTTCAACTATTACTATAACAATTTCATTTCTTCGATTAATGACTCAGCTACACGCTCCATCAAGCAAGCATGTTAGGTACATCGTGCAAACGGTTTGCTATGGTGTGGAATACACATGTTGTTTGCACAAATTGTGCATGCAAGTCGCTGCGGTCCTTAAGACCTGGAAACTTATTGTAATGAATCTAAGTCATAGTTATCATTACCTTTCACAATTCTTCGGTAGACGCTATAGGAGCTTTAAGTAGTGGAGTTCTAGGACTTTTAGAGCCATCAGTACTTCTGGTAGGAGCTTGGAAGTCTTCATTAGACAGCGAAGCGGGTAACGGTGCTATCTTTAGTTGATGTCCATTCAACTTTATCTCAGTAATGGAATGTGATCGCCCGTGGTTGACATTAGGTTTCTCTTTGTTTGAAGTTGTCATCGGATCGTGAGTCGGAGTCTTGGCTAAAGATTGGGTCACTCTGGCCCTATTCGATTGTTCTCTTAGTGCCATCTGGTAAGCTACTTCGAAAGCCTCGCCTAGTGTTAAGATTACTTCTGTCGCTTGATCCTGAAAAAGGAATAATTTCAACATTAAAATTTATCAGGTTTAACTAGAGATTAAATATGGAATGGTGATTTAAAGAGCTTTGCTCTAAAAATTATCAAAGGCAAACCGCTTCACTTTTTGTTAATTTATGTCATTCAGCTTGTTTAATTCAAAGTGTAATCTGAACACGAAATTAATTAAAAGTGAAAAATGAATTTATTAGTGAACCAATCCAACGATGCTGGATTTCAACATTCGACATCTTTGACTTTCGTTCTGAATAGTCTAAAAATTAAATGAACCGATGAACGTTCATTCCTGTGAAATTGAGCCGAAGTGGTGTAAACGTGGAATGAAACAAAAATTAACAGTCACTCAAGTAAACTAACCATTAACTGGAGTGAAGCCTATGATATCAGCTGAACGAACTATGTAATATTCCTGTCCTATACAAGTAAAAATCAAGAAATAAATGAACAGCTCACCATAGTAGCAACTCGGAAGACATGACAGTAGTGGCTCCTGCTCGTGTGATCCTTGGTGATGTACGCGAAGTGGGTGAGGTCGTCAGCATCCTGACACGCACAGTGGATGTTGCGGATTTCATGCTCGCAGACCAACTCCTAAGAGAGAAAGATATGAAAGTTTAATTAGGCCTATGTATAGATAATAAACCCGATGGAATTTACTCGATTTTAATCTTTGAAAACTGAGCAAAAGATATAGAATACCTAACGTATCTTACTAACCTAAACTACTAAAAAAGATTGAGGCAACAATTGTGCGTAAAAAAACAAAAACTTGTAAGTTTCGTAACAATTTAAAATAAACAGAAACACGACTCTCGTAAGAGAGTCGTAAAAAGAAATCTGAAACATTCTGTTAATTGAAAACGCTATGTAACGGACTCTAATTAAAAGCATTTACAAATTGGGACTGTAGGTCCTTAAAAATGTACAGTGAAACTATCGTTTACCGGCCGAAAACATTTTATACCCGTCGCAATTTAAAAAAGGCGAGTTTTTTTAACGAATGCTGTCCCAAACAATATTTTACACATTTTTGACGTAAAAAAACAACTCCAAATTAAATTTCAGCCATGCTTCGCAAGCATAACATTGCAAAAACACTAATTATCCCACTTAACTAACCGTGAAGAGTTCTAAAATAAAAATTCATTGTAGAAAAAGGGGAAGAGAGAAAAAACAATCCTTTTTTTAAGAAACACAAAGAAGAGATTGGTCATTGGTCCGATCAAGTGTGAGGAATGAACCGTAATTAAAAATCAGGCAAGAATCAGGGTCTTCGTAGGTCCTTTGTTACCAACCCCGGGATGTTTGCCGTCTTACACTTGGATGATCTTCAAAGACCCCTAACAGTCTCCAAAGTTTGCCCGTCAAGGATTGAAACTACAAACTTGGGAACAACGTAGTTGAGAAAAAAGATACAAGATATGGTTTTTCTTTTTAACTTTTTCATCCCAGTGAATGTCTAAAGAAAATGTTGGACTAAATGGAAAGGTCAAGTTGGCTATTGACTGAAGGTATTCTTTCTTAAATAAAATATAAACATAAAAATTCTTTATCAGACATAATAAAATATTTTAAACTAGACAATAATCATTATCTGCCTAAGTGCCTAGCCTTTTCTCAACTATGTTGGGGTCGGATTCCAGTCTAATCGGATGCAGCTGAATATCAGTATTTTACATGGAGCGACTGCCTATCTGACCTCCACAACCCAGTAACTGGGTAATACGATACCCCTTGGTAAGACTGGCTGTCAGACTTTTAGGCTTCTGACGACCCGTAACGACTGTCAAAGATCCAAGAATGACAGCCGGGACCAACGGGTCAGCGTGCTTTCTGAGGCACGGGGGTGTCTCGACTCGGTATGTATTACTTAGCCACGAGCCTCTCTTTTAAACTAGACAAAGTAAATATTTCTAGTATAGATGAAAAAGAAACTGAGGCCGAGATTGACAAACGTTCCTCCTTATCACGTACTTTGCAGCATTATTCCGGGATCGAAATAAAGGGACAAGACGACGAAAATGTGGCTTATTAGCCAGATTTTGACGTGCCACTTTGTATTATATAACTACCTCTTTTTACTTATAAATATCATTGTTTCCAAAACATAGATCTCTATGGAGAAGAGCAGGCAATAAACTACATGGACACTCTTCTAAATCAAGATATTACAAAATCATGCGTCTTGTTGGTTCTATACATATTATGTGAGAAGAATGTAAAAAACCGGCCAAGTGCGTGTCGGACCACGCGCAATGAAGGGTTCCGTAGTTGAAAAGAATTTATCCCATAAACAAACTTTACATTGTAATCGCTGTGAGACCTTGCTTTTTGGCAAACTTCATTATTCTAGGTCAACGGGAAGTACTATATAGGTTTTTATTTACTTGCGACAGTTACGAGTATCAAAATATGTCGCAAAATGGCCGTATTTTTTTATTGCGTTGACTTAGAAACTTTTTTAGAACTCCAAGGGACCATAGACTTACGTATTTGATATCAATTTCAACTTGATATCTCTACGGGTTCCTGAGAAAAAGGGTCTTGATAGACTGACAGACAGACAGACAGACAGACGGACAAACAAGTGATCCTATAAGGGTTCCGTTTTTTCCTTTTGAGTTACGGAACCCTAAAAAGAACAATATAAACCAATTCAAAATATAAAGGTTACTTACCCTGGTGATAGTGTTTAGGAATTTGACTCCTCTATAGCTGATGGAGAGTATGATGTCGGGAGAGTCTCTCGGTTCTTTGGTACACTTCTTCAGCTTCTGTATCGATTTCTTCGTCGACTCCGTACCCCGGAGCTCTTTCACCACTGTTGATCCTAGGTACTGTTTGAAAATATTGTTTTAAAGCCACTATTTATGGAAATATTTTATAGGAAACCAATATTATGAGCCCGATAGCTCCAATCAACCTGGTTTCGCAAGAAAAATGCAAGTTTTGTGTGACGTTGTGTTCTAATCTAAACACTATTTATTCATATTTAAGCTAAAACTGTCCTGGAAGCTACCAATAGAAAACACGTGATCAATATGTAGTATCCCATGAAAACCTATATGAATCATCTCAGCCTAAGTATATCTTTGAAAATAAAACCACAGTAAAGAGCATAAAATTCTAAAATACTTACATTAGCTACATAAGTCACAGCCCCAGTAACCAGCACAAACGGTTGATGCTTCCACTGAGTCTTCAGCGCCCCTGGTACTCCAACCAGCAGTTCCGATGGTGCTCTGATCTCCAGGTCTGAGGGTCGAGGGGGTTGAGGAGCAGGCCTGTTCTTTTTGCTGCGCTTCAGGGTCTCTCCACCAGGGGGCGCCAGGTGAGGGACCACGGGAGGCGGAACAGGTTTGAGGTTTTCTGAAGGTGGTAACTTCTCTTTGATTTCTTCTTTCAGCTGCTTTATGTTGCTCTTCTAGAAGGAATGTGTTGTTATTAATAATTGTTATGTAAAGTCCATTAAACATTAACTGCTATAGTGAAGAATTTTGTTTCATCGTCGTGGCGTCATTCGTAAGCTTGCATTCATACGAAAACGTTAAAAGTTCGTTTAATTTTTTTTTTTAATATTTTCTCTTTTAATTTTTCTCCAAAAGATCCCTCTCTAAAAAAACACGGCGCTAGAAATACAGACACGAACATCCCCTCAATAGCTCTAATTAAATAAAAAAAAGGCAACAAAGCACAATACACAACAAAACGTAAAGTGACACTCGTACACAGATTCACACTTCAGAGGTGCAAAACAAAACGCGACGGGGAAAATTAAAAACATCGCCAGTAGGCGTAAAATTTTAATGAAGGCAATGAAAGGTACACAAGTAAATAATTGAATCATCTGATTTCATGGTGTCATTGGTGAAAAACTACCGGCGAGAGTGAAAGGGCTGTTCCGTCAGAATAAACTTGAATAGAACTACGGCATAATATGGACCTATGGTTACTGCAGTACCCATATACAGGGTGTAAGGGACAGCCCTCCGCAAACTAACAGGGTGCAATTCAGCTCCTCATTTTGAATCATATTCCACTGGAAATTTTCTCAGGAAAATGATCATTTTTTCAAATTTTTTTTCAGTTACGTTTTCATTATTTCAATGTAAAATTGCATTGTGTGTTCGCAGCACTCCATTTATGTAAAAAAAAACAAAAAAAAAACCAGCAATGGATGTTGAACTCTAACCAACGACGCGTGAAATCAGCTGTTCACTTTCTGTCTAGCTACAGAGTTCATCGAACTCACCGCATACCTATTATCTACCCCTCCTAACTAGTAATAGACGCAAAAACACAAACAAATCAGGTTTATTAGATTCCCTTAACGTTCCTGAAAAAAATTCATGTACCGGTCATCTTAGTATGACATACTGAATTCACCCTATCAGTTTGCGGAGGGCTGTCCCTTACAACCTGTATAACGTTCGCGCGGACGTAAAAATATCGCGGCGGGATTTTATCGCACACCCGCTTTCCAACTCTCGGTGCTGAGCCGAGCATTGAGAAACCAACCGAACAACAGAGTGCATTCTAGCGCGTCGAAAAAACACACTGTTGGATTTTCAACTCTCGGCGCTAAGCAAAGCGTTGAAAATCCAGTGTGCGATAAAAATTCGTCACGATATTTTTACGTCCGTGCAAACGTCGGCTTAGAGACTTGCTTGACTTAGACTTGCTTAGAGAGAGGCTTGACTTGGCTTGAAAAAACCTATGAAAAAATATATTACATACGACATGTGCCAAGTTTCATGGTGATCAATCAAACATTATTGGAGTTTATGAAGAGTTGCTGATTTTTTGTTTATTTGAACGCGCTAATCTCTGGAAATCTCTCTCGCGCTAATATCCACCAGCCCGCACAGGCCCCGCGTGGTTGATTATGACCCTCCCTCCTCTCATAGAGAGAAGGCCTGTGTTTTCGCACTACATCGTAATCGCGACAAAATTATCAGTCCATTTCCATACATTTGGCCGACTAGGTATTGAAGTTTTGTATGAAGACAGATTTTTTTTTTCACGATTACGATGTTGGTCGCCGTGGGAAAGTTGTTCAGTTTGATTGTCTGTACCACACCTTTAATTTTACACCCAAACATATAGACGCAAAACGTTTAAACAATGCTGCGTGTTAAAGTTTAGTAATTATGTAAAACCGCTAAAAGTAGTTCAGTTGTTTTACATAACGGAGCTGCTTTGTAAAACAACTAGTGGTTTCGTAAAACAGCGGATTCTACAATACATTTGCGATATGACATCTAACTTTGATCAAGGGCCTCTGAAATAGTAAATATTTCTAGGAAATATGATCTAATATCTTAGGACGACTGTCATTTTACTGGCATCATCATAGATGTAGAACGTGCTACATAACATGTTATAAGAATTCCACAAAGTTCTGCTACAACTAGCATTAAGTAATTGATTGTAATAACAATAATATGACTCACAAAGTATTGTCATTTTTGTATTAATCCTTTGAGAATATCTTTATCAATCATTATTATAAGACCAAGCGGGCCGTATCGAATCATATTTATAGATAAACGAGATTAGATATGGACAAAATGGCTTCTGTTTTTATTTTGACATTGAGAAACAAGAGTTTTTCCAAGTTAATTGACCGGAAAAATGGGTGAGTAGTGTCTGGAGGTTATTTGGGTGGCAAAAATAAATGCACTGTAATTGAAGATAATTAAGTTTGCAATATTCAAATTGAATTAGTAGCTATATTCAACAACAATGTAGAACTAGTATAAGTTATTATTAAAATCTTTTACAGGTTTTACACAATTATAAAACAAAACATCATTACAATCAAGACACGGAAGAAATAAAAAGTCTTCCGAAAGTTTTTCGATAGACAAAAACAATTCTCATTTATTTTTCTCAGCTAGAATTACCTGTTGAAACAGCGGGAAATTCAGAAAAAGAAGAAATAAAAGTATTTATTTTTCTTTTCTCGCAAAGGAAGATCACAAATTAAGCTAAACACACTCTTATAAAAAAAAAAAGAAAAAACAAAAGTACAATATAAAATGTAAATAATAAAAACAAAAAGTCCCGTACGAGGTCAAAATGTTCATTACCCCTGATCAGTCAATAAATGACGCCTCAAAAACCGTAAATCAAAATCATAAATCTAATAAATCTCATACAAAAAACCTTAATTGAAATAAAAAATCCATCCTGAAAAACATTTTCCAACCCAACCATATAATCAGCACGTGTGTTGCGCTTACTCCCTTCGCGAGTGGGGCACTCTTAGTCAATGCAAGCTGAATAGACGACGAATTGAGCACTAATTACCTATACAGGGTTTCCGACGTGTGAAATTAAAAAAAAGGCAGCAATATGTGAAGGTAGGTACATGTAGGCTGAATTAGCGTCCCTTGTGGATGAATGGGATGTTGTGCATGTATGGTCAGATGAGTGGATGTGAAATTAGTAAGGTATTTGTTTTTAGGTGAGGTTTCCAATGGGTTGGTAATGTTACGTCTAGTCTAGCAATATTGGTGAGACATGAAAATAAAATGTTGTAACTAGCAAAAATACCCAGGTACTAAAAGTTATAAAGGTTAGGTTTTAGATCATACATACAGTAAAACAGAGAAAAGTAATCACCAGCTATGAGTTCCATTTGGGTAAAATTATTTCCGTCTCTATTAGTTTAGATTTCCGCTCCGAAGTTCTATCACAAGAATTCACCCTGTAGTTATAATGAATTCAATAAGAAACTTTTGTAGATTCGTCAAATAGTTATTTTCTTAAAAAGAACCAAAAAAGTATACACTGCTCTAAATGACCATGTTAAACATTAGCCGTAAGTATTACCATAAAACTGTTATATCTGCTGTTTAGGCTAAACAACTGTTTAACATGACATTTATGTATGGAGTTTGACGTAAGACTGACGTTAGACACGCATTGAACAAGTGTCTAAGTTTTTGTGCCAAGACCCTTGTGGTCCTAGGGTCTACGTTTTTGTGGTAAGACCCAGGGTCTTAGTCTTAACACAAAAAATTAGACACTTGTTCAGCGCGTGTCTAACATCAGTTTTAGTCAAACTCCATACATAATTATATGTCATGTTAAACAGTTGTTTAGCCTTAACAACAGATAAACATAGTTTGGTGGTAATACGGTAAAATTGTACGCAAAACGCGCACGAATCCTAAACTAGCTGAGAAGCTAATATTATGCGACTTAGTACCCATGTGCCAAATACTTATGTTAAATAGCACTGGTCTACGTGGCTATTTTAGATGGTTTAGATAGTGATATTATTTATTGTTTTTGTTGTTATCGTTGTGAAGGTTAGTTTTTATTGTTGGGTGGTAAAGATTGTCTGTTTCATCCCTGGAAGGATGAGTAAGAAGATATTAAGATTGCGGGATGAGTACAGCAGCATCTAGCTGTATCATAGTACTAGCTGCGCCCCGCGGTTTCACCCGCTTAGACTGGGATAAAAAAGTAGCCTATGTGTTAATCCACGATATAAGCTATATACATACCAAATTTCACACAAAGCGGTCCTGACCTTTGGCGTGAAGAAGTAAAAACACACACACACACATACTCACAAACTTTCGCCTTTATAATATTAGTGTGATTAGAGACAAATTGATTGATTGACAATATTTATTACAAGAAAGAAATTATCGCTGAATCAAGATCAAAGCCTTAAGGCGAAAGCGCCAGGGTAGCCCGCGAAATTCAAATTTTCTTACGTTTTTTGCAATTTGTAGGTCAGTGTGAGCTTGTATGTTGATTAAAATATGGTTCGCGGCCGTAGCTAATATGGCTTTACAGAATTATAATCATTAGAATCAGCGATACAACTCCATAAGTTAGCATTTATCTCAAATCTAGCGATTTCATGAAATCATGAGGTTTGAGGTAAATGCTAAGTTATGGGGTTGTATTGCTGATTCTAATGATTATAATTCTGTAAAGCGATATTAGCTACGGCCGCGAATCATATTTTAATCAACATACAAGCTCACACTGACCGACAAATTGCAAAAAACGTAAGGAATTTTGAATTTCGCGGGCTACCCTGGCGCATCAACCTTAAGCAAGGTGCTAATATATACTCGTACTTGTCATCGGATTATGTAACAGCGGGTGGCTAAATTAGTACCTAGTAGAGAAGATAAAAGGTACCTACCAAAGGGCAGAATTTGATAATAAAAAAAAACTTTTTTACAAAAACAAAAACCGACTTCCAAAAAAAAGAAATTATCGCTGAATCAAGATCAAAGCCTTAAGCAAGGTGCTAAAATATACTCGTACTTGTCATCGGATTATGTAACAGCGGGTGGCTAAATTAGTACCTAGTAGAGAAGATAAAAGGTACCTACCAAAGGGCAGAATTTGATAATAAAAAAAAACTTTTTTACAAAAACAAAAACCGACTTCCAAAAAAAACACTACAAATTGAAAAATAACTTTAATTTCGGAAGTCGGTGTCTTTGGATCTGTATTTTAGTTTTTTGCCACCGACTTCCGAAATTAAAGTTATTTTTCAATTTGTAGTGTTTTTTTTGGAAGTCGGTTTTTGTTTTTGTAAAAAAGTTTTTATTTTTCACTTTTTAGTGGTTCAGTTTGTAATTTATCTAAGTTACAATAACCCAATGTCAGCTGCTCATCACGTTTTACAAAATGTTGCTTTTCCCGATGCAGGGCCGTTAATTGTTGAGGAGTTCTCCTAGTAAGAACCAGGAGAAATGGAGCTCATGGTGAAGTCACCATAACCATTATTTTGACGAGCATAAACCATATTAAAGTAATCGAATCGCAACCTGTTATATACTTAGATATAATTGAGTATTTCCGATGGCCCTCTGTGGTCTTCATCATCAGTTCCAGCTCACCGAATGGTACTTTCCGAGAGCAAATGCACGTGTTACAATAAAAAATACCGAAATCGATATAGGTGTGCCCATAAAATTTGAGGGTTTCCCTCGATTTCCATGGGATCCCATCATCAGATCCTGACTTGATGATCATGGGACCACTTGGGACGTATACCCTTTCGAACAAAAAAAGAAAAATCCAAATCGGTCTAGCCATTTTCGAGTAATCGGGGAACATACATTAAAAAAAAAAATCCAATATGAGGCAGCCTTTTCCCAACTATGTTGAGGTCGGCTTCCAGTCTAACCGGATGCAGCTGAATACCAGTATTTTACATGGAGCGACTGCCTATCTGGCCTCCACAACCCAGTTACTGGGTAATACGATACCCCTTGGTAAGACTGGTTGTCAGACTTTCGGGCTTCTGACGACCCATAACGACTATCAAAGATCTACGAATGACAGCCGGGACCAACGGCTTAACGTGCTTTCCGAGGCACGGAGAAGTCTCGTTATGTAAAGATGGTCACCCATCCACGGACAACCCCGGCAAGCGTAGCTTCACCTTATGGAAAGACCCTTGCGGCTGTTATTACTTAGCCACGAACTCCTCTTCCACATATTCAATACCATGATCCCGAAACACAATTTCAATCCAAAAATACATACCTAACTACAACTTCGACAAACCTCCAAAGACTTAACGCTGACACGTTATTTAAAACTCATCTCGCCACCTCATCACGCGTTACTTACATGTGACGAGATTAAAGCTGCTAATCCTTGTTAAATTGCTCATCTGGCTGCTAATTATAATCACGCACGTGCTACAGGGGAGTAGCCAGGCAACGCCCTCACAGGTGTCATGGTAAAGTAAGGAGGAATGTTCAAATGAATTTTGATTTCACTGATATGTTTTAATTCAGTCGGGGACAGGGATAGTGACTGTTGAATTTGACTATGTATTGTGTCTCTTATATCTTCTCTAAAAATCTTACTGAGGATGCATTTCGAGTTTCGAGAGCCAGAAATATTTTATAATAACTAGCGTTTGCACGCGACTTCGTCCGCGTGATTTTCCTGTTCCCACCGCGTCGCATCGCATCGCCCAACTGCGCATTACTTCGTTTTCACTTAGCGTTCTTTCTTACATTTTTTCTTTTTGCTCAGCTCCTAAGTGTCATAGCGTGATATTAAATAGCTTATAACCTTCCTCAATAACTGAGCTATCAAAAGCAAAAATATTTTTAGGGTACCGTACCTCAAAAGGAAAAAATGGAACCCATAAAGGATCACTCGTGTGTCTGTCTGTCCGTCTGTCACAGCCAATTTGCTTCGAATCTAATGGACCGATTAAGTTGAAATTTGGAACACTTGGCCGGTTTTTTTTCAAATCCGACTGGTAGTTTCAGAGATTAGCGCGTTCAAACAAACAAAAAAACAAACAAACTCTTCAGTTTTATTACATTTCTCAGTAGGTATATTAAGTACTTATATTATACTACAAGCACTTTTGGAGATACCACGCATCATGATAGACTCACGTCATTTCCAAACACATCTACCTATCATTCAAAAATAGTTAAGAAAGCTAAACTTTGTTTTGCATAATATGGTACCTACCTACTTCTACCGTGCAGGGCATAGAACGTATCAGCAAGTCTGCCACTTCACGTTAAATTACGTTGCTAGAGAACTTAATAAGCTTCCGCATTTTACACAAAACAATTCAGATGGCCTTATTATAATCCAATAAAAATGCCAATAAGTCCAAAATACATGATCGGATAGCAATAACGCCGAGTACAGCAGGTGGGCTCCATAATATAATATTAAACCAGTTAAGGCAAAGGATATCCGCGCGAAATAAATTGGCAATCGCCACACAATAAGTATGCACCTGCCTACCGTGTGTATTAGGGCTTATTCGATAACAATTTGGGGTTTTATCGAGGTTTAAAAGTGACTCACTTCTTGCTTGCCTTTTATTTTGTTAGGGTTTTATTTTGACTCAACTTTTGAGTTAATAAAATAGTAAATGTTTATCAAATACTCTTTCATCTTTTCAACCATCATCTTTAGATACCCTGAATATAGGCATTGATTTTCTGTAACTTTTTCTAATCTGCAAGATCATAGTTTATACAATGTTATTGGTGTAAGACTATCCGAAAACTTATTTGAATTATCTTAACTTTTTAGGGTTCCGTACCAAAATGGTAAAAAAGAAACCCTTATGGTGTCAGTCAGTCTGTCTGTCTATCTGTCACAGATGGATATCTCAAGAACTACTAATTCTATCAAGTTGAAATTTGGAACAGTTTTAGATAACGTTTATCCAACTATTTTGCAAATAAGAAAGACATAAAAATATTTATATTTTTTTTGCAACATGGACTGAAAGGTTGTTAAAAATTCAAAGTGGGGCTACTAGGGCATGTGGGGTATCATATGAAAGAGCGTTATTTTTTTTTTTTAGGCCCCATAGTTTTCGACTTTTGATGAAAAATGTAAAAAAAATACCGTTCCCCCCCTTATCTCCGAAGTTTGCAAAGCGAAAAATCTGAAATTATTCTATGTGATAGAAGTTTATGCAAAGATTACAGGAAAAATAAAACGATGTCTCTAAATAGCACACTTTTTCAGAAATCGGAACGGAACCCTCGGTGCGCAAGTCGACTCGCTTTTGACCGGTTTTTTTGATTGGCAATAATTTGTATAACAGCAATCTGTTCATTTTATTTGAAGTTCAATTTTGGAATGACCATTTTCTACGTGAAAAGAGCGATGTCTATTTTAAGAAGGATTTCATTATCTATGCCATACTATAGTCCAATTAGAGATACATCAGTAGGTGCATTCTCACCGTCCATACATCTCTCACCCTTTCGATTACCATCAATCGCTTCACCGATTTCATTCAATCCGATATCATAGCAACGCCCTCTGTCGTCGACAATTGTCGTTTTGCTGCAAGGATATCCTTTTTACAAGCTTTTTGATTGAGCGAATTGCTCACTTCATTGCTCAGATTGAACCATCCTGGGGCATTCGTGTTTGATTTATTGGTATTAGTTGGTGACTGTTTCTTAAGGACTGTATCGTATAGTGAGAAAGAGTCTTAGCTGTGATTGAATGAATTGGTTTCGAACGACGCGACGGTTCTTTTTGTAGATGGATCCAGTCAATGGGCATATATTCTTTCACATTCATATCAATAAATTTTAAAACGAAAGCCCATTTGAAAATTGATTATAGAGATTTGTTTTAATATTAACTGTAGATCTATACTCGAATAAAGTATAAATAAGTTAAAAATATAATATCCTAACCTAACTAAAACGATTAAAAAACTAAAATATGGCGTCGAAAAATTCCTCCGCATCGCTGTCGACTTGTAAAGTACCCAAGAAACTATATTGAATATTCATTATAAAAAATCAATAAGCTCCAATAACAAATTAACTTTCAATGTAATAAAACAATCACTCTACAACTTTAATTCCAACACCTGGCACTTTTACTTTCATCACATCCCAATCATCAAAAACAGCTCACTTTCTCGCTACATAATTAAAATATATCACGCCCAAGCTGTTGCCCTCATTTCGTCTTCCAAGTCAATCTATCGATCCACTTAGAATTCGTCAACTGCCCATCTCCAAAATCTGTTACGTGATATTTTTACAACACTTTATAGCACAACTTTACTACCTATATCAGTGTGGTAATCGCTTTCTCTTGCTGATCAACCATGGTGTATGGGAAACCATGCATTAGTATGCATGGTGTTGACACCGACATTCGTGACAGCCATGAACATTTATTAATATACATTATCATTTTTGATATCGTTTAATGTGTCTGCTGGCTTTGGTTGCACTTTAATCCAATTGATTCTTCGGGGTAAGAGTACTAGAATGGACTTGACGGCCTTAATGATTATTAAATTGTGTTAATTAATACGTTTTTGGACAAATAGATTGCTTGGTATTTGTATGCACTAAGTGTGCGCTATGGAGGCGTCAATATCCATCGTCGCGTCGACGGGTTTCCGCAAGGTAATTGTCAACGGTCACGACGTGATTTTATTATTAAACGAAATCTGATTCTGATAGAAAAAGTAATATTTTTATATAGACAAAGTTGGTGTTTGGAATTAAATAATAATCAAGATGTTATTAAAACAATATACCTAACACAATGTGAGAAAAAGATCCTCTAACTAAAAAACTCAAGATGACATTAAGCAAATCCTTTATATCAAGGAGATGATTTCTTAGAAATCAATGAGTAATTGCGTTAATAGCATGAAATAATCCGTAAAGTAGTAATTATGTTAATATCATCCTATTGTTCATTGTATCTGTCCATGGGGTGGATTTTTAGCGAGGGATATTTCTGTTGATATAATTATCACACACATTATTATTGGTAACTGACTTTTAATATGTCTTGCGTGTTGGTTTTAGAAAAAACCTCCTAATTTAGGAAAAGTTATCTAAGTTATCTTAAGCACGGAAATCAATAGTGTGAGTAACAAATATGACTTACCAGAGTATTGAGATCAGCATTAATATCTTCCATATGATTAGCAGGCCCATTGTGCTGTCCAGATACCGAAGCCAGGATCCTTTTCCTATGACCAGCTTTCTGAATCTCCAGCACAGCAGTCAGTTCTACTTCCCAAATTCTTCTCACTCTATCCATATCTACATACAAATGTTTCCTAAAAGTATCGCTATATATCTCTAAGTTTATATGTCTTAGCCATTCTTCTACAGATTCGTTTTGGCTTTTACTTATATTGTTATTGTTATGATTATTGCTTATTTCAGTTATTTTAAGAGGTAATTGTTTAGCTGATTCTAGTATTTTTTGTCTATCGTTCTCTTCTATGCCCATCTCTCGGAGGTCGTTTTCGTCTATGATACCATTCTGGAACAAATGTTTATTGTTAGTTGATTGTTGAAAATAGGTTTTTGGATTTCAGCATAAGATTTCTTAGAGCACAAGATTAGATTGTTTACAACTATAATATTAAAAGTAAAGACTAATGAAACAAATCCATATATTACTTTCAGTCCATGATAATAATAGTTATTCATTATAGGTACCTACTTACTGATATTTTTACATGAATACAGTTTTTTCTAAGTATGTTAAACAGTGACTGTTTTTAACCTAATAGATGCCAATATCATCTGATATCAAATCGGATGCGTTATATTGAACTACATTATAAAATAATCAACAAAAAGTATACTCACAACAAAATCGATATCATCGAAGCCACTTTCCAAGAACAAGGTCTCATAATCATGCAGTCCCATGCCAGCCAGCCACAGTCCAAGATTGGAGGCCACAGATGGACTCAAACTAGATTCAGAACAGCTCAACCCAAGCCGGGAAGTGAACTCCTGCTCAAGTTCTGACACGAAGACAGACTCCCTCACGAGCTTGCTTCCAAACGACGCCATTATTTCAGAGATCTTGGCCCATTCCTCCTGTTGGAAAAATGGAAACTGTAAATAATAGATTGTTTTTTATAATTTTATAGGAATTACAAAATATTTATAGTAAATCTATTTGGGAATATAAACTGAATCGGCTGAGCTAGTTACGCCAGATGATCGTTACATAAAATACAAAATTGATGGTATTATTTGCAAGGTAAATAATATTTTAATAGATCGACAATCCAGTAAGATAAGATCAAGAAAATTAATTCGACTAGCGAGTAGGCTTCGCATAATAAAATAATGAGCTTCTGATAGATGTGTTATACAACGAGTTCGCGTTGGTATAATCCATGTTTTTCCCAGCCCAGTATGGAAAAAACTTTATTTTTTGTTATGTCTACCGTGTGAATTGGCAGATAATGGTGTTCTATCAATCAACATTATGCTACGTATCAAAATTATTCCGGTTTCTATCCATGTCATTCATATACGATCACCTAGCCTATGAATAAAGGCTCTTACAGACAGGTGCGATATCGCGTCGCGACGCGATATTGTTCTACGAATATAGAGATAATATCGTCTGTGTCTGTAAGAGCTTTAACACGTATAGGAGCTGGTTAGAATTTGATTACTTAGTGTGAAGGTTAAATTAGGAAACAGTAATAGATATTAATTCCATATTTTTCCCTATAGAACCTTGATGTGTGAGAGACTAAATTCAAACAGACGTCTTGACCCTTGGAGCATTCAAGCTACGATACTTTCCTAGCTAGAGCAGCGGTGCTAGATTAATCTTTATTTATATTTCTCTATTGTGAAGGAGGTATTACAGTTCAGATAGATCACATTATTATTTAGCCATAATGGTTTTATTTTGCACACCGTAAAAAATTTGGAACTTAGGGAAAATCCTTTATTATCGAATGTCTTAATACCAAAAGCTACCTGCACTAAAACAGACGACATTTTAAAAACATATAAAACAAAAGTGCCACATCAAACTGAAATTACAACTCAATTTTATCAGCAAACATTATCATTACTGTGTAGCATCGAATCGCTTTCACGCTACATTCAAACATCTGCTGTTTGCCACCTGCCTACCTGAACAGGACAAGAGTATAATATTCGACAGAGACCTAACTTCACGCAATCTCGCTAGCACGCCTGTGTCACGCATATACAGCCGTGCTCGTGCTTCGTGGCACTAGAGCTTGGCTTCCTCCAAAAACTACTCAAGGTCCAGATGGAATACTACAGTACTTGGTTGAGGACTGCTGCGAAATTTTCAAACTGTCCTTAATGCTATTTATCTTCAACCTGTCTATTACGACGAAACCTTACTTGGTAGCATACAAATTATTTCAGTAACTAGGACAATTCCTATGTTACCGAAATAATCTGCTACCAAGTAAGGTTCCAGTTAATTTGTATTATCACATCGTCATGGAAAATTAACAAAATCCTACTATATGAACATATAATAATTATGCTTGATTATTTTATTCACAAATTGTAATGTTTTAAGTTAGTAACTCTCAAACTAACTTCAGTTCTGTCACGTGCAAGACTTGTAAAGAACGCGCTGATAGTAAAATCTGTGTGAAGTTAGCAAGACCTACATAGTTCTAAACCAACTCTACTATCCTTTTTGTATTTTGGTCGCATAAGTGTCACTGAGAAGTCACACACCCAAATAGCCGCACCATATAGTAGTTTATCACTCAGCTGGCTTGTGATAAGTTCGGACTCCATTGGCTATCTACTCTTGTGCCCCCACGACGTTATGTTATCGGGATCAGCACGTAATGTGGCCACGTCTCGCCGCGATATGTGGGTATCGCCCGCATTCATGTGACACTTTTTTGTGAACAGTTTTTGTTAAACTTTTTGTGGAAGAATGATGTACTGGGGTCTACAGACTGATATAAATGTGTCTTGAGTATGTTATTATCGATTTATGATTATGGCTTAATTTATTTTTAAATAAGCTTAGTGCTGCTTTTGATGAAGATAGACATTATACTAGGAGGCAATTTTTTTATATGGATTCTATGAAGAATCTCATGAATGGAAAAGATACCTATGTATAAGAAAATGACGCTGAAGTGATGATTCTACTAATCATGCTGGCTATCTGGTATACTCCATCATAATCTGCTGGGACTCAGGCATCCTCTCGATGAGAGAGAGTGGGTGTATATAGGTGTGTAATATTTTGTATACTTACCTAGCACCATTACTAGGTAAGTATATATACACACCTTATTGAATGTGGATGAGACTTGTACAAAGATTATTAGGTTAAAGGTAGTCAAAACCACTATCCTGGTGTCCAAAATGTCTTTTTTTAATTTCGCCTACACTTTTATTTTACACAAAATACTTAATAAAGAAAAATAGGTACATCGCATTAATATTAAAAAGGCAAAAGCTTGTGGGTGTGTGTGTGTTTATGTTTGTTACTTCTTCACGATCAAACAGCTGGACCAATTTTGATAAAATTTGGTATGGAGGTAGCTGTCCCGGTCTCCGCAGGTGAAACCGCGGGGCGCAGCTAGTAAAGACATTTTTTTTAACACGACTTTTCTACTGCTGTCCAACATAATCAAGTAAATTGTATGCCCAGTACATGGTATTCATACTTCCACTTTTCCCTACACGAGACCTCATCCAAAATACTAAAAAACCACAAAACGCCAGATGCTCGCACCATATCTCAAACACAATATTTAATGGCTGATTTGCATTTAATGCGCATAATTCTGAAGTATTCTGCACAACAGCTGTCCAACGGACACTGGCAATAACGAGTCATGTTCAGATGTAGCGCTCACCTGTCCTCATATGAGTACAGTGAACACCTGGACACCTGTACGGTCTATGAGCGGTTTAATGAGGTATTATTGTCCTCAATTGATACTTATTGCTGGTGTTTGTAGCTGATGCGGCATTGTTTGATGGTTGACGACTTGATTTGCATTTGCACGCGTGGTTTGTTTGCGTGGAGGTATGTTGCTCTGATGGCTTTCTTTACTCATGGTTTCTGAAAGCCTAGTCAAGTTATTGTTCAGTAAGCCTACTGCCAAATAACATGTTAGCTGTCATGGTTAGATGGCCAGGTAACAATGGCCAAATAACCAACAAATATAGAATTTTGAAAACCTAATACGACGATGTATGAAACAAAATCGAAATAAATTTAATATTTTCTATTGGTCTATTCTCTGACACGCAAGTTAAATTCATTCATTGGAAAAAGAAAACACGTGTTAAAACAGGAAACAATAAAAGAAAACGTAGTTTTTCAAACGCTTATCAACAAGTTCTTTGAATTAACAACAGGGAAAACATTTAGCGTTACAGCGATACATACACAAATGAGTATTTTAAATGCGAAACACGTATTTAAGTGTATTTTAATTTATGTAACTAAACGTTATCATCTAAATTAGCATTTCAAATGCCCATTTTTACGAGTATGTCATGGTTAAAAGTTATCTTCTTTCCATTTAGTTAACTAAGCGTAAACATAAATTTAAGAGCATGGCCTTGCAACGAAAGAAATACATAAGTACGTATTAATTAGTATGCCTATCAATTTAAATATACGATGAGTAATAGCATCTTATCTGCCGATTCTGCCATGTGTCAACTGTCATTGGTATATTTAGCCCAACAGTCGAGGCATCGGACTTCCGACTTAGAATACCTGAGTTTGATTACCACCCGTGCGATTTTGCTGCATATAGCAGACATATTTATCCGGACATCAAAATACCATTCGTCCACCGCACCGGGAACGGGACGTCAACGAGAAACAAGATTATTCGTCCATAGTAAATGTATGTGTTCGGCGCCGTCATCTGTTTTCTCGTTGACGTCCTTTTCCCGATATGGTGGACAGACAGTGGAACCGTCCCAAAAATAGAAGATACATAGGGTCGTCTATTCTTAACTAAGAACAAGCAATAATTATTCCTCTTTCGTAGTTGTGCTTTTGTAATTACAAAATTATACAGATCTGAAGACACTGTATTTATGTTATGAACGAATTTAAGTCAACCGTCTTCCGAACCCACCTCCGTCGCTTAGTTAACCAACCGTCTGAACTCGTGAACCATGACAGACAACCATACAATTTGGCATAACAATAGCTTTGGAACATGGTGACGCATCTAACAAAGGCAGGAAGTTAGGGAATTATCTTTTGACGGTAAACGCACCTGTGGTTTATGCACCCCATGTTGTTTTACAGCATTTGGCTTTTCAGTTAGTACGCAGAACTTTGAAAGACCGTTAGGTAAGTAGTATTATATTATTAGGGTTCCGTACCTCAAAAGGAAAAAACGGAACCCTTATAGGATCACTCGTGTGTCTGTCTGTCCGTCTGTCACAGCCAATTTGCTCTGAATCTAATGGACCGATTAAGTTAAAATTTGGTACACATATGGATTTCTGTGACCCAAACACGTACAGCTAAAGTAAATATATGAATTTTGAATATGAGAGTCACTTTTAGGGGGAAAATAAGAAAATTAAAAAAAAAAGTTTTGTAAACTGTACCGTGTGACATATCAAATGAAAGGGCTTACTATGAGGGTCTCATATATATTTTTATTATAATTTTAAAATATATTGTTTTAAAGTTATTTAAGAAAATAGACGAAAATTGACCATTCCCCCCCCCTTATCTCCGAAACTACTGAGCCTAAAATTTTGAAAAAAATATGAAAAATAGTTCTATACCTGTAGATTACAGGAAAACCTATAAGAAATCTGTGGTCTTAAAATAACATGGTAAATCTATATATATAAAAAATCAAAGTCCTGACTGAGTCACTGTCTAATATATCAACGCACAGCCCAAACCAATGGACCTAGAGACTTGAAATTTTGCACATAGATACCTTATATAGTGTAAACATCCACTATGGAAGGATTTTTGGAAATTACATCCCTAAGGGCGTAAAATAGGGGATGAAAGTTTGTATGAAAAATCCTATCCCTTGAGTTAATATTCATCTAAGTAAATTATAAAGTTTATCATTTTTAGTTTTCCTAAACTACCCCCAAAGGAGGGATTGGGAGTGTCAAAGTTTGTATGGAGGAATTTAAACACGCGGTCCGATTAACACAAAACTCAGTTTTTATACTTGAGACCAAAAATGAAGACTAACGTGTATCAGGGTTTTCCAAAAATCTACCCCTAAGGGGTGAAAAGTTAATTTTATAGCGTCGGATTTTATTGGGGGCTTGATTAACTCTAAAATTCGTGTAAATAATGTTTGAGTCAATTTATTGAAACATACCAGACGATTTTTGAAATTCTTTATCTGTGTTCGTGAAAACAGAGATACAGTTTATATGAAAAATCTTATTAATTTGGTTAATGAACTTGAAACTTAGCACAAATACTTGCATAAGTAAGTAATAATGTTTGTCATTATTAGTTTTTCAAAACTACGCCTCAAATGAGGTTTAGGGATGTTAAAGTTTGTATAGAAGAATTTTAAAGCGCAGTCCGATTAAAAAAATGGTACTTTGAGTCAAGTTAGGAAACTTGACCAACGAATTTTAACCGATTTGGACGGCATATAGCTGATGTTTTAAGGAGTAACTTAGGCTATTTTTATTTTAGAAAAATAATTAGGGTTCCGCGCAAGAAAATTAAAATCCATGAAATCAGACAATCACGTACAGTCCAGTACAAACTTACTAAGCCTCCGCTGTCTATTACGGCTATAACAACAAATAATAAAAATAAAGCAAAGTTAAAAATTTAAGGCATCGGTCCCCATACAATAAACTTTTCATTTTGAAAAAAAAAAATTAAAAGTTTAATCTAGCATGTGGGGTGTCATCGTCTAGAACTCATCGAGTAGAGTACAAAGATATTTTTTTTTATCTTCTAAAATTAAGAAATAGGGGGCCGCAAAATTTGTAAATTTTAGACCATTTTTGTACGAGCTCTAGCGCAACAATTCAACAAATTAGGAATTTGAAACTTCTTTATACCATGTAGGTACCATAAATACTGTATTTAATCAACAATACTAAAAACGGCGATTCATAAGGTATTTTATTTAAACATGGGTGATTTTCTGCAACTGCAAAAAATAACCTTGTAATTCACAGTATCATTATAAAATAAGTAAAAAGTTATCTTTGCGATTGTTAAACATATAATATGGTACGGAACCCTTCGTACGCGAGTCCGACTCGCACTTGACCGGTTTTTTTTTTTAAATTAAATTGTGAATGTGAAGACTACGTGGGTCATTGCTTTTTTTTCTTTTCTCAGTTAGTTTTAATCATAGTCTGGCAGTTTGAGTAATTTATGGGGCATACCTAAATGTATATTCTTTGGTACTGTTCGTCGTTTCGTTGAGCTCCTTAACTTCAGAGTTGAGCTGTACGATTACTGACAAATGCGTGCACTGACTGGATAGGTCCACTCAATCTGTGTGGTTCTTTCCTCAAAAGACCATTTCAGACACCAATTTACATGGTCTTCACATGATCTGACCAAGATTATGTCTGGACTTTAAAAGATACTGTGAACCTCTGAGTTTGTCTCGGCCTTTCTTCTCAGAGTAGTCAGATAGGAAACGCCGACCTCATCTAGTTTTTAAAAATATCATTGACGTGTAAAAGTGTTTGTACAAACTTACTTAGTGGTTTCACCACCTACGATTAAGTTCCGATTAACTTACTTGGCAGATAATTTCATACAAATTCTGTTCGATTTTTGAATCTATCCGGTAAGTAGTGGACATCGTGAAATAGGCCCTTACAGATATAAAATCATTTACCATTTAATGATGAGTAAGTAGGTACAGAGCAGCCAGAAGTCGACTAGCAATCTCACAAAACAATGGCATAGCAATATTAGTTTACTTATGACCTTCTTCGGCGCCGCAGCCCGTATAGCGCAGGCGATAGTGGTCATTGCGGTGTAAGTGGACTTCTGGCCGTTGACTGTACTTGATGTTAGGTAATAGGTAACTGGTATCCGCAACTCCACCTCAATGCGCGTATTTTGCGTATGGTACTTGATGTTAATGTAACTAATAAATTATTATAAATTATTGGGTTTTCCCTCTGGAATTTCTCTGTAACAGCCAGGGTCTGGTTGATTGCAATAGGCTCGCCCTCTTAGACATGAGACTTAAACATAACTGGCGAAATGATGGCGTAGGTACTATAGGTGCACTTCTTCCTAACCTTTCGGGGATTACTGGCGTGGTTTTATGTTAAGTTATGAATGTATAATCGACAGTTCCCCGTAAATTGAAACTTTATTAAGTTTGAACCTTGACGTTTCATGACGTGCATGTGTCATTTGATTCAACCTTAGGCATAATGTTCCCTCTGCTGGGACACGAGCCTCCTTCTGTGAGAGGGAGTAGGCCGTAATCCACCACGCGGGCAATAGTGCGGGTTGGTAGATGTCACATGTCTTTTTTAAATTTTTGGTTGTTGATGTTTTCCTTCACCGTTTTGAGAGCAGTGGTGATGAAATAATTTACAAAAAGTAAAGCGCCTGTCAGGGTTCCACTGCTCTCAACCTTAGTTTAGTAAAGCGATTACTAAGTCACAAAGAAAAACGGGTCGCTACCCCAACTTTAAAGAATCTAGAATCATCATCATGGCTTCATCAATAGACGTCAAATACTGAACAGGACATAATGAAGATCTGATCAATAACAATGTCCAGTCTTGAATCAGAGGTGCTAAAATACCACGATTGTCAGACAAATAAGTTCGCAGTATGCATCGTCGTCGAAACCTTTTTCGATATACTATGGACGATATTGGCATAATTTAAATAGGTATAGCATATTAAAATTTAACATGCCATATTTAAAGTTTAACAGACACTCGAAAACTACATAACCAATTAACCACTACATTTTATACTAGCGACCCACCCCTGCTTCGCATGGTTTTCACGACTTGACAAATCTCGATATATATATCGAGATTTCTTTATTTATTCCATAAATATGCCAGTAGTAGTAGCATATTATGCCAGTTCAATATTAATGCAAAGCCTTGCAGTTTAAATTTTCTAAATTATGGTTAAAGGCTCTTACTGACAGAGGCGATATCGCGTCGCTCCTGTGTGTATGGTCGCGCGCGATTCCATAGAAATTGTTCTACGGATATAATATCGCAATATCGCGTCGCGACGCAATATCGCCGCTGTCTGTTAAAGGCTTAAAACGACATCAAAATCCGTTGTATAGTTTAGAAGAACAACGCGGTCACACATACAGACACGATAAGCGACTTTATTTTATTTTGTAACATGTACAGATTATTTACCTGCTCAGAATTTAAACTAAATTTTCGCATCACTCCTTGTCGCTGGTTTCGTGCCCGCCGCCTAAGCTTAGCTGCAGCTCAACACACTTTTCCACACAAATGTCAACACGCGTCGTGATTTCAAACTGACGTAATATTATCTGACCCGCGAAGATCTGACCTCAAAATTAATTAATTCCATTTTAGTTATTAACTACATAAAGTTACGACTTATAATTGAAAATAGTTGTTATTTGTAATAGCCTTTTAACATCCAATGACCAAATGCAGATAGAGTCACGGAATATATTGGAAATAATTTCTAGAAATTATGTAATTTCTACGCACAGGCCTCATAAAGTCTGTTAGCTGGAGAATACAAATTGTTTTAATTAAAAGTATCTTGGAGATAAGAGCAGTGGTGGCCCAGTGGTAAGGACCGCGACTGACGAGTTATAGGTCGTAGGTTCGAACCCCAACAGGCGCTTTACTCTATGTAAATTATTTCAACACCACTGCTCTCAAAACGGTGAAGGAAAACATCGTGAAGAAACTGGCATGTCCTAGAACCGGAGATTCGAGAAGATGTGACATCTGCCACCCGGACTAGGCCCGCGTAGTGGATTAAGGACCACTCTCTCTCACCCAGCAATGGGTTCAATATCACGTTCTCGAAAACGGCTCTAACAATTTCGATGACACTTGCAATATAGGGGTTTACGGGGGCGAAAAATCGATCTAGCTAGGTCCCATATCTGGGAAATTAAAAAAAAAATCGTTTTCTCTGCTCGGTCGAGCAGTTAATAATAGTAAATATAAACTTAAGATCTCACCTGCTCATCAAACGGACTAAGTATAGACAGCGACTTTTCCCCGCTCTGCGTCGAAGAGGTGGTATTACTGCGTCTCCTAACTTCATCCTCCACTCCATTGATATTCCTGTCTGTCGCCTGTCCATTGCTGCTCAAGATGGTCGGCGGCGGCGGCGGCGGCTCAGTCGGGGACGCGTCGTATACTGACTTTAGCTTTCTCAACGTTTTCGGCCGTTCCGCTGGCATCGGCCGCAGACCGATCCCGTCTAGCGTTGTTGTTGAGCCTTTGAAGAGGCCTGAGGACAAGGGAAATAATTGGTTTAGTATTTTCATTATCAGATACTTTATGATACTGAAAGGAATCCGCAAATTCTGATGTGTAGAGATCGAAAAAGCTTTTGCGTGCTAAATTGAATTCAAGTTAACAAACATCCATTTTCCGGCCACACTGCAACCTAAGGCGATCTTTAGAGAAATGCCATTATTGACCTACCAAAAATAAACTATGGAAAGGTCACAGCGTAACTACAAGTCAATTAAATGTCACACCAAAACCCTGCCAATAAAACCGGTCAAGAGCGAGTCGGACTCGCGCACCGAGGGTTCCGTACCACCATTTATATTAAATTTTTGTTGATGATTTCTGAAAAAGTGTGCTATTTAGAGACATCGTTTTATTTTTCCTGTAATCTGTACATAAACTTCTATCACATAGAATAATTTCAGATTTTTCTCTATGCAAGCTTGGGAGATAAGGGGGGAACGGTATTTTTTATAACATTTTTCATCAAAAGTCGAAAACTATGCGGCCTAAAAAAATGTGCAAACAGCTTTTTACCATTTTGGTATGGATCCTTAAAAAGGGACTTTTAGATACCTATTGCAAATGGTAAATTAAACCACGTTCTTTATATGAAGTAAGTATGTTTTGAAACCGCATCATTCTGCACTCACAGATTCTATGAACAAGTTACATTATATACAAATTGCACACGTTTCCTTGTGACCCACAACACTAAGATTTATGCGATCGAAGAGCAATACGTACAACTGTTCGTATGTTTGTCTGTGTATATGTTTGTTAGTGATGCAACACTTTATCAATTTTATTGTCCTCGGGCTGCGGGGACGCAGTTAATAGTAATGTATTGATAATAACCTGTCAGGAGACAAAAGTGCCTGCGGACTTGCATTTAGCCGACAGAAACATGACGAAAATTACAAATAACTCATATTATAAAACAAAGTCGGGGGCCCGCCACCTCTGTCTGTCTGTTTAAACGCGATAAACTCAAAAACTACAGAACGGATTTTCATACGGTTTTCACCAATGGACGGAGTGATTCATAAAGAAGGTTTAGGTGTAAAATTCATTAAAGTTTTGTGTAAAATTGGTTGAACTATGACGATGTAAAATATTCCACGTAGGATGAAAATCAGTTATATTTTAATCTAACCCACATGCTCGACGCAACAGGCCAATCTGATACGACACTAAGACAGAAAAAACCCGTGCAAAGCCGGCGGGCTGCTAAAATTTTATATTTGGGCATAAATATTTTATATTTTGTTGTTTGAAAGTTTTTTAATGGCTTCATAAACATCTTTTGAGAATTTTGATTATTTTTCATTTGACACATACTACACGAAGTCTAGGTAGGCAGTCTGTTAGAATAGTCTAAAGTCCGGTCGCGAAGCAGAAACAATTTCGTACAATGACCCCTTATACCTATCTCTATCGCTCGCGCACAAATGTATTGCAAACGTATTGCCGTTGCGCTCGAGATTAAGTAATGAGGGGTCATTGTACGAAATTCTTTCTGCTCCGCGACCGGACTTTAGGCCTCGTTTTCAATAGAATTTCTTAATATAAAACCGCACGGTATAGGAACGTACTCCGAGCAGAAAAGAAAGTGTCTTGGATCAAGTGTGCAATACGACACCTCTTCTGTCTTCTTCTGTACAACACCTGTTGCACTTCCATAAAGGATTTTTCCTTTAAACGTCATCCAGCATCCAACAACCTAAAGCATAAAAAAGTGACACCTAGGGAGGGACTTCCCTTTTTTTACTCAGATTTTGACCATAGGCATTGCTGATCCATCAAACTTTAATCCTTCCTTCGCCCTCAGTCTTCATTTCCATTTATACTCTACCTACAAGGCAATTTATACTATGAATGCTCAAACGGAGCGTAGTCTATCAATTGGTCGACCTTGCTGTTGCTAGATAGACCAGTTGTTTTGATAACTGCCCGGGCCTTGGCACCGATAGAGGAACGACCGTGTTTTCACTTTTTATAAAACATGCACCTTTTTTTGTTTTGTTTGGGGTATGAATGATGGGGCGTTAATGGTGTTAGCTATCTATGTATATCTATACTTAATATTATAAAGAGGTAAAATTTGTATGTAAGTTTGTAAGTTTGTAAGTTTATATGTAGGGGGTAATCTCCGGCACTAATGATCCAATTCTAAAAAAATTTTTCATTGGTAGAAAGCTACATTATTTCTGAGTGCTATAGGCTATAAATTATATATTTATATCATGCATATTAGCCGAGCTATCACAAGTTTTGTCTAACAAGTCGGAAAGAAATACCTCTTTAAACAGACTTTTTTGCATGCGCTGCCTAAACGGTTGTTTATAATTGAGAACGTATGGAAGTCTGGTCCGCCTTAAATAATTCTACAAAAAAGAGTCCGCGACACTATATTTCTATCTTTTATATTTTATCTTTTATACATCTTTTATTGTTTTAAAAAAGTATTTTTAGACATACTGACGTTTGGATGATTATTTAAACAACAAAACATTAATCCTTATCAAAATAAGATATTTTATGATCACAAGGACATCATGGAGATAAGATTTGGCCTTTACAGTATGGCAATTGGTCATACAGTTTCGGAGATAATATAAAATTACTAAAACGCAAAATAACTTTAATTCATACCGGTTCCTCTTGAGCTAGCATGTTTAGAGCGGACGTTTTATCAATTTACCCATAGATGGCGTTGTGCAAAATGTCGGTGGAATACAGCGGAAGAGTTTGTTTTAGTGTTAGTTTGTTTGAACGCGCTATCTCTGGAACTACCCCAGTCGGATTTGAAAAAACCTTTTTGCATTTCATAACCCAGTTCTTGAGGAGAGCTATAGGCTATTATTTTAACATCACGCTAGGGCCCTTAGGAGCCGAGCGCGAAGTAATAGCGCGGGCAGGTGATGCAGAAGGATATAGGCTATTTAAGAGCGTTGTTGCATTTTTCATACGTAAATCGAGAACTTGGGAGATTTTGAAGTGATTTTGGTCACATAATTTATTTTTTTAGCTTCTTTTGACTTCAATCATCGTAATTATCATATATTTTTATTTAAAGTCTATTAAAAAAAACTTGTTCAAATTGAATTATTGACTACGAAAACAGTCGATTTCGAAGGCGCGATTTCCAGATGACGCGCGAAGGCTCAACTTTGAAGTAATCTTACACCAATTATTACTACTAATTAAGAAGGTAAAGTGGTATTCATTCGAAGAGGCATATCCTGAAATTTAAAATGCATTGAGAAAAGTTTGATTTTTAATTCATTAACTTGTATTTTAATCACGTCTAAGATAATCAAAAATCGAGAAATCGACTACAAAAAAACACGTCATTTCTCAGAATCTAAAAGTCATTTGGCAACACAAATCATTTTATACGTAAGAAGAAAGATTGTACTATATATGTGTAAAAAATAAAACATATCTGTCTTCAATCATTTACGAAAATAATTTTTTAAAGTGAGTATAAAATCGGGTGCATCGAACGGCCTAAGTCAGTCGCGCTCTGGCGCTCGTCGACGCAGGACCTATGTCGGTTGACCTCCCGCCGCCGCGCATGCGCCTCGCGTGATATATAGTAAATTGTAGTGCGACTAAATATTTTTAATCCTTTCATTTAAGTAATATTTTAAGAAGCTAAAGTGGTAGGCACACTTACTTTAGGAGAATTATGTTAAAATTCTTGAATTATGTTGTATTACTTGTAATATTGATATTGTAATTACAATATCAATAATACAATATAATTTGGTCAAAATGTAAATCCAAGATGGTGGCTGCGAAAATTTTTAAATTTTTCGTCATGGGGATCGTTCCCATTGTTCTCGAGGATGCTAAAGCCGATAGTGACGTTAAAATGTAAATCCAAGATGGCGGCTGCGAACATTTTCAAATTTTTCATCATGGGTATCGTTTTCATGGTTCTTGTGGGTGCTAACGTCGATAGTGTAGTCAAAATGTAAATCCAAGATGGCTACAAGAATTTTGGAGGATGAATATGGAGAAAAAATTTATATCAGATTTTTATTTGAAATCTCTACTGCCACAATCTCTATTGTGGATCCGTGACGAAGGAGACGGAAACCATGTCATATAAACTTGGGCCTGGGCCTGGGTTGTAAAAAGATGAAATTGGTGTCAATTTATAGCTACTATATTATCAAACCATCACTGAACATTTTGCGGATTTTTGCGGTCTGAGTTCCGAGTTAAAAGAGATGTAATAAAAGTGAGGTTACATAATGATCTACATATAGGTACTTAACAGCTGATTTTTGAAGTTCTTCAGCTCGACGACAACGTAAACTACAGCCTCTTGTCACTATGCCACAATTTACACAACGATCCATGGTGCCAATATGAAATCGGTAGGCTGGTCGTAATATACAAAATAACAAGTTCAAGTCCAACGTTTATGCGGGGTTCTCCGTACCATGTCCGGTGTGGTAGCAAGGTTCGTACAAGAAGCAGGATCAGAAGTCCGCAGAAAGAAAACAGGGGTCGAGGAAAACATCAATAAAACTATGGGAAATACACTCAAATCGCGACCGCACTAAACGATACGAAACGAGTGAGGCATAGATAAAGGCACTATATAAAGGTGTGTCCAAATATAGGGCGGCATTTGAGCGCGGCTGCCACGCGCGGCTAGCCGCGCTCTGATCGGACAAGGGCCGCGCGCGGCGGTGTTGAGCGTAATATATCTTCTCGTCTCACATCAATGATGACCTCTTGCACTGAAACGTGCTCGCTCACAACATAATGGGTCTCAATCATAATCAGCCTATAATGTTCCCACTGCTGGGACACAGGGCTCCTCTCGGTGAGAGGGAGTGGGCCGTAATACACCACGAGGACCCAGTGCGGGTTGGTAGATGTCACATGTCTTCGAATTTTTGGTTCTAGGCGGTTTCCTCACGATATTTTCCTTCACTGTTTTGAGAGTAGTGGTGATGAAATTATTTACACAAAGTGCCTGCCTGAGTTCGAAACCATGACCTACTCGTATGTCGGGATCGTAACCATTGGGCCACCATTGCATTGCTCTCATGGGCCGCATAGTGCAGTCAATCATCCCTTCTACGATGATTGATTCACTATCGGCTTCATCCTCGAGAACTATGAAAACGACATCCATGACGAAAAATTTTAAAATCTTCGCAGCCGCCATCTTGGATTTTAATTTTGACTTCACTATTGGCTATAGTCGAAATCGAAAACTATGAAAACGATACCTATACAAATCCTTATCACTTACCACTGACGTGCGACGTGTGGTCGACTGTATAGTCATTAGGTCGACTGGGCACGTACAATACCTGCCTAGGCTAATAAACATTATAAAACCAACCCCACACGAACGCAGCAGTACTATTATTTATTCTGTGGCAGCGGGGTGACCTACCTATTTGAAATTTGAAAACAGTAAACCAATCATTTGCGCATGAGGCGGCTTTATGTATTTATGTATTATTGTTGGTTCAAATTCAACTGTTTTATGAACTTGATGCGGTTGCTAAACCTATAATGCCGCAAGAAAAATAAATAATTATAGCTAGCGCGTGGCATCTTTATCTACATTGAAATAGGGCTTAAATTGAACTGTTTTACACAAAAAAACGATGATTTTGGACAAAAGATGGCTCCGCTGTTAACAAAATTTTATTCTGATTGTGTTCTCTCAGAAATTATAGATCCAAGGAAAAGTCGATCAATCCCCTTAGACAAATAAATAAAATAAATATCCTATATATAAATAAATATCCTTGGACATTTCACACAACGCCATCTAGTCCCAAGCTAAGCAACCTAATGCTTGTGTTATGGTAACGAGATGGCTGATAAACTTCTTATATACATTTTTTTTTTGTAAATACATACATATTATAGATAGAAAAACACCCAGACTCGGAAACAAATACTTGTAGGTCGTACAAATATTTGTTCCGTGCGGGAATCGAACCCAAGACATGCTGCGCAGCAGTCAATTGCTCAGCCACTGCGCCAACCGTGTCGTCAAATACAAATACTTTTATAAAACTTCAATTACTTATAAGTATACAAATACTTAAGCAAATAAGTAAAATGAGTTTAGTTTTTATAAGTACCTACATAATATTATTTTCTTCATCCATATTTGTATAAATTTAATTAAAATACACTAATCATGTATTGTGGACAGTCTTTTTATTTTCTCCGTAAACCTCTAGCTTTTATTTAATAAAAAATATAGGTACGCCATAGCTACAGATCAAGATCGTTTAGTCGTCGCAGCATCGTAACTGTGTGCTGTACATGAGGAAAAACGCACACACGCGCACTCGCTACGCGGCGTCGACCGTCAGATGTTTAAAATCCGAGCGCGAAAATAGGCGACCACACTCTTAACATCACGCTGGGCCCCTTAGGAGCCGAGCGCGAAGTTATAGCGCGGGCAGGCGATGCGGAAGGATATAGGCTATTTAACATCACGCTAGGGCCCTTAGGAGCCGAGCGCGAAGTAATAGCGCGGGCAGGCGATGCGGAAGGATATAGGCTATTTAACATCACGCTAGGGCCCTTAGGAGCCGAGCGCGAAGTAATAGCGCGGGCAGGCGATGCGGAAGGATATAGGCTATTTAACATCACGCTAGGGCCCTTAGGAGCCGAGCGATGCGATGCGTCGGGGTTGGTGGGTGGGGGGTGCAAGAAATTTAACGCGGACGAAGTCGCGGGCAGAAGCTAGTACATCAATATTTTAATACGCTTTAGTTGTATTCATGACTAGTTTTTGCCCGCGGCTTCGCCCGCGTGGATGTCGGAAAATATGCCACGGGAACGTGGTACCGGGAAATCCTTCCTTATTCCTTGTCTACATTATAAAGGAAACCTCTGTGCAAAATTTGAGCTTTCTAGGTTCTAGGGTTTGGGCTGGGCGTTGATGAGTCAGTCAATCAGTCAGTCAGGACTTCTTTTTAAACAATTAATTTATTATTCGGACACCAGAAATTCAGAATTCTGTAGTATAATAAATACATCCTGTATCAACAATAATTTAATTAATCAATCATCTTGTACAACAAGAAATGTTTTTTATTTAACAGATAGACACCTACCTATAGTGTCTTGATTTTTTTGATTTTGATTTTTTGATTAGAATATTAAAAATAAAAATTTGAGTCGCTTTATATTGCTGCTGTGTCTATCTGTTAAATAAAAGACATTGCTTGTTGTACAAGATGATTGATTAATACATATAATTATTGTTGATACAGAAATTAATTATATATAAATATAATTAATATATATTAATATATATTTATATTATTTGTTATATTTATTATTATTTTTTTATTGTTAATTATTGTTGATAAAGAATTCTGAATTTCTGATGTCCGAATAATAAATTAATTGTTTTCCTTTTTGTTTTACAACATACAATGTGTAGCTTAAATAACGCACAACCTTTTAAGGCGTCATTGTACTCATCATTATGAACAACTTTTATTATGTGACCAAACCTGAAATCCCTGAATCTGTAGATACGTATCTAACCTATCTCTTTTATTCAATAACCGAGAGCACCAAGCAATATTCTATCTACCCATACAGGAAACGCAAGATATTTCAGTATCAAATGAAAACAAAGGCCGTCTAGTTTATATACTAATGAACAATGTAAAATAATCCAGACACTCGATATTTACCTACGAGCGGCGTGTGCGCATGCCATACAATTCAGGCCAATTTATTTCTGAGTGCGAACGCGTGAAAACGATTTTAAGCTCATTATTACAGAGCTTGCTTGCTTGAATGCTTGCTGTGATTCAATTTTGAAGTTGCTTCATAGGGCAAAGTATTTTAAGTTATGTTGTAGGCGCATGTACTCAAATATTTAGAAAAAATACATATTTTAAAACTATTAGGACCATTATAATTAAACGATACTTAACTCTAAGCCGTTCTTATATGTATTGCTGTCGTTACAATATGACAGGGACAGCATGAGACTTCACGATGACTTAAAATTAAGTTGCATTTGAGTATGGCCTTAAGCAACGCAACATTACTTAAATGTGCATAAAACTTTATTATGATTAAAATCTAATGCTGTAAGTTATGTCAATTATTACGACAGGACCTAAAGGTCAGCGTTAATACTTATAGTATGTATAGAACTAATCATTTATTAATAAACCTATGGCATCAGGTGTTTGACATTGAAAAATATTTAATAAATAAACTGTTCAGAATAAAATTTACATAGAGTGAGCAATAAAGAATTTCTGCTTTTAAATAATTCATGAGAACATAACTTTTACATAACAGCAGTTGCATTGTTTAGTTTTTGAAACAAATGTCTTGCTTCTGAGACAGATTTATTTGTATGACATTCTGCAATTTGAAAATATTTAAAAATATAGTAATCATCATCAATGACACAGCTTACTGTAGATTCACAAGTCCACTATTAGAGGTAAGCCTGTAATAGTAGGTATTTCCATCCTTTCATTTCTGTTTTGACAATCGTTAAATTTCTCCGCTGTCCGTCCTTCCGCCTGTCTGTCAGCGGCCTGTATCCCATGAATAGCTAGACAGTTGAAATTTTCACAGATTATGTATTTTTATTGCCGCTATAACAGCAAATAATAAAATTTTTAAAGAGTTATAAAATTAAAAGGAGCTCGTGGCTAAGTAATTACAGCCGCACGGGTCGATCCATCGGGTGAAGCTACGCTTGCCGGGGTTGGTCAGTGGATGGGTGACCATCTTTACATACCGAGACTCCTCCGTGCCTCGGAAAGCACGTTAAGCCGTTGGTCCCGGCTGTCATTCGTGGATCTTTGACAGTCGTTACGGGTCGTCAGAAGCCCGAAAGTCTGACAACCAGTCTTACCAAGAGGTATCGTATTACCCAGTTACTGGGTTGTGGAGGTCAGACAGGCAGTCGCTCCATGTAAAATACTGGTATTCAGCTGCATCCGGTTAGACTGGAAGCCGACCCCAACATAGTTGGGAAAAGGCTAGGCAGATTGATAAAATTAAAAGGGGTCCCCATACATTAAACTATTGATTTTGTAAAAAAAACTTTTCTTGAAATTAATATTAAGTAGGTAGTAGTTCTAAAAAAATCAAGCTTCTAAGTCATCGCAATAAAAAATACGACCATTTTTATGCGACATATTTTGATACTAGCAAGTAAATCAAAACCTATAGGGTACTTCCCGTTGACCTAGAATCATGAAATTTGGCAAGAAGTAAGGTCTCGCAAGCAAAGCCAGCACAAGTAAAGGAAAAAGTCCGAAAATCGTTAATTCATAATTTAATCACATAAAAAATTACAATGTTAAGTTTGTTTTTGGGGTAAATTCTTTTCAACTACGGAACCCTTCATTGTGCATGTGGCGAGTCCGACTCGCAGGTGTCCGCTTTTTGATCATCATATCCTGCTGCCGTCAGCACAACACGACGTATTTTTTTATAGGCGTCATCTCTAAGTATAATTTCTTCGAAGCCTTTCATCTTTCGCACATACATCTAGCACACTAGATACATTGTATATAGTGGCAATGACCTAAATACTAAACATAGTATTAAAAATAATATCTTATTAATTTACTAATGATCGGCAGCATTATTTACCTTTCCAACACTCACGACATGTGTTTGTGTGGTCCTCATAAAGCCAGGACCACACAATAGGAACCAATTATATCTCCCATTAGTTCGAGCTTTACTTAGGAACACGTCTACCCAACTAAAAGGTAGCAAATGAAAGTGACAAGCTACAGACAATGGTCTCGAAAACAATGCCTATTGTGACCCTTTGAGGCATCGGTGTGAACCATGGAGTAGGAAAGAATGGAGGCTAATGTGTGAAGAAACATATGATGCGACAACGCGGTCGCAGTTTATCGCATTAAATAAATCGGCAGCTTGGATCCCTAAATCTCTATCATATCAGTCAAAGAATCTATAACTGATAAGGAAGTCCTGATAAGAACCAAAGCAGAAATTGGGACCGTCGTCGTGCAGGTAGACGATGCAGTCGTTAAAACTGTCTCTGGGTAGTCAAAACAATGTGCCAGCAGCGTTGCATGATCGTTTCCATTTGGTAAAAGGACTATTTAAATTGCCATAAAGTCTCGGACGGCTATCAAAGAATCAAACTCTCAGACAGCTACAGAAGACTGCATTTATCATATCAGATTAATGAAATAAATTTTTAGCCGTGACTAGATCCTAGAAAAAGGTGCGTATACACTAGAGTTGCCAGCCGTCCTGTTTTCCCAGGACATGACCTACTTTTTGGGATGTCTTGTGGTGTCTTGGATAGTTTTTAAGTAGCGTCCTGGGTTTTTTAAGCATCCTGGTAAATTCCTGCATATCAAATTTCGCACGCTACTACTGCCTTCGGTTTATCGGTCTTCCGTACTTTTTATACGTATTTCATAGTGTTTAAATAAAGTATTATAAATAATTGAGTTCCATTGACACTGTTTTCATTGCGTTGCTGTTATACTGCGGTCTGTATTTAATCCGAAATGCCCTGGTAGTTTCACCTTCTAATCCGGTTTTCAAAATTTGGGGATGGCAACCGTAGTATACACACTCCAGTTCTTCATGCTCTATGGTATGAACTATTAGTTTGATGAACAGGAAGATTACATGTCAGCTATGTGATAGTGTTTTTACTTTTTCGTGTTATGTAAAATGAGTTTATGCTACTTAGTATCCCACGCGTGTTGTTGTAATTCATGTGAACTGTTTCCGTACTTCGATATGTTGAAATATAAATATATTTTTCAATTCAAGGGTTAAATCATTCAACAACCTCGGCTTTTCTCATAGGTTGTAAAAACCTAACTGTTGAAAATTAATGAGAATAATTAAGAAGGAAGCAAACTCAACAAGTCACCACGTAGGTAAAATAAATTGAAACAGTAGCATAGGTAGTGAATAGTCCACCGAAGATCCATTACTAAAATTCAATAATAGATTGGTTAGAACAAAACTAATGACAGAAGGGAAAATGATGTCATATCACCAATCTTGGCAAATAAACTGGTGATCTTACAATTCAATGTGAAGAACTTATTAATCATAATTATGTTGTTTGACAAAACCTTCGTATGACATTTTAAATCAAGCTCGTTTAACCTGTGGAAGGAAAAACATAAAATGTAAGATAAACAAAAGGAATTCAAGAAGGATGACATCATTAAAATGTTTGTTTTCAATACTTTTTAAAACGACTTAAATTCCATACAGTCTCTTGCAAGTTTGCAACACATAAGTAGGTATCTATTTGAAATGAACCTTTTGATGCTAACGATTTGAACAAATATCCCGCCCCTTTTTTCTTTGAATTCGAGTAACCTCAAAAGCTGCTAGATTTTTGATATGGTTTCCATTACAAAAATGTCCATTATGGACAGTCTTAATGTAAGAAGCATTATTGCAGTAGGCAAAAGATAGTATTTCATTATAATTTTAGACACTATACATCATTTGATATCGTGCTAGAAATCGCAGTGACTCAAGAAAAACAGTGCTGCACACAAATATATCCTGGTTTGTAATGACTAATGCATTACAGTTATAAGAAACGTGTAAAAATTTTCTTAACTATTAGATATTTAACAAACATATTTGAAAGAATCAATGGAACTCACAGTTTCCCATCAGAGTGGCAATCATTTAACATTCCATACAACTGTACTGTCGTCATTTCTTCATTAGTCAGATTTATTTTAAGAAACACCTTTAACTTATCACTAACTATTCAACTATCACTTTTGAACACACTGTCAGCTCGAAAAATCACTATTTCATTAAAACTATTCATAAATTGATTTCTAAGTCTCGGAAATCCTAAGAAATTCGCGATTTCTGATGATGCGGTTGTAACGACAGTACTGTCAGCCGGTGCCCGTGCAACTGTCGAAGCGACCAAGTGAAACAATATTGATAACAGACGACGTCACTTATCGTCCGCACTTTATTAATCTGAATCAATTTGTTCGAGGAGACAATTGGAGTACGATTTCGTAGGATATGGGGGAGACCGGGAGAGACCACTGAGAACTAACTTCCACATATTTCTGTCTCTATCACTCTATTCACCATAAATATCGATGTGAGCAGGTATGTATGACACATACCATTAGCTGATAACATAGCTAGGTTTTGCGTCTCGTTATATATTCATGAATGGAAATAGTGACTCGTCAAACATAGTATGGGACGCCCCCAGGCTAGGTAAAGCTACTCGATGATGTTTTCAAGGTGATTGGAAATGGATTGATGTTACTTTCTCAAGATCGCAATTAATGGTGAGGAATTGTAGAGGCTCGAATCTAGCAGAGTATTGCTAGTTGCTACTAATATGACAATGATAATGTCCTCGTAACTTGTGAAATAATAATGGAAACCTCCAGAAGTTTCCATTATCCACAAGTTTTAAACTTTTACATCACATCACCGTCACTAATGACGGTCACGTGATGTAAAAGCAATATGAGTTTCTAACGAAGCATGATTTTTTATTTCATTTTGGATCCAAAATTTTAGACATTTGGAATTCCAGATAAAGAGGATGTTATCAGGAGATTATTGGAAAAAGGGCGCTGTTTGGGTGACGGACGGGAAAGAACGTTATCTACAAGGAATGTTTGTGCGAATTCTAGCTCATCATCGTTTGATAACATGGGAGTGCCGTGTCTGTAGATAAGATGGTATACTGAGAGACTTGGTTCCTGACTTTCGTTCCTGTTTGTTGAGTGAGTTTATCTTTAAATTAAAAATGGAAGTAAATATTTTCACACTAGATACAATTTATGGTAAAAATGGAATCGGTAAATAAGTATTGTAGAATTTCAAGATCGCTAAATGGTAAAAAATCACTGACAAATTAATCTTAGGTGTAATAAAAACTTAGAAGTTTTTATTTTGTTTTAGAAACGATCAATCTTTACTGGTTTTTCGCGGGCTAAATAAATGAATAAATACACGTTTATACATGAGTTAGTAGGTACTGGAACATTTATATGTTTTTTTTATAGCCAGATCAACGTGACAGATAATATCAGAAACTTATCTTGATCTAATATCTTCAAATACTGTGATGTTATCATAAATCATATTTATTACTATCACGCGATAACATTAGTTTTAGATCTTATCTTAATAATTAAACCGTCGAAAGTTATTAGGTTAGATAAGTTTAGTATGGTCAATGACTTTTTAGTCTGTTTGTATTTTGCAATCCCCTGAGGCAAATGTTATGATTATGATGTATAAAAAAAATAGAGGCTCGATCAATGAAGTTGGCTACATCATAAAACAGTTTATCATAAATCAGTTGATTTGCAAACAATCGACTATAATAATTATATGGTTTATATGCGTGCGCGTCATATTAAATTTACTATCTGTTGCCTGTGCCCACGGCTATGATTGCATTTAAACCAGAATTTACATTCGCTTAAGTTGAAAATATTGTCAAAGTATCGCTATGGAAAGTTCTTCTAGCATAATCAGCTTATAATGTTCGCACTTCTGGTACACAGTACTCATCTCTGTGAGAGCGAGTGGGCCGTACGTAATCCACCACGCGGGCCCAGTGCGGGATGGTGAATGTCACATGTCTTCGAATTCTTAGTTGTAGGACATGGCAGTTTCCTCACGATAATAAGTTACACAAAGTAATGAGCCTGCCTGGGTTCAAACCTACTACCGTTTCTGCTGGGGTCACCACTGCTCCATCTTTAAAGTTGAAAAACATGCCTTTCAAATTTTAGTTTTTTAATCTTTAGAACAAACACTAAAAATCCCACTTTACTTAGCTTAGACCGAAGAAAAGTTGGCAGAAGAAAGTATTAGTCGCAGTCATAGCCCGAGAAAACCCAACCTAATACTATTTTTATTAATCATCACCATCTGCCTAGCCTTTTCCCAACTATGTTGGGGTCGGCTTCCAGTCAAACCGGATGCAGCTGAATACCAATATTTCACATGGAGCGACTGCCTATCTGACCGTGCCTAGCTTGCCTGATCGATGGACCCGTGCGGCTGTTACCTATAACTTAGCCGCAAGCCCCTATTTTTATTAATCCCACACCAAAAACCACATTTACTAATTCAACGTTACTTCTCTATCATCAGTCTCCGTTCACATGTAACCCCTAAATACACGACGGTTACAAAGTCGAGCACATGTTGTAGATTAACTTCGAGTTACTGAAGCCCGCCATGTGACCATTGCCAAGGTTACTTTATATTTTGGGGATAGGGCTGTCAGGAAAAAAAATGGTACGTTGACACTTTGACAGGTTGTTAAAGGTAGGATTACAAAATATAAAGATGGTCAAAATTAAGCCAAGCAATTTAATCTAATTTAGAGAATGTCGTCTCTAATCTGTACTACAACCTTCTTTTTGGAACCCTTCAACCTTTTTTGCATAGGTTACTTTCTTATTTCCACATCAAAATTAGGGTTAGGTCAACCCTATGAAATACAGATAACATAATTATTATTAGAAAGGGATGCACATTGAATATGGCTTATCTTCACGCATATTCTGTGGGGTAAGCAAACATTAGACAGTAAGTCCTTTTCATTTTATGAAATAATTTTGCTTATTGTTATTAATTGGATCCACACAAAAGGAGCCACTTTTGTTGTTTCAAATGCAAGTAAATCCATGCAAGTGCAGTGGCATTTTTCTTCTAAATTTACCTAATTGAAGAGCTAGGTCCAAAATTATATTTCTTTCGCTTATTTTTTATATGTATTTGCCCTGTAAAAGACGAGCCTAAAAAAATAAAACGAAACAGATATCTGTTTAACCCGAACTAAAAAAGTATTTTAAATAAACGAGAAATGAGTTGAAAGGAAACACCCATTATTTTTTCAACATTACAAAAAAAAAGTTAAAGAAACTGTTCCTAAGACAACGGGTAACCTCATCCTTACGTCTTACAAGACGTATCTTTTTATAAGGCAAATATAAAATTAATGCCATACATTCTACTACTTTAACTCTGCCGAAATAAAGTTCATATTAACTTGGCTGGTTAGAGAAAATTAAGCTATCATTTTTGAATAGTGAAACCTGATAAGTATCGTCTCTTTTAGTATCTTAAAAAACTTGCCACATGTTTTCATTTTAGTTTATAATAGAGCTACTATATGTTACATAGACGTACTTACCTACACCTCTGTATGTATCAGAATAGTATGTAGGCTGTTTAGGTACACTGGATTTGGACTGGTTTACAGGATTTCATTTTGATATTTGATTTTTTAGAGAGATTTTCATACCATTTATTTTTGTTCCGTTACACACTCGTCAAATCCTCAATTATATTTTTTTGCTCTTTTAAATCTATTAAAACGAAGGCAGGAACGGTATAAAAACATAATAATGTACTTAAATATATATAATAATCATAATAAACAAGTCTGTAAACACATTATGTAATAAAATTATGTACAACATTAATTTAAAACGATGACTGTGTTAGTAAATCCAAATGATGTTAGATTTAGAACCTAAAGCCGTTAGCAGAAGCTTCACCTTTTGTTCATTTTTGCTTTTCAATCGGCATCTTTCACTCGAAGTGAAACGTCCTAACAGAAAATGAATCATAAGTGTAAAAAAACCGGTCAAGAGCGAGTCGGGCTCGCGCACTGAGGGTTCGTTCCGAATTCTGAAAAATTGTGCTATTCAGAGACATCGTAATCTATACATAAACTAATACACATAGAACAATTCCACACACATACAACACACATAGAATAATTTCAGATTTTTATCTATGCAAACTTCGGAGATAAACGTCGAAAACTATGCGGCCTACAAAAAATAAAAAATAAATTGAGAATGTACAAATAGCGCTCTTTCATATGATACCCCACATGCCCTAGCCCCACTTTGAATTTTTAAGACACCCTTTCAGTCCCTGTCGCATAAAAAATTATACATATTTTTATTTTTTTCTTATTTGCAAAATAATTGGGTAAACGTCATCTAAAACTGTTCCAAATTTCAAGTTGATAGCATTAGTAGTTCTTGAGATATCCAGCTGTGACAGACAGACAGACTAAGTCGCACCATAAGGGTTCCTTTTTACCATTTTGGTACGGAACCTTAAAAAGAAGTCTGTACTGAACCGATCAAACGATGTTGGATTTCGGCACTGCCGCATCACTCGCCTATCCAATGATCGATGAATGAAATAAAAGGAACAGATGAACGTTCATTCCTTAAGATATAATTTTGTTGGCGTTGCGTCGTGTGAACGTCTGACATCGGCTTTAATAGCATGCCTAGACGTAAATAAATACAGTCTATGTAAACGAAAAATAGGTGAAACTCCTACGCAATGTTGACATTATAATCTGTTGTGTACACAATTGAGTCTGTCATTGACATTGACTCTGCGAACTTCGTATAACTTTGACTGGTTTGAGTCAAAAATAGATCTAATTACTTATATAGAATTAAAATAAATGAGAGAAAAAAAACCATTGACCGGCCGTGTATTGGTCTAAAAATACAGTTATATTAATGAGATAAAATATCGTTTGTGTTATTTTGTAGACTTATTCGATAATAGGTACTGGCTAAAATTAAGATCGAATTAGTTTCGAATTTCGATATTCTTCCAATAATTAACACTTCAAAACTACAGGGGACTCAGTAAGGGGCAGAATCTGTATTTGTGATAGGTTATGCTCGAAAACTAAGTTTATTATGTAGCAAATAGTAGCAATAATGATTAAAAACAAAAGTTTTTTCCACGAATTGTTACAAGAATCATTGTCAGTTACTTTTAACTTTATAATCGTCATAACAAAAAAATAGATAACATTTCGGGAAAATTCAATTCACAAAAAAAACATATTTTATGACCCACTACTTATTTCCTCGTAATAAAAATGTCTGCCGATTAAAATGACGCTGTTGCAATGATGTCACTTTGATAAACATATTGCAATCGTTATCAGATATCAATAGCTTCTGTAATATCACGAGAATTATGTAGGTATGATACAAATCAATAACATTTATTATGTATGCTGTTATTGATACTAATTGGGGTCTATAGGTCATCATATTATTTGAATCTATGATAATAGCAACAGAAATATTTTATTAGATTTCGTTTTTAATCAAATTGATATTTATTTTTAGGGTTCCGTACCAAAATGGTAAAAAAGGAACCCTTATGGTGTGACTCAGTCTGTCTGTCTGTCTGTTTGTCTGTCTGTCTGTCTGTCTGTCTGTCACAGCTGGATATCTCAAGAACTACTGATGCTATCAACTTGAAAATTGGATTAGTTTTAGATGACGTTTATTCAACTATTTTGCAAATAAGAAAGAAATAAAAATATTAATATTTTTTTTGCAACAGGGACTGAAAGGGGGTCTTAAAAAATTAAAGTGGAGCCCCACTTTAATTGCCCCCACATGCCCTAGTAGCCACTAGGGCATGTGGGGTATCATATGAAAGAACGGTGTTTGCACATTCTCAAACTATTTTTTTAGGCCCCATAGTTTTCGACTTTTGATGAAAAATGTAAAAAAAATACCGTTCCCCCCCCCTTATCTCCGAAGTTTGCAAAGCGAAAAATCTGAAATTATTCTATGTGATAGAAGTTTATGTAAAGATTACAGGAAAAATAAAAAGATGTCTCTAAATAGCACAGTTTTTCAGAAACCATCAACAAAAATTACACATAAATGATGGTGCGGAACCCTCGGTGCGCGAGTCCAACTCGCTCTTGACCGGTTTTTTTCATTAGATTGAAGTTCAATCATAAAATTTTGATTACTGTCGAAATCTATTTGCAAACAAGACTGACTGAGCTTAATCTACCAGCTTGCTACGTTTATAGAAGTTAATGTTACATCCTGACCGAAAACAATATGTATAGCCTATCTATGGGTTTCCGATATCATTTTCAGGTAGGTATATTTGTTATAGTGCATGAAAACCAGCAAAAAGATGAAAAACAAACATTGAGTATATACTCCTGAATAAAGCATACATTGCAGCCGTTGAGGTAAGTACCTACACACGGTGACACGGCTACATATCAAGCTATACATTTTCAGTGTTTAAGCTGACCTCTCACTGTACGGAAATCCTATACAATGCGAGGTCAGCTTACACTGGAGATGTACAGCTTGATATGTAGCCGAGTACGATTTACTTTCAAGCATACAAATAAGACTCACAGACACGAATTTACTCATAGACAGTAGACACGTGTCCATAATGATATGCAGCTGTGACATTCAAAATGTTCCTCTTCCTCTGACGTCATTACGGAAAACAGTCACATCAGAGAAAATACAACAAGAATTATAGAAAATCATCGATGTATGAAACAAGAGCAGCCAATTTATCTTGACCGTAATAGTGACGCTTTATAGGATTTTGTGGACAGCGTTGTGGGCTGCAATATCATCACACTAATATTAAAAAGGCGAAAGTTTGTGAGTGTGTGTGTGTTTGTATGTTTGTTACTTCTTCACGCTCAAGCGGCTGGACCGATTTGGATGAAATTTGGTATGTAGGTAGCTTATACCCTGGATTAACACATAGGCTACTTTTATGCGTCTTTGCGGATTTTGTTCTTTTTGAATGAAAATAAAAATAAACGTTTTTGTTTCGAGTTCCTTTCCCCGATTCACCAAGTATCAACTGATACTGGACGAAACAAAATGAATCACGATTCACGGGGCGATCCTCGTGACTCAGTTTCTTACTCATTCGCGGTAAAACTATGGCACAGATTAATACAGATGGGACACTCCGCAGTTTAGGTATGAAGCTACAAGTACGCGGCGGGCTCATCGCACTGGGTCAATTCAGTGTGGACTGCCGCGCACCGGCCGGCTCGCACGTTACTTCGATACTCACTCACGCGCCGCGTCGTAAAAGAAGACAACCTTAACGAGTCAGAAGTTACCTACGCGATAGAAAGAGAGCCAACTTGTAGGTGAATATAACTGCAGGTAATAAGCGTTGTGCGACCTGAATTGCACTTCATTGTGTCGTAGCAAAAGTCGCTTTTAGGGTTCCGTACCAAAATGGTAAAAAAGGAACCCTTATGGTGTCACTCAGTCTGTCTGTCTGTCTGTCTGTCACAGCTGGATATCTCAAGAACTACTAATGCTATCAACTTGAAATTTAGAACAGTTTTAGATGACGTTGACCTTACTATTTTGCAAATAAGATAGAATTTTAAATATATATATTTTTTTTTTAAACAGGGACTGAAAGGGGGTCTTAAAAAATAAAAGTGGGGGCTACTAGGGCATGTGGGGTATCATATGAAAGAGCGCTGTTTGCACAATCTCAAACATTTTTTTCTTTTTTTAGGCCGCACAGTTTTCGACTTCTGATGAAAAATGTAAAAAAAAATACCGTTCCCGCCCCCTTATCTCCGAAGTTTGCAAAGAGAAAAATCTGAAATTATTCTATGTTATATATTATGTAAATATTACAGGAAAAATAAAACGATGTCTCTAAATAGCACACTTTTTCAGAAATCGGAACGGAACCCTCGCTGCGCGAGTCCGACTCGCTCTTGACCGGTTTTTTTATTTTATTTAAATGATTTTGCGGAGTGTCCCATCTGTATTAATCTGTGATTATGGGTACAGTAAGGGTGGGTTTACTTTGACTCTAGGCATAACTTGTGCTCAAATCGAGACAGATGTTTACTGTCATTAAATCCACATAAAGTTCCGCAAACAAGTAGGTAGGTACGCGTCTATATCGCCATCTATTTGTTGCCGAAGGACGGACGCGACGCCGACGCCGACGCGACATTCGGTTGTGTGGTCGCGACACTTCGGGCAGTTTAAACATTTGTCTCGATTTAGGCCAAAGTTATGCCCTAGGTCAAAGCAACCCGCCCTTACGGTATTTGATAACAGCTCTCGTTTTTATGAACTGCCTTGATAACAGACGAGTGTTACGATGTGATAATGCGGCGGGTTTTTGTATTTTAAAGGATATGTGTTAGTGGAGATTACGGTTATCAGTTTTATGTTGTATAGAATTTTTGTGTTTTGGGTAAAATAAAAATCTTCTACATTTTAATGTGTTTTGGGTATGGATCGTGTTATTATAAACATATTGTTGGGATCAGTTAATTTCTAGTGCTTTCAGCTGGCTTGATTATTCATCCAGATTTATTGTGTAATAAATCTGAAAACCTACAGTAGTCATTTGTACCGACTCTATAGAATACATCCTGGCAAATTTATAAACACGCTACGGTTTTGAATAGATTATTAATGAAAAGGCACAGGTACCTACCAAGTCACAATTTAATAATAAGTATACGTAATTAGTATCATTGACATACAAAAAATACAACATTGACGGCGCATCTCTTTACTATAGGAAACGTCTGGAACATTTTATTGAGAGCGAAAATAGGATCTTCGAACAAAACAATCTTATTTCAGTCTCTTAAAAACATTATTACCGTCAATAAAAGAATAGAACAAACACAATACTTAGTTCTCGGAAGATTAAAATAAAAATCTTGAACGATATTAGCATAAGAATACGCTTGGAACAAAATAAATGTAGCATACCTTACAGCGTGTATCAAAAATGTGTGCTCATAGGTATTTATGTGTAGGTACTTGTTGAGTAGAGTATTTGTAGAAATACCTCCTGAAACACAAAGAAGACAGAAAATGTGATTATGTCTGAATAGCCGATAGCAGATATGAAATGTGTGAAAAAAAAAATTGTAGGTAAAAAATTTTTTACAAAATTTCAATGCCTACTCGACCAAAATGAATGGGACTTTATGATTTTTTTTCGCCATTATGATGTTACTCCCATGGAAAAGGTTGTTCAGTTTGATAGTCTGTACCACACCCTTAATTAATATGACCACACATTTTTAATACACGCTGTATTTTGATTTGCTGCGCTCTTTGTCTCAGTTATTAATAGGTAAGTAATATAAATAAAAGACCCTTGCAATAAATATTATGGTGGCCATAAAGGGTGGACAAAGGGAGTTCGATGACTTGATCGGAGTTTGTTTCCATGGTACTTGTTATGAAAAAGTTGTTTGTTAAAGTTTCAGGTAGTCAAGCACTTATCCCAAGCTTCTATGTAAATTAGGCTAGCTTTCACAGCTTCTTTTATCGTTTTATAGTCTCTTAGAATTTATTGTGCTTAACAGAGAAGAACAGGGCATTTATACTTATTTTTTTATTACTTTAAGGTGGATTGCACCATCTTACTTTAACAATCACAAACATCGCACCTTCAGTTCGATGTTGCACTTGTTAAAGTACCTGTTAGACAAAAAATGGTTTGTTCCATTTGATAATTTAATAGCTGACGTTATAACTTTAACTGTAACCTTAACCGCCTACGCTTCGCTGGTTAAAGTTATTGTTAAATATCTGTCACTTCTGTCAGACGCGTCGAGTGACATGTCCATACTCCGAACTTAACTTTTACATTTTTGACATGACGTTGCAACAGCAGGTATTCATTCTATGGTCATATTAACTTTGACGTAAACTATAACGTAGCCCTTGACCTTTTTAATTCCGATATTCCAAACTTCATAATATAGGTAGGTATCAAATATCGTCGCTAATTTAACTAACTGACGTATCTGAATAATCTGACATTTTGGACTAAGCCGATAGCCGACCTAACTATAGTAATTTGATACATTTTCCAAGTCGAATCGATCTGTCTAATCGGCGTATCTGTACGCACGGCTACAGATCAAGCTATACATTTCCAGTATAAGCTGATCTCACATTGTATAGGATTTCCTTACAATGAGAGGTCAGTGTAAACTGGAAATGTATAGCTTGATGTGTAGCTGTGTGTATCTATGCCTTAGGGTGCGTTTCCACTGACGCGGAGCTGGGCGGAGCGGAGCGGAGACGTGCAGGAATCGACCAATCATAATGGTTGAAATCCTCATCGCGTCTCTTGTCTCGTCTGTAATTGGACGATTCCTGCACGTCTCCGCTCCGCTCCGCCCAGCTCCGCAACAGTGGAAACGCACCCTAACGTTCCCCATGATAACGCAAAAATCGAGACCGATATATGTACAGTTTACAAAAAAAAATAAAAATGGTTTGCCCTGTAAAATTTTCTTCGAATCAGTTACGTCACTTAGATTAGCGACAATATTATGCCCATCAATAAAACCGTACTACTACAATAACTGTAAAACATTACCGTATCGTAGATAACAATGGAACCACACACTCCAGTCGATGCACTGACCCTATACCACCTGCTGACCTTGCAACGCCGCAAGCTCTAAGATTTGTTAGTGTTACACAACTTGTTTCATGTTTATTATTATTCGAGACTTTGGTTCTGTGTCTATTATTATTTATTATTATTTTATGGACGTAGTGAGCAACTGTGGCGAGCAGTGGTTGTTTCTTTGCTGTCAAACTCAAATTCCACCGGCCTTATTACAAAACGAGGTTTTTCTTCTGTCATGGTTTAAACCATCGAGCCAGCTTTTGTAATAAGAACCTAGCTGCGATAGAAATACAGTTCTTTATACAAAACTGACAACTTAGTCCAGTTCTAAGTTTTTCAGTTTTGTAAAACTGACATGTTAATGTGTCGGAATAAAGTTCAAAAAAGGGTCCAAGGTTTAAACCTGGGTTTGAAGATGAACCTTGTTTTGTAATAAGACGGAAAGTATTTATTTAGGCCCGCGTGGTAGATTACAGCCCACTCCCTCTCACAGAAAGGAGGCCTGTGTCCCAGCAGTGGGAACATTATATGCTGATTATGCTAAGATGTGGTCATCATTAAAAATATTCTTGATCGATTCGAAAAGAAAAAGATTGTTCTTGAGATCCTGTGTTCAAGATATTGTAATACATTAGATTGTACAGGTGCATCCACGTTAACAAAACACAATGGATTGCGTTTGTACAGAGTGTTGTTTTTTTATGAACCCATTGTATTCTGTGTGAGTGTTTTCCTAGAATAATAAGATCTGTATTTGGGGACTTCCCTAAGAGCAAGACTTCCTTAACGTTTCTACTTTCCTGTGACGAATTCAGGTAAGTATACAATTTCGGGGATAATGAGAAGCTCATCAAGTTAACTATTGTACTTTTGTACCAAAATGTAGTACGTAGGTACTCTAGGATGCATATCGGGTACGGCTCTAATAATCATTCCATATCCTATGGACACGTCTTCCCTTCCATTATTGCGCCCCCCGGTTTACTCCTTGATATACAGGGTGATTGGAAGATGGGTGCAAAGCTTTAAGGCGAAGATAGTACAGACAATTTAGAATCATTTAAGCCATGGTTGTCTTAGACGAAGTCTTACCAATTTTTAACCTAATTTTTGTGATTTTTGCAAAAACTCCCAAAATTTTAACTAAACTGCCTATTTATGGCCAAATTGAATGATATATGAATTCATTTTTATTTAATTTAATTTAAGTAATGTGTAAGCAATATAGCAAAACATGATTTTAGGTCTTTAATTAGTCTGCCTAAAATTTAAAATTTCTCCCTCAAATTGGTTTGTAGGTCCTAATTTCAATAATTTGTAAGTTATCCACGTAAATGATACCTCAAAAGAAAGACAACCATGGCTTGAATGGTTCTAAATTGTCTGTACTATCTTCGCCTGAAAGCTTTGCATTCATCTTCCAATCACCCTGTATAATGGTCTCTGTGGCCCCATGCAACATGAGGTTCAAGGGGCTAGAGTGAATCTTTGGGTGCCTTCGAGTACCTAATCGAGTTTGGTGAAACCACGCTGGGATCGGCACATTTCATTCAATAGTTCAGTGGCAGTACCTACGTAGGTATAGGTAGTGATATTCTTGAAACGATATAAAATAACCAAATTCTTTTTCACTCGTATCGACCGACACGACTAAATGAAAATTTGTCAGTCAGCAAGATTTACAACCGATTTTTAGGGTTCCGTACCAAAATGGTAAAAAAGGAACCCTTATGGTGTGACTCAGTCTGTCTGTCTGTCTGTCTGTCTTCTGTCACAGCTGGATATCTCAAGAACTACTAGTGCTATCAACTTGAAATTTGGAACAGTTTTAGATGACGTTTACCCAACTATTTCGCAAATGAGAAAGAAATAAAAATATAAGTATGTATTTTTTTTTGCAACATGGGGTGAAAGGGGGTCTTAAAAATTCAAAGTGGAGCTAATAGGTCATGTGGGGTATCATATAAAAGAGCGCTGTTTGCACATTCTTAAACATATTTTTATTTTTTTTAGGCCGCACAGTGTTCGACTTTTGATGAAAAATGTAAAAAAAAATACCGTTCCCCCCCCCTTATCTCCGAAGTTTGCAAAGAGAAAAATCTGAAATTATTCTATGTGATAGAAGTTTATGTAAAGATTACAGGAAAAATAAAACGATGTCTCTAAATAGCACACTTTTTCAGAAATCGAAACGGAACCCTCGGTGCGCGAGTCCGACTCGCTCTTAACCGGTTTTTCTAACTCAAATCTCCTGTAATCTCCGGAAGCTTAGGCTGAGGTGTAGAGTTGTGCCTATAATACAAGGTATTAGGTTAAACGAGGGACATACTATAAGGGAGTATAGACTCATAAAAAAACCGGTCAAGAGCGAGTTAAACTCGCGCACTGAGGGTTCCGTTCCGTACCATTATTTATTATGTAATTTTTGTTGATGATTTCTGAAAAACTGTGCTATTTAGAGTGTGAGATTTTTTTTTTTACTTGTTTACACCACACATACACGCGCATTTGTTACCTTTTTCTTTGTAAAACATTTATTCATTTAGAGTTTTTGTTTTTATTTCATTTTTCAGTTTGCCATAATTATTGTTTTCAATTGCAATTATAGCTAATCCTAGTGGAAGAGCGGAGTCTTCTAACACAAGCAACTCTTGCTTAAAAGGAGATCTCCAACACATTTATGTCAAAGCACTTTGTAATTGAAATAAACTTATTTTTTTTTTTTTTTTTTTTTTTTTTTTTTTTTTTTTTTTTTTTAGAGACATCGTTTTATTTTTCCTTTAATCTATACCTATACTTCTATCACATAGAATAATTTCAGATTTTTCCCTATGCAAACTTCGAAGATAAGGGGGGAACGGTATTTTTTTAAACATTTTTCATCAAAAGTCAAAAACTAAGCGGCCTAAAAAAAAAGAAAAAGAATGTTTGAGATTTTGCAAACAGCGCTCTTTCATATGATACCCCACATGCCCTAGTAGCCCCACTTCGAATTTTTAAGACCCCTTTCAGGACCTGTTGCAAAAAAAACATATGTATTTTTGTTTCTTTCTTATTTGCAAAATAGTTGGGCAAACTTCATCTGTTCCTTTCAAGTCGATAGAATTAGTAGTTCTTCAGATATCCAGCTGTGACAGACAGACAGACAGACAGGCTGAGTGACACCATAAGGGTTCCTTTTTTACCATTTAGGTACGGAACCCTAATGAACAACTTTTACCATGTAACTAACCCTGAAATGTGAAAAAGAAAATCAGCTGTTCTCTACAAAGTTCAAAACCTACGCGATCAAAATGTACGAGACAGCTGGTTTTTTTTTTCATATTTCAGGGTTAGTTCCATGGTAAAAGTTGTTCATTTTCATGAGTACTACACTCCGTTAAAATATGTCCCTCGTTTAACCTAACTCCCTGTATAGTACGGTCAGCAACAGAAATCTGTTAACACTGCTACTTTTTGACATCATCTAAATTAACACGAAATGATACGATAACCTGCTTTTTAGCATTTCATTTACTAGCTAAGAGTTAATTTTCTTTAACATTTACATCTGTTCCGATTTTAATTAAGTATTTTTCTCAATAATTAAGATTTAGAAAACACAAGTGTTAATTGACTTTTGTTGAATTAAATTAAATTAAAAATTAAATGATTTTTATTTCGGAATAAGTAATCCATAGAGTGTTAGTAACATAATATTAAAACAACTTACTATCTAGTGTTAGCACCAATCACCCTCCGCACAAACTGCTTTATAATTGGAGAACTGAAGCTCTCCGCTACAGTTCTCAAGATGCTGTTGGGACTGTCCCTAACTCTCCTCAGCAGCGAAGCTGTTTTTTTCCGCACAATCGCGTGAAACCCGTCGGTACGAGCTTGGGCAAACATATCTGACGCCAGTTATGTTTAACCATGTTTACCCATGTACTTACCTACTAGGGGGCGAGCCTATAGCCATCAACTGGGCACAAATACAGACTACGAGCTTAGCAGTTTTTCAGAAAAACCAACGAGGCAGTCTAACTACCTAGACCTTTTTTTTTGTGGATGGGAAATCATCAAATGACTTCTCCCGCTCTGGGCGGAGCAGTGTCAGACTTTTACTGACTAAAACCCACCAGGGTTCCTTCAGTTGCCTGTGCCAGGGCCACGGTATCTCTTTCGAACAACCCGCGACTCCGGCGGCAACAACCAACAACCCGCGACCCCGGCATATACCTATGTAAATAATCGTTATTTGACCATGTTTCGATCATTTCATTAGCTTTAATTAGGTATGTTAAATGCAAAGGACAGGTACCACACGATAGTTTATGACGTCACGTGTCACGGTCACACTTGTCGTGATTTTCTAAGAAGGTGAGTCATGTTTAGTGAAATAATATCGACGTAATAATTACAAACGTTCGATTATTTGACTGAAGTCGGTATGTGGATTAGACATCGGGTGACACTCTGATGGAATCTATGTAGGTATGACAAACCATTCTGAGAAGGCACGGGTTACGATTGGGGATTGCGATACACCTTCGTGACACACTGTCCAAAATATAAAAGAAACGTAATCCTAGCCTGTTTTTAGGGTTCCGCACCAAAATGGTAAAAAAGAACCCTTATGGTGTGACTCTGTCTGTCCGTTTGTCACAGCTGGATATCTCAAGAACTACTACTGCTGTCAACTTAAAATTTGGAACCCTTTTAGATGAAGTTTGCCCAACTATTTTGCAAATAAGAAAGAATTTTTTTTTTTTGCAAGTGACTGAAACGCGGTCTTAAAAATTCGAAGTGGGCTACTAGGGCATGTAGGGTATTATATTATGAAAGAGCGCTGTTTGCACATTCTCTAACATTATTTCCTTTTTTTTAGGCCGCATAATTTTCGACTTTTGATGAAACATGTAAAAAAATAACCCCCCAAACTCGTAAATGTGTACTGTTTGTTACAACACGGGAATGACCACTAAAACTGAACAATCTTGGTTGAATCTGCTATAATTATTTACAATGGTACAATTTTATTACTGCACATACACATATCTTTTACATATACAGGACTTTACATATACAAGGTTATTGGTAAAACACCAGCAACCTCTTCAAGGGCTCATTGTACTCATCATTGCCTGAAACACAGGTTTGTTTAAACCTAGATCGTGCGGGTCGCTACCTATTGTTTTAACTCCGAACCCTCATTACTTTCACCAGTAATAAAACATATTTTAGCTTTAGTTTATTATTATGAACTTAATTTGTATAGGAAAATTTTATTACTGTTAGGCTAAATGTACACTTTTTGTAAACGTTTTTATTAAATAAATTTATTATTATTTATTATTCATTATGAACAACTTTTACCATGGTAACAAACCTGAAAACGCGAAAAAAAAATCAGCTGCTCATTACATTTTGCTGGTGTTTTACCAATAACTCGGTATAATGTAGGTTTTTAACACTTTTGCTTGAGAAGTCTCGATCTTATCTTGAAGTCTCATTTGTCCTACAAGATTATTATTATGTTTTCGGATCTTTACAACGGATGACCTTAGGTTTTTCATTTTACAAACTACAACTTACCCTGCCTGGTCTACAGTTTTCCATTCCGTAAACTACTATTGTTGCCACTACTTACACAATACAAAAACGTAAACAAAGCCATACCGTAATACCTTTTGTACTTAACCAACGGTTTAACTTATCTGATCTTACAAAATTGTGCCTTTTGTTGTATTTATTTATTTTTAAAAGTAGTGCGGCAAGGCACTTCAGTGAAATAAGCAATCTTTCGCTTATATTATACACTACATTGCACTGCGGTCTCAGAATATTATAGAAATATTGCCTCGGGAAGTGGTCCCGGCTATCATTTCTAACACTTGAAATGCAAAACTTGATTTTTTGGGAGCCTGATATTTGCTTGCACCCTTAGATATGTTTGGATTTTTTTATCTATACTTAAATAAATTAGATTTACTACCTGTAGCGATTGTCAAAGATCTACGAATGAGCAGTAGATCTTTGACAATCGTTACGCGTAGAAAATCTTATTTATTTAAATATGATAAGCAATCCGAATCTACCTAATGGTGCAAGCAATTATCAAGCTCCCAAAAAATCAAGTTCTCTTTTGCATTTTAAGTATTTTCAAGTGTTAGGATAAAGGCGAAAATTGATGACATGCTTTCAGCAGCCGTGAAATATTGAATGGGTAAATCAACCTACACCTATAACTACGTCCATAAAAACATTGCGTAAATACCTACACTTTTATCAAAATACACAATCACAAACACTTGCGTTATGAAAACAATACAATTTCCGTCATAAATACCTAGCGATCATCCGCACAGAATCCGCGTGCACACAAATGTTTGTTGAACGGTTAGCAACGCACGTTCTGTGGATATAACATTGTAGAAAAATTCCTATATGTACTTCTTACTATGGTTGGATAATGCTAGCATAATTTTGTTACTTTACAAGGGATTTAACGGGCTTGCTACTAATGTTGCACACAACACACATCAACAGACATTTATACAAACCTTTTTACAGTCCGTTCCACCGATTTTGACTTCTATTCCGTAGGCTTAAGGATGGCAATAGAGGCAAAAAAGTGGTTACAATACCAACTGTTTACTACAGCTGCCATTTGTCATGCCACCAATACAATAGAAGTCAAAATCGGTAGAACGGACTGTAAAAAAGGTTTGTTTAAATGTGTAATCTTATTGTAAATGGAGTTTACAAGGAAATATATTATTATGGTGACGTGAAATTGTAAATTTTTTCACGCGCTGCTGTAGGTATTTAGTTTTAATCTATCATGAGTTCTTTCTGGGAAGGTTAGCGTGCAATTCATGAAGGTCTGAATTTTGTTTTGTTTCAGTTCTATTGTAGTTCTTATTCTGCTAACTCTATTTTAAATACCGATCCGTATTCTGTACTAGTTTAAGTTGTTTTCTTACTCTAGCTAGTTTATCTCTGTTACATTTAGTTGATGTCACAGCATATTGCAGTGTCCATACAACAACATCTTTGAGGATCTAACTAACGCTAACTAACCCTAAACTTGAAAGTAACTTCGACTCCAAATAAAGAAGTATTTTCTTATTACCTTATTTTGCGTGAACACGTGCTATGCCTATGTGCGTGCATTTACCAACGAATGTAAGAAGTACATTCACAACATTACAGCATATAATGTAACATGTTGTTTGACGAACATTTAGTGAAGCACGTTCAGTTGTGAGCCACAGAACACCATACAAGTGGTTAGCACGTAATGTGTGTTTGTAGGACATCGTAATATGTCCACAAGGTTCATTTTATTAAAGTGTTTTATCCTTACCTAGTGGTTACCCTTACCTATGTTGGTTTTGTAATGTCTTATTTAGTTAAAGAACATAGTCCTGCCTCATGGACCCTCCCTACTTTTTACCGTACCTATAAGTAATAACCGAACCAAATCATTTCCCACTTGCTGGGCTATCCTAAGTGCCCGTTCACTTGCATCTTTGAAGACCTTAAGAATGCCACTGATGCCGCAATCACCTTGGCCACCTACTGCATGGGCTCAAACAATATAAGTAATAATAATAATCGATACGACAAGAAGAAGAGGACCTAATAGATATTTTAAACATTTTTCGTGGCTGGACACGCCCGGTTTAATCAGCCATCTTTCCGATATCATTGCTAATGCTCATCAAATTTAAATCAAAAACTGTTTCTAGCAGAAGCAAATCTTCTAAGCTGGAGTAATACATTTCGTTGCATCATCATTATCTGCCTAGCCTTTTCCCAACTATACCGGGGTCGGCTTCTAGTCTTACCGGATTCAGCTTATTTATGAAACAAATTCCATTGCATGTCATTACTTAAACACCTGCTAGAAAATTATAATGTTTGCATTGTTAGCACCTAATTTTAGGTAAACATTTAGAAACACTATGTTTTGTCATAAGTTTACTACCACAGCTGACCTCTTTGTATTGTACCAAAAAGTTTACACGAGCCATAACTAAATAAACTGCCACAGACGAGAATTACGTTTTGTGGGTAATAAATGAACATGTAGGTACAGAGAATATCTTGAGATTCTTAGAGCTTCATGCAGTTGTAAAAGGCTTGACTGCTAATAAAACAAGAAAATGGATACACCAAGGAGTCCTCCTTGGTGTATCTACCTTTATGGCCCATTAAGTTACCAAAAGAACAGAAGTTATGAGAGAAAAAGGTGCAGATTGAGCCGAAAGTTTTCGATTGAAACTTCGTATCAAGGCTTTTACAGACAGAGGCGATATCGCGTCGCGACGCGATATTTTTCTACGGATATAATATCGAAATATCGCGTCGCGACCGCGATATCGCCTCTGTCTGTACGAGCCTTCAAGTGAATCTGGTTAACTCATACAAATTCATGGTCATCTTCTTTCCTTGTATCAGCACCAACTAAAATAAGGATATCTCATGCCGCTTGACAAATTATATACTAGCCAGCAAAGTGGTAAATGGCCAGGTGGGTGGACGACCTACAGGAGATTGCAGGGAAGACCTGGATGAGACTCGGACGGACCAGGGAAGCACAGCACAAAAGGGAGGAGGGATTACTCGGCAGTGGGTGAAACAAGGCTGCCAATAATGATGATGATGAAGATGGTAAAGCAATGGCAGTAAAAGGAAGAGAAAGGCCATTGCCCAGCAGTGGTAAATTATTAGGCAAGGTGGAAGCGGGTCTGACTGACCAAGGTGTGAAAGCATAGCATAATTTAGCCTATAATACTCCCACTGCTGGGAGCCTGGTGCACAGGCCTCTCCTTCGAGAGGGAGTGGGGTGTAATCTACCACGCGGGCCCAGTGCGGGTTGGTACATGTCTTCGAATTTTTGGTTCTAGGACATGCCGGTTTCCTCACGATGTTTTCTTCACCGTTTTGAGAGCAGTGGTGTTAAAATTATTTACACAAAGTAAAGCGCCTGCCTGGGTACGAACCCACGATCTACAACTCGTAAGTCAGGGCCATTACCACTCACTCACACCTAGGATGTGCCAGACGCATAATTAAGTACTGGTATTGCCACTCATGAAGGCTATTTAGAAGCACTTTAATGGTGCATAGGTGATGATGCCCACGCTATCCAAACAGGACATGCTAACAAGATCCCATCAAACCATTTAACAACGTAACAAAACCTTTTAATCGACGTTCAATACAACCCGCTGCGCACACGCAACAAAACGCACTGATTAAATAAATACAGTGTGTAAGGGACAGCCCTCCGCAAACTGATAGGGTGAATTCAGTATGTCATACTAAGATGACCGGTACTTGAAATTTTTTCAGGAACGTTAAGGGGATCCAATAAACCTGATTTGTTTGTGTTTTTATGCACAAATCGGAGCGTCTATTACTGGTTCGGAGGGTTAGGTAATAGGTATGCGGTGAGTTCGATGAACTCTGTAGCTAGACAGAAAGTGAACAGCTGATTTCACGCGTCGTTGGTTAGAGTATTTCAACATCCATTGCTGGTTTTTTTTTTGCTGTTTTTTTTTTTGCAGTTTTTTTTACATAAATGGAGTGCTGCGAACACACAATGCAATTTTACATTGAAATAATGAAAATGTAACTGAATTTTTTTTTGAAAAAATGAAAATTTTCCTGAGAAAATTTCCGGTGGAATATGATTCAAAATGAGGAGCTGAATGCACCCTGTTAGTTTGCGGAGGGCTGTCCCTTACACCCTGTATACATAACAATAAACAATAGTTTAACAACACATTAGCAAGGTCAATGCCCTCTATAAAAAAGTGTAACACCCATGGTAATAAAGCCTGCAATAAAAACGCCAATAAACCCATGGGCCACAATAGCCCTTTGAAAGGGCTAACTGAGCGCCATTGAGCAGCCAGGAACGGCCGGAAGTCACAGGTACCGCTTCCGGTTCCGATGCATTCAAATCTCGAACACGGTTGATGGTAGATAACCGTTTTATTGGTATATTAGTTATGAGTATAGTTACTAACTCTAGTATGGCGTTGAGTCATACACAGCTATTTATAAGGTACTCGAAAATGTAGGTACTTTTTTCAGGGCTAGGTTCATTATAGCACTCCATGATACACCATTCAAAATGTAATTGCATTCGTAATGGGCATGAATTGACATGATAGGCATGGGTTATCTTGTGTTAGTATACGGTTCTCTTGTGGTGTCTCATAAAACAAAATAGTCCTAGATATTAATATGAGAGCAATGAAACTGCAGGAGTCCTATTCTGAATTCATTAAATCAGTTAACATCAGATGAGGAGCTTCTATTAAAGAAAATTCATCACCAAAACCAAATGGGATGTATACCTTTTCCTTATTGACGTGGGACAATAGAGAGTTTCTTGAAAGAAAAACACTTCATTTTTATTTGGGACCACATAATGAATTTGACTTTTGATTTATTATTTGCCATAGGAGTAGAAAAGCGAAAACATGAAACAACATTGAATAATTAGCGAACTAATATTACCAAATTAAATTCCTATGTAAGGCCAATATATTGAACGGTATCCAATCAAATAATTTTGCGGAAACAACCATTGTTTTAACCTCGACAGGTTAACAGTGATATAATAATCGCGACTAATTTAATTACCAACTCATTTGCACGGATACAGTAATAGGCATAATTACTAGGCTTTGGAATTTACGCGCATAGTAAACTCTATGAACTAGTGTTAAAGTTCAAAATGTGTTAGACTAATCTCCAAAAATCAAATTGGTAATTCGAATTGTTTTTCGCTAGTCTAACTACCCATGATTTAGACAGACATAAAATTAATTGTTATGCAATGTGTATTACATAAGCTGATGAAAAATAATAAATAAATAGTAGCGATAGGGATATTTCCTGGGTAAAAAAAAAGAAATTTTAATTAGTTCGTCTGTCAGATAACAAAAAAATATAAGACACGTATTTTTTGCTTTAGCATATTAAGGCTCGTCCGTCGTAAAAAGCGCGGTCACTGTCGGACTGCATAGAAAAGAAAGAGAAGCGCGATGACACAACGCTTGCAAAATATGAAGTAATTATCGTTTTACAAAAAATCTGTTGATTAAACTAAAAAAGTGATGACAAGAAATCATTCCTTATTAGTTTGTAAACAACTGTATAAATTTATGAACACTTTTAATGAAAACTGTAGGAGTAATATGGTAACAACTAGAAAAAATAGACCGAAATAGACCTGGATTTAGGTTTTTTTTTCCTTAGTTCTACAAACTAAAATAAGTTTCAGGACACATGAAATCACTTCTTATGTATTGTAGATTATTGTGTATTTTTTTTTTTTTCAGAAAGATGTTACTGTAAAAGATGGTTACAAAGTTACTTAGTTTCGCCGTATTTTAGGAAGGAGCAGCCTTAATCAAAAAATACATAGATAAAACGGGAGTGGGGGCTCGCTAGGTCATAACTATAACAAACTACTCGTACGTATAAAATCTAGCAAGGAATGACGAAGAACAGGATCTCAAGAACATTCTTTTTCTTTTCGAATCGATCAAGAATATTATCAATGATGACCACATTAACACAACTTATTTGTGTAACTAATATTTTGTGACCATATAATATAGAAGTGTATGTCCATACAGACCATGGAATGGAGTTTGTTGCCCTTACAAAATTACAAAATAAAAAGTGCAAATTAATGATATTTTTAAATCACGTCCCAAAAAGTACTACCTGGTACAAGTTCCTACTAGGTACCTACCTAACTACAGCAGTTCTGTAGATAGCAGGAAAGTCCTTGAACTGATTGATAATAACTGATAAGGGCTGTCACAGTAAACATACGGTGGTGATTGGTTATCGATGTTGCCGCTGCGTTTGGGCTGCATGTGGAAGCGTTATTTTCAATTCAATATCAATATTATTTTTACCTACTTATATATTATTATACCTACCTATACAAATCTATCGTATCCTAGCCAAATGCCATTACAGTATTTTTCAGCCTTTTGATATGGAAGTACGAAGATCCTCATTATACTGAACCACGTTGTTGTTCATCATAGATAATTGTTCTTTTTTTTTCAAACAAAAATTTAAAATCATCTGTAGTTTGCATATTATGAGGGGAGGCTGTACCACCTTGATTAATTTTATCTATGAAATTGCTCCCACTTTTGTAAAAAAAAACCTGCTCGTATTTTTCAAAAACTAAATCTCTTCCGTCTACTTGGTTCTGGTAATATTATTTATTTAAATTATGGAGCCCCGATGCAATAGAAATACTCTCATCGTCATGAATATCTGATTACAATCTCTCCTAAGGGCAGTTCTTCAACAGACCAATTAACTTACATTCACATAAAATAAACTAAACACCATAAAATTCAGTGACTTTCATATAATTTAGAGCACCATGACACGCCATAAATTAAATGGGATAGTAAGAACCATGCAGCCCGCATTACGTGGATGATTAAAATCTTATTGTTCTATAGTGCTATATAACCATAAAAACACCTTTCCTTATAGCAATTTATGGGAAAAAGTAAACATTCGCCTCACGTACTGAGATCACAATGGAAGATATAATGGACTTCTGTTATAAATAAAATATACAAAGAAAAGTAAATCTTAACACTGCTATCTACAGTTTAAATTCAATGGTGTTTTTTTTTGTAAATCTAACTCAATGATATACAGTCTGGCTCTACACGAATCTCATAAAATATGTTTTATTGCTTATAATATAAAGTATAATTTCGATTGTGTATTTTTTTCATGAGATTTTGAACAGGAAAATAGCTAAGTTGTTATAATAAGAATTTTAATCTCAAAGGATTTAAGTCTATTTTCGGTTGTATGAAATTTTGGCGACACGAACAATACCCATACAATTTTACACCTTTGAACACGATGTAGCTTGACACAATATATGGCCTTTATCAAGTTAAACTGCTCCCGTTATTGTATGGGTATTTAATTTTCTTCATAATGGGCTAAGATTTTATCTCTTTAAAAAAAATATTATAGCATTTCTTGTACCTATCTTTTTGGTAAGAATTCTCTCAGCATTGTTTGTTTGGTTTATTTAAAAAAAAAGATTGGATAAGGAACTTTATTGATAGATAGGTACTGTCTTATTAATCGTGTAATATTTTTCCTACATCAGTTTTGGGTTTTGAACTTACTAATATAACGTCAAAAATATTAAAATAAAAACAATAAGAAAATATGACCACAAAACATTTTTCAAACAATTTTTTTATCTTTTGTGACTAAAAATAAGTTAAAACATACCCATTTGCCCCTCAGTTGCCACGTAGTCCGGAATGATTGGGCCTCTATCACACAACTTCTCACAGAAAAACACAAACATAACATAACATTGTTCACTTGTCAGATTTCATTCGCACTCATTTTTGTCACTTCGTAGAATCAACCTTGAAATAAAAGAGAAAATAAATTAAAATAAAAGATAATTGAGAAATAAAAGATAAAATAATTTTGTAATAAAAGTGATAGTGGTTTCATTTGTTTTTCAGTGGTTACTTAAAAAATATAATATAATATTTTATTACATACATACATAGTTATATTATGAATTATGGAACCTCAAAAAAAACTAATCACACAACAGAATTTTACTCTGTAAAACGAAGTTCATTCCGATGATCCCTCGCTAAATGGGTTAACAACTTATTAATAGGTTTATAAGTACCTACCGAAAGTACCAACGTATCAGCTACTCATAATAAGCGTCTCACAACAAACCAATGAGTTTGTTATCATAACGAACCATAAAACACCATAACAACATACGGTCTACAGCTGCTTGTTATCTTTAACAGTTTCAATCAACTTCTGACAGTATAACACTACTTTAAAGTGTTTGTTTTACTTTTCATTCAAAATAACTTTTAGAATGCCAAACAAATCTATTGAAAAAAAAATATTTTAAAAGATAAACTACGAGACTAATACCTAGTGTATCTTTATAAATATATTTTTTACAGTTGTGAACTTATTTAAAATGAAATATTTAAAAAAAATAAACTAAAATAATATTCCATTTACTACGGAAGTCTACAGTACGAAAATTAGAGTCTAAACCACCAGTAATTAAGTTATAAGTTATAAGTATAACTGAACGTATTAACAGCTCAGTGAGAACCATAAATGATCTGCACATTGAGGCGCTTTTACACATGGCTTACTAATACACAGTTTATGGAGTATTTTTTTTTAAATCACGTAGTTACCTATACTTAAATATTGGTTTGGGAGGCAAAGTAAACATAGCTTTGAAAGTTTCGAAGAAAAGCAAAAAAAGCAGCTCAAAAATTATGTATAAAAAAATGTAGAGACTAAATGCATTCACCAGCAGCCGTTTCGCGGAGTACTTTTAAATACCCATTGTCTTCAAACAATGCAAGAAACAATAGCATCTTTTCCCTAAGAAATAGGTAAGTAAAAACTTTTAGAGCTTGAAAATCGCCATTATTGCTTCAGATTTGAGCAGCCCCTAATCACCAAGCAAAAACAATAAGAAGGCATCGCCCGCGAGTTCACTGTTCGAGAATAGAACACGTTCTAAATATAAACCGGCCGTTAGTGAAGCGCCGCGGGAACATAAGTTCTAAAATTAAAATGGATTTTAAAATTTAAATCCTGACGTTTCTGTCACGTTCAAGGCCGTTTCCCGAAGATTAAAAAAATATTAGTTTTTTTTTATCTGGCAGCGATCATGCGTAAGTTTTAATCAGATAGTTAAATCCAAAATGGCTGCATTGTAATGGTTGTATAAACAAAGTGGAATATAGGTATTTAATTACATTTATAGACTCACATTGTCTTAGCCTTGCTACACAATCAAGGATGATGGGAATGTGGGCGTTTTTATTATATGGTTTCCATACTGACTGACTAAAAGACACGTAGGCTATGTAGCCAATAAGCTAGGCTTCCTAGCCTACGTGATAATCTTCTAGTCAGTTCTTCTCCTAGTCAGCGATCTTTAGTTTACCTGTAAGTGAGCTAGCAATAAAACTTTCGATTACATTAAGTACAATAAAATTATTGCACCAAAAAGTACCTACAAGTAATTTTAAAATAAACTTACTGGATGACTTTTTACCGTCTTGCAAAAAAAGTGTAGGTAAATAGATGAAAGTAGTAGCAGCATAGCTAGATTTTTTTTTTAGAATAAGAATAATAATTTTAATTTACCCACTATTATTAAAAATGTGAAAGTTTGGATGGATGGATGTTTGTTACTCAATCACGCCAGAACGGCTAAACGGATCTGGATGAAATTTGGCACAGAGATAGATTATAAATAGACTGGAATAGCACTTTAGCTACTTTTCATCCCGGAAAAATGTTCCCGTCGGATCATTTCCGATATCCACACGGGCGAAGCCGCTGGTAAAAGCTAGTACTTAGCTTATAAATTGATCTATCAATAAATACTACACATTTGAAGTAATATTTACATACTAAAACAATAAAAACAGGTTTTTACCGCAAACAAATTAATCGATTAAAAAATATCGAAATTTAAACCATACGCAGCCTGCGTATGATTTGAATTTAGATTTTATGAATATAGAAAACCGGCCAAGTGCGTGTCGGACTACGCACAATGAAGGGTTCCGTAGTATGGACTAAATTCATTATCCAAGAACAAACTTAACATTATAGTTGAAAAACATGTTCTCCTATACATTCCAACAGTAAATGTAAGTTTGTACTCACACTATTGAGAGAATTACCATGTTATTTTATGACCACAAACTTCTTATAGATTTTCCTGTAATCTACAGGTGTAGAACTATTTTCTGTATTTTTTTCAAAATTTTAGTATCAGAAGTTTCGGAGATAAGGGGGGGGAACGGTAAATTGTCGTCTATTTTCTTAAATAACTTTGTAACTACCGTATTTATTTTAAAATTATAAAAAAATATACATTTGAGATTTTTTTCTTTCATTTGATATGTCACATTGTACAGTTTGCAAAACTTCTTTTTTTAATTTTCTTATTTGCCCTCTAAAAGTGACCCCCATATTCAAAATTCATTTATTTACTTTAGCCGTAAATGTTTGGGTCACAGAAATGCATAGATAAGTATACCAAATTTCAACTTCATCGGCCCATTAGATTCGGAGCAAATTGGCTATGACAGACGGACAGACAGAGACAGACACACCAGTGATCCTATAAGAGTTCCATTTTTTCCTTTTGAGGTACGGAACCCTAAAAACGGTTATTGTATACTTATACACGGAACAGACGGAATGTTTGCGAGTGATATTAAACAAAAGGAAGTGAATGTATGAACAATAATGCACACATAGGTATTTCTCCTTGCTTTATCTTTAGGAAGTAAGATCAGATGCAGGCGGTAGTAAAATCTGAATGTCATTTATTTTCTCTTGTGTTTCATGATGACACTGATGATTGTATAGTTCCCTCTCCGTCTCAACCACTCAAAACACATTACAACGCATTACTTTCTAATGTCAACATAACGATCTCTGCTTCTTTGAAAATTAATTAGATTTTAACAGAACACTAAAATTCCATTTCCCGAAAAGGACAATTTTTCTCCCTTGTATAAATATATTTTAAATATAGAACTGATGAATCTTGCGCGTAGGCAGCAAACGCTAAATATCCCTTATTCTGTTGACAGATAGACAAATTGGTTTTCTAAATCCTACCACTGTTTTAGACGACCAGTGTTAAATGAACTCTTTGTAAAACCGGATAGTTGGATCTTAGGGTTCTAAATAAATTTGCCTTGTTTATCTAATTTTGGTTAAGAAATGATCCCCTTATGGTTTGTGAAATTGTCGGGTGTCTGTTACAAGTAAATTTAGACTGGAAGTAGATATTTTTTTTAACTTCCTTTTGGTACACTTAATAGACGTTACTGGCTTTGGTCGGAATATATTTATTTTGTCTGGCGACAACAAACTGTACTGTTTATTGTCGATTTACGCAACCGTCTGGCTTCTTGTATTGTATTGTTTTGTTTAAATACCTGAAGCGGTCCCCCCGCTATTATTACCGATAAAACAATTGAACAATATTTTAATGTATGAAACATGTAGGTGTAGGTATACTCGAAATTAAATGAAATGAAATGAGAAAAACACTATACAGGTTTACAATGCATAGCTAAATTACGGAAAGAAAAGTTAAGTTAGGGCTAGTCCTAGCATATCTATGTTAAAAAAAAAGTAGAAATATGCTTACAACACTTATCTAAGTTGAACTTTAAAGAACTAGCTAAGCAATAAACAAAACCCTTTTAAAAAGTCAATTGAAGCTTTTTTAATGAACACAGAAATGCCCAAATCCTATGAAAGTGAATGTCCCAAACTCCTAATCGTAAAATAAATAAAAAAACAAACGACAGTTAACCTACCGTATTTTTTGTCAAACATTTTTGTGTGTAAACAAAACAGACGCGGGTCATTAAAATGGGAGATGGGACGTGATGGGGACAGTTTCATGGTCACAAAAACAAAATGAAACTGTTGTTTACTGATATAAATCAATTTCATTTGATCCTGCAGAAAAAAAGTAACTGCTGATTTTTTCCGCTGTTTCAGGTTTGGTCCCCTAGTAAAAGTTATTCAAAATGATAGTCTCATTAATACCCTAGAGTTATGGGATATCAAAAGAGATACGTTGTATATGGCTGATTTTTCAATGGTCAGATAACTTTCAGCTTTCTTTCATAAGTGTTAATATGGTGGTTGACATATATTTGCCATACAAAAGCTGTCAACTCGCCATTTTTAGGTTTCCGTACCAAATGGTAAAAAAGGAACCCTTATGGTGTGACTCAGTCTGTCTGTCTGTCTGTCACAGCTGGATATATCAAGAACTACTAATGCTATCAACTTGAAATTTAAACAGTTTTAGATGACGTTTACCCAACTATCTTGCAAATAAGGAAGAAGTAAAAATATTTATGTTTTTTTTGTAACAGGTACCTACTGAAAGGGGGTCTTAAAAATTCAAAGTGGAGCTACTAGGGCATGTGGGGTATCATATGATTATAGAGATCGGATAATCGGATGCATATTAACCTAAAGTTGAGGTGTTGGCTAGTATGGAGTGGGCTTTTGGATTAAAAAATCCCAGAATTCCGGTATCGGCCAATTTTGACTTCTGATTATAGAATCGAATGTATAATTTACTTAAGTTCAGATGTTAGTTAATATGGATTGCACTTAAAAAAGAAAAAAATCCCGGGATTCCGGAACGAAATATTTTAAGTTCTGATTTTGGAATCAAATGTTTTAGTTAGGTACTTGCGTTCAGGTGTTGGCTAATATGGATTGTACTTTTGTATTAAAAAAACCCGGGATTCCGGGATTCACAAATTTATAGTTCTGATTATAGAATCGAATGTATATTTACTTACGTTTAGGTTTTGGCTATTAAGGAATGCACTTTTGTGTCGATCGTCAAAACGTCGCGATTCCGGAATTGATAAATTAAGTATTTTTTCAAAGGGTAACTTTTTTATCACTAAATTTTCATAGGGTGTTCTACTCATGAGCAACGTTCACTATGGGATCAACCCGTAAATCACGAAACATAAGTCAGCTGTTTCATACATTTTGGTCGAGTAAGTATTGAACTTTTGTTTCAAACATCGTAATTTTTTTTGTGATTTCGGAGTTGGTCCCATAGTGAAAGCTGTTGAAAATGTAAATCCAAGATGGCTGCTTTAAATATTTTCAAATTTTTCGTCATGGGTACTATTCATGGTTTTCAAGGCTGTTACAGCTGATAGTGACATTAAAATGTAAATCCAAGATGGCGGCTGCGAAAATTTTCTAATTTTTCGTCATGGGTGTCGTTTTATTGGTTTTCGAGGGTGTTAAAGCCGATAGTGACACTAAAATGTAAATCCAAGATGGCGGATGCGAATATTTTTTAATTTTTCGCCATGGGTGTTGTTTTCATGGTTTTTGGGGGGTGTTAAAGCTGATAGTAACATTAAAATGTAAATCCAAGATGGCGGCTGCGAATATTTTTTTATTTTTCGTCATGGGTGTCGTTTTCATGGTTTTCGGGGATACTAAAGCTGATAGTGACATTGAAATGTAAATCCAAGATGGCGGCTGCGAACATTTTCTGATTTTTGTCATGGGTGTCGTTTTCATGGTTTTTGAGGGTTTTAAAGCCGACAGAAATGTTCGCAGCCGCCATCTTGGATTTACATTTTAATGTCTTTATCAGCTTTAATACCCCCAAAACCATGAAAACGATATCCATCACAATTTTTTTTAAATTTTCGCAGCCGCCATCTTGAATTTACATTTTAACGCCACTATCGGCTTTAAACCCTCGGAAACCATGAAAACGGCACCCATGACAAAAAATTTGAAATTTTTTGCAGTCGCCAGCTTGGATTTACATTTTAGTGTCACTATCGTCTTTAACACCCTCGAAAACCAATAAAACGACACCCATGACGAAAAGTTAGAAAATTTTCACAGCCGCCATCTTGAATTTACATTTTAACGCCATATCGGCTTTAAAAGTCTCAAAAACAATAGAAACGACACCCATGACGAAAAATTAACAAATATTCGCATCCGCCATCTTGGATTTACATTTTAGTGTCACTATCGGCTTTAACACCCTCGAAAACCAATAAAACGACACTCATGACGAAAAATTAGAAAATTTTCGCAGCCGCCATCTTGGATTTACATTTTAACGCCACTATCGGCTTTAAAACTCTCAAACACTATGAAAACGACACCCATGACGAAAAGTTAGAAAATTTAGTAGCCGCCATCTTGGATTTACATTTTAACGCCACTATCGGTTTTACAACCCTCGAAAACCATGAAAACGTCACCCATGATAAAAAAAATTAAAAATGTTGGCAGCCGCCATCTTGGATTTACATTTTAACATCACTATTGGCTTTAACACCCTCGAAAAGCATGAAAACGACACCCATGACGAAAAATTTGAAAATTTTACAGCCGCCGTCTTGGTTTACATGTTAAAATCACTATCGGCTTTAACACCCTCGAAAAGCATGAAAACGACACCCATGACGAAAAATTTGAAAATATTCGCATCCGCCATCTTGGATTTACATTTTAACATCACTGTCGGCTTTAAAACCCTCAAAAACCATGAAAACGACACCCATGACGAAAAATTAGAAAATGTTGGCAGCCGCCATCTTGGATTTACATTTTCACGTCACTATCGGCTTTAACATTCTCGAAACCCATGAAAACAACCCCACCGATATAGTGACGGTACCTTCCAGGGACAACCATTTTAATTCGGCAGCTTTGTATTTCTCGCGGGGATTACGTGTAACAAACGGAATATTTATGTGATCCCGATTTCCCGGTATTTCCAAATAAATAAAACCACGTTATTTATGAAGTCGTTTCCATACCATGTAACCGATTAGTTGTTCATTCCCACATTTTTTGGAATCCCGGGATTAATAGTAAGAAAAAAAATGCTAAGAAGCCGCTTCCATACATTGTTAGCAAAATATTAACTTTAGGTTAATATGCATCCGATTATCCGATCTCTACATATGAAAGAGCGCTGTTTGCTTTTTTTTTGGCTGCATAATTTTTGACTTTTGATGAAATATGTAAAAAAAATACCGTTCCCCCCCTTATCTCCGAAGTTTGCAAAGGTAAAAATCTAAAATTATTTACGTGATAGAAGTACAGGCAAAATAAAACGATGTCTCTAAATAGCACACTTTTTCAGAAATTGGAACGGAACCCTCGGTGCACGAGTCCGACTCGCTCTTGACCGGTTTTATTATTCTCCAGATAAAAGTTACCTGACAACTGAAAAATCCGACCATGGTTGTTAAATTTTATTTAGGCTAGATATCCATAGAAAATTATATAAACGAACTCATATATAAATATGAGTTTAGAGAGGCTTTCCAACAACGAACTGCAATATGCAATAATGATAAAAGCATATGAAAAGATATAAAAATCTGATACGGTAACAACAATAAAAAACAACACGTAGTGAAACTATACAGGGTGATTTTTTAATGACCAGCCAAATTTTCACAGGGTGTTCTACCCATGAATATGAACAACTTTCACTATGGGACCAACTTTGAAATCGCAAAAAAAATATCAGCTGTTTCATACATTTTGATCGAGTAGGTATTGAACTTTTGTAGGAAACCGCTGGTTTTTTTTCGTGTTTTCAAAGTTGGGCCCATAGTGAAAGTTGTTCATATTCATGGGTAGAACACCCTGTGAAAATTTGGCTGGTCATTAAAAAATCACCCAGTATATGTAGATGGTTGTAAATTTAATTCATTCGATATAGCAATGCCTATGCTTATGCTTATGATAGCAATGCCAAGAGAATAGACGATCGAAGCTCAACAGCAAAACTTAAAGAGACACAACAATGAAACGATCTACATAATCTTATCAGTCACGATAAACTTCAAATGCTAAACTGGCTCAATTTCTAATCTTAGTGGGCAACCTTAAGGTTCCAATCATTGTCCATACCACCATAAAAACCATGCTATACAACAAAACCTTCTTTATAAAACTGCTTTTTGAATAAATAACGGTTTTAAGAACAATTTACATTAATTCCTGTGGGTGTCAACACTTGTCTAAAATGGTTCATAAAGTCCACTTAAGAATGACAGCTACAAATATGTTTTTAAGAATATGCACACCGGTGGTCTAATATTTGGTTCCTGATGTGTTATTCTACGACTTTTCTGAACTGTTCACTGCTCTTGATGGTTTGAATAAATTAGATATCACTGTAAGGGAAAGTGTCTTCGGAATACTGACGATTCTTTGGTTTTCATAAACATGAGAAAATCAAATGTTTGCATGTCCAATAATATTTTGTATCCAGAAAAAATTCAAAAGTGTAGCCTCCTTTCATAAAAATAAAAAACTTTTTTACAAAAAACAAAACCGACTTCCAAAAAACACTAGAAAGTAAAAAATAACTTTAATTTGGGAAGTCGGTGTCTTTGGATCTGTATTTTAGGTTTTTGCCCCCGACTTCCGAAATTAAAGTTATTTTTCACTTTGTAGTGTTTTTTTGGATGTCGGTTTTGTTTTTTGTAAAAAAGTTTTTATTTTTCACTTTTTAGTGGGTCAGTTTGTAATTTATCTAAGTTACAATAACCCAATGTCAACTGCTCATCACGTTTTACAAAATATTGCTTTTCCCGATGCAGGGACGTTAATTGTTGAGGAGTTCTCCTAGTAAGAACCAGGAGAACTGGAGCTCATGGTAAAGTCACCATCACCATTATGCATTTTGACGAGCATAAACCATATTAAAGTAATCGAATCGCAACCTGTGATATACTTAGATATAATTGAGTATTTCCGATGGCCATCTGTGGTCTTCATCATCAGTTCCAGTTCACCAAATGGTATTTTCCGAGAGCAAATGCACGAGTTACTATAAAAAATACCGAAATCGATATAAGTGTGCCCAAAAAATTTGAGGGTTTCCCTCGATTTCCATGGGATTCCATCATCAGATCCTGACTTGATGATCATGGGACCACTTGGGAAGTGTACCCTTTCGAACAAAAAAAGAAAAATCCAAATCGGTCCAGCCATTTTCGAGTAATCGGGGAACATACATAAAAAAAAAATAAAAAAATAAATGTTCCGACGAATTGAGAACCTCCTCCTTTTTGAAGTCGGTTAAAAATAAATTGAAATCGCAGCTGTTCAAAAACGCAAAAATCAAAAAGAAGTCAATTACAAGACAACATGCAAAAGAAATTAACACCACATGTAAATTCACTTAAAAATTACAATAAAACAAAGATATTACTACTAAAGGCAACGGTATGGGTCGTCCCTTCGATGTAAAGCAACTTGCACATTATACGACTAGTGTTGGGCAGAAAGACGTAGCAAAATATTTTGAGAACCAAACATTTGAAGACATTATAACTCAGCCTGATGATAAGTAGTGTAGCCACCAGTATGATGTTTAAAGAAATGGGATGATTACTAAGCACATCCTTATGCGACTGTAAATATCTGTAGGTACCTACTGATAATAAAGCTGAAGAAGCTGAAGAGTTCGTTTGAGAAAGAATGACGAAGTAATAAGCATGGGCTGGTGACGCAATCAAAAACGCGAGGAAAACAACGTGGGGATACCAGCATGTCCTAGAACCATAAAATTCGAAGACATGACTGTGACATCCACTAACCCCAACTGTGGAATACGGCCCGCTCCCTCTCATCGACAGCAGACCTTTGTACCAGTAGTGGGAACAGTATAGGCTGATTATGTGTGTGGTGACGCGATGCGACGCGGTAGGTGCTGGGTCCGAAATTTTACGCGGACGATGTCACGGGCAGAAGCTAGGTAGTCATAAAAAATAAACTATATTTTTCTTTCGAAGAAAATCAAGATTCAGAAGTAATTGTAGCTGGTAGTCTTCTAAATCTTCCTAGATTCAGTTTTAATTCAGAGCAATCAATTGTCCGTTTGTCGCCTCGTGAAAACACGTCTTAATCCTTTTTAATTGGGCAGGATCTCTAACGGGACTTGACCCCTAAATGTCCAATCTGTTTTAATTTTATTGGAACTGGTTTGGAGAAACATGCTTATCACGGTCACGGAAACGAAGTCGCGTGTTCACTATCACGGTAGGTTATATTACCTTCTCGTCTTCAAGATTTAATTTATCTTTTATGGTCACCTTTCTTTTTGGAATAAGTTGAACGATTGCTGAGCACGTGATTTTTAGGTAGGATTGTATGATAATCAATAATTAGAGTAGTTTTATTATTTCGCGATTAGCTTAATGGGATTCGATATCGAATTCTATGATGTCTACTTCGTTATCCACTTCTCTATCTGATTCCAGGTTCTAAATACTAAGAACTACTTAAACTTTTAATAGAACTGGTATTAGAATAACTGAAGTTTTGCAAGAAGTAGTTACATCAGCGAATTAAAAACCAGATAGGATAGTCCACGTCTGGTAGACTTCCTGATTTAGTCCACAAAGCACCATTATAAAACAAAGCCTATGAGATAAAAAAGGTTTTAATGCTCACCACGTAAGGATACCAAGGCCAGTACAAAATAATATTAGCAGAATGTGTGATTAGATCCATCATTCACTCCATCATTTTGTATGACATCATGTGTTTTGTTCGTTAATTTAACACGTGTGCAATTAGAGGTACGTAGTTACATACAATAGTTAATTGGCTACTGTAATAGCAAGCTTTCAGACTTTGCAGAGTATCATCAAAGTGTAACTATCCCATAATTTATCAACAATGCCATTAAGCGTAATTAGAGCAAAACCAATGGTAGTAGGTATCCAGCTAGAAAAAAAATGTCAAAAATCAACCATCTACATTAGGTATTGATTACATTATTATTAACTAGTTAATTTTTAGCAGTAGCCAATATGTAACTAGATTACGTCATACACATTCGGCTACTAAATGTGTAGCTACGTGTGTCTAATAAAAGAAGCCTCTATACAGTAACTAATTGATAAATAGCCGATGATTAGCGCAGTTCCCTAGTATTGCGCTTGCGCACGTTCCGCGCACGCCGTCACGTCCATCGTTGCGTCAATGTGGCTACGCGTAGTATTTGCATAATAACCGATTCAACATTCTTTACGAATTTCCATTATATCACAATGATACCAATGGTCTTCTTTTGGAGTAAAGATAACTGAAATGTATTTCTGAAGAAGTTTCACGGTTTCTAGAGTACGAGTATTTGCTATAAATATTAATGATGAAGCAAGATCAACTGCTTGACTAATCTCTTCAATTTCGTCTTCTAACACCGTCTAAAATGGACTAATGGTTTTCTCACTTTCTTATTGTCAACAACATCTACTATTTAGAGAATTCTGATATAATAATCTTCAGTTGTTTTGTTCAGATGCTCACAGAATCCCAAGTGCCAGATTCAAGCACGTTAGCTACCGTTTGATGTTACGTACGATAATGACGTGTCGAGTTTAAAGATCGCATCAATTTATAAATAGTGTCAGTTTCCTGGCGAATCTTTTACGGTCATCGTTAGTAGTATTATTAAGAGACATGGTTTATTTGGTTGTGTTCTTGAGATGAGAATAAGCTGTAATGCTATAAGCAGAATAGACAGCGAAGAACATATTTTGCCATCCCATGGAAGAGTAGAAGAGGGCAATTAAAGTAACAAATAAAGGCTACCGCAGAGAGGCGCGACGCGACTCTTGTAGAACAAATAGAAAACTTTATGGAAATTGTTTTACCAAAATTGCGTCGCGCCTGTCTACGGGAGTTTTAATATTTGCAATTCGGTTTTAAGTTCAAGATGAACTGGTTTAGTTTATTCATTGCTCTGACCCACCTATTTCATCATTGCATAAAAAATATTTGAATGATTCTCAAATATGTATTATATACATTATTATTTGATATTCATATAAATATTTTCATCTTATTTTCATGTCCATGTCCTTCTTATTACATCAAATAGTTCAGCAACAGCATGTCGGCTTCAATTTAGAGCAAACGCAACACGCCATTGCGTTAATGTTGGAACGAAAGTTGATGTCGAATCGTTTCGGTCGCTTCCTGCCGATTCGCAGAAACATACGCATTTTAACGCTACTGAATCCACAAAAGATATCGGAATACAAGGAAAACTTAGGTGGGAAATAGGACTCAAACGTTTCGACCTAAAAACAATGGATTGCCACAACTAAAAGCCACATTTAGCGCGGACATACTTAACAAACATTCTTACTCAATTCATGCAATATGTAAACTTCAACAAATTATTGGACAAAACATAATAATATTTAATTTCTTTACTGTAAGTAAACACTTTCAAATGTTAACAATATTTAAGTACCTGTAGCACTTGTACTTAACAGATACACACATACAAATATACTCACGCCTGCTTCCCATGGGGTAGGCAGAAACTACAAAACGCTACCTACGCTAACACCTGCTACGATCCTTACTTACTCCTTTTGCCTCGTTTATGTTCATACATCTGGTATACTATGGTATTGTGGTATGGTGGTATATATGGTATCTGGTGGTGGTACCTCATAGAGCAACACGGCCCCCGACGTACCGGAGCTTACTAAACTATATGTGTATATACTTAAAAGATGGTATACTTAAAAGATGATATAAGTAACCAATACAAGCGATTTACAATAGCATGCATAATTATTATTGCTACTAACTGTTTAATATTAGGGAATAACAGACAATAATATAAGACTTACTAGTAATTATCTATCTATCTATATAAATAAAAAGAGAAGTCCTGACTGACTGACTGATTGACTGACTCATCAACGCCCAGCCCAAACCCTTGGACCTAGAAAGCTGAAATTTTGCATAGAGGTTCCCTTTATCATGTAGACAAGAAAAAAGGAAGGAATTCCCGGTAGCAGGTTCCCTTGGGATATTTTCCGACATCCACGCGGGCGAAGCCGCGGGCAAAAGCTAGTAATATTATAAACGTCAACAATACAAAAGGACAAAATGATAACAATTTCTAATATATGTAATACATATACTGAAGCAGGAAGTTAAAATTCCGTTCAATTGCGATTAATTGTAGTAATCAAGCAATTGTCAAGAGGATTACATTGCTGAAATTAACAATCATAATAGAAGATGCGATAAAACAACTGAAAAAGTACCTTACGGTGCTAAAGATAAGGTTGGAACTGTTGTAGTTAAAGGAATGTGGTAAGTAAAGGATACTGAAGTAAATACTCGACTAGTTAACGAAGGGAGACAAATGACAGTCATTTAAAATTTAATGGTGCTTATAAAGCAATTTATGTGGATAAAAACTTGATAGGATCGCACATTACAAGGAGATAAATTGTTTAAGTTTTTACGTTGAAAGCAAACTATTAGAATTACAAAGGAGTTTGTATATTATAAACATTTGTACCTGATGTAAGTGTAGCAGTCTCATAATTAATAACCCATGTTTGGAAAGTTGATACAGCAGACAGAACAAAGTTATCAAGGAGAAATATTGTAAATATGTAATTTATTTTTTTAGAAAGTCGCAAGTATGAAATGTAACAATAACAATTGTGGGAACTATAAAAAAATACACGCACACATTAAAACGGTTATGATCGTAACGGTATAAATAAAGTGACAATGGGTACTAAAACTTAGTCAGAACCATGTCTAGCTTAAAATATGCAAAAAGTTGTAGGTACGTATAAAGAAACATTTTAAGCATGCAAAGTACCAAATCATGGTACCTCAACCAAGGTCAATTTAAATCTTAATCCCATTTAACTAACCTTGTCAAATTTAATTTTCCAAGCTTTGTAGAGCATGATCCTCCCATAACAGATCCAGATTACATTGAAGGTCACGACCTGCATAGATGATATCACTGATGCGACATACAATCCATTGGAGGTCACCCAACCAACTTAGAAAGACCCAGGCTTGGTAATACAAATTACGTCCTTTAATTCTGATTGTCATACAAAAGCGGGGAAGGTAGAAGGTCTGTCAGCCCTGGTACTGCAAGAGTTGAATCATCAACGATAACAATAAAATGAAGAGCTAATGTAAGTACGTAAGTACTAACTGTTCATTGTTGTACCTATATTGTATTCTACGAATCGTGACCCATGGAGGTGTAAATTGGATCAGGGACAGTTTGATGAAGTTTTTGGTAATGAAGTGACGAAATGTACAGGGAAAATTAATGTGATAACTATTTGTAACTGATGAGCGAATTGCGTTGTTTGGTCAATATACGTCATCTGCAAGTATGGACTCGAAAGGAGAATATTTAAGTGGTTTGATGACGCAGGAAAATTATTTGATGTAGTTTGTACCTACCTACATTATGTATACTGGTAATACCCACGGTGAGAAGCCGAAGGACATTGGTGAAGGAGATAAAATTAATTATTTTTCAAACAGATACCTACCTATTTTAGAACCTCCTACATCCTTTGATCTTTCAAAATCCTTTTCATTTCCCAAGCTCCTGACAGGTACTACAAAAAATACTTCCGCTCTTTCGTCTATATCGTCATACAAAAAACAGTTCCCACAACTAATTGTACCACATTTTCAACAATTGATGCGTACATCCTCCACAGCGGTACCTGGCTGCATCCGCTGGCGAAACTGATAAAACCTGCAACGCATTGCCTCATTCCATACACGTAGTTACTATAAAGTGTGGTGCAATGGAGAAACGTTGTGAAAGAGACGCAGTTAAAGATACTAATGATACTTATTGAAAAGATAATTTTATGTAGGTATGTGAGATTATTGATATTGGGTTTATTTGTATTTTTAGTAAGCATTCAAAAGTTGATACATACATAGCAATGTTTACCTGTCATGAATCTTTTGTTGCATTGTTAGTGGTGCCGCTTTAGATAAAAATGTTGTTCAAGGTAGGAAGGGGGTCCAAAATGTGATTTCGTCTTAACAGCGTAAAATGGAGAAAAACTATTGCAATCGCGTTAGCCTGAAGTGAACAGCAGTGAGCTACAAGTCGAACTTACTACCGCGAAGACATTGAAAACAACAATGTGTAACACAGCATAGCAGTGACATAGAAAAGAGTCGAGAAAGCAGTTTAACCCCGCCAAAAGATTCACCGGTGAAGCTGGATCTAAACCAACCTGGTGGCGACGTCGTTAAAAGATGCCCATCCATATTTATAATTAATATCACCGGCCTTTCCACAACTCCATTGCCTACTTTAGGATGCATATCCGGTACCACTCTAATAATCCTTCCATATTGTAAGGGCACGTCTTCCCTACCATTATCGAGGCCTCCGGTCTACTCCTTGATATGCAATGGTCTCTGTAACCCCATGAAACATGAGGCTCCAGGGGCTAGCGTCAATCTTTGGGTTCATTAGAGCAATCGAGTCTGGTCAAACCTCGCTGAGGTCGGTGCATTGCATTCATTTATAATTATTTGGGATTAATAGACGACCGCATCGTCTTCAAACATCAGGTTGTGCGATAGTGGCAAGACGCAAAATTAAGGTGCCTATCCAGTTGTTAAAAAAAGTCTTTAAAACAAATCTTTTCATTTCCCTAACATCATTTCACGCAAGTCCTTAATATAACCCATTGCCACAATGAGACGTGATTCAAGAATAAACATGCAGACTTCTGATGCGTAACATTTTGTTGGGATTTTCTCAAAGACGTATACGTAATGCTAATAACATCTTTGTTAGAAAATTACTGGAACATAATTACGTAGGTGCACTTGAGTGTTTCCTTCTCAATTATGGCCACCATAATAATAGCCGAAGATGTGAGCTTCCTTTATGTGACGTCATCAACTGCGAAGTATACCTTATCATCATCACTTATCAGTATGTTAGGAAATGCAGAGATTTCGAAGCTATGCACTTATCTTTACCAAGGAGATAATTTAGATAAGTAAGGTATGTTAGCTAAGACAGTTTGCTACTTGATCCACAGAATGAATTTGCGTACCATTGCGTAGGAGTTTCAAACAAACATACCTATAGGTGTCAAAATGCTTTTAAACTTTTCAAACAGTTAGCAGTAAGTTATTTTGATTTACGGCAGGTTAAGTAAACAAGCAAATAACTCAATCAATAAAGTTTGTTATCAATCCATGCACTTGTCATAATAATATCGATCTTAGCACGAAATTAGGTCGATTCCAGTTCAAATTCTATTTCAGACTCAATGCTCCAGAATTTTCTACCTGAATCGTGTTTATCGACCAGCAAAAATCTAGGTTGAGATTCATCTTTGCGGTTTTAAAGATCTTCAGAAGTATTTACTCAATTTCCGAGATTCTGAAGCCGTTGAATTGTATGATAGCCATACTATTTAAAGAATAAATAAAATCTGGGAAGTATAAAAGATTCGAGTTTTGTCCGCTTTGATATTCGTAATTCTACCTTCTTTGATCTGGAGACTATGAAATTCTTTAGTATCTTATAAATATTAAACGCTGTTTCGTCCAAGAATAGAAATAAATGACTGTCATTAATAATTTCGCAATTCTGTTGAAAAACAGCGATGAAAACAAGGAAGGATTTAGCTTTGTCATGAAACATAATATTAGCTGATAGAATGAATGCTAATTTTCAAGTTATTCAACAACTCAACTTGGAACTTCTTTCTCAACTTGGTCTGTAGCAGAAACTACCGCATTTTACATATAAACAACATTGACAAACCAAACCAGATCAGATTATATTAATGAAGTAATTTGTTGTCATCGGCCACACCCACGCCACGACACGTGGTCATTTATCTGTCCTTATCTAAGTCCTTATGTAAGTAATCGACCAACCACAGGTCATTAACTATCGCTTAACGAAAGTTCACTGTCAATGCACTCCTTAGTTTACGATTTTTGAACTATTGGAGCAAGACAAGACCAAATGAAAATTGTGCGGGCCTTATTTCAAGACAAGGTTTAACTTTAGACCCAAGTTTTGAACCATTGAAACATATTTGAATTTCGAATTTTTCGAATGTCTTTATTACAAAAACTGACGTTAAACTCTTGTCTAAGTTGTCTAATTATGTATGAAGGACATACAAAACAACAAAATACTTACATTTTTTTAAAAGTTGAAAATACAATAACTGGCACAAAGATTTGAGCTTGTACTAAAGTATAGAACTCGTATTTTATAAGGGGACGGTTATAATTTTAGATGTTAGCACAGAATAAATAATAGTAGGTACTAGTGTTAGTGTCAACAGTGTTAAAAGCTACGACAAAATCGAAAACTATTAGAGGTGCTTCAAATGTTGAAGGAAATGATGGCAATTTTGAAAGTGGTAACAGAAATGCAATGATTCAAATTACATACAAATTGACTGTCGTTACCAATGCACATACCTATTTACTTGAAGTAGCATTTACTGGTTTCGGAATCGTCTAGCTTCGTGACAACAGACGTGTGGGAAAAACCTTTCGAAACTGAAAACTTACGATTTCCTTATCATCATGATAGTGCTTATGTATATACATATTACGTCGAGATGTATTTATATATATCGAGATCTATATGTACCTATATACTATACGTTTATAAGATCGACAGTAGGTACGAATGATTTGAGACAAAAAAAAAAAAACAAATATAAAAACCTAGTATCAAAGCTTTACACAGACTGAATAGACATTGATTTAAGACGTTCTAAATTTTTTCCAACGTTAGTATAACTTACTTACTAAATTTGTGATCCTAGATCACAAATTTTGCAATAAATCTCACATAAAAAATAATTGCAAAGTATAAATAAATCATGAATAATTGATTTACAACAATTATCGTAAATGACAACACACATTTATTAAATACTTATAGTGATATTATGTTCGTTACAAACGTTGTACCTACGAAGGATGTAATAAATAATTATTGACTGATAGTTAAAATGTCACTAGGAGCATTTGAAACACCTTTGAACTTTCGGAAAGTAAGTATAACAGGACATACAAAGGCTTATATAGCTAGGTACAAATTATGTAGGACACAGCAACAGGGGTAAATTAAAGAAAAACTAATACAAAATTAAAAAAATAAACCTATTAAATTTTTCTTAACCACAGATTTCTTAATCCTCCTTCTCTTATCCCAATGTATGTGCAATGGGGTCGACATACCATGTCTCCTACTTCGATGCATTTTATTAGCATGCAAGTCCCTCATTCCTCCACATATGTAACAAGCCCCACTTTACGAGGTTCGACTTACACCTTCCCTAGTCTTGTTATTTGTTTAGGTACGTCTGTACTGTACTGCCCTGAATTCCAATTTGATAGACCTCAAACTGACCCAGTTTTACAGCAATATTGCTTGTCTACAAAGATAAGCAGTGCATTGATGTTTATCTTTATATCTTTACAGCAGTGCATTCATGATTCAATCTTCGTCTTGCATTTAATAAACACGTGTAAACAAGGTACGGAAGAAAAACAATGTATCTAAAATCCTTACTATAGTTTTCGTATTATTTCCTCCTCTTCTTTAATTGTTGTACTGTTATAATATCTCTTTCCATTTCACAGTAAATGTGGGTCACAATAATTAAAAGTAAACATAAAGAATATTTAACAGTCTTCCTCTGCCCATATATTTGTTGAAGATTTCTGTTAATTGATAACCAATTAATAAACCTGTTCAATTAATTTAGCGTGTGTGATTTAACGAATCGTATAAAATTAAGAAATGCGTTTCTTGTCTTTTGAAATTTGAGTAGTCAGTTCAGCTTTTATCAAAAATAGAGAAAGATTTATTAGCTACGCAGTGTTGTTTTTCCATGTTCACAAAAGTGTTGGATTACACGTTTGAAACAAGGTGCCTAATTCTGACATCTGCCAGTAAAACCTTCGGGTGCGACCACTGATCCGATACTGACGTTGTAATTCAGTATTTTGTTCTTTTACCTGCTATACAATGGTAGAAAAGGTGAGCCAAAGAACCGTTACAAGACTAGGTAGATGAATTAATTAATTTCGTAAAGAGATTTTAGAAAGAACGTCCTTTGCGCCCTAGCAAATAACTGAACATTTGCTCTAACTTTCAACATCCCAAATTCACTTTTTATTCCCGTTTTTCTGATTCCTATCTCCTTCCTATCATAAATCAAATATTCCTAGTGTATCTTTCAATATTTTTTTGCTATGCGGAACCAGCCCTCTTGAAAACATATCGCTGCCATCCGGGAGATGGTCTCGAGTGCCGGAAACAGTTATAAATCTATAAAAACAGCTAACAAGGCATCCTTCATGGGGGATAGAAAGTTTTTGATCATAGCCAGATGGCTGACGTTATCGATATTTGAATATAAGGTGCAGGAAGACATTTGAAATGTTGACTTATGTTGTGAGGCAAAGAAATTGGATTAAATTAAAGACATAGATGCAAAACATACACACAAAACTGACGTTTTTCATATATGTATTTCAAGTTAAATATAGGACAGTAGCTACCATGGATATTGTAAAGAGATTATACAACAAGAACCAGAAATGCTTCATATCATGATTGAAGGAACTGGTCGTGGACTGGTTAACGAGATCATGATTACTACATCATTTATTTTAAACCGAACCCTAGCTATAATTATAGGTCGCGATATAGTATAGGAAATAGGTGATGAAGTAGAAGAAGAAACCTTAACTGGAGAGAATGTTGTAGAAAATGAGACTGATATTAATGGTGTTTTAAATATCATGTTTTATAAATGCAAAAATACATATCATGCAGTTACTGTAAATATTTTCTAAATGAGTAATACCTACATAGTTACTATTTACATGAAATTCTGTTTCCTCAACTGCAGCGGACTTAAAACAGCTGATATGGTCTGGTTTACTTTACTGGCGAGGTACATTTTATTTATTTTTCTTTTTTGTGAGCACGCTCCTGCAATCTTTGGTGCAAACGTGTTTTAAAGTGCGTTGACATCAAGTACTGCGGTTAACTTGCTAGGAATAAAAGTACCTACTGATGAGGATATAAAATAATTTATGGACGACTCCCTAGAAGATTTTGAGTAAGTCTGTATATTTCTGTCAATATGCATGCATTCAGCTATATGGAGTTAAACAAGAAGACATAAACTATTTGGGCATACGTAACATAAAACGTGGTATTGGTAAGTATAGTTTTTTTAAATTCACGCAAGTCTAATTTATTAACCTAGAACCAAGAACCTAAGAACCTAGAATAATCATCATAGAATTGATTTTATTTCAATCTTGTTATTTTATATTAAAAATGTTTGCATGCCGAATGGTGAAATATGGCTGTGCTTTAATGTTTCTTAACACCTATTATGTATTAACCATATTTACAAAATAAATGTATATTCTATTCTAGATGCTGTTTATGCTATATAAATTCATCATCTGCCTAGCCTTTTCCCTACTCTGGTGGGGTCAGCTGTGTGCCAGGGCCAGTGTCACCAAGTGCAGTTGAATACTGACTGCCTATGTGGGGGGCTAAAACGGCCACTTTGGCAGAATCATGATATTATCCTATTATGATTCTGCCAAAGTGGCCGTTTTAGCCCCCCTGACCTCCAGATCCCAGTTACTGGGTAATACGATAAGTAAGACTTGGTAAGACTGCTTGTCAAACTTTCGAGCTTCTGATGACCCGAATGACTGTCAAAGATCCAAGTTTCGGTATGTAAAGCTGGTCACCCATCCACAGATCGACCCGTGCGGCTGTTATTACTTAGCCACGAACCACTATAAACTATGGTAAAAGAATGCGAAAATAATTTTCAGTGAAATAATGCTCTCTTGTGAAAGGCTTTAATTCAAAGCTTTCTGTAACAGAAAAACTCCTCTACAATGCAAACAATACACTGTTTGCAAACTCAGACAAGTTTTAAAACAACAACCGTCTCTAACAATTCCCTGTAATAGTAAAAGTCGCTTTTAAAGTGCCTATGTCTAATGGTTTCAAGAAACATTAACGCCGCCGTCAAGAACTCAAGACAGATCAATGGACATTTCTTTTTATACGCACTTTGTAAATACACAAAACATTATACTTTTTACTACTTTCTTCTTTGGTACCTAAACTTTATGGTTTAACAAAATGTCTGACACTGGCCACAGTTTTACGTACATTTAAGGATCAATTACGATTAAAATAGCCTTGTTCGTTATACGAATGGAAATGTGTTATGGGTTTAAAATTAAGTACAATACTAGCCCAAGGGTCTTAACGTATGAGGCACGATTCCACTCTGCTTTTGCTTCTAAATGCACGATACTCAAATGCATCGAGCGAGATCTCCTCAAGGCTTTTCTATCTAAGTACAACATTGTAAACAAAACTAGGTATGGGTCGTTGTCTAATAAATGGCGATATAATCGCCCTCTATCACATTGGGAACAAATGCCGTCATCAACGAGATGTGGGTGTCAGTACAGACGTAGAATAGACTTACATCGAAGATTGCAGATGACAGTAATACTATATCGGTTCAAAGTGAAATAGATTCAGATATTTCATGTATCTCGATGACGACTGATAAAATAACTACGTTTAATGTTTAAGATATAATGTCAAAGGCAAGTCTTACCTGCAAAAATGAGGAAAAATGCCTAAGAATATTATTCCAAGCCGTGATTAAAAAGCAAGAAATACTAAAACTTATCTATTTTGTTTATTTATATCCAAATATATCCAAATAATACACGTGACCTCACGACATAACCCATGTGCCTCTCTCGGGTTAAACTAACGTTTGCACAGCACACGCTGTTTAACAAAACATTGACTAAAACCAATAGTGAGTCACAAATACTGTTAGTATAGGAGCTACTATATGAACTGCCGTTGCATAAATTTTGGTAAAAACGTTCTCTGCATCTAAATGTTTCACTACTTCAGCTATAAATTTGCTGTGGATATTAACTAGATCAAAAAGGTGTTTTGAATGTACGAGTAACGTTGAGTCTTTACTAGTGCAAGAATGGTCTGTGAGACCTTGAGGATCGTGTGGAAAACTATATCTGGTCCTTGTTATTGGACTATATTCTAAGTTCAAGTTTATGCAGAATATTTGAAGTATTTTTATTCCTACATGAAAATGTTCTTCTTCATCAGTTTAGTCTAATCACAAGCTTGTTTCCATAAAATAAGCTCCAACGTTGCCATTAGCAAACAGGTGATGTATTATACAACTGCATTTCTACCTAACTCCTCATGATGCGCAGGCATGATTGATTATATTTCCATCCTCTCAACATATATACTTTCAAACAATGTATTGGATATTCAATTGGGTTCATCCAATCAATTGCATCCTGTTTCTATAACTATTTTGCGAGAAAATACTATTACTACTACGTATTACTTACGATATAAATTATTGTCAGTGATAGTATTTCATTTTGATAATTTCCAATTTTCAATATCAACTGGGGTTTTGCCCCAAAGAGGGAAAACAGAATAATATGATAGTTGGATCTTCGTGCCCATAAAATGTTCATTTTGACACGTACCTATTATTTATTAATGCTATATAAACAGCAGACATTTTATAGTCCTCAAACGCTTTCCAAGACGCAGGTACGTGTTTTAAGAATAATTCGAACCATATTTTAAACATTTTAAAGTCTGTTTCGGAAGAACAGGAGGAAAATGTAAATAAACAAATATTGTGATGTCAGATGCATAAAAATGCAAGGTAACATTCTTTTGGTCTGTAACACATTAATATTCAACAAGGACTTCAGATTCTGTTATCTAAAGGAAAAGTTGAAGGTTCATCTTTTACAACATATTCTGACTCAGTAATATAGTTGACCCCAAAAAGTTTCAATACACAATCATATTAGACCAAACCAAGATATCGTACAGTGAAGTTAAAAACTAAAATCATTAATGCATAAAATGTTTTAAGTAATAAGAACGTTATTAATGACGTAGCAAGATACAAAATTGAAGTAGACCTCATTAGTATGGAGACAGCTAATTTCACTTCCCTAATTAACAAGTCCTTTTACAAATGACACTAGGAAATTATCATCCATCTTGCTGATCACACAATTTTTTGTAACTTTTCTACTTTCGGAGTAGGTATTTTGTCCAACTAATTGTTCCACAAGCTTGAAATGTCAACTTGGATCTTCAAGTTTAACAAAGAATAATTTGGTATCGCCATAATAAACGATAATTTCTTAACAAGTTTAATAGGAAATTGATAAAATAGTAAACACAAGACCAGTATGTTGTTAATTTGACCTCAGTTATCAAGTTCATTAATGTCATTATCAAATTATGACCATTAAATCCAATGTAAATTAAAGATACATTAATATATAATACAAGCGATAACATTGTTTACAATGGTATCACTTTGTACATATTTAAGTGCAACGTTACGTTCATTCGAAATTCATTCACATTATGATGACTCAAATTCTGTTTATTTTTGTTGCTATTATACAAATATGATTCACACGTCTTATACTTTAACAAGCTTCAAAGAAACCAAGGATATCATCAATATTATAAAAAAGTACCACCTATTAATAAGTGAACCAAACCACTATCACGTTTATCTATATGATAATGTGTTTATTACGTTAAGTAGGATAATATCTTGAAAAAAATACGAACCTTTAAATAAATTAAATGATGATCACTTAAACAAAACTGCACTGTATAACGAAAGCACTTTTAAAGATCTGGTTACACTAAATCACAAGAAGGATCTATTTGAACGATCAATAATCGAAGAAAATGTGCGTATAGCGGCGTTGATCGATGCCCGAGAGCAACTGACAAGAAGAATCGCCGAGCCATGCGCCGGCGCAGGATTAACCGACCAAGTTTAATAGACCAACTTTACTTCAAGTAATACTGGTATTGAAGACTTTTTAACTGGTAGGGTGAAACCGTGTTTATTCACCGTGAAACTAATGTATTTTTAGTAAATACGTAGGGCAGGTAATGACTACTGTAGGGCCAAGGGCTTCGATTGTAAAAGTCTGCCGTTTTTTACCACATTGCTTAGAACTTATAGATAGTCGATGGAGGTTAGAATAATAACTAATAATATAATTATTACATTTATTAAAAACGTGATGGGATTTTATAACAAAAAGTTTATAGAATTGATCTTATTACAGAAGAGAAAGTAGTTTTTGGGGAAAACAATAATATTAATAATATAAAAAACCGGTCAAGAGCGAGTTGGACTTGCGCACCAAGGGTTCCGTTCCAATTTCTGAAAAAGTGTGCTATTTAGAAACATCGTTTTATTTTTTCTATAATCTTTACATAAACTTTTATCACATAGAATAATTTCAGATTTTTATCTATGCAAACTTCGAAGATAAGGATAAAAAAATTTCTTTCTCTCTTATCTGCAAAATAGTTGGGCAAACGTCATCTAAAACTGTTCCAAATTTCAAGTTGATAGCATTACGGCTCTCACAGACAGAGGCGATATCGCGTCGCGACGTGTCGCGTAGCGGTGTTGCGACGCGATAATATCGCAATATCGCTCGCGATATCGCCTCTGTCTGTAAGAGCCTTTAGTAGTTCTTGAGCCTGTATGTAAGAAGAAAAAGAAAATATAACTCAAGGAAGAAAACCTCAGGAACTTGAATAGGTAGGTATAGGTACGAGTACTATTAGGTACCTACCGTATTACGTACAAACCTGATGTTTCGTTCGAAATTGTACGAGTAGTAATAAACCGAAACTGGTTTCACTAATAAGATTTCAATTAGATTTTAATCATAAATTTTCCTGTTAGGATATAACCAAACTGTTGGAAATGTAATAAAAATTCATGAATAGATTATGTTTTGGAAATGGCAATGCTAATAGTCCTGTAACAGGGAATATTTGTATACGTAATCAATCAAGTAAAAAGTGCTGTGAAATGGAAATACTTGTCTTTTACTATATGATTGTACAGGTGTAGCTGGATCCACAATTAGAAATCCAATTTATTTTACAATCATTGCCTACAAAATCTTTAGCTTCACTGCCTACAGTAGTTCTGATTAGTTATCGTAGTATGATATTACTAACTTTTAAGATTCTGTAACCATTTTTTTTTGCATTTCTGTTACAGCTATATATTTAACAGTTTAGTATTTGACATGTAACTCAAATCACATGTTTGTGTGATCTTTAAAATCATCACGCTTCTCATTAAGGGTAAAGATATGACAAGACAGAAATCAGAAGAAGTCATATATTACTCAGACCTAATAAAAATATCACTCAACTTTTATTTGAAATCAATCACAAAGAAACGAACACAGAATCACGAATAATCACAATTCGTTAGAGTGTTCTATATTCGGAAGTTTCGTGGATCGTTTGGGTTGGATCGATTTGGATCAATAACACGGAACAGTAGCGGTGTCAACGCACTACACCCGCGCAAGCTGGACGACGCGACGCGACCAATTACGAATCCGTCAAGTGGACTGACATTTATTAGGCTGCTGATATAATTATAGTTTTTTAACCGTCATTCTTAATAATTTTTAAACCTGATATTTATTAAATTGATCTTACATTGGTATTATCTCCATTTAAGTATGAGGCATCATAACTATGTTTATCGGTGGAACGCGATAGGTTGGCTTGACATATTTCATTTTTGGAACTTTTTAAATTTAAATCTATATCGGTTGCGTGTTCCTTATCGAACAACTTTGATGAATGTGACATTAAACCATATCTTCCTACGCAAGTAGTTGAAGTCATTTATGAATGATGGTTCACTTAAGCTTCCGTAGGCGCTAAGTTGACTATTTGTCACACTTTTAGAAACCAATGTTACAACTCAATTTTATTAGAATATTTGATTGCAAAACATTATTTTGTCAAAGGTCCCGAAAAATTATGGAGCAGAAAAGTAAATTCATCATGAATCCTGATGAATTTACTTTTCTGCTCCTTACATTTTCTTTTCTTGAAGAAAAGATAACGAATACTATAAACACCAAACTTGTGGATTTACGCGCAAAAGGAATAAAAACATTAGAAACTAGAAACTAAAATTCCACAGAAGGTGGACCTTAACAAGTATATATTTTATGACTGGATAGCATTAACTACAGCCTCAGGCAACATAAATGATAATTTAATATCGCTACTCAGTTGTGTAAGAAGAAAATTCTCCGTTGGAAAGCGCTAACATATTTATATCGACGTATTGCTTAACAGTATCAATATCGAATAGAAACTGGTTAAGATTATGATGCATAAATATTCTCAGATCCTGGCTGTAAGTAATGAAATAGAATCCGCTGGAGGCGTTAATACATAATTTGTAGTTCGTCTAATAAATAATAATGCACTAAAAGCTATATTTGAAAAGCAATAGGAATAAACTGTTATTTATTGTAAAACCAGATTAAAAGATGAGAGACGTTATACGAGGGGAAAACAGTAAAAGTACAATTGATATTAGATTCGATAAAATTTCGTACAACAATACTGCCAATACAAAATTTTCCAAGAAAACCAAAAAACATTGATCAATTGACACGACGAAAAAATCACACACTATACCTATTCTCGAACACAATGAGCTAGTAAGACCGGTGGTGGTAATTGAAACCAATGACTCATTAAAGGGGCAAGGGGCAAATCTCCAAGTTTTGTCGGAAGCGGCCTACTAACGGCCGCGTGACGTCGACGAGACGACGCCGGCGCGGCGCTGCGTCATACTACAGACTACTGTATTTTGGATTTGTTTTGGGTTAAGCTTTGAGAAGTATTTACTGCAAAGTGTCTGACTACGGGAGGAATTTCTGCTAGCTCTGAAGGGGAAAATTTATGAATGGCGTGTACTTATTTGTTTTTGTGAGTGATCGTTTGACGGATGGGTCTAGTCATCGTCATCGTTTTGTTTGACCTACTTGCTTAAAGGGTTCTTAAGTCATGTCACGGTTATGGAATATAAGAAATATATCTCCACTAGCCTACCCACTAGCATTATATTTTCTTGCATCGCTTTAAATTTTTAATAGTAATAGTAGACCTACCTATCGTCATCATTTACAGCCTTCACATGCCACTTCTGGCAATTGACATTTTCTTTTGTATCATCATCACCCCGATCATGTATCAGAACCATATTTGATTCTAAAACATTCTTAAAATCTCTGAACATGTAACCAAAACCTGTGTCCTTGATAGCTTCTTTAAACACCGCACAGCCTTTAACATTGCACTGTACATTATTATAACATAAATATTTATACTGTCTACCACTACTGTTTCCTACTGGTATGGTAGCCGAACAGGATGGACTAACAGACACTATTGTAAATACATTAGCTGAATATTGAGCCTTACCTTTGTTAACTTACGGTTTAGTTTCCGAAGAGTTTATACTCCTGCCGAAATTGTCTTTGTTTGGGTTCTGGTTAGGGCTGGCATAGAATTTAGCAGATAAATGGTTCAAGACCGAGACACCTCGGAAATGACAATCTTGATTATTGAGACTTGGACAAAAAGCAGTTCAATTTCTGTAATGATTGTTAAATAAAGATCGCAAACGTCGGCTTCTGCAGTCAAAATGGGAATTTTTCAGCCTAGCAGAATGTTAAAAATATATAGAATAGTGTGGTTTATATGTAGTATATGGACGAAGCTATAGACGATAGTAGCGCATTGGTTTTCTGTAGTTCCAGAAATGAGAATGTGAATTTATCAATTCAAATGTGGTTTCTACTTTGTTATATTAAAAATATATCTACGATAGGTACCTACTTCATTTCCTTTTAAGTGCAGAATATGAATCACTATTGTTTACGTTTTCGATACAAAATTATATTAAATGTGGCAGCCCTACTAAAGTCGCGACACACAGGCGACAACAGTGAGTCGTTGGGCTAGGTCGCGACGACAGTTTATTTTAAACCATTTTGACATTTTGACACTCGCGAGTGTTTACTGTAGGACGAATGTCGGACTGTCGATGAGGTGATTATTGTTTTTAATGTTTAACCTTTGGTATACCTGTTTATTTACATTATAAATCAAGTAAAGGAGTAGGCGCAGGTTTTTAATCCGCACATTTATCAGTAATGGTCTGAGTCCCATGTCATAGAGGCAAGCATATTGCTCCGGGCAGTAACCAAACAGTCAATCAGCGCTGTGCTGCGGGTCGCACACATTAGCACAGTATCATGATGATTGGAAGCTTTCTTGTCACAAGCATGACGTGCAGCTACCGACTATTTCTGTTTTGTGCTCGTGTTTATTATGTAAATCAATTTTGTCTTTGTTTTTCTTATTACTCGAGTTAATTATCTTGTAAACATTACAAATAAAACTATTTTGTTCTTTCAGTAATTCTTTCTTTAGTTTTCTTTCAGTAATTTTGACACTGAGCTGATTTTGATTTTGGCTGTCACTGAGGCTTCCTTCTACTATAATATGACCTAATAACTGGTCCTTTTTTAGGACCACAAGAAAAACTTAAATGCAAAAGTGAATTTACGTATCTATTGTATTGACAGTATGGACACACATATTATCTAAATCTCTTGATAACATACATAACATGGCGCCAATGCGATACGAATTTATATCAACAGCACTTCATGCAACTTTATCAATGAAGATTTCTTTCAATAGGTACCCATCACCGTATTTTCTAAACGACCTAAAACAAAAAAAAAATAAGAAAACACATTATTTGCGACGCACCTAAAACAAACAAAAAAAAAATGTCAATTACAAATAAAGAAAAAAAAAAAACGATTCTAGTCACTAACAACTAAATAGATCTCCCTATACTTAGAACATCAGTATAATTAAAATAAGACGTGACCGATTAAAAACCAGCACAAGGTATGTCTCGAGTTTTTTTCTTCTAATTTGAGTTCCAGTCAATCGTGCAGCAGGTTATTAAAAATAAATCGAAAACCTTATCGAATTGTATGACTTTAACCTTCATTCTAACAACAGTTAAGTATTGTTATAAAAAGTAGAATGTCTGTAACATAACCAACCATTTCATTTTTAAATGGAATAATACTTATTGTGTGTTTTTCTACGCTAGACATTCTACGCTTGAACCCCATTTCATAGATAATCCAAAACTTAAATTAATCATCTTAGATATAATATTATAGCACAAGAGATTTTTGCTCAGCTACGTAAGGAATCCTCCTTACTGCTTACGCTGGAATCAGGAGTTTTTGCAGGAGCAAGAGCACATGTACTACTCATAATCTTGCCTAGCCTTGTTCCAATTATGTTGGGGTCGCCTTCCAGTCTAAATGGATGCAGCTGGGTCTACTAAGAGTTTTAAAGCGCTCCTTCACCTCAGCATTCGCCTGTACCTATACTTTACCCGCGACCTAGCTTTACTTCTATCAATCTGCCTACCTAGCCTTTTCCATCTATGTTGGGGTCGGCTTCCAGTCTAACCGGATGCAGCTGAATACCAGTATTTTACATGGAGCGACTGCCTATCTGACCTCCACAACCCGGTAACTGGGTAATACGATACCCCTTGGTAAGACTGGTTGTCAGACTTTCGGGCTTCTGACGACCCGTAACGACTGTCAAAGATCCACGAATTACAGCCGGGACCAACGGCTTAACGTGCTTTCCGAGGCACGGAGGAATCTCGGTATGTAAAGATCACCCAAGGTCACCCATCTACTGACCAACCCCGGCAAGCGTAGCTTAACCTGATGGATCGACCCGTGCGGCTGTTATTACTTGATCACGAGCTCCTCACGAGCTGTGTTACTTCTATACCTATATAATTATATGTATAAAGCCCTGATGTGGTGTTCACAAGAATCGCTAGTTAGGGCTTTGGGTTTAGAGTAGGTATAACCACCGAATTATCAGTAAGTACACAACAACTCAGAGAACGTCTTCTGATCGCCACAGAGAGTAGAGTGGGACTGTCTTGAGGCATTACTCTTGAGTTGTGCTGTACATTTAATAGATCCTGTTGGTTTCAATTATCTCTCTACACCACCTAGCAGTTGATGGCCTGCACAGTGTACTTGCAAAGCTCTAGCCGTTACAGTAGAATCTTTGATTATTACATTACAGGCGAATGCTCGAGGTAAGGCAGCGCCTTTAAAGTAAAAATAATTTTAAGAAAAACGTCTAGTAAAACTACTACACGTTGAAACACTGCTTATATCTACATCAGAGACCGGTTCGTTCCGATTTAACCTATGACCCGTATATTTCTTTTACAACTTTTATTTCACTTTTACTGTCTTTTTTCTCACGGTACCAAACCTTAACCTACATTTTAACAGCATGAAATAAAAATTGGTTTATTTTGCTTTTATGACAGTATGCCTAGTAGGTACGTATAATGTACCGCTAATTAATTGTATGGTGGCACTACTAGAAAACCTGATTAAAATAGCAAACATCGTGAGATAACCTAAACTTGCTTCTCCAGTTTCTAAAAGTCTGAACACTAATAGTCTTTGAATGTAGATAGATGGATAAAACATTTTTTTTACAATTTTTACTGATCAGAAAATCTATGTTAGCATAAGGGAATACGGGTTAAACGAAATAACAGCAGTCAATTAATCAATCCATCAGAGATATTTGACAACCGAGGCTATCTGGGAGACAGTATTTATATTGCCCGAAAAGAAGAAGCATTTGAAGGACCCTGCAAGTTTAAAGTCAAAGCATTTATTTCAATAACACCATTAGCAGGCACTATTAAATTGTAAAGGAGTCAGTAAATTAATCAGAACGTTGAAGCTAATTACCCGTTCAAAAACGTAGATCTCTATGGAGAAGAACAGGCAATAAACCAAATGGACACTCATGCAGTAGCAGAATTACAGGTTGATATTATCAACACATTTGCATCTACGGAACCACCATTCAAGCTAAATATTTGGCATAAAAATATCTACAGGCTTACAGTATGTCTCCAAAATTAAAGCGAAAAAAGGTCACGCACGTGATAGTTCACTGTAAAACCAGAATTTATTTATATCTGGTCTTTTGTAAGCTATTTAATCCGAGTTAATAAACCTGATCCAGTGCCTATTACCCTGCCTAAGTCGCAATACTTAATCAAGCGTAAATACTTACTGTAATTATACGAGTAAGACTATTATTATTCTTGCGAATGATTTTGAAGCCAAAATTGTGTGCCTTTACGTGCTGATTTGTGTAGCTGTGTTGACATTAATAACCGTTTCTCCCTTCGGTCCAGGGTCTCGGAACTTGCTATTATTTAGTTTTAAGTTTAGGTTAGGTACTACAGAGTACTCAAGAGTCGGATGTAGACCTTTTGCTATCTATCTATCTATGTAAATTAAAAGAGAAGTCCTGACTGACTGACTCATCAACGTCCAGCCCAAACCCTTGAACCAAGAAAGCTGAAATTTTGCACAGAGGTTCCCTTTATAATGTAGACAAGGAATAAGGAAGGATTTCCCGGTAGTACGTTCCCGTGGGATATTTTCCGACATCCACGCGGGCGAAGTCGCAGGCAAAAGCCAGCGTGTTATATATCAGTATGCTTTTTATCTGTCTATCACACAGAAGCAACCAATTCTATAACTACAGGTCTTCCAAGTTCAAATAATCCAATAGACACTAAACCTCAACTAACCTCCTTCTAAGTTCAAAATCCATACCCATATTATACCACAACAGTCATAAAAACCACCCGCACATTACAGCACCATTTACCATTTTACGACAACCTAACAAAAGGTACTTTCCACGCACCCATCAGCAGCTGACCGCAAAGCATGGTGTTTTGACAAACAAACCGGCAGCGGCGCGGGCGCAGCTAGTATGTCAACAATAGAAAGGGCTCGGTCACGCCTCTTACTAAGTAACTGTCGTAACCGCTGCGCGAGGAGAAACCGTGCTTCGGTGCTTGAGTTACATCTGATGTAGGTACTTGCTGGTGTTTTGTTACTCTTTTCTGGTTAGGCTTTTTACCGTGTTTTTCTTTGAACTAAGGTATAGTCTTGTCAGTAATGTCCAATCCCTCGTCAGTGTCAAAAGCCGCTAAGTAAATATAGTCAGATTTGCAAAGACCGAACGAACCACAATAATGGATCATTATCAAATGATTTGAAGACATCTTTTCTTGGCCTATCCACCCAATTTCACTAAACCTCGTTATTAAATCAGCTATTAAAATAAACATCGATATTAATGGTATTTACGTTCCACGAATTAAGACATTTAATCATGCATTAGCGCGTGGTCAAAAACCTACTGTTGATGTCCCGTAAACATTTTAACAGGAAATTAAACTGACGAACATGGTATGGTGAAACCAGGTCTTAATCTACAATTTTAAACCAAAGCTCTTAATGTTTCTGATTTCGGTTAAATTACCATTCATGTTAATTGTATAATGTATAGATTTTAACTTTGTATTTGATTTGATTATTTAATGTGACTCTATTATGAGAGTTATTAATCGAATGAGTCTGTGAAACTTGAAATAAAATGATTATTTATATTATTTATTTATTAATTGCTCAGTGTCTCGCTAGACGTAATACTAGGTACCGAATAAGTACGACTTAAATAAATCTGGACATGGATGTGATAAAAATATGCATTATACAGCCTTACATCCTTAGCTCAAAGCCAATGTCCTATTTATGGCTTACAGCAGTTACAGCTGATTACAACTTGCGTGGGGGGGGGGGCAACCGTCACACTACACGTTTTTCTTTCGCACGAGATGTCTTAAATGTCATATGGCTGAATTTGCGAGATATTAATGTTTGTGGTGACAGATCCCTAATCTGGCCAGCTGGTTTCAGACTTCCACACAGGATAAGGGGCCGACTAATTACTTAGAAAATTGGGTCAAAATACTACTTTATTGAAATTATGCCACCCATACCACCCGTTATTCATCATCATCATTTACCCAGCGTTTTTCCCAACAAAATTTCAAAGCTAAATTCCAAACCTATTTCAGTTAAACAAAACCTAAAACACATAATAAATAAAACAACTTAATAGCCCATATAGAACAATTCACCCACTTTCAACTGAAATAAATTAACAACAGTATACACTTTCAACCTTCAGTTACTTTAAAAAAACAGACATAACAATATATCCTTTCGCACATAAATGTTGGACGCGAGACGAATGAAAAGGGGGGAAATAAAAAAGGATAACAGATGGCGCCGGTGTCGTGTCGCCGCCTGCGCATGGTCGCTTTTTAACACAGAACAGGGTAAGATTCAGAAGGTCTACCTTTGGCATTATTATGTGACTGTAGCCATATCCCGTCTTTTTGTAGAAAACACACGAGGTTTAAATATAAAGTTATTTCAGTTAAATAATCTCCATATTGAGCTGTAGAATGAGGATGACTGCTTAAAAGTGACTGATCGACTCATGACTTAAAGACTTATGATAATGCTATTAAAAAATGCAGACTCTCGCCAGGAGTTCCTCTTTTCGATACATTTAAAAAGTGACTTCTCATACTTTAACAGCTTCAATATTTCAAAGCATTGATCAAATAGGAGCTCGTGGCTAAGTAATAACAGCCGCACAAGTCGATCCATCAGGTTAAGCTTCGCTAGCCAGTGTTGGTCAGTGGATGGGTGACCATCTTTACATTTTCTCCTCAGTGCCTCGGAAAGCACGTTAAGCCGTTGGTCCCGGCTGTCATTCGTGGATTGTTGACAGTGTTACGGGTCGTCAGAAGCCCGATAGTCTGACAAGCAGTCGTACCAAGGGGTACCGTATTACCCAGTTACTGGGTTGTGGAGGTCAGACAGGTAGTCGCTCCATGTTAAATACTGGTATTCAGCTGCATCCGGTTACACTGGAAGCCGACCTCAACTTAGTTGGGAAAAGCCTAGGCAGATTGATTGATTGATCAAATTGGTCCTTCTGTGTCTGTCACTTTCTTTTTCGTCCTGTTGACGCCGCCGCTGCAAGGATATTGCATGTTTGTAATACACACGCTAAGGCCGACTTTCGTGAGTTAATGCAACTACCTGTTTTCCGTGATAATAATATTAATTTGCATATAACTGTATTATAATTTCCTCGAATAAGTGAATTAATTAGTACAAAAATGTATTTCAGTGGTGTAACTGTACCTTATTATGAGGTTATTGTTATTTTATTAAGGTAATTAGGGTCAATTTATCAATCGTCAATATGTTAATAGGTCATAATATGAATGCTGAACAGATGTGTAAGCAGTCTTAATTAAGCCTTCATAAAATGACGTGGGTTATGAGCTTGTTATCTTGTTCGAGTTTCAAAACTGTTGAAAACGACTTTTAGTCTTGGTTGATGATAAGTTGATAACGTAACTTGACGTGAAGGTCCATTTTGAAATGATAAACATGGGACAGGTGCTGCTTTAGATCTTGTCAAGTTCTTCTTCTTTTCGAGTTGATGGGAAATTGTTAAATGAGTTGAGCCCGTAGGTGGCCACGCCAATCTCGAAAGCAGTCAGCCACAGCATTAGCTGACCCACCCTTACATAAATGGTTGAGATTTTTTAGAATACGAATCGATAGAATTTTATCATTCTTTTATATTTTATTTATTATAGGTATTTAAATAAAATATAAAAGAATATAAAATTCTAACGACTCGTATTCTAAAAAATCTCAACCTAAGTGGTAGAGATTTTTTGCAAGGGTGGGTCAGCTAATGCTGTGGCTGACTGTACGTCAAATATCTCCTACGATCACCGGAGCATACCATTGTCACAGAATAATAAATTTTAAGTAGTTTATCTGGGCAGTGACCTAGAATTATTCACCCCGTGCGCGAACTGTTGCGTACTGGTATATGCTGAGATTTCAAGCGCGTCGTTTCGGCTATTTTCTATAAAGATGTAGGTATTACTTCTTACTTTATATACTGTGGCATTGTTTACTACATGCAGGCACACAGGCGAGATAAAGTGTGGTGACTTTTTTGGTTTTCACCTAGGTGATGCAATCCTATAAGCAACGCCATCTAAAGAGGTGAAGTAGGGTATTCTTTTAATACTGCGGGACAATGAACGAGACACAATAGAAGTTTTATTATCATGACGTCTATGGGCGTTTAGTGTCCCACAAAGTGTTAATGGTAGATTCCATAATATCTGAGCTATCAATACAACGCCTTGGCCGATTCCAATAATTTACGGACCGTTATTGGTTAAAATTATGACTCTTGTATCTTTATCAATAATGTAGCAAATACCTCATAGCTTTGCGTAGTAGACCCTCCCATATGGAAGTAGCTATCACAGGTAAAATTGGCTTATGAATCTAGTTAAATACCCAGTTTGGCAATAAAAAAACCGGTCAAGAGCGAGTCGGACTCGCGCACCGAGGGTTCCGTTCCGATTTCTGAAAAAGTGTGATATTTAGAGACATCGTTTTATTTTCCTGTAACCTGTACATATACTTCTATCACATAGAATACTTTCAGATTTTTCTCTTTGTAAACTTCGGAGAAGGGGGGAACGGTATTTTTTTAAACATTTTTCATCAAAAGTCGAAAACAATGCGGTCTAAAAAAAATAAAAAAATGTTTTGAGAATGTGCAAACAGCGCTTTTTCATATGATACCCCACATGCCTAGTAGCCCCACTTTGAATTTTTGAAAGACCCCCAGCAGATGTTGCAAAAAAAATATATTTTTTTTAAATTCTTTATTATTTGCAAAATAGTTGGGTCATCTAAAACTGTACCAAATTTCAAGTTGATAGCATTAGTAGCTATCAACTTGAAATTCGGAACAGTTTTAGATGATGTTTACCCAACTATTTTGAAAATAAGAAAGAAACAATTTTTTTATCCATATCTCCGAAGTTTTCCTAGGGAAAAATCTGAAATTATTCTATGTGATAGAAGTTTATGTAAAGATTTCAGGAAAAATAAAACGATGTCTCTAAATAGCACACTTTTTCAGAAATCGGAACGGAACCCTCGGTGTCCGAGTCGCTCTTGACCGGTTTTTTGTTTATGGGAACTGAGTATTAATGTACCACAAAAACCTTGATAATCACCATCATATAAGTAGGTACCTACACTCGAAGATTTATACTCTTATCATTTGATGTCATCCACTTGAAAAATCAAGGTTTCCCCTATTAATATCAAAGACAGCGTGTTATTTAAGACGCAAGGTATTTGCGGTTGTAACCAATGTTCAGCCAATCAGGTTTTATTAACAGTATGAGGAAGTCGGCGTCGCTTGCGGTGTTCCGGCTCTTGTACTGTTATACAGAACTGATATTATTGAGACTTGGTGATAACACTATTGCTTAGTTTCGTTATGGAACCATAGATAAATTGTTTTTGAAGTAAAAGAAAATATGTTTAAAATCAGGCTGAAAAATAATGCAAAAATACCTATTCAAAAAATCAATCTGCCTAGCCTTTTCCCAAGTATGTTGGGGTCGGCTTCCAGTCTAACCGGATGCAGCTGAATACCAGTATTTTGGAGCGACTGTCTGTCTAACCTCCACAACCCAGTAACTGGGTAATACGATACCCCTTGGTAAGACTGGTTGTCAGACATTTGGGCTTCTGACGACCCGTAACGACTGTCAAAGATCCACGAATGACAGCCGGGAACAACGGCTTAACGTGCTTTCCGAGGCACGGAGGAGTCTCGGTATGTAAAGATGGTCACCCATCCACTGACCAACCCCGGCAAACGTAGCTTAACCTGATGGATCGACCCGTGCGGCTGTTATTACATAGCCACGAGCTCCTCCCTATGCAATGCCGATAATAATTCTAAAATATTATCAACATAATAATAAGACCAGATGGGCTAAGGTCTTTCTTTACCGAGGCAGGCCTAAGAAATGCTGGCGCGACGACCTAGACTCGATTACGATGTTGGTCCCATGGAGAAAGTTGTTCGGTTTAATGTTCTGTATCACACCTTAAAATTGACGAGGATGCAGAACGACATGCATATCACACATCTTCGACGTTATAACTCACACAATTCTCAAACAAACCTTCAAATCATACATTTCAACAGCTTCATACCTAACAGCCTCACAATAACTGTAATAAGCTCCGACAGTGAGAATTACAGAGTTCTCTTAATATTACCGCGGCGCACGCGCATGGTCGGCCAATGAATGACGCCTGTCTAATGGAGGCACGAGATATGGTAATAAAGTTTCCACCGTGTACCGTAGCCGTAGGCATGGTAAAATGACGCTATGAGTAGTTAGAAATACCATTAGTGGTTACGGTGAGGAATGTTCTGGTTGTACGTAATTACAATTTCATTCGTACGGATTTTAGGTAATTTCGTATCTAATCACACAAGTATACTTCATCGGTTTATGTAATTAAATCAAGGTAAACAAAAAAAACTACGTGTCTGGTTAACCGACTAAAAGTAGGTACAGTATTCCCAAATTAATAATGCGCATGCAGACTTCGCTAATTGTCGTATTCCCGGAAACACCCGAATCATTAAATCGTAAGAGCCCTAAATTATGCATGAAGAAAATGCACTGAACCCCTCTATATACATATCGTCTTCCGACGCTCGGGGAATACGACCGTTGCCGAACAGTGACGAAGATTTCTATGCGCATTATCACTTTGCTCCCAAAGTGATAATGCGCATAGAAATGCGCATGCAGACTTCGCTAATTGTCGTATTCCCGGAAACACCCGAATCATTGAATCGTAAGAGCCCTAAATTATGCATGAAGAAAATGCACTTAACCACTCTATATACATCCCACCAAAAACATTTTCATGTTAAATGTTGCCAAGACGAGACCACATATAGCTCGCACTGACAAAAAGCTATCAGATCTCATGTTGAGCCAAGCTTCTAACTCTACACGACCTAACTTTCCAAGCCCTAACTTTCCAAGCCCTAACTTCACAAACTCTACACCTTAGTCAAAATATGAGGCTTGGCCGTTTCGTTACTACAAGAACTATTGTATAACAGAAAAGTAATTAACAGTGAATACATTTTTCACCTTGCACCCATGTGATGGTAGCGAAACGGTGTATTAATATTATTCGTAATAAGTACTTATTATTTGCGGAAGTCTCATACAAATTTCCATCCCCTAGTTTAAGGGGTTGGGGGGTAAAAGTTCCAAGTTTTAGAATTTTTTTGTTGTTTGTGTACTAATACTAGCTTACATACCAAATTTCAGCTTTCTAGGACTTCAGGAAGTACCCTAAGAATTTTTATGATCATCAGTGAGTCAGTGACGAAATCGGGGTATTTTAGATAGGTATCAATAAAATCTAAAGTATAAGAGCTATGCAATTGAAACTTTAAAGATTTAATAAGTCAACCACTGACATCATTTCCCGAAAATTTTGTTTATCTGGTATAATCCAAACCCAAGTTAAGAAGGTTCAAAAATACGACGAAGTGCTTCGAGAAAATGTAGGGGTAGTGCCCTTACGCGCTTCGCTTGGCTCGTCTTGGCGGGCGCACTTGCGTGCCCCCAGATATCGTCTTCCGACGCTCGGGGAATACGACAGTTGCCGAACAGTGACGAAGATTTCTATGCGCATTATCACTTTGGAAGACCTGCGGCATTAGTGCGAGTTTTCACACTTACTCGATCACGTTAAAGTAAACGTCAATTTGTACTGAAAATGAATAAGCGCCGCCTGGTGACTATAATGGGAAACACAATTATTCCATACGAATTGACATACGTCAACGTTAACGTAAACGCGATCGAGTAAGTGTAAAAACTCGCACTAAGGCCACTGTACTTAATACCTGTCACTTCAGTCGTCATGCAACGACACAGTTTGTACTCTTCTAGATATTCTAAGATCAAAAATCCCGATATATTCTTAAATCTTCAATAATAAAAACTGTTACTAAGACATTTTAAAAGATTAAAGACTGAATTTCCCTTTCTCACTTTTTCGCTTTTGAAAATCATTTTGTATGGAACCTAATGAAGAAAAATCTTCAGTAAATGTGAAAACATGAATGCCTGTTGTTTAAAATATTTCTTAGTACGTAACCAGGAAACAGATTTTGTCTAGTCACGTATAAATAACAGGCAGTTCACGCTACTCAAATAGTAGCGTAACTAAAACAATGAAAGAAAAAACACGATGCGGCATTTTAGAGCTCACACGCTTTTTAAATGCTAATCACTCCTATATTTTTATATTCCAAAGCGTAAATAATTGGCCATTATAATAGCAAGAGTTAAAAACTCGTTAAACAGAAAGTAGGCAGATACCTATTACCAAAGTACTTATTAAAATTGATTGAAGTAGAATTACAAGTATCATTAAGTCTTGGTTTTGGTACTTGGCTATGTTTGTAATAATTTCTGCCTGCAAACCACAGTGACGATGCAGAATGTCTGTGGTTTTGAAATTGATGTTTGTACACAAAGGTATTTAGGTAAGCACCACAATCTAAACTTTATTATAAGTCCTACTGTGTGCTGTGTACTGTGTACAAACCACATCGAACTGTCAAAGGCGTCAATGTACAGCGTTATTGGTAAAACGCCAGCAACCTCTAAGGGGTTAGTGTACTCATCATTATGAACAACTTTTACTGTGGGACCAAACCTGAAATCGCGAAAAAAAAATCTGCTGTTCAGTACATTTATCTACATCAAACTCGTCAAAATGTAGGGAGCAGCTGATTTTTTTTTTGCGATTTATAAATTACTAGCTTTTGCCCGCGGCTTCGCCCGCGTGGATATCGCATTCAAACAGACAGACTTACGCGGCGGGGGACTTTGTTAATTACTTAAAATTTATTATGCCAGTCTAACAAATAACTTTTGTCCCAGTGTCCACTCGTTCAAATAATTTCCTCGTAAAAACGTCGAATGAAATAAAGACTAAATGTTACCTCAAGATTCGAACTATGACTACATTTCCAATCCCTTAAATCTCTTAAAAAGAGGTAGGTACACAAACATTTGTCAACCCCTATTGTACCCCCTCAAAAACGCTGTACCATATATTTCTTTATTTCCTACCAAAAGCATAAATTTGAATTTTCATATCCCTAACTTAAGAAATGCTGGGTTTCCTATACAAACTTTCATGCGTTATATCAACCCTTGTAGGATTATGTTTTAAGACAAAAAGTAGCCCATGTCCTTTCCCAGGATACTATATAAAGCCTTGCCAAATTTTATCGAAATCCGTGCAGTTTTGTAAATTTTAAAATCAACCCCTATTTTACCCCCTTAGGGGATAATTTTTCAAAATCGCTGAACCGCATATTTCTTTATTTCCTATCAAAAGTATACATTTTAATTTTCACATCCCTAACTTAAGAAATCGTGAGTTTCCCATACAAACTTTCATCTCCTATATCACCCCCTGTAGGATTATTTTTGAAAAAAAAAAGTAGCCTAAGTCCGTCCCCAGGATAGCATCTATAGCCTTGCCAAATTTTATCGAAATCCGTTTAGTGGTTCTGGGTTTCCCATACAAACTTTCATCCCCTATATCACCCTCTGTAGGATTATTTTTTAAGACAAAAAGTAGCCTATGTCCTTCCCCAGGATGCTATATAAAGCCTTGCCAAATTTTATCGACATCCGTGCAATTTTGTGAATTTTAAAATCAACCCCTATTTTACCCCCTTAGGAGATGATTTTTCAAAAACGCTGAACCGCATATTTCTTAATTTCCTACCAATAGCATAAATTTGTTATCCCTAACTTAAGAAATACTGGGTTTCCCTTGCAAACTTTCATCCCCTATATCACCCCTGTAGTATTGTTTTTGAAAGTATCCTATGTCCTTTCCTAGGATGCTATATAAAGCCTTGCCAAATTTTGTCGAAATCCGTGCAGTTTTGTAAATTTTAAAATCAACCCCTATTTTACCCCCTTACGGGATGATTTTTCAAAAACGCTGAACCGCATATTTCTTTATTTCCTATCAAAAGCATACATTTTAATTTTCACATCCCTAACTTAAGAAATACCAAGTTTCCCATACAAACTTTCATCCCCTATATCACCCCCTGTAGGATTATTTTTTAAGACAAAAAGTAGCCTATGTCCTTCCCCGGGATGCTATATAAAGCCTTGCCAAATTTTATCGACATCCGTGCAGTTTTGTAAATTTTAAAATCAACCCCTATTTTACCCCCTTAGGGGATGATTTTTCAAAAACGCTGAACCGCATATTTCTTAATTTCCCACCAATAGCATAAATTTGTTACCCCTAACTTAAGAAATACTGGGTTTCCCTTACAAACTTTCATCCCCTATATCACCCCCTGTAGTATTGTTTTTGAAAGTATCCTATGTCCTTTCCCAGGATGCTATAGCCTTGCCAAATTTTGTCGAAATCCGTGCAGTTTTGTAAATTTTAAAATCAACCCCTATTTTACCCCCTTAGGGGATGATTTGTCAAAATCGCTGAACCGCATATTTCTTTATTTTCTATCAAAAGCACACATTTTAATTTTCACATCGCTAACTTAAGAAATACCGAGTTTCCCATACAAACTTTCATCCCCTATATCACCCCCTATAGGATTATTTTTGAAAAAAAAAGTAGCCTATGTCCGTCCCCAGGATACTATCTATAGCCTTGCCAAATTTTATCGAAATCCGTTCAGTAGTTTAGGCGTGAAAAGGTAACAGACAGACAGACAGACAGACAGACAGACAGACAGACAGACAGACAGACAGACAGACAGAGTTACTTTCGAATTTATAATATTAGTATGGACTAGCACTTCCCGCGCGGCTTCGCCCGCGTGAATGTCGGTTAATATCCCACGGGAACGTATACCGGGAATTCCTTCCTTATTCCTTGTCTACATTATAAAGAGAGCCTCTGTGCAAAATTTCAGCTTTCTAGGTCCAAGGGTTTGGGCTGGGCGTTGATGAGTCAGTCAATCAGTCATTCAGTCAGTCAGTCAGGACTTCTCTTTTTATTTATATAGATAGATTTAATTGCAATTTATTCAGCTGCATCCGGTTAGACTGGAAGCCGACCCCAACATAACATAGTTGGGAAAAGGCTAGGCAGATTGATTGATTGAGATAGATTTAATTATTTTCGAAAACTAGATGAGGTTGGCGTTTCCTATCCGACTATATGAACCTATACTTTGAGAAGAAACACCGAAACAAAGTCAAAGGTTTCACACCATCCTAACTAATATTTGAAATGCGAAAGTGAGTTTGTTTGTTACGCTTTCACGCTAAAACGGCTGAACGCATTTGCATACAATTTGGCACATGTGTAGACCAGGACCTGGAGAAGTACATAGGCTACTTTTCATCCTGGATCGCGGACGAAGTCGCGGGCAACAGCTACTCGCTAGTATTTCACCACCTCAAGCTAATAATGTACTCGAATACCTAACATTGTAAACTAAAATTACTCCTTTCAACTTTAAAGGCCCAATTACTCTTGGTTCTCGCGTGTACCAACTAATACAGCGAGGTGTACTGCCGCAAATTATATCAATTACCTTTCATATTACACCTATATTGAAAGTTATTATGGAAATCTAAAGGTCAAACTTAATAAAAATACGTGGCCCAGAGCCCTGTGATTATGGGAACTCAACAATGTGGGTGAAAGGTGTTATGTTTTTCGTAAACGTAGGTACAGTGAGGGTCTGTCAGCACTGAGACGTTTGGTCAAGTGTTAAGTAAATAGTTGCACGAAGCTTATATACTATCATAATCGTAATGAAACTCAATATAAATCGTGAGAAAACGCAAGGAGAAATCATAAGTCCAACCTACTAGTCGAGATGACTTTAACATTGACAACAAAATATCGAAAGATATAGAAACTGCCACAATGAATTATTGTCAAGTATAGGTAGACTCATTACTTAAACTTTAAAATGCAACACGTTTAGCAACTCGATAACTTGCGATAGCATCATATTGTTACCAATCAGGAAGAGAATGCAACGGTACACATTGCCAAATCGCTTCATATCAATACATTTATAATGCAACCTTATTATGTTAGTTCCGTTACATAGGTGCATATCACCGTTCGTAGTCCCTTTATAGATAACCGATGACGGAACGAAGGTTTAAACCCAATGGGGATTCTGGTAGGAGGGAGGAGGCGAGCCTGTTTTGAGAAGCTAGGCTGAATGGTGAACGCAAACTTGTCCATGCCGAACGAAACGAAGTTCCTAGTAATTCTTCCGGCGACTCGTCCGATTTGATGCGGATAAGCGTGCGAAGTTTCACAGGATTTCATTCAAGTCTGTAGGTAATTCTAAAATTCGATTCTTTCGACTTCTTTGCTTCCTTCGGCTGTGATAAGTATGCGTTTAGCATAATAAAGCAAAGTTGTTATGTCATTTGCATGTGGCTAGCCTGCTCATAAAACCTCGTTTTTCGAAAACTTAATTGTAGCGACATTTCATAATCTAAGATTGTAGCAGTCTTTTTAAGTTTAAACTGAACTAGACACATCAGAATCATTTGAATGGATCAAATCAGTACCTACACTAGCGTACATCCAATACGCAATTTTGAGGTAGGTTATCATTCCAGCTAGAGCTTTTTACTAAAAGACAAACCTTAATGGTAGCCTCTTAGCTTTGCTACTGTTGCCTCTATGGTCGCTCAAAGCCATAGCCAACTTTAACTTTTTCAACACCGGTCTACAAGTACCTTCAGTAGCTGGCAGCCTGGTTGCCCAACTAAGTCTCGTATTACGCACGTTTATTGCCATTAGCGGCTTGTCTTGATAGAGATTGATTGGTAAGTAAAAAAGTAATTGCCTTCGTGGCATAGACGCGTATTTATTAATGCATACCGATGAGAATGAGGCGATGGTAATCATTCAACGGATACTAGCATAGGTAACGTTTCGAAATCTTTGACACTTTGTTTGAGGGATTTGTGGTTTAGAAGGTGAGACTGTCGGTATTTAGGTTAAGAGTAGGGTTTTGATTTTAAAAATATAAAACTTTAATTTCTGAACTCAGGTCACTGGCCTTCATTACAGTTGATAGTATTTCTTAGCTACACCAGCGGCTACCATACTTAGGCTTGATACAAATATTGTTCAGAAATCAATGTTCTGTGCACACAGCAGTGGTCAAGTTACTACACCACAAACTGTCAAATTTTCTCATTGGATTTTGAACTTAATCATCAACATTCTATGGTTTAAAATCATTTAGAGAAATTTGACAGTTTGGTATAACCTGATGCTGTTGTCTGTAAGTACAGTTCATGTCGTATGAAAGGGCCGACTAAACGGTCTCGATTCCTTAAGCCAATAAGCAAATGCGTCAATTGTTGTTCGTACCAAATGAGTTTACCAAAAATGAATAACAAATAAAAGCCTTTAAAGGCTAAAAGAATCTTCGTATACAAGCATCTAAACCATAATTATTTCTGCAGCATTGTCTACATAAGGCATCAGAATAATTTCATATTAAATACTTAATAAGAAGAACCGTTATCACGAATGGAACAGACACTGCTAGAGGTAGGTACATAATATCCATGGGAACGAACAGCCACAGGGTCACATCTATGGCATAATACCGTTTAGTGCATAATCAATTTCGTGAAAGCCGACCACGATTCTCTCTTGGAAGTGTGACAGTGCCGTTGTACCTTCAATGATGACCCTTTATCATCCAATTATCATAGTTATGTCAGGTGTGGTATTTCGTATAGGTAGGTGATAATTGAGTTAATACTGAATAGGAAAGTTCTTAAAATAATATTTAATCATACTTAATGCACATGGGGATTGTGGCTAAGTAATAACAGTCGCACGGGTCGATCGATCAGATTAAGCTACGCTTGCCGCGGTTGCTGCGTGGATGGCTGACCATCTTTACATACCAAGACCCGCTTTGGAAAGCACGTTGTTACGACCGTCAAAGATCCACGAATGACAGCCAGGGCCAACGGCTTGGCCCCGGCTGTCATTCGTGGATTTTTGATAGTCGTTAATACGGGTCGTCAGAAGCCCGAAAATCTGACAACTAGTCTTATCAAGGTGAAAGGAGTACCTATCGTATTACCCAGTAACTGGGTCGTGGAGGACAGATACGTAGTCGCTCCATGTAGAATACTGATATTCAGCTGCATCCGGTTAGACTGGAAGCCGACCCCAACATTGTTGGGAAAAGGCTAGGCAGATGCTGACTAAATACACATGAATATGTACACACGGCTACACATCAAACTATATTTTTCCAGTTTACACTGACCTCTCATTTTAAAGAAATCCTATACAATGCGAGATCAGCTTATACTGGAAATGTATAGCTTTATTATCTGTAGCCGCATAGCTGTAGCGGCTACAGATAATAAAGCTATACATTTCCCACATTTCCCATATTTCCCACATCTGTACACTAGGTGAACGTTAAAGCAAAAGTTTTTAAGAGCTTAGATTTATAAATCTTACTTTGTCGCCGAACCATTTGGGATAAGGGCAAGAGAATGATGAATTTGTCCCCAATGAAAGGTAGACTATTGCATCAGGGGTGATCACCCCTGATGCAATAGTCTACCTTTCATTGAGCCCGCAACTGAGCTGGTCTCAGAGAAAACATCATCATTGCATTATTAATGGTACCTATAGTACACACGGCTACACTTCAAGCTATACATTTCCAGTTTACACTGACCTCTCATTGTAAGGGAATCCTATACAATGCCAGATAAGCTTATAATGGAAATGTATATGCTTGATCTGTAGCCGTGCGTACTTTTTTGATTTCATAAAGCTACGTGCGCTTTACTTGAGGTTACCAAGTGTATAAACACGCTGTGAATGTGTGTGTAAGTGCAGGAGCCGTCAGAAACATTGGCAGTCGTAGGTGTGTGTGTGTGTATGTCCTGACCTGACGCCACTTGTTTTCACGTACACACTCACAGCGTGTTTGTAACATGGTTACCACATTAAAGCGCGTGTCAAAAAATACTGTACATATTGAGGGGTAAAATTCGTTGCATCTTATGCACTATGCAGCGGTGTCTTAGGCACGTAGGTACCGCCAAGGCAAAAGAATTGAAAGCAATCCAAAAACTTCTAAGTAAATAAATAAATATTCGCATATATTTTCCAGTCATATTTCCTACCACACAACTCCAACCCGTCAAACAGTTCCGAAAAGCCACTAAAGTTTATAGCAGCGAAAAATGTCAAAAAACCGACTTGTATGAGCAAACACTGCAGTGCATTGGAGAAATGTTTGACTGTAGTTGTGTGGTGAACAATACGTCTGTTTACCGTCTGCGAGCCTAGTGGTGCGTGCCACTGCTGTTTGTACTGTAAACAACGAAAAATAGGGAAAAACGCGGAAAAAGCTGCACTCCGAGTAACGAAATTCAAGTTATTGGTGGCTTTTTTATGTAGCTGTGTAACTATGGGAGGATACTTCGCTTGTTGCATACATAAATATGCATAAACAGTGCACTATGTAGGTAGGTACTCCATTTGTCACTGAATGGTCCGAGTTGTGATTTCAAGAATGTTCCATTAGGTTTTTGTTGTGTTGTGGGTTTTCTATCAAGTTCCCCATTTGTAACGCGCTAAACTAAACTGTAGCAGGACTTCATGGCAGACTTTGGGGAGTCGGCTATTTTCATCATCTGCCTAGCCTTTCCGAACTATGTTGGGGTTGGCTTTCAGTCTATCCAGATGCAGCTGAATACCAGTATTTTACATGGAGCGACTGCCTATCTGACCTCCACAACCCAGTTACTGGATAATACGATACCCCTTGGTAAGACTGGTTGTCAGACTTTCGGGCTTCTGACGACCCGTTAACGACTGTCAAAGATCCACGAATGACAGCCGGAAGTCTTAACGTGCTTTCCGAGACACGGAGTGGTCTTGGTATGTAAAGATAGTTAACCATCCACAGACCAACCCCGGCAAGCGTAGCTTAACCTGATCGATCGACCCGTGCGGCTGTTATTACTTAGCCACAAAATTTACGATTTTTTCATCATAGAAGGGGGACTTTTATGATGAAAAAAATCGTAAATTTTCAAGCAAACCATACATTTCCTTCTTTGTTCCCTTCCAGAGCTCCAGATTACATAAAGTTAATTTTCGCAATGTTTGATATTTCTGGTAACGATCAACAATCGTCAGAACACATCGTAAAACTGTGATGTGTAACGTACGCTTCCGGATTGTTTTCAGAGCCCAATGTTGAACAAAACAAACGCAGTATCGAACATGACTCAATGAAAGATTAGAGGCATGCTCATAGCACAATAAAACATAGGTACCTAACCTATTTGAGTTTAAAGGTTGTGATAAAAGCCAGATAGAACATCTTCTGGCAATGCTTCAAGAGCTGATCACACGGGATCTGGTAATAATAAATAATTACCTAGGATTATAATGACGAATCAGTTGGATTTGTTCGAATGCATACACCACTCTTTAAAATCATCATTCATCTGGGCAGCAAAAGTTAGGTTAGGTTAGGTTACCTAAGACCAATGGGTCAACCCAAAAAAATAACACGTAGGTACCTAGAACTAAAAAGAGGTAGCCTAAAGTACTTAATCACGTAAGTTCAGAAATAATGATAAAAGCTGCATATTCCCGAAGCTTCATCACACCTTCGAATTTTGGAAAAATTGTCAGCATTAAAGTATTTTTAAGAAAATGTCATTAGAAATAGGAATAAAAGTCACTTACCAGCAAAAGGCACATCGCACACGTACTCTTCGACGCAGTTATCAGTGTTCCCGCTCCTGTCTGTGGCTCCACTGGCCACTGACGCTGCTGATGCTGCTCGGAGCAGGTTCACCTCCGTTTCTGTCTGACTGTCGCGGAGGACCGACCTTCGTTTGTATTCCTGGTGGGAGAAATGCCGAATGAGGACCAGTTAAATGTTAAAGTTTTTTTTTTGTATGTTTCATTACCACAATTTTATATACCTACTATCACATGGTGCATAGTTTTTTTTAGTACCTAAGTAATTCAGCACCATGAGAGTTGAGATCAATACTTACGCAAGAGCCCGAGTGATGAAATAATGTAGGTACACAAAGTAAAGCGCTTGTCGGGGTCCGAACCTAGGACCCGTAGTGCTATTCTGTAAATATCTCACCGTGATAACTTAGGTGAAGTGATCTTAAAGTGAGCTGTGAATAGTGTCAATCCCTAGGCATCGGGTAGCTCACTTCACGCTCACTTCACTTAAGTTATCACAGTGAGATGTTTACAGAATAGCATTGCTGCAACTCTGTAAGTCGCGGCCGTTACCCCTGGGCCACCAATGCTCTCAAATGTAGGTACTGGCAATATCATCAAATACCTACCTAATCATCTAATGTCACACATTTTAGAAGCCGCAGCTGTGTCGAAAAGAATTTCGTTAACTTTCTTGATGAGGTAACGGTGATGTCCAAGTGTCCAATATTAATTAACACTAAATAGTTTTCAATAAAAATGTGGTTTTATATCGTTTTAAATAAGTGGTCTAATCTAATCAGAAGCGACTTTTTGAATACCAAATGAACGTGGGATCGCATACGATTGCCACATTAGGGTAAGAGGGGGTCCGCCAGGGTGGCGGGTTGTTCGAAAGAGATCCCGTGGCCCTTTTTTTTTTTTTTTTTTGAGGGTGGGAAATCATCAAATAACTTCTCCCGCTCTGGGTGGAGCGGGAGGGCGTGTCAGACTTTTACTGACTAAAACCCACCCGTGTTCCTTCAGTTGCCTGTGCCAGGGCCGCGGTAACCCCTTCAGACAACCCGCGACCCCAGCGGCGTCGGCCCTATTGGGCCCCGTCACTTGCTGACATCTCTTTGAGGCGCGCGTGGAACACAACGCGCCGTCGACTCGGGCCTGGTCCTTACGGCTTAAGCAACTGAAGGAACACGGGTGGGTTTTAATCAGTAAGTCTGACACGCCCTTCCGCGCCACCCAGAGCGGGAGAAGTCATTTGATGATTTCCCATACACAAAAAAAAAACCTAAATCACCATAACATGTCTGTATTCCTAAAAGGTAACTCACCTGCTTTTGGACAGTTAGGCCCGTACGACACATGCCGTGACATGCCTGCAGCTTCTACACCACTATGCAAGTAGCTTTCATGGCACTGTGACATTCACCAATCAAAAGCTACCACGGTACATTGGCATGCAAGTAACTTGCATAGTTTTGTAAAAGCAACGGGCATGTTTATTAAGGCTCCCGCAGACAGGCGTAACTAGCACAACGGCAGAACAAACTGAACGAAGTTTTCATACAACGTGTAACGTTAAATGCGCAAAACCTCTTAAGGGGTCATTGTACTTATCATTATGAACAACTTTTACTATGGGACCAAAACTGAAATCGCGAAAAAATTAAACCCGTCAAGAGCGAATCGGACTCGCGCACCGAGGGTTCCGTTCCGATTCCTGAAAAAGTGTGCTATTTAGAGACATCGTTTTATTTTTCCCGTAATTTTTACATAAACTTCTATCACATAGAATAATTTCAGATTTTTATCTTTGCATACTTCGGAGATAAGGGGGGAACGGTATTTTTTTACATTTTTCATCAAAAGTCGAAAACTATGTGACCTAAAAAAAAATAAAAAAATGTTTGAGAATTTGCAAGCAGCGCTCCTTTATATGATACCCCACATGCCCTAGTAGCCCCACTTTGAATTTTCAAGACCCCCTTTCAGTCCCTGTTACAAAAAAAATATAAATATTTTTACTTCTTTCTTATTTCCAAAATAGTTGTGTAAACGTCATCTGAAACGGTTCTAAATTTCAAGTTGATAGCATTAGTAGTTTTTGAGATATCCAGCTGTGACAGACGGACAGACAGACAGACTGAGTCACACCATAAGGGTTCCTTTTTTACCATTTTGGTACGGAACCCTAAAAATCAGCTGTTCGCATAATTCGTTAAAATGTACTGAACAGCTGATTTTTTTTTGCGATTTCAGGTTTGGTGCCATAGGTACCTACTAAAAGTTGTTCATAATAATGAGTACAATGACCCCATAAGAGGTTTTGCGCATTTAACGTTAAACGTTGTAGAATAGCAATTTTATTGTTCTACTAGAGTCGCGTCGTCGTCAGTCTGCGGGAGCGGGCGTGGCCGTGGATTGCCGTGATCGAACTCAGAAAACGGCGATGAACAATCGCCCTTGCGACTACTAGACCAACGAAGCAGACAACTGAAGTAAACTCAAAACAAAAAGAAATTAGGTATTCAGGTATTAAAACCATTGGGTGTGGTTTTCACGAGGCATAAAATATAGCATCCATGCACTTTGGCGATAACCTCAATTGATAGGAAAGATTTATGGTGCTAAAAGTACCTATTGTAGGTAATAATGTGCATTTTACTGCAAAGAAGAGACAACAGCTGGGTAAGTATATTTAGAAATATCGATCAAAGCTTATCAAGGTCGGTCGAATCATGCATCTTTTAAGGTAAATGCACTCTTGTCCGAGCCGAAAGAATCGACCTCGCCGAACAAAACGAAGTTCCTAGTAATTCTTCCGGCGATTCGTCTTATTCGGCGCGGATAAGACTTATCTGCGCCGAATAGGACGAATCACCGGAAGAATTACTAGGAACTTCGTTTTGTTCGAAGTTTCATAGGATTTTATACAAGTAATTCTCAAATTCGATTCTTTCGGCTGCTTCGCTTCATTCGCCTCTATTATGTGTGCGTTTACCTTTACATAGGTACTTACCTCATTTTGGAGAACTTTTGCACTCGTCGCTAGGGCTTCCATTACGTAATTACGTAATTACGCAATTACGTAATTACGGACGATTTTTAAAGTATTCTCAAATCCGTAACTGAAGGTGTCAATTCCGTACTTACGTAATTATTGTCATCGTCAATAAATCGAAATAGTCAACTAATAAGAATGCATTTTGCATATTTTATAATGTGGCAACACTATACAACATAATTTCATCAATACTGTACAAACAGGGTGGTTTATTTTATTCTTTGATATATCTTGCAAAAATAGTTCTAAGACGTATAGAATAGAGTTCAATTTCAATTATCAACTGGGCGAGTCACCGGGAAACCCTGTGGTAAAGTCCCTACAGGGAACTAGTAAATAAAAAATTAAGAAATTTATTAAAATCTTTTAAAAACGACTTATTGTTGAAATACATTTTAGAAGAGAATGGTAAAAAAAATGACATAATACTGGATTGTAAAACGCGATGTAGCAGCTTGTAAGATATAGTACGCCGATTTCTCAAATTAAAATCATGCGTTTTTAAGGTATTACGAGATTTGAAATCAAATGAAAAATTTACAGACGAAGAGATCCAAGACCTTCAAAAAATTAATTGCAGCTTGGATGTCATTATGTTGCCATGATTCAAACTTATTGACAACAGACGCTGCGCTTCGATTTATGCTAGAGTTTCTCCAGATCTCAGATATTTGTGCTAAATATCTTCAGTCAAACGATCTCAGAGGAAAACTCGGAAAACTAGCCACATCTTAGACAGAGAATAAAGAAAAGACGAACAAATGCATTTGGTGTTTTGCAATATTTTTATCGTCAGACTCAGATGATTTACGAATATACATGGTGGAACTGTTGGAATGGTTAAAATAGGTAATTCCACACAAAAAAGTCCAAATCCACAACACCAACAACAACAACAGAGTAAATCGGACGCAATTATCAGCCGTGACGATGATGACGAGTTGACAATCGCACAAAAATTAGACATACTTATACAAATAAACAAAGGGACAGTAATTAAACAAATTTCAAGAGTAAACACAAGAAGTTCTCTGGGTACCGTAAGGGCGGGTTACTTTGACTCTAGGGCATAACTTTGGCCCAAATAGAGAAAACTGTTTAAGCTGCCCGAAGTGTCGCGACCACGCAACCGAACGCCGCATGTCCTGCGGTAACTATTAGATGGCGTTATAGACGAGTACTTGTGGAACTTTGTGTGAATGACACTAAACATCTGTCTCGATTTGGGCCAGAGTTATGCCCTAGAGTCAAAGTAACCCGCCTTTACGGTAATCAAATCAAATCAAATCAAAAATCATTTATTTCAATCCATTGATCATAAAATAAGTTCAAATTAATCACAATAAATAAATATGAAAATAATTAATTCAATCAATCAATCTGCCTAGTCTTTTCCCAACTACGTTGGGGTCGGCTTCCAGTCTACCCAGATGCAGCTGAATACCAGTATTTTACATGAAGCGACGGTCTATCTGACCTCCACAACTCAGTAACTGGGCAACACGATACCCCTTGGTAAGGCTGACTGTCCACCGGAGCAGAGTGAGGCTGCGGAGCGGAGAAACGGAGAAATATTAACCAATAGAGTCCGCTCCACTCCGCCGTCCGCTCGCGCTCCTATTGGTTAATATTTGTCCGTTTCTCCGCTCCGCAGCCTCGCTCCGCTCCGGTGGACAGGCAGCCTAAGACTGGTTGTCAGACTTTCGGGCTTCTGACGACCCGTAACGGCTGTCAAAGATCCACAAATGACAGCCGGGACCAACGGCTTAGCGTGCTTTCCGAGGCACGGAGGAGTCTCGGTATGTAAAGATGGTCACCCATCCACTGACCAACCCCGGCAAGCGTAGCTTAACCGTAGATGGATCGACCCGTGCGGCTGTTATAACTTAGCCACGAGCTCCTCTCATGAAATAATTAATTAAATAATACAAAAAAAAACCTTAAATGCCGTCATTTCTGAGATCACATTTTGAAGAAGAAATGTCATATTCGGGACGAAAAGAAATGGTTCGACTTAATTATACATTAAGTTCTTGAATAATATTTGTTATTTTAGATCTATTGTATTTATTTTGATAATTCCTTAGAGTATCTACAATTTTAACAAACTATGATCGATTTAAAAAAAAATATGGAAAAAAATACGTAATTACGGAATTACGGAATTGGAGAAAGAAATTGCGTAACTAGTTACGTAATTGACATTTCCGTAATTTTGGAAGCCCTACTCGTCGCATTGAAACCGTTTCCTTAACAAGCCGATCAATTTTATAATTTTAATCCTTAGAAGAATACCTACCTTATATTGGATTTACTTACTTAGTTTTTGTCGGTACCTACTTCGCATTATTTTACAGCTCAGGAGCTATTATTAATAATTAACAAACAATTTTTCATGTCTTGGGCTATGAATTGTTTATTTACCAGACACTGAAAAACATCGTAAAAGAAGTAGATCTGCAATATAATTGCGTAACACACTATCAATCGGAATCTGTTTCATCTTTACAGTTCAAATACATTCATTGCGTTATTTACGTTGTTGAGCAGACAATTTTTTAGAACATTATGAAGCAATGGATTAGCCAATTTAGTTCAAAATGATTCAGATTCCGATTGATAGTGTGTTACCTACGCAATTAGAGTGCTGTATCGCCATAGGTATGAAGACAACACTTTACTCGTTGTTATTTTTAGAAATTTCGGATAGAATAAGGCTATTTTTGGGAATAGGTATAAGCAGACCTTATTTTACTATACCCTACTGTACTCTACTATACCCCATCATTTTTAGGGTTCCGTAAAAAAGGAACCCTTATGGTGTGACTCAGTCTGTCTGTCTGTCTGTCACAGCTGGATATCTCAAGAACTACTTATGCTATCAACTTGAAATTTGGAATAGTTTTAGATGACATTTACCCAACAACTTTGCAAATAAGAAAAAGTAAAAATATTTATATTTTTTTTTTGTAAAAAGGACTGAAAGGGGGTCTTAAAAATGTAAAGTGGGGCTATTAGGGCATGTGGGGTATCATATGAAAGAGCGCGGTTTGTACATTCTCAACCATTTTTTTAATTTTTTTAGGCAGCATAGTTTTCGACTCTTGATGAAAAATGTAAAAAAAATACCGTCCCCCCCCCCTTATCTACGAAGTTTGCAAAGATAAAAAATCTGAAATTAATCTATGTGATAGAAGTTTATGTAAAGATTACAGGAAAAATAAAACGATGTCTCTAAATAGCACACTTTTTCAGAAATCGGAACGGAATCCTCGGTGCGCGAGTCGGTCTCGCTCTTGACCGGTTTTCTATCCAATTACAACCCCATTAACACTCAACACGTCTCCACTTTGATTGCGAATCAAGAAACAACTAATGGTGCCGATTCTGTTGTACACCGAACTAAACTAACTAAACTATCACTAAAATTCCTTACTTTTTTCTATGAGAATCTTAGAGCTATTCTGCAAAAAAAAACCTCTAAATTTAGAAAAAAATTTGACACAACTAAAATTGAGTTTGACAATCGTGACTCCGCGTGGTATAGTGCTCGTAGTATATTTGACCCGGTGGCTTTAATTGGAACTTGCGAAATCACTATGAAAAGTGAGAAGGCTTGTCATATTTTGTTTACAGACAATCCGACATCGCCGCCGTTACCGTGTCAGATATTTTTTAGAACTGGAGGGGGGCAGGGAGGGGGCAGCTTCAACGTGTTTTTGTGGATTTTTTTTTTGGTACCTACGTGTTGAGGGTTACGGGTTTAAGGGTTTTATAAAGGGGGGCCAAATTTTCATTATTTTTGCGATAGGACACACCGTTTTCGAGATATGGAAAAGAAAAAAAAAATACAGTACTGTTTTTGCACTTGAAGTCAAGGTGTTGGTGTGAATTTTAGGTCATGACAACTAATCTTATTCCACACCTTTTTAATCGCGATTAAAAATAGTCTAATTTAGTTTGACAATCAAAATTTTGGTGAAAAAACGTCAAATTCAGAATAGCAAAATTGCCATTTTCACTAAATTATAATCTCAGTTCAATCTTAGTGAAAATCAAACTAAAATTTAGTTAAGTTGTGTCACTTTAATCAATTTCAGAATGGGAAATCGTTGTTTGACAGGAATAAACTAAATTTTAGTGATTTTTAGTCTAGTTTAGAGGCATTTGTGACAAGAGAATCGGCACCATTGTCGATAATTCCTAGTCTTGAGCGTTGACGTAACATTGTTTCCATGCAATTTGCAAGCGGCGCCGAACCGAGGTGGCCTGATATGCTTGTCAGTTTGTCAACGGGCAACACAATTAGCTTGACAACTTGAACAACGTTCCACACGTTGGGGGGGGGGGGGGATTCCACTTTGAACTACGACCTAGAACTTTGGTATATTTAGCGGAAAATTTGGAATAAGTAGGTACTAAGACTATATGGGTGGGTAGGCATTATAGTTTACTAGAGGAATGACTTTGTATCAGAGCAATCTATGGATACCAGAGGTGACAAAATGCGACAGCCCTCTTTTGACGCTGTTACAAGAAGGTAGTCAAATCATTACTTTTTTATACAAAAGTATGTTTATTAAATAAATGTTTACTTACTTATAATGAAACAGAAGTTATTTTACTTGTATTTTCAATTTTAGATTTATAACTTCAATACTTAGGGCCTGTTTTACCTCCTACGATTAAGTTCCTATTACCTTAAAAAAAAAAAACATACAAATTCTGTACCATTTTTTTATTTATTCGGTGAGTGTTATTCGGACATCGTGAAATAGGCGGTAATAGGCCCTTATGGCCCTTAGACATAAATCGTGCCTCGGAAAGCACGTTACATTGGTTCCGGCTGTCATTTGTAGATCTTTGACAGTCGTTACGGGTAGTCAGAAGCCCTAAAGTCTAACAACCAGTTTTACCAAGGGGTATCGTATTACCCAGTAACTGGGTTGTGGAGGTAGGGAGTCGCTCCATGTAAAATACTAGTATTCAGCTGCATCCGGTTAGACTGGATGCCGACCCCAACATAGTTGGGAAAAGGGTAGGTACGCAGAGGATGATGATGACTTGGACATAAATCAAATCTATAAATTCCACACATCTCAATTCAATAGGTTTAAAAAAACCAGCTAATAATCTCGACTTTTTACATAAGGTGTTAAAAAATTAACTTTGCAAACTAGGAGTGCTTTACACCATCGAACTGAATAACTTTTACTGTGGGACCAACTTTGGAATCATGAAAAGAAAATCAGCCGTTCCATACTAAAGTTTATTAGGTAAGTAGGTACTCTACTAAACTATATGGGAAATCTGTTTTGTTTTCTCGCGATTTCAAAGTTGGTCCCATAGTAAAACTTATTCAGTTCGATGGTCAACTCAAGCTTTTAAAATTTGTAAAGTTAATTTTTTATGTCCGTAAGGATTGAGTCGCCAAATTTCGTATCTTAATGAAATTTAATACTTATTTAGTAGTAAGTTTAAAAATTTTGTAGGTTCGATCCTCGATTTTGTAGGTATAATACTTCAAAAGATATATGAACTTATAGGTGGCAACTCAATCTAAATGTTTGGACTGAGTCGCCACGTCAGAACTAAGAACATCATGGATGAATGTTTATCATAATTTGGTATGATTTAGTAGTATTTGAGAGTATTTAGTAGACAAAATCTGAGCTCGGTAGTGTTAAAATTAAAAAAGTTACAATATATTATGTGTGGCTCCTCAGACCATACACATACGACTGGTCATTTTTCAAAGAAGCAGTAGTTCAATTTAATGCGCAATTTCAACATCATTTAGTAGTAAGTATATTAGATTTGTAGGATAAGAGTCGGCAATCACAAAAGAAAGAAATGGGAGATATAGCATATTTAATGTGGCTCCTCAATTCAGATGCTTCGGTAAATAGATTTGCCTCTAATCTACATAATCATGTGACGAAATTTGGAACAAAAAACGCCAATATTTTGTATAAATTTCTACAAAATGTAGGTATAAAAAAATACAAAAAAAAGTACATATTTACGAAGTTATTAGCTATTCTTTAATTTCTTATGAATTTTTTTTGTAGGGTGACCATGAATACGTGATTTAAAAAGAAAATGTACGTTTCGTGGCTTATAGAAACAAAATCTATTTTGTCGCATGTTTTCAAAGTCAGCCTGTATAGTCGGATTTGCACAATTATTTTTTTGTTTGAAAGGTTATGCTCTCGAGGTGGTCCCACTGTCACCAAATCAGAATCTGATGAGGAGATCCCATGGAAATCGAGGGAATCCCTTAAATTTTCGTTTATTGGCAACGACACTACCAGCCGCACTACCAGTAGTGTCGTTTCCAATTAACGACACTACCAAGCCTATTTTTTTTGGATTATATTGTACAGTCAACACAGCAAACTTCATTATCATCATAGTTTCATCATGGAACTTGTGAAATTTTTTAAGGGTGTAAAACACTAGAGGTAAAAAAAAACACCTAAAACGATAATGACTCAAAATGGAAATCCAAGATGGCGGCTGCAAAAATTTTCGCAGCCGCCATTTCAAGCCGACGCCGCGCGGCGCAGCGGAACGTGTCTACATTCGCCACGTGCTCCCGCCCCGCCCTGCGTCTTTTTAATTTTATTTTTGTATTCTTCTTCCTCTTCCTCTTCTGCAAGAAGTCCGATTATAACAAGATCCCAGTCTATCATTATAATTTCACTCGAGCACTCGACCAAACTGCTTCAATTCTACACGAAGTCTGGACGGAAATAGTAGAGACTGTAGTAGAGTAGTCGCGCGGCTTCGTGAGGCACAGCACCGCTCTTGCACAACGCGCGTACCGGCGAAGCACCGCTGTGTAGCGATGCATCGCTATACGCTGCGAGGCATCACGAGGCGCAGCGCTGCATGGTGCAACGTATTCTAAATTCTCACAATGAAATGTGTATATTTTCGTGTAGAAAATAAAGTTATATTTTGAGTCGCTCTTTTAAAATGTGCGCGCAGCGTCGCGTTGCGTCGCGTCTCGGTGTGAGCTGACCCTAACTCGCGCATTTGCTCTCTGAGACCACAGATGGGCATCGGGACTACTCAATTATTGTATTTCGCGGGTTGCGATTCGATTAGTGGACCTACCACTTATTATGTGCTGTTTTTTAAAACATATAGTATAGGTATAGTTCCTTTTTAGGGTTCCGTACCAAAATGGTAAAAAAGGAACCCTTATGGTGTGACTCAGTCTGTCTGTCTGTCTGTCTGTCTGTCTGTCTGTCTGTCACAGCTGGATATCTCAAGAACTACTAATGCTATCAACTTGAAATTAGGAACAGTTTTAGATGATGTTTACCCAACTATTTTGCAAATAAGAAAGAAATAGAAATATTTATACTTTTTTTGCAACATTGACTGAAAGGGGGTCTTAAAAATTCAAAGTGGGTTTACTATGGTATATTGGGTATCATATGAAAGAGCGCTATTTGCACATTCTCAAACATTTAAAAAAAAAATGTAAAAAAAAATACCGTTCCCGGCCCTTATCTCCGAAGTTTGCGAAGCGAAAAATCTGCAAATATTCTATATGATAGAAGTTTGTGTAAAGATTACAGGAAAAATAAAACGATGTCTCTAAATAGCACACTTTTTCAGAAATCGGAACGGAACCCTCGGTGTGCGAGTCCGACTCGCTCTTGACCGGTTTTGTAACATTGTTATTATACGTAATTTGCATAATTATCTTTGTTGGCACATCTTGATTTCAATTGTGATTTGTTTTAAAACACAAAAGCGCTTCGATACAAAATTGTAGTTATAAACGCTTACCATAACATCAGAGGTATCAATGGGCAGTATGAATAGTTTTTTACAATTAGTAATAATGTGTTTATTTATTAGGTAAGTTAGTATTTAAGTGGCAATTATTTAGAACGTTTAGGATGAACACTTTATTATTTTTCTCCTTTACAAAATGAATAATACAATTCTGTTAGAAATAAGTAGGGATTTTATTAAAAAAATAAATTTCAAAAACTAGTCATCCTGGTTTCATTTAACATCATCATCATCATCATTTCAGCCGAAAGACGTCCACTGCTCCCCCCAAAAGGGACCTCATTCTTAACTCGATCTCGCAGAAAAACACCGAGCATAACCCTCTTCTTTGGCTTTTGGGTGACCTTGAGCTTTCTTATGAGGCCCATTGTAAAACGCTACGTCTTAGTGCCGTAAATCATAACTGGCAACACACACTGGTCAAAGACTTTTGTTTCGAGACACTGCGATATTTTGGACGAGAAGATCTTCCGTAGCTTCCCTAACTTAACGAAGTTGGACTTACCTAGTTTGACCGTTTGTCCCAGGTACACACACAACATGGTCACCCTCAATAGCGAATTCTTAATGAATATCGAAAAGTATTTTTTTTTTCAGATACCGAATATATACAATGTTGATTTGTACATAAGTATTTAGTAGACATTTATACTAAATGTTAGTGTCTCTGGTTATTGATTCCGTTGTGATCTCAGGTAGATACAATCAATTATTTATTTGCAGAACGTCAGGACTGAGGAGCCAAATAAAATGCGTTTATTTACTAAATTCACTCAGTTTTACTACTTTCTCTATATACTACAAATTCGAACACACTTACTACTAAATGTTCTTTGGAGTGGAATATAAATTGACCAATTAATTTCATGGAAATTCACGTTCTTATGATTGATTGATTGATGGATTGAGGAGCCACATTAAAAGTATTGTATATTCTTCAATATCAACAGTACAGGACTCAGATTTTTAGTAGGTACTATACACAATTACTACTAAATCATACCCAATAATGATAAACATTCATCCATGACGTACCTAGTTCTGACGTGGCGACTCAATCCAAATATTTAGATTGAGGTGCCACCTTTATGTTCATATATCTTTTGAAGTATTATACCTACAAAATCGAGGATCGAACCTACAAAATTTTTAAACTTACTAATAAATAAGTATTAAATTTCATTAAGATACGAAATGTGGCGACTCAATCCTTACGGACATAATTTTTTAACACTGTATATACTGCACTGCAATCAGTCGATCGGTACGTCATTGCTATTGAGTTCACTCAGGCGGACGGCTCTTGCTCGAGTTTTGCATAATAATTTTAGATATTTTTTTAAACAAAACCCGCCAGGAGTAACATTACTATGAACATATGCATCAACGTCGTTAAGTGTTGTGTAATGTATCTTCTTGATAGTAAAAAGGCCTATTAGAACAGTTTCGTGGCTAAAAAGAAACGTCGATTCAGTCGATGACTACTGAAAAGCAACTTCTACGTTGACTACTTACGTGTTGCGGTAAGCATTTAGTCAGGCGCTCTCAAGACGCCAAACCAAGAACACAGTTAGGTGTATGAAATTACGGCAATAATGTGCAAATTAAAATCTAGTAATAAAACAAACGTGAGCAGGGAAAAACTGGCACTAAAAACTTAGCCAATAATAAATAACGCAAATAATAAAATAACAAATTTACATACAATATAATTTTATTACGAAACTAAAATAAAATCAAAATTAATACACAAAGCCTTAAATAAACCGCTTAAACTAAAATAATTTCACATTTTCGTCTGATACATTTTGGGTCAGTCTGATTGTCTTTCCAATTGCAACATAAGATAATACTCAAAATCCAATTAATAAAATTAAAAACTAAGGAAATAACAACTACGTACTGAATATACTGTCATGTAGGTAAAATATAACACTTACTAGTACATGGAAATTAATAAAATCGTTTTGTGAAATTCTGCGGAATTAGCGTAACAATATCGTGGCGGGATTTTATCACGCACTGGATTTTCAACTCTCAGTGTTGAGGAGTACATCCCAGTGCGTCAAAAAAACACAGCTGGAGTTCAACTCTAGGCGCTAAGCAGTGCGTTGAAAATCCAGTGCGAGAAAAAAAACTGCCGCGGGAAAAATCGGACGTGCTAACCAGTACCCTAATTGCGTAACACACAATCAATCACAATCTGCATGCTTGAAGCATATTGCTAATCCGAACAATGAATATTGTTGATCTGTCAAAATGAAACCCATGCCTATAGTAAGTACGCAATTACCCCGCTGGGCGTAAATGCTTTATAAATGCGGTAGGTATAACAGACATCTATTAAATGCATCAATGTTAGCACTGTATCGGAAATCAACATAGTTTCAATGTAAAAATAAATATATTGCTCTAGAAATTCATAAGGCACTTCATACGATCTTTTTCATATAATCAACTCAGTCTTTAGGTAAGGCAATGTTTGTTTACAGATCCGACTAACTATATCATTAATTTATGTTTTCTACAACACAATAGGTGCTATTTTAAACATAGAAATAATATATAAATAATTGAAGGGTACACGAAAAGGGGTTCATCAACATATTTCGTAAAATCTAACAAGTACCTATGTCATTAGATTCGTTATAAAAAGGCCGTTCATTTGGTTTATTCAGAACAGTATAAAAAGAGGGCATTGTAAAGATAATCCTCAAACGGCTAAAAGGATCCCATTGCAGCTCAAACTTGATTTTAAAGTGCACATTGCATGCAAAACCGGTACAGAAAGTTCTCATTTTCTATATAAAATTTTAAGAACGCGTCCATTACGCGGCCATCTTTGATAATCTGTTATATGTCAACTGCATTAGCATAGCTAGCCATTATACCTGAAAATTTGTTCACCTTGTTTGTTGTGCCCCTTCTTTCCCTGTGCCCTTCAATTTGAATATGCTTTTTCATCATCATCATCATCAACATTTCCTTGCCCAATACCAATTTTTTTTGTTAATGCTTTTTATTACTTTCAGAAAAAAAAAAACAATCCATTAAGTTTAAAAACTTTTGTACATTACTTCTATGTTTGGGTTTGCACTCTAAAATAATTTGTGTATTTCATAACTGCACATTCCACAAAACGATTTTAAATCTTAGCTTATAAATAAAAATAGCACCTTACGGAATAATTAAGCAAATAAAATATTATATTTACAGACAACACTAATATACTTTATAATAATAACTTTAGAGCACCATAAGTGAAAAATAAACCCCTTGAAACTACATGAACACTATCTCTTTCTGTCATCGGTCATTTTCAATACAATAAAATGAGATGGCAATAGAGATGCGTCATTCCTCTTAACTTTTATAAATAGGGGTCAACGACTAGGGCGCTAAACAGAAACAGTTTTAAAAATATTATCATCAGCTATTCACTACGTCACCCTGCGACTTTTTTCTAATTCTTATCTCTTCTACAACCTCCATAATAAGCTGAAATGTTTTAAAATAATTTAAATGATTTTTAAAATAAAATAAAAAATCTAGTTACATGCTCATGCAAGGGTAGTGTGTGTGTGTGTGTGTGTGTGTGATTTGTGAAATAAATAAGGGTGCTTAGTTCATACAGGTGGATAAATTAGGAGTTTTCGGGCGGATTCCACCGATGAATTTCAACGCGTTAAGCACATCTAAACCACGTTCAAGAGTGTCAAAATTATTGTGGAATATTGACAATGACAGCTCTTGAACGCGGTTTAAAATGGTGGTCGCGTTTTGTTTCATTAGTAAAATCCGTACATATCAGTATAAGTACGTCTGATTTCAGGATAAAGAAATTATGATTATAGTACTCAAAAGGGTTTCCATGTTCACATAAACGTAGGGTTAGTCACAGTAATGTTGAACATTTTTATTTTACGTTGCCATGAAAGGTATGTTTTTTTTTTGTTTTAATAGGAAGACAATTACCATACTTATACTTAATCATAACAATAACCATAAAATTGAAAATTACCTAAATATTTACAAAAGAGACGTAAGAAAGCTTAAATTATCTTCCTACTAACACCAATTTCGAAGAATACCGTTTTTGGAACTGATACAAGTACCAATATTTGATAAACTGAACTAATAAACAAAATCAGTAATTAATCATCATTTCCGCAAACCGAAATCGTAAACAACATGTACACACAGCAGCAGATTAAATTACCACGAACAGTCAAATTTTCTCATTCGATTTTGAACTTAACCATCAACATTTTAAGGCTTAAAATCATTTGGAGAAATTTGACAATTTGGTATAATATAATGTGCTGTTGTCTGTACTACAAACAATAGCAGTTCTATTTCGGACTAACCTGGCTCAGAGGCCTAATCCTTTCATGTATGCAGTTCTCAGCCTGTTTAGCCGAAGGAGGTGGATGGTCAGGCGTCGGTGGCTGCTCATAATGCGTCGGCGACAACGGAATCGAAGCCCTCTTCCCCTCATAATACCGCTCACAATCGCTCGGACTATTCATCGACTGATCGTCTAACAAACTTTCTAAGGAAGACTTCTCTTGGTTCGAGTATTTTCGTACTCTGTTATCATTCATTCTCTGTTCATAGTTTTCGTTTGAAGGTACGAAGTTGTTTCTTCTTAGTTTTCTTCTGGGGTTTTGTTCTTTAATGACGATGTTTTCGTACATAGCCGTGATGGCGACTGGTTGTGAGCGATGCTTGAGACTGGGTCTTGGGTTAGGAACTGGGGCTACTCGGGGCGAGTTGTGGTTCTCTTCGTATTCCGAATAGGATAGCTTGCTGTCGACGTATTGGTCCACCGACCGACCGTGTTTGAGGTAGTGTTTAGCACCCTGTAACAAAGAATTGAGTTTATTAGGGATATTATGCTGTTATACAACAACCCTTATTGGTGTTGTTCTTCAGAAAAGTCAGGTGCTTAGTTCTCGCAACTGGCGAGCGTGTATGACCAAATGTATGAACTTAAACAAGGCAAAAGAAATATGAGGTGGCGTTCTGTAGTTTCTGCCTACCCCGGCTACCCCCATGGGAAAAGGCGTAAGTTTATGAACGTATATTGTTATACTCCTGATACATCATTATATGTACAGTCTTTGCCACGCAAGTTGGGAAAAAAGTAGGATTCCGTACTGCGCATTCCCACTTTTTTGCCAACTGGTTTGATGGCTACTGTATCAGGAGACAGACAAGACAGACTTGAAAGTTAGTTTTGGTCTGACCATCAAGACATTGTCATCTTCGTTATCTAGCTTATTGCACTCCAAAAACTGGACATAAGCCTCACCTTATTCCGCCACTTCCACCGATACATAGATCAATCTATCTACGCGAAATGGTTGATTTTGGTTCCAATCGTTTTTCGAAAGCCATATTGTTCCAAAATATTTCAAGTTCATCTATTTGCCGTTCAAGGTTCATTCTCTAAGCATAAGTAGTCACGTTTTAATACGAACAACGCACACTGTGAAATTTTGCGTCAATTGCGGTCACCTATATTTTATCCCTTCATCCTATAGATCCAGCGAAGAACTAAAACTTCTGGTAAGTAACCATGATTTTATTATTTATAGTTTTAAAGTTATTTAAACTTATGCTGACGTCAGCAAAAAACTGTTTTTATTTGTACATTTCAAAATAATAATATGATTTACATAAATCATTATTTTATTACAGTAACAATACAATTTCTAACTCCATACAAAGTTTAGGTATTGCATCTACGATGTACAAAGAGAAATTGATTTATTTTCTATTTTCACTAAATTGCAGTTTTCTCCGTATTCCTATTGATTCCGTATCTGATTTTAACTCTGAGCATTCATAATATAGTTATTAACAACACAAAATAAAAAGCAAATAAGTTAACAGTGGGACTTCGGAAATATTACATTTCTAAAGTTTCCATAGAATTTCTATGGAAATAGGGTTGTCAAATTGCATATACCTGTTTATTTTATTTTATTCGAATGGATGTATTATTGAATAAAATTGTTAACGTTTGAGCCTATTGATATGAATAAATATTACACGATCGATTCATACAAACCATAGCAGCGCAACCGCAGTAGTTCAATACCTACGGTATTTTACTGAATAGGAGAAAAAATGTGGAGCTCGTGGCTAAGTAATATCAGCCGCACGGGTCGATCCGTCAGGTTAAGCTACGCTTGCCGGGGTTGGTCAGTGGATGGGTGACCATCTTTACATACCGAGATTCCTCCGTGCCTCGGAAAGCACGTTAAGCCGTTGGTCCGGCTGCTATTCGTGGATATTTGACAGTCGTTACGGGTCGTCAGAAGCCCGAAAGTCTGACAACCAGTCTTACCAAGGGGTATCGTATTACCCAGTAACTGGGTTGTGGAGGTCAGATAGGCAGTCGCTCCATGTAAAATACTGGTTTTCAGCTACATCCGGTTAGACTGGAAGCCAACCCAACATAGTTGGGAAAAGGCAAGACAGATTGATTGAGGAGAAAAAATCTAAAAATATATTATTTAGATAGCTTAGGCAAAAAGCAGTCTGAAAATGTTAGTTTTAATTCGTAAAATAAAAATATACATTATAAAATTCAATTCAAAGTTTTCAGTTTTTTAATCTATTTTCTAACACCATGAAAGTAGCTGCCATGTTATTACGTCATACGGCTGTGCAAATTAAAAAGTGTCAACTATCAACTGATCAGCGTAATAAAGTGTTTGTTTACACTGCCAACTGACGTCATGACCACAGAGTAATATGGAGTCCACTGCGTCCAGCGTTTTCGCGCGAAATTTGAAAATGTAAAGTTTAAATGCATTTTTATGGCACTTATCGATTGAATAAAAAAATTGTGTTCTTTTTAGTGGCTTGTTAGCACTATAGAATCTAATTGAGACACTTCTCAAAAATGGATGTAATACCCTATTCAACTGACTCACATGATGTTCCTACTCGAGTAGTGCAACATCAGCAGAACATTATGCGGCTTCGCAGCGATTATGATTAAACATCGATGATAATGTACAATGTACAATTTAAAAGAATATGTAGAATAGCCATTAGTAGATTTTGCCTACTTCTACTTTTCAACTCTTACGTGACAAGAAAACTTAAAATACTTATTTTACACCAAATGAAACCATAACATTTCATTTTACATCAAGAAAAATAGTAAACTGGCAGTCAAAGTTATCCAGGAATAGACAAAGTAAAGTAGGTGACAGCCCTAACCTCAAAAATAAAAATTCAATAACTCAGAAGTCCCTCATTATCCACCCCTGATTTTTTTATAATAAAGCATATTATGATATGAAACTATTCATGTTAAAAAAAAATGCGGATACAATGAGACTAACAAAATAAAAAATATTTTTAGTTTTTGATGAAAACTTGATTATTCCTTCTATTTACGATTAGTTTTTCTTTTTTTTCTACTAAACTAATACATATAACAGTCCTTTTTAAGACCTCATATATAGCAATTGCAAAATCGTGCATTTGAGACGAAATAATGCATTTCTATGGTTTCTATGGAGTTTTCTCGAGTTTCAAAATAACTTCAAAACTAAACATAAAAAAATCATGGTTTGTTCCCAGAAGTTTCAGTTCTTCGCTGGATCTATACGATGAAGGGATAAAATATAGGTGACCGCAATTGAAGCAAAATTCCACAGTGTGCAACGTTACTATTTATATGAAAACGTGACTTAATATTATTGTTTAAATCTTATTAACATTGACCGTTCCACATTAAAATTCTTGTGCACTACGCATGACCGCATGTAGTCGTAGTCCATGCATTGGAATTGTACAAATCTTTCGTACATTTGGAATTTAGATACATATTTTATTTTAAACTGGTATATATTTTTGATTTTCTCAATGGAAATATAATATTTTGAAGACTAGAAGCTGGCAGAAGTTTTGCCGCACGTGGGCTAATCACAATGCCTTCAAGGTACGTCGCAAAGCACAATTGTTTATGAGTGAAAGTCTTCATAAATGCATCATGAAGCCCGATACCACTTGGCATTTTGACATCACTTTTCATCATATCAAGCCTTATCCCAAAGTATGCTTCAGCATCAGATCCATTTTCTAAAGAATGAGAGCCTCAATTTTAATTTAAATAAGTTTCTGTATCAAAATTAATTTAGTTTAACCTTTTGTTTTTCTAATTTAGCTACCTTAATCAACCTCAAAAATACCCTTACCTTCCAAATCCTTCGAAAGCTACCAAAAAAATAAAGTCTACGCTACCATAACAAAATTACCTGTATATCATCCAAATCGTCTTGACTCCTCGCGTGGGGTCTCAGCTCATAGCTGTACCCCGAAGAGGGGGAGTTTGCGTGGGTGGGGGACACTGACAGGTTCCTCCGGGGAGGTTTCTTGGGAGGGGTGGGCTGCAATACATACGAGACGTGTTATGGTGGTCGTCGGTAAGGTAAATTTTACGTAGTAGGGGTTTTGGGATGCACAGGAATTTTTGGAGCTGGGAAATGTATAAAACAGGTGGGAATAATCATAAATAGGGATAGTTGGATACATATTTTGTGCTAAAAAATATTCCCTAAGATAGACACCAACAAAATCAAATTGGGATATCATTTGTTTGAGATATTTTCATAATACTTAGTATCTTATACCGAGAAAAATAAATCATATGCACATAGTTACTACGGCTAGTCTTAGTAGAGTATTAGGTACTTTCTCAGTCCTAAACAATGACTACATACAACCAATACAACATACAAATTCCTGATCTAAATTGACGATACAAATGAACGTTAATGAGCAATTTAGAAGGCTGCCTATCTACGAGAATAGCAATCAAATAGGCGTCTATTTCTGTACCATCTCGTTGTCATCGCAGAAGCGAGATAAGTGCCCGCAATTGAGTAATAGGGAATTTGAATGGCGATGAGGATAACATCGTATGGTGGTACAAGAAGTGGGAGGACGAGAGCGAATAAGTGATCGAGTTGGCGAATAGGAATAATGGCGACTTTTTTAGATTTTGTTTGGTGGGGCATACCATGAAAAATATTTTCCACAGATAAACAAAGTAAATATACATAGTGATGCATTAGACTTCACGCCAGTTTATGTTTTTTACGATTTGGAGGAAAAGTAATAGCTTGAATCAGTGCCAGAAAGCGCAACCAGAAATTTGAAGATTATGAACTGGTAATATGACGCAAAGTCCATTGTAGAAACTAAAAATTAAGTATGACCTATCTCGAAATTCTAAAGCCATAAGAAAGATCATTCCAAAAAAATTACATTAACAGGTTCACGCGCGGTAAACGACACACAGTAGAAGTTTTGTTGTTATGACTGCTATAGCCGTATAGTGTCCTTGAAAGTGTTTAGATCCGCTGGAAATATTTTACTTACAGTAGGCGTACTTCAATGGTACCAAAACCAGTATAAGCTAGCCTCGGCATTCTATTGAAACTCCGTAATACGTTAGGACAGTCTACCGTCATACTCGTATATCCCAAAAAAGTGTCTTCAAAATTCAAATACAAAATCGCCATTTACTTTTCTCTTGGACAGCATCACGTGGCCCAAGTGGTCCAAGTAATTCAATCCTGGGCCGCGGATGAGGGGTAAATTGGTTGCAGCCGGTCACTGAATGGACAATTTTCTACATAAAAGCCTATTAGCCTACAGATGGTAGACTAGCCGAGATTATAGGGACTCTGCCAGAGAATGTTCTGCTAGATATTATGATAGATGCTTTATATCCTACATAAAGTAGGAGAATTGAGTATCAATGCGAATTTACGGAGTGCGGTAGGTACTTAACTTGATGAGGTATTTTTGGTCAATAATGTTTTTATTTATTACTTTGTAACGAGGTAGGTAAGTATAAGCACTTAGATACAAAAATACATTTAGCAGAATCAGTGTGTTTTCAAAACCTTTCAGAAATCGTGATTTACAACTATTTTGATATTTGTAACAGTTGTCTACGATCGATACCATGAATTAATAGCTCACATACAAACGACACGATATCGGGCCAAGAACAATAAAAATAAAAAAATAAATAAATAAATATCCTTGGACATTTCACAATAGATAATCAATTGTGTCTCATTACTCGAGATTTTAGGTGTTATACTATATAATGTGCGTGTGTCCTTGCAAACAATGCATCCATATCACCAACACCAAAATTTTACAATAGCACCTAAATCGTTGAGTATTACCAGTACTTACCAAAATCCCGGCGAATTAACTACAGCTTACTCTAACAATACAAACACGATAATGCATTTAATCTGTCATTAAATTACAACTGAAACCATTCCGCGTTAAACGTTGCCCCATATTACGGCTCGGTTTACAAATTCACTAATTGCAATAGTAAACGAGGGAACAGTAAACAGTGTATAAAACCGTAGTTTACGTATAAATAAATGTCTGTTCTTTGGAGTTGGCCTATTTACGGTTTTGGCCCAGTGAAGTGGTGCAAGATGTTGCGTTTGGACAGAATCATCATAAACGTATAATGGTCTACCATCGGCCGGTATAATAGAACAGTAGATCTATAAACGTTAGGTACTTAGCAGCACGTACAATACGAGAACGTTCAAAGGTTCCATCGTTTATTTTCAGAAAAACCGAACTTTGCCGAATTAAATGTGACTGGTCCAATAAAAGTGACGGAATTACTAATATTCCCAGTCGCCCCCAGATGGATTGCTACCAGGTGGCAATCGGGAAAAAGACGGACAGCGATGAGGGGGGGTTGGTGCAGTGTACTGCGACTTGAAGTGGGGGCAATAACTTCCCAGTCGCCACCCGGTGGCAACTGGGAATTTTATTCACGAATGCAACCTAGTGGCAATCCATGTGGGACTGGGAATATTCGCGGAATCAGTGCGTCAATCTATAATAATTTCCTACTGTCGAACTACAAGTGCAAGATAGTGATGGGAACATTTGTCTAAGTCAAAGCACGTGCTAAGTAGGCATAGATCTCGACCTTAGAACATTGTCATAATCACCGGTGTTGGCAGAAGGTTCGGTGATTTTAGGCAGTTTAATGAGCGTGCGATTGTCTACCCCAATGCAATCTTATAAGTAGTCAGTTTTTGCACACGAAAATTAAGTTAAGTGGGTGTTTCATAGTATTTGGCCGATAACTGACAGTGGTTTAATCGAAATTTTTTCCGCCCTAAATGAATTACTCACTTTACCATCATCTATAAACAATTTCGTAACAATAACCTGCATACGATAACACCTATCTATAATTACAATCTCCACATGTTTACATATAACGCTATAACAATTATCACGAACTACTTTCCATGCAATACAACACCCATTTAATTACCAGGCCAGCGTGACCCAACCTAATTTCTGTGAAGCACGCTTTCATAGCTTCCTACATTCCCATAGAGACTAATATTTCGGGGAAATTTCTGGCTACACCTGCCTTAAATGTAACTGTTAACGCCAATTAATTTCGTGTAATTTACGCGGAAATGGGAATTCGACCGATGGAAATTCGTGGAGGTAATTTGGTTACTATGAAGGCTTTGACAGGTGCCTGCTGCCGCGATCGATTATGTTAATTTTTGATGCTATTAACAGAATAATATTATTGATGGGGATTGATGTAGAAAGGATCTTATACAAGAAACATCTCTAATCTTTCATTTTTGTAAATAAATGTTTTATATTGGCATCCCCTATAGACTTCCAGGATCGATCGATCATAAAAGCAAGTTGCATCTAGCCAAAATGTTTATGATCTGAAAACTATTGAACTTAACCGATAAAATCTTCCCTACAATATAACCGAACAGCATAGCAGCCGTTCGGCTATATTTAAGGGATGCGGAAGGATAACGGGATGCAACCTGTATATGTTCAGGTTGCATCCCGTTAGCTCTCAAAATAAACCAATGCAAAGCCCATTCTGAGCAAACTCCACCTATACAACAAAATTAACACACAAAGCAATAAACCCCAAAACAATACAAACATGAAAATTTCAAAGCCCCATTCCACGAAACACGACTTCGAGTACGAAGGACTTCAAAGGGCTAAGATATAAATTGGCGGCGCAAGCGCAACGTTGATGCGTGCGACAGCGATTAATATGGCGCCGGAACACGCCATTGATTTGTACGCGAGATATTGACCGTGACCGATGGGGCTTGTTGCACGTGACGGATGGGTCGCTCAACGAAGGGCCTTTTATAGACAGTAAAATTGTACATTGTTATAAATTGTTACGTTTTAGTATTAGTCAAATTGTCAACTATTTTAAGTAAAAAGCCACTGACTCAAACTTTGCATCTTCAAGAGGTGTTTGATTTGAAAGCATTGAGCATGATCAATGAACTAAACGCCTTTTAGAGATGCATATTTTTTTGGTTACAGAAAACCGATAGGATTACTTTTCTACGACGATAGATAAAATAGGAGACGTCACTGTTGGCATGCTCACCACAAACATTTTAGAAATTGCCGAATCTTTTAGAGTGAGAGAGTCACTGCTATTTGCAACCAAGGCCATATATACCGCGAAAAAACATTAATTTGCAGATCTTGATAGCTTCATCAGAATTTAGGTATTCTTAATTGACAGTTCATATCTGGTTGAAGAAATAAACCGCTAATTGATAGAGGTATTTAAACCTGACGAACATTCATCTGAATCATATCCATCAAAGGTATAGCAAAGTGGCCATGTGGACCCCGTCAGTTTTAAGATCAACATTTAGCTAAAATCCACTTTTCTCCTTTCTCTAAGTCTATATTAATCCATCGACAGGAAGGATATTTCTGTATGTTTATGCAACGCAGATATAGTAGACGTAATAAGATGCACATATTATTTATTATTTTTCGTAAAAGCTGTAACGAGTCCCGGTAACCCACATACGATGAAATCATCTATCTGAATATATTTATATAGTATACAATGCATAGTGGATGGGCGTCTGCTTGGCCACATGTGGATGCTGCAATCATTAACTGACGACTATATGATAGGTAGAAATGGTTTCATTAATAGTCCAGTAAAAATAGTGTTTGAGATTGCATTAAAGACACTTTAGTAAATTGGTTTTGAAATAATAGTATAGTTATTTACGTATGCATTCGTGGCAATTTTGTGCTCATATGGTCGGAGGAACTTCAGAAATACCTAAAGTTGTGTTTTTACTGTTTAACGTTAAACAAAAAACACACTTTAGGTGAAAAGTAAGATTATCGTCTACAGCCAGCCTAAAATTATAGTACATAAGTAATCCCTCGGTTTGGGTACAAAATTCTTAACATTACGAGATTTTTTCTTTCATGGTGTGATAAATGAGACTTAAAAAATCGCACTTTCGGGGATTTTTCTGTTTATACATTCCAAACGTTAGCCTCGAACCTATGTTCAGTTTTCACCTTGGTGACTTCTCAGGAACATAGTTAAAAAGTGTTTTATCATGTTTTGTATATTGTACATAAAAGACACTTGAAATATTTTTTAGGCTGTGCATTAACATTTTCATTCTTCATATGTAAGTGTCATAATCCCCTGATTAAGTGATAAGGATTCTTCGCAAAATGCATAAAACCTAAATTACCTACACAATATAAAATGCCAACCTTGACCGAGCGCCTTGCATCCCCCGCGTCGGTGTGCGAGAGGGACGAAGTTATCGGATGTGAAAAAGATGGAACTATTGTTTAACTGCTCAAATAATTACTGAAAATTTTCTTCTCATTACGCAATGAGATTGTTTACTATGCGCCCGGATTTTTGGTACTTATTTATTATGTCTTGCGTATTATGCGGAAAGCCCTTAGATGGTGATTCTGTCACCGTTGGCAGTAAAGGTTTTAAAACTCTATGTTTTAGTGAGCTTCGGAAAGACAATTTATTTCATTTCTCGGATAATGTACCAGTGATTTTACATACAAATTTCCGAAAACAGTAGTACACAAATCAAAAATGCGAAAGGTATAATACCATGCCTACTCTGCAATCTACCCACTCGCGCGACAATTGCACGAAACTGTACCGGAACGAAAAGCCAGGATTGTCCGACTACACGAAACTGACGTTGTTGTTGTTACGTCAGCAAAGAGAAAAATCTGAAATTATTCTATTGTTAGGATTTTAATAAACTCAGTACACAGTTGTACCTATGGGATATAATAAATGCGCTTTACATCCAAGATAAGCGCATTTTTTCTATCAACTACCGCTTTCTGGTTCGAATCATATAAGGTAAACGCGGGTGAAGTCGACAGTGACCCAGTAGTCGTCTAATTATCTAAAAACATCAATATCTTTTTCTACTAAACACAATGATGTTAATAGTACTAGATCAGTAGTGTACGGCGCCGAAGCGTTACTATATCGTATATGTCCACAGGCATATCCGAGTACAGTTGTCAGCTTGTCGTCAAGTGAGCAATTGCTTAGCGATAAAAATATCAAAATAGTGAAATGTGCGATTAAAATTTGTATGTCACGGTCTGAAAAGATTACTAAGGCAAGTGGTAATGCATTTCACAAGTAATTTTGCTGAATTTTGTTCAGATTATCTAAAAATTTATCAAACATTGTTTATGCCATCAGTGTTACCAGTAAAAACGATTTTGATTTTGCCCGACTTTTGGGAGTTTAGTGAATGACGAATGTATGTTCCTGTAAGTCTAAATTATTATTGTAGTCTGTTTGGATTAAACATACTGTACAGTACCCAAACACTCACTGAATGGAAAAGTACCTAAACAGTGACTGAATACAAAAGTAACACATGTCACACACGTGTAAGTATGTCAAAGGTTTTAACCTAATATATCACTACATCGTCCACCAAAATTAATTTTATTAGCAATAAATAATCTTATACGTAATGACTAATGACTATGAGTTTATATTTTTAAATGAAAAATAATAGATTGTTTATGATCACATTGTGTTATATAGTGGTGTCTTACCAAGGGGTATCGTATCACCCAGTAACTGGGTTGTGGAGGTCAGATAGGCAGTCACTCCATGTAAAATACTGGTATTCAGCTGCATCCGGTTAGACTGGAAGCCGACCCTAACATAGTTGGGAAAAGGCTAGGCAGATTGATTTGTGTTATATAGTGGTGTGCTGTGCGAAAATAAACCGGTTCATTTCCAATTAAAGTAAACTAGCTGCGCCCTGCGCGTAGACCGGGATAAAAGTAGCCTATGTGTTAATCCGGGATATAAGCTATCTACTTACCAAACATCCAAATCGGTCCAGCCGTTTGAGCGTGAAGAAGTAACAAACATACAAACACACACACTTACTAACTTTCGCCTTTATAATATTAGTGTGATGTGATTACTGTGATTAGTAATCGATTATTAAACCGAATTGTTAAACTACGATCAAATACAAGTTAGTTTATAAATCCAAGATACTTTTCAGAATTTTTAAGATTGACAAACTTGTCTAACTCAGTAGTGAAACCCAGAACAGTCGTAATTTCTTTTAAATGACGTACTTTTTTAGGGTTCCGTACCTCAAAAGGAAAAACGGAACCCTTATAGTATCACTTCGTTGTCCGTCTGTCTGTCTGACTGTCTGTCAAGACCTTTTTTATCAGGAACGCGTGGAGGTATCAAGTTAAAATGAATATCAAATACGTAAGTCGTCTATGATCCTTTGGAGCTCTAAAAAAATCAAGCTTCTAAGTCTACGCAGTAAAAAAATACGGCCATTTATGCAACATATTTTGATACTCGCAAGTAAATCAAAACCTATAGGGTACTTACCGTTGACCTAGAATCATGAAATTTGGCAAGAAGCAAGGTCTCACAGAAAAAGTCCGAAAACCGTTATTTTGTCATTTTATCGCATAAACATTTCTTGTTTTTCAGCTACAAATGTTAGGTTTGTTTTTGGATACATTCTTTTCAATTACGGAAACCTTCATTTTACGTGGCCCACACGCGCTGGGCCGGTTTTTTTACTATTAAAATGGATCGAAACAGATAAACTATAGTAATTTACGTTATTTAATTTTCATCGCAACGTATGTAAATTCATCATAAACGCGTCAATAGGTGCAGTACTAGACAGAGTGATCTCTTATTTGTTTTCCAGGGTACCTAAAGATCAGAAGCACATGGAAATATTCCATATTACAATCTTTCATTATAATTGATTCAATGAAAACCTTCATTACATTCTTGGGAAATGATGTTGATCGTTGGCAACTCTGACCGTTTTTCGGGTAACAATGTCTTGTCTCATTCCAACGTAATTAGTTTGACGGTGGAAGAAGTGAGACAAACATAGATTATTTTGACAGATTGACATATTTATGTATCCGTTTCAAAGCTACGTGTTTAAACTCGTACAAGTCGGTAAGTCGGTACGTTTTTCTGAATTATTTTGTAGGACGCTGCGCCTCTAGTATTATAATACCTCATTGACTAAACATTAAACTTGCCGATTTTATGGCAACCTATTCTTGGTAACATATTGCAACATCTGAAATATTTTACTTGAAAAGTGTGTCCGACAAAAATTTAATTTTTTTGCAAGTTCAGCTGCTAAATGTGAAGTCGGCACGTAGTTTTGTTTTTCGATTTGTGAAACTTCAGTTGGGTCTACGGTAAGTCTGATTATTTGATGAATTAGTTAAGTTAATTGGCTAACGATATGAATAACTTGAAATTTGTAACACTTTAATCACAAAAGTATTTTTTTTCGAACATGACATCTATTGGTACCTAAAAATTCCTACTTGACCCAGATCTCGTCATTTTAAGTACTATTGTAACGATTACTAGGACACGCTTAATAGTTGCCTCTAAACCCGCCAAATTCTAGGTATTTTAGTGTTTTATGCCACAAAATGCGAATAATAACTATTATTGTGACCGCAACATAGTTGTTAACGCTTTTGTATTTGTACACACAACATTAATTAAATTTTTAGAAAATTATATTTTGCAGTAGTAAACTACTTAATATATTTACGGTTTAGTTTAAGTCATAATGAATTTGCTTCCTAAGATAAATTTATGGGTAATAAAGGGTGTGCAAGTGGTAAGAATGATTAGCACCACTGGGCCGAACTGGTCCACTGGATTCGGCGGGTCCTTCACATGCCCTAATCTTGTTGATTCTGGAAAGAAGCCGGTTGATTCCAAAGAGAAAATTATTAAGAACATGTCATGCGTTGAGCCACATTGTTCCAGCGTATATCTTCGGCAAAACCGAAATATAGCAACTAAAATCGTTACCTATGTCGGAGGGCAACCCGGAAGGCACACAGACTGTCGCAAAAGCTTTAGCAAAAACAGAAGCGTCTGGCAAGGAAGCAACTGAATTCTTAACACGTTTTTACGGTGACCAGGTAAAATATTATTATATTATAACAGCAGGTCAAGTTACTACAAACTGTAAAATTTTCTCATTCAATTAATGAACTTAACCTTCAACAATTGCTCAGGTGCTGGTAAAACTGCAGGTATACTAGGCCTGGGCTTCGGCCCGTATACGTGATACGTCAGGGAATGCAATATTTTATCCAATTCTCTGACGTTCCACTTGGCAGCGAGCCTCAGCCCTGGTACAACGCGTCTTGTGCAAAAGCATATTTGCAAACAGAGCAGACATACCAGGTCTGGGCTTCGGCCCGTAATGACAGGTGCGACAGTCAACGTGCTCGCGCAATGTTAAAAGAGCGTTCAATTCTCCCGCCAAGTATTGCGAACGGGTGTTACGGAAGGCGCGTTTTGACCATGTTGGACGAATTGGGGCCAAGTTGGCATCCTATACCTTTCTGATAGCAAGGAGTTCTGATCGCTGTCTAAATCGGTCTAAACAAATTTCTGCCATTTGCTGCCTCTTATGCTTAAGTCTGATGGAACGCTGGCTCATCCCGCGCAAGAGAGTGCAAACTTATTAGCCTTTATCTTTGTCGAAAATTCACGCCTTGATGCGGCCTCTAACATACCCCACTGTAGTTCCACAATGCCGGAGATGGCAATCTGGTCAAATTCAATGCTCTGAAAACAAAGGTGTGTCTTTTCACTGCCAAAAGGAGCCAGTTTCAGTTATCTCCTACTTTCCGAGGAGCGTCTGTACTAGTCACCGACCGCCTAGAGCTTTTGGGCATGGAGTTGACGTCTGATCGGCTCAACCATCGAGTCAAAAGCACAGACTTAATTCCGGACAAAAACTGATTCTGTTATTCTGATCGCTCATATTTTTTGCCAGACGTCTCTTAAAATTTTTAAGTAAAAATATGTTACAATTTAATTAACCTTGCTGTTTTTATTACCTCCTGCTCTGCTACAACCTTTAGTAAATCTTAGCATTCAGTCTTCTACTTACCTTTTGTTTCTTAGACTCTTAACAAACACGTACAGTATGTTCAAGGTCTGAGAGTTCACATTAACACAAAAAATTGAACACGACTGGGTCCTTTTGACGAGTAATAGTACAAATCCGACGACTATTGGTACAAATCGCGTTTTTTAAACTATCTAAAGTACTAAAATTACCTATCAGTCTCTTTTTGCATGGAACATTTATTCCATTCTGTATCTGAGAAGGACGTTGTTAGCTGCGCTACAGTTTATACTTTTGCAGCTATCATCGTTTTACTTGTGTACCTACCTACTTCTTGTGTTAGGTATTGTTCCAAAATATTTTTTTTTTAAATTTTGCTGATACCTATTAATATTTTGCCTAGAAGTAGGTACACGCGGCTACACATCAAGCTATACATTTCCAGTTTACACTGACCACTCATTGTTAGGAAATCATATACAATGCGAGATCAGCATATACTGGAAATGTATAGCTTGATCTGTAGCCGTGCGTACTATTTCATTTTAAAACACCACATCTTTGTTTACTCATGTGGTCTAATTACACGAATCCAAATAAAATTTATGTAATAGACGCGGCCGCTTGATGCATCGCGACGCCGCCACCGCCACCCGCCCGCCGCCCGCGCGCACCCTCTCGCGAGTGTTTGATTTTCATTTAATTATTAGAAATGCATTCCAGATATTCAGGGGATTCCTTACAATTTGAGTAGACAAAAATTGTTGGTAGTAAGATTCATAAAAATATCCTGGGTGTCTTTAATGTACAAGGGTTAAAAACAAATTTAACTTCACGAAAAAAAAAGTATAATAGTCACCTTGGTGATAATTTACCTAGTTATTTGTAGTAACTATTTAAATACTTTGACAAAATTTCACTCTCTAGGCAATTACTGTTTTGAAGTTATCATTTATTTTATATAAAATAGTCAATATGGTACTTAGTATGTTAATTTTGACCGGGGATAATTACTTCCATAATTAAAACTTTTGAAAAGGAGCAGTCATGTACAAAATCACCAGTGGTCCATTTTTTGTTCCCACTTAAATTTAATGTTATTGCTATAATTGCTAATAACTCAATAAATATAAAAAAAATATCGGGGATTATTGTCAATTTATGTATTTCAGCTATTTATATATTTAATTCTGAATTATCACCCAAAGAGCATTTATTGCAATCTACTCCATACAAATCGATCTATTTTTACTGGACTATAATGGGTCGTTTATTGTTCGTTGATTAGAATCTGAAATTGAGTCAGTTCTTAGAAAACTGCAATGATGAGACGTCGAGAGGAATGCAAACTGATTTTCAGCTTCGTAGGTTTTGTAGTTTTTTTTTCGATCAGTCATCGAGTGATTTAGATTCGCAACTGTTTGCCCTAACTCGCGTGAACGAATAAAATTTTCAACGACTGTTGACCTCTAACAATGAGTCATGATGACCATCTGAAAGCTCCACAAGATAAGCCAAATTTACAAAACATTTGAGTTGTATAGCAATACCATACTAAATCGAGAATCTAAAAGAGGACAAGGTCTTTAGATCAACATCCGATCCTAGTAACCTATTTATCGTTGTCGTAAATACACCATCTTTCGTAAACAATTGAGGATCTTATAAGTGGCTACTGGGCAAACCGACCAATCTAAAAGGGATCTTGAATGTTGCATTGGTCAGGTTATGGAGACACCTCGTGGCTCAAAGAAAATAATTATTAATGTCTCGTGTCAGGGTACCTAATTCTTAAGCAGATACGATTGATCTTTGAGATATCCTCAAGATAACACCCGGAAGTCACAAAGCAGTACATCTTTGGAAAATTCCATTAACAGCAGGATTCCTGGCAGACTAACACTGAACGACTTAGAAGATGACAATATTTCCAAAACAACTCATTGTATGAAACAGGATTTTTTTTTATTTTGTGATAAGTATCATAGTTGGTCCCATAGTGGAAGTTGTTCATATTCATAGGCAGAACACCCTGTGAAAATTTAGCTAATGATTTAAAAATAGCCCAGTATAATTAACCATTTAAACAAATAAGTAAGTACAAAGAAAACAAGCACAACATTTAATTTTCAATAAACACCTGCAGGTATTTCCCGTGGTGAACTGTCAATGCGTGTCCCGCGTAAACATGAATACCACTGGCTGGAAGCCAAGCGCAAGATATTTCCGTGCTGCTAAACATTCGGCATCAATGATCACAAAATATCTGAAATTACATCACTGTGCTTTTAGGACTGATAATGTAGTGATAGTGTATGTAAATAGTCACGACATTTGTTTTCATTGACTTCCACTAACATATTGTGTGCCGCCACAATACCTCTGGTGTAGGATACATCATAAACACATTTTCTCGAAAGTGAGTCTTGTGTCTCTAGGACGTGGGTCTAATAAATCTCGTATATTTTACTAGAACTGGTACTCTACGGGCAAAGTTAATTAAAGCAGTAGATGCGAAAAAGAATCCTGCTGGATGGTCATAGAATAGAATAGAATAGAATTTTTATTTGTATGAATGTAGTTTTCAACAAACAAACAAACATCGCACATAACAAACAAACATCGAAACAAAAACACACGAAACGAAACATCGTGAGACCTAGATTTGTAGTAGTAAAGGCTCATCTATAGGACGTGGAGCTAATAAATCTCGTATATTATAAAGTAGAGACTCTTCTGTGGTCTACTACCGAAATAACAAGAAGCATTGCACTTTTTTCAATATTACTGACATTATTTTGAAATGCACTTACAGTACCTAGTTGAAATTTAGTTTCTTACAACAATAGAGACGATTTCACAGGACGTATTTGAAACCTTGTAAAATCATTTATACTGAACTTTTACAAAATCAAAAGTCCTTTATTCAAATTAGGCTGAGAATCAGCACTTTTTGAACGTCAAAATTACAGTAAGACAGTCCCCACAAAACGCCCGCCCTTCACCACTTCCTAGTGCTTTAGCTGGGAAGAAGAAGTAGCGGAACAAACTCCCCAGCAGCACAGCTGTCTGTTCAGTTGGAAGAACTAGATTCTATACAATAGTACCTATGCAAAATAATTTACGCAACACAATACATTAAATTATATTTTTGTCCAATAAAATAAAATAAACAATTTTAGTACTTAACTCATGTAACCTGTCATTATGTAAGCTGATCCTGGAGAAAGAACATAACATAAACATTGTCTTGAATTAATCACAGCGACCAACTATTCTTATCGTTTAAGTAATCGTTGATAGAATAGTATGCCTTTGAACAAAGATTGGATTTTACTTTAATTTTAAACGCGTTAAAAGGCAAATCTAGCAAAGAAGAAGGTAGCTTGTTATAAAAAGTTATACCAAGACCAACAAATGAGTTATGAACCTTATGAAGCCGATGAAATGGAGCACGTAATTTGTCCTTATTTCTGGTGTTAATATTGTGAATATCACTGTTTTTACTGTACAAATGTATATTTTGCCTAATGTATAAGATGTTGGCGAAGATGAACTGTGATGCCACTGTGAGAATACCAATATCCTTAAAAAATTCCCTCAGAGAAACTCTAGCACCTAGCTGGTAAATTGCTCGAACAGCTCGTTTTTGAAGAACAAAAATATTTTGAATATCAGCCGCTTTGCCCCATAGCAGAATACCGTAGGACATAACGCTATGGAAATAACTAAAATAGACTAAACGAGCTGTATCAACGTCAGTGTATTGTCTTACTTTCCTGACGGCGTAGGCGGCTGAACTGAGTCTTCCCGCTAGGCTTGATATATGTGGGCCCCACTGAAGTTTAGCATCTACTGTTATACCCAGAAAAACTGCTGATTCTGCAGTCTTAAGCACCTCTTCATCTAAGACGATGTTGGGTCCCAGATTTCTAACATTCGGTAAGGCAAACTTTATACATTTAGTTTTCTTGGCATTGAGAACTAAGTTATTTGTCGTAAACCAATCCGTAACCATTGAGAGTGCACTGTTTACGTCATCAAAATCATGTCTGTTTCTGTCTACTTTAAAAATAAGAGAGGTGTCATCTGCAAACAGTACAACGTCACAGATACCCTTTAAATAGAATGGTAAGTCATTGATATACACTAGGAATAAGAATGGACCCAGTATTGAGCCTTGAGGTACACCTAACTGAACTGGTAGCCCGGAAGATTTCACACCATTAACATCTACACATTGGAACCTATTATGTAAATAAGAATTTATCACTTTGAGAGCTTCGTTTTGGACACCATAATGACGTAATTTACGCAAAAGCGTGTCATGGTGCACGCAATCAAAGGCTTTGGAGAGATCACAAAAAACTCCAATAGCATTTTGCGAGTTTTCCCAAGCGTTAAATATGTGTTTCAGCAGAGCAACACCCGCATCCATAGTCGAACGACCTTTAGTGAAGCCATATTGTTCATCGTGAAGGAGTCTGTTTAAATTAAAATGTTTTAGCAACTGCTTGAGTATTAACTTTTCAAATATTTTGCTAAATGCAGGTAAGATAGAAATAGGCCTGAAATTTCCAACGTCATTTTTATTACCGGATTTAAATAATGGTATGACTTTGCTACTTTTCATGAGGTCAGGAAAAGTTCCTAAATCAACACATTTATTAAAAGTAACAGCTAGATAGGGGGCTACGATGTGTATTATATTACTTAATAGTTTAATGGAGATGCCCCAGTAATCACCAGTGTTTTTAGACTTAAGTGTGTTAAAAACATTAACTACATCACGAGGTGTTACATGTTCGAAGCTAAATAAGCGACTACATTTGGGCACACTACTATGCAAAAGGTTTTCAGCTTTAGATGGGGACGAATCTAAGGAGCGAGTCGTAGTTATAGGTATGTTGGCGAAAAACTCATTAAATGCCTCAGCTACGTCAGCTGCTTTACTAATTAATTTATTGTCAACCATAATCTCAAGTTGTTCTTCTTGTTTCACCGACTTACCCGTTTCATTGTTAATAATTTTCCAGGTTGTTTTTACTTTATTATTGGATTTTTTAATTGTATCGCTTAAAAATTTGGATTTAGCAAAAACACAAATGTTTTTAAATAATTTTGAATAATTTTTGACATACTCTAGGAAAGAAGTATCAAACCTGTATTTTTTCAAACCGTATAACTCGTATAGTCTCGCTCTACTTTTATAAATACCTGGAGTAGCCCATTGGTTAAAGCCAACGGAGGTGCCATTAATGTTAATGGTTTTGGTCTTAAAAGTAGATTGGTATTCTTTTTGCACAACATCAAAAAGGGCTCCATAGATTTCATTAGGATTCTCGTGTTCTGCTAGAGATGGTGTAATTCTACGAGCTATATTATTTTTAAACTTGTTGCAACGACTAGCTGTATATGGCCTGCATTCTCTTTTATGTGGCTTTTTATGTAATGGCATAGGGAAGCTAGCTAGTAAACCACAGTGGTCAGATGTTAGGTCACTTAGCACTAATTTATTTTTGACCTCACAATCACTAAATATATTATCAAGACATGTTGACGAAGTTGCCGTGATCCTAGTAGGTTCGAAAAACAAGTTAATTAAATTATAAGACCTGAACAGATTGAGAAGTCTAATACTCAATGGAGTAACATCTAAAATATTAATATTAAAATCTCCACATAAAATTATGCTTTTATTACTTGATTTTAACCTATTGAGTGTATCCTCCATAACCAACTCGAAACGAATAAAATCCCCAGAGGGGGGTCGATAAACGCAAATTATAAAGTATCGCTCGAGTTCAACACAAGACAACTCACAACTTACAAAACGTCAACATAAAACTGGATTATCTATTTTATAGTCTTTGATATGTTATTTTTGTCCACATGTGAAATTACAAAACAGCGGAATTGGGTTATAGGGCCCTTGACACAAGGTTTTAAGGTGTTGTTACAATATTGTTTATATTAGATACCTCTGTTTTTATACATAAACTTATGTCACGTGTTTTATTTAGGAAAACATCGTCGATCTTACTTTTGAAATGTTTTCATTAAATATCAGTCTGTTTGTTGTTCTACTCGTGTGCATCAAGTTTTTTATGAAGAAAAGGTATATGTTTAAATAGATTATTAAAATTTTAATGATCATCGCAATCAGTGGGTACTTGTATTATCATCATCTATTCCTGCTTTGCTACGACTAAATTTAAATGCAAAAAGTTGCAACTTACATTGAATTCACACGCACTGCGCTTTGCACATAAAACTCACACACACAAACAAACCACTCACACTAAAACAGCACACATAATAATGCACTTGCACCTAGAACCACATAACAATATTCCGCGATTACCGATTCCTAATCGATAGCGCGAATATCTCGATTCCCGATTGTAATCGAATGCGTTGGAGCGTACAAACGCAGGCGTCGGTTTGATACGCGACGGCGCGACTGACCGCCCAATTTCTTTGCGTCAACTCATCGCGTAGTAGTGCCATGTGGCCGTCAAGAGATGTACCAGTTATGAACAATATGCTGCATATGTTGAACTAAATATAGATAAGTGGCGGTTTAGACGGAACTCTGCAGACGAGATAATGCTATGGAATGATACAACAAGGTATGATTAAGGGCACACAAGGCCACACTAGTTAAGCTAAAGAATATTCGCAATATAACTGATGGCTGGAATTTCGAATTTTTAAACGAAAATATAACTTTGATTTGCCAGTGCTTAGCGAAAAAACTATTTTACGACGTATCTGCCTGATCCTTTGTAAAAATTTGCTGTTACTCATCAAAACAGTCTGTAGTTTATGTATCCTCATGTTTTGTCCTTTATTGTGTGAATACAAAGAAAATTAATTCAGACTTTCAACAATATGAAGGCGACACAATTCATTAAACAACTGGTAAATAAATTAATCAACTGTCTGCTACACAAACATCCGATGCACAAACATATGGCCACGTTAATCGCTTTTCTCACGAGCTTTTATTCAGTTTTTATTTGAAACTTAGACGTCATTACGATTTGTTTCGTAGTTTATTTTCGTGATGTGGGTTAGACGGAATTTCTCTAATTTCTTACACTATTTTTATTTTAACGTAACGTACGTACGTACGTTTTTTTTACGTAATAACACTATCCTAGAAACAAGAGTTACTGAATCGGTTAACATAGAAGGAAGTTAAACATTTGCAAAAAAATCTTTCAAATGTAGATCTGCAATATCGACAAAGAGAATTTTATAATCATGCCTAAACGGCGATAACTATCCCATGACATAAGAAGTAATAAGAACAATAATATGATTGTGACAAATTTTTTGGGGATGTAAAGCGTGATGTTGACGTCAATAATAAGCCAATGTGCGCTTTTACAATTTCTAACGATATTATCGTGCACGTCTATTTGGGGTCAGCGCAACATGTATAATATTCCAATTTAACTAATTTATTTGTATTTTTATAGTTTCAATTTATAATTGTTTTACTATTCCAATTTAAGGCCGCGTATCCACTGATGCGGAGCGGGGCGGAGAGGAGCTTAGCGGTGCACGAATTGACCAATCACTATGCTCGAAATCTCCGCTCCGCTTCAATGGAAACAGCATGAGCGGGGTGGAGCAGAGCTGAGCGGATATTCATAAAAATATAATAGCGAGACGATGCGGTGCGGAGGACAGCGGGGCGGTGCTGTGCGGAGGACAGCGGGGCGGTGCGGAGCTGGGCGGTGCGTGACTCGCGCGCAGTGCCTCAGACTCAGTTATCATCGTTACGTCATTAGGTGCTCCGCTCCGCCTCACTCCACTCCGCTGACCACTTTTCACCGCTCTTCACCGCTCCTCTCCGCCCAGCTCCGCTTCAGTGGAAACACTGACCACTTTTCACCGCTCTTCACCGCTCCTCTCCGCCCAGCTCCGCGTCAGTGGAAACGCGGCCTAACTGATGTTGTTTTTTTTTTAATTCTTGAATTATACTGTATTTTAATTTAACTACTTGTCATTTTAAATTCAATGTAAACTTTGTAAATTTTAATTTTGTTATTTCCATTTTAATTTTTATTATTGATTATACAAGTGCTGTACACACCTATAAGTGACAAATTCACCGCAAAGCTGTTGATGTAGAATATATTGAATGTAATGATTTAGTGAATAAGTCGTTGGTGTGTCAATAAATAAATAAATAAAAAAATGTCTTTTTTTTCCATACTTCTCTATTAGTCGTCATCTCGGTAGTCACCCCCTTTCAATCCATATAATCTTTCACACAGTCAATCCATTATTTCTTTGGGATTCGCCTACTCTTATAGCCATCGACTTTCATACTCAAAACTTTCCTCGCGACATTTTCCTCGTTCCTCCGCATCACATGCCCATACCAAGACAACCGATTTTCACACAACTTTTCAGTTACCGGTGCCACTTTCAAACTTCCTCTTATGTACTCATTTCTTATCATAACGTTATAACGTTATCGTGGGCGGGAATTTAAAAGCGTCTTTAGAAATGTCCATACTTTTACTTCTTTTTCTTTTCGTAAGGCCAAGGACGTCCACGATACTATCGTCACGTTAGAAATTATAAAAGAGCACATTAGCTTATAATAATGTATTCCAGCACTGCTATCTTCGTTTGTTACAGACAAAGCAGTGATTACATTCATTCTAATCCCTACCCTATTACATTTCCATTTACTGTGTCATTTCGTGACAGCATACCGTGACCGCAATTGTTTATTTTTATAATTTCCCCCGACTTCGCGTGACACTCAGCGATCGTGCAACAGGTCATCGGGCGGGACAAAACACGAATTAATTATATAGTTAGCTGTTGTTCTTGTGATTATTACGAACAACATTGAAATGCATGTTTCGGATTCATTATTCAAATAGGTTTAACTAATTAGTTTAATTACCAACTTGGCTATTTCTATAGAATATGATTTAATGTCTTAATTACTCGTGAGTTTTTTGGCAACTTGTATTAGAACACAAGAATGGGGTTTTCTGAAATGACGTTCACTAGGTGGCAGCGCTGAGACCTAGGTCCGAACACCTGTCAAAAATCTCAAACCGCCTATATTTTCTTTAGTCATGATTTCATGAACGAATGATGAACGTCATCATATATTTTATATTCACTGTCGAAATGGAAGACTTCTTGTCAAATTGGCGCCAACAGGTTTAATTTTCATGAAAACCCTCGAAGGCTAAGCATAAGTTACAAAGATCCTAGTTCAAGACGTGTTTAATTCCCGCGGACATTGGTGCACATACCGTCACACACAGCTGAATGTTAATCCCTTGATTGTGTTTAATTACAAGTATTTTCCCACAACCAATTAGGACCTCGTTCATATGACAGCGAAGAAATAAATATATCAATTAGCCTCTGTCTTTACTAACGAACGACCATTTTTATGCCTTTAGTTCTTGAAATTTTTCTTCATCAATTCATTCAGCGCTTTAAATGCTTTATTGGTGATTGATCGACCCCAAAAAACCGATTTCTGAAAGGTTAATCCATTGATTTTTGCACTGACTGCAAGTCAATTGTGTCATAACACAATTGACTTGATTGACCTAAGTGATACTGATAACGTTCAAAGGACAGTCATAAAGGATTGGATTATAAAGGAATTCGGTGTGGATTGTGTGGAAATATACTTGAGGAGAAAATACAATAGTCAATATTGATTCGCAACAGCGTGTAATTATATATCATTGCATTGTTACATAACAAACACTTTGATGATGCGAAAAATTGTCGGTGAATTTTTAGACAGAGCTGTCGATTTGCGAATCAATGTCTTATGATAAAATAATATCTTTTATAGAGAGAATAAAAAGTTATAAAAATCATAAATATTAATTAAAGTATGTTCCTTACCGAAACTTTGCTGTACTCGTGATGGTGCGCCAGAAGTAGAGGCGCACAGCTAGAGGCTGCACTGGACACGCTCAGCGCATCGCCCTCGCTGGTACCCTCCGCCTCATCCCACCTGCGACGCCCCGACCCGCTGCGAACACCCCCGACCAATCCCGCACCCCGCTCAAGCGAAGCACAATCAAGCGACTCGTCCGCATCGACCCTCGGAATACCACTATCATCGTCGCACTCAGACGACGAACTTTCAGAACCTTCTAAGCAAATACCACTCTCGTGTTTCGAAGAAGAAACCTCTAATTTATCTTCTGAATTCTCCTCTACGATAACATCTATTTCAGGTTTGGTTTTACTTCCAAATCTGAAAGAGTCGCTGTGGACCCACGGTCTTTTCGCTGTGCTTACTTCTGACTTCACTGTCTCCGCGTCAGAAACTTCCTCGTCCGAGTGCAAGGTACCGTCGTCGGAATCATCTGACGAGTCTTGACAGGACTTAAATGACGCGTCAGATTTAATTGTGGCATTAGAATTACAAGTGTGAAGTGACCAGTGACCGGAATATTCCGAGGAGCTCGATTCCCTTATAGGCAAATAGACACCAGAAGCGTGTGATAGAGTAGAGGCGGTCGATGTTGAATGTTCATTTAATGATATCACGTCTGCAATGTCTTTTATTGAGTAAGGACGTGCAGATGAAGACGATGAAAGTGTAGAAGGGTGTGACATTGGAGTGTAAATAGGACTGTCTAGATCAGTTTTGTTTGCACTCAGATTAGAATTTCTCGCGATAATATCATCTACAGTAACTACCGCGTATGGGTCTTCTAAGTGGCTCGGCACTGATTTATTTTTTGGAATATTGGATTTGGATGCTGTCGAATAAGGAGAAGTATCTAAAGTAATATCGGGCGTTGAAATACTCCTTTTAATAGCAGAAAATTTAACGATTAGGTCAACAGGAGAATCACGTCTGCTTGAGTGCAATGTGCAGGTGCCAGAATCACAGTAACACTGAAATGATGAAGATATCATTTCAGATGTGTTTTTAAGTGCTTCAATGTCTATAGTAACTTTTCCATCTTCAGCATGAACATTTTTATCCAAAAGGTCTTCAGCACTACTGTGGAACTTACGTGGTCTGGGCCTACAAAAGCATATGGCAGTTTCATAATAGCTGTCTCTTTTGTCATTGGGGACTTTCGTAAATGGTGGTACATCACTATAAAGCGTATCTCTATTAAAAATGTAAATGAATTCTTTGACTGTAGGAGCTTTATATATGCAGTGCCCTGTACCTCTTATGTGATAATGAGCTAAAGTTTCTTTCAAAAATTCATTGTTCCACTGGGGCAAATCTTTAACTTTTACTGAATTTCTATCTACTTCAATATTTGTAAATGTTCTGTGCCTAAAAAGAACTTTCTTCTTACCAAAATTGTCGGCCTTTTTATTCGGCATGGTACCAGTCATAGACAAATACAAAGGTTTTTCTTCTGCATCACAGCTGCAATCAACATTTTCCAAAGCACTATTTTCCGTCATATCCGAAGAATCTGAAGAATCGGAATGAGTTCGAGATATTGTTGATTTCGAAGCAGAAAATGCGGAAATCTTACCTAGTCGAAAAGACTTAGACTTTTCAGATAGTAAAATATCTTCTAGATTAGTTTCATCTATCATAGAATCCGCCGATGATGTGGAAGATCGACTGCACATCGATAAGTTTTCATCAAAACTATCTGAACTAAGTTTCTTAGGAACAAAAGTTCTTTTAATAGGCTCTGGTTGTTTCCTTTCTTGAATTACAGCTATATTCTCATACAACGTTTTCTTTTGCAGTTCATCAAGAGGTTTAATAGGAATGTGGATTCTTGCAGCAGGTTTTGGTATGGTCTTAATCTCCATCACCACGTTTGCATAAATATTTTCGTTGCTATTTGCACCAGCCGCCATTGTCATTCTCGGAGGAGGTTTTGGAAGTGATAATTTCTTAATGCTACCACCAGTGTCTAATTTAGAAAACTCATATGGCTCGTAGCATTCGTTTAATGAGTTTGTTGATTCTGTAGATACAACTGAATTAACTGATCTTCGATCTTTTATCTCTCTAGGTTCAAATATATTTAGCTTCATAGACCTATTAACAGCTTCATTAATATTTAAATCTTTGTTGCTGTTAATACAGTCTATTTCTGTAATTACCACAGATTCTGGGATAGATTCTTGGGAATCGCTGAGTTCATTGTTCTCCGATATATTAGGTAAAGATGTTTTAAATCCAGGACAGCTCCTATTACTTCTGTTAACGACAGAGTCTCTGTTTAAAGTGCCTAAACGATCTAGTGATATAGTATCAAATTCATCATTACATACTATTTCACCCGATTCCTCCTTTTTCGACAGCATTTTAAAGAATTTACTATTTCCTATAAGCATTGTATTTGAATTGCTTTTGTGATCAGATTGTTTCAATTTAACATCGACTTCCGCTTCACTGTTAGATATGTTAGGAGCTGAATTAAATTTCGCTTTCAGGCCCAAGCATTTTGAAGCAAGCTTTTTAACAAAACTTTGAGGATGATTTTTTGTTAGAGACGATGAAGATGGAGATAAAAAGCTTTCGTTATTATTAGTATTTTTCTGGGTCTCTGTGGTTTTCCTGTAAAACACATAAAGCGACAAAAAATAAAATAAATCATAAAATAACTTAATTTAATAATTATGATGTCATGAGTTGTGTTACATTTTTTAGTTTTCATTTGCCACCACCAAAAGCGCGAATGTCCGTACATAAATGGAAGTAAGAAAAAGAAACAAGTAAATACTTAATATATCGATAATTATATAACTTAAACAGTAACTTGGTTAACGATTTTTTTTCTACCAATCGGCAAGAAGTTGCTTTACTTGAGACAACTTTTTCCTTAATAAGCCACCCGATTTAGCGTCTAACGTCGATGACTTTTCTTGGTTTGATTCATTAAAGTCAGTGTCATCAAACTTGTACAATGTTTCTTCGTTTTCTGCAGTATAATCAATCCAAGTTGAATTCTTTTCATCTTCAACCTTTTTAGGTTTACCCGACAAGTCATTTAATGAAGAATAAAAACCCTCTTTGTTTTTCATGGAAACATAAATTTCCTCACAGCTGTAATAAATGTTTTGGCTACCACCAATCTGACGAGTTCTAGCGTTAATCTTCCTTTGAACTTTTGTTTCTCTGTCAGGATCTTCATGACAATAACAAGGCATTGGTTTAGCTTTCTGTTTTGTTTTAGTGAAAGGCTCGCCATGTCCACGGCTTGCTCCATGATTTATTTCGTAGATGTATGAATAATCATGGGACTCATAAAGGCATCCAATATCACCTCTAAGGTGGACGAGATCGGTTTTGTTGAGTTGAACAGACAATGATCGTTCGTGATGTCCTGTAGGAGACATTGTTACATAATCTTCGGGATTTTCACAATCGTCTTCATTGCTTTCCAAAGGCTTAGCAAACATATCAGATTTAATGCAAGTACCTGTAAACGTATGGCTTCTATGAAACTGATTATTACCATCCATAGTTACGTAACTATTATCAGCGGCGGCATTTGTATCTACGACATCCTCCGAAAATTTTCTATTAACATTTTCATATATATTGTCTTTGTCGTAATCGTTGTTTTCAGCAACGAAATCGTTGTTTATAGCGACAAAATCTTTGTTTATAGCGACGAAATCATTGTTTTTAGCAATGAAGTCGTTGTTTTTAGCAACGCAATTGTTAGCGTATATTATGTCAGCGTGGTCTTCATCAGGCTCAGATACAAACTTCGACACATAAGCTATTGGTCTTGGAGAAGGCTGTAGTCTCTTTTTAAAATCATTTGAAATCATATTCTGATTTCTTTGCACTTGCTCCATAGTGCTTCGCCTGATTCTTTCACCAGGGTCAACAAGTTCGCTTCGTACTGCTTGCACTACAGCACCAACTTCTTTCTCTGATTCGGGGCCAGCCTTCGATTTGTTACGCGATTTGAACTCAGAAATGAGTTGGTTTTGATTCTCTAATAACTCTGTGCATGCAGTTTCCGATGAAATGGCGTTGCCTAAAATCTTAAGTTGTTTATTGTTCCTGGCTTTGAGAACAAAGCTTTCGCTTCGCTCCCTCATATCGACGCTAACTGAACTGTTGACAATATGTTTATTAGGTAAAACGTGGTTTTTTAAACGTGCCTCTGGTGATGGTGTTGGATTGTAAGCATTAATCACATATAAATTGCCTTTTCTTTCATTGCCCATTTCTGGGGAAGCGTTAAGTTTGGGGTTAAGCTGTTTAGCATTCGCAATATCGCTATAAGACCTGTAAATTAAAACAGTTATTTCGTATAGTTGTTTAGCTGTATCATGTGGAGACGATTCAATTTTTTTCTTTTGAAATTAATTTAATTATCAACATTTTTAAAAGTAACACTTCATTCAGGCACTTCAATAGGGAGGGAAGCTTTCTTTTAAAATTTCATTGGGTTTGAATTTCATTCCTTTGGGAGCGTCCACGTTTTCAGTAAAGCTGAAAGTGCTCATCCTTAAGTATTTAGCTCGCCATCAAAGGACGTCGTTGGGAGATATTTTTCTCGTGTCACAAACGTCTCACCTAGCTGTTTGCAGACAAAATCAGAGACACGGAACATTTTAATGAAGCAACCCGCATTCAAAGTTTTTTGTTTACAGTCCAATCTTTTGTAAAACTTACATGTGATTATTTTTTATCACGACGCAAGCGTTTTCTTTTGCAAGTGAATTTCAAGGAAAGCACATCATAAGGATAAGTTTGTTTTTATGGAATTGCGTTAGCAAAACGTGTGATGTTTACTTTACCTATTATATTATTTTATTTAAATTCAAGATAATTATTACAATCAGCTAGATAATTATTAAGGTTGAGTATTTTTTACTTGATTTATTACTAATAAATCTTTCAACATACCTAAACCGTATCATAGACACCTAGATTAGAAGAGTTTTCACTTTTAGCATAAATACGACATTTCCTTTATTCTTTTATTTTTAATTAAAAAAACTGAACGATAAACGAGGTTCTAAGATAGCAATCATAGTTCAAAGGAGACACGTCGTATGTCGTAATTGAGACGAGGCACTCCAATTAAAACAGGATGTTTTGAGCCTGTCCTTTGAGTGAGCAGGCACCTTTAGCCTCGCTTACCAACCTCCCTTTACGAATCAACGGACAGATTTAAATAAAAAGAAATCGTGCGTGTTAGTATTAAAAAGATGAAGAAAAAAAGATAACCCCTCACCGTGTTAATGGTTTTTGCGTAATGAGTTTTTTGATGTTTTATGAATTGTGTGTACTTGTGAAATGTCGCACAGTCAAAGGCAGAAAATTTTAAATGTGACTTCTGACGACCATGAACGAAAAGAAAAATATCGAAGTGAGTGGACATAATTATATTTGCTGCAAAAGACTGTGCGCAAAATGCATTTACGTTAACTTGAGGTTTTGTTAAGTACATTTTTTCAAAAAGTAATTTAGAAATCGTGCACTTATGAACCGATTTCTGAGTCTCATGTTAACGTAAAGCTGAATGTTTGAGCAGTTCTTGCATTAAAAATAGTTTGTAGACTCCATATAAATCGATTTAAAGTTTAATTTAGTAGTCCCTAGGAGGGACCACGGAGAATTTTTGTGCCCATGGTCCCTCCGAGAAATACAATTTTATCGAATTAAAATGGTAGTCTCGAAAATATGATTCGCGACAATAACAAATATGTAGATTTGCCGTGGTTTGGTCTGATTTCCAAAATCAGACCAAAACACGATAAATCTAACTTGGAGAGGTGTATTAATGATTCTTATGGTTGTAATTATGTAAATACATAATTATTTGTTATTGTCGCGAATCATACTTTCAAGACTACCATTTTAATTCGAGAGCATTGTATTTTTCGGAGGGACCACGGGCACAAAAATTACCCGTGGTCCCTTCCCGAGACTACGGCAGGGACTATGGGTAATAAACGTATTTAAATGCAACAAATTGTAAACAAATGAAGTACTAAGTCAGATACTGTTCTATAGACACTTATTTATCGAGAATCGTTTGCTTAGATTAGTTCCAGAAACACTTTACAACGCTGTTCGTATTTCCTATTGGTAACTGCCCCAGTTTTGTTCGCAGTCATGCTTTAAATACATTAGCATTTCATGTGTTTACTTTTATTTTCCACTACGAAATAAATTGTAGAACTTCGGACCTGTGTGTCAGGCTAATTTAAACTTTAAGTATATGAATATAAGACTCACATTACGGCGTCGGGGCTGTAATCCTGGACGGGGAATGGTGGTAACTCTTTGTCGCTGTCAAAGTTTCCCATGATGTTCTCATACTCTGTCAAAATTGTACATCTCATTGAGATTGATGTTTTTAAGAAATAATATTAAAGTTGCAAGTTATTTTTTATAGAAATTAATTCATGAATTAATCACAAGTAGGCATTTATTTTTATTATTTAATGTTATGTTATATTTCACGGAACTTAGGTTTTATTACTTATAATATAACATTGCCCAGTATTGCCCAGTGTGACAATACAGGCTTTATAGATAGATAATATTACTTATTTTATTAAAACCGATGTTAATAAATTAATCACAAAATCTCACATAATGGCTTGTTAAATAATTTAGCATACACAAGGAAAATATTATTTTGCTTGTTAACTAATGTGGTAGCAATGCGAAGGATATTACAATCACCAATAGGGATATCCTGTTTTAGGTTTGGGTGCAAAATACATGTACTTAAGTACTTATAGAAATAAATAAAGGAAAAGTTTTTAAGCAGTGCGAAAATTTTCACAGCGTGTTCTACCCATGAATATGATCAACTTTCAATAAGGGACCAACTCTGAAATCATGAAAAAAAAATCAGCTATCTCATACATTTTGGTCGAGTAGGTTTTGAACTTTTGTATGAGACAGTAGATTTTTTTTTCGTGATTTCAGAGTTGGCCCATAGTGAATGTTGTTCATATTTTAGAGGCATGAGGAACAGGGTGTAAAGTTCACTCATCCTCCATAGAAAAGGGAGGATCCTCCGACCAGACGGGTGTTGTGTCTGGTGGGCTACTGCCCGACGGTTGATGTCGGGACGTTGTATATATGCTAATCGCGTGGTAAACTCTAATTGCGCGATGCAGGTTTTGCGTGACGTCATGTCATTGATGCGTAGTTCGTATGTGGCGATGTAGATGCCGCCACATCACTCCCCTCCGGAGACCGGAGGTCGATAGTGGGCTGAGTCGTGTATCTTGCGATGCTTGCCAGTGCCAGTTGTGGTTCCAGTGAGTCGGAACCGGGTGCCGCATAGTTCACGGTGAGTCGGAACTGTCTGCGGTGATACCCCAGTGAGTCGGGGTGGCGCTGCGTTATGCTCCAGTGAGTCGGAGTGTACAGCGCTGGGTTGAGGTTGAGGCTGAAGGTGATGACCAGGAATGCGCGTCCGCTGCATGCTGGTGGTCAGGATACCTGTTGAAGCCGTGGGTTCTGGCTGGCTGTGTGACTCGCCGCTCGAAAGCTTGAGGAAGTGATGCTGATGACGTCACGCTGATGTAGTTGCACGAAGGCTGCGCTGACGTTCATGCTCGGGGTCACCAGTTTAGAGGCATGAGGAACAGGGTGTAAAGTTCACTCATCCTCCATAGAAAAGGGAGGATCCTCCGACCAGACGGGTGTTGTGTCTGGTGGGCTACTGCCCGACGGTTGATGTCGGGACGTTGTATATATGCTAATCGCGTGGTAAACTCTAATTGCGCGATGCAGGTTTTGCGTGACGTCATGTCATTGATGCGTAGTTCGTATGTGGCGATGTAGATGCCGCCACAATATTGTTATGTAGACTACCCTGTGAAAATATGCGCACAGCTTAAAAACTTTTCCTGTATAAAATACTAAAATGTTTCTGATACAAAACATTCCAAAAAAAAAATACATAGGACGTAGACATAATTGGCGCACCCCTGCCTAACCCTTCAGGAATTACAGGCGTCATGTTATTTTATTTTATTTTAATAACAAGTTAAAATAGTATTAGTAAACATTTTACTAGGCATGACAAAATTTTACATGTAGGTACAGTCCGCGAGGCCTAAGCTGAGCTTTGCATTTGTGTGAGTGAGTACAGTACAAGAGGTGAAGTGTGGAAGGTGCGCGGCGGAGTTGCGTCGCGCGAGGGACGCACCGCGCCTCAGGCCGATTGCCAAAAAGTAGTATAAACCGGTTTAAAGCAAGCAAAGGACGCGTCGCGGTCTAGTCCGACGTCACACCTACACTATCTGTGTGCATTCATACAAATTCAAAGGTCAGCTTAGGCCTCTTGACTATACATCTTCAATTTTAATATAGCTATGTTGATTTATAATTCCGCTGAAAGCGACATTGAAATAAATTACAGTAAAGCTTAAATCTTAAAGCAACAAAAATTGCACTTCGTCCAAACCTAAAACATAGAGCATAGTCAAATACTACAGGTGATGTAAGCCTAAGGCCACGTTCACACCAAACATATAGTCAGAAACCGAAAGTGAAACCGAAACCAAAAGTCGTGCCTCGAAAAGCGCGTTAGGGCGTTGTTCCCTGTCATTCGTAGATCTTCGACAGTCGTTACGAGTAGTCATAAGCCCGAAAGTCTGAAAACTAGTCAGTTTGTTTTTGGGATAAATTCTTTAAAAATTCGACACGCACTTGGCCGGTTTTTTTTTCATAAATTTTGAACTTTACGTTCACAGTTGGCAGTCGATTATACGTTCGGTGTGAACGCGGCTTAAAACGTAATAAAAACTCTTTACCACTTAAAATAGTTACTGATTTTGCGTTTAATCCATCAACACCAGTCAAATCAGTAGACAACATACCTGCTTGGAACATACCTCGTATGACTTTCCTGACTTTTCTGGTCGCTTCTTCAGGATATTCAGCAAGGAGGTCGTAGACTGTCTTTCTTGAAGAGTTCTGGGCATGAAGGTCTGCTCCTTTGTTGAGGAGGATCCGGACTACTGAGGGTTTGCCGAAACGGGCTGCTTCATGAAGAGGTGTTCCGCTGTGAGTCCTCACGTTAGGGTCCATGCCAGCGTCTATGAGAGCTGTTACCACATCCCTGGTGGGAGAAGATAGCTGATAAAATTTGTCACAAGGCAGGAAAGGTTTGCTGCGTAATATAACTTTTTAAAATAGAACACACACGGAGACGAACAATGTCAAAGGTACACTAGTGACAAACGCAGAAAATGGTTTAATGAAATGGTGACGTTGTTTGCTGTATGATAACTTATCTCGCTCGACTCTTTAAAACATTATGTGTGGATTTTATTTAGGTAAGTCTAATAACAAAGATGACACAATTTACATTGACTCGCCGAATGACGGTTGGCTTTAAATATTTACTGACAAGACGCCATTATTTTCTGCACAACTCAGGTGCACAAATTATAAATGCACAACAGATGGAATGTAACATTACAAGTACTTACACTAATTGGACAAGGTATTTGGTATACAGGCAGCTAATTTGCAACTACTTTTAAAAAAATGCTGTGAGTGAGCTGAGTACTCAATTATTTTACATCACTCTGTTATGTACGCCATAAGTTTAAAAAGTTACTATACCCACAATCAAAATGGAGGTGAAGTGGAAAGATGGATTTTTTGTCAGTATACTAAATAGCGTGTTAGGGATAACTTACAATATTAGGGAAATTGCAATGACCGCTATTGCCACGCTTATTCGATTCGGGTAAACCACCTTAAAATGTCCGCATATTTAAATAACAAGTGTCATTAATTGGCAGTATGGCTATAACACGGCAAACTGAAGTAATCAATTAGTTAAACAATGAATTTCCCTGACTTTACATACTACATTTATTTATAAGGTCTAATGTCTATTCATACACGAAATCTCTTAAGGTCATTGTACTCATCATTATGAACATGTTCGCATAACTCGTCCAAATGTAGGGAACAGCTGATGTTTTTTCGTGATTATAGGTTTGTTCCCATAGTAAAAGCTGTTCATAATTATGAGTACAATGAACCCTTAAGAGATTTCGTGTATGAATACATAGACCTTATATATTCCAATTCAGTAAAATCTTTATTATTGTAGTCGTTAGCGACAAGCCGAACCTATAGACTGGACGTCGTACCTAGTACACATATCGACATTCATAAACCAATCATTCATATTCATGTGGATAACGAAGCCCAGACTGGACGCATAGAAATTTTAACAAACGCTCCTGTTTTTTGTAAATGTATCTACCGATTGAACACTATTTTCTGTAAATAACAGAGCATGAACAATTTGTGTTAAGTCACAGATTAATACAGATGGGACACTCCGCAGTTTAGGTATGAAGCTACAAGTACGCGGCGGGCCCCGTCCGCGGCAGTGTGACCGTTTCTAATTGTATAAACATACGTATTTTTTGTGAATAACAGAGCATGAACAATTTGTGTTACGTCACAGATTAATACAGATGGGACACTCCGCAGTTTAGGTATGAAGCTACAAGTACGCGGCGGGCCCCGTCCGCGGCAATGTGACCGTTTCTAATTGTATAAACCTACGTATTTTTTGTAAATAACAGAGCATGAACAATTTGTGTTACGTCACAGATTAATACAGATGGGACACTCCGCAGCTTAGGTATGAAGCTACAAGTACGCGGCGGGTCCCGTCCGCGGCAGTGTGACCGTTTCTAATTGTATAAACCTACGTATTTTTTTTAAATAACAGAGCATGAGCAATTTGTGTTACGTCACAGATTAATACAGATGGGCCACTCCGCAGTTTAGGTATGAAGCTACAAGTACGCGGCGGGCCCCGTTCGCGGCAGTGTGACCGTTTCTAATTGTATAAACCTACGTATTTTCCTTTTCAGCTGTTGCCAGATGAATATACCAAAAAAATACCATGACAGTTGAAATTGTACTAATATTATACCGATATTATTAGTCTACTAAAAATATGCTATCGTCATTCTTTGGAGCCTCAAATATACCAATTTAGTACTAAAAATACCAAAAACGGTCACACTGGTCCGCGGGGCTAATTCAGTAGGTCAGAAGGTATAAGAGTTACGCGATAGAAAGAGAGGCACCTTGCAGTTGAATATAACTGTAGGTAATAAGCGTTGTGCGACCTGAATTGCACTTTATTGTGTCGTAGCAAGAGTCGCTTTTTATTTAAATGATTTTGCAGAGTGTCCCATCTGTATTAATCTGTGGTTACGTTGAGAAATGAATTACCATATTAGCGGCGGAAGCGATTTTTGACTTATAAAAGTGAATTTTTGGATGCTTTAAATTATATAATCAGGATAAGCTACGCTTGCTTGCTGGGTTGGACTTTGAATGGGTGACCATCTTTATATACCGAGACTCCTTCGTGCCTCGGAAAGCACGCTAAGCCGTTGGTCCCGGATCTTTGACAGTTGTTGACGGGTCGTCAGAAACCCGAAATTTTGACAACCAGTCTTACCAAGGGGTTTCGCATTACCCAGTTACTGGGTTATGTACATCAGATAGGCAGTCAGATAGCATCCGGTAAGACTGGAAGCCGACCCCAACCAAGTTGGGAAAAGGCTAGACAAATTGATTGAGTCCTCAAGTTAATTCACCAAACCTTGGCATGTCAACCCTATTGTTTACCGTGCCACTTAGTTATCGTTTTACTTATTCTTTAGCAGTTATTTTCGCATATTGCTAGAAAGGGGCGCCTGGGTGCCAGTTTCTAATACTTATAGAAAAGTTTTACGCTGTTCTAGCCGACTTGAGTTAACTAATAAACTACGATTGGAATACAAACATTCATAAGGTAAATCTGTTACAACATTAAAAGGTCCAAGTTCAGCTTCTAATTTTGACTGCAACCTGTTAAAATCAGACTACTCTGTAAAAAGTTATGCGTGGTCATACATAAAAATATATATTTAAATAGGTACCTACTATATAAAGGCACGCCTCAACTTGTGAACCTCCTTTCCCTTTCCACCTTTTTTTTTTAAAAAAACAGCTATGATTAAAAATATTTTTTTTAAAGCATTTTACTATGCTCGGACTTTTAATAAACTGCAGTAAAATTACACTTCTTAACTGTCATTTCGTTAAAAAATGTTCCCATTTGATAGCTAAATGACAGTGAAAATGACATTAGAAGTGCCATTTTAATGCGGCTAATTAAAAGTCCGACCATAGTTATGACAAAGGTAAATATGACGACGCTCCTGCCATCTTCATATTAATCCTGAATCATAATAAAACGCACCTACTCTAAAACGCAGTGAACAATCAATATCAAAGGCGGTCCAAGTGGTCATACCGCATATTGCAACCGCAAATAGATATAGGTACTCGTAGGTACCTACAACCATTTAGACTGGGTCTATTGTGTATTGTTTTGCATAGCCTCCATCGTCGGTAACAAAACAACAGTTTCGATTGTATAGTGATTCGCACGTACACCATGTACGGTCAGCAACAGAAGTCAGTTAACACTGCTCCTTTTTGACATCATCTAAATTAACACAAAATTATATTATAACCTGCTTTTTAGCATTTCATTTATAAAATAAGAGTTAATTTTGTTTAAAATTTACGTCTGTTTCGATTTAAATGAAGTATTTTTCTTAATAATTAAGATTTAGAACACTCAAGTGTTAATCGCCTTTTGTTGCTGACTGTACATACAATAGACTGCACGTCGTTGGTTACAGCACGACAACGTTTAAAAATCCCATCGTTTACCTTCGGAAAAACCGAAATATAGCGAATAAAATTTGGCTATCGACCAATAGAAATTGATAATTATATGCACTAATTCCGTCACTCCCTTATTGGACCAGTCACATTGAATTCGGCAAGTTCGGTTTTTCCGAAGATAAACGATGGAACCTTTGTTGAACGTTGTCGTACTGTACTTTGACCTTGCGCTTGCGTAGCACGGAATTACAATAGAATAAGAGGCCAGCTTATACTGGCCGTGTTACCACTGACATGCGTCCTACTGTACGTACGTAGGATGATACGTTTGATATGGAATTCTACGACGTCTTGCCGAGTCCAATCCACTTCGAAGAGTCGCTTTTCGAAATTGTGAAGGAGTACCGTCTACCTAGAGCAAGTCATCCAGCTCGGTAGGCACAACTTTAAGAAAGAAGCCGACAAAAGAATCTAGTTGGGAAACTTCATCAAGTCTTCTCGTCGCCAATCCCGCAGTATTAGAAGACTAAGATCTTCAACCAGTGCGTCCTGCCCGTTATGACATACGGTACCGAAACGTGAACACTGACAGTCGGGCTGGTTCATAAATTTAGTTTAGTTTTTTTTGGTTCTCAGAGCGCTATCAAGCGGGCTGTGCTTGGAGTTTCTTTGAAGGTTATGATCAGAAATGAAGTTATCTGGAAAAGAACCGGAGTTACCGACATAGCCTGCAGTGTTATAAGCAAGCTGAAGTGACAGTGGGCTGGCCATGTTTGTCGAAGGCCAAACTGGACTGCTCCCCGGACGGAGGAGCAGACCAGTCCTGGGGGCCTACTCCCTAAGCACGAAGCCCGTAGTTTCGGCCTTCGTTACGGGCGTTTCCTACTCCGTATCACCTACGGATGGATGATTAGTTCGGGGCCCGAACGAAGTATGAATGACAACATGATTTGCCAGTTGTCCCTACTCCCGATGTGTTCGTGCCCGTCCGAAAAATTTAACTTTTACACTTGTTTTGATGGATCGTAATGTCAGACGGATGGATAAACGGACGGACGGAATGACGGACGGACTTAGGGAGTAGACCTGCTGGAGTGGAGACCGCGTATCGGCAAACGTAGTGTGGGACCAGCTAGATGGACGACGAACTTAAAACGATGGCTGGAACGGACTGGATGCGGAAGGCGGAGGAGGGTGTTGTGGCGCAGCCTGGAAGAAGCATATGCCCAGCAGTGGACTGCGATAGGCTGACTTGACATAAAGACGCTTTTTTTTCTTTTTTTTTTTTTGACCAAACACAAATAAGTACAAATTTTTTAAATCTGCCAAACTGTCTTCAATCTGTCTTTCTGCTTTTAAATTTCTACCTAAGATATATTTTTTAATCCTAACCTAAAGCAAATCGCCCTTTCCCGTAACATAGAGCCTTTAAAATCAACAGTCACAAGGCGGGTACCGCATGCCACGCGTTGCCAATTTAACCCTTCGACAGGGCGCGGAAAATTGACACATGGTGTTACATAAATACCGAAATGTTGACAGTTGGATACGCCATATTAAATACTAACTTCTGCCCCCGACTTCGTCCGCATGAAAGAGTCATATCCGGCGTTGCTTTCAACTTCTTGTGTCCTCATCATTATGAACAACTTTTACTATGGGAACAAACCTGAAATAGCGAAAAAAAAAACAACTGTTCACTATATTTTGACAAGTTATGCGAACATAAATGTAGGGGACAGCTGTTTCTTTTTCGGGTTTTCTGGTTTGGTCCTTAGGAGGTTGTGCGTTATAAAAGTTACACCTTGTATTAGTTTAAACTTGGGTTCAAATAGCTATTTAATTTCTGATCTGAAGGCATTGGATCGGTTTTCTTGGATCAATTTACACACTAATTCAACTGACAATATATGTGCCCAAACCAATAATGTTGTCGCTGAATATGGTACGCGACAAGTGACTCAGGAAGAACAATGGATATCCTCAAAGTATCAATTGTGATTAAACATTTGGATTGTTTAGTAAATAGCAGCGGTCAATTCGTATAAACCATTACCATGACTTATTGACCGATAGAGAACGCACCATTAATGTACGTTTTCACTAACAAGAGGTGACATCTAAGAGGATGCCTAAATAAAAGCGCATTGTTGGATTTTCAACGCTCAGCTCTGTACCGAGAGTTCAATTGTGCAATAATAATTAGGCGTTTAATTTGTGTTTCCTAAGTGAGAACTTACTGATTTACTTTGTGACTTATGAGTTATGACCGTTCTGGTCATAACTCATAAGTCACAAAGTAAAAAGTCTTAGCGCTTAGAAGCAACAAGGAACTGGAAAGGCGCCATCTAGTTTTAAAATATTGACCAAAACATTGACGTGTAAAAGTGTCTAAGTACTTACAGAAATAAAAAAATATTTCATAGAGGAGTACGAACAAAGGATTTTTCTAAACTATGGCTGTATGAGAATATACTTATAATAAAAACTTTTTTACAAAAACAAAAACCGACTTCCAAAAAAAAACACTACAAAGTGAAAAATAACTTTAATTTCGGAAGTCGGTGTCTTTGCATCTGTATTTTAGTTTTTAGCCACCGACTTCCGAAATTAAAGTTATTTTTCACTTTGTAGTGTTTTTTTTTGGAAGTCGGTTTTTGTTTTTGTAAAAAAGTTTTTATTTTTCACTTTTTAGTGGTTCAGTTTGTAATTTATCTAAGTTACAATAACCCAATGTCAGCTGCTCATCACGTTTTACAAAATGTTGCTTTTCCCGATGCAGGGCCGTTAATTGTTGAGGAGTTCTCCTAGTAAGAACCAGGAGAAATGGAGCTCATGGTGAAGTCACCATTACCATTATTTTGACGAGCATAAACCATATTAAAGTAATTGAATCGCAACCTGTTATATACTTAGATATAATTGAGTATTTCCGATGGCCCTCTGTGGTCTTCATCATCAGTTCCAGCTCACCGAATGGTACTTTCCGAGGGCAAATGCACGAGTTACTATAAAAAATACCGAAATCGATATAGGTGTGCCCATAAAATTTGAGGGTTTCCCTCGATTTCCATGGGATCCCATCATCAGATCCTGACTTGATGATCATGGGACCACTTGGGACGTATACCCTTTCGAACAAAAAAAGAAAAATCCAAATCGGTCCAGCCATTTTCGAGTAATCGGGGAACATACATAAAAAAAAAAAAATAAAAAAAAAAATAAAAAAAAAAAAAAAAAAAAAAAGGTTCCGACGAATTGAGAACCTCCTCCTTTTGGAAGTCGGTTAAAAAATAAACTGACACATTTTTCAAACAGTGCACAAATATACCGCATCTACTAAAATATTGTCGCTGGTAACACCGACATGTAAACAGGCAGGAAAGCTATCGATGCGTTATAACGAACGAATGAATATGAATACGACGCAATTGCCGCGCGCCTTTGCATTAACATAATTTTAATAAATAATTTACTTATGTATCAGCTAAGACGGGCGAATAGAGAAGCTTTATTGTGTTAGAATGAAGATTGTTCAGTGTTTCTAGATCAAAGCAGTAGAAAGAAAAATATGTTAAGGTGGATGCGCAAAGGTAGAACGCGAAATTCTAATTTTCTTACGTTTTTTGCAATTTTCAAGTCAGTGTCAGGTTGTATCTTGATCAAAATATGATTCGCGACTATAACAAATATATAATTTACATAATCATAACCATAAGAATCATCAATACATCTCTCAAAGTTTTATTCTAAAATGTCATGAATTCGGAAATATTTTGATCAAGGTGACAATGACCTGCAAATTGCAAAAAACGTAAGAAAATTAGAATTTCGCGGGCTACCTTTCAAAAATACAGTACTTAATGCTTTTTATTTTATTTAGCGATATCGCGCCGTATCTTTTCTGCAACCAGGGCTCTTAGGAGCCCTAAGGTACCTACCTAAATAACAATGTGAATCAACAGTAGGTAAATTTCATAATTTTTTTTTTGGAGCTCGCCAATTTTTCTGTACAACTCACACGATTTCTATTAGCTTCTCTTCATAAACACAATAAAAAATTACAAGAGACGATGAATTTTGCAAACCTTTTTATCGTCCTGGCTACGTTTACATCCGCTTTGTTACTTGTGAATCATTATAAAACCATGTGAACATAACACTTACTTCCTTCCATTCTTGCTGGCCCTGTGAAGTGGGGTTGATGTGAACACCACATTACGGCAGGCGGGGAGTCTATACTGGTCAACTAAATGCGGCCGAACGTCTAGTAGGTGCTGTACAACTGCCAACCTATGACGAAAGTTTATAGTTAGTCAATTTATTATATCAGGGGACTGGGTAGGCAAAGGAGTTTTCTTTTATTCAAACCCACCGCGGTTTGTTCCACGATGTGCAAAAGTGCAACCTGAGCTTATTCAAGATCGCTTTGTCCAACAGTGGACTAAGATGTTTGGTTATATTACGGAAATAATGACATTTTCAGGCCATTGGTCAGGTCGAGAGTGAATGTGACGTAAGTCTATGACAAAAATAAAAGTCAACGTGTTTTGTATAAGTATTTGCGATTTCTTGTTTGTTTGTTGTCATAGACTATGACATCACACCAAGGGGTGAAAAAAGGTAAAAAAAAAATTGTCAGCCGACACCTGCGTGTCGGTTGACAATTTTTTTTTTAAGTACTTTCAATTGCTTTTTTAGCGTTAGCTAATATTTTTTAATACTAACCCTCTTAGAAATAAAACACGGAATAAAGTTATATCAGGAATAACAAAGGAATAACCATACATTTTCATAGGTTTAAACTTGAAATAACTTTAATCTGTGTTTATTAGTCAGACGGTAAGTATATAAAATATGGCAATGTAACCTATCGATTAAAAATATTAAAAAAATACATGCATGAAAAGTGTTAAAACATGTTCTCACCTCCCATACTGCGCTGCAAGCTCTAGGGCACTTTCATCGTTATTGTTCTTGATGGTGACATCGGCACCATGTGAAACCAGCTGAGCCACCACGTTGACGAAACCGAACTGAGCGGCTATCAGCAAAGCAGTTTCGTGGTCAGATGTCTGTGGAACAAAGGGTAGGGGATTATTACATTACAAGCGGTGTTGTGCCCAATGGAATTTCCATACAAAATGACAAAATTTCATACCCTATTCGACACCTTTAAGACATTTACTTTCAAAAATCCTTGCTAGTGCTCTCTTTCACTAGCGGCGGTTTAGGCTGAACGTTCTCTCAGAAAATGTCGTGAGGAAAGTTTTGAGTATGAACGTCGATGGTTATAAGAGTAGGGGAAGACCAAAGAAACGATGGATGGACTGTGTGAAAGATGATATGGCTAGAAAGGGGTTGACTACCGAGATGACTAATTGCGAAGTATGGAAAAAAGGGGCATGTTGCGCCGACCCTAAATAAATTGGGATAAGGGCAGGAGAATGATGATTTATGGCATTTAGGTAAGAGCCAATATACGTAATTGCAAATATTTGAAATGCTGGTGAGAACAGTGTACTTAAGCGTGTTATGCATGTATCACATGCATGTAACTCCCGCATTTTAAACATTTTGTGCGATTTTTGATCGGCGAAGTATGTCAGCCTTTATGTGAACAAGCCTCGTAGATTGTAAGTAGGTAATACGCTTATGTATGCAGTTAGATTAATTAAAAGATGCCCCGCATGAAGAAGGTGCCTAAGCCTAGAAGCGATTTTTTTAAACTCCCATACAGTTTCTAAGAAACTCTATCGTAGAAACCAGTGTTCTAAAGCTTAATTCTCGTATTTCTGACGCGAAAATCAAGGCCTGTAACTTGAGCCGTGAATAACAAATCTACTTAGTCGTATTTGTACCCAAAACTGTTACAAATCGTGTTCAACACACCCTTTTACTTGGTCATATCTTATCCGTATTCAAATGTCGACGCCCCAGCAAATACTGACCGGTTTTAGGTAAGGTAAGTCACCGGTTCCCAGGCTAGTCCTATTTAAATAACTATCAATGAATGCACCAGAGGCTTGCGAGGTTGTCGGACAAGCAATTAAATTATCTTAGTCACTAATAAACTATTTTTGGATAGTCGTAACATCTTAGGTTTTGATTCGCTTAATGTTTCTTAAGTTCAAACGTGACATCGCAAATCTACGCATATATGAAATATCATTTACATAATAATTATACTTAGTTTGTTTTCATGAATATACTTCGAACAAAACTTTTGATATAAATAAATCTAACATTATCATAAAGAAAAGTTATGTTTTGCTAACCATGTTTTCTTTCAAAACTATGCTCATATATCACCACCCAAAGTTTCTTTCAACTTTTGTATTGACAACATAGTTACATACAAATTCTACGTCTACACTACTACTTACATACTGTATTGTTCAGTAAACCGGTCACGTTTCTAGGCTTTCCCAAAGTTTCGTATTTAAACTTTAGGTTTCCGACACACAATACCTTAACACGAGACCTGGAATTCCTCAAAGCAGGTATGCGAGAGCCGGGTGTTGTAAACTAAACTCGTAAGTAAAGGGCGAAGCTCTGACGTAATCAACATTCCTGGAATATTCTGGAACTTACTAGCGGCTCGTGGATAATAAGTGGGCGTCGAAAACAAAAGTTAAGCAACATTGTCTGAGTAACATGGGCACACACGTCTTCCAATTTGAAGGGGAGATGGGTGTCGGTGTTATAAGACTCACGAGACATTCCATTCTTTGCCTCTGGGATTCCAAATTTAAATTGCACCTGCGATACTTCCGGTATTACAGAATCGGCGTCGGGGATCAGTTAATGATGATGATCATAATCAGCCTACGTAAGCCTAAACCTCAGCGTAAGCTTCGAGGAATATAGGCTTGATGTTATTTTATGTTCAGAAAAAATCTAAGAAGAGGTTTCTAGAACTTACGAGCTGATCAAAATTGCATCGCGGGTTGTTATGAGCGAGGAGCATCCAGCAGACGTCGCTGTCACTGTTGAACGCGGCCAGGTGAAGGGGCGTAGCACCTTTCTTGTCCACCATGCATAGCGAATTGGCGAGGCGCCTCCTGATAGTAGGTCGCGGACTATTTCTAGAACTTACCAGCTGATCAACATTGCATCGCGGGTTGTTGTGAGCGAGGAGCATCCAGCAGACGTCGGTGTCACCGTTGAACGCGGCCAGGTGAAGGGTCGTAGCGCCTTTCTTGTCCACCATGTATGGCGAGGCGCCTACTGATAGTAGCTCGCGAACTATTTCTAGAACTTACCAGCTGATCAACATTGCATCGCGGGTTGTTGTGAGCGAGGAGCATCCAGCAGACAGCGGTGTCACCGTTGAACGCGGCCAGGTGAAGGGTCGTAGCGCCTTTCTTGTCCACCATGTATAGCGAGGCGCCTACTGATTAGCTCGCGGACTATTTCTAGAACTTACCAGCTGATCAACATTACATCGCGGGTTGTTGTGAGCGAGAAGCATCCAGCAGACATCGGTGTCACTGTTGAACGTGGCCAGGTGAAGGGGCGTAGCGCCTTTCTTGTCCACCATGTATAGCGAGGCGCCTACTGATAGTAGCTCGCGGACTATTTCTAGAACTTACCAGCTGATCAACATTACATCGCGGGTTGTTGTGAGCGAGGAGCATCCAGCAGACGTCGGTGTCACCGTTGAACGCGGCCAGGTGAAGGGGCGTAGCGCCTTTCTTGTCCACCATGCATGGTGAGGCGCCTACTGATAGTAGCACGCGGACTATTTCTCTAGAAAAAGGAGAGAAAGGTTAATTTCATTCGTGAAAGGATGGTGCTACTCTCTCTCACATACTGGAACCATGATGGATCCATGATCTTTTTTCACGTCATAGTGTGACGCTAATGCATGATGGTATGATGTAAACTTTACATTACAAAGTAACTAGCGCCCAGGAGCCGTATTGTGACGTGAAAAAAGATCGTGGATCCATCATGGTTCCGTTGAGAAAAAAGGATGGTGCTACTCTCTCTCACATACTGGAACCATGATGGATCCATGATCTTTTTTCACGTCATAGTATGGTCCCAGAACTTCCTTAGCTAGGTTTTTACGACTTGACGAAACATTAAGATTTCTTTATTATATATGTAAGTTTAACGTCGCGCACCGGAACGAGACAAAATGCTATACTTAAATCGATTTTTAATCTAAGAAGTTCTTACTTAACATATTTAAATACCTTCGATTTAAAGTAAATTTTACTGCACAATAAGGAACTGTTTACGTATAACCGTATAAATCGTAGGATTTTTTTCTATCGAAAAAACAAGTACTTCATGTTTCGGTTTTAGTACAACAGTAGACAATAATTATAGTCACATAACACATATCGACCAGGATAAATTATTAAAAGATTGTGGAAACCACATGAAATAATAGTTCCACTGTGTAGTTTAGAAGTACTTAGCGGTCACTCAGACAGACACGGAAAGTGATTTTATTTATTGGTAAGTATATAAAACTTGGCGTTTATAGACTACTCAAAGGCATTCGACAGCCTTAGGCACCAATACATATGCGGAGTCTTGAACAACAAGGGGTCCAGAGCAACTATATAGAAATATCGTATAGTAGTATATACAAATCTAGCAAGGCCAGTATTAAACTAGAATCAACAGGAGAATCATTTCCTATCAAAAAGGGCGTACGCCAAGGTGATCCTCTCTCCCGTACGCTATTTAACGCCGTACTCGAGTACATCTTTAGACAGCTAAACTGGGACCACTTAGGTCTGAACATTAAGTAGATGGCAACAAGATCGAATATGTCAAAGAATATATTTACTTAGGACAAATAATATCCCCTTCAGATGAAATGACAAAGGAAATAAACAGGCGAATAGCCCAAGGATGGAGAAAATACTCACTCACTGAAGGAAATAGTGAAAAGTAAGGATCTAGGCAATGATATAAAAAAGAAAACATTTGAGACCTGTATTCTACCAGTTCTTACTTATGGCTGTGAAACTTGGTCAACAACACTCCACCAAAGGGAAAGGCTAACAAAATGCCAACGTGCCATGGAAAGAAGCATGCTGGGGCTAAAAATTAAAGACAGAGTCAGGAACATAGACATGAGAACAAGAACAAAACTCACAGACATTCTTACCCGGATAGACGTCCAAAAACGGAGATGGGCTGGACATTTGCTACGCCATCCCACTAACAAATGGAGCAAGCAAGTCACCCTCTGGCAACCAAGAGACGGCAAAAGAGGAAGAGGTCGCCAAGTCAGGAGATGGGAAGATGACTTGAAACAGACTGCGGGACCATTCTGGTTGAGAGTAGCAAGGGACAGGATCCATTGGAAGGAATTGGAGGAGGCCTATGCCGAAGGGCACACCGAACTTAGGTACCTCTTGTAACCCTATATTTAGGAATAAAAGGCTATTATCATTATCATTATCATATAAAACTATTGCAGGACACCACATAATATTTAGCCTAGATCTGAGACGATATTGTAGGTTTTGTATAAACTTTTTGCTTACTAAGATAAAAGTCATTATATAGTTCCGAGAACTATTACAGTTAGAGAATACAATACAAATCCCGGGATTCGGCATCCCGGGATCCCGGCCGTTGTCTGACCCCGAAAATCCCGGGACTGAACTTTGCTAGTCTCGGGATTTTCGGGATTGCCGCAAACAGGTCTAGTTTGCACAATGACCTTGCCTAATACATTAATAGCATTTATTACATATCGCCAAAAAAACAACCCTTTCATATATAGTACCTATTCCTCCAACCAGTGTAGAACCTGAACAAGCGTTTTTAGCTGCTGCTTATGTTGGCAATAAACTACGATGCCGGCTTGGAAGTCAAACCTTGGATGCATTGATATTTCTACGATTGTATTTTCAAAATTCTAAATAAGTTTTTTTTTGTCTTTTTATTTCTTACAAAGTATAGTGCCTAACTTTGTTTATCTTTTTTCTTTTCTTACTATTTTGTGATTTATGTTGTGCAATAAAATTAAAAATATATTTCAAGAAATTACTCGTTTTTATTACATTTGAGACCAATTAGAAACCATTATAGTCTAATCTCGGGATAGCCCGTGGATCCCGGGATTACTCATCAAGAATCCCGTAATCCCGGTATCGAAAAACATGCTCGGGATGGTATTCTCTAATTACAGTGCACAAACCTTTGTAAAACTCCACAATCTTGTTTTAAAATTGGGCTATTCTATAATCAATTCTCATCAATATTTACAATACATAGATAGTAAACATTTTTCATATCACAGCTAAATAATTTGTAAAATTAACACATAGGTACCTACAGTTCCAATATACTATCGTTTACGAGTAATTTGAATAAGTTAATGATTCATTTATGATTTATCAACTAGTTTTTCCCGTATGTCTGTTCCCTTGACGTCAGACAGACTAATAATATCAATGCGGAGGAAAAGTGGAATAAAAATCTTTTTTTCTTTTGTCATTTTTGCTATCATGTTTGTACTTTGTATTGTTGTCATGACTATTAGATTGCATGCATGTACAATAAACAGGCTGGCTTTGAATTTCTATCATTTTTGTCGGGGGTTGAGAAAATTAGCAACTTTTACTAGGACCACCTCTGAAATACCAAATCAAAATTTATTTCTTTTTAATTGTAGGTCACTGTATATTTTAATTTTTTAGAATAAATTGGTCTCACATTGAAAAAGTTGTTTTTAGGTATTTAGGTAATAAGCAATTTTACCCCTGAAATATTGTTATTAAATTCATAGCCAGTCTGTATTACTTAATTAGTGAATTTCAATGTTCCTTTTTTAATGTTAAGGGTAAGAGAAGTCAATAGGTATTTCCAAAGCCTTGGTTTGCTAAAAATACTTTGTTAAAATTATACTAAACTAGCTTTTGCCCGCGCCTTCGCCTGCGTGGAGGTCGGAAATTGTCGCACGGGAACGTACTTATTACTACCAGGATAAAAAGTATCCTATGTCCTAATCCAGGTCATGGTCTACCCATGTGCCAAATTTCATCAAAATCCGATAATCCGTTTTAGCGTGAAAGCGTAATAAACAAACTCACTTTCGCATTTATAATATTAGTTAGGATGGTAATAATAATCACCAGTTAATATTAACAAACGATTTCTAATAAATTTTTCCTTACCACAGCTTTTAGAACAAAAATTATTAAGAGGCTGCCGAGCGCGCCCTCATCGTTTGTTTGGTTATTTATTTTATTTTAGAATGAAAATGCAGTACAAAAACATAAGCCAGATACGTTGTGCTCCACAAGACTACTTATACGTTATTATTATTACAAATAGTAGCTTTATATTGTTAGGTTTTATTATAATTCCAGCTTATTTTCTGCGTTTTCATTCTAAAATAAGAGAAATAACCAAACAAACGACGAAGGCGCCTCTGCGCGCTCGTTAGCCTCTTAATAAGTAATTCGTTTGATTGCGAAACAAGTTATCATTAATTTTTGTTTTCCTGTTCTCGAATATTAGATAACATTAAACATACCTATGGTCGTTATGTAATGGTAGAATAAAAATGTTTTATGGGTGACCTTAAAAATATTATATTATTTTAATAATAAATGGCTATCTTGAACAAAAATTAAATTTTCTACACCTATCTTTAGTCGACAAAAAAAATCTGAAACTTACCTGTGGCCATTCAAACATGCTTGGTGGAGTGGTGTATACCCATTGTCATCTTGAACATTTACGCCAGCCCCTCTGCGTAAACTGTAACAAACAAAAATAAAATAGATACTTACAAAAAGAAATTCGCAGTCGGTAGGATTCGAACCTACGCTCCCAGAGGGAATCTGATTTCTAGTCAGACGCCTTAACCGCTCGGCCACGACTGCTGCGAGAAAGCGGTCGAAATTACCTACCGTATGCTCGACACTTTGAAAAAATGCGATAATAACATGTTATGAATTATAATTTATAATGTTACGCAAAATCACCATGAAAATAATTAAATATCTTGTATACTACACAAACCGACAACTACTGAACTATTTGTTGTGTCCATCGTTTGTTAGGTAAAATTAATTTTCCTCATTCACATAACTTTTACGTCACTAAAGCAAAAATTACCCATACGTAACATAGTTGAACATGATTAAATTAAAACACGCCCAAACCTCAGACCAAATAAAAAACCAAATACAGTGAAGCATGCGCAAAACTACACCTCGCTCTATGCATACACGCTCACAAGCCACACGCACACATTTACACCAAATTACAACTAACTACACCTCACTAAGTGCACACATGTTTACGAAACCGGCCTCACGTCACTGTTGACAGCGCTACCGTACCAAAATTATAAAAACTTTTTTACAAAAAACAAAACCGACTTCCTAAAAACACTACAAAGTGAAAAATAACTTTAATTTCGGAAGTCGGTGTCTTTGGATCTGTATTTTAGGTTTTTGCCCCCGACTTCTGAAATTAAAGTTATTTTTCACTTTGTAGTGTTTTTAGGAAGTCGGTTTTGTTTTTTGTAAAAAAGTTTTTATTTTTTACTTTTTAGTGGGTCAGTTTGTAATTTATCTAAGTTACAATAACCCAATGTGAACTGCTCATCACGTTTTACAAAATATTGCTTTTCCCGATGCAGGGACGTTAATTGTTGAGGAGTTCTCCTAGTAAGAACCAGGAGAACTGGAGCTCATGGTGAAGTCACCATCACCATTATGGATTTTGACGATCATAAACCATATTAAAGTAATCGAATCGCAACCTGTGATATACTTAGATATAATTGAGTATTTCCGATGGCCATCTGTGGTCTTCATCATCAGTTCCAGTTCACCAAATGGTACTTTCCGAGAGCAAATGCACGAGTTACTATAAAAAATACCGAAATCGATATAAGTGTGCCCATAAAATTTGAGGGTTTCCCTCGATTTCCATGGGATCCCCTCATCAGATCCTGACTAGATGATTATGGGACCATTTGGGAAGTATACCCTTTCGAACAAAAAAAGAAAAATCAAAATCGGTCCAGCCATCCTCGAGTAATCAGGGAACATACATAAAAAAAAAATAAAAAAAAAAAGGTTCCGACGAATTGAGAACCTCCTCCTTTTTGAAGTCGGTTAAAAAAGGAACCCTTATGGTGTGACTCAGTCTGTCTGTCTGTCTGTCACAGCTGGATATCTCAAGAACTACTAATGCTATCAACTTGAAATTTAGAACACTTTTAGATGACGTTTACCCAACTATTTGAAAATAAGAAAGTAGTAAAAATATTTATATTTTTTTTTTGCAACAGGGACTGAAAAATTCATAGTGGGACTACTAGGGCATGTGGGCTATCATATGAAAGAGCGCTGATTGCACATTCTCAAACATTTTTTTTCTTTTTTTTAGGGCGCATAGTTTTCAACTTTTCATGAAAAATGTAAAAAAATACCGTTTCCCCCCCCCCCCCCCCCCTTATCTCCGAAGTTTACAAAGAGAAAAATCTGAAATTATTCTATGTGATAGAAGTTTACGTAAAGATTACAGGAAAAATAAAACGATGTCTCTAAATAGGACACTTTTTCAGAAATCGGAACGGAACCCTCGGTGGGCGAGTCCGATTCGCTCTGGACCGGTTTTTTTTTTATTTCGTCCGAGGCCCAAACACTGTTGTTCTAAAAATAAATCTATAAGGCCTTTTTTTTATCATTGGTTTAGGAAAACTAAGGTTAATTTATCTATAAACAAACTTCGATTGTTCAATTAATTTGTCAATATGACTTTATAAAAACTCATTGCTATGTCCTTGACCCCCTACCAGGTGCGGTCGTCGACCTATGCACCTGTTACAATTCATCAGAAGTACAACCCAAAACAAACTGTAAAAGTATTCAGCAAAAGGCTCTTTTTACCGTAACACTAAATTATGAATAGCTTCATATGTGTCAACAATGGCACTTGCCGTAACGAACCATAATGTGGTTACTTTTACTGAGCAAAGTATTTGGGGAAAGACCCTGAACAACTGTGATTTTTATTATTGTGACGGATGTAGACTACTAACATACTCATCGCTCTAGATTTCATAAAGTAACAATTAGTAATAATGAGATGGCGGTAAGTTCGGATGAGTTACTTACTGTGTAAGCAGAGCGGTGAGAAAATTCTGTTTATTACGCGTGGTCCAAGCCGTTGTCGCGGGAAGGGGACCACGGGGAATTTTGTTACCCGTGGTCCCTACGAGAAATACAATGCCGGCAGCAATTAAAATGGTACCTAGTCTCGAAAATATGATTCGCGACAATAACAAATAGGTATGTATGTTGGTATCATAGACTTATAAAAAAAGATGGACTCCGCGCCACGCATATCGAAAGTGAAGCACCGTACCGATCTATGTGTGCATGATTTGAGTACCTGCAAAGACGCCGTCGCTCGTGTCACGTAATGGCGGCCGGTCGGCATACTATGATGTAAATGTGTGCGCGACGCGTGTTTGTACAATCGGTCCGGCATACTTACTGTGCTTCACTTTCGATATGCGTGGTGCGGAGTCCATCTTTTTTATAAGTTTATGGTTGGTATTTACATAGTTATAAAAATCATCAAATACATCTCTCTAAGTTTTGCCGTGGTTTGGTCTGATTTCGGAAATCAGACTAAACGATGGCAAAGTTTTGTTATTGTCCTGAATCATATTTTCGAGACTACCATTTTAATTCGGCAGTATTGTCAGAAATAGGGACCATGGGACATTCTCCATTTTGAATATCAAGCATTCCTATCGGTGATTTTTTTTGCTCAATCACCGATCAGCTCCCTGGCACAGCTACGGTGGCAAGCCAATCATAGTCCCACAATATTTCAAGCATTCCCGAGCTGTGTTGTCCGGGACTACCACCAGTTATAAAACCCTCATAGGCGCTGGTCTAACGGTTCCTAATACGCAGAAAGGGTTTAAATGGGTAGAAGTTTTACCAACAAACACTACTCAAGTTTCCAGGGGGCTGTTATTTCCTCGCCCTTCCACAGAATTTCTAAAATAGGATTGTGCTAATCCTATTTTGGAAATTCTTCAATAACTGACTCGTGGAATTAGTTTACCATATTTTTGGTCAGGGCTAATCCTATCCTCAAATTGCGACGACCAGCCAGACTAATGACACGGTTTTTTGCTCTGGTGTATGAGAAAAAACCGGTCAAGAGCGAGTCGGACTCGCGCACCTAGGGTTCCGTACCATCATTTATATGTAATTTTTGTTGATGATTTCTGAAAAACTGTGCTATTTAAAGACATCATTTTATTTTTCCTGTAATCTTTACATAAACTTCTATCACATAGAATAATTTCAGATTTTCGCTTTGCAAACTTCGGAGATAAGGGGGTGAGGGGGGGACGGTATTTTTTTTTACATTTTTCATCAGAAGTCGAAAACTATGCAGGCTAAAAAAAAGAAAAAATATGTTTGAGAATGTGCAAACAGCGCTCTTTCATATGATACCCCACATGCTCTAGTAGCACCACTTTGAATTTTTAACACCCCCTTTCAGTCCCTGTTGCAAAAAAAATATAAATATTTTTATTTCTCTCTTATTTGCAAAATAGTTGGGTAAACGTCATCTAAAACTATTCTAAATTTCAAGTTGATAGCATTAGTAGTTCTCGAGATATCCAGCTGTGACAGACAGACAGACAGACTGAGTCACACCATAAGGTTTCCTTTTTTACCATTTTGGTACGGAACCCTAAAAAGCTTAAGATACCTACTAATAAGCAGAATGTACTGTCATAAAACTTTACAGGTCAACCGTTACAGTGCCAAATAAACAATTATGAGAATGGCGCGAACGGTACAATTTTGCGTAATAGCTGTACAAACATTTAGTTATGTTTTTGTGTCATGTGAAGAAGTCATGAAGAACTGGTCATTATCGCATTAGATATAACGAGAACCGTCCATTGTAATGGACATGATTATCAAGACTGAATTCAAAGAATGTGAATTAAAACCAAACTATTACATTACGGCTCGCGTTTCCCACAGATAGAAGCAAAAAGCACACACAAATAGTTCGCGCATAATATTATATAGTATGAGGTCACACCTGCCCTGAAGGAGGGCCGAGCCTATCCGAGCCGACAAAATTAAATAAACTAACAAATAATTTACCTAATTAAATCAACATAAACTGTACATTAACAAGAAAGCCACATACAACACGCACACATAAATTAATCAAGCAAATAATGTCAAGGTCAGCGTATAAACCCATTGCTTAAAAAAAGACACACGATAACATTCCATGCCAAAACGAACTCTAACAGATTGCTGCTTAAGGTCCATATTCTAAAGGGGATAGAAAGATATGCAAAATGACCAGTGTATGGATATTCCAAGTACCGGAAGTTACGTGTCGCGGAGCTGCCGCCAAAGGCATCGTGCGTTGGGCCGCTTGGGCCATTCCAAGAATCAAAGCCTCCTTGAGTCATCGTCATCGGTCAGCTAAACGAGTTCTCAAATCGTTTTGGACGATATTTCTAATGATAGCGTTGGAATTGGAATCGATAAACATTATATCGTTATTATGAATGAAATTCTGAGTAATTCAGTTAATTTGTTTGATATCAATATCAGATCTTTTTAAAGTGTGAAAATTTTCTTCAATCTTTGGTTTCCAATAAGAAAATAGAAAAACAAGACGATGAAAATTTAAATATCAGTCCTTGATATCAAGGGCTGTCGAATGGGGGCGACGAAAGTATATAGCAATTTCCGAAAATGCGAACTCGACAGTAAGTACCTACAAGCCTTAGATAATGACGATGAAGCAAGTCGTGCACAAGTACCTATTAATGAGTTACCTACTTACTAATAAATTGATAAGGATAACCCACATTAGTAAGCTGCTAATTGTGTAGTATGCAATCACTATTTTATCTTTTGTGTACGAAAAAGTTGTTAAACTTCACTTGTTAGTTACAACCGCAGATTAAATGAAAAGCCAAGACATAGCGCTGCGAACAACACAGTGAAGCATGCGCAAAACTACACCTCGCACTGTGCATTTAATATTTAAGTATTATCATGATCTAAATAGTCAAATTTTGTAACACTGACTAATATTTTGCTCCTCCTATGTGTTCAAACTCGAACTCAAAGCATTTGCTCAGAAAGGTTGCCCATTGTAAAGCGTATTAGGATGCTATAGAGAAGAACGGGAGAAACTCTTTGGACTCTTCTCTTGTCGAATTCGGAGAAATCATCTTATTGATAGAGTTCCAGTTTTATATGTTTACATATCTCGGGATGTCGGGACCATGGTGTCTGTCCGGAGGCCCATTATTGAGTGAGCAAGACTCAATAATGGGCCCCCGGAAACAGTCGCTAGCATTTATAGTGACGTAGCGATAAGGGAGCAATATTTCCTGAGGTGCTTGAGGAGTGGAGAGGTATTCCACGGCTATCAGGACAATCCCAGACCAGACCCCGGAAGAGGGTCAAGATCCCTACCAGCTTCTTAATGGAATTCTTCCTTCACTCAAGCCGGCCAATCAAGGCAAGATAAAGCTTCCACCTATTGGTGGAAGCTCTGTTCCTCCTCAGTGTTGATGTCACTACTGCCCAACAGTTCGCCATATGATGCAATGCGGGCTCATGTATCTCTCTTGGTCTGGCTCCCCACCCTACATCTGTTTCGGCAAAGCGAACTCCACCGAAACAGACCTAGAGTTTAGGAGCGCGCAAGCCCCACCACGTCAACGTAGAAATACGGCGGTGGGGCTAGTTTTATTACTATTATAGTAACGAGATAACTGTAACCATTTTAGATAACAAGACATTTACCACGAATTTATTTACTCTGGTCAATGATTGAATGTTTCTTCACTGTCCAACCTTAGAGGATAAAAGTCTAACATATTATTTGAGCAATAACAATTTTGTAACGATGAGTATTACATTAATTACGATTATTATTTTCATTATTACATCTGAATTATTATGTTCACTGACATTTACGTTTTTTTATTCTTGTCTTATTCCCTTTCAACACTGATTAAACCCAATAGCACGAGGTTGTTTAAAAAAAAAAATATCGGCTTCTCTTTCTACCCGTAGCAATTATTATTGTCCTTGAATTTCTGCACACATTTTTTCATCCGGCTTCTCCAATCAAAACTTTCACCCATCATCACCAAAACGCATTATGTTCATAATTGCCTCTCTAAAATATAGGCTCACTAAAATTAATCATGAACAAAGCCAAAAGTGAACGTCCATTGCAGGATTGTTTATATTGGTAGAGTAACAAAAGACAACTTTCTCCTAACCTAATAAAGTCAGCCGCATAGTAACTCGATCGAAGACGTATCACACTTTTTAACTATAACGGCACATATACAGACAGATGTAATGAGCCTGTATAATGAGTCATACAATCGTAAGTGAAACATAAACAACAACACACTAAGTAGCACATACGTCACTACTACAAATAGAACGAAGTTCTCGATAGATTCAGGAGCCCTATATTGGGATTCCATCATAGCTCTAGTTATTTACCTAAACCAATCCGTGTCCGTAATTTTGTCGCTTCATAAAAACCACAATTTCAAGAAAGACCCGGTAAGTACACTTTTTTCGGACTAAATCTAAGTTCACTCACCTGTTAGCCCCGAACATTCTGTGACTAAACTTCTTTGTTTTAACCCAACTCCTGTGGAAGCTATACCGAACGTCGCTCAGATTCAAATCAAAACTGTTTTTATAATTGCAGCACTTCACTGTTTTTTCACTATCACTCTTTGTACTTGCCATGTCAAAGACAACGAATGAAATGACGAGTAAACTTAAATTGTAGAATCGTGACTCACGGGCAGTTACAGGATGGTTAATTTAATAACTTACAAGGTTTGTACACAAAGGGAAACATCATCTGCATAGGCTTTTCATAAACATATTGTGGAAACATATTGTTTAAAACTATTCAACGCCGAACAGGTGCGTACAGACGCCAGGTTGAATGAATTTTGTGTGTAATTGTCACAACAGAGGGACGATAAGATAACTTGAGATAAGATACGCGAATTGGACCAAGGAAATGCAAAATGGTTAACAGATAAACCGACTTGTATATAGTATTTAGCTCAGTTTACTTGACTAAGCAGGTATATATGGAATACCGGGACGTATTGATGATATCATTACTGTTCCAGTCTATTTAAAATAACTCATTTGTTAACCAAAATCATTATTTATGGAAAGTTCATATTTGGTCATTATGCTTTGAGGTAAATGCATTTGGATTAAGCTTAAAAGGAAATTAGGCTACAGTGTATGACCAATCAGAAATGAGAATGCAATAAATCAATTTTATAGACTAGAAATAAATAATACAATTAAACCCATAAAAATCACTGTATCAGAGAAATGATGAAGCAGGTAGGAAGTAGGGACTTCTTGCATTGGATAGGCAAAGCCAACGACTTTCATCAAACCTCAATGATCAGAAACAAATGCAATGTATCCCGATGCTGTTACTGGTAAGAGATGGTCAACCAACGACAGTATAAATACCAAATCTACACTAATTTATTACACACAAACAATATATCAGTCACAAACTAAGAGACAGAATCCAGTACATTAACCAACTTCTCACAATACTATTGATGTAACGATAGAAAATAAACTAAGACACACGAGATGTAAAACAGTCGTAACTTAACAACGAACTGTTAATGAATAAAATATAACCAGCAGCATATCAATTTATGAAATAAATACTTAAAACGTAATTACTAACGACTTAATGATTTAAAACTCGAAATTGCATCAACAGAGGAACATGCTGAAAACCTTGAAGGAAAACCTAATAATGTTCCGGTGTCCTCAACCAAAGTTGAGTTATTTTAATAAGTAAGTTAATTAATCAATTAGTGGATTATCCACATAAGCACCTAACGATGTATTATTTGTTGTTAGTAACAATTGGCAATTTGAAAATCGTCACTATATTTTTTATACCGATGATTTGTATGCGCAGTACTGAATTGAATTTGCTGCTTTTGTCATGCCCGTTTTCTGAAGAATTCTTAAACGGAGTTTAGACTCATAATAGATATTGATTCGACAAAATTATCTATTTAAGCAAATTCCTGCCCTATGCTTGGTTTTTGAAGTCCTCACACGTCAGATAAACCTTCGATCGTAATTAAATCTACTTTTATGCTATATTCTTCGTTAACGTTTTTAATTTAGTTGTTTTTAGTTTTTATCTTTTTCATTACGGACGCTTTTAACGTGCACGATTTTCTACATTGTTCTCACATCTACCTATATTTTCAATATGAACGATGTAACCAATATTATGTAAAATATTTGATTTAAAAGAGTGTCCGTGGAGTTTTTTGCCCGTTCTTCTCCAGGATCTACGTTTTGGAATGGGCAACTAGCTTCATTTTTCTGACTGACCGACCCAAGACCGACCCCTTGACAATTCAAAAGTGCCTGTAATTGGTTTATTTGAAATAAATGCTTTGAGTTTGAGTTGAGTTTGAGTTTAACGAAGTGTTCAGAAACACGATATCGAACCAATAACCACTATCGAATGGATAAACTCCGTTTAAAAATCTCAGAAACCGGGCATCAGTCACGAACAAGTTTATTTCATCATCATCGTCAGGGTAGCCTACTGCTAGCTATAGGTTTAGATACTTACCTGTTATTTAATCATTGAAGCAAGTAACCAATCGTTAGTTTTAGTTAGTACGGTAAGCGCGTTATTAAAAGCCAATAACTGCATCATATTGGTAGTTCATCCATTTGGGTTTAAGTCAGGAAGATGATGATGAGCCAGATCATTAACTTAATCATTCCTTATCCTCCATCCACTTGTCCTTAAACGATTTCCTTGGGGTCTTCTTTCATTACATATGATACAACATACAACATGTCCCAGAATTGAAGGCACAACCGTTTAAAAGGGGTTGTTAAAAAGGAGTCATTGTACTCATCGCTTTCTACATTTTGACGAGTTTATATATAGATAAATGTACGAAACCGCAGATTTTTTTTGCAATTTCAGGTTTAGTCAGGTATAGTTGTTCATAATGATGATTCAACCCCCTTTCTAACCATTATCATCTTTCACTCAATCAATTCGTCCGCGTCGGAATCGTTTCTTTGGTCTACCCCTACTCCAATTTCATTCGGAATCTTCTACAAAAAGTTGTAACTGTTGTTTACACAGTAAAACAAAAAGTCGTAAGTGTAGGTTACAGCAAAAATAGCTTCCTTACTCTATTTGTATGATAATACAAAACTTAACCAACCGTAAAAAGTAATGGCACCTGCTTTGCGCGACAATAGAACTATAAACCATAGTAGATTTTATACAATTACGACCACAGTACCAGGTCAATGGGCTAGATCATTACCCGGGTGGACTACAATTGCTTATTGCGTAGGATTCCGATTTAACTATTTCGTTTTTTCCTTGTCGTGAAATGGGGGCGTATAAGTAAGTAAAATGGTCAGGTTTAAACGGTACCTATATAATATTGATGACTTCTCTATTAGTTTAAGTAGGTACGCCAATTTCGTCAAAGTTTTCAACAGGAAAGAATTTCATATTTAATTAGTCTTCATAACTAATAATCTACAAGTTTAGTGACATTTGGCAGTTCTTAATATAGGACTAAACAAACAATTTGCCAAATATCAAATCAAATATGTTTCTGATACTAGGAACAGATTACATGATAATCGAGAATTGTGACCAAAAAGATTAGATTGTAAATGGCAAAACTGGCTTGCTATTTATACCTAAATAATCTATTTTACCTTTGTAGCTGGTAATGGAGCATTATATGCCATAGCAACTTAGCTTTAAAGTTTAAAAAGAATTCTCGTTCCTAAAAACGTTCAAATTCAAGTCGCAATATCATGCCAGCGACAATCATCATTAATGTCAAAAATGTAGGTAAACGCTATACAATTTTTGCCAGATTGAGACTGAGATGAGATTTACGAACGTTGATAAAAATACGGGAATTGCCGCTCTGATATTAAAGATGATAATAATAAGTACTTACATGGGATTTTTAGCAGAATTGATTAATACATTGAAAATGAGCAAAGGATTTTTTCATGTTAGTTACAAAATAAGAATTTAAGAGTACAAACCTGAATCTCCTAATAACGCCCCTAAGAAACACACTGGGGTCAGAACTGTACCGTTTCAAAAAGTTAAACTTCATTGTATTTGGAACAAAACCCATCACTTCACAAAACTTCAGTCACTTGAGCACTACTCGGTTATGTTATCACTTCGTTCTCATGTTCAATATTGATTTAAAAATATTTACAAGAAAGCTATGCGGGCGTCCAAACCGCGACCGAAAAGTGAATAACGAAAAGACCGGTGAATGAATCATAGGACCAACAAACAGGTCGCTTCACTTAGAACTTTTTATTGCGGTATTTTTTTGAATTAACTGTTATTGAGCTTGGGAACGAACGGTCCAATTTTACAGAGAATCTTGCTAACTATGCTATAATTTGTCAAACTGTTTTAATTGTGGACAATTTATCCGCAATTTGATAACGTTTTAATTAACCACAAATTCGTTGTTCCTGTCTCGTGTCTATCCATGCACTGCTAAAATCTACAGGGTGTACCAGAGTGTGGTACAGTACATACTATCAAACTGAACAACTTTCTCCAAGGACCAACATCGTAATCGCTAAAAAATTATCAGCCGTCCCATACATTTGGGCCGAGTAGGTATTAAAGTTTTGTATGGGACAGTCATAGACGTATAAAAAAGGAGGACTCCGCGCCACGCATATCGAAAGTGAAGCATCGTACCGATCTATGTGTGCGTGATTTGAGTAGGTACCTGCAAAGACGCCGTCGCTCGTGTCACGTAATGGCGGCCGGTCGGCATACTATGATGTAAATGTGTGCGTGAGGCGTGTCTGTACAAACGGTCATACTTACTGTGCTTCACTTTCGATATGCGTGGCGCGGAGTTCTCCTTTTTTTATAAGTAACTGTATGGGGACAGTTGACAATTTTTTTGCGGTTACGATGTTGGTCCCATGGAGAAAATTTAAATTTGAACACGCCTTTCTGCTACAGCCTGTATACCTACATAACATAAATTAAACTCACTTTTCGTGTCTGTCTGTGTGACCGCGTTGTTCTTCCAAACTACACAACGGAGTTTGATGCGGTTTTCACCATCATTTAGAAAATTTATTCCGACAGGTTTATGTTTAATAAACACTATTATTAAACCAACACAACAATAGTAAAAAATCTTGATATTCTGTAAAGTCGTAAAAACCGAGAGAAGCAGGGGCATCGCTAAGCTAGTATAGCTAAATAAAAGTACCTATTTCAACAGGATATTTCGTTTTCCAAACGCATATTTGGTAATATGACGATTTGTTAACCACTGAATAATGTAGTCATGTAAATACTGTCGTACATTATTAATATTATAAAAGCGAAAATTTGTCATTGTGTGTGTGTGTGTGTGTGTTTGTATGTTTGTTAACGCTTAAACGGCTGGACCGATTTGGATGAAATTTGCTACCTATGTAGATAGCTTCTAAGTAGCCTGGATTAACACATAATAGGCTACTTTTTATCCCGGTGTACCGGATTTATGATACTGTTACATAATGAGGGGTATTAATACACGAGTGTGTGTTTTTAATTTGCAAAATAGTTGGCCAAACGTCATCTAAAACTGTTCCAAATTTCAAGTTTATAGCATTAGTAGTTCTTGAGATATCCAGCTGAGACCTTATGGGTTACTTTTTACCATTTTGGTACGGAACTCTAAAAACTAGACCTGAAGCACCTGCACCACAAACAAGCAGAATATGCATAGCCATTAAAGTTAAACGCTCAAATGACTGCGCGAGGGCAAAACCTTGACAGGCAAAATCAAAGCAAGCAATGCTTTACATTAATTAAATAACAAATTAAATCATAAATTATTTCTTTGAAACAAAAGATCTTATGCGTTTCCTGAAATATAAATTCATGTCCGCCGCGTTACTATGAATATTCATTAGACCAAAGCCGGATAGCCTAATACTCGCTGCTGCTCTGCTTCTGGAGCAAAAAGATTACATTCAAATCAAGGGGAAAGAACCATTCATTAACAACCCCCTAAAATACTTAAGGCGAAAGCGCCAGTGTGTCCCGCGAAATTCAAAATTTCTTACGTTTTTTGCAATTTGTAGGTCAGTGTGAGCTTGTATGTTGATTAAAATATGATTCACGGCTGTAACTAATATGGCTTTACAGAATTATAATCATTAGAATCAGCAATACAACTCCATAAGTTAGCATTTATCTCAAATCTAGCGATTTCATGAAATCATGAGGTTTGAGGTAAATGCTAACTTATGGAGTTGTATTGCTGATTCTAATGATTATAATTCTGTTAAACCATATTAGCCACGCCCGCAAATCATATTTTAATCAACATACAAGCTCACACTGACCTACAAATTGCAAAAAACTTAAGAAATTTTGAATTTCGCGGGCTACCCTGGCGCTTTCGCCTTAAACGTTGTTTTTGAAGTGGAAAAAGATTTAGAACATTTAAATAAAATGCTTGACGATTTCAAAGAAGTGAAAAAATATATCACGTCCTGCGAGGTTAGTAACTTGGTAGTACGAAGTTCTCATTTAAATGATGTACTTAATTTACTTAAAAAAAACATAACTAAACGTGTTTGTATTTAATACAAAACTTGAAACAAGAGTTAAGTTACGTGACTTTGATAAAAGAGACAATACAGAATTAATTTAAAGCCGACATGGGAACAAATTTTCGTCATCCTTCGGGGAATCAAATACAAAAGCATTAAGTATATAATAATACGAGTATAAGTACTTTATATACGTATGATGTAGGTAAACAATATCAATTAGAGAGGTGAAGTAATGGGCCAGTCCGGTATGAATCATTAAAATCGTATTAAACATACGAACTCAGATAATGAATAAAACGAAGCGTAACGAGCGACGCACTCCATGGGTACTGCTCCAGCATACTTGGACAATTATTGTTTTGAATAAGTTTCTGTGGTTAGCAATGCTATGAATGAGGGTTTCCTGAAATGACGTTCACTAAGTGGCATCACTGAGACGTTAGGTCTCAAGTGTCAAAGCGCCTATATTTTCTTTAGTCGTGACTGAATGATGAACGTCATCATTCGATGACGTTCATCATTCGTTCATTTTATATTCATTCTCGAAATGAAACACCTCTTGTCAAAGTGGCGCCAACTGGTGGCGTGAATTTTCATGAATACCCTCATTATTCTTAGTAGTCAGCCTCATCCTCCTGCCCACCCCAATTTCGGGTCAGCATATCCAGCAAATCTTCTTCGTTCATGCAGCTCTATTAACCGTCATCTCAGTAATCACCCCCTTTCTAGGCATATTATTATCTTTCACACAATCAATGAAATCCATCTATCTTCTATTTGGTCTTCCCCTAAGCTTAGTAATGTTGGGAGGATGATCATAGTATCATAGGAGATGTTAGTGTTACTGGAAACAATACCCTTTTAAGAGCTTTACAACACGCAGACTCAACTTTTTATGACATAGTTGGCTATTAAAAACAGCTGATCCCAAATTCCTCTTTTAACGATAATAATATCTATACTTATAATAAATCTGTAGAGAGGTCAATTCTGTACATGATATATATTTTCAAAATAACTATCAGGGGGTAATTAGTGATCGATACTGATGCCAAAAATGCAATCAGTAAAATTTTTGTCTGTCTGTCTGTCTGTCTGTCTGTCTGTCTGTCTGTCTGTCTGTATGTTCCTTATAGAAACAAAAACTACTCGACGGATTTTAACGAAACTTGGTACAATTATTCTTCATACTCCTGGGGAGGTTATAGTATACTTTTTATCACGCTACAATCAATAGGAGCAGAGCAGTGAAGGGAAATGTTGGGAAAACGGGAGAAGTTGTTCCATTTTTTAAGCTTCCGTCGCGTGTGCAGCCTTAATGGTTAAAGCTACATAGAAATCATTTATGACGGAAATGTTCTACATAAAATTATCTAAAAAATATCCCACAACAGCATATGTCTATCTTTTATGGTTGACTCACAATAACACGTGTAACTCCCGATAGCTTAGCAGTCCAATACATTAACTTAATAACATACAAGGAGTTACACGCTGACGGAGTCGCGGGCACAGCTATTAATAATAATATTCTGCGGTTCCTTATTGCGATATTTCTCAACAGTATTGTGGATTGACATATTATATTTTTCTACTAAAATACGAAAGTTAATCTGTCTGTTACATCAAAACCACTGAACCGTGAGGAAGGACATATGGTACTTTTTTACGAAAAACGACGGAAACGCGGACGAAGTCGCGGGCAAAAGCTAGTCTATCATAAAGATGCTTAAAACTAAGAAAACTTCCTTACCTTTTTAATGGAAACATAACTTAAGGCTACAGCATTTAAAGATGAAATTAGCTTGGTAACAATAAGAATATTAGCCAATGTTGCGTTACCAGTCTTGCGAGCTTCAAAAGGCATTTGCTGCAATTTATAACCTACGAAAATTTATGGAAACGGAATGAAATTGGGTCGATGTGATAAGCATAAGTCCATTATCTGATTAAAAGGTGCCTTGAAGCTTTGTTGATGCGTAATACATTATGGAGGCTAGGCAGGTTAGTATCTAAATTGCTAGTAACACGCAATCGTTCGTCATCCTTACGACTATCGTTTACGCCTACAGAAATATCTTCTTCCAAATTAGATTGATTATCCTTAAGGCATATAGTACCTATAGACGTATCTCAGATTCGAGCGAGATTAACATCTTTTTAATTTGGATTTTTTTACAAACCAATTTGGTTCTTCAGGTTTTTCCAATTTTGAGACTTGCTTGTTGGCACCAATGTCTAACTCTACTGCCCGGGATTTTCCAACTTGAAGAATATTTTTGAAACTGCAAGTGAAAGTTTTTATCATAAGTATAATGCTATCAAGTTATTAGTACCCTTCCATCACTTCTGTCCATTTATATCTTCTTTGGGTTAAAATCAAGTGACATAATGGCCTCATTAGATCAAAAAGCTTCAATGTTAATGTCTGGTGTATTGTATTAGAAAATGATTCCGTATCACAATCCAAGGCTTCGGATATAAGAATAGTTAAAGAAGTACCCTAAGTTATCATAAGTAACCGCGCTTTTGCACTGGCGAAACATTCAGTTAAAAACATGTTGATATCTCTGTCAGAAACATTGACAGAAATAGAGATATCAATATGTTCTATGCGATGTTTCGCCAGTGCGCTTTTGCACTGGCGAAACATCGCATAACCAGTGCAGACGCACGGTTATGCTATCAAGTTATTAGTACCCTTCCAACACTTCGGTCCGCTTTAAATATCTTCTTTGAGTTGAAATCAATGACAATGGTCTCGTTAAATCAAAAAGTTTCAATGTTAGTGTCTGGTGTGCTTATTGTATTAGAATGATTCCGTATCACAATCTAAGGCTTTGGATATTACAACTGTTAAAGAAGTAGGTACCATAAGTAATGGAGCTAGTTAAAATACTGACATAGTAGTAAAAGATCTAGTTTCATCGCCTACATACTTAGCTCCTAAAGATTATGACCCCGATTCCGTTAATTGACACGAACAGATTGCGCGAAGGTTAATAGTTGACACGTAATTTTTAATCCAAGATTCGCAAGGAATATATGTGGTGTCTTCTTTCCACTCACACAATCTTTTTGTCCACTGATTATCACTATCACGCTGACTGAGTACTACTTAGCTAGGCTCACGGGCTTCACCTCTTTCGTGAGCCCCATTTCAAGGACCAACGCGCTTGATAGGTACACTACAATTATCTTAGATCTCAAGAGTTCATGAGTTCATTCAGGACTATTGTGTAAGTGTGTAATTAACTTATTAAGTTGATTAATGCACAAAAAATTGCACAATACTTCGTAGTCTAGCCTAAGTACCGAAACATAACAAATTCGTTTCACGTAAGTTTAAATCTTCAAGCTTTATAGAGGCGAGACGTATCGACTATATTTCAGTAGGGTTGTCTCAGATTTATCTGCGCCCGGGGATTTCCATAGGATAGGACCAAACCACATTTCTGATTAATTTAAAAGCGTTGTAGAAAATAATAATCATGAGCTGGTAATAAAATATTCGTCATGTCAGTGCTTCGAAGATATTAATGATATAATTTTAATTCATCGAGTGATTTGCAATTTTTAGCTGTCACTTTTTCGAGGCCATGCAACGGTGGTTCTCAAATTCGGCTTAACTATAGGAAGCCTAAACTAGGAGTTGCAAAACATGGACCCTAGAAGGCTGTTCAATAATTTTGCACATGTTATAAGTGCAGTTTTCGAACGCATTTTTATTGCTTGCCAAACTTGCAGTGTCCGGTTCGAGTGTTTTGCATACAAACACCTTGAATATAGGGTTGTCAGACATCTGTTTAATCATAGCGAACCAGTTTTCTGGTGCGTCTTCATGGAACGACCTACAAGAGAGTAGGTAGGAGATTGGGAAGTTATATTTAATTATTTATTTAAGGGCTTTGGAGAGTTACTTATGGCTAAACAAAACAGAATGAAAATAGTAGGAAAGTGTATGTTACATATTGTACTTAATATGGCAAATTGAAATGGTTGGGTATGAAAAGAAAATTAATGTTCCAATTCTGTAGCCTTTTTATTTACTTTAGACTTGACTTGCTGCTTAATTTTAACTTGGCTTGGTTAATAGCTTTTTTTACACAGTTTTTTTTTTTCCATAATACCACCATCACATTAGTTAGTGATCTCCAGATTTCGGACCAAAACTCATTCTCGCTGATTGATATCTAGATTTTGTTCTGAAAAGACCTTCTCTGCCACCCCTAACCCTACAGCGTTAAATACAAACAGACAGTAAGACAAAAGTTCAACGTACGTTTCTCAAACATCCATTGGCGTCTGGCCAACCGCCAAACACTTCACATTAATGGTTTGACTTATCCTACTTCCTTAAATAGATAACTGTACGCAGATGATTTTCGATTATTTATTCTTACGCATTTATCATGTTGGGCAGTAAACTCACACAGCTGGATATAAATAATAATATAGGTCTTCTTGTAGACTGCAGCAGTAAGCCGACGTTTGCACGGACGTAAAAATATCGCGGCGGGATTTTATTGCGCACTGGATATTCAACTCTCGGTGATGAGCCGAGCTTCGAGAATCCAACGTAACAACAACAAAACACATCCAAGCGCGTCGAAAAAACACACTGTTGGATTTTCAATTCTCGGCGTTAAGCAGAGCGTTGAAAATCCAGTGCGCAAAAAAAAAACGTCGCGATATTTTTACGTCCGTGCGAACGTGCGTCGACTAAACGGTTCAGGGAAAATACTGAAGTTAAGCAAACTCATTCGGCAATCAGGGTAGACAACACTGCTGCTTCGTATGTTGATTTAGACGTATTTTGCGATAGCAACGGGATGACTGGGTGCAGACTATTCTTTTCATTTGCAGATAAATGCGAAACTGTGTTTGTAGTCCTAACCACCGCTCATTTCTGATGTTTGGCATTTAGTATAAAGGTACTGGGCAAGAACATAACTACTAAGTTACAAATTAAAAATAATTTTACCAGGTAGCATCCGCGGGCGGCGCTATTTGCATTTTATTTGCCGATACGTTACTTGGTTAGTCTATAATATTTTGTTCTTTTGGTTTTCTGTTAATCCGAAAGTTACCAGCTCATACAAATCACCTTGTCGTGTTTACGTAAATTCAAATGTTTACCAAACATCTGTTTTAAAATGCCATAATTTTATCAGTTTGTTGGCTCTAATCTTGGAAATGGTTGGGCCATGTTGCGATGAGCAATTACTTACACATTTTACTATATTATGCTTATTTTCTTTCACATACTTAACACAAAACTCAAACGTGCCTTAAATTCTGAATTTAAATTATTATTTACGATAAAAATCTCTCAACTTCGCAACTAAGACAAGTCTTGGATTCCAAACTGGTTTGAGGTACCTACCTACCTTCTTTTTTAAAACTACCTAGTTCTAAAATTGTGTTGTTTGTTGCATAAATAATAAATGTCACTAGCAGACTAGACTACAGTAAAACGAAAAAAAAACTGCAATAAGTAGGTACCTATTTATTTGTTTTAATTAATTATATCTACTTTAAATATCTAAATATAAAATCGGTTACCTGTCTGTACTGTATTAAAGATTTTTGCAAAAAAAAAGTACAGGAAGACGCGATAAATAAGTAACAGAATGTAATGAAACATTTTTTTAATTTTTTGTTTTGTTGGTTTGTTTGTTCGTTTGTGCACGCATCACGTAAAAGCCACTCATTGGATTCAAAATTGAACTACTGAAAGATACTCGTAAGAAGCTATTTAAATGAGAGTAACATTTAGCGTTTATTTCATCAAAATCGACCTATGAACCAAAAGATAATTAATTATTTTTTAGTTATAAACCTCATAGCGCCATATTTTTGTCATATTTTTTTTCTATCCTGAACCAATAACCAATACCATAACCAATTGTTATGAACTTAGACAGATATGTGGCCTGGGATCTTGAGGAAGACATAGGCTACTTTTTAATCTGAATATTTGTAAGTTTATAAAACAGTGACAAAGTCGGGAGCAACAGCTAGTTTATTAATAAAAACTTAGGGTCTTTTCATCAGACTGAATGACTGAACCATAGAACCAACAAAACCAATGGACCATGGAGCCTAATTAATAATTTTTAAATACTTAACGTAGTTCAAGAAACACCATCAAACTGAATGAACAATGATCTAAACCACATTAAACATAATTTTTTACATTGGTTTAATAACAATGATTGCAAGAATGAAATGAAATGAAAAATGAAATGAACAAATAATTGAAAGAATGAACAAAACGGCCATTCAAATTGCTGATAATGTAACAAATGTTTCAGTTTTCAACAAATACTACAAGCTTACAACTTAGGCAAGTATAACTTATTGTAAGCGTGATCTAAAATTATGTGGTTCATCCTACTTAATTTGTCTTACACAAATATCATCACTGCGCTAATCCCAATTTATTTGGGGTTGGCGCAATACAACTTTTAATAAGAAAGGCATAGTGCTAGTGGTCAAAGGATTCATCTGATGTCAAATAATGATGATAAGTGTTAAACATCTGGGGAGATACAGTGCAATAACATCATCACCTTTGAACATACTATATTTATTTTCGGAAAAACCGAACTTTGCTGTATTAAATGTGACTGGTCCAATAAGGGAGTGACGGAATTGGTGCATAAATGTATAATAATTTAGGTACAAACTGGGAATATAAATCAATGTCTTTTGGTTGATAGTCACATTATATTCACTATATTTCAGTTTTCTTAAGATAAACGATGGAACCTTTGAACTTAGTTGTATCTACTGACCAACTTAACCAACCAGTAACACATATTCACTATTCAGATTAACTACAAATAATCAACAGGTAAAGTTAAATACCCTTTAATTATTTATTGACGGGGCTGTATAGGGCCGATGATGAATATGGTTACTACCTAGACCTACACAAACCAAGGGATCTTCAAGGGGGCTGATCCTCATAAAATGATCAAGACAACAGCTTATCAATGAGCATTTGAACCCGTAATAAATGTTTTTTTAAAATTAATTATTATAATTTACCACATTTTTGATATCAATTGGTTAAACAGAAACACCTCAGTGTGAAGTAGACATGCATTATTGTTTGGCATGCATTAATGGGGCCACAATATGGACCAATCTTCAGATCTTATGGCCCTTTTTATATGATAACTGGAATATTTTTACGATAAACATGCAGACTTTGAAATGAAGCAATAAGGAAAATCTATCTACATTAACAGGTTAACTGCCACGCCGGTCACCGGTGACCTCAAACAATTAATTTTCTATTGTGTCTATTGTCTGGCAGCTAATGTGTTAAACCATAAAAAACTAATGTATCTACCTGTATTAATACCTATTTGCAAAGCATGATTTCATCTGACATTATCTATGGTGAAAAATAATAATCACAGATAAGTTTTATTAGTATTTCATACAACTTCACAGAGAAGAACTCAATAAATTTCTCTTGGTTGCCAATTACCTGTTCATCAGTTGTATTGTCATGGAATTATTGAAAACAAACTGGGAATTTAGATATACCTATCTAAGTATTTATTACTTCATTTGCTCATAAACTAGTCTCAGTACTACGTTATTGAGCTTACGTATGAGGTAATAAACAATCTAAGTTTTTAAATATACCAGACCGTGAGCTTTTACATAATTGTATTTTATATTCTATTGTTATAGCTATCATGTATCAAAACATTCTTGCACAGAAATGGTTAGGGCATGGCATGTTGTTACTGTAATACCATAAAAACAAGATATCTTTTAAGATTATGTTTTTATCTTGAAAAGATAATTCTTCAAATCTCAAACCAGACTAACATGCTGTGTAACTGACATACAATTATCAACCTTACTACGTGATACTAAGTTTGCATTTAAAGTGCAATGGGATGGTATCTATAATTCGAATTACTTGAGTAATTATTGAAGTAATAGGTAATTATGTTACAAATGACTATTGCCCCGCAGCACTGCCTCAATGGACATTAAACATGCTATAATGATTTTTCATAGCGTCTAAGAAATCATCGTCTGTCATGAAACGACGTTAAGCACGTAAACATAAAAAAACTACGTGAATAACAATACACCATTGTTGATACAAAGATAACATTTTTAGATCATTTTTGAAGCCAGTGACACGTAGAAATAGAACCTCACAACAGCCATGTAGGTCTACAATAGATTGAACTTTATTATTCTACCAGTTTATCATTAAAACATGAATCAGGACCCACCTTGTAAATGGACCACTTATATTAGTTATTTGACCAAGTATTTTTTCCACTGTCCGCTTGTCGCCTTCGCGGGCGGCGTTTAATAGCTCCTGGCCCCTTCCCATGGCCCATTAATGTTAACAACCACACACAAAAACAACACCAAAATCAAACATTTCAATTTTTACACTAGACTTCACTCACTACACATTACAACTTCATTGATCGCGCCGCCATGTTTGAAAATTTTGACGTGAGTGCGCTCTAGCGGCATAAGCAGGAATCTTAGAGTATGGAAACATTATATTATAAGGCAGGAATCGATATCGAGTCAAAGAGTAAAGTAAGTATAGAGAGATCTCGCGAACGAAACGACGACGAAACGATCTCAAGGCGCTTACTACGTACTAAGGTCCGTATTACAGAAAGAAACTCAAGGTCAAGCACTGATCTTTGTTTAAATCTAGTTTTCAACCAATCAAATGGCTTGAATCTAGTTTTAAGTAATGCTTGAGTATTGAGTGACGTTCTGTAATACGGACCTAAAACTGAGGTCTTATTAGAAAATTCGTTTTTTGCAAGGCTTGCGTTTTTAGAGCTTATTATTAATTCATAGTCTTCACAACAAAGTACATAATTAAATAGGATTAGGTGCTACGACTTCCACCTAAAAGTGTATGTACGCACGGCTACAGATCAAGCTATACATTTCCAGTATAAGCTGATCTTGCATTGTATAGGTTTTCCTTACGATGAGAGGTCAGTGTAAACTGGAAATGTATAGCTTGATGTGTAGCCGTGTGTACAGCTATTTCAGCTCACATTTTTTGTAAAAATGAAGGGACACGTGTTTTAGCAGTAGGTACGGAGTATATTCGTACCCTCTATTTATATACTATGGAGGCTATTATATTTTTTATAAAGATAAGCACTTAAAACCTAAGTTTTATAAGATCGATTACCAACTTCTGCGGTTTATTTTTGCCTTGACTTGTTTATTGCCTAGCTGCACCCCGCGGTTTCACCCACGTAGACCGGTATAAAACGTAGCCTGTAAGTAAGTACGTTAAGATACATAGGTACCAAATTTCATGCAAATCGGTCCAGCCGTTTGAGCATGAAGAAGTAACAAAGATACAAACACACAAACTTTCGCCTATAAAAAAATAATGTGTTATGCACTTATAAGAGCTCGTGGCTAAGTAATAACAGCCGCACGGGTCGATCCGTCAGGTTAAGCTACGCTTGCCGGGGTTGGTCAGTGGATGGGTGACCATCTTTACATAGCGAGATTCCTCCGTGCCTCGGAAAGCACGTTAAGACGTTGGTCCCGGCTGTTATTCGTGGATCTTTGACAGTCGTTACGGGTCGTCAGAAGCCCGAAAGTCTGACAACCAGTCTTACCAAGGGGTATCGTATTACCCAGTAACTGGGTTGTGGAGGTCAGATAGGCAGTCGCTCCATGTAAAATACTGGTATTCAGCTGCATCCGGTTAGACTGGAAGCCGACCCCAACATAGTTGGGAAAAGGCTAGGCAGATTGATTGCACTTATAAGACGTTTCGAATTATTTGTTATTTTGAAAGTTTTGTGGGAATACTTTTGAATTGCAGGTACACATAGTAACTTTAGCTTAGATACTCTTCCTCATAAAACTGTTTTCATACATCAAAGGTTCTTCAAGGTTCTTCTCTGTTATTTTAAATTCTTACTTATCTGTGCAAATTCTTTATTTCCATTTCATTCTCAAAAAAAAATAGGTCGGTCGCATTCTGTGGCATCATTCAACTCATTCTCATTCGTTGCCGCTTGTTATGTCACGCACGCTGTCATTTCATTTTGCTGTCAGTGTCATCCGGTATTCCGGTCCGGTAGACTATTGTCAAATATTGTCTTGCTTTTCCTTCCAACACTGCCAAGCTCCAACCCAACTGTGTTCGTGTTGACTTGATTGTGATATCGTAGGGGACAAAATGTGAATAATTTTATTATTGTGTCATATATTATCATAGTCGGTTCGTTGCCCCAATAATTAGTTAATATTAACTACAATGTCGTTGTTATTTTGCAGCAGAAGTGATCTTGTCAGTGTCAAAATGATCAGCTGTTCCGAATTATTCATTCTCTGAAACTTTTGGTGTATTTTATTTATAACATTTTATAAAACGTTACCGAACTTGGATAACTAAGTGAAAATGCTCCCCACAATTGGTGGTAGATTTAATTTAATTTTAAATTCCTTACTGTACTTTGCTGGTTTAGTTGCTACACAAGGTAAATCATAATTTATATTATATTTTATTAATTATATGCTATTACTAAAGGAGATTATTAGAGGAGCTTGTGGCTAAGTAATAACAGCCGCATGGGTCGATCCATCAGGTTAAGCTATGCTTGCCGGCGTTGGTTCGTGGATGGGTGACCATCTTTACATACCGAGACTCCTCTGTGCCTCAGAAAGCACGTTAACTCGGTGGTCCCGGCTGTCATGCGTGGATCTTTGACAGTCGTTACGGGTCATCAGAAGCCCGAAAGTCTGACAACCAGTCTTACCAAGAGGTATCATATTAGTTACCCAGTTATCTGCGTTGGTGAGGTCAGATAGGCAGTCACTCCATGTAAAATACTGGTATTCAGCTGCATCTGGCTCAACTGGAAGCCGACCCCAACATAGTTGGGAAAAGGCTAGGCAGATTGAATTAGATACCCATGTACTGGTACCTACCTATTTGGTATAATACTGTATAGTACTTAGGTACTACCTCTGGTCTTGTGGAGTGTCATAATTTTGTGTAAGCTAAGATAGATAGATAGAATACTCTTTAGTATGCACACCATAAAAATGACAGATATAAATGTTAAAATAATCTTGAGCTTGTTGCTAAGATGGAGCTGTTGAAACATGTTCAAATATTGTATTGTAAAAACCATTGGTGTCTTCACTACACTTACCTATCCAATTCGTTTCTTTGTTTCAGATGCCCACATTACAATACCCTTAAACAAGTCTATAACATATGATGACAAAGAAATTTATGGATCCTTCATTACATTAAATGGAGAATCTAATGTACAATTCAATTTCAGCAATGTTGATAAGAGTTTAGAATTCATAGTTTTTCAAGTACATAGTCATATGTTTAACGTTTCTCTAACCTCTAATGACAAAAGAGCAGTAACTAATGCTAATGGAACTAATATGGGCTTCGTGAGTTTCATAGAAAACAATGGCACATTTAAAGTATCCAATTATGATAAGAATGTTACTGTGCGTGCATACATTTCGGTGCATGGCTACAAAAAAGAAGGTATGATGTTCTTTATTTTTATTTCACTATTCTTTCCTCTGCTATTTTTCCAGTGCCATTTCTTAGTTGTTATATGTGTTAGTGTAGTGATAGTGTAGTTGTTAAAGGAAATATCTCTTGCAAAAAAGTAAATAATAAACAGGAAGGTAAAATATTTGGTTAAATGTTGCCAGTCATGATTTAATAGAATAGAATAGAATAGAATAGAAGCTTTTTATTTCGGACACACAATATCCATATAGTGTTAGTAACATACAAAAAATAACTTATTGCCTAGTGTTAGTAAAAATCAGCCTCCTCACAAACTGCTGCACAATCGGAGAGCCGACGCTCTCGGCTACAGTTTTCAGGATGCTGTTCCGACTGCCCCTCACTGTCCTCAGTAGCGACGCTGTTTTCTTGCGTGTAATTGTATGGAAGCCGTCGGTGCGGGCTTGCGCAAACATGGCCGACGCACTACAGTAACGAGGCAGCCTCAACAACATCCTGAAAGCATTATTATATTGGACGCGCAGGACATCCAGCGATCTCTTAGTGCAATTGACCCATAGACTGCCCGTGTACAGACTCTGGCAATAAGCCTTGAAAAGCGTTACTTTAAATAAGTGGTGTTAAAATATTTATTTTCTATAAATTGGTTTTAAAAAACGTGGCAAAAAGAAAACACAATATTTCAAAAGTAGATGAGGTTGGTGACTCGGTGATTCAACATAGTACACAACATATTAAGCTTGTGTGGTTTTCCTGTATTGTGCTTGTGATGATGCATAACATACCTACTATGGCTAGTACATTTAATTTATCAATATTGAATAAGGTAAAATTGATTCTTCAATGTACTGCTCCAGTAAAAGTACTTCAGGCATAATATGCCTGAAGTTTGAGAGGTGTTATATAAAAAATAATTAGGTACTTATGTCAAACAGTCATATTTTATTATTCAGATGAACTGTTGAAAAGCCGGCCAAGTGCGTGTCAGACACACAGTGATGGGTTCCGTAGTTGGTATAAATATAGATAACACTTTTTAGTTCGTTTTTTGGCAGGGCAGTCATGTTTTTAATTTTTTAAATTATTTATTTCTTTCTGTGGACGGTCGCGGGCGACCGCAGCCATTAGCGGCAGTTTCTATACATAACATAACAGCATAAATATCAATTCGCGAGTGGACAGGCACCATCGAGTAGCCACTTAGTGAGAAATAAAAGAAAGAAAGAAAGAAACACATTTATTTAGCACAGACTAAATTAAAGAGGCAAAACAAAAAAATAAATAATATAAAAATATAAAAAGAGGATAACTGCTGGACACGTGTCTCTGTGCCCTGTCTGCCACGCTACGTCCTGGACACACTACCTTAGACACGCTACGACGACGTGCTCGTTCGTGGATATGAATCGAGGATAAAGCTAATGTTGATCCCATAGACTTATAAAAAAAGATGGACTCCGCGCCATACATATCGAAAGTGAAGCACAGTAAGTATGCCGGACCGTTTGTACAAACACGCCTCGCGCACACATTTACATCATAGTATGCCGACCGGCCGCCATTACGTGACACGAGCGACGGCGACTTTGCAGGTACCTACCTACTCAAATCATGCACACATAGATCGGTACGGTGCTTCACTTTCGATATGCGTGGCGCGGAGTCCATCTTTTTTTATAAGTCTATGGTTGATCCAAGAAATATATTTTCAGATCCAATACCTGGTGGATGTAACATGGAGTTCCCATATGTTGAAATATTTCCATACCTTTATACCCAGACATTCTCCGACTTCATATTAGTAGAGGCCGCGCCACCCGCTAAGGATGCCACCGACCGTAACTGTGATAACCCTTTGTTTACAAATATGACATTCTATATGATGTACCTGCCGGAACTAAACTTCTACGCGGACCCTTATTTTACGGGCATCAGGAAGATGATGACCCTCAAGGATATAGAGAAATATGGAACTATTGTAAGCAATGCTTTTATTTTACTGCTTAATTTAGGTATTTTATACAAGTGTCGCTATATAGTTAGTGCAATGCACGAAGACGCGCCCCACTCTTCTTCCTAATCGCTTACAGTACAAGTATGGAACATTGTACAAGTGTACGCACTAATTACCTAGACCTATAGTTAATTACCTGTAATTAGTGTTTATCGATAAAACTAAAACACTAGCGGAATAGTGCACACTTGCACTGAGAGCGTTTAGGAAGAAGAGTGGGACGCGTCTTCGTGGATTGCACTAACTAAAAAGTGAACCGGGGCTATTGGAACCGGGGGGCAAATGTAACTGGTTGATTAATTCTAGACAGAACAGAATAATGAGTTATCTCAATCCGTTACATTTGCCCCCTGGTTACAATAGCCCCTTACTTATGTATATGTCGCAGCCAACTGTAAGTACCTAGTGTACTTCATTTACAATAAGATTAGACATGTGTAGTTAAATATCAAAACCCAGTAAGTCACACTCCTACTCGAAATTAAACTAAGTACCTATATTTGACCTAATATAGATTTTTATTCTAAAAAACCGGCCAAGAGCGAGTCGGACTCGCGCACCGAGGGTTTCGTTCTGATTTCTGAAAAAGTGTGCTGTTTAGAGACATGGTTTTATTTTTCCTGTAATCTTTACATAAACTTCTATCACATAGAATAATTTCAGATTTTTCTCTTTGCAAACTTCGGAGATAAGGGGGGGAACGGTATTTTTTTTACATTTTTCATCAAAAGTCGAAAACTATGATACCCCACATGCCCTAGTAGCCCCCACTTTGAATTTTTAAGACGCCCCATTCAGTCCCTGTTGCAAAAAAAATAGAAATATTTTTATGTCTTTCTTATTTGCAAAATAGTTGGGTAAACGTCATCTAAAACTGTTCCAAATTTCAAGTTGATAGCTTTAGTAGTTCTTTAGATATCCCGCTGTGACAGACAGACAGACAGACAAACCGACAGACAGACCAGACTGAGTCACACCATAAGGGTTCCTTTTTTACCATTTTGGTACGGAACCCTAAAAACACCATCTCCTACACGAGAGTTCGTTTGATAAAAAACCTCATAGGTAACTTAATAATAACCACATTTAAACAAACCTTTTTTACAGTCGACCGATTTTGACTTCTATTCCGTAGATTTATGGATGGCATTAAAAGCAAAAAAGTGAATACAATAGGTACCAACTGTTTACTGCAGATTTGTCGTGCCACAAACGCAGTAGAAGTCAAAAGGTTTGTTTAACTAAACGGCGGTGTTCAACTAAGGGCCTGAATGATATTCAAGACGTAGAGGTTAGGTTGGAGCTGTGATCAACCACGCGAGCGCCAAATTGGTCGCAGTAACTAAGCTAGGGCACCCCGGCTAAAAGGGTTAGGGGTTGGGTTAGGATAGAACTGTGACTAACATGTGCGCGAGCCGACCGAGCGAAGCAAGCGGTGCCGCGGTAGCGGCCGGAGAGCGCTACTTCCAAATGCTGGGCTGTTCACTAAACAGCTAATTACGTTAGTTAGCTGCGACCATATATATAAGAAAGAAGGAGATGTATCCAGTATGTTAAAATGTATCGGATTCCTGTGTCTCCACTTTGTCCCTTTGTCACTTTCATGATTTTAAAGACAAATACGGTAAAATACTTATACTTACATAAGGAAAGTGATTCCACGATTTCTGTTTTAATCTGGGCGACGCCTGTGCATTCAAAGAGTACCTATCTGCGCAAGAGTTTCACCAAGCTGCATGCAAGCTCTGCACAGAGGACTGTCCGTTATGCCTATTAATTGTGTAGAAGTGTTTGTTTAGCGAGTAGTGTCCCGTGTTGGTTCCCGTCACCAGGCGAAGGCCGTTCCTGTCCAAGCGTAATAAACGCCTGGTTAGCCTACCATCTAAGGATGGCATAACCTCTGGGAGAGAGAGACTTGACTTGAGATTTACTTAATAAAAAAAAAAAACCGGCCAATTATACCAACAAATGGGGGATATAGTTTCAATAGCTACACTAACATAGCAAAAATATTTTACTTCCAAGATTCCAACCAACTCGTGGCCGGCTAATCGACGCATGTTGAGTGCTTACCCTGGCACTGGAGCCATTTACGCTATTGTGGCGAAATTGTATACTACTGAATATATGAATGAAACACCTTATTCTGTGTACGTACCAAGCTACAGTTACGGCTGTGCCGACTTCGCTGACGGGGGCTGCGAGATGATTGGTAAGTTTTCATCTGTAACTTTTATCTTCAACTTTTAATTCTGCATCCGTCTTGTAGGGCATAATTTGGTTAGGCGATTAACACACGGCACCGCGCACCGCCGCGGTTGCCGTGTATTAATGCCGCGCTCGACCGCGCGGTCGGGCGGTGTACGTGTGTTAGGCACCTACGGATTTATTAGAGGCCAATGCGACATGAGATCCGCTTCACCGCCTGCCGTGTGCCAAATGGTGCTTGTCTCGTGGCCAGATCTTAGAATTGTTAATTTCATGAGATGGTTGTGTTTCTGAAATGGCCAACTAAAATTGACCATATCGTTTAAACGGCAACGTTTAATGATATGTCAGTCGACGTTTGGCCTTAATGAAATGATCATCATAGAAATGGCCTTAATAGTGACGATTTATCCAGGAAAATCCTGTATCTTGGGAGGCAGAAATTAATGAGCCAGTAGATTTTTTTTATAACCAACCAAAATTTCTATGCTGGTGGTTTACCGTGTACAGTAGTACCCAGCTAATATGGCTTATCGATGTACCTGCGCAGAAGATGAACTTTCAAAGCGCGGGAAATGCTATTGACCAATCGGCACGCTCCACGCTTTTTCCGGTACCGCTATTGGTCGGCAGGTGCCGCCATGTTAGCGCGCGCCGCTTGACAGCCGCCATACTTGCGAGTGAGATGGAACTAACAGCTGCAGTGTATTATGAACCTTATAGTAGTGATCTAAGGTTGATTGTAAGTTTTAAGCATTCTCGTTAATCTTCGGGGCCATACTTTCTTTTCTGTGCGAACGAAGATTCACGACGCGCCTTATCAGTTGGGTACTACTGTAATATGAGTGCATTAGTATGGAGTGTTGGGTTGTGGTGGTATTAAAATTGACATAAATTTTCAGATGACTGGTTCTCACAGATACTATGTTTAGCATTGATGTTTGTTGGCGTGTTCTTGTGTTTCTTCGGACATCGGTTCTTCAAGACAGAAATGTTTTTCGCTGGATTCTTCAGCGGTGTCATTATAACATATATACTGATAGCTTTGATAACGGTTGTTGATAAGCCTGGTAAGTAAAAATGTACCTGTCTAGATTTCTAGACACAGACCCAAATGCATCTCTTCTGATATATGGATACCTACATATGCCTGTAGCTTTTACAAAACTATGCAAGTAGCTTGCATGTTATTGTACCATAATAGCTTCTGATTGGTGAATATCACAATGGCATACAACAAGCTACTCGCATAGTTTTGTACAAGCTACATGCAAGTGTATTCCCGCCTTAACACAGGAAACGGATGCCTAAATAAAAGCGCGCTATTAGATTTTTAACTTTCGGCGCTAAACCGAGGGTTGAAAATCGTATGGTAGTGAAAACGTGTCGCCTAGTGTTAGTGAAAACGGACATTAGACCTCAAAAAGCTAAACGAATTTAAAACATCGTTGTCTCTGTTATCTTCAAACGATTGACAGAAACAGAAAGATGTTTTACAGTCAGGTCGTCGAGAGAATGCGTTTCTGACACCTGTCTGTTGGACAATTTCTAGAATAATAAAGATCAAATTCTCAAAACACACATAATATTCGTTAGTATGAAACTGACTTCTGACAGGTGTCAAGATCGCATTCTCTCGTTGGCCGGATTGTAGTAGGTACACAATATACGTTTATCGCTAAACGTATTTAGTTATTCGTGGTTCAAGCGTGGGCATTAAACTTGCAAAAACTCGTTAAGTCGAAATTACACATGCCTGTAGCTGGTACAAAACTGTGCAAGTAGCTGGCATGACATTGTGACATTGAGCAATCAGAAGTTGTTATGCAAGCTACTTGCATAGTTTTGTACCAGCTACAGGCATATATGTGTATATTCACCCTTATCAAAATATTATTTTCTAAACGAACGAAAATATTATTTTAGCCCTGCTAGCCGCAGCAGCTGTGTCTGGCCTATTCTTCGGCGGAATATGGTGGTTATTCTGGTGGCTGTATGGAATACCAGTCCTCGCAGTATTATTGCCTTCACTGAATCTTGGGTTCTTGCTGGCTTCGATATTTTACTACAGATTACCAGGTAAGGCCAACGTCAGAGATTTTGAACTTAAGTTATTAGATTTTCTGAATTTTGTGAAGATGTAAAAGAATATAATATTTTTGTTTGCATTCAAACATAGTACACACAGCAGCAGGTCAAGACTACAAACTCAAAATTTCTCATTCGATTTTGAACTTAACTATCAACATTTTAAAGTCAAAAATCATTTGGAGAAATCATCATCGTTTGGATCAGTTAGTTGTCAGTTTTGTTAAACTGACATTTTTTCCAAATTAACTGCATTCTGCTTCCCTGTTGCGATTAAAAATAGCCCTATGATTAACATTCTCCTCCTCTTAAAAATTCACTTTTCAAAAAACAACCAAAATCCAATGCGACATGTGACCGTATTTTTTTTAATTCATGAAAAAATAAACGAAAATTAACTTTAACAGACGCGTAGAAAAATAGGGCGGTCACATGCCCATGGGCGGCATTATATGACAGTATGTTTACAAAATTTTAAAAAAAAATTGTATTATCATCATTTTTTTAACGAAAACTATATTTTAGGAAACATAGCATATTTGCAATGGGACTTTAATTTCTGGAGCCTGTTCGTCCTGGTGATGATGCTGACGGCATTAGCGGTCGTGTCCGTATCCTATGCTGCGAACATACTGTGCTGTGCCGTGCTCGGCGCGTACGCAGTGGTGCTGTCCATCGATTATTACATGGGATCCAACTATAAGTTCATCATTATAAACGTCATAAGGAGAGCTGTGGTCCCACATTTTAATAAGGCTGTCTTGGCGCCACCTGATTCTCAGTGGAGAGGTGAGTTATACCTGGTCTACATAATTATTTTTATACAATTTATTTGTTGTTCTTTTTTTCTAGCTTTATTGACGAATCATATTGGAATGTACTTTGTCCGATGATCCGATCTGTAGGCCGGACTTAGGCGCCATCTCCACGGGCGTGAGAATCGCGGCGATAGTCACGCTGTGCCTTCAAATTATCGCCGCGATGCAATGACATTAAACATCTAGACGTTGCCATGATTACAGTGTGAAGTGTGGAAGTGAGACACATATATACGGCGCCTTAGTGGTATTAGGTTTTGCCATTAGGAATTTTTCAAAATCAAAAATAATCAATATCAAAATATTTTATTTCACATACAACACAATGTGCAGGCGCATAATATTAAGCGTCCTTCAGGTGACTAACTTATTGCATACCTACATTGTAGATGGATGAACTTAAGCCCAGGCGCATAAATATGTTTTAATTGGGAGATTACCCATTTTGTAATAACAAATTGACATGTGTGAAACTAATCATATGAAAACATGTCTATAGGACAATCAACTCTTCAATTTATCTACGGCTGTGTTTTCAAAACAAATGAGAATATTTTATTACGTCATTGTCTTTGCTTTGTACCTATGTAAATGTTATGAAACTAAACATATTATACATTTACCGTAGGTATAGCAAATTATATAAAATCTTTCAGGATAAATCCGTGGTCTGTTATTTCCTCCATTGATTTGAGTCGTGTAATCGTTTTGATTTGTTGCATTTGGAATGGTCCATGTTAAAAGTATTTTAGGGTATACTAAAATTAAAGTTATTAGACTGTAGGTACACACGGCTACACGTCAAGCTATACATTTCCAGTTTACACAGACCTCTCATTGTAATGAAATCCTATACAATGCGAGATCAGCTTATACTGGAAATGTATAACTTGATCTGTAGCCGTGCGTACTATGCGTGCCAAATAAGAATAGTACTGTCAAGACGCCATTTCGTTCCGCAATACTATGGCAAACTTCATTACCGTTCATTACCAATGCGTACTAATTTGACAGGCTATCAAATTAGTACGCATTGGTAATGAACGGTAATGAAGTTTGCCATTGACAGCTATCGTGTGAAGTTGGCAGCAAGCGCGATCCTATTCTTATTTGGCACGCGTAGTACTTTTTGTTACTGTTTTCTATTTTGTTAAGTAACTGGTAGTTGTTTAAAGGCCTACATTGCCCTCCCATACCTATTAACACTGTTATTTGAAAATATTGTTAAAGCCAATTATTTTTAAAACAGTAACCATGGAGTTTCTTGCCAGCTCTTCTCCATAGGAAACGGCCAATTTGGAACCTTACACCAAGCTTCTGACGTTTCTTAGGTGCTAATGTAGGTTTATGTGAAATAAAATATTTTGATTAAAGAACTACCAAATGTACAAACCAAATACACTCGCGAGCAACCAAATTAACTCAACCACTTGTCAACCCGTGCAGACAAAGTAGTTTTTTTGAAGTGAAAACTTCTTTAGTCGTGTTGAGCGATTTTTGTTAGGGGTACCTAAATCTTATGAGTTCGCGTCACGTCACACTCTCAACTTTTTTTTTTCACGTTTAAGATGTTGGTCCGATGGAGAAAGTTGTTCAGTTTGATGGTCTGTACCACACCCTTAATTTTCGCCACACCTTTCTGAGACACCCTGTATAACCTGACACTGACCTGCAAATTGCAAAAAACCCCCGTGACCCTTTCATCTCTTCTTGCAGATGTCGCAGTGGCATTCGTGTGGCTGGTGCTAGCAACACTAGGGTTCATGTTCCAACACTGGCAAAACAGGGGCAGGCCCCCCTTCCCCCCGCCGCCGAGGGCTGTTAGACCGAGCATGTCTGAACCGGTCTCTTATGGCTCTTTTTTTTTCAGACGGTCAGTTCATTTAAGTACCTATATTCAAAATTTTACCTTAATTTCTTCTTTTTTTTACGCAGTGACTAATTTCAAGATTAAAATTTGCCTAGATAAACTCTTTGCAAAGTTGATGTTTTTGAAATTTTACCATATCATTGAGAGAGTCTCACTCGGGTTGGTATCAGAATGACTGGATCGCAAATTGACCACGTCGCTCTTAGTCCAAATCTCAAAATGTCTAAATGTCAAAATACCTAAGTCGCAAAATGACTATATCGCTTTTAGTCCACATCTCATAATGTCTAAATCTCAAAATACCTAACTCGCAAAATGACTACATCGCAAAAAGTCCGAACAGTTGTGTAGGCACCTATACAGGGTTGATATCAGAATGACTGGATACATCATCATCATCATCTGCCTAGCCTTTTCCCAGCTATGTTAGGGTCGGCTTCCAATCTAACCGGATGCAGCTGAATACCAGTATTCTACATGGAGCGACTGCCTATCTAAGCTCCAGAACCCAGTTACTGGGTAACACGATACCCCTTGGTAAGACTGGTTGTCAGACTTACGGGCTTCTGACGACCCGTAACGACTGTGGAAGATCCACGAATGACAGCCGGGACCAACGGCTTAATATGCTTTCCGAGGCTCGGAGAGATGTTGGTATCTAAAGATGGTCACCCATCCACGGACCAACCGCGGCAAGCGTAGCTTAACCTGATCGATTGACCCTTGCGGGTGTTACTTAGCCACAAGCACTTTTTTTTTTTAAGTATGTATAATACTTACATAATTATATTACCCAAAATAGGTGATTTTAACATTTTGGTCTGTGTGGACTAAAAGCGATGTAGTCATTTTGCGACTTAGTTATTTTGAGATTTAGACATTTTGAGATTTGGACTAAGAGCGACGTGGTCAATTTGCGATCCAGTCATTCTGATACCAACCCTAACATTCTACAGTATTACGGTTCCATACCAAAATGGTAAAAAGCAACCCTTATGGTGCGACTCAGTCTGTCTGTCTGTCTGTCTGTCACAGCTGGATATCTCAAGACTACTAATGCTATCAACTTGAAATTTGGAACAGTTTTAGATGACGTTTGCCCAACTATTTGCAAATAAGAAAGATTTTTTTTTGCAACGGACTGAAAGGTGTTTTTTAAAAATTCGAAGTGGGGCTACTAGGGCACGTGTGGTATCAAATGAAAGAGCGCTGTTTACACATTCTCAAAAATTTTTTTCTTTTTTTCGGCCGCACAGTTTTCCACTTTTGATGAAAAATGTAAAATAAAAATACCGTTCCACCCCCCTTATCTCCGAAGATTACAGGGAGAAAAATCTACAATTATTCTATGTGATACAAGTTTATGTACACATTACAAAAAAATAAAACGATGTCTGTAAATTGCACATTTTTTCAGAAATCATCAACAAAAATGAGATAATATAAATGATGGTACGGAACCCTCGGTGCGCGAGTTCGACTCGCTCTTGACCGGTTTTTTTTACGCGGTGACTTTTAATTTCGAGATTAAAATTTGCCTGGAAAAACTCTGCAAAGTTCATGATTTTGAAATTTTACCTACCCTATCTTTGGGAGAGTCTAACATTCTATAGTATTTTTATCTCACGAAGCGACACGCGCTTTGCTTGTGTTTAGCAAGTGTGCAAACGTGCTGTGAATATGTGTGTAAGCGCAGGAGCTCTCGGCACCGTCCGAGACAAGGGCGAAGTCGTAATAGTCTTGTGTTATGTGCTGACGCTTCTCGTCTTCACGCACACATTTAGGGATTCGTTTCTGAAATATTAAGCTTTAAAGTGCTAATTTTTGTAGTCAAGTGTCGTCGTCCAACTGCCAGGTAAACGGTTAGTTGTGAAAAAAATCACGGTAGTAGTATAGGTACATAATATACAGGGCTATTTTTAAATGACTAACTAAATTTTCACAGGGTGTTCTACCCATGAATATGAACAACTTTCACTCTGGGACCAACTTTGAAATCACGAAAAAAAAAACCAGCGGTTTCCTACAAAAGTTCAATACCTACTCGATCAAAATGTATGAAACAGCTGATATTTTTTTTGCGATTTCAAAGTTGGTCCCATAGTGAAAGTTGTTCATATTCATGGGTAGAACACCCTGTGAAAATTTAGCTAGTCATTTAAAAATAGCCCTGTATGACGAAGTTAAAAGGAAAACTATCACAGCTAAGTAGGCTTTTCAAGTTTACGAGTAATAGTCGACCAACAACGTAACCCTTCATTGGCTGGTTTTTTTTTTAAATCTGGTATTTCTCAGTAGCTGCCCGGAGTCTGGATTTGTGCTCGGTTGATGGCAATAGACTCGCCACCTATTACGGGGGACTTAAACATAACTGACGAAATGTCGGTGTACTTCCTATCTATAGGTACACCTCTGCCCTTTGCGGAAACAAGCGGTGATGTTATGTTATGTTATAATAATATTATTTTCTGTACTTTTCAGACCAACAAACCAGCAGAACAATGGCGACGGTACCACGACGCCTATTGGTTCAAGAATGCGCAACGAAAGGACTCCCCTACTGGCTTAGTTACTGGACTAAAACACTAGCATGAAGAGTATGAACCAAGTTGACAAGTAATACTTACCTATCTATTCTTCCTCTTGTTAAGTTTTTTGCAGTTATTACTGGAACGAGTTAAGATTACCTACTTACTATAGAAAAAAATCTGGATTGAAAAGGGCTTTCTAAAATAAGATCTCAAATATTATTGTCATATAGGTAAGCTAAAGAATTTTAAAAAAATCGTTTTTAAGCGTTACTCTTGCATAAGCGTTTCTAAAGGCGCTTTTTTACTTTTTACCCCCGCTTCAGAGCGTAATGCCTAGTTTTTTTTTTTTTGCTTAAACTATGATTTGACTGAAATTTGCCTTATTAAAACGATGTTAAAAATCGTGATTACGACTGATTTTGTAATTTAAATTGGCTAGTATACGCCAGTGTTTTTCCAAAGATATTTTAATTATTAGGCACACCTCTATTTAAATTAGGTAGTCGCGAACTAATGGTATTTGTGTAGGTATGTATCAATAAAAAATAGTTTTACGTAAATGGCATTGAATTGACACTTTTTTTTTACTATAATTTGAATGTGAAGTTGCTTTTACAAGGTTCCAGTTGCAAGTAGAGTGAGAGGAATTTAAACGAATGCCACAAGGTAAAGAAAGAACCATTGGACTTATTACTAAGCTTGGTTGTTCACACAGCCTCTAAGTTTTCGCAGCCAGGCTAAACCCCTTCTTCGAGTGACTGGAGGCGTGTAAATGGCATTCAACTTTTTTAGAATATATGTGCTATAGAATACAAATGTTCCTAGATTGTTGAGGCTTTACGTTACCTCCACAAGAAATACTCACATAGGTACTAACATTCGATCAAGTAAGAGTAAGTACTAGAAACTCTTTAAGAGTATGCTCTCTTGTTTATCATTATTACTTACCTAATATTTAAAGCAATGTGGCATATTACATGGGCCACTATGGACCACAACTAATGGACAGCGACACCACTTTTTCAACGCACACTTTCGTATTTGTGCAATTATTTGCTAATATAAATTGAACTTTATTTAAGGTGAAATGAGGCCCAAAGAAGATATTTTGACGCATTTCGGCTGCACTAAAATCATTTTTTGCCCTCAAAAACACAACTTTGCCCTATTTTTTTCATGATTAAGATAAAAATTGAAGATTTTCTTTAAGAAATTATGAGGACCAAAACACGATTGACACAATTTGGCTTGATAAAAAAAAAACGCAGTTTCCTCAAAATTTGCATTTTTTATGAGAAAAACGGTTTTATTCGATTGTAATTAAAGTAATTTCAATAAAATTTCGTCTACACGTTCTCCAGACATAAAGGGATAATGGGTTTATTTCTATAATAATTATGCTCTGTTACAATGAAACAAAGCATAAAGAATTGTAAAAAGAAATATTTTGAAACACCTTTATGTTCCGTATGGCCATACCAATGCTCCAAACCCCGTTACGATACCATTTCGCCTTAACTAAAAATAGGGCCTATTTTGTATACCGGCTACACATGAACGGCGAGCCCCTTCATAATGTATGAGGACTGAGGAGTGACTGGAGCTGACCACTAGCAGTGGTCGCGAGTCGTACGGCGTGCCTAAGAGCCTTGATCAGATTGTATCAAAAATATTGTGTACCAAAACTTAGATAAGTATGTACCTAATAATAACCCACAGTTTTTCTCGACTGTCAATTTTATTATTAGTATAGATTTAAGATTTGTCAATACTTTATTTATATACCTACAATATATATTTCTAGACTTTCAATATTATGTATCTAGTTTTATTGATGGATTAGTAGTAAAGGTGTTAATTTTTCATGTAATGTTAAAAGAAACCTTACTTCTTCCTACTTCCTTTGACATAAGTGTATTAATTAATGATTTGATTATATATAATTGATATTATGCCATCTTATCAAAAGCGCTGTAAGACTGTAACGTGTGATTTTATGAAGAGACTTGAAGTGAACATTATCATTTTTACGCTAATAAATATGATATTTTAATACCTAATTACAATGTTTAATTGGTACAACAAACCTACTTTATTAGCAAAAATGTTATAAATAAAATTAACTGTGGTACATTTACAATATTATTTTCGTCTGAGGAAAACGGAAAAAGGGGAAATATGTAATAGGATAAACACACGGTAAAATAACAAATATGTACGATAACATTTCTCCGTAACATAGCTATAATAATAATAATATTCTAACAACGGCAAAAACTCAATAATTACAGGCCCCTCAGAATACCGTCAGTCCACAACACAAGATTAGCCATTCAAATCAAACGCATTCGGCCTCATCAATAGATAGGGGACAGACAGACAGACAAAATGTAAACCAATTATAAGCGTTGATAATCTGTGCCGTTGCTTACGTGGGTCACAGAGGGCGCTGCATGCGTGTTTTTGATAGAACACCATTGTTGTATGTACGGGGTGGTTTTATCTGATCGGCTTATGATACGCTAAGAGTGGACGAAATGTGCAGTTGTGTAAGTAATTGTAGATGTGTGACCCTGAAAACTTCACTCCTTTTTGGAGCAGTAAAAAGAGGAGTTGAGTTTGATTCTATGACTTAAAAAACTGGACACTAATACTGGATAAATACACTATGGAGGCAAAAATAACTAGAATGAGCATAAAACATATATTTTAAGTTTTAGATTTAGGTACCTGAATAAAATTATACTTTATGAGGGCATTCGTGAATAGGTATTATTCAGAATTCTTTAGTAATCGTTTTACAATTTAAAATAATTTTGCAACGCACTGTATTGCGATCCCTCTGCGTTTAGATCACTATAATACCTCCAATACAACACGTTTAATCCCATCCCATTGTCGTGGTCCCCCATCAAATGCATGGGGACTGGGGTGCTATACAAAGTTAACCGACACAAAATTAATATATACCGCCCAAATATACTTAACGGAATAATTTCCTCACACTATTTTTAGGGTGGCAATTCGGCAGTTCTGTTCACGCAATAAGGTTGCAACTCCCGCCATCTGTAAAGAGGTTATTAATAATATTTGATACATCTTTATTAGCCCATTGTTGCATTATTAGATACACTCGAGCTTCCCATTCGTCATTGTAAACGATGTTAGGGAGTCAAAGAAAACAAAATGCTAATGGTTAATGCAATATTTATTAATAAATTTCACTGTAATCTCCTCAATCTATATGCACTTATATCAAGTAATAATTTATTTTACACTTAATCAAACTAAATTACTTTACATACATTTTTATCGCCTAAACCACGTCCATATTGCATTTTTTAATGAAAATATATATATTATAAATGTACATATTTATCAAGTATAGTAATTAAATGATAATTTGTGCTGTTTACCAGCACCATTAAGAAAAAAAGTATGACAGAAATATTTTTATTTTGTATACCTATGAGTTTTTTGTATACAGTTTTGTACAGTTAGTAATTTCAGTGCTGTAAAATTTACTATTCGTTCAAATAGTCCAAAATTTTTGTGGCAAAATAATCTTATAAATCTATATTTTAATCACAGCAATATTGACCTTATTTTTACCAATAAATAATAAATTAATTCGTTTCAAGATGTGCTAATGAACTTGAGTTGACACATTACGTACAACATCTATTTAGTAACAATATTATACAAGAATCATCACAATAGTACAAACATTATTAGTTTGTATGACAATTTGTTGGTGAAGGCAGGGGTGTGAAACAAACGCTATAACGAAGCTCATTGCCACGGTTTTTTCTCTATGGCATTAACATTTCGCACCCCTATTGCATACATCAAAGAAATAGAAAGGGTTGTGCACGCAAAGGGCGCAAACACTCGATTATTACAAACGTTGGCACAAACAATTTACATTTTATTTCCCGCCGTCGAGGACACCTCGACTGCCTTTATAGAAACTTTCTCTACTCGACAATAGATGGCGCTGTTCTATATTTACAATTGCACTCTATTGTTTTACTAGCTTACTAATTTATTGACCGTACGCAATGAAACATGCCTAAAATATGTCGTACTTAATATACAAGTATTATGTTTAAGCAAACGATAAATTAAATTATACAATTATTGTTCGGCAGTGCGCAGCATACATCATCGTGTACGGTCGTTTGCTTACGACTAAGTTTGAACATCATCAGTTGCCTCTTAATATTAATGTGAAATTTGATAACTATTGTACATAAATTAAAATAACTTGCACCATTTAGAAATGAAATCTCACTAAAATGAAAACTGGGTTGTGAAACGAACGGGGTACTTTAACAGTCTCTTGTAAACACTTACGATACTGAATTGTTTTGTTCTTGCAAGTCTGCCGCCAAAACATTAGCATCATGTCCGGCCGTCATGTTGATAGCTGCGTTCATAGACAAATGCGCGTCGGCGTAGTTGTGCGCTATTTCGCCGCTAGATGGGGACTCCGGTATGTTAGTCGGGTTCTCAGGCATCGACAGGAGTCGATGCGGGAACCCGAATAGCTGAGATCACTGAAGCCGTCCCCAGTAGTTCGATGCGAGGTCTGGCCCTTGCGATGGTATTTGCACAGGCACGCTCACGCCCGCTGATATTACACCTATGGAACAAAGAGGGAGGATTTTAATAAACATGCAAGATTTTTATGATACAATCGAGATGGAATCTTTGAGTTTCAGTTAAGAGAAAAAGGGATTATAGGTACAATACAAAGGTACTATTTATTAAATACATAGGTATAAGACTCATCGATGTGGACGTACTGGGTAATTAATAAAAATTGACAAACACCATGGGTATTCCTAACAATAATTTTTATTGTTGTTTAGCGTTGTGAAAACAATATGGGCTGTGTAGTCGCTCCATGTAAAATACTGGTATTCAGCTGCATCCGGTTAGACTGGAAGCCGACCCCAACATAGTTGGGAAAGGGCTAAGCAGATGATGGCGAGTGTTGCGAAAACAAACTTTATAACTAGGTAGAGCTTTGTCTACTACTCTCAAATGACGAGCCTCTCTACCGCATTTGTCGTAGGTACGTATACAAATAAGTGGTGGGGCGCGTCATTTCTGTATAGACAAGCTCCAATCATTTTAAATCATAACGATAGAGTGAATCTGTACCAAATAAGTCTGGGACTCAAGGCCCACTCCAAATCATCATCAAAGCTAGTCTGCCTATCTGACCTATACCTAATCGTAATCGAAAATTCCTATTTCACGACACAATTCGCAACCAATCAAGTTGTCCGTATGGACGGCACATGTTAACACAATCAAACGTGAAACCTATTAACGTCATGTATCAGTATCGGTCGGGCCATATGTCTAATAGGATTCCGATTGCATTCCGTTTATTACACACAATCGCGTTATCTGTGCACGGTAGGTCTGCCTCGATTATGTGACGTCGCGCCCGTCATAAAGCTATTCGTATCCGTACGTTTGTGACGTATGTCGTATGTGTATCGAGTAGTGGAGTTATAGACTCTATTTTGAATGTTTGGTAACAGTTTGATGTTATGTATTGAGGAGATGCTAGATGCCTTTGTTGATGTATAGGTTTACTGGTACATAATACGAGTTTGCTTGTTGCTTGATGTTGAAAAACAAAATAAGCTATGAGGCTACTAAAAAAAAATTAGCTAATTGTGCCCGAGATTGTCATTATAGCAATGGTGTGCAAACCCGGTGAACTCATTTTCAATAGATCCTTGTCGATATCGTTATGTTTACAAATTCTAGCTTAACCCTCCAAAAATAGCAGACCGGTATATACATTATTATCGTACATATCACATACATTGTAAAAGACATCACAAATATGCTGCCCGTCTAGATTTATGAAGCCCTTATTTCGATCGGCTGGCCCCCGCGCGTGTGGCCGCCCGATAACAGTTTTCCGTTCCGCCGGCGTTGGTAAAGGGGTAACACCGTTTACATTCATTACACGTTATTATCGCCTCTAAACAGCTCCTGCGAGACTCGTTTAGTCAATGCCCTCATGTTTATGATACTAGTGAACTTGCCAACGTTTATTGATGATTTGTATGTTAATACGATTTTGCGCAAGTGTTTGGGAGTTATTTTGGAGAGGTAGTATTAATTACTCTTCTGTTTTTTTCGAATAACTAACATGATTTGAGCTAATAAAGAATATTACATACCGCATATTTTCATAAAAAAAATAATCTCCCGACTCAGACTGAAATGAAAAATACCTCATACCCGCTGAATTCGTAAAAGAACCGGAGCCAAAAAGCGAAAAGTAGAACAAATCCGCATTATTTAATACCGCACGAAGCTGGAAATGCACCCGTCGAAAGAGCGCAAAAGAGTAAATGAAACGAGAGCGTGCATTTTGAATTGTGAAAAACTCTTTTGTTCGTGGTTGGTGCTGGAAACTCGGCAGACGAACAATGCCGCGAAACGCCCCAAACAACAATAATTCATACCGCTTTCCGCCACCTACGGCTAAAAATGTCCGCCGCGTGATATATAATATCAAATGGAAAAGTTACGGCTTTTTAAAACAATAGCATTGCCAGCCCCTAACGGCTTAGTCTTTTTCTGAATAATAAATTTACACTCCTGCTGTTTAGACACGTTTTGTTTAAGGTATCTATGTTTAATTTAGAAAGCTGTATTCAATGTCTTTTATTTTCTCCCATTCCAACTATCTATTAACAAAATCAATTTAAAAGCTATTTGTAAGGAACAGACAACGGCAAATCCAATCGGAGCATGAATACCTATTTTTCCTTTTTCCCTTTTTTTTGTTTCCCCCATCATGTCGCGGTCTTGTGGGCCAGACGCCCCTTGCTCTTGACTCGGCATTTTTTTTACATTTTTATTACGAAGTTGGTAAATATTTTCCAAAGCTTCTCGTGCCGATTGCGTGAATTTTGTAGCGTTTTTGTATTTTGTTAGTGAGAGGAATTACAATTTATCGTGTAAAAATGTATTACGGAGTATCATCATTAACTATGAATGTCTATAGATCTGGATAGGTTTTGTGATAAAGTTGAAGACGATGTTGTATGATCATCTAGTTACAAAATAACTAGAACAGCAAAATGAAAAGACAAAAAAGAGGATATAAAGTCAAACTCACCGGTGCCAGCGGTTCCCTGCGGCTGTGAATACGCCGGATGCTGCTGATGTGCCGCCGGCGCTCTCGAGTAGCCTCCACTACCCAACACGTCGCCAAACATGTAAGGGTACCCGCCGTCCCGCTGCTGCAGGCACGACGAAGTCAATCCGCCCGACATCGCACTGTCGGAACCAAGCGCACTGTCAATGTCGTACACAGTGAAAAATATTGAAGGCAAACAAAACGTAAAAGAAAAGAAAAACATAAACGGTTTTGTCTTGACGATTCTGCCTGAATATTAGGTTACTTTTGCGTTAAAAAAGACAACAAATTGTTTATGCTGCTTAGAGAACTAAATGTTTCAACTGATAACGTTAGTTACCTTGTAGATGCAAAAGAGAAGGGCAAATCAAATCAAATATAATATGTATGTATATGTGTATACAACCAAGGACGAAAATCAAGCAGAATAAAATAAAAGTTGGTATAGAATTCAAAAACATTCCCTATGGATTGAACTGAGCTAGTAATTCTCACTCCACTAAGTTAATTTGCTCTGGGACGAAAGCTAAAACTCGCAGAGTTCACTATTAAAAATCAATCGGTGTGGAAAGTCGGCCGACCTTCGTTCGTAGCGTCTCGGTGCATTGGCGGGAAACGCAAGGAGGCGCGACCTTTGCCGCTCGATTTCGCGCGCAATTTAATTAGTGTCGCTGCTCGATGATAGATGGCGATACCGTACGTTTAAAAGGTTTTACTCATGTGAACTGATTTTTATTTTTGATGGCTTTTTTGCTAGATGATTGGCTAGGATAATTTTATGACGTTAGGGCGCCAGTACTTTTGCACGTTTCAGTTATATCGCTAACCACTGTAAATAGTCCAATTTTTCAAAAACTTGAGTGGCTAGCTTATTAAACACTTTCTTTCACAATCTTAAACATTGTTCACAAAACATCGAAAATTTACTTTTCAGTCTTTGCACAGATTACCATTTTACCCGACTTGGATGAAACCAAAAAGATAGTAAGTAACGTTATTCACGCTATGTACTAACCTATAAGACTCCCCCATAGTGGCGATGGGTTGCGGTATGGGGCTATACATGGAGTTGAAGCCCCCATTGAGCGGTATCCTGGGCGTGGGGGGTGCGGGAGGCGAAGCGGCTGGTGCATCCCGTCTTTGACTCCGGAGTTTTTCTTCGCGACGCCACTTCGCTCGTCGGTTGGAAAACCATACCTGTTGGAGAGAAAAATGAGGATGAGATATTGATATTCTTTCTGATTGGAATGGAAGCCGAATGAAACATGGAGACCCCTATTAGAAATAGTTGCGTAATCTTACAGGAATACAGTCTTATATTGATCTAGCTTTAAGAGTACCTACGTGTTTTTTAATCTAGTTAGAATGAAGTAGAATCTATATTATAATACAGTGTTTTTCTTGTTAGAGCGTTTACTGGGTAAAAAATCATTTTTCTGATGCAATCGTATTGGCTGAGTCAGATTTACAATACTATGTAACTGCAGTGCATACCTATTTAAAACTGCTGAACATGTCATCCTAAAACAAGACTTCAAAACAAAATTCCAAGTTGTAACTGAAGTTTAAACATCAAAACAATTAAAACAAACGGAGCGTGGACGCTATATTGTGACATTGAACTGCGTGAAACGGAACGCGGCTCCGGAAGCAGCCCTCACGTGCGCGCCACTTCCGCCGGCAGCCATGGCGACGACAATATGGCGCCCGAAGCGTTCCCGCGCTTTGTAAAGGCGGACTTGCCACTATTGTGCATAATGTAACACCTATGTAATTCTCAAGTACATAGGTATGTTAGTTTGTTGCTAGATCTGTAGGTGGTAAGGGCTGACACACTTTCGTATAATTGTTTTTTTTTTAGCTTTTTTTTCTGGCCGAGACTCGAGTGCTAAGTTTAGAATAGTGAGTATCTAGATTTTTAGAGTTATGTAAGTATTATTGGTTATATGGCATTAATTTATCTCATAGTAAAACACACGGTAAATAAATCGGCAAATAATCCACCAAAACCAACTATGTACTTTCTCTAAACCTAAATGTTAGTAGGTAAATAAGCGCGTTATTTCATAGAAGAAAAAAGCCTTGCAAAGAGGTTGTGGAGGCAATATGTCATAATATTATTGCTCCGGTCTCCTACAGAATCGCCAGAATGTTGCCTACAATATTTTATTGGCGCCCACGCGAACCAAGCCGAGGGGCGGAAAAGGCCTGGTGTACACTTGCGAATTGTACGCTAAAGTCACCCACTTGATAGTAGATTGTACTTAAGAGTGTTTGAATCGTTACATTCTAATTTTGATTGATGATTACAAATAGACGACAGTTTCTTCATTCTAGACATTTTGGAAAGGACTTAGGTAGGTTTTACATTTAATTTCATAATTTGCGTAGCCGCCGGGGAAGAAGTAGGTACCTTCTTCCCCGTTATAAACGACTGCCTCTTTTATTTAGAGTTACAGTACAAATTAAAATTAAAATGATCAATCCGGTTCACCTACTGTGCTAAAATGTTTTACCAAATTACCGATAGAGCTACTGTTCATGTTCATGTATAATTTCAGTTTTACCCAGCACATAATGAGGGTAATCGACACACAAATTAAATAATGACTGTGAATTATTAATGCTACGTAGAATTCATTTTTACGTAGCCAAGTTAAGTTAATTAATTAATTATCAAAAAGCACAAATTAAACGTCTGAATAAGTGGAAAACCCGACTTCTTTTTCTGTAGGTAATTAACTAAAATAAACTTTTACCTGTTTGACTGGCCGCTAGGAAAACAGAAAAGGCAAGATTACTTAGTCAGACAAAAAATGTTTAATACAGTTTTCTTTTTCTAACCCCAACAGATCGCCCTCGGACTTCTGTCCCTAGCCTTACGTCACGCTAAAATATAGTGACGTGCCTCATTTTTTCCCGCCATCTATAGATATTCCGCCCTGACAGCGATGACAGGCCTTTTTCCCGCCTCTCAGCTATTTCCCGTGGCCTTTTACAAATTGTTCTCCTACCCTCATAGTTGGGATGAAAATAAAGTTACCGAGGGTTCCTTACCAAATGGGATTTCCCATAATTTGGTTACACAACCAACGAGTTGCGGACCGTAATTGTTTTTGCTTGTGAATTGCGCTCTTATTAATACAGTATGATGTATTTTAATTTATAAATCGTGTTGTTACTGTTTTAATTGCAGGTTGTTTTAGTATTTTTAGTACCTAAAGTTAACTAATTAGTGTAGTAGCGGGGTGTGGGCTTGTGTTGTGAAAGCCCGGCTTTAATGTAGGATTTGTTATTGAAATGTCGTGATTATGCGTTGTTTTCATTTGTCACTGAAACTGTTATTTCGTTCTGATATAATTTGATTATGAAATGCTAATTAATTAGTTTAACAAGTTTAGTGTTATTGAAATGCGAGCTGGCATTTATTTTACAATAATTGTTTGGTTATCTAGTATAGGAGTCAGCGAATGTTTTATGCTGCGGTCCCACGGCCCGCTTTCTCACAGGCCAGATCGCGCCAGGCCAGAACTATCGCATCCGATGACGCCTGCGGTGGCCGGTCGTTGGAATGCTCGGCACGGGCCGCGACAGGCGTAGCAAACTAGCAACGCCTGGTGAGGCCTGTCACATTTTTCACCTCTCGCTCACACGGAACCAAATTTTGAATAATGATTGATTGATTTTAATTAAATGAAAATATACTTTTTTGAAAAATGTAATCCATTATTATTATTAGTAAATAATATTAATTGAATACTTCAGGTAATTATTAAACACGAATTTCTATTGTGTTATCAAATAAATTCAGCTCAATAAGTATTATGATCTGTTTTTGAGCTAAGTTTATTAGACACAATGGAAATGTGTTATTAATAATTACCTATTAAATTAATATTTTTTATTAACAATAATGATAGACTACATTTTTCAAAAAAGCATCTTTTAATTTCAAATTCTTCAAAATTTGGTACCGTGTGAGCGAGAGAGTTGATAAAATGTGATAGGCCTCTTAGCGGGCCGTGGAACCGCGGCTTTATGTTTTTAGCATCCGATAATTTAAAAATAAAATCTGATATTTAACCCACTAAACGGGCATTACTCCAACGGCACAAAAACGCAAAAACAAGATAAATCAGAAAACATTTCTAACACCACGAAATATCTACACTTACTCAAGACTTCTAACCGCTATACCTAATTCCACCTTATTCTGAACAGAATAGAATTGAATTTGGCTCGTTTTAATAGTAAAAATGTTTGTGTGCGGCAATGGGTGCCAATTTTTCAAAACACCGTCCCTCCCGCGCGGCCGGAAACGCACCCCCGCTTCCTGTAGGCCCCAGGATCGATACCTCACCCCGCCAGCTATTGTAACTGTGGCCACGTGGAAAATATTCAGGACAATTCTCAGAATATTTTATGTTGGAATTTAAAATTCAGTAAGATAAACATTGCAACTTCGATACTTAATTATTTTTGCCGAGAATTTTGCTGTATGCTTAGTTGAATGTGAATTGAAAATAGTAGGTAAGTATTTTGTTGCAATAAAATGATTGTTTCTTTTCTGATAACTATCCATTAAGATCTGTGACTAGGGTTTTACCTAATGCAACCCACGAACACCAACAATTTCTTACAGACAGCACACAAAATTCAAAAGTATTCTTCAGATTCATCCTTCTAATTCAGTGTCATCATGGTTGCACTGTTAAACCTCCATCGTTTGACATAGCCTTGAACCCCGCAACACGTGGGGTCCCGCCGAATTCCAATTTGTGTTCACGCTACTCCTTGAAAGCCTAGCTCTTTGACTATGCAAGGGAAATGGGACTTTGTGCCGCATAGTTAGAGTTCAATGAAGCTTGGACTGAGCATCCAGTGATAATACAGGGCTGTGTTTTGCGTTTGATATTGCCCTCACTCCGGGTATTTATTTTCATGTTTGGGGAACATTATGAAAATTTTGCAAGGTAGGGATTTTGTAACTTTTTTTTCATATACTGTGCGGTAGAGCTTCTATGAAACTGTTTAACGACCATTTCATTGAAAACATTTTGTTTTCTTTTTTTTTGACATTAAGTATTCAAATTATTGTGTCTCTAGCTGTTAGAAAAATATATATATATATTGTTCACAAACAATAAGCTCTAAAAGATCATGAGATACAGCCTATAAGGTCGATGCAAATAAGTACCTACTAGTTCCCAACTTAATCGGTCTTCATTACTTTATCACCAAGTCATCATCCAGTAGCTCAAAAATCGCGTTTTCCCCCAAACGGGCTCAAATAAAACGTCCGCACCATTACAAAGGTTCATCCATACAGCCTTGCCAAGTACTTGTTGACCGTGCTATGTGATAGCACCCCACGAATGTTAACTAAGGCCGAGACGAGAGGTTAATGTAACAGCTTAGCCCCGACTCCCGCTGAAAACAATGTCGGCCGCCGCGCCGCCATCTTTGTTTTTTTTTTACTTTCTCGAAGTGAACAAGAAAACTCCGGCGTTGGAAGTTAGAACTTTCGTACTTTTCATGTTTCACTCAAGTTTTAGTTTTTTGTGTCTACTGCTACCGAAATGAATACCTATTATTTTACTTTATTCTTGTGTTATTTTTGGGAATTGCGAATGAATACACATTTTGATAATGGAATTTGATTGAAACTAATATTTAGACTAGACTATTTTGGTTTGTAATTTGAATCATAAAGCCGCGTTTGCAGTTGTCAGCACATCAAGTTTTGTGCTGAAACTACGTGCCAATAGAAATATTTCAATAGATAATGTGCCCTGTGTGACAATAGATAATGTTAGGTACGACAACATGGCAGATCGTTTATCTTCGGAAAAACCGAAAAATAACGAATAAAATTTGACTATCGACGAATAGAAATTGATTTATATTCTCACCTAAATTATACATATATTATAGATTGACGAAGATTGACGCACTAATTCCGTAACTCCCTTTTGGACCAGTCACATTTAATTCGGCAAAGTTCGGTTTTTCCCAAAATAAACGATGGAATTTTTGAACGTTGTCGTACTGTATCTAGATAAAAGGGTATACCTAGATACAGTACTACAGCGTTCCAATAGTGTATATTATGTGACAATAGATAGGTACGTGCCTTAATGCTTAGGTAGTGCAGACTACACCTTACACTACAAGTTTTTACAATCATATATCTACTTAGAGCTTTTGCAGTTTTGTAACTATGTATTTTCCATTCTACAAATCATTAACCCATCAAACGTTTTTAACTAACTATCTTTTAAATTGTCAATCATCTGCCTAGCCTTTCCCAACTATGTTGGGGTCTGCTTCCAGTCTAACCGGATGCAGCTGAATACCAGTATTTTACATGGAGCGACTGCCTATCTGACCTCCTAAACACAGTAACTGGGTATTACGACCCCGTCGCTAAGACCGGTTGTTACTTTCGGACTTACGACGACTTTCAAAGATCCACTAATGACAGGCGGAACCAACGGCATAACGTGCTCTCCGAGGCAAGGAGGAGGCTCGGTATGTAAAGATAGTCGCCATCCACGGACCAACCGCGGCAAGCGTAGCTTAACCTGATGGATCGACTTGTGCGGCTGTTATTACTTTGTCACGAGCTTTCTTTCATCTTTAAGTGTCTAAACACTATGCCGAAGTTACGCGACCGAAGTTCCGCGGCTGATGTTACGTTCCGACGTGTTCGGCTGATATGACACACCATAAGTGCCGAACTTACGCGGCGGAAATTCAGTTGCGGAACTTCAGTGTCTTGAACCCCCCCGACCCCGCCCCGGATCTTCTTCGGCAATTGAACCGAACTTCGGTCGCGTATAATGTGTGCTCTACAGAATACGTTGCCGCCGAATTGCCGCTGAACTTACGCCCGACCGAAGTTCGGCTGTACGCTACAACGCAACGTAATTTCGGCGTAGTGTGTCGTCAGTAATTCAAATAGCATTGCAGGCGTAAGTAATCATGCCGAACTTCGGTCGCGTAACTTCTGCATAGTGTGTTTAGACACATAAGATGTAACATAACTAATTTCATAAGGTATAATGCTAACAAATGAACGATCACCTAAATACATTTCAGCATGACACTATCTAAAAGTTGCACTTTAATTTAATTCGATTTATGGCATTATTATCAGTAAAGAGGTTGAAAACTTAAAAGGTTTGCAGTCAAAATCACATTAGACCATTATAAAACTTGCGCCAAGTTTGCAACACTTTGATAAATGACTTTTTAAACTGTTGGCAACACTAAGTGCGTCGCGTTAAGTGGGATAGAACGTTATTTACCGTACATTGTTCCATGGGGTGAGATTTTTAATACCTACAACTATATTAGAAACATTTTTTTTATAGTGTTACAAGCGACCCTCCCCTGCTTCGCACGGTTTTTACAACTTGACAAAACATCAAGATTTCTTTAATAAATGTAAGTTTGATATTGATGGTTTATAGACATAAGCTTTCCGGAATAAATTCTCTAATTAATAGTGAAAACCGCATCAAAATCTGTTGCGTATATAAGAAGAACGCGGCCACACAGCCAGACAAAAAAAGCGACTCTAACTCTAATCTCTAACCTGCGCAAGAATTTCGCATTTAAAACTGCCGATATATTCTGTAAAACTCACCTTGGAAACTTAGGTGAAGTGAGTTTAATGTGAGCTGTCAATAGGTAGTGTCAATCCTTAGAATCAGGTGGAATGACTCACGTCAAGCTCCCTTCACAAGTTTTCACGGAGAGATTTTTACAGAAAAGGTGGCGGTCTGTAGTTTCTGCCTATCCCCATAACTTTATGATGTAGGTATGTATTTTTACAAAACTGCCCGCTGAATACAACTTGGTATTAAAGGTAATATTCTCCGTCTGTAATAAATTAATAAATGCCCCAATGTTGAACTACCAGACCAATAAACATAATTTATTCATTAGGTACGTCTGTGTCTGCGAAAAATATTAAATAAATTAAAACTCAACCTCAATCATTCACAAAAAAAAAAAAAAATTACTTTCCCCGAAAATGGAATTCATTACCTACCAAAAAATCACACATACCAAACTAACGTAATATTACTCTTATTAATTACTCCACATTAATGATAAGCAAACAGCCCGGGCAAGACAAACATGGTCCGTTGAAAAATTCAAACAATAAAAACAATGTTGGTTATATTACCGACGTAGTTTTCCCAAAATATTTACTTTTGCTATGTAATAAGTACATACCACTCTGGCTATAATATTAACCCACCCTTGTTTTTTTAACATGTTTACTGAAGACGCATCTACATACTGGGTAGCTACGCAAACAGACAGTGTAAACAGGCCCTTATGAACGCATCCCCAGTAAAGCCCTTGTCCGGTTTAGTGAGATTTTATTTAAATCTGTTTCAACGATTTAGTTTGTAAAATGTTCTGTCGAATTTTACGACTATCGAAACTCTGTCGTATCGCTTTTTTTTTATCCGTGTTCAGTTTTTTCAGTTATGCATTTTTGAAAAACCGACTTCAAAAAAAAAAACACTACAAAGTGAAAAAAACTTTAATTTCGGAAGTCGATGTCTTTGGTTTTGTATTTTCGTTTTTAGCCACCGACTTCCGAAATTAAAAAGGTATTTTTCACCTTGTAGTGTTTTTTTTGGGAAGTCTTTTTTTTTTGTTAAAAACTTTTTATTTTCACTTTTTAGTTATGTGACTTACTCTACACAAATTCGTAAACCACTACTTGCTTTGTAAATAACAGTGACAGGAAGTTATCAAAAACTACCTAAATTTTCTCTACCAAATGAAAAAAGAATTTTCAAAATCGGTCCTCAATTGACGAAAATTTCGATGAACATACATAAAACATATATACCTACAGACGAATTGAAAACCACCTCCTTTTTAAGAAGTCGGTTAAAAATAAGCAATCGTACTTAGTCGCAATGTTAATCAATAGTTCAAAGTTACTGGTTAACGATGACGTATCGATACAGCCACCTTACCGCGGTGTAAACTGGATTTTATTTTACCTGGATACGTGCCTCAGGCAATCCAATCTTTTCTGCCAGTCTTTCCCGCGCAAACACGTCCGGGTAGTGCGTCCGCTCGAATTCTGTGGAAGAAGAAAATGTGGTTAATATCATTGTATAGGTAAGTAATCATCGTTGATAGCATAACAGTTATCGTAGTTGTCAAAGCTGTGGGATATTTTGATTTCTCATCATACAGAGGGATAAAAAGACAAAACTAACAAGAAATACCAGAAGCCTATGTTTCCAGTCGACCCTGAAAAATTGGCAACGATAAAAATATTATTGAAACTAACACTTATTATCAAGAAGGAATAGACTTTGTACACAAAGCATGAAAAACAAGAACCATAGTAAATATAAATGTTTGTAATCTACCCCTATTTCTGACTTCAAACAAATTAAAACATCACGAGCCAAATTAACATAAGTAATCACAACCTAAAAATCAAAATACAGGTCCCAACCTAGCAAAGACCTCTCAATCACTAAGGCAATAAACCAATACGATATGAGAGAGCAAACAAACAAACAAACACAGAATAAGTAAGATTAACAACGCGACATCAATAATTGGGCCCAATGCCACCATCCGAGAGCAAGGCAAACATCAGGGGACTATATTTATTTACTTACTAATAACCGTGTTATTGCAAACAATAAATAAGATGAAAAGGACATTGGGAAATAGGTTTATGAAGGCTCTAGGGACTTATTGACTGGTGGAGGGAAGGTAGATGGATTTGGGGATGTGACTGCGAGTGGATAATTACGCTTTTTGGTCCTAAGTACAATTACAACAATGATATTTAAAAGTTTATAATGAAAAGTAAACATTATAGAATGGCTAATGATTTAAGAACTAAAAGTAGAAACAAAATTATTGTTTTTAAGAGTCATCCGAAAGATACCTCAGTAAAAGCTAACAATACTGCAGTACAAGCAAGACTATGTTGGGAAAGACACCGATCAGAGAAACTATTGAAAAATAAAAAGGAATAGCTTTCAATTTTAATGAACATGATGATGACGAAGTAGGTGATTATGGAAAATATTCCCTATAGTTGACATAAAAAACCGGCTAAGTGCGTGTCAGGCCACGCACAATGAAGGGTTCCGTAATTGGTATGAATTTATTTCAAAAATACAAACTTAAAATTGTAGTTGAAAAAAAATGTTCTTCCATACATCATATATGTCAAGGTCAATTCTCCAACTGGAAATGTAAGATTGTATTGTGATAAAACTACAAATTACGATTACGATTTTCGGACTTTTTCCTTTACTTGTGCTGTGACTCTATGAGACCTTGCTTCTTGCCCTAGGTCAACGGGAAGTACCCTATAGGTTTTGATTTATTTGCGAGTATCAGAATAAGTCGCATAAATAACCATATTTTTTTATTGCGTTGACTTAGGAGCTCGATTTTTTTAGAACTCTTAAGGGACCGTAGACCTACGTATTTGATATTAATTTCAACTTGATACCTCCCCGCGTTCGCGAGAAAAAGGGTCTTGACAGACTGACAGATGTATTACGGACAACGAAGTGATCCTATAAGGGTTCCGTTTTTTCCTTTTGAAGTAAGGAACCCTAAAAAAGATCCTGTTCTTAAATAATTTGTGAAATATGGCAAAACTGAGACAGTGACCAACGAAAGAGAAGGAGCAACATAAAATACTAGAAATGTTTTGAAAATAGACCTAGGAATAACAAGAAAATTCCCATATATCGTCTTACCTTTCTCAAGGCTATCTATCTGGTCATTGGTGAAGGAGGTCCGGTTTCTTTGCAGCTTCCTCTTGAGCCGTAACCTCATCTGCGAGTCTTCGTCTCCTGATGATGCGTGTTCACTATTGCCGTCTGATCCAGCCTCCGATTGTAGGGGATCTGCTGGAGAATGAGGTTTGGTTAATAAATTTGAATTTTGTAAATGGCTACCAAACTAAGAGATAATTTTTGGAAAGAATTTAACTTTAGTTATAATGATTGTGATGGATCGAGTAACTTTAGTTATAATGATTGTGATGGATCAAGAGTTTTAAGCTGGCTAAATTAAAGTATGGTATATTTTCGGGTTACTCCCCCATATCTGTAGGAATGCAATAAATCTTTGAAGTGCTAAATCAAGATGGTTGTATTTCTACCCGATGTGTCCCCTGTCTCCTTGAAGGAGACATGGGACAAACCCGGTAGAAATTTGGCGTGGAAGGAGATTCCTTCCAGGTAAATTTCGTTCATTCTCCACGACACCACTGGTGGTGTCGTCGGGAGTGACAGAAACTAGGATTCCCCACGACACCACTAACTGTATTGTGCTGTTAGTGATGTCCAGTTAATTTATATACATAACATTTCTCTCTTAAGAGCCCATACTACCTCAGCTTTTTATCTCACTCGCACGATACTGCTCGCGGACTGAGTGAGAGCGAGACTGAGTGCGGTGCTGGGCGCCGATAGTTTAATGCTGTAGTATTTTCGACATAACGGAGAATCATGCTAAACCATTTGAGGTAATATAGGCTCTTAAAAGACAATGAGCATGACCATTCAAATGTGCTCTCTAGTCTTCAAAGCAGGAGTCATCAACAAAATGTTTAACATACAAAGAGAAACTCTTCATCATAAACTATCAACAAAGCACTCGTACAAAACGTCGCACTCGACGACTATCAAGCAAATGCGTCAGCAGTATTGCACAAAATTACCCCTCAGAAAAATTACATGTAAACCAGTCATCTTGACACCTTACTGTGAAAAAAATGTTTGAACGCAAGGACCATGTTACCCCGGTTGTTTACTACCCTCAAAGTTAGGGTGATAGCGAAATTAAACGTTACTCGTAATGTTGTCGACATGCCTCCAGCTAATTGATTAATTTGCTTTATGGTCGGAGCACTTGAGTCCGGGGTTCGATTGCCGGGGCGGTAATGTGCGCACGGGTTACTGAGTCCGCTCAATGGACGTACTGTTAGGCAATCTGTCACATTTTTCTGATGATACACCGATGTTATGTGGGCGTGCAGCCAATATTAGTAATGGAAGTTAACATTGCGTGACTTTAAGTAAACATAACTTAATGTATGAGTCAAACACATTTTTTTATTAATACTATCGGGTTGGTTTTACTACCAAAAAAATAATAATCAAGCTAATTGAGAAGTCAAGTAGAAACAATAGTCAGCAGTACCTACAGGCTTCCAGATTACAATACTCGAAGGCTACAGCCTTCGAGTATTGTAATCTGGAAGCCTGAACCTCGAATTAGAACATGGTTTCAGTAGAGAAAAGTAGGCATTTGCCTATCGAGATTCGATAAACCGAAACAGCCGGTCGCATCTGTAAAAATCTCACCGTGAAAACTTCGGTGAAGTGAGTTTGTTTACAGAATCGCACTGCAGATCCGAAGATCTGAATTCGAGAGGGAATAGGTAACCTCTAAAGTCTAAACAATCGTGCACCATGCATCAGGCGAGATCATAGTCAAAAGCGAGTCTATCAAATAAGAGAAGCTTTCATTATTAAATAGATTTAAACTAAACCAAACCAAACTCGATCAGGCACAAAGGTAACACAAAAACGACAAAATTGTAACACACTCGCTGTAAACGTCGCACTCGAAACATGATTGATGCACGACATTCGCTCAGCGAAACGTGGCGGGCTTTCCGATCGCTTGACAATTTTGATTGATCGCGCGTCGCCGGCGACAGTGTGTGCGCGCCCTTAGGACAACGACACTTCTAATGAGGTTGTGTTTACAAACGAACGATTTGTTTTATTTTGACGCGATCTTGGGTAAATTATATGTTTTATTTGGTGGAATAACTTGCTGTGCCTACAAGTATGCGGGTTATAAGGGCTTTCAGCAAAATGTAAAAGTATTTACGTTAAATCAGTGTTAAAATTGAGGATAAAGTTACTCTTGGCGTATATTTTACAAGTAAAAATCTGTTTGAATTTTTTTTTACTAAAATAAGCAAACTTTTCTTCAATTAACGTTTATTTACGGACTGAAGCCATTCCTTTGTTACACCAATATTATTTCCATCTTAACAATCAACATTTTCATATTACCGTTTCCCAAAGAACATAAAAGGAGGAGTATTCATTAAAAAAATCAATTCTGTCGACGGCTATACTTAACCACAATTCCACCAATAACGACTTACAAATGATCGAAGAAAAAACTTCCTCTATCTAAGACCTCGAAGGGCGGGATGAAACACGAAAAATACATAAGAGAAAATAATAGTAGTAAGAAAATAAGAAAAGGAACGAAATAAAAGTGGGGGCGGTGGAAAAAAATTGGAGAAAATAAGCACAAAGGGAGTGAAGAAAGTCGGCAGTCGGGGAGATAAAGCGGAATTGGAGTTATCGGGGCGAAACACGACGGTCGTAGGTGGGGGCCGATTGCCGGCGCGCGATTACGTGAGATCGATACTGTCACTCAACCAAGCAGGGCCGAGTGACAAGCGAGAAGAGCTCATTTGGTTATTAGCCATTGTTTCGAAAATATCTAAACATCCCTCTTCAAGTTAATAACTTAATGTTCAATGTTAATGTTCAATCATCAAAAAACCCGCGCGTGTCCAAATGTTAAAATCAAATTGAGTTTCCGTGCCAAATTACACTACTTAAGTACCTATGCAAAGAGCTAGAAAAACACTGGTGTTCAGCTACGTCCGGTTAGACTGGAAGCTGACCCCAAAATGGTTGGGAAAAGGCTTGGTTGGTATGCACAGAGTCGAAACATCTAAAATGATTTTGCCGATGCCTACTCTCTACAGGCGCCAAACTTGGGCTCTGCCTGGTTCAAATAAAGAATCTAGATTTGTTTAGGAAAACAGGTACGTATGTCAGACAACCGTTGCTGAAGTCACCGTGAAACGTTTTCCTTTTTTACCAATTTACAAAGTTTGAGAAGCGCGTCCGCTTCAGTCTTACGGCATGTCCTCAAGAACAAGCTCTCTGCGGCTGGACAAGGCGCGATCCGCCTAATTCGCCACGCTTCCGCGAATAAATGTTCTGCTGGATACATTTCTTTATACTTCTCCACGTGGAAATATACATAATGACTTGTTTCAAGGTTCTTTGCCGAGGTAAGGAGCAATTTGAACAAGTTTGAGAGCGAATTTTCAATTTTTCAGAATTTTACCCAGTTACGACACTTGAATTCGGGGAAATATTATTAATCAAGTTCTATTTCTTCCTTAACATAGGTACTTGCAGATTATATTGACATAAAAACACGCCCCTAAATAAGATAATACATTAATCTAAATAAATGGCCAAATTAATCCCAAATACTTTAACATCCACGCCCAAATGGAGACAAGATCATAACCAATTAAGTTTGGCCCCGTATGGGGACTTTTGTACCACTCATCTAATACGCTTGAGGACCGTCTGGGGACACTAGGGGTCAAGATAAATTTGCTTGTTTTGTAATCAACCGGTCACTAAATGTCCTCGACGTGGCCATCTGAATTACTTAGCGTGGGGCTGATAAGGTCCAGTTTTTATTATTGTTGGTTCAAGTGGGGCCAATTCGGATAATTTTCTTTAGGGATGTATGGGGGATTAGAATGAATAAAGTTTATGTTCTGTAGTTCTGTTAGTGTAGCGTTTTTGGGTACTTAGTTTAAGTACGATGTTGAACTTTAGGGCCTTGATTAGTTTCTCGTCTAAAATAGAGAGATTGGTACGAATTATCTGGTTATTTTTTTTTTAATTAGTTACTTCAAGCAAGTACATTTGTTAATAAAGAAACAAAAAAAAAAAACTACGAAACGTACAATATTATTACGACTGAAACACAATTTTTATTATTTTTAATTTCTACCACAGCCCAATGTTCAAAATCAACGCAACCCAGTCCAAAACCCCCTTTTAATTTCACAAAACGATCAATTACAATCACCGTTTATTACTGAATGAGCGATTCACGATACTAAACGCATAATTGCGCTGTAAATCTGTAATACAATCTGAAACACGTGTTCCGACTAACGAGAACACTTTACATGTTAAAGTCAATTACAAAACTACACTTGACGGGAAACCACTTTGGGAACTGAATAAAAAAAGCCATTGTTTCACACTAACTGCTTCAAGAGTACTCAACTTTGAGCGGTAGTTCGATATTGATAGTTTTTGTTTTATCGAATTGGTGGTGACACCTGGAACTTTTTTCTTTTGAATGGTAGTTTAATATGGGCATGTATATAGACCAATGACATTAAACATCTAGACGTTGCCATGATTACAGTGTGAAGTGTGGAAGTGAGACACATATATACGAAATTAGTCAGAAAATTGAGACAAAGCATCGTATCTTCTGTCTCTTACGGCGTGCCGTATTTTTGTTTGGCGAACTTTCAGATGTTAGCCAAACAAAGTGCTTTCACTGTTACAAAATTTATCTTGCGTCGATTAATTTAACTTTTTTAGACAGTTATTGCATTGTGCGAATGTATTAACATGGGTTTCAGTCCAAAATATGGAAGATTTCTTACGTTAAACCTCATTTCTCATAACCATTCACATAACCATTCACCATTCCATTCCATTTCATTTCACATAACCTAGAACAAGTATTATATTGCTGTCTCATGACCGGCCACGCGGTGGCTCGATCTAGATGTATATTATCTAAGGTATAGACGCTTAATGTCGTTATGTCTGGAGTAAAGTTTCAAGCCAATATCATTGCCGAATTACCTCTTGGCCACGATTGCCAAGAGCTACTCTCGGAAGCTACACGCGTCTTGCGGTAGTGAGTGAAGAAAACAAATGAAGGTTTAGTAGAGTATGCCACAAGTTACCGAGACGCGACTTGTAGAGCGACGGACATGGATGGAACGGGAGACGCGCGAACGTGTCGCACGAAAATTGCGGCGCAAGTCGCATCGCCACGTACCACGTACCACGAACGTACCATTTATAGCGGTTTCGCACTACGTCCGATCCGAATCCGAGAAATGTCGAAACCGCTCTTAGGGACTAACTGCACTTATTCAGTTCAATTCAACTTTTGTCCAAAGAAAACACTCATTTTGTATGGAGATGCGTACGCATCAGTTCAGACGCGGAAAGCTGAACGGTTGCGCGTCTCGCGTCTCCATACAAAACGGGTGTTTTCTGTGGACAAAAGCTGAATTGTGCTGAGTAAATGTAGTTAGTCCCATAAACCGAAAGCTTTCAGCTATTACTGTGTACAAGGCTTTTTTGCTTAACAATTTAGAATACGATCGAAACAAATTGAATGGAGTAAAGCTGTGTGTATAACAAGTATAAACACGAATGATTTGCCAGCGGCCGCAGCGCGTCACTGGTTCGACACCAGCAAATATTTGTTCCCGGTTCATACCTAACTGGATCTGTTGTGTACGTTTAGAAAATGGTTCAAATTTTATCGCCACTGATATTTCATGGACTGTTTTGGTTTCAGCGAAGCCTGCTGTACCTAGTGGAGAAATAGAAATAAGGCTCGGAAAATAACTTCTCTTATGAAGTTTGGTTGTTGTTTTCTATTTTGAATTTGAATTTCCAAACATAAAGATATGTGAACGTTAAAGACTAAGGATGAGGTTGCACCAAGGGCTACTAATAGTTTCCGTCAAAGTTAATTTTAACAGGAACATCATTATGTCGTTGCATCGCCTTGTCAAATGAGTTTGGAGCAGGGACATGATATTTGACGCGTCTGTTAGAAGTGACAGATATTTAACAATAATTTTAACCAGCGAAACATGGGCGGTTAAGGTTACAGTTAAAGTTATGGCGTCAGCTAACAAATTGTCAAATGGAACGACCCATTTTTTGTCTAACAGGTACTTTAACAAGCGTGGGTTGCACTATCTTACTTTAACAATAACAAACATCGAACTGAAGGTGCGATGTTTGTTATTGTTAAAGTAAGATGTTTGTTATTGTTGAAGCAACTCACCCTTAGCGTGTATTCAAGTAGAAAGCTGGTAGTCAGCGCCGCGATGACCAGCTTTATTTGTGAATACACCGTAAGATGGGCTCTCCGTTGATCAAAATTATTTGCTCTAGAAACTTTTGTGTTTCTAGAACAAATAATTTTGATCATTATATTGATGGTGGAGTTGATAATTTATGTTTTTCAGAACTGCAGGCACTTATTTTCTTTGTACAATATAGGTATATCAATCTGCCTAGCCTTATCCCAACTATGTTGGGGTCGGCTTTCAGTCTAACCGGATGCAGCTGGATACCAGTATTTTACATGGAGCGACTGCCTATTTGACCTCCACAACCCAGTAACTGGGTAATACGATACCCCTTGGTAAGAATGGTTGTTAGACTTTTGGGCTTCTGACGACCCGTAACGACTGTCAAAGATACACGAATGGCAGCCGGGACCAACGGCTTAACGTGCTTTCCGAGGCACGAAGGAGTCTCTGTATGTAAAGATGGTTACCCATCCACTGACCAAACCCGGAAGGGTAGCTTAACCTGATGGATCGACCCGTGCGGCTGTTATTACTTAGCCACGAGCTCCTCTATTGTTTTTGTACAATTCATTTCAATTCTGTCATACACTTTTTTATGCTAGGGTCAAGAATATGATTCTGTAATATGATGATATATATGGATTCTATGTAGGTATATCATCTTTACCAATCGTTTTAATACAATCATTCCCATAATCGCCATCGTAACCTTAATAGGAATAACCCAAATCAATTATCGTTCCAAGATCGTCAAGTATATTAGCGATCGATTAGCGCCAACCATTGTGGCCAGCATGTTTGTCTCTGCACCACTGTACTAATTCTATTGTGTGCACGTATATCAGAGAGCGACACACAAACAATTTGTCCAATTATTTGTGCTATGTTCCACTGGGCAAATATTGGACAATTTTGTGTGGTTCGTTGGATTAGACACACATAGACTGTTGTTTGTTATTGTTACTAGTTTTTTAGGAGTTAATTGATAGTGTGTTGATTTTTTATGTAATAAATGCCAAGGTCCGGCTCCATTTATAATAGATTAAAGATTTGAAAAATCTTTGATCTAGCTCTTGGACTATACTTAAAAATTTAACTCATTATGTCTTCTAAACTAAGACCCGACTAAATCTGTGACTTGGCGAAAAGTTGCGACTAATTAGCGACTAAATTTGGGAGAAAACAGATCTTCGCTAGGTGGCCTAGTTTTTGAGATATAAATGTGGCCAAGCTGGGGAGACGCTCTCCAGATCGGCCACCTATGAACCCTTATAACTTTTGAACCAGTGACCGACAAATTCTGATATTTGGCGGCAAATTTCGACTAATTAGCGACTAATTTTTTGTATTATCAAAATTGAAATCCCTGATGGTGGTCATGCCAGTGTCAGTCATCGTTAGGCAGGATTTGAATTTTAAAATTCTGAAGTGGATTGGATACTTGAAAATGTATAAACCGTGTTAGAGACATGAAAAGCAAAACTAACCCTCACCGTACCAGTAAAAGAAACCCATACAAAACAGTATCTACTCTACCACACTATTTGACTCCCAAATCAACGGGAAAAAACGTACAGCGGAGGCAGTAGCTACAAAATTGGAAAAAACGCGTAACACATCAAAACACGTTGCATACCCACACGTAGATATGTAGTCTGTTACAACGAGCGTCAATCACACTCGCGAGAGCTTTTTGTGCGAAAATACATCGGCCATTTTTATATTTTTTTCATTTTGTATACTTCCGAAACATTGGGTGGACCTATCGAACCGTGAGCAAAACAGTGCGGCGAATATTAAAAATGTGTTGCGGCCCAATATATCAAACAGTGGGCATGTGTTACGATTCGTAAGGGTTGAAAATGTCCAAACCTGACGCGTCTATAAGTAGTTGTTACGTCTGAGTGACGTGTAGAATCAGTTAAACAATTATCTTGGACTATAGAAATAAAGTTTGGTAACATATGAATGAAAATCACACTAAGTATATATATTATTATCACACTACACACTAATATTATAAGGGCGTAAGTTTCTGAGTGTGTGTGTGTGTTTGTATATTTGTTACTTCTTCACGCTCAAACGGCTGGACCGATTTAGATGAAATTTGGTATGTAGATAGCTTATACCCTGGGTTAACATATAGGCTACTTTTTATCCCGGTCTACGCGGTTGAAACCACGGGGCGCAGCCAGTTGTTAATAATGGCGTTAAAGTTAAGTTTACGCGAGATGTTTTGAGCTTTCATTTCCAGACGGAGCATATGAAAATAAAGCTTTATTATTGAACATCAAATCTTCAAACTAAAATGTAACGATAATTCAGAACCATAAAGGGATTCGTAATTTCGGTAAAAACATATTTGTGCCGTGGTCGACGGGCCGTGGGCAATAAAAACTGCCCCTTCGTATATACATATTCGTACGGCTGGCTATTGGTCCGGTCCGTACTTTACATACGTCGTTAAAGTATATTCGGTTATATTTCTATGTACGTAGGTATGTAGGTTTATATGACTGCCTTTTTTGGGGTTTTTGGTTTTCCCTATGAAAGTATAGCTGTAAAAGTAATATTAAAATGTGAGGTTCTTTCATATACAACCTACATAATTAGTATTATAAGAAGCACAATACCTATTTCTAAGCTCAATCGTCCTCGCTACTTCAAAATAACATGCACATTTTAGACCCCCTCAGACCTCCTTCATTGAAGCAGTATTCGGAATTCAAAATTACGAATTCATTCAAGAGTCTAAAATGCTGCTTTTTGCAATTTTGCTACATATATATAACTTTAACTCAGCCGGGCACCTTTCGAAATCGAATTTATAAAACTGAATGCCGTTGCTCGAGTTAATTAAGCCGGTGCCCACCCTCCACAAATATACATAACACAGTAATATTTGAAGTGTAAAAAGCATTCGCTATTTTATAGTGTTGCCAGCAATGTCTGGCCTTTGTGTGTGTTATGTTATAGCTGTCATTAAAGTTTTGTGATTTCGCTTTATTTGATTGTATGTGTTTCATAAAGCTTTTTAGAGTTATTTTTAGTCAATGATTTTGTTTTGTGTACCTATCAGTATTTGGGCACATGTAAGTTTTTTCCACCGGAGGACAATGAGCATTCAGTAAAAGCTGAATCGCTACTTGAAATGTTGACAACCGAAACATAATTCTTAGTAAAAAAGACAAATATTCATAAACACTAACTTCCAAACTTGAAATTCAAAATACCCACATTCAAATAACGTTCAATCATTCTCTCGTAACCCGATGAAAACTTTAGCCGAGTTTAGAGGAAATTCTCAGAAAACTCGGAAACTTGGAACCAATGGTGGCAAAGGCCGAAACGAAACAAACCGTACCGTGGTACCGTCTTACATACTTAGAGGAAGAGGCTTCTTTTAGGAGAGACTCGTCGGTGCAAAGTCGGATATTATTCGGGTCACGTACTGCGGGGCTAAACAACGGGAACACGTGAAAAGTATGAAGAAAACTTTGTGGTACTAAGGAGATAGAAGACAGAAGTATAGGCATTGGGAATTTAGTCTTTTATTTAGACAAAAATGTGCGATAACTTCTTCTTGAATCAGGCAAAAATAACCTTCTTATAAAGTTTGGCTGAAGATGAATAGAAGTTGTTTATTGAAATAATATCAAGGATCTAATAAACTATTTTACAAAAGTAAGCGATCGTATTTATAGCTACAGGCGTTGTTTTACTTAAAACTTTCGGGTCGACTTGCGTCCTTGGAATTTGAAGGAATTTCTGCAAGAATGTAACTGGCATACCACAAGAATCAGAACAAATTCTCGTTCTTTTACCAAATTGCACTTTTTAGGGTTCCGTACCAAAATGGTAAAAAAGGAACCCTTATGGTGTGACTCAGTCTGTCTGTCTGTCTGTCTGTCTGTCTGTCTGTCTGTCACAGCTGGATATCTCAAGAACCAACAACAACAACCAACAACCAACCAACTCAACCAACCAACTACTACCAACCATATCAACTTGAAATTTGGAACAATTTTAGACGATGTTTACCCAACAATTTTGCAAGTAAGAAAAAAGATGTCCGTAAGGATTGAGTCGCCACATTTCGTATCTTAATGAAATTTTATACTTATTTAGTAGTAAGTTTAAAAATTTTGTAGGTTCGATCCTCGATTTTGTAGGTATAATACTTCAAAAGATATATGAACATAAAGGTGGCACCTCAATCTAAATATTTGGATTGAGTCGCCACGTCAGAACTAGGTACATCTTGGATGAATGTTTATCATTATTTGGTATGATTTAGTAGTAATTGTGTATAGTACCTACTAAAAATCTGAGTCCTGTATTGTTGATATTGAAGAATATACAATACTTTTAATGTGGCTCCTCAATCCATCAATCAATCAATCATAAAAACGTGAATTTCCATGAAAGTAATTGGTCAATTTATATTCCACTCCAAAGAACATTCAGTAGTAAGTGTGTTCGAATTTGTAGCATATAGAGAAAGTAGTAAAACTGAATGAATTTAGTAAATAAACGCATTTTATTTGGCTCCTCAGTCCTGACGTTCTGCAAATAAATAATTGATTGTATCTACCTGAGATCACAACGGAATCAATAACCAGAGACACTAACATTTAGTATAAATGTCTACTAAATACTTATGTATAAATCAACATTGTATATATTCGGTATCTGAAAAAAAAGTACTTTTCGATATTCATTAAGAATTCGCTATTGAGGGTGACCATGTTGTGTGTGTACCTGGGACAAACGGTCAAACTAGGTAAGTCCAACTTCGTTAAGTTAGGGAAGCTACGGAAGATCTTCTCGTCCAAAATATCGCAGTGTCTCGAAACAAAAGTCTTTGACCAGTGTGTGTTGCCAGTTATGATTTACGGCACTAAGACGTAGCGTTTTACAATGGGCCTCATAAGAAAGCTCAAGGTCACCCAAAAGCCAAAGAAGAGGGTTATTCTCGGTGTTTTTCTGCGAGATCGAGTTAAGAATGAGGTCCCTTTTGGGGGGAGTAGTGGACGTCTTTCGGCTGAAATGATGATGATGATGATGTTAAATGAAACCAGGATGACTAGTTTTTGAAATTTATTTTTTTAATAAAATCCCTACTTATTTCTAACAGAATTGTATTATTCACTTCGTAAAGGAGAAAAATAATAAAGTGTTCATCCTAAACGTTCTAAATAATTGCCACTTAAATACTAACTTACCTAATAAATAAACACATTAATACTAATTGTAAATAACTATTCAAACTGCCCATTGATACCTCTGATGTTATGATAAGCGTTTTTATCTACGATTTTGTATCGAAGCGCTTTTGTGTTTTAAAACAAATCACAATTGAAATCAAGATGTGCCAACAAAGATAATTATGCAAATTAGGTATAATAACAATGTTACAAAACCGGTCAAGAGCGAGTCGGACTCGCGAACCGAGGGTTCCGTTCCGATTTCTGAAAAAGTGTGCTATTTAGAGACATCGTTTTATTTTTCATATGCGTGTGGTGTGAGGGCCACTTTACTGAAACTCTTTGAAAATATGCTTAGGATTTAGTGAACATTCCCAAACAATTGTGAAAGTTGGAATCAGATTTTGTGAAAGTCAACTTTGCGAGATATGGACTGTAAAGTGGGGCCCTCAGTTCTCACATAGAGGATTGAGGGCCCGCCTGTACCTGACAAACTATGGACACTACAGATAAAGTCTTTATGCCAAAATCTAAGCTTATACCAAACAAAATTTGTGAAAACAAGATATTATCGCAAAACACTGTCCTACTTGGTATATCTTCGTTCAAAATGGGCCCTCAATCCTCACACACGTAAAAGTTTATCACGCAAATACAATGAAACCATTAACTTATAGCTATTGTTTGTAATCCTATAAGATACTAAATAAATTGTGAAAATTTGTGAAAGCAAGAGCAGGTCACCATTTCTTGTTGTTTGAAAGTTATGACCTTGACAAAATCCGGGCCCTCAATCCTCCATTTATTTTGTTTTCCGTTTGAATACGCTTATCGTATGAAAGATTAGACAAATACAAAATTTTTTTTCTTTTTTATAAAAAAGAAAAAAAATGTTTGAGAATTTGCAAATAGCGCTCTTTCATATGATACCCCATATGCCATAGTAAACCCACTTTGAATTTTTAAGACCCCCTTTCAGTCAATGTTGCAAAAAAAGTATAAATATTTCTAGTTCTTTCTTATTTGCAAAATAGTTGGGTAAACATCATCTAAAACTGTTTTAAATTTCAAGTTGATAGCATTAGTAGTTCTTGAGATATCCAGCTGTGACAGACAGACAGACAGACTGAGTCACACCATAAGGGTTCCTTTTTTACCATTTTGGTACGGAACCCTAAAAAGGAACTATCCCTATACTATATGTTTTAAAAAACAGCACATAATAAGAAGTGGTAGGTCCACTAATCGAATCGCAACCCACGAAATACAATAATTGAGTAGTCCCGATGCCCATCTGTGGTCTCCGAGAGCAAATGCGCGAGTTAGGGTCAGCTCACACCGAGAAGCGACGTGACGCGACGCTGCGCGCACATTTTAAAAGAGCGACTCAAAATATAACTTTATTTTCTACACGAAAATATACACATTTTACTATGAGAATTTAGAATACGTTGCACCATGCAGCGCTGCGCCTCGTGATGCCTCGCAGCGTATAGCGATGCATCGCGACGCAGCGGTGCTTCGCCGGTACGCGCGTTGTGCAAGAGCGGTGCTGCGCCTCACGAAGCCGCGCGACTAGTCTACTACAGTCTCTACTATTTCCGTCCAGACTTCGTGTAGAATTGATCCAGTTTGGTCGAGTGCTCGAGTGAAATTATAATGATAGACTGGGATCTTGTTATAATCGGACTTCTTGCAGAAGAGGAAGAGGAAGAGGAAGAAGAATACAAAAATAAAATTAAAAAGACGCAGGGCGGGGCGGGAGCACGTGGCGAATGTAGACACGTCCCGCTGCGCCGCGCGGCGTCGGGACACCTAAAACGATAATGAGGTCAAAATGGAAATCCAAGATGGCGGCTGCAAAAAATTTCGCAGCCGCCATCTTGGATTTCCATTTTGACCTCATTATCGTTTTAGGTGTTTTTTTTTACCTCTAGTGTTTTACACCCTTAAAAAATTTCACAAGTTCCATGATGAAACTATGATGATAATGAAGTTTGCTATGTTGACTGTACAATATAATTAAAAAAAAATAGGCTTGGTAGTGTCGTTAATTGGAAACGACACTACTGGTAGTGCGGCTGGTAGTGTCGTTGCCAATAAACGAAAATTTAAGGGATTCCCTCGATTTCCATGGGATCTCTTCATCAGATTCTGACTTGGTGACACTGGGACCACCTCGAGAGCATAACCTTTGAAAAAAAAAAATAATTGTGCAAATCCGACTATACAGGCTGACTTTGAAAACATGCGACAAAATAGATTTTGTTTCTATAAGCCACGAAACGTACATTTTCTTATTAAATCACGTATTCATGGTCACCCTACAAAAAAATTTCATAAGAAATTAAAGAATAGCTAATAACTTCGTAAATATGTACTTTTTTTTGTATTTTTTTATACGTACATTTTGTAGAAATTTATACAAAATATTGGCGTTTTTTGTTCCAAATTTCGTCACATGATTATGTAGATTAGAGGCAAATCTATTTACCGAAGCATCTGAATTGAGGAGCCACATTAAATATGCTATATCTCCCATTTCTTTCTTTTGTGATTGCCGACTCTTATCCTACAAATCTAATATACTTACTACTAAATGATGTTGAAATTGCGCATTAATTGAACTACTGCTTCTTTGTAAAATGACCAGTCGTATGTGTATGGTCTGAGGAGCCACACATAATGTATTGTAACTTTTTTAATTTTAACACTACCGAGCTCAGATTTTGTCTACTAAATACTCTCAAATACTACTAAATCATACCAAATTATGATAAACATTCATCCATGATGTTCTTAGTTCTGACGAGGCGACTCAATCCAAACATTTAGATTGAGGTGCCACCTATAAGTTCATATATCTTTTGAAGTATTATACCTACAAAATCGAGGATCGAACCTACAAAATTTTTAAACTTACTACTAAATAAGTATTAAATTTCATTAAGATACGAAATTTGGCGACTCAATCCTTACGGACATGAAAAAAGTATAAATATTTATATTTTTTTTGTAACAGGGACTGAAAGGGGGTCTTCAAAATTCAAAGTGGGGCAATTTATTGTAAAATAAGGGGTAATAACAAGAGTAGCAGTGTAGTCTGATAGTACTATATTCGTGGTTAATACTTTACAAGCTAGTGACACATAAAAAAAACATAAACAAGGCCGTAACTACGCTTATTTAAATTGGTGACAGACATGTATAAAAGATTATTCACACATGCCAGTGCATCTATAATATGCGACCTCCAATACGCCCCCTTAATCTATTACACATGCATAGAAAATTATCTATTACACAAAACACTTGGGTATAGAAAAAATAAAACATATAGAAAACATAAAACATCAAAACATCTAACTACTCATCCACCCCCTTAATAGAATAATTTGACAGGGATAAATCCTTTAAAAATTCTCTAAGCTTCGGGCTGTGAACACTTTTAGTTAAGATGTCCGCTATCATCTTATCAGTTGACATGTACTTTATTTCAACTTTGTTAGCCAGTACACACTCACGAATAAAATGATACTTGATATCTATATGCTTTGTTCTATTATGCATCATTTTGTTAGCTGCAATTTTATGCGCCGACTGATTGTCATTATAAATTACTACCGCTTTACTATCCACAGCTGTCAAACTGTTCAGTAAACTACGTAAATATAGAGCTTCCTTCGAAGCTTGACTCAATCCTACGTACTCTGCCTCTGTGGAGGACAAGGATACCGTCGCTTGCTTCCTACTCTCCCATGATACTATATTTTGACCTAATTTGAAAATTAATCCTGTGAAAGATTTTCTATCAAGTGCCCCTCCCCAATCTGCATCAACATAGCCTCGTAAATCTAAATCTCCCGACTTCCTAAAAGTGAGACAAAGGTTAGACGTGCCCTTCAAATACCTTAAGACCCGTTTCGCACATTTAAAGTGTATTTCGTCATAACATGAATTAAATTGTGAAAGTACACTCACCGCATGTGCTATATCTGGTCGCGTATTACATGCCAAATAATTTAGACACCCTATTAAGCTTTGATATGGCAGATCGCTATGGGAATTTGTCGATCTTTCTAATTTCATTCCGACTTCCATGGGAGTCGAAACTGGCTTAGCGTCCGTCATGTTAAATTCATTCAATATGTCCGAAATGAACTGTCGCTGATCTAGACAAATAACATCTTTATCTCTTCTCAGCCTCATGCCTAAAACATGCCTAGCCGCGCCTAAATCTTTCACTTTAAACTTGTCAAGCAAACCGGTTTTTAATTTTAGCTTTTCTTGTTCACAATTTCCAAAAATAAAAAGATCATCTACGTAAATAACGACAATTAACTTCTTATTATTTTTAAGTTCCTTTTGATACAAACACGGTTCTATTTTTGATTGCACAAAACCTAAATTGAACATCTCTTTGTCCAATTCCTTGAACCAAGCATTCGAAGCTTGTTTCAATCCATACAAAGAACGCTGCAGTTTACATACTCTGGTTTCTTGACCTTTGACTACTGCTCCTTTTGGTTGGAACATGTAAATATCCTCTTTAATTTTACCATATAAAAAGGCGGTCGTGACGTCCCACTGGTCAATAAACCAACTGTAAGACCTCGTTCGCTCTCGTACCTTGGTTTTTAAAGGGACTTTTGCATGTCTTTCCTTCGATACATGGAATACACGGCTCGCATAAATCGGTACTCTTATATTCCATACCGCTTACTAAAACTTTCATTTTATTCATATAATTACGCGATAAATGAGCTAATCTTTTATGCCAAATGTTCGAAATATTTTCATTTTGTTTTGACAGTGTCACATTCACGACGTTATTTTTATTTTCTGTCAATTCATAAATTCCGTCGACCTCTTGACATCTTGCAACAATTCGATTCTTATTTTGAATCATGCAACCTCCTTTGTCAAAATTCATGCAATAATTCTTCTTGGTCAGATCGCTCACCGAAATTAAGTTCATGGATAAATCAGGAACATGTAAAACGTTTTCTAAAATAAATTTTTCGTTTTCGCTGACTCGTGGTTCAGCATTTCCTCTTCCTTTCACCAATAACTTCTCGCCGTTTGCTACTGAGATCTTCATGTTGCCCTTTTCAGGTGTATAAGACAACAATTTGCTTTTATCGTGGGTCATATGATTTGAGCACCCACTATCTAAATACCACTTATCTTTGTGTATCGCCTCCTTCGTATTCAGGCAGATATTCGCGGTTTTGATCCGCTCCTTGCATTCGGACGCCTTGTGTCCTTGCTTGTGGCACTTAAAACACTTGTAGACGAACTTCTGCTTACGATCGTTAGTTTTGATATTAGATCTTGCATCGTTCTGTACTTTACGTGTTACTAAGGCTTGTTCGTACTCTGTGTTCAACTTACTCTGTCTACTTCCTTCTTGTAACAATTTCGTTTTAATTTGCTCTAACGTGATCTCTTGTCCACTATTATCTACAGCCATGATAAGAGGGCTGTACTCAGCAGTCAATCCACCCAGCAAAATCGATATGATCCAATCATCAGGGATTTGTGCATCGATATCGGACAATTGTTGTGTCAGGAATGTAATTTTGGATATAAAGCTTTCCATAGAATCAAAGTTCTCTAACTTACAGTTGAAAAGCTCTCGCTGAATATGTATACGTCTTCCCCAACCTTTGTCTTCATACGCTTTCTGTAAGCTGTTCCAGGCTTCTTTCGCAGTCTTCGCATTGTAGACGTGGGTAAAGCACTCTGGTTCTAACAACAAGCATATTGTCGTTCGTGCCTGCCGGTCTACGTCAGCATTTACTACATTTGTAGAAATTACTCCCCACCAGTTTTTATTCTCCAAGTAATTTCGCACCAAGAACTTCCAGTTTGGGTAGTCTGACGATCCTTTCAGCTTCTTAATACCACTTATGCCAACTTCAGTTGACATAATTGAGATTTCGTAAGTTTCACAATTAATATTTAAACCACTCCACTTATTAAATGCTCTAGCACTATCAGAGCATGTATAAGACCATAACCTATTGTAAAATAAGGGGTAATAACAAGAGTAGCAGTGTAGTCTGATAGTACTATATTCGTGGTTAATACTTTACAAGCTAGTGACACATAAAAAAAACATAAACAAGGCCGTAACTACGCTTATTTAAATTGGTGACAGACATGTATAAAAGATTATTCACACATGCCAGTGCATCTATAATATGCGACCTCCAATACAATTCAATACTAGGGCATGTGGGGTATCATATGAACGGGCGCTATTTGTACATTGTCAAACATTTTTTTATTTTTTTAGGCCCCATAGTGTTCGACTTTTGATGAAAAATGTAAAAAAAAAGACCTTAACTCCGAAGTTTGCAAAGATAAAAATCTGAAATTATTCTATGTGATAGAAGTTTATGTAAAGATTACAGGAAAAAAAAACGATGTCTATAAATAGCACACTTTTTCAGAAAACGGGACGGAACCCTCGGTGCGCGAGTCCGCCTCGCTCTTGACCGGTTTTTTTTTATTTCTTAGTGTCTGTTCCTTTTCACATATATTATACAATTTTCTTCGTTCAAATGCATTTTCTCATCATAAATATTATAACCGTCATCAAAACCCGTCCGTTCGAACTGATAGTGAACCTTCTGATTTCCCTCCAACTTCCTAAGGTTCAAGGCACGAAGCATCACTTCTGAAGGAGTGTGGAGTCAAGGGGTTAATCCTCACAGCTGACCTGTGTGATCTTGAGGTCATTTTTGAAAGGAGACCTCTCACTTGAGTAGGTTTATTAGCATCCGACGTACGAGATGAGTGAGCACAGTTTGAAGGTAGTTGTAGTTTTATACGAATTAGGGAAGAATGAGTGGGTGCGAGTTTGTGGGGGATTGTTAGTTAGTTTTTGTCATGGAATGTTCAGTTTTTTTGGTGTTTTTTTTTTGGTATCTCATGAAGATTGATTTTTCATGGTTTCCTTTCTGGATAAAGTTTTATCGATCCATTGTTGTATCGTATAAAAACTCTAAACGTGTACGCAAAAATAAAAGTTCTGCTTTTGGGCCACTTTTCAAAATGTAGTCGAAAAAGATAATGTTCTATTTATAAAATAACATGTCCAGCTTACCACCATCACAGCAGTAACGCGACCCAACATGCAACTCGCAACCACAAACGAGATTACACTAATACATTCACACTCACATACATAGTACACAGAGAATACATAAAGTACACAAATAAAACACAAAAGAGGCATATAATCTGGCGGGCCGCAACAACCAGTGGCGAGGTGTTTGTGAAGAAACTCGGTAACAACGTACCACCCCCACCCTGCCAAGAAAAGGGGGTGGTAGGGCTGCCCCGAGAAATATGAAAATAATATAAAAAAGCCTTTGGACTACCTAGTGAATATGGTTTGGTTTTGATAATGGAACAGTGTCTTTAGAACTTGAGACATTCATTTGTTTTTTGGCTCATAATAAATTGGGACCTGAGATAATGTAGGGTCGGTCGCCACCATGGAAATGTAAAAAACAGGAGAATAATTGGCAAGCGGGCGAATCTGTGTCCGCGCGACATGCTCAGTATGAGCCGTTCATAGTACAATTTCTGTCTCCGCGAACTAGTGCGCTTTCGACTGTGACCGTGACAATTTATAAGAATGCCGTGTTTCTTGTAAAAACCGAAGCCATGTAAATCATGGAATCACTTTCCATATGTAAGTACAAGTATTTTACCGTATTTTTCTTTAAAATCATGAAAGTGACAAAGGGATAAAGTGGAGACACAGGTTTCCGATACATTTTAAAATACTGGGCACATATCTCCTTCTTTCTTATATCTATATCTATGGTCTCCACCAAGTCGAAAAATCCTCGCGGATGCTCGAGCACTTTTTAAATTTCACTGAATAAGTAACTGTATCAATGTTGACATTAAGTATACAATTCGATGCAGATTTCATGCTTGAGAAACACTTGACAAATGCTTGATGTCTGCGTTGAATTTTAACATAACTCTTATGTTAACATCTAAAGTTTTTTCATATATGCGTGTGGTGTGAGGGCCACTTTATTGAAACTCTTTGAAAATATGCTTAGGATTTAGTGAACATTCCCAAACAATTGTGAAAGTTGGAATCAGATTTTGTGAAAGTCAACTTTGCGAGATATGGACTGTAAAGTGGGGCCCTCAGTTCTCACATAGAGGATTGAGGGCCCGCCTGTACCTGACAAACTATGGACACTACAGATAAAGTCTTTATGCCAAAATCTAAGCTTATACCAAACAAAATTTGTGAAAACAAGATATTATCGCAAAACACTGTCCTACTTGGTATATCTTCGTTCAAAATGGGCCCTCAATCCTCACACACGTAAAAGTTTATCACGCAAATACAATGAAACCATTAACTTATAGCTATTGTTTGTAATCCTATAAGATACTAAATAAATTGTGAAAATTTGTGAAAGCAAGAGCAGGTCACCATTTCTTGTTGTTTGAAAGTTATGACCTTGACAAAATCCGGGCCCTCAATCCTCCATTTATTTTGTTTTCCGTTTGAATACGCTTATCGTATGAAAGATTAGACAAATACAAAATAGTCTCTTTTTGTGAAAAAAATTGTGCAACAAATTCGATACTAGAAAACAATTAAAGACCCTTTATTGTAAATAAAAATCGAGTTTTATTTTTGTTCCCTGAATTAGGAAATAAGGTGACCACGATACGGTATTTTACTCTATATGAGAAAAAATCTTAAAATATATTATTTAGATAGATTAGGCAAAAAGCAGTCGGAAAATATTAGTTTTAGTTCAATAACAATATAAATTTTAAAATTAAATTCAAAGTTTTCAGGTTTTTTTAATGTTTTCTCAAACCATGAAATAGTAGCCGCCATTTTATGACGTCATTCGGCTGTGTGAATTAAAAAAGTGTCAACTATTAATTGATCAGTGTATCTCTTAGAGCAGGTATAGCTTTCACTTTAAAATCAAAATCTTTACCGTCCATACGTATTGTGTGTATAGAGTCATGAGGAACAGGGTGTAAAGTTCACTCATCCTTTATTGAAAAGGGAGGACCCTCCGACCTCCTCAGATGGGTGTTGTCTCTGGTGGGCAACTGCCCCACGGTTAATGTGGGGTTGTTGTATACCTATATGCTAGTCGCGCGGTAAACTCTCATTGCGCGATGCAGGTTGCGGGACGTCATGTCCTTGTGATGCGTAGTTCGTATGTGGCGATGTAGATGCCGCCACATGTGTATTACAAGAAGTAACAGGCTAGAATGGAGATGTTACAAGCATTAAAACAACAAATGTGAAAATTAAACTTTTTATTCACTATTTATACATTACTAGATAAAAAAAAAATCCTAAAACCCTAATAAAAAAAACAAAACTATTTTTGGGCACTCGTGGTAACACGTTAAGGTCAGTGTAAGGTTGTATCTTAGTCAAAATATGATTCGCGACATTAATAATTATGTATTTACATAATTTTAACAATAAAAATAATTAATTACCTACGTAGCTTTTACCGACTGAATACCGGTAAAAGTCCGAAATTAAAGATAGTTTTAGAATAATTCGGGGTTTTACTGGTGAGATTTGGTAAATAATAGGATTTACCCGTAAATCCTAATATTTACCGCAGTTCGCGGTTTTACACTAACATATAGGTAGATGAGTATATATCAAAACAACTTACATGTACTTATTTGTATGACTATAATAATATTTCCGTAGACAGAGAATTCTAGTAACTATTTTCGTAGTTTTCTCAATCAATTGACATGACATATATAATAAAAAGAACACCACTGTACTTTTTCTTTGTAGTAGTCGCATAGACAAACTAATGAGGTTGAACTCCAAAACTCCTCGATTTTATGTGAAAATGTTTGGAACATAATAATCCTTAAATAAAATTAAATATCAACATTCACTACTCCAAGATAATTACCCATACAACTATGTGTATTATAATATACAGGGTGGAATTTTGTAATGACACCTGGAAGGAAGTACTCTTAATAATGCAGATAGAAAATTTTACTCAAAACATTCCTTTATTTCTGAATAGAAAGCAAACTGCATTCAAAGATTTTCGAAATTTCTCTTCTCCCACAACCGGGAATCGAACCGGCTAAAATCTGAAACAATTATACCCTGTACTTTTATTGCATCGATCGTTAGGGTCAATTATAAGGATGAAATCTCTCTAGCAAACATGATAAATTAAATGAAAGGAAAACCAGGAAATCTTAAATTAATTTAATTTTTTACAAAAAATGGTAAACTAACTAATTAGTTGCTCGAAATGGGCTCCATTCTCTTGGATACACAAATTTATTCTTTTAACGAATTCATTTCTAGTAACCTTTAATAAAGTGTTGTGGTGAATATTATAAATCGTATTCTGAACTTCAACTCTCAACTCGTTGTCATTCGCATAAGATTTCATGTAAATTTGATTTTTTACATATTCCCACAAAAAAAAATCTAATGGGGTGAGATCTGGCGATCTCGCAGGCCATCTGATTGTGCCGTTTGTACCAATCCAGGTATTAAAATGAAAGTATTGTCACCCTACCCTGCTACACACTTCAAAAATAGTTGATTTCGGTATCTATTAAGATTTTTAGTTTAATCGTTATTCTTATTAGTAACAAATAACATCAATTTGTTGCACAATTTTTTTCACAAAAAGACACTATTTTGTATTTGTCTAATCTTTCATACGATAAGCGTATTCAAACGGAAAACAAAATAAATGGAGGATTGAGGGCCCGGATTTTGTCAAGGTCATAACTTTCAAACAACAAGAAATGGTGACCTGCTCTTGCTTTCACAAATTTTCACAATTTATTTAGTATCTTATAGGATTACAAACAATAGCTATAAGTTAATGGTTTCATTGTATTTGCGTGATAAACTTTTACGTGTGTGAGGATTGAGGGCCCATTTTGAACGAAGATATACCAAGTAGGACAGTGTTTTGCGATAATATCTTGTTTTCACAAATTTTGTTTGGTATAAGCTTAGATTTTGGCATAAAGACTTTATCTGTAGTGTCCATAGTTTGTCAGGTACAGGCGGGCCCTCAATCCTTTATGTGAGAACTGAGGGCCCCACTTTACAGTCCATATCTCGCAAAGTTGACTTTCACAAAATCTGATTCCAACTTTCACAATTGTTTGGGAATGTTCACTAAATCCTAAGCATATTTTCAAAGAGTTTCAATAAAGTGGCCCTCACACCACACGCATATGTTTTTTCTACTCCATTCATCAGAGCAGTGGTTGCCCAGTGGTTACGGCCGCGACTTACGAGTTGTAGGTCGTGGGTTCAAACCCAGACAGGCGCTTTACTTTGTGTAAATTATTTATTCACCACTCTCTCAAAATGTTGAAGGAAAACATCGAGAGGAAACCGGCATGTCCTAGAAGCAAAAATTCGAAGACGTGACATTTACCAACCCCCCATGGGTCCGCCTGGTGCATTACAGCCCACTACCTCTCGAAGAGAGGAGGCCTGTGTCCCAGCAGTGGGAACATTATAGGCTGATTATGCTTATACTATTCCATTCAGTTTGTTTAGGAGTAATAATGACACTGAAACCAATTTTAAGTTTTCTTATGTATAGTTTCGTCTAAGGATTTAGTATTGAGAGGATAATCTTCCTTCCAATACATTTGATCTGCTGTTTGTTTTTAGTTGGCGCGACAGACAAAGTAGATTAGTATGTCCAATAGTTTTAATCTAAAGTGATGTGTTAATTATCATAATTTGCAATATTCTTGAGACGATAATCGGATTACTGTGAAGAGCTTATAAGTATCCCCATCAGTAGACATCATTTATGCTTAAGTTAAGTGTGGTTGGAAAGGATCTGACATTTAAAATACTATTTGTATTAAGGCGCGGTATTAGCTCAATATTCACAAAAATTGGTTTCTTGGATTGTCGAGTATGACGTAACGCAATGAAACTATCCGACGCAAAAAATACAGTGGACAGAGAAGGGTTTAAAGAATAATTTTAACTGAATAGAATAGTAAAAAATAGTTTGATATTCCCAATAATAAATTGGAAGTTGCTCCACAAAAATAAACTTTGGCGTCGAACATCTCTGTATTTTCAGCGATAACGACATTCTTTTTTTTAAAGAATTTAATAGAATTATCATTTTTTTAAAACTTTAACCGGAAAATTATTTAATTTATTGTGTATATTCTGAATAATCTAAAGAAAACCCGGAAAATAAATGCACATTCGCAGATCAGATCTCGGTGATACAAATATTATTTTCAATTTTCAACCTTATTTCAAGCCAGCTAATGGTGACAATAGATAGGCGCGGACTGACTACGATTTTAAATGGCACTCAACCGCGTGTGCTGTTTAAAATCGTAGTCAGTCCGCGCCTAAGACCACCTCGTTGGTCTAGTGGTTGCAAACGCTACTGCTGAGCATGGGGTCCTGCTTCGATTCCCGGGTCGGGAAAAGTATTATTGGGTTTTCTTATCTGGGACTAGCTTTTGCCAGTGGCTTCACCCGCGTGGATGTCGGAAAATATCCCACTGGAACATATAGGGTGAAATTTTGTAATGCCACCTGAAGGGAAAGTACTCTTAACACTGTAGATAGAAAATTTTACTCAAAGAAAACATTCCTTTATTTTTGAATAGAAAGAAAACTGCATTCAAAGATTTTCAAAAATTCACTTGCCACACCCGGGAATCGAACCGACTAAAATCTGTAAAAAATACACAATAATACGAATTTTTGAAAATCTTTGAATGCAGTTTTCTTTCTATTCAAAAATAAAGGAATGTTTTCTTTGATTAAAATTTTCTATCTAAAGTATTAAGAGTACTTTCCCTTCAGGTAGCATTACAAAATTCCAGGGTGTATATAATACAGGGTGAATTATCGGAAATTCCTTTCTTACTACATTAAAAAGGGAACCTCTGTGCAAAATTTCAGCTTTCTAGGTTCAAGGGACAGTCAGTCAGCACTTCTCTTTTTATTTATATACTGCGAAAGCTATATCGGAGTCTGGATTTGTGCGCGGTTGATGGCAATAGGCTCACTCCCTATTACATGGGACTAAAACATAACTGGCGAAACGTGGGAGTACTATAGGTACACCTCTGCCCAACACTTCAGGGAAACAAGGAGTGATGTTAAATTAAGAAGTTCAGCTTGATGACTACTTTCATCATGTGTATGTAGGTATATCGTGGTCATTTCAGGTGCACTGTGGAACAAAATACTTTGTGGTTTCTAAAAACCAATTCCCGGGACCTAATCTTACCTCTAAACCATCTTATCCTTGTGTCAGCCCTACACATCCGTGTCGTCCCCAAAGGCATGAATCGCGACACGGCGTCAAAGCGAAATAGGAAAAGAACATCTAGCAGTGTCACGTCATATCGATATATCGATAGATAGAGGTGCCGGTCGATACATGTTCCGCTCGACTAGAGGAGAGCTACGAAAGCGTTTGGAACTGAAAGCGTTATTCATATTTCGAACTCGCGATTGGTGTTTTCTAGTGTAGATATTTTGAATAGTTTCGATATCGATGAATGTGGTGTAGTCTGTACGATTAATCCAATCGAGTAGACAGGAGTTTCTTTTTTTGAATACGATTTGGTAATGGAAAAAGTTTGGAACGAATATTTTGCGCTTTTGAATTTGAGTTTAGAATGCATGCCAGTTTAGTTTAGAATTGTTAAAGACTATTCAGGGTGAAATTGAATTCATGGGCATCCTTTTACGGAGTCATTGTAGACATCATTATGAACAACTTTTACTACGGGACCAAAGCTGAAATCGCGAAAAAATCTGTTCACTCATTTCTGTTTGCCTCAATCATCCTTAATTCTTAATCTATTCTAACCTCTCTTATGCTCCTCAGCAGTAGTCCTATTCAGCTGCGGTGGCAGTGGCGGAGGTATCGCCGGCGCGGTTGGTGCGGCTGGCAGGCCCGGATACCACCACCCCGTCGCCGCTTGCCCGTTGAACATCCTTAGCTTCTCATACACGCTGTCGTTTTGCGCAGACGCCGCTTGTTCTTTCTGGGATGCTAGGTTCCGCAGCACCCGGTTGATTGAGGATACCTGTGAGGAGAGAAGGATGAGTATGGCGTTTACTGGTGTGTGGTTTGGGAATTGTCTGGAGGTTGGGTTGGGAGTCGCTGAATGTGGCGGTCCTTTATTGCTGTATGTCGACAGTAGAGATCGGATCAATCGAATGCATTTACCTAAAATTAATTTTTGACTAAGAAATTATGGTAGTGGCTTTTAAATTGTTTGTTCCTAATATAAATCCCGGGATTCCAGAAAATCCGGGAGTGCACAACAAGCAGATATATGGTATGGAAACAACTTCTTAAATAAGTGGTATTATTTATTTAAAAAATCCCGGCACATGGGTCTCATAACTATTTGTATGCTTGTTTACTTGAAATTCATTTTTAGGTTTATATCATTTATTCTCATAAAAGACAAACTTTTAAAATTTTTAACATTTCTTATCCTGACGTTGGTTTGTTTAATCTGTGGTTTGGCAACCTATTTTACAACATTGGCTAGCATTCGATTCTGTAGTCAAAAAACACTAAATTTATCAATTCCTGAATCACGAGATTTTTACGATCGACACAAAAGTGCATTCCATATTAGCCAACACCTGAGCTTATGTAAGTATACATTCGATTCTACAATCAGAACTCTAAATTTGTCGCTCCCGGAATCCCGGGATTTTTTCCATACAAAACTGCATTCCATAATAGCCGACACCTCAACTTTAGGTAAACATGCATCCGATTATCCGATCTCTGGTCATCAGACTTCGTATTAAGAACCGGGAGATATTTTGGCATGTCCAATAATAACGAATGCTCTGGTCACTGGTGACTACAGGACAAAATTTTTTATCTACTGACAAACGGCAAAGAGCACCTTATTTCTTCAGCTAAAAATAATTTTCTTTCTCTGCTTGACCTTATAAAGGGGACCCAAAGTTTTTCAAGAGTCAGGGCCTATGCACACGATGCGTTGCGGCAGCCGTAAATTGACAGTCTGACCGTCAATGGCGGCGTTTGTACGGTCAAATTTTTGCGGTGCGGTGCCGCAACCCATCGTGTACATCGGCTCTAAATCTGACTTCGTTACATCTAGAAATAAAATAGCATTGTACTCGTATGTATGAAAGTCAGTCGTAAAAAGAGAATGTAAATTAAAATTGTCGTCTAAAGTAAAAAGGCTAGAAAACGTTTCACCAATATCTTAGCAATCTGACATTTAATTTCAGGTACCGTTTAGTTAGACCGTGGGACTTGTTTACACATCGGTCTCTGCAATAGATTAGTGAGAAAGATAAATCAGAAGTACATGTGTTGAGCATATGCGCTTGATTCATTCAATAAACTTCACTGATTATTTGAATTAAATATTAAATTGAACTACGACGACTGCTACTATTATCTCGATTGACTTTACGATAAGAGCCATGGCGTGGTAAGTTAATCAGCAATGTTGGTTGGGTATAAATAAATAAATAATAAGTTTATTGTACAAAGAGAAGAGAAACACATAGAACACATACACTAAACATGATAGTACAAGTGGCAGTCAGACAGGTTGAACAGCTGGCTCCTGAACTAAGTAAAAAGATACTTGTATCTCAGGAGCCAAGTATGTTAGACTATCATATGTATTGAACCCTATAAACAAAGTGTGCGTTTTCATCAACGACTAATGCGGTTTCTGAGGATTTTAAACGGATTTTATCCATTCGATACTGATTATTGGTTCAATATCGTGTTTCTAAACACTTCATAATGGAAGAATTTAGCTTAAAAGTCGAGTGAATTACTATCGAGGGTTTATCTAAGGACCTCAAAAACCGAGCATGAGAAAGGAATTCACTTAAATAGATAATTTTGTCGAATCAATAGCTATTGAGAGTTTAAGAATTCCTCAGAAACCGGGCCACAAGGGTACTCGTAGAAGCTCCTTGTAAGCACTGTTAATAGAACTCTATGAGAGGGCTCTTGCTATGTGATTAGGTTTCTTCTTCTTTGTCTTAGCAATTTCCCATTATTTGGGGTCGGCTCTCCTCGTTCTGCGGTGCCAGGACAGTCTGTCCTGGGTTGTCGAAACATTTGTTTGGGCAAGTTCTAAGTCCTTGGCTACCGTGGACCACCAGGTGGCTACTGGGCGTCCTCTACTTTTCTTATTATTTGGCAGTGCTACGGCCTGTTTTACGACGTGGTCTTCGGGGCGTCTCATGACATGACCGAACCATCGTAGGCGGCTCTCGGTGAGTTTTTTTGCTATACGCGCGACCTTGAAACCTCTGATGTGCTCGTTTCGCACTTTATCGAGTCGGGTTACACCTGCTGCCCATCTTAGCATCTTCATCTCAGTTATGTGCATTTTCTGTACGTGAGCTTTCTTTGTGGCCCAGCACTCGGCACCGTACGTCACGGCTGGTCTAACTGCGGTCTTGTAGATCTTGCCTTTGGTTTTAATCGGCATTCTTGTGTCACATAAAACCCCCGTCAAAGCCAAAAGCAAAAGGTCTAAGGACTATAATTATTATACAGACGGAAAAAGCATAAGTTCGTTGACTTATTCTCGACTTTTTTCAAATTAGCTATCGGAATCATTTTCCGTAGACCGTAGTAGTGCTACGGCGTAGCTGCGTAGCAATAAGCTCCAACGAGTGACGAATTGGAAAAAAAATGGCAATAATGGGGACAGCCGACAGAAATGAAAACTTAAACGTAAAACTATGCATAGCTTATCGCGGTGTCGCGGTGACGCGGTGACGCGAACCCGTAAGATTTCCCCCTAACAAAAATCGCTCAACGCGCCTAAAGAAGTATTCACTTCAAAAACATCAGGGTACCTAAAATTCTTCATTGACAATGTATTCTCAATCTGCCTAGCCTTTACCCAACTTTCCCATGTTGGGGTCGGCTTCCAGTCTAACCGGATGCAGCTGAATACCAGTATTTTACATGGAGCCTACTGGCCTTTTACTGCCTATCTGACCTCCACAACCCAGTTACTGGGTAATACGATACCCCTAGGTAAGACTGGTTGTCAGACTTTCGGTCTTCTGACGACCCGTAACGACTGTCAAAGATCCACGAATGACAGCCGAAACCAATGGCTTAACGTGCTTTCCGAGGCACGGAGGGGTCTCGCTATGTAAAGATGGTCACCCATCCACAGACCAACCCCGGTAAGCGTAGCTTAACCTGATGGATCGACCCGTGCAGCTGTTATTACTTAGCCACGAGCTCCTCTCAATGTATTTCTCTATTATAAAGTTTATTACGCATGTAATACTGAGTTGAATTACGTGTATGTTTCGTAGTAGAGAATTTTCAGCGTGGAATAAGTTTCTTTAGCGTAGAGATGTTGAGATTGTGTGAATTTGTGCCTTTGTTATGTATATCGTTTGTGCTAAGGTTTACTGTCAGATTTAGCTTAAGAGGTATGAACTGGTTCGTTAATAGGTACAAAGGTGGAGCGTAACGTAGGGTTTCAAAAGGTAGGTAAGATTTTGCTTTGAGTACCTACTAAACTTCACAACTATCTACATTGAATCTTAACTTCGATGTATTCATTGATTAAAACAAGAGCCACATACGATTAAGTTCCTATTATCTTATTTGGCAGATAATTTCATACAAATTCTTCCATTTTTGAATTTTTCGGTTAGTAGTGGCTATTGGGACATCGGGAAATAGGCTCTTACTACACAGCAAAATACCCTTATTACTTACAGAAAGAAAAAACATAGGCTGCAATTGGCAATCCGCCAACAGAAGAGAAAACTTATACAGGGTTAGTAGTTTTCGAGTTATTTTGGATCCCTCATTTCATATCAATGATAGTGGTTAAGGACAGTAGTAGGTAGTAGGTGTAAAATTTATGTTTTTATTATCAACTGAGCTCTGCTTAAACGTAGAGGAATAGTAAATATCAGGATTGACAAAAATATATGCAAAGATACAATAATAAATTATAAAATATGAAAATCACAAGATTACAGATACACCACTTTCAACGACCGATTTTAGCAAATAATGCTCTATGTAGTAGGTATATTCTTGTTCAAATTTGATCCAAAAAAAAGATATAATTTTTTAAAACCATCTTCACGTTGAATCAGGAAAAATATCGAAAAAAAATTATAACTCGAAAACTACAAAAATCGTAGAACATACAGGGGGGTTAAATGTACATGGGGTACTCTGCTATCAGCTCGCACTGGCTTGACACCTTAACAGAAACATCCTGTATATGCTGTAGGTACAGATATAATGTTAACATTAGCATGTCGGTGACGCAGACCCATACATAAGATTTTCCTCTTCCAAAAATCACTCAACGCACCTAAAGTTTTCACTTCAAAAAAACCGGCCAAGTGCGGGTCGGACCACCCACAATGAAAGGTTTTAGTTGAAAATAATTTATCGCAAAAACAAACATAACATTGTAGTTGAAAAACATGTTCTCCCATGTATTGATATACGTCTCGGTAAATTCTCCAAATGCAAGCAAGTTTAAAATCCCAAAAAGTTTTTTTTATGTGACTTAGGTACTTGTTCTGTGAGACCTTGCTTCTTGCCAAATTTCATGATTCTGGGTCAACGGTAAGTATCCTATAGGTTTTGCGAGTATCAAAATTGGTCAGGTTAAGCTACGCTTGCCGTGTTTAGTCCTTGGATGGGTGACCATACTGACCATCTTTACATACCAAGACCCCTCCATGCCTCGAAAAGCACGTTAAGCCGTTGGTCCCGGCTGTCATTCGTGGATCTTTGACAGTCGCTACATAGTCAGAAACCCGAAAGTCTGACAACCAGTCTTACCGAGGGCGGGGTATCGTATTACCCACAGTTACTGGCTTATGGAGGTCAGATAGGCAGTCGCTCCTTGTAAAAGCCGGTTAGACTGGAAGCCGACCTCAACATAGTAGGGAAAAGGCTAGGCAGATAATATGAAAATATGTCGCATATGGCCGTGTTTTTTTATTGCGTTGACTTAGAAGCTTGATTTTTTTTAGAGCTCCAAAGGACCAAAATGAAAAAGGGAGAAAAATAGTCTAGATAGACAGGCAGAACGACGGACAACGAAGTGATCCCATAAGGGTTCCGTTTTTTTCCTTTTGTGGTACGGAACTCTAAAAATAACATTTTCAAAACAACAATATTTTAAAGCCCCTCAACATCATATAGGAAAACAAATCCACAGCCACGCCAGATTATTAATAACCTACTATACATAACTAGATACACATCCCCATCGCCCAAACAACTATCTAATAGGAAATAAATTGCGCCTCGAACCCCACCCTTTTAACTTGCTACCACGTGTAATTTAAAATCTAATATGATTACTAAATTCCAATCGGGAGCCTCAAAGGGACACAGATTAGGGCATCCCGTCCCCCCTGACCGCACCCCACCCCCGCGGGCCCTAAAAACCCCAATATCTATCTACTTTCACCGAAAACCACGCATGCGTAAAAACCTAACTCACACAAGTATAAAATTCTATATACCTATGCCCACTTTAGCACGGTGTTGTATGCCTACTATTTGTAGTTATGTTTTTGGTTGGGGCGTCCCCGAGTATAATATCTGTTTCCTTGTTGCCATTGGCAACGGTGAAATGTATTTTTCCTTCGCCGGGAAATCGGTCGCGATTACAATGTACGGCTGTTTCGCAGCTCGGTATTTTGTTTTGGTAAAAGTGGCTCTATTATAACAAAAACATTTTGAATTTCGAGCACCGAGCTAACCAATAGGAGCGGCGCATTTAAACGCGAATTCTGCTCGTGACAGCCGTGTGGCCAATCAGATGGGTACACGGGAAGATTAAAGAGCGTACGTTCCTATTAGAATTTTAAAGGATTTATTTTTTCCATTTATTCTTCCACGTGAATATTTTGTTTGAAGTGGCCACGAAGTGACGGCTAAAAGAAATTGAATGGTATGCCGATGAACTTAGGAAAATATTTTTTTAAATAAAAATATTTGGATAGGACGTACCAACCATTTCCATGTAAAAATGTCTAAACCCAAAAAATAAATCCGTTCAAAGCTTTTTATACACATACACGTGTAGACACACATAATCAGCCTATAATGTTCCCACTGCTGGGACACAGGCCTCCTCCCGGTGAGAGGGAGTGGGCCGTAATCCACCACGCGGGCCCAGTGCGGGTTGGTAGATGTCACATGTCTTCGAATTTTTGGTTCTAGGGCATGCCGGTTTCCTCACGATGTTTTTCTTCACCGTTTTGAGAGCAGCGGTGATGAAATAATTTACACAAAGTAAAGCACCTGTCGGGGTTCGAACCTACGACCTACAACTCGTAAGTCGCGGACAATACCACTGGGCCACCACTGGCACTGCTCTCTCACGTGTAGACATTGGTCCTAAAATAAATAATTAATCTGCAAAGATATTTCTATAAGAAATATCATGGAGATCAATGGACTGTGAATCGAATTGAAAATAAGTATAAAAAAAGAAGATTTGTGATGTTTGTATTAATTTATAAATTCATGAGTAACATGTTCAAAAACTGAAACGTATAAAGTCTTACATTCTACAAAAAGAATAGCAAACTAAATATAAAATCATCGATTCAAATAAATACTTACTTTTTTGTGCACTCTCCTTTTGTCTTTTTACTAAAAACTTTTTCAGATATGTACCGGTCTCATAAACAGTGATTGCTAATAAATAATACTTTCTACTCTTTAGTTAGATATTAACAAAAAAAAAACCGGTCAAGAGTGAGTCGGACTCGCGCACCGAGGGTTCCGTTCCAATTTCTGAAATAGTGTGCTATTTAGAGACATCGTTTTATTTTTCTGTAATATTTAGGTACACAAACTTCTATTTCATAGAATGATTTCCGATTTTTCTCTTTGCAAACTTCGGAGATAAGGGGGGGGGGGACGGTATTTTTTTACATTTTCCATCAAAAGTCGAAAACTATGATACCCCACATGCCCTAGTAGCCCCCACTTTGAATTTTTAAGAGCCCCTTTCAGTCCCTGTCGCACAAAAAAAAAACAGACAGACTGAATCGCACCGTAAGGGTTCCTTTTTATTACCATTTTGGTACGGAACCCTAAAAACAACATAAGTACCAAAGTTAGATTGTACTTTCGATTCAAAGTGACACATTCACGAAATCATGAACGAATAAAGTTTACTTTTTACAAAAAAAAAAACACAAAAAAATCAGCACGTGTCTAACCAGAACTCGGTTAGTCCTGTTTTTTAACAGAGTATTTGTTCAGTTGTCATTATTTGAGGAATCGGCCTCCTAATCGTGTGTTCTCGTTGGTTCTTTCACATTATAACGCTACGATGCGTGATGGATGCAGCTGTTGTGTTTTTTTCAAGTATTTATCTATTCCATTATAAAATTTGTTTCCCTAATTGGCTGTTTTGATAACCGATTTGATGGAAATTAGCTTTGTTTTATGTGTAAAATTTTAAGTTCGTCGATCTTGGTCTTTTGGATGTAAAGTCTTGGTTTTTATTTTCGGGAAAAATATTAAATCGTATAGTTTTTATTTGCTATATTTTTTATGCTGCTTCATACTGCTTACATAATTAAAAATATTATCTGATTTTGTACAAGTTTTTTCCGAATAATAATAAATAGGTTTTTAAAAATATTTTAATTACCTACAACTTTAAAATCTAATCTGATAATCTTAATAATTAATTAGTCTCATACCTTCTCCTATCGCAGAATAAAAAATTTATTTTTACATGTTTCTAAGTTGCGCCCTTTTCGAGTCGAGCGAGTCGAATTAGTGACCAGCGATGTGTATAAAGGGTCTAAAACTTTCGGCAGTTTTAGATGAGCGGCAATGTGTGCCGGTCGTGTAACAGGGGTTAAAACGAGTTTTTTTTTTAAATATGCACAATTTTTACACTGTGGATGATAAAATGTTTTAGTCACTGATAAATATTTTCGGGGGTCTATGCAGTTAATTATGGATGAAATTCATTGTTGTTTCTGCTTTATTTACTGTATAGCACACGTTTTTGAGTAACTTTTTGAATGAATTATTTCGGGATTTGTGTTTGGTAAATAAATCAGATAATTAAGTAATATGAAGTTCATAAAATAATATGCGTCCATTAATGATTAATTCTACGCGACAACATTTTGGCATGTTCGATACTCCACTTCAAAAAAAGTATGCAATTACCAACGCTCTAAATGACTCAACTCAATTCATAAATAAAATACAATTATTATTTAATTTCCGACATGCATTATATAGTTGGCGGGCCCAATAAGCCCGGCACTACCGTACAAGGCCTGAAACCCGATACGTCTGACAGCGCTCAACTTCGTGACAGGCGCGGCTCTGCGCGTGCGCAGACAACACCCTGCGCGGACGCATTGTTATGCTGAAATATTGAGTTGATATATTTGTTATATTAATATAAGAGATGGATGGAACAGTTTTTTGTGGTTTATTATAAGTGTTAATTTTTGATCAGATTTTTTGGAATGGATATTTTTGATGGTTGGAACTTTGGAAATGTTTAGTAATGATTATAAGCATTTATAAGACAGTGCTAGAAGTGCCAAACAATTTTCAGTTGGAGATATCAAAAAACGAGACTATGAACACAGATTAAGCAAAGATCCACATGAAAACCCAAGCAAAGAATTTAGAAATAAAGATACATCTAAAAACAAACACCAGAACGAACAAGTCCGAACCATAATTACTAAGATAAACATCTAACTCGTAACATCTAATTAAAAGCGAGCATATTATATCAAGTTTCGCGACGAGCGATAGTGTCTAGCGATCGTTTCTGAACGCGGGCGATCTCCCGTCACTATGACAGTTGACAGGTGTCACGAGCAGGGCCGCCAACATTAAAATGTGGTATTATTTTATTTCACGTGAGAATCGTTCATCATTTGTAGAGTCATGTCGGTTTATAAGACTGGACGTTGGATGTAAGGATGGGGGTTGATATTTCTTGAACTAGTACCTACTATAAAATTCTTGGTATGTTCTTAAGTTTACGTTTGTGATGAAGGTAGGAAATGAGACTGGAACACCGTAATGTAGGTATGAGTTTTGAAATTATTTTAATTTGTGTGACAATGTTCTTCCTTTTATTCCTTCCTTCATTCTTTCTTATATATAAACAACTCCTAAAAATACTACAAAGCCTGCTCTTACTCTTACGATGAGGATAACACAGACATAGAAACAAATTATACCCAAAACCTTAAAAAAAACTGACATTAATTGTCATCTAATTAGATAGAAACCCTTGGCAGCCCTCAGTTGTGATGCCTCAGTGCACCTCATTACCCTGACCACGAACATGGCAATAGATCATGCAGAGAGTGATAGTGCTAAGATCCTCCGGCGTAGGTGGTCCGTGACACAAAAAAAAAAATGTTAGAAAATCGAACATTTACGCGGTTAATCGAATTTGTTGGGCGTTGCGATCGATCAACGATATTGTGGATGGTTTAGTTTTTGATCTGATTTTAAGATGATGAGATGATTTTTGTTTGATTATTGAGAAGTTTTGTTGATTTGAGAATAGATTTCCATTTTGTAACTACTTATTACCAAATTCGATGAATGAATGAAATGCACTGACCCTGGTGTGGGTTGACCAGACTCGATTACTCGAATGAACTCAAAGCTTTGCACTAGCCCCCATGGAGCCTCATATTTCATGGGGATGCAGTGATCATTGCATATCAAGGAGTAGACCGGCCGGGCGCGGTAATGTGGCGGTAATAATATTATTACCGCGGTGCAGTTGCAACACAAAATATATATAACAAATGTTATTTTGAAAGTTTAATATTAATTCGTCATAAAAACGATTTAAAACTGTCAGAATTGTTACTTACCTCGATTATGGTCTAAAATATAGTTTCAAAACGAGATTAATGACTGATCATCGTTCTAAAATACAACCCTCAGAAACTTATTAACGAAAATACTCAAACTACAACTACAAATAGACCAACCAGTAAGAACTTAATCACCTAAGCGATCTGCCCCAAAAAGACATACAAAAGAAACATCCTTATTGAATGGAAATCCCTGTACCATTAATCTATCCACTTTTCCATGACCATTCACCATCTATCCGATACCAAAGATATCTTCACAAAAACCATTACTATGAATACAAATACCCATACAGGAAGGGGTCTTCATCCCCTAGAATTACTATTAGTATTATCTATAAACATTTTAACGTACACGGTTAACCCGCGGAGACCCGGGTTCGATTCCCCGGTGAAAAGCGATTGTAGGGTGCGGTCGTAGGGGTGTTTTTTGCAATTCTCTTAGGGCGCACAGATTGGGGCGGTCTGTCTCAGTTCATTATGGATGTTAAGTTGTTGTCGGTGATTTGGATTGAAGTGGGTTTTTTGTTGTTGAAAATGTTGATAGTTTTTGCGATGTATGCTTCTACTTATAATGATATTAGAATCGATCAGTAGTCTGCATTTCACGAAGTGTACTGTTTACTTTTTAGCACCCCAATTGTTCTAAAACAACTCTATATTCGAAGGTGTTCTAAAATATTTTGAAAGTTGGTTCTCGGAAGTTCAACTAAACCCTGATAATACGTCCAATAGTTACACATCAATACAATCAAAAAAGATATCAAACTATTTCGATACTCATCAAAGGACCAAACATAGTTCCCTGAGGGACGCCAGCTAAAGTACCGAATATGTCACATAACGTGATGTAAGTGAGAGCAACAGTCTGTGACAAAGGGCTTTGGGGAGCATTGTCCCCGTTTTAAATACCGTATTGTAATGGAAAATAATTACAGTATCCATTTCTAAAAACATATTTCGAGTTTGATGATGTCATTTGCAGTGGTTAAGTTATAAATTGCTTGCTTATCAGGTTAGCCGCAGTAACAAGTAGGTGTATCCCTGTGTTTGGGATTATCTTGCTGGCTGGATTTTCTCACAGCTTAGACTTTGCCACTTAGGGCGGTTTCTCGAGGAAGACTTGCGGTGCAGTTGCAATAAATATTGTACAAATGTGGTAATAGTTGCTTGTTTTTTCCCGATTTTTAGGGTTCCGTACCAAAATGGTAAAAAAGGAACCCTTATGGTGTGAATCAGTCTGTCTGTCTGTCTGTCTGTCACAGCTGGATATCTCAAGAACTACTAATGCTATCAACTTGAAATTTGGAACAGTTTTAGATTATGTTTACCCAACTATTTTGCAAATAAGAAAGAAATAGAAATATTCATACTTTTTTTGCAACATTGACTGAAAGGGGGTCTTAAAAATTCAAAGTGGGGCTACTATGGCATGTGGGGTATCATATAAAAGAGCGCTATTTGCACATTCTCAAACATTTTTTTTTTTTTAGGCCGCATAGTTTTCGACTTTTGATGAAAAATCTAAAAAAAAATACCGTTTCCCCCCGTTATCTCCGAAGTTTGCAAAGTGAAAAATCTGTAAATATTCTATATGATAGAAGTTTATGTAAAGATTACAGGAAAAATAAAACGATGTCTCTAAATATCACACTTTTTCAGAAATCGGAACGGAACCCTCGGTGCGCGAGTCCGACTCGCTCTTGACCGGTATTTTACGTGGCCCTTCTAATAGCACGCGTCTCATACTTATTGACTACGACAAAATTCAAAGGCTCCATCGTTTATTTTCAGAAAAACCGAACTTTGTCGAATTAAATGTGACAGGTCCATTATGGGAGTGACGGAGTTAGTTCGTCAGTCTATACCCAATAATTTAGGTAGGAATAAAATCAATTTCTATTGGTATCGATAGTCACATTATATTCGCTATATTTCGGTTTTGCCGAAAATAAACGATGTAAACTTTGAACATTGTCGTACTGTACGTAACTCTGTCAAAAAAAAAAGGTAAACGCATCGTCCTCGACACTTTAACCAAAACTGAACTAAAAGGTGTCTCCAATTACAAGAATATTGCGTGTAAACGAAAACGAGAGCGTTCATACGCCACATAATACGTACGAAGCCTCCGAAATGCCTCACAGTAGCGTTTCGGCGGTGTCAAGTTCCCGGACTAATTCTGACAGCTACAAGTTAGGTAGTTTATAAATTTTCAAGCTAACGAGAAATAGATTGTGTTTATATTAGCATTTATTCCTAAATGTAGGTCTTTTGCGTCGTTTTAATTTATAGTTTAGACCTTTTCTTTGGACTTTAAAAGTTTGAAAGTTACAAAACACATACATTTCAAGAAACATTTGGATGTAGGTACTATTTCACACGTCTACGTTTTGATAGCACTAACAACTATTTATTTAAATTCCTAAGTAGTATCTTCTTAATAAAAATTCTGTCTCGCAACATTCGATCTAGTTTCAACAAATCGGTAGAATCAACCACCTCGCCGCGCCTCGCTCGATCGAACTCATGAATTCTAAATTTAAATTAGATGTCTCCAAATCGTATTTAACGGTCCTTGGGCGCAACTGTTGATTGGCGATGTTTGCCGCTTTCGGTTCTGCGGTTGGCGCCATTGTTTTCAATTTTCAATTTCGATTCTTCGAAAATTATCTTTTAGTTTGTCTCTGTGTTCTGTGTTAGTCAGTTTCAGGGCCTATATCACGATGTCCGAATAGCCACTACTCACCGAATAAATTAAAAAATGGAACAGAATTTGTATGAAATTATCTGCCAAGTAAGTTAATCGTAGGTGGTGAAACAGGCCCTTAGGTGCTAAACTTATATAAAGAAAACATGGAATTACAGATTTTAGTTTTTTCTGAGTGACTTAGGTACCTAAACGACATTTTGCTCGATTACAAAGAAAAACCCGGCCAAGTGCGTGTCAGACCACGCACAATGAAGGGTTCCGTAGTTGAAAAGAATTAATCTCAAAAACAAACCACATTGTATTTGTAATCACAAAATAAAAATTTTTACCTGATAAAACTACTAATTAAGAATTTTCGGACTTTTCCCTTTACTTGTGCTGTGAAACCTTGCCTCTTGCCAAATTTCATGATTCTAGGTCAAAGGGAAGTACCCCATAGGTTTTGTTTTACTTGCGACTATCAAAATATGTCGCATAAAATGACCGTGTTTTTTTATTTCATTAACTTAGAAGCTCGATTTTTTTAGAAGTCTAAGGGGACATAGCCCTTCGTATTAAACATTAATTTCAACTCGATACCTCTACGCCTTCCTGAGAAAAAGGGTCTTGACAGACTGACATACTTGAAAATATTTTTCCAAGTGAGAAATGACAAATTAACAATTTTCGGACTTTTCCCTTTACTTGTGCTATGAGACCTTGCTTTTTGCCAAATTTCATGTTTCTAGGACAATGGGAAGTACCCTACAGGTTTTGATTTACTTGCGAGTATCAAAATATGTCACATAAATGGCCGTATTTTTTTATTGCGTTGACTTAGAAGCTTGATTTTTTTAGGACTCCAAGGGACCATAGATCTATGTATTTGATATTAATTTCAACTTGATACCTCCACGCGTTCCTGAGAAAAAGCGTCTTGACAGACTGACAGACAGACAGACAGACAGACAGACGGACGGAGAACGAAGTGATCCTATAAGGGTTCCGTTTTTTCCTTTTGAGGTACGGAACCCTAAAAATGTACATTCCTAAATGTACTGACCGTTTTACATTTACAGAATTTATATTACATAATTCCCTAACCCTAGTATAAAATTCCCTAACATTACCATAAAATATCAGTGGACTTAAAACCGTCAATTCCTATGCCATCATAAGCAGTTGACGTTAATCCGCGAGACAAGGGCAGCGATACAACGCTGCAGATCCTTACAGCATAACCACAAGTGTGAAAGAGATATCGAATATTCTGTGCATTCACGCGTAAACGTGGAATTATTGTATAACGCCCGGGGAAAAAAGCGGCGTAAGTATGCGGTGGTCTTTTGAGAATTTGTTTTTAGCAATTGGGTAATTCTCATGAGTAACGACTATGTAAAGCTTAGAATTTTATTGTTTAATGTTTGGTATAATTAAAGTTTTAGTAAATGTCTGGAATATAAGTTTCTTTAAGCTTTTTTTTCCAACTTTTTCGTACAAGATTTATCGACCAAGACAGTCAGCGTTCTTTGGTTCTAAGACCAACTGTTAGTTACGTAGTAATATTTTAAAATATTTATAAAAATAAATACAGAAAGTGTTCACTTAAGCATAACAGCATCGGCATCGCAAGATAGTTCTCAATTTGCATAATATCCTCCATATTCAACTTAGAATATTCACAGTAAGCGGCGCCGACATCACATAAGCCTCTCTGATACTTTTACACTTACACCGTTCTGCCGCCGAGCCGTAATCGATTGTTCCACGTATTTTTGTCCGCTTTTAGTTGGTAAGAAACATCACGCCCATTCGACCGTTATGACTAGGCAGCGGAACGCACGACATATATCTGTCCTACTCTAACACGTGTGTGGACCTATCAGCTTGTCCCTTTCACCTATTTGCCCAGTGGGCCGAGTGCGTAGGTACGACAGTCATAAAAATAGCCCCTTTGGCGCCGAATCTTCTAGGGGTTTTCGGTATTTCGATTTTGTGTCCTCTTGTTACGTAGGGTGGATAATGTAGGTATTTTTATGATTAGTTATAGGTACTGCTTTATGTAGCAGATAGGCTTGGCAGGGGTTCGCCTTCACGGTCTAATTTCTTAGGTTTATAGACAAGACAGTTTGTATCTGACTATACATACTAGATCTTGGGATTTATTGTGACTTCTTTTATTATGGTTAGAATTAGAAAACTTCATTTGAGACGTAGAATTTTGTGTGAAAGAAAACCTCTTAAATAAATGAGACATTTTTAAAGTTTGCAGACAATGAGGCAATTTTTTTGATAAGAGGGTAATTTCGCATCACCTTTTATGTCAAAACGATGACAAATCCTCTCTAGATAATGTAACATATCCACAAAACCAACATTTTCGATTCTCAACACTCAAGGGTCACAATAACTTTTTTCTTTACCATTGTGTCACCAAGTGTTTACTTTGTGTTACGCATCGCGATCACAAAACATTATATTTTTGAATTGTGACATTATTAACAGAAAAATTGGTTCGAGGTGAAGGAAAAAAAAGAGGCAGTAGCGAATTTAAATATGGATTTGATAGTTCCTTAGAATTTTTTCTGAATTTGTCTAAAAAGACTAAGTATTGCAATAAGAAAATAATATATTGACTGCACTAACTATGGGTATTTCAAATCCTGAACACTTTTTATTAGCTCTTCTATTTCTAAAGCCCCGTCTTTTGTCTTCATACTTTAAATTCTGTTAACCACCTCATCCAAAATTTTACGTTCTTCGCAACTTACCGACAAATAGTTGACGCTCTCTATCAACAACTACGGATCCCTAAAAATTACAAATTTTTCACTTTGTTATTTTTTGCCATGATTGGCCGGGCAGATGTGGAGCCGTCTGGTTCGATTACCATCCGTGTCACTTCAGCAATGGCTTTATTTTATATCTTGTACGCGATATTTTTCGCAGAGAACCTCGGTTTTTATAATTTTTTTAGTCCTCTCATTAATCGTGGGGTAGGATGTTGGTGTGTCTCGTTACTTTACATGGATTTTATGATGTTGTTGTAATTGCAACTCGGTTGAGTTTTATTTTTATTTGCTTTGCCATGGCCTAGATTTCATGTGTACGCAGTAGCTATAGGAGAAATAAGTTGCTGTTGTGAGAATATAGTGCGTCGTGTATTTGAAAACCTATGTTGTTATGAGATTTATTGAGATTATCTTAGGTCTTTAAATATGGACAAAGGAATCAAAACAAACAACAGACATTTAAGTATAGAATCTTGAGGATGGTAGTAGATATACTCGCTGTAGTCACTACCTATCTATTATTGACCCACAGGGATTAATAGTTCATCTTTTAAAAGGTTTTCTTTACATTTCTATGAGCACTCAATATTATCAGAATACAATTCAGCATTCAATTTGTTATTGACATAAAATTTGACAGAGCTAATAGTAAAATGGAACCGAATTTATGAACCGTCCATTATAATAGTAGTATTTGTATGGGCTCATACAAAAACCTAATAAAACGGCATCAAACATCCCGAACTAAAATTTTATAAGCCATCATCAATAACAGAATGGACCGTTTGTGTTGAACATGGTCCATCTTGAAAAGATTTTGGACAATAGGCCCGCGCCCGTCCGAAGCATATGCTCCTAAAATGTAAAATTGCGAAATTGGATTAAAAGAGAATTATTGTCACCGAACTTTGTCCAGATTATTTTGATGGGCGGCACAATGGGTGCTTGAGCATATGTTTTGTGAATTTTAATTAGATATATCGTATTGCCAATAATATTTTGACGTTTTCGAAATCGGTTTAATTTAATCGATATATTCTTGTGTACTGTGAAGGTCGATACTCACAGCTTGATTGATGGGTCAAGGACTCAGACATGGCCCACGAAAGATGAGACTTAACACACCACGTGGTTTGACATGCGCAGTAAATGATTTTAAGTCTCTTTAGCTGTATGAGATCTGAGCGCGGGACGGGACCGGACGTCATCGGGACGGCGGAAAGAGCGCGAGAGGCGCGGTCAAGTCTCATCTTTCGTGGCGCGTATTGTATCTGCTATGAAATGGGAACATTTTTTAACGAAATGACAGATAAATAATATTTTGACGTTTTCGAAATCGGTTTAATTTAATCGACATATTCTTGTGTACGGTGTAGGTCGAGCTTCATTGATGGGTCATGGACCCAGACATGGTACAATACGCGCCGCAAAAGATGAGACCTAAACACACCACGTAGTTTGACATGCGCAGTAAACGATTTTAGGTCTCTTTAGCGGTATGAGGTCTGAGCGTGGGACGGGACCGGGCGTCATCGGGGCGGCGGAAAGAGCGCGGGAGGCGCAGTCAAGTTTCATCTTTCGTGGCGCGTATTTGTATCTGCTATCAAATGGGAACATTTTTTAACGAAATGACAGATAAGAAGTGTCATTTTACTGCAGGTAATTAAAAGTCCGAGCATAGAATTCTCCATAGACACTCCTATCAACCTAAAGCGTTATATTTAGATCAGTTACCTAACCTATGATAATATTGTCTAGCTAGGTTGCGAATATGGGGTTATTTTTAAATATAGCCTAATCGTATGTGTCGTCCAGGAAAGTGTTCATATTTTCAGGAAAATCCTTTCCTTATTTTCTATTAATAGTTGCAAAATAGTGAAAGTTTTCACGTAGCGGGATCGTTATAGCATCAAATAATTTAATTAACTTTATCTACGCGAGAAAATAAGCGATGACCCTCCGACGTTACAGACTTCTTTAAGAGGGGGGGGGGGGGGGGGGGTGTAGTCGCAGTCTAATTGAATATTATTCAGGCTTCTAGTGAACTGGCACTGTTTAATTAAAAAGCTAGGCGGTTAACTAAACGGCTACGGCACCTTAGTGTTGGTGAAAACGGTCAGTAGTACAATGATAGCACTATTCTTATCATTGTTATTATTAACCGTCTCATGTGTACTAAAAATAAATAACATCTCTTGTTAGACAGTAGGATCAAGGACTTCATACGGAAAGCGGTACCAGTACGGTTACTGGGATAGTATGCCGCGTAGTCGTATATATTGTTAAGAGGTCCTCTCTCTAGACCCCTGACCGGTAGCTTGAGTCTTGTTCTCGATACCAGAGGAGAACTATTTTTAAGTTCCCAAACTCAGACCAAATAATAACTTTAATTTCGGAAGTCGGTGTCTTTGGATCTGTATTTTAGTTTCTTGCCACCGACTTCCGAAATTAAAGTTATTTTTCACTTTGTAGTGTTTTTTTTTGGAAGTCGGTTTTTGTTTTTGTAAAAAAGTTTTTATTTTTCACTTTTTAGTGGTTCAGTTTGTAATTTATCTAAGTTACAATAACCCAATGTCAACTGCTCATCACGTTTTACAAAATGTTGCTTTTCCCGATGCAGGGACGTTAATTGTTGAGGAGTTCTCCTAGTAAGAACCAAGAGAAATGGAGCTCATGGTGAAGTCACCATTACCATTATTTTGACGAGCATAAACCATATTAAAGTAATCGAATCGCAACCTGTTATATACTTAGATATAATTGAGTATTTCCGATGGCCCTCTGTGGTCTTCATCATCAGTTCCAGTTCACCGAATGGTACTTTCCGAGAGTAAATGCACGAGTTACTATAAAAAATACCGAAATCGATATAGGTGTGCCCATAAAATTTGAGGGTTTCCCTCGATTTCCATGGGATCCCATCATCAGATCCTGATTTGATGATCATGGGACCACTTGGGAAGTATACCCTTTCGAACAAAAAAAGAAAAATCCAAATCGGTCTAGCCATTTTCGAGTAATCGGGGAACATACATAAAAAAAAAAATAAAAAAAAAAATAAAAAAATATTCCGACGAATTGAGAACCTCCTCCTTTTGGAAGTCGGTTAAAAAACCAAGACACAGCACTGCGAACAATACAGTGTAGCATGCGCAAAACTACACCTAGCTCGCTCTGTGCGTACACGCTCACACGCACACATTTACATCAGACTACAGTTGTTGCAGTTGTAGTTTAGTTAAACTACACCTCACAGAACACATCGAGCCTTTTCAGGAAGAACATCGTAAGCGCCAAAAATCCCAAAAACGGTTTTAATATTATAGAGTATAATATTATAGAGTACTGAGTCAAATCTTAACATTTGAATTAATAGGGAGGTGCCCATTTAACACAAAGTAAAAATTTCAAATTGATGCTATAAATATTTTGAGAAATATTTAAAAAAAACATTCTCCTGTATGCAAAATGGCGGTTACTATCTTCTTCCTGAAAAGGCTCGAGATGTTTACGAAACCGGCCTCACGTCACTGTTGATAGCGCTTTGTTTTGGTTTTTTATTTAGTCTGAGTTCCCTAAATGTTGTTTTGTAAATCACGCATGTAGGACTCCAGATGGAGACAGATCGAGGCAAGCTACGGCTACACCAGCCGGTCTATTCTGACATTCCACCATCAGGTGAGCTCCGAGAAACATCACACGAGAACCATTTCAAGCTCACTTCGCCAAAGTTTTAGTGGTGAGATTCTTACACAATAGATCAGTGGCAATTGGACACACACAACAATAAAATGATTCATCACTAGTTTCTGCCCGCGACTTCGTCCGCGTGTTTGTTCCCCTGACCCACCGCGTCACATCACATCGCCCGCCTGTGCTATTACTTCGTTTATCGCTTTTTTTATTTTTGCTCGGCTCCTAAAGGTCATAGTGGAATGTTAAATAACCTATAACCTTCTTCAAGAACTGGGCTATTAAATGCAAAAAGAATTTTTCAAATCCGACTGGTAGTTCCAGAGAAACAAACTTACAAACAAATTCAAGTATAGATATCCGTGACTAGTTTGTCAAGAGCGAAGCAAAGAAGAAGGCAGTAGGCAGAAGTGTACGGTCAGTGCTCTACATTATCTGACCCCTCTTACAAAGAAGAAGAGGGGAAAAGGGGTCGGGTTATGCACTAGGTCACTTTATCAGAAATCTAAAATGTCCCAAATAACAGAAAGAGAGCCTGTTCTCTACACGTTCAACGTCGGTTATTAAAAACAAATCTGTTTCATACAAAAGTGCAATATCTACACAGTCAAAATGTATAGAACAGCAATTTTTTTTTATAAATCCCTACGAAAACTTTCAATTCTGATGGGTCTAGCTAGACTCATGTACTGAATTCATGGGGACAGTTTGCTCGTCGATGTGTCTTACAACCTGATCATACTAATAGGTATTATAAAGAGGTAAAAGGAGGATGGCCAAATAGTACCTGTAGACGAAGCGGTATATATCGGGACGCCGTCGCCTCGTCATCGTCATATATGAAAAAACCTGTTATTTTATAACATTTTAAAACTAGAAAAAACATGATTTAATACTTACTTTTTTTAGGATATATTTTATGTCAAAACAAGAAATTTCACGCGGACAAAGTCGCGGGCAGAAGCTACTTAGTTAAGAAAATAAAGTAGTCATACTCACACTAGGTATATTATCGTTATTGCACACGTTTTCACTCAGCAGACGATCGCGGATCTCCCAGGCGAAGATTGAGGGGCACTCCCTCTTGTAATCAGCTATCTTCGAGACCACCGGTGTGGTGGCGACTCTTGGCTTGGACCCTCCAATCGCACGGGGCTTTATCGACCCCGTCTCGTAATATCTGCGTGCAAAGCTGAATTTAGTTTGGAAGATGAAGAGGACAAATGAGCCAATTCTTTTTTGCTCAAGGTCAGTTGGAATTCTGTTGTGGTGGTGGTGAGTCCGTGTGGTTAGTAGTGTCAAGTGTGGTGTGTTACATACTGGGTTATTTTAGTGGAGTGGTCAACATTTTGCATTGGACTCAATGGCCGTTTGGGACTCGACATCGACTTTGAGTGGAGAACGCTTACTAGCATGTTAAAAGCTAAGTTTGGAAAATATATAATATATACAGCAAACTAGGGCAGGGGCAAGCAAGCCATAATTAAGCTCATTTCAAGGTCCTCTTAAAGTGATTCCGTAAAACCAACTGAACTTCTAACTGGGTTATCAGAAAAAAATCTGAAACCATGTTCGAGTTAGGTTTAAAGATACAAGACTGCGAAGAGAGAATTGCGAAGTTCTTTCGCAAGAGTAACTCTAATATTTAAAAGTCTGACCTATCTCGCGACCCCTTTTTTTCTGAAGTAAAAAAAAAACATCCGGAAAATCATCAAATGACTTCTCCTGCTGAGGTGGAGCGGAAGGGCGTGTCAGACTTTTACTGACTAAAACCCACCCGTGTTCCTTCAGTTGCCTATGCCAGGGCCACGGTATCTCTTTCGAACAACTCGCGACCCCGGCGGCATATCTCGGGACTCTGGGGTCCCGGATCTTTGGAAGCTCTACGCTAATTCGCAGTGGCCACTGCGAGTTGGTTTAGACAATTTTAAGTGTCGAAGCACCAACCGATGATTATCCATGTTTCCTCTATGGAAGTGTAACCACAGACTACCCCGGTTGGTGCAGGACTATTGCAGAACATGGAAATAACTACAACGACTCCACTATTATCATTAAGTTACTCGTCAAATGGAATGACTTACATTTAGTTAGTACCTAATCATTTCGCACTACCTACATAAACCTCTACCAGTTTTCTCTTGCAATCGAGAACGAGTTTTAATTAAACCAGATTGGTGACATTCTTGCTTGATCATTCAACATATCGACCATCGTTATTCATTTGAAGTACAATGAGTTGATAGTTGTGTTTAACAGCTTTTCAATAAGTCTGTAGGAGAGTAAGAAGTACATAATAGAACATCAAATAAAATCAAGCCTGTATTCCCCGAGGCGTTAAGCAGAGGTGTCCCTATAGGATACCCCATTTCCCCAGTTATGTTTAAGTCCTATGTAATAGGAGACGAGCCTATTGCCATCAACCGGGCCCGAATACAGACTCCGAGTTGCTACTGATAAATAGTGAGAGAGAAAATTCGATTTGGGGCCGTACTATGACGTGAAAAAAGATCATGGGTTTATCATGATTCCAGTGAGAGAGAGAGAGAGAGACGGAGCTGTATACGACTTAAAGCACCATCCTTTTTCTCAAAGGAATCATGATGGATGCAAGATCTTTTTTCACGTCATAGTGCGGCCCCTGCTCCCTGTATAAATAGGTCCATAAAGGTAGATAGGAATATCTTTCTTCAAAATTTTCTTTATCATATCGGAACTACATTTCCCAATACCCCAATCCACTATCTACAAAACTCTTACAACCAAACCTACAATTTACTACAAATTATCAGAACATCCCCTTTCAACTAAAATACTATTAAAACCCAATTACAAACATAATCTCTAGCATCCCCTTAACTTCAAGTACCTATACAAAACGTTGCCAAATTCCGTTTGATTGTCCTTTTGAAGCACTGAGGGAAATTATACCTTATCTCTATAAAGGTTAGGTTATAAATGGCTTGTGTTGTGTGGGGATGGATATCGGATGTACTTGAAGCATTGTATGGCTGAGCGATAGACATGTGTCGATATTTCGGATCTTGATTCAAATGTGTTGTGCCAGCATATTGTATCGAGAATTCAAGATGTCAGATGTATAGTCAACGCAGTTTAGTGTTAAAAACCTTTGTTCGTCAACATTTTGCTGGCTGAAAATAATATAGACGTAGGTGGTTATAAATAGCTAACAGAATTAGGGAAATGTGTTAGAAAATATTTTTACTAATGCATTGTCTCAAAAAAATCTTAAAGTTGTTTACAAACGCTTTTTGCATTACTGTAATCTGCATAAAATCAAAATCAAAGATTATTTATTCAAACTAGGCTAGAATCATTCGAACGTCAAGATTATATTTTATAAAACTCATTTTAGCTAAAATGTCGCTTTAGTACTTTTGCCTTTCCGGTGACGATATAAGACAGTCCTACAAAAAGTCCACTCTTCACCACTTCCTAGTGCTTTAGCTGGGAAGAAGAGGCGCAAAAATTAAAATTAAGTATCTAAAAAAAAGTTTCAGCTAATTGCAAAAACCTTACCTACACAAATAGCAAAAAAAAACACACAAAACAAAATCAAGCTGACATACAAACTATCAGAAAACCGTTACAAAATAATTATATAGCAGCGGTAACAACAAATAACAAACATGGTTTTATCGGAATTGTCATCGATAAAGTTTACTTAGGCATTCTCAATAAACATTTACAGGGATATTAAGGCCCATCGTCGGATTGTAATCGCTTTCGCCTCGGGCGGATTTTCTTAAGGGCGTTTTCGGTGGGCCCCTGTTGACTGCTTTTTAATTGAGAACTTTAAGTTCGATGAACTTTGATTATGTGTTGTGCTTTTGGTAAACAAAAGAGGGTAGGTAGCTTTGTAGGAGTCGTACCTAAATACAATTTTGGCGGGATTTTTAAGGGTGAAAGTGAAAGTTGTAGATGTGACAATGGAGGCGTTTAGGTCATTATATAATTAGAAACCTTGGTGGTTGTAGGTGCGAAAATGAAGTATTTAAAGGAATCATAACAAAATTTGAATCTTTGATGGAGCTGACATTAATTACTTCAGAACAAAGAAACTAAGAATAGGAATAGGATCGGTTTAAGACTGTAAAATGTCTTAAGAAAAGTAGATAAATCGACTATCAAATTTTACCAGACATAACGTTATGAAGCCAGACCAACCATGACAGTGGCCGCCATGGCCCACGCACAATGGTCCACATGAAGGACTAAGTGCCGAAACCAAATCCTTTAACATAGAACATAATGAAGCCAGAAAAATAAACAAACTTTTCACACCACCTGCTCGAAAATGTCAAATTATATGTCAAGCAACCTTAACCTAAAGTGAGTCATTAGTGGCCGGGGGCACAGTCGGTCAATAATGTTGTACTGGATTTCATTATGACCCGCTGGTCAATAATGTGACTTGAATTTGGAATTTCACATGCTCAGCTAAATTGGCTAATAAACACCCTTTGGTGCCAGAAAGAGGAAAGCTATTCTCGAAATCCTTACTACGCGTGGATGATATTCTCGATTTCCTACAAAATCATAACGACTGCTCCTTCATAACGTTGCCATGTTTTCGAAGACATAATATTGTAAGAATAATTAGATAACTACAAACCATTTTTTTTTTTTTTCTTTAATTCCACATCAACAAACAACAAACTTAACTTTATCTTTGCACAACTAGACTAATGTCTCAAACGTTACCATTAACTTCAATTAATATGTAAGTGCATATAACTAACTAGTTCTAAATATGTTATTCTTACTGTTTGTTTATTTAATAAATACTTTGTTTTTCGTACTGACTATTATTTTCTCACAGTAGGTGTAAAAAGTAGAGTATCCTCCTCTGGGCTAAAGGTGTCTTTGCCTTGGGCTAGCTTGAATCCCTCGCTGCATTCAGGATTCTTGAAATCCCGAATCCTTCATTGCGCTCGAGATTCAATATGACGCCCGTGACATAAGACACAACTTTAGCCCCTCGGTGCATAATCTACTATTGTGATGTCAAAATTCAACATTGATGTAATAAACTCCATCCAACGCTTCATTACATATTTGTAATTATTATTCATTATACTAACAAATAATAAAACACTACCGAAAACCAAACTTTGATCAAGTAACTAAATTGCTGGCCACAAACGCAACAGAAATTGCAAACAAATTGTCGCCAAACCGAGCAATTATTGCATCAAACAATAATAAATTGATCGAAATCATTGCTGTACGGGCCACAATGCCGCGGCCACTCGACCAAAGTTAATTCATTGTTTCAACTATACACTGCTCCTTTCTCAACGATACCGACAATTCGGTTCGTGAAACCCGTTGTCACAATTCGATGGACACGCAAGTGTAAATAATGACGTAGCTGTGAGTGCTGTGACGTCAGGGGGTCGGAGATTAGATGTAGATAGGCTCGAGGGCAACGAATGAGCACTTATCAGAGATTGTTTTTGAAGTGGTTATTTAAAAGTAACCGAGTTACGCACGCCCTATTGAAAATATGTCACGGGGAGCTTGATAAATATTATTTTTATTTGTTGCAAAAATCGAAACTATTGAATTCAACTTTACAGAATGTACCCCTTTAAATTCGCAATCTTGATCAAAAACCATTTCGGAAACAAAAAAAATCCTTATCATGAAAAATCTAAATTTTAACAGACGAATATCCTGTGACGAATACCTACAATATCCTGAATACAGAAGTTTCCCAAAACATTGAGAATTGCTATCAAATTCAAGTTAACAGCGGGACCTCTCCTTAATTAGGAGTCCTGCTACGTCGGCCCTTCTGTGTGAGCCCTAAGGAACATTTTACAACCCCTTTACCTAATAATTGGCACGATAAGAATGTCCAGGGGCGTGTGAGAACGATAAAGGCACTTGCAGCCGTTGCCAGGCAAAAGAGAATTGGTAACGAGACTTTTTCGTCTTCGATTATTGTGCGTATTGATAGGATGACAGACAAGGGTAATTAAGAATGGACGAGGAGAAAGATCTGACCAAGATTATGTTTTGCCATTTTTCTCAGTATTCAGATAGGAAATGTCGAATACATCTAGCTTTTTTTTAAAAATAGCATTTCATAGGGATGACGAAAACATGGAGTCGTGTTGTTTTGAACTTTGACACTTTATTCAAATAAAGATAAGATTTTTCAGAAGTATGGTTGGACCTGAATATTTCTGTAGTCTGACAGATAGTTTGATGTAATGTATGTGGAACTAGCACCCCCAATAGAGAAAAGCACATGATAACACATAAAACCATGGTATCAAGAAAAACTGCTGCCCAATAACATTGAAATAATACAAGCATTTTTCCCACAAAAACAACTTGTTTCGCCAATATCTTAACGAGCAAAACATTACAAAATAATAGCGTGTGCCCACAGGGCAATATTATAGGGTTCGCTGGGCCAAATTTATTTTTCCTATAAGATCTCTTGAAGTGGCGTCAAGCCGTCTCCCTCAGTAGGGGTGCCAATTACTGGAAAATAATGTTTTTATTTTGATTTTTATTTAGGGGCGGTCGTGGGACAGCCCTGAAAGGCACACCCTATATTAAAATGAGTCTAGTTCTTTGATTGACGTCTTTACATTTTTTTATTGTTCGATTGACTTTTGACTTTTTTGGTTCCCATTGAATCAAGTATGTGTTATTTATAAATGGAATGCTTTGGTTTTGTGTGACACTGACTGACTGAATTTCTTTCATACATAAATAGCTACGTATCGTTTGAAATCCGCTAAGTTTTAGTAATAGTTATCGTACATTTCAGACTCAGTGAGTAAACCTACATCTGTTACAGCTTTGCGGGGCTTTGTGAAATCAGTTATTTAAAACCATTACGAAAACAATTCCATTGCGATTAACACGAACACTTCACTGCCGGCATTTCAAAAAGTACTCGATCCGAGGGCCGAAATCCTCCGTGATCTCCAGATAAAATCGCAATCAAACAATAAAATTGCCGTCGAAATTAGAGCTGCACCCCAACGCGGCCAACGCAGGCACCCGATGTCGATTCCCACCTAGCGTCCCCGCTGCGCACACGACAACCATTCAACAAAAACAATACACTATGGGAATGCAAACTCAAACTATTGTATTGATTAAGTCATTGAAATATTCCTTAATTTTGTCCACGGAAGCTTTGTCGGAGCATTGTGCGGTTCCTCAGGCGGTATTATGGGAATTCCATCAATTTGCTAACGCGTGGCGTAAGATTTTGACCCCATCGCACTTAGACATAATCGATTCCTTAACTTTTGTTGGCTCACAATAGGTTTTGTGTGAAATAATTCGTTTATTCGTGTAATAGTATTCGTTTTAATTGTTATGGGTGCTTGTTCCCTAGTAACACGATGACTGAATGGACTTGTCAAAGAATTAGGTTTTTCTTTAGAATTGAGGTAGACCTTGAGAAAATAAGAACTTTCTAAAGACGTTTCTAAATGAAAAGTGTCATGTAGTGTGTTGTAAACAGAAAAGGTAGGATGATGACATAAAACAGGTTGCTGGAACGACATGGGATAGAGTGGCCAGAGAGAGACAGGAATAGAGAAGGTTAAAGGAGGCCTATGCCGACTGACAAACGGACATACAAATTGTAAGCAAACGCCAAAAACGAGACTGAAGACTACACTTTGTTTGTCCGATGAAAAAAAGCATAATAATAATAATAAAAAGACCTTGAGAAAATAAGAACTTCAAGTAATAATGATCTTATCATAAAGACTGTTCTAAATGAAAAGTGTCATTTGTTGGGTTGTAAGTAATTCAGTAGTGTCAGACTTTATGATAGATGATGCTCTTTGTATAGCGGCAATTTTCTATCTCGGGATGAATTCTGTAGACCTTGAAATTTATATAAAAGCCCTGTTATAACGAGTTGCTGAAGAGCGATTACGAAGGTTTAAGATTTAGAGTAAACATATTCTTGGAAATTTCGGATAAAATTGTTAAAGTGTATTAAGGACCTCAATAATGATATTAAAAGAATATTCATTGAAGGTTTTGATCCAAAGATATTGATAAAAAGCTTTTTTTTTGTGTGAAATAGGTCTTCAAACGCGTACTCTTGCGTAACTATAGGTGTTGACTATCGACAACATCTAAAAAGCACCAAAACTAACACAAAACAGTATACAAAACACTTAAAACCAACAGACCTGCCGAGTATCTTGGAGACGCAGCCGTTGGAGACCTGCAGGATCCGGCTGATGTCGCAGGGTCGTGCGCCAGAGTGCGCCAGCTCCACGATCTTTTGGCGCGTCGAGTCGGGCAGCGGCCTGCCGTTGACGTAGACCCCACCGAGCTGGTTGATGCCGCTGTGCCCCGCTGAGGAGCATCCGAATAGGGCGCCGCCCCCCATCGCCGCGCTGTGCATCAGCTCATCTGTAATAGATGGTGGTGTTAACTGAACTGGCTAGGGATAATTTTGTCGAACTGTTGGACCATAAATGTCCATATCCAGCTACTCAGTAATTTGGAGACATACAAAATCACTAATCTTGGCAAACGAATTTCTATACATATATCAGAGTTGGTAACTTCAATCAATCTGCCTAGCCTTTTTCCAACTACGTTGGGGTCGGCTTCCAGTCTAACCGGATGCAGCTGAATACCAGTATTTTACATGGAGCGACTGCCTATCTGACCTCCATAATTCAGTAACTGGGTAATACGATACTCGTTGGTAATACTGGTTGTCAGACTTTCGGGCTTCTGACGACCCGTAACGACTGTCAAAGATCCACGAATCCACGAATGACAGCCGGGACCAACGGCTTAACGTGCTTTCCGAAGCACTGAGGAGTCTTGGTATGTAAAGATGACCTTCCACGGACCAACCCCAGCAAGCGTAGCTTAACCTGATGGATCGGCCCGTGCGGCTGTTATTACTTAGCCACGAGCTGCTCCAGAGTTGGTAACTTGGTACTCATCCATACTAATATTATAAATTCGAAAGTAACTCTGTCTGTCTGTCTGTTACCTTTTCACGTTAGGGATATGAAAATTCAAATTTATGCTTTTGGTAGGAAATAAAGAAATATGCGATTAAGCGTTTTTGAAAAATCATCCCCTAATGGGGTTAAATAGGGGTTGATTTTAAAATTCACAAAATTGCACGGATTTCGATAAAATTTGGCAAGGCTAGGAGGATAGGATCCTGGGGAAGAACTTAGGCTACTTTTTGTCTTAAATACTAACCCTAAAGGAGGTGATATAGGGCATGAAAGTTTGTATGGGAAACCCAGCATTTCTTAAGTTAAGGATATGAAAATTATATGCTTTTGGTAGGAAAGAAAGAAATATGTGGTACAGCGTTTTTGAAAAATCATCCCGTAGGGGTTAGAATAGGGGTTGATTTTAAAATTCACAAATAATATTAAAATGTTTGTGTCCCTACCTACCTTTTTTTAGGAGATTTATGGCATTGTAAATGGAGTCATAGTTCGTATCTTGAGGTAACATATAGGCTTTATTTCATTCGACGTTTGTACGACGAATGGATTTTCATACGGTTTTCACCAATGGACGGAGTGATTCGGTGTATAATTCATTAGGTTTTTTGTAAATTGGCTGAAATATGACGATGATTGTTGAAGATGTCGGAAATAATCGCGCTGACTGGGAGCTTTAAGCCCACCATACACGGCAACGATATAATTATCGTAGCGATTTGAGTTTTCACAGTTATATCGGACGGCCCTATGTTTTCCACATGAACGTTCCCATGGGATATTTTCCGACACCTACGCGGGCGAAGCCGCGGGCAATAGCTAGTAATGTTATATATGTGTCATAATTATGTTAGGTATATGTGGTACGCATGGAAAATGTTTGTTATCAATATAATTGTCTGTTGAATATTTATGAGAAACTGTTTTAAGATGGTAACGTCGCCTCTAACGCGTTTTGAAGCTTTACTTCACCGTCATTTGACAAATACATATTTTGGTACTTTAAACTTTGAACATTTAAAGCTTATATTGTGGTTTTTCTTGGCCATTGTTAATAAATATTGCGAATATTTCATCTCATCTTCTTTGTGTATCAGTCTGATGAAAGAAAAAGTTCTAATCGAACTCAACAATAAACTTCACATCTGCACCTCTTCAAATTCTGACGCTTCCTCAATTTTACTTAAGTGGTATCCTCATGTATAGAAACATCTTTTGATATTATCTCCTATATAATATCTGCCTCAAACTATAGACTGCGGCCATCGTCCACAAAAAAAAAGGCGTAAAAAACGTAACCCGTTTAAAAAAATAATCCGCTTTGCGAAAAGTATCTTCAATAAAAAAGGGGTTTCGCGGTGCACGATAGAAAACCACAAATTTTTATCTTATCTTCGGAGATTCAAAGATATTTTGAGCTTCATTGTTTGTATGGACCGTTAATACGTGTTTTTATAGATAATCTTTGGCATTTTTTGTGTTGGAGTATTCTTAGATAAGATTCTGTAGGATCAAAACTAGGACCATAAATTTTTGGATCTCTCATGAAAAAAGAAATTGTTTTATTTGTTGAAACCTACTCTACATTGAGCAAACAAAATGACTCCAAACTATGGGCACAGGGATCCTTTAATCGAGCGCCAAATTAGACGGTGGGTCCGTCCACAATTATAACCACGCGAACTGTTTACAAGCCAATAGTCTTGAATAGGAGTGCATTAGATCGGATGAGCCCAACCGTTGGTCTGACTATTCTTTTTATCCACCCCTCACAAACACGCGATAAAAAGTGAACAATTGGATGCAATTTGTGGGCGAATTTGGGCCAGGCCCTTGATTAAGGCCCTAAAGGGTGGGGGCCTAAGTTCATTGTTTTGTCCCGACAATTTTTTTGCGGTCGTCTCGTGTATAATTTTCGTAGTTCGTGCATCGAATCCGGAGCGACTGTCTTTTGTTTTTTTATTCTTTTTCGTATTACTGGGCCTTTTCTTACTGGTTGATTGGTGTTGTGGATACTGAATACATTAGAAATGTGTTGTTGAAAGCATCAACTGTATGTTACAAGAATTTCCAATAGCACCAAAATCTCTAGCTGTATATGGCTTGAAATAGTCCAATAGAGTTTTGGATGAAAGAGGAAGGCCTTTAATCGATAGCTGGATGCATGAGCACACACAATCTTGATTGGATTTGGTGGTCCTGAAGCACCTGCCCCCGAATTCAACCAAAAATACTTCCAAGCCTAGACTTCCCCGAACAAATTAATAACCACAAGTCGTTCGCCAATTAAGTGTGCGTTTCGAGTGGCAAGTTGTCGCGTCGCCGTTGTTAAAACGCCCGGTGCTCACCTTGCTGCGGCTTGCTAACAAGCTCGCGTTAAAAGAACAATGGACAATCGTACGCCCACCCTACGCCCCGTAGGATGTATGGGACAGGAGGTAGCGGTAGCGGTAAGCGATTTTGGAGCGGAGTTCGGCTGTTTTTGTAAGGGTTGTCGGTTGTTTTGTGGCGAATAATCAAGAAATTGAGGCTAAAAATGTTATATGTTTATAGAAAAATCCTCCGAATCTTAAATGTAAGTAAGTAGGCACAATTACTTATAGATCACATTCCACGTCAAGCCAGAGTTTTGTCGAAAATACTCATTCCTGAATCACGTTTGTAGTTAATCACTCTGTCAGTTGTCTATTTCAAAACTCTCATTTCCCTGCGGATAGAGTAGTGAGTAAATAGGTAATGTATAACTATTCAGATCATGTAGATATTGTGCAAAATGAAAGCTTTGACGATATTTTAGTCATTTAGTCATTAACTCATAAGACGTTGCGTCAAGGTCAATGATTCCATTCTATAGAAATGTCGTAGCCTTTGAATTGATCATTCCATGAAGTGTTCGACCATTTTATGAAACGGTGATATTTGATGAAACAGAACATCGACCGCTGCTCACATCACATCATGACGTGGTCTGGCCAAGATCATTGACGATATGAACAGCGTACGACTACATTACAATGTGACCAAACATTAGGTGATCATAACGTAAAATAGTTAGATTATCCACCGGTAGAGGCGTTGATGTCGCTTTATTGTGCATCTATTCTAAGTCAAAAAGTCAAAGTCAATGTGAGACAGTGGCTACAGAGTTGTTATTGGTTATTTTGGTGGGCGTTTGCACTGCTCCACCATGACTCAAATAATTCCTATTTTAGGGTCCTAAAAATACTAAATAGCCAAGTAACTGCGACCAACTTGGATATAGCCATCGCCGGCCGCTGCCGGGGCACCACTCGCTTCGTTGGCTCGACTCGCGCGCGTTTGGTCACAGTTCTAACCTAACCCATTTTGTCGGGGTGCCACTATAATGCAACTACTTTGCGGTATGCTAGGAATGTCGATAAGTTGGTTGCTTTCGTCACGATATGGCCAGTTCTACGATCGGACCACGACACACTGATCTATACATATAAAAGAAAGTCGTGTTAGTTACACTATTTATAACTCAAGAACGGCTGAACCGATTTGTCTGAAAATTGGTGGGGAGGTGCCTTAGAACCAGGAGACGGACATAGGATACTTTAAAAAAAACGGATAAAACGTGATATAACAACGGCTGGACCGATTTAGATGAAATTTTGTGTGTATATTTGAATGGGTTCCTGGATGGTTTGAAAACACAATTGGACCCGGTAGGTGGCGCTGCAGTCAGGTTCTAGGATCATTCAGACAGGACAACGTCTTTTGGGGTCCGTTAGTTAATGATATAACCAAACGTCGACCGACATATCATTGAACATTGACGTTTAAACGATATGGACAATTTTAGCTGGCCATTTCATGAAAGAACCGAACACTTCATGAAATAAGATCTTCATTCTATGATCTGGCCACGATACACACACCAAATAGCACAGTTTAGCATCCAAATCGCTCCCGCTCCCGCTCACATTAAGGCCTGTTGTCACACCCACTGTCGGCGCAAGTACGCATGTCGTGTGAGGGAGTGTTTTAATTTCAGAGGTGCAATTTATTCGAGCGATTTATTTTTAATCCCCGTTTTTATGGGTGCGACGCTATAAATTTCATTTATAGTTGTTGTTATTTATTTTTTTAGTTTTTTGTACGTATGTAGAGGTGCGTATAGATACGTGTACCTATGTGTGCGCGTGGTTTTATTGCGGATAACTCTGGATGTGACTTTTAGTGCATGCGATTTGGATTTCGGATGTTGCGAGGAATTTTGTAAAAGTTTCTGATCGTTTTTGCCTGTAAATGGGCAGGGTGCTGTTTCTAAAGGAAAAGAATATAATGCATTTAACTTACGTAAAAAAAAATGGCATGTATTTACGATGCAGCTCAAAGTTGTCGGTACAACATTAAAAATTATGTAGTAATAAAAATAAATCATCAGCTCACCCCATAATATTTACTTAACGTAGCACAAAAACTGTCGCTAAATAGATAAAAACGTCAAATTAAACATTAATCAAACTTTACATACATACATACATACAGACAGACAGTACATAGGGGTTGCAACCCTGTCGACAGCACACCTGGTGGCATCCCCCACTTAAATACCCTTCTTATTATTATTTTGTATCTGTTTTTGAATTGCTTAAATCTATGGGGGAGATTTAATTGTACGCTAAACGCATAGTCGCCATATTGGATGCGCTGAAGCTTATCAAACGATTTGAATTTGGAACGGATCGCATTAATTTCTGTTACCATAGAGTATTTACTTAAAGTTAAACCTGTTTGGAACAGAGATTGTTGGAAAGGATTAAAAAAACAATATTTAATCGTACGTTGTTTATTCTACACTCCGTTCAGAGTTATTTTATTTCTGACAGCAGCAATCCAACAGCAACCTTATTGAAATGAAAATAAACTATCATTTTGACAGTGCAAGATCAGAGGTAAAATAACTTCTAAAATCTAAAATCTGCTGAACTTTCTATGAAAGTGTAAATTATAGTTACGTCATCATCATTTGCCTAGCCTTTTCTCAACAAGTCGGGGTAGGCTCCACCAGCAGTTTAATACTAGTATTTTACTTAGAGCGACTGCCTATCTGACCTCCACAACCCAGTTACTGGGCAATTCGTTACCCCTTGTTAAGACTGGCTGTCAGACTTTCGGGCTTCTGACTACCCGTAATTACATTAAAGATCTATAAATGACAGCCGGGACCAACGGCTTAAGGTTGATGCGCCACGGTAGCCCGCGAAATTCAAAATTTCTTACGTTTTTTGCAATTTGTAGGTCAGTGTGAACTTGTATGTTGATTAAAATATGATTCGCGGCCGTAGCTAATATGGCTTTACAGAATTATAATCATTAGAATCAGCAATACAGCTCCATAAGTTAGCATTTACCTCAAACCTCATGATTTCATGAAATCGCTAGATTTGAGGTAAATGCTAACTTATGGAGCTGTATTGCTGATTCTAATGATTATAATTCTGTAAAGCCATATTAGCTACGGCCGCGAATCATATTTTAATCAACATACAAGTTCACACTGACCTACAAATTGCAAAAAACGTAAGAAATTTTGAATTTCGCGGGGTACCCTGGCGCTTTCGCCTTAATGTGCTTTCCGAGGCACGAAAGTAAAGTTTAATTTAAATTTAGAAATGTTGCTGATAACACTAATATTTGGTGTAAGTAGTCTTCAAGATACGGAGTCTCTTATGTACCGATGAAATATGCATACAACGACTACAAAAAGAATTAAGGCACACCATTGCTAAATACCTACATTCCAAAAGCTTTTGCAATTAGCCTGTTCTGTTTATTTGCTACTTTTCTGCGTAGTTGATAATAGGGAATAATAAATTCAACTTTGAAATTTTAACCGGGTATAAAAATAATCATCTACAAAGCCGTCTTTACTGGCATTTATCCCTGAAGTCATTGACATTCAACAATGTAGAACCTATCAAACTAGAAAAATACTATCAAAAAATCGTTTTTGTAAACGTATTTCATGGCATCTTGTTTCGCCATGACATAATTTATGGTGAATATAGCGAACCACGCCCCTTTAGTGGATGCGTGACAAAAAACCGTCATTGACAAACGGGTGTCTATGGTGAGAGTATGAGTGTCTATAGAGTAAAGTAGAAAAAGTTTGTCTTTTTTTCAACTGGATATTAATGTTGCGATTTTATGGATATTTATTATGAAAGGTTTATTAAACTTCATACTTAAGTGAAGTTTTTTTCACAAAGATTTATAGTCTAATACTTACAAATAACGGTAGATAATGTAAGTACCAACTTTGATAACTGAAAAATAACCTTTAAAACAAACAAAAATAGATTCATAATGGATTTATGTTAAAACGCAAGCAGACGCTTTGTTTAAAAATTAAAATACTAACTTGTTTAAATCAAAAACTATTCAAACAATGGTTTTAATATCTTTTAACAAAAGACTGAAACGTTATTCTTTGCAAATTGTCATTGAGAGTAAAGTTAAGTAAGAGATAATCTATTTTAAGTAAGTACTATTTTAAGTAGTCTGTCGTCTTAAGTTTTGTTACAGGTTTATGTAACCAGTCTACAGTTTTATAAAAAATTGCATTAGATTTTTAGGGTTCCGTACCAAAACGGTAAAAAAGGAACCCTTATGGTGTGACTCAGTCTGTCTGTCTGTCTGTCTGTCTGTCTGTCTGTCACAGCTGGATATCTCAAGAACTACTAAAGCTATCAACTTAAAATTTAGAATAGTTTTAGATGACGTTGACCCAACTATTTTGCAAATAAGAAAGAAATAAAATAATTATATATTTTTTGCAACTGGGACTGAAAGGGGGTCTTAAAAATTTAAAGTGGGGTTACTAGGGCATGTGGGGTATCATATGAAAGAACGCTGTTTGCACATTCTCAAACTATTTTTTATTTATTTTTAGGCCGCATAGTTTTCGACTTTTGATGTAAAATGTAAAAAAAAATACCGTTCCCCCTCTTATCTCCGAAGTTTGCAAAGCGAAAAATCTGAAATTATTCTATGTGATAGAAGTTTATGTAAAGATTACAGGAAAAATAAAACGATGTCTCTAAGTAGCACACTTTTTCAAAAATCGGAACGGAACCCTCGGTGCGCGAGTCCGACTCGCTCTTGACCGGTTTTTATTTTTATTGAGGAGCTTGTAGCTAAGTAATAACAGCCGGACGGGTCGATCATCAGGTTAAGCTACGCTTGCCGGGGTTAGTCAGTGGGTGGGTGACCATCTTTACATACCGAGACTCCTCCGTGCCACGGAAAGCACGTTAAGCCGTTGGTCACGGCTGTCATTCGTGGATCTTTGACAGTCGTTACGGGTCGTCAGTCCACCAACCAACAACCAACCAGTCAACCAGTCTTAACAAGGGGTATCGTATTACCCAGTTACTGGGTTGTGAAGGTCGGATAGGCAGTCGCTCCATGTAAAATACTGGTATTCAGCTGCATCCGGAAGCCGACCCCAAAATAGTTGGGAAAAGGCTAGGCAGATTGATTAGATTTTTATTTGTAAGTACTGATAAGTATCTGATTTATTTACAGGTAGAGATACTGTAGAGGTTTGTTGCATTGAAAGAAAAAAAGAAAGAAAGAAAATATGTTTATTCGCGGTAAACATTTTTTTTTTTTTTTTTTTAGCATTGGTCAACCTTAGTATGTTACAGACTGACATTCTATCATTCAAACATCGAATTACTCTTGAAGAAAAGCGGAGCTAGCTTTTGTTCCCTCGAACAAAATCTGTCTACCCCCTTGGGTAGACAGATTCTAGGGATAGGAGTATGATATATTTTAAATTGAAACTGAGTTATTTTAATATAGGTATATAAAGCCCTCGGCCCTCTTGACCTCCCTCGATCTCTTTAACTTATAGTAGGTATAGCTATCCCCCTGTGAGGTTCGAGTCCTCACAGTATCTAGGTACTATCCAAACTTTACTGAGATAAACATTATGATTTGATACAACATTTGTTGTTGGTAACTTATCTATTTCATAAGCACAAACTGTGATATCAACTTTTTAATTTTATTATTTTAAGTAATGTGTTCGATGTAAGTACTTCAAAAGTTCAAAACATTAACAAATTAAATGTAACAATTTAACTAAAACGAGAAATGTTCTAGCTATTCTAAATTCAAAATTTGAATATTCAAAGCGTTCCATCGGACACAGTCAGCCCGAAGCGGAGTACTCAATCATTAAAATTCCCACAGTGCAGCAACAAAGAAAAGTCTATTTATCCCTCTCCAACAACTGTTTTTCCGGTCTATTTGTCTTTATCTGGCGCTTAATGTGACACAATTGTCGCATGCTCCGTTTGCTTGGCTTGGCTATGGTGGAACATAATTATATTTCTGTTATGCTTTAGCCAAGTCACCAGTTTGAATTGATTGAGGTGTATTTGTGAGATTCAATTCGCGATTTAGTTTTCAAATTCTTTCCTAGAATAACTTGTCTCGATGTTTTTGAGTTGTTTATCAGTATTTCGGACCTGGAAAATGGCTAGAAAACCAGAAATCAGGGTTTTTCATTAAGTGTCCCAGTCGATGTTAATTGTACAAGACAAAAACATGTAGGTTTATTTTATAACACTAACCTGATGCAGCTAAATACCGGTATTTTACATGGAGCGACTGCCTATCTGACCTCTACAACCCAGTTACTGGGTAACACGATACCCCTTGTTATGACTGGTTGTAAGACTTTGGGGCTTCTAAAGACCCGTAACGACTATCAAAGATCCACAAATGACAGCCGCGACCAACGAACTTAACGTGCTTTCCGATGCACGGAGGGGTCTTGGTGTGTAGGTAAAGATGGTCATCCATCCACAGACCACCCGCGGCAAGCGTAGCTTAACCTGATCGACCGACCCATGCGGCTGTTATTACTTAGCCACAAGCTCCTCTCTCAATAATTATATATTATTATACAGTGTGAAATTGAATCCATGGGCGTCCTCTTAAGGGGTAATTGTACTCATTATTACGAACAACTTTTACTATGGGACTAAACCTGAAATCGCGAAAAAAATCAACTGTTCCCTACATAAATATGTTCGCATAAAGGCTCTTACAGACAGAGGCGATATCGCGTCGCGACGTGATATTGTTCTACGGATATAATATCGCAATATCGCGTCGCCGACGCGATATCGCCTCTGTCTGTAAGAGCCTTTACTCTTTGAAATGTAGAGAACAGCTGATTTTATTTTCTCGCGATTTCAGGTTTGGTCCTATAGTAAAAGTTGTTCGTTACGTTGAGTACAATGACCTTACGAGGATGCCCATGAATTCAATGTCACCCTGTACCTACTGCGTTTTCAGCAACCCAGATAACCTAAATGATAAGTCAATCTGCCTAGCCTTTTCCCAACTATGTTGGGGTCGGCTTCCAGTCTAACCGGATGCAGCTGAATACCAGTATTTTACATGGAGCGACTGCCTGTCTGACCTCCACAACCCATTAACTTGGTAATACGATACCCCTTGGTAAGACTGCTTGTCAGACTTTCGGGCTTCTGACGACCCGTAACGACTGTCAAAGATCCACGAATGACAGCCGGGACCAACGGCTTAACGTGCTTTCCGAGGCACGGAGGAGTCTCGGTATGTAAAGATGGTCACCTATCCACTGACCAACCCCGGCAAGCGTAGCTTAACCTGATGGATCGACCCGTGCGGCTGTAATTACTTAGCCACGAGCTCCTCTAACCTAAATGATAAATAACAAGTCAACATACAATGTTACAAACAAAACATATAGGTATTAAATTATACCTACTACATTTATACCGACAAAGCGACTTCAGTCAACACTAAACTCGTATTTGCCAAAAGGTCAGTTAACTTTAACGACTTGTAAACTTGGTAAGTTAGAGCTACCTTCAGTAGGCTATGTAAATGAAGATTAAGTAGATCTTTGAGATGCAGAGGAGAGGGAACATGTTTGAGGACTGGTGGGCTGAAAGATTGATAGATAGGATGTAGAAATTAAACCGCGTTGCTGAAGTCAAATATTGGATGGTTTATCGGCTAATATGTATCTGGAGACTGTTTTTTTTATCAAAATACAAGGTTAGTTTTCAATAACTGGCTAAATATTCACAGGGTGTTCATTCTACTCATGAATATGAACAACTTTCACTATGGCACCAACTCTGAAATCAGGAAAAAATCATCTGTTCCCTATAGTTTGACGAATTATGCGAACATAAATGTAGGGAACAGCAGATTTTTTTCGATTCAGTGATTTCAGGTTTGTTCCCATAGTAAAAGTTGTTCATAATGATGTTGAGTACAATGATCCGTTAAGAGGTAGTGCGTTATTTAAATTACACCTTGTATTAGGTACTCTTGTGTAAAATTTCATGCTTTTAGACCCAGCAGTTCAGGCTGTGCGTTGTATGTAAGTGAATGAATGAATGAATGAAACGTAGATGTACGTATACGTTTAGTGGCCAATGGGATTGCTGCATCAGCGAGATTAAGCAAAGATTGATTCTTGGATGGGTGACCAAAATTAAGAGCTTCGAAGTTCTAGATCTTTATGTAGTTGTGTATCATTATTACAATCTTGAAACGTATGTTTAAGAACAGAATAATAGAAAAAATATTACTGTTTAGTGTGTGACCTTTCGAATATTGTCAGTTGGTGTTGTATATTATCTCTTTCGAAAAGTTTCTGTATTATTTTAGATTAATACATACGTAGATGGACAGTCTCAATGATTCCCTGCTGATCTGAGAACGAAGAAAAAATACAGGTGAAGTACAACATCTATGAACTAAAAACTATGTAGACGGGATTTGTGCAGTGCGCAAGAGTGGTCACTGCGTTTATGTCTTTTCTATCTTTAGATCGTGGCCATCTTAGATTTTATCATTTCATGAAGTATTCGGATGGTTGTGTTTTATGAAATGGCCAGTTAAAATTGACCATATCGTTTAAACGTCAACTTTTAATGATCATCAAAATGTCAGTCGAGGTTTGACAATATTTTTTATTTTTATTTTCTCTAATGTAATTTAATTGTCTTTTTTTATACCATGTAATTTCAGATACAATTTATTGTTCATGAATAAATGACTTATGACTTATCATTAATGTAAGGTATCTGTCGTGGTCCGATCGTGGAAATGGCCACATCGATCGTGACGAAAGCAATTTATCGACATCCCCAGCTACCACTCGGCATATCGCAAAGTAGTTGCATTTAACACCGCTTGTGGCACCCCGACCAAATGGTTTTTAGGTTAGGTTAGATCTATGGCCAACCGCGGCAGTGGCCAGCGTGCGCTACATCTAAGTTGGCCGCACTTACTGGGCTATTTAGTATTCTTATGCCTATTTTCACCAACCCTAAGTGACACTTAAATTAATTCCTAAATATTATGCACTTTGCACTTTTATTTAGGGATTCATTTAAGTGTCACTTAGGATTGGTTAAAACGGGACTAAGGACCCTAAAATTCGAATTATTTGGACGAAATTTTATTGAATTTGTTTTCATTAAAATCGAATAAAATATTATACGTTCACCATTAAAGACATAACGATTATGGGTTTAGATTAATGTACCTAACAGAGCATATAGAAAAAAAATAGCATTTTTATGAGAATAACTATTTATTGTTTTTACTCATAAAAATGCTTATTTTGAGGAAACTGCGATTTTTTGTATCGAGCCAAATCGTATTTTGGCCCTCTTAATTTACTAAATAAAATCTTTAATTTTTAATTATAAAAAAAGTTAAATGGAGTAAAGCAAGAGTGAATATCTTAAACTCACCCCACATTTCGAAACATTTGTAATTTTTCCTAAAACTTTTCTATACACCCAATACTAATCCTCAACTCCAAGACCTGTGCTAATTTACAGTTCTGTTTACCTCGTACTGCTGAAACTTGATGATACACACAAAGGGAAGTAACTGATGCAAGGAACGTATTTGCCGCGAGAGGTTAATTAACTTTAACGGGTTGCTAAGTTGGGCGGGCAAGTCGCATCCAAGACTGGCGGGAAAACACTTGAGAAGATTACGGAGGTACGAGATTGCTTGGTGATAAAATATATAACTTTTTGATATTTAAGAAATGTCTATCTTTGGCTTTCTTTTGGATTATATGAGATTTGCTAATATAGGGTTTCTTGTAATTCGACGTATTCCTTGCACTACAACATAGTAGGGTTAAAATGCAACAAATTAAGCCACCAAATGTTCTAGCAAAATTCAGTTTTTTTTTGTGTCAGAAAAATAAAAATTACGAAAAATAAAATGTTTAATTACTCATCTTTGCCAAAGTTTTAGGTATTTTTCAACTTTTAATTTTTAACAAAGATCTGCTACGGCATCAGCTATGATAATAACTTAAATTCCAGTAAAGTCGCGCCGTAAATCATTGTTGAATTGTATTTTTCATAAATAAAACTAAAAATCTAACTAACTCTAAAATTATTGAAGTTCGGTAGAACATTTGGTGGCTTAATTTGTTACAATTTAACCCTACGACTTCCATACGTCGAATTACAAATAACCCTGTTTATATACTCTTTCCAACTATTTATTTTACTTTTGACATAAAGCACGCCTATGAAATTCCATATTTCTTGATAGGCACTTAAGCACCCATCAATCAATCTGCCTAACCTTTTCCCAAGTATGTTGGGGTCGGCTTCCAGTCTAACCGGATGCAGCTGAATACCAGTATTTTACATGGAGCGACTGCCTGTCTGACCTCCACAACCCAGTAACTGGGTAATACGATACCCCTTGGTAAGACTGGTTGTCAGACTTTCGGGCTTCTGACGACCCGTAACACTAACTTAAGCACCCATAACTAACCTCTAATACACATATACAAGTATTCTGGGCTAAATATACTTTAGGAAATGACAGTAGATTTTTGTGCCGATTCAAAGCGCCACCGCTCGAGCGTCTCAGGAACTAAAATTGACACATTGTTTTAAATGGCCGACGACGTGTTGTTTTGGTATGTTTCTGATGTTTTAGGTCTAAATCGTGAAATAAGATTTGTGTTTGTGAATTTATTGTTTACTACCTGATTTATATTCAGAATGTTTTTATTATGAGAATATACGCATTTTGTAAAAATTCGCTATCTTAAAGGCACCGGAATAATGTTCCACAAGTAAGTGAATTTCAATGTCCCATCTTTAATGCTAGTTCCATGGACGCTGACGTGCTACGAGGGCTGCTATTTATGTATCCGGAACTGGCCATTTACAGAACAATGTTAAAAAAGTAATTATAACATTTAAAAATAGAACTCTTTGGCTGAAGAATACAATTTGTTTCGTGTACTTAGCTGTCATTTGTTTTTACTTTGTGGCGTCATTTTGAAAATTGCGTGTCTTTATCACCATGGATTTAACTCGTGAAAATTTTCGTCCTATGATTTATTAAGATTTTCGCCGAGGGCTAACTCAAAAAAAGTGCATCGATCAACTCATTTCGACTTTTGGGGACGAAGCACCATCGAAAACTACTGTGTATTTTTGGTTTTGTGATTGGTTTATTGAGTTTAATCGTGGGCGGTCTGTGCTCACGGACGAATTTAAAGGTCTCCCTAAATCGGTTGTTGTACTTACGGAAACTAGTAAAGGTCGTCATGTTACATATCGCGAGATAGAGGCGTCTCTGGGCATAAGTATGACGATTGTGTATAAAATATTACACGAACATTTAGTTGTAAAAAATGTTGTAAAAGTACAATCAGGGTGCGTCAAATGCTGTCTAGTTCTGGAAATACCTCAATCCGAATGGAAAAAGTGCTACGAAAATTGGTTCCAAAGTATGCAAAAGTGCATCGATCATCATGGCGAATATTTTGAAAAGCAATAAAACCATAATGAATGATAAATGTTTGTTTCACTTTGTTATTCCGGATACATAAATAGCAGCCCTCGTAACAGCGCCAAAATGGCGAAAATCAAATGTCTTCATTTTGACATCGATATTATGAATTCCAGCGTACTTGCATATTAGAGATCAGTGATGTGGCACCCATAGATGAAAAAATGCAATGCTTCATGGACGCTAAGAAGGAGTGATAATATTTAACTTTGGCCCAAATTGAGACAGATGAGTTCCACAAGTACGCGTCTTTATAGCCATCTATTAGTTATCGACTACACAACCGAATGTCGTATGTCCTCCACTTGCGGGTCCCGACTACTGTAGCAGCATCGCTGATTTTATAAAAACAACGTTACAAAAAAAAAAACCTATTATGATTGATTAACGAATTAACGAAAAAAAATTTAAAACTTTCTGACAGCGGACACGCAAATGGTTACATACGACGTTCGGTTGTATGATTGCGACACTTCGGGTGGTTTAAAAAATTGTCTAGATTTGGGACTAAGTTATGCCCTAGGTCAAAGTAACCCACCCTTACAGTAATCATTGTTTTAAAAAAGTTTACGATTCTGCTAATTAATATCAACTTATTATTTACGTAGGAGCAAAAAAATTACATTGTAAAGTTTTTTTAGTGCACGATGTATTTCAAGGCTTAGCCCAAAATGTGTTCAATTAATAAAAAGATAGAATATTGACCGAACGACCGCTTCTTATATTCCTAGGTCAGTTAACTTTAAATTGCAAATTGGTAACTTGGTGCTGAGTTAGCACTGGCAAAAGCTTGTTTAAAACTGTTTAATCCCTACTTAATTAATGTAAAAATGTTCCTTGTTCGAATATGATTGGCACTCTCATCTAGAATATATGATAATTATTTATGATTTATGTTTATTTACTAGCAGCTTATTAATAACATAATAATTATCCTAACATAACTAAAGCTATTAAAAAACTAAAATACGGTGTCGAAAAACTCCTCCGCATCGCTGTCGACTGGTAATGTACCCAAGAGACTGGCGGCATTGCCACGTTGTATGGCAATGCTTAGTTTCTGGCTAAGGTAAAAGCCCGCCATTAGGTCACGATAATATTTCAGAGATTAGAAGCATGGTCAGAGTCACTATTAAGAATATAAATGTAGTTTTTTGAAAGCACATTTCCGATACATGTTGATGATGATGAATATGCGTCATATTTATACAGAAATATCCCTAAAATACAATGAGGGTTTTCTGAAATTACGTTCATTAGGTGGCAGCACTGATACGTCAGGTCCGAGAATCTGTCAAAAGTATCAAAGCGCCTACATTTGCTTTAGTTGTGACTGAATGATGAACAAATGAATGAAACGAATGATGAAAGTCATCATATATTTTATACCACTGACCTCTAATATACAAGTCTCAAAAAGACTCAAAATATCGATGTCAAAATGAAGACATTTGATTATCGCCATTTTGGCGCTGATATCAACGTGAGCGTCCATGGAACTAATATTAGAGATGAGACATTGAAATTTACTTACTTGTGGAAGATTATTCCGCTGCCATTAAGATAGCGAATTTTACAAAATGCGCATACTCTCATGATAAAAACGTTCTAAATATAGTAAACACAAAATTCACAAAACAAATCTTATTTCACGATTTAGACCTAAAACATCAGAAACGTACCAAAACAACACATCGGCCATTTGCAACAATGTGTCAATTTTAGTTCCTGACTGAGACGCTTTCAATCGGCACAAAAATCAACTGGCATTTCTTAAAGTATATTTAGGCCAGCGTACTTGTATATTAGAGGTCAGTGTTTTATACTCATCGTGGAAATGGAAGACCTCTTGTCAAAGTGGCGCCAACAGATGGCGTGAATTATCATGAAAACACTCATTAATTCGGCCATCTACGTCTAAGTGCACCCTCAGACAATACAAATCAAATAAAACATCGTCTCCTCTGTGAAGTATCACTTAATAAGCTGTGAGCACCCGAACCGTCTGCGTAGGTACTGACTTGTAATAGTAGGTGCACTTGATTAAGTCTACATGAGGGAAAGTCGGACTGTCCGGTTAGAGCATACTATGCCTGAAGGATCTACTTATACTGACTTTGTGTGGGGTGTACTACGGGGAGGTAGTGTTATGTACTAGAGTTTGTAATAGTTTATGTGGGGTGAATAGATTATTCGATGAAAGACAATATAAAATACAAAATGTTTATTTCTGTACCAACTAGTTTAGATTAGTTTATGATTGGAGCCTCCTTTTAAGCATAATAACGCCTGTGTTAGGAGACTCCGCTCTTCCATAGCTTTGGCTGTTTGTACAACTTATAAAAGTAAATTTAATTTTTTATATCGTACTTTCACTGATTGTGACGATTATCGAAATGATCAATGTGCATGATAAACATAGCATCACGCCTGTATACCACGAAGGGTAGGCACAGGTGTAATCAGTTTGGTTTTGGCATATAGGTTCGATTCCCGCACGGAACAAATATTTGTACGACCTACAAGTATTTGTTTCGAGTCTGGGTGTTTTTCTATCTATAATATGTATGTATTTACAAAAAAAAAAATTATATAAGTAGTTTATCAGCCATCTCGTTACCATAACACAAGCATTAGGTTGCTTTGCTTGGGACTAGATGGCGTTGTGTGAAATGTCCAAGGATATTTATTTATTTATTTATCTATATAGAGTCTTTTTAGGGTTCCGTACCAAAATGGTAAAAAAGGAACCCTTATGGTGTCACTCAGTCTGTCTGTCTGTCTGTCTGTCACAGCTGGATATCTCAAGAAATACTAATGCTATCAACTTGAAATTTAGAATAGTTTTGGATGTCGTTGACCCAACTATTTTGCAAATAAGAAAGAAATTAAAATATTTATATTTTTTTTTGCAACAGGGACTGAAAGGGGGTCTTAAAAAATCAAAGTGGGGCTACTAGTGCATGTGGGGTATCATATGAAAGAGCGCTGTTTGCACATTCTCAAACATTTTTTTTATTTTTTTAGGCCGCATAGTTTTCGACTTTGATGAAAAATGTAAAAAAAATACCGTCCCCCCCCCAAGTTTGCAAAGAAAAAATCTGAAATTATTCTATGTGATAGAAGTTTATGTAAAGATTACAGGAAGAATAAAACGATGTCTCTAAATAGCACACTTTTTCAAAAATCGGAACTGAATCCTCGGTGCGCGAGTCCGACTCGCTCTTGATCGGGTTTTTAATTGATCAGACACTCATGTAATGGATTTGGCAGTTGATTGATCACTGATCGATAACCGTATTGCAAGTTTGGAAATTAAATATTCCGTATGTTCATGCCATAACAACATTCCCTAGATATTTTTTTTTACTTCATATGGGAAATCAAATAGTAGTACAATGCGTGCCACGAAAGATGAGACTTGACGAGCGCAGTACCGCGCCTCCCGCGCTCTTTCCGCCACCCCCATGACGCCCGGTCCCTTCCCGTCTCAGACCTCATACCGCTAAAAAGACCTATATATCAGAATAATCAGAATCAGAGAATTATAATCTACTGCGCAAGTCAAACTACGTGGTGTGTCAAGTTTCATCTTTCCTGGCACGCATTGTACCTTAAAAATGAACGGAAATAAATTAATATTTAACATAATGTTACAGTTGTACTATACTTTTCCTATATAAGCAACATTGTCTTACACCGAAACCAAAAATAAGAATGGTAGTAGAAGTTCCGCTGACGAAACTGTTTCACACAAGAACTTCACTTACCAAAACGCGAGTTTGAATCGAGAACCCGAAGTACATGCAACAAAACCAAATCCAAAGTCTGTTAGTTAGGAAGCCGAGAACTTAGCTCTTACGTAGTAAACCGAAACTTGTATAGTTGTAACTTTAGTAAACAACCACCTAGTTAACACTTATTGATACTTAACGTTGACTCGAAAACTCGACGACTTATTGTTATCACGGATAAGTTTGCCTGTTTGCATTTCGTACAAAAGATATGGAAGTTTCATGTCGGAATGATATTTGTTAAAGTTAGCAACGACTGTCTTGGTTTCTGTGGGTCCAGGTTTTCAGGCGATTTTGTTTAAGTTCGATATAAGTAACTTGAGTCAGCTACATAGATATAATACTCTTTATCTACACCCATGCTATAAATTCTCTATAAAAGTTTCTGAAACAGTTAGCTTATTGCCAACATTAAAACAGCCAGTGTCATAGTAACCATGGTAACCATAATTAGGTATTAAAACACTCATGTGTTACTATTATCACACTCGGCTTCGCCTCGAGGAGCTCGTGGCTAATTAATAACAGCCGCACGGGTCGATCTGTCAGGTTAAGCTACGCTTGCCGGGGTTGGTCAGTGGATGGGTGACCATCTTTACATATCGAGATTCCTCCGTGCCTCGGAAAGCACGTTAAGCCGTTGGTCCCGGCTGTTATTCGTGGATCTTTGACAGTCGTTACGGGTCGTCAGAAGCCCGAAAGTCTGACAACCAGTCTTACCAAGGGGTATCGTATTACCCAGTAACTGGGTTGTGGAGGTCAGATAGGCAGTCGCTCCATGTAAAATACTGGTATTCAGCTGCATCCGGTTAGACTGGAAGCCGACCCCAACATAGTTGGGAAAAGGCTAGGCAGATTGATTGACTCGGCTTCGCCTCGTGTGATAAACCCACATTCGTGTTTTAATACCCCTTATTATACGTCAGTTGCATAAATAACTATTATTATGCACACCATAAAAAATATAGAGTCGAGATAGATCAAGTTCTTTTGTTTGTTGAAAGCGTGCCAATGGATCTATATTTTCTAAGAAAACCAGCCTCTACAATTTCACCATGAAAATTCTCAATACTCAATATATTTATTTGCATTCCACAATGTTAGCATAGGTGGTAGGTACATTATAAAATATACATCAGTTTACATAGATCATTGTGGACCCTGTCGGGCACAGCAAAATAGGTTGTAGGAAGAGGGCTATTATTACATTATTATTTGAAAAGTAAAATATAAAAAAAATTCTAATAAGTAGGTACTAGTTTTGGTACTTATTCATTTTTAATTAAGTATTAATTTAATTTATCATTAAAATATTCATTAACATTATAGTAGCATTTGTGGATTAGGTATTGTTTTAATTTATTTATAAATAGATTCAATTTTTGTTCATATTTAATTGCTTCGGGTAATTTATTATATATTTTAACTGCCATTACTAAAGTGCTTGTTGAGTGCATTTTCAGCTTAGAGCCGCCAGGTAGGTTTAGTCTATTTTTGTGTCGTAGTGTATAATTTGCTTGTATGTTTTCACGTGTAGTGAATAATTGTTGATTGTTTCTAACAAATTTACATATTTCTAATATATATATACAGGGAAGTGTTAAAAGTTTATGTTCTTGGAAATGTGGTTTGCAGCTGTCTGTGTCTTCTATGTTAACCAGGATTCTGATCAGTCGTTTTTGTAGTGTGAAAAGTGTAGGTGCATGTGTACTGTTTCCCCATAATATCACGCCGTAACTGAGCCACGCGTATGCGTAGGCATAATAGGTGACAAGTGCTGTTTTTAGGTTAGTGGTTTTTTTGACTTCACGAAGGGCGTATGCAAATTTTGATAGTTTTGATTTTATCTTTTTGATGTGTGACTTCCAATTAATGTTTGTATCTATAGATAGGCCAAGTAGAGTAAATTCATGAACGACTTCAATTGTTGTGCCATTGTAAGTGAAGTTTATGTCTAGTGGGGTTTTTTGACGGGGGTGGAAGGGCATTATTTTAGATTTAGAGAAATTAATTTCGAGGTTATGGTCATTCATCCAAGTTATTGATTTATTTAATGTATTGGTTAGGTCCTCGCTCAAGCCAACGTTGTTCACGCATGACGTTAGAAGTGAAATATCGTCGGCAAACAAGACGCATGGCCCTTCTATAGTTTTTGGCAGGTCATTTATGTAAATGAGGAAGAGGAGGCATCCAATTACACTTCCTTGGGGAATAGAGGCGTTAATTATTTTGCTGTCTGATCGAATATTTTGAATTTCTTTGGTGTTTTCATTACAAAATTCTATTTCGACCTGGTGTTCTCTATTTGTTAAATAGGATTTAAACCAGTCGTGAGCCTTCCCGCGGATCCCTATACCTTGCAATTTATTTAGCAGAATGTCGTATTGCACTTTATCGTAAGCTTTGGTCATATCTAACAGTAAACCTACAGCGTATTTTTTGTCATTTATTATATTTAAAGCTTCCTGTATGTATTTATAAATTGCTAGAACAGTGGAATGGTTTCTGCGAAATCCGTTTTGGCATTCATTAAATATTTTGTATTTTTCGCAGAAGGAGTAGACACGATTGCACATTGCTTTCTCAAAAATTTTGGAGGCGGTTGGTAAAAGAGCTATTGGACGATAGTTGCTTGGATCAGTTTTCGAGTTTTTTTTATGGATTGGTTTTATTAGTGCTTTCTTTAGGTAGTCCGGGAAAGCGGCGTCTTCGAAAGATTGATTTACTAGCAAGTAGAATGGTAACGTAAGTTCGTTTGCACATTGTCGTATTAACATTGGTGGTAACTCATCTATTCCATGACTTTTTTTGCTTTTTAGGTTTTTTAATAGTGTATTTATTTCGCCGGGGTATACTGGGCTGAGAAACATGGTGTTTTCAGTGGGGCAGAGCACTGGGGCGCCCCGCGGCTCGTTGCTAGGTGCTTTGTTGCTATCCTCGCCAATGGACGCAAAAAAGTTATTTAAAAAGTTTGCTATTTGTTTAGGTTCAATGACATTTACATTATTTATTTGCAATTTAATATTATTTTTATCCCTTTTTATTTTCTTATTTGTTCTTTCATTTATAATACTCCACATAGTTTTTACTTTATTATTTGATTTTTTTATTTTATTTATATATTGTAATTTCTTTGCTGTTATAACTGTTTTCTTTAGTGTTTTTTCATATTTTTTATAGTTCTGTTTTATTAGTTGATTATCAGTTTTAAGTGTAAGTATTTTTTCAAGCCTTTTATTCCTACATGAAAGTTTGATGCCTGGGGTTAGCCAATACTTTTTATAGTTTGTTTTTAATTTAATTTTCATTTTAGGTATACATTGGTTTAATATGTTGGTCAATGTGTTATTAAATGCTTCATAGTTTTCATTTATATTTTTATTTGCTTGTATTATTTCGTTCCAATTTAATTCATTTAATTTAGATTTAAATAGTTGGGTGTTTTTATTATTGTATAACCTTTTTTTGACATACCAGACAGTTTGTTTAGTTTGTTCAGGCAGAGCCATGTGTAAGATAGTACCACTATGATCCGAAAAACCTAACTCTTCTACTGTCGTATGCAAAGTGCTATAGAAATTTGTAAAAATTAAGTCTAGGCATGTTGATGACGTCTGTGTTATTCGTGTTGGTGATTTTATTTGTTGTACGAACTTATATTCTAGCATGAGATCTAAAAATTGGTTTGTTTTCAAATTATTTTCTAAAATATTTACATTAAAGTCTCCTCCTATAATTATATTAAGTCTAAAATATTTTTTATTTATATATGTTAAAATCTGTTTTAATTGTTTATAAAATATATCTTCCTCTCTTCTATTCCAATAAATAGTTATTAACAATAGTTTTTCTGTTACTAATTCTGTTGCACATACTTCTATAACATGTTCAATTGAAAATTCTGTGATATCACTTCTCTCTACGTACTCAATGTGTTCTTGTAAAAGGATGCAAACCCCCCCACCTGTTCGAGTTTTCCGACAGTAAGAGGATGCAAAAATGTAGCCGTTGAATTGTATTGTATCCATTTTTCCTTGTGACAGCCATGATTCTGATAAGCATATAGCTTTGTACTTAGGTGTTTGTTCCATGAAAGCTTCCAGTATATGTTGTTTGTTAAAGAGGCTTTGGATATTTTGAAATAGTATTTTAAATTGTTGGTCTTTGTTTTCGAAATGTCTTGTTGTTGTGTTCTGTATTGTTGTAGCTTTGAAAGTAGTTAATGTCTTGGTAATTCTCTTGGTCCTCCTTGTCTTTATTTATGCTAAATCGGTTTGGTGTCTCGTTTTCTATTGATATGAGTTTTCCTTCTATCATCAATTGATTGTTACGAATTATTGCATGTAACCCTTTACTTCTTGCCTTCAGCATTTCTTCGCGCATTAATTTCCTTTCCCTTCGCGCATTATTGTCTAGAAATTCAGATAAAAATAATCCGGTGCCCTGGAAGAGGTGTCTATTTTCTTTAACATACGTAGTCATTCTTTTGCTCAATAGTTCAATCACTAGTGGGCGATTTTTTGTGCTATATCTGCCTATTCTGTGAGTCTCTTCTATGTAGCCCATTAGGTCAACATTCATAATCTCGCGAAATAAATCGATTAGTCTCATGTGTAGATTGTTGACTGGTTCCTTATAGTATTCATCAAGACCATATAAAACAATCTTTTTGGAATAACTTTCTGTGCAATAATTTCGGTTTGACTGATTGTTCACAGTTCTTGTTTTTATTTTTATTTTTAGATCTTCTATTTCAGTTTTTAGTTTCTCGTTTTCAATTTTTAGGTTTTCTATTGCAGTATTTGTTTCTTGAATGTCTATTATTCTCTGTTCGTTTTGTCTCAATAAGGCATTCGTTTCACGTTCAACGTCTTCTCTTAGTTTTGAAATGGCTTTGTTTATTTCAATCTGGATTGTATTTTTTAATTCTGAGATAATTGATTTGTTGTTTTCTTGCAGGCGTAACATTATAATTTCACTTAAGTTTTGCAGTGTTAGTTCTGTTTGTGTATTAGATTGAGATGTTTTTGCTTCGTCCTGTGTGGTAATTGTATCGCCCAACAGACTAAGGTCTACAGAGCTTGTTGTGTCGTTCATAAACTTATTTGTTTTATTTCTAATCGTGACGTTATTTACTTCTGGTGATGAAGCTATCGATTGGGGGTCACGTACTCGTGGACGAATTGGTGTTTCTATGTTCCCTTTTTTAGGTATTTTACATAAACATGCTTGACATTTCCAAGTATTAATGCCCTTTGATGTCGTCATGTCTTTAAAACGGTCGGTCGGAATATTAGCACATTCTAAATCGTACGTGCCTTTGCAAAGAGTACAAGTTACGTTTTTATTTTTAGGTAATTCTTGTTGACAACCTGCGCAATATAATAGTGGCATTTTAAAGGTTTGCTACTACTAGCGCCCTCTAGTGAATCCGGTGTAACTTTCTATCTTTCAATCGATGTTCAGTGAACCGTGTATGTGGACTGTCGCACTTGGTGGTTTTTGCTCTAAGCGATAGATGGCGCTTTCTCCAGATAGGTTATGTTATGACTTGTACTTTTTGAATTTTAGAATGTGTGAAAGTTAGGTTGAAATACACAATAGAATTGGTCTTTATCGTACCTTTTTGTGGTAATGGTAGTTACCGCAGGTTTTTCCTGACGACCAACGACCGGACTATGTATCAAACGTTAAATCCAGATGTTGAGTTTTACACTGGTTTGAAATGTTGCCGTTACTCGGTGCAAAATCTGTATTTCTTGAGTTTTCTCGCACAAAACTTTTGTTCTTCAACTCGAACCTCTGGTGGTCCTTTATCACTATCACTTTGTTGACTATTTATAACAAATTATTAACTTTATCAATTTTTTACGATTTTTAATGTACGCAGCTGATCTTTACTGACGCACTGCAGCGCCCTCTCAATTCAGGTAAAGTGAGCTTGAAGAGAACGGTGATCTTAGTGCGAGTTTTTATACTTACTCGATCGCGTTTACGTTAACGTTAACTGACGTCAATGGCAGGATAATTTGACACGAAAAGTATTTGACAGTGACAGGTCTACATATACAACAGCGCCCCCAATCGGAATAAATTCCGTGAATTATAATAGGTACGTTCAAAAATTAATGAACGGAAATTGTATACCCGTCTCTATAACCCTACATTACGCTATGTAATACTTTCTTGTCTTTGAATTTTATAACATGACATTTAATTTTAATAGTATTGTAATAAATCTCCATGGAAACTACGTAAGTATGTGGTTTCCATGGAGATTTAGTTTATTAATAATTGACGATAATGGCAGGCAATGGCAGGATATTTGACACGAAAAGTATATGACAGGTCTAAATCTACAACATTGCCCCCAAGCGGGATAAATTGCGAGAACTGCTGCCATTTGTATGGAATGGTGTTTCCTACTATAGTCACCAGACGGCGCTTATTCCGTTTTAGTATAAATTGAACTTTACGGATAAAAACTCGCACTAAGGCCACTGTCATCCCACCTATCGCTAAGGATTTACAGCTCACTACAAACTCACTTCACCTAAGTTTTCACGGTGAGATTTTTATAGAATAGCACTGCAGAACTTTCCTGGTGTGAGATCATTGATCTTTTGTCATAGAAGGCTTTCAACTTTCAGACTTCCTATCAGTATGTGTTCCAACTCTGTTCCTCTGTTTCTCTAAGATCGTGAGAAGCTCTATAGCTTTACTCTTTTTTGAGCTTACTTTGTGGCCTTTTGACCACTAGCACAGATTAATACAGATGGAATACTCCGCAAAATCATTTAAATAAAAAGCGACTCTTGCTACGACACAATAAAGCGCAATTCAAGTCGCACAACGCTTATTACCTACAGTTATATTCACCTACAAGTTGCCTCTCTTTGTATCGCGTAACTTTTATACCTTCTGACTCGTTAGGGTTGTCTTCTTTTACGACGCGGCGCGTGAGTGAGTATCGAAGTAACGTGCGAGCCGGCCGGTGCGCGGCAGTCCACACTGAATTGACCCAGTGCGATGAGCCCGCCGCGTACTTGTAGCTTCATACCTAAACTGCGGAGTGACCCATCTGTATTAATCTGTGCTACTATTAAGTTTACCTAAGCATTTTCTATCTGAATTAGGATGAATGAAGTACAAACTCAACGTACCCTTATGCGGCATCTTCCAAAAAGCTTCTGCCGCCGTGGTGGGTTCCCGCGGCGGCGCGACCAGCCCGCCGACCAGCGTGGTGGCGGCGTGCGCGGGCGCCGGCGCCGGCCGCCCCCAGCCCCCGTGGAGAGCCACCCCGTACACCTGACCCCACACCACCCTCTATTCCCAATTAACCCCACCGAAAACTCCCACTCCAATTTTACCCCAAAAATCTTTAAGCGTACGCGCACTTTAAAACTTATGCGGCATCTCTTCGTGACCTGCGAACAAAGAAATTCACGTTTAAAGAAATTTATTGACCCCAATCCAACATTAGACAATCGCATCATCAATTACAATCAAGGCTCGTCATTACGCTCCTTTGAAGCCTTCTCGTTCCCTCTCTTTTTCTCTTTCCCCTTTTTGTACTTGAAAGAAAGAGTGCAGAGATACTAATTGGTAGATGATGCTGCTGAATTGTGTGTTAGTTGGAAAGCGCCATCTATTGTTGCATAGTACAAATAGTCGGTTGGTTCGTGAGTGCCGATAATGATCGATGTTAGCTGGTAGTAATGAAGTTAGATGCAAAGATATTGTGTGTATGCCACCCATCGAGTCCCGAACGGTAGTCGGGCCGTACGTTTTTGTTTAATTTTATTGTTTGACGGAGATGTCGGCATGATTACACCATGTGAGATGACTTACATAATGTGTAGCGAGATTTGTATTCAAAGAATCGCGATGCCATTTGTTCGAATCAATAATTGATCGATTGATAAAAAGTTTGACACAGTAATTTATGATTTACCTATTGCTAAAACATTTCACTTCGCGTTTTCTTTTTGTTTGTGCTATGCTTCTGTAGTTATCTTGTAACATTTATCGAAGCGTAGTTTAGCTCGGTGTATATGTAAAATGGCGTTATAGCTGTCTAGTTTGACACGCGACATGGAAGAGTCACGAGCACCAGAATTTAAACGCGTTTCGTTTCTAAATAAAAAAATAAATCTACAATAGTTAGACAAAATAGCTTAGTTAGTTCTTAACATACATATTTAAATACCTTCGATTTATAGCAAATTTTGCTGCACAATAAGAAACTGTTTACGTATAATCGTATAAAACAGAAAATAGACGGTGCTACTGAATTTAAAAAAAAAAATGCAAGTACCTAATCATGTTTCGGTTTTAGGACAGACAATATATAGTCAAATAACACATAAGGAAAATCTAAATGCTTTAAGTTTATATAACATTAAAAACACAAAATAATCGTTGTGTATATTGCAAGTATTTTCTGCATATACTCGTATGACGTAAATATGAGAAAACAAAAGCCTGGAAATAACAGAATTTCAGGTACCAATATTTTTATGTTAGACTAAACACAGATTCTTTGATCGAACCCTAATGTCTAAGATATTTTGCGTTCAACATTAATAACATTTATTCGGATGAACGAAAAATTCTGTTTTTAATTTATGTACCTACATCTGAGAGAAAATAAAAAAACTATAAGCACGTAAGACATGACATGAGTATGTAAAGTATTTGATAAAAAATATCTCAGGAGAGTACTCGAACTCTTTATAGGCAAATCCACTATTGGTATTACATAAGTCAGATCCTCACAGGTATACGTATTGGGACGCGTATTTGATCTTTTCAAGCTGTCGATCGAATGATTTTACTTTGATATATTTTCCCCTTCGGAGTAAGGTACAATGGCCAAAAGGAGACTGGGGGTCGCCTAAATTGAACTCTCACTTTGAGCCTAGTCAAAGCAAAGCAAGGGTCTAAAGTGGCACGACTAATATAAAGTCACCGAGTACCGGCGTGTGTTTGGACACTAATAGCAAACCTCCCCTGTTGAGATTCGGAAGAAATAAAGGTGTGTTCCAAGAGGTTGCCACGAAGTTTTGATTGGATTTTTTGTCAGAAATTGTTGCTGTGTGATACATCGTGTTTCCATGGTAATTTTCCCAATCAGAAAAAATATTTAAGCCAGCACTATTGGTTAAAAGAAAGGGGTATCGTGTTACCCAGTAACTGGGTTGTGGAGGTCAGATAGGCAGTCGCTTCTTGTAAAATACTGCATAATAATTCAGTTGCATCTGGAAGACTGGAAGTCAACTTGGAGTCGGCTTCACAGTTGGGAAAAGGCTAGGTAGAAGAAAATATTGGATAAAAGAAAGCTTCTGAAATTGAGGAAAATTATTGGCAATCAGATGCTTCTCTCCCCGAATATTCTTTCGTAAAAATCATTGACTTCTACGAAAAAAACATACATCAAACTGCCTCCACATAATCAGCATGAATAACAAATATGATACAGCCGACCAATCGAAGGCGTTATCTCGCGGCGCGATCGGCGGCGTCTTTATACTCAATCTTTTATCTGTACCACACTGACGGTGTCCAGTTACTGGCAACTCGGAAACTGTTTCTAATTAACGTTATTAGACGTCTGTGGAGTGGTAAAGAGTTTGTGATTGCTTGACTTTTTAAGAGGTTATGTTCAAGAAAATGGTGGGAAAAATTTCTTTTTTATAGGATTATGCATTTATGCGGACTCTTAAGTTATTGGGAGTTGGATATTATTGAACCTAGTGGGTTTAAGATACTTAAATAATTATCAATGTTCTAGTACATTTGCACGATATTTTGGGCAGAGTTGCTAGTTGTGTACGTCAGAATATTTCTGCGAAACGGCTTACGGGTACCTATTTCAACATTATTTCTTTTTATAAAAGTTGCTCTTGCTCTGTAAAAGCAATCTCACTACCAAAAATGTTTGCATATTTTTCTTTTTATACTGTTTTGGTTTAAAACGTTTTCAGTGAATGTTGCAATATTCTCGATGAAATATACATAGACAGGTAGAGACAATGACAGAGGAGACAGAAACAGAGGAGTTCGTGGCTATGTAATAGGTAACAGCGGCACGGGTCGATCCATCAGGTTAAGCTAGGCCCTTGCCGGGGTTGGTCAGTGGATGGGTGACCATTTTTACATACTGAAACTCCTCCGTGCCTCGGAAAGCACGCTAAGCAGTTGGTCCCGGCTGTCATTTGCGGATCTTTGACAGCCGTTACGGGTCGTCAGAAGCCCGAAAGTCAGACAACCATTGTTACCAACGGGTATCGTATTGCCCAGTTACTGGGTTGTGGAGGTCAGATAGGCAGTCGCTCCATGTAAAATACTGGTATTCAGCTGCATCTGGTTAGACTGGAAGCCGACCCCAACGTAGTTGGGAAAAGGCTAGGCAGGTTGATTGAGGTAGAGGCAATGACGTTTTTGAAGTTGTCAGGTTTCGAAATTTTGTACAATGAGAGCAAAAAAAAAAATATTTTTTGAACTTTGACAAAATACTTTCAAATAAAGTCGGAAAACTTTCCAAAAAACTTTTCACATCAGAATCAAACTTGGAATATTTACAGTAAAACTTTATATCACAATGTAAAGAGCCATGTTTTCTATAACAATAAAATCTGCATAGAAGAATCTCATTTGCAACTTTTCAGACGCACACAGCACACAGTGTAAAAAATATCAGTAGGAAAAAAGTAAATAAACGTCGGGGAATGTTAAAAAAACACAGTTTTTCGTTGTGAGTGGCCGTCTGGTTTCGTCAAAGGGGTCCGGAGACTGCATGCAAAGCACTCTAAACGGGGATAAAGTCGTCGGCAACGATTTTAAATTCTAGCTTAGCTCGCCCCGCAGATAATGTTGGCATGTCGATAAGTTCTCTGTTATTCTGCTGTGGCGAACAGTAATAGGAATTTGCTTTTATGGTAATTGTGCTACTGGAGTTTATAGAGTTTAATGCTCTGTTGTTAGGTCCGGTTTGTCACGCAGGTTGTTTAGGAAAATCGCTGGTGTTATGTGCGTTACTTAAGGCTGCTCCTTCCTAAAATACGGCGAAACTAAGTAACTTTGTAACAATCTTTTACAGTAACTATAGCATCTTTATGATAGGAAAAAATACACGGTAATGTACAATACATAAGAAGTGATTTCATGTGTCCTGAAATCTATTTTAGTTTGTAGAACTAAGGAAAAAAAACCTAAATTCAGGTCTATATCGGTCTATTTTTTCGAGTTGTTACCATATTACTCCTACAGTTTTCATTAAAAGTGTTCATAAATTTATACAGTTCTTTACAAACTAATAAGGAATGATTTCTTGTCATTACTTTTTTAGTTTAATCAACAGATTTTTGTAAATCGATAATTACTTCATATTTTGCAAGCGTTGTGTCATCGCGCTTCTCTTTCTTTTCTATGCATTCCGACAGTGACCGCGCTTTTTACGACGGACAAGCTTAATGATTTTTAGGCCTAATTCTTGCTGTTATTACTTATTTAATTTGTATTGTATTATTAGTTATTACGCAATCGTTTGTTATCCCGAAGAAATAAAAATATATAAATTTAATACTGACTATTCAAATATATTACCTAATTAGAACTATAGAAAAAATATTAAGAAAGACTTTGATGCGATGCGATGTCTTAAAAATTCACGTCGCTTATAAATTACCTAATATATTATTAATTTTTGTAATAAATCAGTGTTATTCACTCATTTCCTTCTTATCTCCAAACGTAACATACCTAACCCAAGAATCTACGAAAAAAAAATCGACACACTCGAATTAAACTCAGCACTAACGTATTCCATACTCCTAAGGATCCGATGTCTGGGCTGCGCCTCATTAGACCCGCTTTGATTCAGCCACGTTTCTCGCAGGTACGGCTAATGCCTCACTCTTTACTCAAATGAATACATTTCTAATCGTATACACTTTTTTTTCTGGGATTACTATTTGTGAGGGATGGGAAAGCAAACGATTTTCTTTTAAAAGAATTTTGTTGGAAATTTATTAATGTGTTCTTTCATTAGCTTTTGGAATGCGGAACAGAAAAATGTAGATGCTAAGTTCAACAGTTGATGCTCGAAAAAGTAGGACACTTAAAAATAAAAATCAAAGAAATACTTGACTTCTTCACCATCATTTTAGATTGACAAGTGACATTTCCTTTTTCAAAGCAATTGAAACGAAAAAAAAACACAACTAGTGATGTATCAAAGCAGCCGCCACTTACAGACGCACGTGCGTTGATCCTAACAAAAATTCACATACAAAACATATACCATTTCGCCGAGTGCTCTTACTGGCTTAAGTTGCAACGTCAAAGCCAGGCCTCTTCCTTTTCACTACGTTTTTAAAATAAAACAGCCTTTCTGTATACGTACATAATTAACAGTGATGTGGCTCTGCAAAGTTTTTTGAGTAAACGAACGCAATGCTTAATGCGTTCTTTGAGTTTTCGAGTGTCATCGTACTCGCATCGCGGATTTTTTTTCTATTTTTTTTTTCAAATGACGAAGCTAAGGCTTGTAATTACAGTCTGTGATATTGTGGATCTTTTGAATTCTTACATGGTGAATTCTAAAAATTCTGAAATTACATTTCTTTTCGCTGCACTGTGTGGTAAGTCATTAAAATATGTGGACATAATGTTTGTTTTTGTTTGAAATAAACAGATTAAACAAACATTATTAAAATAACTGTTCCTTTACATCATAAGCTACCGAATACCGCCGAAAGGTGCCGTCAAGTCTATACAGTTCTCTCAGAATAGAAATAAATTACAATCTCTCGGTGCATTGCGGCCGTTAGTACGGCCAGCAAAGCACTCCCGCCGATTTGTTACATTGATTTCTAACTGACATGTACAGACAGCAACGGTATGGAAATGAAGTTTGAATATTAAATTAAGTTATGACTTCTAGCTAGTGAGCAGTTGTCTAGACTGTTTTGTTTTCATTAGGTATTGGTCGATTAGTGAGCGGTTTTTAACTTGGCGTCTGTTGTTTTATGCGGATTATCGATTGGGTGTTATTACTCTTGCAAAGTTCATTTGGTATAATTGGTTTTGAATACTTTACAGTGCGATAATTGAATGGAAGTAAAACACTCGATACGATAATTTCAGTTGTTCAATTTTGATCTACCTACATTACACTTTGCGTCAAAAACAAAGTTTTAATTTCTCTCTATTTTTACGTTAGCTTTTAATCCATGGCATTTAAAAATTCACCACTACAATTTGTCCACTAACGTTACTAGCGCCTGATTCGACAACCGCACACAACAGTAGGTTACCACGTAACGTCGGCACGATAAATCAATCGTACCATTGTGATGTACAGAATAAGGCCTCCTCACCTACACAGTGGGTAAAAAGCACGCTTGGTAGAAAAAACAAAAAGTATAAAAATATCAGTGTAAAGATTTCTGTGAGGCATTTGAAAGTGATTTGTGAGCTAATTTTTATAATATACTCTTGATGAGTGTAAGTTACGTTTGATGGTGAAGGTATGCGGTGTTTTGGTATGATCGATACGTCATTAAAAATAAATAAATATTTCGTATTACTACTCGTAGCTTTAAGTTCACTGAAGTTATTGAGTTTTGTACAGTCACAGAGTCTATTTTTGAAAGATACAATAGTAAATTACCGCTTGCCATTTAAGCCTAAGGAGACATCTTGTAAAATACATGTCTTGCCAATTTGGTAATCTTAGTAATTGTTCATCTACTCGTAGCTAAAATACCTATTAATTTCGTATGATTTACAAAAGTATAGAGCGCTAAAAAAGTGAATAAACTATTTTATTTAGCATAATTAAAAGAGAATTGGTTTATCCGCTTTTTTATCAAAGTTAACTGGCATAATTTCTGCGTACCACATCCATATTTTTCCAACCAATTTTAAACACTTTTAATAGTTACTTTCAACACAACATACTTAAGTTAATATAAAAGCGATAACCGGCTTTACATAAATAAATTACAAAGCCAATTTAGCTGCACATTCTGTGCAAGAACGCTTTAAAATTTAATACCTAACCATTTTATTAATGAATCTGTTTTTAAAATGTCATCGACGAATTCAAACGGACATTATGTCGGTCTTAAAACAAATAAAAGATATAAGGGAGATACATCAAAAGCTTTTTACCTTTAAAAAAGGCTCTATCTTAATCCTTATTAAGCCTCATCATGGGAAGGGTGATGCTATTGAGATCGAGAAGGTGTTATTTTGAGCCCATCACAGATTATATTTATTTTAATTTTTTTGGCTAATAAGAATTAGAAATCGTAACACTGGGAGTCGGCTTTATTAAAGAGATTATTAAACATTTAGGCTTAGGTTTATTAATATTAATGTCGTTTGGAACTTGTGCTTATTTTTTTCTACAATGACTTCCTTTATTAAAAAAATCGGCCAAGAGCGTGTCGGACCACGCACAATTAAGGGTTCCGTCAGTGAAACGAATTTATCCCAAAAACAAACTTAACATTGTAGTCCAAAAAAAAAATCCTCTGATAAATTTACAAATCAACAATTTTTGGACTTTTTCCTGTACTTGTGCTGTGAGACCTTGCTTCTTGCCAATGATTCTAGGTCCGTATAGGTTTTGATTTAGGTACTTGCGAGTATCAAAATATGTCGCATAAATGGCCGTACTTTTTAATGCGTTAACTTAGAAGCTTGATTTATTAGAACTGTAAGGGACTATAGACTTACGTATTTTATATTAATTTCAACTTGATACCTCTACGCGTTCCTGAGAAAAAGGGTCTTGACAGACTGACATACTTAAATTTTTTTTTTTATGTGATAGAATTACAAATTAACAATTTTCGGACTTTTTCTTTTGCTTTTGCCTGTGTGAGGTTTTGTTTCTTGCCAAATTTCATGATTCTAAGTCAATGGGAAGTACCCTATTGGATTTTATTTACGTGCGAGTATCAAATTATGTCGCATATAATTATTATGGCCGTATTTTTTATTGCGTTGACTTAGTAAGCTGGATTTTTTTAGAACTCCAAGGAACCATAGACCTACGTATTTGATACTATGTATTTGATATTTCAACTTGATACCTCCACGCGTTCCTGAGAAAAAGGGTCTTGACAGACTGACAGACAGACAGACGGACGAAGAAGTGATCCTATAAGGGTTCCGTTTTTTCCTTTGAGGTATGAAACCCTAAAAATAGTACCTACGCTTACTTTTAAGGCTCCGGTTTTTTTTTTTAAGTTTTATGAAAATTTAAAAAAAATACCTGCCGGTGGTTTTCTGCCGATATTGTAACTAATTTCAAAGTAAAAAAAAACCGTTGTATCGATTACTGAACTTAAGATGTCAAAGGTACATTAACAAGAGTAGCAAAATTGCATTTAGCACCGTGTAATGACAGCATGTGAGAATTCTTTGCGAAACTATCAATGGTTATGTCTCTCTTTGTCAAAAATATGTCATTAATACACGGAAAAAAATTGTCAAAGTGCTGCGAGGCACCCCTGGGAGTTGATACATAATAGGGATGTCAACACTCCAGCCCGATGGCTTTTCAAGTATAAATAATAGTCGATGTAACATTTGAATAGGTAGTGCTACTTTTGCAATACTTACTTTGTCGGTACGCTTGAATTGATTTACAAGTTTCGATTTATTGATTTTTCTGTTATTATCGTCAAGCCGTATGAGTATGTCGGCATTTTTTTTACTGTGATCGTAAATGGAGTTTATGACTTTGGTAAAATATAACTTCTTTTTACGTCACATCGATACATTGCACGCCTTTTTTTTCTTTACTTTATTTAAAACTTCTTAGCTATGAGATTTTTATGTGCTAAGTAGTATTACTAAAGTGCAGAAATAATCTATAGAGTTCATAAAAAAAAAACGATTACTTTAATCTAAAATGCCATGCAATGCCTATTACAATTTTCTCGTAACCATAAACAAACTTGAACTATCTTACATTATATAAGAGGAACATCTTTAGCAAAATTACCCGGTCCTACGTCACTGTCACCCATTGTACTTCAAGTATCGGTTACCGCAAAAATTATTCGGTCTCACAATACTTCCCATCTGTATTTAACGAAATTATCAATTCGGACAACATTCACAATAGAACCTATTCGAATATTTCGAACTCGGCAACTTCAAAGATAATCTCGAATTTGTTTGTCTGTTTGCTTTTTCTAAGGCTTTGTTTACTGAAAAATGTTAACATGATTTTTTTCTGACGATTTAAGTATATGGAAATAATGTTTAAAGTTTTTAGGCAAAAAAAAAATCCCTTGCATTGCAGGGAATTTTTTTTCTAGACAGTTTGTGTGGAAAACATGAAAATTAAATGATTCATATTTTTCAAAAAAAGTAATTTAAATGATGAAGTGATGCATCATCTGATGGCTGATGCTTTAAATATTTTCGATGTTCATAAATATTTATTAAAGCTTCATTTTCACAGGATAAAATTGTCTTCCTGGAATTTTCCGAATTTTATAGCCTTTTCGATAGTATTCTTTACCAGACATCTACTTTTTATAAACAATATTGATAAGACTTTTAATTGCATCATGTCCCAGCAAATAGACTAATTATTATATTTTTACAAATGCTAGTCCAAAAAGTATTATGTTACCGCAAAAACGAACAATAACACCAAATGTTTACTATTACAAATTATACCCAACAATGCAGTTTGAATCAAATTATTCGATTACTTTACAAAAAGTCGGGGAGATAGGCCAAACAAAAATATCAGGTTACATTTATGGGGAAGCTGGGTATTTGGGACACAGGTAGGTTAATTTTGTCTTTGGTTATAAAAGACATTGTAAAAGATCTTGAGGTTTGCAATTTTTTTTATTTAGAAATTAACATTCAGTAATATTATGCATTTTTGTAACTGAAATTAAAATTATTTTCACACGATTTTGTTCCTTTTCTGATTGTTTGTGGTATTATAAATGTTTGTCACCATCAAGTAAGTGCAAAAAATACTGAAGATTGGTAAATAAAGCTAACACAGTTTTCCTTGTTTTCCGGATGATACTCGTAAATAACTTATAAATCTTCATTACGTTATTAAAATAGACTTATATTTTATGTATGTTTGTGAAAAATACAAAGCTTAAAAAAATTGAATTTAAAAACTACTGTTTATTGTTACATCTTAGGAAGAAAATATGGAGTCATAAGCCTACTGTTTGCACTTATATTCTATTGGGCAGTCATAACATTGATTCCTATTGCAAATTAATTTGAACCTGATCAAAAATACAAATAAAATATTTTGTAAGTTTAAGTAATATGCATCCATCACAGAAAAGGGTATAAGTCACTTTGTTTATTTTTTCAGGATGTTCCGGTATCAGTGTAGAGCTTTTCGAGCGGAAAAGTTTCCTTGAAACAATCAACTTGTGCCTGAAAGTGGTCACCGACAGAAACCACTATGTTGGTGCAGGTAAGTTGTTGAAAAATTCAGATTTCTAGTGTCCCAACTATTGGCCTAGTCTTAATATTACATGAACACCTACCTAAAGACGGAATCAGCGTCACAGTAGCATCAATGAACTCACTCAAAAGTCCGCAACACAAATTCACTAAAAACTAAAAAACTACACAGTCCTTGATATGGATGCGGCGACGCGTGATCTTATAACCGGAATTCTTTAATTTGACAAGTTTCTAAACGCACCCGATGGTCAGTGTAGCGCGTAATCATCGAATACCCTAAGTATTGAGTGAGAGCACGGTCGGAGGCTGCGAACCGTTCACGATGTCACGGCTCGCTTGCGACTGGCCAAGCCATCTGATTCCAAGTCAGCCGTGTGAGCATGACTGGGGGCGGGGCCTAGAGGGGACGAGTTGTGCCGACTTGTTCACGTTCACCCTAGGGTGGGTGACGCACACACACAAACCCGCACACAGACAAACGCTCGTGTCATACCAACGCCCACATTCATGCGGCTACGGCAGTCGCTTCGAGCATGCTGTATAACACCGTCCTTAGCTTTTCCCGTTTATTGTTCTTGTATATAGTTGTAATAATATTTAAATGGTGTCTCAGCGTTAAGTGTGGAATGTGGAAAAATGAGCCAAAATTATATTTGCAGTAAAATGGATGCAGTTTGTTTTCTAGTGATTTTTCAGTTTGTTGTTGGAGATAGTTTCAAGTTATTGTTATTGTGGGTGTCTAATTTCATTGCCTGTAAATGAAAAATAAAGGCTGTGGTAAATTTTCACATATAAGAGTTGTGGCTCTATAAAATCGGGATAATATTGACCACAGACAAACCCCAAACTTTTTGACGACTTAAACCTGCTAAGCATGGAACGTACCCACTGTAACTGAAGCGTTACGATCGTAAAGTGCGATAAATTTTTTACTATCCTCCTGCCAGCACCCACAGGTTTATGTTCACGACCTACTATAATGGGGGGTGTAAAAAGTCCGCTGGCTAAGCTCAAAGGGGTACTAAAAGAGAACCTAGTTTCTAACAGACGTGTCACTAAAAAATAATGTCATGTTTCATTGTTTTTCGGATTTGGGTTTCATAAGTCACGATATAAAGTTTTGGGTTACGTTTAGCTGCTATGCTGCACTGTCTTTACTCATAAAAGACTCCATATTTCTAGATATTGAAAAACCCAAAATCTCAGTTCACCCCTTTAGTCACTTGAGCACAACCTGATAGGTATACCTGAAACATGTTATCTAACGTTAACACAACATCTCCCCATTCCACCAATGATACCAAGTATGGGACAAATGTAAAACATATCTGAAATTAGCAAACGGGAAGCAATAAATCAATAGGAACTTACTGATACATCCGCACTAATCAAAGCTTTAAACTAAAACAATCACTCTTTGTAGAGAATACTTCATAATCAGCCTATAATGTTCCCACTGCTGGGACACAGGCCTCTTCTCTGTAAGGCCTTCCGAGGGAGTGGGCCGTAATCCACCACGCGGGCCCAGTTCGGGTTGGTAGATGTCACAAGTCATCGAATTTTTGGTTTTAGGACATGCCGATGTTTTGCTTCACCGTTTTGAGAGCAGTGGTGATGAAATAATTTACACAAAGTAAAGCACCTATCAGGGTTCGAACCTAGTAAGAGAGAAACTGCGTGGAGCAAAGCAAGTTTGCTCTACAAAAAGTGTTTGTATGTGAAGGTATCAAAGATAGGAAAATGCTGCAATTGACAGTCAGCATCACACACACTTTACCCCCTCTATCCACCTCAACTTCAGTCCAACACCGACATTGACCTCCTTGGTAAAGCCAACACTTACCATAGTTCAACTAGGATCTATAAACCTATTTCCAAAAAAAAATATACGGAGTCTAAGAACGGACGTTACTACGTGGGTTGAGCATTATCTTATTTCAAACCAAACCTAGGTTCCCCAGCAACATTGAACTACAGACAATCTCAACATTGAATGTCATTACAATCTTGCAAGCCTCATTCACGCCTAAATCTATTTTAAAATAGTTCCCTACTAACATGAACGAAAACGAGCGTCCCAACAAAACAAAAACATGACGCAAGTATAGTCACACGCAATTAATTGACAGTCATAAAGTACAACGTGATACCTCGCAAAATCAACAAAACGGTTTCGCACGCCGCCGCCGCCTCTCAACAATGGCGGCCACGCGGCAATCGTCACGCCGCTCAGCACAAGAATGACTTAGCCCTAATTCATATCAGCCTAATTTCACGCCTGCTCATACTTATTGTGAGATTTCGCGATACCATGTCACGGTATTCGACACGGCTGGTTACTGATTGAGCCGTCATTTTATATAACCCACGCTACGGTCAGAGGTGGTTGTGTTTTTTAAGCAAATATACCTTTTTGGCTTAGTTTGTTTGCCAAATCTTCGATACAATGCTCCAGTTGGGTGCTTAATTTAAAATTTTGTTCAACCCATATTAGTTCAACCATTAACATCGTTGTACTCGGACAATAGAAGTCGCGGCCGATTTACTAAAAAATAAATAATGGATTTTTCTCGTATAAAGAAAGTGTTTGTCTAAGAACAATGTGGGGTACCACAGCGGGACATCTAGATACGCGGGGCTAAAGTATTTTCTTTACATTTTTTTATTTGTACTCATACCTTGGGTGAATAGAGTTGGATCCTTAATTTACGCATCGATAGACTTATTTTGTAGTTTCGCATTTGTAAGGGATTGTTTTTCGGCCGCGTTTTGTAACATTGCGTTTGTGAGGCGAGCAATAGAGCCATTGTGCAAAATAACGACGATGGGTTTAAAAGGGCGTTCAAGGACTTTAATGTTATGTTACTCATAACACAAACAACTAATTAGGATCTACTATCGAGTAGACATATCAATACTTTCAGCAAAGTGCTTTATAGATTACTCTCACATCCATAAATCTCTTACAACTTTGCAAATAACAGTTCCAAATGACCCAAAAAAAAAAACGCCTACTATCCTTATTTACCCAAACAAGCTCCTAAAACTAATATCTCCAATCCCAAATGATCTGCAATTGGCAAAAACCCATAAATCAGTACATCAGGCTAGGGCTGGCTCGTCGTTCGCAGCTGCTGCACCTTACACGCATCAGTGGCGACTCACAACATCCCGTGCACGGCTTAAGTAACGAATGCTTTGTGCATGCCGATAGATTTGGTGGCAGCCCTAAGGAAGGAGAGGTAGCGGATTGAATGAAAGTGGTGGGTCTCCTTTTACTTTTCGTTTCGATGGGACATCTATGGGACTTATACTGTTTGGGACCAGAGTTGGCCACGTTTATTATGGAGTTAGTTGGATGTAAAAATGGTGGGTATAAAAGCTAAAGAATACACAAATACTCAATAGCTAGACGGAAAATGCACACTGCACTTAGGAAATCGCTAAAATCATGATTATGATCAAAAGAAATCGAATCAGTCCAGGAAATTAGAAGCTTCACTATTAGCGTTTTTAACAAAAGTAGGTACAACAGGTAAAACCATTTTCATTCATGGAAAAGTTCGCACACAGCATCTGTAAAGATTGATAACACATAGACTGGCTATTTCGAAAAAAAATACGAATGTATTAGAAAAAAGTCCTATAGGTTATCTACAGATCAGAAAAACGCCACCGCCTATAAATTGTACCACATTATCATATTAAAAAAAGGACGAGAATCCTTTTCAGCGATAGGTTACAGATTAGACGGGGATGCAGTCAATTTGACGCGCGGTGTCTTCCGCAAACCACCGCGGTTTTTTTGCGTTTCTTTACTTAAGTCGCTTTCGCGGCTGGCGGACAAAAGGGTTATTGTGTTTTCACATCTATTGGTATCAGTTTATAGATTTTTAAGTATTTTTTAGTTCTGTATCTTTAGAATAGATTTTGATGCAGTAATGAATAGGAATACTGCGATGATAGGCCTAGTTTCTTATCTTGGAGGATCTTGCTCCTCTTGTGTGATGAGTGTAGCCAATCCCTTCATGCTTTTGGAGCGATCAAAGTCTAGTTGTAAACCTCAAGATTCTGAATACATTCTGCCTGCCTAGCCTTTTCCGAACTATGTTGGGGTCGGCTTCCAGTCTAACCGGATGCAGCTGAATACCAGTATTTTACATGGAGCGACTACCTATCTGACCTCCACAACCCAGTAACTGGGTAATACGATACCCCTTGGTATGACTGGTTATCAGACTTTAGGGCTTCTGACGACCCGTAACGACTGTCAAAGATCCACGAATAACAGCCGGGACCAACGGCTTAACGTGCTTTAGTTTAAAGATCGTCACCCATCCACGGACCAACCCCAGCAAGCGTAGCTTAACCTGATGGATTGACCCGTGCGGCTGTTATTACTTACAAAAAAATGCAGCAATGGACGTTTAGTGTTGTGTCTGTATCTGTATACGAAGGCATTGGGAACTAAGCCTGTCTTTATGAATCTTGAAGAGAGTCCAGAATAAACATCAGTAACTGCCTGTTATGATTTAGCTATCCATACCTACATTTAATTAGGTCTATCCGACATAATTTATATAGATGGATAGCTAAATCTATTTGTATTCTACGACCTTTTCCACTTAACACGATTTGCGCTCATCTTTCCACCTATAGCAACAGTTTCTCGAATTTCTTAGTAGGTTTTATAACAATCACGCATTTTTATCGATCATCATCATTATCATTTCAGCCGAAACACGTCTACTGCTGGATATAGGCCCGCCATTTCGATGCTTGGGGTCGGCCTCATTCTGTGCTTCTCGCATCCAGAGGATTCCTGCGGTCTTCACAAGGTCACCATTTTTATCAATATTATCCTACAAATAGGTACTGATCAGATAAAGATTAACATGAAAACTATGGAAGATGCTTTAACCACTATGTAAGGAAAAAACATCTAAGACTTTTTGCTTGCCATCATTATTATGTGCCTAGCCTTTTCCCAACTATGTTGGGGTCGGCTTCCAGTCTAATCGGATGCAGCTGAATACTTACCAGTATTTTACATGGAGCGACTACCTATCTGACCTCCACTATTCCTCTGTTATTGCTTGATATCAGAATGGATTAAATCACAAATCAAAGAGTGATCTTATTCCGGGTTTATAAACACAACAAATATACAACTAGCCCCTAATGTACCAGGGATACATAGATGAAAAACAATAGTATTTAGTATTCAACTTAATGATATGTACCCTCGAAGAAGGCCGTAAATGAGGTTCTGAATTCATACCCACGTTGCATCTGTAATAATTACGAGGGGAATATAATTTAAATTGACTCAACTATTTATGAATATACATTTAACGGTTTTTTTCTTTCTTTCTTTATGTATTTTAGATGTGTGGTTTCACACGGTTTGAGTATTTTTAGAAGATTTTGTGTTAAGTATTTAACTAGGTAAGTACTACTTATAATAAGTTGAAAATTTTACTTTAGGTTAGTAAAACAGGTAAAGTTAACTAACTTAAACACAAAAGCAAGTATGTATAAGAAGAGAAAAACAACATATTTCAATAATAATTTTGAATTTTTTACACAAATAAATGTTAAAAACAAAATAGCAAATTCAATGAACAAGCAAATATTTACAACATCACTTTCCTACTTACTGAAAACATAAGTCATACACAAAGAAATATCCATCCCTTTCCCTCTAAAAAATAAAAGCATTCAAACTCTTTGGTAAGTATTTTTTTTTATAAAATACACCATCTGTGTATTGGAAAAGTTAAAAGGGCATTCCATTTTCAAAATGTGACGTTATAAATGTGCGTATGGCGCGCTTTCCCCTTCTGTGAAAAACGCACACACAGAAATACATTTTCTAACTCACACTACGAAACACTCAGTAGGTATTTTCAAAGTTATTGTAAGCCCTATTGTGGCGTCTATTCATAACATTTCGTGGGTACTTTTTCTTATTCTAAAAGTACATTTTCTTGAAACTTATTATTTTTAAACAAGTCCGAATAAAGAATGTTGCAAACCAGCACATTAAAAATTATGACCAATGCTGTGTATAAGACGGGTACATGTTATTCGTCGAATACATAATTTCAAGTTAATCCACTCTTTACCTCTTGCAAAAAACGAAATATATAAATAAATCGAACAGTAACCGATACTAAAACAACACGATGCATCATATTTCCCCCGCCGCGGGATAAACACACGCACGTGTTTTGTCCTTGTCTCGCGTGCAGATTTTCCGCATCTGTTTGTCTCATTCGTCGTGGGGCGTGCTCTACTCGGCGATTGGTGGAGGGGAGAGACACTCGGCGGCCGACGGCAACCTCCCGTCGGCATTTTCCCGACGCACCGCGTTCGGAAATCGAATATTTGCGGCCGTGTAGAGGAATTTTTCTTTTATCTGAGTCTGATTTGGTTTTTAAAGGTTATAAAGTGCCAGTGTTAATTATTGTGAGAATAAGTTTGCAACATTTATTATTTTAGATCAAAATGTTTTAAATTAATTTAGTTTTTTTGCTGTTCAAACCAATAAAAAAAATTGTACTTAATTAAGAATTATTTAGTGTCAAAGATTTGTTTGTATTTTTAAATGACAAATTACGTCTTCTTAACAAATAAAAATATTTTGATTTCACTAGATAGTGTTTGTGAAATAACTCAATGATTAATGATGGACAATAAATAATCATACTAGATACAAACGTCCATACACATCAGTCAGAATTTTACTGCTTGTTTGTATAAAAATTTCTTTTCAAGAACATTAGACTTTATAAACTGGTCAATAAACTCCATTTTGTGAAGTTTTCACTGATTTTCTCATCATTTTCGTTTACTTATTTTGTAATAACTCATCAGGTCAATTTCAGCCAAGTAGTGGCACACCAGGCAGATAATATTGCGCGTCGACTTTTGGAAAATGTTCGACTTTGCAGAGCACGCGCGCTGTCTCCGTGTGACGGTCTCTTTCCAAAGCCCGATGTGTCATATTTAACCCCGGGTACTGTAGGTTTCTACCTACTATGCCTAATATTCTACTGATCAGTACAAATTGAGTACAAAGAACAGAGGGGCAATTCCCGTATTTTTAACAACGTTCGCAATATCATCTCAATACCCGTATTTTTAACAACGTTCGCAATATCATCTCAAGACTCAATCTGTCAAAAATTGTATTAAACGCTATACCATTTTTGACAGATTGAGTCTTGAGATGATATTGCGAACGTTGTTAAAAATACGGGAATTGCCCCTCAGTTAGTCAAAGCGATATTTAAGAAGATTTTTCACATAATGATCACATAATTTCACAAACACATAAATTTCACACAATAGGCGAAACACTTAAATTATAACTTACCTACTAACTGTTGGCCGCGACTTCGTCTGCGTTCCAGGATATAAAGTATGTCTAAACTAGGTCATGGTCTACTCATGTTCCAAATTTCATCTAAATCCGTTCAGCCGTTTTAAAGTGAAAGCGTAACAAACAAACCTTTTACTTTCACATTAATTTATAATATTACTAGCCGTTGCCAGCGGTTTCGCCCGCGTGGATGTCGGAAATTATCCCACGGGAACCTACTACCGGGATGAAAAGTATCCTGTCTTAATCCAGGTTATAAACTACCTTTATACCAAATTTCATCCAAATCCGTTTAGCCGTTTTTGTGTGATTGAGTAACAAACATCCAAACATACAAACTTTCACATTTATAATATTAGTAGGATAGTAGTATTGGTAGGATAATAGTTAGGATTTTCCAACTCCACAACTTCTAAACAACATAATACCGCCCTAACTAATAGATAATACTGCTGTTACCAGCGATCTAAGGGTGAGTGCACACAATTACTGCGTCATACGGATCGTGGCGCGCCTCGTGCGTATGCGCACCCCTTAGTTAACAATTGCACGAGCACACTTTTTGTTTGAAACTGACTGCCTCGTTGGTCTAAGGTCGAAAGTGCGATTGCAGTGGGTAGGTACTATGGGTTTGAGCCACAGGTCGGGCAAAGTGTTTTCTAAACGGAACCCTGCTACTACTAAGCTTCCGCTGTCCGTCCGTCTGTCCGTCCGTCTGTCAGCGGGCTGTATCTCATGAATCGTAATAGGTAGATACCTAATTGAAATTTTCACAGATTGTGTATTTCTATTGCTCTTAATTAATCTGCCTATATATAGCCTTTTCCCAACTATGTTGGGGGTCGGCTTCCAGTCTAACCGGATGCAGCTGAATACCAGTATTTTATATGGTGCGACTGCCTATCTGACCTCCACAACCAAATTATTGGGTAATGGGTACGACATCCTTTGGTAAGACTGGTTGTCAGACTTTTGGGCTTCTGACGACGGATTTATTTTATGCTAAAATTGAAAAAATAAACACACACTAACTTTTTTCAACCTCACGGTTTTAAAAAGAATGTATAGCGGCGGCGTTGGCGGTGACATTACGAACTGAATCTTTTTGCGTGAAAATACGGAGAAAACAATTTTTCCCACATAATTTTATGAGACCTTAGCTAGATGATTTTTCAACCCCGTAAACCCCTATGTTGCAAGTTTCATTGAAATCGTTAGAGCAGTTTTCGAGAACTTGATTACAATGAAATAAATATTGATCATTAAAATTTAATAATAGGTATATAGATATAGGATATATAGATATTGACTACATCATTCAATCCAATATCTTACGATTACTATCATACGTTTTATCACCCCGTGGAAGTCCGAAGTAAAACAAAAGCCTCTCGAAGGCCGTTTTATGGAAAGATTGGCGATCGCATTTTGTTTTTATGTCATACATTTCGATAAACATTATTCACAGTGTTCATGTTTGTTAGGGCGAAAATACACATGCTGCTGGTACAAAACTATGCAAGTAGCTTGCATGCCGTGTACCATAACGACTTCTGATTGGTCAATGCACAAACGCCAGGAGGTCAAGCCACCCGAAACTCAAATTTTCCCAATCAACTTTGAACCAAATGCTTTAGCGATAAACATTATTCACAGTGTTCATGTTTGTTAGGGCGAAAATGCACATGCTGCTGGTACAAAACTATGCAAGTAGCTTGCATGCCGTGTACCATAACGACTTCTGATTGGTCAATGCACAAACGCCAGGAGGTCAAGCCACCCGAAACTCAAATTTTCCCAATCAACTTTGAACCAAATGCTTTAGCGATAAACATTATTCACAGTGTTCATGTTTGTTAGGGCGAAAATGCACATGCTGCTGGTACAAAACTATGCAAGTAGCTTGCATGCCGTGTACCATAACGACTTCTGATTGGTCAATGCACAAACGCCAGGAGGTCAAGCCACCCGAAACTCAAATTTTCCCAATCAACTTTGAACCAAATGCTTTAGCGATAAACATTACTCACAGTGTTCATGTTTGTTAGGGCGAAAATGCACATGCTGCTGGTACAAAACTATGCATGTAGCTTTCATGCCGTGTACCATAACGACTTCTGATTGGTCAATGTACAGACACCAGCAGTTCAAGCCACCCGAAACTGTCAAATTTTCCCAATCAACTTTGAACCTAATGCTTTAGCGATAAAGATGAAAATCTTTGACAGATTGTAGTAGCTTGATGTGCTGGCGTCTGTACAATCAATATTTATAAAAAATTATTAAAAATAGTGACTTTCCACAACTTTGGTCTACTTTTGACCTATTTTAGGCTCATTAAGTACTGTGTACCTTCCATAGGAAAAAATGTGGTGGTTCTGGTGGTGGCTGCAGCGGTGGATGCCGCTGCCCTTGCATCACGATGTACACCTGCTGTACGAAGAATTGCTAGTGGCACCGAGTTGCGCCACTTCACGCAGACAAGTCATGGTGTCTCCGTCGGAGATGGCGAGCAGACGCCTCCGATGCTTGTTTTCGAAATATGCACTCCCGTACCGTTTTGTGGAAATAAACTACTATAAATAAATGTCATAATGGCATGCCAGCTACTTGCATATAGTTTTATCTACACCCATGTGGTGGTGAGTGAGTGTAAGTGAGTGAGTGTGGTGGTGAGTGAGTGTGGTGAGTGAGTGAAGTGAGTGTGGTAGTGAGTGAGTGGTTTTAGCGATTTCAGGTTTGCTCACATAGTAAAAGTTGTTCATAATGATGAGAATAATGACCCCTTATTAAAGGGCGCCTTATTGAAATAAAATTCTATTATTACCTATACATACTTTGTTTGTATTAGATACTCAGCAATTAAACTTTCCATGAAATTATGAAAATAAATAAATAATAATAAAAATAAAAAGGTTAATTGCGGAAACTTGTACAACTTTTACAGGAAATCTTACATAGGAACCTCCTTTTAAGTAAAAGATATACCTGTGCTAAAATACATAGAGTTACAACATTGTACAATACCTACCCTATGGTTTCAGAACCTTTTATAGAGGATTCATATTATGATGGGTGTAGATAAAGTCTTATGCAACTGTACATAATTAGGTATTAAAACACTCATGTGATAAACCCACATTCGTGTTTTAATACCCCTTATTATACAACACTTGCATAAATAACTATTGTACCAGCTACTGGCATGTGTATTTTCGCCCTTAATGTTTTCGGTGAACTCAAGTGTACTTAGACATACCTAGTTTCTACTTTTTAAACTTGAACGGAGATATTAGTAAGGAGCTCATAATTATACGTTTTGTTTTATGTTATAAAAGCCGTTGGTTCCGGCTTTCATTCGAGGATCTTTGACAGTCGTTACGGGTCGTTAGAAGACCGAAAGTCTTACCAGTTAATGAGTTGTGGAGGTCAGATAGGCAGTCGCTGTATGTAAAATACTGGTATTCAGCTGCATCCGGTTAGACTGGAAGCCGACCCGAACATATTTGGGAAAAGGCTAGGCAGATTGATAGTTTTATTAACAGACAAAGCACAGAAGTAGGTAAGTACTACCCAAATTGTGTAAATACCAAATTATTTGAAAAGTAGCTGCGCCCCGCGATTTCACCCGCGTAGACCGAAATAAAAAGTAACCTACATGGTGTAAGCTATCTACATAACAAATTTCATCCAAATCGGTCTAGCCGTTTGAGCGTGAACAAGTATAAACACACACACAAACACTCACAAACTTTCGCCTTTATAATATTACTTAGTGTGAAGTGTAATGTTGAAAGTGCCACTATAGGTACACCCACCGAAAAGACGTTTTCACATCATTATTTGAAGTACCTACCTAACCTATTACCTATTAGACCATAATTACAATATTTTGATGCAAATAACCTGTCACTTTAAGCTCAAAAGGTCCAACATCATGCTGCCTTGTCAATAAGGTCAAATAACATTTAAAATAAATACAGACATAGTACACTAGCCGACAAAATGCACCCAATTACAATGTCACACAGATTGTGACGCGCGTCTTGCCTGCGATCCCTTGATCAACACTCCCTGTAAGAGGATATGACGGTTGATACTAAAGCAATTTGTAGATTCAGACAAGGGTTACCAAAAAAAAAAAATACACGAACAGGCCTGGTGTACCTACCAAGCATACCAAGGCTATTCTGTAAAAATTTCACCATGAAAACTTATACTGTGTCACAGATTAATACAGATGGGACACTCCGCAGTTTAGGTATGAAGCTACAAGTACGCGGCGGGCCCCGTCCGCGGTGCTAATTCAGTAGGTCAGAAGGTATAAGAGTTACGCGATAGAAAGAGAGGCAACTTGTAGTTGAATATAAGTGTAGGTAATAAGCGTTGTGCGACCTGAATTGCGACCCTTATTGTGTCGTAGCAAGAGTCGCTTTTTATTTAAATGATTTTGCAGAGTGTCCCATCTGTATTAATCTGTGACCGTGTTCACAATAAGATGAGGCATTGAAACAAACCTTTTTTACAGCCCTTTCAACCGATTTTGACTTCTATTACGTTGGCGGCATGACAAATGGCACCTGCAGTAAACAGTTGGTATTGTAACCACTTTTTTGCCTTTAATGCCATCATTTAAGCCTACGCAGTAGAAGTCAAAATCGATTGAACGGACTGTAAAAAACCGGTCAAGAGCGAGTAGGACTCGCGCACCGAGGGTTCCGTTCCGATTTCTGGAAAAGTGTGCTATTTAGAGACATCGTTTTATTTTTCCTGTAATCTTTACATAAACTTGTATCACATAGAATAATTTCAGATTTTTCTCTTTGCAAACTTCGGAGATAAGGGGGGGAACGGTATTTTTTTTTACATTTTCATCAAAAGTCGAACACTGTGCGGCCTAAAAAAAAATAAAAATATGTTTGATAATATGCAAACAGCGCTCTTTCATATGATACCCCACATGACCTAGTAGCTCCACTTTGAATTCTTAAGCCTCCTTTCACCCCATGTTGCAAAAAAAATACATATATTTTTATTTCTTTCTTATTTGCAAAATAGTTGGGTAAACGTCATCTAAAACTGTTCCACATTTCAAGTTGATAGCATTAGTAATTCTTGAGATATCCAGCTGTGACAGACAGACAGACAGACAGACAGACTTATAGTCACACCATAAGGGTTCCTTTTTTACCATTTTGGTACGGAACCCTAAAAAGGTTTGTTTCTATGTCTCATTTTACTGTCAATACGGTAACTATAGGTGAAATTAATGACTGCCTCGTGGGTCTAGTGGTCGCAAGCGCTACTGCTGAGCATGAAGTCCTGGCTTCGATTCCCGGGTCGGACAAAGTGTTATTGTGTTTTTCCATCTGGAATTTCTTAGTAGCAGCCCGAAGTCTGGATTTGTGCCCGGTTGGTGGCAATAGGCTCGCCCCCTATTACAGGGGGCTTGAACATAACTGGCGATGTGGGTGTACTAGTTACACCTCTGCCTAACCCTTCGGGGAATACAGGCGTGATATTAAGTTATGTTATGTTCATTTCACCAAAGTTTTCACGTAGTAAGTTTCGGCCTAAGATTTTCGTAGGTCTTCATACTTTGAAGTCCTACGAGATACCTACTTTACGATATACATTACTTGAGAAACAAATTTCGATATTTTTCAAATAAGGTAAGAACTCTTGAAAGACCTGCAGGATGTTTGAAAAGTACAAGATTGTATTTGTGAAAACAGAAAAACTTAGCTTGGGGGTTTTTCATTGAATTATCACATCACACTAACAAAGTTTGTGGGTGTGTGTGTGTGTGTGTGTGTGTGTGTGTGTGTGTGGGTGTGTGTGTGTTTGAATGTTTGTTACTTCTTCACGGTCAAACGGCTGGACCGATTTTGATGAAATTTGGTATGGAGGAAGCTGACACCCTGGATTTACACATAGGCTACTTTTTATTCCCGTCTACGCAGGGGTGAAACCGCGGGGTGCAGCTAGTTAAGGACAATTCTTACACAGGTAAGTTATAGGTACATAATCAAGTACAAGTAAAGTGCCTAATTATTTATGTGTGTAGCAGCACGAAGAATTGTCAAAGAAAGAATGGAACCAATCTATAGAAATTAAACCACCGCACTGCTAAACATTTTCCAATTCATCCTAATTTTGGACAGCTGGTCCAAAAATCTATAATTTATTACACTGATTACCATAAAGCACCATGGCAAATCATTTCGTGTTCATAATCATCCACGATACACTATCATTAATGTAGGTAGCATCACTGACCTAATTCTGGCTATCATTAGGATTATGGTAGCTCATCAAAACTTCTATTACAGATTTTACGCAGTTTCCGAGGTATTTTTAACCGGAGTTTATCAATTCGATAGTGCTGTTGGTTCGATATCTTGACACACAAAGTTTCTGAACCCTCAAAAAATCACAAAACTGTTCAAACATGGTGAATACTGCTCATTTCTCATCTCTATTAAAAGTCATTTGCACTGTATTGAACAAAAAAGTGTAGTTATTCTAATAGAAAGCAATAAAAATAAAATTCGCTCACATTTAATATTCCTACAACAACCAGAGAAATTGAAAGTAAAAAAAAACAAATCGGTTAAAATCAACAGGAAAAGGTGCGTATTAGATGTTCATAAAGTCCTAGACCCAAAACTTTTCAGACAATACATTTTAAAACAATTTCCAAATCCCACTCTAACTAAATTAAACCGGTATTTCAATGCGATCGCAACAAAAATCACACCTTCCTAAGAGCATTACGGCGAACGTTTATAATCGGCTAAATATCGAATTGTTCCATCTATTGTTTGGAGGCTTTAAACCCTCGAGAATTGGTTTCGAGAGTTTTAAGCCTACCGCCTTCAGAAAAACTGGAAAACGACACGCAAAAAGCACCCTTATTTCCTCAACCCTTGAGTTGAAAACTAATCGGGTCACATCTAAAATAATTCCTGAAAAGTGAAAGCTTTCCTACGCAAGGTATTTAGGTTTAAACTCCTATTGAAAGAGGTGAAAGTTTAGGGGGTGATTTTGTTGCTGAAAATGAGACTTTATTGTTTAAAAGTAAAGTTTATTTTAGGGTGTGGGTCTGAGAGAATAGTAGAGGAGTGTTGAGAAGATTGTGCAGTAACGAGTCTACACACAGAATGTAATTGTATCGGGGATCAGAATCGACCCCCGCGCCAACAGGGATGGGACACGGTCGGTAAGTTCGGAAACTGATGCAAACCAAAATAGAACTTATTGACTTGAAGTGCACCTTAATACACTATTATAAATTGGTAGATATAAAATAGTCAACCATAGAATATAGCCATACTAAACGGCCTTAAGCTCCTGTTGCTATTGCGAGGATACGACATCAGCATTAAATTATAAATGAATACTTGTAAGATATTTTTGCCAGAACTGTCCTTATCATCAATTATCAGTAGCATCCTTCAGTGTCCTAGTCGATAAGTTATACACAAGTTGTAACTAAAATAATAAACAACCTCGAAGGGAATGATTTTGTGAAACGTACTATACAGTAGCTTTGACACATCGAAAAAGAGCATGTTACAGAGGTATGATTGCTAGAGACGACGATCTACAAAGACTTTTCCTAAAACTCCTTTTCCTAAAGCTAATGTATATTTTGATGTAAGAAATCAGAAGCAATATTATGCCCAATACTTGATGACACCCTCGCTACGCAAGTTTACGTTAATCATTAGAGTATCAACGTTTATATCATAAATTTCATGTCACCAAAGTTTTCATTTACATTGAGAAGAGGCGCAACAAACGGCCCGGCAGCACAGCTCTCTGTTCCTTTTAGAAAAACTTGATTCTATACAATAATATGTAAAATAATTTACATTAGATACGCAACACAAAACATTAAATTAAGGCTACTCTTTCGAAAAGAGCTTAAAAACAGCGTGCAGATGAAGCAGTTTTTCGCCAAACCTACAGAGAAATTACATCTGAAAAAAATTGTTAGTAATCTACATGATATGAATCGTAATTTGGTTTAGCCATAATTTTTCTATCGGTATCACATAATAAGAAAAAAAAAACCCAAATCACCTCCAAATCGTTAAGATGAAACCATTTTACTCCTTCATTTTTTATCAAAAGAATATAAAAAAAAATATCTACTACTTTGCAATACAAACGAAAATGATTTGGTTTTGTTACTTTTTAAAAACATGTATATTTTTTATTATAATAAATTAAAAATGCGTCTAATTTGGGACAGCGCTCCTTGATGGGCGAGTCCTATTACTGCCTGGACGCGTACGACGCGTTGCGTGAGCTCAGGCCAGAATGCGCAAGCTAACCACTCAAGGTCATTGGCGTATAGTTCGGCCTTAAATTAATTTCCATATCTTAGTAGCATACGCCAATATACCAACAAAATGCTCATGTATTCAAGTTTCCTTGTGCTAACCGGACTAATCTATACTTATAATAAATCTGTAGAGAGGTCAATTCTGTACATGATATATATTTTCAAACAAGTTTCCTTGTGCTAACCGGACTAAGGGTGCGTTTCCACTGACGCGGAGCTGGGCGGAGCGGAGCGGAGACGTGCAGGAATCGACCAATCATAATGGTTGAAATCCTCATCGCGTCTCTTGCCTCGTCTGTAATTGGACGATTCCTGCACGTCTCCGCTCCGCTCCGCCCAGCTCCGCGTCAGTGGAAACGCGGCCTTATACTATAATATACGAGTTCTCGTAAAATTATTATGCCGGTAGTTGCAACTTACTCAACTAAGTAAGTATGAGGTGATACGTACTTTGTTGAGTACCTTTTTTTTTTTTTGAGGACTTTGTTGAGTACCTGTGCTGTGATTCTTAAGCTCTACCATTATTCGACAAACTTTGACGTAAGTATTGCATGACTTTAAAAAAAGTACAAAAATTAAATTTTTGGTTACAAGAAATTACTTCCATTAGCGTTCATAATCGTTTCTCAACAACATTTTATCGATACACAACCGTTACGTTTACAACTCATCCCCTCACTACATCCTCATGGGGTTCGACCCGCGGTAAGCCAAGGAGGGTCGCTATTTATCGATGTGTGTCGCTTTATTTTTATTTGCTTCCCTTTGTTATAATTGCTGCTTAATGATCGCTCCCTGCTTTATTGGACATGCATGTGGACTATCTTGTTTGTGAGTTTTTAAGTATTCTCATGTGGGATGAGATGTGTGATTGAGTTTCATTGATTGTGGGACGATTCCACAATTGCTATAAGTGTGGAAACGTACCAAGTGAATAGTTTTTTTTTTACTTTCAGTTATCTACCAGTTTAGTCAGTTTAGTTTTAGTTATCTAGTTAGTTTTAGTTATCTTGTAGTTTAATTATTTTCTGAAGTTTTCCCTTATTGCAAAAGTTAGGAGAAAAGCAGGTGAGATCAATGATCGTTTCTAAGATTTCATATTAAAAATTCATTATAGACTGGCACATCTCGTGAAAAGTTTAAAAAAAGTAAAGCAAACTGCCTTAAAGTATAGGTGGAGAGATTTTAAAGTAAAGCAGATCATCAAGTATTCTAGAGCTTTTAAACTCAATCATCGGACAAGAACTAAATGTAAGACTTCTTTGAGTAAGCTAAATCAAGCTACTAAGTGTTTATCAGTAGTAAAATGTGACTGCTAACGACATCTGTACTCGTCTCTAAATAGGTGTACGTACTTCGACAGCACTTCTCTCCTAGCAAAAACACGGAGGGATGTTGGTAAAACGTGAGGGGTCCTCTTGACATAGCATCCCTCCCGAATTTGCTACCGCCCGCGAGATGGCGTTTATTTAAATAGAAAACACGTTGCTACGAAAACGCTTTTTTTTTTTTTTTTTGAAGGTGGGAAATCATCAAATAACTTCTCCTCGCTTTAGGAGTAAATTGTTTGTAATAATAATTATTGTTAAAAAAATATATTTCTGCTACTTAATATTTGCGTTTTATAATCTTGTTAAATAAATACAATATCAATTGAACTTGTTTGTCTTCTTTGTAATATAAAAAATCAAATCGTTTGTGATATAAAATCTTCGTTTTAATGTCGTAGCATTGGTGTAGCATTGGCGTAGCAAGGTGTAGCAAGGCGTAGCACAGGAGATATTCGATAATAAAAAAATTATGTGGATGAAAATACAACAGCTTATGAATTATTTGCGTGTGGTGTGAGGGCCACTTTATTAAAACTCTTTGAAAATATGCTTAAGATTTAGTGAACATTCCCAAAGAATTGTGAAAGTTGGAATCAGATTTTGTGAAAGTCAACTTTGCGAGATATGGACTGTAAAGTGGGGCCCTCAGTTCTCACATAGAGGATTGAGGGCCCGCCTGTACCTGATAAACTATGGACACTACAGATAAAGTCTTTATGCCAAAATCTAAGCTTATACCAAACAAAATTTGTGACAACAAGATATTATCGCAAAACACTGTCCTACTTGGTATATCTTCGTTCAAAATGGGCCCTCAATCCTCACACACGTAAAAGTTTATCACGCAAATAAAATGAAACCATTAACTTAAAGCTACTGTTTGTAATCCTATAAGATACTAAATAAATTGTGAAAATTTGTGAAAGCAAGAGCAGGTCACCATTTCTTGTTGTTTGAAAGTTATGACCTTGACAAAATTCGGGCCCTCAATCCTCCATTTATTTTGTTTTCCGTTTTAATACGCCTATCGTATGACAGATTAGACAAATACAAAATAGTCTCTTTTTGTGAAAAAAATTGTGCAACAAATTGGTGTTATTTGTTGCTAATAAGAATAACGATTAAACTAAAAATCTTAATAGATACCGAAATCGACTATTTTTGAATTGTGTAGTAGGGTAGGGTGACAATAATTTTTGACATAAGGTGCTTAGAGAACAATGTAAAGCATATATTATAATACACATAGTTGTATGGGTAATTATCTTGGAGTAGTGAATGTTGATATTTTATTTTATTTAACGATTATTATGTTCCAAACATTTTCACATAAAATCGAGGAGGAGTTTTGGAGTTCAACCTCATTAGTTTGTCTATGCGACTACTACAAAGAAAAAGTACAGTGATGTTCTTTGTATTACAATAATATGTCATGTCAATTGATTGAGAAAACTACGAAAATAGTTACTGAAATATTATTATAGTCATACAAATAAGTACATGTAAGTTTGTTTTGATACATACTCATCTACCTATATGTTACTGTAAAAGCCCGAACTGCGGTAAATATTAGGATTTACCCGTAAATTCTAAATCTCACCGGTAAAACCCCGAATTATTCTAAAACTGTCTTTAATTTCATTGGCATTCAGTCGGTAAACCCTAGATTTTACCGCAGACACCGGTAAGGCCCTGCGCGCACTGCCGTGCCGTGTGGGAGTGGCGCGAGGAGGCGACACTGCGGGGCGTAACTCCGCTGCCGCGAGAAATCACGGCACAGCGGACAGAGCTCCGGCGGGATCATGGCGACATGGAGAGTGCGACTGTCGCAACCCAGCGCTGGGCACGCCACAATTGCGACGATAAGTCCCCTCTTTGAGGAGTGGTTAGAGAGGCGCCACGGCGTCCTCACATTCCGCCTGACGCAGGTCCTCAGGCGCGGACGGGTGTGTATACTCCCGTTGCCGCGCTTAAGGGCACGTTCTCACACATTATAAAAGGCTGCGGTACATAGGTAATTAATGATTTTATTGTTAAAATTATGTAAATACATAATTATTAATGTCGCGAATCATATTTTGATTAAGATACAACCTTACACTGACCTGTAAATTGTAAAAAACGCAAGAAAATATGAATTTCGCGGGCTACCACAGCGCAATTACCTTAAGGTGTTACCACGAGGGCCCAAAAAAAGAATGTTATTTTTTTTATTAGGGTTTTAGGATTTTAATTTTTTTTATCTGGTAATTTATAAATAGTGATTAAAAAGTTTCATTTTCACATTTGTTGTTTTAATCCTTGTAACATCTCCATTCTAGCCTGTTACTTCTTGTAATACACATGTGGTGGCATCTACATCGCCACATACAAACTACGCATCACAAGGACATGACGTCCCGCAACCTGCATTGCGCAATGAGAGTTTACCGCGCGACTAGCATATAGGTATACAACAACCCGACATTAACCGTGGGGCAGTTGCCCACCAGACAACACCCATCTGGTCGGAGGGTCCTCCCTTTTCAATAGAGGATGAGTGAACTTTACCCTCTGTTCCTCATGACTCTATACACACAATACGTATGGACGGTAAAGATTTTGATTTTTAAGTGAAAGCTATACCTGATGTAAGAGATACGCTAATCAATTAATATTTGACACTTTTTTAATTTACACCGCTGAATGACGTCATAAAATGGCGGCTAATATTTCATGGTTTGAGAAAACATTAAAAAAACCTGAAAACTTTGAATTTAATTTTAATATTTATATTGTTATTGAACTAAAACTAATATTTTCCGACTGCTTTTGGCCTAATCTACCTAAATAATATATTTTTAGATTTTTGCTCATATAGAGTAAAATACCGTATTGTGGTCACCCTATTTCCTAATTCAGGCAACAAAAATAAAACTCGATTTTTATTTACAATAAAGGGTCTTTTAATTTCTTTTTAGTATCGAATTTGTTGCACAATTTTTTTCACAAAAAGAGACTATTTTGTATTTGTCTAATCTTTCATACGATAGGCGTATTAAAACGGAAAACAAAATAAATGGAGGATTGAGGGCCCGAATTTTGTCAAGGTCATAACTTTCAAACAACAAGAAATGGTGACCTGCTCTTGCTTTCACAAATTTTCACAATTTATTTAGTATCTTGTAGCATTACAAACAGTAGCTTTAAGTTAATGGTTTCATTTTATTTGCGTGATATATTTATATTGTTATTGAACTAAAACTAATATTTTCCGACTGCTTTTGGCCTAATCTATCTAAATAATATATTTTTAGATTTTTGCTCATATAGAGTAAAATACCGTATTGTGGTCAAACTATTTCCTAATTCAGGGAACAAAAATAAAACTCGATTTTTATTTACAATAAAGGGTCTTTTAATTTCTTTTTAGTATCGAATTTGTTGCACAATTTTTTTCACGAAAAGAGACTATTTTGTATTTGTCTAATCTTTCATACGATAGGCGTATTAAAACGGAAAACAAAATAAATGGAGGATTGAGGGCCCGAATTTTGTTAAGGTCATAACTTTCAAACAACAAGAAATGGTGACCTGCTCTTGCTTTCACAAATTTTCACAATTTATTTAGTATCTTGTAGGATTACAAACAGTAGCTTTAAGTTAATGGTTTCATTTTATTTGCGTGATAAACTTTTACGTGTGTGAGGATTGAGGGCCCATTTTGAACGAAGATATACCAAGTAGGACAGTGTTTTGCGATAATATTTTGTTTTCACAAATTTTGTTTGGTATAAGCTTAGATTTTGGCATAAAGACTTTATCTGTAGTGTCCATAGTTTATCAGGTACAGGCGGGCCCTCAATCCTCTATGTGAGAACTGAGGGCCCCACTTTACAGTCCATATCTCGCAAAGTTGACTTTCACAAAATCTGATTCCAACTTTCACAATTCTTTGGGAATGTTCACTAAATCCTAAGCATATTTTCAAAGAGTTTCAATAAAGTGGCCCTCACACCACACGCATATTATGAATTTTACCTTGAGTCATGACTCGTGAATAGTTATTATACCTATAAAAGTATCTGGATGAAAATCTTGACATCTACATACATTACAAACGGGAGAAATCAGTAGTAAAACGTAGCTTACGATTTTAAAAGGTTAATTACTAATTAACTATACATGGTGGCATACATCGAAGCGCAACCTGTTTTCAGGGTTCTGTAGTCAAGTGTCCCCCCCCTGCCAGCTAAACGGTTAGTTTTGGATGGGTGAAAAAAATCACGGTAGTAGTATATATAACGAAGTTAAAATGGAAAACTATCACAGCTAAGTAGGCTTTTCAAGTTTACGAGTAATAGTCAAATATTCATGAAACAACAAAAAGCCCTCTTCTTAGACCGCATTATTGTGCAACTTCGGAACCCTATTAGTGCGCGTGGCCCGACACGCACTTGGCCGATTTTTATTATATATGTGGAAGCTTGTAATTAGCAAATTTTCCAACCTACGAATGATTGTTAATTCTGATCTTAGTCTGTAAAAATAAATAAATAAATAAGAATGAGCCAGCCCTCTCCAGAAGTGACCACCAGAAGAATAAGGTTCATAATAGTTAAGGTTCTACTTTTACAGTAGTCGAGAAAAAGCCGCAGCTTTCGATAGCAATATCAATAGCAGACAATAATGCTAAAACATACGTCGGCATTACTTTGTGTCGGCGCGTTTAGCGGCGTCTCTGTGGCGATTACATGCGTTTGCGCAACAAAACTGAACGATTTTGTTAATCTTGCCGCCATTGTTGTGAACAAAGAAGTGTTTGGTTTGTAAACAACGTTTTTTGGTTTTGTGTTGGAGTAAAAAAGTTGCTTTTTATCAAGTTTATATTTTATTTAGATACATAGGCTGGGAATGAATCTGTAAGATAGAAATGATGGCTTGGCTGCATTTTCAGTCGGGCGAAATCATAACACAGATTATTTCAAAGGTTTAGAGATCTTTTTTGTTGTTCACAGTCCTGATTAATGTTGCTCTATGTTAAATTATAGGGTTTTAATAAGGTAGAGTTAGAGAGTTTAGGCCTCGTAGGAGATGGAGGAATGAACTGGACAGATTCCGTCAAAACTGGACTGGTGGTGGCTGGAGAGGAAGGAGGCCTTTGACCAGTGCAGGAGGCCTACTCCGAAGCGAAAAACCCAAGTATCGGCCGAATAGTCACATTTTTTTTCTATTTCCGAACGAATAAAATGAAGTGTATATGTCTTGTCTAGGCTATAGTATGTTAATTTTGAAAAAGCTGTGACTTAGTGGCATTAATTAACAACGATGTTATAGTTTAACCAATAAACACAGAAAGTTTGAACCGTTCGCTACATTAAAACAACAACAAAAAAAAGTAGTAGCAAATACAATCAGTGTTATTCCAAAAAATATAATTATGAATATCCTTGTCTGGTATATCAATTGTTGATAATCTTCTAATCCCACCCCGCCACCTGGGGTAGTATCGTGCGGGGGAGGAGGGGGTGAGCTAAAGAAATCCTATTTTCATAGTTCACTTAACCAACCGCCGTAATTTTGTTAACACGCATCACCGCATTGGGCTCCTGTTGAAATGTACGATGAGTCTTGATACTTGAATGATTTTGATCAGTCAAAAGGTTTTGAAGCTTAATTTCAATCACTTTATAACAAAAACCCATAAAATAGGACCTATAAACATTTTTGGAAAAGTATGTAGACTTGTAGAGGATCAAAGTATACAGCGTTATAGGTACTTTGATCATTTAAGACCTATTTTCGGTTTGTTAAGAAACTTACTTTTGGCTCCCTTGTTTATTGTTTACTAGCTTTTGCCCGCGGCTTCGCCCGCGTGGATGTCAGAAAATATCCCACGGGAACATGCTACCGGGAAATCCTTCCTTATTCCTTGTCTACATTATAAAGGGAACCTCTGTGCAAAATTTCAGCTTTCTAGGTCCAAGGGTTTGGGCTGGGTGTTGATGAGTCAGTCAATCAGTCAGTCGGTCAGTCAGTCAGGACTTCTCTTTTTATTTATATAGATTTCGTCACTGCTAAGTGACTCATCACCAGAGGGGCAATTCCTGTATTTTTAACAACTTCGCAATCTAATCTCGACTCAATCTGTCAAAAATTGTAGGTATAGCATTTACCAACATTTTTGAGATTTGATTGTCGCTGGCATGAGATTGCGACTTGAATTTGAACTTTTTTAGGTACGAGAATTTGCTTTCTGATGATTTAACACGATGAAAAATTAAAAAGATAGATTTTATAAAAGGTCTTAAATACTAATAGTTTCACATATTTTGCTTAGGTACTTATTTCAGCAGGCAAAAAATACTTTTACTCTAAAATAAAATTAAAAAATTATTAGTGAGACCATGGTGTATTGGTGTTACTTTAAAATTTTAATACCTTAGGTATGATAACTTAATTATTTTGAATTTAATTTATAATTTAAGAATTCACTTAGAGTGTAGAACACATTATTATAAAGCCATATAAGTTTTGTTTTGAAATAGTTTAATGGCAGCTGTCTGATTTGTTTAGGTATAAGGTTAAACATTCTGACAGATATATTTTATAAATTGTTCTGAAATACTGTAAGTACTTCTCCGTCTTGCATTGAGTATTTATTCGTATGGCCTCTGATTCCTTCAACACTTACAGGGACATGAATCTACTTATTTTCACACAAAGAAGTTAAAGTATCAAGTTTATTCGGTCTTGGTACAAACGTCTTAGATGTTTACAAAGTTATTCCATATTTTCAATTTAAACAGAAGTCGGTGTGGGAAGGCGGAGTGTTTCTCTTTAGGCTCACAACAAACTTCCGAGCCGCTAGATTATATTGTGTTTTATATAACAATCTCTTTGTTATGTGCCTTCCAAGTTCCAACCCTTTTTGGAAGATTGAGGAGAAGCTTTGATTAGGAGAGAACAGTCTAACGTGAGACAGCTGTTTGCCTTTCCACTTGAATTACCTTAATGATACCTTAGTATTGTATACTTTATTGATAACTTAGTCTGGTGTTTGTGATATAATGTTTTTTTTCATTAATACAGACACCAACGATACACTTATTTCTTTCTGGAATATTCTTTTTTTACTTGGAAAATTGTTTTTGTGAACCGTAAAATGCGTTTTTTCTGAAATAAAAAAAAATATACAAATAATTATAAATTATATATTATATTGTGATTGCGTTCGTAACCTAGGCAGCCATGTCCACTATTAGTTAGCGTCACGTAATTTTGCCGCTTTGAAACCAGGCTTTCTGATGCGCATGGGATAGCGAATTTTGATTTTAGTCTAGGGTAAAGATATTGACTACTGCGCAGTCATTTGGAGCCTACTTTAGAGCGGCAAAGCATGACACGAACTGTACCACCTTGCTGGCTGTCTAATATTTTGGCCACGGTATGAGCTATCTAAGAAATACCAATTGTTCAATCCGATACGAGAGTAGAATAAAATTGTATCTTTGACTTGTCTGTGTGTCGACGACGCTGACCAAGGGGGCGTCCATTTACGTGAAGTGTTTAGGGGGGAGGGGGTCTAGCCGAATCTCACCCAAACTCACGTGGGTCTCGGCAAATATCATGTAATTTTTTTTTTCTGCAAGAAACAGCGTAAAATTGCAAGAGAACTGGGTAGGTACTTAATTATTATAAAAAATAAGTACCTATTATAACAAAAATATGTTTTTAATTTAAATAAATCTAACCCAATCAAGCACCGATTGAAGTATTTACCTTCACTAAAAATACGCATTTTGAAAAATCTCACATGAGATTAGGGGGTCGAGCCAAATCTCACGACATCTCACCAAAGGGGGACGGGGCGACAAATGGCCAAAATCGCCTCACGTAATTAATGGACGCACCCTGGTCGCCCGAATGCGCCCGATGGTATTTCCCATCGGCAGAAATGGCCAACTTCCATACAAACGTTCATCGTCTATTTAACCCTTTTAAGGGATGAATAAATAAATCCTTCGTAAATTATCATCTTCGCTATATAAGGAACACTTGTGCAATATTTCATACTTCTACAACCAGCGGTTTAGGTTGATGTGCGTTGCCTATCAGTGAATTAATAAATAAAGGACATGGCCGGAATTTGTATAGAGCTGCGCCCTAACAAAAAAATTCATGTAAATTAACATACAGTACGTCATAATAAAGCTTACAGGTATGTTTTTACAATAGTTTAAGTTTTATGGTCAGAGAAGAAGCGAAAAATACTATTTAAAATAGGTTACAAAAAAATGTGCCTAAACATTTTCAATAGCAATACGAGAAATACTATTATCACGACACGACATTTCACATCGACATCACTGAATCTGTGAATATCTAAATCTATGAAAATGTATGGAACACTCTCAGTCGGTGTTCTATAAATTTTCGTAGAATTACGCGTTATGTTGGCTAGTGAAAAGCCAAAAATCTAAAAACTAATTAAAACTTACTTTGCACCTTTCAAACGTCAAAAATATTTAAAATATTTTTATTAAAAATATATTTATCTTTTGAATGAATAAATAAATTGTAGAATAGAATAGATTTATTTTCTTTTACAGAAAACAGCTTCTTCAGCTTCACAAATTACAGCTTAAAATTAAATTAAATAGAAAATTGTATCTGTAGATACAATTTCGCACTTCATTTGTGGAAGACTGGTGCCTAAATTAAGTAACTTCATAATTGCTGTAGAACTGTGCAGTACTGAAACACACCATACTGAACGTCCTCCTTATTCTAGTGTTAAAGCTAAATACTATGGCATTGTTATGTTACCTGCAAAATAAGATCTCATAATGTTTCATGCACCAAACCGCTTAGCGCTTTGGCCTGATTGAAATTTTGCCAAACCTGAAATCTATCATAGATTGAAATCTGAACTCGTTAATCGTTTTATTAAAATATATAGATGCTAATATTATGCTTCAAAATGTATGCACTATTAAACGACAACCTTATCTAAATAGTCCCGAACAGAAGCCCTAGCACGAGCGCACAACGTGAGCGTAACGTAAACTCCAACCATTTTTTCAACGAAAATACTATCCTATAGCATTTTGGTGTAAGTTTTAGCGACAACCACAATAAAATTAGTATCAGCCATTGATATTTATGAATAATTTACCAAGTTTTTTTTTGTCATCAGATCTTTACCAAATTTTTATTAAATACAATTCACCAAATTTTTTCAAATAAAAAAAAAATGAACGCAATCGGATCTCATAGGGCGAAGATATGAAGTAGCCCGCTTTTTGCCTCTTTTTGGAGGAAGTAGGTAACCTCCAATCAAAAATTCCCGACGACAAAAAAATTCTATAAAATAGTAAAACCTGTATACCAAGTTTCGTCCAGATCGTTTGTACCTGTAGAGGAGTAGCAACAAACTGACGAAAAAAAAACGAAAGCAAATTTTGCCAGAATTGAAGCAGAAACGCTTCGCCCGCTATGCTCGCTCGGACAATTCAATTGTTATTGTTGATACTCGTACTATGTGCGAAACGAGTATTTTCAACTTAAAAATCGTTTGAATTTACGTTACGTTTACTCCACGCTTTCGTGCTAAGCCCACAGTTTCCTCCAAAATGACGACATACGGTACATTCCTTAGCCCAACAATCGAGTTGTTAAACCGACGATTATTATCGATTAATAATCGGTCGGACGCTCGATTAGACGAGGACACGAGACAGCCGTCGCAGGGACAACGTGCCAAATGGCGGAAAACACGAATTATGTTATCAAAATAATTAGTTATGGTCCATGGGCTTTTGACGAGCATTATGAGAAAATCATGGTGGTATTGGTGTCGTATTGACGGATTTGGAATGTGTATATTTAGAAGGACCTTATGTTGTTAAGGTACTGGGAACTGCTGTGGGTTTTGTGGGACAGGCTTTTTATGGTTCCGGTAGGTAGACTCACACTACGATTCTGATTAGTGTGCGTTGCAGTAGAGAGTTTCATAAAAACAATACTGCACGGCTCGAGTTGATACGGTGACGATCCCTTTCTGAGTTGATATGTGTGCTTATGACCTTTAATCTGTAGTTGACTCTACAATCCCAATAAATAATAAATTGACTTATTCTTCACATGGTCACATGTTTGCGAATTTGTCATAGTCATCACTTGTTGATTGTAGGATTGAAAGACCTTGTATTTTACTTGTAATTTGTTTGCTTTAGTCTCTGAAACCTCTAAAACAACAAAAAAGATATTTATTCAATCAAATGATTGTTGACAGCCAACCCAAATACTGAGAAATGCGTGTAATTGTCTTTAATTGGCCGAAAACAATATTTAATTCGCCAACAAATAAGTTACGTACTAATGATACTTCCAAGAAGTCGGGAGCAACGCACTGCATCACCGAACGGAGAACCTCACCGTCGCTCGCCCGCGCGGAAACTGTCACAATTTGACGTTTCCCTTGACGTGACGTTCCATATTCAAACAGCCCGCTTTTTATTTTTGTTTCTTTATCTCCATCTCAATCTAACGGCCAGTAATGTTACATTTTAATTTTTAATACCAAAGCGCAAAGGTCGTATATCGTGTACCTATGTTCTTAGGTACCGTTCGAGTATATTGGATTTATAAATTTTAATCGTCTGTTATCTCGATAACCTGTTGTGGGGTATTTCATTTCGTGCATCAGACGCGATGAATGCATAATTAAGTGGAAGCATTTTATGATTTTCGTTAATCCAATGGTTGTATTACTTACGTCAAAGAAAAACAGAGTTCCTGAAAATAGAGTTTATGCAAAGCTTCATGAGAACTAAGAATCTCTAGGTATTAGGTAAGAGACGTATTTTAATGTAGTGTTACTTTATTGGGCTCTTTGTCAAACGCTGTGAGTTTAATTGATTTGTCTCAGGCTTTTGATTAGGTACGTAGGTACCTCATCTTTATAAAAAAGTTAATAAAAACATTAAACTCATATCTGTTATAAACAGTAACAGTATAAACTATCGAGTGAAAGGTTAAAGATGTAGGGGAGAGGTGTGTCAAATGTTACAGGGAGGCAATTGTAACACACGTTGTTTCACGACATCTATTGGCGATTAGCGGTAGGTCTTGTTGGCAATCGAAGCTGTATTTGGCGTTGTTTTACTGACCGAACGCACAGGCAAAACGGTTCGCGCATGTGCTCTCAAAACAAGGAGAGGCAATTGTAACAGAGGAAGAGAGGAAATGAGACAGAGGAAGATATAATTGAAGACACAGATGATGCAGACGAAGACGATACTAAATTTTATAGTCTGTTTTGAACATTATAAAATGAGTAGAGAAGATTGGTTGCAATGCAGAGACAATATTTTGTTAGATTTATTGTTTTATGATTGACGGTACAAGTATGTTACAATTGACTCTCTCAGTGCAGCAATTGTAACAATAAGAGCTGATCTCATGAAGTGCCATTTCCTAGAATTTTATCGACTTTTTTGTTGTTTTATGTATTTGATTTTATAATTAGATAACTCAACTATGCTGTGACCAAAAATGAATACGCTGTGATTTTTATTTAAAATATTATAAATGGTTGAATTTTTTTTGTTACTATTGACACACCTCTCCCCTACTCTCTCTTCCATCCGAACTGCAATGAAAGAGTTCTTCAAGGGTCTACGTTATCCCGGTAAAGAATAACTGACATGAACCAAAGAATTTGAACTTATTTCCGTAAAAAAAATAGAAAGCAGACTTCCAAAGAGTGTTCGTTTCTATTTTCACTATTGCATAACAACCAACCCAATTAACAAAATAAAAGTGTTCATAAAAACTTCATAAATTATTTATCGAAACACTTAACACGTATAAAATAAAATTAACCGAATTTTTAGATGAAAGTAAAAACGTCCGACCTCTTTCGTCGACCGCTGACGTTACACGTCATGTTTGAATTTCGAACACAAGAACCTTTAAAAAAAATAAGTTTACTTTTTTCTTTTTTTTTACCGCGTTAAGGAACGCAACCCGATCTCCAAAATTCACTTGCTACCAAGTTTATTATTTGATACTTGGGGCGGATTATTTTTTTACACCGGCCTTACGCGGCGGCGTCTTTGCCTCTTTGTTAGACAGAGTTTTTATTATGTAGGAGTTGTTTGTACTGAAATTATTTAGGTATTTAAGTTCATTGATCAGTTGGTTACAATATCAATTTTGTATGGGAGACTTCTGTTATGATACCGCCGTATTATAATCGGTTTGCGCCAAAGGTTTCGTACCTGTGTTAAATATTGAACACTGAAATAGCTTTGTTGCATGTGTTTTACTCACGGTGGTTTTACTTATTTTAGTCTATCATCATAACTCGTAGCTAGTAAAACAGCCGCACGGGTCGATCCATCGGGTAAAGCTACGCTTGCCATGGTTTGGTCAGTGTATGGGTGACCATCTTTACATACCGAGACTCCTCCATGCCTCGGAAAGCACGTTAAGCCGTTGGTTCCAACTGTCATTCATTTGACAGTCGTTACGGGTCGTCAGAAGCCCGAAAGACTGACAACCAGTCTTACCAACGGGTATCGTATTATTCAGTTACTGGGTTGTGGAGGTCAGATAGGCAGTCGCTCGTGTAAAATACTGGTATTCAGCTGCATCCGGTTAGACTGAAAGCCAACCCCAACATAGTTGGGAAAAGGCTAGGCAAATTGATTGAGTCTATCATCAAAACTAAGGTGGATGCGGTGACAAAACAATTAGGGACCTAATTTACTTTTCCCAATATAATAAAATAGCTTTTGCCCGCGGCTTCGCCCGCATTTATTATATACATAATATAAACCTTCCTCTTGAATACTCTATCTATTAAAAAAACAGCATCAAAATCCGTTGCGTAGTTTTAAAGGGCTCAGGCGCAAAACGTCTCTTTCGCATGATGTCGCTTTCGCAGAATGACTCCTTCTCAAAAGGTCGATGCCTCTTTCGCAGAATATCTCTTTCGCAAAATGTCGCATAACTTAGAAAAATTTTAGCCAAGTTTAAAAAAAAATTTGTTTTTTTTCCAATTTCTTATTAAATGTTTACAAGTTTTACAACATATAAGCTATGTTTGGATATTCCTAATGCGACATTTTGCGAAAGAGACGTTTTGCGCCTGAGCCTTTTATAAGCATATTTAAGGACAGACAGTGGAAAGCGACTTTGTTTCATACTATGTAACTAGTGATGGTTTCGTTACTTTGTCTTCCTCATACAAAGGAAGCAGAAAGTGTTTGCAAGCCGCCTAAAAACCTCAAAAGGTCTTAAGCAGACACATTCCAAACGAAAGTATTCCTTTTTAAATTCTCACAAAACGTCGAGCGATCATTCAAAATATTTTCTCACTAATTGTAATTTAAACTATCGCTATCTTGTTACCCATCATTTTGGCGCGCGACGTCGCCTGGTGGTCCTCAAAACAGCTGACACTTTCTTAGAGCATCGAATTGTCAAAATGTCGACCGATCACCATTTTGGAGCGACTTTGATTTCCCATCTGAAGATCGAAACAGAAATGGAAAAACTGACTTTAACTCTATAGAAGTATGGTTTAGTTTTGTTTGAGATTTAATGGGATGTTCGATGGGATAACAAAAAGTGAAAGATGATAGAGATAAGACGTGGGACGCCCAAAAACGTCCCGTAACCTTTTCTCGTTGATATTATTTGATGAAATTATATTTAAGATATTTTTTGGTAATTGATATTTAAAAACTGTCAGTTAAAAAATTCTGCTTAATCTTCTACTGCTTATAATGACCTGCCTTGTCATTCCTCCTGAAGTTGACTTTTAGGGTTCCGTACCAAAATGGTAAAAAGGAACCCTTATGGGGTGACTCAGTCTGTCTGTCTGTCCGTCTGTCACAGCTGGATATCTGAAGAACTACTAATGCTATCAATTTGAAATTTGGAACAGTTTTAGATGACGTTTGCGCAATGCAAATAAGAAAAAAGTTTTTTTTTTTTTTGGAACCGGGACTGAAAGGGTTCTTAAAAATTTTAAGTGGGGCTCTAGGGCATTTGGGGTATCATATGGAAGTACGCTGTTTGCACATTTTTTTTTCTTTTTTTTAGGCCGCATAGTTTTCGACTTTTGATGAAAAATTTAAAAGAAAATACTGTTCGCCTTTATCCCCGAAGTTTACATAGAGAAAAATCTGAAACTATTCTATGTGATAGAAGTTTATGTGTAAAGGTTACAGGACAAATAAAACGATGTGTCTAAATAGCACACTTTTTCAGAAATCGGAACGGAACCCTCGGTACGCGAGTACGACTCGCTCTTGACCGATGTTTTTTATTATTATCACCACTCTACTGCCCGTATTCCAATTTATTTGGGGTCGGCGCAGTGTGTTTTTTTCTTACTTCTCTATTAGTTGTCAACTCGGTAGTCATCACGCCCTTTCTAGCCATATCCTCTTTCACATAGTCCATCCATCGCTTTTGGTCTTTCCCTACTCTTATAGCCATCCACATCCATACTCAAAACTTTCCTCACCACATTTTCCTCATTCCTCCGCATCACATGCCATACCATGACAACCGATTTCCACACAGCTTTTCAGTCACCGATGTCACTTTTAGACTTCCTCTTTTTATCTTCTTTAGTTTTAGCAAATCATACGAAAATAGTCTGTCATCATTATCTGCCGAGCCTTTTCCCAACTACATTGGCGTCGGCTTCCAGTCAAATCGGATGCAGCTGAATACCAGTATTTTACATGGAGCGACTGCCTGTCTGACTTCCAGTAACTTCCCAGTTACTGGGTAATACGATACCCCTAGGTAAAACTTGTTAGAGTTTCGGGCTTCTGACGACCCGTAACGACTGTCAAAGATCCACGAATGACAGCCGGAATGGAACGGCTTAGCGATGTAAATAGTCCATGCTGTGTATAAAAACTGGTCAAGAGCGAGTCGGACTCGCGCACCGAGGGTTCCGTTCCGATTTCTGAAAAAGTGTGCTATTTAGAGACATCGTTTTATTTTTCCTGTAATCTTTACATAAACTTTTATCACATAGAATAATTTCAGATTTTTCCCTTTGCAAACTTAAGAATAACTTTAGAATGTGCAAACAGCGTTCTTTCATATGATACCCCACATGCCCTAGTAGCCCCACTTTGAATTTTTAAGACCAAGGGGGTCAGCACCTGTTACAAAAAAAATATTAATATTTTTATTTCTTTCTTATTTGCAAAATAGTTGGGTAAAATGGTCTTATAAAACTGTTCCAAATTTCAAGTTGATGGCATTAATAGTTCTTGAGATATCCAGCTGTGACAGACAGACAGACGGACAGACAGACCGACAGACAGACAGACAGACTGAGTGACACCATAAGGGTTCCTTTTTACCATTTTGGTACGGAACCCTAAAAATATTAGGCCAGTCTAGTGTGGCACACTGTCCTGGAGTCTCCGGACATACACACACACATTGAAGCATCATTTCACGTGGAGGCTAAGTAGTTAAAGAGGGATAAGTGGGATAACTTACCCTTAACCCTTACGTTTAATATTTTTTTTAGTTTTCTTGGTCAATAAAAATAGCAGTAATGGATACCTATAACAGTAATTGCATCGTAGCATATGGCGTTCTGTGTACTCCATGGGAAGAAGTCGTTAATATGTAAAAACAACAGTGTGTAAACAAATACTCAATCAATCTGCCTAGCCTTTTCCCAACTATGTTGGGGTCGGCTTCCAGTCTAACCGGACGCAGCTGAATACCAGTATTTTACATGGAGTGACTGCTTGTCTGACCTCCACAAATCAGTAACTGGGTAATACGATACCCCTTGGTAAGACTGGTTGTCAGACTTTCGGGCTTCTGACGACCCATAACGACTGTCAAAGATCCACGAATGACAGCGGGGACCAACGGCTTAACGTGCTTTCCGAGACACGGAGGAGTTTCGGTATGTAAAGATGGTCACCCATCCACTTACCAACCCCGGCAAGCGTAGCTTAACCTGATGGATCGACCCGTGTAGCTGTTATTACTTAGCCACGAGCTCCTCTGCGTAAACAAATACTATTTAGTAAAAAATAAAATGTCATTAATACTGTGTGGTCGGTACGTGTGGGTGCGTATGCATGTGTGTGTGAGGCCTAATTATTCGGAATAATCGTCGTGTATCGTTAATTAGTCGCGACGACTCTGTCGCGAGACCGCCCGCTAACACAGTGGAGCTCAAACTTTTAACAAATTCAATAAAAATTAACAATAGCGCTGAGTAATGCATCGACCAAAAGAAGATAATATGACGTGGAGATGGGCACACACTAAACACACTGTTTTTCGAAAAACGTCAAAAAGACTATAAATCCTTTTGACGAAATGGTCCTCCACTGTACACAAGCTATACAAGACCAACTGCATATGTTGAGAAGAAACTTGTAGAAAAAAACACCACCCGCCACCACCAGACTTCATTCAGCTCCAGGAGCACCTGCCACCCGGACGTAACCTGCTGCAGTGGCCTATATGGAAAGCAATCAAACGACTGCGGACCGAAGTAGGCCGCTGCACGCACAATCTACCGAAATGGGGATTATTGACCCCAGTGCGAATGCGGTGCTCCTGACCAAACCATGCCCCATATGTTGGCATGTTCGAAGTGTCCATACACTTGCACTTTTAATAATTTACCATTGACTCGAAAAGAAGATGAGAAAAGTGCAATGTATTCATGAAAGTTTGTCCTCATCTTTGGACTCAGTAAATCATAAAAAGGAATGACCTAAGACTTTGTCCACCTTACCGGGAACGGGACGTCAACGAGAAAACAAAATGACGGCGCCGGAGTAGCGACAGCACATTTACTATGGCGCTGTCGTTTGTTTTCTCGTTAACGTTCCGTTCCCGGCGCGGTGGGGTGTTAGACTTCATAATTTATTCATGTGTGGGCAAATCCCTTAGACCAGACATGTTTGACACTATACTATAGATAAATGAAGTGCCTTCACCCGTTTCTCCACAATTCCATTGCGTACTCTAGGATGCATAACCAGTACGCCTCACAAATCCTTCCATATCCTAAGGGCACGACTTTCCTACCTTTATCGCGTCACCCAGTCTACACCTTGATATGCAATGGCCTTTGTAGCCCCATGAAACATGAGGCTCCAGGGCCTAGAGTAAATCTTTGGGTTCATTCGATAAATCGAATCTTGACAAACCACGCTGGGGTTGGTACATTTCATTAATTAATTATTTCAATGAAATACTTGTAACTATTAAAGACCAATTTTAATAAAAAATTTCAACCTAGCCAACAAAATTATTACCAATGTCGAAATCATCCAATTTGGAGCCGCCTTACCAAAAACTTTGAGCAACCACTATAAAATGATGGATCGTGCGATGAGCCAAGGTGTCAGAGCGGCGGGTCCTCTGAAATACAATATTAATCGTTATCGCGCAATCGATTCGACCCAAATGTTTCGGCGGTTCATGGCACGTCACTAGTTTAGGATTCTTTTTTTATTTTAAGGTTAGTTGGTACAAAAATAACGATTCTATTTGAGACTGTTAAATAATTTGTTGATTATGCAACACAATTAAATATGTAGATGTCTACATAGATCATTATATGTAGATCCAAAATGACTAATACTTTGACTACTTGATCTTTTTTGGAGCTTTGCTGCTAGCTTGGGCCGACAACCAATTTTTAGGTATTTTTGTGTCTGGGAGATAAAAAAATAGTCATCATAATCATCCTGTATTTTTCCCACAGATTCTACTGGGAATACAGGCCTCCTCTCGGCGAGAGGGCGGGGACCGTAATCTATTGCACCACGCGAGCTCTGTGCGGATTGGTAGATGGTCTTTGAATTTTTGTTGCTAGGACATGCCGGTTTCCTCACGATGTTTTTCTTCACCGTTTTCAGAGAAGGGTGATGAAATGATTTACACAAAGTGAAGCGTCTGTCTGGGTTTGATACCTACGACCTACATCTCTTTACCACTGGATCACCACTGCTCTCCCATAGAGTGCCAACAATTAAATTACTGCAAGAATGGTGTAAGTCAGATTAATCGTTTAATTCTAAAACCACTTCTCTTCGTTCATCAGTAAAATAAAATAATTATGAAATAGTTGAACATCCTCAGCAAATAGAGACATTTGCGTGGGGTATGCTGCGCGGGCGCCAGCGCCGACATCACCCGAGCGTACCCGACCCACTTGACCAATCGCCTGGCTGACAGCAGTTAAGTTGTCATATTATACGTACTTACATACACTAGGTTGACGTCATTGGTTTGCTTGTTAACGGCAAATCGGAAATCCGTGATAATCTGCAACAAAAGAAAAATATATAATTGAAAGGAAAATGACAATTCATAACGTCACATTTGCTGTAAGTGATTTGAGTTCTAAGAATGTGAATTCTTCAGTAATACTTACTTATAACTTGTTAAGACTAGGGTATATCGTAAAATATCAAGGTTGATTCAAGAGAACTGATAGTTTTTAAGTTTTTTGCGAAATTAAGAGACACGGTCATCCATGTTTGATATTAGATAGGTAAGTACTTATCTCCATGTTTCATCGCAATCGCAACCATGAATGGCAACATTTTGATTAAAATCACACACTAAAGCGGCCTTTTTTGTTAAATTTCCCTGCATGTAGTTTACTGAACCGCTTCTAATTTATTTTAACCTTTAATTACGGCTCCAGACACGTCACCTCTATTTTATAGGTACAATTTGATACAGTTCCGCAGCTTTCTTAGGTTTAGGCATATTAATACTATACTTTTCAGTTTTCCATCTTCCGCCATTGGATCATAGTTTTCATCTTCCAATCATCGTCGGTCCACCTCTGCAATCTCATCTCTATAATGTAACTTGTTAGAAATATTTCAAAATTGACTTCTCGTCATTATATTTTGTCTAACTTTTATTTTCATCCGTTGTCAATTTACTTGACAGGAGTCTTCCTTTATTTCTATCCATTGTCAATATAACATCATAACATTTTTTGTGATCGACCGCCCAGTAGCTTACAAACCATGCTATATTAACTTGCCTTTGTCAAAATTTATTGGCCAAAAGTTAATTTTTGCATTCACCTCACTTTGAAAAACTCTCCCTTTTAACTACACATTATCATCAAGCAGTTCTGTTAAACCTTATTGCGAACACATAAAGGGTACTTTTGTGTGGTTGGGGTGTTTGATAACTTTGTCAAAAAGTTACTAACAAAGAAATGTCATTATGATAATCCGTTTTCGGGTTCTATTACTTGTTTGTTGTTTATAAATCGTTAAGGTGTTTGAAAATGTAAAAGTATATTTCTAAGAATAGTTTGAATTTAATTTTGAGCTCTTTACTTAAATAATTTGTAAGTTTTTAAGTATTTTTAACGCTGAAGCCTGGTTGAGGTTTAAAATAAAATTTAAGGCTTTTGTGCGGTAAAAAATGAATGTGCCTTTCCACTTGAGATGTGAGATTTTAATCTTTTCGTATGGTTTGATATGTCTGTCATTGGTAACGGGATGTTTTAGGTAAAAAGAGATTCGAATAATATGTTCTCTTCATCACTACACCTGATATTTTTATTCAAACTGGCAACTCAGCCTCTCTACTATCTTGACAAAAGTCCCTCCCAAATCCTCCCTCCATACCTACTCTTTTTTCGTTTTTTTATGATTCGTTGATGTGACCAAGGACTCGACTTTTGTAGACAAGCTGAAAATGCAAGAGGTTATATTATATTAAATGTACTTTTCATTGACGCCAGGTCTGAAACGGCTAAGCAGGTTACAGACTATAAGATTTACTTATACTCATAATAACCTGGTATTGCGACTACTGATTATATTGCATTTTTTGTTGACGATGTATAGGAGTTTCTTGTCTTCCATATCCTTTACAATCGGCTGTCAATCACGAGTTGTCGATGGATCACTCTCACGTAACGAATGCGCGCTGACCTTCACCCCAGACAGTTTATCAATATGAGACTCTACGTACAGTACGTATTTATTGTTACAGAATATAAAAAAATGTGTTTTCTGTACTTACGACGTACATAAGGTTGACTTTATTTTTCTGAGATTAGAGTTTATGAGCTCGCGTCTAAGTAATCACAGCCGCTGCCGCACGGGTCGATCCATCAGGTTAAGCTACGTTTGCCGGGGTTGGTCCGTAGATGAGTGACCATATTTACAAACCTAGGCTCATCCGTGCCTCGGAAAGCACGTTAAGCCGTTGGTCCCGGCTGTCATTCGTGGATCTTTGACAGTCGTTACGGGTCGTCAGAAGCCCGAATGTCTGACAGCCAGTCTTACCAACGGGTATCATATTACCCAGTTATTGGGTTGTGGAGGTCAGATAGGCAGTCGCTCCATGTAAAATACTGGTATTCAGCTGCATCCGGTTAGACTGGAAGCCGACTCCAACATAGTTGGGAAAAGGCTAGGCAGATTGTCATGGTGATTGATTTTACACTTAGGTACACAATGTTTATTCCACGTATGTACCTATTACTCATACCTCATCGTGTGACCACACAATTTTACTAGTGCAGACCCCTGCTGCTCAGTAGCAGAGGTCAAATTGTAATTTAATTAATTCCACATGTAACACGTACTCCCTTTTTTGGTAAGCAATGTAATTGAACAATCTTACTCATGGCTACTATTGCGTATACGTACAGTGGGCTGCATCAATTGGGTACCCCAGTTACATTAAAATTTTATTACAACTGGGGTTACCCAATTGATGCAGCCCACTGTACATATAAGTCACTTAGCAGTTCTTCACGACTTCGTCCGCGTTCAATATCTTTAAAAATGTTTTTCTTAACGATCGTGAAGACTCATATTTATTCATTAGGGTTCCGTACCAAAATGGTAAAAAAGGAACCCTTATGGTGTGACTCAGTCTGTCTGTCTGTCTGTCACAGCTGGATATCTCAAGAACTACTAATGCTATCAACTTGAAATTTGGAATAGTTTTAGATGACGTTTACCCTATTATTTTGCAAATAATAAAGAAATAAAAATATTCATTTTTTTTTTTTGCAACAGCTGCTGAAAGGGGGTCTTAAAAATTCAAAGTGGTGCTATTAGGGCATGTGGGGTATCATATGAAAGAGCACTGTTTGCACATTCTCAAACATTTTTTGATTTTTTTTAGTCCGCATAGTTTTCAACTTTGATGAAAAATGTAAAAAAAAATAACGTTCCCAATCTGAAATTATTCTATGTGATAGACGTATATGTAAAGGTTACAGGAAAATAAAACTATGTCTCTAAATAGCACACTTTTTCAAAAATCGGAACGGAACCCTCGGTGCGCGAGTCCAACTCGCTCTTGACCGGTTTTTTTTCGTTTCGGGATTATAGGCGTAACATAAACGGCTGCTAAAGTTCTATATTATAGCATTGGATTTATGGAATTGGTATGAACCAACGTACTATACAGTTTTACACTTTTCCAATGAGATTTTTCTGTAATAACGTTCACTAGGTGGCAACACTGAGACGTCAGGTCCGGGCACCTGTCAAAAGTGTCAAAACGTCTATATTTTCTTTAGTCATGACTGCTTTAGTTATTCTTCTGAGGTCATGACTGAATCAGTGGCGGATTTACACATTTGCCGCCAGTAGGCTATTCAAATTTTGCCGCCCCTACTGACCTCTACAATTTGATACCCTAGTTCACACTAATTTTTATTACATTTTTTTTGTCACTGCAACTAATAGGTCGGGGAAAAAGTTTTTTCGTATTATAGTATGTATGAACTTGTAACAAAATCTCTTTGGCTATACTATTTGTATCTGGCTGGTTTTGGTATCATTGAAAGTTTAAATTTTATAGAACATAATTCCAAATTCAAATTAGGAAAATGTGTGATTTTCATTTGTTTTTCGTACTGTCAAGATGAGTGAATCTAATGAAGAAATTCGATACATTATAAAATTTTACTACAAAAAGGTAAAAATGCAAAACAACCCGCGAAAAAAATTTGCGATGTTTATGGACCTAGTGTAGTGTCTGTGAGAGTAGCACAAATTTGGTTTAAGCCTAAGGTTTAAGCGTTTTCAATCCTGAAATTTTAAGTCAAAGATGCACGTCGCTCTGGCGAAAGTGGAGCAAAATCGCCATATCAGTAGTTACGACGTAGCTGAAGGACTGGGAATTGACCACAAAACAGTTTGGACCCATTTGGCAAATGACACATAACTAAATAATGAACTATGAAAAAAAAATGTCTTGAATTTGTATATAAAATACGAAGGAACTTTTTCCCCGACCTAATATGTATGATCTGTGCACTATCGTCCTCATTACATCAGCTTTTCCCATTATTAGTATGATTGTGTTGTGCACTAGGGGATCGATGTGCCAGTTCCTAGATTATTTTTGCAACCCACGTTTTATTGAAGATTACACAGTAAATAGTTTTTGGGTATATTTCTGAGCTAAGAAAAGCTCATTCATGTACTACTTACAAGGTGGGGTAAAGCATGCCTTAAAACTACTTACACATGACTTACACAATATGAACACAACTTACACAAAATTGTACATTCGGTAAACATTAAATATTTTTTACTGGATAATAATTTTCCAGGCGACTAAACTTAAAGGACGACTAACCATTTGCTACTAAAAAATAACTAGGCAGCGATTGCATATTTAGTTAGTCTTCAACATTGCGGATGGGTGACGAAAAGACTTGACGAATTTTTCCAAACGCTGCCCAACACGACTGGATCCTTTTGTTAGCTTCTTTCTCAAACTTGTGTCTCTGTCTACCGAGCTGGATGACTTGCCCTAGGTAGACATATTCCTTCACAATTTCAAGAAGCGACCCTTCGATGTTGATTGTACTCGGCCAGACGTGTGAATTGTACATGACTTTCGTCTTATCTAAATTCATGCCGAGGCCAAACCGCCGAGAGGCTCCATTTAGGTTGTGCAGCATCTCTGGTCTAACTGTTCCAGCGTCTCTGCCAATATATGATACCCTGTCCAGTCCAGTCCAGCGTCTTGAGGACGTCCTCCAACGCATTGGTGAGCAGTTTCGGGGATATCACATCCCCTTGTCGCACCCCTCTGAGCAGTTGGATTGGGCTGGTTTCTGATCCTGGATCTGGACAGTTATCGTGGCAGCGTCATACAGATACCTCAACACTTTGATGTAGCGCCAGTCAATTCAACATCATTGCAGAGAGGCTAGAACTGCCCATATTTCGATGGAGTTGAAGGATTTCTCGTAGCCCACAAATGCCATACACAGCAGCTGGTTGCACTCCTCGGACTTCTGTACGATTTGCCGAACAGTATGGATGTGGTCTACGGTACTGAAGCCTTTTCGAACACCGGCTTGTTCTGGTGGCTGGGACTCGTCAAGTCTTCTGGTGAGACGGTTCGTGATGACCCTCGAGAACAGCTTGTAGACGTGACTCGGAAGTGAGATGGGCCTATAGTTTTTCAGCAAGGTTTTTTCACTTTTTTTGAAGAACAGAACCACCGCACCTCTGCTCCACGCCTCGGGCGTTGTACGCTCTTGGATGACGGGAGTAGAAGAGACTCGCTAGCTCTCTCAGGACGGGAGCCCCGCCTGATGTAGGGACCTCTGTCGTTATTCCGTCATCACCAGGTACCTTGTTGTTCTTTAGCTGCTCGAGAACCGCCCTAATCTCGCACAGGTTGACATCCGGGATTTCCTCCGTGTAGTGGCGCGTAAATTCGGCTCGGTGGTCATCTGCACTATGTTCCGCTGATTTCGCCGTCCGCGTTGAGTATAAGTGTCCGAAGAAATCCTCGACTTCCTCGAGTATTTCGGACTTTGAAGTCACGATTCTGCCATCGGCAGCTCTTAGTTTCGTCAGATGGGACGATGGGACATGGGACCTCCCTAATTGTTGAGCGAATACTTTCGACGCTCGATTCTGCTCAATCGCGACCTGAATGACGCGGGTGTTGGAGCACTGAAGGTCGTGTCACATCAGCTTTCTAATTTTTAGGTTTAAGGCCCTCTTATCTGACGAAGACAGTTGCGTGGATGGCAACTCTCGTTTTTCCCTCAAAGTCCGAAAGTCTCTGAAGAAAGTTTGGACACCTTACTTTTTCGAATCAAAAATAAAATGACCACCACATAAAAATATTTCAGTGGTGAAACATTTTATTACACGTTGATAGAATAGTCTGAGTGCACCTAATAACATTTAGGTATTTAATCATGTATTTTTTTTAATTTACACAATACACACAATAGTGCATATTGTGACATGTAAGTGTATTTACAGCTTCAATTTCTTCTTTCTATTCATGTCAATGCTTACTTACTCGAGTAGAAACTAATCATGACGGCACTGCACAAAGACATCTAGACTATTCAGTTTTTGCAGATCAATGAGCAAAATATAATAAATGTATAGATTTATATATTTCTGGTAGATATTAGATGATTTGCAAGAAAGTAACAGTTAGTCAAGTCATTAGTTGTATTTGGGTGGTCTGTGTCCAGTCTAGATGATTTTGAAATTAATCTAGATTTGTATAAAGATGCAATTCATGTTTCTTTCTTCTTAATATAATTATAGAGGCATGAGGATCAGGGTGTAAAGTTCACTCATCCTCCATAGATTAGGGAGGATCTTCCGACCAGAGGGTGTCGTGTCTAGTGGGCAACTGCTCAACAGTTAATGTCGGGACGTTGTTATAAGCTAGTCGCGCGGTAAACTCGGATTGCGCGATGCAGGATTTTGCGTGACATCAGTGTGATGCGTAGTTCGTATGTGGCGATGTAGATGCCTCCACATAATTAAGCATATTCAGAAGCATTTTAAACAGAGCAAAAAGTTGGATTTGCATGAGCTGGATTTGAATTAAATAAGTACCTAATTAAACAGTATTTTAGGACCTACACGAATTTTGGGTGTTATCTATATAGTAAAAGTAGTAAAGTAGGTTCAGTAATGTTTCACCAAAACACCGTTGACATATTTTTAGTTATAACCAACGTTTCTTAAATATACCTACTTACTATTTATTTCACAATTTATTATCTCATTCCGCAAATGGAGTCCGCTACGTGACCTCGAAAAGTGCTACGCCGAATAACGCAGTACCGAAAGTTTATAGTAACGCATAACACAATGACGGAAGCACGCAGTAACGAATATCATTACAACGAAAGCATACAATAACGAATCACAGAACAACGAATGCACGTTACAACGAAAAACTTCACACCGAATTACGCGGCCTCGAAATAACGTAACAACAAACGTAGCAACGAGCAAAAAACTCTTTTCAAACAAAAAATTGATACCACTACTTATGGACAAAAGCTGTTAAAAAAAATGCAATGGAATATCAGCACGTCAACACATGGACGTGCTTACTCTGCTGCTGTTAAACAAGCTCATAATAATCTCAATAAGCTGCAACCTAAGCCTAGAAAGAGTGCCCAAGAGCCCCCCGAACCCGTCCGAAGCACTTTACCACGGGTAACAGGACAGGCCGATAAAGATGGATTCTTCTGTGGACCTTAGTGGTCTTTGACATATCTCGGGACCTTGGGGTCCCGGACCCTTGGAAGGCGTACCAGGAGCCGAAGCCAACTTGCAGAGGCCCCTTAGACGATTTTAAATGATAAGGAGGCACCAATCGACGATTATCCCTGTATGCACTATGCAAGAGCACCCAAGGACAATCCCCGGTTGGTGTAGGACTATTGCAGGATATGGAAACAAAGAACTAAACCTTTTGTAATACTTTTGTGATATTCCATTCCATTTTTTTAATCGACTTTCAAAAATGGAGGTGGTTCTCAATTCGGTTGTATGTTTTTTTTTTTTTTTTTTTTTTTTTTTTTTTTTTTTTTTTTTTTTTTTTTTTTTGTATGTTTGTTACCTCAGTACTCCGTCATTTATGAACCGATTCGGAAAATTCTTTTTTTATTTGAAACGGTATACTTCCAGATTGGTCCCATTTTTATCAAAATCCAGTTCTGATGATGGGATCCATGAGGAATCGAGGGAACTCCTCAAATATTATAGGCATACATATAGCGATTATGGTATTTTCATCCACAAATCAAGAGTTTGCATTCAGAAAGTATCATCTGGTGAAGTGGAACTGATGAAGAAGACCACAGATGGCCACAGAAACTCCTCAACGATGAAAAGTATTTCACGGATAGCGATAGGATTAAAATAGTTAAGCGACGAAGCTTTAAATAAATGGTTCTGATGAAAATGGTACCATCGAACCGATCTGATGAAGAAGCCGGAAAGTAGGCATCGGAACTCAGTAATAAAACAATGTATCCTAGCCGTGTTTGGGCTTATTGGAATTGTCATGAGGTGCACTCTGGCTATAAATGCTTTAATGGTAATTATATGCCGCTTCAAATTGCGCTACTTCAGTTGTATGTTATGTGTGGCCTTGATTGTCAGAAGGCAGATTTCGTGGCCTCGTTATGTCCGTCAACTAAAACTACGCCTACCAAACTTCTGACACGACTTAACGTATTTTTTCCATTTAGTCTATGTGGATGATGCTCTAATTTATTTTGCAGAGTAGTATTCAGATTTGTGTGGGGTAGGTAGGCACCACTAAAAAGTGAAAAATAAAAACTTTTTACAAAAAAAAAAACAACCGACTCCCAAAAAAACACTACAAAGTGAAAAATAACTTTTTCACACCACCTGCTCGAAAATGTCAAATTATATGTCAAGCAACCTTAACCTAAAGTGAGTCATTAGTGGCCGGGGGCACAGCCGGTCAATAATGTTGTACTGGATTTCATTATGACCCGCTGGTCAATAATGTGATTTGAATTTGGAATCTCACATGCTCAGCTAAATTGGCAGTATAGTACTAACAAACACCCTTTGGTGCCAGAAAGAGGAAAGCTATTCTCGAAACCCTTACTACTTACGCCTGGATGATATTCTCGATTTCCTACAAAATCATAACTACGAACCATTTTTTTTTTTTTTTTTTTTTTTTTTTAATTCCACATCAAAAAAAAAAAAAAAAACAAAAACGATAACCGTAGAACCCGACCGACCGTTGACCGTTGGACCGTTGGATAAACGTAGGTACCAAATAAAAACTTAACCTTATCTTTGCACAACTGGACTAATGTCTCAAATGTTACCATTAACTTCAATTAATATGTAAGTGCATACAACTAACTAGTTTTAAATATGTTATTCTTACTGTTTGTTTATTTAATAAATACTTTGTTTTTCGTACTATGGCTATTATTTTCTCACAGTAGGTGTAAAAAGTAGAGTATCCTCCTGTGGGCTAAAGGTGTCTTTGCCTTGGGCTAGCTTGAATCCCTCGCTGCATTCAGGATTCTTGTATTAACTCCCTCGCTTCGCTCGTGAGTTAAACTCTTAACTACCTCGCTGCGCTCGGGAGTTAAATCCCGAATCCTTCATTGCGCTCGAGATTCAATATGACGCCCGTGACATAAGACACAACTTTAGCCCCTCGGTGCATAATCTACTATAATTTCGGAAGTCGGTGGCAAAACAAATCGAAAGTAAATAAACAACCAAAGACACCGACTTCCGAAATAAAAGTTATTTATACCATTCCCCCTCTAAAAAGCTTATTTTATTCACTGAAAACAGTGAATAAAAAGCACTTTTACTCACTGTTTTGATGTTTGAAAATGGAACACACCAATGTATTCGACCACAGATTTAGAGTACCTAGGCTAGATACGGCATGTTATTAGATAGTATGAAAACCGAACGTGTCATCTTTTTTATACCTACGATAACTTCACCCCAGCCATTTAGTGATGTGCTCAACGTAAACAGAATTGTTTCAATCGCTAAGCGTCACTGAGCTAACAGACTTTTTTTAGTACGAACAGTTGAACATGCAGGGCACGCTTGGTCGTGGCTTGCCGTATCTAGTGTAAGTGTAGTCTTTGTATTCGACCTATATTGATGTGTTCTAAATTCAATTTGATTGGTCGACATTTTCGACAAGGAGTTTAGCATTAAAATATTTTTTTTTTGTGTTCTTTGCTGTCCTTAGTAAATTGGCGCTATTTTGAATACTGTAAGTTGTACGAACACAAAGTTTAGTGTTACTTTAATCTTTAATTTTGTGTTTATTTAGTGTTGTTCTAATCGATTAAAAGTGCATTCTAGTGGTGAATATGTGTTAACACCTGAGTTTATGAAAGAGAGGGCGGCCGATATAGTGGAAAACTTGCTACCCAAAAAATCACGGCTGGTTTACATCAAAGCCAATTTAACTTCCTTTTTCTTCATTATATTATGTCTATTTTCACTTAAATCTTTCTTTTTCTCGTAGTCATGGTATAAAGTATAGTATGCAACTCTTGAATAAAACGGATTTATATCGAGGGCCATGAATCACTCGCGTCGCTCAGGATTCTAACACTTGAATCACTCGCTACGCTCGTGATTCAATCATCATGAATCACTCCCTACGGTCGTGATTCAATCGTTAGAATCCTTCACTAGCTCGTGATTCATCTATGGCCCTCGCTTTAAATCCGTCCTTTATTCACTAATTGCATAATATACTATTTTCACTTTGTAGTGTTTTTTTGGAGTCGGTTGTATTTTTTTTGTAAAAAGTTTTTATTTTTCACTTTTTTTCATATACCTACTAGTAGATCAATATTACGTCAGCATAACTATCATAGTTTAAGCAAAATTTAAGTAACTACTCCAAATTATGAGATCTGTATAGGGCTTAACAGCTTTTGTCCATACGTAGTGGTATCAATTTTTTGTTTGAAAAGATTTTATTGCTGTCGTTGCTACGTTCGTTGTTACGTTATTTCGAGGCCGCGTAATTCAGTGTGAAGTTTTTCGTTGTAATGTGCATTCGTTGTTCCGTGATTCGTTATCGTATAACTTTCGGTACTGCGTTATTCGGCGTAGCACTTTTCGAGGTCACGTAGCGGACTCGGTCGGAATCTGTTTCATTTTAACAGTTCAACAACATCATTGCGTTTTTTACGTTATTGAGCAGACTCCGACGAACTTATGAAGCAATAGATTAGCAATTTGCTTCCGATTGATAGTGTGTTACGCAATTAGGATGCAGGTTCACGAAGTTCTGCTAATCGCATTTTCTCACAATAGGTACCAACTTTCAACCTGTATTGCAACTCATAACATATTATGTTATGATTGATGGAACCAGTAATTTATTACATATTGGAGATTACCTTGTTAGTCTACGGGTCAGTCATTTTTATTAATCAAAATATTTACACTATTGCGTATGCAGAATTAGCATACCTAGCTTGGAAAGGTATTCATAGAACCACATGGTGATCAACTAGCAGAGAGCTAAAGAGAATTTTCGTACAAAACTTGAATAGGTATTGCAATTTTGTTAACATAAACATAATCAGCCTATAATGTCCTGCTGGGACACAGGCCTCCTCTCTTCGAGAGGGAATGGGCTGTAATCCACCACGCGGGCCCAGTGCGGGTTGATGGTTGGTAGTGCGGGTTGGGCTTCGAATTTTGGTTATAGCACATGCCGGTTTCCTCACGATGTTTTCCTTCAGCGTTTTTGAGACCAGTGGTGATGAAATTATTTACACAAAGTAAAACGCCTGCCTAGGTTCAAACCCACGACCTCGGCGCCGTTACCACTGGGCTACCACTGCTCAATGTCAGTTTTGTTTAAACAAGCATACCTAATGAAACCAAACATTGAGGAAAAATACAACAAAAGTTATTATGATTTCTAAAATTATCACTATCAGACCAGCGGAGAGCTGTTTGTATTCTATTAGTTTACCTAAAAGCGAGGATGACGTTATTACACGATATGTTTCACTTAAATACCACTTGAGGCTTGTATAATAAACTACCTAAGGAGCAAACATCTATGTTTATAGGTAACTAGCTGACCCGACAGATGTTGTCCTGTCCCAATTTCAATATTCCCATATAAAATCCACTTTCAGTTTTCCAGAATTTTTCAATTTTCTCGACAACTTTTCCAATTTTTCTTATCGTTTAAACCTTCCCTGGACTACGTCAAACATTGCAAAACCAAAATCAGCTAAATCGGCCCAGCCGTTCTTGAGTTATAAAATTACAACGAAAAGTGGCATTGATTTTTATAGACATAGATTAGGTATATAGGTAAAAATGGTTATGTTGATGTATTGTGTGTGTTCCCTATGGACTCCAAAACGGCTAGAGCGATTTTCAGACAATCTTAAGATTAGCCCAGCGAGTGATCCCGGGAACTTTGGCATCGATCGGATCAAAAGATTATATTTTTGCTTTTTGGTAATTTTGTGTCACATTTTTTCTAACCAACCAAACCAACCAAACCTAACAAAAAGTACCAGGCTAGCATGAATTCAAGACAGTATTTCAATCATCCACCACAAGTCAGATAATTAGTGCTACAGTTACAAAGTACTACTAGTTACAAATAAATATAGAACTATCATCGAATAAAGATAGGATCAAAGAGAATATATAAGGTGTTATTAAAATAACGAAAAATCTCTTAAGTGGTCACTGTACTCATCATTACTTATGAACAACTTTTACTATACGATCAAACTTGAAATCGCGAAAAAAAAATCAGCTGTTCCCTCTACATTTTGACGAGTTATGCGTACAATGACCCCTTAAGAGGTTTTACTTTATTTCAGTAATACCGTGTATTTCTATTTCATTTTAACCAATCACGTATTTCATAATACAAAAATCATAAGCAAACAGTAGCAAAACATTCAGTTATCAAAATGCTAAAGGTAACTAGCAACATTGACCCCTACTACGACCACGAAGCTTTTACACCTATCCCCATCAATTGCCAAGCTATTTTCAACCATAACGCTTACTCCACAAGGATAGGTTTCTAAGATTGATGATGTTACAGATTGTAAATGTATTTTTGCGTTCAAGTTAGAACTCAGAGCTGTCAAGAACCGTTGGACCGTATAATGGAAGCTCCCAAGATACGTCCGAACTTAAGATACATATGAAATTATCTTGTTTTTATTTCTGACTTATTTACCGATACAATCATTGAGAACGTAGGCCTTGATTGTGTGAAGTTATTTTATGTTTTGCAATCGGTTAAGCGATCTTCAATAAGATTTAGATCGATCAATCTATGAGTTATCAACCTATGCACCTTATAAACCATCAGCATGTACAGACGCCGGCAGGTCAAGTCACCCAAAACTGTTAAATTTTCCCAATCAACCTTGAACCTAATGCTTAAGCAATAAAGATGAAAATCTATTAAAGAAATTTGACAGATTGTAGTAGCTTGATGTGCGCGTCTGTACCTATTTGTTAAGCAGAAGAAATACTCATCTCAAACACAGACGGCCTTAGTGCATTTGTACTGAAACTGAATAAGCGCCACCTGGTGACTTTAGTGGGAAACTCAATTATTTATTTATTTATTTATTGCACAATGCACACACAGTTACAGGGTTAACTTACAACTAGTGAGTACAAAGACCCCGTTGGGGCGCAGCAAGATAACTTAAAACTAGATTATAACATAACAATTAAAGCACATAACATTAACATTATCAATTAAAGCATTATTTTACATTATGTCAAGAATTGTATTAAGTATATTATTAAGTATTTAGATAAAATTGTATTATGTATGTCTATTCTATTATTAAATTATGTTATTATTAGGTACATTTATAATGTCAATATTAGTCATTCACAAATTCACATATTCTAGGGGTTTTTATCGTCCATAAATTCTTGTATACTGTAGAAACATTTCAATATGAGTAATGACTTTACCCTAGCTTTGAATACACTTAGTGTTTTGGTTGACCGTATACTTTCGGGCAATTTATTATATATTTGAATGCTCCGGTATTCTGGGCTATTTTTATACATTTGCAATCTAGGTGCTGGTAGAACTAATTTTGTTTTGCGGCGCTCGTTTTTATCAAAATTAAACATGCTTATATTTTTCTTAACAAAAGTGGCTACTTCTAATATATAAATAGAGGGTAAAGTTAGCAATTTTTCCCTTTATAAAGTGGGGTCTGCAGCTATCTCTAGGTTTAATTTTGAATATTATTCGTATGCATTTCTTCTGTGCAATAAATAGATCTTTGGCATCTACACTATTTTTGACATCTACAATTTTGACATCTACAATTATTCCATAAAAAAGTAAGTTAACGTTAATGTAAACGCGATCGAGTAAGGTCACTGATCACAAAGCTTTGATATCATGTCGAGGTCGCCGTTATATCACAAAAAGATAATCATCATAAGTAGGTAGGTATAGCCAGCTGGATGTCATCATCATCATCCACAGCCCCACTTCACCCACTGCTGGGCATAGATCTCTCTTTTCTTGTGCCAATCCCCACGCTCCTGTGCCAGCCTCATCCAGGTTTTGCCCGCGATGGCAACAAAGTCGTCTGCCCATCTCGCTGCCGGACGACCGACATCTTGTCTTCGTGTCCTTGGACGCCACTCTGTGACAGCCTTACTCCACCTGTCATCAAACTCAAACTCAAACTCAAACTCAAAGCATTTATTTCAAATAAACCAATTACAGACACTTTTGAATTGTCAAGGGGTCGGTCTTGGGTCGGTCAGTCAGAAAAATGAAGCTAGTTGCCCATGCGGGCAAGAAACTCCACGGACACTCTTTTAAATCAAATATTTTACATAATATTGGTTACATCGTTCATTTTGAAAATATAAATGTGAGAACAATGTAGAAAGACGTGCACATCACTGCGCCTTGAGTTCCATAATAGCTTCCCGATATCGAAGCCCTTCGTACGTCAATCAATCTGCCTTTTCACGACTATGTTGGGGTCGGCTTCCAGTCTAACCGGATGCAGCTGAATACCAGTATTTTACATGGAGCAACCGCCTATCTGACCTCCACAACCAAGTTAGTGGGTAATACGATACCCCTTGGTAAGACTGGTTGTCAGACTTTCGGGATTCTGACGACCCGTAACCACTGTCAAAGATCCACGAATGACATCCGGGACCAACGGCTTAACGTACTTTCCGAGGCAAGGAGGAGATGGTCACCATATCATGGATGGATAAAGATGGTCACCCATCCAGTGACCAACCCCGGCAAGCGTAGATTAACCTGACGGATCGACCCGTGCGGCTGTTAACATACTTAATATGTAACATCAGTCTATATACTTATCCCACCCAGAAAGTAGGACAAGGGATTTGAATTAGACTTGACCGGATGTCAACGAATTTTGATAAAATAATGTGGTTTGGATTTACACACCCACGTGCTTTGCTCATTCAAGGTACACTTTCCTTTCTTCCACATCCATGCACACGGTATCAAGTACAAGGGCTTACATATTCTTGCAATAATCTCCTAAACGCATATTTAATATCAAGGTGACCACTCTGTATAACTTACCGCCACGTTAGAATTAAATCTTACTTAAGGTGATTACGCTGTGTAGCCCGCGAAACTCGATTTTTTTTGGGTTTTTTGCAATTTGCAGGTCCGTTTCAGGTTGTATCTTGATCAAAGTATGATACGCGGAAATAAAACCTAAGTATTTATATAGTTTTAACCATAAAGATCATCAATACATCTCTCTAAGTTAGATTTCGTGCAGAGTCGTCAAACGAACGAAATCTAACGACCCTGCACGAAATCTAACTTAGAGAGATGTATTGATGATCTTTATGGTTAAAATTATATAAATACTTAGGTTCTATTTCCGCGTATCATACATTGATCAAGATACAACCTGAAACGGACCTGCAAATTGCAAAAAATCCAAAAAGAAACGAATTTTGCGGGCTACCACTGCGCATCATCCTTAACGACCACTCATTGAGCCACGGATTACAAAAATCCGATATTTCTGACCAGCGGTCACTTTTACTTACAAAAAGGACTTCAACAATGTTTTTAAGGTGTCGGCTTCACAAACAAACACCAACATACAAACCATTTATGCTCTAGTGCATATCCATTACATGCAACAATTGTATTTAAATCCTCACTAGGCTGCCGATACGACATCGCCTTTGCCTCGCCGCAAATTAAAAAAAAAACTACGGCGCCGAATTCTAAGTGACCATTGGTGCGTTTGAATTTGGAAGGCGTATTAGGCTTATTGTCCAGCCGTAGACAAATAATGCGTAGGAGTGATTGAATTTGTAAGTAGATAGTTTGTTTGTAAGTTTTTGTTGCAATTTGCTTAGATTTTTCCGATAGCAAGAAAACAAGAGCAAGAAAACAAAAAAAAAAGTCTGAGATTTAGCTAATTTCTTCTATCAAATTTGTTTAGTACAGTCTAGAAAAATATGCATCATATTAAGGCATTCCTGCACCGTTCTCAGCATTTGACTGCATTACTGTAAGATTTGCGATTAATCGTGAAAAATTACCCACTTATTTCAGAGAGAGCCCATTTTTGGACCCACTTCAAAACACCTATGATCCTAACTTACGCTTCAGTTGACCTCTTCCCACCTAATCTATGGTGTTAGTCCCACATTCCCAGTACTGGTGACATTCACTGGGTTTCAATCGATTTACGTACGAAGGCGTAATGGATGACCAGCTGTATGAACACAATGGTATCCGAGATTTTCTGGAGTGATGCCTCTTAATAAACACAATGTGGAGATTGGAGTGGATTTTAAGTATAGTGTTAAGTATAGTAGTATTTCCGATTGTCACTTACAAGTGTGCCGAAGATTATTACGAGTTTGAGCTTGAATTCACCAAAAAATAGATTATTACATCTTGTTTTATAACATTTTTAACCGACTTCCAAAAGGAGGAGGTTCTCAATTCGTCGGAACCTTTTTTTTTTTTTTGTATGTTCCCCGATTACTCGAAAATGGCTAGACCGATTTCAATTTTTCTTTTTTTGTTCGAAAGGGTATACTTCCCAAGTGGTCCCATGATCATCAAGTCAGGATCTGATGATAGGATCTCATGGAAATCGAGGGAAACCCTCAAATTTTATGGGCACACCTATATCGGTTTCGGTATTTTTTATAGTAACTCGTGCATTTACTCTCGGAAAGTACTATTCGGTGAACTGGAACTGGTGATGAAGACCACAGAGGGCCATCGGAAATACTCAATTATATCTAAGTATATAACAGGTTGCGATTCGATTACTTTAATATGGTTTAAGCTCGTCAAAATAATGGTAATGGTGACTTCACCATGAGCTCCATTTCTCCTGGTTCTTATTAGGAGAACTCCTCAACAATTAACGTCCCTGCATCGGGAAGAGCAACATTTTGTAAAACGTGATGAGCAGTTGACATTGGGTTATTGTAACTTAGATAAATTACAAACTGAACCACTAAAAAGTGAAAAATAAAAACTTTTTACAAAAACAAAAACCGACTTCCAAAAAAAACACTACAAAGTGAAAAATAACTTTAATTTCGGAAGTCGGTGGCAAAAAACTAAAATACTTACAGATCCAAAGACACCGACTTCCGAAATTAAAGTTATTTTTCACTTTGTAGTGTTTTTTTTGGAAGTCGGTTTTTGTTTTTGTAAAAAAGTTTTTTACTTTGTAGTATTTTTTTTGGAAGTCATTTATTCACAGATTTGTTTATTGATTGCCATCACATTAGGACTGGCTGACATTAGGTCGGACCGACAATTTTACCGTTGGCCGTCTGTCGGGTAAATGCTGTTCACACTATAAGCTGCCAGTGCGGCGCAATACAAAGCAGTATGCCAATGCCCGAGATTTCGGTCTGGTCGGATATAATATCCGACCAGACCGAAATCTCGGCTGAACGTCCGGTAAACGTGTCGTCGTCGCCGATAGTTTTATCGGGTCGCCCTAATGTGAACAGTGCTAATGAAATAGCTTATGCGAATATGCATCCGATACTTTTGTTGTTCCGGTAAAACTGTCTTAAAAAAAAAGTCGGTTAAAATTTTCAACACATTCAAAATGGTTTCAACGCTTACGATTCTACCACTTTCTTATGAAAAATTGTTTATTCGCATCTCAACTGCCCAATGTTCACCTGAAAACAAGTTTTTCAAAAGTTTATTTTCTCAAATGATCTCCTGGGTACGCGTGACGCTACTGGTGTCTGAAAATTATGTTTTCGGTAACTAAAATCGTTCAACTACATTCTGAAAATCAGGGGGCTAAAACGGCCACTTTGGCAGAATCATAATAGGATAATATTATGAATAATATTTGAAATCGTAAAACGGTCACAAACTGACAATATATTATGAATTGTCAGTTTGTGAAAATTGTCAGTTTGTGTGACTGACAATTCATAATATATTGTCAGTTTGTGACCGTTTTACGATTTCAAATATTATTCATAATATTATCCTATTATGATTCTGCCAAAGTGGCCGTTTTAGCCCCACAGACAGCTTGCTATGAAACAGTTCGATATTTTTTTTGACATACCTATTTGAAAATGCGGTCAAGTCAGACATGACGCGGAAAACGACGCGGTTTTTTGGATTCAGAATAACCACATATATCGATCTTATACGGTTTTGCTTGTAAAACGATGAGACAAAAATGTTCGTCATTGTTAAGACAAAAATGTTTGTCATTTTCGAAAAGACAAAAATGTTCGTCATTGTTAAAACAAAAATGTTTGTCATTTTCGAAAAGACAAAAATGTTCGTCATTTTTTTTTATTGTGGTCATGGGCTCTCGTAATTAAGTATCTCTACTTACCCACGCTTAGCATTGTAGTAATTATTATAATCAGCGTATTTTATTACACATACCTACTAAATACTGACTTATGAGGATAACATAAAGCTGTATTTTTTGGGAAAAACCCAACTCGCAAAATGTTACTGATATGATTGCTCTTTGCACTTTGTTATCTTTTTACTAATTTAATAAAAAAAACATTCTTGTTGAAAAACATGTTCTACCATACATTCCAAGTGCAAATGTAAGTTTGTACCCATAATATTGAGAGATTTACCATGTTATTTTAAGACCATAGACTGGGTTTTCCTGTAATCTATAATATAAAACTGTATTTTTATTATTATTTTAGGCTCGGTAGTCTCGGAGATAACGGCAAGGGTCAATTTTCATCTATTTTCTTACGCCAAAAACAGCCGTATTCGGCGTTAACTGCTAAGGCTTCGAACCTAGGAGGTTTAGTGTTGATTTTTTTCCCTCATTAAATTCTACCTCATCTGATCCAGGTAAACAAAGTCTTCTCGCACTGCTTATTTTCCGAGGAGTGGCACGCGGTTTGATATGATTGCTGGAGAATAAACTATCCCAGAAACCTAACAATACTCTCAATTTCTAGCGGAACGGAAAATTACCAACTTGCATGCCAAAGAAGGCGCTAGAGCGAAAATATAAATCCTTTTTATATCCCTATCCCGTGGGAATTTCAAAGTGGAAAAAAATTGTTACCTAACTAATTACAGGTACGAAACTTAGTACCTAAAATTTTGACAGTTTTTGCATTGTGCGTATTGACATGGGTTTTAGTCCAAAATATGGAAGATTTCTTACGTTAAACTTCATTTCTCATACCACATAGCCTAGAAAATAGTATATTATGCAATTAGTGAATAAAGGACGGATTTAAAGCGAGGGCCATAGATGAATCAAGAGCTAGTGAAGGATTCTAACGATTGAATCACGACCGTAGGGAGTGATTCATGATGATTGAATCAAGAGCGTAGCGAGTGATTCAAGTGTTAGAATCCTGAGCGACGCGAGTGATTCATGGCCCTCGATATAAATCCGTTTTATTCAAGAGTTGCATACTATACTTTATACCATGACTACGAGAAAAAGAAAGATTTAAGTGAAAATAGACATATAATGAAGAAAAAGGAAAGTTAAATTGGCTTTGATTTAAACCAACAAGCAAGTTTTCCACTATATCGGCCGCCCTCTCTTTCATAAACTCAGGTGTTAACACATATTCATCACTAGAATGCATTTTTAATCGAGTAGAACAACACTAAACAAACACAAAATTAAAGATTAAAGTAACACTAAACTTTGTGTTCGTACAACTTACAGTAGGTATTCAAAATAACGCCAATTTACTAAGGACAGCAAAGAACATAAAACAGTTTTTATTCTAATGCTAAACTCAGCTAAACTCCTTGTTGAAAATGTCGACCAATCAAATTGAATTTAGAACACATCAATATAGGTCGAATACACAGATTACACTTACACTAGATACGGCAAGCCACGACCAAGCGTGCCCTGCATGTTCTACTGTTCGTACTAAAAAAAGTCTGTTAGCTCAGTGACGCTTAGCGATTGAAACAATTCTGTTTACTTTGAGCACATCACTAAATGGCTGGGGTGAAGTTATCGTAGGTATAAAAAAGATGACACGTTCGGTTTTCATACTATCTAATAACATGCCGTATCTAGCCTAGGTACTTTAAATCTGTGGTCGAATACATTGGTGTGTTCCATTTTCAAACATCAAAACAGTGAGTAAAAGTGCTTTTTATTCACTGTTTTCAGTGAATAAAATAAGCTTTTTAGAGGGGGAATGGTATAAAGTATTATATTGCTATCTCATGACCGGCCACACGGTGCGGCGGCGGCTCGATCACTCGATCTAGATGTATATTATCTAATGTAGAAAGGTATACAGTTGACACTTGGTTTACAGGCAGTGATATTTTTGAGTGGCTTCTGTTACCGTGTATGAATGAGCAAGTCTATTACGATGTCGCTAAAGGTTGCTCCGGCGCAGTCGTCCATTTTGATTGTGTGACGTTGAGACAGGTACTTGCACATGTTTCTTTATTTCCTTTATTTATGGTTATTAATCGGTCATATGTTGCTTAAAAGTAAAAATGACTAAGCTCTATATTGGGTCCACTTTTTAGGGTTCCGAACCAAAATGGTAAAAAGGAACCCTTATGGTGCGACTCAGTCTGTCTGTCTGTCACAGCTGGATATCTCAAGAACTATTAATGCTATCAACTTGAAAATTGGAAAAGTTTTAGATGACGTTTGCCCAACTGTTTTTCAAATAAGAAAGAAATAAAAATATTTTTTGTTTTTTTGCAAGAGGGATTGAAAGGGGTCTTAAAAATTCGATCTGGGGCGACTAGGGCATGTGGGGCATCATATGAAAGAACGGTGTTTGCACATTCTCAAACATTTTTTTTTTTCTTTTTTTTAGACCGCATAGTTTTCGACTTTTGATGAAAAATGTAAAAAAAAAATACCGTTCCCCTTATCTCCAAAGTTTGCATAGATAAAAATCTGAAATTATTCTATGTAATAGAAGTATATGTAAAGATTACAGGAAAAATAAAATTATTCTTTAAATAGCACACTTTTTCAGAAATCGGAACGGAACCCTCGGTGCGTGAGTCCGACTCGCTCTTGACCGGTTTTTTTTTGTTTCGAGATTCGATTAATGTTTATACACGGCTTCCACAAAGTATTTTGTAAAAATCAGCTCCAGGTTAATCTTCGGTTAACGTCTTCTCTAAAAAACTTCAAACTTCAACAGAAATACCATCACATAAGTTACGTCAGCATAGAAAACGTTACAGTACCTAAATACAACGATCTATACTGCAAATCTAAAAACTCTGAAGGTGAAGTTTTTCTTAATAGAAATCTGTAGTTTACTGACCGTACGCATGTGACATCATTCAAAACTCTGCAGGTATTTATATATAACTATTCTCACTTTTGTATAGAGTAGGTAAGTAACAGTGCAGGATAATAAATAAGGGAAAACATTTATGTCGGGTACTAAGCCGCTAAACAGCAATCTTTAACCCGTGGGTTAAAGATTGCCATTTATCGGTAAGTAGGTACAGTTAAAGTTATAGTCCATTTTCTATTGGTCGATAGTCACATTTTATTCGCACTACTTCCCCACTGCTCAACTAGATTGCTCAACTGCATAAAGTTGAGCAGTGGGTAATACCAATGGCTCAACTGGTAATTGCTCAACTATGAATAGTTGAGCAGTGGGTAATACCCGCTGATCAACTAAAACTGCACAACTATATTAAAGACTAGAAGTAAAAACTCCAAATCTCATAATTAATAATATACTTCACCAACTACTAAGAAATCTTAAAATTATTATTTTTTAACATTTAGTTAACGAACTTAGAAAAACACTTTAATTAATTAAGTAGGTACCCTTGTTATACGTGAAATGAAATGAAAAAATAATTTCATTTCATTTTATTCTGTAAATAAAAGGATAGGGATAGGGTAGGTAGGATTTCGGAATCACTTTTCCACTTTAGATAAAAAAAAAATAAAAAAAATAAGCTAGATGAAGTCGACATTTCATAACTAACTACCCTGAGAAGAAATGGCGAAACAATACCACTAACAGACATAATCTTGGTTAGATCATGTGAGGACCATATAGATCCATGTCTGAAATGGTCTTTTGAGGAAAGAACCATACTTTGAGTGGACCTGTCCAGTCAGTGCAAGCATTAGTCAACCGTGTAGCTCAACTCAGGATTTAAGGAGCTCAATAACACGACGAACAAAACGACCAAAGAAAGGACATTTGGGTAGGTCGCATATAGTACTCAAAATGTCATACCATCAATAATACTAAAACTATCTACATGTATTATTATTTTATGTTTCTTCGTTTTGCTTCTTGAATGTGTTATCGTAATTTTTCGAGAGCGTGCTCAATTGAGATTTCTGAATTAATTAGTTGCGTTTGTATGTAAATAATTATATCATCATTATGTTTACTTCTTTCTTCTCCTGTTCGTTGTTTTATCTACAGCAAGCACGTCAATATCAGCTAATACTTTTAATAATCATAACAATGTCTTAGTGTCTTAGTTTATCGATTTGTTAATTTTTGAATGCCAACTTTCGAGCATATTGTAGGTTCTATGTCACTCTCCTAACATACTGATAATTTTTATGAAGTACTTTTTCTTGACAATGTTGTCCACATACCTAAGTCATTTTTCATTTCATTTCATTTTCATTTCCTTTTTTTTCCTTTTACATTTACAATGAGTGACACGAGCATTGACTTATATATTACTGCGTCAGTTGAGCAGTAGGTTATATGTTCGATTTCATAACAGGATGACCTACTGTTCAACTAAGTTGAGCAAAAAATAGTTGAGCTATAGAGCATAAAATGTTCGGTAATACAAACTATGTCCTACAGCTCAACTGCTCAACTAGTTGAGCAATCTAGTTGAGCAGTGGGGAAGAAGTGTTTATTCGCTATATTTCGGTTTTTCCCGCAGATAAACGATGGAACGTTTGTTGATATATTATTTGAACTCTGATGATGATTATGATCTATATTGTTTCATACGTCTATGGAATGGTCGCTGGCCGTCCGTAATAATATATTGCGTGTAATTCATAAAACTGTTATTTAGGTGTTTAATTTACGGAAAATTAAACACCTAAATAAAACACCGATCATATAATGACAGTATCACGGTGAAAAATAATCTATAGGTACTATATGATTCAGCTAACAAATAATTTATAAATAGTATTTGATAAATAGACCTAGAAAAATATGGTTAAAAAAACATAAATTCCTTGAAATAAAAAATTTTGCTTTATATCTACGATGATTTTTTTGGAAATGAGCTTTATCTTCAAGGTGGTTTTGTAACTAGCTTCAATAACACGTATTTTTCCACTTACTTATTCGTAGAGTGTATGTAACTTCCTGTCACTGATATTTACTTAGCAAGCAGTGATGGTGTGAGGCAAGTACCACAGCTAAAAAGTGAACAATAAAAACTATTTTGCAAAAAAAAACAACCGACTTTAAAAAACACCACAAACTTTAAGAAACACTACAAAGTGAAATATAACTTTAATTTTGGAAGTCGGTGGCAATAAACGAAAACATAAAACCAAAGACACCGACTTCCAAAGTTAAAGTTATTTTTCACTTTGTAGTGTTTTTTCTGGAAGTCGGTTGTTTTTTTTGCTAAAAAAGTTTTTGTGTAAGTGTTCTTTCTTTCCTGTCTTTCTTTTTTTATGTTTACCGCAAATAAACGTATTTTCTTTATTTGTTTCTGTTTATACTATTGCCGATATGGTTAGCGCAGTGGCAGGTCTTTGGTGCGCTACGGGTTTGAGGTTCGATTCCTCTTGACAAAACATTTTTTTATGATAAAAATAACTGACATTCAGGTTGTGACTGTTTGAATCTTGTAAGATATTATGTGTTTGCGTTCATACATACCAGGGTAATAGGTCCACAGTGAACCTATACAAAGAAAACAAAACTAACAAAACAAAACATCGGTTGTCAGGGTGCCTTCATGACAACCGATTTCCACACAACTTTTCAGAATTTCAATACTCATTTCTTACACTCGTATTTATAGTCAAGTAAAAGTAATTACTTAAGTAAAAGTAATTGCTCAAGCAATGATTTTCTTTCTATAGTTTAGTAATTGTTTGAAGTTAGAACTGTCAAAGCTTAGAATTCTTAGCCAAGTAATAGTCACCATTTTCTTTACTTAAGAATTCTACCCTCAAGTATGAAATTACTTAGTAGCAAGTAATTACTTTGATTATAAATACGAGCCTTATTCTATACATTCGCATAACACCACACATCCCTCTTACTATTCTCATCTCAGCTGCATGCAATTGCCTTTCATTAATTCCTTTTGTAGCCCAACATTCTGATCCAAACAAGACAGCAGGTCTAAGCATTGTTTTAGTGAATGCGATTTAAAGTAGTTCGGTACAGAACCCTAATAAAATAAGTAAAATTAATATTTGTAATTCGGGTTTCAGTTTGAAACATGAAACACGTGTTTCAAGTTTTTTTTAATTTCTACTCCAAAGAGGGTAAAATAAGGGATGAGTATGGGAAAGGCCGAAAAAAAACTAGGTACACAGTTGAGGTCGCTGAACAAATGCTTTTAGTAATACATAAAAGATTACCCTGCCTGCATACCTTCATCAAAACCTATACAAATAATAATTATTTATTTATTTATTTTTTTATTTATTTATTTATTTATAACTATGGATGACTTACAGCTAAACCAAACGGAATAAAAAATAATGTGTGAGACTGACAGCCAATTAAAAGTCATCACTTCTAAAAACAGATTGGAAAAAAAAGAGTGTGAACAACACAACACAGCTACCGAAAAAAAAGGGAAGAAATAACATTCAAGCTTAAACTAAATTTACATGTCACATCAATACAAGAATAAAAACCTGAGCATACAAATTCTTATTTAAAAAAGCTAAGGCTCAGGCACTTTCTGGCCGAGGACACACTTGTTAGGAAAAGATCAAAATCATGCTGCTTACACATGTCATTATAGTTTCTACTTGCACGCACAACAAATGAATTTTGCCTGTAATTCGTAGAGGTAAATGGAACACGCAACGGTGCGTTCCATCGCTTCGACCTTCCAGGAACGTTAAAATAAAATTTAGACAGAATATCGGAGTTAATAATAGAGTTATTGAAAATTTTAAATAATGAAATACAGTCAGAGATTGTTCGCCGATTAATTAGGGGTAATATATGATACTTTTTACAGAGTTTGAGGTAATCTTCAGACCGGTAGGGCACTTTCTGATGATAACACAAATACTTTATGAACCTTTTCTGGATGCTCTCTATACGATCAATGTACTTGTGATAACAGGGATTCCAGATTTCAGACGCGTATTCCAGGTGGTTTCTGACGAAAGTACAGTAAAGAATTTTTAAAGTCTTGGCTTGGCTTATTTTCAGTCTATTGTTATGTCCGTAGGTTATTAGGACTTATGGAAACAGTAAATTATGTTAAAATAATTAGATCATCAGAGGTAATAGAATACATAAAAGGAAAAACCTATACTTACTAGTAAACAAAATATTCTTTGCCAGCGTGATAAAGGCGACCTCACTTCACCTTTGGCCATATAAATTGAAAAATAAATTATTACATTTTACCAGTTTGTATTGGGCGTTAGTAGGGATCAGTACAATATTATTACGGGCTACTAAAATAATTTTATTAGCATCCAAAATGTGGGGACGGATATATCCGCTCGTAGTATTGCTAATATTCGCCAATACTATATTCAAGGTGTCATGTAAGGGCAAGGGCAGTTTAACATTTCTCATAGATGAAACAAGCTCTATGGGTGACGATATAAACCAAGTTAAAAAAAGTGTGGACAGAATTACTCGTATTGTTGAAAATGAAAAGTCTAGTCTAATCGACAATATGGTGCTGGTAACATTTAACGATCCAGGTAATGTGTTTCAGTGTTTAACTTTCTTTAACTTTTTCTTTTTCTCTCTCTCTTGCAGTTTAGCAGGTTTGAAAAATTTGTAGTGTTTGGTCCAAATAAATGTTTTTTTTTTTAGATTTTCTGGAGGCAATTTTGGGCTCAGTCACTAAAATTTAGAATCGGTTGATAAGTCAAACTAAAAATTAACCCCCTTATTCATAAAAAAACTAAAACGCTCTACAAACCTACTTTAGATAAAATAGCGTTTTGTCTTCTTTCAAACTCGAATCATAATTCGAAAGACATTATCAGAACACTATTTTAACTAAAATAGGTTTGTAGAGCGTTTAAGTTTTTATGAATAAGGGGGTTAGTGATTAAATAAGATATTTTATTAAATAAATCATGATTGAAAATTTTAATTTTAGTTGTACCTATCTAAAAATTTAGTCATAAAATTTTGTTTTAAATATAGTTAAACTAAAACTAATTTTCTTTTTGAATATCTAATTTAAAAATTGGAAGTAAATAGGTAAGTACCTATTTAAAAGTAAAACTAATTCAATCTATTATTTTATTTTTTTACACGACTAAAACTCATTTAATCATGAAACATTAGGTAAACTTCGCCGAAATTCGTTTGACATTCGGTTTAACCGAACTTTTCGACCGAAATTCGGTTGAAATACGGAACATTAATTTTATTGATACAAGAAATTATTAAAATAACTGTTTGTTTGTTGATTAGAGTAACAAAACTAAACCAGTAAAATAAAATCATTAGCAATTCTTTACTGTTTGTTAGTTTTTATCTACATAATTATGTAACAATAACCTACTCGTAAATGTATTCTAAACTTTATAAGAATTTTGACATACTTATAAATATTGAAATCATTGATATCGCCGAAAATCACTATTTTTAACCGACTTCAGAAAAACGTGAGTGGGTGTTGTGTTAACCATCAGCTCCAGTTCTTCTGGTACTTACCAAGAGAACTCCTCAACAAATAACGTTAATCGGGAAAATCAATATTACAAAGGTGATGAGTAGGTACTAGACATTAGGCTATTGTAACTTAGGTAAATTACAAACTGACCCACTACAAAGTGAAAAAAAAGAAGTTTTTTTTTTTTTTTTAAGTTAATTGTAGTCTTATTAGTTATTTTATTACCTCTGGTATATTATACCAAGGGCAGGTTATGGTGTAAAAACACCAAGGATTCTGCGTTATTTGCGTTATCTATTTTTCGTATACATTTCCTGCCTCTGAGAAAAGTCGCTCAGAATAAGTATACGGAGCTACTAGGAGGATTCGTGCCAAAAAACTGCAGCGCGGTGAAAATAACCGAAGCTCGGCCGAATTATAACTTGCTCTTGGTCAATCATTCCTTTTATTTTTCAGGTGTTTATGACAGGGTAGTGACTACAGATCCTAAAGAATTTAAAAAAGCATTGGACCTCGTTATGCCACACAACGAGGCGAAGCAATCACAGCTCGATTGTTGGGAGCCGTCAATGAAAGGATTACTCCAAGCACTAAACAAAAGTAAAAACGACTCTTACATCTTCGTATTCACTGATGCCCCGGCTAAGGACTATGTCGACAGCCAATATGTGATAGAAATGTGTCAAAAGAAACAGACTCAGGTAAAAAAAAAAATCTATTTAAAAAAATCTAAATTTAAAACTTTATTAAAAAATAACTATTTTCAAGGTTCTACTTTTATTTTTATTTCAATATTTTCTTTTATTTTATTTAATAATTTCTTAGGATTATTCCCATATATTTTTACTATATATTTAATAACTTTTATCTTTATTATAATAAGTTTAATTATATTATTTTTTTATATTCGTATTAGTTATTCTGCTTTTATATTTAATTATTTAAAAATAAAATGATTTAAAATTTTTATTAAAAATAATTATTTTATAATAATTAATTTTTTTTCCTTTATGTTTGCCCCCAGCTCGAAGTGCGTCTGACGAAAATTTTAGTACCGCACTCGTGGATGATTAACTTAACACGCTTTTTACTTACAGATAGTGTTCGTGCTTACCGGCAGATTGTGTGATAAATTTTCTTATGTCCCCGAGGCACGCAATGTTTACTTCGACATAGCAGACGCATGCTCTGGGCTTGCGATCTTTGTTGAGAAGAATGAAGTAGAAAAGGTGAATAGTTCGTATACTGAGAATGTTATTAATACTTAAAGAAGAAAATGTACGAAGTCGATTATATTGGTCAATCACTTATTTTAGGTATTCGGACCGATAGAAGAAATAATAAAAGGCAACAAGACAGAAATCACAAGGGCGACGGTACCAGACGGCGTTTCCAAAGATGTTCCGGTAAGTATCTATCTACCTGTGGCGGCATCTACATCTCCACATACGAACTACGTATCACAATGACCTGACATCACGCAAAATGCATCGCGCAATCAGAGTTTACCGCACGACTAGCATATACAGGGTGTCCGGTAAAGAATGGATAACCTTGGAATAGCATATTACAGACATGATGGCCGTTCTTAAAAAAATACAAAAAAAAAAAATATCCCCACTAGTAGGTACACACGGCTACACATCAAGCTATACATTTCTAGTTTAGACTGACCTCTCATTGTAAGGAAATCCTATACAATGCGAGATCAGCTTATACTGAAAATTTGATCTGTTGTCGTGCGTCATTATGATTTTTTGGAGTCTCCAAAAAATATTTTTTTTTAAATATTTTTTTTTGTATTTTTTTAAGAACGGCCATCATGTCTGTAATATGCTATTCCAAGGTTATCCATTCTTTACCGGACACCCTGTATACAACGTCCAGACATCAACCGTCGGGCAGTTGCCCACCAGACATAACACCCGTCTGGTCGGAGGATCCTCCTTTTTCTATGGAGGTAGAGTGAATAAACTCCCTGTTCCTCATACTGGTGACCCCGAGCATGAACGTCAGCGCAGACTCCTTCAGCGTGACGTCATCAGCATTACTTCCTCAAGCTTTCATCTTTTATCAGCTTTTATCTTTTCATGAAGTGTTAAAACAGATTAAACTAAAACTGACTGACTGACTGTCTGACTGAGTGACTTAACTAAGTACTTATTTGAAGATATTTAGATTAGGACGGTTTCTCCTCGACCCGTTCCCATCATGACGGTTCAGTCCTCCAAATGATGACTACAGGAAGAGGTTCCGTGGAGCGGGCGGTGTGCATCAACACGTGTATTTACCGCAATATTCCGACCTAATACAGCAATATTTCTGCTTGAATTTGAAATACCAATTGGTGTAACTACTATAAAACGCATGTTAGACTAACTTTATAATGCTATCATTAGTGACATTCAATAAAAGAAATACGTGTCCCAAAAATGACCTCTCTGATTGAGCTACTTTACGAGATATGGATTTATGAAACAGTTTTTTGGCTCTGGGGTAAAGTTCAACTTTTCGAGATATTCGAGTTCAACGTGTTGAATTGATAACTTTCTTTTTTTTAAGACGGTCGATGACACTGATATTTCGAACAATTCATATTTCGACATGTATTATTGTATTGACTTATATAGGTATAACCAATTTCTTATTATTATTTTTTTATTTACAGTTCGTGGTAGATGACCACACTAACTATGTCATCGTCTCTGCGTCCGGCAAAGATGTCAAATTGACAATAAACGAACCCTCAGCAATTCCTGAACAAGAAATTATATTGGAGACCGATAATGCAAAAGTAAGTCTAATACGCAGCGAACCTACAGAGCCCTGCGCACCCAATATAACAACGCGTTCAGGATGCTGTTGGGGCTGCCGTGGCGCTACAGTGCTTCTGGTATGTTTGCTGAAGTGCGTACGGATGGCTTTCAAGCCATCATGCGCAAGAAAGCAAGCTCCTTGCTGCACCGTCTACGAAGCAGCAGCAACGGCATCCTGATAGCTATTTCTGCACGCTTTGACTGTCCTTTCCAAAAGAAGTGGATTAGGACAGCCAATACGATTCCACAGGCGACAACAGATAGCAGCAGCAGTGCCGTCCAACCGCAATGGCTGACCTCAGTGACATTAGTGGTTTTTATGTACCTAGGTACCTCAATTCATGTTGCAAAGTTTAAAGCGAAAAAATTGGTCTAAAAATAAATTACAGCAAAACAAAACTAATGACTAACTCGGCAAAAGTAGAGATAAAAATAAAGGAAGAACATTTGGCATACGTGGAGGACTACATATATCTTGGTCAAGTCATCTCTACCAAAGACCAAATTAGTCAGGAAATAAATATGAGTATTGCAATTGGTTGGAAAAAATACTGGTCCCTTGCATGGCATGGCAATAAAAATAAAAAGGAAGACTTTAATTCATGTATACTCCCATGTTTAACTTATGGGTGTGAGACATGGGCACTCACCAAATCTCTCAGAGAAAAGCTTACCAAGTGTCAAAGAGCAATGGAGAGAAGCATGACAGGTTCAAAGAGACAGGATAGAATAATAGAATAAGAAACACAGATCTACGGTCCAAAACAAAACTAACCGATATCCTAACAAGAATAGAGAATACCAACAGAAGTGGAGGTGGACAGGCCACATGATGCGAGACACTAAAGAAAGGTGGAGCAGAGTAGTGACAGAGTGGTATCCAAGGGATGGCAAAAGAAATCGGGGAAGACAGCTTACCCGATGGGAGGAAGAAATAAAGCTGACAGCAGGTCCAAACTGGAGGAGGGTATCTCGTGACAGACGACAATGGAAATTGTTAGAGGAGGCCTATGCCTTTTTTTTTTTTTTTTTTTTGAGGGTGGGAAATCATCAAATAACTTCTCCCGCTCTGGGTGGAGCGGAAGGGCGTGTCAGACTTTTACTGACTAAAACCCACCCGTGTTCCTTCAGTTGCCTATGCCAGAGCCGCGGTATCTTCTTCAAACAACCCGCGACCCCAGCGGCACCCACGACCCCAGCGCCTATGCCATGAGGTACACCGAAATTAGGGACATTTTGTGATTTTTTGTAAAATAATATTGTAAATTTAGCTTTATAGTTTCGGAATAAGGCTTTTTTATTTATTTATTTATGTACCTACCTACGAAAATACTTTCGTAGATGGCTACGTTATGGATGAGCCAGTGGGCACATACCAAAGCTGCGTGTTGCGAGTTTAATATTATTTATGTACTAAATACATTTTAAAATTACAGGTAATAAAATTAAGTTACCCGAAGCCTGGCAATTACGTGGCGACTGTGAAGGGTATTACAAAAACGCACGTCGTAATCTCCGGCAGGACTGATTTCTTCTTCAGTCACGGCTTCTCCGAAATGGTACCCAAGTCGCTGAGCGATACATCGCCGCAACCGAAATCTGGTGAGTTTATAATAAAATATTTAAAATAAAAAATTAAAATATTTTAAATAAAAGTCCCTAAAAAAATAAACAATATTTAAAATAAACCTTTTAAAATATTTTAAGAATGTTTAGATTGCTGAGAGAAAAAACCCCCGTCAAGTCCGGACTCAGGACGCCAACATCACAAAACTATAAAATAATATATTAATATTTTCAGATATGATAGGCTACCTGTCCGTATCCGTCACTGATGATAATCACTTAGTAAGAATAGAATCGGCGAAGATTTTAGACATGGATGGAAATCCAATTGTTGAAAAACTGCCTCTAACTGAGACCTCTAAAGATTTTTACGTAACGGAGTTTCTTGCACCAACACAAATGTTCAAAGTGGCCGTAAGTACCTACAATTTATATTTTATAATGGGGCCCTAAGCTCTAAGAAATCATATGTACTGTCCCCGCACTCTTAGCGCTTTTTTTCATGAATGGAAGTTTCCATTACCTAATTAAATAGTTTTCTTGAAGAGGATATATCGTGAAGCGTGGTTTAGCTTGGTGTGTAAGTGAAATGGCATTATGGCTGTCTAGTTTGACGCGTGAGGTAGAAGACTATCACGCGCACCGAAATTTAAACGTATCTTCGATTTAAAGCTTTAAATTTTACTGCACAATAAGGAACTGTTTACGTATAATCGTATAAAACAGAAAATAGACGGTGCTAGACATTAAAAACACACAAACGCCTGTTCGATTGTGTCCAAGGTCAATTGTGTCCGTGAGCTCAATTTGTGCGGTCCACGGCGACGAGCGCAAACCTTATCTTCCTAATTAATGATTCATCAATGATCTATCCGCATCTTATCTAAAGCTGCTCTTTTAAAAACGAAAATTATTTTGCTTCAAACTTTCAAGTTACTGAATACGATTAAAAGTCCAAGTATAACTATGACGTTGCTGTAGCATAATCAGTCTATAACGTTCCCCACTGCTAGGCCCAGTGCGGGTAGGTTTTCGGTGGCAATTTCTGTTCAATCTTGGACCTGCTCGGTGTTGCTAAGATTTGCTCAGTTGAGCCTGTGTAGATAAATGCAACATTACGAGGATCTATTTTCGATTGTTTCAGGTAGAGGGAATCGATATAGCTACAAACAAACGTATAGTCAGGACTGCTAAAATCCCTGTCTCACCACCGCCCACCACCGCTAAAAAGTAAGTTCTGCTTGATCTCCAGAGATCGGATCAGGTAGATTATAAATACCTAATCTGAACAAGACTGGATTAAGAAATTGCGAATTATTTATTATTTAGTAGCCACACGGTTCGATCCATCAGACGAGACTCCTCCGTGCCTCGGAAAGCAGGTTAAGCCGTTGGTCCCGGCTGTCAATCGTGGATCTTTAACAGTCGTTACGGGTCGTCGGGTCGTCAGAAGATCGAAAGTCTGACAACCAGTCTTACCAAGGGGTATCGTATTACCCAGTAACTGGATACTGGTATTCAGCTGCATCCGGTTAGACTGGAAGCCGAACCCAAAATAGTTGGGAAAAGGCTAGGCAGACTGATTGATTGAAATATTTAATTTGTTTGGAATGTATTCAAAGTGCAATAAATAATTATCAATTTCTTAAGTCCCGATATTTAGCCGACATTCGCACGGACGTAAAAAAATCGCGGCGGGATTTTATCGCGCACTGAATTTTCAACTCTCGGTGTTGAGCCGAGCTTCGAGAATCCAACCTAACAACGACAGAGTGCAACCCAGCGCGACGAAAAACACACTGTTGGATTTTCAACTCCCGGCGCTAAGCAGAGCGTTGAAAATGCAGTGCGCGAAAAAAAATAGATTTTTTGTAGTTTTCGAGTCATTTTTGTTTTTGTAATTATTTAGAGGTTTCTGCCGGTGGACCTTCAAAAATTCATACTTACTTATCTTTTTTTGTAGTGTGTATTTTTCAAGTAGTTTCAGATAGGTATTGTTTTCTGACATGAAAGTAACATTCAAGACGACAATGACACAAAAAAATCTGAAAAACACTCACTACAAAAAAAGCTATGAATTTTGAAGCTACACTGGCAGAAAACTGGAAACAATTACAAAAGTAACTCGAAAACTACAAAAAATTGGGGACATACATGGGGTATTTTCGAATACCTACCCCCGGGTATGAGGAATTCAGATTTTTATTTTTGACGTCACTATTTGGACCACCCCGGGAGAGACGCCATTTCAGTTTTTGATACTTGAGGCTGGACTTCTGCATTACATTGTATGTCAGCGAAATTGTATGTTTTTGCATAGATTTTGATAGTGTTGTCTCGTTCACAGCACGCCATGAGGTTGGAGTTGGAGAATAATGAAGGGCAGTTGAAGAAGAAGAAATCTACCTGTAGTATGATCAATATGATCATGTACTCTTTGTTAACTGGGAATACTGACTATCCTAGCGATAGTGAGTATATTATAGGATGTTTCACCGGGAAGTCTTTCTGTATGTTCAATATGTAATCTGTAAAACACACGTTAAACATTGATTAGACCTATTAATAGACTACCTTCTTCTAACTTATGTCTACCTTCATTTTATACGAGTATATTCATTATATGTATACCTATATATGAAGCTAACTTGATGTTTAAATAAATAAACAGTTTTATTGAAAACAATTGGATTATTATTTTAATCTTTCAAACTATGCAATCTGCCTAGACTTTCCCAACTATGTTGTGGGTCGGCTTCCAGTCTAACCGAATGCACCTGAATCTTTGAAAAGGCAATATTGTCGGATATTAGTTAGCTAAGCATTATTTAATCATTACACTTATAAAAAAAGGAGGACTCCGCGCCACGCATATCGAAAGTGAAGCACCGTACCGATCTATGTGTGCGTGATTTGAGTACCTGCATAGACGCCGTCGCTCGTGTCACGTACGTATTGGCGGCCGGTCGGCATACTATGATGTAAATGTGTGCGTAAGGGTCAGCGCACACCAAGAGCAGAGCATTTTCTGGGACTATTGAAAAATTAATCTTATGACAATTCCATACATTGCAAAATTAAATACACGCCAAGCATGCTCGAGCATCAAGTTTGGACGATTTAATTTTGCAATGTATGGAATTGTAATAATATTAATTTTTCAATAGTCTCAGAAAATGCTCTGCTCTGCTCTTGGTGTGCGCTGACCCTAAGGCGTGTTTGTACAAACGGTCCGTATACTTACTGTGCTTCACTTTCAATATGCGTGGCGCGGAGTCCTCCTTTTTTTATAAGTCTATATATTTAATATTATACTTCTTGGTATTCAATCATGTTCTGTCTGGATTGAAGTAGGTTTTCTCTAAAGAATACTAGCAAACCGCCCCTGCTTCGCACGCTTTTTACGACTTGACAAAATATCAAGATTTCTTTTTTATTATGTAAGTATAATAGTAATAATTTAGTAGTAGTTAGGAAGTTACGGATGCCTAAGGATATACATTTATATATACCTATTAAAAACTATAAATATAATACATATATATACCTAATTAGGTACCTACGCACTTACATTCAATAACAATGTTTGCCAAAAATATATTACTTAGTTCCATACCGTGTAAAGGCTCTTACAGACAGAGGCGATATCGCGAGCGATATTGCGATATTATCGCGTCGCAACACCGCTACGCGACACGTCGCGACGCGATATCGCCTCTGTCTGTAAGACCCTTAACACGCGTCCTGGGAGGTTTCGGCACTTTGTGGGATTATCCCTGGTGTATCTGCAATCCTTGCATTGTGGGGACGGGCACACGAACCGCCGCAAATGATTGTCGGCTCCATACACTTGTCGGCTAATATAGTGGATTTAGATTCCATCTTTCGGAGTGATACTGCCGACATGCGGCTAGGAAACAGATCCTACTTCTATGGAACCTACCTTTTCTTGTGTCATGTCTGCATTGCAGTTGAAGCAAAGATAAGCTTTTGAGATTTTGTTTGCATATCAACTTTAACACCCCCTTGACCCCGGACTTGTGCGCTTAGCGCATCTCTAAGGTCTATTTCTAAAAATGTCATGTTTCTATCTTTACCGACTCGGTATCTCGGGACGCTTGTCTAAGGGGATGGCGAAGTAAACTGAGATGTAATGCACCGGATTAACTCAGGATAGATGAAATGGCGAGAGGTCACAGGGACAACTTGCGACCCACGGATACCAAGTCCGTGATAAGGCCTATCGTACTGTATGGATGACAATGCTAGGCCGTGAAGAAGACGGATGAAAAAACATTGGATGTGTGGAGTGACGAGAATGGATATCGAGAGAAAAGAAATGAGTATAAGAGGAAGTTAGAAAATGGCGCCAGTGACAGAAAAGTTGAAAGGAAATCGTTTGGCTTGGTATGGGCAGATTATGAGAAGGGAAGAAACGCATGTGACTAAAAGAGTGATGGTGTAAATGTTGATGGATGGAGAGGGAGAGGAAGGTCAAAGAAAAGTTGGATGATTTGGGTGATGAATGTTATGAAAGAGAAGGGAGTGAATGATAGCGTGTTGCGCCGACCCCAAGTACCTAACATGGGACAAGGGTAGGAAGATGATGATCAGGTTTCTATCTTTAACAATATACTGGATAGACTATCCTATATAGCTCATGAACTATTAAGTTACACAGCTAAATGTTTATGTCGTCAGAAGATTTTGATAGCAAAATGAGATCAAATTGATTGAACCATAATTGGAAATATCTAATAATCAAGGTAAATTATGTGACATTGTAACATTTTGGGAATCGAAACCAACAGTGACACAACAAATATATTTTAAAGCTTCATAAATTAGACATGACCACATTATAATAGCAAGCATAATTGGAGTCAAAGCTAATGATAAACTTGACACAGAAAAAACATTCGCTAATATTAATATTAACACCATCATACAAAGATCAAAATGAATCTGAATCAAAAGAGGAATCCATCGAGTTTTTTACAGGCAAAAGAATTTCTTTGATGCGGCACACAGCTCACAAGTAGAAAGTATCAATGTAATATAAGCTTAATTATCAATTGAAAATCTTCGTAATGAATGCTTGTATAGTGCTTCTGGAGCTTTAGGGTTGCCGGTTATTTGATCAGTTAGATAATTATTCTTCGGGTGTTTCTCCAGGTCCCAAGCTACCTATTTGTCAAATTTCATAACGATCAGTGCAGACCATGGCCTGAACAGTAACAGACATATATAAAGGCTGTTTTATAATAACACTAAGCTTTTGCCCGCGACTTCGTCCGCGTGAAATTCCTTGACGTCGCATCGCATCGCCTCTCCGCGCTATTACTTCGTTTTCGCTTAGCATTTTTTCTGACTTTGTAGACAAGGAATAAGGTAGGATTTTCGTTTCCGTGGACATCCACACGGGTGCGCGGGCGGTCGGAAAATATCCCACGGGCACGAAAATCTTTCCTTAACTGAAGTAACACATGACAAAAAATCTGCTCTTGAAAGCACATTCAAGAGCAGATTTTGTGTCACATTTTACTTCAGCATCAGTTTCCTTAACATCACACCAACACCAGGTTTCTTAACTCATCAGCACCAACCCTGGTCGCGCGCCTTATTCGGTAGCGCACAAAGCCAAAGCGGTGAATCAAAGATGGCGGCTTGTTTGAAGCGCGCGCGCACCGCTGACCGCTCTCTTTTCAATATCGCCTTTTGATTTGCCGTTTCCCAGTTTTGTTAAGGCGAAAGAAATAAAGTAAGTCTTGTTGTTAATGTTTAGTAATTGATACCGGACTGTACTTGGTTTTGGATGTTTTTCCTTGTACCTACTTAGTATATAAAAAGATCATTACAGAGAAACATGCTTTGCAAAAAACGTTTTTACAAAAAAAAAAAACAACTGACTTCCAAAAAAAACACTACAAAGTGAAAAATAATTTTAATTTTGGAAATCGGTGTCTTTGGACCTGTATTTTAGTTTTTTGCCACCGATTTCCAAAATTAAAGTTATTTTTCACTTTGTAGTGTTTTTTTTGGACATCGTCGGTTGTTTTTTATTTTTTGTAAAAAGATTTTTATTTTTCACTTTTTAGTGGGTCAGTTTGTAATTTATCTAAGTTTCAATAGCCCAAAAACCACTGCTCATCACCTTTTACAAATTAATGCTTTTCCCGATGCAGGGACGTTAATTGTTGAGGAGTTCTCCAAGTAAGAACCAGGAGAACTGGAGCTCCATGGTGAAGTCATCATCACCGTTATGCATTTTGACGAGCATAAATTACTTAGCAACCATATTAAAGTAATCGAATCGCAACCCGTGAAATACTTGGGTATAATGGAATAGTTCCGATGGCCATCTGTGGTCTTCATCATCAGTTCCAAGTTGACCCCCAAAATACAGGTCCAAGCCTAGTTTGGGGGTTAGGCTTAGGATCTGATTTGTGTCAATACATTAGTGTGCTATTATTATAAATTGATTGTAACATGTATTTCCTAGTGTCAAATAAATATTTTTATTTTTATTTTATTTTTTAGTTCCACTTCACCAAATGTTGCTTTTAGGGAGCATGTACGAGTTACTAAAAAAATATCCAAATCACCTATAAAATTTGAGGGTTTCCCTCGATTTCCATGAGATTCTGACCTGGTGACAATGGGACTATTTCGTATACCGTTTCAAACAAAAAAAGAATTTTGCAAATCCACTTACTTACTTTTACTAGCTTTTACTTTTGTCTATATACGACAAAGTTATGCCCGAAAAACTCCTTCCTGTCTCATTACTAAAGGTATTACACAGTTTAAGTTTAGGTGTCGATGGCACGATAGTGTACCTACTAAATTTTCTTGGGCACTTCTCACTTTCGCCACTTTTACGGCGTCGTCGCCGTCAGTGGCAGAACTGGCAGAGCCAGGAAAGATATCAGGTCAGGTAAAATGGTACTATATTCTAATGCGAGCTACAATCGAGGCAACTGACGAAGACCATATAAATATTAATTAAATATTAATATCAATTAAATGTTCAGCAGTTATAAGTATTAAGTACATAAAAATGATGATCATGAGAAAGATCAAAATCAATCTGCCTAGCCTTTTCCCAACTATGTTGGGGTCGGCTTCCAATCTAAACGGATGCAGCTGAATATCAGTATTTTACATGGAGAGACTGCCTATTTGCCCTCCACAATCCAGTAACTGGGTAAAACGATATCCCTTGGTAAGACTGGTGGTTAGACTTACGGGCTTCTGACGAACTGTAACGACTGTCAAAATCCCAAAAATGACAGCCGTGCTTTCCGAAGCACGGAGGAGTCTCGGTATGTAAAGATGGTCACCCATCCACAGACCAACCCCGGCAAGCGTAACTTAACCTGATGGATCGACCCGTGTAGCTGTTGTTACTTAGCCACGAGCTCCTCATGATCATGCAAAAGCTAATGATCATAATTATGTACACTCAGACGATGCCATAGATACATCAGATGTGTCAATAAAAATATTTCCTACATGGAATCAAATTCGTTATATTAAAATACTCACACTTGGTTTAAAATTAAAACAAACTCCAGTAAACTCAATGGTAGTTTATGATGATACACCTTCTCATGATATAACTGACACGTAGCATTGTGCGCGGTAGACAGTAGATTATCTCCACAAACAGAGATTGGCCCCTCGCTGTGCGCGTCAGGCTCCCGTGCCCGTGCGTGTACGCAGGTAGTGGTAGCAGAAACAGTTTAAATATTGTTGGTGGAAATATCCACTATTTTTATTATAGCAATTTTGAAACTGTATGGGCCAGATTCTCTAACGAAAATTATACAAAATTAATATGACAAATGTCAAGTTCTCCTAAACTTGACAATTTGCCATATTAATTGAAACTTGCCCTAATTCTTGTATAATTTAATTTACATAATTATGTCATCAAAATAGAAATTAGAAAAGAGAGAGAAACAAATCAATTTTGTGGCTCGGAAAGCGTATTAAGCCGTTGGTCCCGGCTGTCATGCGTGGATCTTTGACTTTCGTTACGGGTCGTCAGAAGCCCGAAAGTCTGACAACCAGTTTTACCAAGGGGTATCGTATTACTAAGTAACTGGATTGTGGAGCTCAGATAGGCAGCCGCTCCATGTAAAATACTGGTATTCAGCTCCATCCGGTTAGACTGAAAGCCGACCTCAACATAGTTGGGAAAAGGCTAGGCAGATTGATTGAAATAATAAGAATAAGAATTATCGTCATTTGTTAGAAATCAGCGCGAAAAGAGAAAACAAGAGAATAAAACAATCTCTCTCACTTTTTGTTTTTTTAAAAGGGCAGGTCGGTCTCAAATTGAAATAGATATTCCAGATAGGGCAAAACAGCTGCAGCGTAAGGGGGAAATTGCCTTTCAAATCACTAGATTTTAAGGCGATTTTCAGCCTAGCCTATTTGGCAGAACGTCGAAATAAACAACTTAACTGTGACTAATGTCATGAACTACCATAATATAGAAAAGTACAATATTAAAATAAAATATTACAAAACTGGATAACATGTTCTGCTACCACTCCCAGGCCTGCCCAGTGACAGTGGTGAGGTCTTCAAGCTGTCAAGAGCACACCAGTTCATCTGTGGTCTGCGAGCCCACTGGAATGTGGACATGTGATTACTTATTAATTATGAAGGTTTAATCAAGTGTCTGTCTTACTTTTATAGCTAGGTTACAGCCTTGCATACATGGTAGGTAGATAACCTTCAGGAATAAATCTACCTTACCTTGTAGAATTTAAGCCCTACATTAATATCATCAGGTGGCAGTGAGCAGAACACATTGCTCTCAGAACAGATGGCCGATGGGGCCATAAGGTTCTGAAGTGGCGACTGTGTACCGGAAGATGTAGCGTTGGAAGGCCTCTCACAAGGGACCGATGACCTTGTGAAGGCCGCAGAAAATCCCTAGATGCGGGAAACACAGAACCGGTAGAAGTGGCGGTGCTTGGGGGGCCTATGTCCAGCAGTGGACGTTTTTCGGCTGAAATGATGATGATAATGATTAGGATCATCGACAAGGTCAGACAAAGCTCGGGTCACATTGAGACGACAACCGCGTGGGACGCGAAAAGGAAGCCACGCGACTATTCGTGCCAGTGTGAACCGTACATAATTTGAACACCTCGATGCGAGTTATGCTCGGATTTTTAATTTGCTGCAGTAAAGTGACACTTCTTAACTGTCATTTCGATAAAAAATGTTCCATTTGTAAGCGAAATATATAAGGTCCCATTAAATTAGGTGGACAAATTTTCACAGGGTGTTGTACCCATGAATACGAACAACTTTTAATATGGACCAAACCTGAAATCGCGAAAAAAAGAATCAGCTACTCCCTACATTTTGACGAGTTTGGTGTAGATAAAGTGTACTGAACAGCTGTTTTTTTTTTCGCGATTTCAGAGTTAGTGCCGTAGTAAAAGTTGTTCATATTCATGGGTAGAACACCCAGTGAAAATTTGTACATCTATTTTAATTGAACCTTATACAACGTGTAACGTTAAATGCGCAAAACCTCTTAAGGGGTCATTGTATTCATCATTATGAACAACTTTTACTATGGACCAAACCTGAAATCGCGAATAAAAATCAGCTGTTCAGTACATTTATGTTTGAATAATTAGTCAAAATGTACTGAACAGCAGAATTTTTTTTCGCGTTTTCAGGTTTGGTCCCATAGTAAAAGTTATTCATAATGATGAGTACAAATGACCCCTTAAGAGGTTTTGCGCATTTAACGTTACACGTTGTATATGTAGATTATAAAACTGATTTGTTTTATTACCTCACACGCAATGTATCGTTACCATGGCAAACCGCACGGAGCGAAAGGCAGCGCAGAGAGCCTTCCCCGTCATTTCACGTGTCGTCGTTCGTCAGAGTATTTCAACATCCATTGATGATTATTAGGGTTCCGTACCTCAAAAGGAAAAAAACGGAACTCTTATAGGATCACTTCGTTGTCGTCTGTCTGTCTGTCTGTATATCTGTCTGTCAGTCTGTCAAGACCCTTTTTCTCAGGAACGCGTGGATGTATCAAATTGAAATTAATATCAAATACGTAAGTCTATGGTCCTTCGAAGCCCTATAAATATCAAGCTTCTAAGTCAACGCAATAAAAAAATACGGCCATTTATGCGACATATTTTGATACTCGCATGTAAATCAAAACCTATAGGGTACTTACCGTTGACCTATTTGGCAAGAAGCAAGGTCTCACAGTACAAATAAAAGAAAAAGTCCGAAAATCGTTAATTTGTAAGGACATTGACCGAATTGAGAACCGCTTTCTATTAAAACATTATGATCATAAAAATATACTCATAAATTATAAAATATTTTTTGAACTTTTCTTGGTTCACTTGATCGAAATCATTATGTGGGGTTAATATTTAGAAATTAATTAGTTATTTATTCCATCTTAATACATAAGGCATGTCTTAGTGAAAGCAGTGTTGCCAATTATAAGAACCTCCCCATAATCGGTCATAGAATAAGGGCAGACGCTGAGTTTCTTCGTTATTAATTAATATTTTCATTTTTAATTAAAGAAAGAAAGAGTGTTTATTGTGACTTTCACAGGAAGATCAAACTAAAAACACAATGATAAAAGTATAAAAACACAAAATTATATAGTAAGAAAATAAAAATCAGAATGTCCTGTACCTACGAGGTCAAAAAGCTCCTATCTCAGCATGATGCTGCGACATATCAAATAAGTGTCGCAGCGCTGGTATTCTGATAGGGGCCACTGTGATGTCACGGGCAGATACAGAAATACATAAATAGTAAATAATTTATCATTAAAATAGGTAAATGTAAAATGTTACAATTTTTTTTTGTTTTGTTTTGTTTCATTTGCAATCGGTCGTTAGACCATAAGCGAATTCGTTCCATGGTCAAATGGCGTTGTGGTGGAGCAGCCAGTGCTGCGCCTCCCACTTATAGAAGGTGGTTCCTCTTCAGCCTTTTTACCACCGCGCCGTAGGGTTTAACAATTCAGTAACTAGTGGGTTTGTATGCAGGGTTAGGCGTGCCTTGTGTTGATTTTTGTACCGCTCGATTTCGGATTTTACTGATGGCATTTGTAGGTAATCGTGGATTTCGTCGTTCCTAGCAAACCAAGGTGCATTTGTTATTGATCTTAGGATTCCATTTTGGACTCTTTGCAGACAGAGTATGTTGGTTTTGCTGGCAACGCCCCACAATTGGATCCCGTAGGTCCATATTGGCTTAAGGACCGAGTTGTAGATGAGGAGTTTGTTGTCTACAGAGAGCACAGAGTTTCTTCCCATGAGCCAATACAGGTTGCGGAACTTGTGGTTTATATCGTCCCTTTTATTTTTAATGTGATGCTTCCATGTTAGGCGCCTATCTAAGTGGAAGCCAAGATACTTTACACAATCTGTGTGTGGTAGGATATCAGGACCAAGTCTAACAGGAGCGGTGTTTCCGTGCCTGAGCGTGAAAGTGATATGGTTAGACTTGGTTGCACTGGCACGTATCCGCCATTTACAGAGCCATTTATGAGTTTTGTCTAGCTGTTTTTGGAGTCTATTGCTGACCATTTCTGGATTGTCATCAACTGATAAATACTCAGAAGACTAACTAAAGAGTTATTCTTCTGAGGATAAATAGGCTATGTCAAGCTTACTTATTCGTAGATGACAACTGATGACTTACTGATTCGTAGATGAATAATATTACAAACAATTTTTTTAATCCGCGCGTGAGCGTCCAGTATAACCACATTACTTTGTCTATGCCTTAGGTAAGTATCTGTAGCACTCTGTGGCATTATTGTGACAAGTAAAGGGACGCTCTGACAAAAATAAATAAATACAAAAACATTACGGCTGTGTTAACTTATGAACTTGATCAAAATATGATATTAGTTAGATTTCGTTCGTTCGACGAATCTGCACGAAATCTAACTTAGAGAGATGTATTGATGATTTTTATGGTTAAAACTGTGTAAATACATGTTTTGTTGCCGCGTATCATATTTTGATCAAGATAAAACCTGACACGGACCTGCAAATTGCAAAAAACCCAAAAAAAGATATTGAATTTCGCAGACTACCACTGCGCACCCCCCTTAAGTTTATGTATAGATGGCGTTAGTTGATCTGCAGTGTTACTATGGACAAGTTGACACAGCGCCCTCTGTTGGTTATGCGGTGAAATAGAAAGCTTCGTTGGTTCGATCAACAGCGGATGTTGAGGTCGAGGTATGACTTGAAAATATTAAGTTTGGTTACATAGTTTATAAGTTTTTTGATAGATGGCGTTGGTTGTACTACCATGTATGGTATAAGGCCCAAGTTGACGATGACAAGCACTTTTATGATTAACTGGTTTTCAGGGTTCTGTAGTCAACAAGGAACCCTTATAGTTTCGCTATGTCCGTCCGTCTGTTCGTCCGCAGCTTAGCTCAGAGACTCTTAGTACTAGAAAGTTATAATTTGGATATACCTACATATTTATCACGCCGCCAAAGTGGTAAAATAAAATCATGGAAAACAACATTTTTCAGGGTACCTTCTGTAAACGTAAAGTGGGGATCAAAAACCCCGTAACAGCTTTCTAGTAGGTACTAAGAGTCTCTGAGTTAAGCCGCGGACAGATAGACGGACATGGCGAAACTATAAGGGTTTCTTGTTGACTACGGAACCCTAAAAATTACTAAAAGACTGATATAATACTAAATCTTGTTTGATTTGAAACAAACATTTTCCTTTTCCTAGATAGAGAAAGTAGTTACACAAAAACAATTAAAAGCTACCAGTTCCGGAACCAGTTCCGGAATCAGGTCTCCAGTATTGGAACTCAGTTCCGGAACTAAGAACCTTCCGATATTGCACGCCCTCGGTACGTGTGATCGGGCCCTAGTTGGTTGAGGTGTATCTATCTATGCCAAACTTAGAGCATTTAACCTATGGAGATGGCATAGCTGAGCGAACCCCTCTGCCAAAGTCGACTGGCCATATGGCCATGCACGTTATATAAAACTAATTCATTTGGCGACAGCTGTCATTGTGTATCGTATTGTGTCGCAAGAAAGTGCTCCCAAAAAATGGTGAATTGTGCAGTTTCCTCGTGCGAAAAGCGATCTGCCACTTCAAATTTGCGAAACCATGGTGTTTGTTACCACATGTTAGTATAAATAATACATTCAAATACTTTTATTTAAGTACAATGTCGAAATAATCGTTGTTGACATTACGATAGAAAAATACAGTGGTACGTTGGTAGCGCAAACGTAGTACAGGAAGGAATTAAAGGAATTTGCATAGTGCAGGGACAACGTGAATGAATGATTGATACAATAAATGATTTTTTCAGTCAGTATGTTCAGTAAACATAGTTCAGTTTTTTTTTGTGAATGTATCTGGATAAGTCAGGTTGAAATTAAAAAAAATATTATTTATAAAATATTAATTTCAGTTCTTTGTGAGTCGATTTAAATTCTTTTCTTTTGTAGGCTTAGGCTATTAAAAAATAACAGTTAGTTCGTTTCGTATGTGAGTTTTTGCAGCTCATGCAATTTGAAAAAAATTAATACGCGGTGGAATAATTTAATAATTATTCCACCGCTTTCAAACACCAAACCGCTCAAAAATATAATTACCGATAAGGTTATTATACTTCCGCCGCTTGAGGTTTTCCGCAGCCGCAGCAGCAGTGTCAGCACAGCACGCCGAGCCATGAAGGTGGGATGGCGCAAGAGTATCGACACACGTAGCGTCCCACACTAAAGGCCTACCCACCTTCCATGGAAATAATGACATGCCGTCCGGTCTCTTGCCATCGTCGCGTGCCAAGCCATTGGGTTCTAATACAGCTGGAACGCCGACGGTGACAAGGGCTCGTCGGATGATGTCATTGATGTTAGCGTGCCGCGCTTAGCGACCCGCAATTCGGCTGCAAGACAGGCCGTGGTGTCCGAGGCTGTTGACAACTTCGCCACAGTGATAGCGGTGAGGAGATAATAATAAAATTTCGTATATATGTGTCTCACTTCCACGCTTCACACTGTAATCATGGCAACGTCTAGATGTTTAATGTCATTGAAGTAGACTATGGCTATGAAGCCACTATGAACTAGCCCATGGCTATGAAGCCGCTATGAACTAGACTATGGCTATGAAACACCCGCATGTTTTCCTACTAAAATATCAAACACCTCATTTAGTTTATTTAATTAGTTAGCTAGTAAACACCGAACTCAAATAGTTGTAAAAAAAAGAAACCGAACGGGTAAAAGACGTATTTATTAGTATTTATTCTTTTGCCAGTTATCTATCCCTTGTGTTGCACCTACCATGTTTTGTCTCTGCAGGTAGGTTAAGGTTGACTGGTAGAAAATGCCTCAGGCATTAAGTTCGCCTTTGTACAGTATTTTTTTACTTGTGCATAAAGTTTTAATAAATAATAAATAAATAAAAATAAAAGTGTTATTTTTAACGAAATAATAAAATTGGCTGTGTTGTTTTATTATTTATATTCTACACTTCCTACTTTTTTGACACGTATACCTACAATAAGCATAAAACGGGGCTCAGTATGTATCCCGAATTGCCGACCCTAAATGCAGAATGATAGGGAAAGGCATTGCAGTGCGATTCTGTAACCATCTCACCGTGAAAACTTAGGTGAAGTGAGCGTGGAGTGAGCTGTCAATAGTGTCAATTCCTAGCAAAAACAAACTCACTTCACCTAAGTTTTCACGGTGAGATTTTTACTGAATCGACCGGCTGGTCCAGCAATATGTTATTTGAAAAAATATTTGACTCTATAAATAAATACAATCGTTCTTTTTCTAAAGCACTATAAATTGTTTGGTCATTACTGGCTACCTACGTAGTTTCGCAGGCATTAATCATATTGCGTATTTTTGTGTAGGTACACACGACTACACACCAAGCTATATACATTTCCAGTTTACACTGATCTCTAATTATAAGGAAATCCTATACAATGCGAGATCAGCTTATACTGGAAATATTCAGGGTTATTGGTAAAACACCAGCAACCTCTTAAAGGGTCATTGTATTCATCATTATGAACAAGTTTTACTATGGGCCCAAACACGAAATCGCGAAAAAAAAAATCAGCTGTTCAGTACATTTTTATCTACATCAAACTCGTCAAAATGTAGGGAGCAGCTGATTTTTTTTCGCGATTTCAGGTTTGGTCCCTCATTAAAAGTTGTTCATAATGATGAGTACAATGACCCCTAAAGAGGTTGCTGGTGTTTTACCAATAACCCTGTATAGCGTGATCTGTAGCCGTGCGTATACATACAAGAAATTAAAATGAATGAACATTTATTCATTCATTCATGTAATGAAATATCACTCATTGTTTGTGTCACATCACTAGCACTGTCAAATTTTCGTAGTGTGTTTTCCTCGCCCCCCGCATAAAGTGGCAGAAAATGTTGTTCGGTGATTCGCTGCTTGCCATCTCCATAGTTAAATGCTCTAAGATGCCAAACGAATCTATCTAAAGATGCATCCACGCCGTAGTTGCTTTTTGGGGAGCAACGTTTGCAAGTGTTAGTAGGTAACAATTTATAACAAAAAATTATTTAATAAAATTACTAAAAGCTAAAGAAAGTTACTTAGTTATGTTATCCTGTTGCAAAGCGTTGCTCTAAAAAAGTAACTTCGGTATGGATGCACAAATATTGGCTATATACCCTACGCTACGCCTTAACGGGAAGCGACTGTCGCGCGAATACGCGATTACACGATCGTTACATGAATAATGACACACTGTGATCAATGAAGTCACACACACGTGACTTCATTGATCTCGCGAGTAGGCCTTAGCTAGGGTTGCCATAATTTCCCGAGACACCGTCGGGATATTCAAAGCGAAGAGAAATTTTTGTAGGTGAAATAAACCAAAAAAGTAAAAAATATTTATTTGGTAAATATTTATTTTTAATTACGTACTGAGGATACAATCATTCTTTTATACAGGGTGTAAGGGACAGCCCTCCGCAAAATAACAGGGTGCATTCAGTTCCTCATTTTGAATCATATTCCACCGGAAATTTTCTCAGGAAAATTTTCATTTTTTCAAAAAAAAATTCAGTTACATTTTCATTATTTCAATGTAAAATTGCATTGTGTTCGCAGCACTCCATTTATGTAAAAAAAACTGCAAAAAAAACAGCAAAAAAAAAATCCAGCAATGGATGTTGAAATACTCTAACCAACGACGCGTGAAATCAGCTGTTCACTTTCTGTCTAGCTACAGAGTTCATCGAACTCACCGCATACCTTTTACCTACCCCTTCCAACCAGTAATAGATGCTCCGATTTGTGCACAAAAACACAAACAAATCAGGTTTATTGGATTCCCTTAACATTCCTGAAAAAATTTCATGTACCGATCATCTTAGTATGACATACTGAATTCACCCTATCAGTTTGCGGAGGGCTGTCCCTTACACCCTGTATATTTTTCAGATGATTTCACTTGGTACAATAAGTGGGACACCTTTCACGAATTTATAAAATTCTTCACAACTCATGTTAAAATTAATTTTACATTCCGAATCGCGTTTTTCGATTCGGTGTGTTCCGTATAAGTCGGGATGCTAATGTGTTTGTCGGGACATTTTGTAGCTTGTCGGGACGTCGGGACACCACTGTTAATAACGGTGACATGTCCCGACGTATCGAGACGAATGGCAACCCTAGCCTTAGCAATATACGCTACGATCTACCGGAGAGGTCTAGCAGTGCAGGTGTGCCAGCGCAGGTTGACCACATATGGTAGCGTGTATGCGGTCTAGGCGTGTAAGGGACGGTGCAGTATTGGGAAAGGACTTTACTCCGGATTCGCTCAGAGAAAGTCGCGAGAGCTCAGTCATTCGCGCCCTGACAGGCGTGAACACCCCTCCCGCACGCGCAGCTATCGCAGGTACCGGCTCAGCTAAACGATAGGCCTTTAAAACACAGCTTATTAGGTTAAAATAATATACTATTAATTAAAGTATACATAAGAAAAAAAATGTTTTTCATGTTGATAGCACGACTAGGGGAATACCAAAGAAACGATGGATGGACTGCGTGAAAGACGATATGGCTAGCAAGGAAGTGTCTACCGAGATATCGACTAATAGAGAAGTATGCAAGAAACAGACATGTTGCGCCGACCCCGAATACCTAAATTGGGATCAGGACGGGACCCGAATACCTAAATTGGGAACATGATGATGTTGATAGCACGACGGTGTTTCAGATTCTGTTGATCCAAAACTTTGTCACTTCTACAGCTTCATCGGTAGCAGCGCAGAGGTAAAAAAATCATACAAACAATTAAACTGGTTACTTCAGTACAGCTTTATTATGATTGTCTTTTCTGTTCAATGGAAAAAGTGGAGCCACAAAGCAGATCCAAGTAACATGTCACTCTCTACCCTCAGGACGGAGCGTAGGCTTTTCCTTCCTCTTTTTATGTTCCTCGATCTGTTGCTTTATTTTTTGTGTAAGAAGTCCTTCGCTTCTCGACGGCACCGGGTGAACAAAGCCAGGCATTGTCATGGACTCCTTTTCTTCTCTTGCCGTGATATCCTTCTCTGGATGATCTTTATCTGGTTTCTCCGCGTAATTTCTTACAGGTGCTCCACAAGCCACGAAGGTTCCCTGCACGATAGTCAAACATTCTGGATGATGCATTATACTTGAGCCCCTGGAAGGTACTCTGGGATGCATCTGTGTAAAGAATCTTATCATCTTGGCTTCAGATCTTGACCACTTACATTTATGTTATGACTTGGATTAGATTTTTGGGCTGCAAGTCGGGTAGGTCGGTTGAAGTTTTTGTGAATGCATTTTTATATAAATAACAGAATTTATAAAATAATAATATTATCAAAATTGGGGAAACATTTTGGCAGATTTTGGCAATTGACACCTGACCTCATGTGACAGATGTTAAAGCGGGTGGCAAATGCTATACATTTTAATTTCTTACTATTCAGCGCCGTCTATCTACGAGAACATAAATTAAAAATGAACAGTGTTGCCAGCGTACATCCATGAAGCAATTTTTAGTACATTATAGTAGAAGTGTACGCGTATAATCTTTGATTTTGATATTTTTGAGTTAGTTATTATTTTTCGTATTTTTGTTTGCATTTGTGAAAGGTCTCCGATCATATTATTGTATTAATGTTTTGCTCTTATTGATCAAAAAAGAAACTATTAGTAGAATTTACAAATATGAAATGATTACACAGCCACAGGGTGACAGGCTGATGTTGACATTTCATTGCAAAAAATTTCTGCGGTTGCGTTGCGAATATTTATGTAAATATTTCGTTTGCTTGCCAAAGTTCGTTGCTCCGTATTTAGTAAAAATCTTGGAAGATAAACGTTCCCATCGAAATCATCGAATGTCTACTTTCTAAATCACCACGACTTGAGCCCCCCGTGCTCCTCGGTGATTTAAATGCTTAGGCCCTCCAAGTGCTCTGTGGGCCCTCCGTAAATAGGAGTTTGGACCATATTATTTAAGTGTTTAACTCCGCCCTTAAGACGACCACTGACAAGTGTTTTGTGTTTATACTTAAATAACCATGTCTCGAAACAATGTTGTGTACCTACCTGGCTGCCCAGTCATCAAAGATGACGGTAAATATGATGTTCTTTTTCTATCTACACAATGTATTGCTGGTTTGAGTTTGAGTGCAATGTTTTGTTTTACATAATAAATATGAACATGCAAAATTGGTATTTATTTTATTATCCTCGAAACAACAAGTTTAGTGTCGAATTAGCGTTACCGAGTTGAATAATGTAGAATGGTTGAAAATTCTGTTGGAGTAAAACTAAACCTAAAAATTTAAAATCCAGTTTGTAGAATTTTCAACTATTCTCCATTAGACCACAGGGTGGCAAATGCTATACATTTTAATTTCTTCCTATTCAGCGCCGTCTATCTACGAGAACATAAATTAAAAATGAACAGTGTTGCCAGCGTACATCCATGAAGCAATTTTTAGTACAATAAAGTAGAAGTGTACGCGTATAATCTTTGATTTTGATATTTTTGAGTTAGTTATTATTTTTCGTATTTTTTTTTGCATTTGTGAAAGGTCTCCGATCATAGTATTGTATTAATGTTTTGCTCTTATTGATCAAAAAAGAAACTATTAGTAGAATTTATAAATATGAAATGACTATACAGCCACAGGGTGACAGGCTGATGTTGACATTTCATTGCAAAAAAATTCTGCGGTTGCGTTGCGAATATTTTTGTAAATATTTCGTTTGCTTGCCAATTTTCAGTGTAATTTACGTCAAGTTTAGTTCGTTGCTCCGTATTTAGTAAAAATCTTGGAAGATAAACGTTCCCATCGAATGTCTACTTTCTAAATCACCACGACTTGAGCCCCCCGTGCTCCTCGGTGATTTAAATGCTTAGGCCCTCCAAGTGCTCTGTGGGCCCACCGTAAATAGGAGTTTGGACCGTATTATTTAAGTGTTTAACTCCGCCCAGACGACCCACTGACCAAGTGTTTTGTGTTTATACTTGAATAACCATGTCTCGAAACAATGTTGTGTACCTATTGCCTACCTGGCTGCCAAGTCATCAAAGATGACGGTAAATATGATGTTCTTTTTCTATCTACACAATGTATTGCTGGTTTGAGTTTGAGTGTAATGTTTTGTTTTACATAATAAATATAAACATGCAAAATTGGTATTTATTTTATTATCCTCGAAACAACAAGTTTAGTGTCGAATTAGCGTTACCGAGTTGAATAATGTAGAATGGTTGAAAATTCTGTTGTAGTAAAACTAAACCTAAAAATTTAAAATCCAGTTTGTAGAATTTTCAACCATTCTCCATTATACAACTCGGTAAAGCTAATTCTACTTGGTACAATATTATTTATGTAGCTATGGTAACGTACCACGTGACATTGAATAGTGTATGTCCGCGTAACTAGATGGCGTTGCCTAAGAAAAGCCTAAGTTGCCAGTCTATCTCAGTATATATAATAGTAGTCTATGCATTAGACAACTCGGTAAAGCTAATTCTACTTGGTACAATATTATTTATGTAGCTATGGTAACGTACCACGTGACATTGAATAGTGTATGTCCCCGTAACTAGATGGCGTTGCCTAAGAAAAGCTTAAGTTGCCAGTCTATCTCAGTCTCAGAATAACGACTAAAGCATAGAAGGAAGGCTAAAAACAGAATTCTGTAACTACCTTTATTCCCGTTCTATTATTAGGTACGTTAAAGGTACGATAAAGGATGTGGGAAAGAGATGAATGTTTTACTCTTTGTTTTACTTTCTTGGCATGGTCACAAGATCAATTGTCATTTGGTGAAAAAAGTTATAAGTATGACGCGGCCAAATTTGATAGTACTTTGTTTCAATGTCTGACAGTTCGTTCATTGAACTACCTGACTTATTCGCGTGTTCATTGTTTACGTGTTTGTCGTAATCTTCCATGGTTTTGCGATGTTTTAATAATATTTCTACTGTTAGATTGCATGAATTCTTTGTTTAACTACAAACAGTGAGTGTGTGGACGCTGTGGAGCAATTTCTTGTGTGGTTGGGGGCTGCCAGTCCCATTCATAGCGAAAATAAAATGAACAATAAATATTGACCTTCCATCGGTAAGTTTTTGCTTAATTTCTTGTTGCATATGATCTGATAAACGAATATAAATACATAACAAATATTGCTGTGTCACTATATAGCTGAAACCAGTCGTAATATTTATTCCAATAGAAGTTATTAGCGAATATTCGGAAATTGTTTTGGGGTTATCTTGATCAGCCATAGTGACGGAAATAATGTTGTCGATACTTTTCTTTTACAGATTTCCTAGACGATGTGAAAAAAAAAATGGATAAATTGTATTGGTAGACGAAATTGGACTCAGCCACATAATATGCTCCAAGCATTTAAAAAAAAAAACATCCAGTATTATGATATAATTAAGGTATTTTATTGGCAATAAATAGTATCCCGTTCAAATTAAAACTTGATTTATTACATTACAGGAAATACTTATGGAAGTCTGCGAAGAAGGACATAGTGCAGTACTGCAAATTAAAAGAACCGCTCACCATCAACAGCAATCTAACATGAAGACAGGTATAACATTTCAGAAATATGTTCACTTGATATATGCGATACAATGATATTATATTAAAAATATCATTGATGCGATATTATTCTTCTAATTATCCCAGTCGGAAATATAATCGTGTGCAAATTTATTTATTTATTTTTAATAAAAAATACGTAATTGTAGGATCCCGTAGCAATGGAAGTTGAAACAGGACCTAGTACATCGGTACAGATTAATGAATCGCCACTGATATTGACATCTCGTGAAATCATCTCACATCAGTCAGGTAAGACATACAAATAAAACTATATAACTAAATAAAAATGATGATAAAAAATCTTACATAAATTTTATTGAGAACTGTTCGTTTTAGGAATCCTTGACACAGATGACAATAACAAATTCAGAAATAATTGGATTCCATCCCGATTCAAGAAGACTGCGCTTTTGGCGAGTTCCTGGTCGCCAGAGCCGACTCCAGAATCCTTAGGAAGTTCATCCGTATTATGGTGTGGGCTGGAATTCGCGTAACAGATTATTAAAGTTGCTAGGCATTTTATTTTTTTATTTAAAATATTATCTGGTCGTTATTTATTTTTTTATGTGCGAAAAGTTTTTGTCGCTTTGGGTACCATTTTGAATTTTCATAATAAATTTTATTTTTTCACTAACAACAATTTTATTTAATGAAATAATTCAAATCTCTATTAAATTACGCTTCACTGATTTAAAATAATATGTTACATAATTAAAAAGTATTAAAATAAAAATTATTAGGTACTTTGAATACCCTTGTTCCCTAGATTTTGTTGAGTAGTCTATGATGTAAAATTCAAAAAAATATGAGAAAGTAAGTTGCTAAAAACATTTGCAAAACCGAATGTCTCCCACTTGTTTTCAATAAACTCATCAGTTATTATGGCAATTAAATACATTCTGGTTTAGCTGGGTCAGATTTAATACATGAAGAGCTGTCGGGAACCAAGGAAGACTATTTAGTTTATACTTTAAGTATTGTTTCATTTTGAACGAATATATTAAGTATTGGGATCATAAGGATGCCTAGTTAATTCAAAATTTTAGGTACGCACGGCTACAGAACTTGGTTACATACCAAATTTGTCATCAAATACACAATGTAATAGTATCACAATACGCTGACGACTTTGTTATTTACATTAGTAATAAACAAATCTCTATTTGTGAACATGAGTTACAAGATGCCCTTAATTGTATTGTAGCCTTATTGGGTGAGATTGGACTGACTTTATCGTCAACTAAATCTAACTATTGTGTTTACAGTAGGGGTCGAAGACGAATATTGCCAGCTTTAACAGTGTATGGTCAACCATTAAATATGGTAGAATGTATCAAGTATTTAGGGCTTTGGGTTGATAGAAGTTTACATTGGAGAAAACATATTAATGAATTAATTGAAAAATGCTCAAAATATCTGAATGTATTAAAAGTATTAGCAGGTAGTTCATGGGGAATTCACACCAAACACATGCGAAGATTATATATTTCCATCATAAGAAGTCGGATTGACTATGGCTGTTATTTGTATGATTCTGCTGCAAAGACACATGTTTCTAAATTGGATAAAGTACAGAACCAAGCCCTAAGAGTTGTAGGGGGCTTCATTAAAAGCTCACCAATTCATGTGATGGAAAGCGAATTGCACATACCAACACTGTTTTTGAGGCGGCAATATCTCTCCTATAAGCACATTCTGAAATCTCGATCATGGACAAATAATTTAAATATTAATGTAATTTCTGAATTAAGCTCTCTTATAAATAATAGTTATTGGGTAAATAAAAATAAACCGTTGCTAGCTTCTACGCTTAACGAATTAAATCAGCTGCAAATTGTCTCCTCAGATGTTCTGAGAATGTTTACTCTCGATGTGTGGGTGTCCGCCATACAAACTGAAGGAGTTATTAAATGTGATCTAGAATATGTCAAACAATCAAAAAAATATTATGACCCTAATTTATTGGTAAATGAAGTGGTAGCAGAATTAAATAATAAGTATAACGATTGGGATAAAATCTTCACGGACGGATCAAAAAATGTTAGTGGTGGTGGGGCAGCTTTCTTTCATAAAAAATTAGACTTTAAAGCTAGCTTTAAAATCGATGCAAATACTTGTATAATGTCACTGGAACTCATTGCAATATATGAAGCAGTAGCCTATGTTCTCAATCAAAATTTACACAAAACAGTTTTTTTTACCGACAGTAAAAGCGCTTTACAGCATGTAGCTCGATGCGCCTCTGGTTGCAGAGGTGCATCGATAGCTTACGACATTCTTAAAATTATAAACATTATTAATAAAGACGAAATTAGAATTATATTGCAATGGGTTCCAGCACACATAGGATTACACGGCAACGAGGAGGCTGACCGGTTGGCAAAATTGGCAATTAACGCAGCGAATAAAGTTTCTTACCTACCTGATCACTGGGAATATGTCTCAAAAATCAAGGAGTTTTGTTATGATAAATGGAAGGATCATTTCAACGAGATTTAAAAAAAAAAAAGGTATATGGTACAAAATAATTCAGAGTGAACCTTCTCGCGTGCCCTGGTTTGATGACACTAATTTAAGTAGGAGTTATGTCAAAGTAGCTTTAAGACTGCGTTCTGGGCACTTTCCATCAGCAAAATTTGCTTTCCTAATGCGTAAGACAGCATCTCCAAACTGCGAAGTATGCAACAAAATAGAAGACGTGCAACATTTGCTGATGGAGTGCGTTAAGAACAAAAATGAAAGAGATTCATTGATTAGGGAGTTTGGTTTAAATATTTTAGATCTTGGGCTTATTTTCACTATTTTAGCAAAACCTAAATCAAATGTTGCAAAAAAACTGTGTGGTCTAGTACAACAGCTTGATCAATGAATGTTAAATTATAAGGATAATAAGAATAGTGTTATTATATGTTAACTTTAGTGGTGTAAGAGTAGTGATAAGGTACAATAGGGTTGGCGTATCCATGTGGATAAAAACCCTCTATTAATTTTTAAGAAATAAAAAAAAAAAAAAAAAAAAAAAGATCAAGCTATACATTTCCAGTATAAGCTGATCTCGCATTGTATTTCCTTACAATGAGCGGTCAGTGTAAACTAGAAATGTATAGCTTGATGTGTAGCCGTGTGTACCTATATTATTCTTGGCAGTATAAGAAAGAATGTCATTGTAAATTCTATCGACGTTGAAATTGAGTGGGTACATCACTAGTCAGAATAAAATTAATGACAACCTACAAAATTTCGAAACGTCTTCTGTATACGTGTCCTTCTTTTACATCATAGCGGCTCCATAAGTCAAAATGAAACAAATATATTGAGTTCAGTTGCTATTTAAATACTACTTCTATGCTTGTTGTTCTTCTGAGATCTCAGTATATATAATAGTAGTCTATGATCTAGCATAAGTAGCATAGATAATACAAAATAATACGCTCAGAAGAACAACTAAAGCATAGAAGTAGTGCTTAAATAGCAACTGAACTCAATATATTTGTTTCATTTTGACTTATGGAGCCGCTATGATGTAAAAGAAGGACACGTATACAGAAGACGTTTCGTTGTAGGTTGTCATTCATTTTATTCTGACTAGTGATGTACCCACTAAATTTCAACGTCGATTGAATTTACAATGACATTCTTTCTTATACTGCCAAGAATAATCACCGTAGGTACACACGGCTACACATCAAGCTATACATTTCCAGTTTACACTGACCACCCATTGTAAGGAAATCCTATACAATGCGAGATCAGCTTATACTGGAAATGTATAGCTTGATCTGTAGCCGTGCGTACCTAAAATTTTGAATTAACTAAGCATACTTATGATCCCAATACTTAATATATTCGTTCAAAATGAAACAATACTTTAAGTATGAACTAAATAGTTCGTCATCATCATCACCAAAGTCTTCCTTGGTTCCCGACAGCTCTTCATGTATTAAATCTGACCCGGCTAAACCAGAATGTATTTAATTGCCATAATAACTGATGAGTTTATTCAAAACAAGTGGGAGACATTCGGTTTTGCAAATGTTTTTAGCAACTTACTTTCTCTAGGCTTTCTCTAGTTGTCTAGACCACTTCATGCTTAAACTTAGACCTAACAAAATATCGGCTTTCATCGCAATCATCGACACAACTATCACCGATCACTCTATGATTTTCCTAAAACTATCTGAATTGACGAATACACATAAAACATTTAGAACGAAAACCACAACAAACGTAGAACAAGCACTAGAACTTTTAACAACTAACAACTTTCACGACTTAACAAACCAAACTAACCCCAATATTCTTTTAGATAGTTTAATAAGCTTACTACAAAGATGTCTTTCTGCTAGTACTCTGGTTATTAGAATCCCCCTTAAAAATAGATTGATTAAACCCTGGATGACATTAGGCTTGCTGCGTTGCATTCATAATAGCAATAGTATGCAAAAAAAGTTAAAACTAGACCCTTATAACAAGACACAAAAAATTACTTACAAGAGATACAGGAACTACTGCAACAGCATCATTAAAAAACAAAAACGTAAACACGATCGTGAACTACTTTATAAGACACACAAAAACCCTAAAAAATTATGGCAAACAATAAACAATATTTCCCGACGTAAACCACCTAAAACACAAAATACAGCATTGCTGGAATCAGCCGCTACCCCTCTCGAGGCAGTAAACAGAGTTAACAAATACTTTTCTACGATAGGGAAGTGTCTTGCTGACGATATAATAAATAACCCACAGAAAAAACCTAACACTGACCCTAGATTACCTCAGAACGTCGCGGCTTCGCCGGTCTCGTCCTTTGTTCTTCTTAACTCTGATCCTGATGAAGTTGCATCCGTAATAATGAACCTAAAATCCGACAGTGCTACTGGCAGGGACGAAATCCCTATAAATTTCCTGAAAGCTGCCAAGTCCATTATTTCGCCAGTTATTTCACACCTTATTAACCTCTGCTTTGAACAAGGAACTTTTCCTACCGCCCTGAAACAAGCCGTAATAACACCTGTGCACAAGACTGGTAAAACAACTGATCCGTCTAACTACAGGCCGATATCAGTACTTCCGTCCTTGTCTAAAATTATAGAAAGATTAATAAATCATCGCTTGACTAGATATTTATCAAAAAATAATTTAATTTCACCCTCACAGTTTGGCTTTAGACAGGGTAAGTACAGAGGACGCAGTCCTAGCACTTACATCTATAGTTACCGAAATAGTGGACAGACGTGACAAGTGTCTGGCAGTATTTTTAGACCTAAAAAAAGCCTTCGACACAGTCTGTGTCCCTACTCTTTTGCACAGGCTAGAAGGCATTGGCGTAAGAGGAATACCACTTAATCTCTTTAAGGAATACCTGAGCGAACGCAGATATGTAGTAAAAATTGGATCAGTAACTAGTTCCGAAGAAATTGTTACATACGGAGTAGGACAAGGTAGTGTGCTGGGTCCGACGCTGTTTCTTATTTATATAAACAGCCTATGCAGTATGAGTATTGACGGAGCTCACATTTTCTCCTATGCTGACGATACAGCAATTGTTTTCTCGGGGAAAACATGGAACAGCGTTGGTCGTACCGCCGAGCGTGGCTTGTCTGCAATAGCTACTTGGCTCGAATGTAACCTATTAACTGTAAACGTCTCAAAGACAAACTACATTTGTTTCTCCATTTATAACAATACTCAGCCATCACATGATCTCCAGATCAAAATTCATACTTGTTCTCACTTCCCTGACACCAACTGCTGTTGTTTAAAAATCAGCAAAGTTAGTAGCACTAAATACCTTGGAGTTATGCTCGACCAAAGGCTATCGTGGCACTTGCATTTAGAGCTGATAATAAACAGAGTCAGGAAGTTAATTTGGACTTTCAAATCTCTTCGTCACATAGCTACTAAAGATCTTATCCAACAAATTTACATGTCTTTGGGTCAGTCCATATTGACATACTGTTTACCAATTTGGGGTGGAGCATCAAAAACAAAGTTTTTAGAACTGGAGAGGGCGCAGAGAGCTTTACTAAAAGTCATGTACTTTAAACCACGATTATTCCCCACGGAAACCTTATACGTAACTTCGAACCTCTTGACAGTTAGAAAGCTCTATGTGCTGCTGATTACGCTGATAAAACACAAATCACTTCCCTTCGTTACTCCCAGGACACAAACTAGGAGAAAGAACAATGTAGCTCCAGAAACCCCAGTCAAAACTGCATTTGCTACTAGACAATACACAAAGCAATCTTCTCGCTTATACAATTCCCTCAACAAAATACTGACCATATACCCTATGACATATCACGACTGCAAAAAGACACTCACTGAATGGTTGAAGAGCAAAAGTTACGAAGAAATCGAGGCTATGTTCCATACAATCACATGATTCCTAACATAATTATAACCTATACTTAATACAATTTTATTACGCAAATTAACACATTCCACGCCAATATACCCACATCACACACCCACACCTCACACATCCTCCACACACACACAAAACATAAAGCGCATTCCTTATTTAAATAATGTTTAGTATTGTTTTAAATTGTTAAAAAACCTTTGGCATTCTTTCAAAATTATTCTCTCAACTTATGTATTTGAAGTAAACTTAAATAATCTTTGGTTCTCCTTCAAAATTATTCTCTCAACTTATGTATTGTTAAACTAAACTTAAATAACCTTTGGTATTCCTTTAAAATTATTCTCTCAACTTATGTATTGTTAAAGTTAACGCAAATTTAACCTTGTTATTCCTTCAAAATTATTCTCTCAACTTATGTATTGTTAAAGTAAACTTAAATAACCTTGTTATTCTTTCAAAACTATTCTCTCAACTTGTGTATTGTTAAAGTAAACTGGAAGAGCTGGACCACCTAATACAAGCAAATCTTTGCTTAAAAGGTGCCTCCAAACTTAAAGCTATGTAAATTACAAAGTTGACAAAATAAACATTTTTTTTTTTTTTTTTTTTACTTTCTCATATTTATTTGAATTTTAGATTACATCATAGATTACTCAACAATTATTAAGTACTTTGAATACCCTTGTTCCCACAAGGGTATTCAAAGTACCTAATAATTTTTATTTTAATACTTTTTATGTAACATATTATTTTAAATCAGTGAAGCGTAATTTAATAGAGATTTGAATTATTTGATTAAATAAAATGGTTGTTAGTGAAAAAATAAAATTTATTATGAAAATTTAAAATGGTATCAAAGCGACAAAAACTTTTTGGACATAAAAAAATAAATAACGACCGGATAATATTTTAAATAAAAAAATAAAATGCCTATCAACTTTAATAATCTGTTATGCGAATTCCAGCCCATTCCGCCCTGGTACGGATGAACTTCCTGAGGATTCTGTAGTCGACTCTGGCGACCAGGAACTCGCCAAGAGCGCAGTCTTCTTGAATCGGGATGGAATCCAATTATTTCTGAATTTGTTATTGTCATCTGTGTCAAGGATTCCTAAAACAAACAGTTCTCAATAAAATTTATGTAAGATTTTTTATCATCATTTTTATTTTCATTCGCGTTCGATTTTCGCTGAGAGCAGTTGTGTTACATGCGACCGTGCGCGTACCACAGTGTAAAAGTGCTTACGCATCAAAATAACGCCGTCCAGTCGGATGCACCGCAATGACCTAGTTATTGCGTAATGCTGACGGCTGTCAGCGAATATTATTGTTAAGGCGAAGTTAATACTCGCTTAACTTCTACAATGGGTTCGGAAAGGCCAACACTGAACACTATTAGAGTAAACTTAAAAACAGAAACTGAACATCTGTTGTACAAGTACCTATGTCAAGAACAAAAACAGCGTGAAGAGCTGCAAAAAAACCTAAATGACTTAACAGGTCAAATAGAATATCTCCAGCAACAGCTGAAACTTCAAGCGGAAAAAGCACCAAAATCAGCAACTACAACCGCCACTGAGACTTCTCCCCCGCGTGTTGAATATAGCACGGACGAAGAAGAACTAGCTCGAGAAACAGGATGGATACGGCAAAAAAGCAGGAAGAAAAGAAGATTGAACACCTCACCCGCCCAAGCCACTCCAATTGAACACGAAAGTGAAGAGAATAAAGGTAAGGAAAAAACCATTAAAATTCCTTTGCCACCACCTATTGTAGTAGATGGTATCCAGGACTACCAGAAATTCTATGATTTTCTATCTGAGAGCCAATCAGCTGACGCGTTCAGCATCAAAATGATGAACGGCGATACTGTCAAAGTAAATGCCAAAAATGAAGATTCGTACAGGGCTATAACCAAGGCCCTCTCACTCAACAATTGCCTTTGGCACTCGTATGAGAACAAGCAAGAGAGACCAATTAGAGTTATGGCAAAAAAAATACATTTCACATGCATTCCGGAGAGAATTGTTGAAGACTTACGTGGCAAAGGCTACAAGATATTAGAAGCAGTCAACAAATTGAGTTGGAAAACCAAAAAACCACTCAATATGTTCATGCTAACATTTTCAAATGATGAAGAAACTAGCAAAATATATACCATCAAAACTGTGTTGGGATGTAATGTGGAAATACAACCGGTAAAATCGACAAATCTGGTACCTCAGTGTAAAAGATGCCAGGCTTACGGCCATACGCAAAAGTACTGCTCCAAAGAACCGAGGTGCGTGAAGTGCACAGGCAAACATCTAACTAAGGATTGCAGAAAATCAAAAGAAGAAAAGCCAAAGTGTGTCCACTGTGGAGATCCACATCCGGCTAACTACAGAGGATGTATCGTAGCAAAAGAAATACAGCAGATTAGAAACAAAAAATCGAAAGGTAATAATACAACCCCTTAACAAAATACACCTACTGGAAGAGTTGAAAGCACCAGCCAGTATAAAAGAAGTCAAAGCTCAATAAAAACTACTGCTAAAAACGTCTCTTACGCCCAAGTAGCTACAAGAGGCATAGCGAAGGCGCCTTTGGCTGATATGGACAGTGATAAAAAGTTGAATGAAATCTTAAAGTTAATGTCATCATTTGACGAGAGATTGAAAAAAATTGAAAATAGCAACAAAGCTGCTACTTCTAAGGCAACAAAATGAATAATACACTGAAACTTATGGCATGGAACTCAAATGGGTTACAAAAACATCAGAATGAGTTACAAGTAGTATTAGACATAGAAAAAATTGATGTGTGCCTGATATCAGAAACTCACTTCACAAAGCAATCTCACATTAAGTTTAAAGGGTACAAAGTATACCATGCACTTCACCCAGACAATTCTGCAAGAGGCGGTAGTGCCATTATTGTAAAAGAAAACCTTCAGCACTATGAAGAGTTTAAATACGAAGAGAAAGAGATCCAAGCAGTCGCGATTTGTATACAAACCAAAAAATATCCTGTTACAGTTTCTGCCATCTACTGTCCACCACGGTATACGATAAAAAAATACCACTTTATGAGCTTTCTAACTCGCCTTGGAAATAGATTCATCTTAGGAGGTGACTTCAATGCTAAAAATACGTATTGGGGCTCCAGACTAACAACTACCAAAGGCAAAGAACTACTAAGTGCCATAAAACAGCTGAAATGTGATGTCATGTCAACTGGAAAGCCCACCTATTGGCCAACAGATCCAAATAAAATTCCGGACTTAATAGATTTTTTCGTAACCAAAGATCTATCAACTGGTTATATAAAATTGGAACAAAGCTATGACATGAACTCGGATCACTCCGCAATCTATTTAGAAATTAGCGAGACCATTTTGTTTAAAGAAAATAGTCCCACTCTTGTCAATAAGTGTACAGACTGGGAGGGCTTCAAGATCAGGTTGAATGATCAAATAAACCTTAAAGTCCCATTAAAAACACCCGAACACCTAAACATTGAAGTAGAGAATTTCATATAGCACATCCAGCAAGCAGCGTGGGAAAATACACCTGACTTCAATAAGAGGACGAGGGGAAATACATACCCCTTCAGAATCAGGAAGCTCATTATGGAAAAAAGAAGGCAGAGAAAAACGTGGCATCAATCGAGGTGCCCTGATGACAAACGAAAATTAAATAGACTGACAAAAAAAGTAAGAAGACTAATTCAGAACTTTAAAGATGACTCAACCAACACCTATCTCCAGAATCTAAGTAACGACCTAAAGACTGACTACTCCCTCTGGAAGGCTACTAAGCATCTAAAAAGGCCGGTTACCCAAATCCCACCTATTAAGTGTGAAAACGGGCAATGGGCAATTAGTAATGAGCAAAAAGCTAAGAGGTTTGCAGAACATCTAGAACATATCTTTCAACCAAACGATGAGGAAATCATTGGAGATCACACTTTGCCTAATATGGTGACATCAGAAAATGAAGTTACCATAAAACTAGTAACACCAAGAGAAGTCGCACGAGAAATAAAACATAATATCAGTACACGAAAATCACCAGGTTATGATTTAATAACAGGAGAAATACTTCATAACCTCCCAAGAAAGGGTCTGGTTAAGTTAACGACCCTTATCAATGCTGCACTAAGGCTGAAATATGTACCAGACTTATGGAAGGTGGCTGAAGTAATAATGATAGCTAAGCCAGGGAAACCGGCTCACGAAACGTCATCATACAGGCCCATTTCCTTACTACCAATCATGTGGAAGCTATTTGAAAAGCTGTTACTCAAACGACTTAAACCAATAATAGACAGTAAAAACATAATACCAGAGCACCAATTTGGATTTCGAGAAAAGCACTCTACCATCGATCAAGTGCATAGGATCACAGACGTAATAGAAAACGCCCTCGAAGACAAGAAAGTATGTACTACAGTATTCCTAGACGTGGCGCAAGCGTTTGACAAAGTATGGCATGAAGGCCTTATACATAAATTGAAGAGCCTATTACCGAAGCAGTTTGCAGATATATTAGAATCCTACATTTTGAACAGAGTCTTTAGAATAAGACAAGAAGACGCCTACTCAGAACTGAAACAAATCAACGCTGGCGTACCGCAAGGAAGTGTGTTAGGTCCGGTCCTGTACCTACTATACACTTGCGATATTCCCGAATTAGAGCAAAACACGATTGGGACCTTTGCTGATGATACAGCCATAATGGCTGTAGGAAACAGCCACGAAGAAGCAGTAGAAAAGGTTCAAATGGCTGTAAATCAAGTTTATGACTGGACCAAAAAATGGAGGATTAAACTGAATGAATCCAAATCTGTTCACATAGACTTTTCAAACAAAAAACACCAGTATTCTCCAGTTTACATTGACAATACACAAGTCCCATACGAGAATACAGCCAAGTATCTCGGTATGACCCTTGACGCAAAGTTACGCTGGAAAGCCCACGTCAAGAAGAAAAAAGATGAACTCGACCACCGATTCAAAAGAATGTATTGGCTGCTTGGAAGAAACTCCACGCTGTCCGTGCAAAATAAATTGTTGCTATACAGACAAGTCCTGATGCCAGTTTGGACTTATGGTATCCAGCTGTGGGGCTGCACCAAACAGACCAATATATTAATTATACAACGATTTCAGAACAAAGTGCTAAGGGAAATTGTAAATGCACCTTGGTACATACGAAATGATGACCTCCATCGGGACCTAAAAGTTGAGTTCATCGAAAAAGTAATCCAGAAATTTGCAGAAGCTCACGAAAAGAGACTTCATCAGCATGTGAACGTCGAGGCAATCCAGCTTCTCGACCACACAAACATAGTCAGAAGACTAAAAAGAACAAAACCGTTCGAGTTAGTGTTTAGTGATAGTGAATAGTGTAAAGTACAAATGTACCAAACGAACACAAGAACGAAGTGTATTCGCCTTAATAGAGACAATAAGAAAAGTGCTATTGGACACATTCTTAGTAAAGACAATTTAATAGTTTAGGTTATAATTTAATTACTTATTAGCCTATTTATAAGGCTAGATTGTAATAAGATTAGGGTCCATCCTATTGATGAGCCCTAAGACAAGGGAAAAAAAAAAAAAAAAAAAAAAATTATTTAGGTAAATAGTTTTATTTGTATGTCTTACTTGACTGATGTGAGCTGATTTCACGAGATGTCAAGATCAGTGGCGATTCAATAATCTGTACCGATGTACTAGGTTCCTGTTTCAACTTCCATTGCTACGGGATCCTACAATTACGTATTTTTTATTAAAAATAAATAAATAAATTTGCACACGATTATATTTCCGACTGGGATAATTAGAAGAATGATATCGCATCAATGATATTTTTAATATCATTGTATCGCATATATCAAGTGAACATATTTCTGAAATGTTCTGGAATGACCTGTCTTCATGTTAGATTGCTGTTGATGGTGAGCGGTTCTTTTAATTTGCAGTACTGCGCTATGTCTTTCTTCGCAGACTTCCATAAGTATTTCCTGTAATGTAATAAATCAAGTTTTAATTTGAACGGGATACTATTTATTGCCAATAAAATACCTTAATTATATCATAACACTGGATGAATTTTTTATCATGCACCAAATCGAAATGGGAGATTGTACTCATCATTATGAACAACTTTTACTATTGGAACAAACCTGAAATCGCGAAAAAAAATCAGCTGTTCAGTACATTTATCAACATCAAACTCGTCAAAATGTACTGAGCAGCTGATTTTTTTTTCGCGATTTCAGGTTTGGTCCCATAGTAAAAGTTGTTCATAATGATGAGTACAATCTCCCATTTCAATTTGGTGCATGATAAAAAATTCATCCTGTATATCAGACCATTTCATCTGTTCTATCCATAACAAATAATGTAGGAACAGCATGTTCTCTAAGTGACGTCTTAAAGAACAATGCTACATCCATTTCATAGGTTCATTACCAAATGAATACAAAGTAAAATGCTTGGAGCATATTATGTGGCTGAGTCCAATTTCGTCTACCAATACAATTTATCCATTTTTTTTTTCACATCGTCTAGGAAATCTGTAAAAGAAAAGTATCGACAACATTATTTACGTCACTATGGCTGATCAAGATAACCCCAAAACAATTTCCGAATATTCGCTAATAACTTCTATTGGAATAAATATTACGACTGGTTTCAGCTATATAGTGACACAGCAATATTTGTTATGTATTTATATTCGTTTATCAGATCATATGCAACAAGAAATTGAGCAAAAACTTACCGATGGAAGGTCAATATTTATTGTTCATTTTATTTTGGCTATGAATGGGACTTGCAGCCCCCAACCGCACAAGAAATTGCTCCACAGCGTCCACACACTCACTGTTTGTAGTTAAACAAAGAATTCATGCAATCTAACAGTAGAAATATTATTAAAACATCGCAAAACCATGGAAGATTACGACAAACACGTAAACAATGAACACGCGAATAAGTCAGGTAGTTCAATGAACGAACTGTCAGACATTGAAACAAAGTACTATCAAATTTGGCCGCGTCATACTATAACTTTTTGTAACCAATTGACAATTGATCTTGTGACCATGCCAAGAAAGTAAAACAAAGAGTTAAACATTTATCTCTTTCCCACATCCTTTATCGTACCCTCAGAAGAACGACTAAAGCATAGAAAGAAGGCTAAAAACAGAATTCTGTAACTACCTTTATTCCCGTTCTATTATTAGGTACGATAAAGGTACGATAAAGGATGTGGGAAAGAGATGAATGTTTTACTCTTTGTTTTACTTTCTTGGCATGGTCACAAGATCAATTGTCATTTGGTTAAAAAAGTAATAATATATATGACGCGGCAAAATTTGATAGTACTTTGTTTCAATGTCTGACAGTTCGTTCATTGAACTACCTGACTTATTCGCGTGTTCATTGTTTACGTTTTTGTCGTAATCTTCCATGGTTTTGCGATGTTTTAATAATATTTCTAATGTTAGATTGCATGAATTCTTTGTTTAACTACAAACAGTGAGTGTGTGGACGCTGTGGAGCAATTTCTTGTGTGGTTGGGGGCTGCTAGTCTCATTCGTAGCGAAAATAAAATGAACAATAAATATTGACCTTCCATCGGTAAGTTTTTGCTCAATTTCTTGTTGCATATGATCTGATAAACGAATATAAATACATAACAAATATTGCTGTGTCACTATATAGCTGAAACCAGTCGTAATATTTATTCCAATAGAAGTTATTAGCGAATATTCGGAAATTGTTTTGGGGTTATCTTGATCAGCCATAGTGACGTAAATAATGTTGTCGATACTTTTCTTTTACAGATTTCCTAGACGATGTGAAAAAAAAAATGGATAAATTGTATTGGTAGACGAAATTGGACTCAGCCACATCATATGCTCCAAGCATTTTACTTTGTATTCATTTGGTAATGAACCTATGAAATGGATGTAGCATGTTCTTTAAGTTGTCACTTAGAGAACATGCTGTTCCTACATTATTTGTTATGGATAGAACAGATGAAATGGTCTGATATACAGGATGAATTTTTTATCATGCACCAAATTGAAATGGGAGATTTTACTCATCATTATGAACAACTTTTATTATGGGACCAAACCTGAAATCGCGAAAAAAAATCAGCTGTTCAGTACATTTTGACGAGTTTGATGTCGATAAATGTACTGAACAGATGATTTTTTTTTCGCGATTTCAGGTTTGTTCCCATAGTAAAAGTTGTTCATAATGATGAGTACAATCTCCCATTTCGATTTGGTGCATGATAAAAAATTCATCCAGTAAGTATTATGATATAATTAAGGTATTTTATTGGCAATAAATAGTATCCCGTTCAAATTAAAACTTGATTTATTACATTACAGGAAATACTTATGGAAGTCTGCGAAGAAGGACATAGCGCAGTACTGCAAATTAAAAGAACCGCTCACCATCAACAGCAATCTAACATGAAGACAGGTCATTCCAGAACATTTCAGAAATATGTTCACTTGATATATGCTATACAATGATATTATATTAAAAATATCATTGATGCGATATTATTCTGCTAATTATCCCAGTCGGAAATATAATCGTGTGCAAATTTATTTATTTATTTTTAATAAAAAATACGTAATTGTAGGATCCCGTAGCAATGGAAGTTGAAACAGGACCTAGTACATCGGTACAGATTAATGAATCGCCACTGATATTGACATCTCGTGAAATCATCTCACATCAGTCAGGTAAGACATACAAATAAAACTATTTACTTAAATAAAAATGATGATAAAAAATCTTACATAAATTTTATTGAGAACTGTTCGTTTTAGGAATCCTTTACACAGATGACAATATCAAATTCAGAAATAATTGGATTCCAACCCGATTCAAGAAGACTGCGCTTTTGGCGAGTTCCTGGTCGCCAGAGCCGATTCCAGAATCCTCAGGAAGTTCATCCGTATTATGGTGTGGGCTGGAATTCGCGTAACAGATTATTAAAGTTGCTAGGCATTTTATTTTTTTATTTAAAATATTATCTGGTCGTTATTTATTTTTTTTATGTACGAAAAGTTTTTGTCGCTTTGGTACCATTTTGAATTTTCATAATAAAATTTATTTTTTCACTAACAACCATTTTATTTAATCAAATAATTCAAATCTCTATTAAATTACGCTTCTACTGATTTAAAATAATGTGTTACATAAAAAGTATTAAAATAAAAATTATTAGGTACTTTGAATACCCTTGTTCCCTAGACTTTGTTCAGTAGACTATGATGTAATCTAAAATTCAAATAAATATGAGAAAGTAAGTTGCTAAAAATATTTGCAAAACCGAATGTCTCCCATTTCTTTTCAATAAACTCACCAGTTATTATGGCAATTAAATACATTCGGGTTTAGCCGGGTCAGATTTAATACATGAAGAGCTGTCGGGAACCAAGGAAGACTGGTGATGATGATGACGAACTATTTAGTTCATACTTAAAGTATTGTTTCATTTTGAACGAATATATTAAGTATTGGGATCATAAGTATGCTTAGTTAATTCAAAATTTTAGGTACGCACGGCTACAGACCAAGCTATACATTTCCAGTATAAGCTGATCTCGCATTGTATAGGATTTCCTTACAATGAGCGGTCAGATGTGTAGCCGTGTGTACCTACGGTTATTATTCTTGGCAGTATATAAAGAATGTTATTGTAAATTCTATCGACGTTGAAATTTAGTGGGTACATCACTAGTCAAAATAAAATGAATGACAACCTACAAAATTTCGAAACGTCTTCTGTATACGTGTCCTTCTTTAACATCATAGCGGCTCCATAAGTCAAAATGAAACAAATATATTTAGTTCAGTTGCTATTTTAGCACTACTTCTATGCTTTATTTGTCGTTCTTCTGAGATCGTACCTTTATCGTACCTAATAATAAAACGGGAATAAAGGTAGTTACAGAATTATGTTTTTAGCCTTCCTTCTATGCTTTAGTTGTTCTTCTGAGATCGTACCTTTATCGTACCTAATAATAGAACGGGAATAAAGGTAGTTACAGAATTCTGTTTTTAGCCTTCCTTCTATGCTTTAGTTGTTCTTCTGAGATAATACGGCATTCATACAATAGCTCCCCTCCCTATTAATTATTATACTATTTGGCATCTATTTTCTACATTGCAAACATCATTATGCTAGCCAAAAGTTTTGTCATTGATTTAGTAGGTATAATACTATACTATGGTCGGACTTTTCAGCACTGCGTTATTCAGCGTACCATTTTTCGAGGTCACGTAGCGGACTCTGAGTTGAGCTATACGATTACTGATAATCATTAAAATCATCAATACAACTCTATAAGTTCATAATAATCCTAATGAATGACTTCATGAAATCTCGACATTTGAGGATTATAGGGTATCGTTAGAGTAATAATATCCATGGTTCATATTCCATGGTATACATTAACAAAATCCCTTAGGCCACTTCCTAACATGAAAAATAATAATATTAAATATCTGAGACGCAAAAATTAAAGACAGAATTATTAATAGTATCAACTGAATATAATCAAAAATATTTAAATCAATAATATCTATAATTATAATTCACATAATCTGTTTTTTTTTTTGTGCAATTCAATTTATAAAAAGCCCATGCTTACGTGTGTTCCTCTGCCTAACCCTTCAGGGTATAAGAGTGAGTGTGTGTAAATTTATAAACTTCATTTGGGTGGCTTATCTGCATAGCCAATCTGCTCTCCTCGCTGCAACTTCTGCTTAATTTGTTTGAGTTGCTCTTTCTGTTGTTGGTGGAAATAGCCTTCTTCCTGGGCGGCCCCAAGTCTGCCCAGTCCACCCCCCGCCTCCCTTATCGAGCCTCCTGAACCGCCCCCCTTTCCTGCCCCTGCGCCAGGAGTTCCCGCTGGAACTGTAAAATCCATAGGTGCATGTGTACACAATTTGATGTAACATCGTCTGAGATACCTTATAGACAGCTTTCTCATCAGTATTAAAGTTTGCCCCCGTAAATTCTCAGTGAGCATCATCATCATTGGCATGACTTCAACTCTTAATGTTTAGCTTTTGGAGATCACCACAATTTTGCTAAAGTTCACGTGTGATTACAGATTATTGAATGCATAGACTATACACTAATATCTGGAAATTGAATGCAGGAAGTGGTCGGAGAGAGGAATTTTCGATGGTAAATCAGAAATTTCTTTTTTGTTTTTTATTTTACCACTGGTTTAGAGTTTAGACGTATAATTTTGACATTAGAGCTCTGACATGTGATTGAGACATCAAAGATTTGATGCCAGTTGCAAATTTATATCCCAAAAAAGATTTTATGTTTGAAAAGTTCAGGCAAGGAAATTGGTAAACAATTAATTTTGTCCATACATTTCTATTTTACAGAGGCGTTGCAGTTGCCTGAAATATCTCATCATCATCCGAAAGACCACTGCTGGACATAGGCCTCCCCAACGCACCGCCACTTCGACCGGTCCCTGTGCATCCCGCATCTCTTCAATATTTCATGCGCATACGCCTGTACTAATTACACCCACGTGTGTTTCTTTGCTAATTAATACCTGAATATTCTAATGAATGACTGTTCTTAATTCACTTAACCGATAAAATAATTTGTTTCACTAAATTGCACAAATGTGACAAATTAACACTAATTTTGTCCTAATTATTTTACTACATATAAAAGAGTGCAATAATTAGGACCGGTCAGTACTTAGTAGATATTCAGTGGATTTCTAAAGAGAAAATGTAACTGTTCTTAAGGCTGAATTGAATTTACTCTTCGAAATGGATTTATTAAAGGTAAGTCGAGAACAACAATCAATCTCCTAGCCTTTTCCCAACTCTGTGGGTCGGCTTCCCGTCTAACCGGATGCAGCTGAATTCCAGTATTTTATATTTAGCGACCGCCTATCTGACCTCCACAACCCAATTACTGGGTAACACGATACACGTTGGTAAGACTGGTTGTCATATTTTTGGGCATCTGACAACTCAAACAAGCCGCCGGGACTAACGGCTATATCTTGCTTTCCGAGGCACGGAGAGGTCTGGGGTCTGGGTATGTAACGGATGGTCCGCGACAAGCGTAGCTTAAAACCTTCGTTCGACCAGTGTGGCTGTAATTATTTAGCCACGAGCCCCCTCCTTATTTAGCTACATTACACTATATTAGTAAAACTCCGCTGCTTCGAATGGTCGTTAGAAAGAGGAGTCTTTTTCCTTTTTAATGCTATTATCGCAGAAGTTTAGTAGATCAATCCTCATTAAAAACATTTCTTTTCAGATCTCCTTACTTCTATTTTCTGCTGTCTTACATGTACATCCAAGGTAATATTAATTTGATATCTTAAATCTTTGAATATGAATGAAAATATTACATAGGGAGATATATTTCTGTCATCAAATGCTAACATTTAGATAGATTTTAGATAGTTAATCCTTGCAATTTTAATTTCAGTACTACCAACAAACCTAAAACCTGGCAATACAATACAAAGAAAGTGAATAGTTTACCTGATGAGCATAAAAACTGTTTCTGTTACCCAGATGGTCAGTTACCAACCGTCCAACAACTACTAGATTCACAAAACAGTGGTCAGGAACGTTTGGTCATTTATCTATACAAAAATGGCGTTACCAATGAAATCAAAATGTACACACCAAATGCTAATAAGCAAGTTCTTATACCAGACATACCCTATGAGTTTGGTGATGGACTAGTCACTGTCACCACAGAAAATCTTGACACATTATTAAACAATAATCCTTATAAGATTAAAGTGTACAACGATCATATTGGAACGCTCATACCCACAGTGACGGATTCCTTGGTCATTGGACTAAACACGGGTGCAATAGAACATATATACCCAAACGGTGATAGTTATTTAAATCCAAATAACAATAATAAAGGCAATGAATACAGCTTGGTTAAGAGTATTACAACAGCTAATGGACCAAATGGAGACGTTGTCAATGAACCACAAATAGCATTGACAAATATTCCGAACAATTTTCCTGAAACGTATGGCAAATACAACTTAACACCAGAGCAACACTGGATGGCTAATAATTACCCATATATAAAACCGGATGACCCACAGGCTATCCCGCTCAATTCTCAAGTTACCCCGGACAACCCTCAGGCTATTTCGCTCAACCCTCAAACTACTACGGACAATGCTCAGGCAATCCTAGAACATTATCTGGCTATCCCAATAAGCCCTCAGTCTTCTCCGTACAAGCTTCAGGTTACCCCGATCAATTCACAATCCCTCCTGCCCAACTCTCAGGCTTTCCCGGATAACTCTCAAAATTACTCAATCAACTCTCAGGCTATTCTGGGCAATCCTCAAGCTTTCCCGGAAACATCTATGGGTGGATTAGATCAGCATATTGTGTATACGTTCCAGGCAGATCCAGGATCCAATAAATTACAATCGGGTTCGCAAGACATTAACAACCCTCAATCCGCTCAATACATCACCTTCAACGTTTGGTTCAATCAACAAATGAAGAGATTCCAGAACACACACTTGCCAAGCGATATAAAAACTATTGACAGTAATGTACTTAGAATACTGGTGCAGAAGACCTTCTACGAAAACAAAATCTTTGTCAGTACTGATGGTGTGATAACAGACGCCAAAGGAATAGTTATAGACGCGGCTAACTTGGAGCTACGGCCTTTGTTACTAGGTCAAACATTAAATCATCAAATACTGGAAAATGCTCACAAAGTAATAAAACTGCCGAAACATTTGCAATATTTGGAAGGTATATTGGTCACACTTGTGTCTCCGCCACAGGTATTAGGTATCATACCGTTAGGTAAGACTTACTTACCTGAAACTTCTTACACGGCCCAGTCATTAGCTGGGTTAACTACTGTTAATGGAAGCAAGATTTACCTTGGCAATTATGGAAACGCTGTGTCTTATTCAACTTCAGCTAAAATACCTTACACTTTGGCGTATAAAGAAAAATATGCAGGACCAACCAATTTCTATGCTAATGCTAATGTTAATGGAGTGCCAATTACTAGACATTTGAATTCAGAGATTCACAGTAAGGCCTTGCCTCATGCTTATCCTTATACAATTGGAATCAAGGAACCACAATTAGGCGAACGTAACTATTGGAGTGGTGGGCCATATCACACTGTCTCAAAATTGCCTTATCCTACTGCTAACTGGAATCCTTTTTCAGATGCAAAAATAGAGCATCATTATGAACCACCAATAAAGAATAGGAAAAAAGGGAAAGGTCGTAAAAAACCTACCGATTTGAAAGGGGATGTTTCAAGAGAAGTTACAACAGCTGAGCCATTTCTAAGTATAAATTCAACAGAATCTGGTAGAAGATTTCCAGCTCCATCTCTTTCAGGCGTAATGAAAACGCTAATGTATCTCCTCAATGATCTCCCAAGTAGAAGAGGCTTAAATTCCACAGAAGAAGTTGATATAGTTAACGAATTTGAAAGTAACAATGATGGGGGAGCTCCTGATTTTAGAATCATTGGAGGAAATGCTGCTACTGGCAGTGGCACACCTCTAAATAATAAAGGAAGAAGTGGTTCTACAGAGTTTGCTTAGGCGTGCGATGCTTTAAATGTAATTACCTGTTGTTAGAGAAAGTAATGTTACCTATATATAATTATGTTTTTGGTGATAAAATAAGTAGATTAAGAGTACATCATATTTAAAAATGAAACGGCTTGATAGTGGAATATTGATCTTAATTAGTTATTAAATAAATGGGTTTGGGTGGCATCATTGCACTGATTTTGATTTAAATATTTTTTTACTTTGCCTTTTTTTGGCACAAGAACAGCTACTAAATGTATGTTTAATCTTGTTTGGTATAACTTTCGTCCTAATTTGTTACCATTTTTTATAAAAATCCTATTTAAACTCCTATAAAAAAGGACAAATATTTGGATGGCATGCTCATTTGTATAATTTCAAATTACGTTTCACATATTATTTTATATACCTAACGCCATGATTGCCATTTAATTATTGGATAAAACGACATCTACCAATATTCTTAGATATCAAGTTGAACATATCCGATGGAAAACCAATCTTCATCAGTAGTGGTGCACCTATGGAGTTCGCAACTAACCCCCCCTCCGCCCCATCGTGTCAAATGCACTCCATGTGTGCATAAGGACAAAACTTTACATAGTAGGTATATAAGCTTAAATCACATATAAATATAAACGTAAAAAAACATCATCCAATGGAAAACATATTCTCATCAGTAGTTGTGAACCTATAGAGTTCGCAACTAACCCCAACCCCCGGCTGGGGTTTTGGGCCTAAAAATAGCCCAAACTCAGACACGTGAGGGGTTAATAAATGTGGTTGTTCTTACTTCGTAACAGCGCCATCTATCCTCAAACCAAAACATTACTTAAATTAGAACGCAAGGAAAAATATATAGTTGCCCATTAGTTGGCGTAGCCAATTTAGTTTATGGTAAACGCACCAGGTGGCCACATTCTCACTAAGGGATACAAAACTAAGTTTGTTTGTAACCTAATAACTTAATAATAGCTCAAGTTGGTCATTAGACTTAAATAGTGTCTTAATTCGGTAGTTAGAAATATTAAAACATGGTAGCTATGATTTGTTTACACTCCCCGCGTGCACGCAACCCGTCCGTCAAGTTAGCATTCGAGTCGAGCGAGCTACTAGTAAGCCTGCCAGCTACCAGTCAGTGGCCGCTAGTCAGTCACCGAATACTGTACCAGTCATATTGGTGCGCTCTAAAAATATCTTTACGCGGACAGCGGCATGTTAAAACGAACAAAATAAGTAGACTTTTCAATGACAATAAGTATGAAACAACTTCTATAGTGATCTGAAGTTTTTGATTCACCATTTTCGCCGTGTTGACACGGGGTTTTTGAACTAAAGTTGATATTATAGTGAATTCGCGGTATTCTTGGTGTGTCCTATTGTTTGTGCATGGAATCAATGTTGTACCTATGAAAGGATGTTATCATTCACATGTTACTAGGAAACTGTATTTTCTAAATTTCATGGGATTTAAGAGCTGGTAAGTGTTGTTTTATTATTATTCTGTAAGTACTTGCATGTTTACGGTTAAGTTTGAGTTAAGTTAGCGTTAAGTTTTTTGCAGGCCACGTTCTGGTTTTTGTTTTTCAAAATGCTAAGAAAGTATTTACTTACTTACTAAACTCTTATTTAAAACGTTCTATAACTGTAATAAAAAAGGTGTCTGCCATTTACGATCCTAATAAATTTTTAAAATACATACATAAGTACTTACTTTGGAAAAATAATTAAATCTTACAAATTTGGACTTTATAACAATTTGCTAGTTATTAATATCTGAACTTGTAATTTTGAACTGAAGGACACAATAGCATCTTATATTGATAAGTTTCTCAGGAATATAATTTTTAATTACATAGGTAGATTTCCTTCTATCCTCCTTCACATTTCATTCTCAAAGGTGCGAATAAGACTTTTCATGACTGAAACTTACAAAGGTGGAGAAACAATCAAATAAAAAAATAGTAAGCTTACAGTTTCTTAGTAGTAAGTATGTGGGTACCTATTATGGTATCTCAAGTTCCATATTGTAACGATAAACATAATAAAAGTTGCCTTTTAAAAGAAGAACTTGGTGGGAAAACCATTTACGGGAGTCATTATTTAAAAAAAAGCAAATAAAACAGTAGAAAGAGTTAATACATGCTTTATAAAGTTAAAATTCCACTAAATCAACGGACTGCCTTGAAATTAAATTACATAAACCGAACCAAATTCAAAACTTGCGAACTACCTACCAAAAAATAACCATGAAATTAATAATCAATAAAATATTGACAAAATACCATTGGCAATCGTAGCGACGCCGGCAAACAGTAACATTTCACAATTTATAAATAAAAAACAGCACGTTGGCATTGGACATCGTCCATTGCCATCAGACCTTGTCTGGTCCACGAGGCACCCTTGCAAAACTGTCATTGTACCACTAAATAGGGTTTTGCAACTTTTTCTCGTCTTCTACCAACATTCCGGTCAATGTAACCGTGATTTTAAATTAGGAGTTCCATAGAATATATAGTGAAGTGAAGATTTTTTCTGTTTAGCCTTGTTCTTCTTTATGATTGGGAAGGTTATTGATTATGCTATCGAGTATTTCATTTTAATTTAGCTTAACTTCTGAAAATCAAGAATTGACCTGGTAATTTTCATACATGATCTTACTACTCCTATTCCATATTTATGGATCAGTTCTGTGTGTAGGACACAGAACTGATCCTTAAGTTATTCTTTCATCAAAATGTCTATAGCTGCCCTCATTTTAGTATTCATTCGTCACATCGCATATAAGGTGTATGTACCTTCTTTAGATAATCTGGAAAATGGTTGATCTTTTTTATCTTTATTTCTAGTATCCAAATTATTTCTATTACTTATTTTATATATGTAGATTTTTTCTGACGGACATAATTATTTTCGTAAATGAATTGGCAAAAGTCTGACAACCACTTTTACCAAGGGGTTGGTTTGTTGAGTTGGGATAAGGCTAGGCAGATTCATTGGCATATAGTCAGAATTTGGATGCCCTTGACTCTGCCTTTGTTGTTCGTCCAATTTGTTGTACTGGATTACAAATTTAGTTATTCCTGGCTTCATCTAGGTAATGACTGTCCTATTACGGGGCACGTTGGACCACATCGCCCATTGAGTAAATTGTACAATAGGTTCTATAAACCACTGAATTATCTAATGAGTCCAGCACAATGAGTAATGTTGTATACGGCACTTATTGAAGGATTTCTGACTAATTTGATAGACCAATTGTATGTAAATGGAATCATGGATGCTAAAGTCCAAGTTCAACGTTGGCAAAAAACTATTTTTATCAACAAGAAATAAATAAACTCTTTTTTTTTTCATGGAAACTTGTAAGCGGTACATGAACAGGTAAAATAATGAAGGTCATATGACCTTGATGTAGTCAGAGGCAATGATTCGGAAACAAAAATAAAAGAAAATAATCATGAGCAGGTATCAAGAATGATGTTTTTCGAATAAGTTACTTTTGTGGTTAGCGAAATCTAAAATTAATGGATGGAAACTGTGGTAAAGCAAAATTGGTAGGTAAGCTTTCTATCATTGAAACATTCAATCTATACGCAGGTGTGTGAAAGAAAATTTTGTCGAAATATAATAACAAGATTAGTCATCTTGTCAAATGTTTTAATATATTTCGACAAAATTTTCTTCTTTCGCAATTTTGAAAATGCAATGTCATTAAAAGTCTAATTAGTAATTAGACAGGTTACCGGTACTTAACTTTTTAATTGGAATTAGGTAAGCCACATCATTGACACTGTAGGTAATAAAAACGACTTACTTGAGGAAATTAACATCGTAATTTAAATTAATGCTTTGATGCCACCGCAAGATTCAAATTTATGACTACTAATGTAATTGAAAAAGCATTACACCTTATTGGTAAAGTAAAACAAACACCAGCAAAACATAATTGATAGAATCTATATGTAGTAAAACATTACAAAACTATGCTTAGATTTAAAGTTACTTATAAAAATAGTAAAAAAATACCGAAAAGAAAAGTTGTCGGAGTAGTTTAGCACAAAAATGTGAATGATGTATGACGCAAAGCGGACAAAGGTCCAAGGATCCAGAAAAATAAAAAATCCAAGATGGTTTCCCTCTTAACTTACCTTACAGAAGTGGAGCCATCTATTTGTTATATCGTCGCTAATTTAACTAACTGACGTATCTGACATTTTGGACTAAGCCGATAGCCGACAACAATCAACAATTTGATACATTTTCCAAGTCGAATCGATCTGTCTAATCGGCGTATCTGTACCTATGCTCAACGAATTAAGGATATAATTCTTAATTCGTTGACCTATGCCATATTTCATTGAGACCGTAAGTCTCAATGATAATTCAAAAATCGAGACCGATATATCTACAGTTTAAAAAAAAAATTGCTTGCCCTGTAAAATTTTCTTCGAATCAGTTAAGTCACTTAGTTAGATTAGCGACGACATTACCTACTTATCTTGAGGACGATACGCAAAGTATAATTGATAAAATCGATGTAAAGAAGAACATTACGAAACTAAGCTTAGATCTTAATTAAAAAACAATAAAGGTCAATAAAAAAATCAAGATCATTGTATAAGTACGTCAACACTAATGTAACTAATGTGTAAAAAAATATTACCGGGTTTTTCTTGGAGATTCATGCCATATGTTGAGATATTCAAACTTTTTTGTTCAAAACCTTGCTAACACTTAAAAGTCGAATATCAAAGCGACTTCAAGTAGCTGTAGTCAGGTCAAAAATAGAAAAAAAACGCCCACTAAAAACTTGAAATCAAAAAAAGTTAACGCTTCCACGACTCTTAAATTTAAGTATTTTTAAATGGGTTTTCATAAAATTATTTTAATATAGAAGGCAGAAGCGTAGTCTCTAGTAGCGTAGTAGAACATAGCATATTATGATTGTAGAGAAATCATAATATGCTATGTAGCATAATTAACTGTATCTTATACGTATGAAGGCATTTCAGCACAATTTTATAAGCTGTGTTTTGATACATAATATTACTTAATTTTGGCAACTGCGTAACATTACATCATCTAGTTGTTTGACAACTGTTATAATTTTATTTACTTGCTTGGTTACTGTGAGCTCTACATGTATACCTGCTTGATATTATATACAGCGACTTTTAACTCTTAAATATCATTATAGTTTCTCAAAAAAAATACTTCTTCTTTGCAGGTATTGGACTTGATTTTCCTTACTAGATACAAGCAGTTGTATTTTAAATTTGTGATGAAATTTCATCACGATGAAAAGTAGCCTATCTGTTTTCATAACGATATCCGTTCGCATAAAAGTCTGAGGTTTCTGCGTGAAAATATAACAGATAGAGATTTGATTACTTTCACATTTATAGGTATTGTGGATTTACTAAAAATTCCTACGAGAATCTTCTTTAGGTACTATCAAGACCAGTAATAAGAACCATCCCATGATTTTATTATATTCTATGCTATCTGTGATTAAATTTCATCGCCCTCAGTAGATTCATCCACAGTTATTGAATTACATGCAAAGACAAACATGACATTCAAAGCACGTGTGAAATTCCTGATAACTTGGCAGAAAGGACCTATAATAACGTAGGTACATTTATATTCTAGTTGTGTTGACAAATTCTAATTTGATTCAGACTTGTATTTTAAAATCTCTTTAAGCAGACATTGCATGCTTCGCGTTTTGTAAAATTTTGTTTTTCATTCAGCATCTTTCACTCGAAGTGTCTGAACACAAAAAGTTTAAAAAATGAATTCATTAGATTTCGGCACTAATCTGTTTTTTGATCTTTCACTCGCCTTCCGGAGAATGAAATGAAAGGAGCCGATGAACGGTCATTCCTATATAATTTGGTCGATGTCGTGTGAATTTGGAATAAAAATTAAAAATCATTCGAGTGAACCAGTCTCTCATTGAAGGATCTGGTATCAGCTTTAACAAATCTACTTCTGGCTTCTCTTTCCCACTATTCAAACTCATTAGCTACAAAGTGATCCGACATGTTTTTGTAAGTGATGAAATCAAATCTAGATAGACAAGAGTAATCAGCATTTATTTTGTTAGTTTCCTCATGCAAATATTATTACTTCTAACATTTTAAACATATTTAAATAAATATTAATTCAAGATTCTTCTCTTCATAGCTAAACTTGATTCTCCTGAATTGCAATGTCATTCATATAAATCAAGTATTACCTAGATGGCGTCACGATTATGAACTTGTAGTTACTTATTTCCTTTTATTAATATATGTCAAAGATATGCAAGAATATAATTTGAATGTAAGATGAAGCATCCTATAAACAAACATGAATGTTAAACTTATTATGAGGTAGCAATCATGTCCTCTAGTCATTTATCGATTTGTAATAGGTAAGTAAGGTAAGGTGGATGTGTCATGTTTATTGCAACTTTTCAGTTGATGGCTTAAAATATTTGGACTTTGATTTTTGTCAGTAATACTTTATTTAGGTTACATTCAATAATGTAGGTACCTACATTATGGATAAGGTTAGGCTAACTTGGCAGGTTAAGTTAAGCATGGCAATCAAAATTGTGTCAGGCAAAAATTAAAGCTATGCGAGACTTGCATCATCAGAAGCGTCCATACGATCAGGATATATTTATTAAATTACAAAAAAAGGATAGTTATGACTTAGCTTATTGAAGCTATTTTTCATTCATACGCAAATTCAGGGTTAAATGAAACAGAATTCTCTGGTCTAGAGCGAAATCTGCGCGAGAGCGAGAGCGAGTGCTTGAGCGAAATCTGTTGCATTCGTTTCTGCCTCATCACTTCGTGATAGAAAACGGCTACGTAACTATCTAAATAGATATTCCGCAGTAAGATAGTTGTAGCCGTGATTATGTAGTTGTATCCCTAGAGATATCTAGGGATATAGCTACAAACCGTAATATAGTTATATGAAAGCGGTTCATAACTGTCTTACTAGGAATATATCTATGATACGAGCATGATCAATAGAGTATGTATATAAATAAATAATTAAAATGATCTAGTTATAGCGACACCAACCATAAAGGTTAGGTTAGAACTGTGAGCCGAGCGAGCGAAGCGAGCTGGGCCGCGGAAGCGGCCGGCGAGCGCTACGTTGAAAGTGGTCGCAGTAACAAAATAAGGACACTCCGACAGTTTTCATATAACTATGTTTACGGTATATAGCTATATCCCAAAGGGATACGGCTACAGCCATCTTACTACAACAGATACATAGATTATTAGATACTCCAAATAAGGAGGGCTAGTTTACAAACTAATATCATTCCCATCAATTTATCTTCTGCAATGATAAGGCTTAATTGCGTGAATTTACGTCGTCCACCTACTGCACTGAGATATCTAGGTAGTTGCATATCTGCCGATAGCCTAACCTCGTAAGTAACTTCATAAAATGCATCTTATTATTAACCAATTAAGGTCTAAAATAGTTCGGGGTGTACACTTGAATGGACTAGTTTTGAAGATAATTGCGCCCATCGTAGCACTATAGGTCAGGAGATGACGTTGTGGTAGATAATAACACTAAATTGCAGATATTTGTAAACGTACTAATGTTTAAGCAATTTTGTCTCTGTGGCTGCAGTACGAACGAAAATATGCCTAATGTATTCGGTACCTAATATAAAAACTAGCTTGGATCAAAATGTTCAATCAGACGGACTCAGAGAAATCTTTAGGGAAGATGAATTTATTGGAAACAGTTCTATTGTTTTTTCCCCATTTAAATGGGCATTTTAATGGTGATAGAACATTTTGCACAAATTTCCCTAATTATTGAAGAAGTGGTTTCAAAAACCCATGTATTGATAGCAGAACTTTGAATTTAACAAATTTTCCTCTCTAACATGAATCATATCCAAAACACATTTAATTTATTAGGTCATAATTATTATAACACGTACTTACTTATTACCCTCGTCTTTAGGGAATCCCACAAGAGCAGTCTTGTAAACAACAGATTCATTTTAAGGAAAATTCTCGAAGAAGTAGCGTTGCTCTATTAATAGGTTAAACGCCACGCTGCCGCCGGTCACCTGGGACCGCGAAAAATTAATTTTCTATTGTGTCTATTGTCTGGCAGCTAACGTCATAATTTGATTTATCCTGAAACTTTGATTTTTTAACGCGCTTTAAACAAAAATTATAGTACATATTATCACGATTAGCATTGGCTATCCTTTCTATGAGTCTTCTTCATCTTTCGCCACTAAATGCACGATGGATACGTCATTCATCTTATGTCCACTATCAAAACTCATTAAAACGGTTATAAACTTGTTAAATTTTATCCTTTTATCAGTTTTGTGCCACTACTATTATACCTACTATTGCGTAGTAAAGTACTAATTCTGTTCCGTAGATTTAAACGAGTGAAAGGTATACTTTACTCAATAATTTAGAATTTATTACCTTTTGGTATAGTAGGGCAAGAGTCTACCATTCTTGTCACCACAAAAACCAGATCTATAACCCATTTGAAAGGAATCTAAGTGTAAAACCGAAAGGATTCGTGTCCCCGACCCACGACATTTTCTTGACAAACGGCGTCACGAACAAAATAATCGTGAAATATTCGCCAAATAAGCTGTTTCAATGGCTTGAGAAACATCTATTTATTCAAACTACGGATTTTGTGATTATCTCTTTGTTTATTGATTTGTACATTGTGAAAAACTGTGGTTTTCATGTTAAATTGGTTTTTATTCATTGTAAAATTGCTATGGAGTTTACGTAAATTCTTTTATTAAGAGTTTATAGATGTTATTTGTTTGCTAAATGCGTGTCTTTTGAAGTAACTTGAGTTAAACTTTTCTGTCAGGATGTGCAAATGGTCATCAAATATTTGCAATGAATTTAAATGGTTATTGTATGTGACTTTAATTTCAAGTATAATAAAACATCGTATCAAGGCATTAGTAGTAACTTGTACCTATCTTTTGCATCATCCTCCTGTACTTAATTTAGATGTTACTATTCAATATCCCTTTTTTGGTTGAAGACTCGGGCCTGTATCTGCACTGATTCTTATATTCATATCTTGTCATTAGGGATTATATCTCAGTATTCATGTTCTTCTACAGCATTATCTTTTAAACACCCATTCCTATGTCCCCATAATTTGAACGATCATTTTAATAGCATCATATGTCTATTATTTTCCAACGTTTCAAGTCTAGGTTTCTACAGATCAGAAGATAAAAGAAAGGCCTAGTAACCACGTGTTATCTCCCCTAAAAGTAGAACAAGTAACGCAATACGGTTGGACAATAGTCCAGTTACTACTGTCGTGCTATTGAAACACTTAAATCTAGGCTACACTACTACTAACACCAGCCCCTACTACACTTCTTGTTGGAAGGAGGTAAACAGCAACATTGACTTAGACATTTACTTAGACAGAATGCATAATTAAGTAATAAGTTACATCTCTTGTTGAAAGAGTTTCAGCATGATTGCCGCAAAGTTCTATCTTAGGTCCCTTGCAGTACTTCTATTTCTTTTTCTTCTTCTTTATTTATATGTAGATATATTTTCAAAGGCCTCCCTCTCCCATTTCCACCACTCACACTTCTATCGTCTGCCTCTATTGTGGGGCAGTCCTTTCGATAAGAGTCAAGTTCGTCCCTACGTTCGTTCCTCTTGCTCTACCGCGCCGGTATTTTTAAAAGAATATATTTTAGTAAGTATATTTGATCATCTTTTTTTAACAAATTCATACTATACTGTTACAAACCCACCTACAACACAAAATACCCACATCGAATTCCAACCTACAGCTTTCCACGCAAGATTATATCAGCTCACTTATACACTCTCCTCACGTACAAACAACCTTATTTCCAGCCATAAAAATGCACAAACAATGTGGGTTAAAAGATCAACAGCCAATGGCTTTGTACTTACAGACGAACGGAAGGACCAATTTAGGAGAGGAGGACCATTTTAGGTCAATTGGTCTACAGTTGCTCCATAAAATCTGTGATGATTGATTGTTGGTTGCTGTCTTGCTGACAGCTCTATTATTGACCGACTGCAACGGGTTTAGTACGGGCCTGTCCACGTCTCCACGTCACGACGTGGTCAACGTGGAACGGTGCGGTAACGTGACACGGTACGTTGACGTGACGTGCTTTACGTTAACGTAACGTAAAAATGCATGTCACGAATGAACTCTGTAAATATTTTAATAGCGATATTGGAGCACTTAGTTGCCAATTAACTAAAATATAAATAACCGCCTTCATTCGTGGTTCGTTCTACGATAAGAGGTACTTTTTTTTTTCAAAAAAATATTTGATATTATTTTTATAGCCACTCATAGTTTATTTATATTGAAATTTACCTGCTAAACGCGCCGTTCTACGGCGACGTTGCCGTACCGTGTACTAGCAAGACGCGGCAACGCACCGTGCCCCGACACCGCACCGTTCCACGTTGACGACGTCGTGACGTGGACATGTGGACAGGCTCTTAGAGTCGTGAGTTATTATGTAAGATGTCTGTTGTATAGATTTTCTTTCATTTTTAAGTCGTGAAAAGGTGAAAGTTGAAAAGAAAGATGAATAACATATTGCTTTTGTTATAGATGATACATCATAAAAAAGTAACGAATTTTTTTGTCCGTTTGTCTGGATGTATGTTTCAGATTGACGCATAAACGGCTAAACGGATTTGTCTGAAATTTGGCACACACATAGTTTATGATCCGGATTAACACATAGGGTACTTTTAATCCCGGTATGTCTGGCTACGTTCCTGTGGGATAGTTTCCGACGCGGGCGAAGCCGTGTGCAAAAGCTAGTAAGTAGGCAATGAAATTGCAATAAGGCAATATTGAATAAGAATTAGGTGTTGATCACATCACACCTTACATAGATGATGAATATAGAGTCGCATGTTTTAGATTCGCCTAACAACAAAAACATCAAACCTCGATTTGTTGAAAAACAATCTCAATTAGTATTTTGTCATTTAAATGGTAGTCGTTGCCCTAATTCTAAGTCAATTAAACTAAACTTAGACTAGATAACATTTTGATATCCATGTACATTTGTGAAGTAAAATATTAGTAGGTGACTATTTTATTAACAGCAACCTGCCCCGTTGATCTACGTTGTCGCCAAAGGCCGTGGTATCCAACTGCAGAGGGAGATTTGGGGTTTGGTACACAAATTGGATGAGATATTCGGGGTATTTAGGGTTCCGTACCTAAAGGAAACGGTGCCAACGGGACCCTATTGATAAGGCTCCGCTGTCCGTACGTACGTCCGTCAGTCTCAGAGCTGTATCTTTTGAACGTATAAGTATATAAATACGTAGATACTTGAAATTCTCATACAGTGGTTATGTGTACCTACTACTATGGCCGATAAAATATAACAACAAATAATAAAAGTAAGATAAATTTAAAAATTAAAGAGGGTAGGTACCGTAGAATTTTAACACTAATAGTATGGGGCTATTAGTGTTAAATATTCTATACGGTGGTACGGAACTACTAATCTGATAGGATCACGACACCACCGTTTTTCGTATGGGACCCATACTAAGCGGGCAAAACTTGGGATAGCTAATTAATGTACAGTCACCTATAGCATTAGCTGACCCACCCTTGCATAAATGGTTGAGATTTTTAAGAATACGAATCGATAGAATTTTATAATTCTTTTATATTTTATTTAAATACCTATAATAAATAAAATATAAAAGAATTATAAAATTCTAACGACTCGTATTCTAAAAAATCTCAACCATTTATGTAAGGATGGGTCAGCTATTGCTATAGGTGACTGTACTACTAGGTCAGGGCAAAGGATGTCATGCTCTTTGTCTATGTAGTAGTTTGTAACTCAATTACCAAAATAGGCTAGGAACGAATTTGGATTGTATACCTGGATTACCACATAGGATACTTTTTATCCCGATATTCGTATGGGATCGAGACATTTACAGGTGAAACAGGTACTTAAGTAATAAAACTTTAAAGATCATGTATTTTGCAATGTGTTCGTGGGATATCAACAAAAACACGCATTAGTCTCACATTAGAGATAACTGTTCGACATTACACGCTAGTCTATAAAACCGCAAAATGTTCTTGAGAATCGGCAGTTTAGTATCGAAACGAATAGCAAAAACGATGACATTTGGAAAAAGGAAAAAATATGAAAAAACTATTTATTAATTTGATGAAAAAAGGCAAAAAGCTCTTTTTGAAAAGTCAAAATTAAGAGATATTGCATTTTTAGGGTTCCGTACCAAAATGGTCAAAAGGAACCCCTATGGTGTGACTCAGTCTGTCTGTCTGTCTGTCTGTCTGTCACAGCTGGATACCTCAAGAACTACTAATGCTATCAACTTGAAATTTGGAACAGTTTTAGATGACGTTTACCCAACTGTTTTGGAAATAAGAAAGTAATAAAAATAATTATATTTTTTTTGGAACAGGGACTGAAAGGGGGTCTTAAAAATTCAAAGTGGGGTTACTAGGGCATGTGGGGTATCATATGAAAGAGTGCTATTTGCACATTCTCAAACATTTTTTTTCTTTTTTTAGGCCGCATTGTTTTCGAGTTTTGATGAAAAATGTAAACAAAAATACCGTCCCCCCCCCCTATCTCCGAAGTTTGCAAAGCTAAAAATCTGAAATTATTCTTTGTGATAGAAGTTTATGTAAAGATTACAGGAAAAATAAAACGATGTCTCTAAATAGCACACTTTTTCAGAAATCGGAACGGAACCCTCGGTGCGCGAGTCCGACTCACTCTTGACCGGTTTTTTTATTTTCATTCGATTCAACCATTCATTCATTCATTTCATTCATTCATTTTTGCATTCACAACAATTGTTATAGTTGTTGTGGGTTATAAATTTATAATACTTATCCATTTCACAACAAAAAAAACCTGTGCCTAGTCAACAATTATATTCATCAAAAATAGGCTATTTTTGATGAATATAATTGTTGACATACCTAGCGATGGCAATAAAATTGACAAACTTCGATACCCTAAGGTCTTGTCCTAACCAAAGCGATCGAAGCGCGATTACGCGATCGTCGAGGTCTTTTATAATGATTGTGACGTACTGGCGCGAACAAACAAGTTGCGTTTGTACATCATAAATTCACAATTCCTAGAAACGATCGCGTCCATTGCGTAAGTACTCGCTTTCAGTTAGGACACGGGGTTACATTTACACCTACAAACTCCTGCGCATGGCAACTGCAAAAACAAACAACATTAACAATAAAACATCCTTCAGCTTTAGTAATTAACTAGAAGCTCAAATCACCGTGACACACGTAAAAATAAATAAAAAATAAATCAACGATGGCTTTAAGTTAAGCAACTGCTAAGGTTACGAATTTGATTGAAGTTGCGTGAAACTTGCAGTTTCTTGGTAGTCTGAATATTAAAAGGCTTGTTATAAGTCAGAGATGTTGAACATTGTTTTCTGTTCCATGTTAGTTTTTAATTAAATTATGTTTAACATTAATCAAATTTTATGTTTCTAAGTTAAATGAATGTGAAGTTTTCCCTTATCTCTGAAGTTTCCAAAGAGAAAAATCTGAAATTATGCTATGTGATAGAAGTTTATGTAAAGATTAACGGAAAAATAAAACGATTTCTGTAAATAGCACACTTTTTCAGAAATCGGAACGTAACCCTCGGTGCGCGAGTCCGACTCGCTCTTGACCGGTTTTTTTTTTTGATCTTGTACTTTTTTTAGAAGTTACAAGATTTTTTTTAAAGTTGGCATTGGCTAGTTATGTCAAAATGTTTCAAATCCCTGTTATAGGGTATTTTACAAGCTGTAGACAGACAAGCTACCACCATCAGACAAGAATACAAATCACACGTTTAAATATAAAAGACTTGACTGTTTCACTCTCTTTTGTTTTTGGCGCCAAAAAAATATTCGGCTGTTGAAATAGTAGTTAGGCAGACACTTTAACGTTTTGTTTTTTTAACTAAATAAATAGATTTCAGATTTGGCTGATTTCCAACGGAATATATTGGATTCTTGATGTTTTACAAAGACTGTCAATTGACGTTTGACAGTTCTACAAAACTGTCAAACGTGAATTTTATTACTTGGTTAAAAGATGGTTAAAAGATATCTGTCGTTTGGAAAAATCTATCTTTAGCCACAGATAACGTCAAACGAAATTCAAAATGGCAGATACTAGAAGTAACTTTTCTAACAAAAAAAATCTTTTTTTCTTTCATAGTTTGTAATTCGTAAATGAATATCAGTCTGACGTTAAATACCGTAATATGAACATTATGCTGTTCAATTATATAATTTAAAGGTAACTAAACGCGTTTGTAGGAAATGTGTTTGGCATTCATAAGTACCTTGGGCATTGACTTGTCTTTAAGTTAAGTATAAAAGTTGTTTTTAAATTAATTAATAAAACAAAACTGTTAATGTTTCAATTTACTTGAATTTTATTATGTGGGTACTTTAAAAATAACGTTATGATTAACATACCAACTACCTATGTAATAATATATCATGTGTTGCAATTTTAATGTAGAAATAATAAAAAGAACAACTACGATGTGGTTTCTAAAATAGGAGGTATATTTGTGCAGAGCTAGACAAACACATACTTAGTTAATAAACCGGAATAAATAACTATGAAGGAGGTATCTTGATTATAGCAGCATAATTACTAATGACAATAGTCTTTCCAAAACTGGGCATTCCCCGAGGGCGGCAGAGGTCAAATAGTAGTCGCTCTGCCTTCTGATTTCTCGTCATCACGTTGTGGTGAATACGGTCATTAATATGTCAAACTCCTCTGTTAAATTCGTATTTATCTAATAAAAAACGAATCTAAATATTAATTTTCCAAGTTCTGTCATATCTATATTTTGCTGAATCACACATCAAAATCCTAACTCATCCGTCCTCTTTTCCCGCTGGGGTCGCGGGTTGTTTGAAGAAGTTACCGCGGCCCTGGCATAGGCAACTGAAGGAACACGGGTGGGTTTTAGTCAGTAAAAGTCTGACACGCCCTTCCGCTCCACCCAGAGCGGGAGAAGTTATTTGATGATTTCCCATCCTCAAAAAAAAAAAAACCGTCCTCTTTTGTTTCACCGATTCTATCAACTCAGCCTATCGCAGTCCACTACAGGCTACACAACACCCTGTCCTCCGCCTTCCACATCCAGTCTGTCCCAGCCACCTTTTTAAGGTCGCCGGTCCATCTAGCTGTCCCACACTACGCTTGCCGATATGCGGACTCTGAGTACTCGCCTGCTCTGAGCAGAAAAAATATCTGCTGTTTCCTACATTTTAACGAATTATGTGAAAATAAATGTAGGTACTTGAAATCGTAAAAAAAATTACTTTGTTCCCTACAAAGTATTTTTTTTTACGATTTCAAGTTTGGTCCCATAGTAATAGTTGTTCGTAATGATGAGTATAATGACCCCTTAAGAGGTTGTGCGTTATTTAAGTTACACCTTGTATATGAGTCGTAATTGTGATTACGGTTTTCAAAGGAAGCCGAGCAGAAGCAACTGCCTGGCCTTCGTTAAGATAATCCTAGATAATGAAGCTACAGACGACTAGTTACAGACAGTAAACATCTTAAAACTAAAAAAGCCAGTAAATGAAGCACACATTGTCCAAAAACATTTGGTAATTCACACTAGTATGTGCAATTAGTGCAACAATCTAGGACATTAACTTAATAGTGCGTGAGTGTTAAATTAAATAAGACTTGTGCAAAATATCTCAAGGTTGCAACGTCGCAAGACATGGCAATGTACGGTAATTTGAGAAGGATTCCTGCATTGCTGCGTGTCGAATTTGATTCAGTTGCATATCGTTAAGGTGGAAGTTGATACTAACACTTATATACTTGGAAAGGCTAAGATGATATATTTTCCGCAGGCAGCTTAGTTATTATCAGGCTACAAAGGACCATAAATGCCTCAAACACAAGTTTCAGAATGCTCCGTTGCATCGTTGGAACGTGACTCCTTCCAACAAAAAGTTTTTCTGAGGAAGACGGACTTGGGAATTGTGGAAATCTGAAGGATGAAAGTCCTTTAATACTTTCTTGCTTCAGGCTTTGCTCCTGGGAGACTACTACGACATCTTCTAGCAGTATTATTTAAATCATACTTCAGTGTAGGAAAGAGATATACATCCTGTATTTTTATCCTTCATCATTCATCCTTCTCTAAGAGGAAGATGTGGTAGTCTGCTGATTGACCTGCATCTGGGCAAAAATAGAGAGAGCGGAGAGGAACCGATTGAGTTTGAATGTAGGTGTAAACTTTGGAACTACTAATCGAATTCAGAAAATTTATTCACTAATGAGATGCTACATTCATTTTTCCGAGTATCAAAGAAGTAATATTTTATGTTAAAACAAAAAATTTCACGCAGACGAAGTCATGGGCAGAAGCAAGTTTAATAGACGAATTATAAAAAAAATATAAATTTTTTTTCTGCGAATCTTAGGACCTAGGGTCTATCACAAAAAATAAGGATTAGATACGTTCCCAAAGTTGTATCACCCAAGTGCGGTACATTGAAGCAATAGACTTGCAATATGACGTTGTACTTATACAAGTAATAATACTATTGCAATAATAAGCCAGATTGTTTCGAATGACTCAACTGATACGCGTTGAACCACTGACTGACTACAACAAGTAGATTAAAAAAAAACACTTTCTTTTATAAACCACGTAGGTACGTTTTGTTATTGTAATAACTGTAGTAGTGAGGAAATTATAAATACGAGTACCTACATTATACAGGGTGTCCCATAAACAATAGATCAAACGTACGGGTAGGTAGCTCACCTGATTTCCAACAACAAATTTGAATAGTTTAAAAAAAAACCGCTACGGTATATTATATATTTTTTATTCAAGACATTTTTTTTCGAATTTTACCACTTTCTCTACCATAATTCGTTTTTTTTAATGCTTTCACTGCAAATTTTTCTTAAATATTTCTAATTTAATAAGATACCATTTTTTAAAAATTAAGTAATGTTTTATTTGCCTTAGACTAAAAATCCTGAACTGATTTTTTTTTTTATTCTGAAAATACCAAATTTTGTAAATAATTAAATAAATATTCAAAGTTGTTGGAAATCAGGTGAGCTACCAACACGTTATGTTTGATCCATTATTTACGGGACAACCTGTATATAGTTTTTGTCGTACTGTGGCAATGAAATCACGTTTGACTGCACTTGACTTATTTATAGGATTTGCCGTCAACTGTGACGGTGGTCTTCCTAGAAGTTCTAGATATAATAATACCAGTGTACCTATTACTGTCTCATTTCAGGGTAAATGGCCTTTTCACATACAGAGTAGACGAGTATTCAACCCGCTTGCTAAAGACAGATTGGCGATTTCTGACTTAGTATATTAATTAATAGCTTCCGCCCGCGGCTTCACCCGCGTGATAGGCCGATAAAAAGTAGCCTATGTCCTTACCTAGGGTTCAAAGTATTCCCGTACCAAATTTCATCAAAATCGGTTTAGCCGTTTAGCCATGAAAGCGCAATAAACAAACATACCTACATAGAATCAAATCTTTTATTTTTATAATATTATAAGTTTAGGTAAGATCAGGTTTCCTCACGATGTTCTCCTTCACCGATGTTATGATGATGAGAACCACATAAGTAAGTTCTAGTTGCTCTGCCATTAACTACTACTCTCAGCCATATTTTTGCATAGGGTAACTTTGTAGAACTTTGCTTAACCATACCCAGAACGTCCTTGTACAGTACGCATCAGGGGTCCTACTCCCTAAGCACGAAGCCCGTAGTTTCGGCCTTCTTTACGGGCGTTTCTTACTCCGTATCACCTACGGATGGATGATTGGTTCGGGGCCCGAACGAAGTATGAATGACAACATGATTTGCCAGTTGTCCCTACTCCCGATGTGTTTTTGCCCGTCCGAAAAATTTAACTTTTACACTTGTTTTGATGGATCGTAATGTCAGACGGACGGAAGAACGGACGGACGGGAAGACGGACGGACTTAGGGAGTAGGCCCCCAGCTCCGCCCCTTCATTCACGTTAGAACCTTAATGGATTAAACACAGGTCCGACAGACCTTATAAAATAGCATCGCATCGCTAAAAGGACCAGTTTTACTGGTACGTAGGTACTACTGTTGTGTCCTTTTGGAAAACGTCACATACCAGACTTACCTACACTACAACCCCACCTTATTTCTAAAAAAAAAGTGGTGAAACAAAAAAGATCCTTTGGACACGCACAATGGTCCATATGAAGGACTAAGTGCGGAAACCAAATCCTCTAACATAGGATCCTTTTCTTTTTTATTTTTATTTGGGTAGTATTTAAACGCACATCAAAAATTACCAAATTTTCCCAACAAAATACGTACACTATAAATACTGTTTGCACATCAAAATTTGCATGTCTAAATAAATAAATTTTAACGTCAGGTCGACGGAGCCTCGCTGCGCGGGGCTCCTATTTCTGTCTGCAAGGTTTAAAGAAACCTAACCAAACCGAACCTCGGGCTGCCCAATAATTATAATTTGTACAACTTTTGATATTCGATTAGTTAACTAGTAGTGCAATAATAAGTTTATTAAAAGCGCATTTGTTATTTTTGATGAACAGTTAGTATTTTTGATATATAATTAATATTTTTGTTGTGACTTTGGACAAAAATTTATGTCTATATAATGGTTATTATTTGTACTTACAAGTTTTGATATTCAATTAGTTAATCAGTAGTGCAATCATTGATTTGGTGTACATGTAGATTATTAGATGTAAAGTATGTGATGTAGGAACATTTTTCTGGTGTGCAAAACTGCCCAAACCCGGCCCCAATAAAACTCGTTTTAGTTATTTGTACTTTCAGGGTTAAGATTTTTAACCAGGGGCCGTAGTATGACGTGAAAAAAGATCATGAATCCATCATGGTACCAGTGTGAGAGAGAGACGGAGCTATATACGACCCATAACACCATCCTTTATTCACAGCGGAACCATGATCTTTTTTTCACGTCATAATAGTACGGTCCATGGATTGTTTTCTATCGGGATTACTTAAGTTCATCTATAAAAGAAACATGAATTTTAAAGTGTACGTAATTTAGAGGTCACGAACCTAAAAAAAAATCAAATAGTAATCGATTCCTTAGGTCTGAAACCAAATGGGTTACAAAGAATTACCATCCGATGCACCTTCACTTTTAGGCTCTTACAGACAGAGGCGATATCGCGTCGCGACGCGATATTTTTCTACGGATATAATATCGAAATATCGCGTCGCGACCGCGATATCGCCTCTGTCTGTAAGAGCCTTTTCTCGTAATCTCTTTTCATTTACCTGTCCCCCAAACGGTTTTTATTTTAGCTAATACAATGACATTGTTTTTGTTGCGATTGTTTTTTAAATATTAATAAATTATTATACGTGTTAAAGTGATGAATTTTTTAATTTTAATTTAACTACACTAGTTACTGTAATACTGGTGCACACTTGTTTCATTCAAGAATCAAACCGCCACCTGCTCCGACCTTGCCTTCGGAATTGGTTCGTTTGTCCGACTACCCATCCACAAGCAGTGAAAGGTATTGTCCTTGACTATAACACGGTTACCTATTACGTATCACTCTTGTGTCAAGTTTAATGTAATTCGATGCGCAGGAGTGCAAACGTCTTGTGCTGTAATAGGAAATATTTTTTTTAACAGAATATTTTTTTTTGGTCTAGCTATGTAAGTGTTAAGATAGGACCACTGTGCTTTTTTTATTGTTGTTCAAAATTCATTTAACAATTTTAAATACTTAATACATTATGTTATTAATAAAAACGTTGTCCTCTGACATAATAACCACTTGTCACTCGGCGTTTATTTTTAAAGAAATATTTAACAGAGGACATTGTCATTCGACCTTTATTTTTATAAAAGATTAAATTTTTCGAGAGGTCAGTCCCAAAGGTTAAGATTAAGGACAAAAGCTTTACTTATTTGGTAAATCAACAATATAAATATCCTCATTTTAAATACAAAAAAATTGGGACAGTAAACTTATTCACTTGATTTGAGAAAGGAGTAAACCAATATAAATTAACAATAAGAATGAAAGTATCTAGCCAGCTCCAAGGATAACAACATGCTGACCTTTTATTATGAATTACAGACTCATAGCCTTTTAGCCAGCGCGTACTTAAACACTAAACTACTAGGTACAGACGCCAGCAGGTCAAGCCACCCGAAACTGTCAAATTTTCCCAATCAACCTTGAACCTAATGCTATAGCGATAAACATCAAAACCTATTGAAGAAATTCGACTGATTGTAGTAGCTTGATGTGCTGGCGTCTGTACCTACAGGAATTAGATAAAAACCCGTACTTCAAAGAAACAGAGAAGCCATTAATCTCTTATTTATGATTGACTACCAACCCGCCCCTGCTGCGCACGAGTGTAATGTTGACATATCGAAACAACGCGCTGTGCTGTGCTTTATAGGACATCTATAATTTTCCAACCATGCATTTTACTTTAGCGTCCATGAAGTACCTATTGCATTTTTTCCTCTATGGTTGCCTGTCAATAAATATGGAACTTCGTAGGCGTACTTATGTCAGAAGTAAAATAAATGGTTGGAAAGAGTTTATATTAATGTGTTATACACATCAACCTTCCATAATAGTGAAAACCGCATCATTCACACAGACAGACACGAAAAGTGAATTTATTTTATACTATGTAGGTACTAGTGTCCCGCCCTTGCTTTTTACAGGTACAAATTGCAATGAACTGATTTGGCTAAATTTCAAAACACCGACAATTCGGTGCTCTATTCTCTAAGTTTAATTAATATATTATAGATACACATAAACCTTTCGGAATAAATGCCCTAAATGATGGGTGACAACCGCATCAAAATCCGTTGTATAGTTTAGAAGATATAGATCTTCTAAACGGTCACACATATAGACACGAAAAGCGACTTTATGTAAACAGATATATTTAGCCATTTAGCCAGAGCGTACTTAAAGATCAAACTATACAACAGGCATTCGATAAAAACCTGTAGGTACTTGAAATAAACTGAGAAGTCATTAATTACTTATTAATGATATCGTAGATGACATAAATACTATAATTAAACATTTTAATAGTCATCGGTATCACGTTCTTTTGTGTCCAGTGTAGTTCCGGGTGATAACCACTGTGCAGTTTAGATCACGTTCCTCTATTTTTTTGTGTACGTTCGTGTTTATTTTGACTTATGTCAGCATTTTTTGCCGCCATTTTGATTACTGTGCTACTTTTTGGCGCGTTGATGTAATTTAATGTAAATAAGTTATTGTATTCAAGACTTTATATTCGGTTGTTTGTAGTGGAAAATTATTTTTATTATTCGTTATACTTAATTAATAAGTATTATACTTATTATAAATTAAATAATCATAAAGTTATTAACTTATCATGTCATAGATCTTTAGTAGGTACCTACTTATGATAATTGTTTACAATATCTGACGAACTTCATAATCATAATATTTATCATTTTCTTCAACAAACGTTATTTTCTTTTTGGAACATACCTATTTGTATTTCAGTTCATTGATTTAATGAAGTATTTGTTACTTACTTCTTTTTTACTTACTTTCTCGTTTTTAAAAACAAGTGCCCAAAAGATTATTCAGAGAGACGGGTGATATTAATAGGGAATGCTTAACCATTCCCTATTAATATCACCCGTCTCTCCACAATTCCATTGCTTACTATAGGGTGCATACTCGTTAGGCTCTTTATTCCCTCCATATCCTAAGGGCACGTCTTCCCTACCATTACCGCGCTCCCCGGTCTACTCCTTGATATACAATGGTCTCTGTTGCACCATCTAACATGAGGCAACAGGGGCTAGTGTGATTCTTTGGGTTCATTCGAGTAATAAATTCGAGTCTAGTCAAACCACGCTGGGGTCGGTGCATTTCATTCATTTTTAGGGAACTTTTTTTAAATGTTAGGTGCTTAGGCACTTAAATTTTTCTTCTAACATTATAGTCAGTAGTAAATTCAAGTATGTGGGGTATTTTTTATTAGTTCAGGATTTACTCATTTAGGAGAGTACAACCTGAACTGTTTGGGATTCAAAATCAGTCAACAAATAATTTATATTCTAGAAGTGTACAACCACAGAAATTTAAATAATAAGGCACTTATTATTTAGATTTCTGTGTGTACAACTAATTCCCTAGGGTAGGGACACGGGCACACCATATAGGACCTACCATCCCTGATAGATGCAAAACCGAGGGGGTATAACTAATAATTATTGGAAACGCATCTTAAAATAACTCCACTAAAATAATATGAGCTAGTACAACGTGTTAAAATACAGGCTAGACCTAGTTTAAGGGATAGAGTCTATTAATTGTGCATATAGTGTGACAAATGTTAAATGCAAAATCTACAATGTATACAGTGCAATGTGTTCTTGTTTTATGAAATAAATATTTTTATTATTATTATTTATTTTATTAGCTGTAAATAGACTACCTATCAGTAGTTTGTTTGGTGTCTTATTATCATTAAGAGAATAGTTGCTTCGAAATGTGACTACAGCATCCAACAGTGCAGACTGACGAGGGCCTAATATAAATAGTTTTTGACAGAAAGTTAGTTAAGATTTTGAATAGATCCTATAGACAGACCGCAGATTATGGGCTAATTTCACAAGTGAAACTGAACGCGATCAGCACACCTAAACTGCGTTTAAGACATGTCACTGTCAATGTTCCACAACAATGGTGACAATGACAGAATACACTCATGAAAATGAACAACTTTTACCATGGAACTAACCCTGAAATATGAAAATGAAAATCAACTGTTAAACTTTTTAAACTTTCGCGATTTGTACACATTATAAAACACTATCGAAAACGGGTCTTATCGCGATATTCTTTTTAACGAGGTAAACAGGTACCTACTTTTTTCCCGACGTTTCGACCGCCTTGCAGCGATCGTGGTCACGGGAGGACTGATAAAGAAGAATATCGCGATAAGACCCATTTTCGATAGTGTTTTATAAATCAACTGTTCTCTACAAAGTGCAAAACCTACGCGATCTGCACGTACGAGACAGCAGATTTTTTTTTTTTTTTCATATTTCAGGGTTAGGTAAAAGTTCATTTTCATGAGATACACTCCGTTAAAGTATGTCCCTCGTTTAACCTAACACCCTGTTTAGTTGTAAGTACTTATTATGTCAAGCGTGCGTCCTTACCTCTATCCGACTAAATTGGGATGCCTCGGATATAACTCATTAGAGGTAAGGCGAGCACGAGATCAGCTCACTATAGCCTGCAAGACATTCCGTGGCACTATTGATGCACCTGATCTGCATGCTGTCCTGGCTCGTGTCTTCGTCCCAGACAATTACTGCCGCGGCAGAAAACACAGGCTGTTTGCTGTGCCCCCATGTCGCACTGTTGCGCGTGCTCAGTCCCCAGTACCTCGCACTCTGGATTTCTTGGATTCTAATCCAACACACGATCTGTTTGCGGATGAATGGACGAAGATATTATTGGCATGTCAGAAGTACTGTGAGAGGGATTCATGAAAGGTACTATTGCAAATTTTTTGATTGTTTTTTATTTTTACAAATTTTGTTTTCTGTGTATATGTGTCTTTAATTATTGTAATTGGTTTTTAACCGTGCTAATTAAAGTTAAATAAATAAATACGACCAGTACGAAAATTAAGTTTAAAGAAAAATAGTGGACTTTTACTACTGGAATTAATGTGATAAGTTCCTAAAACCATTATAAAAGTCTACTTAAAACTATAAAAAATAAACATTTGAAAAGGAAACCAATAACAAAATAGCTTTTTATTACACCCGATTGCGTTGATGCGAAAAGTTTTAATTATTAACAGCCGTGTAGTCGATTTTTATTTTAGTCTAACTAAACTAAATTTAGTAAAAATAATGTTGCTCCATAGTCATTCGATCCGATCGTGAAACGGACTCACCCGTTTATAACTAAATTAAAAATAGCCGTAATTTGAAAGACTTTTGATCTGCGACTTGTTTGGATAGACTTCTAAAGGTTTTAAGAGGCCAAACGTTAAAGGCATAGTATATTTATAAGTGCTATATTCTAGGACTCCATCAAACCACAGATTGCAAGATGTGGTCGTTGGTCCTTTCTAATAGTTTTCCAGACCGAATTTCACCCAATCAGTATAATAGCAAAATTGTATTTACTGTTTTACTTTTTAACTTGAATATATATTATTTATTTATTTTATTTATTTATATAATCTCAAGTAACAACACTACCAGTCATTGACACCAAAAAAATCATCTAATAATTTTTATTTTGTCGTGTTTAGATATCGATCCCCATCACGTCTGTGTAGTTTCTCTAGCTAATTTAATTTGACCCTGTATATGACAAGAAGGAAGTCAAGGCACACCATGTGAAAACGACTCTTTTTTACGGCAATGTTAATTCTACCTTCTCAAAACCTACAATCATTCCAGCATGACGGTTCTTGGTTCTATTATCTAACATTTTAGAGGGAAGTCGGCAGTGGAAGCACAGGTTAATACAGATGGGACACTCCGCAGTTTAGGTATGAAGCTACAAGTACGCGGCGGGCCCCGTCTGTGGGGCAAACTCAGTAGGTCAGAAGGTATAAGAGTTACGCGATAGAAAGAGAGGCAACTTGTAGTTGAATATAACTGTAGGTAATAAGCGTCGTGCGACCTGAATTGCACTTTGTTGTGTCGTAGCAAGAGTCGCTTTTTATTTAAATGATTTTGCGGAGTGTCCCATCTGTATTAATCTGTGGTGGAAGTCAACTGTATTTACTTGCGTATGCGCAGGTACTTGCTAGCAGTTTCCACACCGGTAATCACTGACTCACCATTCATCCTTTGATGCACACGATATTTAGCCTAGCATTAAGTGCTCATGACATTTAACTCGTGCATTGACTTTAGTCTTGGTAGGCCTGTACCTACCTACTGTGGTATAAACTATGGTATTAGCACAGAGTAATAAACCTACAGTGGTTCAGATTAGGACAGAAACCCTCGGGGCACCCAGATCTTTCATCAACAGGGAGGGAGGAATAACCACCGACGCGACGGCCGGCATGGGCCACGCACAATGGTCCACTTGAAGGACTAAGTGCGGAAACCAAACCTTCTAACATTAATAGATAGAACTATGAACGAATTAACCACTGGACCCGACGTATATGCCGACGTACCTTTACCGGTCTTGTCAGTAACCAGGAAATTCTAGCCTTGGTCGCTTGTTTTTGCGTCGTCTCAAGCACTTACTTGTCACAAAACATCATGACTAAATGTTCGGTTAAATGGTGTAAAAACTATAGCGGCGGAAACAGCAATATTTCTTTTCACTTGTAAGTACATTATTTTATTACATTTATTGTTATTTATCACAAAATTTAATCAAATGTAATGTGGTTGAACGAGTTTTCATACTTTTGTATTTTATATCGGGTCCAGTGGTTAATTCTTTCATGGATAGAACATGGCTACAGTGGTTTATCTGGGCAGTAACCTTAAATTAATTACCTACGGCCGCTCGGTAGATAAATACGTGTCCATCCGTGCGTAACTGCCGCGCGCTCGAACTGTTGCGTAACTGAGACTTACTGAGATATCGAAGCGCGTTGTTTCGCCTGTTTTCTATGAAGATAAACTACTGTATCATTATTATACTGTGGTATTAGTCTGTCAAGTATAAATGTTAACAATCTGTGTCATAAATATTATTACCTCGTGCGTAGCTTCGGTACCTACTTGGTATCTTGTATATAAGTAACTAGCTTTTGCCCACGATTTCGTCCGCGTCAAATTCCTTGCTCCTCCGACCCACCCCGTCGCATCGCACCGCCTGCCCACGCTATTAGGTAGGTACTTCGTTTTTGCTTAGCATTGTTGCTGACTTTTTTTTTCGTGGTGCTTGCCTCCTTAGAGTCCGTGATGTTAAACAGGCTATAGTCTTACTCAAGAATTGGGCTATCAAATGCAAAAACAATTTTTCAAATCACGTCTCAAGAGCACAATCATCTTGTTTCTAAGACTCTGATTGAAAGAAAAACATAATTTTATAATAAAAACAAAACTAAAACCATTAGATACCTAACTGCTGAAACCTATACCACAGTCTATACATCATATTTATATTGTGCCTATTCTATAAGAGTAACACAACATGATGTACCGACCCACAATTATTTCATAATTACCCTACGTGATTTGGGGTCATTATTGTCCGTGAGTTTACAATGAAAATCATTTCGTCACGTTTGGCAGACGATGCTTGTTCAATAATCCTGACAGACTTGAAGTTGGTTGCGTAATTAGAAACAATTGTCGACAAAGAGTTGATTGCAAGAAAAATCTCTTAATTACTGTCTATTTCTATTGGAGGTCGATAAGAAAACTAGGTTATAGAAACTACAGATACACATTCTAAATTGTTCATATTTAAGTTAGGAAATATAGCTAAGCTCAAGGAAACGTACGATTTTGAATGATCTGATTATAAGGATTATATGGATACGGAGTTTGTTTTCTGCTCCAACGTGTGGCAATGTTTTGCCTTTATTTTCTTCCAGTAGGTAACTAAAGTATATTACTCTACTTTTTTTGTTAGTATCTCTCTATATCAATCCTTCGAATTTCCTACTGACAACCTTTGCTGGTAATCCATTTGCATTTCTTTCACGACCTCCAAGGTACCTGCAAAAATTATACATGCTTTATTCAAGCAAAAACAGTTAGCATTGAATAAAATGTTATCCGTAAAATGGTTTCCATCAATAACAATAACCGTATCTTCCTTTAAGTTTTACCTTGTTCTTGTAGGACCTTCAATTCTTCATCATAATGAAACATCAAAGGTTATTGGTAATTTCCTTGTAATAAAACGCACTATAAAATATAAATTACCTAACTACTGACAAGGTTGAGGTACTAGAAAAACTTGGCTGGCTCATCTATCAACGAATTTGTGAGATCGACTTTACATCTTATTGAGATCAGTCAAATCACTCATAATTATTATACATATGTATAATTTACGATATGTGTGCAAAAAATATCACGCTTTGCCTGGTTTATGTCACGATCTAATGATCGAGACACATAAGAGCTTGCCTAGCATAAAATATATTCATATTATTCAAGTAGTTCCAACAAGCAAAAATTTAAAATTACTAAAAACATGTTGCTATTTTTTTTATTAATTCACGTATAAACGAAGCAACTTGCATATTCAAATTTTATAGGTATCAAGTTTCTTTGATCACTCTGACATTAAGAAAGACATCTTTATTATTATTCCTAACTAGGAATCCTGCAAAATTATCATACTAATGAATGAAGCTAGATATATTTTCTCGATTGTTTTTTTTTTTCCTTTTCGATTCGATCATTGTCCTGGACCGGAACACTCCTCCATGTTATTCAAAACATAAAATATATTTCTTGATACTAGAACAATAGTTTATATATTCCATAAACCCGTTCTCCTTCAAACAATTTTCTCAGACAATAAGATCCCATTGTGTTCAAGCAATGTCAGATCAAAAAACTAGACCGTTATTTTCATCACTTACATGTCTAACTACTGTTTACCCACGATTCAGATGTATTGCATTACTATTGCCTCACAAACAAGGTCTAAATTAAAAGAGGTTCATTTCTAATCGCGATTAGCTCTAAAATTAGTGGTTATCATTTTTGCAACAACTTAGTACTTGTTTGTTTCTGGTCTAATGATTTCCTGATCAGTAGGTTTCAAAATGTTGAGGATTGCATCTGCTGTTTTTATTTTTATGTTATGATAATTTTTTGATACTGTGACGTGCAAAATAATTTAATGCGTAGGAATGTTTTTGCAAATTCCGAAACGTCTCGTCGTGTAGGTAATCTTTGGGAATCTTTAGGGCAAGAAACAATTACTTTAGTGTGCAATAAATCAATTGTCTGTTTTCATTATTGTTCGTAGTAAATGCTTTATTAGAGGTTAAAGTGATTATTTTTAATAAATACCTTGACACTTTCTCACCATCAACGTCTTCCACTTTGTTAGCAACAATTTCGAAATCCAATTTTAGTCGCAAATTATTTACCCTTTTTAGGTAACTGAACTACTAAACTACCGCATAAATTGATTCAACATTTACAAAATGTCTTCGACCAATGTTCCGCCAATGTCCGTACTTTAGGCCAGCCCCAAACGAGATCGATTTCAACTGTCCTTTCACTTATCACGCTCTGATGTTGCCTAATATTTTTGCGTCGAGGGCATTATTAGTACAATCACATTTTTATTTGCAAGTTATTATATAAATAGGTGCTCGGTTATATTATCAACTAGTGACCCGGCCCTGCTTCGCACGATTTTTACGACTTGACAAAACATGAATGTTTCTATATTATGTATAAGTTGAATATTAATGTATTATACATATAAACCTTGCGGAATAAATTCTCTAGATTATAGTAAAACACATCAAACATACAAACATAAAACTGCATCAAAATCCGTTGCGTAGTTTAAAAGAACAACGCGGTCACACAGACAGACACGAAAAGCGACTTTATTTTATAATAAGTATAGGCTTAGAATGTATTTGTTTTAGTTCTATGTAGGTACTGCATGTTGCAACGGTTGGGTGGTTCTCCGTAGTGTAACTCGTGGAACCAGTGGTGATATTTTATGTTTACTCTTGTTGCTTGGTTGTTCTCACGATTCTCAAATGTTTCTTCAAGTCTAGTATCCTGTGTGCTGTATACCTAGTTTACGCACATTTCGCCAGTTATATTTTAAATCCATCTAATGTCATGCCATCAACCGCGCATTGATCCCGGCTTCGTGCTTTTACTAAAAGAATCCTAGCGACTAGTGTTTTAAACCCTGGATCCTATGCTCAAGCAGTCACTCTTGCTGCACTAAGCCAACAACGCATTCGAGTTATTTTGTCTCCTTTTGTAGCAAATACCAACTTTATAGACAATAAACTACTTACTTTATATGCGGATGTTGTAAACAAAAAGATACTTTCCTTCATATACATGGTTTATCTGCTTACAGATACATTTTGTTGAATGTCAGTTACCTTGTATTTGCTGGTATAAAATTCACGATACAATATTATAATTATTGTGGATTTATCGCGTGCCTGTAAATTATCACCTGTCATTAATTTGTTTATCCAAGTGACTTTACTAACAACACCACTTTATTTCCATTGTTCATTTTCACTACTTCATTAACCCTAGTTTAACCCTTCGTAGAACGTGGATCCACGCGAGACACAATGGCTTTTTCATTGTGTCTGTAATTACGCCATTCAACTCGTTAACTAATTTAAACAAATGTTAATAGGTATACAGGAAATAATATTTTTCAGTAGGTGTGTACTTTGTTAGTTGGATGCTAAAGGCTAATCCAGTAAACTAAGTCCTTAGAATCTAAATCATACCTACTACTATAAAATATTTACACCATTTAGGTGTCAAAAATGTGCGGTTAAACAGTAGCTACTCATTACGTAAGTTTAAGCAACGATTAAAATAAACCCCATTAAAAGTTACGTAGTGTTTTTTAACCGACTTCATTACACCTGTTAATTTTCTTGCTATTTTATTAAGCTCAAAACCAGAATCCTCTTGGCTCTTTCTTTCTATAACCCACCAATGCAATGCTGGTTTTTATTATTAATCTCATTATTGTAAGTAAGTATAACAATTGAACCACCAAGGTTCGTGTTGTAAACAATAAAGAAAATGAAAGTGTCATGAAGTCCATGAAGATATAACCGATATATCGACACAAATGTTTTTCAAATCCTCAAAAGTGACGAAAACAACACCAATCAGCAATTACATATACTCTGATCGGAACAGGTGCACCAACCAAGCTAATAGATTAACAGAATTGCGAAGCACAACATAGTGAACAATTGTGAGAATTAATATGAGACCCATTGTGTTATGAACCACTTTTTATCGTTATGCATCTATGCGACCTTTTTTCCACAGTTTGAAATATATGAGCTCATGAGCTGTTATATAGGTCATTTGTTTTGATTGTTATAACAAAGATGCTTGCATATTGCTTGCCTCGTGTTAGTGGCTCGTGTCGAAGTGAGTCAAACTTGTGAAATATATTATTCGCGATCAAGTTCAAGATGTGTGCTTGAATGAGTAGGTATTAGAACACTGCTATTTAGTTTTATGTCATAATAAAAATTTATATTAGTAGATTTAGCAGTATGTTATTGTGTTGTGTATTCTATATATTTATGGTATGGTGTCAAAGTTACTACTGCTTATAGGAAATTTATTTTAGCTATATGTTATATTGAAATTGTAAATAAGTTAGTATAGATTTCGAATCGTGCTTATGGCTAAGTAATAACAGCCGCACGGGTCGATCGATGAGGTTAAGCTACGCTTGCCGCGGTTGGTCCGTATGGGTGACCATCTTTACATACCAAGATTGTCCGTGCCTCAGACAGCACGGGGTCCCGACTGTCATTCGTGGATCTTTGACAGTCGTTACGGGTCGTCAGAAGCCCGAAAGTCTGACAACCAGTCTTACCAAGGTGTATCGTGTTACCCCGTAACTGGTATGTGGAGGTAAGATAGGCAGTCGCTCCATGTAAAATACTGGTATTCAGCTGCATCCCGTTAGACTGGAAGCCGACCCCAACATTGTTGGGAAATAATAATAATAATAATAAACTATTTATTTCAGGCGAGACCGGCCCATAGATAAATACCTTAACATAAACATACATATTTGCATATACACAAAACTTGTGTTAAAAAAATAGGGTTAAAACTATTTTAGTAGCACCTCCTCTTTGCAGTAGGTGCTTTAGGTGGAAAAGGCTAGGCAGGTGAGATTTTTAAACTAACTGTCGCATCGGGTACACCCACCCTACTGATAGTTGTAAGGGAGATTTTAATAAATAAGTAAAGAAATAAATTTTACGCATTGTGGATCATCTTGGGCTAGTTGTCATAGGAAGTCACGGAAACAGGAGCCCAAATATATTGCACATCTGATCTAATGATTAAGGTACTAATTAGGAAATAACTGGTTTTACAGATGAAATAGCAGCTCTCTATGTAAAAGATCAACCACACCTAGAAGATTATACCAGCAAATAAAATGTTACTAAGAATGAAATAAATGAGAATTTGCAAAGAGAATCTCGTAAGCACTTAACGAACATATCAAATGCAAACGATCTAACTATTAGCACAATCTTGGTTCATCTTAATTTACATTAGCTGGCACGAGGTTAAGTGAACTTATTTAATTGATTAATACGAGTAGTGCTATAGTTAATACTGAAATGTTTGCAACTGTATTCCCATAGGAACAATTACCTATTCTATTAGTTTATATGAGTTTCAGTATAGTAAAATCTAAGACTAGTTATGACTTGGAGATACGGCCGTATCTAGGGGCTGACCAGGCGGCTGCCAGGGGCGCAAATTTTAGGGGGCGCACTTTCCAGACCCCCATTTCTGTATGAATGACCAAATGAAAACCAAACCTATCCGAGATGGTGCAATAATATAATTTGCGAGCTCGCTTCGCTCGCTCTTGCTCTTATTCATTCTAACAATTCTTAAGTTTTTTCTAACTCGACAAAACAGCTAGTATTTCTATTTGAATGATCAAAAGACAATCTAACTCATTCGAGAGAGTGCAAAAATGTTCGAGCTCGCTTCGATCGCTGCTTTATTATAATTTATTATATTGCATATCTAGAAAAATTGCTCCTATTTCTACTTGAGCGATCAAAAAAAAATTAACGGTTTTTTTTTTAAAAAAAGGTACGCAAAAATTTTTGAGCTTTCTCCGCTCGTTCTTACATGATAATCCACGTAAGTGGGCAAAGTAACTACTATTTCCATAAAAATAGACAAAACAATACCCAACCTATCTGAGGCGATGTGCAAAAATTTTTGAACTTGCTTCGCTCGCTCTTATCACACCGGTCGGTGACCACCCGCTAATCAGATGCTGTGACCGCGTCTGCTGTGCGTTTGCTGCGCTTCTACTGCGCGCAAGCTGTGAAAGATCTTTCACCAAATTAAAATTAGTTAAAAGATATTTTAACTAATTTTGACAGATTGGTCAAGAACGTTTGAGCAATCTTGTCATACCAACTATCGTTTGAGTATGACATTGCAAAAAGTATTGATGTAGGCTATATTAATGACAAATTGGCCCCAGAAAAAGGCCGAAGAGGAAACTTTTAAGATATTTTACGACGCATAAATGAACTCGTGTTGTTTCCTTTTCTACATAATAGTAAGAACTATTTTAATGCTTAAATAATCATATCTTATCTTTTTTTCATTAGTAGGTACATACACCGACGATACATTTATTTCTGTTTATTCTAATTTTACTTGGAAAATAGTTTTTGTGCACCGTAAATGTGTATTTCTGAAATAAATTATTATTTATTTATTTATTTATTTAAATGAATACTTATCTATTACACTTTCAAAGTTATTTTATCGTTACTCTTCCTAGAAAATACGTATTGGGGGCGCAAAATTCAAATCTTGCCAGAGGCGCTCACGACCCAGGGGGCCTACTCCCTAAGTCCGTCCGTCTTTCCGTCCGTCCGTTCATCCGTCCGTCTGACATTACGATCCATTAAAACAAGTGTAAAAGTTAAATTTTTCGGACAAGCAAAAACACATCGGGAGTAGGGACAACTGGCAAATCATGTTGTCATTCATACTTCGTACGGGCGCGGAACCAATCATCCATCCGTAGGTGATACGGAGTAAGAAACGCCCGTAACGAAGGCTGAAACTACGGGCTTCGTGCTTAGGGAGTAGGCCCCCTGCTTGGAGACGTTTAAATTCGATCCGAGATTAATAAAAGCTTTAGGCAATCCCTCAGTCATAAAATTATTGATATCATAAGTTAACAGTTAATTAATATCCTCGCACCAGACACTGCTAGATTTATGAATTGAGAAATCCGTTTAAAATCGAATTAACTAACGAACATTTTTTTTATATTTTAGCCTTGATCTAGTCTCATTCATGATAATTACTTATTGATGTATATATTTACATAAACCCAACGAACGAAGAAACGTGACAAACGATAGTCCATAGCCACGGATTTAATTCTCCAATACCTATTTCCTTCTAGCTAAAGTATTTGTTGAACTTATTTGTATTGATTTCAAGGTGAATACTAACATATTTGCTAATGGAGCAGGACATCATAAAAACAGCAGATTATTGAGAAAACTAAAGTACAAAGTAAATATTAAAAATAATGCAGATGGCTTTTAAAACTACATTTGACTATGACATAATAATGGATGCTGCAGGTTTGGTTGGTAGAAAGGCTGTATCTATATACGGTGACTGGTAATTAGTGACCGATACCTAAACACATGATTGTGCTCATGATAACAAACAACTTTTACTATGGGACCAAACCTGAAATCGCAAATATCACTAATTTAACATTTTATTTTTCGTAATTTATATTTTTCTTAGATAAAAATTACAAAAAAAAAAAACTGAATTTCGGTAGAACATTTGGTGGCTTAATTTGTTGCATTTTAACCCTAGTATGATGTCCTGCAAGGAATACGTCGAATTACAAATAACCTTGTATATGTCGCAGTAAGATGGTTGTAGCCTTGTAGCCGTGATATAGTTATAAAACTGTTGGAAAGCCCTAATTTTGTTACGACGACGTACCTAGCGCTCGCCGCTCGTGCGCAGTTGGTCACAATTCTAACCTAACCTATTTGGTCAGAGTGCCCTAATACTTATATTACCTACTAGATCGTGCTCGTATCATAGCTATATTCCTAATAAGATAATTATAAACCGCTTTCATATAAATATATTACGGTTTAAAGCTATATCCCTAGGGATATAACTATATCACGGCTACAAACATCTTACTGCGACATATTTTTTAATCAACATGTCAAATGCTTTGATCAGATCGATCTGATGTGGGACTATCGTAATTTGTTGAATCTTCACCTGGTTAAATCAAACGTATCTCCACATTAAATTACTTATACGGCCATCTGTGGTAGGTACTTATCAGTCAATAATACCTTACCTTTAATAATATTTAATGTTACAGAAGAATGATTTTTTTTCTCTTTCGAACCATTTACGAAAAAAATACAATACTTCATCAAATCTCCTATTCATAAACAAAATTCTAATTCTAAAATCTACGGAATTCACAAATGCCATCATGCCGTTACCGGCTGCGTCAACTACAAATGTCAAGAGCACGTGACGAGCCGCAAAGCTGCGCGCGCGCCGGTACAGTCGCACACACAACGCAAAGGTCATCTTTGTTCGATAATATAGCGAGATTTGATTCGCAGTGATTATGTTTAAGGTCGGATTTAGATGGGTTTGCAAATGAAAGTAGAGTAGAGCGGTTTATTAGACTAAGTATCTGCAAGGTTAAGATTCTTGGGATCTGTTTTGTGATTGCAAAAGCTTTATTTGGTTTTAGTGGCGGATGTTTAGTTATTTTATTGCTTGTATCTGTGAATAAAACATTATTAATGTAGAATCACGATTGAGTGGATGGCATTACACGAAGAGGTGCAGAAAATTAATAAATAAAAACCGGTCAAGAGCGAGTCGGACTCGCGCACGAAGGGTTCGCGAGCACGTTCGTACGTTCGCGTACCATTATAAAAACATTTATTTTAAATATTTATTTTATTCTGTTTTTAGTACGTTTAGTTTAGATACGAAAGAAATCCACCATGAGGCATTACTTTTATGAACATCTAAGTATAATTTATATATTAAGTAGATCGGTGATCTAGCTTTGCTATCCAGTTTTATGAAAAGTGACTCAGCAGTGCACCCTAATTGCGTAACACACTAACAATTAGAATCTGAATCATTTTGAAGCAAATTGTTAATCCATTAGTTCATGTTTAAAAAAATTATCTACTCGACAACGTAAATAACGCAATGAATGTTGTTGAACTGTCAAAATGAAATCTATTCCGATTGATAGTGTGTTACGCAATTGCCCCCGCGCTGTTGCTAAATTGCTTGATTCAATGAACGGAAAAATTAGTGCTAACAAACCCAATTTATATCAGAATTGTCAATGTGGCGTGCGAAATCATTGTTTTCCTGTCGACACCAGTGCGGTCGCGGCGTCATGGCCTTAAACTAAATAAAATAAAGACAATACACACAAATTGCCATAACAATAAAGTAGCCTTTACATTGTTCTAAAAACCTAGTTTACAAGCTGGCATAAGCATAATCAGCCTATAATGTTCCCACTGCTGGGACACAGGCATCCTCTCTTCGAGAGTAGGCTGTAATCCACCACGCGGGCCCAGTGCGGGTTGGTAGATGTCATGTCTTCGAATTTTTGGTTCTAGGACATGCCGGTTTCCTCACGATGTTTTCCTTCACCGTTTTGAGAGCAGCGGTGATGAAATTATATACACAAAGTAAAGTGCGTCTGGGTTCGAACCCACGACCTACTCGTAAGTCAGGGCCGTTACTGCGCCACCACTGATCTCATACTGTTAGCTAAAGCTAAACTTTAGTATATTTTAGTTTGAATGAGGTGTCATTTACTGTGATTTTTCGTTGCTGTTTAATTTTATGTGCTTTAACCAAGCTTTAACGCTTTGCAATCAATCTGCCTAGCCTTTTCCCAACTATGTTGGGGTCGGCTTCCAGTCTAACCGGATGCAGCTGAATACCAGTATTTTACATGGAGCGACTGCCTATCTGACCTCCACAACCCAGTTACTGGGTAATACGATACCCCTTGGTAAGACTGGTTGTCAGACTTTCGGGCTTCTGACGACCCGTAACGACTGTCAAAGATCCACGAATAACAGCCGGGACCAACGGCTTAACATGCTTTCCGAGGCACGGAGGAATTTCGGTATGTGAAGATGGTCATCCATCCACTGACCAACCCCGGCAAGCGTAGCTTAACCTGACGGATCGACCTGTGCGGCTGTTATTACTTAGCCACGAGCTCCTCCCTTTAACGCTTTGCAGTATATAACAATAAAACTTCTGTTGTGAAATGCGGAGGATGGGGAAAATGTCGTGAGGAAAGTTTTGAGTATGAATGTCGATGTCTATAAGAGTAGGGGAACACCAAAGAAACGATGGATGGACTGTGTGAGAGATGATATGGCTAGAAAGGGGGGTGAGATGACGACTAATTAGAGACGTATGGGAAAAAGGGACATGTTGCGCCGACCCCAAATATATTGGGATAAGGGCAGGAGAATGATGATGTGTCTCGTTTAGTGTCTTGTGTATGTTGATCGTTACAAGTTTTTTAATACAAGTTAATGCCACGCTTGAGATTTAAACATGGATATAATCTTGGGGAATACACAGGGTGTTTCTTTTAAGGTGTCAAGCAAGTGTGAGCTGATAGCAGAGTACCATACCTATCGATTTAACACCCATATATGTTCTACGATTTTTTGTAGTTTTCGAATTATTTTGGATCCCTCATTTCATATCAATGGTAGTGGTTAAGGATAGGTAGGTATAAAATTTATGTTTTTATTATCAACTGAGCTATGTAGGTAGTTCAGTAGAATTAAACCCACTATTAGGTATGAAAAAAATGCGCTTAATTTGGGTAGAAGGCACGCCCTGCTGTTAATTCAGAATTTAGACCTTTACTAAGTCCTTTTCTCCTCTACTTCATCTCGAACCGATTCTCACATTTCACTCACTTCTGGGTAAAGAACTTCTTATAGGATTTCCCGTTTTCCGTAGACAAGACTCTTTTTAGGGTTCCGTACCAAAATGGTAAAAAAGGAACCCTTATGGTGTGACTCAGTCTGTCTGTCTGTCTGTCTGTCTGTCTGTCACAGCTAGATATCTCAAGAACTACTGATGCTATCAACTTGAAATTTGGAATAGTTTTAGATGACGTTTAATCAACTATTTTTCAAATAAGAAAGAAATAAAAATATTTATATTTTTTTTGCAACAGGAGCTGAAAGGGGGTCTTAAAAATTTAAAGTGGGGCTACTAGGGCATGTGGGGTATCATATGAAAGAACGTTATTTGCACATTCCTAAACTATTTTTAATTTTTTTTAGGCCGCATAGTTTTCGGCTTTTGATCAAAAATGTAAAAAAAATACCGTTCCCCCCCTTATCTCCGAAGTTTGCAAAGGGAAAAATCTGAAATTATTCTATATGATAGAAGTTTATGTAAAGATTACAGGAAAAATAAAACGATGTCTCTAAATAGCATACTTTTTCAGAAATCGGAACGGAACCCTCGGTGCGCGAGTCCGACTCGCTCTTGACCGGTTTTTTTAAGCTGCCCTCATCATTGGTTTTCACGTTGATGTGATGCGGTTGACGTCCACTTAAGTCCCTTCACCACACTCTTTAAAAAGCTAGCAAAGATCAGTAATTAAATAGCAATTATATTTACCTACACAAAGAAAAACCGGCCAAGTGCGTGTCGGACCACGCACAAGATCCGTAGTTGTAATGAATTTATCCCAAAAACAAACATAACATTGTAGTTGAAAAACATGTTCTCCCATACATCGATTTATACGTCACGGTCAATTCTCCAAATGCAAATGTAAGTTTGTAATAGCAAAAAAAAATTTTTTTCGTGTGATATAACTACAAACTAACAATTTTCACACTTTTCCTTAACTTGTGCTGTGAGACCTTACTTCTTGCCTTTCATGATTCTAGGTCAACGGGAAGTACCCTATAGGTTTTTATTTATTTGCGAGTATCAAAATATGTCGCGTAGATGGTCGTATTTCTTTATTGCGTTGACTTAGAATCTTGATTTTTTTAGAGCTTCAAGTGGGCCGTAGATTAACGTATTTGATGTTAATTTCATCCTGATACCTCCTCACATTCCTGCGAAAAAGGGTCTTGACAGACTGACAGATAGACGGACAACAAAGTGATCGTATAAGGGTATCGTTTTTTTCTTTTTTAGGTACGGAACCCTAAAAAGAAGAAAGATAAATCAGCTGATCACCAAATAACCACAGACCGTGAATTCAATGGCATAACCTTCATTATTAGGGAAAAGTTCGCCATACTCTTGACACGGATGGTCAACCTTCGGATCATTTCATATAAAATTTAAATTGCATGTCTTCTCCACGCCTGACTCATAAAGTCATAACCCACGACGAAACAATGAGTATGTAGTGGAACTAATATGTAATGGAGTAAAATTATTTTTATTTATTGTTGGTGTATGTTGTTCACAACTGAAACTGATTATAAATTCATGGCCTTCTTAATTATCATCAGCCTTTCAATCTGCTGCTGGTTGGATATACAGGATTAATGGTAAAACACCAGCAACCTCTTAAGGGGTCATTGTACTCATCACTATGAACAACTTTTACTATGGGACCAAACCTGAAATCGCGAAAAAAAAATCTGCTTTTCCCTACATTTTGACGAATTATGCGAATATAAATGTACTGAACTGAAAGCTGATTTTTTTTTTTGCGACTTCAAGGTTGGTCCCATAGTAAAAGTTGTTCATAATGATGAGTACAATGACCCGTTAAAAGATTGCCACTGTTTACACTTACACCCTGTATACAGCATGTACCAGAAAGGTGTGGTCGAACTTAAGGATTTGGTACAGACCATCAAACTGTTTAACTTTCTCGATGGGACCAACATCGTAATCGCGAAAAAAATATCAACTGACTGACCCATACAAAACTTCAATACCTACTCGACGCAAATGTACGGGACGGGTGATTTTTTGTCGCAATTACGATGTTGGTCCCATCGAGAAAGTTGTTCGGTTTGATGGTCTGTCTGTACCACACATTTAAAGACCACATGTTTCTGGTACACCCTGTATTTATTTAGTACCTTTGCGTAGCAATCGACTGCAGATTGATTAATTAAATTAAAAGTAATTGCATTCATTTGCAGTGCTGCATAATATAGTTATGCATTTCTTTATTATATCTAATGTCTCTTTTACTAATTACTCGTGTAGGTACTTACACAAGTCGCTTATGCTATAAACTAGTTCTGCCCGCGACTGCGTTCGCGTGGAAGTAAGTAAGAAACACCATATTACCATTTATACTAAAACTAGCTACGCCCCGCGGTTTCACCCGCATATACCGGGATAAAAGTAGCCTATGTGTTACCTACCAAATTTCATACAAATCGGTCCAGCCGTTTGAGCGTCAAGAAGTAACAAACATACAAACACACACTCACAAACGTTCCCCTTTATAATATGAGTGTGATAACAGTTACATTTTTTTATAAAACTCCCTCTGCCCCCGACCCACCGCATCGTATCGCATCTGTTAGAGTTACTTCGTTTTCGCTTAGCGTTCTTCGTAACTTATTTTCTTTTTGCTCGGCTTCTAAGGGTCGTAGCATAATGTTAAACAGACTATCAAATTCTGGAAGTTCCAGAGATTAGCGCTTTCAGACAATAAAACAAGCTCTCCAGCTTTATTCTAATAGTATAGAAGTATAGATAAAACAAGTCTATACGAGAAGCACCAAGAGTTTCCAATCTCTGTCTTTTGTTAGGCCGACCATCATGGTACTAAACATAACATCTGTTTCAGAAAGCTGTTCTTCACTATGAAGTTTTTCTTTTTAATGAAACTTAGGTACAATAAAATGCCTAAAGACCATACTAAATGTATTCTTTCATTTTAATGGTACCTACTATTCAAATTAGGTAATGACATATTCGATAACAAACCTTGAGGTGTTATAAAATACTCGTGAGTTTTTATTATTTTAAATACTTTTAATAATGTATTACCTTCATTCTTATTGCTATGCAGGTTAAACTATAAATAAATGATTCTACTTACGTTATAGCTTATTTTGATATAATATAAAAATGATTCGATCCCAAGATTTATGTTGATCGTTCCAAGTTTTTTAATACACGTTAATCTTAATATGGCCACGCTTGAGATTTAAACATGGATATAATCTTGGGGAATATACATGTATAGTATAGGTACTTACCTCAATCTGCAGGCGTTAATGTGAGACTACTCAAAAGATCCTATAGAGTCTATAGGATCTTCTAGATCTAGTAATTAAGGCTCTTACAGACAGAGGCGATATCGCATTGCGACGGTCGCGTCGCTATATTGCGATATTATCGCGTCGCTCGCAACACCTTTCACACCAGCGCGGCGCGATATCGTGCGCGCGCACACACGCACGCGCACTACACGCGCGCGCGCGTTCTTGTCGTCGAACACACGTCTTTCCTTTATTCAAATCCCGAACAAGTTAAAGTGAACCTTATAGTCATCATCATATGGTCGTATTCGAGCCGAACGCGGAAACTACGGAGCTAAAAACATCTGGCCGCTTGAACAATAGAAGCGCATTCCACAGCGATAAGGATTTATAGAAAAAACACCTCGTTCGAATGGATGTTATGTATAGTTATGAATATCTTTGCAACTAAGTAATTAGCGCTACTACGAAAGATAACCAAGTTTAACGTGTAACGTTAAATGCGCAAAACCTCTTAAGGGGTCATTGTACTCATCATTATGAACAACTTTTATTATGGGACCAAACCTGAAATCGCGAAAAAAAATCAGCTGTTCAGTACATTTATGTTCGTATACCTAATTAGTCAAAATGTACTGACAGCTGATTTTTTTTCGCGATTGCAGGTTTGGTCCCATAGTAAAAGTTGTTCATAATGATGAGTACAATGACCCCTTAAGAGGTTTTGCGCATTTAACGTTACACGTTGTATATAGATTTTGTGTCATTGTTGAGTAAATTTAAATGATTTCAAAATTATGAGTAAGTAAGTTACGTACTTACTTATAATTTTGAAATCATCTTACTAGCCCTTTTTATGAGTAGGTAGTTACCTTCTCATACAGGGCCATAAAACCTTGTTGCAGCCGTCTTGAACGCACGGCTACAGATCAAGCTATAATTTCCAGTATAAGCTGATTTCGCATTGTATAAGATTTCCTTACAATGAGAGCTCATTATAAACTGGAAGTGACTAGCTTGACGTGTAGCCGTGTGTACACTACATAATAATGCTTTTACGTGTAGAAATTAAAGTTTTTTTTCCGGAATCACATAAGTATATTGGAAACTAAAGAAATCCGTAAAAAATAAAATTTAATTAATGAAGGTTAAAAAAATCTTGATTTTTAAATAAATACTTCGTAATAAATAGCACGTCCGAAGAGTCCGAACTGCTTGTGTGTCGAACGTAGTACCTACTATTATTTTTTCCGTGTTGTGTGGTCAAGTTTAGGTACGTACCACCACCCACCAGCCACCACCCACCACCCCATCGTGTGGTGTTCGTTACAGACCACGGACGCTCGTAAAAATTCGCGGCAGGAAAACATTGCATTCAATTAGGTACTTAGGTTTGGTTGGTTGGGTTTTTTTTCGACGGACCGGAGAATCAAACCTGTCCTAGGTTAGGTTAGAATCGCGGGCGATATCGCGTGGCGATAATATCGCAAAGTTATCGCATCACGTGACGCGATATATCTGTGTCGCGGGGCGATAATCGCTCCTGTGTGAATGGTACGACGGATATAATATCGCAATATCGCGTCGCGACGCGATATCGCCTCTGTCTGTAAGAACCTTTAGTAACAAGTGTCTATAGTATAGTATAGACACTTGTTACTATCAAGTGTCTAACCTAAACTAACAACTAATTTTACTAATTTTATTCACCATTCAGTCAGTGTGTGATACTATGACAAAATTACGAAAAATTATTAGAATTTTCTTTCTTATGGATCAAGTCATGTTAAACTTATCTTTTTTAATCTAAGTATTATTTATATTAATACCTAGATTAAAAAAAATATATTCAATGTTATTTATATTAACACGACATCTAATTTCACTCTACAAATTAATTGGAATAGCGGTATAAGACAATACAAAACTATTTAATATCAAATCTTCTTCATCAGACTCGCTTCATGTTAACCACTACCCCATTACTTCAAGTTTTCCTGCTATATACTACAATTGCCTCGTAAAGCTTCGCAATTTAGCATGTATTAAGACTTGTCCGACTTAAACCCAGTAACCTGGTTACACTACTGTCCTTGTCAGTGCATATGAGACAAAGTGTGCATCTTTATGCAGGCTTACAACACCACACGGCCCGGAGAAAATATTCAGGGGTCAGATTTTAAAAGGTCAGTGAATTTAATGTGTTGTTGTTTCATGGAATGTGATGGGTCTAAAATAGATTGTTTTTGTATACTTATAGATTGTTGTTTTATTTATTGGATTTTATTTTTTATAACGAATACCACGTAGGTTTAGTGGTGGTGCAGATTTAAGGTCGCGTGTTCAGTTCCTATTCCCAGTTCTCACATGTATAATTTCAATATGACTGATGTAACCAATATTTCGTAACAATATTTTTTTTCGCGATTTCAGGTTTGGTCCCATAGTAAAAGTTGTTCATAATGATGAGTACAATGACCCATTAAAAGTTTGCCACTGTTGACACTTACACTCTGTACCCCTGGAGTTTCTTGCCCATTCTTCTCCTTAAGGCGGTGAGAGCCGTAAAAACGTCGTTTAGTTTAGTGTTTTATTCGTAGATAACACGGATTTAAATTTTGAAAAAAAAATATTACTTAGTTCAGACTTCCATCTACAAATTTCGGCCGTCCGATACACGATTACTTGCACTTTACTGCATCCAATTAAATCGCAAAGACAAGTCTAAATTATGATCTATATCTTATTTCATTTGATTTATATTAGGCTTTGAACAATAAAACTTATGCCATAATAAAGGTCGTAAAAAATGTAATTTATAACGGCTATCATAATTTGAAATATCAAAATATTTATATCACTAATTCCAATGTCAAGTGTTTTCAGCTTCGCAAACGCTCGCCCTGAGCCGTTTAGTCCCGAGCGGAACGTGACGGAGGTCGGACGTGTGCCAATTTTTCGAACCCGCCACCCCCGCTAACTTCTGTCACCGGCTGCGACCGGCACAAATTAGCATGTGTTGAAAACAGTTGAATTTGAACGCTATGCCTATGTAAATAAAGACGTCACGCGCGCAAAAGCTTTATTGGTATTTATTTTTATCACGGCCTATGTTTACCAATCGCATCAAGTGTGTAAAACAGTTGAATTTGAACCCTACACTGGAGCTTATAAAGCCGCCTGACGCGCAAATTTTTGGTTCACTATTTTCAAATCTCAAATAGGTAGGTGCCACAGAATAAAGTTAGTACGGGTGGTTTTATAATGAATATCGGATAGGAAATGAGATTTCTTCATAACATCACGCCTGAATTCTTTCAAAGGGTTGGGCAGGGATGTTCAGAAAATAAGTAGGCCCTCAAATGTATTTTTCTGTATACCTACATAAATAAGATTTTTTTTTTAAATTAAGTTTTTTTTCTAATTAGGTATCTTCTTATTTTTTTTGTATTTCAAGGTCAAAATGAAAATCCAAGATGGCGGCTGCAAAAATTTCCAATTTTTCGTCATGGGTGTCGTTTTCGTGATATTTTAGGTCGCTGAAAATGATAGTGGGGTCAAAATGAAAATCCAAGATGGCGGCTGCGAAAATTTCCTAATTTTTCGTCATGGGTGTCATTTTCGTGATATTTTAGGTCGCTGAAAACGATAGTGGGGTCAAAATGAAAATCCAAGATGGCGGCTGCGAAAATTTCCTAATTTTTCGTCATGGGTGTCATTTTCGTGATATTTTAGGTCGCTGAAAACGATAGTGGGATCAAAATGAAAATCCAAGATGGCGGCTGCGAAAATTTCCAAATTTTTCGACATGGGTGTCATTTTCGTGATATTTGAGGTCGCTGAAACCGATAGTGGGGTCAAAATGAAAATCCAAGATGGCGGCTGCGAAAATTTCCTAATTTTTCGTCATGGGTGTCATTTTCGTGATATTTTAGGTCGCTGAAAACGATAGTGGGGTCAAAATGAAAATCCAAGATGGCGGCTGCGAAAATTTCCTAATTTTTCGTCATGGGTGTCATTTTCGTGATATTTTAGGTCGCTGAAAACGATAGTGGGGTCAAAATGAAAATCCAAGATGGCGGCTGCGAAAATTTCCAAATTTTTCGACATGGGTGTCATTTTCGTGATATTTGAGGTCGCTGAAACCGATAGTGGGGTCAAAATGAAAATCCAAGATGGCGGCTGCGAAAATTTCCTAATTTTTCGTCATGGGTGTCATTTTCGTGATATTTTAGGTCGCTAAAAACGATAGTGGGGTCAAAATGAAAATCCAAGATGGCGGCTGCAAAAATTTCCTAATTTTTTCGTCATGGGTGTCGTTTTCGTGATATTTTAGGTCGCTGAAAACGATAGTGGGGTCAAAATGAAAATCCAAGATGGCGGCTGCGAAAATTTCCTAATTTTTCGTCATGGGTGTCATTTTCGTGATATTTTAGGTCGCTGAAAACGATAGTGGGGTCAAAATGAAAATCCAAGATGGCGGCTGCGTAAATTTCCAAATTTTTCGACATGGGTGTCATTTTCGTGATATTTGAGGTCGCTGAAACCGATAGTGGGGTCAAAATGAAAATCCAAGATGGCGGCTGCGAAAATTTCCAAATTTTTCGTCATGGGTGTCATTTTCGTGATATTTTAGGTCGCTAAAAACGATAGTGGGGTCAAAATGAAAATCCAAGATAGGCTGCAAAAATTTCCTAATTTTTCGTCATGGGTGTCGTTTTCGTGATATTTAAGGTCGCTGAAAACGATGGTGGGGTCAAAATGAAAATCCAAGATGGCGGCTGCGAAAATTTCCTAATTTTTCGTCATGGGTGTCATTTTCGTAATATTTTAGGTCGCTGAAAACGATAGTGGGGTCAAAATGAAAATCCAAGATGGCGGCTGCGAAAATTTTCAAATTTTTCGACATGGGTGTCATTTTCGTGATATTTGAGGTCGCTGAAACCGATAGTGGGGTCAAAATGAAAATCCAAGATGGCGGCTGCGAAAATTTCCAAATTTTTCGTCATGGGTGTCATTTTCGTGATATTTTAGGTCGCTGAAAACGATAGTGGGGTCAAAATGAAAATCCAAGATGGCGGCTGCAAAAATTTCCTAATTTTTCGTCATGGGTGTCGTTTTCGTGATATTTTAGGTCGCTGAAAACGATAGTGGGGTCAAAATGAAAATCCAAGATGGCGGCTGCGAAAATTTTCAAATTTTTCGCCATGGGTGTCATTTTCGTGATATTTTAGGTCGCTGAAAACGATTGCGGGGTCAAAATGAAAATCCAAGATGGCGGCTGTGAAAATTTCCAAATTTTTCGTCATGGGTGTCATTTTCGTGATATTTGAGGTCGCTGAAAACGATAGTGGGGTCAAAATGAAAATCCAAGATGGCGGCTGCGAAAATTTTCAAATTTTTTGACATGGGTGTCATTTTCGTGATATTTGAGGTCGCTGCAAACGATAATGGGGTCAAAATGAATGACTATCGTTTAATAATAATTAAAAATTAGGAAATTTTCGCAGCCGCCATCTTGGATTTTCATTTTGACCCCACTATCGTTTTCAGCGACCTAAAATATCACGAAAATGACACCCATGACGAAAAATTAGGAAATTTTCGCAGCCGCCATCTTGGATTTTCATTTTGACCCCACTATCGTTTTCAGCGACCTAAAATATCACGAAAATGACACCCATGACGAACAGTTAGGGAATTTTCGCAGCCGCCATCTTGGATCTGTCTAAAATGTCTAAAATGTGTCTAAAATGTCTAAAATCTGTCTAAAATGTCTAATCTGTCTACAACTTTCAAAAATACTTACTAGAAAAATAAAACAAAATAAACTTGTATACTAATCAGTTCAAGTTTATCTACTGCATTGCTCTATTCTGTGACGCAACATAGTACCTACTCGAGTTCATGAACTCATGAGCGGTGCGCTTGGCGCGCGTTTCCCGCGCATCGTAATTTATTACGTATCGCTACTCCTTGCGGGGGCTGCGGTAAGCATTTAATACCTACGGCGCTTGCTTTCACCCCGCCTACTACGCTTTGCAATGGGCGATTACCTTCATCTTTTTGACTGACCGACCCCTTGATATGTGCCTGTAATTGGTTTAGTTCAAATAAATGCTTTGAGTTTGAACTAAGCGTTACTTATTGGCTATTTGATGACGGTACCTTGTTTGTTTCTGTGTTTGGGTTTTAGCAATGAACAGCAAATATCTAAAACGACATATTTAAGTACCTTTACCTTTTGTAATCACTGTACTATTTGTTAATGATGATATCTTTACGAAATCTTTTTTGCTGACAGTCGCTCACAGTTCTTAACATTATTGGTTACTCTGCTGTAATGCATTATATAAAAACGATATACCTACATGAAGTTTAATCCAAACCATATTCGGTACTATGTAAAAAATCATCACTGCTCCGTCTGCCGAAAACATTAACTGACCCAAAAAAACAGTCCTTCAAAATGTCCTTTTTAAATCTTGACACAACACATTACATCACCGCTACGAACCTCCGGAATTATTCAAACTTTAGGCCGGCCATGATGAGTCAAACATCGAACATTATAGGAACGGGGCGGGAATAATAATGTATAAGGTACAGGCCAGGATATCGACGATCAGGCTCAATGTTCCGAGCACTGACCCCACGTGGCTCATTCGAGTTGAAAATTGTCACAGTTGTGTACGATTTGAGAAGTTTTTGGGAATATTTGCAAGGAATATGGGATATTATAGTGCTTTTGGACTTGCCAAAAGAGTTAGGGGTCCTTTTGTGAAAGGGCTCTGGGACAATCTGGCCAGCGAAAAGTCGGTCAGTATTAGGAATGTCATAATACGAAATTAAACCAGCCAGTGAAATGAACTGCCTGAAACTTGCCAGGTTTTTTAAAAGTTCGTAATAAAAAAAAATCGTATCAAACATTATATTTACTTTTATACGCTTTGGAGAACTGTTAGTTACAATGACCGCCTTTTTTTTTGCAGTTTTGTAAAAAAAAAACTTAGATAGTAAGAAGTGAATATTTTTTAAAGATGTGGGGCTTGTGGCTATGTAATAACAGTCATGTGGGGCTTGTGGCTAAGTAACAACAGTCACACGGGTCGATCAATCTAATAAGCTACGCTTGCCGCGTTCGGTCCGTGGATGGGTGACCATCTTTACATAGCAAGACCTCGCCGTGCCTCGGAAAGCACGTTAAGCCGTTGGTAATAATATGAAAAAAACCGGTCAAGAGCGAGTCGGACTCGCGCACCGAGGGTTCCGTTCCGATTTCTGAAAAAGTGTGCTACTTAGAGACATCGTTTTATTTTTCCTTAATTTTTACATAAACTTCTATCACGTAGAATAATTTCAGATTTTTTTCTTTGCAAACTTCGGAGATAAGGGGGGGAACGGTATTTTTTTTTACATTTTTCATCAAAAGTCAAAAACTATGCGGCCTAAAAAAAAATAAAAATAGTTTGAGGATATGCAAACAGCGCTCTTTCATATGATACCCCACATGCCCTAGTAGCCCCACTTTAAATTTTTAAGACCCCCTTTCAGTACCTGTTGCAAAAAAAATATAAATATTTTTATTTCTTTCTTATTTGCAAAATAGTTGGGTAAACGTCATCTAAAACTGTTTTAAATTTCAAGTTCTATCAACTTGAAATTTAAAACAGTTTTAGATGACGTTTATCCATTAGTAGTTCTTGAGATATCCAGCTGTGACAGACAGACAGACAGACAGACAGACAGACTGAGTCACACCATAAGGGTTCCTTTTTTACCATTTTGGTACGGAACCCTAATAGGTAATATAATAATATATTCATGACGTTGTTGACAACTATGTATAAGCATCATTAAATTGTGGTCAAGATAGATTCATTAAATAATAGGTGACTGCTTTTTCTCAGTAAGTAATGTTGTATACCTACAGCCAAAGGAAAAGTCGAAAAAGCAAAAGCAGTCACATATTAATGAATCCAAATTTTGACCACAATTGTGTGATGCTTATGTATAGTTGTGACAATATTATGAACATTTTGGCGTTCATATAGTTTTGAAGTCTGAAAGGCCTAATATAATATATTAACCACTAATGCGACCGACCCCCTGCGTTACGTCATCACGTTGTTCGAGACCTTTTTTTGTCGGCGCGCGACGGGGTGCCTAGCACTTAGAGCGAGCGCGCACTGCGGTGCGTTTCCGGTAGTTCTGCCGCACTGGGCGGGGCCTACAGTAACAAAACGCATGACCGCAGTGCGCGCACTTCAAAGACATTCCATACTTCACAGATTATGCGGTAGAAAAACGCACCGCAATGCGCGCTCGCCCTTATACACAGCTTGTACACAAAACATTTGTATGAATGGACTAGCTTTTGCCCGCGGCTTCGCTCGTGTGGATGTCGGAAAATATCCCAAGGGAACGTTCATGTGGAAAACATAGGGCCGTCCGATATAACTGTGCAAACTCAAATCGCTACGATATATCGTTACCGTGTATAGTAGGCATTTTTTTATTTTTTATTTTTTAACTTTAGCTACCAGTCGGCATGATTTTTTCCGACATCTTCAACAGTCGTCGTCATATTTCAGCCAATTTTACACAAAACCATAAAGAATTACACTGAATCACTCCGTTCATTGGAGAAAACCGTATGGAAATCCGTTCGGTACTTTTTGACATTATCGCATTCAGACAGACTTACGCGGCGGGGGGACTTTGTTAATTACTTAAAATTTATTGTGCCAGTCACGCTCTAATAACAAATAACTTTTGTCCGAGTGTCCACTCGTTCAAATAATTTCCTATTAAAAACGTCGAATGAAATAAAGACTAAATGTTACCTCAAGATTCGAACTATGACTACACTTCCAATCCCTTAAATCTCTTAAAAAGACGTAGGTACACAAACATTTGTCAACCCCTATTGTACCCCTTATGGGACGATTTTTAAAAAACGCTGTACCATAATATTTCTTTATTTCCTACCAAAAGCATTTTGAATTTTCATATCCCTAACTTAAGAAATGCTGGGTTTCCCATACAAACTTTCATACCTTATTTATCACCCCTTGTAGGATTATGTTTTAAGACAAAAAGTAGCCTATGTCCTTCCCCAGGATGCTATATAAAGCCTTGCCAAATTTTGTAGAAATCCGTGCAGTTTTGTAAATTTTAAAATCAACCCCTATTTTACACCATAAGGGGATGATTTTTCAAAAACGCTGAACCGCATATTTCTTAATTTCCTACCAATAGCATAAATTTGTTATGCCTAGCTTAAGAAATACTGGGTTTCCCTTACAAACTTTCATCCCCTATATCACCCCCTGTAGTATTGTTTTTGAAAGTATTTTATGTCCTTTCCCAGGATGCTATATAAAGCCTTGCTAAATTTTGTCGAAATCCGTGCAGTTTTGTAAATTTTAAAATCAACCCCTATTTTACCCCCTTAGGGGATGATTTTTCAAAAACGCTGAACCAATTCTTTTTTTCCTATCAAAAGCATACATTTTAATTTTCACATCCCTAACTTTAAGAAATACTGAGTTTCCCATACAAACTTTCATCCCCTATATCCCTGTAGGATTATTTTTTAAGACAAAAAGTAGCCTATGTCCTTCCCCAGGATGCTATATAAAGCCTTGCCAAATTTTATCGAAATCCGTGCAGTTTTGTAAATTTTAAAATCAACCACTATTTTACCACCTTAGGGTATGATTTTTCAAAAACGCTGAACCGCATATTTCTTAATTTCCTACCAATATTATAAATTTGTTATCCCTAACTTAAGCAATACTGGGTTTCCCTTCCAAACTTTCATCCCCTATATCACCCCCTGTAGTAGGTATTATTTTTGAAAAAAATAGTATCCTATCTCCTTCCCCAGGATGCTATATGAAGCCTTGCCAAATTTTGTAGAAATCCGTCTAGTTTTGTAAATTTTAAAATCAACCCCTATTTTACCCCCTTGGGGGATGATTTTTCAAAAACGCTGAACCGCATATTTCTTTATTTCGTATCAAAAGCATACATTTTAATTTTCACATCCCTAACTTAAGAAATACTGAGTTTTCCATACAAACTTTCATCCCCTATATCACACCCTGTAGGATTATTTTTGAAAAAAAAAAGTAGCCTATGTCCGTCCCCAGGATACCATCTATAGCCTTGCCAAATTTTATCGAAATCCGTTCAGTGGTTTAGGCGTGAAAAGGTAACAGACAGACAGACAGACAGACAGACAGACAGACCGACAGACAGACAGACAGAGTTACTTTCGAATTTATAATATTAGTATGGATGGATAGTATGGATGTGAAACCAATTACTGTTTCTTAAAGTGGATAGACTAGGCTAGATTACGAATTTTGTTTTAAAACAATAGATGACTTAGTTTTTTTTTCAATAAAAAAATAAAAAACAGTTTCGTTTATTGTTTTACCTTTTCTGAACTCGAACTACTGAATGAATTGAAAATTGCTTTAATAACTTACAATATTATAACGAACTAACATACGTTTACATTGTCGGTTGTGGGCCGTTCACACACAGAGTGGGGAAATTCTTCAAACGTTGTAAGCATGTTTTGTAAAGAATCAATGAACTGTCAGGTCGAGTGACGATCTAATTCATAACATTGTCGCCTTCCTTAAGTTGTTTTGATAGCATTTTCCTAAATCCTGCTTATCTTGCTTTGTGTATAAACATTGGGCAATGTCGGGTTGCTTCCCATGGGAAGTGGGTGGATGATAAGAGATTCTGGTTTAAAAAACTATGAAATAAGCGGGATTTTGTAGAAAACATTGTATATCTACAGGCTGATGATTGGGGGGCTCGTGGCTAAGTAATAACTTCCACATACGTCGATCGTTCAGATTAAGCTTTGCTTGCCGCGGTTGGTCTGTGGATGGGTGACCATCTTTACATACCAAGACCCCTCCGTGCCTCGAAAAGCACGTTAAGCCGTTGGTCCCGGCTGTCATTCGTATAGATCTTTGACAGTCGTTACGGGTCGTCAGAAGCCTGAAAGTCTGACAACCAGTATTATCAAGGGGTATCGTGTGTTATCCAGTTATTGGGTTGTGGAGGTCAGATAGGCAGTCGCTCCATGTAAACCACTGGTATTCAGCTGCATCTGGTTAGACTGGAATCTGACCCCAACGAAGCTGGGAAAAGGCACACGATGATAACTTGAACGGAAAACTGAAATACACCAAAACAAAATAAACTAACAATGAATGACTTTGAAACTCAATGATCATCAAAAATACATTTCATTACTACCTAATATTAGAGTACTGTTGACAATTTACTATTTAAATATATTATGTGCTAAAATAGATCTACGTTTAATGACGGAACTTGACGTATATGGAAAACCTATTTGACACCTCAAATATTACAGTAGAGTTATAATTTATCCAAAAATCCAAAAATAGACTGAAATTATTTGCACGCTATTTTACATTATGCCTTAGAAAAAATAAAGTCGAAAATCACATAAATATGATAATTAACCAGGAGGACCAGTGTCCGCCAGCGCTACTGCATGAGGTCGTGGGTTCGATTCCCAAGTTGGCCAAAGTATGATTTGGTTTTTTCGTCAGGAATTTTGTAGCAGCAGCCTTGGATCTGGATTAGTGCTTGGTTTATGGCAATATTATGCTCGCCCACTATTACATGGGGACTTAACGGGCGAAAAAGTAGTTTATGTCCTTTTCCGAAAGCGTTACAAACAAATAAACTCACTTTCGCATTTATCTGGGGGCACGGGGGTGCCCCCGCCAAGACGAGCCAAGCGAAGCGCAAGGGCACTACCTACCTTTACTCGAAGCACTTCGTCGTATTTTTGAACCTTCTTAATTTGGGTTTGGATTATACCAGATAAACAAAATTTTCGGGATATGATGTCAGTGGTTGACTTATTAAACCTATAAAGTTTCAATTGCATAGCTCTTATACTTTAGATTTTATTGATATCTAAAATACCCCGATTTCGTCACTGACTCACTGATGATCATAAAAATTCTTAGGGTACTTCCTGAAGTCCTAGAAAGCTGAAATTTGGTATTTAAGCTAGTATTAGTACACAAACAACAAAAAAATTCTAAAACTTGGAACTTTTACCCCCCAACCCCTTAAACTAGGGGATGGAAATTTGTATGAGACTTCCGCAAATAATGAGTATATAATAGTTATACTTACGAATAATATTAATACACTTGTATATACTTCGATAAGTGTTTATTAATCTCCTACCTATCAACCTATACATATCATAAGCAACTTACAAAAAGAAATGAAATCCCACCAAAAACATTTTCATGTAAAATGTTGCCAAGACGAGACCACATATAGCTCGCACTGACAAAAAGCAATCAGATCTCATGTAGAGCCAAGCTTCTAACTCTACACGCCCTAACAAAGACAAAAGACAAAGACAAAGACATTTATTCGTCGGATATGGTACAACAAAGCTGGTATTTATAATTTTGGTTCAGGACACATCCGCCGCTAAAAGCGGCATACGAATATTTACAATAGGTGCACATAGGCATAAAACCTAACTTATATAATACATACCTATACCTACTCTAAAAAACAATACAAAACACTTAAAATTATAGATTAGACACATTAATTATTATACTTTGGTATAATCTACATTATAAAATAAACAATAAAACCTATTAAACCTATACTCTAAAAAACAATACAAAACACTTAAAATTATAGACAGACACATTAATTATTATATTTTGGTTTAATCTACATTTAAAATAAACAATAAAAACACAACAATAACTTAGACAAACAATTTAACAACAATAGAAATCTAAATAAATCTAATTTAACCCTTAAAATAAAAAAAATCTTTTAAAATGTATAAAAGTTATTTTGAATAAGCCATGTTTTTAGTTCGTTTTTGTAAGAATGAAATGGCAGTTCTCTAATTCATTTTGGAATGTGGTTGTAAATTTTTATGCACATAAGGTAGCTGTTTCTGTAGTGGAGAGTGCTGTTACAAAATTGGTTTTTTAACTTGGTGGGGTCTCTTTTTGTAAATCTATTGTTTTCGGCTACTGTGGAGAAGAAGTGTGAATTTTTCCTAACAAATATGGCTATTTCTAAAATGTAAATAGAAGCTAGCGTTAAAACCTTTAGCTTTTTAAAAATTGGTCTACAGCTCTCATATGGAGGCGCCCCAGTTATTGCTCTCAAGCATTTTTTTTGCGCTATGAAAGCTCTTTGGATGTGTGACGAGTTACCCCATAGAAGTACGCCATACCTCAATACAGACGCTACGTAGCCGTGATAGGCGTTGAGTGCAGCTTCTTCATTCGTTGTTTTGCGTAGCTCTCTTAATGCGTATACAAATCTGTTTATTTTTTTAGAAACATTTTCAATATGTATTCCCCAGTTACAATTTTCATCTAGTGTTAGGCCTAAAAATTTAATACTATTTTCTTTGGTAATTATTTCGTTACTGTGGATTAAATTAATTTTTGAGGGATTTTGTTTGTAGTTTGCAAATTGAATGAATTTTGTTTTAGATAGATTTACTTTTAAGTTGTTTTCATTTAGCCAATTTATTATATTGTTGATAGTTTCATTTACTTCTTGTTGATGTAATGTTTTATTATTTTCCGGTATTATTACTGACACATCATCTGCAAATAGTACGCACTTATGGTTTGTTACATTTGGTAAGTCGTTAATATATAGAAGGAAAAGAAGAGGCCCAAGGATGCTTCCTTGGGGTACTCCTGACCCATTGTGTCTAAATAAAGATTTGTATGAGATTGCAACAAGTTTATCATTAATACGGGATACTTCAACACATTGTTGTCTATTGCTGAGATAACTTTTCAGCCATTCTAACGCTGGACCTCTGATGCCGTATCGCTCACATTTATCTAGAAGTGTATTGTGGTTAACGAGATCAAAAGCCTTGCTCATGTCTAGGAAGATAACTGAAACAGAGCGTTTTTTATCTATATTATCTGTTATGGACCTGACTAGAGAGAATGCTGCCAGAGTTGTTGACTTACCTTTTTGAAACCCATTTTGTTCTTCATTAATAATTTTGTGTTTGTTTATAAATTGAATTAAACGACTATGCATTATTTTCTCGTAAATTTTTGAGAATATTGAAATAAGAGTGATAGGTCTATAATTAGTTTTATCTAGCGTACTCTTGCTTTTATAAAGGGGCTTAACTATTGAAACTTTTAATTTATCTGGGAAGATTCCCTCAAATAGAGATAAATTAATAGTGTGGCACAGTATTGGTGATATGATTTCAGCACATAATTTGAGTATGTGCGTAGAGATCTCATCATATCCTACCGACTTTTTATTGTTTAGCGATAATATTAGGCGAAACACTTCAGTGTCAGAACATGGGTTCAAAAAGATGCTGGAACTGTTCCTAATGGGTTGAGTTCGTTGAGTTAAACCGGTATTTCTTGCAGGTTGAGGTTTTATATTAGCAACATCAATAAAAAAATTATTAAAAGAGTTAGCTATTTGACTCGGATCGTTTAAAATACAGCCATCGTGATCTATTGCACTTATTTGATTAAATGTTTTATGAGTGTCTGTTCTATTTTTGATGATATCCCATGTAGCTTTGTTTTTATTTTTAGATTTTAGTATGTAGTTAAGGTTTGAATATTTTTTTGAGCGGAGGACACAGGATTTTAGGATTTTATTATATTTTAAATATCTAGACCGTAACTTTCCAAGTCCTAACTCCACAAACTCTACACCTTAGTCAAAATATGTGGCTTGGCCGTTTCGCTACCATCACATGGGCGCAAGGTGAAAAATGTATTCACTGTTCATTACTTTTCTGTATACAATAGTTCTTGTAGTAACGAAACGGCCAAGCCTCATATTTTTACTAATGTGTAGAGTTTGTGAAGTTAGGGCTTGGAGAGTTAGGGCGTGTAGAGTTAGAAGCTTGGCTCTACATGAGATCTGATGGCCAATTCTCGTACCTAAAAACGTTCACAATCTCATGCCAGCGTCAATCAAATGTCAAAAATGTAGGTAAACGCTATACAATTTTTGACAGATTGAGACTGAGATGAGATTGCGAACGTTGTTAAAAGTACGAGAATTGCCCCTCTGATTGCTTTTTGTCAGTGCGAGCTATATGTGGTCTCGTTTTGGCAACATTTTACATGAAAATGTTTTTGGTGGGATAGTATTAGTTAGGATTAAGATAAGCTTAGGTACCTACTCTGCAAGTTAATTTTCTACCCTATTTCCCAAGATTTCATAATGAAGGAAGGCTCACTTTGCCTGATAATTACGTCAAGATAGGCAACGTAAACTTGGTGAGGCAATTTTGGTTAGTTAATTCATGACACCGTCAGGCCACTGTTTATTTATAAGATGAGGGAAAGTTTGTGTAAAAGGAAGACTGACAGATAGACGTAGTCCCAGTTGTTTTCCGTCAATGGGTGGAAAAACGTCTATTTTTCTCGCGTTTTTAATTACTCCTCGGTATGTCTAGTAGGTAATGTAGTTAATTCACAAATAAATAAATTTTAATTTAGGTAAGTACCTATTAGTCGTTGTAAATATAACTACTAATACTGAGATAGATATCTCAATATATTCTTAACTATAAAGTACCTGAGCCCAGGAAAATAAGTCGAGAGATGTCCTGGTGCCACCGGGTTGGACTAAGTTCCTTTCGCTGTGTATTATGTATTAATCCATCAAGTATGGTCTCAAATGTCCAAAGATTTTGTGTATTGTTTTTACAATACACAAAAACTTTTGGCACTTGAAAATGACGGCATACAATTTCTGACAGTTTTCTCCTACCACAGTACACACGCCACGTTAAAGAACTTCTTTCCAATATTTCAGTTCCATGAGTGTAAGTGTAAACAGTGGCAATATTTTAAGGGGTCATTGTAGTCATCATTATGAACAACTTTTACTATTGGACCAAACCTGAAATCACGAAAAAAAAATCTGCGGTTCCCTACATTTTGACGAATTATGCGAACATAAATGTACTGAACATCTGACTTTTTTTTCGCGATTTCAGGTTTGGTCCCATAGTAAAAGTTGTTCATAATGATGAGTACAATGACCCCTTAAAATATTGCCAATTTTTACACTTACACCATGTATATGATTTGAAAATACAGACACATAATTAGTACCTACCTAAAACACTATTGTGAAACTACCACCATAGTTCCATTGAACTGTTGCCTGATTTATTTGGTCCATAGAATATCTAGCCTAGTCAAAGTGACAGGTACTAAATTACACCACCATGAATTCTAAAACAGCGGCCATTACTCCATGAAATTTACAGGCACTCAAAGGCTTTGAACCATAACTTACGATCCTAAATCAAGCAACAATGCGCAATGCATAAACAGCAGATTTAATCCCAAGTTTATAAGATGTCCATTACTTAAACAGGAACGTACCAATGACCCGGGTTGGATAAACATATGGAGGGGCAACCAAATGGAGTGCTAATTCGAATATTTGTTCACCGCGCCCTATCACTCGTTTTTGTGAGAGCGTTATTTTGGAATGTCGATGAAGGCTAAAATGATAATCTTTGTAGACCTCTTCCATGTACTGGCATATTATGGCACCAGGCAGATCGATTAAAGTGGTGTCTTCACTTATAGAATTTTAAACCAACAACAACAATTTAGTCTTGCTACGCAACGCAATCTAATATTATTTGCAGCCATCAAACTAAGCTGTGATCAAACTCACAGATTTTATGAGAAAGGCAAAGGAAGATAACCCAGCTAGGCGTTTTTTACATATAAATTTGGTATGTCAGTATCAGTATGCTAAGTATGAAATATTTTTGGAGAAGGTGATTCCCCGCGCTTTTGAACTCCATTGACTAGCTACTCTGTGGTTTAGCAGGAAACCGTATGACTCATGCGTCGGGATTCCAAATTATATTCAATCCTTTTATATCTTGGAATTGTAATAGCTGGAATAGACCTTATGAGGAAATGTCGTGTTTACAAACTAGTATACGAGTAGGTATAGGTACCATTGTGTCTTAAAATGGTGATAGCTGAGTCGTGCAAATTGTTTATGACACAGAGATATTAGTAATATTTCAGACTATTGGCGACTCGACCCGGGTACCTAACCCGAGTCCAAAGTATAGCAAACTATTGTAAGTACAGTAGGTAGAGCAACCCACCCACTATCAACCACAAAACGACCATCTTCCTGGAGGGTGTAACCTTCCGTGGTCCACTTGGGAGTCCCTGAACCGTCTCCGTACCCAAGAGGGACGGTGTAACTCGAACCTCATAAAGTGGGGCTCTATACACTATTGTAAGTACAGTAGGTAGAGCAACCCACCCACTATCAACCACAAAACGACCATCTTCCTGGAGGGTGTAACCTTCCGTGGTCCACTTGGGAGTCCCTGAACCGTCTCCGTACCCAAGAGGGACGGTGTAACTCGAACCTCATAAAGTGGGGCTCTATACACTATTGTAAGTACAGTAGGTAGAGCAACCCACCCACTATCAACCACAAAACGACCATCTTCCTGGAGGGTGTAACCTTCCGTGGTCCACTTGGGAGTCCCTGAACCGTCTCCGTACCCAAGAGGGAAGGTGTAACTCGAACCTCATAAAGTGGGGCTCTATACACTATTGTAAGTACAGTAGGTAGAGCAACCCACCCACTATCAACCACAAAACGACCATCTTCCTGGAGGGTGTAACCTTCCGTGGTCCACTTGGGAGTCCCTGAACCGTCTCCGTACCCAAGAGGGACGGTGTAACTCGAACCTCATAAAGTGGGGCTCTATACACTATTGTAAGTACAGTAGGTAGAGCAACCCACCCACTATCAACCACAAAACGACCATCTTCCTGGAGGGTGTAACCTTCCGTGGTCCACTTGGGAGTCCCTGAACCGTCTCCGTACCCAAGAGGGAAGGTGTAACTCGAACCTCATAAAGTGGGGCTCTATACACTATTGTAAGTACAGTAGGTAGAGCAACCCACCCACTATCAACCACAAAACGACCATCTTCCTGGAGGGTGTAACCTTCCGTGGTCCACTTGGGAGTCCCTGAACCGTCTCCGTACCCAAGAGGGAAGGTGTAACTCGAACCTCATAAAGTGGGGCTCTATACACTATTGTAAGTACAGTAGGTAGAGCAACCCACCCACTATCAACCACAAAACGACCATCTTCCTGGAGGGTGTAACCTTCCGTGGTCCACTTGGGAGTCCCTGAACCGTCTCCGTACCCAAGAGGGAAGGTGTAACTCGAACCTCATAAAGTGGGGCTCTATACACTATTGTAAGTACAGTAGGTAGAGCAACCCACCCACTATCAACCACAAAACGACCATCTTCCTGGAGGGTGTAACCTTCCGTGGTCCACTTGGGAGTCCCTGAACCGTCTCCGTACCCAAGAGGGAAGGTGTAACTCGAACCTCATAAAGTGGGGCTCTATACACTATTGTAAGTACAGTAGGTAGAGCAACCCACCCACTATCAACCACAAAACGACCATCTTCCTGGAGGGTGTAACCTTCCATGATCCACTTGGGAGTCCCTGAACCGTCTCCGTACCCAAGAGGGACGGTGTAACTCGAACCTCATAAAGTGGGGCTACCTCGACGGAACGGCAGCAGGGTGTGGATATGGAGCTGTGTCACAAACTATGCTCCACCTCCTACCCTGTCCTCTGTGCCCCAAAACATGCAGGCAAAGTGATCTCTGCGCGGTCACAAAGGACACCGTGGAAGTGGCGAAGTTTTGGGGCCAACAAAATTTTAATAACCGTCGTGCCAGCGACACGAAGATTAAGAAGTGTTAAGTAGTTTATATTAATCCTAACTTCCTAACTAATATTATAAATGCGAAAGTTAGTTTGTTTGCTTGTTTGTTACCTTTTCACGCCTAAACCACTGAACCGAGCATCATGAAATTTTGCATATACGTTGTCAGGTCCACGGAAACGGCCATAAGGTACCTTTCATTACGAAAAAAAGTACTGTTCCCGAGAAAAACAACAATAACGTTCTTATGATAATAGATGGCGCCACGTGTCTTTCGAATCATGATTGAAATATATTATTACATGCAGAGTACAACCTGATTAACTCGAAACCGCGGGCAAAAGCTAGGTTATAATATGTATAGACTAGAAACAGGTACCTCGCCAGTAAGAAATGCAACAAAACTATCACAGAAACAGTTACAGGTTAGAGTTCTAAGATTGAATCATTAAGTCAACCGCAAGATACAACAATTTCAAACATAACTGTAACTGAAATTGTTCCTTGAAAGCTGCATTAGCTTTTTCTCATTTCATCATCATTCTCAAAGTGCAAACATAATATTATAATAACATAATATTATATCGTTATCTTATTAAACCATAATTTTAACGATAATGCCAGGGATGCCATTATTAATAAATTACGGATTGCCAGTTTCATTTCCTTCGTTGTTGAATCTAAGATCATCTTTATTCGCCGTATTGTATTTGTAGGTAGTACTTACGAAAACAAGTTTATGACGATATTTTCTTTCCATTCGTAGTATAATGAACTTTATTTGAATACCTACATCTGTAATTTGCGTGCTTTTCTTGGTAAGGCCAAATCCATTTAGTTGTTAATATTATGTCATTTACATTTATAGAAAATGGTGATCGTCTTGGATATCTCATTAATGGTCTAGCTCCTTTGAATGTTTTTGAGATTGACAGCAATATTGCAATTTGAAAATAAGCAAACTATACTTAAATTTTTGCTATGTGGACATGGCAAATGCAACATCCTAAGTACTATGCGTGCCAAATAAGAATAGTACTGTCAAGACGCTATTTCGTTCCGCAACAGTATGGCAATACTCGCGAACTTCATTACCAATGCGTACCTACTAATTTGATAGCTATCGTGTGAAGTTGAAGCAAGCGCGATCCTATTCTTATTTGGCACGCATAGTATTTCAAAGTTATCTTCTGTTTATGCGCAAGAGATAAAATATTATTGACTACTTACAACATTTTTATCGAATTTTCTACTCAAGCAAACCTCGCCTACACCGCACCACCACTGTAAGCAAAAGTTTGCTTTTAATAGGGATCCGTAGTAGTAGCTGCGAAATTAAATTTTCTTAATTTTTTTTCAATTTGCAGGTCAGTATCAGGTTGTATCTGTTGATAAAAATATAATTCGCGGCTATAACAAATATATACTTACATCATTTTAACCATAAAAATCATCAATGCATCTAAGTTAGCTTTGTTCTCTTTAAGTTTGATTTCGGAAATCAAGACATTTTGGAACAAATCACGAACAATCAATAAGAACTTAGAAAGATGTATTGATGATTCTTATGGTTAAAATTATGTAAATACATTTTTGTTATCGCCGCGTACCATTTTTTGTCAACATACAACTTGATAAGGAGCTGCAAATTGCAAAAAACGGAAGAAAATCTTTTAAAAAATCACCTTAAACTTAATCCTAATACAAACACAAGTAGGTATGTATAAAACAATACCTCACCTACACAACGCAGTGCACTAATTAACTTCATAGTTGACCACGCAAAACTAATCACGATCAATCAAATCAAACATTCGGTATCGAACTCCTACTTAGAACATTTGTTATTTTAGCACGCCTTGGATTACTCATACTCACTATTTATTCGATTTAAAAAATATTTCTGAACATAGTTTTAAAAACAGGAAACTATTGTTGATTAGGTACTGTGAAGACCCGGTACTCTTAGGTCCTCACAGGGGGTTGTGTAACTAACTACTAAATGATAGAGAGGCACTCAGAAGAAATGGGGCTGACGCCCGCTATATTACGAGCAAATTATAATACACTACCTAGGTCCTACGCGGAGCCCTAGCTACCAGCTATCTGTCAATCCTTATAAAAAAGCCACCATCACTTTTTTCTAAGAATATTCGATGTTTGAAATTTTGAATAATCGGAATGTCAGCCAGTTATCCATATGCCTTGTACACAGCAAAACCTCTACAGTACCTATGTCTTAAAACACCCGGGTCAGCGCACACCAAGAGCAGAGCATTTTCTGAGACTATTGAAAAATGAATCTTATGACAATTCCATACATTGCAAAATTAAATACCTACGCCAAGCATGCTCGAGCATGCTCGAGAGTAGTCGAGCATCAAGTTTGGATGATTTAATTTTGCAATGTATGGAATTGTCATAAGATTAATTTTTCAATAGTCTCAGAAAATGGTCTGCTCTGCTCTGCTCTTGGTGTGCGCTGACGCTATGACGGCGGTGAAGGATTGCCGTGACCGCCTCGCTATCGTAGATTAATGAACCATTAAAATTATAACAATACGTTGCGGTTGTCTTAGTTAGGTAACAGTTTCTCTTTTGCTCGTGTCCCTACGGTTATCTACTTATCCATGTTATCGGCCAAACCCGATTTCAGGCCAAACTAGTTTGTCCTAGGCCAAACCTGTTCATTAAACTGGGCACCCAGACCAAAACCGTCTTATTACAAAACAAGGTTCATCTGCAAACCCAGGTTTAAGCCATGGACCCTTTTTTGAATTTCAAACTTTATTCGTTAAGTTGTCAGTTTTACAAAACTGACAACTTAGTACCGGACTGAGTTGTCAGTTTTGTACAAAGAACTGTATTTCTATCACAGCTACGTTCTTATTCCAAAAACTGGCTCGATGGTTTAAACCATGACAGAAGAAAAACCTCGTTTTGTAATAAGACCGAAAGGGTTTGTAGCAGGCTGTAGTTTGAGCCAGGGTGCGTCGCACAATCGTCCTTATTTTAAATCAACTCAGTTTCTCAAATTAAACTGGGGTCTCTGTGGGTTGTCCAAAAACTTTATTTCTTCAAGGTCAAGGTCGACGAATGATTGATTGATGGATGCCGCCCATCTCCTGGACACTCTTCCAATACTTATTACAATACTGCACCAGGTAGCTTTAACCAAAGAAATAATTCTAACGCTGATACAGTTCAATCAATCTGCCTAGCCTTTTCCCAACTATGTTAGGGTCGGCTTCTAGTCTAACCTGATGCAACTGAATACCAGTAGGTATTTTACATGGAGCGACTGCCTATCTGACCTCCACAACCCAGTAACTGGGTAATACGAGACCCCTTGGTAAGACTGGTTGTCAGACTTTCGGGCTTCTGACGACCCGTAACGACTGTCAAAGATACACAAATGACAGCCGGGACCAACGGCTTAACGTACTTTGCGAGGCACGGAGGAGTCTCGGTATGTAAAGATGGTCACCCATTCACGGACCAACCCCGGCAAGAGTAGCTTAACCTAATCGACCCGTGCGACTGTTATTACTTAGCCACGAGCTCTCTACGCTAATGCTGTGCTGGTACAGTTCCATTATCGATATTCCTAGATGACTAATTAAAACACCTGCGTTCACAATAACTTTATAGAAGTGAATGTTAATTATTATTACTAATCCCATGGAATCTGGTGACTGGGCCCCATATTTGGAAGAACGGCAACGTGTTACCTATATGTAATTTTATCTTTAACACTCTATCTTATTACTACATTATGACATTTATGACTGTGTGATGTCAGCTAGCGTTAGATAAATAGAAACGGTGAATTATAGTGTTTACCTTTACCCTCAGTATTGTGAAGACCCGGACTTCAAAGGTCCTCATTAGGGAGTTCGTAACTAGCTAAAAATAAGTAGAGGTACACAGGTGGAATGGGGCTGAAGCCCGCTATATTGATAATCAGAATCAGACTTAAAAATTAACACAGCCTACGCGGAGCCCTAGCTAAAATCTATCTGTCACTCTTGAAGAAAAACGAGCTGCACTTTTCTTCAACAGTAATTCGATGTTTTAATGATAGAATGTCAGCCAGCATCATGCTAAGATTCGACTAAAGCATGAAACCTCTAAAGTATCTAAGTTTATCCTAAAATTAAAGTTTACCCTAGAATTAAGTTTTGCCCTGGCATTGTTTAGTAGTAGATGAGTTCCAAAGGTTAGGTTAGGTTAACCCGACCACAATGGGTTGTGTAATTGTTATAATACTTAGGTAACCTGTAATTGTTTCACTGCAGGGTGAAGGCATCTCCTCAAACGAGAAGATCTAGCTTGCTCACGACCGGATATTAGCTGACCAAGACAATTTGTGGTGGTCCAGTGGTAATGACCGCGACTTACGAGTTGTAAGTCGTAGGTTCTAACCCCGACAGGCGCTTTACTTTGTGTAAATTATCTCATCACCACTGCTCCCAAAACGGTGAAGGAAAACATCGTGAGGAAACATTCGAAGACATGACATGGGAGAACCCGCACAGAGCCCGCCTACTCCCTCTCATCGAGAGGAGGCCTGTGTCCCAGCAGTGGGAACATTATAGGTTTTGGTAACAGGATGAAATGCGGTCCACAATGCCAGGTCTCGAGTTCCACCAGTGTGCGACACTGCAGTACAGTTCACGGCACAAATTAATGTTTCTTTCAGTGGACTCACTCAAGGAAACATTTACAAATTTTATGTGCTGCACTGTACGTTTACAAAAGTTACATAGGTATACCTACAGCTTGAGTCTAACGGATCTGCAGCTCAGGACGTGCACTGTTGGAGTTCTGCACAAAATGCTTGTGAACAAATGTGCTGAACATAATTTTGTGGAGTCGTTGAAACTATCAATATTTAAGGGCAAGTCACGTTTGTCTAATTAGCTTGGCTAATCAGATATGCAGTAACTACGTGTACTATTTGCAAAACTTCCGCATTGCATGCTTACCTAATAATCGCATAGAACGGCAAGCGTTTTGATCAACCAAAACAGACAAACAACCAAAAAATAAAATAAATAATAAGTTTATTGTACAAAGAGAAGCACATAGAACACATACACTAAACATGATAGTACAAGTGGTAGTCAAAATCAGGATGAACAGCTGAAAACAAACGTTTGTTTTTTATTTGAATTGTTGCTAATGTTTGTTGTTAGTTTATGATACAGCACTCACACAAATGCATATTGTCTCTAATTGGGCGAAACCAGGAAGAGGTGTGGTCTGTCACTAGCTGCGCTTCCGCAGAAATATTTTCTAAACTGTGCATGCTTAAGTTTTGCCGATATAGTATAGTACCGGTTAGACTGGAAATTGACCCCAACAGAGTTGTGAAAAAGCTAGGCAGATGAAGATAATTTGATTATTGAGACATTCATGGACCTGAAATAGCATTTCTATAGGTAGGCTATAGATGCTATTCAGGTCCAAGACCTATCTTAAGGATGCTTGTTTACTCCATTCCTTCTTCTGCACCCTATACATTAATCAATGCAAAATATCCTGTATTTATAAACATGTCTCCTGTTACATCTTCACCGTTAAAGATAGGCATGTTTACAAGGGATCAATTAGGATTCAACTGCTAACGCGTTAAATCCGGCTGTGCTTGCGGTAACGTTAGCAAGGGAACTCGTAACAAGATTGCAAATCCAAGCATTATTTTTAACCGATTTCAAAAAAGGAGGAGGTTCAATGTTCTATGTTCGTGTGTATGTATTTTTTTTTTATGTAAGTATGTTCATCGTTTTCTCCGTGATTGCTGAGCTAATTTCCATGCTTCTTTTTTCACGTGGTAAAGGAAGCTCATGCGGTGGTCCACTAAACATTTTATTAACTTTGCTTTAGGCTTTGGGATTTTTGTTTTTTTTTTTTTTAAATACTTACGTAGGTACTTAGCAATTTTTTTCCACTTTCAGTATGTTGATGATGTATAAAACTTCCTGTCAAGTCAATGTTGTTTGTTTACTTAACATTTGTGTGGGGTAGCTACAACATAACAAAAAATTTAAAAATAAAAAAATAGTATTGTTCTTTCTGGAACCTTGTCATCTAATTTTTATTTTATTTTTTTGTAAAAAGTTTTTAATTTTTAATAATCCGTTTAATCCGTTTTTTCATATTCGTTCATACATTTTATTTAGATTGGAAAATCACTTTTTTTTGTAAAGTTTTCCAATTTTCCATATAAACCTAACTCGGATTAGGAACGTTTTAAAACAATAAATAGCCAAATCGGTCCAGCCATTCTCACTCACGTGATACCTACTTAGATCTACTTAGATCTTAGATTTATCTTTCATATTCGTTCATACATTTTATTTAGATTGGAAAATCATTTTTTTTTAAGATTTCCAATTTTCCATAAAACCCTAATTCGGATTAGGAACGTTTTAAAACAATAATAAATAGCCAAATCGGTCCAGCCTTTCTCAAGTGATAGATACGCTTACCAACAAACAGCATTTCAATAGGTACTGCAATAATAATATAACAGTAGGTCAGTAATTAATATTACACAACGTTTAATTTTAAGATAGATAATAAATGCGTAGAAAGTGTCCGCGATCTATTATGTTAGGATACTGAACCAGTAATGGTAACTCGCCGGTTAGCCAATATTTACTGGTTCGGTTAAATGGTTTTACAACTGCTTTTGTAGTACTTCCTGTACAATAAGTTCTGTGCATATAAATTACGGCCCTTTGTATGTGAGAAATACGGGGGCTCGTGGCTAAGTTAAGCTACGCTTGCCGCGGTTGATCCGTGGATGGGTGAACATCTTTACATACCAAGACTCCTCCGTGCCTCGAAAAGCACGTTAAGCCGTTGGTCCCGGCTGTCATTCGTGGACAGTCGCGCCTGTTTATAGGAGCCTTAAATATACTGTCGACGTCTCATTCCCGGTGCGATGAACAAACAGTCTAAGGACGTTTGCCCACCGCCACGTCAACGATAAAGAGATGACGGAGCCGAAGTACAGATACCTACCATGGCTGCGTGTCCACCGCACACCACCACCGAGACGTTACATTTGGTTTCTCCTTGACGTCCACTTGACGTTGTGCGGTGGACAAACAGCAATGACTTCATCATTGACAAACAGTGTATGCCACTCAGCTTGACAATGTAGCTATCCGTCAGTGAAAGATTTTTCGAAATCGGTTCAGTGCTTCCTGCGATCTCCTGAGCTCCCTACATCGAAACTTTACCTCATTATAATATTAGCATGCCTTCTTTTACCTTAATTTAATCAGGTAATTCTTGCATCACCAACTTTGTAAACTTAACACGTTCCAGGGCCCCAAGTCTGCTATTTTTTACTTTCCAACACGATCCCATTGTCACTGCATTGTCATTTTGCTAAAAGTTCGTAATCTGCTAAATTTATAATTTCATACAATGGAGTGTAGTGGTTGACCATTGGAAAGTCATAATGACGCCATTATGACGCCATTATATTAGTAGATTAACAAACTTGTCAAAATCAACAATTATGAAATCAATGATAGACCATTCTGACACTATTGTAATAGCAGACTTGAGGCCCTGGACACTTGACTATTTGCAAATGTAATGATATGACACTTCAAAATCCCATACATTTTGTCATACCGTCTACAGCCGTACTACCTCATTCGACACGCCGGCGCCGCGTACGCCGTGACACTAAATATCGTGTTCGTTTCGACCGCGCGGCCATGGCGTTAAAAAAAAAAAAAAACTATACCAACATTTTGTAACAATTTGTAAAAGTTGACTCCCAAAACCTCAAATTTGTCAAAGCTATGGTTAAAAAGTTAGAAGGGTTTGAACGTGGCCGCGCCATCGAAACGCGGAGAACCGCGCGGCCACGGAGATCTCAGAAACTAAGCGTTGCACAGACCTGAAATTTTGGTAAATAACAGATTCAATTTGTAAACAATTTGTAAAAATATAGAAAAAAATCCTAGGTTAATATTTTAGGAGCTGTGAGACTAAAACCCCGTGGCCGCGCCATCGAAACGGTGACAAAAACGTGATAGCCGATATCTCGCTGAAAAAGCATCGCAGACGTCTAGAGTTTTTTGTAAAACCCAGATTTGAATTTGTCAAAACTTATAAAAATGCAACAAAAAATACTAGGTTAATATTTTAGGAGCTGTGAGACTAAAACCCCGTGGCCGCGCCATCGAAACGGTGACAAAAACGTTATCACCGATATCTCGCTGAAAAAGCATTGCAGAGGTCTGAAGTTTTTTGTAAAACCTAGATTTGAATTTGTCAAAACTTGTAAAAATACAACAAAAAACCCTAGGTTTATATTTCAGGACCCGCGCCATAGAAACGGTGAAAAACACGTTATCGCCGATATCTCACTGAAAAAGCATCGCAGAGGTCTGAAATTATTTGTAAAACCTAGATTTGAATTTGTCAAAATTTGTAAAAATATAACAAAAAATCCTAGGTTTATATTTCAGGAGCCGCGCCATTGAAACGGTAAAAAACAAGTTATCGCCGATATCTCACTAAATAAGCATCGCAAAGGTCTGAAGTTTTTTGTAAAACCTAGATTTGAATTTGTCAAAATTTGTAAAAATACAACCAAAAATCCTAAGTTTATATTTCAGGAGCTGTAAGACTAGAACCCCATGGCCGCGCCATTCAAACGGTGAAAAATATGTTATCGCCGATATCTCGCTGAAAAAGCATCGCAGAGGTCGGAAGTTTTTTGTAAAACCTAGATTTGAATTTGTCAAAACTTGTAAAAATACAACAATAAATCCTAGGTTTATATTTCAGGAGCTGTAAGACTAAAACCCCGTGGCCGCGCCATCGAAACGGTGACAAAAACGTAATACCCGATATCTCGCTGAAAAAGCATCGCAGACGTCTAGAGTTTTTTGTAAAACCCAGATTTGAATTTGTCAAAACTTACAAAAATGCAACAAAAAATCCTAGGTTTATATTTCAAGAGCTGTAAGACTAGAACCTCATGGCCGCGCCATCGCAACGGTGACAAATACGTTATCACCGATATCTCGCTGAAAAAGCATCGCAGAGGTCTGAAGTTTTTTGTAAAACCTAGATTTGAATTTGTCAAAACTTGTAAAAATACAACAAAAAATCCTAGGTTTATATTTCAGGAGCTGAAAGACTAGAACGTCATGGCCGCGCCATCGAAACGGTGAAAAATACGTTATCACCGATATCTCGCTGAAAAAGCATCGCAGAGGTCTGAAGTTTTTTGTAAAACCTAGGTTTGAATTTGTCAAAACTTGTAAAAATACAACAAAATATCCTAGGTTTATATTTCAGGAGCCGCACCATTGAAACTGTGAAAAACACGTTACCGCCGATATCTCGCTTTTTTAGTGAGATATCGGCGATAACGTGTTTTTTACCGTTTCAATGGCGCCACTCCTGAAATATAAACCTAGGATTTTTTGTTATATTTTTACAAATTTTGACAAATTCAAATCTAGGTTTTACAAGAAACTTCAGACCTCTGCGATGCTTTTTCAGTGAGATATCGGCGATAACGTGTTTTTTACCGTTTCAATGGCGCCGCTCCTGAAATATAAACCTAGGATTTTTTGTTGTATTTTTACAAGTTTTGACAAATTCAAATATAGGTTTTACAAAAAACTTCAGACCTCTGCGATGCTTTTTCAGCGAGATATCGGTGATAACGTATTTCTCACCGTTTCGATGGCGCGGCCATGAGGTTCTAGTCTTACAGCTCTTGAAATATAAATCTAGGATTTTTTGTTGCATTTTTGTAAGTTTTGACAAATTCAAATCTGGGTTTTACAAAAAACTCTAGACGTCTGCGATGCTTTTTCAGCGAGATATCGGGTATTACGTTTTTGTCACCGTTTCGATGGCGCGGCCACGGGGTTTTAGTCTTACAGCTCCTGAAATATAAAACTAGGATTTTTTGTTGTATTTTTACAAGTTTTGACAAATTCAAATCTAGGTTTTACAAAAAACTTCAGACCTCTGCAATGCTTTTTCAGCGAGATATCGGCGATAACATATTTTTCACCGTTTGAATGGCGCGGCCATGGGGTTCTAGTCTTACAGCTCCTGAAATATAAACCTAGGATTTTTGGTTGTATTTTTACAAATTTTGACAAATTCAAATCTATGTTTTACAAAAAACTTCAGACCTCTGCGATGCATTTTCAGTGAGATATCGGCGATAACGTGTTTTTTACCGTTTCAATGGCGCGGCTCCTGAAATATAAACCTAGGATTTTTTGTTATATTTTTACAAATTTTGACAAATTCAAATCTAGGTTTTACAAATAATTTCAGACCTCTGCGATGCTTTTTCAGTGAGATATCGGCGATAACGTGTTTTTCACCGTTTCTATGGCGCGGGTCCTGAAATATAAAACTAGGGTTTTTTGGTGTATTTTTACAAGTTTTGACAAATTCAAATCTAGGTTTTACAAAAAACTTCAGACCTCTGCAATGCTTTTTCAGCGAGATATCGGTGATAACGTTTTTGTCACCGTTTCGATGGCGCGGCCACGGGGTTTTAGTCTCACAGCTCCTAAAATATTAACCTAGTATTTTTTGTTGCATTTTTATAAGTTTTGACAAATTCAAATCTGGGTTTTACAAAAAACTCTAGACGTCTGCGATGCTTTTTCAGCGAGATATCGGCTATCACGTTTTTGTCACCGTTTCGATGGCGCGGCCACGGGGTTTTAGTCTCACAGCTCCTAAAATATTAACCTAGGATTTTTTTCTATATTTTTACAAATTGTTTACAAATTGAATCTGTTATTTACCAAAATTTCAGGTCTGTGCAACGCTTAGTTTCTGAGATCTCCGTGGCCGCGCGGTTCTCCGCGTTTCGATGGCGCGGCCACGTTCAAACCCTTCTAACTTTTTAACCATAGCTTTGACAAATTTGAGGTTTTGGGAGTCAACTTTTACAAATTGTTACAAAATGTTGGTATAGTTTTTTTTTTTTTTTAACGCCATGGCCGCGCGGTCGAAACGAACACTAAATATCAACATCATTGTACTTGTATGGCTCAGTCTACGCCTGTCGGCGGTGTGCATGTGTTGTTTTGGTGCATAAGCACTGCGTATGTGTGTGTTGAAAAATGACTCGAAAAGAGTTTGCCGTGACACCCACGAACAAATGAAGTCGCGTGATGTGACACTAGATCATGTGCTTCTTAGAAATACTATGGGCAAGCAACGGCTATCGACGGTTTGCCAAATTACATGAAATAAAGTTCACCGCCCTTAGCCGTACTGTCACGTAACGATATACCGACATAACGTAAAGAGGCGGTCTGTCCCGGAAAGTGTTAAAAATTATTTCAACAAGACTGTTTTAGCTCGTGCGAACTTATAATCTCGCCAGCACGGTATTTATTAACTATTTACTTATTAATGTATCATTATCTCCAACATACCTCCATCAATTACTCAATTAACGTAAAAGTAAACAAACTGGCTATCAAATAACAAATGCACCTGTTTTGCTATCAGTACGCAGATGCGCACGAGTTGCGTTTGTTGTCGTATCCCGGCTATAAATACTCCCGCGCTGCAGGAATGCTAAGTTTACCCGACTTTGTACTTGTACAGGGTAGGTCTATTGATGTTAAGTTAGGTTTTAAACGTTTTAATATTTTCAGCAACATTACGCGAATTTGTTTCAAATTGTGCAATATCAACACAAATGTTTCCTTTCTAATTACTTATGTCTAATCACAGACGTACTTACTCTATTTTTAATCGAATAGTGATTGGCTAAGTACCTACCTAAATAGTAATCTTATGGTTATCAAGACGATTTACAAGTTAAAAAACCTCAAGGGAAGAAAGTGGCGCCGCGAGAAGCCCAAATTAGGAACTACTTACCTACTTTGTTTATAGTGTGTTCGGCTATTCGGTATGGGAATTTGTTACATACCTACGTCCAACAGTTAGAACAAAAGTACTTATTATTTCTGATCTATTTAGGTATCTCAGGGAATGGAATCCAAAGCTCATATCTAATTGCCTCTTTAAACATGCATCTTATCTAATAATATAAATGCGAAAGTGAGTTTGTTTCTTTGTTACGCTTTCCCGTGAAATAGACTGGAAGGATTTGGATAAAATTTGGCACTTGGGTAGACCATGACCTGCAGAAGGACATAGGCTACTTTTAATCCTGGATCGCAAAAGAAGTCGCGGGCAAAATTGCGCAGTTCCTAACTCCCAAAAAGTGTGCAATGCAAATGTAACAAGATCAATCATAATTAACATCAGATTCAACTGCATTTAACTCTATAATAACTACTCCTTCTCTAAATTAAGATGCATTTCGTAAACCACATATAATTTCTATGTTAATAACATCCAATTCACCATTTAGTATTCGTTTCAGTCTAAATTCGTCCATCTTATTTGAATTGCAACATTACAGTTTCAAGTGCTATTCAGATTCAAGTGCTCTTGAGATGAAGTAAATGGGTTAATTAGAGCATTATGATTTTGATTGCAGTCTTACTAGTAATAATGTTAAGTGTAAGTGTTTAAGTTTAGATGCACTAAGATATTTTGCTTGGAGCTCATTGAAATATTAATTAATTGTAACTTTAAATTACAATCAAATATTTAAGTCTCCCACAGTCTGCGACTTAATAAATTATTCAATAAATTTATTGTAAAAAAATACTGTACAAAGGCGGAGTTAATGCCTGAGGCATTTTCGACCAGTCATCCTTAGGGTGATGCAGAGACAAAATATTGTAGGTGCAAGATAAAGGATAGATAAATCAAAAAAGAATAAATAGTAATCCATACATACATATAAATAGAATAAACTTTGTCAGGAGAAATAACGATAGGTAGAGGAGTAAAAGAATCCAGCAAATCAGCGCTGACGATTCTCCCAACTTTTTATGAATATGTTCACATGCCTTCATTTTGAAAGATAACCGACTGGTTGCCATCCTGATGTTCAGAGGGAGCAAAGCTATTTCAATATTGGCAGTATACTATATATTGTTAAGAATAATCCTGTTAAAATTTGAATAATTAAACATAAAGCTAGTAGTGATCCGAAATTTCATTAGGCAGAAATATTTGAAGGAGAAGGTAAATCAATTAATGATCCATTAATCATTTTTAAAATAGGGTAAGTTTTTCGTAAAGTTTAAAATTTATATTGCAAAGGAATAGGACCGCCTGGGCAAAGAAAGAAGAATGAATAAAACCAGAGCGGTGAGAAGGACATCGTAGAAGATGATTGTTGGTTGAACGAAGATTTCTATTATGGGCTAGTATTGAACATGGGAAGTCAGATAAGAAGGAGAAGTGGGCTTGTTTAGTATGGAATATAACATAGAGCCCTCAGCTCTCTGCGCTGACGAATGGGTAACCATTTTAAAAGCGATTGGTGCGCAGACACATGATCATACTTACGAAGATTGAAAACGAATCGAATGCAGTTATTTAGAAGGCGATCAAGTTTATTGAGGAGATCTGCATTCAGGTCATAATAACACACATCACCATAGATGGGAAAGATTAGGTACTGTACATTTTAAGACGTAGAAGTCGATATAATACCTAACTAATAATATTATTACATAAATCCTATGCAAAATGAGCAATATTTATTTATTTGTTGAGCAAGGCACACCAACGACATATTTACAAGAGTAGTAACAATAGGACATAGGTCACGAGTCTTCAATAGTGTGTAGGAAATACCATCACCTAAAGGCATGTACTAACGAAGACAGAAGTCACACGGCTACACATCAAGCTATACATTTCCAGTTTACACTGACCTCTCATTGTAAGAAAATCCTACACAAAGCGAGATCAGCTTATACTGGAAATGTATAGCTTGATCTGTAGCCGTGCGTACAACATCAACATCATAACTAATATTATAATGCGAAAGTTAATTTGTTACCTTTTCACGCCTAAACCACTAAACCAATCATCGAGAAATTAAGTAGGTACATTATCAGGAGTACAGAAACGGACTTAAGTAAGGTACCCGAAAAAAAGTACTGTTCCTGAGGAAAACAACAATAACGTTCTTATGATAATAGATGGCGCCACGTGTCTTACGAATCATGATTGAATTATATTATTACAAGCAGAGTACCACCCGAATTGATTTTCAAATTCGAAATTAACGCGATCGAAGACGCGGGCAAAAGCTAGTTCATAATATAATAATTTAAAAGGTGAACAACTACTTATCCAATTATTTTTTTAAGTCATTTCAATATTAACAATAATAGTACATTTTGATACAAGTGGAGAACGTTTGTTATTGCGTTCGAGGCGGAATTAAAACATCCAAGCCGTAGGCGAGGTTGTTTTTGAGCCGAGAACTGCAATAACAAATGTCCACGAGTATCAAACGACGTTTTTCAATACACTTTTGAAGAAATAAAATAAAAAACACATAAAATAACGGAAAATAATTTTGTCATGAATTAATAGGGAACTATGATTTAAATTTTCTTTTTTTCCGCGCTTTGCTTTCGCCAGGTTGAAAGAGAAGCAAAGGTATAAAGCCGATAAACAGCCTAATATGAAAAATAGAAAATTCAGATATTTTTGAGTTTAGAACACAAATAAATGTTAATTTGTTCATAAACTTTTTTTTTATTGTATTAATCATGGTTTTTGATAATATTCTAAGAAACATTATTTAAATAGGTATTCAAAAAATATTAACGCCTTATAGACGCATATCTCTTTGCCGAGATTAAAAAAAAACATTCACCTCCGAATAGAGAGTTGTGCATAGAGGCATTGAACCAATTTGGACTAAGTATAGGTATAAGTTATCTGTGGCATTCCCGCACACGTGCGGGAAAATAAAAAATCGCACGAGTGCGACATACATTGTATTGTGAACCTAATCGTAGTGCGATATGAACCAGTTTTCGAGGAAGTGTATTGAAAAAATATTTACACGTTCACGTTTCACGTTCTCGAAAACGGCTCTAACGATTTCGATGAAAGTTGCAATATAGGGGTTACGGGAGCGAAAAATCGATCTAGCTAGGTCCCTTATCTAGGAAAATTCGTTTTCTCAAAAGCCAATTTTCCAAGTACCTAGCCGGCCAATAGTAAAGGTAAATAGTAAATACCTACTATAGTACATAATCTTACCTATGTGTTGAACAAATTGTTTAATTAACAGAGGGAACCTAGGTAAGTACCTACTTACGTAAGTAGGTAATTTATTGTTATTGGGAAGTATCTAAACAGGTATTTCTAATGGTTTAGTTAGACATTGAACTATGAACTGGGCCACACTGAGAACGAAGCGAAACGAAGCTAAGTTCATTTACCTTCGCTCATATAGCAAAGACGAGGCCTTTTCATACTTCGGTTTACACTGCGAACTATGAACCGAAGTATGAGAAGACGCGGTCGGTAGCTACATGAACGAAGCCACAGTATAGAGCGAAGCTAAACGAACTTAGTTTCGTTTTGCTTCGTTCTCAGTGTGGCCTGCGCTTGTGATTTTAAATCTTTATGCTTTTACCAAACTTACTTGCTTTTAGGGTTCCGTACCAAAATGGTAAAAAGGAACCCTTATAATTAATAATTTTAATAATAATTTAATCATTTATTTCGGGTAACTATGACCCCATAAATACCTTACAGACTACAATACATATTTAGGTATAAAAACCACAAAAATAAACTATTGAATACGAAGTGATGGTGTGACTCAGTCTGTTTGTCTGTCTGTCACATCTGGATATCTCAAGAACTACTAATGCTATAAACTTGAAATTTGGAACAGTTTTAGATGGCGTTTGCCCAACTATTTGACAAATAAGGAGGGGCCTTTCTCCGAAGTTTGCATAGAGAAAAATCTGAAATTATGCTGTGTGATAGAGGTTTATGTACTATGGGCGCCCGTTGCGCCTCACCCTTTTCAAAACTTTTTCGTTTGAACGTTGAAATAGTAGTTTGCAACGCCCTTTTTCAGTTAGACCAATGAATGAAGGATGAGCCTTTTGTTGTAAAGTTAATTGTTTTTGTTTGACCAATGAACGAAGAATGTCGCCTAAGAAGGATGACCCTAAAATGAACAATATCCTTTTTCTTAAACGTTTTGTAACAAAAAATGGTTCTAACCTTTTTTATATAATGTGCGCCGAAGCGCTATTGGTAGACGAAAACAATGCAAGCCACTAGCCAGTGGTCCGTGCATACGAAAAGCGACCTTACGGGGGTGACGGACAAAAGTCGTTGACTGTACCTATAGATTACAGGAAAAATAAAACGATGTCTCTAAATACCACAGTTTTTCAGAAATCATAAACAAAAATTACATAATAATAGATCTTTACCTATGAAATTGCCGTTTTGTATGAAAAAATTTAAACGAATTTTTTTCATGTAATTTTTATTTGTATTAATCGAAGTAATCACCCATGCAATCAATGCATCTTTGCCAACGCAGTGGCAGTTTATTGATGCCCTTCTTAAAGAAATCAGCTGGTCGGGAGGCAACAAATTCTTCAAAGGCATTTTGTACTGCCTCTCGGGTATTGAATTTTTTTCCCGCCAAGAAGTTATCCAAATTCTGGAAAAAGTAGTAGTCTGTAGGCGCAAGGTCTGGTGAGTAGGGCGGATGACGGAGAGCTTCCAACCCCAGTTCTTGCAACTTGGAGACCGTCTGCTGTGCAGTATGAGGTCGCGCGTTGTCGTGCAGGAGCAGCGGAGACGAGCGATTGACCAATGCTGGTTGGAGATGTGCCAGCTTCTCCATCATTGTGTTCAGTTCTTCACAGTACACATCTGCAGTAATGCTCACCCCGTTTGGTAAGAAGCTGTGATGAATCACACCGGCGCTAGACCACCAAACAGTGACCATCACTTTTCTAGGGGTAAGTTTTCGTTTAGGGCATTGTTTAGGTGCTGAACCAGGATCCAACCAACTTGCTGAGCGCTTGCGGTTATCAAACAGAATCCATTTTTCATCGCAGGTAACAATGCGGTTCAAAATTCCATCATTTGTGTGTCTGTTGAGCAGTGCAAGGCACGTCTCGACGCGTACTTCGCGCTGGCGATCATTGAGTTCGTGGGGCACCCATTTGTCAAGCTTTTTTACCTTGCCAATTTGACGCAAATGGACCAATATTGTTTTGACGCTAACGTCGAAAGCTGCTGCTAATTCAGCCGTAGATTGTGTATCATCAGCTTCCACAATCGCCTTTAATTCGTAATTGTCGACCAAAGTCTTCGGGCGACCGCGAGGTTCATTTTTCAGGTCGAAATTTCCAGAACAGAAGCGAGCAAACCAATAACAGGTGGTGCGTTGGTTTGTAGTGTTAGTTCCGTAAACGTCGTTGATGTTGTGTGCCGCTTGTGCCGCGTTGCTGCCACGACGGTACTCATATTCCATAATTACTCGAATTTTTAACGTATCCATGATGACGAAAAAGATTGAAATTCGATGAAAATGTAACACTAATCAATACACAAATGACTACTTTTGGAAAAAAAAATCCATATTTTTAAAATAAAATTAATTTGAAATTAGAATTCTTAGCCAAACAAAAATTATTTTTATTTGAAATGGCCAGTACTGCAGAACGGCAATTTCATAGGTAAAGACCTAATAAATGATGGTATGGAACCCTCGGTGCGCGAGTCCGACTCGCTCTTGACTGGTTTCTTTTAATGTTTTTTTAACCATCAAACGTTCTAAGAACATTCTACGTTTTCTTAAGTACTTAATTGAATGAAATTTAAAAAAAATATCGTAGTTGATATTCTACCTAAGTAAGTAGGTACCTATAGGGTTATTGTAGCTTAGATTTGGTTAATGGCCCTTCACATCATAACTAGCCAATCAAGAATTGAACATCACTTTTCTCATTTTGCAAAGACTTCGACATCAAATAGGTAGCTATTACATACGTTCCCTAACGTCGGTACTGCCTCGATGGTCTATCGGTCTTTAGCGCGACTGCTGGGCGTGAGGTCCTGGGTTCGATTCCCAAGTCGGGCAAAGAGTTATTGGATTTTTCCGTCAGGGATTTCTCAATGGCAGCCCGGAGTCTGGATTGGTGCCCGGTTGATTACATACGTAGCTGACGAAATGTATTATAGGCACACCTCTGCCTAAACCCTTCGTGGAAAACAGGCGTTATTCAATTCCATTCAATTCAATTCAATCATTCATACATTACTGTATTAGTTAGTATTAGAACTTACAAACTATGTTAGTGTTAAAATCAAAATCAAAGTTAAAATTAAACTTACAATCAGAATTAAACTCAAAATTAAACTCAAAATTAAAATCAAAATCACAATCAAAATTCAATCAAAATTAAATTTAAATCAAATCCAAATCAAATAATAAATAAATAAATAAATATCCTTGGACATTTCACACAACGCCATCTAGTCCCAAGCTAAGCAACCTAATGCTTGTGTTATGGTAACGAGATGGCTGATAAACTACTTATATACATTTTTTTTTTGTAAATACATACATATTATAGATAGAAAAACACCCAGACTCGGAACAAATACTTGTAGGTCGTACAAATATTTGTTCCGTGCGGGAATCGAACCCGCGAGGCCGCGACATGCTGCGCAGCAGTCAATCGCTCAACCACTGCGCCAACCGTGTCGTCCAACCAAAAATCAAAGTTTAAAATTAAAATTAAACCAAAATTAAATTAAATCAAAACTAAAATGAAAACCAAAACTAAGATGATATGTTTGTGATTATTCCCTAACTCAATCAAACTCCTAAGCATATTAAAGAAGTCAATTCAAAAGTAAAATCTCACGTCACAAAAACTCCAAATTAAATGTCTTCTCTCCCTAAAAGCTAAACGACTTAAATGCACGTCTTGATAGCACATTTAATTCTCTTCACATTGACACTCATTCAACAGGCCAACTATGGGGCAAGGCCAAATCTAATGGACGGCACGGCTTTACGATTCAATTCGATAAAAAACTTGACTTCACTGTGGCGAATGGTTTTTTTGAATCTTATAGCATCTTCTGAATTATATTAGCATTTTTAGATGAATATTTATACCTAGATTATTAAATAAATTCCGTGCCTCGGAAAGCACGTTAAGCCGTTGGTCCCGGCTGTTATTTGTGGATCTTTGACAGTCGTTCGTAGGTTGTCAGAAGCCCGAAAGTCTGACAGCCAGTCTTACCAAGGGATATCGTATCACCCAATTATTGCGTTGTGGTCAGATAGGCAGTCGCTCCATGTAAAATACTGGTATTCAGCTGCATCCGGTTAGACTGGAAGCCGATCCCAACACAGTTGGGAAAAGCTAGGCAGGTGATGAGGTAGGAATAAATTAAGTTTGGAATTTAACAACATACAGTCTTGACTCTTGTTTTAAATGTAGGTAGGTACGTATCGACACTGGATATCTCGAAGAAATAAGTCGAATCAAGGCTCTTACAGACAGAGGCGATATCGCGGTCGCGACGCGATATTTCGATATTATATCCGTAGAAAAATATCACGTCGCGACGCGATATCGCCTCTGTCTGTAAGAGCCTTCAATGGTAGAATTTACACTAGAACGATAGTCGTACGGTGAGTTGCACGAAACCAACATTAGTTTAACGGAAACTTTAAATTGATGCTGTCACTTTCATTTTGATACAAAATGTAAGGGATGGCATGAATTTAAAGTTTCCGTTAACTTTAAATTGATGCTGTCACTTTAATTTTGATACAAAATGTAAGGGATGGCATGAATTTAAAGTTTCCGTTACACTAATGTTAGTTTCGTGCAACTCAATGATAGACACCTAAGCAAAAATAGAAAAAAGGCTTTAAATTAATCTATAGGTAGGTTAGATAGGCGTCTTGGTAAAAACGGTAATTACAAAAATGCGTGACGACAATTATATAAGTAGGTACTTACTTACTTACCTACTGAAAATACTTAGCAATTCAATATGTCTACCTGGGATACAGAAATTAAACCATCAAACGTTTAAGAAGAAAATAAAAAGAGATACAGCTTGTTCATGCTACTATGAATCACGGAATAACTAGGCAACAGTAGTTTTTAGGTATGTAACAGCAATGAAGTTTATAAGTAATTATAAAGTTACGTATATCTATAGTATAAAAATAGCATGTCATGATACAATTGACACATTTCCACCATTAAAATATGATACCTTCGTGCTGCAGTATCATCACGACATCTCAATTCTAAACTGAAGGCTTCCGCAGACAGGCACGACGCGACAGCGCGATGCGTCTCTTGTAAAACAATTACTACTGCGCCTGTCTGCGGTAGGTACCTAAAGCTAAGCGCACATTACCGACAGCCGCGTGAGGTGGCAGAAGCCATGTAAATCATGGAATCACTTTCCACATGTAAGTACAAGTATTTTACCGTATTTGTCTTTAAAATCATGAGTGACAAAAGGACAAAGTGGAGACACAGGGTTCCGATACATTTTAACATACTGGGCATATCTCCTTCTTTCTTATATCTATGAGTGCAACCAATCTGTGGATCATCGCAGCCAACTAGCTTAATTACCCTTTCAGTTAACAGACTAGCCTTTGGAAGTAGTGCTCGCCTGCCGCTCCCGTGACACCACTCGCTTCGCTCGATCGCCTCGCGCGCGATTTGTCAGGGGGTTGCAGTAACTAAGCCGTAGTTACAGCAACCAATTCAGCTCGCGCGTGGTTGGTCACAGTTTCAACCTAACCTATAATGAATAGGTTCATTCATTCCGCTAGTTGAATGTTGCCGTTTAGTAAAAAGGCTAGGATTTTAACTGAACGACTAATTGGCTGCGACAGATCGATGGTCTATCGATGAGCAACCGAACATACATTGATATGGACGAGAGTTAGGACACAATCGATCGACGTCGAATGAAGACAGTCGTCATCGACGTCGATCGATTAGGTATGTCAAATGGTATGAAATTCCCAAGTACCTAACTCTAGCCTCTAGTTAGTAAAAAGGCTGGATGTTAACTGAAAGGCTAATTGGCTGCGACAGATCGATGGGCTATCGATGAGCAACCGAACGTAACGTAAACCGACGAGAGTTAATTGGGAATTTCATACCATTTGACACAATCAATCGACGTCGAATGAAGACAGTCGTCATCGACGTCGATCAACTGGTCAACTGTTTGGGTTGGTCTGGACCTGGGGGCTTACTATGACCTCTTATAGCAGGGCAGAAGTTGCACATTTCCAGTGAGAGAGAGTGACGGTGCTATAGGTCGTATATAGCTCCGTCTCTCTCTGTCACTGGAAACGTTCAACTTCTGCCCTGCTATAAGAGGTCATAGTAACCCCCCTGGTCTTGCAATGGACCAGCCTGACCGGTCGATGTCATCGATCGGCAGAAGTATGGTTGCACCTTAATGCAACAGACGTAATTTAGCAGTTCCCGTCATCCATGTCAAGGGCTAAACAAGTTGGAACGGTCATAGCTCTGATTAGGATAACAGGTTCTTGAATAAAATGTTATGAAACATAAATACTTAACATTTATTTGCATAACACATCACACTAACATTATAAAGGCGAAAGTTTGTGAGTGTGTGTGTCTGTTAATTCTTCAGGCTCAAACGGCTGGCCCAATTTTGATAAAATTTGGTATGGAGGTTGCTGACACCCTGGATTAACACTAGGTTACTTTTTATACCGGTCTACGCGGGTGAAACCGCGGGGCGCAGCTAGTGGTGTATAAAGATGATAAAGACATTATAATTAGGTATGTAGAGCATGCATGGTTTGCTATCATATCATGCAAATATCAAAAAATCTATTGGTGTCATATTGTGGTGGAATATCATGATTTAAAGTATTTTTAGTGTCACAAAGCATTTGCATTACAGTCTGGTTTTTAATTCCACGGAATTCTGACATTTCAGAAGTGTTGCCAATACTACAACGGTCCTAATAAAAACGGAACACATTTAAGCGAAATAAAAAAAAAAACCTTTCTTGAATATAAGGTTTCAATTAGAAAAACTAAAACTTAAAAATTTACTGATAATTTTAAAATGGTAATCAGATTTTTTACTATCATATTATTGAAGTTACGACAATTAGTAAGGTAATTATTTTTCTTTCACAGGAATCCCTGTTCACTAATCCATAGGTTACAAACCTTTTTTAGGAATATCTTTTTGTTTGTAAAATCATCGCTTCTTGTAACTACAGACAGACAACGATGATGATATTAGTGGTAATGATACCTAAATAAGTATTTAAATTTAAAAAAATATGTTCTTTTACGCTTTTTTCCATTTAGCCTTATAAAATTAATATTTTAATTAGTGTGCATTGATTGCACAGAACAAACACTATTTACATTGTCATATAATTTACTTGATCCCATTCTCTTTCATATTTTGTTATTTTATATCCCAAAAAATTGTAGTCATTTTCAACTTATAAAAAGGACAACAAAGAAAAAAGGTTTAGGATATCTGAAGTGTCAAAAAATTACTGCTGTCAGAATTCCGTCGAATTAAAAATCAGACTGTAGGTAAGTAGGTACCATAATACTCTTAGAAGACGACTTGAGTTAAACACATTGATCCTGTCAATGTGTTCTTCTTTGAAATGTGATGCGATCAAGATCATGGTTAGCACTAAGCCAGCACTCAGGTTAGTTAGTTAATAAGATAGACATTGAGATATTGGACTCTGAGATTACATTTAATACTTATCCGTGACTGACAGACAACCTCCAGCCCATAGATAGGTATACGAAAGAAGTCGGTCCAGCCTGAGCCACTGAAGACACATAATAATAAAAGATAAAAAATTAATAATATAAGATTAGAAGGTAACGAATTCACAAGCAACAGTGCAACTGATACTAAGCTGAATATACTATTTAGATAAAAAACAATTGCCAAAATTTATGTAGCACATCACTTCAAAACGTTTTACTTATCTGGGTAATTATTTTTCAATACACTTCCTCGAAAACTGGTTCATATCGCACTATTACGATTAGGTTCACAATGCAATGTATGTCGCACGCGTGCGGTTTTTCATTTTCCCGCACGTGTGCGAGAATAAAAATTGCTACACATAACTTATATAACAGATACTTAGTCCAAATTGGTTCAATGCCTCTATTCACAACTCTCTATCGGAGGTGAATGCTTTTTTTTAATCTCGGTAAAGAGGTATGCGTCTTTACATATTTTTTGAATATTTAAATAATGTTTATAAATAGAATATCATCAAAAACTATGATTAATATAATAAAAAAAACGTTTATGAACAAATTAACATTTATTTGTGTTCTAAACTCGAAAATATTTGAATTTTCAATTTTTCACATTAGGCTGTAAATCGGCTTTATACCTTTGCTTCTTCTTCAACCTGGCGAAAGCAAAGCGCGAAAAAAAAAGAAAATTTAAATCATAGTTTCCTAATAATTCATGACAAAAATATTTTCCGTTATTTTATTTTATTTCTTCAAAAATGTATTGAAAAACGTCGTTTGAGACTCGTGGACATTTGTTATTGCAGTTCTCGGCTCAAAAACAACCTCGCCTACGGCTCGGGTGTTAATTCCGCCTCGAATGCAATAACAAACGTTCTCCACTTGTATCAAAATGTACTATTTGTTGTGTTTGTAATTGTCAGGACAAAGTTAGTATGATGAATTGATGACAGATTTTTTTGGAAAATTCACCCGAAACGTTGGAAATTGCGATGGTATTTTTGTATGAAAACTGAAAAACACACAGCTAAAACCACTGGAAATATGAACAGCTAGTTGATAATAAAACGACATTACTTTGAATCCGAGGCCAAAATTAGAATAAGTCAATGAAAATTAAGTCTTCAAGATTAATATATAGCTCTAAGATCATTATCGAAGTCTTGAAGGCGACAAATCTAAAAGTAGCAAGGTCTTTGAGCCAATGATCGGTTCTCACCTTAAATAAAAAAAATAATTTGTGCCGCAACGCCCGCAACTAATCTATTTAGTTCAACACAACTTGACTGTGTTCTGATTTAGAAACTCTCATTTTTAATTTGCCTCCGACTCCGGATTTTTTATTTGCCTGTCTTTTTCAAATGGATGAGAAATAAATTAAAAGGCTATTACCTATTTAGAAACATGTTAAAACAGTGCTACCTAAGTCTTAGAAGTATAAAGATTTAAATTGTGTCTAAAGACTCGCCAGCCCCCACAGTCAAACTATTTCCATGGTTTTGTGGAGCATAGTATATAAGTGTTATGTCAATCAGTATTATAATAAATAAATAGCAAATAATTTTCTTGTTTCATACTTTTTAAAGCGTGATTTTCCAGTAGTTTTTCATAATACTTATTCCTTGAGGCCTATCATAACCTAATCGTTTTTAAATCATCCGTTATTTTTATATCACAGACTTTTAAACCTACCACAGTTTATAAAACTAAGGACTTTCACTTCCTTATTACCTATTTGCTTTATTAAAACCTCGACTTTAATGAGCAAGTTACATATTTTTCAGAGTCTATTTCCTACTATAATTCGTTTAATAATTATCTACTTTTATTACTTAAACTGGACGTTAGACGCGTTACTTTATTACAATCGACCCGGTTCATTTAAAAATGTGGAAAATTACCTACAGCGTTCGTTTGTTTGTCAATAATACAAGTAAGTGCAGCGGGGCGAGCACGGGCGTACCCAAGACGTTTGTGACAAGACATGATAAATTATGTCATGTCTTAGAATTTGTCTTAAATGCTAGCACGGGTCAACCATGTGACATAATCTAGAGGCGCGACATGCCTTTCTTGTTGCTAAATTCATAGTGTGACATAGTAAAGTGAAAAAATTAAAATGCTTAAGTCTATCTGAATATGCGGCCAAATTATTTTTTTTTTCTTTTCTTTTGCATATAACTCGAAAACGGTGTGTCCTATCGCAAAAATAATGAAAATTTGGCCCCCCTTTATGAAACCCATAAACCCATTATTCTGAACATGTAGGTACCAAAAAAAAAATTGTAGTATTTAAGTACCTATGTATTTACTTAAATTATTTGTTTTTAATTTTTTTTTGTTGTTTTCGACGCGCATTATTTACATGTCTAAATATGTATTTTTAAAAATTAAAAAAAAACCGTTTAAATGTATAAAAAATAGTCATTTATTTATTTACTTATTACAATTATTTTTTTGTTTCGCGCGCAATTCTTCACACAAATAAACCACCACCACACAATGCAAGAAAATAATTTATTGCCATTTGGTGCAGAGTAATTAGCAGGAAAACATTTTTTTTTTCAATTTTCAAACCTTATCACCACCTCCGAACGAACGTGATAAAATTTTTCTTAGTCACCGTCAAAATGTGACATTTGTGATATAATTGGTGCGCCCCTATTAGCAAATAAGACATAATGAGTCCCAACTAAACGTCAAGAAGTTATGTCACATTCAAGAAATTATCTCACGCCGCCGTGCTAGCATTTAAGACAAAACAGTTTTATCGCCCAAACTATGATAAAATGTGTGACTCAAGCCATGTCACAGTAGGCCGTGCTCGCCGGGCAGGATGTGCAACAACGAAAACAGCTCTTGAATTGTTACCATTATTTTGCTAACAGCTGCTTTTATTTATGTGAAAAATCTACATACCTACATACGATTACACAATCCGATTCAAATAGGAAAGTATTGAGACATCCATGAGGGCGAATCCCGAAAGAAAAAAATTAGCTGTGCCCTACATTTTGATGAATTATGCGAACATAAACAGCTGATTTTTTTTTCGTGATTTCAGGTTTGTTGCTATAGTAAAAATTGTTCATAATGATGAGTACAATGACCCCTTCAAATATTGTCACTGTTTACACTTACATCCTGTATATTATTAAGATTAAGATAAGTATTATGAATGAACTTGTTACTTACTACCTATCTACCAAGCAAGGTACCTATCTAATCGTTGTTAGATAATTAGGTAGGAATAAAGATGTATAGGTAGGTATATGACCGGTCATACGGCATACCACCTTATTGTACGTACTTACGAACCTACGTTCTTTTGTTTTTGTTTTTTGTGCGAGTATGTCAGGATCGTAGCAGCCGATCGATTCTGTAAAAATCTCACCGTGAAAACTTAGGTGAAGTGAGTTTGTTTTTGCTAGGAATTGACACTATTGACAGCTCACTTCACGCTGACTTCGCCTAAGTTTTCACGGTGAGATGGTTACAGAATCGCACTGCAGGTGCGGGGGTGCGGCGAATGTACAAGTATCTCCCGGGCCCCCGACTCATGGTACTAGAAGGAACAGTGGGGTTTTAGTCGGTAGAAGTCCGACATAACCCTCCGTTGTTCCCAGACGGAGGGTAGGTATCCATGAGGATTTCCACACGAAAAAAAAATTTCTGCCTACACCCATGGGAAGAAGGCGCGAGTTTATGTTGTTATGTAACTCAAGCCAGTGTCACGGTTGGACACAGCCGTGCCTGTGTACCTACTCTACGGAGTATGTTTTTACTGTAAGTTTCAAAAATGTTTCATGACAAAGTTACTGTTTTGTAGAAGATGTACCTAGCTAAGTACCTATAGTTTGGATTTTGGTGTTTAGGAGGAAAATATTTAACTAAAATTGATAGGTAGGTAGGTAGGTACCTCAAAAAATTTAATTGAATTGGAAAAACCCATCGCATGTGAAATATTTTCTTTCATCGCGTTATAATAGCTTATAACGCGCTTATAATTCATTACCTTGACCCTCAAAATTAAAAAAAAATGTTGTACCTACACACGGCTACACATCAAGCTATACATTTCGAGTATAAGTTGATCTTGCATTATGTAGGATTTCCTTACAATGAGAGGTCAGTGTAAACTGGAAATGTATAGCTTGATCTGTAGCCGTGCGTACCTAATAATCTAAAAAAAATCAACGCGTTTTTATAATTATTTAGAAGCGCGAATGATTCTCCACAACAAAAAATATTGATAAACAAAACCATTTTGTTACTTTTGATAAAATTACGTAGATTACACTCATCAATTTATTTTTAGCTCGCCAGATAACAGTAGCGCCATCTTTTATTCGTACATGAAAACATTTCGTTCGTGAACGCGAACGCTTATTTCGACACACCACGTATGTGTCAGGATGGCCGAGCGGTCTAAGGCGCCAGACTCAAGGTTTCCTTGCCTGTCAAACAGGTTCGAGTTGTTCTGGTCCTCTCTGAGGGCGTGGGTTCGAATCCCACTTCTGACAAAAACTTTTTGTATTTTTATATTTAACTTTTGATATTTTGCCGTGATAAAAATAATGTAATGACTGTGTTGTTGTTTCAAAATCAGGGTCAATTATATAATAAAATCTGAATGCTGATTTCGGATTCTGGTTCAGTTGCATAATTACCAGTAGATGAACTCTCTTTTTTATCGTCAAAAGGGTCGAGATTTTATGGCAGACCTAGATTTTATCATGCATACATTCTTTACTTGCAAAAGAATCGATGACTTTGGATTAAAGAAAAAAAAGATAAGTCAGTTACTTAGGCTCGTATTTATAATCAAAGTAATTACTTGAGTAATTACTTGCTACTAAGTAATTTCATACTTGAGGGAGAATTCTTAAGTAAAGAAAATGGTGACTATTACTTGGCTAAAAATTCTAAGCTTTGACAGTTCTAACTTCAAGCAATTACTAAACTATAGAAAGAAAATCATTGCTTGAGCAATGCTTTGAATGTGTTTTAAAAGCGTTGCAGCCTCAAAACTGAAATTTACAAGCTCATTTTAATGATAAACACAAATCCCTTGCATTTATTAAAGTCCCATTTAAATATAGTGCTTCTATTTGAATTTACATTGAAGTGAAGGCTTATTTACTTTTCAACATCGATCGATCGATCATCTTTTTAACATCGTGAGGAAACTTTCGAAGGTTCTAGGACATGCCCTAGAACCAAAAATTCGAAGACATGTGACATCTACCAACCCGCACTGGGCCCGCGTGGCGTGGTGGATTACAGCCCACTCCCTCTCACCGAGAGGAGGCCTGTGTCCCAGCAGTGGGAACATTATAGGCTGATTAAGTGATTATGTGAAGTAAACCAATGCAGATGGGTCAATCCACTATAGAATTATCCGTGAGTTTAGCAACCAATAACCAATACTTAATTATGCAAGTCGTGAGATCGTGACCTTAACCTCCTCAATACCTATAGATACCTACAGCAACACGTGTCTTCAAAGGTTTGCCAACGCACGATTACATTATCATCTACCTATTGTTACGTTAGTTCTGTGTATAACAAACAGTGGTATACTTACCACAGAATACTCATAATAATGCAAGTACTTAGAGAAGATTCGTTACGCAAAATCATCCAAATAAATAGCGACTCCTGCTACGACAAAATTAAGTGCAATTCAGGTCGTACAGCGTTAATTACCTACAGTTATATTCACCTATAAGTTTCCGCTCTTTCTATTGCGTAACTCTCATACCTTCCCACTCGTTAAGGTTGACTACGTTTACCACGCGGCGCGTGAGTGAGTATCGAACTAACGTGCGCTCCGGCCGGTGCGCGGCAACCCATTCTGAATTAGTCCGACAAGTCGAGCCCGCCGCGTACTTGTAGCTTCATAAGTACCTACCTAAAACGCATAGTGCGCCTGGCTTGGCAATACCCTGCTTTGAATCTTGCTAACATCCACTGTTGAATATAGGTGTCCTTATTTTACCTACCGATACCCCAAGGCATTTGTTGTAGGTCTTCTTAACCGTTTTTGGTGACAGCTGTTAGGAAGGACGACGCTGATCAATGCATTCATTATCGACTTTTACCTGCTGGAAAGGATGTGATTATTGTAATCTTCGTCGTTATTTAACACTAGCTGCGTCCCGCGGTTTCACCAGCGTAGACCGGTATAAAAAGTAGCCTATGTGTTAATCCAGGGTATAAGCTGTCTACATACCAAATTTCATCAAAATTGATCAAGCTGATTGAGCGTGAAGAAGTAACAAACATACAAACACCACACACGCACTCACAAACTTTCGCCTTTATAATATTAGTGTGATAGATAAGCCCGTGTCCCCTTGCAGGACAAAGCCCTCCCTTCCCTCTTTCCACTTTTCCCGGTCTAACTACGATTGCGGTCCAATTCTTTAAGGAGTCCAGCTCATCCCGCCATCTCTTTCTGGACCTGCCGCGTAGTCGTTTCCTGCTATTTGGGATCCACTGAGTGGTTAGTTTTGCGTATTGCTGCTCCGACAAGTGACAGATATAGCCAGCCCAGTTCCACTTCAGTCCAGCATCTGTGCTGCCCGCGTTCGCTATTCTTTCTTATTAGTTCTTAATGTGGTGCTAAATAATAATTAGCTAGGTAATCGTCTCCGGAAGCTGTTGGCTGAAGTACTGTTCAGAGAGAATAGCAGCATATCCTCAGTATGCAATAAAACAAAGCGAGATCTGGAAATGAGCCAAAAAATGATCAAATAAAGAAAACTTTGTTGGTTACAAACACCAGTACAATCTAGACACATCATTCCATTGTTCGCTGATTTCTTTGTCAACTAATACAACAGCACTACCACTCCTATTTTCACAGATGATTAGTCAATTTATGCGATTCAGGAACACAATGTAAAGCATTGTGTTTTCAGTATTTACCTACCTACTTACGTAGGATAGGTAGGTACGTAGGTAGGGCCGTACGTCAGAGTGGTAACAAAAACCAGTGTTTTGATAGTTTAACAAAAAATTTGTAAATTTAATGTGTTCCTTTTTAGGGTTCCGTACCAAAATGGTAAAAAGGAACCCTTATGGTGTGACTCAGTCTGTCTGTCTGTCACAGCTGGATATCTCAAGAACTGCTAATGCTAGCAACTTGAAATTTGGAACAGTTTTAGATGACGTTTGCCCAACTATTTTGCAAATAAGAAAGAAATAAAAATATATATAGTTTTTTTGCAACAGGGACTGAAAGGGGGTCTTAAAAAAAAAATCAGCTGACCAGTACATTTATCTACATCAAACTCGTCAAAATGTAGGGAGCAGCTGATTTTTTTTTCGCGATTCCAGGTTTGGTCCTATAGTAAAAGTTGTTCATAATGATGAGTACGATGACCCCTTAAGAGATTATCCATTATTTACGGGACACCCTGTATATAGTTTTTTTGCAACAGGGACTGAAAGGGGGTCTTAAAAAATCAAAGTGGGGCTACTAGGGCCTGTGGGCTATCATATGAAAGAACGCTGTTTGCACATTCTCAAACTAATTTTTTTTTTTTAGACAGCATAGTTTTCGAGTTTTGATGAAAAATGTAAAAAAAAACACCGTTCCCCCCTAATCTTCTAACTTTGCATAGAGAAAAATCTGAAATTATTCTATGTGATATAAGTTTATGTATAGATTACAGGAAAAATAAAACGATGTCTCTAAATAGCACAGTTTTTCAGAAATCATCAACAAACATTACATATAAATGGTGGTACCCTCGGTGCGCGAGTCCGACACGCTCTTGACCGGTTTTTTTTTATTTCCCAGGTGTGAAGTGCATGTGTGATGGTGCGCCTGCACTCGGTGCTGCTGCTGGCGGTAGCACTATGCGGCGCCGCCACCACACTCGACTCGGAGCTCGGGCTTGGGAAGGCGATCAATATATTTATGAGGTGAGTGTCACGAAATGAACCGCTTCCGTAGCGTGGTTAGGAACTGTTTTAAGGCAGAATCGTGCGCAGTATTCAGAAGAAAAGGTATGTTTCCTGGGTCAAAAAAAGTAACACTATTTAGTCCGCCCATCAGATAATAAAAAAAATATTAGACACGTATTTTTTGCTAAAATGTAACTACTTAGTTAAAACGCATTAAAGTTGGGGAGTGGGGGCTCGCTACGTTACAACTATAACAAACTACGTATAAAATCTAGCAAGGAGTGACGTCATGCCACATTTTAACTCAATGTATCGCTCTAATCTTTCGATTACTTACGTAAAAAAAGAAAAAATACGGACCATTACGGACAAAAAAAACATTTTTAGTAATCGTCAGCTGTGGATTTAACCGAAACACTACACAAAATCATTATACTGCGGTGAACAATCCATCTGCCAAAATTAGCAGTTGATAAGAGAGAAACGAGTACAAACTGTCCATAATGAACACATTTTTTAAAAAGAAACAATCTCGCAGATGGACATGGACATCGCCCGACCAGAAAACAAGAAATTAAATCGATTATGTATTGACTAACATTCCAAAGTCTGCAGCAAATGTGGAAGTAATCAACTTAGCAAATTTTCTATCAGACCACAGAATGCTCAGAAGGCCAATTCTCGTACCTAAAAACGTTCAAATTCAAGTCGCAATATCATGCCAGCGACAGTCAAATGTCAAAAATGTAGGTAAACGCTATACAATTTTTGACAGGTTGAGATTGAGATGAGATTACGAACGTTGTTAAATATGCGGGAATTGCCCCTCTGATGTTCGCTAATGATTCAAACACCCAAACTTAGTCGTAAAGTATATTAAGAAAAAAGAAAAGAGTTCAAAAGAAAACGTTCTCTTGAGCATAAAGGCATTATTTTAGGATCTCATGAAAATGTGATAAATATGCGCTATTGATTTAGTAGTTATACTATACAGTGAAGTTCAAATTAAACATTTTTGATTGCAAATAGAAGTTAAAAACGAAGCGTGGTTTTATTTTAATTAGGTAGGTACCCATAATTATCGATTACCTACACATTTTATAATTTATCGATATTTTTCACTTCTCCACAACACTATAGAAAATAGTCACTTTAGCCCCAAAAAATACAAAAAATACTTTTAGTCTGATCGGGACTACTGGTTCAACTCGGAGATCAGAGGGGCAATTCCCGTATTTTTAACAACGTTCGCAATCTCATCTCAAGACTCAATCTGTCAAAAATTGTATAGCGTTTACCTACATTTTTGACATTTGATTGACGCTGGCATGAGATTGTGAACGTTTTTAAGTACGAGAATTGGCCATCAGTTTTGCGTAAATTTCACACTAGGTGACATCTGCTCCGATTGCGAGCATATAAGCTAAAAAAACCAACGAGTTAGTTTAGTTAGTTGCATTTACCCCCACATGGGGCTAATGTGACTTTTTCTGCCCAGGTGGGTTAATAAGATTTTAACCAAATCTTACACCTTCTTACCATTATTTAAGGACAAAACTAATCGCAGATCTATGCTTAATCATACAGATTTAATAGATTACCCCTTAAAGCCAAATGGTCATTTTTGGCAAAGGTTAAAGTTCAACATATTTTTTTTTTAGTCGCAATAGCCTCCATTGACGTTACAAAAAAAAATTTTAGTAATTAATTTTTAAAAGTATGGACAAATAAAGCTTAAATAAATAAATAAATAATAAGTGAGCAACAAATGTGTGGAGATAGTGATGTAGTGCTGGTCAAAAATACACAGTTTGAAACTTTTATGTTCCCGGAGATTTCCACATTATCGACGTCCAGCAAGAGTTACATGCTACAAAACTTTGCTACGCATAATAAGCATACTGTGATAATTTTCCGACACTGTTGATAATGGCGTTCCCTCCAAACTGTTTATTATAGCGAAGTTTAAAAAGGTCATTGTCCAGTCCTAGTATTATAACTGCTTATAAATAGATCTGGGGGCTTACTATGAGCTCATATAGCAGGGCAGAAGTTGAACGGTTCCAGTGTGAGAGAGAGAGACGGAGCTATATACCAACCTATAACACCATCCTTTTTTCTCAACGGATCCATGATGTTTTTCACGTCATAGTACGGCTCCTGATGGCTAAAATTTACTAGTAAAAATTCACTCCTCAAATCCCATTTCCAGGTATGGCTACCTCAGCATCTGTATGCGGGTGGTCCCTCGCAACGACACTGAAGGCTGGGTGTTCCGAGAGCCCACAGTCTCCGTGTTCAGAGAGGTGGAGCAGTTCTCCATCGCACCAACCCCAAGGCACGCCAAGACTCTGTTCGATGGAGACTTCCACATGGAGTTCTGCGATAACCTGAAGCAACTGCTCCAGGCTTACTTTAGGGATTTTACTTTTGAAAGGTAAGGGGTTTTGTTGCCATAGATTTGGTATTAAAAAGTAGGTAGGTAGGTACCGCAAGCACCATAAGACTGATGCGATGCCAGAAAGCTCAAGTGGCAAGTTCGGAGAGTCAAGATGAGCCATATATTTTAATCCAACTCTGAAAACCTTCTACAGCCAGTCTGACCACTTATTTTTTAAGACCTTTTTTAGCAGTAGCGTCTTCTTAATGTTCCCGAATGTGATAGCATCTGGTTTGACTTTTATAACAGCGGTAGCGTCGAAGGTGGAGTCTGCAAGAGATTACTTTCCTGCCTTTGTTGTTGTTTCATAATAAAGTACGTCGATTTACTTGTGACAACTTAGATGGATGCGCTTGAGGACATTACTTACCGGTAAAAATCATAAGTACCTACCTCCAGATTCAGAAACTCGCCAGGTCAAGGAACAAGGTCAACTCATACCTTACTCACTTCACTCACTTAGACTCTTCTTTTTCATTAGTACCTGTTCTCTGCTAATTAATACCTGTTTTAAAAACTTACAGATTAGAGCGTCCATGGCGCGCGTTCACCGCCGGCTGGCCAACAGACATCATGGCGAGGAACCTCGGTATCAACTCCTCCTTTATCAACGGAGACCACTGCTATGTCCTCGTCAGAGTCTCCAGGTAACAACAATTTTGGAGTTTTTTACCAGTTTAAAGCTAAGAAAAGGCAACTCATACTTTGGCTGTTTTAAAAAAAATCAAAGTTTCCAAAAAGAAACAATCAGAATAATCCAATCCTTTAAATTCCAGCAGCATGAATTCGAAAACTGATTCTATTAACATAGGTACTATGGAAAGTAGTAAGTAGTAAGTCAAAAGGCTGCGTAAATTTTTACGCCTCGGCTACTGTAAAACAACAAAGCTCGTGAATTTAGATTTTAAAAACCCCAACTATGTTGGGGTCGGCTTCGAGTCTAACCGGATGCAGCTGAATGCCAGTATTTTACATGGAGCGATTGCCTATCTGACCTCCACAACCCAGTTACTGCGTAATAAGATACCCCTTGGTAAGACTGGTTATCAGACTTTCGGACTTCTGACAACCCGTAACGACTGTCAAAGATCTACGAATGACAGCCGGGACTGCCTTTCTGTGCTTTCCGAGGTACGGAGGAGTTTCGGTATGTAAAGATCACCAGAGAGAGAGTCACCCATCCACGGACCACCAAACCCGGCAAGCGTAGCTTAACCTGACGGATCGACCCGTGCGGCTATTATTACTTAGCCACCAGCTTTAAATGACATGGGTTTTAAACACGAGAAAAATTCGCCCTATGTGGAATTAGAATTTCTGGCGCAGACTCTTGGATCTAAATATACCAAGTATTTCTTCTACAAGATATAAATTCCCAGCTATTCTCACTACAATGCAGTTCCATCTTCATTCCAGGTTTCGCGAGACAGCAAAACTAAAAGACTTGCCAGCCAACATGGCGGTTGAGGACGTAGTGTACGACGCGATACAAGAGTCCACTCTAGGAGACACGGCGTCAATAGCCGACTTTATTAGGAAGTACGGATCGCATTACATTTCGTCCTATATCACTGGGAACTCGTTGTATCAGGTGAGATATCTATATTTTATTACAAAACTCCTTTATAATTTGACAGAGACGAAACTTGGCAAAATTCCTCATTTCAAGCCGCTGCACTTTTTATTTAGCACAATAGGGATGATGATTAAATTTTTTTAGTCTGTCATGTAGGTTTAAAAAATATTATACCTACTTTACGTAGTCAAAAGATTACGGCGATACATTGAGTTAAAATGTGGCATGACTAATTTTATCTAAGTAAGTAATTTTTTAATAATGTGATAAGTAAAGCGAAAAATACGTGTGTAATATTTTTTTAAGGCCCAGGTTTCCTGAAAACGATCAAAAAGGTGGTTTTTTAAAGCAGTGTATCTCATAAACCGTAAATAATTTTGACATGTAAAAAAAATATGATATTTTCAAGTCTTTTTCGCATACAGTGATGGAAGCCAAAACATAATTATACATATTTTAATGCACCAAAAAAATCTTTAAACATACCTCCTAATAATCTTTAAAAGCAGTTTATCCCTTCATTAACAATTATAATTATAATTAAAAATATACCATGAAATGTCAAATTCCAAACTGCATCCAGTGATGGATTACTTTTTATTAAATAGTTAATTTCTAATTTTATACGATTTTATTTGCATTTTTACGACATAATTCCGGTGCGCGTGAGAATCTTCTATCTCGTGCGTCAAACTAGACAGCCATAACGCCATTTCACTTACACACCGAGCTAAACTAATCTTGGAACCTGGGCCTTAATATCTGAATGACGGCCTAGTTAAATTTTCTTTTGTTACCCAGACATCATTCCTATTAATTAATAGCCTATGGGAGAGCCCTTTATCCAAAGTGGCAAACAAGCTGATAATATTATAGATACTATTAGTTAACGATTACTCTTCGATTTTTAAAGTATAAGTATAGGTTCATCCCACTAAATGCCTTCAGCTTTTATCCAATTTGGAGCACCTATGTCCAGCAAAGGTTTATAGTTCATAGAGTCAATATTAACTCTGTCAATACAGGCTAGCAGAAAAATCGACGCACACACTGTAACCATGTAATCAGCACATAATTCTAGACCCCATAAAAACCCGTCGGTAATGAAAAAAAAATCTGCTGTTTCATAGAAAAGTGCAACACCTACGCGTGCAAACTGTAAGGAATAGCCAGCAAATTCTTTTTTAATAACTGACGAAAAACAACCCCAGGGGGTTCAGAATCATGTACTGAATACATGGTAACAGATGTCCCTGCCACCTTGTATACTACATGTTAAGCTGAGACTTGCATTGGCTTATTCGAAAATATTCACGTTATTTCGTCAATACAAAATAAACCCTACGTTGTGTCAACAAAGTTTATTTGTCATTAGCAAAATAACGCAAATATTTGTACAAATACGCCAAGTAATATTTGTATCCAACTTCAGGTATTTGTGTTTTCTCGTGGCGTGTACTCCCGGATAAAGGAGCGCGTCAAATCCCGCGGTATCTCTGACATACCGGTGGCTGAGTTGAACAACTTCTTCTCGCCACTCTTCGCCGAACATGTTGGCGGTGTCAAGGTTTGGACTGTGTGTCACTTGAAGCCTGATTCTACATTTATTTGTGAAAAATATAACATAGTAGTAGAAATTTATTTTTTGAACAGTTTGAAAATTCATCCTGTATAACCTAATTAAAAATGGCAGCGCTCATCATACTCTCTCACGCACACATTCAACACAGCCGGTCGATTCTGTAAAAATCTCACCGTGAAAACTTAGGTGAAGTGAGTTTATTTTTGCTAGGAATTGACACTATATTGACAGCTCACTCCACGCTCATTTCACCTAAGTTTTCACGGCGAGATGGTTACAGAATCGCACTGCAGGAATGATGAGCGAATGAGAGTGTATGATTTTCAAAGCCATACCTACTCAGACTTCTTAGCGATTTGTTAAACAATAAGAAATTATGTTAATTTAGAATCAGGCTTACTATTTAATGCATGAATCCATACATTATCATTTCAATAACATCGATGGAATTATGCATTACTTCTCAATCAGCAAACTTCTTTTCATTCATATCATATCAATATCATAAGTCATTGCGCATGACCATTTTAAATCATATACTTTTCACCCATTCTCTCTCTTTCTCTATTTCTGATCATTATTTTTCATTAAGAACCATTCATTTCAAATCTTTTTAAACGTCTCACAAAGTCAACAACCCTTCGAACTACTGAGGTCTAATTGCAAATTCATTATTTTACCAATATACTACCAATTATCTAAATAACAAATAGTGCCATACAAAACAAAGAGCATTTTCATTAAACTTTTAACGAAATTTAGGTTAAAATTTAAAAGGGAATTAGAAAAAATTGTTCAACCTAAATAGCAAAAAAAAAACATAAGTACTTACATGAGTACCAAATCCTTTTGATGATAATAAAAAGGCAACCTACGTTACATAACAATAAGTAAAGGAAACCAAAATAATTAAAAAGGGAATGAGACAGCAATATTAGGTTGAAAGAGAGAGAATATAATAAAAACAAATGAGAGAGCACGAAAAACAAATGAAAAGAAGTTTTGAACACCAGTCTAACCTTGACCAAACCCTGGAGTACGCGCCACACAATTTTAAAATAAAAATAAAAACATGAATCTTGTCTATGCTCTCACTCCAGGTGTTTGTGTTCTCTAGAACGGCTTACTCTATGATCAAAGAGAGGTTAAAGAGTAAAGGAGTAGCTGATATTACTGCTAAGGAGCTGGAAGGCTACTTCTCACCATGGCATGCCAAACATATAGGCCAGATTAAGGTAAAGGATGTTTACAGACATGTTTAGAAATGTAGTGTCAATAGATAGAATAATAGTAGATAGTTTTTCATGTCATTGATAAAACCAACAGGACTAAAATGAATAACATTCGAGATAGGATAAGACAACTTTTTAGTTCATTCAAACACCACTCCATTCATTTTCAAAAGGTGTCTAATGTTGGGTTCAGACAGGCCCATTTAATCTTTGGCCGTCTGTACCTGTTCCCTTGAACCGTAAGATAGTTGTGTTTCTGATATATTTCCCTCAACTAATATAGAGTTACTTCTTTTCATAATTCAGTCTTCAACCATTGCATTTCATGAATTAATCAAAAATTCTATGATTATTATTAATCATGATCAACACCCGATCCACCCAATCATGAATCCTGGTTACTTTTTACCCCCGGGCTCCGACGGAAACAGAGGTGTGTTATAAGTTTAACTTGTGCATCTGTGACTGTCAGCGCCATCGTAGTTCCCAAACGGCTGAACCTATTTAGATTTTTTTTTGTTTTGTTTGAAATGTGACTTGATCGATAATGTTCTTAGCTATGATTCAGAAAAGTCTGTTCAGCCGTTTGAAGATTATCATCTCTTTTCTAGTCGATGAATAAGCATCAATTTAAGATTTTTACCATAATTCTAAACCAATTTCTATTTCCAGGTGGCCAGTGGTAACAAAACAGTAGAAAACTGGGCGACGAAACGCCTCAGAGTCCATTACTACATATTCTCATACCCTAGTTTACTAAAGTTACACGGAGAACCAACTCTATTAAGAAGTTTAGACACATTACTAGGAAACGAAGCCTTATTACAATTAGAATTAAAGACATTAGCCCCTGCATTCAAAGACGTGAAAAAGAAGAAATGGTTCGAAGAAGTCATAGACAATTATTTAAAACTTTGGGAGAGTAACATGTGACGTAATATAGTTTATTGTTTAGATAAATAGATATTTTTGTGACGTGACTAAAAGAACATTTATTTAGTTGCGATTTGCCGATCATTGTCAACATTTTGTTAAAAATGTTCGACGCGGCCAAAGCTAGAAATCTCTTATTGAAACAATGCATAAAAGTGGCATTTTAGCGACTTTAAAAATACAACGACCATATTTATTTTATTGTGAATTTTGAATTAAAAATATAGTTTTAAGTACTTACAATAAAATGGAAATGAATTTATTAAGAAAAAGTGACCACTTAATAGCTACATAGTTAAAATAGTATAACGTAAATGTGGTCAAAATAACAATAGATATAATCTAAAAATGAAATGAATCAAGTTTTGAATGATTTTGCATCAATAGACTAAGTATATTTTTGTACATAGTATATTTTTACAAAGTGCCTTATATTCTTCCAAAATTATTTGTTAACATGAAGTTCAAATGTAGGACATACTTATCTAAAACTTGATTCCATGGTAGGCTATGAGTCTGGAGTGACACCTATGTGTAGTCTCTAAAATATCTAGTCCTTATTAGCATTATGCAAAGACATTGTTACTAAAATGCATAAGGATCACAACAGTTTAAATACGTACAAATATTTAAATAATTATGTTAGTTATTAATACAAATACCAATCGCAAACGCTCTTCTTTTGTCAAGTTGCGTGCGTCACTATAAATACTATTTTGGGCATCTTGCCATGTCAGTTCTTTCTGAAGAATTTGGGTGTTTTAATCACATAAATAAAGTATAAAATAAGCAAGTTAACAGCCGTATATGCTAGAGCTTATTCCAAATCATATTGTTGCTAGTACACCAATCCACCGACAGAGGCGCTTGTGTAACTTGTGTTAATTTTTTAGGATTCCGTACCCGAAGGTGCCAAACAGAACCCTATTACTAAGTCTCGGCTGCATAGCTCTATCTCATGAACCATAATAGGTAGACAGTTGAAATTTTCACAGATTGTGTATTTCCGCTATAGCCACACATAATAAAAATTAAAGGAGGTCCCCATACAAGTTACGGGTTGTTTTAAACTGAAGTATTTTTAAAATACTTATGTAAAATATTTTACGGTGGTACGGAACCTTTGGTGTGCGAGTCCGACTCACACGTGGCCGGTTTTATTTTTTTATTCGTACCATAATTTTGTATCGCCAATTTCATAGTGTACATTGGAATCAGTGTTAGAAGATTCTCCAACTAGACAATTTTAATTCTGTCCATTATTATAGATAACTTTTGACTATTTTAAATGACAATAAAATATAGTTGTAACGTGCAATAAGTGGTTCCGTGAGGAAAGCGGGAACAAACACTATAAGTATGCATTTAGTTTCGAATAAGTAGTTAAATTATAAGTTAAAACAATAAGGTGGTGTAAATATTATTTTTTATAAAATAAAGTTATTTTGTGATTGAGGTTGTGGTTTATTTATTTATCTTAATTTTATGCGGCTTATAGGGTACAGAGGCGGACTTAATATGCCTTAGGCATTCTCTACCAGTCAACCAAGGGCAGGATAACATGGCAGGTGCCAGGTGTTCAAGTGTGGAAAACCGAAAATATTAAAACGAAATTATTGTTGCTATACTCATTCGCCTTTCTTTGCAGGGAATACAATACAGAATGTTAGTAATACCTATCTACCGACTATTACTTCCAAATTATGTTATCTTATAAATTGAGGTCATGATAAACCTGTTTGATATCTATACAATACAACTATTATAAAGCTGAATAGCTCGCGAATCTCAGGAACTGCTGCTTCGAATTGAAAAATTATGTTAGTGTTAGATAGTCCATTTATCGAGGAAGGCTTTAGGCTATATAACATCACGCTACGGCCTATAGGAACGGAGCATCAATGAAAAATGCTGCAAAAACGGGGAAAATGTATTCCTTTTGAGAGCTTCCGTTGCGTGCGCTGCGTATAAGTCCGCGATAGCATTTGGCTCACTAGTTATAACTTTTAATGGTAATCAAATCTATACTATATAATCTACAGGTTGAAATTTTAATCGTTTTAATCCTCTTAAGGGGTCATTATACCTACTCATCATTATGAACAACTTTTACTATGGGACCAAACCTGAAATCGCGAAAAATAATCAGCTGTTCAGTACATTTTGACGAATTATGCGAACATAAATGTACTGAACAACTGATTTTTTTTTCGCGATTTCAGGTTTGGTCCCATAGTAAAAGTTGTTCATAATGATGAGTATAATGACCCCTTAAGAGGATTAAAACGATTAAAATTTCGGGACTATCAGTCGGATTTGAAAAATTCTTTTTGCATTTGATAGCCCAGTTCTTGAGGAAGGCTATATGCTATTTAACATCACGCTATGACCTTTAGGAGCCGAGCAAAAAGAAAAAAGTCAGAAAGAACATTAAGCGAAAACGAAGCAATAGCTCGGGCAGGCGACTCCATGCGACGGGTTGGGTCGGGGAACAAGAAATTTCACGCGGAGCGCAGTAGCTTTTGCCTGTGTGAATGTCGGATAATATCCCACGGGAACGTACTACCGGGATTAAAAGTACCTACCTTAGCTATATGTTAATCCACTAATATCTGTGTTTTCATATAAACATATTGATTTACGCGGCGCACGCCAGTAAAGTTCCCAGTCGGCATGATTTTTTCCGATATCTTCAACTTCCAACAATCACCGTCATATTTCAGCAAATTTACACTAAACCGTAATGAATTATACACCTAAACCTTTCTCACAAATCACTCCGTCCATTGGTGAAAAGCGTATTAAAACCCGTTCGGTAGTTTTTGAGTTTATCGCGTTCAGACAGACAGACAAACGCGACACGGACTTTGTTTTATAATATTATTCCATAGTAGGTACTTAGTAATTTTTGTTTTAGCTGGCCACTTTTAGCTGCAAAGTACGAACTTCGCGGGGGCAAAGACCTAATGTTACAGATAACATTAGGTCTTTGCTCCCGCGAAGTTGACTAAATTACTAGGTAGTACTAAACAGCTCATTCACAACTTACTAAGAACTGTTATCAGAATAACAGTTCTTAGTAGTAAGTTGTGAATGAGCTATTTAGTACTAGTAATTTAGTCGTTATCTGGGCAGACCAGACTGTATAATGAAAACGGATGGACATACACTGCAAACAGTATTTTTATCTCACGAAGCGACACGCGCTTTCCTTGTGGTAACCAAGTAGGTATACAAACACGCTGTGAATGTGTTTGTAAGCGCAGGAGCTCTCGGTACCGTTCGAGACAATGGCCAAGTCGGAAGTGTTTGTGTGCGTGCTATGTGCTGACGTTACTCGTCTGCACGTACATATTCACAGCGCGTAAGTACACTTGGTTACCACAAGTAAAGCGCGTGTCGGAGATAAAAACATAATTATAAGGATATTTTGGCACTTGACTGACGTTGACAGGGGGGCGCTGTTGGTAAACATTAGTGGAATATTTTTGTGCAATGATACTCGAAATGTATACAAAAAACAAGACGGCGGCGTTAGTTCCTATTTTTTCTACGCGCCAAAATAGTCCTGCAGCGCTATTATGTTATAGGGGATAATTTGGAAGTAGGCAATGTCCAGCAGAGAACTGTAAAAGACTTGGAACATTGTCTGATTAATGCTTACTTTTCTGTTTATTTAGGAATTAGATATTGCATACACCGGAACAGAAAGTACAGTGGGCTGCATCAATTGGGTACCCCAGTTGTATTAAAATTGTAATACAACTGGGGTACTCAATTGATGCAGCCCACTGTACATTTAAATATTCAGACATTATAAAGAAGTTACTTCAGACTAAATTTCCTGTGAATAGCAGGGGTATAAATCAAAATCAAATCAAAATTTTATTAATCGGACAACAAACGATCCATAGTGTTAGTAATAGCTCGACACAAAATGGGGGCGCCACTAGCCATACATTATAAAATTTAAACTTTAAAAACCATTTTTCTGACAGAACTTTAGATAGTATTATTAATTTTAAATTAATGTAATCATTGTCACGCACATTTGTTGCCTGATAAAACACGGACTGAGACCACACTGACAAAGATTAAAAATTAGTTCCGTTTGTAGACTTTTTTGCGGACTGTACGCCCCCTTTTTTTTTTTTTTTTTTTTTTTTTTTTTTTTTTTTTTTTTTTTTTTTTTTTTTTTTTTTTTTTTTTTTTTGAGGGTGGGAAATCATCAAATAACTTCTCCCGCTCTGGGTGGAGCGGGAGGGCGTGTCAGACTTTTACTGACTAAAACCCACCCGTGTTCCTTCAGTTGCCTATGCCAGGGCCGCGGTAACCCTTTCAGACAACCCGCGACCCCAGTACGCCCCCTAGATCCTAAAAAAGCGAGAAATATAGTTTTAGCCTATCGGAATACTTGCCTTAATTGAGTTTTGTACAAATCCAATCGCAGACCAAAACGGAGTCACTTTATCCATCCGAATATGCGTCATATAAGAAATCCAAAATCAAAGTTATAATAAAATAAACGCAAATAAACTCTTGAATAAAGACTATTATTAACTCAGCGATCGAATTCACAAGTGTTCACCAGATAAGGGTTAATTCACACAAGAGGTGAAGCGGGGTTATCGGCGCGCGTGAATGGAACCGTCTTTACCAACCTTCATTTTTAGTTGGTTGACCAATATTATTTAGAACATGGATTTTATATAATACTAGCTTTTGCCCGCGGCTTCGCCCGCGTGGATGTCGGAAAATATCCCATGGGAACGTTCATGTGGAAAACATAGGGCATATCCCTAACTTAAGAAATGCTGGGTTTCCCATACAAACTTTCATCCTTTTTATCACCCCTTGTAGGATTATGTTTTAAGACAAAAAGTAGCCCATGTCCTTTCCCAGGATGCTATCTATAGCCTTGCCAAATTTTATCGAAATCCGTGCAGTTTTGTAAATTTTAAAATCAACCCCTGTTTTACCCACTTAGGGGATGATTTTTAAAAAAACGCTGACCCGCATATTTCTTAACTTCTTACCAATAGCATAAATTTGTTATCCCTAACTTAAGAAATACTGGGTTTCCCTTACAAACTTTCACCCCCTATATCACCCCCCTGTAGTATTATTTTTGAAAAAAATAGTATCCTATGTCCTTTCCCAGGATGCTATATAAAGCCTTGCCAAATTTTGTCGAAATCCTTGCAGTTTTGTAAATTTTAAAATCAACCCCTATTTTACCCCCTTAGGGGATGATTTTTCAAAAACGCTGAACCGCATATTTCTTTATTTCCTATCAAAAGCATACATTTTAATTTTCACATCCCTAACTTAATACTGAGTTTCCCATACAAACTTTCATCCTCTATATCACCCCCTGTAAGATCATTTTTTAAGACCAAAAGTAGCCTGTGTCCTTCCCCAGGATGTTATATAAAGCCTTGCCAAATTTTATCGAAATCCGTGTAGTTTTGTAAATTTTAAAATCAACCCCTATTTTACCCCTTAGGGGATGATTTCTCAAAAATGCTGAATCGCATATTTCTTAATTTCCTACCAATAGCATAAATTTTTTATCCCTAACTTAAGAAATACTGGGTTTCCTTACAAACTTTCATCCCCTATATCACCCCTGTAGTATTGTTTTTGAAAGTATCCTATGTCCTTTCCCAGGATGCTATATAAAGCCTTGTCGAAATCCGTGCAGTTTTGTAAATTTTAAAATCAACCCCGATTTTACCCCCTTAGGGGATGATTTTTCAAAAACGCTGAACCGCATATTTCTTTATTTCCTATCAAAAGCATACATTTTAATTTTCACATCCCTAACTTAAGAAATACTGAGTTTCCCATACAAAGTTTCATCCCCTATATCACCCCCTGTAGGATTATTTTTTAAGAGCAAAAGTAGCCTGTGTCCTTCCCCAGGATGCTATATAAAGCCTTGCCAAATTTTGTCAAAATCCATGCAGTTTTGTAAATTTTAAAATCAACCCCTATTTTACCCCCTTAGGGGATGATTTTTCAAAAACGCTGAATCGCATATTTCTTAATTTCCTACCAATGGCATAAATTTGTTATCCCTAACTTAAGAAATACTGGGTTTCCCTTACAAACTTTCATCCCCTATATCACCCCCTGTAGTATTATTTTTGAAAAAAATTGTATCCTATGGCCTTCCTCTGGATGCTTTATAAAGCCTTGCCAAATTTTGTCGAAATCCATGCAGTTTTGTAAATTTTAAAATCAACCCCTATTTTACCCCCTTAGGGGATGATTTTTCAAAAACGCTGAACCGCATATTTCTTTATTTCCTATCAAAAGCATACATTTTAATTTTCACATCCCTAACTTAAGAAATACTGAGTTTCCCATACAAACTTTCATCCCCTATATCACCCCCTGTAGGATTATTTTTGAAAAAAAAAGTAGCCTATGTCCGTCCCCAGGATACCATCTATAGCCTTGCCAAATTTTATCGAAATCCGTTCAGTGGTTTAGGCGTGAAAAGGTAACAGACAGACAGACAGACAGACAGACAGAGTTACTTTCGAATTTATAATATTAGTATGGATAGTTGGCAAATTAGTGTTATCTAGTTGGTATCTAGAGATATCTAGACCCTTCATACAAAAGAAAACAAAACAATTGCCAGTTCCGCAACTGTGTTGTATGTTTTTTTATGATAGTCTTGAAAAACGACCAGCATTCCCTAAAAAAACAGGACTTTCTGAAAGGATTTATTATCTTGTTAATATGATTCGTTATTTTAGTCAACTATAGACACATTATTATTTCGTTTTTAAAGGAAAAGTTGTGAGGAGCTAATGTATTTTTTTTTTATTTTAATTTCATAAGCGAATACAAACAGTAGTTTAACTATACCTAGTAATAATAGAGCTGAGGAGTTTCTTTTTTTGTTTATTTGAACGCGCTAATCTCTGAAACCACCAGTCAGATTTGAAAAAATATTTTTGCACTTGATAGCCCAGTTTTTGAGGAAGGCTATAGGTTATTTAACATCACGCTATGACTGTCATGAGCCGAACAAAAAGAAAAAAAGTCAGAAAGAACGCTAAGCGAAAACGAAGTAATAGCGTGGGTTGGTGATGCGATACGACGGGGTGGGTTGGGGGATGTAGAAATTTAGTTAAAAATAAATGGTAATAACATTTAAGTTGACAAGTATACTACCCACTACATTTTCCACAGTTAACAACTTCAATATTTACAAACTGATGGCAAACGTTATCTGTATCTGTTCAGTCAATTCTTGTTTATCAATAGCTAACATAACATTTTCACCGTACCTAGATCCTACTATGGTAGGATGATCAAATCACAAAGAGAATAAAATCAGCAGATTAACTAAAGAAACTTCATGATTCTTTCAGAAACCGTAGAGCAAGTGTTCTAATACCGATAGCATAGCATGTCATCTGTCTAGCCTTTTCCCAACTATGTTGGGGTCGGCTTCCAGTCTAACCGGATGCAGCTGAATACCAGTATTTTACATGGAGCTACTATCTATCTGACCTCCACAGCCCGGTTACTGGGTAAAGACTGGTTGTCAGACTTTCGGGCTTCTGACGACCCGTAACGACTGTCAAAGATCCACTAATGACAGCCGGCACCAACGACTTAACATGCTTTCCGAGGCACGGAGGGGTCTTGGTATGCAAAGATGGTCACCCATTCACGGACCAACCGTAGCTTAACCGGGTCGATCGACCCGTGCGGCTGTTATTACTTAGCCACAAGCCCCTCATGATAGCATAGCATGTATGGGCTAATAACCGCTTCTTATGTACCTACTGCGATTGTTTATGTATAATTTTGATCTTTCAACTCAAGCCGCACGTGGTTCCTCATTACTGTACTGACGCAATTTCTTTCTGGGTACCTACTGGTTCTGCGCTACCCGGAAGATAAATGAGATTTTTTTTTTGTGTAGGTATGGCATCTCGCTGTTGACCACTGGGGGTCGAGACTGCTTAGCCGGACTTTCCTGTGGCTGCTTCAAGTGAATTTAAAGCCTCCGGCCAGGACTTAAAACTAGGGGTTTAAGCGACATCGACGTCGACGTCGCTGGGGGGGAGGACAGCCAGAGGGGCAGGCTGGATCGTGATAGGAGATGAGTTATTAGGGGGGGTTTAAGGCTACAGGGTCGGGTGTGCCATCAGCTGGCACAACCTTACCGAGTAGAGGGGGGGGGGGATAAATGAGAAAGTATTTACATGCCTTATTATAATACCAGCCTACTGCAGGCTATTATCCCACTGCAAAGGCGTCCCATATAAGGCCCCGACCGACATGTCCTAAAACCAAAAATTCGAAGACATATGTGACATCCACCAACCCGCACTGGGCCCGCGTGGTAGATTATGGCCCAGAGAGGAGGCCTGTGTCCCAGCTGTGGGAACATTATAGGCTGATTATGCTACTGTGTATACTACCACTGGCTGGCTGGTTTAAACAATCACAGACCTTACATTGAGTTTATTTTTCAAAGTAAGCCTTTCATACCTAAACCTTATTCAAATTGGCATAAAGTTCACATTCGTAAGAGACTCTAACTTTACTTAGCTGAAACTGCGGTCTGTAAAGCGTGCCCTAATTCATAAATGTATAATGGTTAAATTCTATTTCTATTTCACTTAATCGACATGAATATGACTGGACAAGAAGTATTTATCAACATGACATGTATTTTTGCGAGTAGCTAATAGAACGTACCTACTCACTTCTTTCAATTAGTAGCTAAACTAATTTAAATTGTTTTTTTCTCAGAAACAAACAGTGCTGTTTGTATTACTAATGTATCAAAATTGACCAAGTTTTCGAGTTTCGTTTGGACAAAACGATTGACGCAAACGGGAAAATTGATTGACGCAAACGGGAAAATTGATTGACAATTCGGTGAAAGGCAAACTATGTCTATTAATGGATAAAAATAATAGTGTAGTGTAGTGTTATTGGATTTTTCCATCTTGAATTTCTCAATAGCAACCCGGAGTCTGGCCCGGTTGATGGCAATAGGCTTGCCCACTATTACATGGGACTTAATAAAAGGCGAAATATGGGTGTACTCTAAGTGCACCTCTGCCTAACCCTTTGGGGAATACGGGCGTTATTTTATGTGTAAATAATGGATTCAACAATTAAAATAAATTCTAATTAATGATAAAACAAATCGATCTATAGATCTGACAGAGTAACGATGATTTAATTGAATACAATTAGGGCCTGTTTCACCACCTACGATAAAGTTCCTATTAACTTACTTGGCAGATAATTTCATACAAATTCTGTTCCATTTTTTAATTTATTCGGTACTTATGTTAGTGGCTACTCGAACATCGTGAAATAGGCCCTTAATATTTTATCAAATGACCCATTAGACTAATTTTTTCTTACATCAATATTTAGGAGGCGTGAGTTTATGTATGTATGTATCAATATTATAATTGAGGTGAGGACAGATAATATAATATAATAAGTTAAGAGCGTTGACTCGGTACGGCATTTCATACAAACTTTCAAGTCCTTTTTTATCGAAATGAATGAACCGATTTTAATGAAACTTCATACGCATAAGTAGGATACATAGGTCTAAAAAGTTAGTAAAGAACATTTTCTAAATGTCTTATTTAAAAAAAGATAAATGGAAATCTCTGCTTCTATGGAATATTTAAAATCCGTCTAATTTTGCTGCAACACTATTTTTCGAAAATGTTCTTTACTAACTTTTTAGACCTATGTATCCTGCTTATGCGTATGAAGTTTCATTAAAATCGGTTCATTCATTTCGATAAAAAAGGACTTGAAAGTTTGTATGAAATGCCGTACCGAGTCAACGCTCTTAATTTACATAATTTTTTACAATGGATACTCATGTTTTATAGGCTATATTTTTTTGTTACAAATGAATTAGACGTCTATAGCCGAACTAGGCGCAAGCCTGTATTTCGGCTGTCAGCACCAAACCCCTCAAATAATAAACATATAAAAATAGCCATCAAGTAGAGATGTTAACATTTTATAGATTTAAAATATTAAAGGTGATTATAATTAATCACAATACATAAGTGTAAGAGGGAGTGAACCTACCCGTAAGATATAAGCAAGAGTAATATATTTTTTATGACGTAGTAAAAAAACAAAAAATACAAAAGCCATTTATTAAAATGCTTTTATGGCAAATAAAGAGGCAGGTAATTTAAGGAAATAAGACCAGGTTAGTTTTCAATGACCAGCAAAATTTTCACAGGTTATTCTACCCTGAATATCAACAACTTTCACACAACTTTAAAATCACGAAAAAAAAATCGGCTCTTTCATACATTTTGTTGGTCGAGTAGGTATTGAACTTTTGTATGAAACAGCTGTTTTTTTTCGTGATTTCAAAGTTAATCCTATAGTGAAAGTTGTTCATAATCATGGGTAGAACACCCTGTGAAAATTTGGCTGGTCATTGATAACTACAGGGTGTAAGTGTAAACAGTGGCAACCTATCAAAGGGGTCATTGTACTCATCATTATGAACAACTTTTACTATAGGACCAACCTGAAATCGCGAAAAAAAATCAGCTGTACATTTATGTTCGCATAATTCGTCAAAATGTAGGATTTTTTTTTCGCGTTTTCAGGTTTGGTCCCATAGTAAAAGTAGTTAATAATGATGAGTACAATGACCCCTTAAAAGTTGACACTATTGACACTTACACCCTGTGTATGGGAGAAGAGATGCTGGCGCCGACCCCAAATAAATTGAGACGTCTATCATCAAGAGAAAGATGATGACTTACAGGAAATAAGAATTTTCTTTAAGAAAATAATCTAAGGCAAATACTAACATAGAAATTAATATTTTGAGAAAAGTTGGCAGACCACTTTGAAAGACATATGTCGAAAAGTTCTTAAAACTGGAGACAATAAAATTTAAAACATTATGAATCTTCAAAACACGTCATATAAAATTCCTAAAAGTCAGACTGACTCATTTACAACTCACACAATTTATCTTAAACTCTGTACGAGGAAGATACCACATAGCACTTTAGAAGTGGGTGCTATAAAGCTCAGCAAACAGGAAATGCATGCCAATCTGTTGCAGCAAGCGGAGTTGCGAGCTGTCATATACAGCAGAGATATCAAACATTATGGTAGGATGCAGCAAAGTATCAAAAAATAGTACTACGAGTTACACACATATCGCACACCTAGATCTAAACTGAGACAACTCAAAAAAGGCCATTTTTCAGCAGACGATAAAAACGTAGGTATATCTGCATTTTTTGTTAGGGAAGTTATACAATTTAATTTGATTCTAGATAATAAATAGCTTCTAAAATGTCACTGTATACAAACTGGGGCTAAAATTCAATAATTTTTATCGATAATCACTGTTTTTCAAACATAACTCAAAATTAACGATTAAATATACGTGCGATATATTGTCAACAACACACTGAATTGAGATATAAAGTATTAAATTACTTGTTTATATTATATATTTAATCGATACCCAAATAAAACCCATTTGATTTCCTAAAAAGTTGAATGGATACTCTAATAAAATAAATGTGCCTCTTTTTGTGAGCCTCAAACAATTCCCATTTTGGTGTCCTAAAAATACTAATAACAGCGACGAACTTGAACGTAGCACTGGTTTATAGAGGCTCATTTGTTAAAAAAAAATACGTACCTACATCATTAGAAGGTCACTATGTTTTAGAGGGTCACTATGTTTTAGAGGATCTGTCAAATATTTCCCTATTGTCTCATATTTACTATTGTATATAAGCATTATCTGTTAATAAAAATTCTAAAGTATTACCATTTATTTTTAATTTTCTTTAACACAAGAAAATCATCAACCTAATTACTTTTTCTTAACCACAGCCCATATTTACAAAAAAGTTTGTCACCCCTGCTCCGCTGATAAGTACCAACCAACTAATCTGTTAGGTCAAGTTCACAAGCTGTTTACTTTGTCGAGTTATTAGCAAAATGTGAAAAAAAAATCAGTTTATTAGCCGCGTCGCCGCGGTTTATAACTATAGTATGTATTTGAACATGCTCTTGTATTGTTTTGTAGTTTTTTGTAGTTTCTGTTCTGTGCTGTGTTACAGTGAGGAAGATCTAGGCTACAATTTAAATATAGGAAACGCTATCGATGTGTTTGCGAAGTAAGTCTTGATTTGTTTTATTGTGTGTTGTAAAGTGTGTTATAATTACAATTAAAGCGTGCTTAAGGAAAATAATCAGTGTAACTAAATTGTATCGTGTGTTTCATTAGAATTGTGCTGTTAGTTTTCTTTATAATTGAAAGAATTTGTAACTATTTCAAAGAGTCTAATTAGGTTCAACAACAGCATGGTATGTTTTAAAAGTAAATACTTAAAATAAGTTAAGATACACGCTTATCGCTAAATTTTGTGTCATAAATAATGTACCTATCTAATTTTGTTTAGTCTATTATTTCGGTGTTAAGTTTTTATTTGATAAACTTTATGAATGTAGATACAAACTATACATCACTGTTTCGTGTTAACACTCGGGGTTTGTCTTATGATAAACTCGGGACATTCCCAATTGTAAAGATCTTTGGGCGCCTACTTGATAAAGTAGGTAAGTAACAAACCTAGAAAGCGCGATCGATCGTGATTCACATGTTCTTTTTAGGGTTCCGTACGTCCGCATGAAAAAAACAGAACCCTAATAGGATCACTCGTGTGTCTGCCTGTATGTCCGTATATCACAGCCAACTTGCTCAAAATGTAATGGACCGATTAAGTTGAAATATGATATACATATGAATTTCTGTGACCCAAAAACGGACGTGTAACGTAAATAAACGAATTTTTAATATGGGGTCACTTTTGGGGGACAAATTAGAAAATTTAAAAAAACTTTTATAAACTGTACCGTGTGACACATTAAATAAGGGTATGCTTACTGTGAGGGTCTCAATTTTTTTTTTATAATTTTGAAATAAATATTTTTAAAGTTATTTAAGAATATAGATGAAAATTAACCATTCCCCCCTAATCTCCCAAACTACAGGGCCTATTTTTGAAAAAAATACCTACATGTTAAAATAGTTCTATACTTATAGATTACAGGAAAAATTATAAGAAGTCTTGTCTCAAAATAACATGGTAAAACACACAATATTGCGCATACAAACTTATATTTCCAGTTGGAATGTATGGGAGAACATGTTTTTCAACTACCTACTTACAATGTTAAGTATGTACTTAGCTATGTTCTTGGGATAAATTCATCACAACTACGGAACGCTTCACCACTGTGCGTGGTCCGAAACGCACTTGGTCAGTTTTCCTAATTTATAGAGTTATCCTATTTTTGTTACACTTTCCTCTCCTCCTCTCTCCCCGTCTCCCTCCTCCTCTCTCTCTCTCTCTTTTCTTTTCCTCTCTTTCTTTTTTCGTCTAAGGTCATGACCTTAGACGAAAATGCTTTCTTAACAACCTATATACCAGGGAAATCCCTGAAGACATCATTGCAACTTTCTCTTAGGATGTAGACACAAATACACAACATGTTTTTTTTTGTAAGCCTACGTTTTGTCCTACTGCCGGAAAAAGGCCTCTCGTTTTCCCTAGCAAACTTCTTTGTTTTGTGCCACGTCTGGCCGTGCTGGCCCCGCAAACATGATCACACCACCTTCGCCGCTATCTTCATCGACGGCGGACCATATTATGATAATGTTTCAATGACCATGTCAAATATTACTACTCAGTTACGGCGACCTGTCACAAGTAACGCAAGTGATATCAGCAGACTACGAGGGAGATGAAGTCGACGACCCAATAGTTCCATTCAGTGAGAAGAATATACGAGTGTTCTCAAATGTTACTAGTAAAGAGACCAAGGGAGATGCCGACGGTATCACTAATATGGAGCTGTTACTTTGTGAGACGTTTGAAGAACTCCTCGACGCCTACTTTAAGAATTTTCAGATAGAAGGGTGAGTTATGATGAGTATATTTGAAAGATCTAGACTAGAAATGGATTTATGTAGTACCTAAGACTGCAATTAATACGAAACATACCGTTCTTAAAACCTTCACGCGTCGCTATGTACTAATTAATAAACCCAAAACCCCAGTTGGGTAGTTGCGAACCCCATAGGTTCACAACTACTGATGATGATTGGGTTTCCATCAGATGATGTTATTTTACGCTTATATATATGTGATCTATTGCTTTTGACCTATTATGTAAAGGTTTTTTCTTATGAACACCCGTGTGTTCACTTGACGTGTGAGGTGTTAATAGAACAAATTAAACAACGCACCGGTCGAAAATACTTGTAGGGCACAGGAAAAGAAGGGGATCATCAACAAAAAAAGGATTCAGAGGCAATGGCTAATGGCAGGATAATTTGGCACAAAAAGTATTTGACAGGTCTACATCTACAACAGCGCCCCCAAGCGGGATAAATTGCGAGAATTGCTGCCATTAAATGTTCATCATGTAATTATTCTGTCAAAAATCAGCTCTTATATTTTATTAACTGTTTTTATACATCATATAATTACCTTCTTTATCGGTGTAATGTGGTGCACATTTACAGTCAGAATTGAGCTGCAATGTGATCCTTTTAGTAATTTGTGGATTATCTTTAAAATGGGCTAACCTATCATTTGGCCGCTTCAACCAATCTGTGTAGGTTACAGAGAGATGTATGCAATGGTTCGCAGATATATCTGTTAGTTTATAGTTATCATATTACATCGCTAATGTTCAGATTCCTAATGAATGCGTGTGATTTATAGCTTAGGCACATTACGTGTTATAATAATGCGGGTGTAAACTAGAACTATACGTAAAGTGGCGATAACACACTCCACCAATGGATTACACAAATTCTGAATAAAACATAACAACATCCTAGGCTTAAAATACTTTTTTTTTTCAGAACAGACAAACCCTGGAAAGCGTTCATGGGCGACTGGATGCACGATGAAATAATGCGAACTTTCGGCATAGAATACGATCCAAAACCTGACTGCTGCTTCGTCCTGGTCAAACTGACCAAAGTCAACAAAACTGTAGAACTAGGCAATTTAGAAGGAGTCACTGTTACAGACTATGTTCAGAGAGCTATTGAAGACCTGAATGTAACGGACACGGCAGAAGTAAGGAAGTTTATGAAGAGCTATGGGACGCATTATATTGATTCTTATGTGACGGGAAATATTATTTATCAGGTATGTATAAAACCAAATACTAAATAAGAGAGGTTTTGTTGAAAGCATATTATAGGAATTTTTTCCAAAGAAATGGGAAATTATTAACGAAAAACTATGGTTAGTGATTTGAACATCAGTCAATGAGTACTATGTTTTACTTTATAGCAGGCCTGGTTATGCTTGCGGAAGTCAGAGAAAATGCAACAGCGTAATAGCTTGACTTCTGGAATGACCCCAAAAGCCTTAGCTATGCATACAATATGCTACATAGAGTTTAGTTCCTTGCCTGAAGTTCATAATATTTTCCAAGCAATCGTGTAGTCATGATATTACCTATGTTTTCCAGGTGTTTAAATACAAGCGACGTGGATTCGACATGTTACGGTCTTACATTGCGATGCGGAACGCCAGACGGGCGGGTACTGCCAACCTTCGCTTCTACTTCTCATCGTATTTCCTCAAACAAGTCGGTGATATTAGGGTAAGTGTAAATAACTATTTCAATATTTGGCCTTTTATCTACACTACAAGAGTTTGCATCTATGAATCAATAAAATATAGTATGTGTAAATATTTCGAGTTGTAAGCAAAGCATTTGATTGAGTTTTACGCAACATACCACAGAAAAATCTATCCAGATAATGATGTATAAAGAGACAGTGGCCTGAACGCTAACAAATGTCATGCATTAAAATCTCCAATTATGTAAAAAAGCAAATTAAGACCAACCACCATAACATTAAAAACAGCGTTCCACAGGGTGGTATACTTGGTTCTTTGCTAATCCTAGTCCACACAAATTCCTTGCCAGTCTTTACCAACTAATAAATAAGAACATCTATCACAAATAACCATAACATTTTACATCCATAGATAGCCAGCGGTAACAAGACTATAGAAACCTGGGCCCGAACCAATCTCCGAGACGGACAATACTTATACTCAAGACCAAGTCTTCTACGACTGAACTATAACGCAGTTTTAGTCAGCAAACTAAACAGTATAATGGACCAAGGGGCCTTAATAGGTCTTAATCTGAAGACTTTAAGGCCTATGTTTAAAGATAGGCGTAAATCAGACAGTTATGCTGAAGTAGTAGAGAATGATTTGCAACTATGGGAAGTGAATGCTTAGTTTATTTTTATTTTTTTTATGACTTTGAGGCGTTTTGTAAAATATTATGCGAATATTAGATACTTACTTATGTATGTCTTCTTTGATATTTTTATAAATTGGATGAGCTGTGTTAGGTGCTACCTACTTAAAATAATTACATAATTGTGTGATTTAGTCATTTGACCAAAAATCAATAGTCAGAGTGCCAAAAACGAATAATAAGTACTTTTCAGTATACCTTATATTTTATTAAAATCCTAAAGTTACCAAGCTACTTCCCGTGGAAAAATCAGATACTTTAAAATGCTACTTAATAATTACTTAATGTTTTCATAAAAATATAGAAATAATTTTCAAGTCCACCTGAACGCTATAAATACCAGTATTTCAATATAAATAACAATAAAACAATTTTAATAACAGAATTAGTTTCAATTAGTTTATTTAACATACCTAGTATACTTACAGACATCAAAATTGTCACATAATTATTATAAATTCAAATCTTAGTAAGTAAGCTTAGCGTATAGTAAAGTTAACCAGTAAAATTAAATATTACATTTCATAAATATTTAGAGATCTTAAAAGCTCGCACATAGAAGCAACTGTTTAAGCGAAATTCAAATTTTCTTGCGCTTTTTGGTCAGTGGTTGTATCTTGATCAAAATATGATTCGCGACTATAGCAAATATTAATGTACAGTGGGCTGCATCAAATGGGTACTCCAGTTGTATTATAATTTTAATACAACTGGGGTACCCAATTGATGCAGCCCACTGTACATAATTATAACCGTAAGAATCATCAGTACATTTCTTTGTGTTATATTTGTTCATTCTCGCTCTATACCAACTTTTATTTTCAAAAAGCTAGTTCATATTTTTAATCCTCGCACACTGAGCGATCGCGACCAAGATCTTAGTGATATTTTCCATTAAGACACTGCTTGCTGTGGAGCAGCGCTCACGGCTAAAGCTACGCAAGTGCGCAAGCTTCGCTTTGTATGACAGTGTAGGAGGGATCATTCACTGCGACCCGCTGTCACGTCACGCACGAATGCGTGGCTGGCAAGCAAATGAACCACGCAGCTAACGTGGGTAACCTCTCCGTGCACATCCTATGGAGCAGTGGACAGTCGACTTTAAAGTCATTAATATCGTCATCTCGGCAGTCACTCCCTTTCTAGTTTCTAGCCATAATTATCATCTTTCACACAATCCATCCATCGTTTCTTTGGTCGTCCCCTACTCTTATAGCCACGTCATTCATACTTAAAACTTTCCTCACGACATTTTCCTCTACGAAATTCGGTCCGTGCCGTTTCAAACACAAAAAGGCAATTTCTGTGTGTGCACTGATCGTTTACGACCATGGTCGCAGTTGCTCAGCACAGCTTCGCTATGGATCGGGCAGGGTCGCCTTTACCATCGCCTTCCTAAGCCTTAACAAATTACTGTCTAGATAAATCCATACAAAATATACTTCATTCTGAATTGATTACTTTCCCATCAATGACAAAGACGACCCCACTTTAATTAAATCCAATTAATTTAATTTTAAAAACTATGTCAACAAGTTTCTCGTAAGGGTTAAAGAGATCGTGTATTCTTATTTTAAGTACCAATATTTGGATTGGTACTCGATAAATCTCATCAAAGGCAACGCACGAATAAATTGCTGACAATGGCTAAAATTCTATCAACAGTTTGGAAAGTTTAGTTGATAGGGCCCAAGGTTTTATTATTTCATCCTTTTTGTGTTCATGCTTGAATTTTACAGCCAGCTGTCTTTTCTTCGTTTATTACGTTTTTTTTAAATTAATTTAAGTTTTTCTTCATAATCTAATTTTTAGTCTTTCGATTAATATCATACATTTGAATCCTCGTCTTTTTATAATAGGTAACTGATATTTCTAATCACTAAACGAAATATCAATCTTTGCATTAGGCCAAAACATTCCTTACTTGAGTACAACAGAAAATATCATAACTTTAAACAAATAGAACAATATGGCGCCAACGATACGTGAAAGCTTGCAATAAATTAATTGAACGCACTAATTATTATTATAGTGATTATCAAATTACAATGTTATTAAAATGTACTGTTAAATTATTTAAATTTTAAACTTATCCTTGAATAAAAAGTGCACAAGTACCATTACATTCTATATAAACATCGATTATTGGATGTTTTATTAGTATTTTTAAATAGTTTTTTATTTTTTTATATAAATTGGCCTAAAAATTTAGGTAATATTTTTTTTTTTTTATTAAATAATTATGCACTTTCATTCAAAGACTTGCGTAATTCTAATGATAACTATAGTTAATATTATTCTATTGATTAAACATGATCTTTAACATTATTCCATAATTTCGATTATATCGAAGGAGTACCGTGGACAACCGGTTTTATTATCAAAAAATAAAAGAACAAGCCAACACTTATTTTTTGCGAATTAAACATACAAATGAATCGTCAGTCACATCAATATTAATTTTATTAAGTCCTTTCTGAAGCTCGATATGAATTTTCACACCTATAAAATGGAGTCCAGTTAAACGATATTCAGAAGACAATTAGTCTTAAATATCACCGCGTATTTATAAAACACATTTTAATGTTCCCTCATTCAAATCCAAATTCACTGTATTTTTTAAATATTATCAACACAGTCCAGACAAAAAGATGAAGTTTTATAATTTTAAGACCTCTTTTCTTTGAAAATACCATAGTGATGGATCATTTGGCACGTAAAAAGTAGCAAACTGAAATAGTCAACCAAACTCCCACTTCATATTTCTGCCCCGGTAGCTACATTATCAGCGTCAAATATTCGGTTTATCGCGATAGACCTAATTCTGGTACTACTTACTGCATTTATAAAAAAATCGCGTTACATTCGCGAATACAAAATACTCCCTATTCTTATTGAAATAAGTTCAGTAAAATTATAGGTTAGGTTGCATTATAATTATTGCATTTTGTATCCGAGCCTCGGGGCCTACTCCCTAACACCGTCCATCCATCCATCCGTCCGTTCATCCGTCCGTCTGACATAACGATCCATCAAAACAAGTGTATGTTAATTTTTTCGGACGTGCAAAAACACGTCGGGAGTAGGGACAACTGTCGTATCGTTTTGTCATTCATACTTCGTTCGGGACCCGAACCAATCATCTGTCCGTAGGTGATACGGAGTAGGAAACGCCTGTAACGAAGGCTGAAACTACGGACTTCGTGCTTAGGGAGTAGACCCCCTGGATCTAGTTTAAGTAACGCCTGATTCCACACTTACTTATTACAACACTTGGCGTATTTGCGCCAATATTCGTCCAACATAACACGAAGTTTTTTATCGCGATAACCCGTCACTATTCATCAGTTAATGTCATATTTTTGTTTGTGTGGTACCTGCAGCTCTCATCTCCTCTCCCCGGGGCCTTGCTATCTTCTGCGGGTCTCAGTGTATCTCGTATGTGCTTGTTACACGGGTGCACGCGTACTGGTTGCGTGATACCCGCTTGCCGTTCAGTAGTAGAAGCAGTGGGTTGTTTACGCGGATCGATTTGAAGTCGTAGGCCTGAAATTGACATTGGTTTTTGTTAATATTGTACTGTTGGTTGAAGAAATCGAAGGTTAAGCTACGCTTGCTGCGGTGGACCCCTTCGTGCTCGGAAAGCACGTTAAGCAGTTGGTCCCAACTATGAATTTGTAGATCTTTGACAGTCTTTACGGGTAGTTAGAAGACCAAAAGTCTGACCACCAGTAACTGGGTTGTGGAGGTCAGATAAGCAGTCGCTCCATGTAAAATACTGGTATTCAGCTGCATCCGATTGGAATGGAAGCTGACCCCAACATGTTGGAAAATGGATAGGCAGATTGATTTTGGTTGGAGATTTTTTTGTGTATCCTACGACTTAGTGCTCAAACACAAACACGTTACGACGACGTAACGTGCCACGGCACCGTAATTCAGACTATATTAATAGGTCGGGGAAAAAGTTTTTTCGTATTTATAGGTATAAAGTTGTAATAAAATCTCTTTGGCTCTTCTGTTTGTATCTGGCTGGTTTTGATACCATTAAATAGATGACATTTTAGAAAAGAAAAATCAAAAGCGATTTCCCGCCATTTTTCAATTGTTTTTCTGCCCGCCAAAATGAGTGCATCTAACGAACAAATTCGATACATTTTGAAGTCTTATTACAAAAAAGGTAACACAAACCACGAAAAAAAATTGTGACCTTTATGGATTTAACGCATTGTCAGTAAGAGTAGCACAAAATTGGTTCAAGCGTTTTCAGCCCGGGAATTTTGATGTAAAAGATGCAGCTCGCTCTAGTCGCCTCTGGTTGCCCTGTTACGGATATGGCCGATGCCATTTTTGGAAAAGTGGAGCAAGATTGGCATATTAGTAGTTACGACATAGTTGAAGAGGTAGGGGTTGACCACAAAACAGTTTTGACCCATTTGGCAAATGACACATAACTAAATAATTGAAAAAAAATGTTTTGTATTTGTATATAAAATACGAAGGAACTTTTTCCCCGACCTAATATATGAACTTCCACTGACGTTGCCGTGTCGTGGCACGTTGCGTCGTCGTAACGTGTTTGTGTTTGAGCGCTCAGAAATAATAAAACCGAATTGGGTTTTTTATTCACAACGTGGTAGTAGTATAAATTGGCTCAATTCTAAGCAAATATAATTTTGAGGCAATCGGAGGGCCCTGTAACTATAAATATATTATTACACCAGCAATCGTAGGGCTCTGACTCTGTCTGTGTCCTAGTACTCTTTTCCGATGGTACTTGGTCAATGCTATCTTACATCAAGGTCCTAAAAACCGCCAGGCGCTGGTTATTAAAACACCAAAAATCCTCTTGGCATTCCACACATTCTTTAAATACCAGCATATTTAGGGTTTAAGGTTTAGGTAGTAAAAAAAAGGTAAACAATCTTGAAGTGACTTTTTAAACAAACACAAATATTAAACAAATAAACTAGTTACTGCTTCAACTAATGGTTCGATTGATTTAGTAATCATTATTGTTGTAGTTACATTGGTTTTTAGTTGCATTTTATTTTTAAACTAAGGTTTTAAAATAAAAAACATAAAAGACACATCAAGATTGTTTAGCTTTATTTCACTACCACTAAACCTTTCTAGTATAGTATTAGTAGCAGAAACTATATATTTTATACACACCGCAAAAGAGATTGGTATGCAGGCAAGAAATTAACATTATATAACTCGTTCTGTAAAAATATTAATTATTTAATATAATAATAGTTTATTAAATAAATATATAATAGGATCCATGTCAAAGACTTGTCTTCAAAAGTTTTAAAAAGTATCTGCCATTTTATTTTTAAACTAAGGTTTTAAAATAAAAAAGATAAAAGACACATCAAGATTGTTTAGCTTTATTTCACTACCACTAAACCTTTCTAGTATAGTATTAGTAGCAGAAACTATATATTTTATACACACCGCAAAAGAGATTGGTATGCAGGCAAGAAATTAACATTATACAGGGTGTTCGGCGCATGGACCGACACAATTTTTTGGGGGATTGGGGGGGTCATTTGCTAGGTTTCACCTAAAGACCTCCATGTCCTAAGTGTGACGGTAATTAAGATATGTTTTTTTTTGTTCTTTCTTTGAATTACCCAAAATCTCGCCTTTGAATCGATATATTTTTTTTGTTTATGGTTGCAATAGAACAAAATAAATTTTATAATAGTCTGCAATGTATTTTTATTCTAAATAAATTATTATTTGATGTAATTGATCAGTAGAAAATGACTTATGTGCTTCCAAAGTCTTAAAAATGTTTAAATGTATGAAAAATTACTACTCTTAAATTCATTTTTTTTTTTTAAATGAAGCCATTTTGACCTTATTTTTATCTCAAAAAGTTCTTTAGCTTGTACCCTTTCTAAGGGTATGCTACACGCTATGAAAAACAATTCAAATGTAGTCAAAATACTAGTTAGAGAGTCAGTTATGGAGTGTTTTAAGAAAAGACTTATTACGGTAATTATATTTTTTTATTTTATTTCGAATAATAATACATTGTAGACTATAATAAAAATTATTTTATTCTTTTACAACCATAAACAAAAAATATATATCGATTCAAAGGCGAGATTTTGGGTAATTCAAAGAAAGAACCAAAAAAAACATATCTCAATTACCGTCACACTTAGGACATGGAGGTCTTTAGGTGAAACCTAGCAAATGACCCCCCCAATCCCCCAAAAAATTGTGTCGGTCCATGCGCCGAACACCCTGTATAACTCGTTCTGTAAAAATATTAATTATTTAATATAATAATAGTTTATTAAATAAATATATAATAGGATCCATGTCAAAGACTTGTCTTCAAAAGTTTTAAAAAGTATCTGCCTACATACTAAACTCTTTTTATCGACTTTTCATTCAAAACCTTAGTGAACACTGAAGACCATGACACATCAAGATTTTTTACCTTTATTTCACTACCTAAACCTTTCTAGTATAGACCCATATTACAGGCATTAATGACCCTTCAAAAAAGTCCCTCGTACAGCACTGAAAACCAGATGAAAATAGACAGTAACATAAACATACCACATCTTCCGACTCATGCTTATGTGTCCGCATCAGAGGCTCGGGTATGGCCACACAATCGCCGATAATGGTTCCGCGGCCATCTGCCCAGTTGTAAACCGTCACTAGGACGCATTCCATGCTTTCATCCACCAACGCGAATGTGCTGTAATGTGGAAATATTAAGGTTATTTGAGGTATAGTTTCAGTTTTGGGAAAACATTTTATGCCAAAGAAACAAAGAACTAATTAATTCAAAACGAATTTGAATGTCTGTTTAACGATATATGTAGTTACAATAGGGATGATGATAAAAAATTGTTTTTGGCCGTCATTTAGTTTATTAAAATTATTGGACACATATTTTTTCTATCAAAAGATTACGGCGATACATTGAGTTAAAATGTGACATGACGTCACTCCTTGTTAGATTTTATACGTAGATTGATTTAGTTGTAACGTCATTCCCCAACTTTAATACTTACGTTATCTAAGTCTTTTTTTTTAATTAAAACCCTTTACCTGTCAGACGCACCCCATGTGTGCGTAAGGAAAAATCAACAAATAACCTATATACAATAGATGTATAAGCGTACATTATATACCAAATTATATAAACGTAAAATACCATCATCCGATGGCGACCGCGGGCTTTTAGTAGGTAGTTGTGAACCTATGGGGTTCGCAACTATCGGGGGTACACATTGACATGAACCTATGGGGTTCATAAATTAATACATTGCGGCATCTAACGGGTTTATGATAAAGCAAAAAATACGTGTCCAATATTTTTTTATTATCTGACTGACGGACTAAATATAATTTATTTACCCAGCCCTATTACAACAGGAAAAAAATTACACGCATTCGACGAACACGACTACTATTTTTAGCAGTTTCTGATTTTCTCATTGGTGGGAATATGTAACTGTTCCCGATTGATGAATATAGACTGGCTCCCTATTATGCGACTTATAACATAGACACCGCCATATTAGTGATGCACTCGATTATTCGGCAAAAATGCCGAACATTTTAACGAATAATATTGTATTAAAAAGTTGCCTCCATATGCCTATAAGCATATAATATATGAAGTAGCACAATTACATAAGGATATCTATAGTAATACACTCCTTTGCAAAAAAAACGGGCACTTTGGATTTTTCTACATTATTGGTATTCATTTAGTTCTAATGAGGTTTTAATAGGCAAACTATATTCCTGGCACATAATAAAGAGTCTGGGTATGAAAAAAAGTTAATTTCAAATTCAGAACTGTTGTTTTTAGAAATAATAATCTCTTTTTCAGTTTATGACTTTTTACTTACTATTCGCGGGTTTGCGGTTAAAAGGTTATCAGGCAACTAAAACTAACTTGTCGTTATTTTTATTAGATTAATTATGTTTGTCGCATAATCCTGCCTCATTGTGACTTAAAACAGGTATCTTTGTGTCGATTATAATGGCAGAAAAAGCAATAAGAGCTAGTAAAATTATAGCGCTGCTGGAAGTGCTCACAGCCGCTAAACGTGAGTGGTTCCACCGTCCAAGGAACCTGGACTCGATACCAAGAGACAGGTTCCGTTCAAAGAAGCAAGGTTGTGGGAGAAAACGTTGCACACAACCTCGAGACGACCGCTTTTTAGTGACTCAGGCGTTGAGTAATCGCAAATGCAGTTACATAGACCTCAAAAGAAACCTTGAAGAGGTACGAGGAGCACAAGTTAGCCTATGGACAGTGAGGAGGAGGCTTTTAGCGGTTGATATACGCAGTCGACGACCAGCGCGGGCCCCCAATTTACTCCGTGAGTATCGGATTGCTCGACCGAGGTTCACTAGAAATTGTCTATCTTGGACACTAGGTAACTGGAGTAGCGTACTCTTCTCCGATGAGGCTCGAATTTGTCTGAATGGTGAGGACCGACGTCGGCGAGTGTTACGAAGACCAGGGGAACGCTATGCCGACGTGTATTCTGAAGAAATCACGCCTTATGGTGGAAGGTCCGTTATGTTTTGGGCGGGCGTAACTTCCAGCTATCGTACCGAGATAGTGTTCATTGCAAATGGCTCACTAAATGCGCAAAGGTACATAACAGGAATAATTTGTCAACATGCACAGCCCGCACTGACTGTAAACTGGTGAAGATGCCATTTCATGGACGATAATGCTCGGGACCACCGTTCTGGCGACGTAGATGCTTATATGCAAGAGGTCGATATTCGTCTTCTGTATTGGCTAGCGTGGAGCCCCGACCTTAACCCCATTGAGCACGTCTGGGACCTCCTAAAAAGGCGAGTACGACCTGTCCAACGACCTTCCACAAAACATCAGGGAGCTTAAACGTGTGATTTCGGCTGAGTGGGAACACATTCCACAGGACACCATCAAAAGCCTGGTGGAAAGCATACCAAGACGATTACATGCCGTAATCGCTGCAAGGAGAGGTCATACTCGTTATTAATTTTTATTTTTTAATGTCTTTTTTTATTAAAATACCATAAAAATACTCGTAGTCTTAATTTAATTATACCCTAAAAATTTCCATTTTAACACGACTCTCTGTTTACATTGACTAAAACACCGATTCCAGGATTTAAGGGTTAAAAACTATATTCTCAATGATAATAAGAAATTTCTAGTAATTTATGCTAACGACATACTAAAAATATTAATATTATCCATAGAAAAGCCAATGACTGTAAGGTGCCCGTTTTTTTTGCAAAGGAGTTTAATAAAGCTGAAGTGTTTGTTTGTTTGTTTATGTGAACGCGCTAATCTCTGGAATTGCCATATTTAAAAAAAAATCTTTTTGCATTTGATATTCCAATCCTTGAGGTAGGGTTATAGACTATTTAACATCAAGCTACGACCCTTAGGAATGGAAATAAAAGAAAAAAAAGTTAGAAAGAACGCTAAGCGAAAACAAAGTAACGGGGCACAGCTTTAAGATATAATTATTTTGTGTTAAAACAAGAAATTTCACGCGGACAAAGTCGCGGGCAGAAACTAGTTGGTAATAAGTTACCAATCCATTAATGGGATGTAAGACACGTCATTTGCAACGAAATAACCCGATATGACTCCTATGCAAACGTCAACCATTTTGGAGTAATTTGACATTTTATATTTTTTGATGGTACTTTGAAAATTTATTTAAAAAAAAAACAAAAATGGTTGACATTTGCATAAGAGTCATAAGGGGTCATTTGGTTGCAAATGACCTCCTAAATCTCCTTAATGGATTGCCAACATATTGCCAATAACCCTGTATAATACTCGTCTGCCTAGACCTTCGGGGAAAATAGGCGGGATTTTTGTATTGTGTTTTTACCAGATATCGATTTCAACAGACCGGTAAGCAATCAGTCAGGTGCATCCTGTTTTACTATTAGGTATAGCTCCAACCTTTTTCATATTTGAGATATAAAAATTATCTCGAAGAGGCTATTTTAATGTAATAACGAAAACCTTAAAGCCCCGTATTCATTGGAAACAAAGTTCAGCAACTTTTGTTTACCATGAATACGGAACACTAGCATGTTGCCAGCAACATGTTTACGCAACATAAAAACATGTTGTTGAACATGTTGCAAAACAATGTTTTCCAATGAATATGCGGCTTTAGGGACACACATACCACACAAACGATCGTTCTATGACTCCATCTTCAAAGTAGCTGTCGATCACAGGGCGGGCAGTGTTCCAAGCAGTTAAACTAAGTGTCCATTTTGAAGTGGGAAGCATTCGAACAAGAAAAAATACGTGCTTTCATAAAACAGAAACTTACAAACGTCGAATTTTGGACGGAAGTAGGTGTTGCTCACGATTTCTTTCGTATTTAAATTGCATTGTGAGTGAACTGCTCAGGTATGCGGTTATAATAAAGAGAAAAAGTGTTTGCAAGGAAAAGGATAATTTTTCAGCAGAGGTAAACCCCAAAATAGATATTATATTTTTGTTTAATAGAAAGACTAAAGCCGAAGTTTCTGTTCTAAAAACCTTGTGATGTGGAATAGCATTTTATATCAATAGACATAATAATTATAGTCTGTTCCAAAAGTGATGAAAGTGTAGGTAAACAAACCCTGTTTTGGCTGCGCCAATTATCTAAAAAAACATGTTAGTCAAAACAGCCCGTCCGCTACGACTAATGACGACTAAAAAAATTACTGCATAAACAATGTTTTTGTTTAGAAATCTCTATTCAAAAATGCTGTATTGTCCCTTGAGACTCCATCCATAAAATTTTAATTCTTCTTGTTTTTGATATCTTCAAAAGGGCATATTGCTTTTTGCTAACAAAACCCCCAAAACCAAAATCCCCCCCCAAATCGGTTAGCTAAATAATAATAGCCAATGTTATGTGTTAGTAAAACACGAAAACATGGCGCAGTCCGCAATCACTCACTAAAGGGAATGAGTAACACAACATTCATCTCTATAGGAGGATTTTACAAGGTTTCACCTTTATATCTAACCAATTTTTCCAACTTTTTTTTTTTAATTGAGTTCAATTAACCTCAACTGTCAAATAGAATATCGGGTTTAAGTATTCAAATAATTAAATGAAAGCACTCCATTTATAAGTGGCACAAAAAACTGTCATCCACAGGTACGTTTCTGATACATTTGTTTACATATTCATCATATACTTTTGAAACATAACTACCATAGATCAATTAGATCTTCTAGTACAACAAACTAACCGATGTCGGCTAATATAATTTTCTAACGATCGATTATTTTGGATTGACTTTTGTGTAGTGGATGTGGTAACACCCATAGAACACTATCACTATTCCACAAAACACTCCACAAATTAGCACTGCCGTCTTGGGCCTGTGCAGGATCTAAGTGACATTTTAGCATGGCCCAAATCGAAACTATAATATAAGTACGTACAATGATTTTATACAAAAATGGTACGGTATATGAATAGGTGATAAAGTATATGAAAAAGAAGCTAGCAAGACCACAGCATTAAAACGTCAACACTTGAGTGAAATATACGGGATATTTTTTATTTTTTTTTATTTTACCCTTTTGTATCTATCACATTATAAAGCGCAGGCAACGAGAACTGAGAACGAAGCAAACCGAAGTCAAACGAAGTCAGCTTCGTTACGCTTCGTTCTCGTTCTCAGTGTGGCCTACGCTTTACTTAATTATCGTCGTTAATGGCATCCCTTTTGGAACATACAATGTACTGATTGTATAAAATCTTGTATAAAATAATGCAATGATCTAGTATTAGTAGCAGAAACTATATATTTTATACACACCGCAAAAGATATGGGTATGCAGGCAAGAAATGAAAATTCATTCTGTAAAAATATGAATTATTTATTGTGTGGTTTATTAAATAAATATAACATAATAGGATCCATGTCAAAGACTGATCTTCAAAAGTTTTCAAAAGTATCTGCCTAGATACCAAACTCTTTTATCGAACTCTTTTCATTCAAAACCTTATTGAAGACCATCCACTTTCTTTTAAAGTACTGAAAAATCTACTAAAAGGCCCGTACCTACGTAAAAAGGAATAGATACTTACAATGGTACTGCATTATCGTTGTGTATGGAGCCGACGACTTTGCCAAGGATAACCTTGCCTTCATTGGGCCCCTCTTGCAAGGCATCGAGGCGAGTGCGTTCCAGCGCCACCTCGCGGCGGTCAGCGAAAGCGTGGAGGCCTTCGCCGTAGAGACCCAGCATCTTCTTGTCAATGGACTGGGGAAGGGGGTTGGTTAGTTCACAATATTAAAATCTGCTATGATTTGTGTGTGGAGTTCTTAATACAGTTGGCTTGCATGTCAATCAATCAATCAATCAATCAGTTTATTCGTGAAACATAGGTATTTACATGCATAGGTGTTAACTTATATAGGTGCGCTATGTTTTGTCATAAATGACATACAAATTTATAAGTTACACATTAGGTGTCCCTAGAATAATAATATTTTAAATTAATTAAATACATGAAAAAGCAAATACAATAAATAGTCATAGTCATAATTATCAAAATGTAAAGTCATTATTATAATTGGTCATTCAAAAATTCGTCTATGTCGATATGTCGATTAGCCAGTAGTAGCGACTTTACGAGAAACTGGGAGACTGGAATGACTCAATAAGTTCTTGAGTCTTTTGTGTTATTGTTATTTCAAATCAACCTTGATGTTAGAGGAAAGTTCTTTTTTTTTTCCTATATCATGGACCTGAAACTGGAAGCCATTCTTAACTTCTCAAAGGTCGTATGAGCCCCACCGGTTCAGACACAATGTCTTTTTAATTGTTTTTGGTATTACGGTGTTTTACTATATAGGAGAAAAATCTAAAAATATATTATTTAGATAGCTTAGGCAAAAAGCAGTCGGAAAATGTTATGTTAATGTTGTTTGTTGTTAAATGTATGTTGTTGTTAAAAATAAATAAATAAAATAAGCTTTATTTTCCTTCTACAATTTTGTTTGACTTAACTAATGATTAATATGATACAAAATTTGACTCTTCTAGTGTTAATATTAAGTTTCTTAATTTCTATGTACCGTTATTTGATATATTATGTACAAGGACCGCTAGCAATAGCGGTGAAAGCCTCCTCCATTCGTTTCCATGCTATTCTATCTGTAGCTACTCTACTCCAAATTTTACCTACTATTTTTGCTATATCGTCGCTCCATCTCATTTGTGGTCTACCTTGTCTGCGCTTTTTGTTCAGTGGTATGTTGTTGTTATGTTAATGTTAATGTTGTTTGTTGTGTATGTTAATGTTACCAGGGGCGGCTGAAAAGTTCTGAGCCTAAGTACCTTTAAGTGTCACTAATGACTCGCGCAGCATATCACAAATTGCGGGTATCCTAAGAAATATAAATGTCAAGTGTCATGTCATTAGCTTCATTACGCTTTAAGTAATTAAACCATAAACGTCACCATGTCCGAGTCATCCGCACTTTGTACGAAATTGGTGTATAGAGCTGTCATATAATTCCTTACAAAGAAGAACAAAAGGCCGACGGAAATTTTTGAAGGAATGTCAGCAGTTTATGGGGAGTCTGCGCCTTCATTTGCGACCATAAAACGTTGGAGTCGAGAGTTCAAACATGGCAGGGAGTCGCTCGAAGATGATCCCAGGTCGGGACGCCCTAACACCGCTGTTACCGAAGAAAATATTGAAAAAGTGAAAAAACTTGTTCTAGAAGATCGGCGAATCAAGTTGTGGCAGATAGCTGAAGCCATTGGCATTAGCAAGGAACGAATCAGCGACATTTTGCATACTCATTTGCATATGAAAAAGGTGTGCGCGCGTTGGGTGCCGAAAATGCTCACGCCACTGGACAAGCAGCGTCGAGTCACAACTTCGCAGGAGTTTTTGGACATCTGTGGCGATAATCTCATAGGAACCAATTAGTCGAACAAGTACATACAACTAAATTTCTGGGAATAACACTCGATGAACACTTCACTTGGAAAGAACATATTGACGAAATATGCATGAAAATAAATAGATTTGTTTATGCTTTAAGAAAAGTTAAAGATGAGACATCCAAACCAACTGCGATGATGGTGTATCACGCCTATATCTGTTCCGTTATTCGGTATGGTATCATTGTTTGGGGAAATTCTTCGGAAATCTCTAGAATACTAATAGCTCAAAAAAAATGTATTCGTGCAATCTTTAACATGGACTGGTCTGAATCATGTGGACCAGTGTTTAAATCACACAAGCTTCTTACCGTTCCTTGTATTTACATTTACGAAGTCGCAAAATTTGTTAAAATAAACTCTAAACTCTTTGAAGCGAAAAACAATTTTAACAAACGAAAGGTCACACAGTATTTATTGAAAATCCCTGTACCCAGGATAGAACTATTCAGGCGCAGTTGTGTGTATATGGCGCCACTTATATATAACTCACTACCTAACTGGATAACAGAACTACCTTACAAAAAATTCTGCGTGGTTTTGAAAAAATGGTTGATATCGCATAGTTTTTATTCAATCGACGAATTTCTCAACAAAAAAACATGTCAGTCCTACCACTTCAGGAATGCATTGTAGTCACTTTTAGTTATTTATTTTTAAGTTACTTTGGTATTTACCTTGTCGCTAGCTACATACCTTACTATTTATAAATATGTAATGTGTAATTTTAATTCGGATTGGTACCTATTGACTTCAATAAATTGTTATTTTCGTTCATAGAATTATAACGTTATAACTCGAATTTATTACCTAACAACTGTTATTTATTTTTCTATAATTTTATTGTATGTTAACTAACATTAACATCCATTAAATATTTGCATGCCAAAACTGCGGCGGAATGTGTCTTTGCACTTTTTATATGTAACATCTTTTGTACCACCACATTTTATGCAAATAAGTGATTTTGATTTGATTTGATTTGAATCCTGACGATGTTTTTTCTCGTCTTGTCACTGTTGATGAAACATGGATTAGACATTATGATCCGTAGTCAAAACAGGGGTCAATGCAGTGGATAGAAAAGGTAGAAAAGCCTCCACGGAAGTTCAAAGTGGAAAAATCAGCATCCAAGCTCATGGCCACTGTTTTTTGGGATTGTGAAGGAATTTTGTTCATCGACTACCTTCCCAAAAATACTACAGTGAACGGAGATTATTACGCCGCATTGTTGACCAAACTGCGTCAAGTGATTGTCGAGAAAAGGAGAGGCAAACTGGTAAAATGAGTCCTGTTTTTGCAAGACAATGCGCCCGTCCACACTGCGCGAGTTGCAAGGCGTGCCCTCGCTGAGACTGGATTTGAAGAAATCAACCACCCACCTTACCGTCCAGACCTGGCCCCTAGCGATTATTTCCTCTTTTCAAATTTGAAAAAAGACCTCCGAGGACGAAGATTTTCCAGTGATGAAGAAATGAAGACGGCCGTAAACGAACATTTTGAAGACAAAAACGGCGAATATTTTTTCACAGGGTTAAAAGCTCTCTTTAATAAATGTAAGAAGTGCATTAAAATAGAAGGAGATTATATTGAAAAATATTTTTTTATACATATCTATCAGCATTTTTAATACATTAGGCTCTAAACTTTTCAGCCGCCCCTCGTATGTAATGTTAAAATAACAATATAAATTTTAAAATTCAAGTCAGTTTTCAGGTTTTTAATCTGTTTTCTAACACCATGAAAGTAGCCGCCATGTTATTACGTCATCATTACGGTAGTATAAAGGAGTTGTCCAGAAGTGGTTTTTTATTACTCAATAATTCCGATGAGTATAAGTTAAATATATTTGAATAGACATCCCCAAAAGTAGTGGTTCTGGGCATTTCGTACATTTTTAAACATCGCCAATTTTGAGAAAAATCGTTTTTTATTTTATTGAGAAACGAGACCTGAAACGAATAAACCTTTATATGTGAACCACTGACCTATAACATGCAAGTGTACAATAGAGGTCAGTGAAGTGAACACACTCAAAAAAAAAAACGAAACTTGTCAAAATTGACACAAGATAAGATACTGTCATGTCATTACTGTTAATCTATATGACAATATTGACAATGTAAACAAAACGTTATTTTACCTTTTATATTAAGGAATAAGATGGAATGAGATATTTTCAGTCAAAAATGTGTAGCATAATCCTTTTAGAACTAAAAGCGCACTATAATGATTATGGCTACTACGAATGTTCACGTGCAAGTTGCAATATTTTACTAAGATCCCGGTTATCAAGAAGTGCATCATGTCATGGTCATGGTGCATGTTTCAGGTTTCAGCATAGTCCACAGGGGTTGCTTAGCAGGAGTAAATTATAATAGTATCTATTGATCGAGAACATTTTTTAATTAAGTAGGAGAATTACTTATAAATGGCTTGCGAGTCGAGATCGGAAGTTGAAGAAAAGACTCCAAAATATGCTATTTTTAAAAACTGAATGGAACATGCTATAATTGGACGCAAGTGTTAGTTTTGATGGAAATAAAATATTTTTTTGTTTTAAATATTATTTAATTAATTTTCTTAATTTTCAGTGTCTGAGCAAGTGAAGACAATTATATAATTTTGATGCCAAGCCCATCGAAGATACCAGACAATTGTCATCACATGCGCACAGCTTCCAATAGTATTTTCCAGGTTGCAATTTTGCAACTGCAATATCAATCAGAAATACAATTTTGCCAACTAGTCTCTGTCTATGTGTAATACACTCTATTATATTACTATTATAGTGTACTATTATACACTCTATTCGTCTGATCAAAGCTGTCTCATGTAATGACAAAATGCCTGGAATATTTAATAATTGTACATCTCACTTCTACAGTAAAAGTATTGTTCGGCCGAATAAGTTCCAAATAATAACGGCAAACCTGTATAAATTGAAAATTCCTAAGCTAACTAAAATTACATCTGACATATCCATGGTGGGGAATATATTTTTTATTTCATATGTGGTATTTGAGCATTTAGCTGGACAAAACTATTTCATTTATTAATAAATTATAATCATCAATTCATCATAAGACCTATTAAAATATTATACTATTTCTGTCTAAACTGACTGTTTCTAACTTCTACACTGTGTCACTAGTAGTGTTGGCTTTTCAGTTGATAATTGAGTTTCCCCTTCACTTAGGATCTCTGGTTTACATCACTACTTATTATAAAATAAAGTCGCTTCCCGCTGTCTGTCTGTCCCTATACAACGTGTAATGCTAAATGCGCAAAACCTCTTAAGGGGTCATTGTACTCATCATTATGAACAACTTTTACTATGGGACCAAACCTGAAATCGCGAAAAAAAAATCAGCTGTTCAGTACATTTTGACGAATTATGCGAACATAAATGTACTGAACAGCTGATTTTTTTTTCGCGATTTCAGGTTTGGTCCCATAGTAAAAGTTGTTCATAATGATGAGTACAATGACCCCTTAAGAGGTTTTGCGCATTTAGCATTACACGTTGTATATGCTTAGATCTTTAAAACTACGCAACGGATTTTGATGCGGTTTTTTTTTAATAGATAGAGTGATTCAAGAGGAAGGTTTATACCTAAGTATAATGCATGCGCGGGCGAAGCCGCGGGCAAAAGCTATTATAGTATAATTGTGATGGGTGTTCAGAAGTGAAACAATACACACTTAGTGATATTTTATATTTCAAAAACATTTAGCAAGCACAAAAATACACAGGACAATTTCTCGCCAACGTCTCACCAACCAAAAGTATTGCCCCCGCTACAAGTAAAACTACCATCCCCTGCTCATTTTCAAACTGTCATCAGTCACTTGGGCTTTTCTAGGTGTTTCCATCACTTCGTGAATATTGTTATGAGCCCTTTGCCATCAGGTATTACATGATCGAGCATTAGCCGGGATCTGAAATCAAGTTTTCATTTATGCGTGTTGCAGTAATCAGAGATACAGTATTAATATATTAAGTGTAAATATTTAATTTACATATTTACCTGAGGGGGGTTGATGATGCTATCTGTATAAGCCCGCTTAGGATGACCATCAGGTAAGGGACGAGATAGTCTGCCTATTCTTCTTGAGATAGAAACGCCACAACACACACATACTGATTGATGACCGAGCTGTGGGTCACTAATGTTGTGCTTGTGATATCAGTAAAAGGTTAATGCATTCTTGGCAAATGCGATCTCCATCTGTTACCTAAAAACAAAATAATATGTTATGGTCTTATGGACACAGTATCGTTTTTCTGTATGTTCTTTGAGCAAAGTAGTGCTGTTTAAACTTTTTCAACAGAAGCCCGGTTACAAATATTTAAAAAAAAAACTTATAATGTGTTAAAGAATACATTACCTCTTGAGCAGTTCATTCTTCCCGTACGATCAGTGAAAAATGTCCTTGTATGTTTTCAGAACACATATTTCAGCCATAAACTTTATAGTTGGTCTGAGATTTCAGCCATAGGCGTTACGTCACACAAAGTACAATTACTCGTAGCTTTATTTCGATCCTTAGATGTATAATGTCATTGTTTCGATCATTTTGATGCTCACGTAACCATGATGAAAAGTCTTTGTTGGACAACCAAACAATTGAAAACAATGAAACTGGAAGTTCATTCAGCTTCCAGGTTATGTTGATAATTTGATAATAATTGATTGTTGCTCTATAATCTATAGCGAAAATAAACTGAAATGAAATACAATACATGTAATTTAAATATTGGTTCATTATCTTGTATTTCACATAAAACATTTATACTCTTTAAATCTGCTGGATTACTTGTCTGTGAAACGCGCGCAGCGCAGTGGCTGCAGTAAACGCTGATTGGATATAATCCCTGACGCTATCAATTTTAGCCAATGACAGAGTGAGCCAGAAAAGTTGCGTTCTGTTAGTGCACCACCCACTAAGATTTCGACTAACTAGGCCGAAGACAGTGAATTCTACTGTCTACGAACTAGGCATATGATGAATGCATAAGCTTGTGGTAATATGTACAGAGTAATTACATCGGTAATTACATATACCCAGACTATACTGTTCACACGGCTACACATCAAGCTATACATTTCCAGTTTACACTGACCTCTTATTGTAAAGAAATCCTATACAATGAGAGATCAGCTTATACTGGAAAAGTCTAACGTAGGCGTGATCTCGAGAGATCGTGTCGGTCTAAAGCCGGGTACAGACTGCTGCAACGTAACATGCTCATGCAATGTAACATGAAAGGAGCATTTCATAAGTGTGGACGCAGCACGCGCACGAACCGAGCACGTACCTACTCGCATCCTGTTTCCGGCATGCGCGCGGCGAACATAGCTCAGCTCAGTCTGTCGAGAACGTTTCGCAGTACAGACACACACAACCCGTCCACACTGGCGCTCCGTGCACACTGCGCGCACAAAGGGTTGTGTTCGGCGAAAAAACTGACAAATGGCGGATCGCGGCGCGCATGAGTTGAAATGCTCTGTTTGTGCGCGTCGTTTGCACGGTTTGTGCGCGCAAGCACTATGGGAATTCATTCATTGCGTGTTACATTGCATGTTACATTTCGTAAGTCTGTATCCGGCTTAACTAAACAGACAGAGTGTATCAACATCAGTGTATGTGTAGCTAACTTCCCTCCTTCTCTTTCTCAGCAATAAGAGGAAAACAGCTCATATGCTCAAAATGTAATGTTATCGGTATGTTAAAAATTATCAGAATATGACAGTCAATATCAAGAAATAATACGACCAAATAGAATGGATGGCGGTTAGTGGACAAATAATGTATTCAGTGGTTGTTGAATTTTTATTCCTTATAATATGTCACTGTCGCTGTCGTATTCAATTTATATTTTATTTTATATAATAGGTAAAATTATATTACGATGAGGGCCAATGGGTCACAATTTCAATCCGCCCCTAAGACGACCCACTGACCCAATCATTGGTTGAGTTCATGAAAAGGTCAGTGTCTCCAGTCCTGGTGAAACTAAATAAAAGTATTTTGCTAGCATCACCGCGCGCTCCAATTAAGAAACTATGCAAAAAAAGCCGTCAAACAGGGCTGATGATGAGGGTTTCGTGACAGTGCAAAGGAGGAAGCGCCGATCGCGAACCAACAAGAACCGTTACGGCAAAGCTCCTACGGATCCCGAAGTGAGCTTGCGTGCCGCGAAACCGAACACACCGTGTACACACACCACCACCACTAAGGCGGAGGACATCGAGAAGTATATGCGCCAGAAGACGAGGTACACGACAAGGGTGCAGTTACTAGAGTCACGCCGCAACGTCAACTTCAAGTTAATTTATTGACTTCAAGGCGTTTGTAGTGCGACTACCAAATTGTTATCTGTCCGTCGTCATGGAAGAAGACTTGTCCGCAGGACGTGGCGTTCAGTCGCTTCCGCAGAAAAGTATCACAAGTCAGCGCAAGGATAAGCTAGTGAAGTGAAGTTTTAAGCTATAATATTATTATAAGGTTTGTTTTATACTTTTTAAATGTATTTATGTTCGATTGTAACATGTCTATGGGCTATTGTAGGCTGAAATAAGTGGTTTATTATTTTAATGTAAACAAATATTTCACACCTCAAAATGCTAGTGAGCTATGTAAAGTCCCAAGTCTATTTACAATAGCTACTGTTGAATTACTGACTCATGGTCATGATCACTAATTAATAATAGAATTAATTTAATTACATTTATTTATTTATTATGTTTCAATTGTTTAATTATGGTGGGGCTCCGGGCTGACCTGGTATCGCCACCATTCAATCAATCAATCTGCCTAGCCTTTTCCCAACTATGTTGGGGTCGGCTTCCAGTCTAACCGGATGCAGCTGAATACCAGTATTTTACATGGAGCGACTGCCTGTCTGACCTCCACAACCCAGTAACTGGGTAATACGATACCCCTTGGTAAGACTGGTTGTCAGACTTTCGGGCTTCTGACGACCCGTAACGACTGTCAAAGATCCACGAAAGACAGCCGGGACCAACGGCTTAACGTGCTTTCCGAGGCACGGAGGAGTCTCGGTGTGTAAAGATGGTCACCCATCCACTGACCAACCCCGGCAAGCGTAGCTTAACCTGATGGATCGACCCGTGCGGCAGTTATTACTTAGCCACGAGCTCCTATCGCATCGTATCGCCACCATTATATATTTAAAATGTTTTATTTCATAACAAAACCTAACTGACTGTTTAGCCACAAAAGAAATGAATGAAAGGCAATTGCATGCAGCTGAGATGAGCATGCTAAGCAAGATGTGTGGTTACACCAGTGGATAGAATAAGAAATGAGTATATAATAGGAAATCTCAAAGTGACACCGGTGACTGAAAACTTGTGTGGAAATAAGTTGTCATGGTATGAGCATTTATGATGTGGAGGAATGAGGAAAATGTTTGGTGTTGAGTATGAATGTGGATGGCTATACGAGTCGAGGAAGACCAAAAAAACGATGGATGGACTGCGTGAAAGATGATAAATGTATAGAAAGGGAGACTACCTAGATGACGACTAATAGAGAAGTATGGAAGATGAAGACATGTTGCGAGACTCCAAACAAATTAAGATAAGGGCAGGAAAATTATCATCACTTGCATCCAATTAAAGGATATTAATTTAGTTTAGAAGTAGCATCCACTTCCAATCTCGAGTGCAAGTCATAAAAAGGAATTCTCATAAGTAATTAAAAATTTTTCTTGATCAGTGGCCTGTGTACTATGCTAAAACATTTATTTATCGTTAATTAAAACGGAACAACACCAATAACATTAAAACATAGAAACAATTTTTATGTTGACAGATATAGTTATGTTGCATATAATTTTTAATTTAAAACTAACATGGAACAGTGGACTCTCTTGCATACTTTCCCTCACAAACATAATTTTACTCCATTCATCCACAAAAAGATCCCTATTAGGATGTGTTGTCAGAATGGCATTTAGCATCTATAAAGTACGACAGACTGGACATTCAGCTCTGGCAACAGTTTTGGATAGCAGTTGCGCAAACAGATTGTACCCAGGGCTCTGACGGTGTCCGATGTATTTGTCGGGCACAAATAATCGGCAGTAAAGGTCGTCGGTACATCTCCGAAAGGTCTTACGTAAACACATCTTGACAACCGGGGTCTTAGTATTTTAATGCAACTTGCACATGACATGAACATTCGAAGAAGCCTTAATCATAATATAAAGTGCGCTTTCAGTTTTAAAAGCATTATGCTACACAATTTTGACTGAAAATATTACATTTTAAATAATCTGAATTAACGTTTTGTATACATTGTCATAGTGTCATTCATACTCTTACATCAAATATTGATTGACAGTGACAGTGACAATGACAGTATCTTGTGTCAATTTTCACAAGTAACCTATTTTTTTTTGGGGCGTGTTCACTTTAACGTTTCACGTTCACAGAAAGGCTTGTTCTGCTTACGACTAAATTCACAATAAAATAAAACACGATTTTTCTCAAAATTGGCGATGTTTAAAAATGTACGATATACCCAGAACCACTAGTTTTTGGGTTGTCTATCCAAATATATTTAACTCATACTCATCGGAATTATTGAGTAATAAAAAACCAACGTCCATAGAAAAAGCGGACAACTCCTTTAAAAGTGTCAATGTCAACTGTCAACTGATCAGCGTATAAAAAGTGTTTGTTTACTGACTAACTGACGTCATGATCACAGAGCAATATGGCGTCCACTCTCAGAAGAATAACTAAAGTTATTCTTCTGAGCGTCCACTGCGTCTAGCGTTTTCGCGCGAAATTTGAAAATGTAAAATTTAAATGCATTTTTATGGCACTTATCGATTGAATAAAAATTTTGTGTTTTTTTTTGTGGTTTACTAGCACTATTGGAATCTAATTGAGATACTTTTCAAAAATGGGTGTAATACCCTATTACGACATACAAAAAGGAAACATCATCAAACGTTCATATTTCAATTGCAAGTCTGACAACCGGTCTTACCAAGTGTTATCGTATTACCCAGTTACTGGGTTGTGGAGGTCAGATAGGCAGTCGCTCCATGTAAAATACTGGTATTCAGCTGCATCCGGTTAGACTGGAAGCCGACCCCAACATAGTTGGGAAAAGGCTAGGCAGATTGGCAGATTGATTTACGGCAATGCCAAAAGAAAGGGTTATATTTTTCGTATCTATTTATGGATGTATTTTTAAGAACAAGAGCTGTAACTTTCCCGAAAAGAATAAAATAAAGAAAAGAACGAAGTTCCTTACGTGATACACGCACGCACACACACGCTCGTATATAATAGAAAGAGACAGAGAGAGAGAGAGAGAAAGTCGCATGGAGCATAACGATTTTTCCTTACGATTTCTACCAGTCAACTCCTACCGCAAGCCGCATTAAAGTACAGACGCCAGCTCAGGTCAAGCCACCCAAAACTGTCAAATTTTCTCAATCAACCTTGAACCTAATGCTTTAGCGATAAAGATGAAAATCTATTATAGAAATTTGACAGATTGTAGTAGCTTGATGTGCTGGCGTCTGTACTTCGTTAAAATAGTCGAATACGAGCCTTTTGGCTATGTATTACGTCATACATCTTATTTGTTCAGAATAAACAATTTTTCTTTCTTTTTTTTCTTTCAAACTCAGCATACTGTTTCACAGGTTTACTGGTAGAAGATGGCAGAGGCAGATGGATATACTAACCTGCACCATAGTAGCCAGTCGCTTGCCTTTCAGTTTCCCGCGTGTTTTGACGAGCCCATGTGCTGAACTGACGAAGGTCATCAGTCGTGTGTACTCCTGTTTCGGCGGCTCCCACGGTGGGTCCAGGCGGCTCGCATATTTAAAGTTTTGTAGGGCTTCGTCGTAGAATTCTGAGTATTTTAGAGCCTGGGAAATATGGGTACATAGAAAGCGAATAAAACTTAGTTTTGTTGTCAGATTGCTTCCGAGACCATAAATTAATTTAGCTGAGTGGAAAATATAAATGTTTTATTTGACTTTTTTATTACTTAATGTATTTTTATTTTATAATTATGTTACAATAATTGCAGTTCAATTCTAAAAACATATAGAAAATGGGATATTTTCAATAACAGTTGTGACAACAGGGTGCATGGCTGCAAAGCGAAACTGACTGCAATACGGATTATTACTATTTCACAAAAATAAACATTATAGACTTACAATTCCCTTATTGTAGTACAAATCAGGCTGTCCCTTAGCAATAGGGTCCAATGCCGCCTGCCTATAAGCTTTCATAGATTGCTTCAAAGTATCAGGATCTTGGGCCACCATGAAAAACTGGCAAAGGTACGCATTCCCCAGCACGGTCCAAGACACACCATCTTTAATATCCTGGGCTACAGCTTCTCTAGCCAGCTCTACGCTTTTCAAAATGGCTGGATGTGCTTCTGAACGCTTTTTATCACCGCTCTCTTGCCGTAGGATGATTGAGAGGCAACGAAGGGATAAACGGTTGCGTTCCTACAGAAAATGTTTTGCAATAAATTCAACAGATAGGTCATCTTTTTGTGATTCGTAAATCATATTTATAAGCAGCAAATGCAATTATTAAGTAGTGATGACAACATAAATAGGGATAGCCCGATAGAGCAGAATTTTTTCACTATTAGAACAAAACTTTAAAGAATTAAATATTCAGCTCAGCAAAAATGTGTCAAACAGATCTAGAAATTATTACAGCAGCAGCAATTTTTAACAATTTCTATATTTTTTTTTAAATAATAATTAACAATACTTAATTACTTTAAAACACAACTTACATGTTTCAATGCTCCCTCGAAGCTTGCCTTTGCCTCCTTAACATTCATGTTCTTCCAATAGCATTCCCCTAGTTCATTCCACGCATCTATCAGATGTGGGTTAAGTTTAACCGCCTTGCTGAGACACTGCGTGGCCCTAGCATCATATGTGGGACATATGTTGTAGCATCGACCCTTCATGTATAAGAACTTGGCACGGTGAGCAAACGGGATTTGTGAGTCCACTGAAAGTTTTGTGTTGATGTTATTTCCATTGAGTTTGCTCATTTTGGTGGCTAGTATTAATAGATACTCACTCAGATATTTCCTATTGTAAAAACCCAATAAGCTTTTGCTTGGCAGATAAAAATCGACAGTTAAGTCAGTTGTGTTGACAGCAACAATATTCAACAAATTGTACTGATAAATTTTAATTAAGTTACTTCCAGTCCACGTAAAATAAAATTTAGGTTCTCTTACCATCAATTGACTCAAATTTTTCAATCAGTACTTCTTTATTTTCTTCTACACGCTTGTTCTTTTCTGTAGCCATTTCAATGGGATGGTTTTCAAAAAACAAATCCCTAAATGCATAGAGATCTTGAAGCTCTTTCTGCAAAAAATATAATAGTAAGTAATGAAACCACTACAGTGGCTTTCACTAATTTTGAGATAATTTGTGTTTACTATTGATGTAAAAGAAGATTTAGTTCGACCAGATGTGCCGTAACTCCGTAAATCCTTATGAGCAAAGCGGTAAATTATAATGATCAACATGTTTCTCTTTACTTACCAATAAGCCGTCCATTAGTTCTGCTACATTCTCCTCAATGTCAGCTTCAGTTTCAGAGTCTTGAGACATTTTCACGATTCCTATTTCACACCTTAATTAATACAATAATCGGTTGTGATTTTAATTTAATAAATCCCGGAATACCGAATAGTCCGAATACCGATACCTTACAAGTTAACATAAACAGAGAGGACAGGAGAGGTTTACTTTTTAGTTGTCATTTGTATTGGATAAAGACAGCAATACAATTTCAGTATCGAGACATGAAATAGAAGTATTTCCTGAAAGCCTCAAATGCTTAATAAACTGATTCACAAAAGTTTGAAACGCAACATAGTCTTTGCTACGATTATTTGATTTTCCGAAGAAGTTTGCGTCACTTTTACAACAATAAATCTTGAAGAAAGGAAATTAAATTAATGAATAATTAAGAAAATTTAATGCTAATTCACTTTAGTTGGCTCATTGCAGTCACTATGATTAATCCAAAATCCTACGCCAAAATCAATGTAACCACGTTCAAAACCTCATTCAAAACATGGCAACATCAAAATTCTTTTACAAAATAATGACACTGACAATGTCTTTATCAGCAGTGTTATCAACCGTACGATTTAAATCGTATTTGTACGACCTTTTTGCAGCTGATGTGCGATCATGTATTCGAAATTGTGCGCAACATATACAATCTATCCAAATCTTTTAATCTTCTTAACAAAATAGAAAAATAATACATAAAATAACATTTTTAATAACAGACTTGAAGGAGCCTTAAACTTCTTCTTTGTATTTTTTATGAACGCATCCAATGGTTTTTTAACCCTCTAGCGTTGCCGGAGAGCAATATTCCGAAGTATTCCCGTCGGAAGCATTCGCAAGTTTTGAGTAGTATTTGCAATTATTCCCCGCTTAGAGCAATAAATGCTCTAAGATTCCCCGAGCTAAGTACATGTGCGGTCACGCAAGTCTATCTATTAAAGTTTGACTATTGACCGCTAGATGGCGTTAATGCCAGTGACTATGTTACGTCGTGCGTGTGTCGTGTGTTGTTGTCGTATGTTGCATTCATTCATGAATCTGAGTATTATTAGATTTGACAACTTCGGAATACTTCCGAATATTTCTTTACACCTACATAGATAAGTACTTACGTAATAAGTTTTTGTACTTATGCGGTTTAGGTGTGAAAGTGGTAGAGAGGTAAATACTTAGGTAGATTACTGAGTTTATAAAATAGTTTAGTAAGTATCAAGAAAGAAGTCAAGGTGTTGAGTTCAAGTGCAAAAAACCATTGATGTATAAAAATACGAAAATAGGCCACTAACTAACGTCACGTAAACATTATTGGACTCGAAACACTTACATGTAAACACACCCACACAACTACATTTCCCGATGTCATGCGTCATGTACTCAACATTCGAAGTAGAGAGACATATTACGCGGGCTGTAGCGGGAACGAGATAGCAATAATTGTCACTGTTACGTACCCATAACAACAGAGGTAGGAGCCGGCGCTGTCGTGCAAGCGAAATCGCGTTAGCCACCGAATGTTGGCCGAATGTTTACGATTATGAATGACATTGCATCTATCGCGCTCTCACAAACATGGCGAAGCAAACATTAAATATTATTATAATTTTCAACAAATTAACATTTTTGGCTGTACTTACGAGTGAAAGTAATCCTGTGGAACTTGTTTTTGTTCTCATACTCTCTCAACATATCTTCCTAATTTTATACATCAATGGCAAAAACAGTACTGTATTTTTTTTGTTTTGCTTATATCTCGAAAACAGTGTATCCTATCGCAAAAATAATGAAAATTTGGACCCCCTTTATTAAACCCATAAACCCCTAAATCTCTACATGTAGGTACCAAAAAAAATCCATAAAGAACACGTTGAAGCTGCTCCCTCCATGTACATACGCACGGCTACAGATCAAGCTATACATTTCCAGTATAAACTGATCTCGCATTTCATAGGATTTCCTTACAATGAGGGGTCAGTGTAAACTGGAAATGTATAGCTTGATGTATAGCCGTGTGTACGTAAAAGAAAATCGGAACCAATGTCCGCACAAAATCGACACATTTTAAACTCAACCATACAAAAATAAAATAATTAGTACCTCGTCACAAGTACAAAACTACTTACTTACGCGGAAATATTTCTCTAAGTACATAATGAATGAACGGGCTCGGGCTGCCACTGCACTGCCACGTGCCAACATCGGATACTTATTGAATTATCTATATAGTTTAACTATTGAACTCTAGATGGCGTTACTACGCGTTCATTCATAAATCTGAGTATTATTCGATTTGAAACTTCCGATTGATTTTATGAATGAACGGCTGCGAGGCTCGGGTGTGTGCCACTTTGCTATCAAGCCAATGCCAGGCGAGCGCTGGCGTCGCCGAGTGACTAACGAAGGCATTTGTTCATTTACAGTTCTAATCTTGCCCGCTAGATGGCGTTAATTCAGATAACGGCACGGCGTAATATCTGATATTCGGAGAGTCAAGCCTCCTCTAGCTACACGCATACATTCGTAACTACTGGGAATAAAAATTCTTAGCCTATCCTACTAATATTATAAATGTGAAAGTTTGTATGTTTAGATGTTTGTTACTCAATCACGCAAAAACGGCTGAACAGATTTGGATGAACTTTGGTATATAGTTAGTTTATAACCTGAATTAAGACATAGGATACTTTTCATCCCGGTAGAAGGTTCCCGTGGGATAGTTTCCGACATACACGCAGGCGAAGCCGCTGGCAAAAGCTAGTTAAGTAATAATAAAAAGTAGGTTACTACTTCATTCTTACTATTAGTATTCCTTCAAATCGAAGTATTCTTTCGAATATTTGCGAATAATTGCGAATACTACCGAAGTTTTGCAACGCTACTCTGTCCCACTCAAACTATAGAAATACCCATCAGCGTACTATACAGGGTGTAAGGGACAGCCCTCCGCAAACTGATAGGGTGAATTCAGTATGTCTTACTTAGATGACTGGTACATGAAATTTTTTCAGGAACGTTAAGGGAATCCAATAAACCTGATTTGTTTGTGTTTTTGTGCACAAATCGGAACGTCTATTACTGGTTGGGAGGGGTAGATAATAGGTATGCGGTGAGTTCGATGAACTCTGTAGCTAGACAGAAAGTGAACAGCTGATTACACGCGTCGTTGGTTAGAGTATTTCAACATCTATTGCTGGTTTTTTTTTGTTGTTTTTTTTTGCAGTTTTTTTTTACATAAATGGAATGCTGCGAACACACAATGCAATTTTACATTGAAATAATGAAAATGTAACTGAAAAATAAAATGAAAAAATGAAAATTTTCCTGAGAAAATTTCCGGTAGAATATGATTCAAAATGAGGAGCTGAATGCACCTTGTGAGTTTGCGGAGGGCTGTCCCTTACACCCTGTATATGTGAGGGCTCGAACCTCAACAGTGAGTGGATATGGAATAAAAACACAGTAGAGTACAAGAGAAACGACGATTGACGTAAATTAATTAACCTCGATCGAAGGGACATGATGTCCCTTCGAGGTTAATTAATTTAAGTACGTCATTCTAAGCCCAAACTACACTACGTTAATATACCTACGTAATTTCTGTTCTTTTGTTTGTGTTGCTTGGTTCAGAGTTTTTATTGTAAATTGTAACCAAGGTCCACAAAATCACCATCATCTCGTTCGTATCGTATCTAAATACCAAATATTATGTTGTACCTACCCATCGGTTGTACTGTACCATAAAGGAGAAATATTTATTGATTTGAAGTTTTAATAATACAAGCTGCGCCCCGTGGTTTCACCCGCGCAGACCGGGATAAAAAGTAGCCTATGTGAGTGCCGAGGATAACCGTTAAATCACAATCAGTGGCCCCCATCCCATACAAAATTAAATGGACTGCTACGTAATACTTCGTAGTTGGCATCATGAATACCAACTTATAGAAGGATAGGTAGGTACGTAATACTGTGTATAAGAAGACCTATAGGTACCTACCAGAAAGGTTTAGGTAGTGAAATAAAGTTAAACAATCTTGACGTGACTTTTTACACAAACACATAATAAACAAATAAACTACTGCTTAAACTAATGGTTTAATTGATTTAATAATCATTAGTATTTACAATGGTTTTTTGTAGCATTTTTTTTAAACTGCGGTTTTAAAATAAAAAATGATAAAAGAAACATCAAGATTGTTTACCTTTATTTCACTACCTACCTAAACCTTTCCTTTTTTATCCTAAATAATATCACGTAGTCGGCCTCTGCCATTATTACCAGCTAAGTACGTAATATTGCGTAGTAGGTATTCAATGGGTTAATCCAGGGTATAAGCTATCTACACACTAAATTTCATTCAAATCGGTCCAGCCGTTTAAGCGTGAAGAAATACCAAACATACAAACACAAACACTCACAAACTTTCGCCTTTGTAATATTATTGTGATTACATATTTAAATCATTTGCTATTGTTCTATTGAAATTTATATGCGTAGGTATAATACTATTTTTATTCTAAAGTTCCTACTAGCAAATAAGATTTTTCGTAATGTATTTGGTACGATCCCATAAATCAAAAAATAAAGTTGGCAACACTGGATAACACTCGGCAGACTCGGCTTTTGTTCTTCTTTTGAATTCAGTTCCAGATCTCTGATCAGATCTGTCAGATAAGTGATAACAGAACAGCTTCACTTCAAAATTTCAAATCAAATCTTCTGTAGCTGCTAACAATAAATGCGTTCATGCGTATACGCATAATTTCACTCGTATTGTGTGCTATGTGCTATTGTGTGACTTCATATTAATTTGTACTAAGCAGACAAACCTAATAAAATACTAAAATGGCATACCATACAGACATCATAATTGACCAAAGTGGTAAAACTAAATGTGGATTGTGTAAAATATTTATTCCTGATAGAGATAAATTCATTGAGGATCATCTAAACGACACAGAACATGCGAATATGTACATGCAAAGGCTAATGATTCAGAACAATATCTTGGTCAGTGGTAAAAAAATAAGTTGTCATTTGTGCAATCAAGTTTCTGATGTAACAGAAGTATTAAACCATATAGACAGCTCTCATCACAAAGGTAAAATGAGTATTGTGAAGAAAATAATTGAGAAAGATGGAGGATTGCTTGTGTTGCCGGAGAATATATCTAAAATTGGCTCTTCAGCCAACTGTTTGGTTTGTGACCGCTGGGTAGACTTCAATCAAGAAGCAATCAAATCCCACATTGAATCTGAAAGACACAGAAGAGCTCGTGCCATAGCTGTTCAACCATTAAATGCAATATTCTCAGTCGAGGACAGCAGTGAAGATCTCTGGTGCAAAATCTGCCAAGTTTACTTTGAAAATTACATAGAAGTCATATTTGAGCATGTTGATGAAAACCTAAAGCATTTAAAAAATCTACATAAGATACATCTGTTGATCAAGGATCAAAATATAAGTATTGAGAAATTCTTATATGATCCTAAGGAAGATAAGGCTTTGTGTAAGCAGTGTGGAATTGAAGTACCATGTAATATTGATAACTTGGCTACACATATTAGGGGTAAACAGCACATCAAGAGTCGTATGACTAAGGAATAAAAATATTGTACCTGGGTCGTTCTTCTTTATCATTGACAATGACATGCACAAATATTTTATCACAAAAAATTCTTTTCATAATACAACCATTAAAATAATCGAAGACACCTCCGTTTTGTTCATAATATTCAAAAGTGTAACAGAGTTGTCGGTAGAAAAGAATGTCCAGTGTGACAGAGGTGTTGTCAGTAAGAAAGAAGAATGGAACCACTGTACAAATGTACCCGGCGATTTTATAGGTATACTAGCAATTTTTTTTTGGGTACAATCTTTTAAAATAGACCCTTTTTAGTGTATTATTGAAAACAACAGTGTGCAAAATAATAGACGTAGAATAAAAAAAAATTACAGTACGAGTACCATTGACCTTGAACTCAAGGTCAATGACCCTGAGGCTTTCATCATCTAATATACGAGACATTCACCGCCTCATCTAACCCAAATAATTCACCAAAAATAGAGGGGATATGGCGCTCGGCGGCCGCCGCCGCGGCACCGCTCGCTTCGTTCGCTTGCCGTCGTGCGTTAAGGGTCACTGTTCTAACCTAACCTAACCTAACCCAAATGATTCACCAGCAATAGAGGTAATGGTCACTATTCTAACCTAACCCAAATGATTCACCAATGTGAAGTTTCGGACGTGCGGGTGTGATAGTACAGTGGAGCCAGAAGAATACGTACATACATACCCGTTGAGTGTCAATATGTATATAACCTTATATGATTTAATTATACACAGCATCCAATGGTGACCACGGGCATACAGCAGTTGTGAACCTATGTGGAATCATCACCCAACAGTCAATGGATTTATTATTTTACATGTTTACTTGCACAAATTTATTTACAATAAAATAGGTAAATATTTTATTATGATTGTGTTTATTTGTTCTCTGTTCATCTTATTCTACTTTTACAATAGGTACCTAATGGGTAAGTTTATAGTTAAGTTGGAATGAAACCAATGGCATACAATGTTACTTTTTCTGAGGAAAGAAATAGTGGTAGCACATACCATAAGGGAAGGATTTAAGATCAATGATTTTAGTTTTTGACAAAATCTTTTTCTTTAAATTATAATTACTTATTATAAACCAGCTTTTGCTTGTGGCTTCGCCCGCGTGGATGTCGGTAAAAAATACCGGTTGTGATAATCCTGAATAAAATCTACATGTGTTCCAAATTTCATCCAAATCCTTTCAGCCGTTTTTGCGATTCAATGTTATGTACAATGCGTTTCAACTAAGAATAAGAAAGTCAATGACCTCTAACTGTCAACTGAAGCTAGAAATCTAAGGCTTGCAAAGTTTTGTGTTATTCTTATCCATTTTAGTTTTGTTTTTGGAATTTTTTTGTTAAAATATGTTACTGACTTTGCAAATGTGTAAACGAGATGCTACTTTGCTAAATCTTCACAATATGGCGCAAGGTCATTCCTATTCTTAGTTGAAACGCACTGAACACTTTTGAGTTCCTTCACAGAGTAGGTACCTACTCTGTGAAGGAACAGTTACATATCAAATACCTTTCTCTGAGAAGTGCAATGCTAGCCGAAAGACGAATTGTTTGAAATATGAAGGCTAGCTAGGACTAAGGGCTAGGATCGAGGATCGATGATTTTAGTTTTTAACAAAATCTTTTACCACAGAATTTTATACGTAGGTAAAAAAGAAAGAAGAGTAATCTGTAATCATCAAAGACTAGGTATAGTAATGTATTGGATTTTAAATGTTTTGTTAACGATCACGAGATAAACGCTGGGGGATTTCTAGAATATTATTGTCACAGGTTGCAACAGCTAAAAAAGTGTGCTCGAACTTATATAGTGTATTATCTATGGCTCGAACCACAGAACTCTATGGCTCGAAGAACGCTGTGCTGCCATACTTTCTTTGAAAAATGTGCCATACAGTGTTCGAGGCTTCGAGCGCACACCTCAATTATTTTTTAATACTTCGAGTGATTCGAGTGTAAACAATATGTTCAAAGGTATGATTTCTAATGACATTTATTATTATTGAGAAGATAATGAAAATGAGTTTGTTTTGTCGCAAGTGACACCGTTTGGAAAATGTTGTCATAACAAAAATATTCATCCCATCCAGTCATTGTCAATGTCATCTTTTAAATGTCATCCATCATTGATCTTCTGTCAAAAAGAGAAAAAAAAACTTTAAAATATCACCTGTCAAACTGTCAACTCAATCCCAAAAAATTTCGCGAAATTTCAAGTTACTCATTTTAACCGTAATCCGCTGCTAATTTAAATCGATAGTGTAATTAACGTAACAATTGTAATAAGTTAAAATGAAAACGGGATTGTTATACGGGGTGGTCGCCTGCTCAAAGACGCGAGTACGTTGCGTATTTTGCGGGGTTTATATTCCGAAAGCGAGTAAATGCATCGAGCAACACACAAACGGTGCCAAACACAAGGAAAACATTGAGCTGATGAACGAGAACGGCATATGTTTTAGTAACGACATACTCCACTGCAAACCATGCAACCGAAATCTGCCCGACGAAGAGTCTGTTACGAAGCACATCGAGAGCGATGACCATGCGAACTGGATGGCGGCTATGGAGGACCTCGTCGACGGTGAGTTCATCACTCTAGACGCCTTCCTATCCTGCGAGAAAGACGAGGTTTTCTGTGAGGTGTGTAACAGCAGCGTCAACTGCTCCCTGCAGAGCATCGAGGAGCACGTCAACCACATCAACCATCGAGCCAACATCATAATGCGACTAAAACCCCTCAATGGCATATTCCCAGTAGATAACGAAGATGAAGTCTGGTGCAAAGTCTGTGATGCATTCATTGATAACACAGTACAGAGTATTCTCAGCCACATTGATGATGATGAGCAGCATATGGAGTGGTTCACTGAGATTGAAGATCTGATTGAGAACCAGGAGGTTTCTATCGAGTCTTACTTGGCAAATGAGCATGAGAACTTTGCTTATTGCAACAAATGCCAGATGGAAGTGACCTGCAACACTCAGAGTATTGAGAGCCACGTGCTTAGCGAGGCACATTTGAATCAGTTTGGATTATAGGAAAACGCCCTCCCTTGCTACCGTCGTGGGCATGGCTAGTTGAGTTCAATGAGTATTATTTTCAGTTCTGTTAATTTTCCCGTTTATATTTTTCATTAACTAATTTGAAAACTGAAAATTGTTTTGTTGTTATTGATTTGTTACAATTCACTGAAATATAATTATCACTACATAAGAATTTTGAAGTATTATAATATAATGCAGGTAGTGAATTTAATTCATTAATTTTTTTCTGTAATTGTACACAACTGATTGAAGGTTCTTTCCGTTTAATTGAAATGTGAATACAAATAAATTTACACTTGTTGATCAGGGCTTGAGAAATTATAATATAAGTACCAATAACTCATAGGCATTATTCAAGTAAATTGTTTGCTGCTTCACTACATAGTATAAAACAAAGTCGCTTCCCGCTGTCTGTCTGTCCTTATGTATGCTTAGATCTTTAAAACTACACAAAGGATTTTGATGTGGTTTTTTTTAATAGATATATTGATTCAAGAGGAAGGTTTCTGTGTATAATAAAAGCGGGCGAAGCCGCGTGCAAAAGCTAGTGCAATATAATACATCACAGTAATCAGCTTCAACAAATATTCATTATTTATTTATTTATGTCCATAGTAAAATAGTACCAGTTTGTATTTACTCATTATAAATAATCAAAATGTATTTTATGGTCTCCGTACAAATGATTGTCACAGTCTAATTTCATACAGTTGGTCAATATTCTGACTGATACATTTCCTTATAGCTGTCATTTGATTACTAATTTCAATATGGCCGATGCACCGTGGCCGGTCCGACCTTTGTGCAGAAGGCTGTGAACATTTTTTAGGAACCAAATGGTGACATGAGGCGAGTGTGAGTGAGAGAACATGTGTGAAGGTCGGAGAGCCCATGTTGAGACCAGCCCTGATTCTCGGCTGTATTGTACAGTTGCAATTGTTCAAATTAATCAGTTTCAACATTAATATTCGCAACAACAGATTTTGACATTGTGTTGTTATACTCTAGTCATTGCTTAAAATGTAGCAATGGGCAGAATGAGTAGGTTCTGAATACTTGTTAGTAACTTTATCTAATCCCGCAGTACCTACTAAACTAAGTAATTAATGTCTTGTTTTCACTAAAATAATACTAGGCGACACCTCAATAAAAGCGCGCTGATGTATTTTTATCTTTCGGCACCGAACCGAGCGTTGAAAATCCAACAGCGCGGTTTTTTTTTATTTACTTGTCGCCTAGTCTTAATGAAAATGGATATAATTGTAATAAATGAATGTTAAAGACTACTAACACTTTTAGATAATAGATTTAAGAAACTTTCTGTTTTTTCAGCTCTTCTAGTCTCCTACTCTAAATTATTTTTTGGCATTTTTACACTATGTGTATAGAACATACAGGGTGTAAGGGACAGCCCGCCGCAAACTAACAGGGTGCATTCAGCTCCTCATTCTGAATCATATTCCACCGGAAATTTTCTCAGGAAAATTTTAATTTTTTCAAATTTTTTTTCAGTTACATTTTAATTATTACAATGTAAAATTGCATTGTGTGTTCGCAGCACACCACTTTCTGTCTAGCTACAGAGTTCATCGAACTCACCGCATACCTATTACCTACCCCTCCCAACCAGTAATAGACGCTCCGATTTGTGTACAAAAACACAAACAAATCAGGTCTATTGGATTCCCTTAACGTTCCTGAAAAAAAATCATGTACCGGTCATCTTAGTATGACATACTGAATTAACCCTATCAGTTTGCGGAGGGCTCTCCCTTACACTCTGTATATAAAAGTCGGGAGGTGTCGTGGGACTCCCGGTTGGAATGAAGTTCCTTTCGCTATTACAGAGCCATCTAATATGGTCTCAAGCTTCAAAAACCAAAACTTTTGACACTTAAAACATACTACCTCAAACCTCAAATGGCTTAGCATGATCCTCCGTTATGTCGCAAATACTGCAGCATTAATTTTGAAATAAATATAATTATGATAAAGTTGAGGATTAATGTTTGGTACTATGTTAGACGAAAACACGATTCCATAAAATCTCTATAGAAAAAAAATCCGAAGTTACCTTCAAACCGAACAATAAACCGCCTGTATACAAAAAGCACTTCAAATTATATCATGAAACTTTACATACTAACTGAACCAACTCTATAGCAGGCATGGGCGTACCCAGCTTTTGGCCCAGGGGGGGGCAAATCAGAAATTCTTAAGCCGGGTCCCCCACATGTTTTTTTTTCGCCTCATCAGTCTGCTCAATGACTTCGGCAAAATCTATGAGAGACTTATTTATAAGCGCCTTAAAGATTATGCCTAGATGATAGGGCCTAATTCCTAAGGAGCAGTTTGGTTTTCGAACCCAACACTCTTGTGTACAACAGTTTCACTACATCAACGAACACATACATAAGCGTTGGTTTCCAACGTGGTTCGATGACGGGTGCTGTTTTCTTCGGTATAGCGAAAGCGTTTGACAAAGTCTGGCACAACGGTTTATTAAGCTTTACAAACTCATTGTGCTAGACCGTCTCGTGCTCATCTTACGAAACTTCTGTCTTTCCGCACTTTTCGCTATTGTACCGAATGAGCGCTATCCTCTCCTACCCCGTTCACGCTGGTTTCCCTTAGGGCTCTGTGTTTTCTCCACTCAGTTCCACGTTATTTAGGTACCAGCGATATCTCGAAAAGTAAAAAGGCACAGTTGGCTCTGTTCGCAGACGATACGATTATCATATTATTTATTTTTTTTAATTATTTTTTTATTATTATCGATTATCATATTGATCGATTTTTATAGTATCATTTACTGCTTATTTCGGCCAACGCCAAGAGCCGATATCTCGAACTCTCCAAACCGCAGTCGATAAACTCGGTGCGTGGTTTCGAAAGTGGAGAATCGAAGTCAATCCCGACAAAAGTCAAGTGGTTCTCTTTTTGAAACCGCGTCTCAATCAATCTCCACCCACCGACCGATCACCATGTTTGGCAAGCCGATCCCTTGGGAGAAGCGAGCCCAATATCCGGGTGTGACCCTCGATGATCACCTCTAAGCACATAAAACAGTCTCGTTCTGAATGCACGTATAGCAAATTGTCACTTAAGTGCAAGTTGCGCATCTATACAGCATGTATTCTCACAATCATGACTTTTGCGGGTTCAGTATTTGCACACGCAAAGTCCCAAAGCATCCATAGGATGCAGACCTTACAAAATCGTTTCCTCCGAACGGCTACGGGACACCCTTTTGGTTCGTTCGGAATTAAATCCTCCACCTAGACCTTAATATCCCAACTATCCATCAATTCATGAAACGCAATTCCAAGCGTTTCTTCGATACCCCCGCGAAACATCGCAATCCCTCTGGTTATCGAATCGTCTAGTTAAATCCCCTCTAAAATCAGTAAAGTCAAGGCATGTATGTTGTCACCGACCCCGATGACCCCTTAACCCTCTTCCAGGAGTAAAGTACAGATTACACCAGCACAGATTACAAACACAGATCTACATTCCGACTTCGCCGCCCAGGTCCCTTGCTACGACGACCCCCACGTACCTAATTCCGCCCCAGCCTTGATCGGTGAAGGAGTGCCAACTGGTGGCGTAGCTGAGCTTGTAGCAGATAATAATTATCCAGATATGATCCAGCCTGTCCCTCCTTGCTGTACTCCCCCCAGCGACGGCCTAAGCCGAGCGACGTACACCATAGGGGGTGCCCTTATCATGCAGTCGCTTAATTCATAGAGTAAGAAAGACAGGTCTAAAGCCGCGCAGCGCAGTTTTTTCTAAAATTAATGCTTATTTTAGTGAACTTAATTGTAAAGTAAGTACACGACAACGTGACGTGGCTCTAACATAACTTTTTTCGACAACAGTACTTAGGCATACAACATCCAAGGGGGGGGCAGCTGCCCCCCCCTGCCCCCCCCTGGGTACGCCCATGATAGCAGGTCTTGTTTTTTTATTAAAAAAAAAAGCAATTACCTAAACTATCGGCGCCCAGCACCGCACTCAGTCTCGCTCTCACTTAGTCTGCGAGCAGTATCGTGCGAGCGAGATAAAAACCTGAGGTAGCTCGTTTTTTTATGTCACTGCCAGTTTACTCCTACTACAAGTGACAAGACGCTGCGCCGGGGTCGCGGGTAGTGCCGCTGGGGTCGCGGGTAGTTTAAAAAAGATACCGTGGCCCTGGCATAGGCAACTGAAGGAACACGGGTGGGTTTTAGTCAGTAAAAGTCTGACACGCCCTTCCGCTCCACCCAGAGCGGGAGAAGTTATTTGATGATTTCCCATCCTCAAAAAAAAAAAATTGACAAGACGCTTTATAGAACTTCGTTCCAAATGTTCAAGTATAAAAGCGAAAAGTCTCGAAAAATCTGTTATAAATAAGTGGGTGTAGCATTTATGAAATGTACATGTTGCGCCGACCCCAAAAAAATAGGGATAAGGGCAGGAGAATCATGATGAGCCACAGATCATAAAATGTATTTTTATGATCTGTGTGATGATCATGAGCCTAAGTACAAATGCGTTTCAACTAAGAATAGGAATGACCTTGCGCCATATTGTGAAGATTTAGCAAAACAGCATCTCGTTTACACATTTGCAAAGTCAGTGACATATTTTAACAAAAACAAATTCCAAAAACAGAACTAAAATGGATAAGGATAACACTACAAAACTTTGCAAGCCTTAGATTTCTAGCTTCAGTTGACAGTTAGAGGTCATTGACGTTCCTATTCTTAGTTGAAAAGCATTGTCTAAGGTATTTAGGCTGGTGATCATTCGCAACATTCAAAAACGATTTTCTCGTGAAAAATAAATTTGCAACTTTGAGAAAAGACTTATTTCTTAAAATACCTTCCATATTTGTTTACACCTTATAAAATATTTATAAATACTTTTAGAGAAAATCGCTTTTGGCAAGATTCAAAAGCTATTTTTGCTCTGCATAAATGTAGTAAGTAATTAATTTAGAATTTTGATTTGACATTCCTAATATTTGCACCATTTTGTGTTCAATTTCATGATTGGAAATTGTTTTCGCACCTGCCACTCATAGCTTCGTGTACATAACATAGTTATTCATTCAATAAAACTAAAGTAATAGCAGTATAATATTTATATTTTATTCATAAATAATAATCAAACTACAAATAAATACGGAATATAGATCTGTGCTATAAAAACAGAACTAAACATTTATTAATTCATCATTTAATAGTAATAAAATCTAAAAACATTATTAATATTCTTTTTTTAAATTGCATATAAGCTTGTAAAAATATCGCTAAGTATTTTATGTTTCTCAAATTGTCATTGTCGTCCCGAATATTTCTTTAGCTGAATACTATTATTAAAAAGTTTTTATCTATACAACGTGTAACGTTAAATGCGCAAAACCTCTTAAGAGGTCATTGTACTCAACATTATGAACAACTTTTACTATGGGACCAAACCTGAAATGGCGAAAAAAAAATTGCTGTTCAGTACATTTATCTACATCAAACTCGTCAAAATGTACTGAACAGCTGAATTTTTTTTCGCGATTTCAGGTTTGGTCCCATAGTAAAAGTTGTTCATAATGATGAGTACAATGACCCCTTAAGAGGTTTTGCGCATTTAACGTTACACGTTGTATATAACACATAATTAATAATTTATAGCTGTTTGGAAAACAAATCTGTAATGATATGTTTTTTACATTGGGACGATTTAATTTTCAGCATTTGTGATAATATTGTTAAAATACTAACTAGTTGTTACTTTTTTTTCCAAAATAAACATGATCAAAAATAAAACCGTTGATTTTTATCAAGCAACAAGGCCTTATCAAAAGAACTATGTACCTACATTGTTTATTAAATAATTAAACATTTAATTTTATATTTTTTAGATAGGTAGGTACCACCTAAATTTTAATATGTAAATACCTATCGTACCTACCTACTGAAATATTATATTGGTATGTGCAATACAACTTTATGCATCGATCATATCATCATACACTCGCTGAAGTTTGTACCTAAGTAATCCAACAATAATAACGCTGTTAATTATTTGTGATCGAGCACACGCGAAGTCTGTATGCGCGAAGCTATAAATTAGTCACGGTTGAAATTCCTACTCAAATCTAGAGCACTTCGCATTTCTAGAAATCATTTGCAAATAAATTTTCCGAGTGACTCGTTTTGTTCCTACACTACGGCCGAAATATCTTGGCAAGTCTGAACATAGGCACTAAGAACTTTCGCGGATGTTCTCTCACTCACACTCGCCTCACGTCACCATTTGGTTCCTAAAAATCTTACAGCGCAGCCTTCTGCGCGAAGTTCGGACTTGCCAGCCAAGATAAATCGGCCGTAGGTACTCAGACTCGAAGAATACATATATATGCCGTACTGGAGGCTTAGGTAATACGGGCAACAAATATCCGCAACTCCACGTCAATGCGCGTATTTTGCGTATGGGAATACTGGGGGCTTACTATGAGCTCTTATAGCAGGACAGAAGTTGAACTGTTCCAGTGTGATTGAGAGACGGAGCTATACTATGACCTATAGCACCATCCTTTTTTCTCAACGGATCCATGATGTTTTTTCACGTCATAGTTCGGCCCCTGTACAGTTACTAGTGACCCTCCCTTGCTTTGCACGTATTTTACGATTTAGCAAAACATCGAGATTTCTTTATCCAAGTTTAATATTAATCTTTTACACATAAACCTTCCAGAATAAATTCTCTAAATGATGGTGAAAACTGCATCAAAATCCAGACGCGCGAAAAGTGACTGTAATTTATAATACCTATGTAGGGAAGAGAAGGTAATTGCTTTCAAACATTTGTGAATTACCCACTAAATGTAAATTTTAAAACTACGTACTTAAAATGTTTTTTCTTTCTATTTAAAATAAATTAATGATCCAGAGGGTATGGGTCATCCTCTTCGTACTCTTCTATTTCGTCCATTTCCTCAATTGATTGTAAAGATTCCTCCCTGGGTGAGTGCCTGGGTGCCCGTTCCTGCGGTTGGCTTTTTCTAGGGATATCGGCAGGTACTGGAGGTGGTATCGGTATCTCCGTGGGAGGTAGTCCAAGTCTCGAGGAGATTCTTTCATCGTCTAACCGCACAACATGGAGGATGTCTGCCGAACAGCAGTCGATGCGGGTTAAGCAATTCGTTACGTGGTTTCGCAGGGTTCTGAGAAAAAACAAATAATGGCTATAAGACACCTTGCAGTTTCTCTGTTAAAAAATTAGTTGGTTTAACTAAAGAAACGTAGGTATTACAACCGATGTTAAACATAACTGATATCGGATTCACACAATTTTCTGCACGTTGAATGTCATTAAAGCTGAGACGCTTTTATTCTATGGCTACCAGCGACCCGGCCCTGCTTCGCACGGCTTTTAGGACTTGACAAAACATCTGGATTTTCTTACTAAATATAAGTTTGATATTAATGTACATACCTAGTTACCTACACATAAACTGGAATAAATTGTCTAAATTATTGTGAAAACCACATCAAAATTCGTTACGCAGTTTAGAAGAACAACGCGGTTACTCCAATAGACACTGTACACCCACCCTTAACAGATGTCACGTAAGGCCGCAATACTTAAAATTAAATAGTCTCTTTTCGTGTCTGAGTCAATGTCCAAAGGTAGCATTGAACATTGACTCAGACACGAAAAGAGACTATTTAATTTATAATATGTTTAGATACCTAATAAGCTTGTTAAAAATAAAAACGAATGTCCTACACAAACTGTGCTACTTACGTGATACTCTCACGATTGGTACTCAGCTGCTTGTTGAAGTTCCTCAACCTCGCGAGCTCGTCCCTCAGTTGTCTATCCACTTCATCCCTCGTGTGTTCCCCGACGGGTCTCCTGGCGCGATCGGCTAGCCTGGCTTCCACCACACGCTCTTGCTCCATCGTCTCCAAAATACTCTGTTCTGTCGCTGTCAATTCTTCCCCCAAAGCTTGGTAGTCTCGCATGGTCTGTGGAAACATCCAAAATGTTCTTGGATTATTCTATTGTAGTAGCTTGATGTGCTGGCGTCTGTACTTTTCGGACTGGCACCAATCTATCATGCATGAAGGCTGTATACGTTGTATGATGAAGGGGAACTTTGCATTTATTTCTGTATTAAGTACTTATAGATTATAAAACTTCAATTAAAGACACTGAAGTGAATGACTAAAATCTCTTAGAAAACCGGCAATCATTTCACATGTAATAAAAACTTTCAAACTCTTACAGGCTCTTTGGAATGGTCAAGGAGTCGGTCTGGGTCTGTCAAAAATATGAAGTTATTTGCCATTCCAACGCGTAATAGGTTGAATCATGTGTGGTGTGACGATGAGATAGGCTGAAGACTGAAGTGACAAGGCAACGGTGCGGTTTAAAAGAAGATGTAGGTACTTAGTGACAAAAATTTAAAAGAGTATAAGTACTTACCTACTTAGTTGGTTTGGTCATGTTGAGAGGATAAATGAAATGCGACTAAAATAGTATATTATGCAATTAGTGAATAAAGGACGGATTTAAAGCGAGGGCCATAGATGAATTACGAGCTAGTGAAGGATTCTAACGATTGAATCACGACCGTAGGGAGTGATTCATGATGATTGAATCACGAGCGTAGCGAGTGATTCAAGTGTTAGAATCCTGAGCGACGCGAGTGATTCATGGCCCTCGATATAAATCCGTTTTATTCAAGAGTTGCATACTATACTTTATACCATGACTACGAGAAAAAGAAAGATTTAAGTGAAAATAGACATATAATGAAGAAAAAGGAAAGTTAAATTGGCTTTGATGTAAACCAGCCGAAATTTTTTGAGTAGCAAGTTTTCCACTGTATCGGCCGCCCTCTCTTTCATAAACTCAGGTGTTAACACATCTTCATCACTAGAATGCATTTTTAATCGATTAGAACAACACTAAACAAACACAAAATTAAAGATTAAAGTAACTTTGTGTTCGTACAACTTACAGTACTTATTCAAAATAAAAAATAATTAATAATAAGGAATAATTAATTAAGTACAGCAAAGAACACAAAACAGTTTGTATTCTCCTTGTCGAAAATGTCGACCAATCAAATTGAATTTAGAACACATCAATATAGGTCGAATACACAGATTACACTTACACTAGATACGGCAAGCCACGACCAAGCGTGCCCTGCATGTTCGACTGTTCGTACTAAAAAAAAGTCTGTTAGCGCAGTGACGCTTAGTGATTGAAACAATTCTGTTTACTTTGAGCACATCACTAAATGGCTGGGGTGAAGTTATAAAAAAGATGACACGTTCGGTTTTCATACTATCTAATAACATGCCGTATCTAGCCTAGGTACTCTAAATCTGTGGTCGAAAACATTGGTGTGTTCCATTTTCAAACATCAAAACAGTGAGTAAAAGTGCTTTTTATTCACTGTTTTCAGTGAATAAAATAAGCTTTTTAGAGGGGGAATGGTATAAAAGGTATTTACAAGGCAGATGTGAGTGGAAACGCCGGGAGGGGGACGCCCTAGGAAGACATAATATAGTGTTCTTATTGGTGATGTTCTTCAGAAAGGTCAGGTGCGTAGTACACGCAACCGACGTGTGTGTATGACCAGATGTATGAACCTAAACGAGGCAAAAGGAGTACGGTAAACACGGGGTTACTTTGACATTACGGGGTTACTTTGATAACAACTTTTGACTTAGAAAAACTAATTTTATTCGATGACTATGGCTTTGTTGGTGTACCGGTTACTGGGCATTTTTAAGGTAAGAAAAACTTTTGATGCCTCCAAAAATCTATACCTACCTAGAGATTTTTTCATAAGGCGAAAGCTGTTATCAAAGTAAACCCGTAGTATCAAAGTAACCCCGGTTTACGGTATGGAAGGATCGTAGCAGGTGGCGTTCTGTAGTTTCTGTTCTGCCTAACCCCATGGGAAGATGGCGTGAGATTATGTATGTATGTGTATTTATTTATGTATGTCATGAAAGTGGCGGAGTTTCGGGCCAACCGGAATACTATCGTGAGAGCAACACGAAGTAGGTAGGTATGAGACTAGATACGTACCTTTTCAATATCCTAACGGCTATCTCACTCACTCACCTCTTCTTTTTGCCAGTAAACGTCCTGCAATTTGACTTTGTTCGTGTTCAAACGTCTCCTAAGTGCCGAGTCCACTCTTGAAGCGTAGGCTTGTGCTGTTATTGAAAGATGCACCCTGGCTCCACGCACCTGATGGACATTCAAATAATAAATAAGGGATTTATGTATAAGCCGACGTTCCGACGTTCGCACGGACACAGAATAAATACATAATAGTACTTAGGTACTAACGTAGCACGGACGTAAAAATAGGTATCGCGGCGGGATTTTATCGCGCACTGTAACCGAATTTCTACTCTCGCTGTTGAGCCGAGCGTTGAGAATCCAACTTAACAACAACAGAGTGCATTCTAGCGCGTCGAAAAAAATTTTCAACTCTCGGCTCTAAGTAGAGCGTTGAAAATCCAGTGCGTGAAATAAAATCGCCGCGATATTTTACTTTTTTTTTTTTTTTGATTAAGTTAAGATAAGTTTAAACGTAAAAAATGTATGGTCATACATTCTGATCAGTTAGGCAGTCACTCCATGCAAAGGTTAGACTGGAAGCCGACCCCAATAAAATTGGAAAAAGGCTAGGCAGATGATGGTTTATAAAATGTTGACTGTACCTCTTGGCGGGTGACGATCGCGATACTAAGCGCTCGAAGTCCAGCTGTCTTCAGTGCTACGCAGCGATTCTCCCAGCGAGCCACTGGAGATGTTCTAGATAAAAAGAGGCAAAACTTTCATTCCTATGTAGATAATCTAGATATGTGGGCAGGCAATTTTTGTTGTACTTTACCTATCAATAATTTTGATCACTTACCTATACCTAGTGAATTTTACCAGTGAAATTTGACGCTATACACGCACATCTTAGGTGGATATCACACCTCCGCGCGAAACTGCAGTAATTCAATTCAACTGACTGGCATGATGACTGAAGATCATGCGAGTCAGTCAATATCCTAGGTGACTTTACCTTAACCCGTCGCATGCCAATTAGCAGACACAATAGATTTTTTATTGTTATCTGAACACCTGGGTCAATCTCCGTTTAAAGAGTTAATCGATGGCTGGATTTGTACCCGGCTGACGGCAATAGGCTCGCTTGTAAACGTCTGATGGTGAAATGTGGGTCCGAAGTGTATACCTATCACACTTCGGAGCACACCGGCGCGGCGCACAGTATGGGAATCTCGCAATCTAGCGGGATTTGTACCCGGCTGACGGCAATAGGCTCGCTTGTAAACGTCTGATGGTGAAATGTGGGTCCGAAGTGTATACCTATCACACTTCGGAGCACACCGGCGCGGCGCACAGTATGGGAATCTCGCAATCTAGCAGGATTTAATGCCAAATTGAATTACATAAAAGATACATACAAGTTGAAAAATAATATTAGTTGGTATTCAAATAAATAAAAATACTTAAATAGTGATATAAAATAAAGTTGTAAAAAAAAATGCGATATGAATAAATTTTGTTATTTTACTCACTAATTCCACTTTTTACAATTACCTATTATTTTTACAATTACCTATTATAAAAGGAAAAATAGCATCAATTCGCTCCTATTTCGTAGTTAAGGTCCAAACATCAGCGGTCATTCTGAAAACCGAAAAAAAATGTATGACGGTCGCAACGACGACGGTCGCAAAAAATCGCAAGTTTTATCAATTGTTGTCAAAAGTTAAGACTAAACTATAAATTAAAATAATAACAACAGCGGGATATGCAGGTCATTTTTTAAAATCACCTTTAGTCTTGCAAATCATCTCTAAAAAATGCCTAATTTAACTGTGCTTTCAAATGATGTTATCAGATCAATATTTAACCATTACTTAAATAAAATACACTCTAACTTACCTTGAAAGATATACAACGTGTAATGCTAAATGCGCAAAACCTCTTAAGGGGTCATTGTACTCATCATTATGAACAACTTTTACTATGGGACCAAACCTGAAATCGCGAAAAAAAATCAGCTGTTCAGTACATTTATGTTCGCATAATTCGTCAAAATGTACTGAACAGCTGATTTTTTTTCCCGATTTCGGGTTTGTTCCCATAGTAAAAGTTGTTCATAATGATGAGTACAATGACCCCTTAAGAGGTTTTGCGCATTTAGCATTACACGTTGTATACAACACGATAAGAAACCAATAAACAAGACTAATACGTTAATTTGATCAGAAATCTCAAGTGAAGGTGACACTTTAATGTGTGTTCGTATTGTGAGGGTACAACGATTAATATCTAGACTCACTTATGCATTTTTCATTTATTTTTTTAACCTACATACAAGTATTTCTAATATGTAGCTGTGACAGATAGGGTCTTAGGTATAAATAGATAATAACTATATTATAAAATAATAAAATTTATATTTTGATTGAAATCCCGCTAGATTACGAGATCCCCATACTGTGCGGCGTGATTTTATGTGTCTTTAGGAACTAAGTACTTACTAGTCTCATTCTCATATCCACCTACTGAACGACAATAACCAAAAGTAGTACCTTTTTTTCTTCAGTCTCTTGCATGGCCCTTTAAATTGCGTGTTTGGGGAAATTTTTGCACAACCCTCCTCAACACAGAGAGCCCTTCCTTTATTAAAAATATCTGTTGCTATCTGTCTTTTGGTCTTCTCAATGCTGTTAGACTGTGTCTCTAGAGACAGTATCAGCTTTTCAAATTTCTTCTTTTGATCGCGTAAAAAATTGTATTCCTGGAACATGATGACGTTACGAAGAATATCTTTCCGAGTTTTCTGTTTGTAACCAACTCTAGCATTGCCTAAACTGTGACACATTTGTCGACGACTTTAACATAGTTTATAATCAGCCTATAATGTTCCCACTGCTGGGACACAGGCCTCCTCTCTGTGAGAGGGAGTGGGCCCAGTGCGGGTTGGTGGATGTCACATGTCTTCGAATTTTTGGTTCTAGTCTAGGACATGTCGGTTTCCTCGCGATGTATTCCTTCACTGTTTTGAGAGCAGATTCGAGGTGATGAAATTATTTAGGCACACTAAGTAAAGCGCCTGCCTGGGTTCGAACCCTTGACGGAATCATAGTCGGGGCGGGGGGGGGAGTTAGTCAAAATCTTAAATTGAGTGACAGACAACGCACAGCCTAAACGGCTGGGTCTAGAATCATGAAATTTTGCACAAATCAGTCGAGAATCGCACAGGGGCTTTCTGCGGCGCTCGGAGTCGCTCGGTTTTAAGGGTTTTTCATTTTAATATTGATCACCTGCAGAATGGCCTCTTCCACACTATCAGATAGAGGACTCAGCACACCAGGTTTAGACGCATCACGAGAATGCTCGTCTATCTCATTCTGAAGCCTACCGATGACCACACGAAGAGCATTGTGTTCATAGTGAAGAGCTTCTGCCGCTTCAGTCAGGCGTTTCGTCAGGTCTTCTAGTACCCAGCGCCAGGAGGCAATGTCGGACATTCTGGAAGGTAGTAAAGGTTCGACTGTTTAGGTTTAACTCGTGATTAAAATAAATTCTAGTGGTACGAAAATTCAAATATTTATTGCTTTTGCCCGTGGAGGTCCGAAATTATACAGAATGGAAGGGACATCGACGCACAAACGGTTACCACGTATTCAGTACATCATTCTGAGCCCCCCTATATAGAAATTTTTCATCGGTGTTTGATAAAAAAATCTGCTGTTCCATACATTTTGACCGTGTAGATATTGCACTATTGTAGGAAACTGCAGATTTTTGTTGTAAACGATGAAAATTTGCTATGTAGAATTAGAATTTTCTGCTCAGAATGATGTACTGAATACGTGGTAACCGTTTGTGCGTGTTTGTGTTTGTCCCTTCCACCCTGTATACCTATCCATCTTACTACCGGGATAAAATCATGGTCTATCCGTGTGCTAAATTTCATCCAAATAATAATACTCGTATCTATTATGGTTAAGGATTGATTATTCGATCTTACCTTTCCTGCAAACATTTTTTGAATTTATACTCGTTGGTCTCTTGTGCGAAGTTGTTGAGCATCACCAGTTCCTGGGTATCATTCACCTGCTCCACTACCTTCGCGTTCAATTTGTCATTCAGGGCCCTTAGACCTTCGAGGTCACAGGACCCCAGGTAGCAGGTCTCAGCGTACATTATTAAAATTTTGATTTTCGTTGTATTCAAAGATTTAAATCGTTGTATAATATTTATAAAAGTTTGTCTAGGTCTATTACTTGGTTATAGGTTATGTTATATTATGAATGTCAGTTTGGCATAGTGTTACATGTTTTTTAATGTCTTGTGTGGAGCTTGTTCATACTTTGTTTAGAATCGACCTTTTTTTGTGTAAATGCAATTTTGCCATTCAAGGGCACACAAAATGCGTGAGAGATCGAATATTCAGACTGAACTCAGTTTTTCGTCTCTGCCAGTGACGTATACGTATATATGTATAAATATATCGTTGGTAATGTAGCTACAAAAAACTGGACAAGTGCGTGTCAGACCACGCACAAAGATGGGTTCCGTAGTTGAAAAGAATTTATCCCAAAAACAAACTTAACATTGTAATCCCAAAAACATTTTTTACTTATGTGATAAAATTACAAATTATCAATTTTCGGAATTTTACCTTTACTTGTGCTATGAGACCTTGCTTTTTGCCTTTCATTATTCTAGGACAACGGGAAGTAAGTACCTACATACCCATAAATAGTATTTACTTGCGAGTATCAAAATATGTCGCATAAATGGCCGTAAGTATTTTTTTATTGCGTTTACAAACCTTGATTTTTTTAGAACTTTAAGGGACCATAGACCTACGTATTTGATATTAATTTCAACTTGATAACTCCACGCACTCCTGAGAAAGAGTCTTGACAGACTGATAGACAGATGGACAACGAAGTGATCCTATAAGGGTTCCGTTTTTTCCTTTTGAAGTACTTAACCCTAAAGAAACTAAAAAACACGCCTTTATCACGCACTAAAAATGATAAAACAGAAATTGACTTGTATTAGTTACGATAGATACTTATGCAGCTTGCAGGTATTCTTCATTTAGTTAATAAGTCTAAAGTCAACGAAGTTATAACTTGAGCGGTTTACCAGGAGCCACTGAAGAGTTCCACTATCCACCTCCTGGTTCCATCATCAGACCCTCGTTACCATGTAGAGGCTAAGGAACAAAGTGTAAAGTTCACTCGTCCTCTATTGAAAAGGGAGGATCCTCCGACCAGACGGTTGTCGTGTCTGGTGGGCAACTGCCCGAAGATTGATGTCGGACGTTGTAAATAATGCTAGTGGCGCGGTAAACTCTGATTGCGCGATGCAGGATTTTGCGTGACGTCAGTGTGATGCGTAGTTCGCATGTGGTGATGTAGATGCCACCACAATCGAGCCCAATCTATTGGACTGGTCAAAACGAATCTTGTGAGCCCAAACTCGAGGGGTTTACTAGTAGCCACTGAAGTGTTCCACCTCATGGCTCCATCATCAGAGCAGCTCCAAGATACCGAATTATAGTATTGTCATCGGTCCTTGAAACATCGATAATTGTGTTTGGGAGTACGTAGATATATTATGTACGCACGGCTACAGATCAAGCTATACATTACCAGTATAAGCTGATCTCGCAATATAGGATTTTCTTACTATGAGAGGTCAGTGTAAATTGTGTAGTGTGTACCAGTATCTAGCCACCTACGCACTATGACTACCTAGGTACGACAAAGACCGGTGAATAAGTATGACAAGAACTTTTCTGGAAGCTCCCTTTATTATCTACTTACCTATCTATTTTTTTTTTTGGGTGTGATCATCAAATTACTTCTCCCGTTCTTTGTGTCACCCACCCGTGTTCCCTCAGTTGGCTGTGCCAAGGCCACGTTAACTCTTTCGAACAAACCGCGACCCTGGCAGGAATCGGCCCTATCGGACCCCATCACTGCTGAAGTATATACCTAAATGATTTTTTGTTCTTTGCTTTATGATTTGTTTATTATTACAAAAGCTTCAAATGGAGTGCATTAGGATATAGTGAATTAATAATGATGCAATTACCTACGAACGAATAGAGAATTGCAATACCACCGCGGGGATTTCACCGGAACTTTATCTCAAAAGGAACGTAATCCAGGAAAGCTATTGTTGTTTATTTCTTTTTGCTTGTTCAACAATTTCGTTGTTCTTATTATTCATGGACAAATTCAGGTTTTATGATAATAAAATAATTATAAAGTTTACGTTGGCGTTCCCATTGAGGGACCACATTTGAACTGTGAGCTTTTGAATGCGTCAGCTTTTAGTAAAAGTTCTCAAACAATTGTAAATTAAGCCTTTAGTTTGTAAAATACAAAAATACAAAAAAAAAATACAAAAATGTTTATTTCATTACCATTAATTGTTAACATTTTGTTGGTGAATGGCGTCTCCTTTTAAGCAGATAATGCCTGTGTTAGAAGACGCCGCTCTTTCTTAGGTAGGATAAAAGATGATAAAAAAAAAAACAAAAAGCTACTTAAGACAACATTTTACAAAAAATAGTAGGTACATGTGTTCGCTTGTGAAGTAGGAGAGGTGTGGGGTGTAAGTGTGAGAGTGGTGTGATGTAAAAGTAGCCACTCAAAAGTTACAAACGGTTAAAGGTGGTACCTCAGTCGTGACTGAGAGGCATCCATATCTCAAAACCTATTTAAAATTTACAACTGCTATAAATGACTACTCTTAGTAAAAGATTTGTAAAACTAATTTATTGAATATCAACCCTTCCTTTTCACAGAATAAAAAGAACTAGCATGCGGAAGGTGGTCCCTCAATCGATCACCATAAGGTTCACTTTGAGTGGAGAACACATGGAGAACACAATGGAATTTGAAAATTACATGGGTCTAGCGTTAGTAAAAGTACTTGAACGATTGTGAATTCAACCTCTAGTTTGTAAAAGAAGCCATTCAAAAATTACAATCGATTTAAGGTGGTGCCTCAGTTGAAACGTTTATTCTACGAAAAATCAATTTACGCAGGATTCGGAAGTTAAATTGACGAATGCTACAGTCTATCCTTTAGTATTTTTTTTTTATTAACGATTACTTCTAAACAGTATTCAAATAATAATCAAAGGCCTGGGAAGAAATACTAAGATAGAGATGACCACACAGCAGGCTTTTTCTAGTGACTGTTTGTTGATACTACTCGCTACATAGTACCTATATGAAAAGGCCGATACATTTTTTACTTAAGGTAAGCGTGGTCACATGTGGTCACATTTGGAATGCAAAAAGAATATCCATATTATCAATGAGTGAAATGTCTTGCTCCCCCGACCGAACCTGTCGCAATACTCGCAATGCATCGCTTGCCCGCGCTATTACCTACTTCGTTTTCGCTTAGCGTTCTTTCCGACTTTTTTCTTTTTCCGCGACACCAAAGGGTCCTAGAGTGATGTTATAGTCTTTATAGTCTTCCTCAGGAATTGGGCTATCAAAACAAAAATATTCCGACAGGTAGTTCCAGAGATTAGCGCGTTCAAACATACAAACAAACAAAAAATTAAACTCTTCAGTTTTATTATTAGTATAGATAGATATAGATAAAATAAGTAGGCAACCACTGCATTTTACTAAAAACTAAATACCACAGAACAAGACGGTAACATTGAACAGTTCCTCTTCCTCATCAAAACCCACAAGAAAAATGTGCAACACTATGAAAACATTATTGCATTACTGCTGATTAACTTCTATGAAGATGACGTAAGCAGGTTTAAGCAGAACGAAGTAGATCAGTTCCGCCACACTGATGATACTGAACCCAAGGAATAAGCTGAGAAGACCACCAATTGCACCTGTAAAAAAGTAACATAGTCACGCCTGTAAAAAGTAACATGGCTTCCAGTGTAACTGGATTCAGCTGGACGGCTGAATACCAGTATTTTACATGGAGCGACTGGCTATCTGGCCTTCACAATCCAATTACTGGGTCCCTTGGAAAGACTGGAGAGATCTGACCCCTAAAACTTTCTCTTCCTTGATATGTTTGTCATAGCGATGTTTCTAGGGTATGTACACGGCCGGTCCCTCTCACGGGGCCAATTCAGTATAAGAAGAAGAAGGGGGTCAGAAGGTATAAGAGTTACGCGATAAAAAGAGAGGCAACTTGTAGTTGAATATAACTGTAGGTAATAAGCGTACCTAGTGCGACCTGAATTGCACTTTGTTGTGTCGTAGCAAGAATCGCTTTTTATTTAAATGATTTTGCGGAGTGTCCCATCTGTATTAGTCTGTGCCTAAGCTAATTTTTGGTCTTACGGTCTTATCTTTACACAAATTATTTCATTTGAACTCACCAATAAAATAATAGTCGTCATATTGCGCGTGACGGTGTTGTCCCAAGAACATGTCGTCGTAGAAGTGGACGTTGATCTGCGTCACTTCACCCCTGTGGAAAAGAATACTACTTAAATGACAATATTTTGTCAGCAATTAAGTAGTCTGTGAAGAATCTAAAATAATCAGCAGGTTTGACATGGAGGTGTTTGTGTCGTGGCCAGATCGAATTGATTAGTTCATGAAGTGTTCGGTCATTTCATTTGCTTAAATTTCACTAGCTGTGGATATCAGATTATAACCCACGGGAACGTGCTTCCGGGAAATCTTTCCTTATTCCTTGTCTACATTATAAAGGGAACCTCTATGCAATTTTGCATAGAAGTTCTCTATGCAAAATTTCAGCTTTTTATGTCCAAAAGTTTGGGCTGGGCGTTGATGACTCAGTCAGTCAGTCAGTCAGGACTTCTCTTTTTAGGGTTCCGTATCAAAATGGTAAAAAAGGAACCCTTATGGTGAGACTCAGTCTGTCTGTCTGTCTGTCTGTCTGTCTGTCTGTCTCACAGCTGGATATCTCAAGAACTACTAATGCTATCAACTTGAAATTTAGAATAGTTTTAGATGACGTTTACCCAACTATTTTGCAAATAAGAAAAAAATAAAAATATTTATATTTTTTTTGCAACAGGGACTGAAAGGGGGTTTTCAAAAGTTAAAGTGGGGCTACTAGGTCATGTGGGGTATCATATGAAAGAGCGTTGTTTGCACATTCTCAAATTATTTTTTTTTAGGCCGCATAGTTTTCGACTTTTGATGAAAAATGTAAAAAAAGATACCGTTCTCCGAAGTTTGCAAAGACAAAAATCTGAAATTATTCTATGTGATAGAAGTTTATGTAAAGATTACAGGAAGAATAAAAGGATGTCTCTAAGTAGCACACTTTTTCAGAAAACGGAACGGAACCCTCGGTGCGCGAGTCCGACTCGCTCTTGACCGGTTTTTATTTATATCTAGATGAAATGGTCAGCTAAAATTAACCATATCGTTTAAACGTCTACGTTGAATGATATGTCAGTCAACGTTTGGCTATATCATATCATGATAATCATGAAACACAACCATTTCATGAAATTAGCGAACACTTCATGAAATGATCATCATACTCGTAGAAATGGCCATATCGTGACGAAAGCAACCTATTTATCGGTACACAGTCACCACTCCAGAACCTAATGGCCCCATCGCCATCGGCCATCTGTTCTGCGAGCAATGTGCCCTGCCCACTGCCACTTAAGTTGGGCAATTCTTCGGGGCTATGTCGGTTACCTTGGTTCTCCTGCGGACCTCTTCATTTCAGATTCGATCACGTAGGGAAACTCCAAGCAACCGGATTACCGTTACATAAACTAAATATTTTACGATATGATCACTAATGTTTCGTAACTGTTCTTAACGTATTCAATGATCGGCCAGACCACATCATAATGTGACCAGTGGTCTATTTTCTATTTCAAGAAAAACAACCATTTCATGAACTGTCGACCCCTTCATGAAATGATCAATTCTGAGATCTGGCCACGACATACGACATAATAATATGTAAGGGTCGCGGGACATGGTCAGTTTTTTATCTATCTCTATATACAGGGTGAAATTGAATAGATGCGACAAAATTTAAGGGGTGTTCTACGCATCAATATGAACAACTTTTACTATGGGACCAAACCTGAAATCGCGAAAAAAAAATCAGCTGTTCAGTACATTTTGACGAATTATGCGAACATTAAATGTACTGAACAGCTGATTTTTTTTCGCGATTTCAGGTTTAGTCCCATAGTAAAAGTTGTTCATATTGATGCGTAGAACACCCCCTTAAATTTTGTCGCATCTATTCAATTTCAGCCTGTATAAAATGGTAAACTGACTGACTCACTCACTGGGTGATATATCAACGCACAACCCAAACCGCTGGGTCTAGAGAATCAAAATTTAGCACGTAGGTTCCTTATGAGGTGTAGGGGTGCACTAAGAAAGGATTTTTCAAAATTCACCCCCTAATGGGGTGAAACGGGGTTCCAAAGTTTGTATGAAAAATCTTATTCCTTGAGTTAATAGACTTGAAACTTGGCATGAATATTTATCTAAGTAAATTATAAAGTTTGTCATTTTTAGTTTTCCTAAACTACCCCCTCAGGAGGGATTGGGGGTGTCAAAGTTTTGTATCAACGCACATATGCGTGTGGTGTGAGGGCCACTTTATTGAAACTCTTTGAAAATATGCTTAGGATTTAGTGAACATTCCCAAACAATTGTGAAAGTTGGAATCAGATTTTGTGAAAGTCAACTTTGCGAGATATGGACTGTAAAGTGGGGCCCTCAGTTCTCACATAGAGGATTGAGGGCCCGCCTGTACCTGACAAACTATGGACACTACAGATAAAGTCTTTATGCCAAAATCTAAGCTTATACCAAACAAAATTTGTGAAAACAAGATATTATCGCAAAACACTGTCCTACTTGGTATATCTTCGTTCAAAATGGGCCCTCAATCCTCACACACGTAAAAGTTTATCACGCAAATACAATGAAACCATTAACTTATAGCTATTGTTTGTAATCCTATAAGATACTAAATAAATTGTGAAAATTTGTGAAAGCAAGAGAAGGTCACCATTTCTTGTTGTTTGAAAGTTATGACCTTGACAAAATCCGGGCCCTCAATCCTCCATTTATTTTGTTTTCCGTTTGAATACGCTTATCGTATGAAAGATTAGACAAATACAAAATAGTCTCTTTTTGTGAAAAAAATTGTGCAACAAATTGATGTTATTTGTTACTAATAAGAATAACGATTAAACTAAAAATCTTAATAGATACCGAAATCAACTATTTTTGAAGTGTGTAGCAGGGTAGGGTGACAATACTTTCATTTTAATACCTGGATTGGTACAAACGGCACAATCAGATGGCCTGCGAGATCGCCAGATCTCACCCCATTAGATTTTTTTTTTGTGGGAATATGTAAAAAATTTACATGAAATCTTATGCGAATGACAAGATACAACCTTAACGTGTTACCACGAGTACCCAAAAATAGTTTTGTTTTTTTTATTAGGGTTTTAGGATTTTTTTTTTTATCTAGTAATTTATAAATAGTGAATAAAAAGTTTAATTTTCACATTTGTTGTTTTAATGCTTGTAACATCTCCATTCTAGCCTGTTACTTCTTGTAATACACATGTGGCGGCATATACATCGCCACATACGAACTACGCATCACAAGGACATGACGTCCCGCAACCTGCATCGCGCAATGAGAGTTTACCGCGCGACTAGCATAAGGTATACAACAACCCCACATTAACCGTGGGGCAGTTGCCCACCAGAGACAACACCCATCTGGTCGGAGGGTCCTCCCTTTTCAATAAAGGATGAGTGAACTTTACACCCTGTTCCTCATGACTCTATACACACAATACGTATGGACGGTAAAGATTTTGATTTTAAAGTGAAAGCTATACCTGCTCTAAGAGATACGCTGATCAATTAATAGTTGACACTTTTTTAATTCACACAGCCGAATGACGTCATAAAATGGCGGCTACTATTTCATGGTTTGAGAAAACATTAAAAAAACCTGAAAACTTTGAATTTAAATTTATATTGTTATTGAACTAAAACTAATATTTTCCGACTGCTTTTTGCCTAATCTATCTAAATATTATATTTTAAGATTTTTTCTCATATAGAGTAAAATACCGTATCGTGGTCACCCTATTTCCTAATTCAGGGAACAAAAATAAAACTCGATTTTTATTTACAATAAAGGGTCTTTTAATTGTTTTCTAGTATCGAATTTGTTGCACAATTTTTTTCACAAAAAGAGACTATTTTGTATTTGTCTAATCTTTCATACGATAAGCGTATTCAAACGGAAAACAAAATAAATGGAGGATTGAGGGCCCGGATTTTGTCAAGGTCATAACTTTCAAACAACAAGAAATGGTGACCTGCTCTTGCTTTCACAAATTTTCACAATTTATTTAGTATCTTATAGGATTACAAACAATAGCTATAAGTTAATGGTTTCATTGTATTTGCGTGATAAACTTTTACGTGTGTGAGGATTGAGGGCCCATTTTGAACGAAGATATACCAAGTAGGACAGTGTTTTGCGATAATATCTTGTTTTCACAAATTTTGTTTGGTATAAGCTTAGATTTTGGCATAAAGACTTTATCTGTAGTGTCCATAGTTTGTCAGGTACAGGCGGGCCCTCAATCCTCTATGTGAGAACTGAGGGCCCCACTTTACAGTCCATATCTCGCAAAGTTGACTTTCACAAAATCTGATTCCAACTTTCACAATTGTTTGGGAATGTTCACTAAATCCTAAGCATATTTTCAAAGAGTTTCAATAAAGTGGCCCTCACACCACACGCATATCAACGCACAGCCCAAACCGCTGGGTTTAGAGATTCCAAATTTGGCACGTAGGTTTCTTATGAGGTCTAGGGGTGCACTAAGAAATAATTTTTCAAAATTCAATTCCCTAGGGGGGTGAAACAGGAGTCCAAAGTTTGTATGAAAAATCTTATTCCTTGAGTTAATAGACTTGAAACTTGGCATGCATATTTACACACATCAACACGGTATAGGGATATTTTTAAAAAAGCGAATTACTATCAATGTGTTAATTATCTATATGACATGTATATGTTTAAAAGATACGTTATTTAATATTCTACCATTTTTTAATAATGGTTAAGGTACTTAGATTAAAATTTCAGGATTTTATGGAAAAGAAATTAAGCATAGACGGAAACCGTATATGAATTAACTTTTAATTTGTGAGTAAAAACTGAACAAAATAGAAAAATCATTTAATTTGTGTTTATAAACTTGAAGTTAGTAGTCTGAGAAAGCGCCCATGATGTTCATAACACATCGGCAACGATTCGGCATGCTCAGAACAAGGTTGTCAATGTCTTGCTGCGGAATATTGTCCCATGTCCTTCTGAGGTGCGCAAAAAGTTGATCTTCTGTAGCCAGATTTTCAGGAACTTCCTTCAGAGCTCTTCTTTGCAGCATATCCCACGCATGCTCAATGGGATTTAGATCTGGCGATTGAGCAGGCCAGTCTAAGGCCCTAACATTGTGTGTATGTAACCAAGCTGCTACCGTTCTCGCCGTGTGTGCCCGGGCATTGTCGTGCATGAGCAGAAAATCTTGCCCCATTTGTGTTCTGTGGCGCAAGATTACGGGCCCCAGCACCTGTTGGACGTATCGTTCTGCCGTCATATTGCCCAGCACCCAAACGAGATCCGTCCGTCCTCCAAGACGAATTCCTGCCCAAATCATAATTGTTCCTCCTTGGTATGGGTGAACTTCCTGAGGGTCCTGAAGACGGCTCCATCGTCCAGGAACTCGCCAAACACGCGTCCTTCGTGAATCTGGATGGAAGCCAAACCTGGATTCATCCGTGAACAGCACATTGGACCATTGCTCACGGCCCCAGTCCACGTGGTTCCGAACCCATTCTAATCGTCGTCCAGGATTGCCTCTCCGTAAAGGTGGGACCCGGAGTGGTCTACGAGAGCGTAGATTGCTTTGATGCAGTCGCCTTCTTACAGTTTGGTCACTCACAAGCACTTGGTGTACCACTCGCAGCCTTTGGACCAATTGAGTCGCCGTTGCATTTGGTTGAGCTCGTCTTGTCTGGGGGTAGTGATGCGACTTGGCCCCCGGTGCCTCTCCGCTACTCCACCAGTGGCACGATAGCGTGTCCACAATCTTGAAATTACATTTTGGTGGGTCCCTATGGCCTCAGCAACATTACGCTGAACAGACCCAGCTTCCAGCATTCCCACAGCTCGTAACATCTCCGCCCTCGTCAAATGTTGGCGTTGCATGGCTACAATACCTCAATTTTAACTTTATCTTTCGTTTAAAAATGAAAAAAAAACTGTAACTAAACGTACTTAATTCGTATTGTTTTCTAAATTTCGCACAAATGAAAGTTCCCTCTCCTACACATCAAGACATTTTTATGCCACCGAAACAAAAGAATTTTCAAAAATTTTAATTTGGAATTAGTCTGAGATAAATTACAAACAAATCGGTGTATAAAAGATTCCAATGCGGCCAGTACTTTTCGAGTTATTTAATTGAGTATGAAATATCCCTAGACCGTGTTGATGTGTGTATTTGTCTAAGTTTGTTATTTTTAGTTTTCCTAAACTACCCCCTCAGGAGGGATTGGTGGGGGGGTCAAAGTTTGTATGGAGGAATTTTATTCACTCGAAACTCAGTATTTATACTTGAGGCCTAACATTAAGAATAAATGTGTATCAGGGTTTTTTGAAAATCTACGGAGGAGAATGATGGGGAGGGGGAGAGGGTGGAGAGGGATTGGAGAGCATAGTGAGGGGGAGGGTGTGGAGGAGAAGGAAAGAGGGGTAGGGTAGGAGTTGGTGAGGGTATAGAGGGACGGGGAACGTGGTGAAGAGGGTGATAGGTGGTGAGAGGGGAAGCGAAGTTAGCGGGAAAGGGATGTGGTGAGGGGGGTGATAGGGAGAGGGGGATGGAGAGGGTGAGGAGGGTGAGAGGGGTAGGAAGGGGAGGAACTGAGAGGGGGTTAGAGGGAAAGGAGGGCTAAGAGGGGGTTAGAGGGAAAGGAGGGGTTAGAGGGGATTATAGGGAGGGTTAGGGCGGGGGGACGAGTGTCTTTACACCTTATAGTTGCTTTTTGTATAGCAGTGATTCACTGAAGAAACCTCGCCCGACAGAAATGAATGAAAAATAATAAGTCGGAAACTTGGAACGGCACAAAAAACCGGAGTAAACTCCAGTCGTGCGTCGGAGCTGACACACACACTTTTTTTCTTTGTTTGAACGCGCTAATCTCTGGAACTATCAGACGGACTTTAATAATTATTTTTGCATTTCATAGCCCAATTCTTAAGAAAGGCTATAGGCATATTTAACATCACACTTAGGTGCCTAGCAAAAAAAAAAAAGTCAGATGGAACGCTAAGCGAAAAGGAAGTAATAGCGCGGGCAGGCAATGCGATGCGACGGGGTGGGTTGGGGGAACAAGAAATTTCACGCGGACAAAGTCGCGGGCAGAAGCTATCTAAATATTTTTGTTCCTGTGGCATATTTCCCCACATCCTCGTGGGCGAAGCCGCGGGCAAAAGCTAGTCGTTGATAAAGAGGACTTAAAAAGTTTTGAAACAATTTATCGTCAATCATGCTCACGGCCTCAGTTGCCCCCATTTATGCGAAGTATTCTCCATGTCCTTGGTGAGGTCTGAGTAGAACACCTGGCTCGCATAGATGACATCGTTGCACGATGGGTGACAAGACGTAGACTCTTGAGATGTTCCTCCCTCGTTCTCGCTTTCTGCGTAGTACGCATAAATGAGCTGCTCTTCCACTTTCGCTGGGAAATAAAAATATTCTATTAAAGTAAAAATCACATTGCATAGTGCATTGGTAGACGTCACATGTCTTTGATTTTGATTCTAGGACATGTCGGTTTCCTCACGATGTTTTTTCCTTCACCGTTTTGAGTGCAGTGGTGATGAAATAATGTACACAAAGTAAAACGCCTGTGAGTTCGAACCTATGATCTACAACTCGTAAGTCGTGGCCGTTACCACTGGGCCACCACTGCTCTACACACAAAATACTTTATGATGAACCTTACCTTACCTTATTTATCGAACTGGATTTAACACAGACTCTTAGGGCCTATTTCACGATGTCCAAATAGCTACTACGTACCGAATAAATTCAAAAATGGAACAGAATTTGTATGAAATTATCTGCCAAGTAAGTTAATAGGAACTTAATCATACAGGCCCTGTCTGAACGTTAGTGATTTCTCGAACTATATATTTTCAATTACACTACGGCCGCAATATCTTGGCAAGTCTGAACATAGGCACTTCATATTATCAGGTATTCATACAGTTAAAGTAATAATGTCCTTTGTTTAAACGAGTTATTAAGAACTTATTAAATTATTCTAGACAAACCTTCTACGTTGCTAATGCAATTGAAGTCCTTCTCCGTGGTACAGACAGGCTCCCAGATGAATTTTCCTGAAAAATTAAAATTATTTTATTATTTGCATAGTCGGGTTTATTCTTTTCTGCTGGAGCTGTTTGTTATTCGGACGTTGAGCCCAGCGTCCCAGGTGTATGTAGCTGTACCTACTTCTGATGCTCAACATTTTATTGCCATTTCATTAGGCGAAATACGATATAGTATATAGAGCCAAGTCTGGGTATTGTAAAAATTGCAAAAATCACCATGCTTTGTAAATTATAACGGTGATTGCAGTATACAGGCTGACTTGTAATTGCAGTACCTATAACTGGTGACTGCAGTATACAGGCTGACTTGTAATTCGTAGTACTTATTCCATCCAGTATCCTAAATAACAATCGGAGTCATTTTGAAACACATTGCTAATCCATTGCTTCACATGTTCGAAAATTAAATTTGTCTGCTCAACAACGTAAATAACGCAATGAATGTATGAACTGTCGAAATGAAAGTTTTTGCAGGGCCTATTTCACGATGTCCGAATAGACACTACAAATAAAATATAATGAAATATTTGGCAGCGCAAATAAGGGCAATTACCTACTTGAATCAATTGTACAAAGACGTGCAACTCTGTTTTTAGACGAGGCAAAACTTGCATGCAATAATCGCCTTGCAATTTTATCGCCTCGGTGTAAGTCGCAAGCGATTTTATTGAATAGCAAAACTTGCTTTCAATTATTTTATGCCAGTTTATGAATCGCAGGCGTGTAAACACTTGCATACAATTCTTGAATGGCAATAAAATTGAACGTGCTTTTAGGCATACGATATTATTTCTATTGAACGTTCCAGAAACTTGCACCGTTCCTATAAACGGGAGCTTTAGAGATCGTTACGCAGTGGCGTAACTACAGGGTGGCAAGTCGGCAAAATGCCACGGGCCCCCAACCAGAAGGGGCCCCCGGTCAGAGGAGAATCCCAACTCCCAACATTTATTATTACCCATTTAGCAAAAAACTGATGAATTTGCCACGGGCCTCGAACGGTATAGTTACGCCACTGTCGTTACGAAAACTTTTAAGTTAAGTACTTTGTACTTACTTGGCCAATTAAAAAGTACACAATCACACGTGTTCCTGGCCTCTTGGACCAACAGATCATGCTTACAGTTACTATCAGTATAGAACTCATAGTATTGCAGACTCTTCTCGCTTTGGAAGAAGCACAGTCTCCTGTAGGGGGATAGGGCTCGGAGGGAGAAGTCGGTCTTGTAAGTGAGGGGGGTGACCTCGATGGTGGTCATCCTGTCCATCGGGAGACGGAGGACGGTGCTGGTGTAGACGTGGTCGGTTGGAGAGCTGATGAGGATCTGAAAACCAAGAATAATAAAATTAAGTTCGTTAATAAAGATATGTATTTGTGAACGCAGCTCGTATTGTGAGGATGTTACTTTCTTTGAAGCTGTGTAAGTGGCCTTTTCAATTGATAAAGGTAAATGATATTCTACCCGAAACCCGTTTAGGTACAGTCAGCAACAAAAGCCGATTATCAGTCGAGTTTTCTAAATCTTAATTATTGAGAAAAATACTTCATTAAAATCGGAACAGATAAATTTTAAAGAAAATTAACTCTTATCTGATAAACGAAATGCTTAAAAGCTAGTTATCATTATTATCATTTCGTGTTAATGAATTCTGTTGCTGACCGTACTATGATGAGTAATGGGAGTAATAATTATTGTGCCAAATATCTCCGTGGGTACAATTGCTGTAAAGCCGGTTTTGGTTTTGGTGAGCTGTTATAGAAAAACCCCAAAAACCATTATCGAAAAAAGTCATTTTTAGGGTTCCGTACCTCAAAAGGAAAAAATCGGAACCCTTATGGGATCACTTCGTTGTCCGTCTGTGTGTCTGTCAAAACCCTTTTTCTCAGGGACGCGTGGAGGTATCAAGTTGAAATTAATATCAAAAACGTAGGTGTAATGGAGGGACCATTAGACCTACGTATTTGATATTAATAGCTCTAAAAAAATCAAGTTTCTAAGTCAATGCAGTAAAAAAATACGGCCATTTATGTGACATATTCAGGATATGTATACGATTCAGGCTCTGCCTAGTGTGGTTTCACTGTTATTTTTGTAAGTTGGAATTTGAGTTGCTAATAAAGTTATTTATTTATTTATTATTATTTATTTATTATTTATATTTTGATATTCGCACGTAAATCAAAACCTATAGGGTAGGTACCTACTTCCCGTTGACCTAGAATAATGGAAGGCAAAAAGCAAGATCTCACAGCACATGTAAAGGAAAAAGTCCGAAAATCGTTAATTTGTAATATTGTCGCATAATTATTATTTTTTTGGGATTTGCACACAATTTTTTTTTTTGAGTTTTTCAACTACAATGTTAAGTTTTTGGGATAAATTCTTTTCAACTACGGAACCTTTCATTGTGCGTGGTCCAACACGCACTTGTCCGGTTTTTTAATCACAGAAACGAGCGTCAAAATATAAAAAGTATCTAGTAAGTACAAAAAAAAAAAAAAAAAAAATTCGAACTCACAGTGAATCCCAAGCTCTTCCCTTCACAAGCGTACTGATGCTCAGTGTTATTGAGGAACAGCTCCAAACTCAACCCGTTTGCTTCTCCAGACGCCATAACCCTGAGCGGCTTCATCGTCAGGTTAGGAGGAAACACCTTCGGGTAGCCGATGTCCAACCCCCACTCTAAGGCAGCTGGCTTCGCATCCATGTCGAAGGTCTTGTGCCAAGCTAGGGTGTTGTTTGTCCTGTAGTAATTTCAAGGGCTAAAGTAAGTGGCTATAGGTAGAACGAAAAATTTAGGAATGGAGCGAATAATTGCAAAAAAAGTTGCAATTAACAATTAAAATTTCTTACCCTAGCATGTGGGATGTCATTGTCTAGAACTCATCAACTTACAAATGTATATTTTTTTTCATCTTCATAAATAAAAGTTCGTAAAAGTTTTCAATTTTAGACCATTTTTGACGAGCTTTATCGCAACAATTAAACAAAGTTAGGAATTTGAAACTTCTGTATATCATATATGTAAGTACCTACCTTATACTGTATTTAATGAACAAATACTAAAAACGCCGATTCATGAAGTACCTATTTTGTTTAAATATGGCCGAATTTCTGCAACTGCAAACAATAACCTTGTAATTCACAGTATCATTATGTTATACAAAGTTATCTTTGCGATTGTTAAACATATATGGTACGGAAATCTTCGTGTGCAAATCCGACTCGCACTTGGCTGGTTTTTGTTAGTATTTTTTGGTTATCAGTCTCACCCTCTTCTCACCGTAAATGCTGTTGAAAGGCGTGCTTACAACGCCCAGGGGCATAGTCCTGTTGTTAATTTAAGATATAAGACCTTTTTCTACACTTTTACTTTTATTTTATTTTTTAATATTTTTGACAGAAGTTGTCAAAATGTGAAAAATAACATCTGATAAGCTTGAAAATGGTATCTATTATAATTTTTTACACGCAGAACTTTTTTATTCATAAAATACTTACTGATCTCTTGAACAGGGTTTCTATGGATATCTAAAATATAAATAACTACCTACATAGTATACGTCCATTTGAGGTTCTATGTAAACTTGATCCTTGTAGGATCCTGTTGATCCCGAATTTATGTTAATTATTATATCACTGGCTACTTCACTGTTAACCTTTTCCCGCCATTAGCGGTGACTGACAGATGACATTAGTGACAGCAGTTACCTCAATAGGGTTGTTTACCGGAACCTTCACCGTGAGAGAGCGCTAATATGTGTTTGTCACCTGTCAAAATCATCTTGAAGACAAAGCGACGAAACTTTTCTGAAGTTTTCAGCAAGGAACTCCATTGGCAGGTGAATGAAAGTAACAAACACTTTAGTGCCATCTACGCGGAACTATACCTATGACAGTTTTCTTCCCCATTATTGTGTGAAAGAGACGGTGTATAAAAGGGAATCCCCAATTAAAATGTTCTTACGTTTTTTTGCAATTTGCAGGTCAGTATCAGGTCAAAAAAAAACCGGTCAAGAGCGAGTCGAACTCGCGCACTAAGGTTTCCGTACCATCATTTGTTGTTAATTTTTGTTGATGATTTCTGAAAAAGTGTACTATTTAGAGACATTATTTTATTTTTCCTGTAATCTTTACATAAACTTCTATCACATAGAATAATTTGAGATTTTTCTCTTTGCAAACTTCGGAAATAAGTTGGGGGGAACGGTAATTTTTTTCAAAAGTCGAAAACTATGCAGCCTAAAAAAAAGGAAAAGTATGTTTGAGCATGTGCAAACAGCGCTCTTTCACATATATATCTTTATTTTGCATAAAATATGGTACATAAAAGGTCTTAAATATAAAATTAGTTCCACATATTTTGCTTACTTATTTCAGCATGCAAAAAACACCTTAAAAATAAAAATATAAACAAAAACACTTATTACTAGCCTACTGAGATCATGTGAACAAGAAAATATTTAAAAAATATTAAGTTATAAAATTACAAATGAAAATAGTGAGATCATAAATTGATGAATTTAAGTATACCTAGTTAAGTTAGCTTAATTATTTTATACATGACTTATAATTTAAAAATTCACTTAAAGTGTAGAACACATTAATACAGAGCCATTTCTTAAGTTTTATCTTAAAATAATTTAATGGTAGCTCTCTGATCTGTTTAGGTATTTGGTTGTATATTTTGACAGACATATTATAACAGTTGTTCTGGAATAGTGTGCTTCTACATCTTGTGATAGCCAGCCGGGTTGGATCTCTTGAAAGGAATTTTTTATTTTCATTGGCTTTAGTAAATAGCTGAGAGTGCTTTTTAACAAATATTCCTTGATACCCCATACACATGATACCCCATATGCTCTAGTAGCCCCACTTCGATTTTTAAGACCCCCTTTCAGTCCCTGGTAGGTAGTTCTTGAGATATCCAGCTGTGACAGACAGACAGACTGAGTCGCACCATAAGGGTTCCGTTTTACCATTTTGGTACGGAACCCTAACCCCTACTAATACGTGGCTTTAGCAAAATTTACATAATTTAAACCATAAAAATCATCGTTAGATCTTTCTAAGTTAGCTTTGTTCTCTTTAAGTTTGATTTTGGAAATCAAGACATTTTGGAACAAATATAACTGAGAAAGATGTATTGATGATTCATATGGTTAAAATTATGTAAATACATATTTGTTATGGCCACGAATTATATTTTTATCAACATACAACCTGACCTTCGAAATTTGAATTTCGCGGGCAACTATTGTGCAATATTTCACCTTTTTAGGGTTCCGTACCAAAATGGTAAAAAAGGAACCCTTATGGTGTGACTCAGTCTGTCTGTCTGTCTGTCTTTCTGTCACAGCTGGATATCTCAAGAACCACTTATGCTATCAACTTGAAATTTAGAATAGTTTTAGATGACGTTTACCCAACTATTTTGCAAATAAGAAAGAAATAAAACTATTTATATTTTTTTTGCAACAGGGACTGAAAGGAGGTCTTTAAAATTTAAAGTGGGGCTACTAGGTCATGTGGGGTATCATATGAAAGAACGCTGTTTGCACATTCTCAAACAATTTTTTTATTTTTTTAAGCCGCATAGTTTTCGACATTTGATGAAAAATGTAAAAAAAAACGACCCCCTCCTTATCTCCGAAGTTTGCAAAGAGAAATTATTCTATGTGATAGAAGTTTATGTAAAGATTACAGGAAAAATAAAACGATGTCTCTAAGTAGCACACTTTTTCAGAAATCGGAACGGAACCCTCGGTGCGCGAGTCCGACTCGCTCTTGACCGGTTTTTATATCTTTTTTTTTTTGGTTTTTATCTATACAGATAGAAAAACGTCAATGGATAGGTCTCTGCCTTTACTTACATAGCATTCAGTGGTAAACTGTTGAAAGCGAAACACAGCCCGTAGTTGGTGAAGATTGGCTGGAAGAGCTCACAGCACTTGTACATTTCCCACTTGGTATCATGTAATGCTGGCCAGTTGCAAGCCTTTACCACTTCTGGACAGGTTGGAGCTCCCTGAAAAACAAATATTTCTGGCAACTTTTCGTTACAGTGTATTCTTATGAAAACAACAAATAAGTTTAAAAAAAAGCGGTGGACCGAGGACCGAAATCGTTTCTAAGGTTGACCAAACAAAGCAAATTCAAAAAGCTTGGCAATTTTATACACGATTTATCACTAAACGTGGTCTAAAAGTAGGTACTGCTCCAAAGCGAAATGCAAATGAAATGAAATTGTTTATTTTGTAAATAGGATATTGGAATCACTTTTATACGTCACATCAAAAAACAAAATAAAAAAATTAAGCTAGCTATGGAGTCAACATTTCCTATCTAACTACGCTTGAGAAGGAATGGCGAAACAAAGTCAGGGTTCATAGTCTCTTTTAAAGTCCAGATATAATCTTGGTCAGATCATATGAGGACCGTGTGTAGATCCATGTGTAAAATGGTCTTTTGAGGAAATAGTCAGTGCCAGCATTTCTCAACAATCGTGTAGCTCAAGAGCTCCTTAAGTCCTGAGTTGAACTGCTCAACTCAGGACTTAAGGAGCTCAACAACTCGACGAACAATATCAAAGAATAGGTCTTATAAAGTACTCAAAATGCCAGACCATCATTAAATCTAAAACAGAAAGAATAAAAAATGTTCCCATGTTAGTGCTCACATTCGCAATAATTAAAATATTAAATAAAATACTTTGCATCATCGTAACTAAAATTACAAGTTTTACGGTTTTATCACAAGGTTGAGCGAACAGCTCAAACCCAAGCTTTTATGTCTTCTAAATAATCAGAAATTTTATAGTAAGTACCCTTTTTTACAAAGTTTGGATGGTAAGTTTAGAATGTCAACGGGAAGTTTGTTGTAAAAGTGTACCTATACCCATGAACATATGACCCATGAACGAGTTGCCTACTCTGTGGAGACGAGTGCGATGTACAGCGAGATTGTGTTTATTCCTGGTATTTAAACTATGAATATCGAACATTTTAAAATTGGATAATTATATTTTTGTCTTACATACAATAGATGTTCAAATTGAGAGGCACAGTCAGAATATTTATTTCTTTGATTTTTTCTCGAAGGGAATCCATTAGACGGCTTAGACCTATCAAATCAAATCAAATCAAATCATTTATTCGCATAGAATGTAGGTATTGTACAATAAGGTTGTTATAAAAATATAGTGAGCCGGGTACATTCTGCCTGAGTTTTGGCATGCAAAATTTAACAAATAATGTCAATAGAATTAGTAAAAAATATAAAATAATGAAAAAAAAGATTAAATAAAAAAACAAAAATAATAATAAAAATGATTAAGATACAAATAAATTATTTTATCAAGTCCAGATTATGCACAAAAATATATCAAATAATGTCAATAATTATAAACTGTCTAGATGTCACACATAGGGTCATTCAAAAATTCACATAACGAATAATAACATTTCTGTATCAAAAAAACTTTAAGTTTATTTTTAAATTGTTGAAGGGAGTCACTTTTTATGCTGTCCGGTAGTTTATTAAATATCATTGGAGCCATGCAGAAAACCTAGATTGTAAATGGGTCGAACAGCCCTTATTATCGCAAATTACCGAGCAAAATGACCGAAATCGTTGTTAAGACATGACTTACCTCTAAAAACACTGGAATTAAAGCGATTACAAATAGGTACTAGCACAAATATGAATCTGTACCTGGACAACAAATTCAGTAAGCTTGTGAAACTGCACATCGTCTAAACGGGTCCTTCTAAACTTGTTCTCGTTCGTCATCCTCGGGCACACCATGGCAGCGAAGAATTTCTGTAATCTGAACATCACGCTTACCTTTGCTTTTCCGGGGGAAATATGAACTGTGGCGAAAACTGGGTGTAAGCCAAGCCGCATCCTACAGAGGCGTACAGTACCATTTCATCAGTAATATTTAAGTCCTATGTAGCTTTACATCTGCCTAGCCTTTTCCCAACTATTTTGGGGTCGGCTTTTAGTCTAACGGGATGCAGCTGAATACCAGTATTTTACATGGAGGGACTGCCTTATCTGATCTCCACAACCCAGTTACTGTGTAATACGATACCCCTTGGTAAGACTGATTGTCAGAATTTCGCACTTCTGACGACCCGTAACGACTGTCAAAGATCCAAGAATGACAGCCCGGACCAACGATTTAACGTGCTTTCCGAGTACGGGGGTCTCGGTATGTAAAGACGGTCACCCATCCACAGACCGACCGCGGCAAACGTAGCTTAACCTGATCGATCGACCCATGCGGCTGTTATTACTTAGCCACGAGCCCTATATAGTCCTATGTAGAATTTGGCTCCAGGCTACTAATGAAAAATTAGGTACTTACCTAATATTTTTTGTACGAGTTAGTTTGAACATTCATAATTTAAAGTCACTCTTAATTTAAAAACTGCTTCCTGATATTTTCCTAGGAAAATTTTGCAATTTTCTATGTTATGTAGTTAATTTCCTTCAAGTTTCTTGCAATCTGTTATGATTTATGAAAGCAGGGATAACCTACTTTAGATTGTAAATGAAAAACGGGTTTCTTTCTAGATTCATTAGGAATAGGAAAAGTAAAGCTTGTAGTAGTGATCCTAGCAGAAAAACCATTCCTGGGAAAGACCATTCTTGAAACATTTCTTGAATTTAAATCAACCTTGAATAATATAAAAGATGAAAATGAAAAATGGTTTATTATTTTAACAAGTACCTTAACAACTACTAATTGGAGCCTCCTTTTAAGCAATTAATCATGGTTAAAAGACTATGAACATTGAACAGTATCAGACAATATTTCCTTACCCCTCAAGCTCTGAAACATTAGCATAAGACATCTTCACATGCAGATGAGGGCAGATCACCACAGTAGGAAACGGGACAGCCCATATAGGAGTGGGCACGGAGTCAATGACATTGACGAACGGAGTGGAAGTCCACTTGCAGAACAGCTGGATGATGACCACGGCACAGATGAAGATACTGATGAACATGATCACGATCCATGTCGCCTTCTCTTTTTTTCCGAAGGTGGGCTCGAAGATGTATCTGGGAGGAAAGAATTAGAGGATTTTATAAATAATCGTATTTGTTCAAAACTCAGTAGTCTTCAACAAATACGAATTCCATGTGGTATGTGTTCACCAGTGTAGCAATACCAATTCTAAAAATATTTGATCTAAAATGTTTTGTAATAAAGTCTGATGGCGGCCATATTGTTTTTTGAAACTATTTATAAAAATTAAACAGTATTGATTTATGTTACGTTTTTAATTTATCTGCTAAATGCAGAATACTTTAAGTGTTGTGATATCTTCCAGTAGGATCTCTAGAAAAGAAAAGGCAATAGGAAAATAGACTCTTCAAATCACATCAAGACTATGCAAAGTTAAAATCACTGGACCAAAAAAAAAACAAATCGCACTTGATTTATTGGCAACTAACTTGACTCCATGAAGAGATCCCTGGTAGAAGAACTGCTTCAATCCTTTCATGACTTCACTAACCCACTTTCCCACCATGGACTTTGGACCCAGCTCCTCATTAATAACCGTCTTCTCAACATCCTTGTTAATTATCTTGTTCTTGTTAACGTTAATAACATCAGGACTTATGTACTTAAAGTCTTTCAAGTAATAATCTCGAAAATACAAGTTCTCTCCCACCGACAAATTGTTCGGAATACTGTTGATTTCATTTATCTTATTTTTATGGTACTCAAACATTTTTATAATAATTGGAAAATTTGTGAAATTAATTGAAATGAGACCTAGTCTTTACTGATCAAATGTAAGCAAGAAATGGTGGACATTGTAGAACTCTATCCAATACTAATGGTATTATGGTACTTGTAGTAATTGGAGTAAATACTGATGCATATGAGAGGAATTAAACTGTGTGTCTGTATGTTTGTACATATGCTGTGTTTCTGGAATATAAGTGGCACAAGGACCAAATCTAATCTTCAAAGTAAAGGGGAAATAATATTTGATAGACCTTAATTGTATAACGGAACAATCTAAAACCTGAATTCTGTGAAAAGTATCTGTTATTATGATTTGGCTAAACAACCGATCTACTCTGTAAAAATCTCACCATGTGAAGACTTAGGTGTAGTGACCTTGAAGTAAGCTGTCAATAGTGTCAATCCCTAGCATTAGATGGTATGACAGCTAAGTTCAAGCCACTTCACCTAAGTTTTTACAGTAAGTTTTTTATATAATAAACAGGCAAGCCTCGTGAGAGGCTTGTGGCTAAGTAATAACAGCCGCACGGGTCGATCGATCAGGTTAAGCTACGCTAAGCTACTACTACGGTTGGTCCGTGGATGGGTGACCATATTTACATACCAAAGATCTTTCCGTGCCTCAGAAATCACGAAGCCGCGTTGGTCCTGGCTGTCACTCGAAGATCTTTGAAAGTGGTTATCGTCAGAAGCCCGAAAGTCAAACAACCAGTCTTACCAAGAGGTATCGTATTACCCAGTAACGGGGTTGTGGAGATCAGATAGGCAGTCGTTCCATGTAAAATTCAGCTGCATCCGGTTAGACTGGAAGCCGACCCCAACAGAGATGAGAAAAGGCTAGACAGATGATGATGAGACCAGCAAGCCTCGATGTTTCTCAATTTTTTTTCCAGTACCAGTACAAGAGTTGCTGAATTATTGTGATATATTATACAATAAATTATTCTTATTCTTATTCTTATTCTTATTCTTTATCCTTGTGGCATCTACGTCGCCTGACATGACGTCACGCAGTCCTGCATCGCGCAATTAGAATTTACCGCGCGACATCAACCGTCGGGCAGTAGCCCACCAGACACCCGTCTGGTCGGAGCATCCTCCCTTTTCAATGGAGGATGAGTGAACTTTACACCCTGTTCCTCATGCCTCTAAATCCTAATATGAATATTTTCATAAACAAACCCACACCACAGTAGCTAGCGTATGTGGTGACGGACCATCAATATCTCGTGACATTACTATAGTTGGATGCACTTAACTGTATTGCTAACATTTAACGCGGTTCACCCCTTGATTGCTGTACCATCAATTAGCACAACACATAATGTGGTCTATGTAAAATGTTGCAATTAATTTAGCTACAGGAAAATATTGATCATGGAAATTCGGGGTCATTAACATTTCTTTTCAAACCTTTATTATCCTCGTTTAGTTTTCCGTTTATCCAGGTTAGCATATTCTTTTTAAATTATTAATTTTCTTAATAATGTACACCATAGAGGTATATTTTAGAGATACTTTTTTTTTTTAGTTTGACTAGCTTTATTTGTTAACCACTTGCAGCAACAATCTAAACAGGGTTATTGATAAAACACCAACAACCTCTTAAGGGGTCATTGTAAAAACAACTTTTACTACGGGACCAAATCTAAAATCGCGAAAAAAAAAACTACTGCTCCCTACATTTTGACAAGTTTGATGTAGATATATGTACTGAACAGCTGATTTTTTTTTCGCGATTTCAGGTCGGTCCCATAGCTCAGAGTAAAAGTTGTTCATAAAGATGAGTACAATGACCCTTTAAGAGGAAAACAACTATTCAAATTTCAGACTGTATATTAAAAAAAAAATTGTTTCGGACAACTCAGACATTCCTAAGTTGTTAGTAAAAGGGGTATAGCGGAGAAACTATCTGCCGCTGTAGCTTTCAGGAAACTCTATCCACTCTTGAATATTTTGCTGTAACAACACTGTTTTGATGGCTCACAGGTTCTTTTAACTATTCCTTTGTAAGGCTTATTCATTACCTACATAAGATATTTGCCTAAGTATTAAATATTTTAACTCCCACTCTAAAAGCATATCATAATATCAAACGGTCTTAACATATTATACATATCAAAGTCAACAGACGACTTAATTCGCATATTCTGGATATTCTAGTTAAATAATAATTAAAGAAAGCTAGAATATCTAGTCAATAGGGATGACAAAAACATTTTTTTTGTCCGTTATGTAGGTTATTAAAAGATTACGGCGATACATTGTGTTAAAATGTGGCATGACGTCACTCCTGGCCTGATTTTATATGAAGTTTGTTATAGTTGTGACGTAGTGAGCCCCCCACTTCCTAACTTTAATGCGTTTTATCTAAGACATTTTCTATTAATTAGTGCGTCAATCTATAACACTTTAGGTGGGAATATAAATCAATTTCTATTGGTCGATACATAGTCACATTTTATTCGCTATATTTCTTCTTCTCCGAAGAACAACGATGGAACCTTTGAACATTGTTGTACTGTACCACCTAGCTCAGGAGTCAGAGTTTCAATTGAAAATGTAACACCTTCTTGATGACAATATAATTATGTAGTACATTATTGCAAAGGCCGTGAAATAGGCAATTGCAGGACGAGTATGAGTTTGAAGGCCGAGCCGTAGGCGAGGACTTCACTAACACGAGACAGGCAATTGCCATTTCCGCCGAGGCATATACAGTGCTTTTCTCAAAAGAATGCAGGGAAATAAAACATACTTTTAGTTTTAAGTATAATAAAGGTACATTTAATTTAATTAATATTAAAAGTTACATTAGTCATATTGGGGCAATTACTAAAAGAAAATGTTATTGATTTCCCCGGTACATTTATGTTTGTTAGTGGAACCTTCTGATGAGGTTTGCAGGTGGGCATTGGATGTAGTGGTAGATGGCTGAATATGCAGGAGGCCAATTCCGGTGGCATGGAAATTATCTCCATGGTCGAAATATCAGTCGAGAAACTGCTTATCTCCGTCGAAAACGAAAAAATGCTATTCTAACGATCTCCATTCATAAATTTTTCGATCGCAAACCAGCGAGATATCACGGCTGGTCCTAAGGTATGGAGATATGAAATCTCCGTTGGAACATCTGTCAAAATTTACATTCGTAGGTTTATATTCGTATTTTTTTTTTTGGTACCTACATGTAGAGGCTTAGGGGTTTATGGGATTCATAAAGGGGGGCCAAATTTTCATTATTTTTGCGATAGGACACACCGTTTTCGAGATATAAGCAAAAGAAAAAAAAAATACCGTACTGTTTTTGCACTTGAAGTCAAGGTGTTGGTGTGAATTTTAGTTCATGACAACTAATTTTATTCCACACCTTTTTAATCGCGATTAAAATTAGTCTTATTTAAAACCTACCTACGTCAGAAAAAGGATGATCATGCGAAATGCGTTTCTGATCACGCTACTTTGCAATTACTATTTTCAGTAAGTAATTATAAAAAAAAAACACAGTAGAAACACAATATATACTAAAATTATCTTTTATAATGTGTTTGCTTGGATTTAATAAATTAAACACACGTCATTAATACTAAAAAAAGAAAAACGTAGCAAAGTGAATCGATAAAAATGGAACGTCTTTTAGACGAGATTATTTTCTCCGTTGTAAATCTTTCTCCATGGTCTACCAGAATACGGTTTTTTGATAGTATCGAGATTTGAACCGGACATTGATGCGGAGATTTGAAACAGAGATTTATCTCCATGGTCGTGATATCTAGCTCGAGCCCGGAATTGGGTCCCTGTTTTGAGATGGATGGCTGTCGACTTAGATGTTGGCAAGTGGCCGGCGGGTGAGACTCTGTTTCCGAATTAGGTTGCAATGTGATGTTTTGATTTATTTTATTATTTATATCAGTTTTGTTTTCAATTGAGTCCTCAATCTAGCCTTCAGCCACTTTATCGGACTTCCAGCCTCGTGTCTTTTCAGAGTCGTCAAATTCGCTGCAGAATCAGCCAGAAGAGTGGCTGAAGACCTACGGAAACAATGTCCAGTGTAACATTCAGGATTTGTCAAGTTTAATAAGTTGCTATTTCATTAGATATTTTAGCTATTTTGTGTCTTCCACAAGTCGAAAGTTAAGCAAAAACCTATCTGATGTTGTGTTCGCTGGACGAAGATTATAATATTTTTTTTATTATGTATGTAAATAACAAAGCAAGACGAATTTTCGGCTTTGCCGCCAATTTTCTATTTCTCATCTGTGCCGAAAGGCACACGCATTTATGGCTATACAGCTACCTATACAGCCACGTGAACGTAATTTGTAAGCAAAGAGACTTACTTTGGTATGCCAAGAATGTTAAAAGAGATCCAATCAAAGAGTATCTAGTAACCCCAGCACGCCGTTTCATACAACATTGCTGGAGCGCTGTAATGTTCCAAATTCAAAAAACGCTCCTGCAATGGATTTGATTTTCTTTGACCGTAAATTCGATACTTCGCGTGTTCTTTTTTCGAAAATAATGAAAACATTTCCATGCATGTTTGAGAATAGTACATTATTGCAAAGGCCGTGAAATAGGCAATTGCAGGTCGAGTATGAGTTTGAAGGCCGAGCCGTAGGCGAGGACTTCGCTAATACGAGACAGGCAATTGCCATTTCCGCCGAGGCATATATAGTGCTTTTCTCAAAAGAATGCAGGGAAATAAAATTTCCATAATTTTTCAAGTTAATGCCGTTTTTAACATGATCTGTACATTTCAGCATGGAATAAATTGCCTATAATATAAATAGCTTTTTAGTTTTAGCAATCTTATTAAAATACGCCAAAAATACTGTTTCAGAGAAAATGTTCACTTTTTTCTCGTTTTTCCAAATCATAAAATTTTTTCATATAACTACTTTCATGTATTTTTATTTTGACTTCGCTGGAAGCAGGTTTTCCATTGCCAATTTGGCTTCTGATCTTAAATCTGGTGGAGTACCTACCTAAAATTAATCTCCATTTCACTCTGAACCGTTGGAACTCATTTTAATTAAGTATTAAATTTATATTTAGCGTGATTAGTCGTGTTAATGCGACGCTTTCTGCTGCTGCAGTGACCAAGGTTTGCTGATTAGCTTAAGAATGCTGGAAGATTGATTGGTACTAATGAATGCACTATCACCAATGCGGGACATAATATATATGTAATTTGCAATGAGAACTGCGCCCCCATCTAGCGGACCCGGCGTTCACTTGCACTTGCACACGTGATTTAGGAAGCTCGAGCCCGTTCATTCATAAAATCAACGAGTATTATTCGATGCCTACGTACTAGCGCGAATATTTCCACGTAAGTACATATCTACTAGTGGGAATATTTCCGCGTAAGTAGTTATCTACTAGCGGGAATAATTCCCTGTAAGTAGTTATCTACCAGTGACTAGGTACCTACTTATTGTTTTATTTTTGTGTGGTTGAGTTTAAAATGTCTATTTTGTGCGGATATTGGTGCCGATTCTCTTGTACATGGAGGGCCGCAAGGAGCGGGCAGCTTTAGCATTGCCGGAGAGTAATATTCCGAAGTATTCCCGTCGGAAGTATTCGGAAGTATTCGCAAGTTTTGAGTAGTATTCGCAATTATTCCCCGAGCTAAGTACATGTGCGGTCACGCAAGTCTATAGTCAAACTAACATTACGTCGTGTGTGTCGTGTGTGTTGTTGTCGTACGCAGTGGCGTGCACAGAGATTTCAGACAGGGTATGCACGGCTAAAATGAAAAAAAAAACAAACAAACAAGTTTTTTTTTCCCCGACCGTTTGTTTTACCCGACCTTCCTTACTCCTACCCTACCTTACTCTTACCCTGACTCCTACCGCACGGCGGCGCCATTGGCTTCGCATGATGTTTGCGACAAATATCCGACAAAGGACCAAACATTATTTTTTATCTTGAAACGTACGTCTAACTTACGTCGAAAAAGCACAAGATTTTGATTTTTAAAAACACACTTCGGCGGCACAGGATCACAGGTATAACCACAGATTACTTTATTTTATTTACAATAAGTAAATTTACTTGTACTTGTACATATTAATGTAATTACTTAGACAGCAATCAAGTGATTGACAAGAAAAACAATCAAACAATATGGCGAAAAAACAAACATTCAAACATTGCAAGTTGAATAAAAGCTTGTAAAAACTGTACAATTACAAACTATTTTGGTCAATCCGACCAAAAAAGTCGACCCTCTGTAATCAACAACTAAGCGGTGCTTTTACGGCTTCTCAATTTGGACGGGTTGCAATGTAAGCTCTGCTTCCAGAACTCAAACACGCGCACACATTTTCACGCACACAGTGACACTTTTGCTGTGTACTACACGAGATGCGTTGTATGAAAAATAAGCACTGCATGTTACTGCTTTTGCCACGGGAGCGCTGCCTGCGCGGTGTTCGCCGCTCGCTCCAGTAAGTTAGTTCCAATAAAAAGTAATAGATGGCACGTTTTAAACGGTGATCTGTGACTATGGTTAGATTTAAATAAAATAATTACCATGATTTTTCTTGAGTTATAGTTATTTATCCTTAGATTATGAAATATTTATCATTTAAAGGGGCATGTATGTATGGGACTACAGGGTATGCAGAGCTTATTTGCATGTATGGAGTGCACGCCACCGTACGAGTATGTTACGTTCATTCATGAATCCGAGTAATATTCGATTTGAAAACTTCGCAATACTTCGCAATACTTCCGAATATTTCTTTACATCTACTTAGATAAGTACTTACGTAATAAGATTTTGTATGCGGTTTAGGTGTGAAAGTGGTAGAGAGGTAAATACATAGGTAGATTACTGAGTTTATAAAATAGTTGAAAGTAAGTATCAAGAAAGAAGTCAAGGTTTGACTTCAAGTGCAAAACACACCCCACACACACCACACACCACACCCGGGTACACACCGTTTTCGAGATTTACATTTTTTTTTTCATTTGCTTATTGCTTATCTCGAAAACGGTGTGTCCTATCGCAAAAATAATGAAAATTTGAGCCCCCTTTATAAAAGCCATAAACTCCTAAACCTCTACATGTAGGTACCAATAAAAAAAAAACTATAAAGAACACGTTGAAGCTGCCCCCTCCTTGCGCCCCTCCATGTACAAGAGAATCGGCACCAATATCCGCACAAAATAGACGTTTTAAACTCAACCATACAAAAATAAAACAATAAGTACCTAGTCACTGGTAGATAACTACTACTTACAGGGAATTATTCCCACTAGTAGATAACTACTTACGCGGAAATATTCGCGCTAGTACGTAGACATTGAATAATACTGGTTGATTTTATGAATGAACGGGCCCGAGCTTCCTAAATCACGTGTGCAAGTGCAAGTGAACGCCCGGCTCGCTGCTGGCACCGCGCGCCGACCAAATTCGGGTACTTATTTGATTATCTTTTAAATTCGACTATTGACCGCTAGATCGGGGTGCAGTTCTCATTGCAAATTACATATATTATGTCCCGTATTGGTGATAGTGCATTCATTAATACTCCCGAATCAATCTTCCACCATTCTTAAGCCAATCAGCAAACCTTGGTCACTGCAGCAGCAGAAAGCGTCGCATTAACATGACTAATCACGCTAGCTACTGCTACGCTTCTGTGGCACCATCTTGCGGATTCTTGCGATAACAATAGAATAGTCGGCGCACTGCATTTTTGTCCTTGAACCCCCACTTGTCCGGCACTGGATTCGCCATAAAAACGTGTACAGGAGCGCTAATACTTCGTTGACTCATGAATGAACGGCTGCGAGGCTCGGTGGTGTGCCACTTTACTATCAAGCCAATGTCAGGCGAGCGCTGGCGTCGCTGAGCGACTAACGAGAGCAGGTGTCCATTTACAATTCTAGCATTGCCCGCTGGATGGCGTTTATTCAAGTAACTGCACGGCGTAATATATTCGGCGAGTCGAGTGTCATCAAGCGACCTACGCAAGTACGCATACATTCGTAACTAGGTACCTACTGGCAATAATTTAATTCTTAATAGGTAATAAAAAGTAGGTAACATTCTTACTATTAGTATTCCTTCAAATTCCTTAAAATCGAAGTATTCCTTTGAATATTTCCGAATTATTCCGAATACTTGCGAATACTTGCGAAGTTTTGCAACGCTAGGCAGCTTCAACGTGTTCTTTATGGTTTTTTTTATACCTACATGTAGAGGTTTAGGGGTTTATGGGTTTTATCAAGGGGGGGGCAAATTTTCATTTTTTTTGTGATAGGACACACCGTTTTCGAGATATAAGCAAAAGAAAAAAAAATGTAGCTACTGTATTTTTTTTTCTTTTGCTTATTTCTCGAAAACGGTTTGTTTTTGCACTTGAAGTCAAAACTTGACGTCTTTCTTGATACTTACTTTAAACTATTTTTTATACTCAGTAATCTACCTATGTATTTACCTCTCTACCACTTTCACACCTAAACCGCATACAAAAACTTATTACGTAAGTACTTATCTAAGTAGATGTTAAGAAATATTCGGAAGTATTGCGAAGTATTGCGAAGTTTTCAAATTGAATATTACTCGGTATTACATACTCGTACGACAACAACACACGACACACACACGATGTAATGTTAGTTTGACTATTGACCGCTAGATGGCGTTAATTAACGCCATCTAGCGGTCAATAGTCAAACTTTAATAGATAGACTTGCGTGACCGCACATGTACTTAGCTCGGGGAATAATTGCGAATACTACTCAAAACTTGCGAATACTTCCGAATACTTCCGACGGGAATACTTCGGAATATTACTCTCCGGCAACGCTACATGAGACGCACACTGTATTCGTTATTTGAAGTACATAATATGCCATAGTGCCACTGTTATTTCTATGTTTTCCTTTATTTTTTTGTATGTTGGCACCTTGTTTTTTAAATTTTTATTTATATTCATGTCAATTGAAATAATTTAATTGTGCTTTTGTGTGCTGTGCTGTGTTTTGTGTGGACCGAATAAATGTTTTATCTATTTATCTATCTATCTATATTATTATATTGGCATGTTTTTTCCAATTCTGTCTATTTCTTAAACATCGAGAAAGAATAAATTGTTATTCCTTGGTATTATGGGAAAAGTTTCAAGCAAATTGAACCTCAGTGTTTTCTTTAACTGTTAAAAAACTTGGAATGGAAATATTAAAGGAATGCCGTCGGCGAATTGAAGAGTTACCTCGAGACTGTTTTTCACATGTTTTTATATCGAAGTTTTATGTCAAAGTATTGATTTAGATTGGTTTTGTTCGATGTAGATCGTGTATTAAAAGAATGCTCAAAGTTAAAAGTAAGTATTGTTTTTGTCTCCCTTTTTTAGTTTATAATAAAATATAGTTTTTTTTATCTACGAGTAAGGAGTACAGTAGGGGCTTGTGGCTAGATAATAACAGCCGCAAGGTCAATCGAAGGTTTAGTTACGCTTGCCGCGGTCGGTTCGTGGATGGGTGACCATCCATTATATATCGAGACCGGAGACCCTCCGTGACTCGGAAGCAGTTAGTCCCGGCTATCATTTGTAGATCTTTGATCTTGATTTTGGAAGTCAGATAGGCAGTCACTCCACTTAGGATAGATAGGAACTTTTAGGGTTCCGTACCAAAGTGGTAAAAAGGAACCCTAATGGTGCGAATCAGTCTGTCTATCCGTCTGTCACAGCTGGATATCTCAAGAACTACAAATGCTAACAACTTGAAATTTTGAACAGTTTTAGATGACGTTTGCCCAACTATTTTGAAAATAAGAAAGAAATAAAAATATGTACCTATATGTTTTTTTGCAACAGGGACTGAAAGGTGAGGGTCTTAAAAATCATAATACCCCCACATGCCATAGTCAGCATAATAAGCGGCCTAAAAAAAATAAAAAAAAAATGTTTGAGAATGTGCAAACAGCGTTCTTTCAAAATACCCCACACTAAAGAACGCCGTTTGCACATTTTCAAACATTTTTTTTAGGCCGCATAGTTTTCGACTTTTGACTGTGATTTTGATGAAAAATGTAAAAAAAATACCCTTCTCTTATTTCCGAAGTTTGCCTATAGATAAATCTGAAATTATTCTATGTGCTAGAAGTTTATATAACAATTACAGGAAAAATAAAATTATGTCTCTAAATAGCACACGTTTTCAGGAATCGTAACGGAACCCTCGGTGCGCGAGTTCGACTCGCTCTTGACCGGCTTTTTTTCCCTATGAGTTGAGTTGGTAGGTACAGTAGAATACAGTTAATCAAGTTTGTAGTTAGTGATCACGGTTTAGATTATTTTAAACTGAATCTAAAATCGTATAAACAACATGTGTGACTGCAATAATTTGCTTTCCCAAGAGAGACTTTGGCCTCATCGATTCTTATAACCTTGGTGCAATAAATAGCAGTCAGTAGGTGGGTATCCTTAAGTAACTAGGTACTTTATTTACTACCTTAACGTTGCAACCCTTAGGTAGGTAATACTTTGGCAGGTCCCTTCAACTGGCTAGCTGTCAAACGTCAAAATTGGCAAATCTGGCGACGGCCTTGACCTTGCCCGTGTTAGATTTGATATAATATATAAATCTATAAGTGTATATATAGATACTACACAAATATCAAACCTTGAATGTCAGGATGGTTATTAATTATCATAAAGAAAACCACAGAAAGACAAGACTAGGTAGGTATTTATTATTTCAATTAATCTTGTCAATAATTATTCATCTTTACTGAGAAAGCTATTGTCCGTTCGCAAAACTAGGTCTTCGTGGAGAAGAACGAACAAGAAACTCCACGGAAACAGTATTTGAGTATTATAACAACACATTTCTTAAATTTCCATAAATTATAGTTATCTCATAACAGTTCAGAATAATAGCAACATAATAACAATAACTTACGTGACACCTGGTACGTCTATTTCACATCACAACGGCACTAGCACTAGCCACTTGAACATCCACCGAGCAACTGCCTCGATAATGTCATTACAATCCTTTTTATATCCTACTACCCCCTCTTTCCATCAAACGTCAACTGACAGTATTGTACCAATCGTTTAAAACAACCTATTATATTAAAATAGCAATATAAATTCTAAAATATATTGCTGGTACTATTAAATATTACGTAATTATTTACAACAATAACATCTATACGATATTTACAAGATAAGAGTCGTATATTTTATAAAAACAATAACTAGTCAAATTAGATACTTCTATATTGGTGCTAAGCTTCGTAAATGTGACAGATGTCATTATCCAACAAACAGTTTTATCTAAAGGTGGTTTTACAATGATGTTATGGTTTAAATCACAACCGAACCAACTTCTGGAATCAAGGTACTTAATAATTAAAAGTATAGTGCTAAGTATTATCAAAATAATCATCAAATATAACACGGCCATTCTGATATGTACTTCGTTCTCGAAGTACAAAAAACAATTTCATAAAGTATATTTGTTTATTTTTTTATTTAGGCACAGCCACAGGCACAGCAACAGCACAGCCACAGGCACAGCCAGTTATTCATAATTATTTATCTAACACGGTCATACTCACATACTGTCATGTACTTCGTTCACGAAGTACAATATAATTAATCGCTCGGCCAATCTGACAATATCATTTCAAATTGTATTGATCATCCTTATTACTTTTATCTGCTTTTTAAGTCTGTTTTAAAATTCTAGTATTTCGCATTATAGGTTACAATGTTTTTTAAGTTGCACCATCAGCTGGAGATGGTCTCAGATTTCAAAATAATAATAAAGCAGAGCCTCTAAAGGCATTACCGACTTTAGCTAAAACGTAGGTACTGCTGCTCCATTTGCAGTTCCACTGTCAGGGCTCTCAGTTGGCAGCACGTTGTCATCGTTATGGTGAGGGTTGAGCCAACAACCCGCCGTTACCAATGGCTTCCAACAGAGCACAGCTTACTCCAACGTTGAAGCGACATGAAAATAGGAAAATAAAATTCATTAGAAATCTGTTATGTAAGACAGCACTATCCCACTTCTGATGTTAGATTTGATATAATATATAAATCTATAAGTGTATATATAGATACTACACAAATATCAAACCTTGAATGTCAGGATGGTTATTAATTATCATAAAGAAAACCACAGAAAGACAAGACTAGGTAGGTATTTATTATTTCAATTAATCTTGTCAATAATTATTCATCTTTACTGAGAAAGCTATTGTCCGTTCGCAAAACTAGGTCTTCGTGGAGAAGAACGAACAAGAAACTCCACGGAAACAGTATTTGAGTATTATAACAACACATTTCTTATATTTCCATAAATTATAGTTATCTCATAACAGTTCAGAATAATAGCAACATAATAACAATAACTTACGTGACACCTGGTACGTCTATTTCACATCACAACGGCACTAGCACTAGCCACTTGAACATCCACCGAGCAACTGCCTCGACAATGTCATTACAATCCTTTTTATATCCTACTACCCCCTCTTTCCATCAAACATCAACTGACAGTATTGTACCAATCGTTTAAAACAACCTATTATATTAAAATAGCAATATAAATTCTAAAATATATTGCTGGTACTATTAAATATTACGTAATTATTTACAACAATAACATCTACAACGTGTAACGTTAAATGCGCAAAACCTCTTAAGGGGTCATTGTACTCATCATTATGAACAACTTTTACTATGGGACCAAACATGAAATCGCGAAAAAAAAATCAGCTGTTTAGTACATTTTGACGAATTATGCAAACATAAATGTATTGAACAGCAAATTTTTTTTTCGCGATTTCAGGTTTGGTCCCATAATAAAAGTTGTTCATAATGATGAGTACAATGACCCCTTAAGAGGTTTTGCGCATTTAACGTTACACGTTGTATACGATATTTACAAGATAAGAGTCGTATATTTTATAAACACAATAACTAGTCAAATTAGATACTTCTATATTGGTGCTAAGCTTCGTAAATGTGACAGATGTCATTATCCAACAAACAGTTTTATCTAAAGGTGGTTTTACAATGATGTTATGGTTTAAATCACAACCGAACCAACTTCTGGAATCAAGGTACTTAATAATTAAAAGTATAGTGCTAAGTATTATCAAAATAATCATCAAATATAACACCCGCATCTTTTCGGACCACTTGCGTTTAAACCCCGATTTCTCGCTATTTTACTATTAAACCCATATAGAAAAATGTTTCGTAGGTACAGATTACGAATCAGTTACATTTTTCTATAATAATATTTTCTATTCGTTGTACAGACAACAGCACATCAGGTTATGCCAAACAGTCAAACTCCAAATGATTTTAAACCTTGAAATGTTTACGGTTAAGTTCAAATCGAATGAGAAAGTTTGACAGTTTGTAGTAACTTTACTTGCTGCTGTGTGTACTATGACTTTCGTGTAATTTGGTTTACAATAAAACGAGCATGTTTCAAACTATAAACAAGTTTTGTTGTGTTCACATTGTTCACCTCCTATTTTTTAACCCCCAACTCAAAAAGAAAAGCGAACATTTTAAAAGGCAAAAATTGAGCTATCAAATTCGATTGAGTAATACCTATAAATGTTTTAATTACAGAAATTGACGGATGAAACGATAAGTTTGGTCATTGAAATGGCGCTATAATGCCGCGGCGGGGTATCGTTTGTAGATAGTCAATCAAATGAAGGGTCTGACTACTTAACTGGTATATAAAAATATTATATTATTATTATTATTTATTATATATATTTTTTTAAATTTATTCACGTCTGTTAACCTCAAAGGGTTAGACAGAGGTGTACTTATAGTCTATGTACACATTTCGCCATTATATTTAAGTCTCACGTAATAGGGGACGAGAATATTACATCAACCGGGCACAAATTCAGACTGCAGGCTGTTACTGAGAAAAAAAAACCGGTCAAGAGCAAGTCGGACTCGCGCACCGAGGGTTCCGTTCCGATTTCTGAAAAAGTGTGCTACTGAAAAAGTATGCTATTTAGAGACATCGTTTTATTTTTCCTGTAATCTTTACATAAACTTCTATCACATAGAATAATTTCAGATTTTTCTCTTTGCAAACTTCGGAGATAAGGGGGGGGGGGGGGGAACGGAGGCGAAAACTATACAACCTAAAAAAAAGAAAAAAAATGTTTGAGAATGTCCAATCAGCGCTCTTTCATATGATACCCCACATGCCCTAGTAGCCCCACTTTGATTTTTTAAGACCCCCTTTCAGTCCCTGTTGCAAAAAAATTATAAATATTTTAATTTGTTTCTTATTTGCAAAATAGTTGGGTAAGCGTCATCTAAAACTTTTCTAAATTTCAAGTTGATAGCATTAGTATTTCTTGAAATATCCAGCTGTGACAGACAGACAGACAGACAGTCAGACTGAGTCACGCCATAAGGGTTCCTTTTTTACCATTTTGGTACGAAACCCTAAAAACATAATAAATCCGTAATAGCTGGTAAGTACCTCATTAAACGCAAGTACGCAACCCAAAAGAAAGTAAAAAGTCACGCAACAAAATGTAAAAAAAAAAATGTTTCAGCTCGGCCAAAAATATTCAGGAAAGAATTAAAAGTCCGGTAACGTTTAACCGGCCATTTTTAATTAAGCTGTCGATTCCGTAAAAAGAACTTCAACTTCAAAGAGTAGTTGATTGAATATCAAACTTGATTCGATTCATGGAATTAGTAGGTATGTACTTTATTGGATTATTGTGTTTGATGTTACCGTCGACTTTTGTAGGTGAGTAGGCAGGTCCTACCGGACGTAACTGTCAGATACAAAAAGCTTATCGTTCCAAATTTTTGAAATATTATAATATTAACCACCAGCGCGACCGGCCCCCTGCGTGACGTCATTAGAATTGTCCTTGAGACTTTTTGTCGGCGCGCGACGGGGCGCCTAGTTACTTAAACACGGCTTGTACACAAAACATTTGTATGAATAGGTAGGAAACCAATGACTGTTTCTTAAAGAGGATAGACTAGGCTAGATTACGAATTTTGTTTTAGAACAATAGATGACTTAGTTTTTACTAGTTAGTTTTTTATATATCCTGGAAACAGTAATGTTCATTAAGTCGAATACTCATTTATTTCAGCTTTGGTCTGATGCTGTCCCTAGGAATAGACGAGATAATTTCAAACTCTGTGTTCACGGCGCTAAAACCGCTCTTATGCGTAAGAGCACCTTTTGCATGGGTCCGACCATCTATAATAAACTGCCCAAATCATGGAGAACATTAAATATATCTGCTCTCAAAAGTAAACTGAAGAGTTTATTATGTCAAAGAGCATATTACACTATAGCAGAGTTTATGGACGAAGACAATTTTCCTTCGTGTTTGAGATGACGATATTGTATTTTATTGACATGTTATTGTAGTCTATTGTATTTTTTGTGGAATAATTGTAATTAGGAATTGAAATTTTAATGACAGTAATTTATTTATTTTTATTTATTTTTATTGACAACCTTGACTACTTTGACATTTAATTTTATCTAAAAATATGCTTGCTGAGTTGTAATGATACTAAATCTTTAAGTAATAATGATGATTTAATAATTGTACCTACATAATTTCTATAATGTACTTAATTTTGATGAATATTATCACGGTTTATGCACCATCTCTTCCTACCAATTTGTACGCCACGATATGCGGCTGAACATGTTAGAACTATTTCTTTACCTCTATCTGTTATTATCCTGCATGCAATGTATCATGTACACCATGTTTAAACAAATAAAATTTTACTTACTTACTTACTTACTTACTAGCTTTTGCACGCGGCTTCGCCCGCGTTTTTTATACATATAAACCTTCCTCTTGAATCACTCTATCCATTAAAAAAACCGCATCAAAATCCGTCGTGTAGTTTTAACGATCTAAACATAGGTACCTAAGGACAGACAGACAGCGGGAAGTGACTTTGTTTTATACTATCGCTATGTAGTGATAAATAAAAAGAAAAGTCCTGACTGATTGGCTGACTGACTGACTGACTCATCAACGCCCAGCCCAAACCCTTGGCCCTAGAAAGCTGAAATTTAGCACAGAGGTTCAATTTAATAGGTCTTTACCTATAAAATTGCCGTTTTGTATGAAAAAATTTAAACGAATTTTTTTCATGTATTTTTTATTTGTATTAATCGAAGTAATCACCCATGCAATCAATGCATCTTTGCCAACGCAGTGGCAGTTTATTGATGCCCTTCTTAAAGAAATCAGCTGGTCGGGAGGCAACAAATTCTTCAAAGGCATTTTGTACTGCCTCTCGGGTATTGAATTTTGTTCCCGCCAAGAAGTTATCCAAATTCTGGAAAAAGTAGTAGTCTGTAGGCGCAAGGTCTGGTGAGTAGGGCGGATGACGGAGAGCTTCCAACCCCAGTTCTTGCAACTTGGAGACCGTCTGCTGTGCAGTATGAGGTCGCGCGTTGTCGTGCAGGAGCAGCGGAGACGAGCGATTGACCAATGCTGGTTGGAGATGTGCCAGCTTCTCCATCATTGTGTTCAGTTCTTCACAGTACACATCTGCAGTAATGCTCACCCCGTTTGGTAAGAAGCTGTGATGAATCACACCGGCGCTAGACCACTAAACAGTGACCATCACTTTTCTAGGGGTAAGTTTTCGTTTAGGGCATTGTTTAGGTGCTGAACCAGGATCCAACCAACTTGCTGAGCGCTTGCGGTTATCAAACAGAATCCATTTTTCATCGCAGGTAACAATGCGGTTCAAAATTCCTTCATTTGTGTGTCTGTTGAGCAGTGCAAGGCACGTCTCGACGCGTACTTCGCGCTGGCGATCATTGAGTTCGTGGGGCACCCATTTGTCAAGCTTTTTTACCTTGCCAATTTGACGCAAATGGACCAATATTGTTTTGACGCTAACGTCGAAAGCTGCTGCTAATTCAGCCGTAGATTGTGTATCATCAGCTTCCACAATCGCCTTTAATTCGTAATTGTCGATCAAAGTCTTCGGACGACGTCGAAATTTCCAAAACGGAAGCGAGCAAACCAATAACAGGTGGTGCGTTGGTTTGTAGTGTTAGCTCCGTAAACGTCGTTGATGTTGCGTGCCGCTTGTGCCGCGTTGCTGCCACGACGGTACTCATATTCCATAATTACTCGAATTTTTAACGTATCCATGATGACGAAAAAGATTGAAATGCGATGAAAATGTAATACTAATCAATAAACAAATGACTACTTTTGGAAAAAAAAATCCATGTTTTTAAAATAAAATTAATTTGAAATTAGAATTCTTAGCCAAACAAAAATTATTTTGATTTGAAATGGCCAGTACTGCAGAACGGCAATTTCATAGGTAAAGACCTAATATAATGTAGACAAAGAATAAGAAAGGATTTCCCGGTAGTGCGTTCCCGTGCAAAAGCCGCGGCAAAAGCTAGTTTTAAAATAAATACTAGGTTCTATATTAGTTGAAATCATATTTTGATTGGCAGCTATGTGTCTCGTTTTATCGAACCAACAGTTCATGATCTGCCGAGAAAATGGAACATTACTTTTAATTAATGTTGGTGATTTCCAGAATTATTGCAAACATCATTTTCTATTCAATGGTCTTCTTCAAGTATCAAGACTGAAGATGCAAAGTTCTGAAACCCTGCAAAGTCAACGATCGTATTTCAAGACTAAAGCGCCGTTTACACGGTGCAAGTTTCTGGAACGTTCAAGAGCAATAATTGCATGCCATAAAGCACGTTCAAGTTTTTTGACATTCAAGAATTGCATGAAGTGTTTACACGCGTGCGATTCCATAAAATGGCATGTACAATAATTGAATGCAAGTTTTTCCATTCAATAAAATCGTATGCGACTTTCACCAGGCAATAAAATTGACAGGCGATTATTGCATGCAAGTTTTGCCTAGAAATTATATTTCATTTAATTTTATTGAACGTCTTCTCAAGATATTTTTCAAGTTGTTCTTGATTTGATTTCTTGCCTCAATATAACAACAACGATTACCACACCCTCACTCACCGCACTCATATTTCAATGACAGCACAAATGTCAGATCATGCCAGAATTGAATGCGATTTTATTGTACGAGCAATTATTGTATGTGCTGTGCGATTTTATTGTACATGCTTATACCAGTTTTGAAAGTTGCCCGTATCGTGCAACAATATTGTACGTGTTGTTTAGACGGTGCCAGATATTTGCCCTTCAATTTTATGGTATGCAACAGGCAATAAACTTGCGCCGTGTAAATGGAGCTTAAAGGATTGCAATCGTGTGGACTTCCTAGGAATAAGGCGTCATTGTTAGCTTTTTCCAAATAACTAGGATCGCCTTTCGTTTTACATAAATTTGGTACCTGACTGTTAATAGACAGGATGTTTGGAGGGACCCCTTTTTTCACATAATGTTTTTTTTCCTATTATGCTTTGGCATAAATATTTTGGTATAATTGTTCTTGCGTAATGATACTTCGGCATAATTGGTTGTGGCATACAGTTTTTGTTGGCATAATTATCTTGTAGCCTAATTTGTTTTGGTATAATTTGTATTTCGCATGTTTTTGGCGTAATGTCTGTTAGCATAATAGTGTTAGGAATAATGGTAGCATAAATGTAAGTTGTTTTTACGTATTTATTTTGAATTGTTTTGCAAGAGTTTTATTATTTATTATATTATATTATGCAGTAACTGTCATGCATTGGTAATTGTTAGTGTTATAATTAATGGTTATGCATTTGTGAATAAATAGTGTTTTTTGAGATGTTATGTTTGTTAGTGTTATAATATGTTGTAAAATAAAAAGTAGTAACTATAACGAATATCTATTATTTGGGTAATGTAGTGTATCAATAGGTTAAGCCGCCAGTATGTTGTACATAAATACAAGAAATGCACTAAAATTACCTTTTCTCTAAGTGCATTTGGTTCGTGATTATTATTTTGCTTAAGTTTACACCTGCAATATTGTTTATGATTAGGTATTAGTGTAATACTTTAGGACTTAATTTTTATGCGTGTTTGTTATAATAGTAATTATGTTTTAATATTATTATGCGGAAATATATTTATGCTTTGTATTGTTATGCTTATACATTATTATGATTAATGGTGATAAGCTAATAACAATTATGCGTAATATTTTATGCGTAAATATTGTTATGCGTAATTATTATTAGGCTAAACAAGTGTATGCTATGTAACATTATGTCATATATTTTTATGCAAATAGATAGTGAACCATGTTTGGAAGCTGGGTGCAAAGCCTTAGGGGCGCTTTATGCATGTCTTAGACGAAGTATGTTTTATTTTTATCTGCAAACTTTTAGTTTTTAAAAGTATTTCAGGTATGTTTGAATAAGCACTCGTCGATGGCTTCCACGCCATCGTCAGACAGAAATCTGTTCAAAGTATCGTTGTACTGGTTTCACTGCAGCGCCTAAACGAATTATCAATCCCCTCGAGTAAGTAATTGCCTCCATAAAGTCATGTTTACATTTTACAGTGTAAACCTTTAGTCACATGTATCCATCATAATTTGTAAATTATTGTTACTAACTCAGTCCTACTACCTACCTACAAAATGGCATAGAATGAAGTAGAAAATTCATTGCTCATTAAATTGCTAGCAAAATTATTAATGGTACAATTAGCGTTTAACCGCAGATTTAAAAGCTGGTAAACACATCTTTTCGCAATAAGGGCTTGTAATTATGATTATGGATGCCTAGCCAAGTTTAAGGCAAAAACAGCGAAATTGTTGTGCTTTATAATGTAAACAATAATTAAAGCGATTTAATTAACTTTTTACGGTTCCGTACGCAAAGGGTGAAAACGGGACCCTATTACTAAAGCTCCGCTGTATATCCGTCCGTCTGTCTGTCACAGGGGTGTATCTTTGAACCATAATAGGTAGACACTTCATATTTTCACAGAGTATGTACTACGAGTACTATGGCCACTTCAATAAATAATAAAAAAAATAAAAACCGGCCAAGTGCGAGTCGGACTCACAGTCGAAGGGTTCCGTACCATATACACTCCTTTGCAAAACAAGCCACGCCTCGCGCGAATTATTATTACTATTTACAGATTCATTATTAGAAAATAATGGTTCACGGTTTATGCATAAGGTTTATGTTTATGAAATTAAATGTTTTTTTTTTTTAATTTGAGTTGATTGAATGAAAGGTTAATTGCGGTTTACGATTTATGACGTATTAAAAAAAACTACTTACTTTACTAGATCTCGTTCAAACCAATTTTCTGTGGAAGTTTACATGGTAATGTACATCATATTTTTTTTTTAGTTTTATCATTCTCTTATTTTAGAAGTTACATGGGGGGGGGGGGGGCGAAACACATTTTACCACTTTGGAAGTGTCTCTCGCGCAAACTATATTCAGTTTAGAAAAAAATGATATTAGAAACCTCAATATCATTTTAAAGACACCCACGATATCCCACACGTACCTATGTATGGGTTTACGAAAAAAAAAAAATTGAGTTTCAGTTTCTAAGTATGGGGAACCCCCAAAATTTATTGTATTTTTTTCTATTTTAATGCACAGTAAGTTATGTTCACAGAATACATCTACTTACCAAGTTTCAACAGTATAGTTCTTATAGTTTCAGAAAAAAGTGGCTGTGACATACGGACGGATAGACAGACAGACATGACGAATCCATAAGGGTTCCGTTTTTTGCCATGGCTACGGAACCCTAACTGGTTATAGTTCTGCGAACAGTAGACTTCGCGACCACAAACTTTTTTACAACACTAAAGTTATTAACGGGTATATTCATCTGATCTTCACCAAACTTTTATGGGAGCAACTTAAAGTAACTAGATACCTTTTAAATAAAAAAGAACCAGCGACATCGGATCTCATAAGACGGAGAAATCCATTCGTACCCTTCGTGTGCGAGTCCGACTCGCACTTGGCTGCTTTTTAGGGTTCCGTACCAAAATGGTAAAAAAGGAACCCTTATGGTGTGACTCAGTCTGTCTGTCTGTCTGTCACAGCTGGATATCTCAAGAACTACTGATGCTATCAACTTGAAATTTGGAATAGTTTTAGATGACGTTTATTCAACTATTTTGCAAATAAGAAAGAAATGAAAATATTTATATTTTTTTTGCAACAGGGACTGAAAGGGGGTCTTCAAAATTTAAAGTGGGGCTACTAGGGCATATGGGGTATCATATGAAAGAGCGCTGTTTGCAAATTCTCGAACTATTTTTTATTTTTTTTAGGCCCCATAGTTTTCGACTTTTGATGAAAAATGTAAAAAAAATACCGTTCCCCCCCCTTATCTCCGAAGTTTGCAAAGCGAAAAATCTGAAATTATTCTATGTGATAGAAGTTTATGTAACATTACAGGAAAAATAAAAAGATGTCTCTAAATAGCACAGTTTTTCAGAAATCATCAACAAAAATTACATATATGATGGGAAAAAAATACCGTTGCCCCTTATCTCCGAAGTTTTCAAAGGGAAAAATCTGAAATTATTTAAAAAATAAAACGATGTTTCTAAATAGCACACTTTTTCAATCGGAACGGAACCCTTGGTGCGCGAGTCCGACTCGCTCTTGACCGGTTTTTTTTTCTACAATAGGTTAAAGTTTATTGTATTTTTGCATTAATCGACAGTTGATACAGTTACGATGATTCGAAAGTCATGTAGACCAGTGGCTAAGTTTTGTTGTACAAATAATCTACGAGAATGAATAGCAGACCATTTAAGAATACACTAAAATGATTGTGATACCACAGGTCAGGGGTCACCGCACTGACAAAGATAAGTTCATTCAACAGCTCGTCGAATTTGACAAACAAAACAATTTGCTAGCTCTAATAAAATTGAAGTTTGGATCCTCCTACTTTCCTTTTGTTGATTTTATAACTTTCATCTTATCTTGATGAAAGTTACTTCGTTAAGCAAGAGACCTTTTTCACTATTGGGGTCCACCAGCAAAGCCTCACAAGTTAAAAAAAAACCGGTCAACTCGCGCACCGAGGGTTCCGTTCCGATTGAAAAAGTGTTATATTTAGAAACATCGTTTTATTTTTAAAATAATTTCAGATTTTTCCCTTTGAAAACTTCGGAGATAAGGGGCAGCGGTATTTTTTTTATATTTTTCATCAAAAGTCGAAAAATTGAGAATGTGGAAACAGCGTTGTTTCATATGATACCCCACATGCTCTAGTAGCCTCACTTTGAATTATAAGACCTCCTTTCAGTCCCTGTTGCAAAAAAAACATAAATATTTTTATTTCTTTCTTATTTGCAAAATAGTTGGGTAAACGTCGTCTAAAACTGTTCCAAAATTGAAGTTGATAGCATTAGTAGTTCTTGAGATATCCAGCTGTGACAGACAGACAAACAGACAGACTGAGTCACACCATAAGGGTTCCTTTTTACCATTTTGGTACGGAACCCTAAGATATGAGCCGTCCCATAACTCTTTATCTGTTCTGTGGTCCCATACATTTAGGTCGAGTAGGTACCTATTGAAGTTCTGTACGGGACAGCTGATAATTGTTTCTCGATTACGAAATTGGTCCCATGGAGAAAGATGTTCAGATTGATGCTCTAGTACCACACCCATAAGTTTGACCACACCCTTTCTGATACATTCTGTAGATAAGTACCTACTCATGTTCAAATTAGTATGAAACACTTGCTCACACCAGTTATACGAATATGAACACTATGTGCATACGAATAAGTCAAGTACGTATAAAACTCTTATACTTTACTTAACAAATTCAAGTCTAAGGTCCGTATTACAGAAGAAAACTGAAGCACTGATCTTTGTTTAAAAGTTTAAAACTAGTTTCAACCAATCAAATGGCTTGAATCTAGTTTTAAGTAATGCTTGAGTATTGAGTGACGTTCTGTAATACGGACCTAAATCCGGTCTGTGAATCTTGGGTTTAGTCTCAATCTCTGTCTTAGTCGAGAGATAAGGTACTGTACTGATACTTGAACCTTTGAAAAATTTCGCAATATTAAATAACTGTGCGGGTCAAGACTGTTAGATCGAGCTTTACACACACCGAGACATCCACACATACCTATATATTATATAATTATGTAGTAATATGTATTGGTGCTAGCTCAGTTATTATCAGAGACAATTGAAGTGTGGTCGGTGTACTGTTATCTTAGTGACCTCTTAAAAGAAACGATAAATTAGTTAAAAATAACGAGGAGACTAGTGATTTTACTGAATTGTGGGATAAATATTGTAAGTACTTAAAAATGAGTTATTCGAAATGCGAAATGTTGGTGTACTTTAGGCACAGTCAGCAACAAAAGTCGATTAACACTTGTGTTTTCTAAATCTTCATTATTGAGAAAAGTACATACTTCATTAAAATCGGAACAGATGTAAATTTTAAAGAAAATTAACTCCTATCCAATATAATACTTAAATGAAATTCTAAAAAGCAACCTGCTTTTTAGAATTTCATTTAGGTATCATTTTGTGTTAATTTAGATGATGTCAAAAAGTAGCAGTGTTAATCGACTTCTGTTGCTGACCGTTCAACTCTGCCTAACCCGTCGGGTAATAGAGACGAGATGCTATGTGTTTTTGGAAATAACCACTGATCTAGAAGAAAAATTAGTAGCGTTCATCAGTAGTTTTACTTCCCTCCTAGAGATTTGGTAGGTTCCACACGATACAGACTTTCATCAACTTCTATAGAATTTTGTCAATGCAAACAAGCAGTACTAGACAGTTAATGTCGGTGTGTTGGGAAAGTCGAACATCTGCATGTATTGCGTATTTTTCGTAGCCAAATACTTAATTAATTATTCCATTTTCATAAATCCAAATTTGAACTAATGAAAATTCTGGGCAAATATTCTGTGGCGATGTCACAATGAAAACAGACGATAATATAGGTAATGTTAAAAAATCAGTTGTTCCATACATTTGTGGTGAACACAAATGTATGGAACAACTGATTTTTTTTTCGCGATTTCAAGATTGGTCCCATAGCAAAAGTTGTTTAAAATGATGAGTACAATGACCCCTTTCCGGGTTTAGGGTAAACAAAAACTAATGTTGTGTATGTCAACTCTAATTTAAAGAAACCTTTATTTATTACTTACAACTTAAGTCCATTACAGAATGTTTATAATGACTTCCGACCTTTTACAATTACAATAAGAATAATGCTAAAAGGGTGGCTGAGTCTTATTACTGAAGCATTATGTTTATTTTTATGATAAAAGAAACCAATTAGAGGTGTCTTAGACCTTTCTTCCCCGCAGCTTTGTGTATCGCTTGAGGTGTACCTACGCAAATAGTTTTTAAGGGCGGTCATCCCACGCGAGCTGGCAACGTCGCATTTCTAGAGGTTTTTCGTTATAATTTTAAATCAAAGTACTCTTTTTAGGGTTCCGTATCAAAATGGTAAAAAAGGAACCCTTATGGTGTCACTCCGTCTGTCTGTCTGTCTGTCTGTCACAGCTGGATATCTCAAGAACTACTAATGCTATCAACTTGAAATTTAGAATAGTTTTAGATGACGTTGACCCAACTATTTTGCAAATAAGAAATAAATTAAAATATTTATATTTTTTGTGCAACAGGGACTGAAAGGGGGTCTTAAAAATCAAAGTAGGGCTACTAGGGCATGTGGGGTATCATATGAAAGAGCGCTGTTTGCACATTCTCAATCATTTTTTTTTTCTTTTTTTTAGGCCGCATAGTTTTCGACTTCCGATGAAAAATGTAAAAAAAAAATACCGGTCCTCCCCTTATCTCCGAAGTTTGCAAAGTGAAAAATCTGAAATTATTCTATGTGATAGAAGTTTATGTAAAGATTACAGGAAAAATAAAACGATGTCACTAAATAGCACACTTTTTCAGAAATCGGTACGGAACCCTCGGTACGCGAGTCCGACTCGCTCTTGACCGGTTTTTTTGTTTGGCCAAGCACTTTATCGTTGGCATTTATAAGTACTTATGTTTAGTATTTTTTGACAGTTATTTTGGTATGTAGGTACTCATTAAATTGACATTATTGTCAATTATTTTTATTTGTAGTATTACGATTAAATATTTTTACTTACTATACAGCGTGTTTTTTTTTTATATCTCATAACTCTATTAATGAGACCATCATTATGAACAACTTTTACTATGGGACCGAACCCAAAATCGCGAAAAAAAAATCAGCTGCTCCCTACATTTTGACGAGATATATGCGAACATAAATGTAGGGGGCAGCTGATCCTATAAGGGTTCCGTTTTTTCCTTTTGAGGTACGGAACCCTAAATAGTACTTTGATTTAAATTTAATAAAATAATCACGAAAAACCTCTAGACGTTGCCAGCCCGCGTAGAATGAACGCTTTTAAATCATAGCTTTCTGAAGATTATAATATGATGATATAGTTCATGAACTGGACGTAAACAACTAACAGCCAGTTGCAGAAAAGTACTTTAGTTTAATGGAGACTTTAAATTCATACCATCCCTTATAATAAGTATCAAAAAGAAAGTGACAGCACCAATTTAAAGTCTCCATTACACTAAATTTAACTTCCTACTAAATAATTCACTGTGTCTTTTTTCAGATAAACATGTCTCCAAAGAGAGTGCTGTTATCAGTTACGATATTGTTATCGTTGGTGTACAAATGTAAGTAAAAACAACGTTACGGCTCAGGGTCAGCGCACACCAAGAGCAGAGCAGAGCAGAGCATTTTCTGAGACTATTGAAAAATTAATCTTATGACAATTCTATACATTGCAAAATTAAATACACGCCAAGCATGCTCGAGCATGCTCGAGCGTAGTCGAGCATCAACTTTGGACGATTTAATTTTGCAATGTATGGAATTGTCATAAGATTAATTTTTCAATACTCTCAGAAAATGCTCTGCTCTGCTCTGCTCTTGGTGTGCGCTGACCCTCAGGCGCAAAACGTCTCTATCGCATGATGTCGCTTTCTCATAGTGTCGCTTTCGCAGAATGACTCCTTCTCAAAAGGTCGATGCCTCTTTCGCAGAATATCTCTTTCGCAAAATGTCGCATAACTTAGAAAAAAATTTACCCAAGTTTAAAAAAAAAAATGTTTTTTTCCAATTTCTAAGTTTTACAACATATAAGCTATGTTTGGAGTTTCCCAATGCGACATTTTGCGAAAGAGATATTCTGCGAAAGAGGCATCGGCCTTTTGAGAAGGAGTCATTCTGCGAAAGCGACACTATGAGAAAGCGACATTACGCGAAAGAGACGTTTTGCGCCTGAGCCGTATTTTGTTGCGGTTTTTTTTACGGGACTTGTAGCTAAGTAATAACAGCCGCACTGGTCGATCGATCAGGTTAAGTTACGCTTGCCGCGGTTGGTCCGTGGATGGGTATATCTACATACGAAAAGTGCCTCAGAAAGCAGATGTCATTGATGGATCTTTGATAGTCGTTACGGGTCGTCAAAAGCCGGAAAGTCTGACAACCAGTCTTACCAACGAGTATCGTGTTACCCCGTAACTGGTTGTGAAGGTCAGATAGGCAGTCGCTCCATATAAAATACTGGTATATGTATCTGCATCCACTCATCCAGTTACACTGAAAGCCGCCCTCAACATATTATACAACGTGATTGGTAATTAGTGACCGATACTTAAACACATGATTGTGCTCATGATAACAAACAACTTTTACTATGGGACCAAACCTGAAATCGCGAAAAAAAAATCAGCTGCTCCCTACATTTTGACGAGTTATGCGAACATGAATGTATGGGGCAGCTGATTTTTTTTTTTTGCGATTTCTGGTTTGGTCCCACAGTAAAAGTTGTTTGTTATCATGAGTATAATCATGTGTTTAGGTATCGGTCACTAATTACCAGTCACCCTATATAGTTGGAAAAAAGCTGGGCAGATGATGATGTCAAATACGTTGTAAGGAGATCTCTGTAGTATTTTAATATCGTAAAAATATAAATAAGTTATAGAATTAAGTGAACATGTTAATTATAGGTGCTAAATAGACCAATAGTTACGTGAAAGTGTTGTGACAACCTAATTATCAATAAAACTTTTAAAAATCTCAACTGAAAATAGCAAACATAAATATAAAAACAACTCTTAAAATCATTGTGTAGAAACAGAATAAACAACAGTGAAAGTAAAATATACAAATAAACATTGCATACAGTTCTAAAAAGTGCCAACTAGTTACCAAAAAGTGTTTTCTAGTATGTTTGAACACTACATAAAATGATAGGTAGATGTGAAAAAAATCATAATCGAGTCCAACGGACGGACCTTACATTTAAAAACCAAATACTCCGTAAGGGGTCCCCAATTCAGCGTTAGTCATTAACTGGACGGTGGCGGTGTTAGTAAAAGCTTTACCTACATCAAACGCTCGGTCGCTGGTTCGAACCTCACAAGCTGCGGTAACTTTTTGTGATAAAAAAATTTGTCGTCGACTTCTCTGTAAGTAAAAGGATCGAATCAAGATTGAGTACAAACGACTGAGAGAGCACGAAGCAAAAACGTTATCGAATATCGAACTACACAACATAAAAATCATCACGCCAGTGTTCCTCGAACGTGTGGGCAGAGGTGTATTTGGTAAATAAGAATTTAACCAAACAGTAAATAGGGGAATATCAGTCTAATAATGGATGATAGAACAAACGTTACACTGAGAAAACATCAGCTGGTTAAATGCAAATCACTAGAGGATAACATAGACAATGTTCGTTCTTTGGACTCTTCTCCGTCCTTTGACCTACTGGGTAAAAGCTTGGATTTATCAACAGACTTGTTTACATCTAGTGTTATTGAAGAGATGAAATCCGAAATAACAAGTTTAAAATCGAAACTACAAAGTACCGAAAACGAAATGGACAATTTGATTCTGGAAAATGTTGGATTAAAAAAACAAATTGCTCAGCTATCCCAGGACATTACTATTTTGAAACGAATTTGTAGAAGTCCAACGTCAACTAAGAAAAACAATATATCATCGCGCCGGAAAAATAGTGTGAAACGGCGACTCACAGATGATTTTCACCATAGTCCAATCACAGTTTTTCCTAAAAAGGACATGGTTAAAGAAACAACCAAAATACTAACACAGTCTCTTCCAGACTCGGAAACTAAAGCGGATGACCAGTCAGCGAACATTACACAGGCATGCAAAACATCAGGGTTCCCAACTCTACCTCAGCATAATATAATACACGCTGACAGTATCGTCAGCGTAGATAGCGTAAATAGCAGCCCAAGTAACATAGAAAAAGAAGTCGGAACGAGAATCAACGCTAGTAACGGAGCAAATAGTAACTCTACTCTCCTGAACTCTAACAACGACAACGTGGCACCAGTTACAATGAAAATATTGTCCAGATCAAAGCATTTAAAAGAATCTGGTAATAGCAGATTATTCTTATTTGGTGGTAAACAGTGCCTTAGAATGTCAAAAATACTAAAGAAATCGAGAGAAAGAACTCCTTATAAACATTACCGAGTGATATCTTTTATCAAACCTTATGCATCGACGGAAGAAATACTAAATTGCGTCAAATTGTTCGATGTTACTACAGATGATCGAATAATTGTGTGTGTTGGAGAACATGACTCAAACGTACTCAAAATCATGTCAGAATTTTATATTTTTTTAAAGATAACTAAATGTCCAATATTTGTTTTAAAAGTTTTTAATAATGTACATTTAAATGAATATAAACTTAATGAAATGCTAAAGATGATAAGTTACCAGTACAAAAATTGTAATTTTATTGACTTTGACGACAACTTACAGTTGACTATGTATGGTATGTGTAAGCAGATTAATTCTACTCTGGATCAAATAGACTACAACATTAAATTTCTTAATTATAAAACTACTTCTATATCTACTGGGAACAATACTGTGAGGCAAAAAAACATGGACTACTCTCGAAACATACAGGTTAATCAAATAAATCGATGTTCAAATCGTCCTCAACTAAAAATGGCAGATCGTAGTACACAAACAGAACAAAATATGTTGCAAGATAATAGTAAAACTAGTACGAATACAGAAGAGTTTTTTCGTGACTAACTTCTTAAGAGTGCTTCATCAGAATGTAGCAGGTATCTTGTGCAAGCGTTATAATTTAGAAATACAGTTATCTAACCTGCTTCTAAAAAATAACGAGCCAGACGTTATCTGCTTAACCGAAACATTTATTGATAAGGGTAATGAATGTCTTATTAAAGTGTCTGGTTATGATTTAACGGTCTCATATTGTAGACAAATTAAACAAAAGCGTGGAGGTGTGGCAATTCTCATTAAACATGGCATGGATCACAAAGAATTGTCATTCCTGAAGGAACACAGTCTTGATAAACACTTTGAATGTTGCGGCTTGGAATTGCCATCACATAACATTTTCATAATAGCTTTATATAGAACACCAAATTCTGATTTTTCTTTATTTCTTATGAAACTCACTGCAGTACTTTTCTACATAAACCTTAAATATAAAAAGAAAAAAATTATTATTTTAGGTGATTTAAATGTAAACACCTTAAAACCAGATAGCAAAACTAAAGATCTTCAGGATCTTGCTGCAAATTATAATTTAAATTTTCATATTACTGATCCAACGCGGCAGAATACTTGCATCGATCATGTCTTAAGTAATATCCCACTTGCCACAGGTGAGCTTTTGCATTGGGATATATCTGACCACAATACGGCCCAAATGTTAAGTGTCCCTGTCAAACATAAGGCAATTACTGAACAGTACATAATGTTTAAAAGAGACTATAATTTGGAAAATATCCTTAAATTCAAGGAATGTTTGTCTAAACTTTCCTTCTCAGAAGTTTATAATCAATATAACATTAACTCGGCTTATGAATCTTTTCAGGAATTGTTTCTATTGTTTTATAAGTTATGTTTCCCTAAAGTTAGAATTAAAATGACAAACCAATGTAAGACAACCAACTGGATAACTAAAGGTCTAAGAATTAGCAGTAAACGTAAACGGTCATTGCGTTTTATATATTATAGGAGCAAGTCAGAACGCAACAAGATGGTATACAAAAAATACAGCAAATTACTAAGACGTTGTATCACTAGTTCTATTAAAACATCAAATGACAACATTCTAAGGTCTTCAAGAAATAAAAGTAAAGCGGCTTGGACACTTATAAAGCAAGAATCAGAATGTGCGAATAAATTATCATTGATAACGAATTTAAACACAGACAATACAATGATAGACAACCCAAAAAAAATAGCAGACTCGTTTAATAACTACTGGATAGACTTAACTAATCAACAGAATGATAATTTAAGGGATACATGCAAAACCAAGACGTGTGATAGTCTATTCCTTCGGCCATACGGTTACAATGACATACATAAATTTATACTTTCCCTAAACAACACAGGAGCGGTCGGGTATGATGAGATTTCGACTAACATTCTAAAGGCTTGCTCAGTGGAAATAACTCCTGTGTTGACACACTTAATAAATTTGTCATTCTCAGAAGGCTGCTTCCCAGAGCAGTTGAAATTTGTGATTGTTAAGCCTCTTCATAAAAAAGGTGATAGCTCGAAAGCAGATAATTACAGACCTATTAGTCTCATACCAATAATTTCGAAAGTTTTTGAAAAAGCTATGCAACAACGTCTCTTAGAATTTATTGGGAAACATCAGATTCTTAAGAAAGAACAATACGGGTTTCAAAAAAGGAAATCGACCACTCTTGCATGCTTCAATCTAGTAAAAAATATAATCGATGAAGTTGACATAGGAAAGCGGGTATCTGTGATCTTCTTCGACATGTCAAAAGCTTTTGACTTCGTGTCTCATAGATTGTTGCTTTCAAAGTTGGAACGATATGGTATTCGAGGTCCGGCCCTTAGTTGGCTTGAAACCTACCTATTAGGTAGAAAGCAATGTGTTGAGATTCCAAGTATGACTGAGAATAAAGAACTGGAGGGAATTAGGTCTCTTCCAAGATTCAACAACTCGGGTGTACCACAAGGGAGCGTTTTGGGTCCCCCTTTGTTCTTGTTATATATAAACGATCTTCCTGAACACACACCCAATCCATGCACATTATTTGCGGACGACATTTCAATTATTATGACATCACCAATTAATACAGACATAAATAATTACAGAATTGACATTAATAATACAATCGAATCAACAATTTCTTGGTTAACATTGAATAATTTGCATGTAAATATAGATAAAACAAAAATTGTTCAATTTAGGACATATGGTCGTAAGCAAGAAAGGCTTAACATTAATTATAACGGACAACCTCTATTAGAGACAGAGGAAACTACTTTTCTGGGAGTTGCATTGGATGGCTATTTTTCTTGGAAACCGCACGTAGAAAAAGTATGCAGTAAATTAAACAAATTCGTTTATGTTCTCTACACACTGCGAAAAACCTCATCGCAGAGTACGATGTTGACTGCGTATCACGGCTGCGTTGCTTCGACTTTACAATACGGCCTAATACTATGGGGTAACTCAACAGACGTAGGTAAAGCCTTTAGGGTACAAAAAAAATGTATTCGAGCCATTTGTGGCATTCCACCATGGGAATCTTGTAAACCATTGTTTCATAAATTAAAACTCCTTACATTACCCAGTATGTATATTTTAGAATGTGCTAAATTTGTCCGACATCACTTTGACTTGTTTGTAAAGGCTCAAGATCGTTGCCCTCGAAAAGTAAGAGATCCAGATAGAGTAGTTTTGCCTAGGGCACCAAGGACTTCTATGTATAAAAAGAACTGTTACCATATGTGTGTACTTATTTATAACAAACTACCAAAGAAATTTAAAGACATACCTAATAATTTATTTTTCATACAGTTAAAATTATGGCTGCTGGAAAAACGATTTTATTCTATAAATGAATTTATAAATAATAATAATGTTAAATAATCCATTTATAAATTAATATTGATTTTATGTATTGATTATTGATTGATTTATTGCTGCCTGTTTATTGTGTTTTTTTTTTTTATTTTATTTTGTGTTTTTTTGCGAATGAATTGTAAAATGAATAAGGTAATGGAAACTAGAATTTAAAGCATGCCATAGGAAATAAATAATAATTATACTGTAGCATTAGATATCTACATTGTAAGGTTTTGCATGTCAAATGTCTGACTTTGTACTAGGAACTCAACCACTGACTTTAAGACCAACAATGTACCAGTACTTACGGCAAATAAAATGATTATGATTATTATGATTATGAATTCAACATTTTCCAGCAACCGCAATCTACTGCTTCTACTGCAACAGTGCCAACAACTCAGCCTGTATTGACCCCACACAGTACAGCGATGAGATGCGCGGGCGCATCATACCGATCATCGACTGCGACAAGGCAGTGCCAAGAGTCGAAGAGTATGAATTCTTCTGCAGGAAGATTGTGCAAACCAGTAAGTATTTTGAAACTAGTTTCATTATTATAGCCGAAAATTGGCCATGGGAAGGGTAGGAATCCCTCAAGCTATGTGGAGCCAACTAATCTACGCAGGGTGGCTGGATGAGAGTAGTTGAGAATCGAGCTCAATGGCGTGTTTTTGGAGAGGATCCAGCAGTGGCAGGTGACGATGATGATGGTAGAACAATAATTATCTTGGTTGCTTCCTATAGAAAAGGATATAAAAATACACAGTTATTATATGCTTGATGCTTGACTATTTGAAGGCCTGCCTTGAATGCGCCCGTGAAATCCAAATTTTCTTACGTTTTTTACAATTTTCAGGTCATTTTCGGTCGTCGGGTCGTATGTTGATCAAAATATGATTCGCGACTATAACAAATATCTATCTACATAAATAAAAAGAGAAGTCCTGACTGACTGACTGATTGACTGACTCATGAACGCCCAGCCCAAACCCTTGAAAGTATAAATTATGCACAGAGGTTCCCTTTATAATGTAGACAAGGAATAAGGAAGGAATTCCCGGTAGTACGTTCCCGTGGGATATTATCCGACATCCACGCGGGCGAAGCCGCGCGGGAAGTGCTCTAGTATTACATAATTATAACTATCAGAATCATCATTACATCTCTCTATGATTTTGTTCAAAAATGTCATGATTTTCCAAAGCGTTTGCTTTGGAAAACTAGAGAGAACAAATCTAACTAACTTAGAGAGATGTATATTGATGAATCTTATGGTTATAATTATATGAAAACATATTTGTTATAGTCGCGAATAATTATTTGGTCAATATACAACTTGACACTGATCTGAAAAATGCAAAATTTGAATTTAGTGGGCTACCATTGCGGATTCCCCTTCAGTTAAGTCCATTTTTCTTCCTAAACTACGCCTTCCTAAATGATAATTTGTTATCTATTGACTGCATTGGTAGCCTCAAGACCAAGTTCTTTGATACTCATGACTCTTCAGTCAGTTGTGGGCTTTGACTATGGCCTACCAAAATTGATGATTAAAGGGTCATCTGATGAATCTACTTTCATATACAAAGTACAATATGAACTAACAAACATTGTAATTCCCCCAGTATACCACCCCCACAAAGACTCCGAGCTCCGCGTCACCCGTGGGTGCGGCTGGGTACGTTACGACAAGGATTGCTACCGTGCTGACAACAGCGACCATCTGGAGACTGCCTGCCAATGTTTCACCGACTACTGCAATAGTGCAGACTCCTTGAACTCCGCCACTGCTAGCGCCTTGTTCCTTGTATTGGCAATGTGTCTTTACTTCTACCGCTAGTAAATAATCTTGTTTCTTTAACATAGTTCATCTTCATCAAATTCATTATTTTTTCCGATATTGGCAGTAACTAACTGACCAGAGTACGTCAGACGATCAAGTGAATCGTAACTTGAAACGATAGATGAGCTCGGAGTATCATGTTTGTCGCCTTTGTCATCTAACTCTGTTTGTTTTGGTGTAGCAATAGTTAAAAACAGATTATTTTATTCATTCTACCTTTTTTCTTCGATCGCTTCTTCCTTCATTCGCGAAAAGGATTCGAACATCTCGAGACCATCTGCCAATGTTTCACCGACTACTGCAACAGTGTGGACGCTTTGAACTCCGCTACTGCCAGCGCCTTGTTCTTGCATTGGCGATGTGTCTTTACTTCTACTGCTAGTAAATAATTCTGTTTCTTTAAAACAGTTCATCTACATTAAAATCATTATTTTTTACTTCTCAACAAGATTAGGATTAGCCAGTTCACAATCCTGGATCGTCTGCTTCGTCTTCGTGTGGTGTCAACTGGTGGCGTGAATTTTCATGAAAACACTCATTCTGACTCTATACGTAGTATCGGCCAAAGTCAGGGCCTTTCCAATTTCGAAACAATTTTGCTTGGAAGCTGCAATTGTAGGACAAACAAAGGACCATAGGGACAGGGTGACTCAGTGTATACAAAAAGCAACTTTAAGTTGTTTTGTCGATAGTATCTAATGGTATAATAAGAATAGTAATACTTGCTTCTCTACTGCATCTGTGCTATTTGTAGCTTCAGCTACGTGCCTACTGCATTTATAGGCATGGATGTTTTAGTTACAAATATATAATTATTTATAAGACAACTTTTAGATTAGTTACTTTGTAAGTGAGTTATTGATGATAATTAAAATAAGATTTATATAAATATACAATTTTAAAAACACCTGTAAATTACTTTTTTGGCTGTCCATTTTCGTCCCATATTGAGTAAGTAGGTAGATACGACGTGCAAAGTTCCACTTTAAGGTTGCTTACAAATCATTCCTCACCACCTACCTACCTTCCAAGTTCCTACTAACTCAAGCTGAAAGCATTTATTTGAATTGGTTTAACTGAAATTCAGTTTGACTTATAGGCTCACTTGCACGTTCACGGGCTATCTTATACAACTCAGAGTTAACAGCTAATTCAGGGCTAACCAAATAATTCATCTTGCACCACCAAGCCTACAGGTAAACCTAGGGTTAAACTTTTAAATATTTAACCAACCGATGTGGGAGGGTTAAGTCGCTAAACTCTGGGTTTAGTGCAGTAATATCAAAAAAAAATTAAGGTTATGAGGCTGATATTTTATTTTGTATTTTATATTGTGTTGCGTAATTTTGAATGTGTTGTTTTGTTTACAATACTTATTAAATTATATTTATATTCTGATAATCATCATTGAATTTAATCAAACTTCTATGAAGAAGGGTTGCAGAACGATGTGTTTAATATAATTCTCAAAGAGACAAATATTTTCATAGAATATTTGGACTCGCAAAGGAAAGTGCTAATTAATTAATAACATAAAATTCATAATAATTTACAAGTGTTTAATAAAATTAAAGTGGAGTTACATGTGTTTACGCGATTTCAGATTTGGTCCCGTAGTAAAAGTTGTTCATAATGATGAGTAATGAATGTCCTCTTAAGAGATTTCGAGTATGAATAGATACCTACACTTTATAGGTATATGAAAAAGTAAGGACAAGAAACCCTTTTGAATGAAGATATTACAAAAGCCTGTACCTACATTTGTTTGTCATTATTATGTCATTGTTATCTTACTGGTACCTCAAAACAGTTGGTCGTCAATTCGTCATCCACCGACCAACGACCACAATACAGAAATAGGGCGCCGCCACGGGCTGGTCGTAATCCAGGGCGGTCGTGAAAGCCCTCGTTTTGTACCGCGCACACGGCACAATGTTTGAACGTTACTTATTTAGTAAAACTCGGCGTACGGTGCCAGTGGTGGCGTGTTTGATGACATCATTATGTTATGATGTATTTAAATACCTCTATAAGTAATTTGTAGATTCTTTGGTGTGATTATCCAGGCAGAAACAACAGAACGCCACTTGCTACGATCCTCACATACTACTTTTGGCTCGTTTCCGTTCATACATCTAGTCATATACGCATGCCGGTTGCGAGTACTACGCACCTGACCTTTCTGGAGAACATCACCAATAAGGCGTTTCCAATCAGATCTGCCTTGTAAATAGATTTTGTTAGCCGCCTTTCATTCTTCCTCTCAACATGACCAAACCATAGAAGTAATTCTTTTCACTTTTTGTCACTACATCTTTTAAACCGCACCGTTGCCTTACTATCACATAATTCTGCAAACTGAAAAGTCTTCAGTAAAAACTATTGGTAGGGGCAGAACGAGGGATTTTTTTTAACTATTGGTAGGGGCAGAACGAGGGATTTTTTTTAAAGATTATCTCATGTTCCTTATTAGGAGCTGGTTACTTATTTTTTTCTTTTTTTTTTTGCTATTTTACTTAGTCGTACAACGCGTCCTATTTAAGGGTATACATCGATAAATTTTGTGTTTTTAAAATTTCTATAAAACCAAATGTATATGGTTAAATCATTTGGATTTTATTTGACTACTTATATTAATTATTATTATTTATTTTTATTATATTGTCTACTGCTGTGGGTATAAGAATCGTTAGCTATGCGCATTTCATTTCTTCAAGTTTCTAAGTTAAAAAAAGTTGTAGCACTAAGCGTACATGCGCGAATTTACTCCCACTACGACAAAACCTTGCCAAGTTACGTGCCGGCAACTATACTGAAACAGAAACGTGATTAAAATTGGCACCGTCTATTTCCTGTTTTATACGATTATACGTAAACCGTTCCTTATTGTGCAGAAAAATTGCTTTATATAGTATTTAACTATGTTAATAACTTACTAAGCTTAACATTTAAAAAATAACATTGCATTACTACATTTTATTACGTTTAGTTCCCGTGGGCGTGAGAGTCTTCTATCTCTCTCGCATCAAACTAGACAGACATAACGCCGTTTCACTTACACACCGAGCCAAACCACATTTCGATGTATCCTCTTAAAAGCAATTGTCGTGCAAATACGCAAGCATCGCGTCCTTATGTCACGTTTTGTTTGGAAGACCTGTGGCCTTAGTGCGAGTTTTTATACTTACTCGATCGCGTTTACGTTAACGTTGCCGTACGTCAATTTGTATGAAATAATTGTGATTCCCATTGCAGTCACCAGACGGCGCTTATTTAGTTTCAGTACAAACTGACGTTTACGTTAACGTGATCGAGTAAGTTTAAAAACTCGCACTAAGCCCTCTGTAGGTAAGCGCTCTCAGTCGGCACGACCACGCATTCAGGTTCATCGAACAAAAAGTGACATATACATGCACGCGACGATCGCGTATTCACGTTACGCTCGCTTTTAAATAGGACACGATCTTAAAAAACGCGTCACTCACAGTGGAGCTCCACAAAAATAACCAACAAATGATCCGTTACAGAGGAAACAAATACAGAATATTGTGGGAAAATCTCGATGTGTATTAAATACATCATAATCAGCCTATAATGTTCCCACTGCTAGGACACAGACCTGAGAGGGAGTGGGCCGTAATCAACCACGCGGGCCAGGTGCGGGCTGGTAGATGTCACATGTCTTTGAATTTTTGCTTCTAGAACAAAACCATGTTCACCGTATTGAGAGTAGTGGTGATGAAATTATTTACACAAAGTAAAGCGCCTGTGTGGGTTCAAACCTACGACCTACAACTCGTAAGTCACGGCTACCACTGCTCTCATCCCCTAAACGGGTTAAAAAGTGTATGAAAGTTTGTTTAAAAGTTCAAAATTTTTGCTGATGGGGATCCCCTCGGGCACATGGCTTGTTTGCAAATTGAATGCTGAACGGATGCGTTCAGCTTTCCGCATCGTTCCATACGAAACTGTTTTTTTTTAAATGGGCAAAAGCTGAATAACTGTATTTTCCTAGTATTTTCACTTTCATTGTAAATTATAATTTATGGAACACTAGCTGACCCGATAGACGTTGCCCTGCCCAAATTTCATAATGAAATTTCTTTATATTTTTTTTTTCTGAACTTTTCCTATGTTTTAATAGTTATTCTGTATATTCTGGCCGGAGACAAATCCAACAAATCAAACATCGTAAAAATCGGTCCCGCCGTTTTTGAGTTATAAATGGTGTAAATAAACCCACTTTATTTTATATATAGATACATTATTGTGCAAAATCCCGGCGTTGAGGACGTGCGTTGTCTGTGAATGAATTCAAGATTTAATAAGTAGAAATTCAGCGTCTGAAAAGCGGTGATTACATTACACCGTTGTACCTAGTAGGTAGATTACGTCCCTCGGTTGCCTTCCCCATACTCAGCAGAGTATATATTGTCTATAAGAGATGCTATAGATTTTTATTATATGATTACACAAAGCAACAGCTTAGGAATATTTTCTTCATATAATTTCTTCACTACTTACTCGTCTTTCAATGTTTTGGTTCTTTATTCACTGGTACCAATTAACCTATTTATCTCCTTAATTTTGTGTTAACACAACAAAACATCACGCCTGTATCCCTCGAAGGGTTAGGCAGAGGTGTTCCTATAGTGTGGCGGCATCTACATCGCCAAATGCGAACAACACACTGAAGTCACGCAAAATCCTGCATCGCGCAATCAGAGTTTACCGCGCGACTAGCAACAATGTGTAACATAAATAACGCAGAACCTCCTAAGGGGTCATTGTACTCATCATTATGAACAACTTTTACCATGGGAACAAACCTGAAATCGCGAAAAAAAAATCAGCTGACCAGTGCCTACATTCTACATCAAACTCGTCAAAATGGAGGGAGCAGCTGATTTTTTTTCGCGATTTCAAATTTGGTTCCATAGTAAAAGTTGTTCATAATGGTGAGTACTATGACCCCAGAGATTGTGCGTTATTTATGTTACACCTTGTATACCCGACATCAATCGTCGGGCAGTAGCCACAACACCCGTCTGGTTGGAGGATCCTCTCTTTTCAATAGAGGATGAGTGAACTTTACACCCTGTTCCTCATACCTCTATAATAGTACAACCACATTTCGCCAGTTATGCACGCACGTACGCAGTTATGTTATGCCATCAATCGGGGACAAATCGAGACTCTGAGCTGCTACTGAGAAATCTCAGTTAACAAAACCCAATAACACTTTGGCAGACTAACCAGAAGCCAGGACTACATGCCCAGCAGACAACCACAACCGCAACAACCACATGCAACCACTAGATTTTGAGTTGTAAAGCACAAATGCTTGTAACCTCCAAAATGCACCACTAGTTATTACTATGATCACATTGTTTGATTATGTTCAATCAATCAAATCAACTGAGCCTATCGCAGCCCACTGCTGGACATAGGCCTCTGCCAGGCTGCGCCACCACACCCTGTCTTCCGCCTTCCGCATCCAGTCTATCAAAGCCACTTTCTTCAGGTCGTCGGTCCACCTGGGGGGCTTCTCACACTACGCTTACCGATACGCGGTCTCCACTCTAGAACTCGTCTGCTCCACCGGCAAACGGTCTGATGATTTTGTTTATTTGATTATGTTAACAGCTAATAATCGACAGTGTCGATCGTGTATCGTAAGGGCGTTTGTCCACCGCCACCGTCAACGGGACGTCAACAAAGAAAGAGATGACGGCGCCCAAGTAGCCATGCATACATTCACTATAGCCGCGTGTCCACCGCACGCCGTCACCAGAACGTCACGTTCGCTTCGAATAATCTTGTTACTTGACGACACGTTTGGCGCAGTGGTTGAGCGATTGACTGCTGCGCAGCATGTCGCGGGTTCGATTCCCGCACGGAACAAATATTTGTACGACCTACAAGTTATTTGTTCCGAGTCTGGGTGTTTTTCTATCTATAATATGTATGTATTTACAAAAAAAAAAAATGTATATAAGTAGTTTATCAGCCATCTCGTTACCATAACACAAGCATTAGGTTGCTTAGCTTGGGACTAGATGGCGTTGTGTGAAATGTCCAAGGATATTTATTTATTTTTTATTTTTTATTTATTACTTGTTGACGTCCCGTTAACGGTGGCGGTGATCAAACCGTGTAAGTCCAAACATCTACCAGTCTATTCTGTAAAAATCCCTGAGAACTTAGGTGAAGTGAGTTTGAAGGGAGCTGTTAATAGTGCCAACCCCTAGCGTCAGACGGGATGACAGTTCACTTCAAGCTTACTTCACCTACGAGTAATACCTCATTTACACAACATACGTGCTCGTGATTCACCTCGCCATTAGACGAATTGTTCGGCGAGATATTCTTGTGCCTTTAGGCTACACGAGTGACCGTTTAAACATTCGCGAACCATTGTTTATACAGTGTGTTAGGTTAACGAGGGACATACTTTAACGAAGTGTAGTACTCATGAAAATGAACAACTTTTACCATGGAACTAACCCCGAAATATGAAAAAAATAAATCTGCTGTCTCGTACATTTTGATCGCGTAGGTTTTCCACTTTGTAAAGAACAACTGATTTTTTCATATCTCAGGGTTAGTTCCATGGTAAAAGTTGTTTATTTTCATGAGTTCTATACTCCGTTAAACTATGTCCCTCGTTTAACCTAACACCCTGTATATTCGTGTTCGTGCCTCGACTCGCCGCTCGCCTCATCACTCGCGCAAATGTGTAATTGCGGCTTAAGTTTTCAAGGTGAGATTTTCACAAAATAGATCGGTAGATTATTATTATTATTTATTTATTTTATTATAATATTTTTCAAAGAAATCTTAAGCTAAGAACCGCCCCGCAAAACCGTTTTCACGGTTTGTCTGTGGGAACGGTACAAACGGCGGATGACGGCTTACGATACACGATTGTTGCTCTGTCGATTATTACAGAATATCAATACTGGTGGCGTAGCATTTTACACAATCGTAGCACGTAGCATCGTAGCGTAGCGGCGTAGCTGCTACAAAGGTTCAGTCAACAAAGGTTAAGCATTCATTCGGACTGTTAGAAGTGTTATTGTATACATTACAATGTTCAAAAAAGGTTTGTAGAGAAACTATTTTACACTATTTTTATTGAATGAAGGAAAAATAAATTTAATACCTACTCACTTGATAAAAAAATGGCCAAGCCAAATCAAAGTTGAAAATAACACATAGGACGTAGGCACCTCGACTAATTTTCCGTTCAAACTGAAGACAGCAATGATACAGCTTACATGTTTACAACTTGCCAGGATTAGTAGGTTTTCTTAAATCGACAAACACGAGCTTTAGAAGGCTTCTAGCAAATCTCTGATATTTCCACTATCCACGTCACGGGGACTGCCGACAGAAGTGAAAACTTAAACGTAAAACTATCCATAGCATATCATATCGCGGTATCGCGGTGACGCGGTGACGCGAACGGTACTAAAAATCGCTCACTGTGCCTTAAGAAGTTTTCACTTCAAAAACAAAAGACTGCCACGTGGAGTTTCACAATATAATCCCTATTTCTTCTAAACAATCTCATGCTCATATTTAAGACTGTGGTCGCCTATTTTCGCGCTCGGATTTTAAACATCTGACGTTCGACGCCGCGTAGCGAGTGCGCGTGTGTGCGTTTTTCCTCATGTACGGCACACAGTTGCGATGCTGCGACGACTAAACGATCTTGATCTGTAGCTATGGCGTACCTATATTTTTTTGAAGTAAAAGCTAGAGGTTTACGGAGAAAATAAAAAGACTGTCCACAAAACATTATTAGTGTATTTTAATTAAATTTATACAAATATGGATGAAGAAAATAATATTATGTAGGTACTTATAAAAACTAAACTCATTTTACTTATTTGCTTAAGTATTTGTATACTTATAAGTAATTGAAGTTTTATAAAAGTATTTGTATTTGACGACACGGTTGGCGCAGTGGCTGAGCAATTGACTGCTGCGCAGCATGTTGTGGGTTCGATTCCCGCACGGAACAAATATTTGTACGACCTACAAGTATTTGTTTCCGAGTCTGGGTGTTTTTCTATCTATAATATGTATGTATTTACAAAAAAAAATGTATATAAGAAGTTTATCAGCCATCTCGTTACCATAACACAAGCATTAGGTTGCTTAGCTTGGGACTAGATGGCGTTGTGTGAAATGTCCAAGGATGTTTATTTATTATTTATTTTATTTATTTGTCTAAGGGGATTGATCGACTTTTCCTTGGATCTATAATTTCTGGGAGAACACAATCAGGATAAAATTTTGTTAACAGCGGAGCCATCTTTTGTCCAAAATCATCGTTTTTTTGTGTAAAACAGTTCAATTTAAGCCCAATTTCAATATAGATAAAGACGCCACGCGCTAGCTATAATTATTTATTTTTCTTGCGGCATTATAGGTTTAGCAACCGCATCAAGTTCATAAAACAGTTGAATTTGAACCAACAATAATACATAAATACATAAAGCCGCCTCATGCGCAAATGTTTGGTTTACTGTTTTCAAATTTCAAATAGGTAGGTCACCCCGCTGCCACAGAATAAATAATAGTACTGCTGCGTTCGTGTGGGGTTGGTTTTATAATGTTTATTAGCCTAGGCAGGTATTGTACGTGCCCAGTCGACCTAATGACTATACAGTCGACCACACGTCGCACGTCAGTGGTAAGTGATAAGGATTTGTATAGGTATCGTTTTCATAGTTTTCGATTTCGACTATAGCCAATAGTGAAGTCAAAATTAAAATCCAAGATGGCGGCTGCGAAAATTTTAAAATTTTTCGTCATGGATGTCGTTTTCATAGTTCTCGAGGATGAAGCCGATAGTGAAGTCAATCATCCTAGAAGGGATGATTGACTGCACTATGCGGCCCAAGAGAGCAATGCAATGGTGGCCCAATGGTAACGATCCCGACATACGAGTAGGTCATGGTTTCGAACTCAGGCAGGCACTTTGTGTAAATAATTTCATCACCACTACTCTCAAATCAGTGAAGGAAAATATCGTGAGGAAACCGCCTAGAACCAAAAATTCGAAGACATGTGACATCTACCAACCCGCACTGGATCCTCGTGGTGTATTACGGCCCACTCCCTCTCACCGAGAGGAGCCCTGTGTCCCAGCAGTGGGAATATTATAGGCTGATTATGATTGAGACCCATTATGTTGTGAGCGAGCACGTTTCAGTGCCAGAGGTCATCACTGATGTGAGACGAGAAGATATATTACGCTCAACACCGCCGCGCGCGGCCCTTGTCCGATCAGAGCGCGGCTAGCCGCGCGTGGCAGCCGCGCTCAAATGCCGCTCTATATTTGGACACACCTTTATATAGTGCCTTTATCTATGCCTCACTCGTTTCGTATCGTTTAGTGCGGTCGCGATTTGAGTATATTTCCCACAGTTTTATTGATGTTTTCCTCGACCAATGTTTTCTTTCTGCGGACTTCTGATCTTGCTTCTTGTACGAACCTTGCTACCACACCGGACACGGTACGGAGAACCCCGCATAAACGTTGGACTTGAACTTGTTATTTTGTTTATTACGACCAGCCTACTGATTTCATATTGGCACCATGGATCGTTGTGTAAATTGTGGCAAAGTGACTAGAGGCTGTAGTTTACGTGGTCGTCGAGCTGAAGAACTTCAAAAATCAGCTGTTAAGTACCTATATGTAGATCGTTATGTAACCTCACTTTTATTACATCTCTTTTAACTCGGAACTCAGACCGCGAAAATCCGCAAAATGTTCAGTGATGGTTTGATAATATAGTAGCTATAAATTGACACCAATTTCATCTTTTTACAACCCAGGCCCAGGCCCAAGTTTATATGACATGGTTTCCGTCTCCTTTGTCACGGATCCACAATAGAGATTGTGGCAGTAGAGATTTCAAATAAAAATCTGATATAAATTTTTTCTCCATATTCATCCTCCAAAATTCTTGTAGCCATCTTGGATTTACATTTTGACTACACTATCGACGTTAGCACCCACAAGAACCATGAAAACGATACCCATGATGAAAAATTTGAAAATGTCCGCAGCCGCCATCTTGGATTTACATTTTAACGTCACTATCGGCTTTAGCATCCTCGAGAACAATGGGAACGATCCCCATGACGAAAAATTTAAAAATTTTCGCAGCCACCATCTTGGATTTACATTTTGACCAAATTATATTGTATTATTGATATTGTAATTACAATATCAATATTACAAGTAATACAACATAATTCAAGAATTGTAACATAATTCTCCTAAAGTAAGTGTGCCTACCACATTAGCTTCTTAAAATATTACTTAAATGAAAGGATTAAAAATATTTAGTCGCACTACAATTGACTATATATCACGCGAGGCGCATGCGCGGCGGCGGGAGGTCAACCGACATAGGTCCTGCGTCGAAGAGCGCCAGAGCGCGACTGATTTAGGCCGTTCGATGCACCCGATTTTATACTCACTTTAAAAAATTATTTTCGTAAATGATTGAAGACAGATATGTTTTATTTTTTACACATATATAGTACAATCTTTCTTCTTACGTATAAAAGGATTTGTGTTGCCAAATGACTTTTAGATTCTGAGAAATGACGTGTTTTTTTGTAGTCGATTTCTCGATTTTTGATTATCTTAGACGTGATTAAAATACAAGTTAATGAATTAAAAATCAAACTTTTCTCAATGCATTTTAAATTTCAGGATATGCCTCTTCGAATGAATACCACTTTACCTTCTTAATTAGTAGTAATAATTGGTGTAAGATTAGTTCAAAGTTGAGCCTTCGCGCGTCATCTGGAAATCGCGCCTTCGAAATCGACTGTTTTCGTAGTCAATAATTCAATTTGAACAAGTTTTTTTTAATAGACTTTAAATAAAAATATATGATAATTACGATGATTGAAGTCAAAAGAAGCTAAGAAAATAAATTATGTGACCAAAATCACTTCAAAATCTCCCAAGTTCTCGATTTACGTATGAAAAATGCAACAATTTTTACATTTCCAATTCACTGAAAAATACAATTTTTTTTTATCCTAGACAAGTAGGATGTTTCTTTTTAGGGTTCCGTACCAAAATGGTAAAAAGGAACCCATATGGTGCGACTCAGTCTGTCTGTCTGTCACAGCTGGATATCTCAAGAATTATTAATGTTATCAACTTGAAATTTGGAACAGTTTTGGATGACATTTGCCGAACTATTTTGCAATTATAAGAAAGAAATAAAAATATGTATTTTTTTTTAAATCACAGAAAAAATAAAACGATGTCTCTAAATAGCACACTTTTTCAAAAATCGGAACGGAACCCTCGGTGCGCGAGTCCGACTCGCTCTTGACCGGTTTTTTTAATTTGCCGTCCATTGCCCGAGGGCGTGATCCCTTGGCGTCTTGTTACATTTAAATAATACAATATTAAATCAGTGGAGGAGATGAGACTTAATTCAAAATGTCCGCCGCTTGTGTCTGTTGTCTGTGTCAATTTGTAGTGTGTAATGAATTCTGTATAGGATTATTTCGGAAATAGATGTTCGTACTTATTATTTATTATAGAATGGATCATGAATTGAGGGAAATTAAATTAGGTGCCGTAACAGATTATTTTTATCTATATTGTGTTTTGTTCTTTTTTTAGCTTGGCTTTTTTTCACGTAAATTGGTGTTATAAAAGCAAAATGGTTTTTTATTTCTATTAATAAATAAATAAAATACCTTCTTTGTCAGTTTTACACTGATATCATTAGCAAGTTATAGGAATGGAATCATAGAATTTGATGACTTTAAAAACTTATTGGTCATTAGATATTTTCTGTTTCTGTTCTTTGTGTTACGTCAAAGGAAAACAAAAAAATATTGGACTGATCTTTATTTCAATAAATTAGAATTTATAAACAGTTTCATATAATATTATTTATAATAATAATAGTTGCCAAAATTATTTCACGGATTTATGTATTTAAAGGAATAATAAAACCCCCAGCCTAAGAAATAAATTTGGCAATGGATACTTATTTTAATAAATATTTTAAACTTACTTTAATACATACATACTTACAACTAATCCTTACAATAATGTTGACGGTCGATTTACACGTAATTATAATAATTTATAAATTTTATAATTCATGCAATAATAAAATAATTACTAGATTTTTGTAGGCGAACCGGCGGTGCAACTACTGTGTCATTTCTACTCGTTAAATTAAATTAATCTATGGTTAAGAGACAGCGCATATTGTACACTGACTTACAATTTACTAATGAAGTAACATATCCCAAAATCGAGAACAATAAAAAAAATACGAGCCCTAAACTATAGGAAACACAAACATTTCATTTGAATAACAACAAATTAAATTTAGAACGAAAAAAAAATGACTATCACAAGATATTTTCGTCTCTGCGACTAGTCGCACTACAGTCGTACGATATGCGCTGCGTCTTGGGGTTCAATCGTCAGGGTTCAAAGCGGCATGTGTTTAGTTGAGGGTCTGTCTCTTCCTCCGGTCCTCATGAACGGGTTCCGTCTGTTCGGGCTCGCTGTGGTCGTTGGATTCGTTCTGGATAGTGATTTCTGGGGGGGAAACAAAGTTTATTTAGTCTCAAATACAAAATTATCTTATTATTTTATAGGATCTCCAATCCCTTGCTATTTATACATTCCTGCTGTAAAAAAAAAAACTTACATTGCAGTGATCTAATGGGCAATAATTATTTATTACTAGCTGACCCGACAGACGTTGTCCTGTCCCAATTTCAATAATTTAAAATTTTTAAATTTTACCGGCAACTTTTCCAATTTTTTTCAGCATGTAAACCTTCCCTGGACTACGACAAACACTTCAAAACCATAATCAGCTAAATCGGCCCAGCCGTTCTCGAGTTTTAGCCAGACAAACGAACAGCAATTGATTTTTATATATATAGATAGATTATCATTATAGGCGTTTCTGACCACAAAATAGCTTTTAAATAACTCCGATACCTGTCTAGTTCATAAATATTAAGTATGTAATTAATTGTATGTATTGTAATTTGTCTTATTCTCCAGTCTATAATTTAGAGGAATTCTTAAAGTAAATGCGCCTAAAGTAGCGAATGGAAACGGACTTCTCAAAAGGTAATATTCAGTTCATTCAATAGTTCCACCATTTTTCAACCTGCGACTTTTTGACTCCTGGACATGAGTTGCCTTGGGTAACCTGGAAATCTTTAAATAGATTCCGGACCTAGTTTGGTCGAAGCAAGGAAAACCTGTTCAGGTGAAGATTCATGGACGACTCCGCCTTAGAGTGTAAATGTGGTGCTGTTCCACAAATTATGGGACACTTAATATTATGTCCTGCGTGTCCTGTCAGATGAACATTACAGGAACTGATGAACGCTAGTGATGGCGCCGAACACGTAGCCGAATTCTGGGCCGAGTCCATTTAGTTCGCCATCGACACGCTAAGAAAAAGATTTAATATGGTTCCTTACCATCATCATCACTCTTGAAGGACCTTCCAAGTCGGGGTCCAAACCACATACCAGGGCTCTCAGTGCGTCGCACGGGCATTGGCATGAACTCGTGAGAATCGGAGCGCGACAACGAGAAGTCGCTGCGACCGACGCGCGGAAACGCGTATAGTTGTCGCTTCTCTGCTGATGGCTCGTAATCTATGGAGAGAATAATTATGGTTAATACAGGTAGTCTTCTCCTGAGGTGTTGGCAGGAGGTTAAGAAGAGAATGGCTCATGCAGAGGTGGAAAATTTTGTAGTCGGCTGGTTTTTTTGATCAAGTACCATGGAGGCTTCAGCTAAGAAGACCTGTAAGATGTTCTCGGCTGGTTTACAATCATGACTCTTTAAAGGTGTAAGGTTACACGACGTAGGTAAGTAGTAAATAGTTTAAAAAAAAAAAAGTTTGCGGTTGTCACGTAGGTACTATTTGAAACAAAAACAAAATTTTCGCAGCCGCCATCTTGGATCTACATTTTGACCCTCACTATCGACTTTAGCACCCTCGAAAACTATGAAAACGACTCCCGTGACCAAAACTTTAAAAATATTTGCAGCCGCCGACTTGGATCGTCATTTTGACTTCACTGTCGGCTTTAGCACCCTCTAAAACTATGAAAACAATAAAAAAAATATAATGAAAAATTCACCATCAATTGAATCAGATAATGAATGAATCAATCAATTCATTAAATTCATTTAATTTCAATTCACTGTCGGCTTTAACACCCTCGAAACCCATTAAAACGACAACCATGATGAAAAATTTACAAATTTTCGTAACCGCCATCTTGGATTTACATTTTGACCAAATTCACAGTTTCTAGAGAGAGAGAGAACCTCATAACGCTTTTTCGTTACGTGACGATTTCTACCATTTTAGTCCTACCGCAAGTCGCTTTATATAATAAGTAATTGAATCAATTAATTCCGCAAATATTGAATTGTCGAACACCTGTATTGTACACCGAATATAACATTATTAAAACCAATGAACAACGGGCGGTCAATTGTTGCTATGTACTCGCATCTTTCACTAATAAAAATGTTTACAACGTAATCATTTAATAGTCGGATTCAATAACCGAAACCTCGAGGAGCTCGTGGCTAAGTAATAACAGCCGCACGGGTCGATCCATGAGGTTAAGCTACGCTTGCCGGGGTTGTCAGTGGATGGGTGACCATCTTTACATACCGAGACTCCTCCGTGCCTCGGAAAGCACGTTAAGCCGTTGGTCCCGGCTGTCATTCGTGGATCTTTGACAGTCGTTACGGGTCGTCAGAAGCCCGAAAGTCTGACAACCAGTCTTACCAAGGGGTATCGTATTACCCAGTTACTGGGTTGTGGAGGTCAGACAGGCAGTCGCTCCATGTAAAATACTGGTATTCAGCTGCATCCGGTTAGACTGGAAGCCGACCCCAACATAGTTGGGAAAAGGCTAGGCAGATTGATTGATTCAATAACCGAAACCGACAGATTGCGTCGTTCTGTATTCTAAAGTTTACTGTATGCTCGAAGGATCCGGTTTGAAGTAAGCCTTACTGTCAACTCATTATTCGCCTTTTTAGGGTTCCGTACCCAAGGGTGCAAACGGGACCCTATTACTAAGGCGCCGCTACTGTCCGCCAGTCTGTCACAGGGCTGTATCTATTGAACCGTATTAGGTATGAACTCTATAACAACAAATATTAAAAATAAAATTAAACGGGAACCCCCTGTACAAAAAATTGTGTTAAATAGTACGGTAGTACGGAATGTTTCGTGTGCTAGTCCGACTCGCACTTGGCAGCTTTTACTCATTAATCCCCTTACTGTCAACTCATGAACGCCATTAGATCCTTCAGTTCTTTACCCATCTTATGTCCATTTTATAAATAAAGTAAAAGCAGTACATACCCAGATAAAGATCATTAAGAGGCAGTTGCCACGTGTTCCGTGTCGCTCTTCCGACCCTTGGGAATGGATACAAGTTCAGGACGCCATCCCTCCGGAGTTTCGTGCTGCTGTCTGTGGGGTAAGCAGAGTTTTAGCTAGTTAAATACATGTGTAGCTGGACTTTGTAAGTCAGGGACTAAGTTTGGGCGAGTTTGTGATGCGGTTTGATAGTAATGGAAGTTGGTAATGGAAGTCTTTGGTTACTCTTGGGTATTGTGAAGGCTCGGTGTTTGTAGGGAAGTATTCAGACAGGAATAGAAGCCCTCATAATGTTATGATCGAGCATCAGGTCTAAGTAAGAGGTAATCTCTAGAGTACTGAACTAATTACAAAACAATTTGTTATTGACAGAACGCTACACTATTGCTGAGTGCCATGCAGGCGAAGTCTCAGGCATTAGCTAGTATTGTATAAGACAATATACTTTGATGTCCAACACAACTCAATTTGAAGTTGCCTGTCAAAGTCTCATGCTGTCCTTGTCTCTTTAAGCTGTATTGTAGAGACAGAAAGACTTATCAGAATGTTTCAAAGTTAAGTGTCGTTTGAGAAGTTGGTAAGTCAAAATCAAAATTAAAATATTTTATTTCATATAAACCTACATGGGCATTTATGACTAGCTTACACAGTGCGAGCTAGCGTGCGAGTCGGCTTACCGAGTAGCTGCAGTGCAGCAACTCGCACTGTGTGGACGGATCATGCAAGTTACTCCCACTTGTGAGCTCACAGCCGAGTAACTTCAACATTTTTTGTTTTTACTCGCCGCAACGGTGATGGTCCCCCATCACTCGCATGGCAGCAACTCGCACATCACTCGCATCGTTCGGACGCTTTCGGGTACTGTAGAGGCTTTGAACTTTATCCGTCTCATTAAAAAAAAGGTTCATCTTCAAACCCAGGTTTAAACCATGGACCTTTTTTTGAATTTCGAATTTTATTGACACATTAAAATGTCAGTTTTACAAAACTGAGAACTTAGTACCGGACTAAGTAGTCAGTTTTGTATAAAGAACTGTATTTCTATCACAGCTAGGTTCTTATTACAAAAACTGGCTCGATGGTTCGAAACTATGACAGAAGAAAAACCTCGTTTTGTAATAAGACCGTATGCGTTTTAGCATGCCACTTCCGTGGATGTTTAACTATATTATGAAACAAACTTTAATTTAAGATTTAGAATAGGTGACGACAGATGTCAGGTGGCTACGGCCGAATAGGATAATTGTTTAAAGATGGATTTATAATTAGGGTTCCGTACCAAAATGGTAAAAAAGGAACCCTTATGGTGTGACTCAGTCTGTCTGTCTGTCTGTCACAGCTGGATATCTCAAGAACCACTAATGCTATCAACTTGAAATTTAGAACAGTTTTAGATGACGTTTACCCAACTATTTTGCAAATAAGAACGAAGTAAAAATATTTATATTTTTTTTGTAATAGGGACTGAAAGGGGGTCTTAAAAATTCAAAGTGGGGCTACTAGGGCATGTGGGGTATCATATGAAAGAACGCTGCTTGCATATTCTTAAACATTTTTTAGTTTTTTTTAGGCCGCATAGTTTTCCACTTTTGATGAAAAATGTAAAAAAAATACCGTTCCCCATATCTCATTCCCATTCCCGTATCTCCCAAGTTTGCAAAGATAAAAATCTGAAATTATTCTATGTGATAGAAGTTTATGTAAAGATTACAGGAAAAATAAAACGATGTCTCTAAATAGCACACTTTTCAGGAATCGGAACGGAACCCTCGGTGCGCGAGTCCGACTCGCTCTTGACCGGTTTTTTAAAATATTATATCAGAGTTCAATAAACAGTCCCTCTTTAATTGTAGAATTGCTTCAGCCCCCTGTGAGGTTCGACCCCTCACAGTACACACAGTGCGAGTAGCTGTCTACAATCTGGTCAGCAGCTCGCACTGTGTAAACCAGGCGTTATGAAACGTCAGAAGCTAGATGCACGTTTCCAATTGGTAGTTTTTCCAGCCAGTGGTAGAATAATATGACATGTAAAACACTAACACTAAATAACAATGGCGATTTGTTGTTTCACAAATGCAATAGCATTAATTGATGTTTTCCAGTCATTGATTACTGAACGGATTTTATATTCGTTATCTTTTCGTTATAATAACTCGTGTCAACAAAATTCATTTACGTAGGCCTATTAATTGGACATTGTTTTTCTGTATGCAAATGAAATGCATATAAATACAATGACATGTCACTGTAGTTTTAATAAAATGATGTCTGACCATTGGTCTGACATTACTAAATTACATGTCTTGTACAAATACGCTGAAAACATTTGTTTCAAAGATGTCACTAACTGAAAAATTTCTTATTGCTGAAATAACAAACAAGAATAAGAATAAGAATAATTTATTTGTTAAACATAGGTAATACATAAAAAGATCTTAAAAAAATAATTAGTGCGCTATGCTTTGCCAATATTGACATACAAATGATTAAAAACGATTACATGACTGCATGGGTACTATTAAATTACAACGATAAATTTATTACAATATAATTATTATTTGAGTACGTAATTGAACAACAACAACAAACAACAAACAAACAACAAACAACAAACAAACAAACAACAACAACAACAAACAATTACTTAATAGTCCTTTTACCGACCGCGTTGAGGTCAAAAAGCGAAGGCTAGCAACAAAACCTGTTGAAGTTTACTTCCGCAAGCAATTCATACTCAGAAAACTTTCAGAAGTGAGTTTGCAGCAATAGGGATGATGACTAAAAATTTTTTTTTTGTCCGTCATAGAGATTATTAAAAAAATATTGGACACGTATTTTTTCTTTTTTTACGCAATCAAAAAATTACGGCGATACATTGAGTTAAAATATGGCATGACGTCACGCGTAGCTAGGTTTTATACGTACAAGTGACGTAGCGAGCCCCCACTCCCCAACTTTAATGCGTGATAGCTAAGTATTTTTTTATTAATATGATAAAGCAAAAAATAGGTGTCTAATATTTTTTTATTATCTGACTGACGGACTAAATAGAATTTCTTTTTTTTTTACCCAGGCATCATCCCTATTGTTGACATGGTAATAATTACTTGCGGAAGTCATCTTCTGCAAGACTTCTTCCTAATCTTAACTTCGCTTGACTAAATGCAGCAGATATGATTAAAAATAACTCCCATATTTTTAACAACGGTTCGCAATTTCTTCGCAGTTTCAATCTGTCAAAAATTGTATATTGCTTACCCTACGATACGAATAATTTATACTCATTAGTACCGTTTCCCTACATTTTTGACATTTGATTGTCGCTGGCATGAGATTGCGACTTGAATTTGAATGTTTTTAAGTACGAGAATTGGGCTTAAGTTGTTACTTCTACAACGTACTATATTGTATATTTCTACAGAAATGAAGATAAACAACAAGAAACATATTATGTTTATTGTTGTTTATGTTCATTTCTGTTGAGACTCTTGTTTTTCCTATATTATAGGAAAAACAAGAGTCTTGGCGAAAAAAATACAAATACGCCAGCAGCGATCTATTTTAGAATACGGGGTGTATTCCAAAATAGTTCGCTGGCGTATTTGTAAGTGCTTTGATCTCACAAATTGACTGATGGATGTTCTGCACTCCAGGAATCCGCAAATAGCTGGAGGAATACCCCATCATAGATCACAATCAGTTTTTAGACCTTTTCGATCGATAGGAGCGTGATGGCTCGGGGCTTCTGGAGCACAAGTTTGCGGGTTCGAATTATACAAGTTCAATCATTTTACGAAAATGTTGATCACTTTAGGACCTGAGAAGTTACTATAGTTTGCGCGCAACTGCTAGTCACCGCCTGAGGTATGTGAGCGGTGAGACTGGGGAGGTAGACAATGGTCAAGCTAACTCTCTGGTCTGCCAATCTTGTCGATCTTGCCCTGAGTGTCTCACTGCTCACATACTGGTGGTGACTAGCACTTGCGCGCCAGCACTATAGTTAATTGAACTAGCTGTACTGTTATAATTAGGGTTCCGTACCTCAAAAGGAAAAAACGGAACCCTTATAGGATCACTTGTTTGTCCGTCTGTCTGTCTGTCAGTTTGTCAAGACCGTTTTTCTCAGGAACGCGTGAAGGTATCAAGCTGAAATTAATATCAAATACGTAAGTCTATGGTCCCTTGGAGTTCTGAAAAGATCAAACTTCTAAGTCAACGCAATAAAAAAATACGACCATATAAGCGTAATTTTTTGATACTCGCAAGTAAATCAAAACCTATAGGGTACTTCCCGTCGTCCCAGAATCATGAAATTTGGCAAGAAGCAAGGTCTCCCAGCACAAGTAAATGAAAAAGTCCGAAAATTGTGAATTTGTAATTTTATGACATTTTTTTTTTTTTTTTGATATCCAATGTTAAGTTTGTTTTTTTTAACCGACTTCCTTTTTGGGATAAATTCTTTTCAACTACGGAACCCTTCATTGTGCGTGGTCCGACTCGCACTTCGCCGGTTTTTTTATTTTATTTGTATGTATTTAATCACGTTATCGATGCGTATTTTTACATCGCTATTTGTATCTGATTTGAAAAGTATCTACGCCATGGTCAGTATTTCAATAACAGTGACATAAATGAAAATTTCTAAATTAATTTTACTGTAGACAAACTACGAATTTAAAAAAAAAGGCTCGTGAAAGAATCTAGCATCTAAGGTCCGTATTACAGAACGTCACCCAATACTCAAGCATTACTTAAAACTAAATTCAAGCCATTTGATTGGTTGAAACTAGTTTTAAACTAAATTTAAACAAAGATCAGTGCTTGCGTTTCCTTCTGTAATACGGACCTAACACTAGATTGATACAGTGAGATGCACAGCCTACTATATCAATCAATTGACATTATCGAAGGATTCAATTCTAGAAGTCATTCAAATTATTCGAATAACCATAGAACATATTAGAATTTGAGAAAAAAAAGCGAGAAGTAAATAAGAATGTATTGCGATTCTAAATTAAATAGCTGTGTGTGTGCGCGATTCGTGGGAAGGGCAACGACAACATTTTGAGTACATTTTCGTGTGCTTTCGGAAGTTCTCGGAAATTAGTTAGTACTCATTGCTATCAACTAAAAGTAATCTTTATAGTACGACAAAAACGCTCAATTTTGTATGGCAAACTAAATTAATGAAATAGCGGTTCGCAAATCAGTAACTATTTGCTTATTACTACGAACTTCAACTAAAAGTAGACTTTATTGTACGAGAAAACCGCCCAATTTTTTAATAGTCCGGTCAATTTAGACCAAAAAATGAGAGTGAAGTTACATAAAGTCCCAACAAGCTGAATTTCAGTGAAATTGTTCAAAATATAATTATAAACAATGTCTAGAAGTTCCCCATCATTCCCCTGTAAGGAAAAAATTTTATTCAAGGTCAAAGGTCAAAAAAATGAGTTTTTCGCGATTTTCAGCAAAACGGTAAGTTTTATCATAAAAGTACCTCAGACAAAAATTCTAGATCATAAAATTATCTATAAAAAATGTATTAATACTTTTTTTCTTACGAGCCACCGTTTCTGAGATATAACGATTCAAAAAGTTATAAAAGTTGTTATCGTCATAATATACATGAGTACGCCACGTATATACATCTAGAGTTGTTATATTTAAAAAAAAAAAAAAAAAAACAAGTTCAATTAGCTTGTCTTCCTCCAACCTCAGTTGCTGCTCACCAACATCTTTTTCGAGTATATTACCAAGTTCAAGTGTGGCTTGGTTATCAGCTAGACCCTACAGACTGGGGTTGGAAGTTGGTCAACAATATATTAGAGCCAGTTCAAACTTTACTTCCACCTGCGCCGGAAAAACTGCTGAACACTATTTTTTGCAACTGCAAAAAGGGATGCAGTGCTAAATGTGGTTGCAAAAAAGTCGGACTGTCTTGTTCTTTGGCATGCACAAATTGTCAAGGCCGGTCGTGCTCTAATATTGAATCACAACGAAGTATCATGCGATACATCGCTATTGACGCAATTTACTTGCATCCAAAATGAAGATGAAGAAGAAGCAGGAGAAGAAGAACAAGAAGAAGATCAAGAAGAAGAACAAGAATTTGAAACTTACGAATAAGACGAATAAACTTCAACACTTTTTTTTAATTTACATCGCTTTTATTTTTCCCAATCTTTGAAAATTTCCGTTATTATGCAATAGTTTTACATTAAACAGGATCACAACTGACCCGTAGAGTAGGCCTACTGGGGAAACCACGTTAAAAAAACGCGCTAAGTACACTACCTCATAGGTGGCGTGGAAACGTGTGCATATTATGACGATAACAACTTTTATAACTTTTTGAATCGTTATATCTCAGAAACGGTGGCTCGTAAGAAAAAAAGTATTAATACATTTTTTATAGATAATTTTATGATCTAGAATTTTTGTCTGAGGTACTTTTATGATAAAACTTACCGTTTTGCTGAAAATCGCGAAAAACTCATTTTTTTTACCTTTGACCTTGAATAAATTTTTTTCCTTACAGGGGAATGATGGGGAACTTCTAGACATTGTTTATAATTATGTTATGAACAATTTCACAGAAATTCAGCTTGTTGGGACTTTATGTAACTTCGAATGTCTAAATTGACCGGACTATAAGGCAAAGTGAATGAATGAACTAGTGGTTATACTCGAATTTGTGAACTAGCGATCGATTGTTTTTGTATTCGAGTGTTAATATTAGTAGTATCAAACCGTTCGATTATTAGTATCAGTAACAATCGCCCATTATTGAGCCCTGCAGCTGAGCAAATGCACATTTGTAATAAACAGCTGCAGTGCTATTCTGTAAAACTTGTTATCGAGATCAATTCTGTATTCGTTGTGAAACGAAAGTTTTGACATTGACAAGTCCGGCAGCATTGATGCAAAAGTGAGTTTTACAATGAGTTTTTGCAGAATACCTCTACAAATATTTTAGTTTATGCAGTGTTATTTATGACGCTCTACGTTACATATTATCGAATTGGTGTTACTGGTTTAAATTGACAGAGTTTGCAAATAATGCTCTTAGCTGATGTTAACAACAACTTTAATATGAGCAAAGTTCAACTTCTCTATTAACCAAATATAGTTTACTATTAAAACATTAATTATTATTATATTGGAGTTTTGTAATAAGTAAACCAGTATTATGTTGACTACTTCTTCGTTAGAGAGCAAGGGCTATCTAATGAAGAAGTAATCAAAATAATACTGTTTTAAATTCTAAAGAATATACATAATTGAAATGAATGCCTATTATTTGTCAGTGTAAAAGTAATAACAGCCGCACGGGTCGATCCAGGATTGATCCGTGGATGGGTGACCATCATTACATACAGAGACCCCTCCGTGCCTCGGAAAGCACGTTAAGCCGTTGGTCCCGGCTTTGACAGTCGTTACGGGTCGTCAGAAGCCCGAAAGTCTGACAACCAGTCTTACCAAGGGGTATCGTGTTACCCAGTAATTGGGTTTTGGAGGTCAGATAGGCTGTCGCTCCATGTAAATTATTGGTATTCAGCTGCATCCGGTTAGACTGAAAGTCGTTGGGTTCGGCTTCCAGTCTAACCGGATGCAGCTGAATACCAATAATTTACCATAGATGTTGGTTGTAGTTTACCATAGTTGAGAAAAGGCTAGGCAAATTGATTGACCCTGTAGCGAGACAAAATAAGCTGGTATTATTTCAAATTAATGCTTCTTAATTTACTCTTCTTCAAAAAAATCTCAACTTAAGAGCTAGCTCACACGGGATCAAATTTTCAAAGAATGTTAAATGAAAAGATCCTTTTTTGGAAAATGTAATAAATTAAAGACTAGTAAATATGTAAATTTTTTATGTACCTACCTAATTATTGAAACACATTTCTATTGTGTTATCTAATAAACTCAGTTAAAAAAGTATTATCTGTTTTTGAGATGAGTTAAATAAATGACACAATAAAAATGTGTTTTTAATAGTTATCTATTAAATTAACATTATTCACTATTGCTTTAATTGATTACATCTTTCAATAAAGCATCTTTTCATTTACCATTTTTAAAAATTTGGTCCCGTGTGAGCGAGAGAGGTGAAAAAATGCGACATCCCTCCACACTCACGTTTTAACATTTAACTTAATACCATTTATCAAGTTTAACATTCCGTATTCCCGGCGCGAAGCCAACATTAATGGCAAGCAATAATCCCTTAAACCGCTTTCATAATCTTTTGTTGATGTTATGCTGAAACCGAAGATTTCACCCACGCCATGCGACGCGGAGGTGCTTGTTGCAATTATCTTCTTTATTTATGAGTTGAAATGTTTAGTTTATTTATTCATGTAGGTAATTAGCCATGATTATAACTGAAGAGCTTAATAATTTCAGTCTCAGTCGGTCAAAAAACCTCTAATTTACCTTAATCATACCTTTTTAGGGTCCCGTACCAAAATGGTAAAAAAGGAACCCTTATGGTGTGACTAAGTCTGTCTGTCACAGCTGGATAGCTCAAGAACTACAAATGCTATCAACTTGAAATTTGGAACAGTTTTAGATGACGTTTACCCAACTAATTTGAAAATAAGAAAGAAATAAAAATACTTATCGACTGAAAGGGGGTCTTAAAAATTCAAAGTAGGGCATGCTGTTTGCACATTCTCGAAAATTCTTTTTCTTTTTTTTAGGCCACACAGTTTTCAACTTTTGATGAAAAATGTAAAAAAAACCGTTCCCCCCCATTATCTCCAAAGTTTGCAAAGAGAAAAATCTGAAATTATTCTATGTGATCGAAGTTTATGTAAAGATTACAGGAAAAATAAAACGATGTCTCTAAATAGCACACTTAAATCGGAACGGAACCCTCGGTGCGCGAGTCCGGCTCGCTCTTGACCGGTTGTTTTTTTGTCGATGGTAAATCATCAAATGACTTCTCCCGCTCTTGGCGGAGCAGGAGTGTCAGGCTTTTACTGACTAAAACCCACCCGTGTTCCTTCAGTTGCCTATGCCAGGGCCACGGTGTCTCTTTCGAACAACCCGCGACCCCATGCCTACATTTTTATCTACATTGATAGTCGAAGAGGGGCTTATGGCTAAGTAACAACAGCCACTCGGGTCGATCAATCAAGTTAAGCTACGCTTGCCGCGGTTGATCCGTGGATGTGTGACCATCTTTATTACATACCAAGACTCCTCCGTGCTTCGGAAAGCGCGTGGCCCTGGTTCCAAGCTTGGTTTAGCTCGGTGTGTAAGTGAAATGGCTTTATGGCTGTCTAGTTTGACGCACGAGATAGAAGATTCTCACGCGCACCGGAATTATGTCGTAAAAGTGCAAATAAAATCGTATAAAATTAGAAATTAACTATTTAATAAAAAGTAATCCATCACTGGATGCAGTTTGGATTTTGACATTTCATGGTATATTTTTAATTATAATTATAATTGCTAATGAAGGGACAAACAGCTTTGAAAGATTATTAGGAGGTATGTTTAAAGATTTTTTTGGTGCATTTAAGTATGTTAAATTATGTTTTGGCTTCCATCACTGTATGCGAAAAGGACTTGAAAATATCATATTTTTTTACATGTTAAAATTATTTACGGTTTATGAGATACACAGCTTTAAAAAACCACCTTTTTGATCGTTGTCAGGAAATCTGCGCCATAAGCCGTGGGACCCGGCTGTTATTCGTGGATCTTTGACAGTCATTACGGGTCGTCAGAAGCCCGAAAGTCTGACAACCTGTCTTACCAAGGGAAATCGTATTACCCAGTAACTGGGTTGTGGAGGTCAGACAGTCAGTCGCTCCATGTAAAATACTGGTATTCAGCTGCATCAGGTTAGACTGGAAGCTAAAAGGCTAAAAAAAAAAAAAACCAAAAAAAAAAAAAAAAAAAAAAAAAGGGAAAAGGCTAGGCACATGATTGTCATTGATAGTCGCTAAGATGAGATAGCGACTTGAATTTGAACAATTTTAAGTACTAAAATTGGACTTCTAACAAGCTGTGTATTATGTTACTCAAATGCAACAAACAAAAATTAAGTACCAGAAAACTAATTTACATATTAATTAAAAAAAACAACTGTTTTTTTTTGTTTCCTCTTTCTTAATTCTCGAAAGTTCAGAAATCATTTCTCGAGAGTACTCTAAAATATGCCGAGTTCATTGATATAATACAAGTTCCGCAGCCTACGCACACGGTGCTACAACGTTTTGCGTGCCACGAGCTACGAGCTACGAGCTACGAGCTACGAGCTACGCTACTGCTACGCCACTGCTACGCAAATCTACGCTTCATTTTTTTTTGGCATGAGTTAATTTAATACACATAACACAACATCACGCCTGTAATCTCCGAAGGGTAAAGCAGTGGTGTACGGTCAGCAACAGAAATCGGTTAACACTGCTGATTTTTAACATCATCTAAATTAATACAAAATGATTCGATAAACTGCTTATTTTTCGTTTAACTGTTATGAGCTAATATTCTTAAATTCTTTAAATAAGGGCTGATTTTCAATAGAAGAATAAATATGACATTTTGACATATTTTCTGTACAAAAGCTGTTAAACCTATTTATTCCGTAAATAAAAGTTATCTGACGATTGAAAAATTAGCCCTATGAGGTCTATCTGATGATGATCTGATTAAAGCATAGAATCTAATCATGCGCAGGTCCGAAAAGAACATAATGAATAATAACTAAAACAAAAAACTACAACAAAACACAACAAACAAAAACAAACAAACAACAACATAATAAATAGAAAAGTTATTAAAAGTTGTATCTCAAGATAAAATAAGTATCGTATACGCCATTAATAGCTGTTAAAGTACTTTAAACTAATAATGGTCTTGCAAATGCATTGTCAAGAACTCTAGAAGCTACGATACCGTCTCTTAGGATGAAAGTAAGCCATTTCCTTGAGTTAATTGGCATTAAAGGAAAATGGCAGGAGAAAATAGCTCATAGACGGGTTGTTAGAGCTTCTCTTACTTGAAGTTTACTTGGTTATGTCACTTAATTTGTGGAAAACCGGCCAAGTGCGTGTCGGACCCCGCACAATGAAAGGTTCCGTAGTTAATTTATCCCAAGAACAAACTTAACATTGTAGTTGAAAAACATGTTCTCCCATACATTCCAACTGCAAATGTAAGTTTGTACGCACAATATTGAGAGATATGTTATTTTATTACCAAAGACTTCTTATAGGTTTTCCTGTAATCTATAAGTATTCGGTACTTTTTCCAAAATTTTTGACTCAGTAGTTTTGGAGATGGGAATGGTCAATTTTCATCAATTATCATGGATAACTTTTTAAAGTTATACTTTTTTTAATATTTTTAAAATAAATAGTTTTAACTATTTATTTTAAAAATATTAAAAAAAGTATTTGAGACCCTCTGACTTATCGAGACCGCGTGACTTATCAAATGAAAGTGCTTATTGCCCTTTCATTTGATAAGACACACGGTACAGATTGCAAAACTTTTATTTTAAATTTTCAAATTTTTCCACAAAAGTACAGACACACGAGTGATCCTTTACGGGTTCCGTTTATCATTCATACGTAACCCTAAAAAATATTGTTTGTATGTGCATAATTAGATTTTGACAACCACTTGTACTATCATGTTTAGTGTATGTGTTCTATGCGTCTCTCCTTGTACAATAAACTTTTTTTTTTTCATTGATTTCAATCTGCGCGTTTATCTACTTCAGATAATAACTAAAATCTTTGGGTTAGTTAGGCATCCTAACTATAGCTCGAGCTTAATCTGTCTTGCAATTTTCCCTTCTGAAACTCTGTGAGAGAGTGCAGTCTTTGAATTTTTGATTCTAGGATACACCGGTTTTCTCACGATGTCACCGTTAAGAGAGTGATGAAAAAGTTACAAAAAGTAAAGAGCATCCCTGCCTCTTCGAACCTTCGAACACACGAGTCATAAATCAGGGCCGCTTCCACTGGCCCACCACTGTTCTCCTATCTAATATCTAGTATCAGGCAAGGTCTAGAACACCACCAACTTGTGGTTCGATCAAAAATCGGCTATCAACACGTTTACGGTCAATATGACAACATAAATAGAACCTTTGAATTTGCCTAAATTGATTTAGGACGGATCTAAGAAGACCAATGAATTAGTGACGGTTGAAATCACTCTTACAGTGTATGATTTAAAATAATGGACCATATCAGTTTTTTGTTTACCTACAAATATCCCAATACTTTTTATCCTACATATTATACATTTTGTAAACAGTAGATTCCCTATCTACCTTCCAGTTGTTTGTAGCGTAGTGGTGTGAACGTCGGACTGCCAAGTCATAGGTCTCGAGTTCGAACCCAAGGCACCTCTGACTTCTCGGATTTATATTTATACGTATATAAGTGCGTATTTTTATCTCTTGCTTAAAAAACGGTGAAGAAAAACATCGTGAGGAAAAGAGAGAGAGCCTGAGAGATATTTCTCGACGGCATGTGAAGCCAAGTCAGAGGCCTATAAAAGCGGCATAAAAACTCTGACAACAGGTTAGTCAAAAAAAAAGTTGTTTGTTTCATTTAGATTTTAAAGAACACGAATTACTGATACGGATATTGAACTGATACGGATCGTCAAGCCTGTGTTTCATGATTGTGATTTTCTTATAGATGATTTTAACTAAATGTATTTTTAATAATGCGTTCTATATGTTTCGTTCCGGAGGTATCTAAGTTCTGCAGAGATAGTTTAAGTTTATTCTACCTATAAATGATTATTATGATATTACTCACGGTAGGCGCTGGCGAAGGCAGAAGCCAGTAAAGCCATGGAGACGATGATCCTCATTGTTGGCTGCATTGTTGGTATCTGCTGGACAAACAAATGTTTCAATAAGGGTGATGAATAAATTATTTTTCTCCGATATGTAGATTGTAAAAAATATTGGACACGTATTTTTTCTTTTTTTACGTAATCAAAAGATTATGGCGATACATTGAGTTAAAATATGGCGTGACGTCACTCCTTGCAAAATTTTATACGTAGTTTGTTATAGTTGTGACATAGCGAGCCCCCACTCCCCAACTTTAATGCGTTTTAACACTTTCCGGGACAGACCGCCTCTTGACGTTATGTCGGTATATCGTTACGTGACAGTACGGCTAAGGGCGGTGAACTTTATTTCATGTAATTTGGCAAACCGTCGATAGCCGTTGCTTGCCCATAGTATTCCTAAGAAGCACATGATCTAGTGTCACATCACGCGACTTCATTTGTTCGTGGGTGTCACGGCAAACTCTTTTCGAGTCATTTTTCAACACACACATACGCAGTGCTTATGCACCAAAACAACACATGCACACCGCCGACAGGCGTAGACTGAGCCATACAAGTACAATGATGTTGATATTTAGTGTCACGGCGTACGCGGCGCCGGCGTGTCGAATGAGGTAGTACGGCTGTAGACGGTATGACAAAATGTATGGGATTTTGAAGTGTCATATCATTACATTTGCAAATAGTCAAGTGTCCCGGAACGTGTTAAGTCATTTTTTATTAATATGATAAAGCGAAAAATACGTGTCTAATATTTTTTTATTATGTGTCTGACGGACTAAATAGATTTCTTTTTTTTATCCAGGCATCATCCGTACTATTATGGAAACAGAAGGATGTAGATACGACGATGTCACACAGTATAATATGCGGGTCAGCACTGTGAGTCCAAAACCTGGGCTTATCCTGAGGCTGATATGGTCATACCATAAACTTATTAGATTAAGCTTAAATGATCATAATTTGTATTGTTACAAAATGAATGTAATTAAAATAAATAAATAAACCTAAACCGTGATATTTACAAAAACAAAAAGTTTGAAACTCCTATTTTTGAATGGCAGTTTTACGAATGATGAAACTAATAAGATATACCACTTTAATTGACGGGAGATATTTTTAGCAAACTTTCCTGAACACTCAATTATTGCCATCGTAACCTGACAAAAGTTGCTACCTTTTTCAGGAGTTAATTTCCTATATCTACCCCAATTTATCCTATTCTATACAATGTATCTAATATAACTCACAGAAATACATTCTAATAACAAAAATCCTTCTCATATTCTCATTATAAAAAGTATACTTCTGAAATTACCACAGCATCCCACATGGACCGCTAATCTCTATTCGATCTTAATCATACGTTGTTTAAACTTTCAACAGGTAAGTACCTAATAATGTACGGCCCGGTTTATCTTTAATCTTCATCGCGATGAATGGATAAAGAAAATCTTAAGTTAGGTATATGAAGGTTTACATAATAACGAGGTTAGAAGTGGCGGCGTTGTACTAACTTCTCAAGTTATTTAAGTACTTACTTTAAGTAGGTACACACCATGAAATATCAAGCTGTACATTTCTAGTATAAGCTGATCTTTCATTGTACGGAAAGTTTATACGATGTGAGGTCAGATTATACTGGAATGTACAGCTTGATATTTCGTCGTGTGTACATACAAGTTCCAAATGGTTTTAAGTAGGTAGAAGTATGAACAAACCGCATTAATTCGAGTGTCATTGATTAAATGTTTATTTGATGTACTTATCCTTATAGAACGAACATGTTTACATTAATGATATGCTAAAAGTAAATTCAGGGTGTTATTAAACAAATTGAGTAACAACTTATATAAGTAAGTATGTTGACTAAACATTCTTTTTGTCCGTTATTAAAAAAATATTGGACACGTATTTTTTCTTTTTTTACGTAACAAAAAATTACGGCGATACATTGAGTTCAAATGTGGCATGACGTCACGCCTAGCTAGATTTTATACTTAATTGTGACTTTGTGCGGAGCTATTGTCGGTCAAATGTGCATGCGCCCTAGCGCGGTCTCCATAAACAACGATAAAAATCGAATTGAAAGCTCCTTGGTCGATCCGAATTGTACTTTAATAATAGAAAAAAAAGTTATATTCTTTATTTTCAAAACTTAATTAAAATATACAAGGTAATACTAAAATATTATACTATGTACAAATAGGTATAAATAAAATGAACAAAAAGGGGGAAGAGCTCATAGGGCATCAAAAAATTCGTCCGCATCGCTGTCAGTGGGAAAAGTGTGTTGTTTGTTTTTTTTTTTTGTTTATTAAAATACGAACTTTACGATATGAGTGTAGATAATAGTACATTATGATATAAGTGCGGTAAGTTGAAAATTACAGCCGAGGCGAAAGCAGAAAGAAAGCAGAGGCTGTAATTTCATACAACGTTTAATAACATATTTGCGAGGAAATTAAATAAAACTTGGACTTTCTTAAACGAATAAATCTTTAAAAACACACTTTCTGAAAATGAATTTGCATCTTCGCTTGTTTTCCATAAGATGAAATTTTTATACGCTTGTAAGTATATCGACGCCCCCCACGTAAAGTATTGAAACTGCAAAACCTCTACTTTACAGGAGAGCGATTTTAAGGTCGATGTTTAGTATGTTCATTTTATGTATTTTCGATTTTGTTCGATTGAAAAATAGTTGAGGGTATAAAAATTGGTACATAATTTTTATATAGAATTGTACATCTTTATCTCTACTTGCTATTAGTGCAATAAAACGAAAATGGCTTTTTTGCAATTTCGATAGTATACGTGGGGGCCGTCGATATATCGGTCGATTTTTCAGGGAAGAGGCTTAGAATAGCCTTTTTCGCTGCCTCTGAGACTTCTGGCGGTGTCGAATTAATAAATTCATCATTACTTGACGACATTTTCAAATAAAAACAATACAGCGAAAAGAAAAAGCGCGCGGAATAATTTTTACTTGTTCACAAATTAGCGATGCGCGCGCATCAGCGCTTTTTTTTTAAAGCAAAGGCACAAAAACAGCCAGTATTACTAATAAAGTAAATTAATATTTTTTGGTTTTGTTTGTTGTTGTTGCAATTTACTGTCCAAATTAATTAAATTGAAGAATTAATTCTTTAATTTAATTAATGTTTATTTTGTATATTTTATCTCCCAAAGTTAATTTTATTCATAAAATGTTGACCACTTTTCTGACATAAAAACTCTTTGCTAAGGTTTAAAAAGTACCGTTCGTTTTAGACGGAGCATCTTGATAAACCTTACGTTTTACGTTATTAAAAAGAAAATCAAATCAATCAAATCAAATCAAATCATTTATTAATGAAACTCGTGCGTTTTACATTACAATAACGCACAAGTACGTAATGACATACATTACGATATTGAAATTGGTGAAATAAGAGACCCTTTACGAGCAAATGTGTTATAAAGGTATTTAAAGATACAATCTATAAGGCCTCCTTAATGCTAATTTACAGTATAGCAATATTTAAGATATATAGAAAGCTTCCAAATTACCCGAATAAGTTGATACAAACAAGTAACAAGTGACAAATCATTTTAATTAGAGTATTTAAAAAAAATCAATATTCTAAGCCATTATACCTACTTATATTACCTACAGGTAAGTATTAATAACCAAAACTAGAACGTTAGTACTTTCTCGGACAAACTTACAAGAAGCTCTGCTGTTGCTAAAAGTTTGTATACTTGTTAATTGTAAACTGTTTTCTTTGAAACTCAAATAAGATACTCATGACGCCATCAAGGTGTGTTAGTGATACGGGCAGTGACGTCACGACTTGGTAAAGTCTTTAAACGATTTATGTCAACAGGCATCTAAATCGTATTAATCGTAGAATCTAAAGAAATTGAATTATAAGGTTCGTAAGTAAGTTTATTTTCTCAAAATAGAAATTCTTTGACAATAATGCGATTTTTTTAAGGCCCTGGTTCCAAGCTTGGTTTAGCTCGGTGTGTGAGTGAAATGGCGTTATGGCTGTCTAGTTTGACACACGAGATAGAAGATTCTCACGCGCACCGGAATTATGTCGTAAAAGTGCAAATAAAATCGTATAAAATTAGAAATTAACTATTTAATAAAAAGTAATCCATCACTGGATGCAGTTTGGAATTTGACATTTCATGGTATATTTTTAATTATAAATATAATTGCTAATGAAGGGATAAACAGCTTTTAAAGATTATTAGGAGGTATGTTTAAAGATTTTTTTGGTGCATTAAAGTATATTTAATTATGTTTTGGCTTCCATCACTGTATGCGAAAAAGACTTGAAAATATCATATTTTTTTTACATGTCAAAATTATTTACGGTTTATGAGATACACAGCTTTAAAAATCACCTTTTTGATCGTTTTCAGGAAATCTGCGCCGTGCAAGACCTTTCGCTGTCATGTTTTGGGGAGACCTATGTCCAGCAGTGGACATCAGCTCTGAAAGTCTCTCGGCTCATAATATGATGATGATAAGACTCAAAAATGTACAGTCAGGAAGAGCTCGTGGCTAAGTAATAAAAGCCGCACGGGTCGATCCGGTGCCGGGGTTGATTGACCATCTTCACATACCGCGACTCCTCCGTGCCTCGGAAAACACGTTAAGCCGTTGGTCCCGGCTGTCATTCGTGGATCTTTGACAGTCGTTACGGGTCGTCAGAAGCCCGAAAGTCGGACAACCAGTCTTACGTATCGTATTACCCAGTAACTGTTTTGTGGAGGTCAGCATACCTATTCAGAACGATACGATACGGTTTCGTACCGTATCGAACGCCATTGATATCGACGAAGTCCGCTAAACGCTATTCACAAATCCGTAACCGTACAATTTTGACAGTTCGTATACGGTATGAAGACATTAATTCTTCCGACAGGTATTTGCTGTCGGAAGTGATATCGAATAATAAATATTGTTTATAAACATAGTTATATAAGCATTTTATGAAGTATTTAACTACATAATGTAGTTATGTAAAGTTTTATTATTGTTTTGACCGCTGCTTAGATCCAAGTATATTTATATAATTTTAGGGTCAGACTAAATAAAAAATCAAGACATAGCACTATCAACAGTAAAGTGAAGCCGCACGTTTCGGGTTTCGAAAACATGTGTGCACGTAATGAGGTGTAGTTTAATGTACCTAGTTTGGTGTAAATGTGTGCGTGTGAGCGTGTATGTAGGTACAGAACGAGGTGTAGTTTTGCGCAGCATGCTTCACTCTATTGTTCGCAGCGCTATGTCTGGGTTTTTTATTTAGTCTGAGATTTTGGGCGGTTACTGCATAACTCTATTCCAACCCTATTACTCTAACCTTTGGTACCTACTACGTTAACCTTCAATCATAATTATTAACAATAGCAGCAACACTAATATCGTCTAAAAATGTGGATACATTATAAAGTTATAATGAGCTTATATTCATGTAGCATGAAATAGAGAACTAACTTGAAATGCTTGAAATAGAGAACAAAACATTTTCCCGGTTTGGTACAGAAAGTTGAAGTTTAATAGAAATCTGGTAAATTAATTAATTAATAAAATCATTGTTTACTGTTTTTTGTTCTTCTTAATAGTCACTTGATGTAATTTTACAGTTGCACTTAATGAAATACCCAATAAATAACGTCTATGTACTACTTTACATTTTCTACCACCATTATCTATTTACTACCATTTCGTAGCGTTCCCCTTAAACACACCTACAATCGGTTCAAAAGAAAACCCTTCCGCACGGATCTGTGAATAGCGTTTTGACAGTCCTACGGTTCAGAAATCAGGTTATCGTACATGTGTCAATTTCGATACGGTATCGAATCGTAACGTTGTGAATAGCTATGCTGGTCAGATAGGCAGTCTCTCCATGTAAAATATTGGTATTCAGCTGCATCCGGTTAGACTGGAAGCTGACCCCAACATCGTTGGAAAAAGACTAGTCGGATTGATTGATTGTACAGTCAATTATCAATTGACACATTGCGTCAGTTTGCCGTGTTATACTCATTCCATACGACTGTTACAGAATGACAGCTATGATTCGAATATACGAACAATTTAAGCTGATAGTCAATTTTGTAAACAATTATTATTAGTTCCCTGACTTTTTTATCATACAGGCTGTATCTGAAAGATGTGGTACAATTAAAGGGTGTGGTACAGGCCATCAAACTGAACAACTTTCTCCATGGGACCAACCTTGTAATCGAGAAAAAATTATCAGCCTTCACAATCATTTGGGTCGAGTGAAGCTTTGTACGGGCCAGTGCATATTTTTTTCTCGACTATGATGTTGGTCCAATGGAGAAAATTGTTCAGTTTTATTGTCTGTACCACACCTTTCTGATAACCCGAATACAGGGTTCTTATATAATAAGAATAAGAATAAATATATATGGGTACTATTAAATTACAACGATAAAATTACAATATAATTATTATTTGAGTACGTAATTGTATAAACGCATGAATGCGAATTAAATTTTATGATAACAATTTTATAGTCAATTTCAGTTCATGTCAAAAAAAAAAATATATATAAAAATTTAAAAGTCAATTAATTTTAAAAATAAATGTAATAATCTAATAAGTATTTAAAATGTCAGCATTATATAATTATAGAGATTCGTCACTAAGAAACTAATACTAATATTTTTGTTACATTTTTATACTATAAAAAACAAGTTTGTCATAAAATGAAAAAGAAAAAAAAAACGGTTTGATAAGAATAAAATGGAGACGAAAGTTTTACTTTTTCTCACAAATAGTTGACCGCTAGTTCAGAGATGCTGAACCAGTTGGCTGTGTGCTCTGAAAATAGTTGAAAATTCTGGCTTTTGCTGACTTGTAACGATACCTTTTCCGAGCTGTGATATTTTACAAACTAGAAAAGAATAGTTGCTTACAACTTACAGTCCGGTCATCGAGAGAGTGCGTTCCTGACACATTGGACAACATCTAGTTGTAATAAGGATTAAATTGGCAAAACACATATTCATTAGTAAGAAACTGACAGGTGCGTCCGGACTATAATAATAGTTTAAGAAAACTGTAACCAAATAATAAATGGGTTGCAGTGGGAGATGATTTCTAGGTAAAAAAAAAATCTATTTAGTCCGTCAGTCAGATACTTAATAAAAAAATATTAGACCTTTATTTTTTGCTTTATAAAAATTACTTAGATAAAACACATTAAAGTTGGGGAGTGGGGGCTCACTACATCACAACTCGTAAATATAGCAAGGCGTTAAGTCATATCACATTTTAACTAAATGTATCGCCGTAATATTTTGATTACGTAAAAAAAGAAAAATACTTGTCTAATATTTTTTAATAATCTACACGACGCGTGACGGACAAATAAAAATTTTGAGTCATCATCCCTATTAATCAGCGTACCCCATGCAGTTAGCCCTGCTTCCATCCTCCTGACGTCCAATATTTGTCCACATGAGTATTTTGGAAGGGATGGTTGCTATACTATGGTTGAACAGCGCAACAGTTGACAGTGGAGAATGGAAAGAGAAAACGTTTTGCGCAGACCCCAAGTAACATGTGACTAGGGCAGACTATGAGGGTCTCAAAATTATAAAAAAAATATATTTGAGACCCTCATAGTACGCCCTTTCGTTTGATATGTCACACGGTACAGATTGCAAAATTTTTGCGCCCTAAAAGTGACCCCCATATTCAAAATTAATGTATTTGTTTTAGCCGATGTGTTTGGGTCACTGAAATACATATGTTTACCAAATTTCAACTTAATCGGTCCATTAGGTTCGGAGCAAATTGGCCGTGACAGACGGACAGACAGACAGACAGACACGAGTGATCCTATAAGGGTTCCGTTTACTCCTTTTGAGGTACGGAACCCTAAAAAGGTAGTTAATAGGGGGTTTATTTAGAAATTTTACAATTATTGTAAAAATTTGTGAAATAATACCTTTAATAGACTTTTGTTAAAAAAACCGGTCAAGTGCGAGTCGGACTCGCGCACGAAGGGTTCCGTACCATATTATATGTTTAACAATCGCAATGATAACTTTTTACTTATTTTATAATGATAGTGTGAATTACAAGGTTATTTTTTGCAGTTGCAGAAAATCACCCGTTTAAACAAAATACTTTATGAATCGCCGTTTTCAGTATTGTTGATTAAATACAGTATTCATGGTACTTACATGGTATAAAGAAGTTTCAAATTCCTAATTTGTTGAATTGTTGCGCTAGAGCTCGTACAAAAATGGTCTAAAATTTACAACTTTTACGGCCCCCTATTTCTTAATTTTAAAAGATAAAAAAAATATGTGTGTACTCTACTCAATGAGTTCTAGACGATGACACCCCACATAACACATAATCAGCCTATAATGTTCCCACTGCTGGGACACAGGCCTCCTCTCGGTGAGAGGGAGCGGGCCATAATCCACCACGCGGGCCGTAATCCACCACGCGGGCCCAGTGCGGGTTGGTACATGTCACATGTCTTCGAATTTTTGGTTCTAGGACATGCCGGTTTCCTCACGATGTTTTCCTTCACCGTTTTGAGAGCAGCGGTGATGAAATAATCACATGACACCCCATATGCTAGATTATTTTTTTTTTTTTCAAAATGAAAAGTTTATTGTATGGGGACCGACCCCTTAAATTTTTAACTTTGCTTTATTTTTATTATTTGTTGTTATAGCCGTAATAGACAGCGGAGGCTTAGTAAGTTTGTACTGGGCTGTACGTGGTTGTCTGATTTCATGGATTTTAATTTTCTTGCGCGGAACCCTAATTATTTTTCTAAAATAAAAATAGCCTAAGTTACTCCTTAAAACATCAGCTATATGCCGTCAAAATCGGTGAAAATTCGTTTGGCAAGTTTCCTAACTTGACTCAAACAACACATTTTTTTAATCGGACTGCGCTTTAAAATTCTTCTATACAAACTTTAACATCCCTAAACCTCATTTGAGGCGTAGTTTTGAAAAACTAATAATGACAAACGTTATTACTTACTTATGCAAGTATTTGTGCTAAGTTTCAAGTTCATTATCCAAATTAATAAGATTTTTCATATAAACTGTATCTCTGTTTTCACGAACACAGATACCTAAAGAATTTCAAAAATCGTCTGGTATGTTTCCATAACTTGACTCAAACATTATTTACACCAATTTTAGAGTTAATCAAGCCCCCCATAAAATACTCCGCTATAAAATTAACTTTTCACCCCTTAGGGGTAGATTTTTGGAAAATCCTGATACACGTTAGTTTTAATTTTTGGTCTCAAGTATAAAAACGGAGTTTTGAGTTAATCGGACCGCGTGTTAAAGTTCCTCCATACAAACTTTGACACCCCTAATCCCTCCTTAGGGGGTAGTTTAGGAAAACTAAAAATGATAAACTTTATAATTTACTTAGATGAATATTCGTGCTAAGTTTCAAGTCTATTAAGTCAAGGGATAGGATTTTTCATACAAAATTTCATCCCCTGTTTTACCCCCTTAGGGATGGAATTTCCAAAAATCCTTCCTTAGTGGATGTTTACACTATATAAGGTATCTATGTGCAAAATTTCAAGTCTCTAGATCCTTGGTTTGGGCTGTGCGTTGGTATATTAGTCAGTGACTCAGTCCGGACTTTGATTTTTTTATATATATAAATTTACCATGTTGTTTTAAGACCACAGACTTCCTATACGTTTTCCTGTAATCTACAGGTATAGAACTAATTTCCATATTTTTTTCAAAATTTTAGGCTCAGTAGTTTCGGAGATAAGGGGGGGGGGAATGGTCAATTTTCGTCTATTTTCTTAAATAACTTTAAAACAATAAATTTTAAAATTATAAAAAAAATATATTTGAGACCCTCATAGTAAGCCCTTTCATTTGATATGTCACTCGGTACAGTTTACAAAACTTTTTTTTTTAACTTTCTTATTTTCCCCCTAAAAGTGACTCTCATATTCAAAATTCATATATTTACTTTAGCTGTACGTGTTTGGGTCGCAGAAATCCATATGTGTACCAAATTTTAACTTAATCGGTCCATTAGATTCGGAGCAAATTGGCTGTGACAGACGGACAGACGGACAGACAGACAGACAGACAGACAGACACACGAGTGATCCTATAAGGGTTCCGTTTTTTCCTTTTGAGGTACGGAACCCTAAAAACACCTTTTGTTTCTTTAATTTTTATTTTATGAGGACGCCCTGTTATTTCTAATCATTACTGCGTCTGGTTCATCGTGACAGATCGTTTAGTTTAAAAGTTATACTGTTTTGTTTACACAGGGGGGGTCACAACAGCGAACTAGAATTAAAAAAATGCTATAAAAAAAAGTTTTTATTTTTAGATTTTTTTAAATATATTTTCCGTCGATAAAATTAAGCATAGTTTCCCTCATTTCGATATGTGCACATTATGAAGACACACACTGTATATTGTGCTGTAATGAACACAACTACTTGCTTAATTAGTTCGTTAATTACTAGTGAGCCCAGTGAGACATTTGAACTAAGTAAGTTATGTTACTAGTGAGTCCAGAGACATTTGAACTAAGTTATGTTTCGTTCGTTTGAACTTATTTAAAGAGGTTACTAGAGTTGCCTGTGAAGAAGTGAGAACGGATTTAGAAGAAATTATTACACATATAAAGTTCGGCTGGAGAGTTTGATGCAAAATACGATTGCAACAGTACTTATCGTTAGGAGGTTCATCACTTTGTATCTCTTAACCATGTTAGCTTGGTTACACGCTACTGTTAGTAGATCACTATTTAAATGCATTTGATCGGCCATATTAATTTTTTTTTTTTGCATTTTTCTACCACTTATCATCTGTCTAGCCTTTTCCCAACTATTTTGGGGTCGGCTACCAATCTAATCGGATACAGCTGAATACTAGAATGGAGCGACTGAATATCTGATCTCCAAAACCCATTTACTGGGTAATGCCATAACCCTTTGATAAGACTGGTTGTCAGACTTTCGGACTACTGACGACCCGTAGGTAACGGCTGTCAAAGATCCACCGGTCAATGATCCAGCGGTTTCCGAGGCACGGAGGGGTCTTGGTATGTAAAGATTTATCCATCCAAGAACCAACCTCGGCAAGCGTAGCTTTTATAACCTGAGCTTAACGTGACGCTGTTATTACTTAGTCACGAGCTCCACCACAAGCATTTTTCTGTCACTGTCCTTCGTAATAGTCAGTATAAAATGCTAATAATTGACGCGATCACAATTTTAAAAACATTTTTTTATTTTGCAGATAAGTTAAATATTTTACACTTCTTCTGTGATTAGTTTGAGCAACTAGCGATTGTAAATGTGGAAAGAAATATAATAAAAGATAGTTGAAAGTTAACAATTCTATAAAAGTAATAGAAATATCGCAATCACATTTTTTTAGATTTTTGAACCGTTATTAAATATTTATAATTTTAAATGCTATAAAAGCAATCTTAACACCGAACCGTTAATAACAAAAAAATATTTTCCAAAATTTAAAAAAATTCTGACCTAACATCTGACCTTTTCAAAATTATTTTTTTCACTTTAAAAAAAAAACGATGTTTTGCTTTAAATGATAGACACAAGTTTCCACTTACCTCGTCAACCTGTTGCACGTCGAATGCTGTGCCGTGATCCGTATCCACAGTTTATATAGGCCCCGACACCGGAGCTACAGAGGTGCTCAAACTTTTGCACGTGTAACTGAACAAAATACTGTGGGAGTTTGAAATAAAGTGACGATTTAGTTGTGAAGATTTTTTTTTTTATTACATAAAGATGGTTTGAAATAATTATGCTCGTTTTTAACCATAAGGAAGGTCTGCTAATGTAATTTACGAAAAGACGTTTTAACTTCACGAAAACAATAAAAATATCAATAATGCACCACAATTACACCAGATATTGATTAATTAATGTAAAAAAATGTTTCTTACTTTTATGGACTGTGCACTTGAAGAGAAAAGTTGAATATATCACATGGAAAACCCATTTTGGCGACTTAGTTGGTAACCACTATAATAATATCACAATGACTCTCGGCTACAATCAATTCACACGTCTTTACCTCTATCGTTTCGATTTATAAATGATGCAACCATTCAATAATACTAGTAACATAGTAAAGCTGAATTTGCTAAGTCAGCACACGATGTGATTTTTGCTAATCTAATATTACCTACGTTGATGCATTCCTTTCGATTTCTATAGATATTTATTTATTTTTAGTCTGCAGTTCTTTATTTATTTATATAAAATAGGTACGTCAACAACATATACATTGTACAGAAAATAGTTATAGGTAACAGGTATGGGAAGAAGCCATACCTGTTAACTTTTAAATGTTATTATCTATATTCTTATTCTTTCTTTTATTTTTTGTTCTATTTGTTATTGTTCTGTGATATACACTAATTACAGGTGTACAGGATATTCACAAAAACAAAGCAACTTTTGTAAATCGTATAATATTAAAATATTATTTAAAAAACAAAACTACATTTATAAACAAAACAGCTTTGTATTTTGCATTTGCATTCTTAAGTATGAAAAAACTGGCCAAGTGCGTGTCGGACTACTCACAAACTCACAATCAAGGGTTGCGTAGTTCAAAAGAATCTACTTAACCAAAAAACAAATTTAACATTGTAGTTGAGAAACATGTTCTTCCATAGATTGATATACGTCACAGTCAATTCTCCAACTGCAAATTTAAGTTTGTAAATGCTAAATATATAAATTAACTATTTTCGAACTTTTTCTTTTACTAGTGCTGTGGGACCTTGTTCCTTGCTAAACATGATTCTAGGTCAACGGGAAGTATATATAGGTTTTGATTTATTTGCTAGTGCCAAAATATGTCGCATAAATGTCCGTATTTTTTTTTATTGCGTTGACTTAGAAGCTTGATTTTTTTAGAGCTTCAACGAGACCTAGTGTCAAAATCAATCTGCCTAGCCTTTTCCCAACTATGTTGGGGTCGGCTTCCAGTCTAACCGGATGCAGCTGAATACCAGTATTTTACATGGAGCGACTGCCTGTCTGACCTCCACAACCCAGTAACTGGGTAATACGATACCTCTTGGTAAGACCGGTTGTCAGACTTTCGGGCTTCTGACGACCCGTAACGACTGTCAAAGATCCACGAATAACAGCCGGGACCAACGGCTTAACGTGCTTTCCGAGGCACGGAGGAATCTCGATATGTAAAGATGGTCACCCATCCACTGACCAACCCCGGCAAGCGTAGCTTAACCTGACGGATCGACCCGTGCGGCTGTTATTACTTAGCCACGAGCTCCTCCAACGAGACCTAGTGTATTTGATATAATTTCAGCTTGATCTAAAAAGGGTCTTGACAGACTGACAGACAGACGGACAACGAAGTGATCCTATAAGGGTTCCGTTTTTTCCTTCTGAGGTGCGGAACCATAAAAATAACAATAAACTGAGTTATACAAATATCAATAAAGACATAAAATACTAACTAAAATAAGCATAACTAAGTATGACGTTGGCCATTTAAATGTTTGTTTAAATGACTGCGCAAGAGGGTTTTGAATTGCGGCATGGAACCACAGAACACATCTAAATCGTCAGTTCTTGTTAGTAGATAACATCGCATCTTTGCTACAAAAACGTGATATCTCGACAAATGCAATTTTTCAGGAAGCAAAACGTAAATTTAAAAAAAAATTACAAGAATATGAATATATTTTTACGATTTTTCCCACCCATACGCGCATTGTCGTGGAGTTGCGGATACCAGCTCGTATTAACTATTACCTATTATGTGTTTTCACGCTAACCCGTCGCACGCCAATTAGCAGACACAATTTTGACGACACGGTTGGCGCAGTGGTTGAGCGATTGACTGCTGCGCAGCATGTCGCGGGTTCGATTCCCGCACGGAACAAATATTTGCACGACCTACAAGTATTTGTTCCGAGTCTGGGTGTTTTTCTATCTATAATATGTATGTATTTACAAAAAAAAAAATGTATATAAGTAGTTTATCAGCCATCTCGTTACCATAATACAAGCATTAGGTTGCTTAGCTTGGGACTAGATGGCGTTGTGTGAAATGTCCAAGGATATTTATTTATTATTTATTTATTTATACAATAGATTTTCTATTGTTATCAGAACACCTGGGTGTGCAATCTACGTTCAAAGAGTTAAATGAGTTATGTAATAAACTTAAAAAATACAAAAACAAAGATTCTACCATCGAATAATAAATTATTGAATAATAATAATAATAACCCCACCGCAGTATCTCTACGTTGACGTCGTGGTGGGGCTTGCGCGCTCCGAATTTTAGGTCTGTGCCGGTAGAGGTCACTTTGCCGGAACAGGTCTAGGATGAGGAGCCAGACCAAGAGAGATACAGAAACCCGCAGGGCAGCATGTGGCGAGCTGTTGGGCAGTAGCGACCCCACGGACCCTATCTCCCGGGAGAAGTCTTGTTCCTCACTTCTCGCTTGCCTTTATTGGCCGGCTGGAGTGAACACTGACGAGGAACAGAGCTCCCACCTCTTTCTTGCCTTTATTGGCCGGTTTGAGTGGAGATTTGCAAGAGCAAACGTGCTCGGAGGAAGGAAGTATTCCAGTAAGTGTTTGTAGGGATCTTGACCATCTTCCGGGCTCTGGGATTGTTCTGAGAACCGTGGGATACCTCTCCACTCCTCACAAGCACCTCAGGACATGTTGCCCCCTTGCCGCTACGACACTATGTGCTAGCGACCTTTTCGGGGGCCCATTATTGTGTGTGCAAGTCACCCCCTGCCATTTTATCCGTGTATTACAAAACATTGATCCGGCAGGGGCCATAGTCCTTTCATAGTTCTAGGCAACCAGTCCACTTTAGCCACTCAAATCCATAGTCCAATCTCTTTATTTCTATATACTGCAATAGTCCTGCACCAACCGGGGGTTGTCCTTGGGTGCACTTGCATAGTGCGTACAGGGATAATCGTCGGTTGGTGCCTCATTTCATTGAAAGCGTCTAACGGGCCTCTGCGAGTTGGCTTTGGCCCCTCGTTCGCCTTCTAAAGGTCCGGGACTCCAGGGTCCCGAGAATTGTCAAGACATAATAATAAGACACCTTTTCCTAAATGTCACCTTTTTCTCACAAAGAGGCGACATTATAATCAGTCGATCGCAAACAAATCTACCGGGCTGCTACTGAAAAATTCTTGTTGAATATCCAACACTGTGTTTTTTCGACGTGCTGGGATGCACTCTATTGGATTCTCGAAGCTCGGCTCAACACCGAGAGTTAAAAATCCAGTGCGCGATAAAATCCCGCCGCGATATGTTTACGTCCGTGCGAACGTCGGTTTCACCATCAGGAATTTTTCAGTAGCAGGCCGGTAGATTTGTGCGCGTCTATAATGTCGCCTCTTTGTGAGAAAAAGGTGACATTTCGGAAAAGGTGTTTTTTTTATTCGATAATTTAATATTCGATTGTAAGAATCTTTGTTTTTGTAGTTTTTTAAAGTTAAACATCAAGGACCTTATGCTAGCGTTTGCGACTCCTATTACATGGAACTTAAACATGTACTTGCAGGTACACCTTTGCTTAACCCTCAGAGGAATATAGGCGAGATGTTATGTCATAAAATCAGTATAATTCTTCCCATTTATGTAACTTCAGAAAGACGGAAACTAAAACGACATATAACTGGGTAACTGGAACTCTGTGTTTACCTAATTTTATTTGTTAGACAATGTGCTTTTGGCCGTGTATGGCGGGTATTATCCCACGGGAACCTATTACCGGAATAAAAAGTATTCTATAAGTAAATCCAGGTTATAAACTATCTGTGTGCCAATTGTGTGATTGACTAATAAACATCCAAACATCTAAACGTACAAACTTTCACATTTATAATAATAGTAGGATCCGTTTTTAAGCTATAACCTCAAAACTATTTTTACTAATACACAGCTGAACAATAAAAAAAAACCTTAGTGATAAAAATATTTCCCTTCAAAAATCTCAGTTCACATCGCAAAAAACTTTGAGCATCTCTGCCGGTGATGGTAGCAGAATCACGTCCGCAGTGTTTAAAGATAATTCATTTACGTTTCGCCCTGTGGCGTGCCCTGGACGCCGTCGCATTTACAACTACCCTTATTCATAGAGACTTTACACTGTCACCACATCTGGACATAGCTTTAGGAACTACGTTTCATGTTTTTATGGTTCCGTATCAAAAAGGGTAAAAAACCAACCCTTATGGTGTGACTCAGTCTGTCTGTCTGTCTGTCCGTCTGTCTGTCTATCTGTCTGTCACAGCTGGATATCTCAAGAACTAGTAATTCAACTTGAAATTTGGAACAGTTTTAGATAACTTTTACCCAACTATTTTGCAAATAAGAAAGAAGTAAAAATATTTATATTTTTTTTGTAACAGGGACTGAAAGGGGGTCTTAAAAATTCAAAGTGGGGCTACTAGGGCATGTGGGATATCCCACATGCCCTAGTAGCCCCACTTTGAATTTATATATGAAAGAGCGCTGATTGCTCATTCTCAAACATTTTTTAATTTTTTTTTAGACCGCATAATTTTCGACTTTTGATGAAAAATGTAAAAAAAAATACCGTTCCCCCCGCCTTATCTCCGAAGTTTGCAAAGATAAAAATCTGAAATTATTCTATGTGATAGAAGTTTATGTAAAGATTACAGGAAAAATAAAACGATGTCTCTAAATAGCGCACTTTTTCAGGAATCGGAACGGAACCCTCGGTGCGCGAGTCCAACTCGCTCTTGACCGGTTTTTTAAATATGCGGTTTTGGGTTTGTAACCGGGAAAATACGATTGTAAATTTTGTATATTCATATTATGTACCATCGCGGACATTTGCGGTACCTAACCACTTTTCAAAAGTGGTTCACTGCAAAAATTGATTCAAAGTCAGGTCACTTACAATTCACTCTCGTGAAAACAAGGTAGCATATTAGCCTTACGTTAATTAATATATTCTGTGATAATATCTTACACTGATCATCTGACTCTCATTTGAGTCCCATTAGTTTTAGGTGTCGCTATTAATTAGATCATTATAACGGTGATTTGAAAGCAGTAGTGGCCAGTGGTAACGGCCGCGACTCACGAGGTCGTAGGTTCGAACCCTGACAGGCGATTTACTTTACGTAAATTATTTCATGACCACTGCTCTCAAAACGGTGAAGGAAAACATCGTGAGGAAACCGGCATATCCTAGAACCAAAAAATTCGAAGACATGTGACAACTACCAACCCGCACTGGGCCCGCGTGGTGGATTACGGCCCACTCCCTCTCACCGAGAGGAAGCCTGTGACCCAGCAGTGGGAGCATTATAGGATGATTATGCACCCTATTCTAGGTGTTTATTTGTAATTATTATGACAACTTGTACTTTTATTTAATTAGATAGATAACTACACACACTAAATAAAAATAAAACAATACAATAACTTAAGTTAACAAGAAACTAAAAAACGGTTTCTAAAACTTTCTCTACATCGCTGTCGTCTAGTACCCAATGAGCCCAAAAGACTGGCGGCATTGCCACGTGGTATGGCAATGTTAGCTTCTGGCCATTATTTATACACGTAAAACAGAAATTTTCATGAGAAGTTATATATAGTAGAGTGAAATTTTAATCATCTTTATCCTCATAAGGGTTCATAACATTGTACTCATCATTATTAACAACTTTTACTATGGGACCAAACCTGAAATCGCGAAAAAAAATTAGCTGTTCAGGACATTTAAATAAATAAATAAAATAAATATCCTTGGACATTTCACACAACGCCATCTAGTCCCAAGTTAAGCAACCTAATGCTTGTGTTATGGTAACGAGAGGGCTGATAAACTACTTATATACATTTTTTTTTTTTGTAAATACATACATATTATAGATGGAAACACACCCAGACCCGGAACAAATACTTGTAGGTCGTACAAATATTTGTTCCGTGCGGGAATCGAACCCGCGACATGCTGCGCAGCAGTCAATCGCTCAACCACTGCGCCAACCGTGTCATCAAACCGTGTCATTTAGCTACGAGTACGTCAAACTCGTCAAAATGTAGGGAGCAGCTGATTTTTTTCGCGATTTCAGGTTTGGTCCGTTTCTTTCAATTTTGGTAAAAAGTTGTTCATATTCATGGGTAGAACTCCCTGTGAAAATTTGCGTACTGCTTAAAAACTTGTCCTGTATAAATTAATCATAACATTCCACATTGTACATTACGGCCAATATTTGTGTAATATTCCGGAAGCAGGTTTCACATAAAAAACTCATGACTTTAATTTTCATAAGTGACTACCCTCTTTGGTTCGTAAAGAGATTATGTGTGTTTGATCTTACCGTTCGCTTTTATAATTCTGAGAAGGAACAAAGATTTTTTAAGTTCTACGTTTTTCTTAATTTTTTTTTGGTAAGATATTTGACGTTACATTTAAGGACGCTGTTACAAGTGGGTAGTCAAGTCATTACTTTTTTACACAAAAGCATGTTTATTAATTAAAATGCTTTGCATTCTTAAAATGTTTTTGGTCGAATTGTTGTTCTGATAGATGCATGGTACGATTTTTATTTTGGTACATTTATTGAGAAACTGTCAGCAACAAAAGTCGATTAACACTTGAGTTTTCTAAATTACTTCATTAAAATCGGAACAGATGTAAATTTTAAAGAAAATTAACTCTTATCTAATAAATGAAATGCTAAAAAGCAGGTTATCGTATCATTTTGTGTTAATTTAGATAATGTCAAAAAGTAGCAGTGTTAACCGACTTCTGTTGCTGACCGTACCTTTCTAAAATTATATTTATAGTTCACAATCGTACCATGCACATCTATCAACAATTCGGCCAAAAAACATTTTAAGAATGCAAAGCATTTTATTGAAGAAATAAACCTTTGTTTAAAAAAAGCAATGATTTGACTACCCACTTGTAACAGCGTTCTAAAGACATTATTGGGTAAATCTGGTTGTAACAGAGATGGCGGGACGACCTAGATAGGTTCCGTTAAGACAGGGAAGAGGACGCGCGGGACTATGAAAGATGGAAGGAGAGTATCCAAGAGAGAGGATGGAAGGAAAGGCCTCACCTTTGGCCAGGAATAGTACAGAATAGGCTAGTAAAAAAAAAGCTTAGGCCTTCAGTACCGCATCCTAATTGAGGGACAAACTATCAATCGGAATCTGATAATCCATTGCTCCATATGCTTGAAAAATTTGTCTGCCCGACAACGTATACTTAACCCATCCGAAGTTAACCGTCAAATCACAATCAGGGCCCCCATACAAATGGCCAGCTACGTAATACTTCGCAGTTGGTACCATGAATACCAACTTATAGAAGGATAGATACGTAATATTGTGTATAAGAAGACCTACGTAATAATACGTAGTCAGCCTCTGCCATTATTACCCGCTACGTAATATTGCGCAATAGGCTTCAATGGGTTAAATAACGCAATGAATGTTGTTGAACTGTCAAAATGAAACCAATTCCGATTGATAGTGTGTTATGCAATTGCCCCGCTGATTAGAATCGAGCCTTTATCTTCAGCAGGCATGCTTAAGAGGAAATGGGGGCGGCCAGACTTTTGAAAATTAGGTATTTTAAGAAGTTATTGCTGTCGCTCTGCGAGCGCTCCGCACTCGAATTCGTGCGAAGAAGTTATTGCTGTCGCTCTGCGAGCGCTCCGCCCTCGAATTCGTGCGATAAGGACAGCTGCAGATTCGCCTAAATAGCCTGTGTAAAAAGTCACATTTCGAGGTTTGGCTCTCGCCTATTTCCTCCTCCAATATTGGACCAATTTAAAAGATATTTCATAAACTGAATAAAAAGGATATATACTATGTCCCTGTGTTTTTCTTTTTTCGTTAATAGTTGTCAAATTGGTACACTAGGCGTCTGTTGACAGCATTTTTTGAAGGTTCTAGTTCTTATAAAAATAATATATCATCAAAAAGGAAAACGTAGGGGCATACAAGTAGCTGATATTTATATTTCTGTAAAAAATCATTGCTTTATTTTCATTAACCAGAAAGAAAACAAGCGAGAGCGATTGTATCTTTTTGTATGGAGAAAAGAGCACCCACATTTCCTCTTAATGACAAGGCTCCATATTTAAATTTTTTCGTCATGTTTTCGCATTTAAAAACATTCGCATTAAGTACCTAATTTCATTTTAAACTAGAAATAAGAAGTGGGTATTTAAACTTTCAACCCACTACGACTTTGAACAAATTTAGTACGATCCCTTTCCACCTTTCCTGATAATATGTGGGTAGCAACATGGTTTATTCTCGTACTTAATAATGAAAAGATATCAGTTAACTGTTTAATATTCTCAACATGTGATATGGTTCAATAGGAAAACGGAATTTAATGCTCCCGCAGGCGAGGTGTTAAAACCCATGGCTTGGTTTTAACACCTTAGTATGTCAATTATCTTTTTCTATTATTAGTAGTTATGTATTTGGAACATTGTCAGGAGTTGCTTAGTACAGTTTTAGAAACAATTTGCCCAGCTTTTTCCCAACTATATCGGGGTCGGCTTCCAGTCTATCCGGATGCAGCTGAATACCAGTATTTTACATGGCGCGACTGCCTATCTGACCTCCACAACCCAGTTAATAATAAAAAAGTCATTTGTTTCTTGTAAAACTCTATAGTGGTAGAATACGACAACGTTCAAAGGTTGCATGTTTGTCTTCGGAAAAACCGAAATAAAGCGAATAAAATGTGACTATAAAAATTGGTTTATATTCCCACCTAAATTATTATAGCACTAATTCCGTTTATTATTGGACCAGTCACATTTAATTCGGCAAAATTCGTTTTTTTCCAAAAATAAGCAATGGAATCCTCTGAATTTTTCCTGTTACCTTGTAAAGAAAACAATTACCAGCAGCTTAACAAAAATAGAATATTTGTTCACCTTTCTAGCAGTTTCATTAAAACATGGTACAAAGTAGCCTGTCTACAAACATCGATTTTAGTACCTCAAATACACTAATACGCAAAGGGAAATAATACCAAGATCTTAAGTCCTCACGTATTGTTTTGATGTGTAAACCGTCTTAATTTCAAGGGCAAGGTTGAATGAAAGGGTCTCCGAAACGGAATAGGGCTGCCTCGCAAAAAGTATTTGGTACGCTTTTGCTACGTCGTAGCTGTAGCAATCATGCAGTGCTACGATAGCTACGAGCTCGTAGCAGTTTGGCTACAAGCTCGTAGCAGATTGGCTACGAGTTTAGTTCTCTTCTAGAAGATTGTTGTATGTTTGATAAGGGAGGTACGTTTTATAAGAGTTCCAATTTTAAGTTAGTTCCATTTGGTGCAATTACCTAAAGTTTTATTAACTTCGTAGATTCAAGTTATGTTTATACGTGAAACAAGCACCAAATCAGCTGATTTGAGCAGATGTAACTTAAGGCCACAAGAACAGTTAGTAGTAGGTATTTGAATAAGATATCTAAAAACATTTAATTGGAAACCGTGTTTCCACCTAGCAGGATTAAAAAAAAAAAAGGTTGTGTGTGTCAGCTCCGACACACGACGGGAGTTTTTTATGTACCGTTCCGACTCCATTCCATTGTTGGACGAAAACAAAGGACCATAGGGGAAGAGTTTCTTCAATGAATCAGTGCTATACAAAAACCAACATTAAGGTGTAAAGGCGATCGTTTTGTTTTACGTTGCGCAGTAAAAAACAACGCTTTTGAGTTAACACTTGAATTTCACCACTCATAAAATTTCCATACCTTATAATAAAATCAATTCTTAAGAGGTAAGTAAACTCTCCATAGAACGATCGAAATCACAGACATAATTAATTTAACTGCAATATTTTCCTAAGAGACAGCCCTAATATTAACGTGGCTGATTTAAATACACTCCAACTAATTGATACATTTACGCATCGTCGGCCCAGCACTAAACAACTACATAGGGTCCGCTTTTCATATCAACAAAATACAGGGTGGCCCATAAGTCCTTTAAAATGTAAATTCAGAGCGATATGTAGCGATGATCGAGGAGTTTTTTACACCAGCGTTGCAGAATTTTCCAGGCTACAATACGCGGACCTGGTTTCAACAGGATGGAGCGACGGCCCATAACTCTAACACCGCTATGCCCGTCGTTCGTCAACTTTCCCCAACAAAGTGATCTCTCGAAGAGGAGACATTTCCTGGCCACCACATAGTCCGGATCTAACCCCGATGGACTTTTTCTTATGGGGTTATCTGAAATCTAAAGTGTATGACACAAACCCGCGGTCAATTGAAGCCCTAAAAGAAAATATTCAAAGAGAAATGGCTAACATCACAGAACTGACTTGCCGCGCAGTCGTCGATAGTTTTAGACGTCGCTTACAGGAGTGCCGTGACCGTAACGGCATTTGGATGATGTCATTTTCAAAAAATAATTCCCATTTTATAAAGGTTAATACGAAATAAAAAGGTATTTCTTATTGTCATTAGTTTTTTTTTAATTAATTATTTACATGTCTAAGGACTTATGGGCCTCCCTGTATATTAGGAACATGTTTGTTATCGATTAGACCTCCAAGATACAGGCAAATGCCTAGTTCACCGGTCACCTAGGGTTTATTATTGATTCGACCCCCAAGATAGAGGCAAATGCCTAGTTTACCGGGTCACCGTCCAATCTGTTCTTGAACTACCATCGTCTGTCTAGCCTTTTCCCAACTATGTTGGGGTCGGCTTCCAGTCTAACCGGATGCAGCTGAATACCAGTAATTTACATGGAGCGATTGCGAATCTGACCTCCACAGATTACTGGGTAAACGATACCCCTTGGTAAGACCGATTGTCAGACTTTCAGACTTCTGACGACCTGTAACGACTGTCAAAGATCCAAAAATGACAGCCGAGACCAACGGCTTTATATGCTCTCCGAGGCACGGAGGGGTGTTGGTATGTAAAGATGGTCACCCATCCAACCTGTTCGGTCGACCCGTGCGGCTGTTATTACTTAGCCAGGAGGGGCTCCTCCTGCTCTCTTGGATTTATAACTAAATACTAGTCATGATTAGGCTTTGTATCTTTACCGTTCTTAATCTTAATGGACTTTTACTAAGTGAATGAAAGTATTTTGCTCTTTAAGCCAAAGTATAAGTAATGTGTTAAAGTACTTTATTCTAGCAAAACCAGGACAGCATCATAAAAAAAAACAACAAAAAAAAATCATCAACAATCAAATCTTCAACAATATTATAATATAGTGAAATGCACAGGCATAAGTTTATAATAGAAGTGTAAGAAATTAGTTTCTACACAAATCTAAAAGCTGTCCCGTTAATTCTGCCAGCAGTGTAGTGTAGGTGTCAACCTCAAACGTCACAGAGCGTGGTAAGAAATGAGCCTACTTACATCTACTCACCACGCCATCATAATGAATCTTTATTTTTTATTCAAAACTCCGATAAACAAAGTGTCTGTCGAATGCTTTTGTAGTTGGATACAATGGTCTTGATACTTGAGATTTTTTTTTCAATCTTGGGTGTCAACTTATTTTTACGTCAACTTCTCTTAGGAGGTTATTTAACTAAATGTTTTATTTTTTAATAATAATAATTATTATTATATTCTTCTGTTTTGTTTCTACTTCATTAATAATCTAAACCAAAGTTCATAGATCTGAGAACCAAAGTTGTTGACATACTCACAGAATAAGCAAGCTGAAGTGGCAATGAATCGGCCAAATTAGCCGTAGAACCGATGACCGTTGGTGTAGACGTGTAGGGTGATTCGCGGTCTCCACTCAAGAGACCGCGAATCGGCAAAGGTAAGGTAGGACGCCCTCAGGCTAGGTGGAGCGACGATCTTCGCAGGGTAGCAGCTGGATGAGAGTTGCCGAGAATAGAGCTGAATGGCGTGTTATTGGAGAGGCCAATGTCCAGCAGTGGACTGCTATAGACTGATGATGATGATGACGATGATGATGATTATGAATAAACTGAAAGAAAATTATAATTTTACTGCAGAATGTAGGTAATAATGCAAATGTTGCAATTAGCTGTATAATCCACGTACTGGAACAATGTGGTGCATTATGGCCCATTTCCTTCTTACAGAAAGATACTTGAATCCCAGTAATTGGAACATTATAGCCTGTTTAGGGTCCGCCTCCCGTGTCACCTACTAGCTGCGCTCCGCGGTTTCACTCGCGTAGACCAGGATAAAAAGTAGCCTATGTGTTAATCCAGGGTATAAGCTATCTACATACCACATTTCATCAAAATCTGTCCAGCGTTTTGATCGTGAAGAAGTAACAAACATACAAACACACACTCACACTCACAAACTTTCGCATTTATAAAATAGTGAGATCTTATTGAGTAACCTTCGCTACGTCGAGAGATGTAGGTACATACCTACAAAATCAAAACACGTATAGGTACGTATTATTATTTTAATAACTAAATGATCAGCAGCTGTCAAACTGGATTTGATTTAGGTTAATCTTGGGGTAAAATCAAACCGCATTGTTAATATTTCATTTAGATATTACTAAATGAAATATATAACTAGATTACTAACATGATTGGTATTCACTTAGATAAAATCTTCTCCCCCCATATTTTTTTTTTAACAAGTCTATCTATCTGCCTAGCCTTTTCCCAACTGTTTTGAGGTCGGCTTCCAGTCTAACCGGATGCAACTGAATACCAGTATCTTACATGGAGCGGATGCCTATCTGACCTCCACAGCCCAGTTACTGGGTATTACGAGTACGTTACCCCTTGAAACTGGTTGTCAGACTTTCGGCCTTCTGACGACCCGTAACGACTGTCAAAGTTCCACGAATGACAGCCGGGACCAACGGCTTAGCGTGATTTCCGAGGCACGGAGGAGCCACGGCGAGACACGGACAAACCCCGGAAAGCGTAGCTTAACCTGATGGATCGACCCGTGCAGCTGTTATTACTTACCCACGAGGCCACGAGCTCCTCTTTTGAACAAGTCTTACACAAAATGATTATTTTCAAAAGATTTAAGTACTAAATTACTTTGTCATGAATAGTTTATAGTTTGTGGTTTTTAGTTTTAGTTTGTGGTTAGAATGACAAAGTAATTTGACATAACACGCTTGTATTCTCCGAAGGGTTGAGCAGGGGTGTCCCTATAGTACCCCAAAAAACCAAAGTAATTTATTTTGGACAAAACACACTATTTCATAGTACTAATTGCACATAATGTCTCGTACTAGAATCGTACTGACAGCATATACACCCAGGCAAGAAGTCATCAAGCCGAGCCAAAATTAGCAAGTATCAAAATTATTAGCTAGTGTAACATATCCGAAGTTAATATGATCACGTACAGCATCCGGCACTCCATCTCAATTTGCGCGGCGCGTGCTAAGCGTCTGTCTAAATAATTCATACTTTGTCGAAGTGCCTAGGACCTATTTGGACTGTAGTGATTTTTGATTGCTATTTCCATATATTTGTTGCGTAGAACATACCTTGGATGAAAATAAATAAGTACTACATTATACTACTATTGCTACTGTAAAATTATTTCACAGTCCATTTTATCAGGTATCATCTCAGACCAAATAAAAAACCCAGACAATACAGTGAAGCTTGAGCAAAACTACACCTCGTTCTGTGCATGCACGCTCACACGCACACATTTACACGAAACTAAGCTACACCTCACTAAGTGCACACATGTTTACGAAACCCAGGTCACTTCACTGTTGACAGCGCTGTCTTGATTTTTATTTGGTCTAGGGTATCATTAAGTTTCTAGACATCAAAAGCGTTTATTCTTTTTTCAAAAAAATATTATTAAATTAAACAGAGTGTAAGTGTAAACAGTGGCAATTTTTTAGGGGGTCATTGTACCTACTACCTACCTATACACCTAGGAACAACTTTTACTATGGGACTAAACCTAAAATCGCGAAAAAAAAATCTGCTGTTCCCTACATTTTGACGAATTATGCGAATTATTTATTACTATTAATTACTGAACAGCTGATTTTTTTTCGCGATTTCATATTTGGTCCCATAGTAAAAGTTGTTCATAATGATGAGTAAAATTACCCCTTCAAATATTGCCACTGTTTACACTTACACCCTGTATTAACACGTTCCGGGACACTTGACTATTTGCAAATGTAATGATATGACACTTCAAAATCCCATACATTTTGTCATACCGTCTACAGCCGTACTACCTCATTCGACACGCCGGCGCCGCGTACGCCGTGACACTAAATATCAACATCATTGTACTTGTATGGCTCAGTCTACGCCTGTCGGCGGTGTGCATGTGTTGTTTTGGAGCACTGCGTATGTGTGTGTTGAAAAATGACTCGAAAAGAGTTTGCCGTGACACCCACGAACAAATGAAGTCGCGTGCGTGATGTGACACTAGATCATGTGCTTCTTAGGAATACTATGGGCAAGCAACGGCTATCGACGGTTTGCCAAATAACATGAAATAAAGTTCACCGCCCTTAGCCGTACTGTCACGTAACGATATACCGACATAACGTCAAGAGGCGGTCTATCCCGGAAAGTGTTAAACTTTTGGAATCTATAGATTCCAAATGGTATGCCAATGTTTCCAAAATATTTAAATGTTAATGTGTTGAATTTAAGGTTTAGTAGGGATCATTGTTTTTATAATCACAGTACAACAAATTTTGCAAACAATTTTGGTAAAGGACTAACCCATAAAATATATGCTCTTCACATTACTTAACTTACGAAAAGATTCAATACCTTTAAATAAATGGAGAGTTTACCAGTCCTGCTCACACCACAAGGAAAGCGAGCACAAAGTCCCCGAATTAAGTAGGTACTTCATCAAAATTCAAGGAACGTAAAAAAACTAATTGTCATAATTAAATATTGTTACTTAAAATTCCGTCCGATTACTTATCTACCTTTTAAACTTCGCTGATCGTGCTCTGAATTTTATTTAAATGAAACGCACAGATTTCGGAATGAAATAAATTTTTGTATTTCTTTAAAAAATTACAATATTTGACTTTAGAAAACTAGGGTAAACGTTTAATTTCAGAAGTGAATAATTTTAAATTTTAATGTCTTTGTGCGGCGCTTAGCAAAGATAATCAATCAATCCGCCTAGCCTTTTTCCCAACTATGTCAAGGTCGGCTTCTAGTCTAGCCGGATGCAACTGATTACCCGTCATGGAGCGACTGCCTATCTGACCCCCACAACCCAGTTACTGGGTAATACGATACCACTTATAAGACTGGTTAACACACTTTCGGGCTTCTGACGACCCGTAACGACTGTCAAAGATCCAAGAATGACAGCCGGGACCAACGGCTTAGCGAGGCACGGAGAGGTCTCGGTATGTAAAGATGGTCACCCATCTACGGACCGACCGCGGCAAGCGCAGCTTAACCTGATCGGTCGACCCATGCGGCTGTTATTACTTAGCCACGAGCCCCTCTTAGCAAAGATAATATCATCCAATATTAGGTACCCTTGAAGCTAAAATTATAATGTCATGGAAAATAATAATCATCAGTATTCTCCTGGCCATCCCAATTCACTTGAGGTCTGCGCAGGCGCAGCATGACTTCTCCGTTCAATATCTCTAACAGCCGTCATCTCAGTATTGTCATCCTTTCTAGCCATAATATCATCCTAACTAATGTTATAAATCCGAAAGTAAGTTTGTTTGTTTGTTATGCTATCACGCTGAAACTGCTGAACGGATTTGGGTGAAATTTGGCACATGGATAAACCAAGACCTGGAGTAGGACATAGAATACTTTTTAGAGATCCGTACCAAAATGGTAAAAAGAAACCCTTATGGTGCGACTCAGTCTGTCTGTCTTTCTGTCTGTCATAGCTGGTTATCTCAAGAACTATTTGGAACAGTTTTAGATAACGTTTACCCAACTATTTAGCAAATTAGAAATAAATAAAAAAAGTACATGTATTTTTTTTGTAACAGGTAGCCCCACTTCGAATTTTTAAGACCTCCTTTCCTGTATGGCAATATGTGGGGTATCATATGAAAGACCGACCTCTACGCGGGCGAAGCTGCAGGCATTGCATTCATCGTTTCTTTGATTTCCCCAAGCCATCCAATATGATATGAAGCAGTGGTGGTCCAGTGGTAACGGCCGCGACTTACGAGTTGTCGTGGTCGTGGGTTCGAACCCAGCAGCCACTTAACTTTGTGCAAATTATTTCATCACCACTGCTCTCAAAACAGTGAAGGAAAACATCGTGAGGAAACCGGCATGTCCTAGAACCAACAATTCGAAGACATGTGACATCTACCAACCCGCACTGGGACCGCGCGGTGGATTACGGCCCAGTCCCTCTCATAGAAAGAAGAGGCCTGTGTCCCAGCAGTTATGTATCCAATATAATTAAGTATCCAATATGATTAAAAAACCTTATGCTGACAACATTTTCAACTAACATTTTCTACTAAATAAACTAAAGAAGACTGTATATAAATAAAGAACCGATAAACCGATTACGGAAACTTGGTTAAAACGCAACGCAGCCACAAATTCAACCTAGGTATGAGTACACTTCACAGGTATAAAGGAGGAACACTAAAAGCCGGCGGAAATTACCGGTAATTCAGTTTCGTCCTTGATCTAGCTAGGGGAAAATGTTTATTTTGAGAATGCATCCTTTTATTACAGAAAAATATACGGCGGCTGCAAGGGTGAGTAAACCTTTTTAATAAAAATCGGCAAAGTCCGTGTCAGACCACGCACAATGAAGGGTTCCGTAGTTGAAAAGAATTAAGTTGAAAAACATGTTCTCTATTATAATGATATACAATCTGCCTAGCCTTTTCCCAACTATGTTGGGGTCGGCTTCCAGTCTAACCGGATGCAGCTGAATACCAGTATTTTACATGGAGCGACTGCTTATCTGACTTCCACAACCCAGTAACTGGGTAATATGATACCCCTTGATAAGACTGGTTGTCAGACTTTCGGACTTCTGACGACCCGTAACGACTGTAAAAGATCCACAAATGACAGCGGGGACCAACGGCTTAACGTGCTTTCCGAGGCACGAAGGAGTCTCGTTATGTAAAGATGGTCATTGGTCACCCATCCACGGACAACCTCGGCAAGCGTAGCTTAACGTGATGGATCGACGAGTGCGGCTGTTATTACTTAGCCACGAGCTCTTCACAACAACAACAACAACAACAAAAACATAACATAACGATATGTTAATTATGTTTTTCTTCTTTTCTAATTAATGTTCTTTCCTCTTGTTGCCGATCTTACTAAGTAAATAGTAGTTTACTATCACAACATGCATATAAAGTGCATGTGATAACATTGACTCTTTAATTAATTGCTTTAATTAGAGTACACCCTGCTGGGACACAGGTTTATTAGCTTAGCTTAGTTATAATACGTATCATGTGCAGTCGATTAACAAGCTAATATCCTCGAAGTACCTCTATACTATTTATTAAATGGGCAATATTTAATCACATTCTCGAAAACGGCTCCAACGATTTCAATGAAAGTTGCAATATCTCTACGGGGGTGAAAAATCGATCTAGGTCTCATATCTGAGAATTTTTTTCTTTATTTTCACACGAGCAGACCTCGGTCGACCAGACGATTAACAATTGATACTTAGTTGGTTAGCAAAATTCATAATTTTCTTTCATTCGTACCTATCTGCATGCGAAATTATATAGATCTGGCAACAAAACATTACTGAGAGATCTGTGTCATCTGTGTATTCCATTTTATATGGCTCATCATTTACTTAGCCTTTTCTCAGCTTTGTTGGGGTCGGATAGCAGTCTAACTGGATGCAGCTAAATATCAGTATTTTATATGAAGATAGATAGATAGAATGCTCTTTATTATGCACACCATAAAAATTACAGATATAAATGTTGAAGTTTTACATAGGGTGACACAAGGGGCGGTCTTATCGCTAAAAGCGGTCTTTTACAGACAAAGAAGCTACTGCCTGTCAGTCTGACCTACACAACCCAGTTACTCGATAATGCGATAGGTACACCTTGGTAAACTTCCGGTAACGATTGTCAAAGATCTACGAATGACAGCCGGGAGCAGCGGTTTATAGTGCTTTCCGAGTAGCGGAGGGATCTCGATAATATGTAATGGATGGTCACCCATCCACGGACCAACCTCGGCAAGCGTAGCAGTTATTATTTAGTCACGAGTCCCTCCTCACTCTACGTAAACGTAGGTACGAAATTAGTATAAAGTATTGGTGGTGCAATGTTTCCATCACCTAAATCTCAATCTTACCCAGTAACGCAAATCAATGAACTGTTTATTTTTCAAGTTGTTAACAACGCCATCTTTTGAGGGGTGCCAACATTGCTATAAAACCTTGCTACGAACCCTCTGTTTTTGTTCAAACACATTAGAACGGTAGAGCGACATCTTGTTCTAAGCGCTTGATTTTCATATCGTTGATCCCGCCATCTAGTGTGGGGTTGTGGAACTTTACTTTACCAAAGCTAAGTATAGAGGGCATGACCTTCATCGGCGGGCTAAGGGTGGATATGAAAGAGGTTGGTTAGGAGTGTTGGAAGTCCTAAATCCGTCTTGTTCAAAATATAAAATTGTTATGAAAATTCTAATAGATAGCGCCAGTGTTGGAACGCAGGGAAAACTTTACCGAGGCATTCAAAGCCGTTGATTTTGACTGCAGACTATTAGATTGAGAGCCATATTCTATCACTATTCTTTATAGTATTGCTAATCCAGCATATAGCGACATTTGTTTTTATTTCTTAAAAGCTTTTTTCCGCGTCTTTGTCCGCGTGTAGATCGGAAATTATCTCAAGGGAACTTTATTCCATTATTGCCATCTTATACACAGCTGAAATGTTTAATGTGCCTGTAAACATAAAGGTACTCTTCAAACCGGAACACCGCAATGCTACTTGGAGACAGAAATGTTTGGTGGTAGTACCCCACCGAGCCCCTTCACAAAGACGTCTACTACTATGAAATGAGAATAGCTGCCTTTAACTATTGCAGTTGCTTTAGTATCATAGATAATCTTATAGAATGCCTTTTCCTTATAAAACTTGGGAGCTAAGCAAGTTACCTATGTAGATACATGGTCTAATTAGGTTACATAATGTTCTGGGTTCGATTCAGCCCCTTTTTTTATTGTGGATGGGAAATCATCAAATGACTTCTCCCGCTCTGCGTGGAGCGGAAGGGCGTGTCAGACTTTTACTGACTAAAACCCACCCGTGTTCCTTCAGTTGCCTGTGCCAGGGCCACGGTATCTCTTACGAACAACCCGCGACCCCGGTAGCAGCCCCGAGAGTGGATTTATGCCCGGTTGACAGCAATAGGTTTGCCCCCTATTACAAGGGACTTAAACATAACCGACAAAATGTGGATGTACTACAGGTACGCCTCTGCCCAACCCTTCGGAGAAACAAGGCGTTATGGTGTTATATCCAAATTGAAATGAACAATAGGAGTACGGATGCCGAAGCGATATCAATTGCTCTTATAGTGAGTATGACGGTGACGGACCGGCTCCTCTTTATATAATCGGCTCTCACATCGGTGGCTGTACCTAAAGCAGACAGATCTTTCACAGGGCTATTAAACTTGATTAGACAAAAGCCAAGGAAATGGGCAACATTAGCGACCATATTGGTCGACAATATACGCAAAAATTCCAGCGCAAGGGGCTCTTTCACCAAAATCGCCAACCTCACACATGTCCACAGACACCTTACAAAGGAAAGGAAAGGAAAAACATTTTTGGACGGACACGACTGAAGAACGGGATAAGCGCTATTAGCTATTAGGGAGATTTACAAGAAACCGGTAAGGCATAGCGGTGAGACCTCAGACGAATACTTTGGAAACAACACAGCATAGCAGCGACATAGAAAAGAGTCAAGAAAGCAGTTTAACCCCGCCAAAAGATTCACCGGTGAAGTTGGATTTGACAACCTGGCGGCGAAATCGTTAAAAGATCCTCCATCCATTATCACCCGTCTCTCCACAACTCCAATACTTACTATGGGTGCATACTCGGTTGGCTCTTGGCTCTGTATTCATATCCTAAGGGCACGTCTACCCTACCATTACCGCGTCCCCCGGTCTACTCCTTGTTATGCAATGGTCTCTGTTGCACCATGTAACATGAGGCAACAGTGTGAATCTTTGGGTTCATTCGACTAATCGACCACGCTGGGGTCGATGCATTTAATTCATTCATTCATGGTGTAATTACCATATTTAGATAACAGGTATTCTGATGCACAGATATGATGCTGTTTTTCTATCTAGCCATAGTCAGAGATCGGATCAGATTGTAAAGGATGTTGTGCGTTTTTTCTTGCTGCTTACAAGCATAAATACTTGGTGTGCAATGTGACTTTGTGAGTCAATTAAGTTGTTGTATTTTTGCTTCTTCATAGTTTGCATCTTTTGAGCGTAAGTAGTGATGAATATATAAACATACGTCTTTGAAATTAAGAAACGGCTCACGTAAGAGCCATTGCTTCTAATCTCACCCTTCTGAAATATTCATCGTTTGTGGCACTAATTAAAAATATGAAATCATTAGCTCATCCCAATTTCTGTGTTGGATATGGGTCAGACGCAAGTATACCTACAAGTGATATAAGCAGAGTTTTATCAGTTAAATACAGCTAAAACTATTAAACTCAATTGGTAAAGGAATTGTGGCAAATAGCAATGGACCAAAAAGTGAAAAATTATAAAAAATAAATAAGGAAGCAATATTTGGATACTAATTAGCTTATAGGTAATGCTAAGGGTAGTTATATGATTGTGTCGTGTCTCGCATGTTAAACCGTTAGTCCCGGCTATTTGTAGACTTATAACAATCGTTACGGGTAGACAAAAGAAATTTTTTAAATTTTTTGCCCGAAAGTCTGACAACCACTCTTATCAAGAGATATCGCTAAACCCAGTGACTGCGTTTAGGTCAGATAGGTGGTCGCTCCATATAAAATACTGGTATTCAGCTACATCCAGTTAGGCTGGAAGCCGACCCCAGCAGGTGGGGAAAAGGCTAGGCAGATAATGGAAATGAGTTAAATGACTGGCATCTATCTAGAAAGCCACACAACGAAAGTAGATTTATGATTATTATTCCTTTTTTCCTGTCCCTCATACAAAACTGAACGCAACGTAATTAACACTGGAACCCGTGTGTTTAGCCTAGCGTCGGTATTTGCATAATAATTGCATGCGCCCGCGCCGCGCGCCGTGTACGGGAAGTGCAGCAGATGCTCGCATTGGCGGCGGAATATTCATACGTTGTATGTGCAACCATTGTTTTATGTGTGTACTTCTATTGTTGGGAGTACCGGTAGATTTTAATTATGTACCTTTTGAGGCAGATGGGAAGTAAGTATGTGAGCAGGCGTTTAGGTATGAATGATATTATGAGTTATTTTTCAGTTGTACTCTAGTATTATTACTGTATTACAGGTGCGTTTACACAGGAACAGCTGGACTCCTAAAAAAAACCTCGAAATTACAGCTGTAGGCTCAGACTCTCTCTGTTGGACCCTGATGAACTAAACTAAAAGCTCCTACGCTACTTTCTAAGTAGACACAAATCATCATTCAATCATCATTTTCATAGAGGACACAAATCTGTGGCGGCGGCATCTACATCGCCACATACGAACTACGCATCACACCGACGTCACGCAAAATCCTGAATTGCGCAATCAGAGTTTAGCGCGCGACTAGCATAATATACCTACTTACAACGTCCCGACATTAACCGTCGGGCAGCAGCCCACCAGACAGGACACCCGTCTGTTCGGAGGATCCTTCCTTTTCTATAGAGGATGAGTTAACTTTACACCCTGTTCCTCATGCCTCCAGTTTAAGAATAAATGCAATAACACTAGTTTTTAAGTTTACATTTTTACTAACAAATGTGGAAGTAATTTTGCAATAAATGTTTATTTATTTTATTTTATTTTATAAATCAAATTAATCCAAAGTCAAACAGTTTTGGACTATTCCACAGTTCTATCAGTAATGTATGCAATCATTTATTATTATACCTCCCAAACAAAGAGATTCAAGTTTAAATCTATTGCTTCCAAAAAAATATAAGCCTGCATTCGTCCGTTATATGCTGTCTCTAAATAGCACATACTTTTAATTAATTTATTTTATACAGGAAGTATCAGTGTGGTGAGTACAGACCTTCAAGCTGAACAACTTTCTCCAATGGACCAACATCGTAATCGAGAAAAAAATATCAGCGGTCCAATACATTTGGGGCGAGTACGTATCGAAGCTTTGTACGGGGCAGCTGATATTTTTTTGTCGATTACGATGATGAAGAAAGTTGTTCAGTTTGCTGGTCTGTACACCCATAAATTTGACCACACCTTTCTGATACTTACACCATGTACAATTAGTTTTTCAGTCTGCAATTATGTTTTTCACTCTTCAAAGTAGGTACAGTATGACACAACTTAGATGTAGCATCGGCAAAATTCGTAAAACCGATCACGATCCGAACTGAGTGCACCTTCAACATCACCAATCTTTATTACTGCTTTATGCGGAAATGATCTTTACGCATACGCAATAACTTGTAAAGTCATATAACCAAATACATTCGTAAGCAAAGTTTCAAATCTATGCTACATCTAAGTAGGTTGTTGTCGTACTGTAGGTGTCACCTTAATATGGTGTTTCTTTTAAGGTGTCAAGCCAGTGCGAACTGATAGCAGATTACCATACCTATCGATTTAACCCCCATGTATGTTCTACGATTTTTTGTAGTTTTCGAGTGATCATTTTTTTCGATATTTTTCCTGATTCCTGAACGAGATCTTTTTTTAGGTCGACTTTCAACAAGAATGTACCAAATAGGGCATTATTTCCTGAAATCGGTCGTCGAAAGTGGTGTATCTGAAATCTTGTGATTTCACATTTTATAATTAATAATAAATTCTAAATTTATGAATAATAATATCTTTGCATATTTTTGTCAATGCAGGCAGAGCTCAGTTGATAATAAAAACATAAATTTTATAAGTACCTATCTTAACCACTACCATTGATAGTAAATGCAAAATAACTCAAAAACTACAAAAAATCGTAGAACATACATGGAGGTTAAATCGATGGGTATGGTACTCTGCTATCAGCTCGCACTGGCTTGACACCTTAAAAGAAACATTCTGTATAATGACAATCACTTTCACTAATGAAGCCAGTCCAAGTGACCGCCTACCTCCAACGCCACCACAACGAGTGTAAGCCTATTATATACCTCTCAGTTGACAAGAGGGCAGTTAAAGGGACAGTTTGAGAGGACAGAGGGATCTGAAGGGCATTGTTCTGTTATTATTTGATACAGCGCTGTCGCTTGTTGTGCAACAATCAGTTGAAATTCTTTTTAACCGACTTCAGAAAAGGAGGAGGTTATAATTATGTTCGACGGTATGTATTTTTTACGTATTTTAAAACTAAACAGCATGAAGCATCATGAAATCATGATCTTCGTCATGATCATACATTGTGCATTCAGTGTTATATGTATTTTAAGTTCATCTAGTAGGTACCTATGTAAGTTATATTGTATTATCCGATTTGTGAACTAATAGTAAAAAAAATATCTTAATGTTAATGATTTGGAAAAAATATGTGATAAATTAGCTGAGAGTTTTTCTTAATTACTTCAATCTGCCTAGCCTTTTCCCAACTATGTTGGGGTCGGCTTCCAGTCTAACCGGATGCAGCTGAATACCAGTATTTTACATGGAGCGACTGCCTATCTGACCTCCACAACCCAGTTACTGGCTAATACGATACCCCTTGGTAAGACTGGTTGTCAGACTTTTGGGCTTCTGACGACCCGTAACGACTGTCAAAGATTCACGAATAACAGCCGGGACCAACGGCTTGACGTGCTTTCCGAGGCACGGAGGAATCTCTGTATCTAAAGATGGTCATCCATCCACTGACCAACCCCGGCAAGCGTAGCTTAACCTGACGGATCGACCCGTGCGGCTGTTATTACTTAGCCACGAGCTCCTGGTGTTTTTCTTAATTACTTATTATATGAACATTTTAAATTATGTTTATATTACATAATGTAATTAATTTTTAAATTTATGTCAAAAACTATCAAGAGTATTTTTATGAAACCTTCAGCATTTTAAAGATAATTTAATTATTTATCTTTTAGTATACGTGTTTTAATGTAATACCTTTTGTTACAAGTATAAGTCTATTAAATTAATAATGCGTCTAATTTGCGACAGCGCTCCTTGATGGGCGAGTCCTAATACTGGCTGGACGTACGACGCGTTGTGTGAACTCAGCACAGAACACGTAAGCTAACCACTCAAGACCATATTGTCATATATCTGCATCTTAACTAGCTGTTGCCCGTGACTTCGTCTGCATGTCATCATCATCTGCCTAGCTTTACCCAACTATTTTGGGGACGGCTTCCAGTCGTACTAGATGCAACTGTATACCAGTATTTTACATGGAGCGACTGCTTATCTGACCTCCACAACCCAGTTACTTACTGGGTAATACTATATCCCTTGGTAAGACTGGTTGTCAGACTTTCGGGCAACTGACGACGACCCGTAAAGACTGTCAAAGATCCACGAATGATATAGCCGGGACCTTCCGAAGCACGAAGGGATCTTCGACTGCGTGTATTTTGTATTAATTCACAAATATTTAATACAAATCTCCAGGATGAAAAGAAGCCTAGGACCTCCTCGAGGTCCTAAGCTACCAATTCTGTCTTTCATAATGACCGCTGGTTTAGGCGTGAAACGGTAGCAGACAGACAGATTTACTTTCGCATTTGCTTTCTGCCTCGTTAGGTACTCAGTGGTCGCAAGTAAGGTCCTACATGGGTTCGGTTCCCAGCTTGGGTAAAGTGCTATTGAGTTTTTCGTCAGGAATTTCTTCGTTATAGCCAGGAGTCTGTATGTGTGCCCGGCCATAGACTCGCCTCCTCTTACATTGGACTCCTAAACATACATAATCAGCCTATAATCTTCCCACTGCTGGTACACAGGGCTCGTCACGGTGAGAGGGAGCGGTCTGTAATCCACCACGCGGGCCCAGTGCGGATGCTGGTAGATGTCACATGTCTAGGAATTTTTGGTTCTAGGACATGCCGGTTTCCTCACGATGTTTTCCTTCACCGTTTTGAGAGCAGTGGTGATGAAATAATTTACACAAAGTAAAGTGCTTGTCGGGGTTCGAACTCACGACCTAAACTCGTAAGCCGAGGCCGTTACCACTGGGTCACCACTGCTCTCTACCTAAACATAATTGGCGGAATGTGATGGGTGTACTGCAGGTACACTTCTGCCTAAACCTTCGGGGATTACAAGCGTGGTGTTTGGATGATAAAAATTTCAGAAACACTAAGAAGTCAAAGGTAAATATGACCTTGAACTGAATACTTACCACACACATCGCTACGACTGCTCGAAAGTCGCATACGGATCGCAGTCGCGACCGCGACGCCTCCCGGAGTCGAGATTGCTGGGTAATTGCGTACACGCTGCGTTGAACGTCGCCCCACAGAGTATGGAAGAGGATTCTTTTAAGAAACATGTGTATTTTTTTTCTAAAATACTTCAACCTAGAAGTATTTTTAAACGACTTCAAAAAAGGAGGTTCTGTATTCGACTCGTATGTATATATGTTTGTATGTCGGCGATTTTCCTAAAAACTATTGAACCAATTTCGATGATTCTTTCACTACCGTGATCTACATACTTTCAGGAAAGTTTTAGTATATAACACATTAGGTAAACATTCTTGTATACAAAGTTATATGCATAAATGTACTGTCTCCGGCTTTTCTAAGCGGATTTTTGATGATTCTTCTTTTCGTTCGTCTTGGACTTATGTAATTGTATGTTCAACTAAAAATGAAAAAATAAAATTACTTTTAAAAATGTAAAAACCGACTTCAAAAAACTAAAACGAATAAAATAACTTTCTTAATTAAAAAACTTAACAGCTTCTGAAGTCGGTATCTTCAATTCTCAATGCACCTTAGCTTGGCACCGACTTCAGAAGCTGTTCACCAGGAACACCAGCTGCTGCTGCTGTTGCTGTGGATCACCAGGGTCCCACCGTACAGTATGTAAACATAATCAGTTATTTAGTACCTAAATATGAAGGGATATGGCATAACATAAAAGGGTACACTACATAAATACGAAAAACTTTATTCCGACAGTCACAAGTACGAATTTCAAAATACCGATTTTCATAATTCCGAATGGTTCAAAATTCCGAATATAACAACTCCGACTTATCATTACTCCTATATTTTTATAATTCCTAAATTTCAATATTCCTAACGTTTATAATTACTATTCTCAAAATACCGAGTTTCAATAGATCGAATAACAAAAAGTCCGACTTAATGATAATTCGAAACATCAAAACTACGAATTCCGATTATTAAAATTCCGAAATAAAACAAGCAGGCATGCAGCGTGCAAGCAGGCATGCAGCATGCAAGCAATCATGCAACATGCAAGGCGGCATGCAGCATGCAAGCATGCATGCAGCATGCAAGCAGGAATGCAGCATGCAAGCAGGAATGCAGCATGCAAGTAAGCATGAAGCAGGCATGCAGCATGCAAGCAAGCATGCAACATGCAAGGAGGCATGCAACATGCAAGCAGGCATGCAGCATGCAAGCAGGAATGCAGCATGCATGCAGCGGGCAATCAGGCATGCAGCATGCAAGCAAGCATGCAACATGCAAGCAGGCATGCAGCATGCAAGCAAGCATGCAACATGCAAGGAGGCATGCAACATGCAAGCAGGCATGCAGCATGCAAGCAGGAATGCAGCATGTATGCAGCATGCAAGTAAGCATGGAGCATGCAAGCAGGCATGCAACATGCATTGTTTCTGTCACGGCTCCGGCGCTGCGGGGTTTGGGCGGCCCCACGCGAGCTTATCGTCGCAGATGGTTTTAACGCTCACCGCCTCAGCCTCGGCGGCGGGCCTTCAAACCACCTGCTCCTCAGCTCGCGGGCCGCCCCACCCCTCCGCGCCTACGCGTTTTTAAATTACACTCTAGTATAGGGCAGACAAGACTGCGTGAAGTCGGTTTTGCAGCAATTCGTTTCTGTCACTAAATTTTGTAGCACATCTTGTCAAATCATCTTGTCAATTGTTGTTGTTTTTGTAGTTTATTCGAAGTATTGAAAATCGGAATGTCGTTTTTCGGACCGAGAACTCATCGAGCATTTGATTCTTCGGACATATGAAAATCGGAAGACTAACAAATCGCATTTACGACTTTCGGTAAAATAAATTTCGTGATTTTTATTATTAGACATTATAATTATTAGGTATTATGAAATTCGGACTTTTGAAAATCGGAATATCGAAATTCGGAATAAAATATTTCGGAGTATTTGGGTGTTCCCAACATAAAAATCAATGATATAGACTCACAGATTATTTGTATAGATTTAATCTAAAATAAATCAGAAAAAAGAAGATCGTATTCCACACTAAGTTACCCTAAACTTGCCTTATTGTAGGTACCACGCCAAATTGAGCAGTAAAGAGGACGTGTAAGCACCCACTTAGATGAAAACAATCTTAACATCTTGGACTGTTCTCACTAACCGACTGTGATCGACCAAAACAGTCTATTGTTTGTGTATTTACAATAACTTAATTAAAGCGACGATAACTGACTTTCAATGATTTTAAACTTAAGATCACGTTTAAATGAGTAGTGTTAATGATTTGGAAAAAATACATGTTAAAATAGAGCATTTTCTTAATAACCTAATCTGTGAATATTTTAGGTTATGTTTATATTACATAGTGTAATTTATTTGTTAAGTTATGTCTGACGCGGATAAAAAACTGAGAATCACGCAAAAAATATCAAGCGTATTTTTAATCAAGCGTTTTTTTTTTTTAACTTAGGTAATTATTTATGTATTAATATGTATACTTACTTGTTTTATTAAAATACCTTTTAATAAATCAGTTCGTGTTGTTCTGCTGTTCCCGGCTCGGGCAAATTGCTATTAGATTAGATTTTCCATCTGGAATTTCTCAGTAGAAGCCCGGAGTCTCGATTAGTGCCCGGTTTAATACTTACTTACTTTTATTTTACTGGCGAAATGTGGGTGTAGGTATTTACTATAGGTACACCTCTGCTTAACCCTTCGAGAAATACAGGCGTGATAATATGTTAGATATGAATGAAATAATGCCCTACGACCAACTAATTAAGAATGATACTACGACACTATGTTAAAAATCGTTAAGAAACCCTGTTTTGAGAAAACAGGAATAAATCGACACTTAAATAGATTAAGAAGAAAACCAACGCGCCGCAAAACAAAAAGGTTACGTTTCAATTTCAAAAATCGTACAAAACAAAATTCAAATTGGGAAGCGCGCGAAAACGAAAATTTTAAGCGCATCGATTGGCTGAAAATGGCCCGAGGTTACGTGCCATTGGTCAAAGATAATGTTTGTTTGACTAACAATTTTGTGCGGGGGAGATAAACCGAAACACGACCGCAAATGTTGACAGAAGCTTACAAGGTAGAATACAAATGGAAATGAACTCAATCACCTAAGCTTATAGTAGTTTTTTGCTTGGTCCTGCTGATATAGTTGGACCAGAAATGACGAGTGTGCGATGAAAAGAGATGGAAAATTGGACGCGAAAGCCTTTTTGTCGGTTGCAGGAGGGAGATCGGTTATTTATTAAAGGGTTCCATTACATGGTATGAAAATAAAAGAAACTAAAAAACAGAAAAATATTCGGTTTTTCAATTTTACTGTTATGGTAGAGCTCTCTATTGAAAGCACGGAAGGACAAAATATATACCTACCTACGTAATGCTTATTGGTTATTTTTATCATAATTTGAGGAAAAGACAAAAACAAACACAGAGTATAAGATTTTATTAAGATCTTAACTAATTACTAACTCATAGACAAGGTAACTGGAATCTTTAATAGCTTATCTAGCTTTAGCACTAAAGAGTTAATGCATAGGTACCTACTTAGGTTTATTTATTAATCCTGCCTGACGAGAAAACATTGCCTAAATATCTCTTTAAAACTAAACAAAACTTTTATATTGAATAGAACACGAATACTTACAACCCAAAAATAATTAAATTTAGGTAATGTACAAACTAAGCTACCAACATTGACGTATCAAGTTATCGTCTAATCTGTCACTCATAAGTCATAACTGCCAAACCGCTCAAAGTTAAAGATATCGACATAAATTAAACACATCATTAACATAACCAACCCCTTATTTCGTGAAATAATTTTATTATAATAGATAATTTAAAACTGCCCAAGTTCACCCCACCACTGGTGGGGGTTAAATGAGGAATGGGCGGAGCGTGAATTAAAGCTACACAATATAAATCTGTGCGTCTCTTTCGCACAAATGAGCAATCCTAATAGCAGTAAGCGGCTTACAATGGGTGTTGACACTCTCTCGTATTGCTGTCTCTTTTTGACCTGGGCTTATGGCAATAGAGTCGTTTCAATGGCCCTTCGTAGTTATAAAGGTATAGACAAGCATTGGAGGTCCACGTGAGATTTTGTAATCAGTGAATTGGCGCCTTTCACAAGTAGAGGCGCAATGTCCGCGCGTTTGACAGTTTGACGTTTCGTTTGGCGGGAAATATTATTGTGTGTTGACAGACACGCGGAGGTGCAAAGGCATTACGTATACAGCCAACATTACACTGTGAACTTTTTGAAAATAATTTAGTGATGTTAGAAGCGGCCAGTTGAAGATAGTTTTAGTTATTGCTTGTGCAATAACTTGGATTTTTTGTAGGAAGTAATTTAAGGTAAGATGACATAAAAATACTTTTTTAATTACTTACCAAACATTTTTACAAAATAAATACTTTAACATCGAATCGAAATCTTGTTTTACAAAGCTCTTAGAAAAGACTAAACTCGTATAAAATAATACAGCAACGAGTACCTAATAAGTAACCAATTAGTTAAATGATTGAAATACTTAATTAAGATTTTATTATCGCCATAAAAATTAAATTATCTGTCACCCACGTACACGTACGGTCTCTGTAAAAGAAACAAAACATGTACCTATTAAGTAATTACTTCATAACAAGATTGATTCTAATTGGACGGGGCTTATTTATTTAAAAAAAACTGGCCAAGAGCGTGTTGGACCACGCATAATGAAGGGTTCCGTTATTCCGTAGTTGAAAAGAATTTATCCCAAAAACAAACTTAACATTGTAAAAACATGTTCTCTCATACAATGATATTCGTCACGGCCAATTCTCCAACTGCAAATAAGTGATGTAATAAAATTACAAATTAACTATTTCCGGACTTTTTCCTTTACTTGTACTGTGAGACCTTGCTTCTTGCCAAACATGATTCTAGATCAACGGGAAGTACCCGGGGTTTTGATTAAATTGCGAGTATCAAAATATGTCACATAGTGGCCGAATCTTTTTATTGCGTTGACTTAGAAGCTTGATATTTTTAGAGCTTCAAAGGACCAGTAACCTACTTATTTGATATTAATTTCAACTTGATACCTCCAGGCCTTCCTGAGAAAATTAGTTTTGACAAATTTTCAGACAGAAACAGACGGACAGCGAAGTGATCCTATAAGGGTTCCGTTTTTTTCCTTTTGAGATACGAAACCCTAAAAAAGCAGAGCCACATCACTTACAATAAACTTTGCTAGAAATAATCTTAATAACTGAAGGACTGTACGTGACAATTACTTAAGGCGTGTCCGTACATAGTGACAGGCTAAAAGCAAACAGGCAACAGGCAAACAGGGTTAGGCTTACTTAAATGCAACTTAAAGATGAATACTCAATAATCAAGCATTCCACAATGTGTACCTACTAAGGGTGGGAACTAATATGAGATCATTATGGACCTTGTCGGGCACAGCAAAACAGTAGGAGAGGAAGGAAGCTTTAAGCTTATCAGTCTTCTTAACTATATCTAATGTTGTTAGGGTCTTTAAATTAAAATGAAAATCTAGGTACTTGCGTAAAACTGACTACTATAAATCCCAAAATTTACGCAAGATTTGAATTAAATAGAAAACACAGTTTTTAGGGTTTGTTTTTAACCTTTGGGTACGGCCCAAAGCGTAAAACGGGTATTACTAAGACTCCGCTGTCCGTCCGTCTGTCACCAGGCTGTATCTCATGAACCGTGATAGAGACAGTTGAAATTTTCACAGATGATGTATTTCTGTTGCCGCTATAACAACAAATACTAAAAAACAGAATAAAATAAATATTTAAGGCGGCTCCCAACAACAAACGTGATTTAGTTGATCGTTTTTGCTCGATATTTATTACGGCAACAGGTAGACGCTTGAAATATTCACAGAATATGTAGTTAAGTATATATTCATTCACTTTAAAAATAAATAATTAAATTAACCCGTCGCACGCCAATTAGCAGACACAATAGATTTTCTATTGTTATCTGAACACCTGGGTGTGCAATCGACGTTCAAAGAGTTAAATTAAAACACATAGTTGGCACAGACCTTTGACTTCGAATAACCCCATAAAAATAAATCTAAAGGGCGCTACACACGGCTAAGATACTACAATATTTTATCTTAAGATTTTAAATAAATATAATTATATTAGTCCATCACAGACGACGAAGATACTATAATATATTGTAAGCTTTCGTCGCGACCGCACGTGTCCTGTGTTGAACCAATATACAGAGTGATTTAACTATGGCTATGTGTTATGTGACGATAAATTCTCATATCGCTCTCTATCTTACGATACGGAAATATGAAATAAATACTATCTTCGTCGTGTGTAATGGTCCATTGAATTGTATGGCGAGCGATATTGTATCTTAAGATAAAATATTATAGTATATTAGCCGTGTGTAGCGCCCTTAATGGTGTTAAATCACATGATCTATGGGTCCAATTCTGATCACCAAAACGAGAGAATACACGACTAGGAAATGTCTCATGCAGTAATCGAATTGTTTAACAGCTAAGCCGTGGAGGCAAATCGCCCAATGTGCTATTCCATATAATAACCCTAGCCTATGTACTTTATGATTCAATAAGGAAATTATAATAAAAGAAAATTAAACTTGTGTTTTCTATTTAATTCAAATCTTGCGTAAATGGGATACCCGATACATCATACACATTTACAATATTTGTAAAATAAGTATACCCTGAAATCTGTCATGTGGCTTTTACTTCTACTTTCCCGTGGAGAAGACTACTTAGAAAGGCATTCAATACTAAGGTAGCAGAATTTTCCTTATGTGCTGATAGTAGCAAGTTACTTTGACATGGCAATTTTTATGCCTTTCCCTTCCTTTTGTTTTCCTTCCCTTACCTACATTATATGCAAATAAACATTTTCTGTTCTATTCTATTCTACAGATAATCGTATTCACAAAAACTCGTACTTCATTAATTCACTGACGGACAACGCACAGCCTAAATAGCTCGGTCTAGGAGCATGACATTTGGCACAAGAGTTTCTATTATTATGAAGGTTAGCACTAAGAAAGGATTTTTGAAAATTCATCCCCTAAAGGGGATAGATAGGGGATGAAAGTTTTCATCGGAGTTGGTCTTTTTAGGGTTCCGTAACAAAAAGGTAAAAAGGAACCTTTATGGTGTGACTCAGTCTGTCTATCTGTCACAGCTGGATATCTCAAGAACTAATGCCATCAACTTGAAATTTGGAACAGTTTTAGATGACGTTTGCCCAACTATTGTGCAAATAAGAAAGAAATAAAAAAATATGATTTTTTTGCAACTGGGACTGAAAGGGTGTCTTAAAAAATCGAAGTAGGGCTACTATGTTGGGTATCATATGAAAGAACGCGGTTTGCACTTTCTCAATCATTTTTTTGTTTATTTTTAGGCCGCACAGTTTTCGACTTTAGATGAGTAATGTTAAAAAAATACAGTCCCCCCCATCTCCGAAGTTTGAATTGAGAAAAATCTGAAATTATTCTATGTGATAGAAGTTTATTAAAGACTTCAGGAAAAATAAAACGATGTCTCTAAATAGCACACTTTTTCAGAAATCGGAACAGACCCTCGGTGCGCGAGTCCGACTCGCTCTTGACCGGTTTTTTTTTGTCGATAGGAAATCACTTCGGGCACATACTATGCTTATCACACTAATATTATAAAGGCGAAAGTTTGTGAGTGGGGGTGTGTGTGTGTGTGTGTGTTTGTTACTTCTTCACGCTCAAACGGCTGGACCAATTTGGATGAAATTTGGTATGTATATAGTTTATACCCTGGATTAACACATACTTTTTATACCGATTTACGCGTGAAAAGCCGCGGGGCGCAGCTAATACATACTAAATCATCATCTTTTTGCAACCAAAATGGTTCTAGTTTTGACTACATTGCCGGGAATCTCTGCTAGCACCTATATTTAGGTTATATAGCTTCAATAATAATTAAACTATAAACAATACACCCACATCTTCTCTCATTAATCAGCACGAGCTATTGATGAGACCCATTCCATTTCCGATCACTCCACGTAGATTATACGGATTATCTAATAATACAAACTTCAAAACCCCAGCACACCACTGCAGTGGTAGATTTTAAAATAAAATATGCCTATGTCCATCCTCAAGAGTTCATGTTATCTATATGTCGCAGTAAAATGGTTGTAGCCGTGATATAGTTATCCCTAGGGATATAGCTATCTAACAGGATATAGTTATATGAAAGCGGTTCAAAACTATCTTACTACGAATATAGGCTAACTATCTTACTTGGAACATAAGTATTAGAACACTCCGACCATATAGGTTAGGTTAGGTGGTTAGGTTAGAACTGTGAATAACTACGGGCGAGCCGAGCAAGCGAAGCGAGCGGTGCCGTGGCAGAGGCTACGTCAAAATTGGTTGCATTAGTAAAATTAGGGCACCCCGACAGTTTTCATATAACTATACATCCCGGTAGATAGCTATATCCCCAGGGATATAACTATATCACGGCTACAACCATCTGTGACATATATAACAAATTTTATAAAAATCGGTTCAGCCGTTTAGCCGTAAAAACGTAAGATAAAGACAGACAGAGACTATCGTGTTTATAATTTGGAAGTATGGTCCGATAGCTTATAATACCAGACCTTTACTGTCCCACTGCAGGGCAAAGGACTGTTGTCATGGAGAAGGCACGAGCATTGATTACCACACTTGCTCAAGACAGGTTGTCGATTTCAGACTTATTTTAACAGGCTTCCTCACGACGTTTTGCTTCACCGATGTCAGTAATGTCCAAGATAAACTCAGAAAGTACTACATACGAATAGAAAAAGTCACATTGGTACTTACCCGGATTTGAACCCACTAGGCCATAACCACTAGTTCGATAGCTTATGCCATTGTAAAAGTGTTAGCCAGTCAGCATACGGGCTGACTTGCCCAGTTTACATCAGGTTTAAGCTTCGCGTGTAAGTAATTTTAATTCAATTCAATGCACCCCATTGTAGGAACTACTAGTGATCTATGAACTGTAGACACCCAGTTTTTATACTTACTAATTGCTTAGTCCTCGTCGTTCTAACTGTTGGCTCTGTAGTAGTGACTGGCTCAGTAATTATTCCTTCCCCATCTATCAATTCTGTTGTTATTTCTTCATTAACAATAATTTCAGTATTGATTTCTTCAGCAGCTGTCGTTTCAGTATTTACTTTTTCATCAGTTATCGTTTCTGTAGTTATTCCGTCATCAGCTGTTGTTTCTGCAGTTATTTCATGATCAACTGTTGTTTGTGTATTATTTTTTTCATCAGATGCTGTTTCAGTAGTTACTTCTACATCAACTGGTGTTTCGGTTGTTATTTTTTCATCAGCTATTGTTTCAGTATTCATTTCTTGATCAACCATTGTTTCTGAAGTTATGTCTTCATCAGCTGTCGATTCTGTAGTTATATTTTCATCAGCTGTCGTTTTAAATAATGTAGTTGTAGTCATTAGACGAGGTATTCCTATAGACTTAGTACCACGACTTACATGAACCTTATGTGCTCTTTTCTTGTTTACTTTATGTGGTACAGTAGTACTTTTAGCATGAATCGTTTGTTTCCTTTCCTTGTTTGCTTTATCACTTCCGTTATGTAATGTAGTTTTCATTAATGTATTAGTTGTTTTTTTTGTTGTTAACTTGGTGTTATTACTAACATTAACAACTTGTATTACATGCTTCTTAACATCAAATATTTCAGTAGTAAAATTTTCTATATTTTTGAACTCTTTAAATTGTTTGTTGGCTTTAATTAGTAGATTTCTTTTGACATTGAATTCTTTCTTTTGCTTTTTGACTCGTTCAAACATAGCGTTTTTAAATTGATCAATGCTGATGAACGAATTAGGTATTCGGGCTTCTACTGGATTATTTATATACATGATAGGATCTTCCCTTTGTGATCTCCCTTCTAATATTAAATTGTGTGTTTTTACACCGTCAACATCTTTCAATTTTTGCACATGTAACGTATAGTGCGAGTGCCCGTCTTTTGTGAAAAATCTTCGTGTTATGTATGTTTTTCCTGCAACAAATAAATAATTAACAAAATAATTCACGCTTAGTACATTATATATTTGTGTGTTCATCAGTTTTTCCTAATTCTATGTTTCTATATCGACGGATATCATCATCATTATTTTATTTCAATTTATTTGCGGCCGGCGCAGCATCTCTTTTTCTTCCATACTTTTCTATTAGACATCTCCTCTTGAGGCCGGCGCAGCATCTCTTTTTCTTCCATACTTTTCTATTAGACATCTCCTCTTGAGGCCGGCGCAGCATCTCTTCTTCTTCCATACTTTTATATTAGTCATCACCTCAGTAAGTCACCCCTTTCTCCTCTTCCTCCTCCTTTTTCCCCATTCTTTATCATATCATCTTTCACATTTCTTTGGTCTACCCTTACTCTTATAGCCATCCTCATTCTTACTCAAATCATTCCTCACGACAGCTTTCTTATTCTTCCGCGATATTGGAATAAAATAATCAGAATATTACTTTACCATTCTCGAAAGCATCTTTATACATAGAGTGCAATTCCTCAATCAAGGTATTTAATTTACTTTCTTGTTTACTTAAGTCTTCAGCGTACACATTGCAATAATCGATATGTATGAAATACACTATAAATAATATTTGTACATAGAAAAAATTATACGTTTTAATCATTGTATCTGGAATGGATTTCCGAGGTAACTGCTTCTTTATAAGTTTCTTGCATGAACGGTTCGATGAAAATTAATTATCGATAAACGCTATTGAGAGGGAGAGAAACGTACGGAATGCTGAAACATAATAAGTGTTAACTATAGCTGTGAAGCACATAATATACATTGCCCTACTGAATATACGTGGCAGAAATAGTAGGTCTATTATTAATGTACACGTCAATCTTCATGTTTACGAGAGAATGTGGCAGCAGAAGTCCTGCACCCCAATTCTGTAACACACAATCATTCTTCGTTTGCTCAAGAAAATAAATTGTTATAAATATTCCTCTTGGATGAAGAGAAGATAATCTATATAAATAAAAAGAGCAGTCCTGACTGACTGATTGACTGACTTATCAACGCCCAGCTCAAACCCTTGGACCTAGAAAGCTGAAATTTTGCACAAAGATTCCCTTTATAATTTAGACAAGGAACAAGGAAGGATTTCCCGGTAGCACGTTCCCGTGGGATATTTCCCGAAATCCATGCGGGCGAAGCCGCGGGCAAAAGCTAGTATCTAATAATTATAATATAAAGAGCATAATTTTTTGGTTGGAGTATCTCTGAAACTAATTATTGGATTATAGTAACGTTGCAGACGAAAGTCTGACAACCAGTCTTACCAAGGGGTATCATAATACCCAGTTACTGGGTTGTGGAGGTCTGATAGGCAATAGCTCTATGTAAAATACTGGTATTCAGCTGCATCCGGGTATACTGGAAGCCGACTCCAACATAAGTAGTTGGGAAAAAGCTAGGCAGATTATTTTTAAAGACAGCATATTTAAAAAAAATCTGTCTGATCTGTTATTTAAAAATATAGTCAAAGCCAGTCGCTAATAGAGACATTAGAATCAATTTTTCACCTATTCATATTACTGATGTTAGAGACCATTAGAATATCGATCTATCTATATTTATAAAAATCAATTGCCGTGCCGTAGTCTCGTAAAAACTCGAAAATAGCACAACCGATTTGGCTGTTTTTAATGGTTCCGTAGTCAACAAGGAACCCTTATAGTTTCGCTATGTCCGTCCGTCTGTCTGTCTGTCTGTCCGACCGCAGCTTAGCTCAGAGACTCTTAGTACTAGAAAGCTATAATTTGGCATGGATATACATATTCATCACACCGACAAAGTGGTAAAATAAAATCATGAAAAAAAAAATTTTTTAGGGTACCATCTGTACACGTAAAGTGGGGATGTTTTTTTTTTGTCGTCTACCTCATGGTGTGGGGTGTCGTTGGATAGGTCTTTCAAAAATATTGCTGGTTTGTCTGAACAGTTTTTCGATTTAGGGATCCGTTTCTGAAATATTAAGCTTTAAAGTGCTAATTTTTGTTAGAGTCAAGTGTCCCCCCCCCCTGCTAGCTAAACGGTTAGTTTTGGATGGGTGAAAAAATTCACGGCAGTAGTATATATAACGAAATTAAAAGGAAAACTATAACAGCTAAGTAGGCTTTTCAAGTTTACGAGTGATAGTCAACCAACTTGTAAAATGTACTTCGAACAGTAAAAATTTCGTACAAATTCCATTAAAAAATTACTTATCTAACGTTCCACTTTTCGAGGTAGACCGATAGCCTACACAATCATAAAATCAAAAAAAAAAAAAAAAAAAAAAAAAAAGGGTAGATTATTTGGCAAAACAAGCATGTTCGGAGGGCACAGATTTTGCAGCTAATTCACATTACACGGACTACATTCCGGTTCTACAAAATATATGTTTACAAAATTGGAAAGACTACTTTGATCTTCGTTCCAGGGAAAAAGGTATTTGGTATAGAACAATCCATTCACAACCTTCATATTCATCTTGGATTGATAAGTGTTTTCTTACCAGGGAGGACTTAACCATATTATTAAGGCTTCGTTCAGGACATATGCCTCTCAATAAATTCGGTTTTATGATGAAAAAGTTAACATCACCCGTTTGCAATACGTGTAACGAAGATGAGGACACGTATCATATTTTGATGAGATGTGTCCGGAATCAATCGCTCAGAACACAAATTGGCGCGCATAACATAAATCTATAAATCCCGTTTTCGAATAATATAATTCCCATAATAAATATGGTAAAGTTCGCTTTGAAGAACAGACCCAGAACCTAGCTGTAAAATGTTCTAATTTTAATTAAGTACTAACCTTTTGTATACCTACAGACTGTCATATTCGCATTTAGCGAAAAAGCTCTTTAAATAAAGAAAAAAAAAAAAAAAAAGTCCTAAGTCGAGGAGCTCGTGGCTAAGTAATAACAGCCGCACGGGTCGTTCCGTCAGGTTAAGCTACGCTTGCCGGGGTTGGTCAGTGGATGGGTGACCATCTTTACATACCGAGATTCCTCCGTGCCTCGGAAAGCACGCTAAGCCGTTGGTCCCGGCTGTTATTCGTGGATTTTTGACAGTCGTTACGGGTCGTCAGAAGCCCGAAAGTCTGACAACCAGTCGCTCCATGTAAAAATACTGGTATTCAGCTGCATCCAGTTACACTTGAAGCCGACCCTACCCTGCCTAGCCTTTTTCCAACATTGTTGGGAAAAGGCTAGGCAGATTGATTGATTGTAAAAATATACAAAAATAAAATCATAACATTCTTATTAATAATGATTTCTAAATTAATAATATTTACGCTCGAATAACGACGGTCGGCGGCGTGCACTACGGAACCCTATTACTGCGCGTGGCCCGAAACGCACTTGGCCGATTTTTTTTTTTTGTTGTTTTTTTCTCATTGGGGTGGTTTAATAAAAAAGAAAATTAGAAAAACCCAAAGGAACAGCCGAAAAATCCAAATTGAACTTTTGAGACGTCTGTCAGCTAGTTAATACACAAATATTTCGACATGATGTCGAGTTTTCCAATAAAATATAAGCATTGACAGTCACAATTCACATAATCACCTGGAAATGTAGGTTAAATGTAATTTTTAGTTGGCAATATTTCTTTCGGCCGCCATGGCAACCGAGTTTCGCAACCAATTGTGAAAAAGGAATCTTTATTCTTTCTTGGCAACTAGTTGCGACAGAAGAATTTTCTTTCTTTATACGCAGCCAGTTGCCAGCAAAGAATTTTTCAAAAACGATCTCAGCAATTTTTAACCGACTTCAAAAAGGAGGAGGTTCTCAATTCGACGGAACCTTTTTTTACGCTTTTAAAACGTGGAACGCCAAATACAACAGACACCGTTTTCTACCACAGGAGTTTTTGTTTCATCATAATTCACGAGTTTTCCAAACTTGGGTCGGATACCGGAAAATAATTAGGCTGTCCAATTATTGTCCAAAAATAGGTGAATACACACACGTGACTTCCTTAAATCATTTTTTGAAAAGATAGTTTATTTCAGAAATACTTATCTTATTGTACCACTCACTACTGATTTATACTGGTTGAGTATTTACAAGCTTATCAACTCAATGAATAAGCAACACTTTAGCAATATCATAACATCTTAGTAAATGTGTAAGTTATTAATTAATTGTGATTATTTTTATTATGGTTTTATATTGTTGTATTATGGTGTTAATTAATAATTTGGATTATATTAAATTAAAGTTAATTTTGTAATTGTTGTGTAGGCAATTGTGACTGAGTCAGTGATACTCGAAATATGATTTTATTTTATTTACTTATTTATAACACAGTCAAAGTCATTTATTTGCTTTAAATGGTGAACAGGGTGCCATGATGTGATAAGATATGTACCTATTTGTGGTAGGCAGAGGTGGACCTCACTACTACACTCATATATTGCAAATTATAATTATTTGCCATGTAGGTAATAATTGAGAATAATTTGAAGTACCTAATACTACCGAATTTCCAACCAGCATGACTGTTTAGCTATATTTATAACTTAGGTACCTACTCATACTCATAAAATACGTATTGTAGAGTCCAAAAGTCCTCTTACGTCGTCCTAATCTTCACGCTTGGCAGGCGGCTCCGTGATGGCAGTAGGTACACGGTTACTGCCACATAGGATGCCCACAACCCTCCTGATAATCTCTTAATCACCTCTTACAACACCCATGGGAACTGAAGGGTGGTCTGTGAAACTGTGCTCGCTGAGGATATTATGTCAAAAATAAAATAGATGCGCTCGTTTTTCATGGAAATTTTATAATCATTTAAACATAAAACATAACCTATTTATGTACACACAACATTCAAAGGAAACAACTTAGAAAACAAGAATAAAGAAAGATTGAGTACAAAGTTACCTACTTACTGCTTGTTTCTTAAGAAATTGATGCCAGGAGACCTGCGACAGCATAGCTTTAAGTATAAATGAACCTTAATAAATAATAAAGGCAAAGTATGTTCGGTTTAACCCATTGATATATTAGAGGAAGATATGTTACGCGCTAACACCGCAATCACTAAACCTGGACTCGGCGCACGACTACATGCACCGAAACTCGCACATCTGTGATCACAGTCGCAAACCTACAGTTACCGATTAGAAGGACAGAGATAAGAGCCGGCGCTATCGTGCAAGCGAAATCGCGTTAGACGCCAAATGCTTACGATTATGAGTGACATTGCATGTCTATCTCGCTCTCACAAACATGGCGAAGCAAACATTAAATATTATTATAATTTTCAACAAATTAACATTTTTGGCTGTACTTACGATTGAAAAGTAATCCAGTGGAACTTGTTTTTGGTTTTTGAACTATTTCTGCACATTTTGAAAACACAGGAAGGCATTGTTGCTGCATATTTAGACGATTACGGTAATTTTACTTAACTTGCTACACAAACGCAAGTTCGATTGTGACTAAGGTCAATTGTGTGCGTTAACACAGTTTATGCGGTCCACGTCGAGGAGCGCGAACCTTATCTTCCTAATCTAAACATCAATGGTTTAACCAATAATTTTTCGATGGTTATGTTTGGCATAGCATTACTGTGTTTATTAGATTACATCAAGTCTGTATTCCATGAAAGCGTAGGCTGGAGTGTGTAAAACTAGGTAAGTACATACCATACTTACCTAGTTTAGAAAAATATCGAAAATAACAGCCGAAACCACCTCTTATTTACATCTTTTGAATCGGCATTTTATTTGGATCAGCAATGTTTACAAAATAAATATCAAAACATTTTGCTCGTAGATGGTCGATCAAATTCGTGTTTTATTTGATTTATTAATAATCACCCTATAAGGTTCCCACTGCTGGTACACAGGCCTCCTCTCTTGTGAGAGGTAGTGGGCTTATAATCCACCACGCGGGTCCAGTGCGGGTTGGTAGATGTCACATGTCTTCGAATTTTTGGTTCTAGGACATGTCAGTTTCCTCACAATGTTTTCCTTCGTCAACCGTTTTGAGAGCAGTGGTGATTAAATTATTTACACAAAGTAAAGCGCCTGCCTGGGTTCGAACACACGACCTGTAACTTGTAAGTCGGGGCCGTTAACACTGGGCCACCACTGCTCAGCTTATCGTGCTTTTAGGGTGCGTTTCCACTGACGCGGAGCTGGGCGGAGCGGAGCGGAGACGTGCAGGAATCGACCAATGATAATGGTTGAAATCCTCATCGCGTCTCTTGCCTCGTCTGTAATTGGACGATTCCTGCACGTCTCCGCTCCGCTCCGCTCCGCTCCGCCCAGCTCCGCGTCAGTGGAAACGCGGCCTTATGCTCCGCTTATTTGGTTGGCTGTTGTTATTGCAGTCAGCCTAGTTTTTGTTGATTCGCTTTTCAAAACCGGTTGTTAATAAAAGAAACAAGCAACCCCCCAAATTCAATTATACAACGACAATCAACCAACAGATCAGACAACCCAAAATGTTTGGTGATGAACCCAAATTGAGAAGAAATAGCCATTACTAAAACAATTAGGTAGGTACAAGTAGATATTCAACCTCAGTGGTGAGGTGTGTTCCAAGTGTAGTTTGTGAATCCTTACGATAATTGGGAGAGACACTGCCAATTTATCCCGCTAGGAGTCGCATCATCGCTGGTGTTGTTTACCTATCAAATACCATATTTTTTTAGGGTGATAGCGCGTTTACTTTTTAATAAGTATCCTTGATTGTCTTGAAAACCATCAACAGATAGACAGCTGACGGTTACCAGCGATAATGGCGTCATCTACTATTAGCTTTACCTGTTCCTTCCCATTTCGGTTGTTTTAATTTTGAAAGAGGACATTAAAAAGATCATACGGAATCCTAGGTTAGTTAATTAGCATACAGCTTTGTATTCATAATCTGCATATGTTTAAAAAAAATACTCGATGACCTGGAGATAGACTCTCCAAGGTCAACTAAAGTTGCTCTGGTATAAATTGGTATAAGTGCCAAGCATACGCTTCAGTTATACAAAATCCCATGACAGCAGTCAACCACGGTTTGCCCAAACCCAAAAAAAATGACAAATATATGTGTCAATCTTAAAAAAAAAATCGGGAGGTGTCGCGGCACACCCGGTTGGAACGAAGTTCCTTTCACTGTATATTATGTATTAATACAGAGCCATCTACTATAAGTTTTTAGAAACAAGTCGTCGGTTGGACCGAAGTTCATTTCGCTGTATATTATGTATTAATACAGAGCCATCTAGTATAAGTTTTTAGAAGCAAGTCGTCGGTTGGAACGAAGTTCCTTTCGCTGTATATTATGTATTAATACAGAGCCATCTAGTATAAGTTTTTAGAACCAAGTCGTCGGATAGACCGAAGTTCCTTTCGCTGTATATTATGTATTAATACAGAGCCATCTAGTATAAGTTTTTAGAAGCAAGTCGTCGGTCGGACCGAAGTTCCTTTCGCTGTATATTATGTATTAATTATAGTATCTACATACTTCTACTACATACATACATACTACATACATAACCTTTACTTACACTTCATCCATTTTTATTTATCTTTTATAAAGATTTATATTCATCTATTGCGAATTGGTCTAAAACAATTCGTTTTCTATAAATTTTTCATTGTTATGACACTTACGTCAGGTTGTCAAGCTGTCATTACTTTTTTCTTCTATCTAACTACCTCATAGAGTTTCATAATGGCATAGACTATGAACGTTTCTTTTGATTTATGTAATCTAAATTCTTTTTATCAATATGTTAGGTCAAATATTGTATTTTATAGATAATTTTGATTTATTATTGAATAGCTGTATCTTAAATTACTTTTATAAAATTAATGCACACACACTTGAAATTCATCGAAGAGGTTAGAGGTTTTTCAACGTATATTACTGGCAGATTCAAGCATTGACTGTGGCGTTTGGCATTCTGATGACGGAAAGCTTCAAATGTGGAAAGGATCTGAAATTGGAAGACGTTTTTGAAAAACGCTGCCTGATGAACCGATGGATGAAAGACTGGGAGACTGTTCAGTTCTGCTCCGGAAGCTATAAACGAAACATCTCCTAAAAGTATTCTTCGACCGGGAAAACTGATTCCGTGACTAAAACTTACCCGACTGCGGTCGATCCCTAAAGGAGGGTTATAGAAAATAACCATTAATTTATCGGAGCGGTTCAATTCAAAATCTTCCTCTTCCAAACTATCCGTGCGCGTTTGCCTAACCTGGACTTACTCAAACTACTACTTCAAGCTATCATCTACCTTCCTAAATAGCTGTGTGTGTTAGGTAGGACGTGTTTTATAAAAACCGGTCTGTATTTTTTATCTTTTAATATTTAATATATTGTTTCAAGTCTTACTTTAGCCCCCTTTTATTTCTGTAGGCCAGTAGATTTGTTACAGTCTGGCGCCCAATATAAAATCAAAGCTAGCCCTTTCAAATCTTTTTCAAAATTCTAAAATAAACTATCTCTAGTACTATTTCTTTTCGGACTCTTATTTGGCTTAGTCTCTTTTTATAACATGTATTAGGTTTCAGGTAGGTCTAATACTAACTTACTTTTCCTCTTCAGCACATACTTAACAAACTTATACTACACCCCCACACACATTCCTTTACCCACTGGTAATTGGCATCCATTCTTTGCTTGCGAGTGTTCTTAAAACCATTCGTGGTCACTTTCAAGTTGAGTTTGGCTTACTCTACAACGTATTATAGGAGAATATCCTGTAATCGTTACCACCTACACATAACTATCTACTTCTACATCATTATTCTGCACCCCACACACTTGCACACCACTACGTTTACCCACTGGTAATCGTACCCATTCTTCGCTTGTGAGTGTTCTTAAAACCATCCGTGGTCACGTACAAGTTGGGGTTTGGTTTACTCTTCGACGTACTATAGGAGAATATCCTGTACTTAGTCGTTTAATACAAACCTAATATCTATATAACACCTATTACAAATACTTCACTATTCTACACTCTTACACACATACAACTTTCGATGTGCCGCTGTGCCTTTCTTTTTGTTTGTGGTTATTTTTTAGTCGCATCATTAATTCGGATCCTCTAGAAGTCCTCTTAAACCCTCTGGGAGACCTCTTAAACCCTCTAGGAGTCCACTTAAACCCTCTGAGAGACCTCTTAAACCCTCTGAGAGACCTCTTAAACCCTCTGGGAGACCTCTTAAACCCTCTGGGAGACCTCTTAAACCCTCTGGGAGACCTCTTAAACCCTCTGGGAGATCTCTTAGACCTCTTATATACTAAGGGACCTCTTCTATACTAAGGGACCTCCTCTATACTAAGGGACCTCCTCTATACTAAGGGACCTCCTCTATACTAAGGGACCTCCTCTATACTAAGGGTACCTCCTCTATACTAAGGGACCTCCTCTATACTAAGGGACCTCCTCTATACTAAGGGACCTCCTCTATACTAAGGGACCTCCTCTATACTAAGGGACCTCTTATATACTAATGGACCTTTTATATACTAAGGGACCTCTTAAATGCTAAGGGACCCTCTTAAACTCCCTTCGAGTCGTCTTTAGTACTCACTCTCTTTGAGTCGTCTTTTGCACTCATTAACCCTTACTTACCTCCCTTTAAAATATTTTAATCCTATTTAACATTAATCTTTAACCATGGATAGAATTATTATCTTTGAACTTTTAAACAACTTCCCAGGACTTTTTAGAAATCTTTTCTCTTTTGAGATATTTTCTTTAATTTATTACTTGAATATTTTTTTTTTAAACTTATTATTTCACCCTTCAACATTAAAATACTCCCTCTCTCATTTAAAACTATTCGGTAAAAACTTATTCCACCTTTTTCTTTTTGAGCGGTAGCAACTCCCTAAATAAGCCTCTAATGCATTTTTTTTTCTTTTTGGAGCGGTAGCAACTCTCTAAATAAGCCTCTAATGCATTATTTTCTGAGCGGTAGCAACTCCCTAAATAAGCCCCTAATGCAATTTTATTTTCTTTCTGAGCGGTAGCAACTCATTAAACAAGCCCCTAGTGCATTCTCTATCCTTAGAGGTTTTCTTAAATCCTCTAATTCTTAAACTCAAGTCTTCCTTGAGCCTTTCTTAAACTTGAACTCTAACTAACGAGTTCTCTTTCTAAAACTAAGTTTTTCTTAAACTTGGGTTATTCTTAAACTCAAACTAACTTGAGTTTTCTTTCTTAAACTTAAGTTTTCTTAAACTTGAGGTTTTTCTTAAACCTTGAATCTTTTGGAGCGGCTAACAACTCCATAAAAATAAGCCCTTGTTAAATATATTTTATTAATGGTTTTAGACGCGAGCGGATTACAACTCCGAAAATAAGCCTACTGTTATAGATTTATCAGGTCGAGTAGTGATCATTGAATGTGAATCCTGCCTGACCTAACTTCGTAAGATGTCGGTGTGATTGAATGAAGTATGTACGTTTTGTGAATGCTGTAATATTTTTAACCTTCAAAATTTTCAATTGAGTTGAAAATTTTCTCGGGGTCGATGGGGAAATATAGTATCTACATACTTCTACTACATACATACATACTACATACATAACCTTTACTTACACTTCATCCATTTTTATTTATCTTTTATAAAGATTTATATTCATCTATTGCGAATTGGTCTAAAACAATTCGTTTTCTATAAATTTTTCATTGTTATGACACTTACGTCAGGTTGTCAAGCTGTCATTACTTTTTTCTTCTATCTAACTACCTCATAGAGTTTCATAATGGCATAGACTATGAACGTTTCTTTTGATTTATGTAATCTAAATTCTTTTTATCAATATGTTAGGTCAAATATTGTATTTTATAGATAATTTTGATTTATTATTGAATAGCTGTATCTTAAATTACTTTTATAAAATTAATGCACACACACTTGAAATTCATCGAAGAGGTTAGAGGTTTTTCAACGTATATTACTGGCAGATTCAAGCATTGACTGTGGCGTTTGGCATTCTGATGACGGAAAGCTTCAAATGTGGAAAGGATCTGAAATTGGAAGACGTTTTTGAAAAACGCTGCCTGATGAACCGATGGATGAAAGACTGGGAGACTGTTCAGTTCTGCTCCGGAAGCTATAAACGAAACATCTCCTAAAAGTATTCTTCGACCGGGAAAACTGATTCCGTGACTAAAACTTACCCGACTGCGGTCGATCCCTAAAGGAGGGTTATAGAAAATAACCATTAATTTATCGGAGCGGTTCAATTCAAAATCTTCCTCTTCCAAACTATCCGTGCGCGTTTGCCTAACCTGGACTTACTCAAACTACTACTTCAAGCTATCATCTACCTTCCTAAATAGCTGTGTGTGTTAGGTAGGACGTGTTTTATAAAAACCGGTCTGTATTTTTTATCTTTTAATATTTAATATATTGTTTCAAGTCTTACTTTAGCCCCCTTTTATTTCTGTAGGCCAGTAGATTTGTTACATAATACAGAGCCACCTAGTATTAAGCCTCAGGCATTAAGTCCGCCTTTGTACAGTATTTTTTTACTTGTGCATAAAGTTTTAATAAATAAATAAATAGCCTCAGGCATTAAGTCCGCCTTTGTACAGTATTTTTTTACTTGTGCATAAAGTTTTAATAAATAAATAAATAAATAAGTTGTTAGAACCAAGTCGTCGGTTGGACCGAAGTTCCTTTCGCTTTATATTGTGTATTAATACAGAGCCATCTAGTATAAGTTTTTAGAAGCAAGTCGTCGGTTGCACCGAAGTTCCTTTTGCTGTATATTATGTACTAATACAGAGCCATCTAGAAGTTTTTAGAAACAAGTCGTCGGTTGGAACGAAATTCCTTTTGCTGTATATTATGTATTAATACAGATCCATCCAGTATAATTTTTTAGAAGCAAGTCGTCGGTTGGAACGAAGTTCCTTTCGCTGTATATTATGAACTAGCTTTTGCCCGCGGCTTCGCCCGCGATTATTATACATATAACCCTTCCTCTTGAATCACTCTATCTATTAAAAAAAACTGCATCAAAATCCGTTGCGTAGTTTTAAAGATCTAAGCATACATATGGACAGACAGACAGCGGGAAGCGACTTTGTTTTATACTATGTAGTGATTAACACATCCATCTAGTATAAGTTTGCTAAAACTTATACTAGATCAGGCTCTGTATCAAAAAACAAAACTTTTGACACTTGAAACTCGAGACCTTGAAACTGACTTTTTTGAACATAACGCTTGTTCGTTACGTGATGATTTCTACCAGTCAACTCCTCGCAAGCCACGTTAAAGAACTTCGTTCCAATATTCAACAATGCTTATTGATGCTCCTTCAAGAGTTGTTGACATTTAGACAGTAAAAATTAAGAGCTAAATTAACCCAAACACAATCATTTTTTACCTGCACTGCAGTTTACAACATTGCCATCCACCCGTGACCTACTAATATATGATCCCAGGTCGTCACCATAGAAGACTACGGGGTATACACCATGCTGCCGGCGCAGCAGCTACCTCCCATCAGCCCCTGGCCCCCAGACGGGAACCTGCTGGACCGAATGGATGACCTGGCGCACAAAGGTAAAGGTAATGGTGACTATATACCATGACTTGCTACTTACCTATAGCTTAAGGTTGGTAGGACTGTCTTTGTACTGCGCAGGAGTGTTTCGTCCATGATGAACTAAATTCTATCAAGAGCAGAGGTCACATCACGCGGTCAGAATTGTAACTTTGATTTGGAAGTCGGGAAACATATAGGTACTTGAGTGAAATCCTAAGTAATATCAGCGATTCAGAATTAATAATGCTCTTGGTTTTAATTGTTTTTCTATTACGAGGAATCTGAGGTTTAGCGCTTTTTTTATCTCTTCTGCGAAGTACATTGAAGTCATTAGTTTTGGTGTGTTAAGATATTAGTAGTAATTCCGCACCTTCCTCCCTTGACATAAATCATTGGAAAATTTGGTATTACTGCTTAACCAACTAAGCAGTAATACCAAATTTTCCAATGATATATATGTTTTGAAAGAGAGACTTGATTGAATTTATATCTGTTAGGCTAGAAATACTAGGAGTCTCTTTAATTTTCAGCAGTAGATACTCGTAATATTGTCTCCCTTTCTCTCTTCATGTTTATTCTCTACAACTGTTGTTATTATGAGGTCACCTCCGATCAAATGAGGTCACACTAAAGCCGAACATAAAATTAATAAGCTGGTAACATCGTAGTGAAGCAGCAATATAATCAGAGTAAACTAAACCGTAGTATAAAAATTGCCACCTCAAAAACCCCAAAATATTTCTTGCCACTTTTAATATGTTAATGAAAGTAGACCATAGAATAAAAATTCAACCCCAAAGGCCTATCACGTGAAACATGGATGGTGGCAACTTATAGAAAAGATACTAAAGAAAAGTTAGATCTTAGTCAAAAAAAAAAAACATTAGACCGTAGCTTGAATTTGACCTAAAAAAGCCCATCACGTGAATCGAAACGCGTGATTAATTGGAGTAAGCAGTGGTATGGTGCGGCAGGTCACAGCGGTGTTAACCAGCTCGGCGGGGTGTTTGTAGGAGGCCGGCCGCTGCCCGACTCGACGCGCCAGAAGATCGTGGAGCTGGCGCACTCTGGCGCACGACCCTGCGACATCAGCCGGATCCTGCAGGTCTCCAACGGCTGCGTCTCCAAGATACTCGGCAGGTCTGTATAATCTTTATAGATAGTGGCTGTGTGAGAGTGTGGTTTGGGGAACAGTGGCCATAGTGCGAGTTTTTATACTTACTCGATGGCGTTTACGTTAACGTTACCTGACGTCAATTTGTATGGAATAATTTTGTTTCCCATTGCAGTCACCAGACGGCGCTTATTCAGTCTAAGTACAAATTGAAGTTTACGAATAACGTGTTCGAGTAAATATAAAAACTAAGGCCTCTGGAGGGATAAACACCTCACAGATAATTGAATAGATGAGGGCAAACTCCTCGCTACATGTTTTTAGGGTTCCTTACCTCAAAATTAAAAAACGGAACCCTTATAGGATCACTCGTGTCTGGCCGTCCGTCTATCGCTACGAATGTAATTGGTACACATGAATTTCTGTGACCCAAATAAGGACGTGTAACGTAAATAAGTGAATTTTGAATATGGTGGTCACATTTGGGGACACATAAGAAAATTTTAAATAAAGTTTTGCTAACTACTGTGTGACATATCAAATGAAAGGGCTTATGTGCTGTGAGGGTCTGAAATAGTTTTTTTTTTAATAATTTTAAAATAAATACTTTTAATGTTATTTAACAAAATTGACGAAAATCGACCATTACCCTCACCCCCTTATCTCCGAACTACTGAGCCTAAAGTTTTGAAAAAAAATATTATTACTATATGGATTAGGTACAGGAACATTTATAAGAAAGCACAAACACAAGTACAAACTTACATTTGCAGCTGGGATATGTGGGAGAACCAGTTTTTCAACTACAATGTTAAGTTTGTTCTTGGGATAAATTCATCCCAACTGCGGAACCCTTCATTGTGCAATGTGGGTTCTGGCCGGTTTTTCTCAACTTCATTCCCAAAATCTCCAAGATAACTCGGCAGGTCTGTATAACCTTTGTAGTTACTGGCAGTATGGGCTTGTGGCTTAGTAATAAAAGCCATACGGGTCGATCGATCAGGTTAAGCTACGCTTGCCACAGTCGCTCCGTGGATGGGTGACCATCTTTACATACCGAAAACCCTCCGTGCCTCGGAAAGCACGTTAAACAGTTGGTCCCGTCTGTCATCTTAGATCTTCGAAAGACGGTTAGTCAGAAGCCTGAAAGTCAACCAGTCTTACCAAGGGGTATCGTGTTACCCAGTAACTGGGTTGTGGAGGTCAGATTGACAGTCGCTCTATGTTAAATACTGGTATTTCTGCATCCGGTTAGACTGGAAGCCGACCCCAACTTAGTTGGGAAAAAGCTAGGGAGATGATAATGATACTGGTAAAGAGGAGAAAATTGTAATTCAATTTAGGAAAATTGACTGTCATTTTGACTGGAAAATTAGCCCCTAAACCACAAAGATTCAAATTAACATATTAAATCAGATATTTACACAGTATCAGATGCAACTAGTAATATAAATAAACAAATTATTATTTTTAATTAAACCCCGTCTCCGTAACCGCAAAGACATAGTATAAAAAAATGCCTTGACGTATAACTAGATAAAAAGCTGAACTTCTCATATTACCCACCCGTCACTACTCTGTGCCGTCACCTTGCGGACAGCCAGTCACGATAAACCATGGGGCCGGTTGTAACATAGATAGAACAGTAAAGGCATTTTATGATGAAAGTCCTAACTAATATTATAAATGCGAAAGTGTGTTGTTTGTTACGCTTTCACGCTAAAACGGCTGAACGGATTTGGATAAAATTTGGCACATGGGTAGACCATGATCTGGAGAAGGACATAGCCTACTTTTCATTCTGGATCGCAGACGATGTCGCGGGCAGCAGCTACTTTATAATATAATAGAATATCAGCGACAGTGGTGTTGCAAAGATAGCCAGATCTACAGAAGAAGAAACCATTTTGTACCTACCTAATAGGTACCTATTAGAGATCTCTTCTCGTCATAAGTAAACATTTTCCATAATCAATTCTATAAAACTTCAGTAATCGTTCTTCAACCGAATCCCATAACTTAACCTATGAAAAGCATCAGCCATTCCGTATCATCATAAATAAAATCCTTTCCGTGGTGCAGCTTGTGGTCAGACTAATGTTATGGGGCAGACTATTAGGGTAAAATCATCCCTGAATTTGTCATAAAACACCTTCCATATTTCCTTAAACCACCCGCTCACTTAACCTATGAAATACATCAGCCATAAGGTACAAGAGTAGATATCAAACAGAGACCAAGCTTCATAAAATCGCGTTGCGAGGCTATGTGTGACTTCGCGGATGAGTGCTAACGCGTGCCCGTGTTCCCGCGTGCCGTAAGCGACAGAGAGGAGGACACCGTGGAGTTTTAGTGGGTTAGAATCCCACATAACTGCACTATCTCCCCGTAGTAGTGCAGAATGCATGAGCTATGTGTGACGTCTCGAGTTCTCGACGCGAGTGACCATACCTAAAAAATAATCATAGATTTAATTTTCAAAATTCAGCAATGTATCTGAAAATCCTGTCTTATCTGCACCTAGAACAGTGTTATGGATAATTAGAGTTGTTAAAATGAAAGCTATTGCAATTTTGAATGTGTTACGCAAATACAGACGGAATAGACAATCAAGTTATCTTCCTGCACATTTATATCTAACATTGTCATTGAAAAGTAAGTTGAAAGTATATGGCAACGCGTTTGTTTACGTTCTTATGCTCATCAGTTTAAAGTGAAAGGATGCTGTTTTTAGGACCTAAGAAATTAAAAGAAAGTGTACGATGCAAACGTTCACCGCACGCAAACTTATAACAGCGTGATTGTACAAAGTTTAGTCTCTGTTGCATCCCTACTCCAGTACCTTAAGTACAGTTCTTTCCGGGCCGGTTGCGGTCAGCTATGAGCCTGCGGTGGCGACCAGTTGCTAGAGGTGTACCTTACTGCATACCACGCATAGTTGTGTTCTTTGTTTAGTAGTTGTGGACGTATGGCCACTGCGGTTGTTAGATTTAGTTAGATGATGAGGTAACAATTGGAGTTGTAAACGGAAAATTATCTCTTTTTATTTTTCTTTGGAAAAAAAAATTGTTTTTTTTTAGGAATTTTTACTTTATCGTAAACGCATAACCACTGATTCATGAATTATTTAATTATTGATTCCGCTACTATCTACTTTTTTAGATTTGTTTTTATTTAAAAAATAGAATTCGAAATTCTTTAAATTGGATTACATAAGTATAATAGTGACTTTATTTGTACAGAAAACTTTAATAAAAAGTGAAAGGCTATTGATAACAACAATCGCACTTCCACTAAAAAAAAAAGTCTTCACTACCGCAATGTAAAACGCGCGTCAGCTGGCGAGCAAAGCGAATAAAAAGTGCACTTACCTGGCATCGAACCTGACACCGACCAGTCGCAACCTGATACCGACGACAGTCTGCCCACCCTCTGGTGAAGGGGACTGATGGTATAGCCTGGTGACAGTTAAAGACCTAATTCTAGATTGGCACTAAAGATATCTTTTCTGCTATGTAGATGCCGTCTGGAGTATAAAATACACTTACATACGCAAGATTCAAAAGCGATAACTACCTACCTGTAAGTAAGGTATATGCTCGTGACAGTACCCAGCATACAATGAACTTATAGTCGGTTCCTAAAGTCTGATACAAATACTTATAAACAAATAGAACAGAAAAAAAACCGGTAAAGAGCGAGTCGGACTCGCGCACCGAGAGTTCCGTTCCGATTTCTGAAAAAGTGTGCTATTTAGAGACATCGTTTTACTTTTCCTGTAATCTTTATATAAACTTCTATTATATAGAATAATTTCAGATTTTTCTCTTTGCAAACTTCGAAGATAGGGGGGGAACGTTATTTTTTTTTTAATTTTTCATCAAATGTCGAAAACTATGCGGCCTAAAAAAAGTAAAAAAATGTTTGAGAATGTGCAAACAGCGCTCTTTCATATGATATCCCCCATGCCCTAGTAGCCCCACTTTGAATTTTTAAGACCCCTCATCAGCACCTGTTGCAAAAAAAAAAAAAATCTTTCTTATTTGCAAAATAGTTGGGTAAACGTCATCTAAAACTGTTCCAAATTTCAATTTGATAGCATTAGTTGTTCTTGAGATATCCAGCTGTGACAGACACACTGAAAGACAGACTAAGTCGCACCATAAGGGTTCCTTTTTTACCATTTTGGTACGGAACCCTAATTAACAGATGCCAATTTGGAGTGCCACTTACAAAATTGAGTTACCAAGTTGAATTGATTGATTCAATACCTTAACCCAAAATTCTTGTTGAGAATTGAGGTTAATTTTAAAACCTCAATTTTCGTCAGTTACAATTTAATAATATTAGGTCTTTACCTATGAAATTGCCGTTCTGCAGTACTGGCCATTTCAAATCAAAATAATTTTTGTTTGGCTAAGAATTCTAATTGCAAATTAATTTTATTTTAAAAACATGGATTTTTTTTTCCAAAAGTAGTCATTTGTTTATTGATTAGTGTTACATTTTCATCGCATTTCAATCCTTTTCGTCATCATGGATACGTTAAAAATTCGAGTAATTATGGAATATGAGTACCGTCGTGGCAGCAACGCGGCACAAGCGGCACGCAACATCAACGACGTTTACGGAGCTAACACTACAAACCAACGCACCACCTGTTATTGGTTTGCTCGCTTCCGTTCTGGAAATTTCGACCTGAAAAATGAACCTCGCGGTCGTCCGAAGACTTTGGGCGACAATTACGAATTAAAGGCGATTGTGGAAGCTGATGATACACAATCTACGGCTGAATTAGCAGCAGATTTCGACGTTAGCGTCAAAACAATATTGGTCCATTTGCGTCAAATTGGCAAGGTAAAAAAGCTTGACAAATGGGTGCCCCACGAACTCAATGATCGCCAGCGCGAAGTACGCGTCGAGACGTGCCTTGCACTGCTCAACAGACACACAAATGAAGGAATTTTGAACCGCATTGTTACCTGCGATGAAAAATGGATTCTGTTTGATAACCGCAAGCGCTCAGCAAGTTGGTTGGATCCTGGTTCAGCACCTAAACAATGCCCTAAACGAAAACTTACCCCTAGAAAAGTGATGGTCACTGTTTGGTGGTCTAGCGCCGGTGTGATTCATCACAGCTTCTTACCAAACGGGGTGAGCATTACTGCAGATGTGTACTGTGAAGAACTGAACACAATGATGGAGAAGCTGGCACATCTCCAACCAGCATTGGTCAATCGCTCGTCTCCGGTGCTCCTGCACGACAACGCGCGACCTCATACTGCACAGCAGACGGTCTCCAAGTTGCAAGAACTGGGGTTGGAAGCTCTCCGTCATCCGCCCTACTCACCAGACCTTGCGCCTACAGACTACTACTTTTTCCAGAATTTGGATAACTTCTTGGCGGGAAAAAAATTCAATACCCGAGAGGCAGTACAAAATGCCTTTGAAGAATTTGTTGCCTCCCGACCAGCTGATTTCTTTAAGAAGGGCATCAATAAACTGCCACTGCGTTGGCAAAGATGCATTGATTGCATGGGTGATTACTTCGATTAATACAAATAAAAAATACATGAAAAAAATTCGTTTAAATTTTTTCATACAAAACGGCAATTTCATAGGTAAAGACCTATTATTATTCAAACAATAATTGCTTCCTTCGTGCCTCGGAAAGCACGTTTAAGCAGTTGGTCCCGGCTGTCATTCATGGATCTTTGACAGTCGTCAGAAGCCCGAAAGTCTGACAACCAGTCTTACCAAGGGGTATCGTATTACCCATTCACTAGGTTGTGGAGGTCAAATAGGCAGTCGCTCCATGTAAAACACTGGTATTCAGCTGCATCAGGATTCAGGTTAGACTGGAAGCTTTTGGAAAAAGCAGGCTAGGCAGATTGATTCAAACAATAATTGTTTGAAAAAGTGGTGAGGTAGAGTTAGAGTTGAAACTTTTTAAAAAAAGATTAATGTGTTACTAACTCGTAGTGAGTATGTGTTAGAGTTTAACCTGAACAGGGTTTGTTTAATGTTTACACTTTCATCGGATAGTTTTGGAACACATTATATTTCAATACTTACGTACGCTCACAAACACCACTCACACCTACACACACACCCACACGCCCCCCCCCCCCACACATATTAACCCTACAATAAGAAATAATCATTAGTATGTTTTTGTTCTTTTTTATATAAATAACTTACCGCATCTGTGTACGAGTGCTTAATTCTATTTAAATGTCCTCCGAAGAAGTGGAGACCTGGTGTCCTGAAATACAGGCCTTACGCCTACCTTAGGCACCAGTTTCCCACAGTATAATTAAAAATGTTATTATGTATGTTCTTGATCATATTTTTAAAATGTAGATTTATATTGTGGTGAGAAATAAATCTTTATCTTATCTTATCTTAATCTTCCCTTTGCTTTAATTGTCTAAAAGCCCGTTCAATTTATGTGTTGCCCAAGTCGTCCTATCACGTTCATTTGTATGATTGGTAACAGCCAATCATCATTAGGAAAAGCTCTCAAAACGGTGAAGGAAAACATCGTGACGAAACCGGCATGTCCTAGAACCAAAAATTCGAAGACATGTGACATCTACCAACCCGCACTGGGCCCGCGTGGTGGATTACGCCCCACTCCTTCTCACCGAGAGGAGGCCTGTGTCCCAGCAGTGGGAACATTATAGGCTGATTATGTGAATCATCATCATCTATTTCATAATCAGCCCATAATGTTGCCTCTCGTTGAGAGGCACTCCCTCTATAATAATAAGGTTGTTATTGGGTTGCTGCCATTGCCAAATCTGTAAAAATCACAATGATCTTTACTATCATTGCAATAAGGTTGCTATTCGGTTGCTGATGTCAGACAGTAAAATAACTGTGAAAGAGCTGAAGACGCTGCTAGCAATGAGGGTTTTTTGAAATGAGGTTCACTAGGTGGCAGCACTGAGACGTCCGGTCCGGGTACCTGTCAAAAGTGTCAAAGCGCCTTTATTTTCTTTAGTCGTGACTGAATGATGAACGAATTAATGAAACGAATGATGAACATCATCCATTTTATATTCATTGTCGAAATGGAAGACCTCTTGTCAAAGTGGCGCCAACTGGTGGCGTGAATTTTCTTGCAAACCCTAATTCCGTGCTCTGTGATCATCGTTGAGTTGCACGAAACCAACATTAGTTTAACGGAGACTTGAAATTCATGCCATCCCTTACATTTTCTATCAAAAAGAAAGTGACAGCATCAATTTAAAATCTCCGTTAAACTAATGTTGGTTTCGTGCAACTCACAGTAAAATGCTTTATCACCATCAGCCGGTCTATTCTGTAAAAACCTCATCAAACTTAGCTGAAGTTAGCTGTCAATAGTGTCAATCTAGTATCAAGCGAAATGACAGCTTACTTCTCTTAAGTTTCACGGAGAGATTTTTAAAGAAACATCGGCAGTTCCTACAATCATGAACCCTTGTCTTAACCCTCTTTCTGCTACAGGTATTACGAGACGGGTTCAATACGACCCCGCGCGATCGGGGGCTCGAAACCTCGGGTAGCAACAGCCGAGGTGGTCAGCAAGATAGCACAGTACAAGAGGGAGTGTCCTTCGATCTTCGCCTGGGAAATTCGGGATCGTCTGCTGAGTGAAGGTGTCTGTACGTCGGATAATATACCTAGTGTAAGTGATATTATATTTTTTTATCTAAAGGTACAGTGGGCTGCATCAATTGAGTAGAGTACCCAATTGATGCAGCCCACTGTACATATTCCTTACAATTATCGCGCCCCCCAGTCTAGTCCTTGATATGCAATGGTCTCTGTATCCCCATGAAACATGAGGCTCCAGGGGCTAGTGTAAATCTTTCGGTTCATTCGAGTAATCGAGTCTGGTCAAACCACGCTGGGGTCGGTGGATTTCATTCATTCATTCATTTCATTCACAAGAAAAATATTCGATCGGCGACGAATAAATTATCTTACGCGTTTTCACATTCACGCGTGCGAATGACCAAGCGATTGGAAGTTAAAATACTTACACGAAAGTCTTTCTGAAAAATTTGAATACTAATTAGGTGCCTACATGTTTTTTTTTCATCTAAACACTTACGAAGCAAAATTCTGCCAAAATCATCATCAACATCGAATAAAAAAGTTCGATTTTTTTTATTCGATAGTTCGATACTTACTGAATTTCATTTAAAACAAGGAATAATGAAAAAGTTATAACTTTTTCATTGATTATTCCTTTTTCAAATGTAAATTTTGTAATTATACACCCACCTTTCCTTAACACAACCGTATCTGTAAAAATATCGAGATCAGACAGCTACACTTTACCGAAACGCCTTTCAGAAAGTATGAAAAATACGAAAGGGCGCCTCATAAAATACAATGGGGTACAGCACCCCCAGCTATACGGCGGCTATATACAGGATGCTATAACGCCTTATCTTTCCCTGGCACTATACAGGACTCCCCTTTCTCCCCCCTGTCCCCACCACTTGGCGGCAAAACAATATGACGTTATAACTTTTTTTTCTTCATTTTTTTCCCTTTTTTGAATACGGGGCCGCTCCCTACTGGGACATCCTTTAGACGTCGATACGTCTTCTGTTATAGAGGATGCTCTTTGCGAGAGATTTTTTATTGAAAAAACAATGTAGGCTGCTTCTATTTTTTTTTTTTGTTTAAAAATATTAAAGCATGTTTTTTTTAAACGAACAACAATAATTATGTTCCATCGCATCGCCGGGAAAAGTTAAGTAAAGAGAATAGACGAAAGAAACAGAGCCTGAAACGAATCATTACATGAAAAAAACGAATTACACTAAATGTAGAAATGCTAAAAATAAATCTTCCGTTAATAAAATTAAGGCAAATTCCCAGCTACACATAAATCCACATTGTAACATCATTTCATAACTCAGCTTTTACATCTTTTTTACTTTATAGTCTATCTTTTATCAAGTGAATGTTAAGAGCGAAATACTGCCATGAATGCTAACCAGCCATTTACCTAACTCTTTCATAGTTATAAAAAAGCTACAAAAACATAAAGACGCTATAAAAGTTAACGTAGCGCAAAAGATACAGTAATAACACCGAGAACCTCGCAAAAATTACTCTAGCACTTTACGACTACCACTGACTATTTACACAACACCCTTTAGCAACAAATGTCGCCCTCTAGAATACTTAACATAAATTAATTAAGATATTCGCACAATCATCCTGTCGCTGACGGTTTTAAGAAAAAATTAAAGAACATTAAGTACTCTCACCGAGGAATATCGGGAAAAACATAAAAACCGAAACAGAGGGAAAATTTTGAGACGGAAATACATATTTTTAATGAGTGCGAAAGAGTTGGCGAGCTATCTCTTTTTTCCACCGTCTAAAGGGGGAAGACGGGGCGATTTTGACACGACATGAATAAAGAAAATATGAAGGCTTTGTTGCCGTAAAAATTCCAGTACAGGGGATAAAGTCTTTAAGTTATCAGAGGGTACCGTTAAGCATCGTTGATATAGATGTATAGCCAGGTAGGCATAATATCGGAGTGAGGGCGTCTGATGTCTTCGTATTTATCGAATAGCGGGTTATATTGTGTTTACGTGGATTATTTAAGAGGTGCTTAACGTTGAATATATTAACGTCTATGGATAGATTCGGTGGCGAAACGTCGCGTTTTATTAACTCTGACGAGAAAGGTGAACGTTGTTTTATTAATATTCTAGTTCATTATAACTTTGAGTGCGATCGATAGGGAAAAAAATATGTTCGTATTATAAAGAGCTTATGCAAACAAAAGCGTAACTATCGCTTAAGTCTTCACAGTAACGACCCTCAGCAAAAAATATAACGATACTAAACCTTGTTAACTATTCATACTACTATTAATATTATTCGCCGTTTAAAATTGCATTCTATTCGTAAGACATTAAAGTCTATATTTATTAATTGACGTAAAATATGTGGTGAGAGGGTCAATTGTCGTCACAGGGTCATATCGCGTTGGAACATGCGTTCCCGTAGCAAATCACTTCCGGGCCACTAAATCCAGGCCAAATTAATGCATTTAGCACGCTCCCCGGCCCTTTAACTGGGGATGACAACTTTATTTCATTGTATCGCGATATTTTCTTGTCACTTTAACATCAGTGACGGGGACATTGTGATTTTTTGCTGTTAATGTCGACTTTTGGTTAAATGAATCATATTTCAAATAAATGGCGTACTGTTGAAATAAAATTCGTGTCATTTGACTTAGTTAACTACTTTCACTCTAAATTGTTAGCGTTTGACACAACGTCAATATTAGCGATATGTATCATAAGTAGAACTTTTAGATTACTACCACCACGCCTCTTATTATAGTATGGCCAGTAACTCATCATCTGCCTGGCCTTTTCCCAACTATGTCGGGCTCAGCTTCCAGTCTAACCGGAAGCAGCTGAATACCAGTACTTAGTTTACATGGAGGAACTGCCTATCTGACGTCCACAACCCAGTTACTGGGTAATACCACACCCCTTGGTAAGACTGGTTGTCAGACTTCTGACGACCCGTAACGACTATCAAAGATCCACGAATAACAGGCGGGACCAACGGGTGAACGTACTTTTCGAGGCACGGAGGAGTCTCGGTATGTAAAGATGGTCACCCATCCATGGACCGACCGCGGAAAGCGCAGCTTAACCTAATCGATGGACCCGTGCGGCTGTTATTACTTATCCCGAGCTGAGCCGAGTAACTACTTAGGACTGAAAATTAATTATCCTTACTGCCTAGGTATCTATACATCTTCTTCATAGATAAAAAAATCAATTGCCGTGCAATAATCTCGCAAAAACTCGAAAATGGCTCAACTGACTATTTTTTTGTTTTTTTTATTTGTTCGCAATGATTTAGGAGAAAAAGAAAATTAGGAAAAACCCAAAGGAACTCGCGAAATATCGAATTTAGTAATATTATAAATCAAAGTCGCTTTTCGTGTCTGTCTGTGTGACCACGTTGTTCTTCTAAACAACGCAATGGATTTGTATGTGATTTCACCATCATTTAAAGAATTTATTCCGAAAGGTTTATGTAAATACAATGATATGAAACTTAAATCTAAAAAATTAATCTCAGGTTTTGTCAAGTCGTAAACACCGTGCGATGCAGGGGCAGGTTGCTATAGTAAGTAAATAAAAAGACAAAACAAAAAAAAAACATTCACGAACAGAACAGCTTAATAGTTAATATCTAGATACAACATCCAATTTCCACGCTTTAACGAAACTCAATAAATAGCTCGTTCAAAACACTGATTTAAAATATCATTACGGATCATATCTGAGATTCGGATCTCAGGGGTCGGGAATATATCGGCGCGGCAACAAATTGTAACAAAGGAGTCCGGCAAAGAAGATTATCGGAGATGACGCGTGTCGCGCACGTGACATGCATGTGGCCGATGATAGTGCCATCCACCCTACACTTTCCTACACAATAGAAAACATACCTTGTTTTGATGAAATAAGGTTCGATCTTCCTTGATGAGATTGTTTGAGTAAAGTCACAGTTACTGGCAAGCAGAAATAGTTTTTATTTATGAACTTTTCGGTTCAGTTTTGTGTGAATGCAGAACTTATAAAAGTTACTTAAAACTAAGAAGTGTTGGAGGGAAATTAATACCACAATTCAAAGGATTTAAGGCTTACATTGATGTTGAGTGCGTAATCGGAAGAGCAAATAAATATAGATGGCGGTTGTATTTCTGTCATGTGCTGCTAATGTTGTTGTCACTTGCAGAAATACCTTTGGGGTATCGTTGTGCCCCATAGTTTTTGTAATGTTATTAATCGCATTTGTTATTAAAAGTAACAATTTTATTATTGTTTGTTATGTTATGGAGTTTTACGTAATACACAGGAACATGAAACATAACGTTTTATAAGTACCTACATAATACTATAATCATGGAAAATAAGGAAGTATGTAATTTTCTAATAAAATAATAATAATTAATTCTTTATTGGCATAAAAACAGCACCCTAATTGCGCAACATACTAACAATCGGAATATGAATCATTTTGAAGCAAATTGCTAATCCATTGCTTCATATGCTTGAAAAATTTGTCTGCTCGACAACGTAAATAACGCAATGAATGTTGTTAAACTGTCAAAATGAAACCGTTTCCGATTATAGTGTGTTAGAAAGAATTTTAAATCCTAACTCCATCACCCTCATTGCGTAACACACTATCGATTGGAATCGGTTTCATTTTGGCAGTTTAACAACATTCATTGCGTTATTTACGTTGTTGCAGACAAATTATTCGAGCATATCGTCGGTCGAATCACGAAGGGGCGCAACCAACAAAATTTCGGATTTTGAGCTATTTACACCATTGAATTCTAGATGTCAAGTTTTATCATGTCACGAAAAGGCGTAACCAAAATCTCAGTCTTTAATGACTTAGGAGTAGTCGCGAAGAGCCCTATCTACTATTCCTTTAATTTAAAACATCACGAATAGGCGAATCATCAGTTACGCTGAACATGAATAGTAATATTTTTTCACGAAGAGGCGTAACTTCTGTTCTTTTCATGGACATAGTGAGGGCGATTCTGTCCATAGCGCGATAGCATACGCAATGGATCAGGTTGGAAACATTTATGTACCCAGTCAACTAGAACTCATCATACGATTGGCACGCAAAAAGCCTTATGAGGTCAGACTTTTGAATTATGATGATTTCAGACATTTCAAAGACCTCGCATCAAAACTAAAGTTGCTACAGTTAAAAAAGGGAGATGATCAAACTGGTGAGTCATTTAAGTGGACAGACGTCATGGAGTTTAGAGTATTGAGAAACCTTCGATCAATAATGTGCTATTATTGATCGAAGTGAGAAACCAACCAACTACACTGTTCTTTAAAACTAGTCACATACAACACAATACAAATCTATATCACTGAAACGAAGTAATGTACACATTGGTTGAGGACAAACATCGAACAGTAAAACCACTCTTTAAAAAACCGGCCAAGTGCGTGTCGGATCACGGACAATGAAGGGTTCCGTAGTTGAAAAGAATTTATCCCAAAAACAAACTTAACATTAAAATCCCAAAAATATTTTTTTTTATGAGATCAAATTACAAATTACCAATTTTCGGACTTTTTCCTTTATTTATGCTGTGAGACCTTGCTTCTTGCAAAATTTCATTATTGTAGGTCAACAGGAAGTACCCTATAGGTTTTGATTTACTTGCGAGTATCAAACTATGTCGCTTGATTTTTTTAGATCTCCAAGAAACCATTAAACTTAAGTATTTGATATTAATTTCAAATTGATACCTCCACGCGTTCCTGAGAAAAAGGGTCTTGGTCTTGACAGACTGACAGATAGACAGACAGACAGACAGACGGACCACAAAGTGATTTTATAAGGGTTCCATTTTTTCCTTTTGAGGTACGGAACCCAAAAAAAAATCCAAAGAGAACTATAACGATCTAATGAAAATGTGCAGCGGAGATACACCGATAATAAGGAATCGAGAACATGTTTTTTAATACGAAAACTTACCCCACGATTGAGGATTAATTTAGTAATAAATAATACAACTTTAATTAATGAGTATAAGAATTTTGATTTGTTTTTCTACCCTTTTTTGATTATTTTATGTACGAGTATTTTTTTAGATTCTTGTATTTTAAAATAAGATTAAGCTTCAGTATACTTACCGTTTTTTATCTAATTTAAATTATATATACCGGGCGTAAATGAAATTAATTATATTAATTGTACATCACAAAGAGGCGTAAGTGAATCTTTTTTTAAAAAAAATCGAATATCTCCACAGCCAACTGTTTTACACAAAAAAGTTAATTAAATATATAAACAGAATTAACCATTAGTCAAAACAAGTATTCTATAAACCTCATATAAGAATTAGGTAAAATGTTGCGACGGTATATAATTGTACATTTTATTAAAAATCGCTCTCCTGAAAAATTTGGTAAAACTCAGATAAGCCCTTTCGTGATTCGACCGACGATATGAAGCAATGGATTAGCAATTTGCTTCAAAATGATTCATATTCCGATTGTTAGTATGTTGCGCAATTAGGGTGCTGTTTTTATGCCAATAAAGAATTAATTATTATTATTTTATTAGAAAATTACATACTTCCTTATTTTCCATGATTATAGTATCAGATTCTGATCGACAGTGTTTTACGCATTTAGGGTGGTGAACTAGGTTAGAGTACCTATATTACAGGAGCCAGTGATTTCTTTCAGTTTGGTTACATATAAACAAGTTTTATGCAGCAAACTTAAAAATATAATTTAATCGCCTGTAAGTACATCGCTCTAGCTTATTCTCCAAAATTCATCTCAAAATCTCAACATATTATTAGTCGCACCCTCTTTAACCCGAACAGTTAATTACGAGGTTTATACTCAATATAATGTAATATAGGAACACCCCCGCCCTGCAGCCCCGCACCCCTGTGACCCCCGCCGCGCAACACGTGTGTGATACCAATATTTGACGATTAAGTATGTACCTACTTATTACCTACAATGATTTGGAATTTTAGACGTGGGCGAAGTATTTGGTGTAGTCTGAACTTCAATTAATGATGGACGTTGGTTGGCTAAATTTATATTTTACTCAATAACTTGTACTACATACTGTAAAAAAAACCGGTCAAGAGCGAGTCGGACTCGCGCACCGAGGGTTCCGTTCCGATTTCTGAAAAAGTGTGCTATTTAGAGACATCGTTTTATTTTTCCTGTAATCTTTACATAAACTTCTATTACACAGAATAATTTCAGATTTTTCCCTTTGCAAACTTTGGAGATAAGGGGGGGAACGGTATTTTTTTTTTACATTTTTTATCAAGAGTCGAAAACTATGTGGCCTAAAAAAAATAAAAAAATGTTTATGAATGTGCAAACAGCGTTCTTTCATATGATACCCCACACGCCCTAGTAGCCCCACTTTGAATTTTTAAGACCCCCTCTCAGCACCTGTTACAAAAAAAATATCAATGTTTTCATTTATTTCTTACTAGCTTTTGCCCGCGGCTTCGCACGCGTGGATGTTGGAAAATATCCCACGGGAACGTACGCACGGCTACAGAGGCCTTAGTGCGAGTTTATAAACTTACTCGATCACGTTAACGTAAACGTCTGTTTATACTGAAAATAAATAAGCGCCGCCTGGTGACTATAATGCGAAACACAATTATTCCATACGAATTGACATACGTCAACGTTAACGTAAACGCGATCGAGTAAGTATAAAAAACTCGCACTAAGCCCTCTGATCAAGCTATACATTTCCAGTATAAGCTGATCTCGCATTGTGTATGTGAATTTCCTTACAATGAGAGGTCAGTGGAAACTGGAAATGTATACATTTCCAGTTTCCACTGAATGTAGCCGTGTGTACTACCGGGATTAAAAGTACCCTAAGTCGGCGTTCCCACGAGCGTAATAAAATCGCGGCGGGATTTTATCGCGCACTGGATTTTCAACTCTTGTTGTTGAGCCGAGCGTTGAGAATCCAACCTAACAAAAACAGAGTGCATCCCAGCGCGACGAAAAACACACTGTTGGATTTTCAACTCCCGGCGCTAAGCATAGAGTTGAAAATCCAGTGCGTGATAAAATCCCGCCGCGATATTTTTACGCCCGTGCGAACGTCGGCTAGACAATATCTTCTCGCACTGCTTATACTGGATAATTTTGCCAACTATACAGGATAATTTTTTAAGCAGTGCGCAAATCACAGGGTGTTCTACCCATGAATATGAACAACTTTCACTATGGGACTAACTCTGAAATCGCGCAAAAAAATCAGCTGTTCAGTACATGTATCTACACCAAACTCGTCAGAATGTAGGGAGCAGCAGATTTTTTTTTTGCGATTTCAGGTTGGTTCCTATAGTAAAAGTTGTTCATATTCATGAGTAGAACATCCTGCGAAAATATGGGCACTACTTAAAAAAATATCCTGTATTATAGTACGAGGAGCGGCGCGCAGAATGATATACCTACCTATGATTGCTGGAGGATAATAAATCTTAAAACCAAACAATAGTAAACGGAAAATTACCAACTTGCCTTTGAAAGCAACTTTAAAGCGAAAATATAAATGCTCTTTATTCCTATTTATTATGGGAATTAAAAAAATATTAAGACTAAGTAACTGTTACTTCAAGATACAAACTACCCAATCCCTCTTACACAAAAATTTTATTGGTGTTTGTGAATTTTAAAATCAACCGCTAGTTTACCCCCATAGGGTATGATTTTTTCATAAATCAAAACCATAAATTTGAATTTTCATATCCCTAAGTTAAGAAATGCTGGGTTTCTCATAAAACTTTCACCACCAGTAGGATTATTTTTTAAGACAAAAAATAGGTTATGTCCTTCCCCAGGATGCCATCTATAATAGCCTTCCCAAATTTTATCAAAATCTGATCGGTGGTTTAGGCGTGAAAAGGTTACAGACGGACATAATTATTTTCGTATTTGTAATATTAGTATGGATAATTGTTATTTTCCTCGCTAGAGCGCTCCGATAAACGCGTGCGATCTCTGCTAATCATGAAGCGCGGCGTTCGACGCACTATTTATGTACCGCCGCCCTGCATTTTAAATCTGTAATATCTTCGAAAATATTCATTTAAATTACATACTGTGAAGGGCCTTATTGATCTATAGTAAATGCACAATTTATTTAAGGTACTTAATTGGATAAGGATTAATGCTGTATTGCTTAAAATCGTTTCGTAAATAAGCCATTATTTCTCGTAAAAAGAAAAGGATAAAAAATGGTTATTGTGGGTTATCCCTAAGAGATAGACATATGCCATCGCGGACTTTTTTGCAGAACTTTTTAAGGTGTACAATACTGTAGTACATTATTTTGATCTATCTCATTGGGTTCAGCCAGCGTTTGCAATGTAAGCGCAAAAAAATGTGTTTATTTACGACATCACATTAGAAACCTCTAAAATTATTGGTGTTCCTCTACTACATTATGCATGTATTATACATATAAACCTTCCTCTTGAATCACTCTATCTATCAAAAAAAACTGCATAAAAATCCGTTACGTAGTTTTAAAGATTTAAGCATACATAGGGACAGACAGACAGCGGAGCGACTTTGTTTTATAATATGTAGTGATTTGCAAAATAGTTGGGTAAATGTCATATAAAACTGTTCCAAATTTCAAGTTGATAGCATTAGTAGTTCTTGAGATATCCAGCTGTGACAGACAGACAGACTGAGTGACACCATAAGGGTTCCTTTTTTACCATTTTGGTACGGAACCCTAAAAACGCACATCAAAAATTACCAATTTTTCCCAACAGAATACGTACCTACATCAAAAATACTGTTTGCACATCAGCACATTAAAATTTGCATGTCTAAATAAAATAAATTAAACGTAAAGTCAGGTCGACGGAGCCCCGCAGCGGGGCTCCTGTCTGCACGGTTTAAAGGAACCTAACCGAACCTACGCGTGTATAATTAGTTAATTAGTAGTGCAATCATCGGTACATGTAGATTATTAGATGAAGGTAAGTAGTATTTGATAGTAAGTAAGAATATTTTTCTAGTGTGCGATCAATAAATTCCCAAAAAAGTAGCTGTTTCATACAAAAGTTCAATAGGTAAGCTGTACTCGACCAAAATGTATGAAACAGCAGATTTTTTTTCGTAATTTTAAAGTTGGTCTCTTATGGTAAGTTGTTCATATGCATGGACACAACACCCTGTGAAAAATTTGCTAGACATTACAAACTAACCCTGTATGTATGTACACCTCAAAACCGAGCTTGAAAATGGATCGATTGAGTTTGCTTTAATGGCCCAAAATTGAGCGAGACTTCGTTCTAAAATCATCATCATCTGCCTAGCCTTTTCCCAACTATGTTGGGATCGGCTCCCAGTCTAATCGGATACAGCTGAGTACCAGTATTTACATTTAGCGACTGTCTATCTGATCTCCACAACCCAGTTACTGAAGTAACACGATAGTCCTTGGTAAGACTGGTTGTCAGCCTTTCGGGCTTCTGACGACCCGTAACGACTGTCAAAGATCCACGAATGACAGCCGGGACCAACGGCTTAACGTGCTAACGGCGAACGATTCCCACAAAAAAGAAATCGACATGTAGGTATTAAAACAATTAGGTTAAAACCATCCAAAAAAAACGTAAAATAAAACGTTCAAAGTACTGTTCGCAAAAAAAATATTGACGTTGTTAGCCCAGCGATAGGGTGAGAAGCGAAGCGAGATAAGTATCGCATCGGATCGCGTCGCCACGTGCGTCCTAAGCCGGGATATGCAATTTTTATATTATCCTCTTCTTATTATTATTGCCGTACAATTTTACTGTTATTAAGTGTTTTATTATTTTATTTTGTATTGGTGGGATTGAGCGATTGAAGTTACGCGGAAACTGTCGAAATAAAAATGAGTAAAATTCACCTTTCAAACTACGAGTTAAACTACTTGTTTTCAGTTTATTTCATGTAGGTAACCAATGTTGCCACCATTAAAACCTTGTGTTCATTTGGCAATTATCTTTTTTCCGGAAATTTGTTTGTTTTATAACAACTTTAACTTATAGATTATACTTAAATATTACATTTTTCTCTTTTCATTTAAAATTGAATGATAATGATAATAGAGTCCAACACAATTTCGTTTTCGGTTTTCAGTAATTTTCGGCCGAAATAACCATTTTTGACATTCAAGAATCGTTTTCGGCCGAAAAAAAATCCATTTTCGGTCGTACAATTCTCAACAAATAGGTAGAGATCTATTTGTACACATAACTTCAACCAAAACATAACTACATATAAAATACGTGTCTGTATGTATGTGTAAGTAACATATTGCGTATATTAGCACAAAACCCCACCGCTGCCGGACCGGACGGATGATACGGAGTTCCAGTGTTGATTCCGGGGCAGCGATAGCATCACCAGTCATCCGTCAATTAATAAGTATTACGATTTCTGAAAAAGTGTGCTATTTAGAGACATCGTTTTATTTTCCTGTAATCTTTACATAAACTTCTATCACATAGAATAGTTTCAGATTTTTCTCTTTGCAAACTTCGGAGATAAGGGGCGGAATGGTATTTTTTTTTACATTTTTCATCAAAAGTCGAAAACTTCAGACAGACAGACTGAGTCGCACCATAAGGGTTCCTTTTTTACCATTTTGGTACGGAACCCTAAAAAGGTACAGAAACTAGTTTCTCGTAGTAAAATTGAGGAGTTTAAAAAAAAGCTTTTGGGTTTTTGTAATAAAATGTTTTTTATCGATAAACTAGCTTCTACCCGCGACTTCTTTTGCGTTTTTTAACATAACACATAATAATATGACACTCGGTAATAGCGTAGTTTTCTATCAGTGAAATAATTTTTGAAATCGGATGAGTAGTTTCGAAGATAACCTCCTACATACAAACTATAATACATAGAGATATACGTAGGAATATAGTTAGCAATAGGTCTGAAAAACAAATAGACACATATTATAACTATTACATAATCATACATTTTTACCAAAACGAGTATATCGGTACCTATTTAATTTAACGTTAAAACAATAAATAAGTACTAAGTTTATTCTGTTGTCCGTACCCCCGTTCCCTTGATCTGTAGCAATATTAAATAGCGATACCATCACAGATATTAGATAAGATACCATTACAGCAACTTGTTCAGACATATTGGGGTATTTTGTAGTATTAAACGATTAGTGTGTGAGAGAGATCGACGATTAATGTTGGAAGAGTACTTATTCAATGAATGTTAAGTAGTTTATTAATACAGATTTATTGCGAATTTAATGTAGACGTTTGTGTAGTGATTAATTTTAATGTAATTACACTAATTGCATTAAGTTTCGCAAATCATGCATTTATTGTAAAACATAGTTTTACAACAGTAATCTATCTAATCTAATAAGTACCTGCTTATTTACTAACGTAACTTAGCAATGCATACCTATTCACTTTACATTCAACATAGAAAACAAATAAATGTGTAATGTGTCTTTTTATCTACACCCATGCTATAAATTCTCTATAAAAGTTTCTGAGCCAGTTAGCTTATTGCCAACATTAAAACAGCCAGTGTCATAGTAACCATGGTAACCATAATAGCATCCAAACGGGTGTTTTAATGTTGTACTGAATTTCATAATGCAACTCGTTTTCAAAAAAAGAACATTGTAATGCACGCGCGTTTCACTACAACAACGCCGTAATTTAAAAAAAGAACTTATTCGAATTCACGTCGTATACTATGACGCCGGCCGCCATGTTCGATAGCAAAAAACTGTTTCAGAACCTTTTATAGAGAATTAATAACATGGGTCTAGATAAAGTCTTGTATGCAACTGTACATAATTAGGTATTAAAACACTCATGTGATATTATTATCACACTCGGCTATTCGTGTTTTAAGACCCCTTATTATACGTCAGTTGCATAAATAACTATTAACGTCTTTCGATATAGCGTGAAACTTTCTATAACGTAGAAATTAGTTCAATTTGGTTGGTTTACCTTAAGGCGAAAGCGCCAGGGTAGCCCGCGAAATTCAAAATTTCTTACGTTTATTGCAATTTGTAGGTCAGTGTAAGCTTGTATGTTAAACAAAATATGATTCGCGGCCGTAGCTAATATGGCTTTACAGAAATATAATCATTAGAATCAGCAATACAACTCCATAAGTTAGCATTTACCTCAAATCTAGCGATTTCATGAAATCATGAGGTTTGAGATAAATGCTAACTTATGGAGTTGTATTGCTGATTCTAATGATTATAATTCTGTAAAGCCATATTAGCTACGGCCGCGAATCATATTTTAATCAACATACAAGCTCACACTGACCTACAAATTGCAAAACACGTAAGAAATTTTGAATTTCGCGGGCTATCCTGGCGCATCAACGCTAAGGTAGCCCGCGAAATTCAAACGTTGTCTTTCAATTTCAGGTTCAGTTCAGTTGAATGTCAGGTTTTATGTTGATTAAAATATGATTCGCGGCCATAACTAATATGGATTTACAGAACTATAATCATTAGAATCAGCCCTAGGTCCATAAGTTAGAATTGACAAATATTTTAGGGTTCCGTACCAAAATGGTAAAAAAGGAACCCTTATGGTGTTACTCAGTCTGTCTGTCTGTCTGTCTGTCGGTCTGTCTGTCTGTCACAGCTGGATATCTCAAGAACTACTAATGCTATCAACTTGAAATTTAGAATAGTTTTAGATGACGTTGACCCAACTATTTTGCAAATAAGAAAGAAAATAAAATATTTATATTTTTTTTGCAACAGGGTCTGCAAGGGGGTCTTAAAAAATCAAAGTTGGGCTACTAGGGCATGTGGGGTATCATATGAAAGAACGCTGTTTGCACATTCTCAAAATTTTTTTTTCTTTAATTAGGCCGCATAGTTTTCGACTTCTGATGAAAAATGTAAAAAAAAATACCGTTCCCCCCTTTATCTCCGAAGTTTGCAAAAAGAAAAATCTGAAATTATTCTATGTGATAGAAGTTTATGTAAAGATTACAGGAAAATAAAACGATGTCTCTAAATAGCACACTTTTTCAGAAATCGGAACGGAACCCTCGGTGCGCGAGTCCGACTCGCTCTTGACCGGTTTTTTTTTCTATCATGTAGTCATAGACTTATAAAAAAAGATGGACTCCGCGCTGCGCATATCGAAAGTGAAGCACAGTAAGTATGCCGGGTCCGTTTGTACAAACACGCCTCGCGCACACATTTACATCATAGTATGCCGACCGGCCGCCATTACGTGACACGAGCGACGGCGTCTTTGCAGGTACTCAAATCACGCACACATAGGTCGGTAGGGTGCTTCACTTTCGATATGCGTGGCGCGGAGTCCATCTTTTTTTATAAGTCTATGCATGTAGTTTATTAAAAAATATTGGATACGTATTTTTTATTTTTTTACGTACTGAAACAAAAGAATACGGCGATAAATTAAGTTATAATGTGGCATGACGTCACTCCTTGCTAGATTTTATACCTACGTTGTTTAATATCATAGTTCAAGTTGTGACATAGCGAGCCCCCACTACCCAACTTTAATGCGTTTTATCTAAGTATTTTTTTATTACTATGATAAAGCAAAAAAAAATCGTGTCTAATATTTTTTTATTAAGACCCTGGTTCCAAGCTTGGTTTAGCTCGGTGTGTAAGTGAAATGGCTTTATGGCTGTCTAGTTTGACGCACGAGATAGAAGATTCTCACGCGCACCGGAATTATGTCGTAAAATTGCAAATAAAATCGTATAAAATTAGAAATGAACTATTTAATAAAAAGTAATCCATCACTGGATGCAGTTTGGAATTTGACATTTCATGGTATATTTTGAATTATAATTATAATTGCTAATGAAGGGATAAACAGCTTTTAAAGATTATTAGGAGGTATATTTAAAGATTTTTTTGGTGCATTAAAGTATGTTAAATTATGTTTTGGCTTCCATCACTGTATGCGAAAAGGACTTGAAAATATCATATTTTTTATACATGTCAAAATTATTTACGGTTTATGAGATACACAGCTTTAAAAAACCACCTTTTTGATCGTTTTCAGGAAATCTGCGCCTTAACAGACTGACGGACTAAATAGAATTCTTTTTTTTTACAAAAGCATCATCCCTATTTCACTACTCAACTTCAACTGACGTTCTACATAAACAATGCTTATATAAATCTACATAAAATGCCCAAATTGTAAGTTTAAGGCAGTGAGTGTTCTCCACAAGGCATTCTTAGGGCCCTCTCGGTTGGCTGCACATCAAACGGCTTGCGCCATCATAATCAGATGTTTAGGCTTTCTTTGATAACCGACATTAGCGTCTTAACGGAATTTAATTTGTTTTCACTTGTCGCACAAGTTGGGTTCTCTGATGTTGCGTGAGGACTTGAGGCCGGTGGATAGTGATGGGATGAGGAGAAAGATTGGCTTTATGGATACTTAGAGTGTTCAAAATAAGTGTTGTTTTTAGGGTAAAAACAACACTTATTTCCACTTATTTTCCACTTATTTTTTACACTTATTTTATTTTATTTTTTTTTTTTTTTTTTTGGGGGGGGGGGGGTAGGGTAGGGTAATATATCTTGCAATGTTCCCTTCTACAACTCAGATCTCCCAGGGTCGCGGTTTGTTCGAAAGAGATACCGTGGCTCTGGCACAAGCAACTGAAGGAAGACGGGAATGTTCTTTACTAACTTTTTAGACCTATGTATCCTGCTTATGCGTATGAAGTTTCATTAAAATCGGTTCATTCATTTCGATAAAAAAGGACTTGAAAGTTTGTATGAAATGCCGTACCGAGTCAACGCTCTTAAGATCACTTTGTTGTCCGTCTGTCTGTCTGTCAGTCTGTCAAGACCCTTTTTCTCAGGAACGCGAGGAGGTATCAAGTTGAAATTAATATCAAATACGTAGGTCTACGATCCCTTGGAATTCTAAAAAAATCAAGCTTCTAAGTCGACGCAATAAAAAATACGGCCATTTATGCGACATATTTCGATACTCGCAAGTAAATCAAAACCTATACGGTACTTCCCGTTGTTCTATAATCATGAAATTTGGTAAGAAGTAAGGTCTTACAGCACAAGTAAAAGGAAAAAGTCCGAAAATTGTTATTTTGTAATTCTATCAAATGAAATAATACTTTTAAGTCTGTCAGTCAGTCAAGACCCTTTTTCTCAAGAACGCGTACAGGTATCAAGTTGGAATGAATATCAAATACGTAAATCTATGGTTTCTTAGAGTTCTAAAAAAATCAAGCTTCTAAGTCAACGCAATAAAAAAATACGGGCATTTATGCGATATATTTTGATACTCGCAAGTAAATCAAAACCTATAGCCGACTTCCCCTTGACCTAGAATAATGAAATTTGGCAAGAAGCAAGGTCTCACAGCACGAGTAAAGAATTGTTAATTTGTAATTTTGTCACATAAAAAATAACGTTGGTCCCGGCTGTCATTCGTGGACCTTTGATAGTAGATACGAGTCGTCAGAAGCCCAAAAGTTGACAACCAGTTTTAACAAGGGGTATCGTATTCCCAGTAATTGGGTTGTGGAGGTCAGATAGGCAGTCGCTCCATGTAAAATACTGGTATTCAGCTGCATCCGGTTAGACTGGAAGCCAGCCCCATCATAGTTGGGAAAAGGCTAGGCAGATTGACATACATCCATATACATTTTTATTTAATCACTGAAAACACAGTTTCAGCTGATTTCAGTTGACTTAATATCAATGTAAATTAGCAGAGAGTTTAAAATTAAATCCTCACAAAATCCATGCAATCGGTAAGTATAGTGGGCTCAAATAAAGCTAACGTTATCAAATCAGCGATTTGTTTATCAAACGCTAGCTGAACAAGTGTAGTCGTTTAACTAAAATCTTATTTGTGCACGGTGGGGTGGGTTCGTCCCCCGGCTGTCGTACTCACACATATGTTGGGAGTTTTACGCAGTTTTAATTTTAATCCCTCTCCAGTGCATGTAGGATGCGTATGAATATTAAGTGGTTTTGTGTAATGATTTTTTAGGGTTCCGTACCAAAATGGTAAAAAAGGAACCCTTATGGTGTCACTCAGTCTGTCTGTCTGTCTGTCTGTCACAGCTGGATATCTCAAGAACTAGTAATGCTATCAACTTGAAATTTAGAATAGTTTTAGATGACGTTGACCCAACTATTTTTCAATAAGACAGAATTATTTTTTTTTTTTTGCAACAGGGACGGAAAGGGGGTCTTAAAAAATCAAAGTGGAGCTACTATGGCATGTGGGGTATCATTATGAAAGAGCGCTGTTTGCACATTCTCAAACATTTTTTTTTAGGCCCCATAGTTTTCGACTTCTGATGAAAAATGTAAAAAAAATACCATCCCCCCCCCCCCCCCCTTATTTTCGAAGTTTGCAAAGAGAAAAATCTGAAATTATTCTATGTGATAGAAGTTTATGTAAAGATTACAGGAAAAATAAAACGATGTCTCTAAATAGCACACTTTTTCAGAAATTCAGGAACGGAACCCTCGGTGCGCGAGTCCGACTCGCTCTTGACCGGTTTTTTTTTCTTTTTTTAGAAATGGTAGGATTTTAGTGTGTTGCTGTGGATTTAGAATAGGTACCTTACTTCACCATCGAAATACTAAATACATGGCACATTGGCGCTGATTCTCTTGTTCAATAACTAAACTAAAATTAGAGAATCGCTATCTTTTACTAATAGTCAGTACGAGAAAAGGACGGCTATAGCTATGAACTAAGTTAGAGATGTCAAACTAGTTTATGCCTTCACCGTGTTTTTAGTCGAAATGTTTTTACGTGTCGTCTAAATTTGTATGGAAATATTAGTTCAACTAAATTTGACAGCTCCAGTTTACGTTCGTATTTCTCTTGTTATATTAGAGAGACAAATTTAGCAATAAATTAAGTTTAGTTTGTGTACAACAGAATCGGCACCACTGATTCCTTAGAATAAATTTGGAAGGTTTGTATACCTACCTACATACAGATTTTCTTGTTTTAATTTTCTCGTCTAGCTAGAAAACATTACAAATACAAATGTAATTTTACAAAACCATTTTTTTCTTGTTAGGGCTAATTTTTCAATAGTCAGATAACTCACTGAAGAATAAATATGACAGTTTGACATATTTTCTATACAAAAGCTGTCACATAGAAATATTTATTCTTCTGACTATTAAAAAATTAGCCCATAATAAAATATAACTTTTTATATAAAAATAGGATTGAAAACTAGGTAGTTACCAGTGATCACATTAAACTCACTCGTTTTCACTCCGTTTGCTGCTTGGCTCGCCTTTCATACGAAAATGCCCATCATATCTTTCGATAATTACACTTTTAGTTAGGATACAGAGATCCAACATTAGATAACTACATACGTTCTTACACACAAACAGCAAATTATCCACAACACTACTCACAAATCCACATCACAGCTTAATTTCCTTACCAATACCAATTACAATCTTTTGCCAAACATCGTATCATGGCCACGAAAAGCTGATTTAGTTGGCCGCAAAGCGTTCAATATCGGCCATTGGGCGGTGCGTAATTGCGGCCGGCTGGTATTGGGAGGCATTCGCGCGCCGCGGTCCGCGGCTCAGGCCATTCATTAGGCAATCTAGATTAGCATTCCAAACGGCTATTGTGCTTAGGGGTTTAGGTTCGGATGGAATTACGCTCGTTGTAAAAGGTAATGAGTTTGTCAACTGCAGCTAGGTTTGCTGTGGTTTTGGTAATTAGTGAGCGTAGCTGTTTTTGATTACCTGTGTGAATTTTGTGTTTTTGCTTTTTTTTTTTTTTAGCCGACGTTCGCACGGACGTAAAAAATTCGCGGCGGGATTTTATCGCGCACTGGATTTTCAACTCTCGGTGTTGAGCCCAGCATTGAGAATCCAACCTAACAACAACAGAGTGCATCCCAGCGCGTCGAAAAAACACACTGTTGGATTTTCAACTCTCGGCGCTAAGCAGAGCGTTGAAAATCCAGTGCGCGAAAAAAAATCGCCGCGATACTTTTACGTCCGTGCGAACGTCGGCTAACGGTATTAAAGTTGAAATTCACTTTAGTTAAATGGAGAAGTGAGAAAAAAATGTTTTTACGAATGCTACGCCGTAGCCTGTAGCCGGCTACGCAGCTATGTCTACGGTAGAAAAAATAATAGTAATAATAAGATTTTTTTGTTTTATCTACTTCTGGTGACCTGACTTACAGGTTTTTGTAAAACTTAATTTAGGCACCAGTGTTCCACAAATTATGTACTTACGAAATTATATCTGTAGCCTATTTTAACTTTAAGCTGAAAGTTGTGGAAAGAAAATAAATCTATTCTATTCTATTCTATACTCAGATAATAAAAATCAAAAGCTTAGTTGCGGTGTCTCGACACAATCTGCCTAGACTTATAACTATTACTATCCAAGAGTGCTTAGAGCTTAAAGCCCTATACATACGAAAAACTTCTACAAATATGACAGACACATATAAACCTACGTCCACACAAAACTTTAAACATTCTCCAACAATTTCACAGATGTTAATACTACCCCTAAGCGTAGAAAAACAGTTGACAGCGCGAAATCGTCACCCATCCGATAATAATAGGTTCTGATGTAAATCAAAATTCATAGTGATTACGACCCTAGCACGTGAGTTATGACTTATTAGGGAGCCCACAGACAAACTCACAAGAGACCCACTTGTAATAGCCCTGTATGTCTAAATGACGCGTCGATGTGTTGTCGCCTTTGTATTTACGAATGTAACTGGATTGTGGTGTTGCCATGCTGTTAGGTAATTTAGGATTGTGCAGAAAGTTTTTGGTTTTACGCTAGATTTTTTAAGGAAAAAAATATGTACATTATGACGGAAAAAAAATTATATTTGATAAGTAGGTGGATAACTATTTATTATTTTAAAATATCTGAGAATGCAGTTTCGTATCTTTCTTACATCGAATTATGTGAATTTAAATGTGTAAACAATGGTATTCATGAATCAATGTAAAAGTTATGAGTAAATTAATGAAATATTCATATAAGTTTCAATAGAAACATTCCATTATCTATGATTAAACATTAAAGTTATCCTAAAGACGAATATACTCGTAGCATATCATTGAAGTCGTATTGACACTATAATTTTCATGTAAAACCACAACCTTCGATCTAATCTTTAGAATATCAAATTACACATTTAATTCAAATTACACACCGTAGTTTTCATTTAAAAAATACCCGCAAACTAAAATCTCATTTTAAAAATAAAAAAAAAACCATAGACAATCTATTTCCCAACGACATGCCGTCAGAAATAGGACAAATCCACGCACAACCAAGCCGCATGGCCTTCGCACAGCTGCATAGGGCAGTCCAGTCCTTCCCGCTCGATCCCCACTGATATTTATTATAATTTTATGCGGCGTCCACGCTTCCCATCCCTTTGTGTGCTAAACGATGTCCTTGTCGCCTTTTTGTTGTTTCGAGGGGTATTAAATGTAATAACACAACTATCTCGACAGATATCTTTCGTGAATGTTAATGAGTTTTTTTGCCGACTGTACGATATGATCTGACAGTCAGTGTCAGTTGTCTATAATTACAGTTTGTTTAATGTGGTTTCGCGTTACAATGGGGTTTGTGGTGTTTGAAATTATTGGTTTTATTAGAGTATGTTGTTAGTTAGTATTAGTGTTGGCCTTTTGAATGCGGTTTGGGAATTGCGGTAATTTGGCTGGGAGCAAAATCGGAATTGGTTTCGAATTTTATTACAATTTTCTATAAGCTAAACAAGTTACGTTTTTTTTATTATTATTAAAAATAATATGAGAAAGTATCAGTTGTAGTACTTAAATAATCAGGAAACATTAGACATATTGTTTCTATGTATTTTGAAATCTAAAGACATGTAGGTGTACGCATTCAGATTTCTGAAACAAAGATTTAATAATTAAATTCAAGTCGAGAAAGGAAATAAAACAAATTGTTACAATCTACTTTCTAGTGTATTACAATTGTTAACAATATCAAACAAAAAAAACGAAACTGTTTCAAAAAATAAAGAAAAAAACCGTTGAAAGTTGTCATTCTGAATCACTCGAGCGTTCATCCCCGTGCCGATTATAATAATACACTATTATATTATTTTAATAATAATAATTCCGACTATTATAGTCATTAAAATCATTATTATCGACTCGAGACCGGTTCGCCAAGTTAACACAATTGACTTTTGCCATTTGGTTGCGTCACAAAGATTTTGGTTTTTAATTATATTGACCCCAGTATGTTTTCACTTTATTATTTTGCCATATTTCACACTTAAAACTATTCTTTGTTTACAATGGGAAGTGCTTTTGTGCCAATTAATATTTTTTGTTTTAATTCTTTACGTTCCGCGAACTTGCGAGAGGATGAATAAATGCACTTTTGATAAATAAATAAATGAAAAAAAAAATGTTAGTATTTTCTTTTCTTTTTAATAAATGCGGAAAAATTATAAAATCTTTAGTAGTATCATTGCGTTAATGAAAATAAAGAGCAAAATAATTTGCAATTTATAATTAAAGCGTTTGCAATTTATAATTTCAACTGCATGGAAATAATTAACTTATTTACATATAGCTTTTTTTGCAAATAACTTTTTGATTTTCCACAAATCGGAACATTAGCAGCAAAAAAAGTATTTCCTGTTGTGTATTCCAATAGTGGTCATTCATATCGTATATTTTTATTACCTTAGAAATTATTTCGTCATACGCCACTCCCTATTATTTTATAGCGACCAAACGTGACAAGACGACACCCGTATCTTCACAGAAATATAATATACACATAAATCAATAATCAATTTTACGCCAACGAGAACGGTCCGAAGTATTTTGTCGGGATTTTATTATTCTGGCAACACATCTAGTGGAAAATCGCGTCCTGCCGCCATGGCGGAAAAACGCGGGAAAATCACACTTATTTTCGAATGTAGAATGTAACAAGGAGTTTGTATGCTTCGATTGATGCTTGCGTAGCGTGAATTTGATGTTTGGTCACTTGATTTACCTGTTGGCCGTTGTTTATTTGACTTTTTTTTAAGTAAATATCTTAAAATGACTTTTAAACTTGAAGAAATGGCTCCAACTATGTAGTGGCGGGTGTAGATTATTTCTGATGTGGTCATTGTTTGCTTACTAGGTACTTATTGCAATGTTGCCCGAAAAATTAATAATACGAGTAAGTATGAATAAATGAAGGTTCAGTATCCACGTTCAAGTGTCAGATTGCCACTTCCTTTCAACCATTAACAAAATCAATCAAGCCGAAGATCTCCGAAAACATTTAGACGTCAATATTTCAATTTATTGTCAAACAATACATCTTAGAGGCATTTACACGAATCACCCCACCTATGAGAACTAATAAATAAATCTCTGCATATCATTTCACCCTCAAACGATTTCGAATACACTATTGTAGGTCGAACACATCGCCTTAAGTTAATACAGAGCATTATTGAGTGCCAACAGGACGCCCCCCACCGCGCCACAAAGCACAGACGTATTGACAAACTGCCTATAACTCCTATAAGTCTCAATCAAACAATGCCATTTATGAACTCCTTACGTTATTGACCTATTTCTTTGGCATAATAGAACGACAATTAAATTTAAATTTCGAATCGTGGGAATCACTCGAATTAACTGCAGTTTTGACTTTAGCTGTCATCTCGTATGGGCGGGAAAGTTTTTTTTTTTCTAAGCGTAGGGAGGCGGTGTCGTGGTTTCCACGGGGCGGTCTTGCGTTCGCTTTCTTGTCCTGCAAATCTATTGTCGGCTGATGAATTTATTGTTGTTTTGCACTTCCTTATTTAATTTGTTTATGGGTCACTTTTATTTGCAATTATTTTACTAATGCAGCGCCGGCGTCGCCGATTATAGTACTAACAGGGCAATCGCATTTTGCTCGCAGTGAATTTGTTATTGTATAGTATTTAATACCATTACTAGTTTAGACACTACGTTTAGACAGTATTATTATTCAGTCAAATTGATGTACTTAATTAATTAAAATATAGGTGTATCTATTCATACACGAAATATTTTGATAGCTGTATGTATGTCTATAATAAATAAAATAAAAAATAAATTTTAAGGGGTCATTGTAGTCATCATTATGAACAACTTTTACTATGAAACCAAACCAGATATTGCAAGGAAAAATCATCTGTTCCCTACATTTTGACGAGTTATTAACATAAAAATGTACGGAACAGCTGATTTTGTTTTCGCTATTTAATTTTGGTCGCATAGTAAAAGTTGTAAGTACATAATTATGAGTACCTAACTACCTACCTACAATGATTGCATAGCAGATTTCGTCTATGAATAGATAGACCTTATAGTATATAGACATATATAACTTGTAAGTAGTAAGAGCAAAGTCTCAGAGTCAGTCAGTCTTAGTTTCAGATTTTCCTGCCTGACCCATACCCATCTCAACGGTTAACTCTGCATACGCCAGAATATTAGGTAGAACACCCACAGCGCGCATAAAATTCAATATCCAATGTATTCCTTACAAAAAGAATAGAAAATGCATGAAAGAGCAAAACAAACATGCACTCCAATTTCGAAAAATTTCGATTGCCACGCACAAAAAGTGCCAAAGACAAAAGAGTATAATCAATGCAACGAATGGACGAATAGAGGTGCGCATTTGTTCGCTTACTCCGCGAAACGGCGCGATGTCAAGGAGTCTTTCTACTTTCTAGTGAGGAGTCACTGACTCACCCAAAATATTGACTCGCAAAGTGCCGACTTTGGCGCACAATAGACACAGCAGGTTGCCTTTTGTAGGGGACCCTTCTGTACTTAACAATACCGGAGTAATGCACTGCTTTTTATTTTTTGCACATTAAAATTGTGAGTGGAGTAAACGAGCTTGGGATAGAGGAAAGTCTTTGGGATTATCTTAAAAATTTTAGATAAAGAGGAATTATAAAGTTTTATAAAACCAACCATTTCGTACAAAAGAAATATTATAATTTGTATGGGATTATATAGCAATTATATCGAGTTTGCTGAAAAAAGGAATATTGCCCGAAGTGAAGTCGCTACGCTGAAACTATATTAAATAATAAATACTCAGCTATCCATTCAGTTTTTTAATTTTTATTATAACTGTTTCCGCATCTAGATAGAAATGAACTAAAAAAATATGAACAAAAACTAATAAAAACATAATAACAAGAAAATCATATTATTGTTAAGTAATAAAAAACTTCAGCAATCAGAGAAATCGAATCGATCAATAGGGACCCTCTATTTGCGCGTTCCGTTTTACACAACGCTCCGCGCTTTACAAGATGGGTCTCGCTAAATAAAAAAAAAACGCTCTCTAAGCTTATTGAAAAGTATTCTCGCCCTACGTTCACGGCGTCTGAGCAAATATAAGATAATTTTCGCGCTTCACCTCACCCGGTATTTAGGGGGCACCTTTCATACTTTTTACTGTGCCGTTTGATAGGTACCAACACGACACGGAACGTTCTAATGTAATTTATTTTGTATTCAGAATGCGTCGTTCGTTGTATCGCTGCGAAACGCCTTGATTGGCGGTTTGAATTTTCTTTTTTTAGGGAAAATTTCTGACACTTGATGAAAAGTTAACGTACTCATCAGACACATTTTGTAACTAATAATTGTGTTGGGTTTTAGTACTGTAAAGGGGCCTTAATTTAGCCAGTAAGGAGTCATCGATGATCCAAAACTTCTAATTCCTGTTTAGGGTTCCGTAGCAAAATGGTAAAAAAGGAACCCTTATGGTGTGACTCAGTCTGTCTGTCTGTCAGTCTGTCTGTCTGTCTGTCACAGTTGGATATCTCAAGAACTACTAATGCTATCAATTTGAAATTTGGAATAGTTTTAGATGACGTTTACCCAACTATTTTGCAAATAAGAAAAAGTAAAAATATTTATATATCTTTTGTAACAGGGACTGGAAGGGGGTCTTAAAAATTCAAAAATCCAAAATTCAAAATTCAAAAATTCATGTAGTTAGCATCTAGCATCCAAATCGTATCATATGAAAGAACGCTGTTTGCACATTCTCAATTTTTTTTTTAAGCCGCATAGTTTTCGACTTTTGACGAAAAATGTAAAAAAAAATATCGTTCCCGCCCCCCCCCCCCCCGCCCCCCCTTATCTCCGAAGTTTGCAAAGATAAAAATCTTAAATTATTCTATGTGATAGAAGTTTATGTAAAGATTACAGGAAAAATAAAACGACGTCTCTAAATAGCACACTTTTTCAGAAATCGGAACGGAACCCTCGGTGCGCGAGTCCGACTAGTTCTTGACCGGTTTTTACTGGGTCCTAACACATATGTTAATTTTATATTTTCATGTTTTTTCTTTTAAAAATTGCTGGCACGGATATCGTCAGAATTTAGACTCATAAAATATATTAAGTAAGTACAATGCGTTTCAACTAAGAATAGGAATGACCTTGCGCCATATTGTGAAGATTTAGCAAAACAGCACTTCGTTTACACATTTGCAAAGTCAGTGACATATTTTAACAAAAACAAATTCCAAAAACAAAACTAAAATTGATAAGGATAACCTAAGAGGATAACACTACAAAACTTTGCAAACCTTAGATTTCTAATTTATTTCAATTGACAGTTAGAGGTCATTGACGTTCCTATTCTTATTTGAATCGCATTGTATATCTGTTTACAAGGTGTGCGTTACGATGTCTGGCTTTGTAAATAACGTGGGATCACATACCCTTTCGCGGCATTGGAAAAGATTAACAACATAAGTAGACATTAATCCCAAAATTCCCAGCTACTGGAAATCAAAAACCGTATTAAATAATAAATAAAACCAATTAACCGTATATTTAATTCTAGAACCACAAAAAATTGCATTTGGAATTACTCAAATGAAATGAGCACGAACCTACTATTGTCGATGGAACATTGTCTAAGTTCATGCATCTAAAGAAAATTAAGTCGTGTACACATATAAACATATTTACTAAAAGGGTTATTTACTAATTGGTGTATTAGTCGAGTACAATCGTGGAAACAAGTCAATCGGTGTGTATAATTCGAATTAAGGGACGTTTACACGTTTGTACTTTGCGTGGAGTTTATTTTTTTATAAACGGACAGCGCAGACTGTTTTCACACATGGCCACACTTTGCGAACGGGTCGCTTATTTATATATATGCGTAATGAAATTCTGTTATGGGCTATTGTTTTTGGCTGGAAAATATTGTAGTACGGTAGTTTATTTATAAAGGTTTTTAAAATAAAAGTGTAATTTTCTTTGCACTTGTTCATTTTGCGGTTGTTCTTATCCGTTATCTTCATGCTTTGGCGCATCCTGTGGGCGCATCTTGCTTCCCATATTTTTTTTACTTGGTCATACTGCATAATACATCGCAGTATTATTTTAAAGTCTTTAACATCAAGGGTTTTCCAAGTTATCTAACGGAATTTATGAACAAAATTGAAATGAACAAGACAATTCTTTGTTTTGCAAATACAACGCGTCATCAATTTTCTTTATTTCGTAACAAGGCGTTGCCAATTAATAAACAGAATAACAAACAAACAAACAAACAAATAAGTAGGTATTTAATTGGCTCGAATCATTGATTCTTTCACAGCGTGCTTTCTTCAACAAACGTCTTGTTAAAAATTTCCATTTCATTTGTAAGAAAACTTCAACCCTTTCTAGCTATTTTTATTTAATTTCACAGACGTCAGCCGTTTGACTTTTAATTATGCGTCTCGTTATAATTTTCTGATCGAACAAGTCTTTCATTGAAAAGTTTTAAGTAAATGAAATAGGTACCTACTACAGCTCTATAAATGAACACTGAAATATTTTTACTTTTTCAGTTTAATTTTAATCAGACGAGTAACTGCGAATGGAATTAAGATTTCTTTTTTAAATTATTTCACAATTATTAAAAAAATGTTTTTTTTTTTGCTATAGAAATAGCCATGTAGTAGCGGCAAAAGGCTAATATATTTTTTTAATAAGCAAATACCAACCTCATTTTACTCATACGATCAAACAAATCAACATTCGAACTGTCAACAACAATATACAATCATAGTTTCGAAAAAAATATTAGTAAAAACAAAAAACAGCGTTCGTTTTTCAAACGTGGCGCGCTTTCTCGGTCCATCGGGCATTCCGTCATATGCCAGTCACGACGGTGCTCGGACCACCGCGAGTCGCGTCTCGGGTTACCGTCTATCGTCTTACCTTGCCTTCCTGCCCTACGTCTAAGTTACTACGTCGCGTCATATGCCGCGGTGACAGTTGGCGAGGTGATATTCGGTTTTGTTTCATATTTTTGGGAATTTGGGTGGGCTGAAAAAGTAAGGCTTTTGCGGGTAGCTTTAACTTTACTCTCCCATCAACCACCTCTATTTTTGGGCACACACTTGCTATTGCGCACGCGCATCTTATTCGTATACTTAGGTATCGATGCTATGGAAAAACTCGTACATGTATTCTATTTTAAAAATTGATTAGTAAGTATAAGACATTTTGTGCAATACGATTTTTTATTTTTAGTTATTTTACTACATTTGAATTTATTAGATCAATATTGTATATTTTCCTACTAGTTTTACTGGTTAAGCTATAGAATGAAAATTATTGGAATAGTGATCTAACAATACGAGGTATCATCGATAACTGGTTACATCGCTCCATCAGACCTACCCATTCGTGACAGTATCATGAAATAAATCTGTTAATAGCATGTTGATAGGTTCTTATCAGATTAATTACTTGAACTTTGTTATAGACCACCTTGATGAGGTTCATAAAATGAATATTGCTTTAAACAAACGGATTGGTGGGCGAAAGGATTCAGTTGCACATCTCATAGCTTTTTGTGTCGACACAGATAAAAACGTTGCGACATCGTAACACAGTAGCTTAGGGCTTTTCCTAAGGAAATCTTAGGGTGCCGTGGCTGATTTTTGCGATGCGACCTCGCAACGCTTTTGTGTGTTGTCCCTTTTTCAATGAGAAGAAACTGATAATTTATTCTAAGATAATAATCGGATAAGATTCTTGTTAGCATGTAAATCTGAGGGCCTAGACAAATTAACATCAATAACAACGAACCAACTTGCTCAGCAAAGCGCCACTGACGCGCGCCTTGCACGCACTGAATGACACGGCTGACAGGGTTGATTTGTTTTCATGTTCTGTGAATGAATTCACAAAAGTCATGTTGTATGTGTTATGTTATTTAAGATTGTTACATAAGATAGTTTAATTAAGGACCACGCTACCGCATTAGGAATTTCCTGTAATGGTAGCAGTGTTTGTGATAAATAAATAAATAAATAAATAAACATTCTATCCTCGATGGAAACATCAAAAATGTATTGGACTGACATAAGCCACCGAAGAGCTTTTTTTTTTTCTTTTGGCTTACCGAAGAGATTTATTAGGTATAGGTCCTTAGCTATGAAATTGCCAATTTTTGATACTGGCTAGTGTGAAGATCAAATTTAGAATTACAAATTCAAATTAATTTTATAACATAACATGACTTTTTTTCAAAAACAGCTCATTTGTTGTTGTTCATTTGTTTTCCCGCCGTTCGATTTTTCTTTGATATCGATGTTTCTGTAACCATGAAATTAAATCAAAATTGCGCTCTATTTTGATTTAACGAGTTCGTCGCGGCACCAACGCAGCACAGACAGCACTAACTACATCACAGACTACGTGTCCTTGTCCATACAAGGTACCGCACAAGTGAACGCACGATGCGTTTTTGGTGTGATCGCTTCCGTTCTGGTTTTGATCTGAACAATGAGCCGCGGGAAAAAAATTCAAATCCAACGAGGCGGTGAAAAACGCCTTTAAAGAGTTCGTGGATTCTCGTCCCTAGGTTTTCTATTGTCTACTATATAAAACCTGGGGACGGGGCAAAAGTGCATCGATATTTTTTTTTATTGTTTGATTTTTAGGGTTCCGTACCAAAATGGTAAAAAAGGAACCCTTATGGTGTGACTCAGTCTGTCTGTCTGTCTGTCACAGCTGGATATCTCAAGAACTACTAGTGCTATCAACTTGAAATTTGGAACAGTTTTAGATGACGTTTACCCAACTATTTTGCAAATAAGAAAGAAATAAAAATATATGTATTTTTTTTGCAACATGGGGTGAAAGGGGGTCTTAAAAATTCAAAGCGGAGCTACTAGGTCATGTGGGGTATCATATGAAAGAGCGCTGTTTGCACATTCTCAAACATATTTTTATTTTTTTTACGCCGCACAGTGTTCGACTTTTGATGAAAAATGTAAAAAAAATACCGTTCCCCCCCCCCCCCCTTATCTCCGAAGTTTGCAAAGAGAAAAATCTGAAAATATTCTATGTGATAGAAGTTTATGTAAAGATTACAGGAAAAATAAAACAATGTCTCTAAATAGCACACTTTTTCAGAAATCGGAACGGAACCCTCGGTGCGCGAGTCCGACTCGCTCTTGCCCGGTTTTTATTTTTCTATACTTATAAAACGGCAATTTCATATTTAAAGGACCTAATCTTAGACCTAATATTATCACGTTGTAAGTCGTTGTAGAAATATGTAAAATGTGGTATGATTTCCACTTATCTAGGCCCTCTCGAATAGATATAGGTAGGTACTGTGAGATGAGCTTAAAATCCAATAAATAATAATATCATTCAGCATTAAAACAACTCTGAACACCTCAAGCCGCCAAGCGCTGTACCAACAAGCATCCTTAATTTTAATCAATTTAGATCACGCCCTTCCGATCGCGTGTCATCACTGCCCTTTATTATAAACATCGGGTATCATGGCACAGGCCCTCACTCATACAGCCAATAGGTTTTATCCTTATTTTGTTATCAAACCTCGACCTTTCTCATAAATCGATCTGATTTCTGGGAATTTCATTCGATGTTCAAAAATTGGGTCAGTGTTTTTTTTTTTGTTTGGATGATGAATTAGGCTGTTGAGAATGATCAGGTTACGTTTTCTTTATATAAAAACCGCAACCCTCAAGCTTTTAAACTTCGAAGGTTTTGTTAGTGGTTATGGTACACCACACTAGACATGGGCAAAATGTATCACTGAAAAGAAAAGATTGAAATGTATCTTTCGATCACCGGGATATGTATCACTCTTTTATATCTTTATATCCTTATGTATCAGTAGCTCACGCTCGCGCGCACGACACGCATCCCATATTGCACTGCGCAGCTCACCACTCACTCACTCACTCAGCGTGACTCGCTTCAGTAGTCAATATCAGTAAGAGTGATAGATTTAGACCAACTTATTTGTGAAACGGACGTTTTTGGAACTTACATTTTGAATGGGACCTAAGATCAGATTTTGTTTAATTTTTGTATTTTTAGTGATGAACAGGGCCACCAATAAATGCACACTTAAGTTGGTTGAACAATATAATCAAAATAATAATGTTCGCGCAAGTGCATGCGAGTTTGCGACACACAGAAAAAGACGCCGTGAGTGAATGAGTTGTAAAGATACACTGATACAGTGATACATTCGGATGCGAACGGATATAAAGAGTGATTGATAGAAACGGAATGATTCATATCTTTTGTATCTATCTCTCCTGAGTTACCCATCTCTACACCACACCTAAATTACCAATGTTGTGATTAGGTAGATGTAGGGGGCATCTTTATAGACCACTAGCTTTTGCCAGCGGCTTCGCCCGCGTGGATGTCGGCAAATATCCTACGGGAACGTACTACCTTATTCCTTCCTTATTCCTTGTCTACATTATAAAGGGAGGGTCCAATGGTTTGGACTGGCGTTGATGAGTCAGTCAGTCAGTCAGGACTTCTCTTTTTATTTATAAAGACCATAGAGGAGCGCCAATTGTACTTTCATGATGCCTACGTCAAGGGATCCTGCTATTTACAATAAGCAAGTTGTTACCTATACACGTAGGCAGGACGATCTAATCGAACACACAATCCATTTGCAAAATCATAATCCATAATTTGCCCATTAAGATTCTGGCAGTTTCCCCTTTGCAACTCCAAAGAAAACTATCATCAAATAGTCTCCGAGTAAAAGGGCTCTGTGACAGAATTATCAGAGGGTTCCGTTTTTAATACAAAAAAATTACAAAGCACGTCGCGTCGGTATTTAAAATAAATCAACATCAATCTACAGGGTGACTTTGAAAACATGCGACAAAATTTAAGGGGGTGTTCTACGCATCAATATGAACAACTTTTACTAAGGGACCAACATCGAATTCGCAAAAAAAAAAAATACCTTCCCATATTATAGTTAAAGGTATTGGACCCTTTTGTAAAAGAAGGTCGGATTTTTTTTGCGAATTCGAAATTGTTCACATAGTAAAAGTTGTTCATATTGATGGGTAGAACACCCCTTTAAATTTTGTCGCATGTTTTCAAAGTCACCCTGTATAAATATAATAAACCTTCGTTGCTGATTTGAATATATTTCAGCTGGGTAGAAACGGCACTGCAGCTCATTCTCTGTCATTATCTTTCAGATAAACCACATATTGTTCAATATTCTTCTCTAAACTCTAACCCTCATCTTCACCAGGTCTCCTCCATAAACAGGGTGCTCCGCAACCTAGCAGCTCAGAAAGAGAAGGCGAACAACCAGCAACCGTCCCCAGAGTGCTCAACCCCGGTCTACGAACGCCTGCGACTGCTGGGGGCCCCGGGCGCATCCCCGGCCTGGCCCCGCGCCCCCTGGCCTGCGCAGATTGATGCTAGAACCCCGCCCTACCAGCTGCATAGTCTGAGCCCTGGGCCCCAGGCTATTAGCTGCAACGGAGGGGATATGACGGCGATGAAGAAGAGTAAGTGGAATATTTTTTGTTTTCTTGGTGTGAAAGTGTTTTTTTTGTGGATTTTGTAACGAGTTTTCTCTTTATTGATGTATGTGTTTTCAGGATTACTTGCTTATAACGTTATCTATCACAAAAGCTATAAATTTCGTTCACTCTTAGAACGAATTTGAATGTCTTGACCATCTCTTCGAATAGAAAATAATAATATATCCCGCTATTACTTCAAAGTTATGTTATAGGTAGGTTATTGACTCATCACGGTAAAGTTAGCCCCTGCTCCGGTCCCAATCAAGGCGTCCATGTCATACTTTGATTGCATGACGTCAAGTAATGTTGCACATAATAACATGTCCAGTTTAAAATCCAAAAGTACATCAACCCGAACCAGACATTATGCATAATCAATAGCAGTAAATGAAGTGCACAGCGTGGCCGAACATGCTCGTGTATAACGCATAATATATGCACACAGCAAATTAACAGAAAAAATAAAATCGCAAAATCGCAACATAGGGAACCGTGCGGCGGGCGGTCACAGAGAACAACGCAACAAAACTTTTTCACCAGCATTTTGATAGTCGATTTGCGGCTCCCCTAGTGTGGGGAGAGAGGGGAGGAGGGAGGACTGCGGGGGGACACGCCCGCCTACGGCACCGTCAAAAACATTACTCTACCCATCCGCCTGGAAGATTTAATTTTCATTTTTATCTGAAACATCCCCCTTTGTAGTGGTCTGTACTCTGTATCCAATTAGGCGGCTTTGAGAATTTTTCTGGTACACCCACATAGCTGCAGCCGTTTAGAGATATGGAATTTTTAATTTCGATTCTGAGAACCAATTATAAGCGATTTGTGCGTTGTCTTAAACAAAAGAACGTTCATGTTGTTTCGAAGCGAAAGCGGACGCTTTGTAAGAGGAATTTTCATAAAAATTTATTGTCGTATTTGTAAAAAAGTCGAGACTTTCCACGAGGTTCTATGCAATGTGACCTTGAATTAGTCGCATTTCTATTTTATTCAGAGCCTACTTAACCGACTTCTACCATGTGCTATTTATTTTGGAAATCGATATCACGATAGCATTTTTGGCTGGTAGCCATATAAAAATATGGCTTATAGCGTGATTGGGTTCCGTACCCAAAGGGTAAAACGGGACCCTATTACTAAGACTCCACTGTCCGTCCGTCTGTCCGTCTGTCACCAGGCTGTATATCATGAACCGTGATAGTTAGACAGTTGAAATTTTCACAGATGATGTATTTCTGTTGCCTCTAACACAAATACTAAAAAATAGAATAAAATAAATATTTAAGGCTTTGCACAGAAACTTCCTAAAGTTTTAATTGATAATTAATTAAGGCAATCCCTTCATTACTTATACTGACGCTGACGGATATGAAACTTATCAACTATAAAGTAATACAACATAGATCACGCCTGAATTTCACAAAGGTATAAGCAGATGTGTACCTACGTATAGCAATTCCTCATATCGCCAGTATAATTTTATTTCTTCAGTTACTTTTTATTGATACCTACATACCTACTTTTCCTATTGACAGCGATGCGGACGAATTTTTTGATGCCCTATGATCCTTTCCCCTGCTTTTTTTATACAATGTACATATTATTATTTTAATCTGTGTTTGAATAAATAATACACCCTGTAGGTATGTATTATAAGCCATTTTACCTACATCAATAAAAACTTCGTTAAATAAAATTATAATTCGAAAGTGCCACCGTCTCCTCGTCGCTGCCAGTGCGTGAAAGTAAAGCCGTAAGTCGATAGCCGATAGCCGTCCATCGGCTATCTCATGGCTGATTGACTGACACCTTCGGCGAAGCTTTACATATTATCATAATTGTTTGGCTATTTGTTTCCGGTTATTGAATTTCTGGTGCCTTCGAGAATTGCGGTTAGATTGTCATTACATAGATGTATTTGAAATTAAGGCGACGAAAACCGACTTTTAATGATTTTAAACTGAAGATCACGTCTAAACTAGAGTAATTTTAATGATTTAGAAAAAAGATATGTTAAATTAGAGCATTTTCTTAATAACATGTGATTTTGTTTATTATAGTGTCATTAATTTGTAATGTTATGTGTAACTGAGAATCACGCAAAAACTTTCAAGCGTACTTTTATGAAAATTTCACCATTTTAAAGATAGTTTAATTATTTATCTTTTAGTATACGTGTTTTAATATAATACCTTTTGTTTTACGTACAATAAATTATATTGCGTCTAATTTGGGATAGCGCTCCTTGATGGGCGAGTCCTATTACTGGCTGGACGTACGACGCGTTGCGTGAGCTCAGCACAGAACACGCAAGCTAACCACTCAAGGCCGTTGGCATATACCTGCATCATAAAGCCGCTTTTCGAGTCTGTCTATGTGACCGCATTGTTCTTGTAAACTACAACGGATTTTCATGCACTTTTCACTACCCATTAGAGAATTTATTCCGAAAGGTTTATGAGTGCAATACATTAATATTTAACTAACATATATTAAACAAATCTCCATGTTTTTTCAAGTCGTGAAAACCGTGCGAAGCAGAAGTGATATTATAATAATTGTTTGGCTATTTATTTCGGGGCATCGAATTTCTGGGGGATTTCAAGAATCGCGGTTAGATTTGTCACTTAGTTGAATGATTGCTTTTGATAAATAGATACTTACCACTAGTTATAATATCGCTATTTTAAATTAAATCCCGGTCGTGCAATTGTTAATCGTCACATGCAATCTCAGAACGTAGATTAATTATATTATTGGCCCAGGTACAGGAATAAAGCTAAATGCACTCGTATAAGCACTGTACTGGATCAGCTTCGCCTTAACTCGAGCCGTTCACCATTTTTTCTTTGAAACTCCAAACTCCAACGCAAACTTCGTAACGTATCGCATCGCCTCGCATCGGGATCAGCTAGTAAAAAGCAAAAGGGAATTTCCCTTCCAAAAAAAGAGTGATCATTTGCCAAGCCTTTTCCCAACTATGTTGAGGTCGGCTTCCAGTCTAACTAGATGCAGCTGAATACCAGACTGCCTGTCGACCTCCACGACCCAATTACTGGGCAATACGATACTCCTTGGTAAGACTGGTTGTCAGACTTTCGGGCTTCTGATGACCCGTACCGACTGTCAAAGATCCACGAATGACAACCGGGACCAACGGCTTATCGTGCTTTCCGAAGCACGGAGGGGGAGTAAAGATGGTCACTCATCCACGGACCAACAGTGGCAAGCGTAGCTTAACCTTCCAAAAAAAGAGTAAAATAAAAAAGTCCAAAGATTTTAAGACTAAAGGGCAAAAAATAATAAATAATACAAAATGAAGTAGTAGCTGTTATAGGTAGAGAGTTGCAAGAAAAACCGTTCTTCCAACAGCCACCCGTAGACCAAGCTCGTGGCAAACAATTGGCCAACACAAAGTGTGGCCGGCGGCAATGCTTTAGGTAAAAGACAGCTTTGTGCCACAGACTAACAAAGCTTTTGGTAACGACTCACTCTTGACACCTCTGTATAACTGTTTATTAAATAATCTGTTGTTTTGGTGGTAACACGATTCAATGTAGACTCGACATAATATCTTAGCTGCCACGGCTTACATTAATTTCATTTTTGAATTGTTCCTAAATTATTTTTATTTTTGGGTTTTTCCATTAGGGATTCTCAGTAGCAGTATGGAGTCTGGATCTGTACCCAGTTGATGGCAATAGGTTAGGGTAAGTTCCTTTCTTAACATACTAGCTGCGCCCCGCGGTTTCACTCGCGTAGACCGGTATAAAAAGTAATCTATCTGTTAATCCAGGGTGTCAGCTACCTCCATACCAAATTTTACCAAAATTGGTCCAGCCGTTTGAGTGTGAAGAAGTAACAAACATACAAACACATACTCACAAACTTTCGCTTTTTCATCATTATAGTGCGGTTATTTACCGTATCATAAGTTTCGAAGTGTCACTCAGTCGTGGCACTTGTGGCTATAATTGAAAAGAATAATAAATAATAATGAATAATATATACGTAATTTGAACTGACTTAAACTTTTCGGGCATTCCAATGGAACAGAAAGCCTTTTCATTTCCCTCCGTGCCTGCCATTAGCGCGGCAAAATATTGATTAATCCCATTTCTCTGGTTTAATCATGTGGTTTTCTATTTAGGCTTTCTGCTACGAAATATCGTTAAACCAACATTACTTTAACGTAGACTTTAAATTCATGCCATCCCTTACATTTTGTATCAATAAGAAAGTGACAGCATCAATTTAAAGTCTCCGTAAGCATCAATTTTAAGCTACGCTTGCCGGGGTTGGTCCGTGGATGGGTGACCATCTTTACATACCAAGACTCCTCCATGCCTCGGAATAGCACGTTAAGCCGTTGGTCCCGGCTGTCATCCGTGGATCTTTGACAGTCGTTACGGGTCGTCAGAAGCCCGAAAGTCAAAAGAAACAGTCTTACCAAGGGGTATCGTATTACCCAGTAATTGGGTTGTGGAGGTCAGATAGGCAGTCGCTCCATATAAAATACTGGTATTCAGCAGCATTCTGTTAGACTGGAAGCCAACCCCAACATAGTTGGGAAAAGGCTAGGCAGCTTGACTGATCTCGGGTTTTTTTTTTTTGTGGATGGGAAATCATCTAAGGGCTTCTCCCGCTCTGGGTGGAGCGGAAGAGCGTGTCAGACTTTTACTGACTAAACCCACCCGTGTTCCTTCAGTTGCCTATGCCAGGGCCTCGGTATCTCTTTCGAACAACCCGCGACCCTGGCATTGATCTCGGTTCTTCTAGCCATAACATATTTCACACATTTCATTAAAAACTCTAATTCAAAATATGTCTTGAAATGAAATGGAATTATCCAAAACGGTGCATTTCAAGAAAAACATTTACACACGAATTTTGAGCCCTTCCTTTTTGAATTTGGCAAAAATCGATCAGCGTGCAACATTTCAAAACTACTACAATCCTCTCAATCCTCACATTATATTTACCTTACGTTTGCGAGGTAAGTATATGCACTATGCACCTGACCTTTTTGCCTGACTTACAATGAGATTGGTGTATGTCTCCAACCAGTGGCGTAACTACAGGGTGGCAAGTCGGCAAAATGCCACGGGCCCCCAGCCGGAAGGGGCCCCCGGTCAGAGGAGAATCCCAACTCCCAACATTTATTATTACTTATTATTGTATTTTGTCTTCGACATATCTCGGGACCCGGACCTTTGGAAAGTTTCGAGGGGCCGAAGCCAACTCGCAGAGGCCCCTTAGACAATTTTAAATGACGAGAAGGCACCAGCCGACGATTATCCCTGTATGCACTATGCAATTGCACCTAAGGACAACCCCCGGTTGGTGCAGGACTATTGCAGAACATGGAAACAAAATGTATTGGGCTATGGGTTTGGGTGGCTATAGTGGATTGTGTACCTTGAACTATGGTAGAACTATGTCCCCTGCCTGACCAATGTTGTATAATATACACAGATAAATTGGCGCGGACTTGGACTTGCACACTCAATAATGGGCCCCCGGAATCTTCTGACATTTTCCTAATAAATCCTGTTGATTTTCGCCTTTCATTCATCCTCTCAAAGACCAAACTTCATCATAATCATCTGCCTAGCCTTTTCCCAATTTCCAGTCTAACCGGATGCAGCTGAATACCAGTATTTTACATGGAGCGACTGGCCTATTTGACCTCCACAACCGAGTTACTGGGTAATACGACCCCTTGGTAAGACTGATTGTCAGACTTTCGGGCTTCTGACGACCCGTAACGACTGTCAAAGACCCACGAATGACAGCCGCGACAACGGCTTAACGTGCTTTCCGAGGCACGGAGGGGTCTCAATATTTAAAAATGGTCACCCATCCACGGACCAACTGCGGCAAGTGTAGCATAACCAGATCGATCGAACCGTGTGGCAGATTGATTTTTATATCAATTGCCGATTTGTATGTACGCGCATCGCTTCAGAACGGTTGCACCTATTTGACTAATTCTTTTTTGTTGTGTTTGTAATTATCAGGACAAGATTTTCTTTCATACAATGAAAGAAAATGTTTGAAAAGTTGCCGGTAAAATTGGAAAATTCGGTAAAACTGAAAGTGCATTTCTATAGGAATATTGTATGGATTTATTTTGACAGGACAACGTTTGTCGAAATCCCGAGATTTAATCGTCATGTTTATGATTCCGGGATTTTATAGGAGGTATTATCCATTCTTGTTACTTCCTTCCTCGAACTTTAGGTATTTATACTCTACCTCTGGTAATGATACATAAATAATATTTAATTCAGTAAATTGTTTCAAAAAAACACTTTTACTCCGGAACTAGGGAACTAAGGAATTATTCAGACAGTTAAAAGTGACGTTTCAATTAAACTATTCCCACAAACCTATCCAGTATCTTCATCACAAACCAAATCACGATTAATAAGTGATAAATAAACGAATTGTCCCATATCATCTCAGTTAAATCTCGTCGTGATAAGCAGTGTAACTAATTTTATTTGCGCGTCCCCTCCGTGAGGCAATGGAGACCCCTTATTTACGACGTGTGGTGCAATAATGACCCCATGATGCATCGTGGAGCAGTAATAGTCTATGTTTATGTCATTTTCGTGGACACTTTATCTTAGTTTATTGAAATGTTGATGTACTTACTAGTAATAATCATGCGATAAGAATTTTATTTTGTTGTCACCGAAACACGTGATAATCAATCTGCCTAGCCTTTTCCCAACTATGTTGGGGTCGGCTTCCAGTCTAACCGGATGTAGCTGAATACCAGTATTTTACATGGAGCGACTGCCTATCTGACACCACAACCCAGTTACTGGGTAATACGATAACCCTTGGTAAGCCTGGTTGTCAGACTTTCGGGCTTCTGACAACCCGTAGCGACTGTCAAAGATCCACGAATGACAGCCGGGACCAACGGCTTGAACTGCTTTCCCAGGCACGGAGGAGTTTCGGTGTGTAAAGATGTTCACCCATCCACGGACCAACCGCGGCAAGCGTAGCTTAACCTGATGGATAGACCCATGCGGCTGTTATTGCTTAGCCACGAGCTACTCAAGGAGATGTTAATATTACGACAGTAAATTAAACTGCGTATATCTAAAATGACGTTACCAGTCTGCTTACAAAAATTCAATCCTAACTAATATTATAAATGCGAAAGTGAGTTTGTTTGTTTGTTACGCTTTCACGCTAAAACGGCTGAACGGATTTGGATGAAATTTGGCACACGGGTAGACCATGACCTGGAAAAGGACATAGGCTACTTTTTATCGACAACCCACGCGGGTGAAGACGCGTGCGGAAGCTAGTCAAATGTAATTATAATTTGCATCAGTAGCGATCTGTCTTTTACAGACAGTTATAGGTTATTGGGTTCTGCCGTTAGACGGCCCATCACGAGATACCACATATTTAGTTTGTCTTACCAAGTATTACGCAATTACTGTGTTGTGGAGGTCAGATAGGCAGTCGCTCCAAGTAAAATACTGGTATTCAGCTGCATACGGTTAGACTGGAAGCCGATCCCAACATAGTTGAGAAAAGGTAGATTGATTGATATACCTACCTACCTACATAAATATAAATCCCTTCATTTCAAACAGTAATGTTATTACTATGTGTTCGTAACTTTCCATTTCTTCACTCTTCGCAGAAAACTCTCACTCAAAATGACAACCGAATTCCAAAGACTTCATGAATACCCGAATTATCTTCCAAAGCTTCACGAAAACTGTCTTCAAGCGACCATTTATAAAGTCATCCCACACTTCTTGGTACAAAACTCCCATATAACACATCACCTACTTTCTCTATAAGATCATGGGTGCGAGACAAACACAAGGTCAAAGGACTAGGACGAATAAATCCATTAAGGGGCGAAAACTAAATAAAACGTACTGAATAAAGGGAGGTGGCAAGGTTCGTGATAAAATACTGAGGGAGAGAGATAGATAGATGTAAGCAAAGTCAAGGGGGAAAAGGATAGAGGCCAGTCTGGACTCTCAAGATAAGGCGAAGAAAAATGTCGTGAGATATTTATTCGCGGGGAGCCGTGAATAGATGGTTATTACGGGTTCAGTAGTAGTAAATTAGTGAGATGTATGGCGTCCGTGTTGAATATTTATTTATTGGACACGTAAGTTATTGTGCGTAACATCGTCGCCTCGGTTTTGGGGGGAAATTTACGCGGGGGCGGTTATTTACGGTGGTCATTTATTGAATTACTTGAGGAATAAGATTTTTGGAAGAAAACCTACCACAAAATGTCTATTTACGTGTTCTAAGGCTCCTACAAACACGCGACACGCGATATAATCGCATGTCGTGTGTTTGCAGGAGCCTTTAATCTTGAGTAGATATTTAGCGATGTAATCAATTTGCAATACTTAGGTAGTTGACGTTTTATGATCGTGAGTCAATGCCCCAACCTCGAAGCTATTATCTTGAGACAGACAGACGATAATTTAAAATTTTAAAGTGTCTACTTTTTATAATCTGTAATACTTAATATTTAAAAGTTAAGGTTTGCTATATCCCTAGGGATATCAAGACAATTATAGCTATAAACCGTGATATAGTTATAGGAAAACGGTTCATAACTATCTTACTAGGACTATAACTATGATACGAGCATGATCTAGTGATATAAGTATTACCCTAGGGCAATCCGACTAAATAGTTTAGGTTAGGTTAGAACTGTGGCCAACCGCGAGCGAGCCGATCGAGCGAAGCGATCGGTGCCGCGGCAGCGGCCGCCGAGCGATATGTCGAAATTGGTACCCAGTACCAAAATAGTAAAACAGTCTATTTCTCCTTAGTTCTCCGAATGTGCAAGTACTAATATTAATTACCACTCTCAATTGTTTTTTCAAATAGATACAATCTTGCTGTAAGGTAAGATACAGGATAGGCAGAACCCAAACACGTCGACATAGACATTGAATACATACTATCTGATTTACATACATTGCCTTGTTTGTTAGCTGAAGACGGAACATACTTGGGACGACACAATTTTACCGTGTGCTTACATATTTCGCTAAGAAAATATAAAGTTTTGTGAACTGAATTTTAGTCGAGGGCATATACTGTATTATCTATGGCTTTGAGTTCATCGTTGCTGTTTTCTAGAATGTGTATATGTTCCCACTGCTGGAACACAGGCCTCCTCTCGGCGAGAGGGAGTGGGCCGTAATCCCACACGCGGGCCCAGTGGTTGGTAGATGTCACATGTCTTCGAATTTTTGGTTCTAGGACATGCAGGTTTCCTCACGATGTTTTCCTTGATTCTGCAAGCTTTCTCCGACAGTCGTTTCTCCTTTGGACTGTTCACCGACAGGACGTTTCGTTTTTAGTAGTGAAAAAGCCATGTCGAAAAAATCGTAGACAAAACAATCTGACGGCGAATATTCCATAGTTGAAAAGTTCTGTCGTCGAAACAAACAAATGCGAACCATTCTGTCGGCGAAACGTCCATCGGTGAAACGTTCTATCGACGAATCTCTCAAAAACGAAAGGTCCTGTCGGTGAACAGTCCAGAGGAGAAACGACTGTCGGAGAAAGCTTGCAGAATCGTTTTCCTTCACCGTAGAGCAGTGGTGATGAAATAAATTACAAAGTAAAGCGCCTGCCGGAGTTCGAACCTACGACCTACAACTCGTAAGTCACGGCCGATACCACTGGGCCACCACTGATTTAGTACTCTGCTCTCTCAACTAGAGACAACATCTCTTATATCCACTATACTCTTTCCTTTTCAATATACTCCTTCCTTTGTTCACTATATACTCCTTCCTTTTCACTTTCATCTCACTAAAACCCACCACTACCTACCCTAAACAGCTGTAGACCTCTTCAAATACACACCCACACTATAATCTTCCCTTCAAATGAATTCACTAAACACCGAAACAGATCCACTCGTATATCTCTAAAGATATTTTAACCCTAAGATGGCGAACCGAAATAGAAGGGTTATATGTACTAGGCTGTATGTATGCCTGTATGTGCGGCAGATCAAAGGGTCTGTGCGGCGCGCTTTGAACATGCCGACATACCACGCCGGAGCATACGGAGTCTATGTATGGTACATAAGCGTCTGTTTTGATACCATTTGATGATATTTAGGAATTATTAATGTGAATTATATACGTATTTAGGTAATGCTTGTTTTGGGGAATGTCAAATTTAAATACATGATGTTGCAAGAAGAATGTAAAAAGTTGGAGTTTCCTGAATATTTAAAAAGTTTTTGGTAAGACAGAGAGAATAGGCATTTGTCCAGCAGTGGGACAGTAATAAGCTGGTATTAACTATATTATTATTATTTTCATTTAAGTCATCGAATTCTTTGGGATAACAAATTGTTGACTAATATTGTATTAAAGTAAAAAATTTAAGAACATTGTTTTCACATTGTGGTAGCGAATTTCATTGGGATAATGTTATCTAAATGTTTAACAATATTTTGGGTTTTATATACACACAAAGAATTATTGGCAGTCAGTAGCGGATCCAGGGGCTAAGGGTGTTGTCCGTCTGTCTGTCTGTCAGTCTATCAAGACCCTTTTTCTTAGGAACGCGTGGAGGTAACAAGTTGTTTATGTCAAATACGCAGGTCTATGGTTTCTTGGAGTTCTACAAAAAACAAGCTTCTAAGTCAACGCAATAAAAAAATACGGCCATTTATGCGACATAATAAATAATATTTTGATACTCGCAAGTAAATCAAAACCTATAGGGTACTTTCCGTTTTCCTAGAATCATGAAATTTGGCAAGAAGCAAGGTCTCACAGAACAAGGAAAGGAAAAAGTCCGAAAATTGTTAATAATTTTATCACATTTTTTTTTTGGGATTACAATGTTAAGTCTGTTTTTGGGTTAGATTCTTTTTAACTACGGAACCCCACATGGTCCGACACGTAAAATGAAGGGTTCCATAACTGTCCGGTTTTTTTTAGGGTTTACTTTGCTAAATCCTACCCTCAGCGGGGTCAAGAAGAAGTCGGTTTCCCAAACGACAATCCTGGATCCACCACTATTGGCAGTCATCGATATCATACCGCTATTAATTTTGTTTTATATTGAAATTGGAAACACCGTGTATTTGAAACTACTTAACAATAGTATCTTGACAAATGTATGGGAATTTCTAGCGATAAACACTATTTTAATGCAACAATCATACATTATTCAACTAACCAAAAAAATCTATGCACAACATACGGTTCCTACCCATTAAAAACCCACAGACAGAGACAACCCAGCACCAAATCCGCAGATTAGCGCACATGAGACGACCGCGGACGGGTAGATCCCGCGACAACCCTCCGTGGGACTGTACCGGTACCGACAAAATAGCAATTAAATTCGCCTTCATTACACAACCCTTCAGTGTTGACCGTACGGGGAATTAGGGTGCGATACTTGAATATTACGATATGTGAGGTTTAGTATTAATAAACTACTCTCACTCAAGACTAATGTTAAAGTTAAATTAAATCTAAAACAGAGTCGTGATAAAAGCCGCATCAACACTTTTGTTTTCATTGACTTATAAAACGGTCACTACACGTAATTTTTACGATTATTATTATTGAATTACATGTGCTTCCACTAATAATAAAAACCGGCCAAGTGCATGTCGGACGGTTCCGTAATTGAAAAGAATTTATCCTATAGACAAACTTAACAATATAATCCCAAAAAAAAGTTTTTTTATGTTATAAAATACTTTTTCCTTTATTTGTTCTGTGAGACCTTGCTTCTTGTCAAATTTCATGATTTTAGGTCAACGGGAAGTAGGTACCTACCTACTTCCCTAAAATCATGAAATTACATGACATTAATTACCATTATTATTACCATGGCCATTTATTTGCGAGTACCAAAATAAATGTCCGTATTTTTTTATTGCGTTGACTTAGAAGCTTGATTTTTTTAGAGCTCCAAGGGATCATAGACCTTCTTGACAGACTGACAGACAGACAGACAGACGGACAACAAAGTGATCTTATATGGGTTCCGTTTTTTTCCTTTTGAGGTACGGAACCCTAAAAACGCAAATGTCTGCTGTTTGCTTAGCATATCTGGTTTATAGGGACAATGTTTTAATTTAATGGGAAAATTAAATGCTTTCAAAGCTGCTGTTGAAGACTTCAACTACCTACATAGTTGCCAGTTTTCTCTGACATTATGTGAACACCTCTCGTCGCATCAAACACAAAATCTATTTAGCCCTAAGTAGGTATCGCTAGGTACCTATATAGGGCTAGATGGATTTTGTGGTGCTGTGTATACCAGGCTGTAGCCTGCCGTCCCTCAAAACAAAGTACAAATCCCCACTAATTACGTAAGCACGCACCGTGGCTTCGCGAGCGTCCCGCACAAAGGGTTCCGCACAACGCCAATAACGCATGAAACAGGATTAAAACATGTAAACGCTAAAGGGTTCCGTGCCCGTTTGTGTGTAATTATACATGTTAATTTACAGTTACGTACTTTGAACGTACTGTGGAGTAGGTATAGGGTGGTATAGGAAAGTATAGGGAGGTATAGATTGGTATAGACTCGTATAGGTTGGTGTAGGCTTCGTTTTTAGGGTTTCGCGCTCGAATAAGCGGGAGCCGTAAACGGTTTGTTTGGTGTCAGTTGAAACGTAAACGATTTGTAGAACATGATACGAATTATGGATGTGGGCAGCACGTGTCTATTTAATTTGTTAGTTTGAATATTAATTTAGTGAAATAAATACGCAAGCAAGGAGTAAATATTTTAGCGATTCGTAGGCAATCTATCTATATAAATAAAAAGAGAAGTCCTGACTGACTGACTCATCAACGCTCAGCGCAAACCCTTGGACCTAGAAAGCTGAAATTTTTCACAGAGGTTCCCTTTATAATTTAGACAAGGAATAAGGAAGGAATTCCCGGTAGTATGTTCCCGTGGGATAATTTTCGACATCCACGCGGGCGAAGCCGCGGGCAAAAGCTAGTATTAAATATACCTACAGTAGTTGTAGTTAGATTCCTACAATCGGGTGCAGATGGACTAAGGCCGCGTGTCCACCGCCACGGAACGTCAGCGAGAACGAGATGACGGCGCCGAAGTAGCGATACATACATTTACCTACTATGGCCGCGTGTCCACTGCACACCACTACTGGGACGTCACGTTCGGTTCTAATAGTCTCGTTTCTCGTTGACTTCCCGTTGATATTGTGCGGTGAACAAACAGTATAACGCTTCACTTCGTCTTCTCTACAAACTAATTCTTATGCCATCAACTGATCACTTTAGTCAGTCAACAACGTTGGAATCGGGACTGTCTGACAAGAGTGAGCTTTAAATGCTCTCCAATACAAGTATCTAATGCCAAACTGGCAAGTGTAGCTCGGTGTTTATACTTAATTCGTAGATAGTAATGGTTGCTCTGATTGCGCGATGCAGGATTTTGCTTGACGTCATGTCATTGACAAGATAAGATAAGACAATTTATTTGCATAAAACATGGTATACATAGGTGTTTTACAGTTTAAGAGATCATACATGTTATGCTTAAAATGAAAGCATGCAAACTTACCGAATAAACAAATTTGAATTGACAAACATTATAATTTAAATTCAAAAAAAATCTTAATACTATAGAAATTATTATCATTCAGCCATTTTTTTAATTTAATTTTGAATAATCTGCAATTTAATATTTTTAATTCATTCGGTAATTTATTGTAAACACGTACACACATAGCCAGACAGCTTTTATTATATTTTGCTAGCCTAGGGAGCAAGCACATCCAGTACCAGTCTGTATTGATCACGGCGACTTCGAGAACTTATTTCCTCTGCTGTTTTAAACAATTGTTTATATTTCCTAACAAACATACATGCTTCATACAAATATAATGAAGGTAACGGTAGCAAACCAAGCATTGTGATGCGTAGTTCATATGTGGCGATGTAGATGCCGCCACGGGTTAAATGGTTTAAGTATTTCAAGTGTAGATAATTAAATCTTACTCTAATAGCTGTGTCGTCGTACTTATGAATTTATTTTGAGTAGGTAGAGATTAGTATGAATTTGTCAGTTTTTAGGCGAGATTTACTTATACTTGAGCATAAAAATCTTACGACTTTAAATTTGCCTGAACTCTGATTCTCTTCGTTCGAAATGTATAGTTTTAAAAAGTGATACAATTTGCTGTTACCGATTCGATTAAAGCTATAGATAACTGTTGATGATACTGCACTAAGTAGGTACCTTGTAGAATTGTAGATCAGCTTTGCAGTTAATTATAAAACCTACAATTAAGTCCAATTCTGTAATCTGTATCGAACCTATAATAGTTTGAAACACAATACCAATATTGAGAATGCGTTATTGTTTTACGGGATACCTTTAACTAAATTAAACAACTATATTGGGGTTAGCTTCCAGTCTAACCGGATGCAGCTGCACCAGTATTTTACATGGAGCGACTGCCTATCTGACCTCCACAACCCACTTTCTGGGTAACACGATACGCCTTGGTAAGACTGGTTGTCAGACTTTCGGGCTACTGACGACCCGTCAAAGATCCGAGAATGACAGCCAGGACCGACGGCTTAACGTGCTTTCCAAGGCATGGAGGGGTATGTAAAGATGGTCACACATCCACTGACCGACTGCGTCAAGCTTAGCTTAACCTGATCAATCGACACGTGCGGCTGTTATTACTTAGCCAGGAGCCCCCACTTACCTTAACAAGTATTTTTATGAAACACTTATGTAATAGCATCTGACGCATTCTCAAATTTACAATCAACTAATATAAAGAATTTAGCTACAGTAGGCTACAGCAGATATTACTAAAGACATCTGTCTTTCCAGCCAGATATTTCTACAAACATAAAACCGCAGCTTTTATACCAGACCTCATTACTGTGAAAACAATGGATAAAAAAAGATAAGTAATAAATAAAAAGGCGAGGGGCGGGGGCGACGCCGCGCCGCCCACAGCTCCACCCATACAAACACAACACAACATATAATTATTGTTGTGTGAACGGGATGCGGTTCCAAACATACACATACATGACGTACATACATACAAATTATGGATGTAGTTATGAATGTTTGTAGCGAATCGGGAGTAGGAAACGGGATTATGGTGTAAGCAGCCTTGAAAGGATGGAATTTTGTGGGATTTACTCGTAGATTAGCCAAAAAAAAAGTTTTTAACAGAATTTTATTCATTTGGTGGTTTGAATGTATTGATTTCTTATCTTGTTTGTCGTGGTCCCAGTTGACAGTTAGTACATAATAGCCGTTGCCCGCGACTGGATGTCGGAAATTATCCCACGGGAACCTACTACCGGGATAAAAAGTATCATATGTTTTAATCCAGGTTATAAACTATCTGTGTGCCAAATTTCGTCTAAATCCGTTCAGCCGTTTTTGCGTGATTGAGTAACAAAAATCCAAACATCTTCACAAACTTTCACATTTATAATATTAGTAGGATTCCTCGCTTATTATAATATAGCGATCAATTTATTTTGAGTAATCTCAGTAGTTGGACATGGCTTTAATAACAAGAGTAGCTGGAGTTGCCATTCAGATGCCAAACGTATAGGTAATGCAGCCATATAAAGACCACTATTTCATCATCATCATCATCAAAGCATTTTTCGTCCGTCTGTAGTACAAAAGCCTCTTCTGTCATGGGCTTAATGAAACCCTATCAACAAAGCTGAATATTCCTATTTTAATTTAAAATCAAAGTTAAATCCAAACTTAACGCCCTGATGATACCTACATTAATTTAAATAAATACTTAATTCAATATTCCTTCGTGTCGTATCGATGGCGGTTCCACCTGTGCGCACTCGAGCGTCGCGAGCCCTTTTCCCGCCGTTTTGCGACAAAATGGCCGACACGTGACTAGACTGGCGAAAAGTCCTTATTCATTCATAGCCTTCATAGCCGAGCACCGTAAATATTATGTGCTTTTAAATTTAATTGTGGGGTCTCTTGAATATTCACTTTTGCTTGTTCAAAAACCATGAAGCCTAGAAGAGGTGACATTCTATCAGCGATAACGATGGCGGAACGTCAAAATGTATGGGAATTGGACTGAACAAAAGCTAAAGACTAACGACGTTGCAAGGTTGCAAGACGTAGAAATACAGAACGCTTTGAAAGTCCCTTTTCCCACTTCTATTGCATGTATTCTATTTTATTTTAATGTAGATATCTATAAAACCATAGCTCTTTTCCTTGTAAATAATGATATATCTATTTAGACATAATTTATAAACCTCTTTTATGTACCATGTAGCTCTTAGTTTACGCATCGAGTCGGCCTTTTTGCTGGGCCACCTGGTGGCGTTAAAACGTTAGTTTTTTGTTAAATTATATTCCCCAAATGTTAATTTGTTACAATTTATTATTTTTATTTAATAACAACTAATCTCCTTTCCATTTCCTAATTTCCCTTTATAATATTCAATCATTTCGCGAGTACTAACTAAAAGAAAAACAGTATGCGTCGTTTTCCATGATGGATTCGTGATCTTTTTTCACGTCATAGTACGGCCCCAGCATACAGCATCACTACAGCATAATAATAATCATCATCATCATCATCATCATCATAGGCATCCTTGTTCTATCCACTACTGATTATAAATGCGAAAGTGAGTTTGTTTGTTTGTTACACTTTCACGATAAAATTCCTGAATGGATTTGGATAAAATTTGGCACATGGGTAGACCATGACCTATATTAGGACATAGGAGACTTTTTTATCCTGGTTGTACTCGTACGTTCCCGTGGGATACTTTCCGACATCCACTTGAACGAAGCGCGGGCAAAAGCTAGTACCTATTTATATCTTTCTTAAAAACACACTAGGTATAAAAAGGGTTATAATCTGTGCCTTTCAGATTAATTTTAACATTTAGCTTTATACAGAAATTTAACGCTCTCTGAAAACGTTAAAAAGCGATTAGCATTTTCGTCCAGTCCTTTTAATGTTTTTTTAACCAAGAGCGAATGTATTAGGTACTTACATGCTTTTTCTTACCGTTTTCCAGATGAAAGGAATTACGAGTTGCATTGTTACCTACTCTTATTCCGAAAATTCAGGATTTAGCTATTCGAGTTTAGTAAAATGGTACATAATCAGCCTATAATGTCCCCAATGCTGGGAGACCGGCCTCCTCTCTTCGAGAGAGAGTGGGCAGTAATCTACCGCGCGGGCCCAGTGCGGGTTGGTAGATGTCACATATCTTCGATTTTTTGGTTCTAGGACATCGTTTCCTCATGATGTTTTCCTTCACCGTTTTAAGAGCAGTAGTGGTGAAAATATTTACACAAAGTAAAGCGCCTGCCTACCATCATTATATTTCTGTAAATCGTTCAAAGAAGCGAAAGAAAGAAAATGTATTGGGACTCGCACAGAAACATAATATTACACAAATCAAGAAGACAGAAAGATGTTATAAATATGTTTAGCAAGAAACGTAGGTATTTAGTGATTTATGGTGCAAGTGGATCCTAAAATGTAACCTACATACACTTTATGACTACTGACCTCAACATTCTAATACATACACTGCCAAAATCACTAACCCACATTCGTTAATTACATGACATAAATTAATTACCAAATACCAAAACCTAATCAAGTAAATGAGCAACCACAATAGTATATATTTATCTAAATACCGCAGAAAACCTCCGCCAAGGCACAGGGGAATCGCGAATGAAATACACGTCATGGACGACATTTTTGCGATAAGGCAACACTGCTCCCGTTTTGTTTATGGTTAGGGCCGCCATCTTGCGCGTCACGGCGGGAAATAGGGTAGCCATGTATTGTTCGCTTTATTTCTCTAAGGAAATATTATTTTTCTTGATATTTTTCACCGAGAGTGGGACTGTAATCGCCGTTGTATGTTTTATTCAGTTTTGGATTGTGCTGTCTAAGTTTAGTTACAGTACTTATAATCTAGCATACTGTAATGTAGAATAGGGGATGTAGTAAATAATAATCAATCCAAACATGGGCTTTCTTAACCAATTTAGGTAACAAGTCCGTAGGAAACCTACCTCAGCCAGATTCTCAATAATTCTCTTCGTATCAGTATTATCGAGTTATAGTATCGAGTATTTTTCTCTCAAATATCCAGATTGCAAGCATAATTAACTACACCACAACCAAACTACTAAAAACCCACCACAACGTTGAAACCCCACCTCAAACATCCACAAAAACTAATTCAACATACGAAAAACATTTCGCCCATTCCGTGGCGATATTAATTCGCGTTACATTTCGCTCCCCGTAGACATTGAGTGACAGTAAATAGAGACATAGCCATGTCTATTATCTGATACCGATCTACACATACAGACTTCATGAAACATTAATGTCCCAGCATCCTGACAGATGGGATCCTGATACAAAAAGGTTTTACTCCTCATATCTCCCTTTTCGAGCAATTTTCGACTTTACTACATAAAAATAAGTGTGTGAGAAAAGTTTTGGGGTGAATCAAAATGTTGTTGTCGTATTTCGAGGTGTCATATTCGTTGCGGTCGAGAAATGAGCAGCACGACGAATGTTTTGATGGTTTATGGTTAAAAGAATAGTTCTGGATGCATTTTCGAAACTATTCTGTAAAAATCTCACCGAGAAAACTTAGCTGAAGTGAACTGTCATCCCACATGATGCTAGGGATTGACACTATTGACACTATTGACTTAGCTTACTTCAGCTAAGTTTCCGCGGTGATATTTTTACAGAATAGGCCGGTTGATTATCAAACTCGGTGTTGGACATCCCTAAACGAGCTAAAAAGCTAGACAATGCAGATTTATTCAAAACAATGTTATGTAAATGTTGTGAGTTTTCCTCATTGCGAGAACAAAGGTAACGTCCGCGCTTTTAAAATATTCATAAATTCATTATTTCGTTGTACTTTTTGAAACAGATACCTACAAAGCATTGTTTCGTGTACTATTTGTTAATTTACCATATAATTTGCACTAGCGTAATTATGAATAGGTAAAGAACCTCAAACTTAAGAGATTTGGAATAATTGTTAAATAACACTAAGCAAAGTTTGGTGAACCAGCAAGAGTTATGGAATCTGAATCTTGAATCAAACCTCTACGAAGACTATAATAACTCATCGAATTTATAGTTTACGCTGTAGTGACAAACAAAAAACCGGCCAAATACGTGTCGGACTACGCACAATGAAGGGTTCCGTAGTTCAGATGAAATTATCCCAAGAACAAACTTAACATTATAGTTTAAAAACATGTTCTCCCATACACTCCAACAGTAAATGTAAGTTTGTACCACAATATTGAGAGATTTACCATGCTATTTTAAGACCACAAACTTTTTATAGGTTTTCCTATAATGTACAGGTATAGAACTACTTTCTGTATTTTTTTTCAAAATTTTAAGCTCAGTAGCTTCGGAGATAAGGAGGGGCAATGGTCAGTTTTCGTCTATTTTCTTAAATAACTTTAAAACGATTTATATTAAAATTATAAAAAAATATATTTGAGACCCTCATAGAACTGTACCTTTTACGGTACGGTATAGTTTGCAAAAAAAATTCTTATTTGCCCTAAAAGTTACCCCCATATTCAAAATTCATTTATTTACTTTAGCCGTGCGTGTTTGGGACACAGAAATCCATATGTGTACCAAATTTCAACTTAATCGGTTCATTAGATTCGGAGCAAATCGGCTGTGACAGACGGACAGACACACAAGTGATCCTATAAGGGTTCCATTTTTCCTTTTGAGGTACGGAACCCTAAAAAGGATTATAAAACCTATATTTAACATGCACAAAATAAAACATTATAATATGTTCGTCGCTGATCGTCAAAACATGCGCAAATCTAAACACACATACTCGTGTCGCGGGCCGTGCTGTAAAAACACTCGAGCCGCTACGAGGGCCCTTACTGTTAGAACTCACACTCACTCACACCTCACTCACTTTCGAACTGAACAAGCATTAAGTTTTTAGTAAGGTTACATCTTCTTCATACATGATCGTTTTCGGATTTACAAACAAAAAAACTATAAAAATCTTCAAAAACACCTCCACCACCAAAACTTATATTATTGGGATAGTATAAGTTTTTCATTCGTAAGATGATAATTAACTTTTCATATGAAAATTATCCGTTTTGAGAAATAAGAATAAATGTTTCATGGTCAACGTAAGTTTGCTACGGCGTAGCAAGGTCTACGAAAAGTGCTACGAAAGGCTACGAAAGTTGTAGACGATATAAAAAGGGGAAAAGTTATGTGTTTTCTGGGTTCTTCTTTATTCTTATGTTCTCTATGTCCGTTTTAAGTATGTTTCAATGTCCCTTTTGGTTCTGAGGATGGATGGTGCCATCGAAATGGTACGCACCATTTTGATGCCACCATCCATCCTGGAAAAAAGTTAAAAGTGGAAAAAAATTACTTTGCCTACTTAAAAACATTTGACTCTATTTTAATTTATTTCGGTGAAAGCAAAATTATAATACCTATAGGTACTATCTCAAAATGAATCTCAAAGAGAATCTGAACTAGACAGGTCTGACTTGACATCAAACAGTTTACAAAGATAACTTTACTAGCTCTGTAAATTCTCTAAAATAATATCCATTTAATTCAAGTCAGTCATAAACTCATACCAAGCCTTGCGATAAGAATTGAAAATTCAACTCGTTGCTAATTCATTAAAATTTATAGGTATGCTCTGTTATCTTCAGGTGATACTGTGACCCTTGCCAGACTAAAGTGCACCTTGACAAAACCGACTCGCTATTATTGGGCATACATTTTTAAGCAGCGATAACACTATCGCTGGCGGGTTACGTGGTAGGCCGGGCCACGTTATCGTCAGTTTCTGCATGAACGCGCCCGTTACGGCCCCCCTTTCCCCCTTCGACCCCACCAGCTTCCCCCATCCCCCTTGCTATCCCGGTAGACGGCAACGCGGAGATTTTGACACTTGAACATAATTTATTCGATCCTGAAATAGTTTATGTTATCTAGACTAGCGATATCTCGGGATTTAGGTGTCTGTGAAGTTTGTGAGTGCTGTTTGTTTGTAATTATTGCCTTTTGCGAGTTAAAGGAAGAGCTCATAAATATTATACATACATACAATCGTACAAAATGTTAACACTCACTACTACTTGTTGTTCACTTATTTCTACCTACACACACACGCTATCTATTACTGCACTGTGTAGCTAATCTGTGGTGTGTGCTAGCACAGCAAAATAAAAAGAGTGAGTGACTCTTTTTATCTAAGTGAGTAGCTACAACTGTGCTAGCAGATGTGCTGAGTTACCCAAAACTAATTTAATGTTTCATACTAAGACAATAATTTTCGTCAGTGGACGCTTGGCCGAGTTCTCCTTGGTTTGGCACCAAGTAGATATCACTACCTATTCATGAAATCATAACAAATCCAACGTGTACTTCCTGCGAATGCAGTCTGACCAACTTATATAGGTTACCTAAGTTAGGCTGTGAATTCAATACATCTTGAGCCACTAAGCATTGGGTTAGGACTTTTGTACGGTATTCTAGATACGGTAGAAAAGTGACACTGGTCACTGTCAAATTAAATTAGTTAGCTAAACTTACAGCTGATTAAGTGGTCAACGGCCATGGGTAATTGGGTAGTGTAACTACTTGTAATAATATGCGTTTAGAAAATTTTTCCTTTTTAGGGTTCCATAGCCAACAAGGAACCCATATAGTTTCGCTATGTCCGTCTGTCTGTCCGTCCACAGCTTAGCTCAAAGACTCTAAAGTGGCTTTCAGACGACGCTATAATATAATAGCATATAGTTTAAAGCTACTAGAAAGTACTAGTACTAGAAAGTTATAATTTGGGATGGATATACATATTTATCACGCCGACAAAGTGGTAAAATAAAATCATGGGAAAAAATTTTTTTTAGGTTACCTTCCATAGGTAGGACCGACACTTAAAGTGGGGATGTTTTTTTTTTCTCGTCTACCCCATGGTGTGGGGTGTTGTTGGATGGGTCTTTCAAAAATATTACGCGTTTGTGAAAACAATTTTTCAATTTAGGGATCCGTTTCTGAAATATTAAGCTTTAAAGTGCTTATTTTTGTTAGAGTCAAGTGTCCTCCCGCCCTGCCAGCTAGTTTAGGTTGTGTGAAAAAAATCACGGCAGTACCTAGTATATTAAGGGCCCATTTAAATAGGTGGACAAATTTTCACAGGGTGTTCTACCCATGAATATGAACAACTTTTACTATGGGGCCAAACCTGAAATCGCGAAAAAAAAATCAGCTGCTCCCTACATTTTGACGAGTTTGGTGTAGATAAAATGTACTGAACAGCTGATTTTTTTTTTCGCGATTTCAGAGTTAGTCCCATAGTGAAAGTTGTTCATATTCATGGGTAGAAACACCCTGTGAAAATTTGTCCATCTATTTTATTTATTTATTTTACAATTTATGTACACACAGAAAAATAGATAGATAATACTTATAATTAGGAGTACAAAGGTACTGGTTATTTCTATAGAAATTTCTTCCAGCAGACCTGCGAAAGGAGAAATGAAAAGAAATGTAACACAATAGTGTGTGAGAACAAGAAGAGAAAAATATGATTAGTCGAAGTCTTAAACTAAAATATTAAATATACCTACACATATAACGGAATACAAAATTAACATATACTTAAATAAATACATAAAGCTAAAATATATAAACATACATATACTTCATTATAAATACTCACATTTGAGAGCAAAGATAATGCTCTTTTACTCGACATTTGAACAGCGACACAGTTTTTAAATCGCGAATGCTAGGCGGTAGCGAGTTATAGCGAGTTAGAGATATTTTAATGGGACCTTATGTCAATTAATCTGTCTAGCCTTTTCCCAACTATGTTGGGGTCGGCTTCCAGTCTAACCGAATGCAGCTGAATACCAGTATTTTACATGGAGCGACTGCCTATCTGACCTCCACAACCCAGTAACTGGGTAATACGGTACAGTAGTACTCAACTAATATGGCTTATCGATGTACCTGCGCAGAAGATGAATTTTCAAAGCGCGGGAAATGCTATTGACCAATCAGTACGCTCCACGCTTTTTCCTGTACCGCTATTGGTCGCAGCTGCTACCATTTTAGCGCGCGCCGCTTGACAGCCGCCATACTTGCGAGTGAGATGGAACTAACAGCTGCAGTGTATTATGAACCTTATAGTAGTGATCTAAGGTTGATTGTAAGTTTTAAGCAATCTCGTTAATCTTCAGGGCCATACTTTCTTTTCTGTGCGAACGAAGATTCACGACGCGCCTTATTAGTTGAGTACTACTGTACCCCTTGGTAAGACTGGTTGTCAGAGTTTTGGGCTTCTGACGACCCGTAACGACTGTCAAAGATCCACGAATGACAGCCGGGACCAACGGCTTAACGTGCTTTCCGAGGCACGGAGGAGTCTGGGTGTGTAAAGATGGTCACCCGTCCACGGACCAACCGAGCAAGCGTAGCTTAACCTGATGGATCGACCCGTGCGGCTGTTATTACCTAGCCACGAGTGAAGGTTATATTACTTACCGCTTTTTTTTGGATTACCTGACTGACTAGCTAGCTTCGGACTCGAACGGCTCTTGATGAATATACCTACCGAAACAAACTGACAAGCGAGCGGCACGTTTTGAGTTCAAACAGAGCCTTTATTAGAGTGAAACTTGTTAACCAGCATAACCACGTTTGCTAATACTTTGTTATTAATTTATTTAAAGTAGTAATCTGTGGAAAAGTTAGTACCACAGTTAGTAGTAGTTAGTGGTGTGGTAGTAGTGGGTACTAGATATTAAAATTTATTAAGTTACAACACGTTTCTGTTTTGTTTTTTTATTTACTTACTACCTATATCTGTTTGTTTTGCCTAATTAAAAAAAAAACTACTAAATGATGGTAAGAAATTATTCGGTAACCAAATATTCCTCCCGTGTCAATAACCTTCAGTCGTACTATTGGGAGGACATCCCGAACGCGGACGCTTCTAACGGATTACCCACTGAAGGGACATTATAAGATATCGCGATATCTCATTGATAAATTATATCTAGATTTAAGATGGGGATTTTATCATTGTAGGTACGCTTGTTTGTATGGGGAAAAATTTGGGTAGGTACGTTAATATCCCGTATACCTACTGTATACACAATGTTAACGTATCTAGGCAGTATACGGTAGGTTTATAGCCTATCTAGGTATTGTCTACTTTACTGCATGATTTGTACCTACCGTTGCAATCAGTACCTGCGAAATAGTTATACAGGGTGTAAGTGTAAACAGTGGCAATATTTTAAGGGGTATTTGTAGTCATCATTATGAACAACTTTTACTATGGGATCAAAGCTGAAATCGCGAAAAAAAAATCAACTGTTCAGTACATTTATGTTCGCATAATTCGCGAAAATGTAGGGAACAGCGGATTTTTTTTCGTCATTTCGGTTTTGGTCCCATAGTAAAAGTTGTTCATAATAATGAGTACAATGACCCCTTAAAATATTGCCACTGTTTACATTTACACCCGGTATGCACTTACAAAGTACCTACCTATTTAGAGGCTCCCGAATACATGTCTTGGATTGACACTACGAAAACGTTTCATTCTGGTAGGATAAATGAAGTACCTATATAACTACTTGGTTTTCCTAAGATGCAAGTAAACCAGCGGACAACAGCTAGCATTATAGTCATTTAAATCAATAATAGTTATGAAGTATCAAATAAGAATGACTAAATTTAATATTGTCAAAGCTACAAATCCCACCAAAACCAGCCCCAGCACCGTAAACCTCAAACATAAACAGTTATTATTCAAACTTTTAATCATGCCTTCATAATTGAATCCCTACCACTCCCGAAGTTGTAGGATAACGCAAATTTACGACTTAGAATACCAAGATTAACATCGTAACTCGAATAAATCCGCGGTATCGGGCCTGTTTGCTGAATTAAACCTCGCTTGTTCACTTTGTGGGCATAACTTTGCGTCTTTGCTAACTGGTTACTAAGAGAGAGTTCTATGAAACTTGTAATTCCTGTAAACGGTTATAATATAGATGTTTTGGAGGATTTTGGACGGCATTGTTAGGTTATTAATGGCTGTGGGAGATTGAAATAGAATTTGGTGTTTGAAGTTAATTTATAGGATTTTATCGCATTTAAATGTAAGTACAAAAATGGGTTAGGTGTTTTTAGGAGGATAGGTACAAAGCTTCAACGTGCATGATACTAATATCCTAGGGCAGGCTGTAAAAGTTAGAAGTACCTACCTACTAAGTAGTTTACGCCTAAATATATCACACTAATCAGTAATCACACTAATATTATAAAGGCGAAAGTTTGTGTGGGGGTGTGTGTGTGTGTGTGTATGTTTGTTACGTCTTCACGATCAAACGGATAAATCGATTTGGATGACATTTTGTATGTAGATAGCTTATACCCTGCATTAACACATAGGCTACTTTTTATCCCAGTCTACGCGGGTGAAACAGCGGGGCGCAGCTAGTTTTAAATAAAAATCGATGTGTGGATTCTGTATGTTCCTTAGAGACTCCAAATGGGTTGGAGCGATTTTTATAAATCGCTCCAATAAAAAGTGAAATTTGGTAGCGATCGGGCTACCCGTGCGAAGCCGGAGCGGGCGCTAGTATTAAATATATAATAACTTTTAAGACTTAGCTTAGAATATCTTCAAAGTTTGTAGGAAGCGTTGATGTACCTTATAGGTAGGTACCTCCTATATCATCAATGATTGATTAGGTAGGTACAGTAGGTCCCTACACGTCAGCTATGCTTGCCGCGGATGGTACGTGGATGCAGTGGCGTAACTACAGGGTGGCAAGTCGGCAAAATGCCACGGGCCCCCAGCCGGAAGGGGCCCCCGGTCAGAGGAGAATTCCAACTCCCAACATTTATTATAACTTATTATTGTATTTTGCCTTTGACATATTATCTCGGGACCTTGGGGCCCCCTACCTTTGGAAGGCGTACGAGGGGCCGAAGCCAAGTCGCAGAGGACCCTTAGACAATTTTAAATGACCAGAAGGCACCAGCCCACGATTATCCCTATATGCACTATGCAATTGCACCAAAGGACAACCCCCGGTTGGTGCAGGACTATTGCAGAACAAGGAAACAAAGTATATTTGGCTATGGGTTTGGGTGGCTATAGTGGATTGGGTACCTTGAAATATGGTAGAACTATGTCCTTTGCCTGACCAATGTTGTATAATATACACAGATAAATGGGCAGGGGGTGACTTGCACGTTAGGCGTGGGCGACGTGGCCTACCGCCTGCGGCCTGGCGGTCTGAGGGGCCTCGCGCCTCGAAGCTTTATGCATTACTTAAAAGCCGTGAAAAAATCGTTTCGTCATAAAACGAATTGACATACCAAATTCGTTTATTTTTTTTTAGTCTAGCAACATTTGCTGGCGTTGCGTTTCTTTCGCGAGGAATCCCCGAAAGATTTTTGCAAGTTATTAAAAGTTTAATTATTCGTGTTTATATCCCCCTCGGCCCCCGGTCCCTGGGGGCCCGGGCCCCCCAAATCTCGAGTAGTAGGTACTTTTTAATCAAATCTCAAACAAGGTCAAAACATATTCAGTAACAAGAGGCAGTTTGTAGTTGGAGGCCCCCCAAATAATATTATCAACGTGACATGCAAAAATTTTCGAGCTCGCTTCGCTCGCTCTTCTATCGTAAATTTTCTTAGTTTTCAAATTTTTCTGCATAAGTCGACCAAATAACTTCTATTTTCCTAATAATGTTCAGAAGAAGAACATCTGAGACCGGGTGCTAAAATTTTCGAGCTCGCTTCGCTCGCTCCATATTCTTTTCGTACTCAAACCCTTCTGCATTATCTGCATAAGTTAACAACGACACAGTATCTCCTATGTGTGTATATAGTCAAAAGAAAATCTTAATTCCTAACCGAGGCCGGATGCTAAAATTTTCGAGCTGGCTACGCTCGCTCTTGCGTCCTGCATTCTTCTAATTCTCAAACTTTTCTGTACAACTTAATAAAATAGTCTCCTATTTTTGTAAGAATGTTGAAAAGACAACCTAATTTTAACCATCCGAGGCGGCGTAATAAAATTTTCGAGCGAAGCGAGCTCGCTCCTGCATCCTCCTTTCCAAACTTTTTTCTGCATTAGAAATAGCGGTTGGTGTTAGATTAAGACATCATCTTGAAAAAATTGTGTGAGGCTAAAAGCCGGAAAGTTCGTCTATTTTAATTTGTGTTTGTTTTGTTTATGAATTTTTGTCATCATTTGATTAGCAATAAAACTCATATATCAGTAGGTCTGATACATTTGTATCAGCTCAGATTGTAAGATTGAGAGATTGTGTGTATTCAGCTCATTCAAATTAACGTTTTTCTTTCGACTGGGAAGTTAAAGAGGCCTCGCAAAGCTGATGTCACCCACGTCCACGTTTGGTCTAGCGCCGCCACTGCTTGCACACTCAATAATGGGCCCCCGGAAACGGTCGCTAGCACATAGTGACGTAGCGACAAGGGGGCAACATGTCCTGAGTTGCTTGAGGAGTAGAGAGGCATTCCACGACTATCAGGACAATCCCGGAAATACGGTCAATATCCCTACCAGCATCTTACTGCAAGAGCAAAAGAGCTCGGAGGAAGGATCCTCCGAACTCTTTTGCTTTTGCGAATCCCCACTCAAGCCAGCCAATAAAGGCAAGAAAGAGGTGGGTGGGAGGCTCTGTTCCTCGTCATCGTTCACTCCAGCCGGCTAATAAAGGCAGCCAGAGGTGAAGAACAAGGCTTCTGCCGAGAGATAGGGTCCGTGGGGTCACTACTGCCCAACAGCTCGCCACATGCTGCCCTTTCTCCCGCTCTGGGTGGAGCGGAAAGGCGTGTCAGACTTTTACTGACTAAAACCCACCCGTGTTCCTTTAGTTGCCTATGCCAGGACCACGGTATCCGGCAAAGTAAACTCTACCGGCACAGATCTACAGTTTGGAGCGCGCAAGCCCCACCACGACATCAACGAGATACGGCGGTGGGGTTACTTATTATTATTATTTTAAGACCCCCTTTCAGTCCCTGTTGCAAAAAAAACATTGTTTTATTTTTTTCTTAGTTGTAAAATAGTTGGGCAAACGTCATCTAGAACTGTTCCAAACAAGTTGACAGCATTAGTAGTTCTTTAGATATCCAGCTGTGACAGACAGACAGACAGAATCGCACCATAAGGGTTCCTTTTTATCATTTTGGTTCGGAACCCTAAAAATACTATTATTGTTGGTTCAACTTCTTTATATGGGGGGGCCCCATCCCTCGAATTTGCCACGGGCCTCGAAGGGTATAGTTACGCCACTGCGTGGATGGGTCGTTGGTTGCTACTGTCATTCGTGGATCTTTGACAGTCGTAACGGATCGTGTGGCTGACACTGGCTTGGCCACCATCAGGAATTTTACTTTTGATAACACAAAGATTTAGTCGTTAATTAGTCGAAATTTGTCGCCAAATATCAGAATTTGTCGGTCACTGGTTCAAAAGTTATAAGGGGTCATTGGTGGCCGATCTGGAGAGAGTCTCCCCAGCTTGGCCACCTTTATATCTCAAAAACTAGGGCACCTGGCGAAGATCTGTTTTCTCCCAGATTTATAGTCGCAAGTTTTCGCCAAGTCACAGATTTAGTCGGGTCTTAGTTTAGAAGATATAATGAGTTGAGGTGGTTAAAAAATCCTTTGTCCATAGACGAGGAGCCTCTGGAAGGTCTGGAAGGTCTACATTCAGACGAGACGGGGTCTGGCGACAACTCCAACGCGGGGTCCAGCGGAGCTGATGATGACGCCGCTCGGCTGCGACTCAAGCGCAAGCTCCAGAGGAACAGGACCAGCTTCACCAACGAGCAGATTGATAGCTTGGAGAGAGGTCTGTAGCTCTGTATTAGTATTATTACTTATGGGCTTTTTTTTCACCACCTACAATTAAGTTCCTATTAACTTACTTGGCAGATAATTTCATACAAATTCTGTTCCGTTTTTGAATTTATTCAATGAGTAGTGGCTATTCGGTTTCGGACATCGTGAAATAGGCCCTAAGTAGGTACGTACGTAGGTACGTTAAGTATGAGAAATGTAAAAAGGCTAAACAGTGCCCTATATGTAGGTAGGTACCTGTCTACCTATGTGCAACCTACTAAAACAGCTAGCTTTAAGTATTTTCAGTACCTAAGAGTTTCAGGAAATCGATATGATATTAAATAATTTTGCATGCCGTAAAGCAAAATGTATCGGGACTCTCATCAAATCATCCAATTGGGAAATAAATGATTTTCTAATTTCTAAATGATTTCTGATACAAATTCATTATTTTTTTACGTGCTTTTTTTATTGAAATGCTTTTCACGGAACGCCTCGTCAGGTTCTTCTATCATCATTTAACAACTGTCTGGCCTAAGTCTAACCGACTGATCCTAAACAGATTATATTTTCACGGTATCAGGCACTCTCAGAAAAGTGTGGTCTTAAGAGGAAATGCGGGCGGCCAGACTTTTGAAAATCAGGTATTTGAAGAAACTATTGCTGTCGCTATGCGAGGGCTCCGCCCTCAAAATCGTGCGATAAGGACAACTGCAAAACCGACTAAATAGCCTATGTAAAAAGTCACATTTCGAGGTTTAGCTCCCGCCTATTTCCTCCTCCAATATTGGACCAATTTAAAAGATATTTCATAGACTGAATAAGAAGGATTATATACTATGCCCGTATGTTTTTCTTTTCGTTAAAAGTTGTAAATTTTGTACACTAGGCCTCTGTAGACAGCAGTCTGAATAGGCAATTTTAAGCATTTTTTGAGGGTTCCAGTTCTTATAAAAATAATGTAGATATTATCAAAAAGGAAAACATAGGGGCATATAAGTAGCTAATATTTATATTTCTGTAAAAAATCATTTCTTTATGGTCATTAACCAGAAAGAAAACAGGCGAAAGCGTTTGTATGGAGAAAAGAGCACCCGCATTTCCACTTAAGGGTATAGGTAAGTACAGACGCACCAAACTGAACAACTTTCTCCATGGGACCAACATTGTATTCGAGAAAAAATTATCAGCTGTCGATCTCGATACAAATGTAGGTTTAGGGGATGCTTGATAATTTTTTCTCGATTACGATGTTGGTCCCATGGAGAAAGTTGTTCAGATTGATGGTCTGTACCACACCCTTAAATTTCAGCACACCTTTTTCATGCACCCTGAATACAGTGGTTTCTTCTTCAAAGCAAACCATCGATTTGATTTATCTGTTATCTACCATACTACCTACACAATAATGATGACAGGACCATTTTCATCTTTTCAGAATTCGAAAGAACCCACTACCCAGATGTCTTTGCTCGCGAAAGACTCGCCGCAAAAATAGGCCTGCCTGAAGCTAGAATACAGGTGAGTTTCAGAACTACTAATAGGTAGGTACCTATGTTATTATTCCTGATATAGGCTAGGTAGACCTACAATACAGATATCACATTCTTGTCGTACCTAGTATCTACGCAGGTTTAGGTAGGTACATTAATTAGGTACCTACATGCTGCAATATCTAGATACTAGGTAGGTAACTGAATGCACGCGTGTGTAGGTATGCCCGGCATGTATCCAGTTGAGTGATTTGATAGGTATCTATACGATATAGTTACAAACTTATTGGGTTTTTAATGATATTACCTATGATGATGCAGAAACAGGCTTGGGTATTTTACTCCGGCAGCGCTAAAATGGGGAAGACAACTGTCAAAATGGCGCTGTCGATGTCGTAGCTAGTTGCCAACTTTATTTTTGCGTTATTGTGTTCCTAAATACTCCTAAATTGGAGTCGATCATTTCCCAATTTAGAAGATTGTGGATTAAAGCTATTCGTAAAGATTTACAGTGTTCGAAACATTTTGAAGAAAGTGATTACGTGGAAATATTTAAGTAATGTTTTAAATTCCGATACTTTCCATGTCAAATACTTGATAAAAATATTTAAATAACCGAAAATAACGAAATAGTTCTAAAGAAATAGTGAAATAAAACCAAACTCGGGAATGAACGTCATGTCAAAATGTCAAATTGTAGGCCTTATGGACCTAGCTACGGGACCTACAGTCTGATTTTTAATTCGACGGAATTCTGACATTTCTGAAGTGTTGCCAGTAATAAAGCGGTCCTATTAAAAACGAAACGCATTTAAGCGAAATTAAAAAAAAAACCTTTCTTGAATTTAAGATTTCAATTAGAAAAACTAAAACTTAAAAATTGACTGATAATTTTAAAATGGTAATCAGATTTTTTATCATCACATTATTGAATTTACAATAATTAGTAAGGTAATTATTTTTCTTTCACAGGAATCCCTGTCCACTAATCCATAGGTTACAAACCTTTTTTAGGAATATCTTTTTGTTTGTAAAATCTTCGCTTCTTGTAACTGCAGACAGACAACGATGGTGATATTAGTGATAATGTTATCGCAATAATTGTTTAAATTTAAAAAATATGTTCTTTTACTCTTTTTTTCCATTTAGCCATATAAAATTAATATTTTAGTTAGTGTGTATTGAATGCACAGAACAAACAATATTTACATTGTCATATATTTTACTTGATCTTATTCTCTTTCATATTTTTTGTTACTTTTTATCCAAAAAATTCTAGTCATTTATATAACTATAAAAAGGAAAAGACAGAAAAGGTTTAGGATATCTGAAGTGTCAAAAAATTACAGCTGTCAGAATTCCGTAGAATTAAGAATCAGACTGTAGCTATGATCACGCCATCTACAATTACCTTTGCCCGACCTTCCCCATTGTTAAGGTTGATGCGCCAGGGTAGCCCGCGAAATTCAAAATTTCTTACGTTTTTTGCAATTTGTAGGTCAGTGTGAGCTTGTATGTTGATTGAAATATGATTCGCGGCCGTAGCTAATATGGCTTTACAGAATTATAATCATTAGAATCAGCAATACAACTCCATAAGTTAGCATTTATTTACCTCAAACCTCATGATTTCATGAAATCGCTAGATTTGAGATAAATGCTAACTTATGGAGTTGTATTGCTGATTCTAATGATTATAATTCTGTAAAGCAGTATTAGATTCGGCCGCGAATCATATTTTAATCAACATACAAGCTCACACTGACCTACAAATTGCAAAAAACGTAAGAAATTTTGAATTTCGCGGGCTACCCTGGCGCATCAACCTTAACTACTTACAAACAAAGAGTAGGTAGGTGCATAACTAAATCTCAATCCTGCATGCCATAAAATAAAATGCAGCTCATAAGTACCTACAAAAAGAAACATCGTCACGCAGTCCATCATCTCATAATTTAGTACCATGCTTATTATTTTCCTTTCAACAAGTTCTCTTATTCCTTTTTGCACACAAAAGTTCTGTTGCAATCTGAACATAATTTGAGGATATTTTGGCGCCTGAATAACATTGACAGGGGGCGTTAATGGTAAACATCTGTAAAATTGTGTCACAGAAATTGTATTGACAAAACAAGATGGCGAAGTTAGTTCAGAATTTGGCCACGCGCTAAAATAAACTTTTGGCGTTGTAGGTACGTTTCATCCATAGGAGTTTAAAATGTTCCCATCTAATCATTAAATTAGTATCACCAACAAGCCAGCCTTGTAACGATCCTAATAGCGCGAACCGCGCTTTGTTTTAACCTAACCCGACGTTAAGGTGTGGTTCTCGAATCGGCGCGCGAAGTGGCGGCGTGAGGAGAAGATCCGTTCGCAGCGGCGGAGCCCCGAGTGCGGGTACAGTGGGACCGCCCCTCATGCTCCGGCGCACCCCGCGCATCACCCGCCGCCCGCGCACCCCGCACATCCAGCGCACCCGACGCACCAGCCCTACCAGCCGCCGTTGAATGTTGATACTTACAGGTGAGTTGCATTGCACAACTTTAGGATTGGCCCGCCTTAATCCAGACAAATGACAAGTATGGCGACTTAAGGGGGATGCGCTAAGGTAGCCCGCGTTATTCAAATGTTGAACAAATTTGCTTCTGGAAAAGAGAGATATGTATATTGATGATTTTTATCCCCTGTTCCGGATGTCCCTACTGATATATCTCCACTGGTAGGGATACTTGGATTTTTTTTCCAACTATCGCTACCGGTAGGGATATAAGGAACCTGATCCGCATTGGTTGGGATAGTTGGTTAAAATTATGTAAATACAAACCTATTTCTTACTGTCGCGAATCATATTTTGATCAAGATACAACCTGACACTGATATGCAAATTGCAAAAATCGCAAGAAAAATCGATTTTCGCGGGCTATCACAGCGCAATCACCTCAAGTAAGGTTTTTATTGACCGCTCTGGGTTTGGGTCACATTTGTCAAATCAATGGCAGTGGCAGCGCAGTATTAAAACCGCAATTTAAAAATAAAAATTCGCATAATAAAAATCTTAAATTCACTCACTGACAGACAACGCACAACGTAAACCGATGGCTATAGAATCTTGATATTTTGCGCAAGAGTTCCTTTTGTAAAAAAAATGAGCAGGATTTTTGAAAATTCAACCCATTTAGGGAATGAAAGTTCGCTATTTTTTCGTGCACACGGCTTGTAGGTAAAGCTAATTCATAAAAATAACATCTGAAGTCCTATGTTCCCCAGTCCACTGACCCCCATGGGGTACGGCGGCGGCATGGTGCCCGAGAGCCCAGTATGTGACACGACGGAGGCAGAGCTGTGCAAGAGTGGGTTCCTGGGGTACCCGCGCTACGAGCTGGGGTACCGACAGCCCCCACATCCCTACGTCAACCATCATGGCTACCAGCATGAACCAGCGTCGCCTCCACCAGGTAAATCATTTTCCATTATTCTACATAATCTTAAAATCATTCATTTACTGGCAGACAACGCAGTCTAAACCGCTGAGTCTAGCTAGAAGCTTCAAATTTTGCGCAGAGTTCCTTATTTAGCGAAAATAAACACTAAGGATTTTTGAAAAAAATATGAGTGATGACGTGTGTTTACTTTTGCCGATGGGACTAACGTGTAACAGACTGAGAAAAACATCATCCACCGTCATCCAGATTACATCATCGCTGATTAAAAATTAGAGAATGGACTACCACATCACTCGCTGGCGCTGACGCGATGACTATTTCTGATATTAAACTTTTTAAACTTTCGCGATTTGTAGACCCGTTCTCGATATTGTTTTATAATATTTCTGATATGTAACTTGAATGAACACACCTTGACTGAACTGCATCCACAAGTAAAGTCGTGAAGATACAGCAACCTCTTGCCTGGGCTGATTACTCCAAGGAAACCCAGCCGTTATTTTTCTCAACATCCTGCCTAATATTTCAGCCTTATTGACACTACTATCCAATACAAACCACACATTTTCCATTCCAGAGCTAGGCGGTCTTCTAGGAGTGTCAGTGCCCCTCGCAGTGCCCGGACAAGACACGCAGCAGTACTGGTCCCGCCTCCAGTGACCCTGGTGGAACTAGCCGAGCACATGACAACAGTACTCACACGCTTATGCTACTACCCGATGAGCGACCATTTTGGAACTGAGAAACGAGATATTTCGGCATTGTCTCTAGGAAGGGCAAATGCTTTTGGTTTTGCAGATGTCAAAAGTCAACGGTGACCTTAGGGGGCGTTCATTAATTACGTGAGGCGTTTAGAGGGAGGGGTTCGAGCCGAATCTCACCCAATCTCACGTGAGGGAGAGGGGATATCACGTAATATTTTTTTCGCAAAGAAAATATTTATGCAAATTATGTTTATTTAAGTAAATCCAACGCAATCAAGCACATATTAACGCAGGTATCTACACTAAAAATCTCACGGAGTCAGGGGGGTGGGGTGGGGGGTTGGTTGGGCCATCTCACGACATCTTACCAAGAGGGAGGATGGTCGAAAAATACCTAATTAGTGAACGCACCCTTACCATCAGGCGGGACGCATGCTTGTTTGCCGCCCAACACAACATGAAAAATAGTGTTCTGTGATGGGTTTATGAGCAGTAGAGTGTTATCAGGTCGGAAAATTGTAAGTACAAGTAAACTTGGCAAAAAAAGATTAGGTGGGTAAGCAGGTTATAACAAAATCTCTCTTCTTTGTGCGTGCCCAAGGGTCAAGAATGCAATACCTACTGGATTAAACAAAATGTGCTGCTCGGTTCCAAAACGGTCCAACCTTGATAGTTGGATTCGGGTAGTATGTATTTCTTTATACCGAAGTATATCATAAACAAATATTTTCTTTTATTTTGAAGATTATTTGTTTACCAAGTTAAGTAGCAATGCAGACAAGGTATATGTTTTCAAACCAGTTAGTTCATTTGAACACACTAAGCTTTTGTGGATTGATTTTCATGCTACAAATAAACGCTTCTGTATTCGTTCTCTGTGTTCCACTAGAAAAACTATAAAAGAAATCTGTATCAGTGATAATTGTGATAAAACTATACAGATTTGAGGCAATGGGTAAATGGAACGTGATTATTGATGCTTGCCTATTATAGATGTGAAGACTTTCCCTATTTATATGAATGAATAATATTCTGTACGTCTGCTTATTAGCTATATTTTTTTAATTTACAAACATTTTTTGTGCTTCACGGTGATATTTTTTTTATTAATTTAATTTGTAAAATGAGATTAGATAAGTACCTACCTTACCAACTGATGTAACACGTATAGTATAAAGAATTAACATATCCTCTAGTTGCCACAAAACAGGACTCGCGAGCACAAAACATAGGCTCAAATTGTATTAAAAATAAATTAGAATATTTCATTCAAAATATTCATTAATAAATCTCTCATAGATTTTCTACATTACCGTTATTGATGCACATGTAATGTTGTATCCTTAACTTTGAATGAAATAATTTAATATTTCGGTGTAAGTGTTAAAAAATATTTTATTAACAATTAGATAGTTAGCTAAGATTAGCGTTAAATAAGTATTTAATTGTGTATATTTGTTGTAAATGTTTAATTAACAATGCTGAGATAAAATGGATTAATTTTGAAAATATATTTGACAGATGTGGCTGGATGTTGTACCTTTGCCTTATGTATCAAACAGTGGATGCATACAAATCACATTAATTTACTCTCTGCTTATCTCCGACACAGAGAAGGCGTGAAGGAAGGAAGGACTAACTTATAAAAATCCTTTGACATTAAACTCGACATTATCGTAGCGATGTAAATTTAGATTTTTTTTATGAGAAACAGGGCTTGTTAGTTATAAGTACAGAAATGTAAATAGTTACTTTACGTGTAATTGTTCATTGTGATTATCCCATTGTAAATGTAATAACCGCGCAAGTACGCTGTAATAATAATTTTGGTTACTTATTTATTTTATTTTCATGTCCTAGTAGCAAAATATTTTTTCAACAATTATTTTTACTAAGTATTATAAGATTGTTTGCTATTCAAATAATACTATGCAAAATTAGTGAAAATGTTTCTTGTTTGAAACCTCTCAGCTTATAAAATATAACGATATTAGTTACAACACTAGCTTGAATCAACCTCAAGGTGTTAATTTCGAATTTACAATTAGTTTTTAATGTGTATATGTATTGATTCTAAATAAAAATGTGAATAATTGTGTGATGTCGATGAAACGTTTTAATAACATTATATGAATACACTTTTGGATCAAAGTATTTAGTTGTTTTATTTGGGCATAGCAGCGCCATCTCTGTGAATAAAAAGGAGTTGATCTCCATAGACAATATTTGACTAGGTTTCCACGGTCAATAAAACTTCACCTTCTAGCAAAATATTGTAATATCTCAATAGAATCAATTAAAGCTTTAACACTCTACAATAATATAAACAAAATACTAACGATTTAGCTTTCCTACCTAGTAAAAAGTACCTAACTCACTTGCGTATTGCTTGTTACTTTTAGATGCTACTTAGTGTAGATCTTCTATAAACCTAATAATATATTGCTGTTATTAATCTAATTATGTTAAACAGGAAATTTTTGTACGAACATCTTCAATTTAAACTGCAAAGCCTAAAAATAAATGAGAATCATAAATCGTCATCCAACAGACTGTCGATGTCATTTAGAATATTTTTTTCTGAGCTGTCTAATTTATTCAACTGTTGGTGACAGCTAACTACCACGTCTGGCATTACCGCATTTTTGGTTAAATCCAAGTCCAGGTCTGAAACGGTAATCTCACTTTCATCCTGATCTTCACTAAGATCCACTACATCTATTGGTTCACCTAGCCTAGCGGTTTCTAAGTCTATAATTTCAGTATCTGAATCTACCTTATCTAAATCTACAGAATTAATCTCGTTTAGCTCAACGCTAACAATTTGTACTTCGGAGTCTGAATCGTCTGTTTTATTAAAGTCTAAATCATCATATTTTGGTTCATCTGTACTTATGTTTGAACTCGACAGCCTGTGTCTTATGAGCCTGGGCTTAGCAGTTTGGCCAGTAAGCTTTATCCTTTTGAATTCGAAACAATTGTCCACAAGTTCGTCTTCTTGTATTTCGTAGATGTCACTTTGCTCTGATAACGTTCGTTTCCTATCATTGGCATTATCAATCGGCTTCTGATCGACTTTAGTTTTGGACGCTGCAGGAGCATTACGGTCGAGTTTCTTGTACACAATAGAGTTGCTTCGAACAACTTTGAGTATCTTATTGCCCGAGGTAGTGATAGTTTCGTGTGTAGAGAGCTTTCTTTTCCTACTCAGGTTGAGTGTGATGGGTGTACTGTGTATGATGGCGTCGCTTTTCTTCCTGGCTCTTATTTCATCGAGGGAGAGAACTTTGAAGTCTAGCGAGGCGCGTCGCTCCTGCGCCTGCGCGCCGGCGACCTCGTCAAGCGCCACGCGCTCGTACTTGGTGGCGAGGTTGGTGCGCACCAGCTTGACCTTGGGGTCGGACGGCGGCAACCCGTCGTAGCTGTAGAAGGCAGCCGCCTCCGCCTGTATTTTCTCAAGAAGCAATAGCTCCTGAGACTTAACCCGCGCTACTTTAGTCGCGTCGTCAGGCGACACCGTTTTAGTGGGCGTAGACGAGGGTGCGCTTTCATTATCCGACTCTGCAAGAACACACGAACGAACCGCTTAGTCGTACGCGATAATCGAAACTTTCGAAATGATTTTCGTAATTAATTTTGATGCGACCCGTCCGGCAACTTTGCAACTCCGCGGTGTGTTCTTGTAACGTCTATCTGAAAGCGACTCTCGAAGGGTGGGCGGTCAAAAATAATTACAAAAATCATATTACGAAACATTTTTATTTACTCGTTGGTATATTAAACACAATTTGATTAAACAAAGCCAAAATATAATTCTGTTCCGTTACGAGTTCCTATATCAGTTTGAATATTAATTAGCTTAAATGAAAGGTACTAGACACGCGTTACTAATAATAAACATATTTTGAAATTCTTATTATAAAATAAGACTAAGATTAACATAACAACAACCCCGTATTATTTGAAACAAGAAACTATCAGTAGGCACTCGGACAGTTGGCAACGCGGCGACCCGGCGCGCCACGGTAGTGTGCGCGCGCGCAGTTCGCTAGTCATATTCCCTCCGTCAACAAAATGTCATGGAACACAACGTGTAAGTATCAAAAGTGCTGCATTACTAATTTCATTACATTTACCTCACTTTCGCACACATATACAAATCTTAAAAAATTCATTCGGATTCATAACCGATGGTGATCAAATGTGGATGTCAACTTTGACCTCAGTGACTAAAGTTCAAATCCTTCCGATCGCTCCCGCCGACATCAATTAATTATAATCAGCGAAGACAAAACATATTCAAGGAAAGCGCTCCACATTCAACAAAATCGGTTAGTAAAACATAGTAATCTATGCTGATATCATTATGAAATGTCGTACGACACATCCGAACTGTCACGTAATACATAATGTCTTCCTTTCAAGTCTTTTTCCACCAATTTTATAAAATAGCTGCAAAATAGAGTTTAGAAATAAGTAATTACGTAAACGATAATACATAGACAGTGATTAGTTCCACAATCGCAGTACATTTCACAAAGACTCCAGCGCTATCCGTATGACAGAAATTTAACTGTCTAACACAAAACATTAACATTCCAACAATTAATCTAAAGGTAAATAAATAGTTTATTAGTATAAAAAGAGACAAGACTACAACATTATACTATTAATATAAAATGTATTGCTACAGTTACGAGAGAAACCAATTTCTTTTTTTTTTTTCAACAGCTGCCGCTTGAAGCAACCACCCTTTGTACTAATTCATTCTAAAATTATATTCCTAATCACTTCTCAGTACACTTTTCCGCTAATTTATATAAAACTTAAAATAATTTTACCCCCTTTTAAAAGAACACGAAGAATTTGAAAAAAAGTAGTGTGTAAGAACTGAGCATGTTAAAATAACATAAGATACCTCCGACTTAATCTATCCCCACCAATCGAGACTATGTTATTTTAAATATTGATAAATAGTTTTATACATAAATAATGACTAGGCGTACCATGGACATAACGCGAACCGATTCCTTTTTTTTTCTTGTCCTGTTCACACTTTTGCGATTTTGTAATAAATATAGGAACTTTACTCTCAGTGCAAAAAACATAAGAACTGAATCCTTTTCTTGCCAGATTGTTTTACACAACAAATATATTTGACTAATCGCGTTCAATAAACATACCGAAGTGCTATCGTAGATACGGTAAATCGGAAGCGTTACCAGACTTTACCAAAGACCGCTAAGCAATCGAATGCTCTTTTTTTGTTAGCTTATCTCTTTTTTTAATCTTTCTAAATTGGTAATAATATGATCTTAAGCACGATTTTTTTTTTTTTGTTATTCGGGTATCACAGCATTATAATTCATGCTTATAAAACTGTGCTTCCCGTTGTGTATACCTAGAGACACATTTTTTTTTTTCATTTTATTAGCTCTATCTAAATCTCACGGTGCGAATATATAAAGTATTGGGGGCAGGTAGCAGTGGGTACCTTTATAAACTGCCAAAGCCCCTTAAAACATCCTACATACTAACATACAAACAATTTAAAGGCATAAAGCTGTTTTTTTTTTTCTTTTTTTTTTCACCTATGTTAATGAGTTACAATAATCGTGTATATATATTTTTATTTGTATTTTATATGTTATTAAACCTATTTATTATGTACTTTTCTATCATAGACAAAGATTATATCAACATCTATTTAAAAAAGTATTGCAGTGATATTTTGAGAGAAAACTGAATGTTTTTTTCTTAAAATATGACTGTAACTGTCTATCTATGTGATATAAATTGTTATATAACGATACAGTAAATGAAAAAGCGAGAGATATTAATGAATCTAATTAGCTAAGATATGAAAGAGATTATATTCTCTAATTTATTGCACATACAAAAATACCAACGTCGCTTTTTCTCCATTTTATTTCTTGAATAAACTGTGAGAAGAGAGCTATCATAAATTCTTCGTGAGTCAAATATAATCTCACTTTGTTTAATCATTGTCTATGGTATAAAAAAACAGCTAAACATTGTCTAAGTTAGAGTCAACCAAAAAGCCGCCTCTTTCGGCAACATAAAAAAAAACAATATTGTATTTCGTTAAATTAATTTTGGATCCAGTTTCTAATGTAACCGCCCAAACCAGTTAAATCCACACCCGCCACATTAATATTGAATACAACACTCACGAAACTGAACCCAACTATAACTATACAATAAATACTATATTAATTGACTATTGGCGAAATAAAAACAATAATAATACCTTCCATAAACAGGTGTTAAGACGTCGGTGTCGTGTCGCGAACTGGGTGAACAAAACAAATGTATTTTCTTTCTACAAAAGTTAAAATTAATAAAGCGGCAAGTTGTGACCCACCCGCGTAAAAATATATAAACAATAAATTCCCACTTCGCTAGCGACAATAAACGTAGGAAAAAATTCTTAACCAATAACATGTGAATAAAGTAAATATATTTTTAAGTAATAAATCTAACACTTTCTCGGTAGTTTTTTTTTTTTTACTTAAATATGTTGTTTTTATTGGCACAACAAAGGGTTGAATTCTAAGAAATAATATTGGAACCCTTTTAATGCGATCTACGACCATGAATTTGACGAGAGGATCTAGTCAGCAGTGCCATAGTATACATAAAGCATAGTGTTATATTTAGAAAACAAAAACAATAAATGAGCGTTTGAAATTTAACATCGTTAATTCTTAACCCTACTCACACCGCCCGTAACATGACAATGCAGAGTTTTCAACTACCGAATTATTATAATATAATGCATGTTAGGCCCGCTGTCCACTGGAGCGTATCATCAATCAACTCTAGTGTAAGGACATAAACAACGAACCAATTTTCCATGTACAAAGAAGAATGCGTTCAAGCAACACTTATCAAGTCTTCAAGTCACATGGGAATAGGTATAGGCAGTGCATTGTATGACTAAATTAAATATAATGCCGTTTACACGTCGTCGTCTCTTCACGAAATCATTGATAGCGTAAAGTACGCACGCTTCAGTGGACAACGAACCTAATGTTACAATCACATCGCCAGTAAGCGGTTGGCTCAAACATTAGACTTAGTGTCAGCGAGCCGTGATATCGATATTACGAGCATATCTCTAAATGTCTATTGAAAACTCAAGTGCATTAGTACATAGTATTATTAATTTTACGTTTGGCTACAAGATTCGCTAATAACATTATTTGGAAAGACATCAAAATTACATTATCGTCAAACAAATCCAAAGTGTCCATCTATGTCCTGTATATAGTTCATATACCTAGCCGTTCACTTTCCAACTTGCATATCAAAATTATACATTTATACGATTGCTTTTTATATCACATAAAATCATGACGCATAAAACTTGCTTGCAATCCTTTATCCAGTGCTCTTAAATAGAAAATTGTAAAGTACAATGCCACATATGGAGAATATTCATACTACATAATAATATATTAGGAAACAATTCACCATCAAATAGCTTTTACCCACTTTTTCCTTACTTTATCTTACATCACTGGTCCGAATTTAGTCCAAACTTATACTTATTTTGATGGCTTTTCAAATGAGTGACAGCAAATCGAGCCATAAGCCCCAATCATACAATTTGAGAAGTCTGTTTGCTATCGCCGCCTGACTCGGCGTCATCGCTGGTTCACACATTATTACACTATTTCCCCATCAATGACCCGAGTCCAAAGCATTTCTAGAAGATTCCATTTTCAAAGTACCACATCACACTGTGGCAGCTTTAATCAAGACAACCGTAGCACGATCCCTCATTAGTTTTACAGAAATAGTTAACTTCTATAAAATAATCACTTTTTCTAAGAATCATTAATTCACACAACCATTGCTTTGACAGCAGCAATCGTAATTTCAACCATATTTAAGATTGACTTTCCACATCGAATTTCCTATACCACTTTTTTTCTTTTTAAGGACCGGTCCAAGCATTCTTAAATGAAACATGAAACACTAGTTTCCTATACCAACTTATATGGTGAGATTGCTTAATTGGAGACTTCTGGGTCTCATTAGCAACAAATCTTCAAAGGAAGTATAGCTACCTTCTACATCATCTTTAACAACACCAATAGTAACACCGAACACAACCATAGCTAGCAGTGGACCGGACCCTCTCGGTTGCGGAATCTTCTAGAGCTTAGCTGGTCGGATGGTGTCAGTGGTAGCGCGGGATCGAGTTCTCAAATCGTCTGGCGGGGGCTTAGTACATGTAGTTTCAGTAGAGGCGCATACCTTCTTCGAAGTTGACGACGAGCGGGTCGACGGGCATGGGCGCGTAGGGGTTGGCGGCCTGCTCGTGCGCGTGCGGCGGCAGCACGCGGCGCGCGCTCAGCAGCTCGCTGGACGCCGGCAGCACGCCCAGGATGGCCGAGTCCAGCACCACTGCTGGGGGACCGAAGCCTTGTATACTTTATATAAGGAATCTACTTCAGAAAAATCTTAACAATTTATTATCTCAACTCATACTTCAAGTCTCTTTTTCTACAACAACAAATCTTTTTTTTTTTTGTTTTCTCTTGTTTAGATATCGATGACCATCAAGTCTTTCGAGTTTCACTAGCTAATTTAATTTGACCTTGTATAACGAAAGAGAAGAGATTTTTGAAAATTCATCCCCTAAAGGGTTTAAATAGGTAATGTAAGTTTGTATGGAAGTTCGTCATTTTTGCCGATGGTCGTCTTGTCTTGTAATAATTAGATTTTTTTAATACCCTCTATGCAACATCACTACTGCTAAAACTCATAATTTCAAAACAGGATATCGACAAAATGACAGGAAATTCCACCTCCAAAAATACGAAAGCGAGCAGCTTCTATTATCCGTTGAGTTTAAATATGAGTTTGTTCGCCTTTAATTATACAAGGATACTTTTTATTAATTTATTTTATCTCAAACGCGATTTATTTTTCTATTATGCAATCATTTAAATAAGCTGATATTGTCACACGGCTATTTTCTTTCCGTCATGTAAACTAGGCTAAACATGCCTTATTTAACACAATTCATACATAAAGATTTGTTATCGTATTCAAACATAAAAATAATGTGTATTGCGTGTATATCTAACGTGACACATCAACACCACACGAATGGTAAATTAAATTGGTAACTACAAATGATATAAAAAAATTGCAACAGGTACATAATTACAAGCATCATGAGAAACTACAGAAAAAATCTAAAAACATATTATTTACATAGCTTAGGCAAAAAGCAGTCGGAAAATATTAGTTTTAGTTCGTAAAATAACAATAAAAAAAATTTAAAATTAAAATCAAAGTTTTACACCATGAAAACCGCGATAATCGACTTTATGTACAGTAACAGCCAGAAGTCGACTAGCAATCTCACAAAACCATGGCATAGCAATATTAGTTTACTTATGACCTTCTTCGGCGCCGCAGCCCGTATAGGTATAAGCGCCGCAGCCCGTATAGCGCAGGCGATAATGGTCATTGCGGTGTAAGTGGACTTCTGGCCGTTGACTGTACACAGTAAAATTGGTGAGAATCACCTAGCCTTTTTCTCAACTACGTTGGGGTCGGCTCCCAGTCTCACCGAATGCAGCTGAATTCCAGTATTTTACATGGAGTGACTGCCTATATGACCTCCATAACCCAGTTATTGGGTCTAACCGTAACGACTCTGTCATTCGAATATGTTTGACAGCCGCAGTCGCAGCAAAACCGTTGGTCTTAACGTGCTTTGAGGGGTCTCGATGTAATGAATTTCCCTCACTAAAATATATGCTTGAGTGTTACCTTGGCGCTGTTGCTGCCACAGTAGCGGCACGGGCGCTGGAGCAGGCACGGGAGGCGCTACGCCCCCCATGGGCGGCTGTTCCGCAGACACGGGCTCCGGCACGTTCACCGACGTCGGCACTTGCTGCTATTGGGAACAACGTGCTAAGTTACTTCGTGTGTGGACGTGGCATAGGTTTTTGTTGAAAACCAGGGGCCTAGCTTAGTAGGTGACGGGATAGCCATCTAACCTTACATACATACATACATAAACTTCCCATGGCATGGCAAAAACTCCTTTTACCTCGTTTACGTTCATACATCTGGTCATACACCACGCCGGTTGCGAGTACTACGCACCTGACCTTTCTGAAGAGCATCACCAATAAGAACACGATATAATGTCTTCCTGGGGCGTCCCCATCCCGGCGTTTCTACTCAGGGGGCCTACTCCCTAAGTCCGTCCGTCCGCCCGTCCATCCGTCCGGCTGTCCGTCCGTCTGACATAACGATCCATCAAAACAAGTGTAAAAATTAAATTTTTCGGACGGGCAAAAACACATCAGCAGTAGGGACAGCTGTCAAATCGTGTTGTCAGTCATACTTCGTTCGGGCCCCGAACCAATCATCCATCCGTAGGTGATACGCAGTAGAAAACGCCCGTAACGAAGGCCCAAACTACGGGCTTCGTCCTTAGGGAGTAGACCCCCCGATTGTAAATACCTTTTGTTAGTCGCCTTTCATTCTTACTCTCAACATATCCAAACCATATAAGCATACTTTATATCTTTTGTATATATAAAAATGGGCTGAATGCCCTTTGATGAGAAGTGACCACCAAAAGTATAATAAATTGATAATAGGTTGTCAACCTTGGAGACAAAGGTCTTGAGTCTGTTCCCACGAGCACTTATGGTTTTCAAAATAGGAACTCAACTATTTAGAGTTAGAAATACTGTTAAGTCGGTTAGTTAGTTCCTTAAAGAGAATTGGGTACTTCTCAAACAATCGAGATTAATGAAATAATCGAGTTAAAAGATGGACGATATATTAATAGTATGAGTATGATGTTTGGTGGTGGTCAAACCCTGTAACTATTGACTCAGTTTAAAAGAGATTATAAAAAAATGGGTTACCAATTAGCAACAGATGTTAATGTGTGTAAATTCAGTCAGATATACACCATGCCTCTTTAGTAGCCAGAAAAACTTTCAAGGGTGATACTTTAGTCATAAAATTGCAAAAAAAAAATGTTCCCATACATACTAGAAAGTATAGGGCTGTCATGAACAGTTAAAAAAATAGACTATTATTTATGGTATTTTAGACGAGTATCACCCCAGAAAGTTTTCCTAGTTTTCTAGTAAAAAAGGCACCGTGTATGGCGTGTAATGTATGTGTTGTCTCACGGGTTGAGGCGGCCCCGGCTGGCTGGGCGCGATACCGTCGGTGCGCGCTTCAGGGTTCTTGTGCATAAACGGACAGTGGATCTTACGACAACCACCGGGCTGGTTCTCCCAATAGCATGGGATCTGCTTGCGGTTTTTCTAGAATGTGACAATTTTGTTTTCGTTTATTATAAGGAAACTTACATCTTCCATACCTCGTGTTGGTGTGGAATCCAGAAGATCTCGCAGGCACCAGCAGCGTATGTCACGGTCAGGCCTATTTTATATTCCATGATAAAGCAGACATTTGTTGCAAGATCCTTAGCTAAATATGAATAACAGCTGTTTTCTTTTCAGGGGCAAGACAACTCAAATCTATTTGGCTTAGATTTGAGTTGTCTTAGCGCCAAGCATATAGGGAGGCATTTTGTTTTCGTCATCAACAATAATTCACTACAGTTCGTCATCAAGAATAATTCACTACAGTTTGTCATCAACAATAATTCACAACCGTGGAACATGTATGACAAATTTTTAGCTTTGAGCTAAAAATTTGTCATACATGTTCCACGGTTTACATGCTGCCAGCATTCTGATAATCATAAGGATACTGAAACATGTACAAACGCGCGCCATACGGTAGTGTCGCGTTCGCAGACTTTTCCTAAATAAATAAGACCTCGTGCTCACAAAATGCACGCACCTTCAAAGATGTAGACGCTGCCTTAGACATCACAATGATAATCAATTTTTTTTCTGCATATCAAAAGTACGTAATACCCAACTAATTTAATCCCCAGTATTTAAGATAAAAAAATAAAGAATTGCCTATCATCATGTAATAATCCTTATCACCAACAATATGTGCCTATCTTTAGGTTTAATGATATGATTGATTATTATGCCGCCTTACTGAACTAGTGGCCGAAATATCGGTTAATTAAATGTATGTTCAATGTTTGTTGCTCAAAGTCAAATGTGGAGTTCAATGTTCTGGCAAAATTAATATATTTTTATTTTTTTTTGAATGAAGGTTGCACATCATGGCACATCACTAAGTTGCCAGTATTTCTTGGTTCTAGCAGAGTTGAGAAATAAGCCCAGATCATTAAAGCAAAGGCGAACTCACAAATCGAAAATTAACTGTTGAACTTCTACTACATACATACCTACATAAACTCACGCCTTGTCCCCATGGGGGTAGGCAGAAACTACAAAATGCCACCTACTACAATCCTTAGATACTCCTTTTCATTCTATTAGGTCAACATCAACAGAGTACAATTTTGCACTCTGATTTCTGACAGCTTATCCAATGGAACATGTTGTCAAATCTATATTAACCAAAATCTAAACATCCAATTATATTGGTTGCATTGCTATAGACAAGGGGTAACATAAACTTGATAACAGATTTTCTGGGGCTTGAACAAGCCTTCAGAAACCAGTACTTATCTACTTAAACCTTAGAGTGTTACCATTTTAGTAGTGACATAATCATTGATAATTGTTATGAAAGGTAATTAATTTCTAATACATAAAGATTAGGTACTAGTGTACTATTTGCACAGCTGTTTAGGAAGTTTTGTAAATACAAGTTAACAGGTATTCAAAATGATCACCAATGGTTAGCATTATACATATACCTTTTTTAAAGAAAAATAACATTTCCAAATGCCAACTTTTGAAGATTTATGTATTTACATAATTTTATCATAATTTTTCATTCATATTTAATTTTGTGAAACACAAAACGAATATATAAAGTTTCATAACTTTCAGTGGCATCAAAGTACTACCTTAAAGTACTACTGAAAAAAATCTATTAGACATCTACCAGGTAAGTTAACCAGAACTTATGAAACAGACCTATGTATAACATAAAATGTAAATTTAAAGAATATTACTATCTACAATGTTGATGTTTTCACTAGCTGATAACAAACTCTGGAGCTGTTAAAGCTACCAGAAAAATTGTCAAATTGGTTTATCCTGTTTTTGTAAGAACCTAGAAAAACAGTTTCTGGATTCAACATCTGCAGGCTGTCTTTAGATAACTCAGTTTTTGTTATTCCTTTCGAGTTAAATATCCCCCAGAATGACATTTATTTGAGTAACCTAAAGATTAGCACTGCATCTTCTTCAAACTTGTAACAAATGATAGCCTCAAGTTTGGTCACACAAACAACAAAAACATTAAACACAAAATCAGAAGAAAACAAATGCAACATTATATAATGTCACTTACATCTACATACTTCTATACATACCCTTAATTCCATGTGACGTAGTTTGCAACGTTTATCAAGGCACTTGCCCTGCTGCCAAGCTGTGCACATTGTCTCGCATCCCAGCGCTGACGGTTCATGGCGAAACACACAGTTGTCCCCCTTCATAACAGATAAAGTAAGTAACTTTACTGAACGTTTTGAAAAATATTGTAGCAAAGTTATTACTACATTACTATCATCTAAACCATATGCAATGTGATATTTGCTCCTTGGTTTAAAGCCTAATTACTGGCTGACAAGCATTCAACACTTGTTATTACTTGAAAAGAAACAAAAGCTAGATGTAATAGGTACACTTGACATCATGATATATGCTATAAACAGAACTTTGACCTATCCAAGACATTTTATGGGAGACCAAGCTTTGTAATGTTAATTTAATGTGTATTTCATATTAGCTTCGTAAACAACAATATCCAACGTCTCTTTACTTGTAAACAGCAAATTTTGTGAGTAGTCTCCAAGAAATGTGCTTTTTCTATCTTAGTATTGATGTAATATAAATGTATGGGTTTCCTTCCTTGGAATCACTTTAATCCTCAAGAAAGATGTGGTTAAGTTTCCATAGTTAAACTTACTATCAACTGATAATTTTTTTGCCAGCATGTAAAAAAGATCAAAGCTAATTTTACCCTCAAATACCTAATACTTTCATCACAAAATCCGCTAGTATTGTTGTTATCACTTTTGTAAAAATTGAGTAATATTTGATAGATTTCTTTCAATGTCAATAAAACATTCTAACCATAAAATATTAAATGTAACAGTGCATAACACGTTTGATTCCATGATTTTTATCAGAGACTCAGTAAACAATGACAAGAGTTACATTTCTAATAGAATATGTAATCATGAATATTTTCTTACCTTCGTGCATGTGGAGTAGTAGTAAAAATAGCAATCGTTGAATTTCCGTGGAGACTCCATGGTGTTATCCGCCGTCGAGGGTCTGTGAAATATTGGGTATACCGTCTAATAATGCCGACACCAAATTTTTTTGTATTATTCAATAGGCACTGTTAAACGCTACAAAATACGTCACGAGAGTAGTCTAGTGGATCCAATTTATAAATAACACATAAAATAAGGCTGTAGTTACGTTAAAACTAAGATTTTTCCATTTTGACAATACGTAAAGCACGGCGCGGACAAACAAGTTCCAAATTAAAAACTATCAATATGTCAAAACCAGATTGCATACTTTACTCACCGCGTATTAGATAAACTAAAAAAATAATTAAATTATACAACGAATATCTACACAATAACGCTATCTAACACAAAATAATATGAACGTCACTATTAGAAAGAAGATGTAGTAGATATGGCGGACATGTGGCGGACTTTCATTTCGTTTCGTCCGCCCCACCGTTTGATTGGTTGATAACTTGTCTATTTTGTACCATAGAGTGATTTTACTACTTTTTCGTAGTAATCGAGATTATGACCAAGGCGCCAGAACGTGGAAAATTCAAACTGACTTCAACTTCAGTGTATGATAAAAAAATTGTACAAACAAGACTGTGAAATAAGACGTTTGAAAATTAAATTGATTAAATTATTTTGATTTACAGCTGAAACATTAGTACAATATTTATAATCGGGTAGATAGAAGGTTCTAGCTAATCTATTCGTATCAATGATTCGTATTCAGTTCTATCTTTGTTGCTTTTTGGTTGCTGTATAGGTGATTTCGTGAATTTCATACATCAAACATAAAGCTAGCTTATAGTTACTTTCAACCGCTTTCACCAGTATTTGACATTATGTCAAACCCCGCCCCTCAAAGATAAATCGCATGCACGCACCGTACTTAGTCACGCGTAAAAGTGCCCATACTGCAAATAATATAATGAGTTTACACATTACTTTATAGCGTTTTCATGGCAATACAGTCAAGTCCTTAGATAATATACATATAGATCGAAACACCGCGTGGCCGGTCATGAGACAGCAATATAATACTTTTTCTAGGTTATGTGGTATGAGAAAAGTTTAACGTAAGAAATCTTCCATATTTTACATACGCACACTGCAAAAACTGACCAAAAAAGATAAATTAATCGACGCAAGATAAATTTTGTAACAGTGAAAGCACTTTGTTTGGCTTTTCTTTTTTTTTTTTTTTGAGGGTGGGAAATCATCGAATAACTTCTCCCGCTCTGGGTGGAGCGGAAGTGCGTGTCAGACTTTTACTGACTAAAACCCACCCGTGTTTCTTCAGTTGCCAATGCCAGGGCCGCGGTATCTTCTTAAAACTACCCGCGACCCCAGCGGCTTCGGCCCTATTGGACCCCATCATTTGCTGACATCTCTTTGAGGGGCGCGTAGAACACAACGCACCGTCGACTCGGGCCTGGTCCTTACCGGACGGCGAGCTACCCGCTGCTCACCGTCCGCAGGCCCCCGCCTACGGTGGCCGGAAATCGCCTCGCAATTCCCGCCACCCAGGGCGTCTCCTGCTGCGACTGAGGGCGTGAGGCTGCCTCTCCCTCACGCGTTCAACCTCCTCCTTCGCGAGCATTACTGCTTCGCAGAAGGAGGTGACGGCCTCCCATGCACTCTCGCTCCGCACCATGGCCTGGACCAGGCTCGGACGCGAGAGATCGCCGCCGCCAATCGCCTCCGTGAGAACACGGTGGTGCTCTGCCCAAGCCGGGCAGACCTCCACTGTATGCTCCACCGTGTCCTCCGGGCGATCCACACAATGGTGACACCCGGGCGTTTCCTCCCGCCTTATGCGAAACAGGAACCTCCCGAAACAACCGTGTCCGGTGAGGATCTGCGTCAGGCGGAAGGTGAGGACGCCGTGGCGCCTCTCTAACCACTCCTCAAATAGGAGACTTATCGCCGCAATGGGGAGGAAAACCAACTTTTTATCACGCTAGGTGGCACATGATTGACTGTCCTTTTTTCATTGATTTGACGTAACGAACGATTGTCAAATTTATGGATTTGTTTGTAAAACAATGTACAGTCGTTCAGAGCGCCATCTACAAACAGCTTTGCGTGTGGCTCCCCATTGTGGCGTGCCCAGCGCTGGGTTGCGACCGTCGCGCTCTTCATGGCGCCATGAGATCCCGACGGAGCTCTGTCCGCTGTACCGTGATTTCTCGCGGCAGCGGAGTTACGCCCCGGCGTTTCGCCTCCTCGCGCCACTCCCACACGTGAACGAGGACCTTTGCCTCCAGATCCCACGGCGGCATTTTGTTTGGCTAACATTCGAAAGTTCACCAATCAAAAATACGGCACGCCGTAAGAGACAGAAAATACGATGCTTTGTCTCAATTTTCCTATTAATTTCGTATTTATGTGTCTCACTTCCACACTTCCGTTGCCATGATGGCAACGTCTAGAGGTCACCTGTGACTTTCACTGGTATTTGACATTATGTGAAACCACGCCCCCAAATATTTTAATCGCTAGATTTGCCCGCACCGTACTTAGTCACACGAAAAAGTGTCCATACTGAAAATAATGAGTTCACACATTACTATAAAGCGTTTCCATGACAATAAAGTCAAGTCATTGCGTTATTTTGTGTTAGAGCTTACACACAATGACGCAGTGACTTGACTTTACTTTATTGCTCAACCAGCCACCGTGAAAAGAAACGAACTTTAATCTAAATCGCCAAATTTCATCTAAATCCGTTCAGCCGGTTTTGCGTGATTGAATAACAAACATCCAAACATCTTCACAAACTATCACATTTATAATATTAGTAGGATTATACCATTTATGTCTGCATCCGTTTAGGCCGTGAAAAGTTGAAAACCAGCCCTTTCAGCATGAACCCTCCATTGAGGATGGTAGTGCCTTGGAAAAAGAACCTTCACGACCAAAACGTATGAAGACTTAAATGCTATAATGCTACTAATATTAAAATGTGAAAGTTTGTGAAGATGTTTGTTATTCAATCACGCAAAAACGGCTGCACAAATATGGATGAAATTTGGCACACAAATAGTTTATAACCTGAATTAACACATAGGAAACTTTTATCCCGGTACCTAGTAGGTTCCCGTGGGATAATATTCGACATCCACGCGGGCGATATATTACATAGATAAAAGTTTCGATAACTCAACGACTGAACGGATTTGGATGAAATTTGGTAGGTAGATAGATTAGGACCTGGATTAACAATTATATGCTACTTTTATCCCGTGTTTGATAAAAGTAGTTTTTTCGACAATTTTCACTTTTCCGGAACGTAAAGTTCGAAAATGGGTAGGAATTCGGAAAAGTATATAAGTTGTAACGAATTGTATGAGCTTTCATTACATAGAAAATATTTTTTCTCTACGACGCACCTTTTTAAAGATATTAAGCGAAAAACTCAAGTGGGAACTTCTATCCCCCCCCCCCCCCCCACTCCGGCGCACCTCCTAGACGCGGGGACTTTTAGTATGTTTACTCCCTAAGGCCTCATTTACGGAGACGCGGGGCACAGTAAAGATATCTACAGTATTGTGACTCGGCCTTCATAATTACCTACAGCCGCGCGGTACGTAAACACGCTTCACACGCTGCCTACCTACTGCAGTATTTTGATTCATCAACCTACTTGAGTTTCTTTCTAGTTTTGTGATTGTAAATATTATACTTATTTAAAAAAATGAAATTCGTTGTGAATGAAATAAAAATTACATGTTGTGTTTTTTGGTCACCCATCCGATGTCGACCGCTGCAAACGTTACTTAATATCAACCACCTCACCGCGTACCACTTCCATTTATTATTCTCATAATCTAAATAATGATATTTCTAATTCAATAATATCATTATGTACTAATACAATAGTATAATTGTGTAGCTAAGTACATAAGTAGATAGCCTAGCCTTTTTTAACACGAGCACATAAGTGACACACGAGACACGAGTGACCTACCCGCGGTCACTCGTGTTTCGTGTGACTTTTTCACCTAAGTATCCACATTTGTTTATTAATCTAGGTATTTTAGGCGGTGGAAAAAGCGAAATACCTACCTATTAAAAATAGATAAAAATTACGTACCTAGTAGGTAAGTATATAAAAAAAATATATTCTTACGACCTCTCGGAGTTTCCATGTAATTAAAAAAATGTTATCTCTGGGTGCGTTAATGAAGAATTTAAGCAACCAGAAACAGCGCAATATACTCTACAATTGCTCTTTGGCATATTATGTAGTACTTGAATTTATTTCAATAAAAACATTTCTCACAAACCGCACGATTACTGAGTACTTACAAAACCAGTCACACCTCCGTTCGTCCCTGCGGCTCATTCGTGATCGTCAAAGAGTAAAGTAAGTATAGAGAGAGTGATCGTTTGCCTACCGAGTGCATACAGAACTCTAGGCGCGTAGGTATGACTCACGTTCCGCCCGTTTGTATGAAGATCAATTACTGTAGATATATTTTTACCATGCGCGGGGCGTCGCGCGTCGCGTTCCGCACTAAATTCAAACATAGGGCGTTCTATGAGAGCGTTTACGGAGAAGCGATTTAGATTTCTTACACATGACGGCCCGCAGCCCGCGCCGCTCCGCGTCTCCGTAAATGTGGCCTTAGCACCCTGAACAACTTTCTGAGAAAAAATCGCTTACGTCCCAGCTCACGCACTCTCTACAACACCTTTGTTGAGTGACTATAAGCACATCAAGGTAGTTTCGCAAACTTTTTTTTTTTCACATAAGGAACTTGTCCCTTTAACTGTCAAGTTACTGAATAGAAAAAGTCTAAAAGTTGATTGGCAAACAGCGCTGCTTGATCGTCAATATGGAGTACTTACTCAGGAAATCCTTCCATTCAAAACAGATTCTCAGTGTTGTATGAACTTTATTTATAATAATTAATATTACATCATGATTTAAACATTAATTTACATAATACAATAAATAAATGCTCACAGTAATCAATATGAAGTCATGTTTGAAAAGCGAATGTTTATACTAAAGACAATAATAGAAATTACCCTAATTTAACAAATCAAAATTGGAGTCAAGAATAATGCATCCAATAAAATGAAATCTAAAAAAAACTTGGGGCTGTTTCACTATAGTTCTGTAGCGTATCGTTTAGATCTAACAGTCGTAAAGAGTGAGTTTCTTAACTATAAGCAATTCGATTTTTTTTTAACATAATTATCGAGTACATTGTTTCCATTAAAATTATGTAATGTAACTACTTCAAATTCATACTACAGGTTAAGTCAATAAACACTGGTAAATAACGTAACAAAACGCTAAACTCTTTCATTATCGATGTTTTTTATTACAGGAGCATACAGTTTCACATGCCAAAAATAAGGACTGTCATTTTATATGTACACAGACGACTAAAAAGTATTGCCCTTTCACTTCTTTCTATAAAATTATTACGAATGTTGCATTAAAACTGGGAAAAATGGATGAACACAATGGCAGATAAATAGTTTGATGAAAATGAACAAACAATTTTGTACAAAAAAATCCAATACTGGGAGGAATGTATCGATTACATTTCAGCTGGTTAAAGAAACGTGGGGTACTAAAATACATTAATATATGGCCTCATCTCAGCTCTTTAAAGTTTTCTAACAAACCTACTGGATGACGACTGGTCGCGCACCAACGAAACAAAACACAACACTCCGAACACAATTCTTTAAACATGAATCATTGAGTAAAATCAACAAATTTAAAAGTGAATCAGATGGTTGTTGCTATGACTATTATGTAACCGATAAAATAAAATCGTCAACATCGCAAACGAAACGAAATCATCATCATCTGCCTAGCCTTTTTTCCAACATATGGGGGTCGGCTTCCAGTCTAACCGGAATCCGGATGCAGCTGAATACCAGTATTTTACATGGAGGGGCTGCCTATCTGACCTCCACAACCCAGTTACTGGTTAATACGATACCTCTTGGTAAGACTGGTTGTCAAGACTCGGGCTCCTGACGACTATCAAAGCTCCACGAATAACAGCAGGAACCAAGAGTATGCTTTCCGCAACCTACATATAAATTTATATCAAATACATATCATACAAATATGTATAAAATAAAATGACGGATCTTTTAACCTTAACACCGCACCGGGAACAGGACGTCAACGAAAAAAAGATGACGGCGCCGAAGTAGCGACAATACATTTACTATGGCCGAATAATCTCGTTTTACTTTGACTTTCCCTTCCTGGTGCGGTGCACAAAGTGTTACTCTGTTTTAAAGTAAAGCTTTATCGCACAACAACCATCAATTTCACCCTAAACGTCGCGACACATCTGCGGAACGTACGGCGCCGAATGTTCGGTTGAATACGCTCGCAGTGTTTTTCAAGTTCCATAAGACAACTCAGACGAAATTACGTCGCGTTCATGAGCAAGCGAATAATTCAGTCGCTGAAGTGTCGGCGCCGTACGTTCCTCAGATGTGTCGCAACACTAAACGAGTATTGGTAAATCATACCGCAATCTCTTAAAACAGTCTTCGAACACATACAACCAAAAATCTCAACACAAATCCAATTAAAAAATACATAAAAAATTAACTTACATAACATGTTATTAGTACTACACGACGTACATCAATAACAGTTTTCAAATCGAATGAAAACTACATTGAACAATCATAGATACAAAACTAGAGACTCGCTAAAGGCTATTTCATATCATTCGTTATTATTATTATTTAAACTTTGATTATTGTATTGATTGGCTAAGGGATACGTATGTTACTACTACGTTATCATGGTAAAAACACTGACTAAACATTTTATGTTGTTTATATAATTTGGTTTATACACTGGAATTTAATTTTTTACACCACAGAAGTTAGTACCATACGATTTTAATTTTAGTTATAAACAATTCTTTTTAGATACCAGTATATTTACAGCAAAAACTAATTTTGAAATAATGAAAGAACTTCATTTACCACAGAAAAGCATTTTTTTTTTCAAAATAGTAACAGCCTGGTATAATTTCATTGAATAACCAGTAAATAAATATTGCCATTTATTTCTACGTATGAACGTGGATGGGGCACGACTGCTTACAGTACAAAATACATGATTTTTGTTCAAAAGTGCGACACAGAATCGTAAACAAATGGATGACTAACTGGCGCGTTCGTGATCAGTAGCACTATGTAATGACGATCACAAATCGGATTGAGGCGCAGTTTCGACCAAAGCGAAGAAGAGATGACCCAAACAACCAATAGGTTTGCATCATCGTGATAGCACCTCTCCTCCGCCCACATAGCTTCACTTCCATACATCTTCGTGAGATGAACGGAAATGTGATCGATCGCTATATTCTTATTACTTAGCCTATCACTCCATTTACTTACTACTTCTTCGTGAAAGTGCGACATTGAGTGCAATGAGACACACAGTGGAAAATACATTTGTGAATATTAATATTATTGTATCCAATGTGCCTACAGTTGGCCAGGTCTAAGTTAATAGCACATTATTTTTTATAGTTATTAAAGATTCGATCGACATTTCAATAATCACAACAACGTTAAAATGGAATTTCGTCATAATTCTCTTGTTAATTTATTTTTGGGAGTTATTATCACGGTTTTTTTCGTTATCAGAGTGCGAATAATAAAACTCTAGTCTTAACACACGGTACACGCTTAATTTTAACATCCAAATTCTCACTGTTTCACTAACATGGATAAACCACGGCAAGTAACGCATTGTCAGCAACAAATGTATTTTGACTATAAGGTATTACATAATGGTAAAATAATGTTAGTGTAAGTTATATAATATTAAAATAATCATAGTCTGTTAGTAATGTTAGCTACATTTGTTGCTGACCGACATTGAATTATATCCAATCATCACGTATTTTTCTATGCAAACACAGACATCGCTCAATTTAAAACATTTACACTCCGAACTAGTACTTTAGCTAGACATGACTTACAGTTAGCACCCATTTGTCGATAATAATGATTTACTGCAGCTGTACGAGGGCAATAATGATTTACTGCAGCTGTACGAGGGCAATAATGATTTACTGCAGCTGTACGAGGGCAATAATGATTTACTGCAGCTGTACGAGGGCAATAATGATTTACTGCAGCTGTACGAGGGCAATAATGATTTACTGCAGCTGTACGAGGGCAATAGTCTCGCTTTACGCGAAGATTAAACCAACATTTTGGCCTGAGTAACATCAAAAGCTGAATACATCAGCGAATTTTGGACGATACCAAATCAGTTGTATTCCTGAACTTAGTCGATCGCGGAAAAACGTAATAAAAACACAGTTCTTGAAATTGAAGAAGGGTAGGTAGGGTAAGTCACATCTAACTTCAAAAATTCCAACATTAAAATTGTCAAGCATTGACTGCAAGACACAACAATGTTTAACCAAGAGAGACAGATTCTATCCTAACCGAGTCAACAAAATGAACCCCTACCAAGACACAAGTTCATACATGAAGCGTAATACCCTGTGCAAGGCAATACTGTTTAATTATATTGTCATGTTCTAAACTTGAATTCAGAATCATATATAATTATCACGTTCTTGAACCACAATAAGTCGTGCAAAAAAAAGTTTTAATTCCATTGCAACTAAGATGATTTAGGATCCTTTTATTACAAATCGTCACTCAAAAATGAACTTAAACAACATTTCGCTAAAGTAGAAAGTTAAGTGGCAATCAATGTCAATTATCTAAGATGCTGAGTTCAAGTATACTTAGTAAGGGCTCACAACAATGGACGCTTGGACGCTACGTCGGAACACGCATAGGCCTCTAACATAGTCTTAGAAACTAGATGAGAATGGACTGCCTAAAATGAGAATAAAATTTCGAGTTATTTCAGACAAGCCGAAGAATAGTCAATTTACGAAATAAAACAAGCATTGAGTGTATACACGACTTAAAGCGAGAGTGAACGTTATTTTTTTATAATCGATTCCAAATTCGACTAGTTTTTCAGTTGTTTAGGTATTATCATCAAATTCGACTACATTTTCTAGATGTTTGTTGTCACTCTCTCTCTCTAGTATTTGAACGCGATAGTGCAAGTAAATCGATGACGTAATGAGAGAGCTACCAAATCCGCGGATGTTGTGCGCGTGAGCACTCTTATCTCTTGGAGGAGCTCTTGATTTGTTGCAGCTTGAGGCGTAGCGCGTCCACCTCGGCTTCGTTGCGTTGGGAGAGCGTCTGTGTTGTGTGCAGCTGTGAAACAAAATTGCTTTCTGTAAGATGGCTTTTATAGCTATAAGAATTGGTCTGAAGATAAACTAATGTCTGCAAATTTATAGACCAGCGAAAAAACAGTGACAGCGAGTGAAGAGACATACAGACTAGAAAATAATTGACAGTAATAATATGTCATTTTTTAAGACTACATTCCAAAATAACTGTAAAAAAATAGCATACAATGCAATTCAAATAAGAATAGGAATGTCAATGACCTCTATCTGTCAAATGTTAATTGAAAAGTATGGTTTGCAAAGAAAACTTATTTGGGTATCACTAACGTTTTTTTTTTTTTTGTTTAACCGAGTCTTAGTTAAAGCAAAGTGAAAAAATAACATCAAAAAATTAGTTATACTTAATTAGTTTTTTTTTAAATTATACTACTTTCTTTCATATTTTCATTGTTGGCAACAATTTACCAGAAATAATTAAAAATTCTTCTTTTTAATGATTCGTAAATAAATGTTATTTAAAAAATATCTTGTTTTGCTCACCCTACCCGATTTATTATATTTGACAGCTATGACGTCACAACATGGCGCTAAGTCGATCCTATTCTTATTTGAAACGCATTTTACACACTTATAAATACCAACGATCTAAGAATTTGTCAGAGGATATTGGGCCTTTGATTTAAAGTTAATGAAATAATTGGAAAAACTTCTAGAAATGCGACGTTGCCAGGCCGCGCGATCAACGCTTTTAATATGCGTGCCAAATATGAATAGGATCGCGCTTGCTTCAACTTCACACGATAGCTGTCAAATTAGTACGCATGGGTAATGAAGTTCGCGAGTATTGCCATACTATTGCGGAACAAAATGGCGTCTTGACAGTACTATTTTTATTTGACACGCATAGTAACTGGCGAAACGTGGGAGCACTCTGCATAACCCTACGGGGAACACATGCATGCATGTTAAGTTATGCTTACGTCAAGTTGTGGGTCGATGCTGTGTGTTCGTGGTAACGTGTTCTCGTTGATGGAGTCGGTCAGCGTTCTGTTGTCGCCGACCGGCGTACGGGGCTGTGACGAGGGAGACTCTGTTTTTAAACCGGCTTTGGCCTGTAATAAAGGATTATTTTTTTAGAAGGCAGCCGAGTTAGTATCATCATCTGCCTAGCCTTTTCCCAACTATGTTAGGGTCAGCTTCCAGTCTAACCGGATGCAGCTGAATGTCAGTATTACCAACCAACCTAGTAACTGGGCAATACAATACCCCTTGGTAAGACTGGTTGTCAGACTTTCGGGTTTATAGAGAACCCGTAACAACTGTCAAAGATCTACAAATGACAAGCCGGGACCAACTGCTTAACGTGCTTTCCAAGGCACGGACGGGTCTTGATATGTAAAGATGGTATAGTTTTTATAGTATTATATTATATACAACGTGTTTCTTTTCATATCCCATAACTCTAGGGTATTAATGAGACTATAATTTTGAAATTGCGAAAAAAAAATCAGCAGCTCCCTACATTTATGTTTGCATAAATCCTCAAAATGTAAGGAACGGCTGATTTTTTTTTTCGCGATTTCAAGTTTGGTCCCATAGTAAAAGTTGTTCAAAATATGGTCTCATTAATACCCTAGAGTTATGGGATATCAAAAGAAACGCGGTTGTCGGTTGTATTAGGTATATTTATAGGTAAGTATAGTTTTCATATTATTAGGCCCGCTTGCACCACATATCACTATAATCAACGCAATCTAAGAAGTCCGTTTGGACGTTTCTCATTATACATGTCGCGATAACTTTGTATGAACGTCTACGTAAGAAATCGAAAAATCTAATTAATTACTATGTCATCCATACACTATAACAATGAGTATCATTTGTAAGCACCAAGTTTTACTTTATATTGGAAAAATGCACTCAAAATCACGAATTAATCGTTGATTAATATTCCGACAGGACGTTATTACAATGTCATTGGGTTCGTTGCCGTAGAGTTGTGACCGTTCTAAGCCGTGTTTTGACCGAATAAAATCGATGTTCTAAAATATTGATACTTTTACAAACGTTAATTTAGAAAAGAGAGAAACGTATAATTACTGTATTATTAAAATGTTTAAACATATAAAAACAAAATCTATCAAATATACAATGTATTATTATTTTTATTATACATAAACCTTCCAGAAGAAATCAGTACATCGGGTTTTAGTTTATGCCTTGGTTTGGCTGTGAAACTCACCCAAATTGAAACTTAGTTGGGATTTATGTAAAAACTGTTAAATATTACAAACTCGTTCGTGTAATAAAACAATATGCCTCTAGAATTAGTTTTAAGCAATGTAGATAAATTGTCGATTACAAACTCTAAGTATGATAAATCGATATGTCTCGAGAATCGGTTTTTAACGCAACCGATTATTTTCCCCCATCACTACACAATGTCTTTTGACAGCTGTCCAAACGGAGTTCTTAGATTGCGTTGATTATAAATTGTCGATTACAAACTCTAAGTATGATAAATCGATATGTCTCGAGAATCGGTTTTTAACGCAACCGATTATTTTCCCCCCATCACTACACAATGTCTTTTGACAGCTGTCCAAACGGAGTTCTTAGATTGCGTTGATTGTAAGCCCAGAATCAAAGCAACATATTATACTGCGAAATAAACAAACCTGCAAAGCTCGTAGTCTTTCCAAGAATATCACGTGCGATTTTTCGTCGTTTTCATTGCTTATATCTGAAAAAGAATAAACAAAAGTATGTTATAAAAAGTCTTTTAAAACCCAGAACCTAGGTGGGCTGGCGTTTTTTGAACCTATTGACTGACGAATGAAAGGTGGCCCTATGGTTTGCAATGCCAATACAAATAAGAGTGTGGTACAGACTTTAAAACTGAACCCCTTTTTCTCGAGGACCAACATCGTAATCGCGATAAAAATTATCAGTTGTCCCATACAACATCCATCCGTTGTCCATTGTTGTTGTTGGTCGAATTTTGAAGTTTTGTATGGGACTGATATTTTTTCCACAATTACTTTGTTGGTCACCGGGAGAAAGTTGGTTCAATTTGATGGTCTGTACAGTCAGCGTCAATAATATCGGGACGACCAGACTATTCCAAATGATCTAAACCATTAAATAAGGAATGTTTCAGAATAAAGACAGTATACGACAACTGTCATTCTGACAAAAACTTTATCCAATTGAGATAAAGTTTAATTTTCTTAGTTGTTGAGATCATTTTGAACCTATTCGTCCCGATATTTTCGACGCGGACTGTACCACACCCTTAATTTTCGCCACACTTTTGTCAGACACATTGTATAAATGCACTAGACACAACATAAACACGTCAAGACAAAATACGTTAAGTCGAAACGTGACATCGCCTGTTAATTACTCACCGATATTTTCAGACTTGTAGTCGTGTTTGTAAATAGGCATAGAGGCGAGTTTCCTCTGCTCGGCCACTTCGCGTAGCCCTCTCTCCACGTAGTTGCGGAAGTAGAACGACGAGCCTTGCATAAACGTCCAGATGTCTACCTCTGGATGACGCTCCTATAACAATATATACATAGGTTAGCAAGCTTTCAAAAATGTTGTATTTTTTTTTATATTAATATAACTATGAAATTTTCATTTTAAAACATAGCTACAAACAACATGTCATATTTTCACGAAATTAGCTTATTTGCAAGAAATATAATTTCCGAGAGCTAGATGATTATAATCAACGCAATATCTAAGAAGTCCGTTTGGACAGCTGTCAAAATACTTTGTGTAGTGATGGGGAAAAAAATAGGTTGCTTTAAAAATCGATTCTCGAGACATATCGATTTTGTAATATTTAACAGTTATTACATAAATCCCAACTAAGTTTCAATTTGGGCGAGTTTCAAAGCCAAACCAATACCTAAACTAAAACCCAATATACTGAATTCTTCCGGAAGGTAAATGTATAATAATACATTGTATATTGCGCGCCAGTGGCGTACCTAGTAGTTATTTATATCAAAATAAAGCTAAAAATATATTTGATCAGATATTGTTTTTATATATTTAGACATTTAATAATACAGTAATTATATGTTTCTCTCTTTTCTAAATCAACGTTTGTAAAAAATCGATTTTTTAGAACATCGATTTCATTCAGTTAAAAAACGGCTTAGAACGGTCACAACTCTACGGCTACATACCCAAAGACATGACATTGTGATCAACGATTAATTCGTGTTTTTGAGTGCATTTTTTCAATTTAAAGTAACACTTGGTGCTTACGTATACTCATTGTTATAGTGTATGGATGACATAGTAATTAATTAGTATTACGAATTAGATTTTTCGATTTCTTACGTAGACGTTCATACAAAGTTATCGCGGCATGTATAATGAGAAACGCCCAAACGGACTTCTTACATTGCGTTGATTATAATTATTTTATCATTATGCCGCGAAATTAATACGTAAAACAGCGCTGCAATTTGCAAAAAAACGTAAGCAACTTTTTATTTTGCTGGCTAAATATAAAAATTAAAATTAAAAAATGCATCAACGTACATTAGTGCGTGCTAATAAGCGGTAAAAAGGCCGATAAGTCTTCCTTTTGACCGCTTGGCTAAATATCAACTGCCGTGCCCCTAGCGCGCGGCTACAAATAGATAAAATAATACCTACAATAAATAAGGAGGAGCAATATATCTATTTAATAATGGTTTTAGTTGTACCACGCAGTTAATAAAAATAAGTAATAAATGGATGGTAATAAGTGGATAAAAAAGTCATGCATGTCTCTGTCGCAGAAATACGACACCAGCGGTAGGGTAGGGGCACGGAAATATATGTCGCATAGCGGTCAAAAGGTTAAGTTGAAATCTTCAATATCTGGCTATGAAAAATTTCCTTTATTCCACTATAATATTCTACATACCCTCAAATCATACAGCTGCGACAAGGCGTCCTTGTTGTGCTCCTTAGAGCCGATCCTCTTCAGTATGAGCGCTAGTTCCTCGTGCACGGCTCGCGGCAGTCTACCGGCCGCTAACGCCGCGTTGTTTGGTGGAACCGATGCTAAGACTGAGCTGCCGTTTAGAGCGTCTGATGTGTTTTCTTTTTTTTCGTCGAGTTTTAGTTGCTGTATAGAGAATGACAATATTATTAAAAACAGCTGATGTAATTAGACTTTTATTTGGACAAGGGCGTCACACTATTCATAGAAGGTGTAATTGAATTAAATCCAAGCCCTAAAAGGGGTTATTGAGCTCATATCTATAAACAACTTTTACTATGCGAACGACAATAAAATCGTGCAAAAAAATATCAGCTATTCCATACATATTTAATTATATTATGTTCACGAAACTGGACAAAATGTATGTGTAAGGACGCTGTTACAAATTGGTAGTCAAATCATTACTTCTTTAAAAAAAAGTATGATTATTAAGAGCGTTGTTGCATTTTTCATACGTAAATCGAGAACTTGGGAGATTTTGAAGTGATTTTGGTCACATAATTTATTTTTTTAGCTTCTTTTGACTTCAATCATCGTAATTATCATATATTTTTATTTAAAGTCTATTAAAAAAAACTTGTTCAAATTGAATTATTGACTACGAAAACAGTCGATTTCGAAGGCGCGATTTCCAGATGACGCGCGAAGGCTCAACTTTGAAGTAATCTGACACCAATTATTACTATTAAGTAAGAAGGTAAAATGGTATTCATTCGAAGAGGCATATCCTGAAATTTAAAACGCATTGAGAAAAGTTTGATTTTTAATTCATTAACTTGTATTTTAATCACGTCTAATTTAATCAAAAATCGAGAAATCGACTACAAAAAAACAAGTCATTTCTCAGAATCTAAAAGTCATTTGGCAACACAAATCATTTTATACGTAAGAAGAAAGATTGTACTATATATGTGTAAAAAATAAAACATATCTGTCTTCAATCATTTACGAAAATAATTTTTTAAAGTAAGTATAAAATCGGGTGCATCGAACGGCCTAAGTCAGTCGCGCTCTGGCGCTCGTCGACGCAGGACCCATGTCGGTTGACCTCCCGCCGCCGCGCATGCGCCTCGCGTGATATATAATAAATTGTAGTGCGACTAAATATTTTTAATCCTTTCATTTAAGTAATATTTTAAGAAGCTAAAGTGGTAGGCACACTTACTTTAGGAGAATTATGTTACAGTTCTTGAATTATGTTGTATTACTTGTAATATTGATATTGTAATTACAATATCAATAATACAATATAATTTGGTCAAAATGTAAATCCAAGGTGGTGGCTGCGAAAATTTTTAAATTTTTCGTCATGGGGATCGTTCCCATTGTTCTCGAGGATGCTAAAGCCGATAGTGACGTTAAAATGTAAATCCAAGATGGCGGCTGCGAACATTTTCATATTTTTCATCATGGGTATCGTTTTCATGGTTCTTGTGGGTGCTAACGTCGATAGTGTAGTCAAAATGTAAATCCAAGATGGCTACAAGAATTTTGGAGGATGAATATGGAGAAAAAATTTATATCAGATTTTTATTTGAAATCTCTACTGCCACAATCTCTATTGTGGATCCGTGACAAAGGAGACGGAAACCATGTCATATAAACTTGGGCCTGGGCCTGGGTTGTAAAAAGATGAAATTGGTGTCAATTTATAGCTACTATAATATAGTAGCGATGATGGTTTGATAATATTATTATCAAACCATCACTGAACATTTTACGGATTTTCGCGGTCTCAGTTCCGAGTTAAAAGAGATGTAATAAAAGTGAGGTTACATAACGATCTACATATAGGTACTTAACAGCTGATTTTTGAAGTTCTTCAGCTCGACGACCACGTAAACTACAGCCTCTAGTCACTTTGTCACAATTTACACAACGATCCATGGTGCCAATATGAAATCGGTAGGCTGGTCGTAATATACAAAATAACAAGTTCAAGTCCAACGTTTATGCGGGGTTCTCCGTACCGTGTCCGGTGTGGTAGCAAGGTTCGTACAAGAAGCAAGATCAGAAGTCCGCAGAAAGAAAACAGGGGTCGAGGAAAACATCAATAAAACTATGGGAAATACACTCAAATCGCGACCGCACTAAACGATACGAAACGAGTGAGGCATAGATAAAGGCACTATATAAAGGTGTGTCCAAATATAGAGCGGCATTTGAGCGCGGCTGCCACGCGCGCCTAGCCGCGCTCTGATCGGACAAGGGCCGCGCGCGGCGGTGTTGAGCGTAATATATCTTCTCGTCTCACATCAGTGATGACCTCTGGCACTGAAACGTGCTCGCTCACAACATAATGGGTCTCAATCATAATCAGCCTATAATGTTCCCACTGCTGCGACACAGGGCTCCTCTCGGTGAGAGGGAGTGGGCCGTAATACACCACGAGGACCCAGTGCGGGTTGGTAGATGTCACATGTCTTCGAATTTTTGGTTCTAGGCGGTAGGTTTCCTCACGATATTTTCCTTCACTGTTTTGAGAGTAGTGGTGATGAAATTATTTACACAAAGTGCCTGCCTGAGTTCGAAACCATGACCTACTCGTAAGTCGGGATCGTTACCATTGGGCCACCATTGCATTGCTCTCTTGGGCCGCATAGTGCAGCCAATCATCCCTTCTAGGATGATTGACTTCACTATCGGCTTCATCCTCGAGAACTATGAAAACGACACCCATGACGAAAAATTTGAAAATGTTTGCAGCCACCATCTCGGATTTACATTTTTACGCCAATATCGGCTTTAGCACACTCAAGAACTATGAAAACGACATCCATGACGAAAAATTTTAAAATTTTCGCAGCCGCCATCTTGGATTTTAATTTTGACTTCACTATTGGCTATAGTCGAAATCGAAAACTATGAAAACGATACTTATACAAATCCTTATCACTTACCACTGACGTGCGACGTGTGGTCGACTGTATAGTCATTAGGTCGACTGGGCACGTACAATACCTGCCTAGGCTAATAAACATTATAAAACCAACCCCACACGAACGCAGCAGTACTATTATTTATTCTGTGGCAGCGGGGTTACCTACCTATTTGAAATTTGAAAACAGTAAACCAAACATTTGCGCATGAGGCGGCTTTATGTATTTATGTATTATTGTTGGTTCAAATTCAACTGTTTTATGAACTTGATGCGGTTGCTAAACCTATAATGCCGCAAGAAAAATAAATAATTATAGCTAGCGCGTGGCGTCTTTATCTACATTGAAATAGGGCTTAAATTCAACTGTTTTACACAAAAAAACGATGATTTTGGACAAAAGATGGCTCCGCTGTTAACAAAATTTTATTCTAATTGTGTTCTCCCAGAAATTATAGATCCAAGGAAAAGTCGATCAATCCCCTTAGATAAATAAATAAAATAAATAATAAATAAATATCCTTGGACATTTCACACAACGCCATCTAGTCCCAAGCTAAGCAACCTAATGCTTGTGTTATTGTAACGAGATGGCTGATAAACTACTTATATACATTTTTTTTTTTGTAAATACATACATATTATAGATAGAAAAACACCCAGACTCGGAAACAAATACTTGTAGGTCGTACAAATATTTGTTCCGTGCGGGAATCGAACCCACGACATGCTGCGCAGCAGTCAATTGCTCAGCCACTGCGCCAACCGTGTCGTCAAATACAAATACTTTTATAAAACTTCAATTACTTATAAGTATACAAATACTTAAGCAAATAAGTAAAATGAGTTTAGTTTTTATAAGTACCTACATAATATTATTTTCTTCATCCATATTTGTATAAATTTAATTAAAATACACTAATAATGTATTGTGGACAGTCTTTTTATTTTCTCCGTAAACCTCTAGCTTTTACTTCAAAAAAATATAGGTACGCCATAGCTACAGATCAAGATCGTTTAGTCGTCGCAGCATCGCAACTGTGTGCCGTACATGAGGAAAAACGCACACACGCGCACTCGCTACGCGGCGTCGAGCGTCAGATGTTTAAAATCCGAGCGCGAAAATAGGGAACCACACTCTTAAATAAAATCCTTTGCATTCTTAAAATGTTTTTTGGCCGAATTGTTGATAGATCTGAATGGTATGATTCTGAACTATAAATATAATTGTATATAGGTACAATGAAAAACCCTTACGTCTGTAATAAAATATTTACCTTGAGCACTTTCAGTAGGTATGGGTACAGGTCGGATTCATTGACGTCAGATATTTGTGTGAGGTGGTTCGTGATGGAGCCGCCCTTCATCTTGACTAGAGTATGCACCAATGTTTTCACTGTCCTGTAAATAATAATAAATATTTTTATTATTTTATAAATATTTTTGTGCCTGCAGAATCATTTAAAACAATTATTGTGAACTTGATACACAGATATTGTTTAGAATTATTGCTCCAGTCGTGTCGGTAACCAATTGTGCTCTTAAAAGTCATATAGGAAATTTTATTCAGTGCCACTGTGATCACCAAATAATGTGATTATTAAAGTAACATTTCCTAGGATATAAATAAAATAAATCCCACAAATGCAACTTATACTATGCGTGCCAAATAAGAATAGGATTGCGCTTACTTCAACTTCACACGATAGCTGTCAAATTAGTACGCATTGGTAATGACGAGTATTGCCATAGTATTCCGGAACAAAATGGCGTCTTGACAGTACTATTCTTATTTGCCACGCATAGTACTACACATTATGAAATGAACTGGACTCATGATAATATCAGCTGTATATGTTTGCAAAACTCCAGAAGTACAAAATACGTTGCGTCTGCCTTTAGTGATGTTTATGAACAAATATGAGGTTACATACCTGTATGGCGTATCACTAATATCCGGATTCTTCTTCCAGTAACTATTAGGAAACGCCTTATAGAACAGGTGTATCCTATACAGCACCGCGTCGTAGTCTATAGAGTTGACATCCCAAGTGGAGATCATTTTGAGGGTCTTCCAGAAGCATTTGAGGAGTAGGTCCTGGTAACGAGGGTACGCGGGGTCGGAGACGCCGATTGATTCGTGGAGGAGGGATACTATTGCGCTATGGAAGAAAGTAAATAAACTGTGTTACTTATTCTGATTGTTATTGTTTATTATTAACTTTTGCAAAGACAGGTGTGTTCTGAAATGACGGATGATATGTATGTGGATGAAAAAATGTTGCGCAAACCCCAAATGAATTGGGATAAGGGCAGGAGAATGATGAATTGTTACTCATTCTAAAATTAACTTATTTTTTATAATCACACTAATATTATAAAGGCGAAAGTTAGTGTGTGTTTGCACGTTTGTTACTTCTTCACGATCAAACGGCTGGACCGATTTGGATGAAATTTAATATGTAGATAGCTTATACCCTGGATTAACACATAGGCTACTTTTTTATCCCGGTCTACGCGGGTGAAACCGGGGGGTGCACCTAGTTAAAATATAAGCCTTTAATTTCGCACTACAGGAAAAAACCTCCCTTTTCTCCTTCCACTTCTCTCTGACAAGGGCTACTAAGGACCATCATCAGTCATTGATTTAGCAATGTGTAGTGGTATGTAACCCACACATGCACACAAACTTGTGAGTGCCTATGACGTCACACGTCTGCTAAGTTCCAATACATCAACGCCAATCGGTTTTTGTCGTTGGTTGCGTAATTCGGGTCATTATAAAATTATCGTCTTCAAAAGTTTTACATCTATAAATGTAATAACCTGAGTAAGTCTAATTCACGAAGCATCTCTGCTTATTGCGAGCTTGGGACCTTACATTTTCCTAAACTTTAAAAGTATGCTCTCACCACCTCTACCTCATAGACTTATAAAAAAAGATGGACTCCGCACCACGCATATCGAAAGTGAAGCACCCTACCGATCTATGTGTGCCTGATTTGAGTACCTGCAAAGACGCCGTCGCTCGTGTAACGTAATGGCGGCCGGTAGACTTACTATGGTGTGAATGTGTGCGTGCTGGCTTGTAGACATTAGCGCACTGACTTACTATGGGTGCTTCAGTTATTGTTAAAGGAGACGGCGTCCGCCTTTTTTTTTAGGTCCATGCTCTACCTAAGGTTCTCTCCTTATATAAATATCCTTGGACATTTCACACAACGCCATCTAGTCCCAAGCTAAGCAACCTAATGCTTGTGTTATGGTAACGAGATGGCTGATAAACTACTTATATACATTTTTTTTTTTTGTAAATACATACATATTATAGATAGAAAAACACCCAGACTCGGAACAAATACTTGTAGGTCGTACAAATATTTGTTCCGTGCGGGAATCGAACCCGCGACAAATCATATTAATTGAATACACACCACATGACATCACTTATACAGGGTGACTTTGAAAACATGTGACAAAATTTAAGGGGGTGTTCTACGCATCAACATGAACAACTTTTACTAAGGGACCAACATCGAATTCGCAAAAAAAAATCCGACCTTCTTTTACAAAAGGGTCCAATACCTTTAAGTATAATATGGGAAGGTAATTTTTTTTTTTGCGAATTCGATGTTGGTCCCTTAGTAAAAGTTGTTCATATTGATGCGTAGAACACCCCCTTAAATTTTGTCGCTTGTTTTCAAAGTCACCCTGTATTTTTTGAGGCCTTCTAAAGTAGCTCTCGATCTTGTTCCTCCCACACAAGGGAAGACTGTAAAAAGATATGATACGTACCACAACAGAGGCGTCCTAGGTGAATGCTCAAGTACTCTCACACACACATTATTCAGTATGCGCACTAATCGTTCTGCTTCCGCGCCAGTTCCAGCCGCGCCCGCGCCCGCACCCAAAACTCGCAGTAGTTCACCCACTAGTGAACATAACGCTGTTTCTCCGACGTGGGAACCGCAGCCGGCTGTCTCGTAGAACTGGGGAAAGAAGATTGTTTGATTTTTTTAATAATATTAATTTTCGGACAGATTTTGGAAAGGAGTTCCTTGTCGGACGGTACGAGCTTGGCGGATGGGGGCTAGGCGAAAAAAAATTTAAGATTTTTCCGTCACGTAATTTCGTCATGAAATTCCGTCACGACCCGAAAACTATAACGAGGTCGCTGAAAACGATAACGAGGTCAAAATCAAAATTCAAGATGGCGGCTGCGAAAACTCTTAAATTTTTCGTTGTGGGTGTCGTTTCCGCGCAACGGCCGGCTCGCACGTTAGTTCGCTACTAACGCGCCGCGTCGTAAAAGAAGACAACCCTAACGAGTCAGAAGGTATTTAAGAGTTACGCGATATAAAGAGAGGCAACTTGTAGGCGAATATAACTGTAGGTAATATGCGTTGCCGCTTTTTATTTAAGGATGATGCGCCAGGGTAGCCCGCGAAATTCAAAATTTCTTACGTTTTTTGCAATTTGTAGGTCAGTGTGAGCTTGTATGTTGATTAAAATATGATTCGCGGCCGTAGCTAATATGGCTTTACAGAATTATAATCATTAGAATCAGCAATACAACTCCATAAGTTAGCATTTACCTCAAATCTAGCGATTTCATGAAATCATGAGGTTTGAGGTAAATGCTAACTTATGGAGTTGTATTGCTGATTCTAATTATTATAATTCTATAAAGCCATATTAGCTACGGCCGCGAATCATATTTTAATCAACATACAAGCTCACACTGACCTACAAATTGCAAAAAACGTAAGAAATTTTTAATTTCGCGGGCTACCCTGGCGCTTTCACCTTAAATGATTTTGCGGAGTGTCCCCATCTGTATTAATCTGTGGCTACTGTAATATTTATGCTTACCGTAGTGAGTGCACTGGCTAGATACTTGTAGGCAGGTAACGCGTCTTGTGGCGGTGCGGTGCGTAGTCTTCGTACTTGCGCTGCGATAGCGCTTATCAAACGAGCCTCGTGCGGTGCCAGCGCTCCACCACGACCAGATACCAACGCGCCCGATATTAGGGATAGGGCACGGATCGCCGCCTGGAAAACAGAGACATATTGTTATAGTAAATATGTAATTAATTTAAAACAGTTCAGTTTGCTCATCGTATGAGAAGCGGGCCGCTTCGGGCCAGTCATAGAACGTGTGAGTATTAAACCCCGTTTCCACGAGCGTAATAAAATCGCGCACTGGATTTTCAACTCTCTGCTTAGTTAAAATGAGCTAGCTTAGTTGAAAATCCAACAGTGTGTTTTTCGTCGCACTGGGATGCACTCTGTTTTTGTTAGGTTGGATTCTCAACGCTCGGCTCTACACCGAGAGTTGAAAATCCAGTGCGCGACAAAATCCCGCCGCGATTTTATTACGCTCGTGGGAACGCCGACTTAGGGTGAATACAGAATTTGTAAAAACTCGTGACGCCATTTAGGGGAGGGATTTCGTGACCTCATAGCGAGTGAGACGGACTTATTCTGTTGTCCTCTGATTCACTCAGACACAAGGAATGCATTGTTTGTAATTTGTTATATATAGATGTTAGTATAGATTAAGTTAGGATAAGCCACAGACTTATATTTGGCTAGACGACGCAAGTGTATGTACTTCGCGTGTAAAAAGGGAGTAAAATTGACTTCCTTCAGCGCCGCTTCCATTCAGTCCGCGCTCGAACGTTCTTGATGCCGGTCGTCAACCAAAAACTAAAAAATGCCAAATTATGCGGTATTGAGCTGTAGAAACTACACAAAAAAAGTGGGACGAGATAATGGAAACATTTTCTTTCATCGATAAGTCATATTGTTATTAAATTATGTGTTTTTTATTGCAAAATCAATTATTTTGTGTTCATTGTGTTCTTACAATGAACACTATGTAACTGAGTGTGTATCAAATAGTTCATGATACATTGCCGTTTTTAGTTACAAGGCAGTATGTAGGACTTGTCTGTTAAAACACGCAATGAAAATTAAAATGATCGATATTTTCACTTGTCGCTCAGCTTCGTGGTACAAACAAACAGTTTCGACGCCTGACTGCAATTGATGTATTGAAGGCGTTAACTAATGCTGGAGTTGTGGATTGACTTTAGGCTCGAATTCACTGGCATCGTTCTCTAAAACCTAAAATTCTCTGTTTTATAGAAATCAGTAGGTACTTAGATGTTGTCGATGTCGGAACTCATAAGCGTTTTGTTTAAGGCGGGAGATCCAATTTAAAAGTGTTCATCTAATCGAATCTGTTCCCGGTTTTTTGTTAGAATTTTAGGATTAAAGAATGGTGCCAGTGAATAGAACCCGCCGCAAGCTTTACATTTTATTTTACATTTGCTTTTTTTTCCAGGAATTATTAAAAATATTTTAAAATTTTTTTTTTACTAATTTATTTACTTAGTTCTGGATCGGATTTTATTTTATAATAGCGACTTCTACTGGCTTTTCTTTTTGTAGATAAAATTTCTTCTAGGGTTTTATATTAACGTTGTAACTTTCCTACAACAAAGTACATAATAAGACTAATTAGGTTCAACCAACCAATAAGAACAAGTTATATAATGATATAATCGAAAATGACTAACATTTCATTAAAAAAAAAAACAAATAATTTTAGATTTATCATTCCTCTGTCGTTTTATCATTCCTCTGTCGATGAACTCGAATAATCGATTGCAAAATCGATATTATAAAATTATTATTTATTACTCAAATAATCTTTACGTAACACTCCCTCTTCCCTTTCGGGATACCTAGGCACAACCGGAAGCAGTGTGAAACAAGTAGGTATAAGATGCAAGCGGACGGAATGCTCGCACGCGACTTCTCGCTCAAAAGACGAGGCGAAACGCGGCGGGGCCTTTAAATCGTTTTGAATCGTTTACTCGCGGACGGGGAGTTCCCATCACTAAATCGCTCATGTGACGTCACAGTAGGTGGAAAAATAATGGCACGCTTGGTTTCTATTCAGACGATGAGACTTGCGTAATCTAGCCAATATAAGTCTGTGGGATAAGCGCATTTATCCCATTGGTTTACGCTGTAAAGGGAAGGAAGATAAATAAATAAATAAATCTCGTTTAACATTCACAATGCAGATCCATCCATAAACGACAGCAACGATGTTTTTTTACATTGTATGCAAAAAAAATGATGATCGATTTTGGAAATAACAAAAAACGTCATTAAAATACTAAAATGACGGCGTGTATCAGGTGTGGTCAAGTTTACTGAACAACTTTCTCCATGGAACCAACATCGTAATCGCGAAAAAAATTATAAACTGTCACATAAAAACCTTCCAATACCTACTCGAGCCAAACGTAAGGGACAGCTGATTATTGTTTCTCGATTACGATGTTGGTTCCGTGGAGAAAGTTGTTCAGCTTGACAGTCTGCTGTACCGCACCCTTAAATTTGACCACACCATTCTGATATATGGTGTAGAATTAATAGTGCAACTAGTTGCGAGTCGTCAACGTGTGAAGTGAGCGAGTGTGGCTGTGGCGCGACCAGCGGATGCAGCACTGTGTGGCATGGCGGCGAGAACGTGAATATTCCACAAATTAGACAAAAAATATAATAAACTATCTGCGCCCCGCGGTTTCACACACGTAGATCGGTATAAAAAGTACACACACCAAATTTCATCCAAATCGGTCCAGCCGTTTGAGCGTGAAGAAGTAGGTAACAAACATACACACACTCACTCACAAACTTTCGCCTTTATAATATTATATATAGTGTGATTACTCACATTTAAATCAGGGCTGGCTATAGAATGAATAGTGTCAGCTAGTTGCGAGTCGTCCACGTGTGAGCTGAGGGATTGTGGCTGTGGCGTGGCCAGCGGGTGTGGCGTCGTGTGGCGGGGCGGCGACATTGCTACCATGCTGGAAAGTGATAGCACAAGTAATTTAGTATACAGATTCACGTTAATTTAGAATGCGAAATATTGAAGATGTAAAATCAAACTATGATAAATAGAGCAATGCTCAAAGGAATACAGGGTTATAGATTTTGGAGAAAAACAAAACTGCACTTGTAACACTTTTTTAAATGGTTTTAGCTAGGCTGACAATCAAATCATTTTTGTAAAAACAAATATAACCCAGCAAGGGTGGCAGTTACAAAGGAATACAGAGTTTGATTTTGGAGGAAAACAAAACTGCACTTGTAACAGTTTTTTAAATGGTTTTAGCTACGCTGACAATCAAATAATTTTTGTAAAAACAAAAAACAAATATAACCCAGAGAGTGGCAGCTACAAAGGAATACAGAGTTTGATTTTGGAGGAAAACAAAACTGCACTTGTAACAGTTTTTTAAATGGTTTTAGCTACGCTGACAATCAAATAATTTTTGTAAAAACAAAAAACAAATATAACCCAGAGAGTGGCAGCTACAAAGGAATACAGAGTTTGATTTTGGAGGAAAACAAAACTGCACTTGTAAGACTTTTTTAAATGGTTTTAGCTACGCTGACAATCAAATAATTTTTGTAAAAACAAAAAACAAATATACCCAGAGAGTGGCAGTTACAAAGGAATACAGAGTTTGATTTTGGAGGAAAACAAAACTGCACTTGTAACACTTTTTTAAATAAATAAATAAATATCCTTGGATATTTCACACAACGCCGTCTAGTCCCAAGCTAAGCAAATGGTTAAATGGTTTTAGCTAGGCTGACAATCAAATAATTTTTGTAAAAACAAAAAACAAATATAACCCCGCAAGAGTGGCAGTTGTAGAGTGGCAAACTGTTCCGAATGCACTAGCTAGCTAGACGAACATCATAATCATAAGTATCGTCACTTGCTGAGGACTCCTCTTTTATTTTTTCTTACCCATTGAGAACTGTCAAATTAGTTTCGCATAGATGGCGCTAGTGTTTGTTACTTTCATTCAACTGTCAATGGAGTTCCTTGCAGAAAAAGTGTTTTTTCTTGTCGCCGATTGGTCGATTTGTCTTCAAGATGACTTTGACAAGTCAAAGTGACAGACACACACGTCGGAGGATCCTCCATTTTCTATGGAGGATATGTGAACTTTACACCCTGTTCGTCATGCCTCTATACTGGTGACCCCGACGTGATTTATTTATTTATTTATCCTCCCACTGGAACGGCATACAGCAAACCAATGGAGCAAAAAATCAAAGAAATATAATAAAAATGTGATATGAACACGCAACCTTCTGATACAGTAATAGTGGTATACAGGTTAACTTTGACAGTTTCTGGATAGGACAACGTCTGTCGGGTCCGCTAGTATTAGATAGAAACTAAGTATACAGTACCTGGACCTAATAGGCGGTTGTGTATGCGACATCTGTGGTCTAACCCCACCAGTAGGTATGGGCTCGTCCAGGAACTTCAGGTCTATCTCAGCGATGTCCGCCTGTCTTACCACGGGTACAGCCGCGTCTAGTTGCGCTATCAGTTCTGGGTCGAGACCGAACGGACCCGTTATGACACGAGGTTCTGGTGGTATGCTGTGAAAGATAATTATTATTAGGATAACTATTTTATAGTATACATATATTCGGTTGTGAAGAGCGTTGTCTAGTTCTACAAAATCTAAATTTTTGACCATCAATGGGCGATGCTAAGTTTTTTTTTTTGTATTTTTTTAATATTTTTAATTTATAGATTTCGTTATTTTAAGCAACTAATTTCAATATTTTGGTTGTCCAAGCTGTAATTATTTTTTTATATTTTATCAAAGTTTTGTTCGTGCTGACGTCACATGCCACTGAATAGCTTGTGATCTTTGCCATGTTCAATAATTATTTAAAACTAAAATGAAAAGCCAGCGACGATGAGATCGAAAAATTTTACCAAGATGTTCAACAAGCCCACGATTTAGCAGGAAAAAATGTGATAATCATGGGAGATTACAACGCAAAAATTGGCGTACTAAAAAACGAAAAATCACTGATAACTGGGAAATTTGAGTAACCAAGAACCAACGAGGAGAAAGACTGCTTCAATACGCCTACGAGCAAAAGTTAACAATAATCAACACTCTATTTAAGAAAAATAAAAATTAAAAATGGACATGGCTCTCCCCCGACAAGAAGACGAAAATTGAGATTGATTTTATCTTATCGAATTCCCCACGTTCATTTACTAACTTCGAAGCAATATCTACCGGTTTCCCAACAGACCATAAGATGCTAAGAGGCACAGTCAAATTAAAAGCCGCCAAATTAAGTAGGAGAAACTTCACCAACTCAAGAAACCAACTAAAAACAATACAAGACCGATCAGAATATATCACCAACTTAAAAAACGCTGAACAAGACCTCTCTGAAAAAGGAAACGAAATTCTAGACGCCAATACATACTACAATGAGATTGAAACCACAATTAAAACATGTCTAAGCAAACAAAAAGACAATAGTCTACGTCAAAAACAAAATATACTCAAAGATTACACCTTAAACTTAATGAAAGAAAGAAGACAACTACTTTTCAAACAACACTTAAGCCACGACGAAAAAGCTAGACTTACTTGCCTATTCAAAACAATTAACAAAGAGATTAAAAAGAACTATAAAGATCATAAAGAATCAATTTTTACGAGACATTTAAAATCTTCCGGAAGTCTTAAAAAGGCTATAAAAGAGATAAATACTTCAAAACAATGGATACCATCATTGAACAAGAACGCTCCAAAACAACAAACTCGAGCAGATGTCATAAACACCGCCACAGAATTCTACCGAAGGCTATATAGCGCCTCTAAGGACCTCATCAACCCCGAAAATATAGAAAGTATAACTGCACCAAATCAAAATATAGAGACACCATACTTCAAAGAGATCGACATATTATGCAAATTGGAGAAATTAAAAGATGACAAAAGTCCCGGCACCGACGGAATATCAAATGAAGCCATAAAATTGGCTAAAACAGTGATCCTTTACACCCTAACGTTACTATTTAACAAAATTCTTGATGAAGAAAAAGTTCCTAAGACTTGGACAGAATCTGAAATAATACTGTTGTATAAGAAAGGAGACCCAACAGATGTAGGGAATTACAGACCCATAAGTATAATGCCATGTTTGTATAAACTCTTTGCTAGCTGCCTACTGGAAAGAATTAACAATGAAATAGAAAAACATCAACCAAGAGAGCAAGCAGGGTTTAGAAAATCGTTCAGCACCATTGATCACATACAAGTACTAGAACAAATAATTGAAAAATATTATGAATTTCGCAGGCCATTATATCTCGCTTTCGTCGACTATAAGAAGGCATTTGATTCTATATCTCATCAAAGCATCTGGAAAGCCCTCTACGAACAAAATATAAGCAGCAAATATATCAGAATCATTAAATACATCTACGAAAACAGTACCAGCACAATCAAACTAGAACGTTCAGGACAAAAAATAGAAATAAACAGGGGAGTTAGACAGGGCGATCCCCTGTCACCTAAATTATTCATATCAGTCCTCCAAAACGCTATGAAAAATCTATCTTGGGACAAAAAGGGATTAAAAATCGACAATGAGCGTCTTCACCATCTATGCTTCGCAGACGACATTGTGCTGTTCTCAGAGAGCTCCGCAGAGCTCCAATGCATGATGTCAGAACTTAATAACGCAAGCACAAGCGTCGGCCTGGAAATGAACATCTCAAAAACGAAGATCATGTCTAACCACCACAGAACTCCAATTCAAATAAATAATAGCATCATAGAGTACGTTGATGAATATATCTACTTAGGTAAACAGGTATCCTTTCGCAAAAGTATCAACATTGAAGAAATAGACAGGCGTATATCAATGACATGGAAAAAGTTCTGGGGCTATAAAGAAGTTATGAAGTCTAACATGGACTTAAAATTAAAAAAGAAAGTAATGGATTCATGCCTCTTACCCTGTCTCACATATGGCTGCCAAACTTGGATATTTGATTCAACAACCAACAGAAAGATAACATCATGTCAAAGAGCCTTAGAACGTAGCTCACTAAAAATAAAATTGAAAGACAGAGTCCGTCACAGGGCAATAAGAAAACAGACTGGTGTAATAGATGCCTTGTCCTTCGCGCGTGGTCTGAAATGGAGGTGGGCGGGTCACGTGGCTCGCTACACTGACAACAGGTGGACGAAGACCGTGACTATGTGGAGAGGACCGCAGGGGCACAGATACAGAGGAAGACCAAAGACAAGGTGGAAGGACGAGATTGAAACCGTCGGAACCCGAAATTGGTCCATCCTCGCAAGGAATCGCGACGAGTGGCAAGCTCTGGAGGAGGCCTTCACCTTAAGAGGGGTTGGCATATATATTGGAGTAACAATATCCGCACCCATTTCTGTATGAAAATGCTGCCAATGGAATAAATAAAGGCTTTTTTATTTTTTTTATTTTTATTTTATTTTATTTAAAATGAAAAGTGATTTGATTAATGATTTTTATATTTACTTCCGTTCGTTAAATACTGATACGATTATTTATTATTTTGGATTATGAATTGATCAGACCACTTGTGCCCCATACCGTCATGTATGCACACCACAACAAATAGCCGACACAAATTGTTTGTGTTAGTAAAAGAAACATAAAAAGGAGATGGTGCAATGAAGTAAATTTTGAATACAAGCCTGGGAGGCGTCGCGTCTGTTTTGTTGTGAAGATCATTTCTAACTGTTTATGCCTCGAATAACCAACAAAAGAAGATAAGCAAACAAAAATTGTGGCAAGTTAAAGGGTGCATATTTATATAATGAGTAATAAGGAGAAAAAATGACATGTTGCGCCGACCCCAAATAGATTGGGATAAGGGCAGGAGAATGATGATGAAGGAGGGTTCAAGAGTTTCGAATTCATAAACCTCATTCAGCAGTCAGCCACAGCATGTTGGATAACTAGATCATGTAGTGTTGATCGCTTGTGGTTTAATTAATTTACAAAAAAATAATAAAAAGTGTCAAAATAAATCGTTTTATTTTATGTCCTAGCCTAGCACTAATTTTACTGTAAATATGTTTACCAAAATATTAAATTCTAAAATAACCCGCCCCTAACTGTTCCTGGCGCAAAGGTGCCCATAACACTTGTAAGCATTGCCACGTTGGATGGCAATAGCTAAAATCTGCACCAAGAACGAGCTGAAGCGGGAGTCACCCGTTTTCACCAATGAGCTTCTTGGCCTCAGTGCCCCAACAACCCATGGTCTCCACTGCAATGGGCACAACATAGTAACGGGTCGCCAGTGAAGCGTACTTCTTCAAGTTAGTAGAGTTCGCGCACACAACTGCCCCATATTTAAGGTGTATAGATGCCTCGATGACCTTGCGCATCTGGGCGGAGCTTAACCACCACCCCCGTTCATACGTAAAGCGAGCGCGGTGGCGCGCTACACTAAAACGAATGTCAAAGAATATGCAGGGTCGCAGAGATACGCACGTAGGGCGGCATTTTTGCCTACGATTCCAGAAGGGAATGCAAGGCCGATATTTGTTACGCAACTACTTTAAGTTTTTACGGGACATTATTTTTAGCATGTAAGTAGTAAGTATGTGGTTAAGTATAGTAAAAATATAATAGAGCTACTTGAATTAGCACTAGCCATTAGGATGTAGAGTGGGTTGCATCAATTGGGTATTAAAATTTTAATACAACTGGGGTACCTAATTGATACGGCCTATTGTACACACGGCTAGATATCAAGCTATCTACAACGTGTAACGTTAAATGCGCAAAACCTCTTAAGGGGTCATCGTACTCATCATTATGAACAACTTTTACTATGGGACCAAAACTGAAATCGCGAAAAAAAAATCAGCTGTTCAGTACATTTCTGTTCGCATAATTCGTCAAAATGTACTGAACAGCTGATTTTTTTTCGCGATTTCAGGTTTGGTCCCATACTAAAAGTTGTTCATAATAATGAGTACAATGACCCCTTCAGAGGTTTTGCGCATTTAACGTTACACGTTGTATACATTTCCAGTATATGAGAATCTTAAAACTATTCTGCAAAAAAAAAAAATCTCTAAAAAAATAATTTTGACACAACTAAAATCGAGTTTGACAAACGCGATTCCGCGTGGTACTTGTTTGCCCTACCCTGAGAATGTTTTTTAGAGACCGAGGCGCGCAGGAAGGGCAGCTTAAACGTGTTTTATATGGAATTTTCCCCTTTTTTTGGTACACACGGTTAGATCAAGCTATGCATTTCCAGTATAAGCTGATCTCGCATTGTATAGGATTTCCTTACAATGAGAGGTCAGTGTAAACTGGAAATGTGTAGCCATGTGTGTTGATGTGTAGCCGTGTGTATGTAGGTACCTGGTAGGTAGTTGGAAAAAGGCTAGGCAGATTGATTTTTTACATAGTCAAAATTTTAAAATATAAACAAAAAAAAAATTTCCGTAGTAAATATGAAATTCCCGTGCGGCTTCGCCCGCGTGGATGTCGGAAAATATTCCACGGGAACAAAAACCTTTTTTTTTTATACCTACATGTTGAGTTCTAGGGGTTTATGGGTTTTATAAAGGGGGCCAAATTTTCATTTATTTTTGCGATAGAACACACCATTTTCGAGATATATTCAAAAGAAAATTAAAAAATGCGTGAGTGTCGCGGAACACTCGGTTGGAACGAAGTTATCAGCGCCCTTGAAAACCACGGAAACAACACCCATGACTAAAAATTTTAAATTTTTCGCAGCCGCCATCTTGAATTTTGATTTTGACCTCATTATCGTTTTCAACGACCTCAAAAACCATGAAAATGACACCAATGACGAAAAATTTGAAAATTTTTGCATCCGCCATCTTGGACTCAAAAACCATGAAAATGACACCCATGTTCCTTTATTTCATTTTATATATTTATGTTGTTGTTGTGTTGCTGCTGTTGTTGTTTGTTGTTGCATGTTGTTGTAGTTGTTTGTTGTTGTTTATTACTATTTGTTATTAATATGATAAATAATAACTAATTTTAATCCAAACCTTTTTAATAGCGATTAAAAACAGTACTGTATCTTTTTTTATTTTTGGGCTTATATCTCGAAAACGGTGTGTCCTATCGCAAAAATAATGGAAATTTCGTCCCCCTTTATGAAACCCATAAACCCCTATGACTCAACAAGTAGGTATAAAAAAAAAAGGATTTTTGTTTCCGTGGAATATTTTCCGACATCCACGCGGGCGAAGCCCTACGGGAAGCGCTAGCTTCATATTTACTACTGAAATATTTTTTTTGTTATATTTTAAAATTGTTGATGAGCTCGTGGCTAAGTAATAACAGCCGCACGGGTCGATCCATCAGGTTAAGCTACGCTTGCCGGGGTTGGTCAGTGGATGGGTGACCATCTTAACATAATGAGACTCCTCCGTGCCTCGGACTGCTATCTGACCTCCACAACCCAGTTACTGTGTTATACGATACCACTTGGTAAGACTGGTTGTCAGACTTTCGGGCTTCTGACGACCCGTAACGACTGTCAAAGGTCCACGAATAACAGCCGGGACCAACGGCTTAACGTGCTTTCCGAGGCACGGAGGAATCTCGGTATGTAAAGATGGTCACCCATCCACTGACCAACCCCGGCAAGAGTAGCTTAACCTGACGGAGCGACCCGTGCGGCTGTTATTACTTAGCCACGAGCACCTCTCTAGAATTGTTACAATGTAAAAAAAGTATTTATATACACATAAAAAATAGTCAACAATAAAGCGCCCACGCGCGCAATCGAATTGGGACCTCTGCAGCGAGCTAGTCTATACACGCACACTACTACAATAAGTTCGTAAATATTATGCCCCAACACATACGTATGAGCATTTCGAACGATAGCCGGTGCGGAGTAGCGAGCGACACAACCCTCCCGTCTCAATGCTAAAGCAAGACTGCCGCCCGCGCCCGCGCAGAGCTCCTCTGAACCTCTATCTCAAAATGGGAACATTTTCTTTGCAAATGTTGATTGATTTACAAAAGCTCTAGCAAATTTGTAGCACTTCTAACCACCAATTTTTTAGTGTAAAAATATTTCCAAACACCAAAGCCGTTTAGGAGGAGTAGGGATATGAGCCAAAAAATAGCGTTTTGGTAAATATTTTTTTAAGGCAAAAGTATCAGCCATACGAAAAAATCCTGTTGCAAAAATGTTGTTAATGAATCTATATCAAACATATATTTTTTTCAAATCTTCTAAACAAGCCGTTAATGAGAAGTAGGCTTGATAAAGTGACCGTGTTATGGTATTAAACGGGAGTAAGGCCCTTAAAACAACTTAACGGTTGGCAAGCAGTTCCTTAAAACAAGCAAATGGTCAAAGTAGCAGTAAGTATCGAAGTCGGAGAGGAAAGCAAGGGTTATCGTGAAAAGAATTAGGTACCTAACTCAACAAGAAATCAAACACGGTACGCTCAACGAAAGAAAGTAACGAAAATCAATAATTCAAACATTGAATGGGGAAATAGGCTTGAGCCTTGAGACGTATTTTATCGTCACTGGTATCCCTGGGATCAATATTAGTAGTAACTGTATGATCTATGTTAGTAGTAGTAATTCCCTATCCGTAGAATTCCTCTAAAATATTAGGCCGGACCACAGTGTGGTGAACGAACGGTGGAAGTTTTATTATGGAAGTTGTTTAACGAAGTTGTGTTGTGTTTTGAAAAGTCCAGATACCAAATTGACTATATTTTTCCCTAGTATTTTGTCACAGATATTTTATAATTACAGACACTGTGAAGTATCATTACTTTTCTAGTATATCCCACCTCTAGTTTGAAAAATTGACGTTAAGTAAACTTGACGTTTACACTGACACTTGACATGTACAAAACAACTTAATAATTTTATTACAAGAGGCACTGAAAGGTTCCGATTCAGCAAACTATGACGTCATTTAGAGGTCAAATAAAGGACAAGTGGTTTTTAGTATTTTTGTGAAAATAAACACGATCTTGAAATTTTAAGACCTAGAAATAGAGAAATAAGGTTTAGAAACCTAAAATCTCGAAATGGTTTTGGAATCGGCATAGGTTAACTTTTATTTAGCATAGCCAATTGTGAGTCATCAATCTGCCTAGTCTTTTCCCCACTATGTTGGGGTCGGCTTCCAGTCTAACCGGATGCAGCTGAATACCAGAGCGACTGCCTATCTGACCTCCACAGCCCAGTAACTGGGTAATACGATACCCCTTGGTAAGACTGGTTGTCAGACTTCCGGGCTTCTGACGACCCGTAACGACTGTCAAAGATCCACAAATGACAGCCGGTACCAACGGCTTAACGTGCTTTCCGAGGCACGGAGGAGTCTCGGTATGTAAAGATGGTCACCCATACACGACCAACACCGGTAAGCGTAGCTTAACCTGATGGATCGACCCGTGCGGCTGTTATTACTTAGCCAACAATTGTGAGTCATATTTAACTATTAACATTTTTGTAAACAATGTAAATTTAAAGTAACTTTTATTTAGGTTAGACGTGAGGGGTACCTATAATCAATATAAAGCATTTGCAAGAGTACTCACACGGGCATCGGCGCGACCGGTGGGGGTAATTCCTCCTCCTCTTCCTCTTCATACTCAGCCGGGGTCGTGTCCACTGATATCACACGCCTGGGTGGTGGTTCGGGCTCCTATTGACATGACATAAATACAGTATAAGAAATTAACATCAATATAAAAATTACATATTCAGACAAGTAAACTTATTAGATTAGTGGTGGAATAGCCGTCTACACGGGCTATAGAAAAATTGCTGATAGAAAAACCCAATAACCAGGCCAGGAATAAAAAAAATACTCAGGACCCCGTACTCAACAGTGGCGTTTTTTGACTTTTTTTAATTTTTGCTAGAGTCAAAGCGTGATGTCAATGAAATAGACCTTCCTTAAGAATTGGGCTATCAAATGCAAAAATATTTTTTCAAATCCGACTAATAGTTCCAAAGATTAGCAAGTTTAAACAAACAAAACTCTTCAGCTTTATTATATTATTAAGTATAGATTATTATTACCATACGCAAAATACGCGCATTGTCGTGGAGTTGCGGATACCAGCTCATATTACCAAAGTATAGATTATTTGATTGAGTGATAATAATTATAGTGACACGGTTGGCGCAGTGGTTGAGCGATTGACTGCTGCGCAGCATGTCGCGGGTTCGATTCCCGCACGGAACAAATATTTGTACGACCTACAAGTATTTGTTCGGGGTCTGGGTGTTTTTCTATCTATAATATGTATGTATTTACAAAAAAAAAATGTATATAAGTAGTTTATCAGCCATCTCGTTACCATAACACAAGCATTAGGTTGCTCTTAGCTTGGGACTAGATGGCGTTGTGTGAAATGTCCATGGATATTATATTATATAATATTATATTAATTATACAAACCTCGTGTTGTATCTGCACGGGGCGGCCGGACGCTGAAAGTGGCACGAGCATGGACCGTCTTGACTCAGCACTGCGAGACTTGCTAGCACGCTTGATACGCTCCTCTAGCAAGGACAGGTCCTTGTCCGAAATCTGAAATTGAAGAATTGATTTGGGTAAGTTTCAAAAGGTGTTTTAAAACCTTACAAAATAAACCGTCAAAAAAAGCGAAATATAAAAACCTTTGAGTGTATTAGTTACACTAAAAGGTTTATTTTATATTAATGTAAGTAATTAATGTGAGTCGGTGTTAAAGAAACAGAGAACTTTCTCCTTTTTTCGTTGGTTAAAAAAGATGAAATATAGGGTGGCCACCATTATTAACGTGGTGTCCCGACGTCCCGACAAGCTATCAAATGTCGCCAAAAATACAATCATTTAGTTTTCTTGTGAAATTCCTCATGGATAACCCATATAGGTAAGCATAGAAGAACCATAGGTCATTCATAATATGTCGGATTGCAATTAATAAAAATCACGCGGTAGCCTTCTCATCTGTGCTTCAGAATTTCTGCACTCAGTTTTAACTTATAATAAAAATAAGTTCATTAGGAACAATTTTAGGTACCTACTTATAACGTAACAAAGGACACGAAGATACTGTGGCGCAGCTATCAACGCCCAACACAAAATACATGGAAGAAATTTTTATTCCAAACTACTTTATATAGATTACTCTTGTATTTTTTTATCAGTACCTGTCCAATCATCTTGTAAACCTTCTCCCCCTCTAAAAAGTAGGCAGAAGCGACGCAGTTGAGCGCAGCGGAGCGCACGGCGTTGTCTCTGTCGCCGATGTGTCGCGCTAACTCTTTGAGGGCGCCTCCACCCCCGCCGCCCATTACCGTTGAACCGTAGGTCTCTAGTAAGTGCCCTATGCACTCTAGACATTCTGTGGGCAATATTATAGGTGAATTAACCTGTGATGTGCCGGAACTTAGGTCTAAATTCCAAATAGACCGACAGTTTTACTGTTAGCCGTCTGTCGGGTCTTGCTGTTCACACTATAAGCTGCCGTTCCAGCGCAATGCAAAACAGTATGCCAATATTATATCCGACCTGACCGAAATCGTGGCATCCGGTAAGGCTGCGTTTCCATTTCCACCAGAAATGAGCAAGGATGCGTAGCGAGAGATGTGTGTAAAACTAACCAATAACATCGCTTCATTTTCATAGCTTGAGGTAAGTTAACTGCTCTTATTGGTTAGTTTTACACACATCTCTCGCTCATTTCTGGTGGAAACGCAGGCTAAATGTGTAGTCGCCGACAGTTTTATCGGGTCGCCCTAATATGAACAGCGCTATTGAAATACATAATATGCCGTTGTGCATCCGAAACTTTTGTCATTCCGGTGGAAATGTCGGTCCAACCGAATGTGAACCGGGCTTTAGGCGCCATCTCCACAGACGAGAGAATCGCGGTTTCAATAGAAACTCTATGATTAAATCTCCACAGAGCGATATCATCGCGGTGATGATTTGATGGAATGGTGTGACTATCGTCAGGATTCTCCAGCCTGTGGCGATAGCGCCTTAAGAGCGTCCAATCCGTCATACTTTTCATACAAACGCTCGTACGTGATTATGGCGCTGTAACATCTTTCTTTGAAATTTTTGAACTAATAGGTATCTTGTGCACTATATCTAGGTTTCTTCGAAAGCAAAAAATAAAAATTTGCAGAAAATAATTCAGTATAAGCCTCCAAAAATCTGATTTTCTGCAAAAAAATTACCTGAACTTTGCCGTTCATAATGTACTCATAAATTGTAAAAGTAACGCAAACATAGAAACCTAAAAAATAATGGAGGTTCTAAATGACAAACATTTATTTCACAAACTTACAAGTTTGAAATATGTGTATTTTGAGTAAGCCTTACAAGTTCCTGGAACAAGTTTTATGAAATTTCGGCACACTATTTTTCGTTCAATGTTAACGCGTTCTCACTTGTTTGTTAGTAGTTCTCACTTGCGCTGGATGAAACAACAAGCTTTTCGACCATGCTCGCATTGACGCTAGACGTACCAGGAATGTATGCATTTAGCACTAACTGATTTAAAACATTCCATTTCTGTCAATCGTTTCAAGATGACAGACAAAATTGTTATAATTAAGTTTAGCATTCAATGAAATTAGTGATTTGTGGTGGTTTGAAAACGTTCAAATTGTTCTAAAATTTTGAAGTTAATCAGACAAGATTATCTGTACTGTGTGTCAAGTATTCAAGTAGTACGAGTACAAATATACAGTTACTCTTTGCTGAACACACTTCTATAGATACTTTTTATAGACAGAGATATTTATAGAATGTTATTTAAAGCAAGTATAAAAGACTTTATTATTCGACCAAAAGTTACATTATTCCAACTAACCAGCCCTTTGTCTTGCATTCTTGGATTTCAGTCCTTCCATCAAGTATCCAAACAGCTTTGTTACGGAGTAAACCACGCATATTTGTTTGAACAAGGCTTTCACACCGTTGCGAACTGTATCCTTAGGATCACCAACCTGTGAACAAACAAGAAAGAATGTTTTACATTGTCCGGACCAGAAGTAGACCAACAAAAAATTACCTAATTATATTTTATGGTGATTTTACCAATAAAAGTACGAAAAAATAAGTTTAATTAGATGTGACAGCAGAAATATATTCCGAACCTGAGCTCAACAAATACTTGACTGACATAATCAGTTGATATAATCATTACAATTTATGCAAAATATAAACATATCATTGCCAATTCATATTGTAGATATGAAACAGTATCTAGCACTATTATCAGATAAGTAAAGTATCTTTCGAGTCATTGTGAATTAATCATCAAGTAATTATGTAGGAAGTAGTTTCAATAAGTCATAATAACGCTAGAAACAAACTATCGGACTTGATGCAAGTCGTGCCTGACAGTCCCGACTTACAGTCTGGGGGCTTACTATGAACTCATCTTATAGTAGGGCAGAAGTTGAACGTTTCCAGTGAGAGAAAGTGACGGTGCTATAGGTCGTATGTAGCTCCGTCTCTCTCTCTCTCTCTCACTCACTGGAAACGTTCAATATTCCGCAGATAAAAATCTGACTCGCCAAATTTTTGTCGGACTTTTTAGCCGTCAAGGTCACGTTCGTGACTTATCTATACTATATTAAAGCTGAAGAGTTTGCTTTTTTGTTTGTTTGTATGTTTCAACGCTGGAACTACCAGTCGGATTTGAAAAATATTTTTTGCATTTGATGGCCCAATTCTTGAGGAAGGCATTTTGAGAAGTGCTATTTTGAGAAGTTCACATTTTGCGAAGTGCACATTATGCGAAGTGCACATTTTGCGTCAAGTGCAAGTGCATTTTGCGAAGTGCACATTCTGCGTCAAACCCGCTTCTAAGTGGGCATGTGTTTAATGTAATTTTACTGAGCAGCGTCACTAGATTTCCTGATAGAAACCGATCGTCGCCATCATTTATGCGCGACATTCGCTTTCTACTTAAGGCGCAGAATGAATACAATTTTAAACGGCACATAACCGCGTAATCTATTGTCACCATTAGCTGGCTTCAAATAAGGTTGAAAATTTAAAACACTATTTGTGTTGCTGAGATGTGACTAAGCTGCGAATGTGCATTTTTTTTCCCGGTTTTCTTTAGATTATTCAGAATATACACAATAAATTAAATAAATGTCCGGTTAAAGTTTAAAAAAAAATGTTTATTCTATTAAATTCTTAAAAAAAAGAATGTCGTTATCGCTGAAAATACAGAGATGTTCGACGCCAAAGTTTATTTTTGTGGAGCAACTTCCAAATTTTTTATTGGGAATATCTAACTATTTTTTAGTATTCTATATTGGTTACAATTATTCTTTATAACCTTCTCTGTCCACTGTATTTTTTGCGTTGGATAGTATCATTGCGTTACGTCATACTCGACAATCCAAGAAACCAATTTTTGTGAATATTGAGCTAATACCGCTCCTTAAGAACACCCGCCGGTCACTCCCTGTCATCAGTCGTGAACTCGTGAGTCGCGTCCTATAGTTAGTTTCTACCTCCATAGGTAGGTAATACGGGCTGGTATCCGCAACTCCACGTTAATGCGCCTAATTTGCGTATGGTTTCTACCTCCATATACAATAATCATTCAACAATTCAACTTACCTTGAGCACCAGATAAGGTATAAAGCAGTTAGCTTCATATTCCGGCATAGTATAATCACTGTCCATCAGATAGGAGAACACTACGGACAAATACTCCAAACCCTTGAGAATGACTGATGGGTTGGTGTCGAAGAACCTCAGCGTCAGCCATTTGAGGACCAGGTCTAAGTTCGCCATTAACGCTTGGCCGTTTTCGTGTAAGTCTTCCGATAGGGCTTCTATTGCTTTTAGATGGTATCTGTGGAGAAAAGGTCAAATTAATGCTGAACATAAAGACCTAAAAATTCGGGGGGAATACTTAGATGGACTATTTATGATTATTACATGCTTATCATTGCAGCCAAAAGCGTCGCTACCTCGACCGGTCCTGTGCTCTCGCATTCAGAGGATGAGAGCGACCTTCGCCTTATGACGTCATATTGTTCCATAACAGTGACAGAGAGTACAGTCAATGATTTGCTTGCCATCTGTCACATATCGCGATCTCTCCAGTACAATTCTAAAGGTTCATTACAAACTCAGTGACAGGTAGCGTCTGTCTGGCATTAATGCTGAAATGAACCTTTTTGGCGCAGCCGTGAGGCACACACTATTGTTGTAAACGTTATTCTTTCTTTCTTTTACAATTTGGTATATCATTACTGCCGGTGGGAGATTTTGCATTGTTCTAATAACGCGAATATCCTTCTGCCTGTTTCCACAGCTAAACCACGTCAATTTTGCGTAAAATTGACGATTGAGGTCGTTTGAAAAAACCCAAGACAGATAGACTGGCAAATCTATACATCTTAATATAATATAATTCTTCTGTATGTGTGCTTGTCGGGTCTCCCTTGTTTGACCGAAAGGAATTTGCCAAATTTTCACTTCCCAAAAAATTTTTCGCATAATTTCATTTGCCAAATTATTACTTAGCAAAAAATCTATTGACAAAAAATTGTAACGCAAACCTAATGTTTGGCAAATTAACGTTTAAACTATAACTTGTTTACCAACTAGTACTTTTAACATTTTTTATTTAGTCAAATGTTTCAGTTGGAATAACAATTTTTACGCAAAATCAAATAAGTCAAATATTTAGTATCGTCAGTTTTCAATTCACCTTTTCCTATTCAGTCAAATGCTTCAATGACATAAATGTGAACGGCTAATTTTTTTTTTTCTATATAATGTAGTCGTTCCTGGCACTCGCCGGCCGCTGCCGCGGCACCGCTCGCTTCGCTCGCTCGGCTCGTGCGTAGGAGGTCACAGTTTTAACCTAACCTAACCTACCCATTTTTTTTAAGAAGAAATTAACCTAATCTAAATAGTTGAGTTCCGGGTAACCTACAAAAAACAATATCTTTTTTTCTATTAATGCAAGTCGTGTCTGGCACTCGCCGGCCGCTGCCGCAGCACCGCTCGCTTCGCTCGCTCGGCTCGTGCGTAGGAGGTCACAGTTTTAACCTAACCTAACCTACCCATTTTTTTTAAGAAGAAATTAACCTAATCTAAATAGTTGAATTCCGGGTAACCTACAAAAACAATATCTTTTTTTCTATTAATGCAAGTCGTGTCTGGCACTCGCCGGCCGCTGCCGCGGCACCGCTCGCTTCGCTCGCTCGGCTCGTGCGTAGGAGGTCACAGTTTTAACCTAACCTAACCTACCCATTTTTTTTAAGAAGAAATTAACCTAATCTAAATAGTTGAATTCCGGGCAACCTACAAAAAACAATATCTTTTTTTCTAATAATTTATAATTTAATTATACCGGCCGCTACCGCGGCAACGCTCGCTTCGCTCGCTCGGCTCGTGCGTAGAAGGTCACCGTTTTAACCTAACCTAACCTACCCATTTTTTTTAAGAAGAAATTAACCTAATCTAAATAGTTGAATTCCGGGTAACCTACAAAAAACAATATCTTTTTTTCTAATAATGCAAGTCGTGTCTGGCACTCGCCGGCCGCTGCCGCGGCACCGCTCGCTTCGCTCGCTCGGCTCGTGCGTAGGAGGTCACAGTTTTAACCTAACCTAACCTACCCATTTTTTTTAAGAAGAAATTAACCTAATCTAAATAGTTGAATTCCGGGTAACCTACAAAAAACAATATCTTTTTTTCTAATAATGCAAGTCGTGCTTGGCACTCGCCGGCCGCTACCGCGGCACCGCTCGCTTCGCTCGCTCGGCTCGTGCGTAGGAGGTCACCGTTTTAACCTAACCTAACCTACCCATTTTTTTAAGAAGAAATTAACCTAATCTAAATAGTTGAGTTCCGGGTAACCTACAAAAAACAATATCTTTTTTTCTATTAATGCAAGTCGTGTCTGGCACTCGCCGGCCGCTGCCGCAGCACCGCTCGCTTCGCTCGCTCGGCTCGTGCGTAGGAGGTCACAGTTTTAACCTAACCTAACCTACCCATTTTTTTTAAAGAACAAATTAACCTAATCTAAATAGTTGAGTTCGGGGTAACCTACTAAAAACAATATCTTTTTTTCTATTAATGCAAGTAACCAATAAATTTCCATTGCAACAAATTTAAAATTGTAATGTAAAAATATTTTGCATTAAACAAATGATTGTATTAAAATAAAATTGCATTTTTTAATTATATAATTACAAAAAAATGCTATTTTTGCCTTAATATTTTTTGTCTTAACAAATCATTTCACCAAACGTTTATTGTGTGAAGATTGTTTGCTGTAATAAATCATTTGATTCAAGACCAAATGACTTAATGACATTATACTTAGTAATATTTTGCCAAGTAAAAATTTTACCAAATGAAAATATGCGTACTAAAATCATTCGAAATATTGCAATGGTATAAAAAAAGGTTGCTAAAATTTGTTTGGGTAATGAAATTTTGGCAAAATCTTTTCGGCAAAACGGCAGGCACCCGTGCTTGTCACCTAACTCCTAAATGGCTGGACTGACTTTAATGACACTCACTCACGATGACGTTCACTCTGTCTCAACTATGCATAGCGTTGTATTTATATAATGGCATTTTTTTTATGTTTTGGTTGAGATGGACGAATTTGTATTTGGCTTTTTGATAAATAAAGATTATGACTATGAAATTTTGTGTGTTCAATGGGTTCCTGGATGGTTTGAAAACAATTGGACCCGGGTATGTTCTAAGATCGTTTAGACAGGACAACGTCTGTCGGGTCCGCTAGTTTAATATGTATATAAATTGTTGTTGTTCTTCTAAACTACGAAACGGATTTTCTACCATCATTTATTTAGATAATTTATTCCGGAAGGTTTATGAGTATCATACATTAATATTAAACATACATTTAATAAAGAAATCTTGATGTTTTGTAACACCGTTAAAACTGTGCGAAGCAGGGGCTCGTTAGAGACAAGCCCCGAGTAAGTTCTGAAATAAAATTACACATACCTGAAGTCGCTATGGAACATGTTCCCTATGAGTTGCTTGTTCATTCCAGCGGTTGTCATTTGCTCCTTTAGGAGCTCGAAGAATTCCTCGCGAGGAGTTGTGAAGTTCCATTTCAGTACTGATAATAAAACGTTTAGGGTTAATTTTTTAACACAATACACAAGTTCACGATTTTTTTATTTTTATCATGTTTTTATAGTTAAGTTTTTGACTGGAGTGACGAGAGTACAAAAAAACTTTATAGGAAATCTTCTGGATCGTGTTCACTGGCACAAATTGCACATGCGTGAACACCCCAAACCAACTTTTAAGTAATATGTACGTTTCATATTGTTTGAGGACTTATAATGTCATATTTTTTTACTGTGTGTTCCTAAAGAATAAGATAAATCAATATTTATGTTTTTTAATAATAATAAATCCGTCTAATCTAACACTACACATCAAACACACTCAGTACATACACGACAAACAAAGTTATTATGCAACAGAATACCTTTAAATTAATCTTACAAATAGTATGCAAGTAGATCATTCACCAATCACCAATCCTCGTCGCACACGCAGCAAAAACGTATTTCGATTTGAAGAAAATTAAACCATTTATAATGAAGCGTAACTAGAAAAAGGGTCAGTTTGTTCTAGAAAGCGCTAACCTTTAAGTTTCTGATCATCAATGATTCGCTGGTTCTTAGCATTGTTGTTTGGTAGTAGTGGGGAGCAATCCTCGTCGTCTTTCTTGCCTCGACTTGATGCTGAGGCGGATTTCACTGGTCCCTGCAGAGGTGAGAATTGAATAATAATAATAATAATATTCTTTATTTTTCGGACAACAATGATCCAGCGTGTTAGTAAACAATATTATAACATAATACTAGTGTTAGTAACTGAAATACAATAGAAAAGACAGAATAAATAAATATATAGTGTTGTGAAAAGGACATACCCAGTTAATGGTTAGTGATTGTCCTTCTCACAAAACTTATAATAATCGGAGAATCGATACTCTCCGCCACAGTTTTAAGAATGCTGTTGTCACTCGCCCGCAACCTTGACAACAGCGACGCGGTTTTCTTACGAATGACGGCGTGGAAGCCGTCAGTTCGTCTTTGCGCAAACATAGAAGAAGCGCGGCACCATCGTGGCAGTCCCAACAGCATCCTAAAAATATTATTATATAGTACGCGTAGGTCACCCAACGTTCTTTTGGTATAGTTAGTTTTGGTTTGGTTCTTGTGGTTTTGGTGTAGTTTTTGAATAATGTTTGTAGCAAAATCGATTGTGTCCTGAAAATGCCTTGGATAAAGTTTAGCTCGGATGATCGAATTTAACTAGCACATCCAAAGCAGTGCTATTAATTTCAATCTTATTCTGTTGTCTATAAAGTTGAATTTCAATTGATACTATTTTGTACTTGGTTCGGTCGAAATGATTTAGAGGCATGAGGAACAGGGTGTAAAGTTCACTCATCCTCTATTGAAAAGGGAGGATCCTCCGACCAAACGGGTGTTGTGTCTGGTGGGCCACTGCCCGACGGTTGATGTCGGGACGTTGTATATATGCTAATCGCGTGGTAAACTCTAATTGCGCGATGCAGGTTTGCGTGACGTCATGTCATTGATGCGTAGTTCATATGTGGCGATGTAGATGCCGCCACAATTCCGATTATGGTGGGTAACGCTAAAGCTAAGGTCACAAACGGTCTACGCATTTACCGTGCCATGATGTTGCCATTGATGATGATCGGCAAATCGTATCCACAATGTCCTATTAACACGTTTCGGACAGCCTCACATTCAATCCCTTGTCCTTACCTTGCCCTTAACAACAGCGCCTTTCTTCTCAGCCTCCTTCTTCAGAGCGCCGGCTGACTTGACGCCACGCGGTTCTTCCTTCTTGCTCTTAATGGGTGGTAGTGGCTGCACTGGTAAGCTGGGACGAGCTTTGTCTAAGGCTGCTTGTACTACTGTTTTCGAGCCGGGCTATAGGGAAGAAAAGTAGTGTAGTGTTTTAGTAAAACAAAGGCATTCAGAGAATTGACAAGTTTGGCATGCAATTATGGCTATTTATTTAATTCTATGCACAAGTAAAAAACTGCCCAGTTTTGGCCCAAGTTTTTAACAGTATGTTATGCATGTATGATTGCAGCATGTTTAGTCAGAAATACACTTGCATGTGTTCACTAAGAGATGGTGGAAATTAATTTTGCTGCTGTTTTGGGTGCATATCTTTCTTGCATGGATTGTGGTCAAAATTAGCGGCCAAGTGTATAAGATACAACCTTCGGTAGATTAGCGCGATATTTCTATCCCATTCAGACATGATCCTCAAGATCTGATACAACCATAAGTTTTTTTCAATACTCAAAACGACTAAGGCAAATGTGAGGATCTGTTTTTATTAGGGTTCCGTACCAAAATGGTAAAAAAGGAACCCTTATGGTGTGACTCAGTCTGTCTGTCTGTCACAGCTGGATATCTCAAGAACTACTAATGCTATCAACTTGAAATTTGGAACAGTTTTAGATGACATTTACCCAACTATTTTGCAAATAAGAAAGAAATAAAAATGTTTTTATTTCTTTTGTAACAGGGCTGAAAGGGAGTCTTAAAAAATTCAAAGTGGGGCTACTAAGGCGTGTGGGGGTATATGAAAGAACTGTGTTTGCACATTCTCAAACATTTTTTTATTTTTTTTAGGCCGCACAGTTTTCGACTTTTGATGCAAAATGTAAAAAAAATACCGCCCCCCCCCCCCCCCTATCTCCGAAGTTTGCAAAGAGAAAAATCTGAAATTATTCTATGTGGTAGAAGTTTATGTAAAGATTACAGGAAAAAACATTGTAAACCAATTGTAAATAATGAGATTGTATTATTTTGTGATGAGATTGGAAAGGATTTAGGTCACTTGTTAACACATAATTGTCCGGGACACTCAATAATTAATTACTGTATGCCTGGTTGTTCCTTACTTGATATTATGAAAGAAATTATTAAATGTAACTTTAGTCAGGAAACAACATTATTAATTTTTATGGGAAATAGGGGAAATGTGAACAAAGGGGAATTGCTCAAATATCATAAAACATTGTGCAACCTTAGATTGAAAAAAATTGTGTTGTTTACATTCCCTTATAGTAACAGTTTGCCACAGGAAGAAAATAACATAAGATTTGACATTAACATAACTTTGCACAATTTGACATATAATGATAGTCTATTCCATTTAATTGATACTAACAATTATGTTGGTAGTAATTTGTATTTGACAAAAGATAGACATAATATTGTTATGTACTATCTTTCTAATTATCACAAAAGACAGATAGCTGTATCGCTATCATATTTTTTTTCTATTTCAGCCAAAAATTTGGCTAAACAACTTGCTTCTTTTGAGCAATGCAATGACATTTTAAACAATTCTCCCAATAATTTGGCCACAATTATTAATGACATTGATTTTCATTTAAATTAGAAATTAGGACAAAAGAGGCAACCTCTTGCAAAAATGTAAGGAAGGTAAAATCAAATAAAAGTGTAAAAAATTTAAATAGTATCAACCTGGTGCATCAAAATATTCAAGGTTTTTTGAACAAAGATTTAGAAGTAGAATTATTCCTGAATTGTAACGATATAGACATTCTTTGTTTGACAGAACATTGGCTTAAAAGCCACCAGTTCATGTTCAATTTTAGTAATCACCAGGTTGGTAGTTCGTTCAGCAGAGTAAATGCTATACACGGTGGCTCATTAATTTTAGTAAATAAACAGCTTAAATTTAAAGATCGTAAGGATATTGTGAGCCTATCGGTTGAGCGGACAATTGAATTAGCCTGTATAGAATTGGAGCAGTTCATTATATTAAGTGTGTACAGGCCTCCATCAGGATTGTATGATTGTTTTGAAAAGGTTATGGATGAAGTATTGCACAAAATCTATAATTCTAACAAGTCTATCATCACTTGTGGTGATTTTAATGTTAATTTGTTAGAAAATTCTGGGTCAAGTACTAAAATTATAAGTTTGTTTCAGTCATACAATCTTGCTAACCAATTTTTAGAGCCCACTAGAATAACTCCCACTAGTGCCACATGCCTAGATAACATTTATACAAATATTACACCAACCCACAAAGAAATTATTAATTTATTAGACTCAGATCATTGCGGACAATTGATTACCATTCCAAATCTAATAAAAAAAAATACTAAAAAGGATATCACTGTTAATCCAAAAACAGCTGATCGTTTGGAATCATTTAAAACTAAACTTTTGAGTAAATTACCACTTTTGTCAACTAATGATGACCCTAATGAACAATATAATGATTTTTTTAATATGTATTGCACACAATTTGATAACACTTTCATTCCAAAGGCATTCTCGGTTAATAATAACACTTGCTTCAGTGACTGGGCCACCATTGGTATACATAAAAGTAGAAAACGACTTTATGAGTTGTATGATGAACGGACTTGTATTAACACTGCTGAATTTAATTTATATGTTAAGAACTATTCTAAATTATTTAAAAAAGTTTGTTGTATGGCCAAGTCACGTTACTTGAGTACAAAAATAAAAAATAGTAGTAATGTAATAAAAATGACATGGAATATCATTAATAGCGAAACAGGAAGGTCAAGCAACCGAAGTAGTGACTACAGCCTTGCTATTGATGACAACATAATTAAATCAGATTCCCAAGTCGCCGCGGCCTTTGAAAAGTTCTTCGCTGAGATTCCCGTATCAACTACTAAATCTCTAAGGTCATCACCCACTGCTGCAGAGTCTTTACTTAAAGAAAACGTTTCAGTTTGTGATTCTGAGTTTAATTTCCAATATGTTACCTGTAGAGACATAATTAAAACCTTTCACACATTAAATATTAAAAAGACTGCTGATCTATGGGGTAATTCTGTGGACGTTGCTAAATCAATTATAAACATTGTAGCACCTACTTTAGCAGTTATTTTTAACAATTATATTGACCGTGGTGAGTTTCCTGATCTTATGAAATATAGTAAAATAATACCGTTGTTTAAATCGGGTAGTACATCTGACCCTACTAATTATAGACCTATTTCAGTGCTACCTACCTTTAGTAAAATTTTTGAAAAAGTTATTTTAGATCAACTGCAAAGATTTTTTAATAAACATAAATTATTACATAACAAACAGTTTGGTTTTACAAGGGGTCGTTCGACTACTGATGCCGGTGTTGAACTTTTAGGTCATGTTTATAATGCATGGGAGGATAAATGCGATGTTTTGGGCATTTTTTGTGATTTGTCCAAGGCATTCGACTGCGTTCTTCATGAAACATTAATCAGGAAACTGCATCACTACGGAATCCGGAACGCCTCTCTGGATCTTCTCACTTCTTACTTAAGTGATAGGATTCAAAGAGTTGATGTTAACGGGAAAAGATCACCCGGATCCGTAGTAACAATGGGGGTCCCCCAAGGCTCAATTCTTGGCCCGTTTTTGTTTCTTATTTATATTAATGACTTGCCTTACCTCATAAAGGATAATCATGATATAGTGTTGTTTGCAGATGACACTTCACTTTTATTTAAACTCAAACGTCAGCAGCTGGTTACTGACAATGTAAATAGCGCCCTCGCAAAAGTAGTTAACTGGTTTAATGTTAATAACCTACTTCTTAACGAGAAAAAAACTAAGTGTATTAAGTTCACTATACCTCATGTTAGACAAGTAAAAACTAGTGTTCTCATAAAGGGTGAAGAGTTGATTCCCGAAGATACCACAGTGTTCTTGGGCATAACTTTGGATGCCAAACTTCAATGGGGCCCCCATATAGATAAATTGTCGAAAAAGCTTAGCGCTGCAGCATACGCCGTTAGGAAAATTCGTGATTTAACTTGTTCAGAGACAGCCCGTTTAGTTTACTTTAGTTATTTTCATAGTGTGATGTCGTACGGTATTCTGTTGTGGGGAAATGCCGCCGATATTCAGACAATTTTTGTTTTACAAAAAAGGGCTATTCGTTCAATTTACAAATTAAGTCCCAGACACTCCCTCGGAGATAAATTTAAAGAAATTAATATAATGACTGTGCCTTCTCAGTATATCTATGAAAATCTTTTGTATGCTCATAAAAATATCAATTTGTTTAAAAAATACAGTGACGTCCATAATGTGAATACTAGAAACAAACACAAATTTGTTGTTCCTACAACCAGGCTTAAGAAAATAAGTGGTTCGTTTAGTTGCCAATGTATACGTTTTTATAATAAACTACCTAGCAACATTCAAGAACTAAGCCTTAATAAATTCAAAAATTGTATAAAGCGGAAACTTTGTCAGAAAGCCTTTTATACTGTCAAAGACTATATTGAGGACAAAAAGGCTTGGGATTGAGCTGCTCCAATAAATTTACACTATTAATGTTGATTTAAATACCTTTTTACATATTCTATACAATGACATGAATATTTACTTTGTAAAGTATTACTTATACTATTTTTAATTATTGTGAATGTGAAGACTACGTGGATCATTGTTTTTTATTTATTTTATCCTTTTCTCAGTTTTAGTTATAGTCTGACAGTTTGAGTAATTTATGCGGCCTACCCAAATGTCTTTTCTTTGGTATTGTTCGTCGAATCGTTAAGCTCCTTAAGTTTTGAGTTGAGCTGCACGATTACTGACAAATGCGTGCACTGACTGGACAGGTCCACTCAATCTGTGTGGTTCTTTCATCAAAAGACCATTTCAGACTGCAATCTACATGGTCTTCACATGATCTGACCAAGATTATGTCTGGACTTTAAAAGAGACTGTGACCTCTGAGTTTGTTTCGGCGTTTCTTCTCAGAGTAGTCAGATAGGAAACGTCGAACTCATCTAGTTAAATATGTTTGACGTGTAAAAGTGTTTGTACAAACCTACTTACAGAAAATAAATAATTTATCATTTATCATTTATCATTTATCATTTAAAATAAAACGATGTCTCTAAATAGCACACTTTTTCAGAAATCGGAACGGAACCCTCGGTGCGCGAGTCCGACTCGCTCTTGACCGTTTTTTTTTACTTTTAATATCTCTTGCATGCTGACAATTTACGTTGTACGTAGTGTAGTCATGTTTGAGTAAATAAATGATTATCTTACCTTCAACTTGTCAAGCTGTTTGTGCATGACCTCGTATCCGAGATGCAACATGAACGGTAACACGCAGTCGCCCGTCACTTTACGCACGTCGACCGCGCGGTCCTCTAGGCACGCGTATAGGATTGGCAGGCAAACTAACAGCTCTTCACGGGGGAAGGTTTTTGGAGGCACTGTTAACAAAAACAGGATTCAAGTTTTGGGGATAATATTGTCAGGATGTTATTGACTGATCATGTGGTACAAGAAGCCTAAAGCGCCGGCCACAGTGGGAACGAAGCTAAGTTCGTTTAGTTTAGCTTATGTAGCTACCGCGTCTTTTCATACTTCGATTCATAGTTCGCGGTGTGAACCGAAGTATGCAAACACGCGGTATCTACATGAGCGAAGCTAAACGAACTTAGCTTCGTTCCTTGCGCTTTAGGAGATTTTTCTCCTGTGTAACCAAACAGCTCCTTTTTGTTGTAGCAGTAAGGGCGGTTTTCGTAGAACAAGTGTTACCAAAGAATAATCAAAATCACCTCAATTTTAAATAAGCGCAAGTGTTATGCTGCCACCAGTCACTCTCAGATAAATAAAGTATCATTTGAGTTTTCAGAAGATATCCGTGATGTGGTGGTGTCAAAATCAGTAGTAGATAGTGCTTTTTTTTTTGTTTTTTGCCTTTACGCAAAATTGATATTTTCGGCGTCCCCAAATGTATTTTTTTGGGTAGTCAGGGCTAGGTCATCAGCGTATAGGAACCACTCGCAGTGTTCAAGTAGGTTGGTCGTTAGTATAGATGTTGATGAGAATGGGCGCCAAAACACTTCCCTGCGGCAGGCCATTCTTCTGTGACCTCTATCTACTTCTTTCTGAGTTTAAAAGGACTTGGTAACGTCGATTACGCATCATCTCACCCAGTACCCAAATAAAACCCTGGTCGTCGATCATACTAGACAGTTTTGCCAATAATCTCTTAACATTGACAGTATCACATGCCGCTAACAAGTCGACAAGGATGACGCCAGTGATCTAGTGGGTTACATAAGGGATGAAAGCCCCTAAAGGGGTTGTTAAACAGGGGATGCAAGTTTGTATGGAAGTTACGCCATTTTTGCAGATGTGAAATCCCATCGGGTACAAGTCTTGAGAGTCTAGTCAAATAAGTACTAACAAGTGACAACTTACCATTAGGCAGATGTTCAGCCAGCCACTGCAGTAGGGTGGCTCTTAACAGCGGGCTGCCAGACTTGAGCGCGTCGAATAACATCTCTCCTTCTAGTGGAGCGTGTGCACCGGCTTCGCGACACCACGTCTCTACGCAGGACACTGATGCCGCGCGGATCCATTGTTTACTGTCGCCGAATGCTGGTAACAAATAAATACTATTATGAAGGGAGTTTGTGAGAAGGAACATTAGGGCAGAATCTTAATATAGCAAATCAAAGTAAACGGTTATTCTTCAGTTTCGTGTCTACTTATAAATAAGTTTTTAAGATATTTACCTTGGAAGAAAGCCGGGAAGAACGTCCTGATATGCGATTTACTTTTCGTATTCATTGCTGTGGCCAAAGCCTCACATATTTGTAGTGCACTCTGCGCCAGTTTCGAGTTAGAATCAAGTAGGCGCGCTGATAAGGCAGCCGGTAACTCTCCTAAAGATGACTTGATTGGTGCTGAGCTGATTATTATAGCCTTTACCTTGTCGAGGGCTTCGTTGCGGACCTGCAAAGGAAAATTTACCAATAATTAAGAATTACCCACCAATCTTTGGTTAGCTGTTTTATAATACAAAAAATAGCACATGTGACTGTTCCTAAATTACCTTCCAGTTCTTGTCGTTGATCTCGGCAATAAGCGCGTCGGTGATAAGCGGCGCAAGGTCGGTGCGTGGTCTGTTGTCTTCTACAACCACTGGTTCGTCTTCAGCGGCGTCTTCGAATACTTCCTCTATCTCGTCACCTACTGAAGCTTTACTTGCAGACTGGATAAAACAAAATATTTACTGAGTGATTAAAGTATAAAAACCAAAATCATGAACGCTTCCAAAAATACTTGAATTTTACTTTAATGAAGAAGAGGATTGAACAGAGCTGCAATAACCCAGTCAGTTATTATTTAAGAACCCTAACAAGAAAGTGTCTGCGTATCATCATTTCTGCCCAAAAAAGCACCGCCACTTCGACCGGTTCTTCCCACATCCATAACATTACAATAAATTAACTGAAATGGATATCTTTTTTAGCTTGAACTAGCACGAAACAAATTCTTCAAGTCATAGCCCATTTCAGCAAAAATTTAGAAAGAAAATTAGTCGCCTTTACATTCAACCGGAAAAAGGATTTCGGGCGGCCCTATGTCTCTCATAATTAATTTGGGGCGACTATTCGCATATACTATCATTCGTGGATTTTTGACAGTCGTCACGGGTCGTCAGAAGTCCGAGTCTGACAACCAGTCTTATCAAGGGGTATTGTATTACCCAATAACTGGTTTGTGGAGGTCAGATAGGCAGTCGCTCCATGTAAAATACTGGTATTCAGCTGCATCCGGTTAGACTGGAAGCCAACCCCAACTTAGTTGGGCAAAGGCAAGGCATATGATGATGATATTCGCTCCAAATTAATTATGAGGGACCAGATAAACATACATACTGGTCAAAATCATAGTATTTAATATTGGTAACACTCCTTTTTGCTTTGCTGTAGTCAGGTAAAAACTACCATAAAAATAAAACAGGATTCTGTATGGCTCACGTTCGCGTCCAATAGATTCATTTCAGCAATAATATGCCAGATGTCTGACGATTAAGTCTTTACGATAAAACTAACAAGCATCAAAGGTTTTTTCACAGATTTATCTTACCTTACTAACAGTTCCAAGCTGTCTCGTAGGCGTTGGAGGCGAGCTATTAGCATGCTTATCAAGTTCCAAGCTAATCAGCTGTCGTGTCGCAGGTTTCTCCGTATCAAAATGGCTGATAAGCGAAGGTCCCACGTAGAGGGACAGAATTCCTAGGAAGTTGACCGCGGAGGTACGGACGTTCGGGTTTGTCGCCGTGAGAGCTTTCTTGCAGTGAGCGATTATTGATTTTATGTTCATACTGTAAAAAGATAAAAGATATTATTAGCAAAGTTTTGTTGAGGGCAAAAATAACCTTGACTTTCGGTACACTTTAAAAAGTCGTACGATTCGGAGCCATAGTTTCGGTGTGAGAAAGAGATGGTGCGATTCATTCATAGGAATGAATCGCACCATCACTTTTTCACAAGGGATCTGAGTATCTGACAACTAGCAGGGCAGTTAATAAATCTTTATAGTACAGTATACGGGGTGGCCGGAACATTGACGTCCAAAAATAAAATTTCGGTCCCTCGTATCGTGGGGTATTCGAATCACCCCCATGTATGTTCCGCGACTTTTCATAGTTTTCGAGTTATGAATTTTTTTCTGAATGTTTGAAAATTTTCGACCTGACCAACCTAAAAAAATTCTAAAAAAAAAAGTAGAGGGTTTTATCGAGTTTCTTTTTTTGCAACTGAATTTTCATAAGTAGTACTTTTATGCATAAAATAATCAGCTTCGTAACTGTGATGAAAGTTATGAAAATGTTGATCTAAAGTGAAAAATTTACGTTCGGTAAATTATGACTCAAATTTTCAACTTTAAATTAAAATCTTAACAGGTGACTTCATAATTCCTAAGTAGGCTTCAAGAATGCGCCAGACTCTCAGCTTTCATAATCATAAAAAATGAAGTACTTAATAGGGCTACTTTGTTTAAAACCGGCCTTCAAAGACAGCGAGGTGGAAAAATTCTTAAAATTACCCATCTGAGTAATTATTTTTTTTTGGCTATTTTCTCGTTCCTAAGGTTAATTAATGATAAGAATACTGACACATACATGGGGGTGATTCGAATACCCCACGATACGAGGGACCGAAATTTTATTTTTGGACGTCAATGTTCCGGCCACCCTGTATAATGAATGAACTATTTTATTGCTATTGTATTTTACTGCATTTGGCAGTATTCATTCATAAATCAAGTCGCTTGTCTCTCGCGTATTTCAATTTCAGTGCTAAGTAAAGACTACATACACCGGACTACACAGACAGATTTATTTATACAAATAAATAAAATTGAAGTGTCTATTTGTAATGTCAAAATAACAGTTATTTTACTAAATACAAGTATATCCTATACACCCTGTATAGGATATACTTGCATTTAGTAAAATAAGGGACAGCCCTTCGCAAACTAACAGGGTGCATTCAGCTCCTCATTTTGAATCATATTCCACCGGAAATTTACTCAGGAAAATTTTCATTATTTCAATGTAAAATTGCATTGTGTGTTCGCAGCACTCCATTTATGTAAAAAAAAACTGCAAAAAAATAGCAAAAAAAAAACCAGCAATGGATGTTGAAATACTCTAACCAACGACGCGTGAAATCAGCTGTTCACTTTCTGTCTAGCTACAGAGTTCATCGAACTCACCGCATACCTATTACCTACCCCTCCCAACCAGTAATAGACGCTCCGATTTGTGCACAAAAACACAAACAAATCAGGTTTATTGGATTCCCATAACGTTCCTGAAAAAAATTCATGTACCGCTCATCTTAGTATGACATACTGAATTAACCCTATCAGTTTGCGGAGGGCTGTCCCTTACACCCTGTATTACTGTACTTAAAAAAAAAACCTTACAAAAATTTTGTCTGTCTGTGTTACGGCTAATCTCCGAAACGGCTGGACCGATTTTGAAGGGACTTTCACTGGCTTGGACTGGTATTTATGTTATAAGGAGTAACTTGCGCTACTTTTATTTTATTTTTGATTTATTTTATTTATTTATTTCAATCAACTTTAGATCATAGGTACGAGGGGTGTTCAATAAATAGTGAGAATGCGATACATTCTCCTTGGAAAGAAAAAAAATAAATACTGGTAGGCATAGCCCAGACATTAGTTAAGATGATAATAAAAAAAGCAATTAATTCTCTTTTGTTTTTTAAAAGTAGAAGTCTATTGTTTGCGTCGTTTCGGAACGTGTTCTTAAAAATGGATAAAATTGAAGTTCGCGCGGTAATAAAATATCTCTGCTTGAAAAATTTTACTACGGAGCAGGTAAATCAAGAATTGAGAGCAACATTAGGGGTTCATGCTCCTCCATATTCTACGGTTGCGCGTTGGTGTGCTGAGTTCAAGCGAGGAAGAACTTCCACTAACGACGACCCACGAACGGGACGCCCCATATGGGCAGTGACTGAACAAATTATTAAAAAAAGTTGAAAATATTGTCTTGGCGGATCGCCGTGTTACTGTTCGTTTTATAGCTGAAGAAGTAAAGATTTCGATAGGAAGTGTCCATAATATTATAAACGACCATTTGGGTATGAAAAAAGTGTCAGCGCGCTGGGTGCCCAGAATGCTTTCTGACGCGCAGAAACAAACTCGACTGAGAATTTCACAAAGCTGTTTGGATTTGTTACAACAAGATCCTGACCGATTTTTGGCTCGATTCATAACTATGGACGAAACATGGCTTCACCATTATGACCCGGAAACGAAACAACAGTCCATGACTTGGAAGCGACCGTCATCTCCAACTCCAAAGAAATTTAAGGCAATTTCATCCGCCGGAAAGATCATGGGCTCTCTTTTCTGGGACAGCCAAGGGGTGGTAATGATCGAATATCTTAATCATGGAGCCACTATTACGGGGACTATGTACGCAGGACAAGTAACAAAGTTGCGTGAGGAAATACGCAAGAAACGGCGTGGCAAACTCGCTAAAGTTGTTTTGTTTCACCAAGATAACGCACCTGCGCACAAGTCCAGAGTTGCGATGGCTGCCATTCAAGAAGCTGGCTTCGAATTGATGGAACATCCTCCATATTCACCGGACCTTACTCCTAGTGATTTCTACCTATTTCCGCGCTTAAAGGAACATCTCAGAGGCCAGAAATTCGAAGATGATGACGGAGTAGTCGCCGCCATAAATGATTTTTTAAGGGATCAGGAAGAAGATTTTTTTAGAAAGGGAATTTTAGGATTAGTGAAAAGATATACAAAGTGTATAAACCTGAAAGGTGACTACGTCGAAAAATAAAATAACATATAATAAAAGATAATTGCATCTTACTCATTCTCACTATTTATTGAACACCCCTCGTACAATTAAAGATAAAAATTAAAAAATATATAAAATCAACTACACAATTAAAATTTTAGAAACAAAATTAAAGTTGCGCGCAAAAAAAAACGAAACCCATGAAATTGTGAACAAAATCCGATTCAAATAGGAAAGTATTAACATCCACGCGGGCGAAGCTGCGGCAACAACTAGTTTATACCTAAATTATAAGTACACTGTCTATTTTTACAACAACCAGTAATCAAACTTACTTGAAACCAAACTCCTTAATCGCGTTGGCCATCCAGTTGAACATCTCAGACTGTACTTTAGGGTTCTTCTGTGAGTCCATGGCGAAAGTAAGTCCTTCGTTGAGGATATGTTCGAGGCCACAGGCCTCGGCTAAGGACGTTAGACAGTCGGCACATATGGCCGCGCAAGACGCTTCGCCGAGTTTTGTTACTACGTCTTGGAGAACGAAGTCTGCGGCTGTCCTGTAAGGGAAATATTAAATGGTAATAAAAGTGTCATGTTTGTGAAGTTTTGATAGTAATAGTACTCATTGTGGCTCGATATTAGACGTAATTGCTTATTGGATAAGGTCCGATTTCCTCTAAAGCAGGTAGGAGAGAAAAACTAAAAGGTTTGTATTGTACTAGCTGAAAATTACGCAAACCTATTGTGGTTTGAATCATATTACCTTCTCCTCCCCGCTTTTGTGGAAAACGTCTTTTGGTGGCACGACTTTTGTTAAAAAGTCAGAATAAACTACATTTAATATGAAAAACCATTCATCATTCTCCTGCCCAAATCCCAATCTATTTGGGGTCGGTGCAACATGTCCCTTTTATCCATACTTCTCTATTAGTCGTCATCTCCGTAGTCACTCCCTTTCTAGCCATGTCGTCTTTCACACAGTCCATCCATCGTTTCTTTGGTCTTCCCCTACTCTTATAGCTATCGACATTCATACTCAATACTTTTCTCACGACCTTTTCCTCATTCCCAAAACATACAATAATAATATCTTCAACTCGGGTACAGTAGTACCCAACTAATAAGGCGCGTCGTAAATCTTCGTTCGCGCAGAAAAGAAAGTACGGCCCCGAAGATTAACGAGAATACTTAAAACTTACAATCAACCTTAGATCACTACTATAAGGTTTATAATACACTGCAGCTGTTAATTCCGTCTCACTCGCAAGTATTGCGGCTGACTAACATCATGGCGGCAGCTGCCGACCAATAGCGGTACAGGAAAAAGAAGCACGGTGCGTAGAGCGTGCCGATTGGTCAATAGCATATCCCGCGCTTTGAAAATTGATATTCTGCGCAGGTACCTCGGTAAGCCATATCAGTTGGTTGTACCACGCAAACTATATTTTACTTTATCTATGAGTGCTATGCGTCACCAAGATACTTTACACCACTTCATGATAAACTGGCAATACTACATACAAACAAACTTACGTAGAAACCGGAAAGTTCTCAGTAATATATTTGCAGGTTTCAAGTCTGGCCTTCAGAACTTGCACATTGGTGTCTTTCAGACCGGGCTTTCTGTTCAAAGTGCGGTATAGTACTTGTGAGGTCGCGTCGCTCGTTGACAGACTTTGGATCGTCGAGTGGAGGCTCTGGACTGAGGTCAGGCGGTTCTTCCAGTTACCGTCGCCGAGGGCTGTGGTATGAAAAATAAAAGATTATGAATAACATACAGTACGGCCGATTTATCTTTGCAGGTCCGAACTACGCGCAGAAGGCTGAGCAGTATGATTTTCAGGGACCAAATGGTGACATAAGGCGAGTGTGAGTGAGAGAACATGCGCGAAACTTCTTATGTTCGGACCTGCCAAGATAAATCGGCCGTAGTGTACCCGAGTTATGGAAAGAACAAACAAAGCAGGATTTACATTAGTTTCAATACAGTGCAACTTGATTCGTACTAGTGTCGTGAAATCTACAGTATCACCAAAATCATGGTCCCGTCAGAATCAAAGCTTTATTTTGCAATGGACAATATTGTCATACAAATGTGCTTTCGCGACATTCGTTTCACGTCGCATTTGATGATTTAATAGTGAAATTAGCGACATTACTTTTATAAAAAACCGCGCTTGGCACGAATGTATTTAGATTTCATGAAATTTATTTATTTATATAAATTAATGTATGCATCATGGAATTAGAAGTTTACACGTGAAATTGTTAATGAATGTCAAGAAAATAATGTTATGTCATTAATTTCGTAAATTAAATCCGGCTTAAAATCTTTCCTTTGATCGGTACACCCTGATGGTGACCCACGCCTGTGCAATGGCCTGCCAAGCTATCATGCACTGCGCTACAAAATTCTCTCTTCGCATCCTCTCATGTCAAAAAAGAGACTTTGTCTATTATGTTTACGCATAGTCATTTCTTCTATAAATATTATATGCGTTTGTTTTTCTGGTTTGTTCTTTTATCATGCAGCAACGCAACATTCCGATTTTTATTTTAGTATAAAAATAGTTAGTGGGCCGGACAGTAACAAAGGCTTCTTTTTATCTCAGAAAAATACAAGGCTATAATAGACCACGGGAGCGAAGCCGCAGGTCAAAGCTAGTAATATCATACCTGTAATAATATCACCAGGGAACAGCATCTCAGCCTTAGCATCAACCTCATCTTGCGACAGCTCTAGTTCTCGCGGTGGACTGGGCTGTGCGCGAGACGCCGGCGCTTTCTTAGCCGGGGCCTTTGCTGTAAATCAATAGAAAAATTAAAATTATTTGCATAAGTTACAGAACTCTATTGTAAGTATAACGATGAGCAATGTGATCTGTAATAGCTCCACATACACGGCGGTAGTCAAACTGTGCCTACAAATTATCGCTACGATTATATCGCCGTGTGGAGATTGATTCATAGAGTTTCTATTGAATTTGGTGGCACGACGAGATTATTCTCTAGGAATCCCTGTATTGTGAGAGCTAGACTCCTACATTCCGTGAATAATTTTATGTGGGCTCCACATTCGCAAAGTGTCGGTATATGCGCTCGCGTCAAAGGGTTTGCGGGGCGCGAACCTCCCGTGAACGTATCCACACTCGCGCGTGAAAACAGCAGCGTGAAGATAGCAGTGCATATTTTGGAAACAATTCTTGACACGAGCGCGCGAACTAAACTGTGAATGACAGCGAGTGTGGAGGGGCATGCTTTTCGCGCCGACTTCGCGGCAAAATTACGGCGCGAATGCGGGCTCCACGCTCGTGGAGCCCGCATTATATAAAAAGGTAAATTTTTAAAATTAATTGTCAATGTGTGTACTGTGACTTTTTACTGCTAATAAACTTTGTCCTGTCGTAAGCCAGTGTTAGCCAGTTTGTTACAGTCACTGTACACAAAGAAAATTAAGAATTAATTTTCCTTACCAGTATTAGGTCGTCTGACAGGTTTCGGGTTTGATGAGCCGGCTGTGGGCTTAGCGTCGCCTTTACCCGACTGTGATGCCGCCGCCTTAGTTTTAGTCTCTTTCTTAGGGGCCGCCACTTTCACTTGTATTACAGCCTGAAATAAAACGTTTTGAAACGTGTTAAGAACTTGTTATAACCATCCTGTAGTATTATTCTACTGATGTAAGGATTTACTTTTAAATCAACAGTTCAGTCTTTTTACCCGAAATGCCAAATTAGACTGTGAGACACCCCCGGATTAAAGGCTCATTAAAAACAAAAAAAAAGAGCGAGTCTTAGAGTAGTCGCATATGATGCGTAACATCTGACATCTGCTGACACCGCGCGCGCTCATTGGTCAAATCAAATAGCGCGCGCTTCCTCGGCTTCCTGTTACACACTTCCGTCCCTTTTTACGAAATCACTCCCACAGATTGCAGGAAAGCGAGAGGAAAGATGTCAATAAACCTCATTTCAAATCTCATAGTTACCTTTGCAAAATATTTAATTTGAAGATATAGAATCACACCATAGCTCATGAGCATCAACCTCTACAAGTCAATCAATCTGCCTAGCCTTTTTCCCAACTATCTTGGGGTCGGCTCCCAGTCTAACCAGATGCAGCTGAGTATCAGTATTTTACATGGAGCGACTAGGTATGTGACCTCCACAACCCAGTAACTGGGTAAGTAACACGATACCCCTTGGTAAGACTGGTTGTCAGACTTTCGGGGTTTTTGACGACCCGTAACGACTGTCAAAGATCGACGAATGACAGCCGGGACCAACGGCTTAACGTGCTTTCCGAGGCACGGAGGAGTCTCGGTATGTAAAGATGGTCACCCATCCACTGACCAACCCCGGCAAGCGTAGCTTAACCTGATGGATCGACCCGTGCGGCTGTTAGTACTTAGCCACGAGCTCCTCCATCAGCCTCTACGAGTGTGGATTCATAAATGTAGGTCCCGTCCAGCGTACTTGAGCAATCTAATTCTTACGGCATAAGCTATTCTCATACACAGTCCGGCCGTCAAGAGACTGCGTTTTTGACATCTGTCAGTTTCATACAATAGTATTTTTGTCTCACGAAACGACACGCGCTTTACTTGTGCTTACCAAGTGTACAAACACGCTGTGAATGCGTGTGTAAGTGCAGCCGTTCTCGGCACCGTCCGAGACAATGGCGAAGTCGGAAGAGTGTGTGTGTTATGTCCTGACGCTCCTCGTCGGCACGCACACATTCACAGCGTATTTATACACTTGGTAACCACAAGCAAAGCGCGTGTCACTTCGTGAAATAAAAATACTGTACCGAATATGTGTTTTGTGAATTTGATCCATATTACTACTAGAAATTTTGGAACTGACCGATTTTAGGAACTGCCGGACTGTAGTACGTGTCGATACGACAGCAGCACAGCAGCACAGAAGGGCAGTTCCTGTATTTTCAAGAACGTTCGCATTGTAATCTGTCTCAATCTGACAAAAATACCGTAATTTCCATACATTATTGTCAAGATTTTGTCATTGATTGGCACTGAGCTTTGAGAGATTTCGAACGTTTTTAATTCATAGGCCTGATGCGATGCTAGTGCAGATAGAATGACCAACCGAGGGTGAACCCGTAAACAATTAAAAAGCCATTGTGTCTGAACCTATGGGGTTCAAACGACACGCAAAGACTTAACCATTACCTTCCACCGCAATGAGAGGAGTACTATACTACTCGTCTAGTACTACAACCTCATCATTGCACATTCACTAACCCGCGCGACCCGTACCTTGTCCGCAAACTCTTTGATCTTCTGTTCTTTCAAGTTGTCTAGTTTTCCGATGTGTGGGGCTATGTTTTTCTCGCCTACAAGTTTGGTAGCGGTACCTAGGGCTTCGGCTGCGGCGTCTCTTACGGATGGATCTGAAAACGGAAGGTAACTATTTGTTTATAGTCAGTTATGATTTTATCCAATTATAATTTTTGTACATTTTGGGGAGTCTATTTCTTTTTATAAGGGCCCTTATAAAAAAATATATCCCTTATAAATAAAGATTGATGTTGTACTCTTCAATTTGGCAACAAATTATTAAGTTGCTAAATTGAAAACTACAACTGTGTCGTAGCAAGACAACTGAAGTGACCGGTATTACGTTTAGTCGTTTACGCTTCTTTGTGCTAAATAAATGTATTTTCTTTCTTTCTTTCTTTAACCAGACACGTGATTTTTTTTGTTTACATTTATTTAATTACCGAAACCGATGGAGTATAGGTAAATTTTTCCTCAACTTTGGGCTTCAACTGAAGGTTAAATTTTCTGAAAATCTTTCTTACTGCACATGGCTTTTATTAGTTTCTCCAATGTAATATCTCGTGATATAGGTTTTTTTTATATAAATACAAACTTACCAGCACTCTCCAGTAGTTTCAACAAGCCAGCCACGTACGCCTTGACAAGTTTCTTGCCAAAGGCGGCGGGTTGCGTGTGGCACAGAGCTCTGGCTAAAAACAGGGAGCTCTCCGCTTTTATTGAAGGGTTCTTATTGTCGAAGGCTGCTAGCATATCCTCCATTATCGCTTCGAGGTTTGTCTGGTGGAATACAAAGTTTTGTGATTATTTTTGCCATGGTGATGTAGAATCTTAAGGAGCAGACTGAGTTGTAACATTTGTTTCCACCAAGTCAGTCTCTAACTTTAGCGCACTTTAAGTAACATTTGAAACAGATTTTTGAAATCCACTTTCGGTATCATGTAGAATGCAATTTTTTGAAGTCCACTTTCATTCTAAACACTCATGTTTGTGAATTTGTGATCGGTTTCATTTTTACTCATGCATAAGTATATATTGAAACCAAAAACACTCACAAAATATGTTCATTAATTGCGAATTTCTATCTCTAATGAGTAAGAATTTCGCAACAATATTATTAGTAAAGTTTCGAAGTTGAGTTTTCCATTGTTAGCGTAAACAACCTTAAAAAAAATTGAACTCGATAGAAAGAGTTTTGAAACGTAAACTTTTTCTAGTAAATGACGAGGAAATTCAAGTAAACCACTATAAAAAAAAAAAACAAAATAAAAAAACATAATCATACTCACGCAAGGATAAATAGCATCGATAGCTTCTCGCAACGCCGTCACGACATTAGTCTTCTTCTCTTTAAACTTCTCTAGAATAGCTTGCACACACGCGCATGCGTACGGCGAAAACTTGTTCCTAAGGCCGGTAGCGACCTGTCCGAGGAGGCGACCGCCTAACGCGACCAACATCACGTTTGTGTCTTTTGATATCACCTGGAATGAGGAATGTAGGTTTCATCATAATAGAAACCGAATGAAATACGCCCTTATATGAAGTGAAGATGGAAAATTTTTAAGCGCGTACGCATAGTAAACAATATGCGTGCCAAATAAGAATCGTACTGTCAAGACGCCATCTTGTTCCGCAATAATATGGCAATACTCGCGCACTTCATTACCAATGCGTACTAATTTGACAGCTATCGTGTGAAGTTGGCAGCAAGCGCGATCTTATTCTTATTTGGCACTAGTACATAGATTTGCCTTTACTGCTCTTTCATCATCTGCCTAGCCTTATTCCCAACTATCTTGGGGTCGGCTCCCTGTCTAACCGGATGCAGCTGAATACCAGTATCTTACATGGAGCGACTGCCTATTTGACCTCCACAACCCAGTTACTGGGTAATACAGTACCCCTTGGTAAGACTGGTTGTCAGACTTTCGGGCTTCTGACGACCCGTAATGACTGTCAAAGATCCACGAATGACAGCCAGGACCAAAGGCTTAACGTGCTTTCCGAGGCACCGAGACGTCTTGGTATGTAAAGATGGTGCCCCATCCGCAGCCACAGTAACTTAACCAGATCGATCGACTCGTGCAGCTGTTATTACTTAGACACAAGGACACCAGCACCTGAGCCCAAAATTATTTCGAAAATTACAATACCTTTTTCAAAGCCCTGACCAAATCGGCATAGTCTCCAGGTTCCAGTCTAGGTGCAGTCTTGAGCAAGTTATCCAAGGCATCGAGAGCCTCCTTCCTGTCCTGCCACTTCTTTGCTTCCAGTTTATCGTAGAAGTCTTTAGGAATTTTGGATATGATCTCTACTGGTTCCAGTAGGTCGTAAGGGTCCATTTCACCCGAGTCTCCGCCGCCTGTTTCGGCGTCATCGTCTTCTGTTGCACCTGAAATATTTATAATTTACTAGCTGTGCCCGGCGGTTATACGCGCGTAGACCGGGATAAAAAGAGCAGCCTATGTGTTAAGGTCGCGGGTTGTGCCGCCGGGGTCGCGGGTTGTTCGAAAGAGATACCGTGGCCCTGGCACAAGCAACTGAAGGAACACGGGTGGTTAGTCAGTAAAAGCCTGCTTCGCCCAGAGCGGAAGAAGTCATTTGATTATTTCACATCCACAAAAAAAGGGTGTCAGCTACCTCCATACCAAATTTTATAAAAATTGGTCCAGCCTTTTGAGCGCGAAGAAGTAACAAACACACACACACACAAACTTTCGCCTTTATAATGTTAGTGTGTTATGAATTGGACTTGTTTTTTAAGTAAATGATGACCAATGAACGAAGTTTGCAACAAATGTATTTTTACAGCTACAGCTACATGATGATAATCCATTTTTATGCTGAAAAAGTTTCTGTTCGTTGTGACAAAGTTCTGCAAATGCGTGATAAATTATTTTATTGATTTTAGGTTTCGACGTTCGCACGGACGTAAAAATAACGCAGCGATTTTAACGCGCACTGGATTTTCAACTCTCGGTGTTGAGCCGAGCATTGAGAATCCAACCTAACAACAACAGTGTGCATCCCACCGCGTCGAAAAAACACACTGTTGGATTTTCAACAAATTGAATGAATTGAAAAAACATCGCCGCGATATTTTTACGGCTGTGCGAACGTCGGCTTACACGTGAATCACATATTTAGTGGTACTAACCATCAGTACAGTCAGCAGCCGGTGTATCCCTCACTCTGTTCTGCTGTGACCTGAGGTAGCGTGTCGGTTGAGCGATACCGCCACCAGTACTGAATGAATCTCTTAGTTCCTGTTGTATTACGGCTTGGAGGGATGCTATGTGAGGCTCTATGGCGGCACCTATCCATCTGTGGAAGGATGGTGTTGGATTTTTGTGAGTAAAAGGATAAATTATGCAGAGTGGAGCAGGACGATTGACATTCCTTTAAACCACGTAAAGAGTATCATGTTCTTGCACCACTAAAGTTAAAACAATCTAAGAAGTCTGACTTGACATGAGGGAGGGTGTCCCTCTTTGTCCAGCTATGTTTGTCTCTCTTTGGCATATGAAACAATATGGCCTGTCAAAATGGACCTATTATTTTGTAACAACTTTAATGAATAATTTGCGTAAGTAATATTTCTTTTTCTTTCTAGTTGTAGGATTTTGTGGTACTGGGCCGGGACGCGTCAGAGTGGAATCGTATGACACCTTTCTCTGTCTTTCAAGCATATTGAGACGCAAAGAATAGAATCATACGTTTTGCACAGGTTCTTGACCTTACAATGTTTACCTATTATTACGGACTCAGATCTACATCATGTTGAAAAATAATTTCCTGTGGCTAAAGTATCTAATAATCTAATGAGATTTGATTGATTTTTTGTATACGGGTAAAGAATATGATACCCTTTAAGTGGTTAAAAGGAATGTCAATCGTCCCACTCCACTCTGTATATTAATTGCAAATACAAGACAACCACGGGCATAATCTGACGGGATCGGGATCGTACTACATACCAGGATAAAGAGTATCATTTGTCCTAACCCCGGTCATGGTCGTGCTAAACTTCATCGAAATCCTTTCATGCGTTAAGGCGTGAAAAGATAACAGACAGACAGACAGACGACGGTCTGTTACTTTCGCAATTATACAGCACGTATCAGAAAGGTGACAGACCATTAAACTGAACAACTTTCTCCTGGACCAACATCGTAATCGAGAAAAAATTATCAGCTGTCCCATACAAAACTTCAATACCTACTCAACCCAAATGTATGGGACGTAATTTTTTCACAATTACGATGTTGGTCCCATGGAGAAAGTTGTTCAGTTTGCTTAAGTTTTGACCATACCTTTGTGATACACCCTGTAATATTAGTAATTTTAGTAAGGACATTAAGTCTGTGCAGGCTGTAATTTGACGACTAAAAGAAATCATAGACATTCTCATATTAACCGAAATTATGAGTTGTATTCTCATCAATACATAAATAATATTCTTGCCAACTCAAAAACATTGATATGTTAAAATAAGGTCTTTGATTCGAGTCAAATGGAATTAGCCTTGTCATCATCGCACGGAATAAAGTACTGTTATAAATATTTGCTCTTATATCTCTACAAGATGAACTGGGTCAATCATATAAGGAAATCTAGCACAAAGCTCATATTATATTGATGCATGTTTTAGTAACGTGACATCGTTAAGAGCCTATACTACCTCAAAAGGCTTAGCATGATACTCTGTTATATTGAAAATACTGCAGCATTAGTTTTGAAATAAATATATATATACTGTGGAGGTTTCATGCTTTAGTCCAGGGATTTCCAAACTATTTTGGGCAAGAGACCCCTTTTCCAAAATGAAATGATACCTCAGACCAACTATAGCCAAATTACTTTAAAAATCCTATTTCTAGTTTTTTTTCCTATTGATACAAAATACTTTACCAATTTAAAAACTTTGCGGTTAGTTATGTGAGTAAACTTTACATCATTTTCTCATCAAAATAAATAGACTTCCTAATAAAATATTAGTCATTCTTATAACAAGTTGGTATTCGTAGCACAACTTACAGTATCTTGAAAGTTTGAAATCACAACTTGTGTTCATTAATAGGGGTCGATTTTTAGACCTCGTCGACCCCCAAAACCTGTTTTCGTTTATGTCGACCCCTGGGTAACCGACGTTGACCCCAAGGGGTCGATATCGACCACTTTGGGAATCCCTGCTTTAGTCGAATCTTAGCATGATGCTGGCTGACATTCTATCATTCAAACATCGAATTACTGTTGAAGAAAAGTGAAGCTCGTTTTTCTTCAAGAGTGACAGATAGATTTTAGCTAGGGCTCCGGGTAGGCAGTGTTAAATTTTAAGTCTCATTCTGATTATCAATGTAGCGGGGCTTCAGCCCCATTCCACCCGTGTACCTCTACTTATTTTTAGCTAGTTACGAAACTGTGAAGTCCGGGTCTTCACAGTACTATGTTTGACGAAAACACGATTCCATAAAACTTTCTCTATAGAAAAAAAAATATCCAAAGTTACCTCCAAACGAAACAATAAACCGCTGGTATTCAAAAAGTACTTCAAATAAGATAGTGAAACTTTGCATACTAACTGAACAGGTCTTAATTATGTTTTTTACTAACTGACTTCTGAAAAAAGGAGGAGGTTATTAATTCGGATGTTTCTATTTTTTTTTTTTCAGATTATCATTATTTTCACCATAAAAAGCAATTACTTAAACTATCGGCGCCCAGCACCGCACTGTCTCGCCCTCACTCAGTCCGCGAGCAGTATCGTGCGAGCGAGATAAAAAGCTAAGGTAGTATGGGCTCTACCCATGGGCACAGTACCCCACCCCTCACCCCCGCTGACACATGAATTTGTTAGTGCGCAGCGGCTCGGACGGAAGCCATAAAGTTTGAATCGGGCTGTAACAATAGTGTAAATTCAAATTACCTGTGCATTTCAACAACGAGCGCCTTCATCTCGTCTCTAACACCCTTATCTCTGTCAGACAACAGTATAGGAATCTTCTTCACCATAGGCTTGATGGCTATCACTTTGTTACCAAATTGTTTCAGTGATGTGTGCAAGGCGGACACACAGGCTGCTACCACTTTGGGGTTCTTCTGTTCCATGCCTTTGATTAGCTCCTCTTCTACTACCTCGTGTTTCTCTATTTCTATGTACATTAGGGTTATCTGTAAAGAGAATTGAAGGGTTATTACGCTTTTAGAAGTAATAATTATTTTAGTCCCTATATAGGGTCAAATTAAATTAGCTGGCGAAAGTCCGCAGACATGATGGGTATATTGTATATCTAAACACGACAAAATAAAAAAGATTAACGATTTTTATTTGGGATCAACAAGTGCTGGTAGTGTTGTTACTTGAAGTAAAGTCTGTTTTATTTTGTTTTATCGTGTTTAGATATACACAAACGTGATGGGTATGGCCCATCACGTCTCTATGAAGTTAACAAAAAAAAAAAACTGATTTTTCAAACTGATATTTCAACTACACTGCTGTTGATGACCCCAAAAAAACATCATCAAATTAATTTCTTTTTTGTTTTATCATATTTAGATATCGATACCCATCACGTCTGCAGTTTTGCTAGCTAATATAATTTGACCCTGTATACAATATTAGTTTTAGTTTACACTAAACCCGAAAAGGGGTCATTGTACTCATCATTTTGAACAGTTTTTTCTATGGGACCAACTTTGAAAGCGCGAAAAAAAAAACAGCTGTTCCATACTTTTTTGTTCACTTAAATCAACAAAATGTATGGAACAGCTGATTTTTTTTTTCGCCGGTTCAAGGCTGGTCCCATAGAAAAAATTGTTCAAAATAATGAGTACAATGACCCCTTTTCGGGTTTAGTGTAAACAAAAACTAATGTTGTACCTATATTTGCACGACCTACAAGTATTTGTTCCGAGTCTGGGTGTTTTTCTATCTATACTATGTATTTACAAAAAAAAAAAAAATGTATATAAGTAGTTTATCAGCCATCTCGTTACCATAACACAAGCATTAGGTTGCTTAGCTTGGGACTAGATGGCGTTGTGTGAAATGTCCAAGGATATTTTATTTATTTATTTGCCATGGATTCGTTTTTGAACTTAGAAGCCAGTGATTGTACAGGACGCAAGATCAACATCCAGGCCCCACACCAGATCCCAGGCGCAACAAAATCAACTTAGAAGCTGATATGATGTGTTTAATAATATAATATTGATATTTTGCGCTGGACTACGTCCGATTTTCAACTCATATTTCGTAAGGCAATAGTGAAGTTTTTACAAGGCTCACGTACCTTTGGTTGATACACGCATAGAAATTTTAACTTAACAGTTTTATTTTGATTATGAGCAATTAAATGCAAGGAAGTACACAACAATAATGTAGTAATAGTTTGCATGTCACGCTGACATGCAAACTAGCTTCAGAGTGGCGCCTTCCAACTGAACCGAAACCGAAAAACCACGCCAGAGTCGATCAAAAGTCAGTCATGTTGACCGTTTTCTTTGACTATCGCAGTGTTGTGCACTCGGAATTCTTGCCGGAAGGTCAAAAGTAAATAAATAATATTATTTGAACTTTATGCGGCGTTTAAAAGAGCAAATTCGATGAAAAAAGCCCGATTAGTGGAAAGAAAATTCTTGGATTTTGCACCACGATAATGCGCCTTCGCACAAGGCCATCACAGTGAACGAATTATTGACCAAAAACTCAACAAATACCATCGAGCAACCACCTTATTCACCCGATATGGCTCCAGCCAACTTCTTTCTTTTTCTTCCACTCAAATTACCACTTCGTGGCACCCGTTTCCATTCGGTAGAAGACAAAGGAGAATTCGCGGCGAGAACTGAACTCAATCCCGGAAAAAGCGTTTAAAAAATGTTTTGATGATTGGATTATTCGTTGGCGTAAGTGTATCGTTTCTGAAGGAGCATATTTTGAAGGCGATAAAATAACTTTGGATGAATAACTAACATTTTGTGTATTAATGATCGTTTCCCTGTACTTTCTTGACAGAGTAGTATCAAGTTAAAAATTAAAATATAAAATTGGTGTAAACCTTCAAATTACACAAGTAGCCAACCTACTGCAAATACAAATAAGTGGAACAAAAGAAAATGTATACTTATACTTAAAATCTTGATAAAATCTGATATTTTAATACTAAATTTTTAGTTATCAAAAGAACCGAAAGATCCGGGATTTATTTTGAATCCCGGTTCTTTTTTGAATGCGAAAGTTCCGGTATTTCCCGGTTCTATACCCCTGACCGCTCACATACGTCAGGCGGTGACTAGCACTTGCGCACACACTATAGTCTCGTATACTTCGTGCGGGTACGTGAGAAGATGAAGAAAATCACATACATTTCCTCGCTGGTCAACTACATGTAACTGACCTGCAACGCGATGTCCTTGGTCTTGGTCCTGGGCGCGGCGATGCACTTGGCGACGATGCCAGACATCACCTCGCCGGTCGTCTTGCCGGCGTGCCCGCAGTTCTCAACAAACACCAGCGCAGCTTCCAGACCTACAACATGATTTAAAAGGTATGTGAGCGCATCAATCATTGTAATTCAGACCATATGTCAATGTTCGTGGCTAAATGGTAAACAGCCGCACTGGTCGATCAGAAGGTTAAGCCACGCTTGCCTCGGTAGGTTCGTGGATGGCTGACTATTATTCATTACATAAGAACTAATGTTCTGACTAGAACCACATATTAATACAGATGTGACCGGAGTGTCCCATCTGTATTAATATGCAGTTTAGGTATGAAGCTACAAGTACGTGGCGGGCCCCGTCCGCGGGGCTAATTCAGTAGGTCAGAAGGTATAAGTGTTACGCGATAGAAAGAGAGGCAACTTGTAGTTGAATATAACTGTAGGTAACAAGCGTTGTGAGACCTGAATTGCACTTTATTGTGTCGTAGCAAGAGTCGCTTTTTATTTAAATGATTTTGGTGTCCCATCTGTATTAATCTATGCTAAAACAACTGTTTGGGCCTAATGATTATAACATTACTTAGCAGGTTTTCTTCCTATAACAAATAGCAGTAAAGGCATCAAGTGACCATCTTTACATACCGAGACCCCTCCGTGCCTCGGAAAGCACGTTAAGCCGTTGGTCCCGGCTGTCATTCGTGGATCTCTGACAGTCGTTACGGGTCGTCAGAAGCCCGAAAGTCTGACAACCAGTCTTACCAAGGGGTACCGTGTTACCCAGTAACTGGGTTGTGGAAGTCAAATACGCTGCCGCTCCATGTAAAAATACCACAATTCAACTGCATCCGGTTATACTAGAAGGCGATACCGCATATTTGGGAAAAGGCTAAGCAGATTGATTGAATATGGATGCTGTATCTATTCTTTAACCAAATCTAGTCGCCTTTTACGATACTTAGAGTGTACAACCAACCAAAAATTGACTAAATACAATTACATACAGTAAACATTGCGCTTGAAATAGCTTACTGGTTAAACAGGATAATAATAAATGCTAAGGTACTACATGCCTGAAGTCGTAATTTGCATAAGATATGACTTTAATATATTGCATTGTGATAAAACTGCAGGTGTCACAAATACACAAGGCATTCTATAAATGCGTTGTCAGCATTTGTGGGCTTAGCCTGCTTCTAAGCCATTAATTAAAGAGTAACTCTTCTTTAAAAGACTTACTAAATCCTACGCAAAAGATTAAGCAGTTAATCCATGTCATTTAATCTTAGATTATCGTCGAAGTTTCAAAATTAATCAATAACTATAACTAATATTATTGATCGGCATCTCATAGAGTTACAATAAGCATTATAAAAACCTTCAGCCCTTTGGAAATACTTAGTAAGTTCGATAGCGTGACCTGCGAAGGGTTTCCGTGAAAATATTTATCGGTCGATGCCCTTTATTGTAATGTGTCGAGCGACGACGTACAAACAATGAAAAAATAAACATCGATCCGCATTGTTTGTTAATGTTATCAAATGAGAACAAGTTTGATCACCATTTTTTAAATTCTTCCTACTAAAAGCAGTTCACGTTAACTTTACGTCAAAGTCAAATCATTTATTTCAAATAGGCACCTTAAAAGGCACCTTTGAACGTAAAAATTTACAAAAAAAAAAAATTGAATTGATTCTAGTCGCCCCTTCCATTTGGAGAAGAATGGACAAGAAACTCCACCGTAACTCTTTTGCATCGTTACAACGACCGGGACCCGTTCCCGCATCCAGCGGATTCCCCCTGGCCTTCAGCAGGTTGTCGGTTTATCTTGCAAGGGGGTCTACCCACGCTGCGACTTCCTTCTGGAATGGCGATCGCGGACAGAAAATAATGTCCATACACACTCACTTAAGGCGAAAGCGCCAGGGTAGCCCGCGAAATTCAAAATTTCTTACGTTTTTTGCAATTTGTAAGTCAGTGTGAGCTTGTATGTTGTTTAAAATATGATTCGCGGCCGTAGCTAATATGGCTTTACAGAATTATAATCATTAGAATCAGCAATACAGCTCCATAAGTTAGCATTTACCTCAAACCTCATGATTTCATGAAATCGCTATATTTGAGATAAATGCTAACTTATGGAGTTGTATTGCTGATTCTAATGATTATAATTCTGTAAAGCCATATTAGCTACGGCCGCGAATCATATTTTAATCAACATACAAGTTCACACTGACCTACAAATTGCAAAAAACGTAAGAAATTTTGAATTTTGCGGGCTACCCTGGCGCATCAACCTTAATATTTTAAATGCGAAAGTAACTCTGTATGTCTGTCTGTTACGTTTCAGGCCTTAACGGCTGAACGGATTTCGATGAAATTTGGCAGACAGGTATACGATGACCTAGGTTAGGACATAAGATTCTTTTTACACCGGTAGTACTTTCCCGTGGGACAATTTCCAACCACCACGCAAGCGAAGCGGCAGGCAAATGCAAAAATCTCAACAACAATTTTGACGGTAGAGGTAAAATTCAGGTCATACGTAATAATACCTATACACATAACTGAATCACGTATTAAACTCCATTCACCTATATTTACTCGATGTTTGGTTGAAGTCACGTGCGAATTGCGATGCCATACAATAAGAGCTGGACAAAGCCATGTGATCCAACATGTGACTGAAGAAACCTTGCAACCATAATAACTAAAAACGTTTGGAACATTGAGACAGTTCAATTGGATTATAAGTATAACAACTGCGTTTTAAATGAGTCATACATACGTTCTAGACATAAATAATAAAGCGCAGGTCACACTGGGTACGAAGTGATACGAAGCTAAGTTCGTTTAACTGTCCTCCGCGTCTTTTCTCCTCCATTTTCGTTTCGCGTACGTGTGAACGGAAGTATGAAAAGACGCGGAAGAAAGCTAAACAAACTTAGCTTCGTTCCCAGTGTGGCCTGCGCTTAAAAGTTGTTGATGACAGAGGATAATGACCTTTTTCAGTCAAACAAGTAGAAAGTGGAATCAATGTCTATAAATTCTAGCAATGACTTGCGTTAAGTGAAAAAATATTAGAAGAGGTTTGACTTTGATTATTAGAAAGTAGCAATCAGCGATAGATTCGACTAGGCGACCAACTGACCATTTCGATATCTAGATCCAATTACCATGTAAGAACTTACGACTGCCTCGTTGGTCTGTAGCGGTCGCAAGTGTAACACACTATATTGTCGAGCAAACAAAGTTTTCGAACATATGAAGCAATGGATTTGCTTCAAAACGATTCAAATTCCGATTGATAGTGTGTTAGGGTGCCGGTCGGCAAGTGTAATTGGGTTTTTCCTGGAATTATTGAGTAGCAGCTCGATGTCTGGATGTGTGCGTAGCTGAAGGCTTCGCCCTAATATACCTACATGGAAAGAACTGGCAAACTACACTTCAAAAAGATCGTTGCACCCAATAACAGTTGTGAATCGCAACCATTATGTTATGGTTTACGTGTATCGGCAACCACAATTCCACACGCTACTGATGCTACAGAATGCGAGCACAATTTTAAAGGGTAAGAATTTAAACGTGTCTTTGGATCTGTGTTTTAGTTTTTTGCCACCGACTTCCAAAATTAAAGTTATTTTTCACTTTGTAGTGAGAGAACATGCGCGAAAGTTCATAGTGCCTATGTTCAGACTTGCCAAGATATTGCGGCCACACTGTAGTTCTCCCAAGTCTACACTACAACACCCAATTCGTGAATAACCTGGCGCATGACCAAGAATAACATGCAAACTCGTCTGTGAAAGGAACAGTTACTTGTTAGTCGTAAAACTTCTCAAAGGACTCCCAGACTTTATGATCCAGAAGTAATGATCATATTAAGATTAACCTACATTATAACAGTACAGTAACAATCTGACCAAGGAGTATTGTTATTACCCAGTAACTGAGTTGTGGAGTCACTCCATGGTACACTAAAATACTGGTATCCAGCTGCATCTGGTTAGACTGGAAGCCGACCCCAACATAGTTGGAAAAAGCCTCGGCACATGATGATGATTAAACCTACATTTTAAACGATTTTGTATTGTTGATGCAGTTACATAGAGACAGCCCACTTGCACATACACAAGGACTAGGAACATTAATAACTGTCTGTAGGTCTTAAAATAGTTCCTTGTGTAGAGAATTCAACCTACTTAATCAGTTCTTACTCAGATGTTTAGGTTTTCAGGAGGGGCTTGGTGACTAAATGATAACAGCCGCACTGGTCGAACGAAAGTTAAGCTACGCTTGCCGCGGTCGCTTCTTGGATGCACCCATCCGTAATGTAATGAATGGTGGCATATCGAGACCTCTCCGTGACTCGAAAAGCCGTTGGTCCCGGCTCATTCGTGGATCTTTGATAGTCGGTACAGGTAGTCAGAAGCCCAAAAAAGTCAAAAATTGACCCAAACATTGTTGGGAAAGGCTAGGCAGATAGATGTTTAGGGTACATTTTTATGTTATGTGATTCAATTCTATCAAATGAATCAATTGTTACCTTTATGTTAGCAAACACTTCAATAACAATGACATAACATTGACTTTAAAAGTGTTTGAATTTGTAACAAATTATAGAAGTTTTTTTTTAATTAAAAATATAGCATGCATTAAAAACATGCATGCATGCATGGCATTTAAAACAGTAAAAATGTTTTGGCAGTTGTTGCCAAAACTAAATGTCTATTGTTTGCATTGAACACAATTAATTCTGCTTCTCATCAGCTTTATTTATAACCAGAGCAAAAAATATAGTAATAATGCATTTAATATTCTTCAATCCATTTCAAAATTGAGAATATTCAAATACCTAATTCTGGTGAGGATAACATCAAACATTAACAATTAAACCCTTTGTTTACAAATGTGAATTACCTATATGAAATAGATATTAGGACACCATCAGCTAGTAAAGACTAAATTGCAGTACCTTTTCTGCAAAATAAGATCAAAAATATAGAATTCCAAAGACCTAATTGCATGACTCACTAATGGAGTAATGTTATTATCATTACTTATTTATGTTGATACACACAATTTTCAGGAAAAAGAGCTCAAAACAGTCAGTAGTCATAATACATAAGTAAATATGCGTGCATTAAACAACAGGTAAAAAATAAATAGCAAGGTCAGCGAAAAATGCAGGTTAGATGTTGCTGATTAAAATAATACCTAATAACCAAAGAGGCTGTAACTAAAACAATGAACAGCAATATTTATAAATATTCCAAATAAGTCAGACATTACGACAATAATTTAATCAATATGATTAAATTAAATGATTGTTCTTTTTGTCCAGCATTTCCCTTTGCAGCCAAATTCAGTCAAGAGTTCAGCTCTCATTTATTGACAGCAGTGACATGTAACCAGTTACCAAACCAAACTTTGATCTTTAATACCCATTACAATCAAAGTTTGGATGAAAAAGCATTATTGCTATCCAACATAGTATTAGGCATATTAGGCATGCTCAGTAGTAAACGTTAACAGGATAAAAGTTACATACCTACATATAAAAAAAACAAGTAAACAAACAAATTTTGAACCACATACCTTTCTCCTGAGCCACAGCATTGCTGTCAGTCACAAACTTCTTTATCAGTCCCAAGTATTTACTCCACTCCGGAGACTTTTCATCGTCAATCTGGTTGAATAGCTTGATAGCCTCCTCATAGCCTGCTACCCTAGCCTTCCATAGCTTGTGAACACATTTATCTTCTGTCGGCAATTTCTTATATTCATTCTCATCCTCCATTTTGGGTTTGTGTGCTAGTCAAGTTTTGATTATTAACTGGAGAAAAAATAAGGGTTTAGTTAGTAGAAATATTGATCCTTTTGCACTTTAGTCATATTTATCAACTTGGATCTGTGTTTTCTTATATCAACTCTTTCCGCTACAAAGGGTGTAAAGACCATTTTGGGCCAAATTCACTTTTTGATGCAGTCTTATAGGTATCAGTCAACTAAGTAAGACTGCATCAAAAAGTGAATTTGGCCCAAAATGGTCTTTACACCCTTTGTAGCGGAAACAGTTGATATAAGGTCCTGTCAAAAACTTATGGGCAAAGGAAATCCATCACCTCATTGATTATCTAAATCTATGTGGAAACTCATTTAAATCTTCGGAGCTTAGTAAGTAAGTAACTTTTGGAATAACATGATTTTAATGTGGTTTTTGAATAATATCACTAACGCTAGTTGCATTCCAAGACTTAAACAAAATATCAAACACAATGAGGCTTTAGCAACAGTTATTATTTTATTTTTTTAATCCGAGCGATATGAACTGTTTAAAGCTTATGATGTATTTTTATTTTTTTGGAATATAGGGTCATGTTTTGTATTTGATTCCTTTGATTTGCCAATCATATGCTCTACTCTGACTGAATGATGGCAAGTCAACCACTTTGATATGGCATATTTGTGTCATCATGAGGGTACAAAACAAAGACCTTATGTGGGTAAGTGACCATTTTAATCCTGCTTCCCTAAAAGGATTCATGTTAGCCCTGAATACAATTATATGTGCATAACTTACAATTTGCGTTTGACCTTTTAGTGCAGTTTCGCTAACAAGGTCATGAGTGCATGTTTCTTACTAATTAAGGGTAGAAGGAAGATTGTATGTAAAACCTCTAATAAAACGTTGACTTGTCGATATTTGTAGAACAATACATTGGTAAACAATGCCCATGTAACACACTTACTGTTGAATTACAATATCAATGAACATTAACTAACTCACACTTGTAATGTGCAACTAATTAGTAAATAACGTGCTGTATTATTGTGTATCAACTTTCTTAACGCGTAGGCGTACAACTTCAACAACTACGATCAATTTAACGAATCACAAATTCGTTAATACGTAAGAAACGGTGATTCAACCGATGCAACGACACCTGCTTTCGAATATAATAATGGCTACCTGGCCAATATTGCGGAACAAATAGTTAATTACGAGCCGGTTCATTTATAGCCGTGCCCGTTTTACACCGAGATGTGAAATTGGATCGCATCTCAGGCGATTGAGAACGCCCGACAAACGGTCACTTTCTCACTTTACAAACAAATCCAATCAAATGTCAGGAAACTTACCGTTATCAAGCTGTTTCTGCTGTGTCCTCTTGATAAAACTAAATTTATTAAAACTAAACAGCGTAAACGATAGTTAGCTCACATTATCCAGCAACAAGCAATATTTTAACCGACAAAAAGAAATGCCTTTTTCTTTTTCGTCGTCGTTTTTTTAAGTTTGCAAAATGAAAATGGACGGAACATTAATGTTGCCAGAAATTAATTTTACGTAAAACCATAACTTTACTGTCAAAATTAAAACAAAGGTTTGGTCAGAAAATTATTTAATTGTGTTTGAAAAAATAATTTACGTATTTGTTAAAATCAAAAAACACATGTTATTTTCAACAAAAGTTATTACAAAATTGATAAAACAAAAAAATACCCTGTTTACGATGACTCTATTTAGGATAAAAATCAAAACAAAATTGAAGGAAAGCAATGTTTTTTAATTTGAATAAAGTAACGTTTGTTTCTACACAGTAATAACAAAAACCTGATTTCATTTAGCAGTCATAGACACGTAGTTTGTAAAAAAAGATATATATAATTTTAGCTTGGCAACCTCTTACGAAGTACTTCACTTCACACCCGTACACCGTTCATTCAACCATTCTATTTTGCCATTATCATTCGTTCTTTTGTTGATTTTCTTCAATCACGAACACCGTGAAGTGAATTTTCAACAAAATAAAATAGTTCGTTCTGGGAACATCAGCGAGCGAGACGTGCGTCGCGTCGTATCGTGACAACTGTGCGTTCGCAGTTCTTACAGTCGACGAAAATAAATAGTACCGCTGAATGCAATTGTTTTGATTTCATTACAGCTATTTGTGCGTTGAAATGTTTATTATGATAATGAAGTAATTAATGTAGTAATGGAGCGTTAGAGCTGGTTTAAAATAGACTAAATAAACAAGAGTGTTGTGTTTTCGTTCGGCGTTGGGGCGATATCGCAGAGAGAAGGGAATTCAACAGCTGTCTGTGCATAGTATGCTTCATATTGTGAGTATGTTATGCTTTTCTGAACATTTAAGTTAATCATTTACTCGTTAATTGAAGCGGTACGATCGGTCTATACTCTATTTTAGGAAATTCATTAATTACGTTAGCGTTCTTTGTTTTATAAAAGTTAAAGTAAAAATTAGTAAACATTGGGCAATGTTAGCAATGCATAAGTAATAAAATAGAATTTTAACTGTGTACTTATTTATACTTATATATATCGGTGGTTTTCTATTTTATAACTTGCTTCAAGCTAGGTAATCCTAGGGTCATTGGGTCGTCTTAGGGGCGGAACCTAAACCTTTCTGATATAGATACTTACCTTCATTATCCCTTATCACCTTCATCATATTGATAAGCACCTAGGTACTTATCTTATCGTAATAAGATCTTACTAGTTAGACATAGACAATCAAGATCCTTACCTACCGTTTTGTTTTGTAATTTTAGTTGAGGACAAAAGATCAGATTTCGAAATTTTAGGTAGGTTTTACATAATTAGTGTAATTTTATTAACTTACTCACTAAAAAATACACATTACAAAATCATGTAAGCACAGTTTTAGGTATTGTGAATTCACGACCTTTCGGAAATAAATTCTCTGAATGATGGTGAAAACCGCATCAAAATCGGTTGGGAAGTTTAGGAGAATAACGCGCCATGACCGAGAGTCACCAGTACCGTAAACCGCAGTATAGATAGTAGATACCTATAAGCTGCCAGGTATAAGGGCATTCGGAACCAATTTCGAAACCATCAGAAACACTGGCAATGTTATTTGTGCGTCTAACACAAAATTAATAAAACCATTGCCAATACATTTGCTGTGCTTTAAGAGAAAAACAAAACAAATAATTAATCACCCAAGGTTCATTTATTTATTTGTCACTTTACAATCATCAATGTCATGCCAAATCACCAATGGAAACTGAAAAAAGATCATCAATCATCTCTGAAAACTGAAAATTACGAAGTTATTTGACAGTTTCTACACCGTCTACGTCCCTCCTAGAGACACTGTAGAGACATTGTACAATGCGTTTCAACTAAGAATAGGAATGACCTTGCGCCATATTGTGAAGATTTAGCAAAATAGCATTACGTTTACACATTTGCAAAGTCAGTGACATATTTTAACAAATACAAATTCCAAAAACAGAAATATAATGGAAAAGGATAACACTACAAAACTTTGCAAGCCTTAGATTTCTAGCTTCAGTTGACAGCTAAAGGTCATTGACTTTCCTATTCTTAGTTGAATCGCATTGTATGTTGTTTAATCTCGGAGACTAAATTGACAAGTGAAAATATTAAAATGACGTACATAAACGATAATGTAATGTAAGCCAGTTTGACGTTTGCACTTGTCTAGTCTCCGAGATTAATAAATGCAGTAAATAGGTAGGTACTACAGAAAAAATACGACTCGACAGGGCAAACAAATTCCATTTCCAAGCATTATTATTTGACTAGAATTATTGATCAAAAATAAAACGTAGCTATTTTTCGTGATTTTTCAAATAAAATATTAAAGTTATGTTAAGACATAATGTTAAAAAAAAATTAAAACTGTTAAGAAATTGAACAGGTAACTCTGTTTATAAAACCAAAGAAGGCCAGTTTGTTCTTATTGAATTGCTTTACTTCACAGTAATACTTACGTAGTCGTGTTTTTTTTTACACGCAGTCGACATGTAAAAACTAAAACCGGCCTGCACCAAATATCTGGTGCTAGTGATCTACAGGGTGTCCCGTAAATAATGGATAATCTCTTAAGGGGTCATTGTACTCATCATTATGAACAACTTTTACTATGAGACCAAACCTGAAATCGCGAAAAAAAATCAGCTGACCAGTACATTTATCTACATCAAACTCGTCAAAATGTAGGGAGCAGCTGATTTTTTTTCGCGATTCCAGGTTTGGTCCCATAGTAAAAGTTGTTCATAATGATGAGTACGATGACCCCTTAAGAGATTATCCATTATTTACGGGACACCCTGTAGAAAAAGTTGAGCGTAAAATCTTAAAAATGGGCCATATTTTTACACGTTAATCTAACGTCCCACGTCGCGTGGTTCACAAACAAATCGTTAACATGGTGCGTCTATTTACAATTCCGTTAAGGTCACCACATGTTAGAGAATTGAGGTGGATTATCCAGATGTTTTTTTGGAGCCCAAATTTTTTACGCAAACATTGATTGCTTACCGCAAGGCGACAAAATGAGAGCTTCAAATACTTGTGGCGGGCGTCTCGTTGTTAAAATATAATTTAATCCTCTAGTAATTGGATGACTATAAACGGCTACAGAGTCAAATACTAATATCTAGGCTAATAACTGTCTAGATAACCCAATTAGTCTATTTTGGAATGCGTCCAATTAGTATACTAATACATTGTTGCCAGTCGATTTGTATCACACAGTCAAAATCAAAGGACGACTGACAAGTGCTTTAGATACTAAAAGATACAGAGATTTAGTGAAGTATATTTGAAGGTCTCCAAACACTGTATTTGATCCAAGTAATAAACGACAAGCTAATGAAATTGTTGTCAAATTGACTTAGAACCAACAATTCGAAGTTGGTGATATTATCTACCAACCCGCATGATGGATTACGGGCCTCTCCCTCTCAAAGACATGAGTCCTGAGGACCAGCACTCTTATCAATCACAAACTGAATGAAGCTTATTGCTAATCTATTGCATCATTCGAGTATGTTGGAAAATTTTGTCTGCTCAAAAACGTAAACGCAATGAATGTTGTGGAACTGTCATAATGCCATTCCCACTATAAATGTGTTACGCAATTACCCCGATGAGTTCCCGACTGATTTCACTGATTCTCAAGTCTACATGCATCTTAACTTTGTTATTTTATGTGCTTTATAATGAAATTTATATCACACATAGTTTATTAGTTAATCAATATTTACTCGCTATCTAAACGATAAAGTATTGCTACGACCCAAGCAGTCGTCACGACCTTTCCTTATTAAATTAAGAGAAGAAAAAAAATTGGTTATCGGAACTGCGTATAATATGACACTGTTCTTAGGATATGATAGTACCTACAAAAAAACAATAGATCAATGCATGTCATGAACTCATGAATTGATGAACTAAATGAACCATGAGACATTCAATTGTCAACGGTAAAATTAATGAAGTTCACGTTGAATCATTTGATACAATATCCTTCGTGGTCGTGATCATCAAATTGAATTAAATATCTGTTAACTCTATTAGACGATACGGGCTCATAATCGTTTCTATTAGTCGATTCATCATAATCGATTCATTATTCTGTTTTCTTAGTATCTAGTCATCAGTTAGCTACACCTGTTGTAACATCAAACGGTAGTTTCCACAATTCTTCCGCGAACTTTTTCTCAGTCTATTCAATCAATTTTTTGTCACTAGCTGCGATAATTGAAGTTCGGTTAGTGTAAGGTCATTAATTAGTAGTATCGATGGGAACTCCCGGATGGTGAGGTTCATCAAATTATTGTGTTAGTTCCGATGCCTGATTGCTTTAACAGAGTTATGTCAAGCAATGGAGCGCGAGATGACGCATGATCTAGTTCCCTCGGCAGCTGTAAATGTCGACGTTATGTCTGAAAGAACGAGTTGGATGGGAATTTACTCTATTGTGAGAAAAATGTGGGTTAAATTTGCCAAAAACAAAGGTTTTGTCTTTTGTGAAAATCTAGATGAAGAATCAATAAGAACGGAAGACTTTCGACCTTTAATATGTGGTCAACCTTATAATTTTACTAGTTCGTTATACATATAAATGAAGTGTTTACCTTATCGCGGAAGTTAGAAAATCGATAGAAATGAGGTAACCACGGTGCAGTAGCCACTAGAAAGCAATTACGGCCCCATTACCGTCTTTTCAAGTGAAACTACAAAAGGTGGCCTTTACGGCCGCCAATGTCGGTTAAAACTGCACATATCTTTCAAGGCGTAGAATGAATCATTCTTACTGTATTCGTTTTAACCTCTTTGGCACGAAGAGTAATATTGGGAAAATACTTCATCTTTATTTTAATTTCAATGATAACTCTGACCTCCATGAGCCTGTTCCTGTTGCTGAAGTCTACAAAATAAACATCATTATAAAAAATCGGAATGTATATGGGGCAATATTTAATATCATTGGTATGGGGTGACGAAATAACAAGATGATAGAAGATTCGCTTACTAATAGTAATATTATTTTCAACGAGTGCGTTGCCCCACCTACAGCCGGATCGAAAATATATTTTTATTGGATTAAAAATACGAGCCGGCCACACGCAGATGTTTATTCAAGGATAATTTATTAGAAAAGTTCTGTCTTATCTAAGTATGCCAATATTAATCGATCGTTGAAGTTCATTGAGCTCGTAATGCCACTCTTTTGATGTTTAGCTTTCTCGAACTTTAGCCTAAAGATTATTTACATCCACAAATGAACTAGGCTCTACTAAAGTTTAAAAGGTCTTTTGTGTTATGTGTCAAGCAAAAATCCAAGAAGAGAAATCCACGTTTTGGTTCAGTAGCATCACCAGCATCTCAAAAGTTATTTGTACATATCATCCATCATTCATCATCTTGAAATCTTTACTTTGCATTGAGGCCGCAAGCGTGACCAGTCGCAATTGTCAGGTAGATTATCACATTGTAGCACATGTTCAGTTAAATTGGATTACGATGGCTGTCTAGCTGATTTAAGCCTCGGCTTAGTGTCAAATAGACGAGCATGCGCACACAAATATTGTTATATTTCTTTGTATCTCATAGTTTACGTCACTACTCCGATTCTCCGACCTTCGCAGATACAGTTCCAAGTAATCATTAATATGCTTGCGTGTGTTAGACTTTCCTAAGATGTAGAGACAGCAATCAAGGTATAGTGATTAAAAAACATGTTGCCGGGCACGTATACGGCACTCCTCGTATCGAATATGGATAATGCAATCCCAACGCAATCCCCGCTACCGGCGGCCATGTTGCAGCCGCCATATTTGTGAATCATGCGCACGCGTGGATCGCTGGACTCTTTATTATCTAAGGATGCAGTCTTGAAGACAATGCGTTTCGTCGTTAAATGTTAAGAGTAATTAATGCATCCGTTGTTGTAACTACATTGTTATGTGCGTGTGTATTATGTAGTGTAGTTAAGTTGGCTGCGTCTTCGTCTCCAGTTATGAGCTGAATACTTTTATGGTCTCTGTCTCTAAGTTATTTATTGGACTACTTAAAATTCAAATGTCCACTGGAAATTATTACAGAATCAAGTCAAGGTCCTGTTAAAATTCTATTGAATAATTTCAAAATAATTCAAACTGTCAGCAAGAAGGTTTCGCTGACTGAATTATTGTCTATTATAGCAAGAGAATCTGTATAAACTCCTAATGCCAAAGAATATCAAAACATATTCTACAACAGTCCTGAGAAAAGCTTGTATATATTGTAATGAGATTTATGTATCGTGTGACATGTGAGCATTGCTCGGGATTCCTCGTTCTCTGATTTGATTAATGCCATGTACGTGATGCATGCTTTGCAAATCACTGGCCCGTTGATGGAATAACTAAGTAGGGATTTCTTTTGGCGTTTGTGGAGCCAGTTTAATCTCAAAGATTCATATGGAGACAAATTTTTCATATAGGCTCGCGTTTGACTACCATTTCTTCGATGGTAAGTGATGCTGTTGACGATGATGCACGCTTGCCTAGAAGCAACTTATTTCCTCAAGGCTTGGAAGACTTCCAGGTCGCCGGGAAACACAGACTCCGACAAATTGTCATACTTGGTCATTAGTTTAATTACGTGTAGTGCCAACCGCATCGTCATTATTACTTGAAACGACCTCTCTTACGTCTTGATCTAAGAATAGAAATAGTGCATTTGCTTTGACAAGTCAAGCATTACAATTAAGTACTTCAATTGAAATATGACATTCGGTTTAATTTGTGTACTTCAGATAATTTTCTCCTTCCTCGTGCAGGCGACGTTACGTTTAGTAGTATATTAACTACTTTTACGGGGTCAATTGAGTGATTTGTTTCGTTTGTGTATTGCCTTCTTCAAATATTGCTTGAAGCCACAGTATCTGATTATCTGAGAGTCGTGATCGACTAACTATTATTTTGAGAGTACGATTTGCAGTGCATATTTTAACCATAGAAGAAAATGGCTCGCAAATTGCAAATGGCGGCCGCAGTTAATTGTCTTAGCTTTTACGAAGCATTCCCGTTTGAGCACCTATTTTGTGAGCACCGATTTTTAGAGCACCCAAGGTATTCCCATTTGAGCACCAATCAATATTTTAACGTGGTGCTCAAAGGCGAACAATAAAAAATATTCAACTTTATTCCCGTTTGAGCACCTACGGTCCAGTAGCTTATAGTGATGGGGTGTATAATAAAACACATCGATACAAATTGGCAGTACTTTTATTGGTAGCAGGACACTTGCGCGAAAGACATTTCCGCCAATGGAATTTTGCGCGACGGGACACTTGCGCTAAAGACACTTGCTTGTGCAAGCTTCTTATAATCAGCGGCTTCGCCCGCGTGGATTTCGGAAACTATCCCAAGGGAACGTACTTCCGGCATAAAAAGTATCCAGGTTTTAAACTGTCTGTGTACCAAATCCATTCAGGCATTTTTTGTGTAATTGAGTAACAAACATCCAAACATAAAAACTCACTTTTGATTCAAGATATTTAGAACGTCTGCGTCGTCTGTATTTTTATTCAAAATCGATTGATATTATAAGTATTCGTCTGGTTTCAATAATAGGACCGATGCAGCCACTCTTAAAAATATCCTTAAGGTTACTTGAGGTCGTTTCGATAAGCAATAAATTTATATTCTGTCACAGAATTTCCTTGTTCCATTCCGTCTACAAGGACCCAATGAGAGGTTATCAGAAAGGACCTGCTCACCGGGTTTTCCAATTAATTCTATTAAGATTGGAAAATCTTATTGAGCACCCGGTTTGATGAGCAATTTCTGCTTTCGATCCAAAGTCTTTGTGTTTTAACTGGCGAGAATTTGTAATTTTCTAATTATTAGTTTACTAGCTTTTGCCCGCGGCTTCGCCCGCGTGGATGTCGGAAATTATACCATGGGAACCTACTACCGGGATAAAAAGTATCCTTGTGTTAATCCAGGTTATAAACGGGCCTCAAGCCTGCTATTACAATAGTGTCAGAATGGTCTATCATTGATTTCATAAATGTTGATTTTGACAAATTTGGTAATCTACTAATATAATGTCGTCATAATGGCGCGGGCGTCATTATGACTTTCCAATGCTCAACCACTGACACTCATTGTATGAAATTATGAATTTAGTACATTACGAACTTTTAGCAAAATGACAATGCAGTGACAATGGGATCGTGTTGGAATGTAAAAAATAGCAGACTTGGGGCCCTGGTTGCCAAATTTAATTCAAATCCGTTTAGCCGTTTTTGCGTGATTGAGTAACAAACATCCAAATATCTTCACAAACTTCACATTTATAATATTAGTACTTTAAGTAATTATGTTTCTGAATAAATTTAATTTCTCTTCCTGAAGTTGGGATGTGAAGTTTACTGACTTCCTGCAATTTTAATACTGACATCGACACGCAAAAATCTCCATAATATTTTAATGTTTAATTACTACAAGGTACCTACCTACTCAGTTTGTTCCATGTTTAGACTTTTGAAACAACATTTTTAATTGTGTTTACCGTACACAGTTCGGACGCTAGATAGGTACCTACCTATACTTTATTACTGGTAATGGCCGTTCAATTTCCTGGTGTTTTATTGTCGATAACCGCATGGAAGCTGCGGCAGTTGGTCGATATCCGATAATGTCGCAATAAAACTGGCTCGAGCCCAGTTTTAAGCTTTATCTTATACAGGTCAATGGTTTCAGTGTATCCGATCGGGTTGAACGACACCGCAGTGATCTAAATCGGTTGACCGAAATATGTTCGGTATTCGATACCACTATAAACATCAACAAAATGCGCGGGAGCTCAATACTCACATTTTATTCATGAAATGTATGTAAATGTAAACATACAATTATAACTGTCTGACCTATTTGCGATTCTAGAAATCTATAATTCATATAGTTACACGTCCGGCCCTATGCACTAATGAAAATGATTCATGCATTCATTTCTGTGATTCAACTGTGCAAGTCTTCAGTGAATTTGAAGTGAATGTCTCATTAAAATTTCAATTTTTAATTTTAGTAACAAACTGTTATGAGAGCGTTTCGAGACAAGAGTAGGTATCTGTTCAAACAAACAGAATAAAAACATTACGAGAAAAAGTAACCGAGCGCACTCCACTCGCTGCTGTAGCCAATATTTGAATATTTTATGTATTCCCCTATGGTTTTCAAGAAAATAGCTAATACCTAGTCTAGCTATTTTTTCTGTAATCTATATCTATAAAAGGAAAGCGTTACTGACTGACTGACTGACTGACTGACTGACTGACTGACTGATCTATCAACACACAGCTGAAACCACTGAACGGATTGGGCTGAAATTTGGAACACAGGTAGCTATTATGACCTAGGCATCCGCTTAGAAAGGGTTTTTGGAAATTCGACCTTCAAGGGGGTAAAAAGGGGGGATATTGTTTGTATGAAAAATCTTATTCCTTGAGTTAATAAACTTGAAACTTGGCACGAATATTTATCTAAGTAAATTATGATTTTTGTGATTTTTTGTTTTTCTAAACTACCCCCTAAAGGGGAATTGGGGGGTCTCAAAGTTTGTATGGAAAAATTTTAACGCGCAATCCGATTAACTCAAAACTCAGTATTTATACTAAAAACCAAAAATAAAGAATAATGTGTATCAGGGTTTTTCGAAAATCTACCTCTAACGGGGTGAAAAAGGGTAGTCAATTTCACAGGGGAGGATTTTACTGCGTGGCTTGATTAACTCAAAAATTGGTTTATATAATCTTTCAGTCAAGTTGTGGAAATATCTCAAACCATTTTTTTTTAATTCCACCTCTGTGGGGGTGAAAACAGGGATACAATTTACATGAAAAATGTTATTCATTTGGTTTTAATTGACTTGAAACTTGGCACAAATATTTGCCTAAAAACTACCCCGGCGGGAGGGTTATAGGAGGAGAGGGAAGGGGAGGAGTGGTGAGGAGGGTGAGGGGGAGGATGATAGACGCAGGGAGAAAGGGGCAGGACTTGGTGAGGAGAGGAGGAAGACGTGGTGAAGGCTGAGGTGGAGGGTAGGGGTTGGTGAGCCGGAGGTGGAGGATAGGGGGAGAGGGAGGGGACGGCGTGGTGAGGGAGAGAGAGGGAAGGGGAAGTGGTGAAGGGGGTGTGAGAGTGAGTGAGAGGGGGAGGGAGAGGTAGCGGAAGGGGATATGGTGAAGGAACTACCTAATCTCTGGAACTACCCTACCAGTCGGACTTTAAGAAATCTTTTTGCATTAATGATAGCCCAAATCTTATAGAAGGCATATTTAACATACCCCCTAGGACCCCTAGGTGCCGAGCAAAAAGAAAAAAAGTCTGAAAGAACGCTAAGTGAAAACGAAGTAATAGCGCGGGTAGGCAATGCGATGCGACGGGGTGGGTTGAGCAAAATAGAAATTTCACGCGGACGAAGTCGCGGGCAGAAGCTAGTTTATTAAGATATTCTGCATTGAAACAACATTATTTTACTAGTCCGTGACATTTGTCACTCTGCTCAGATTCAACCTTTTGTCTTTTGTTCAACATCAAGCAAAAGAAAAAAAAAACAATCGCCTCGAATGCCTCGAATTCAATATTCTACTATCATTCCAATAATGATGCTCTATGCCGAAAAAAACACACGATTGTTTGAAAATCGAATGAGCCATTTAAAATCGTAGTTAACAATAGGAAGCATTGGCAAGTTCCGTTTGGTCGCGCACGGCATAAGATTAAGAAACCGTTTTTGAGTTGACTTCCTGCGATGGAGGACTATTTATAAACTAATATGGCGGCACGGAAGCACCATGACCTCGGTGACGATACTTAAATGGAATATTGAGTAGTTGCCCGCTATCTGAAATAAATATTGGACTTAAGTGTTTATCGTACTCAAGTGGCATTAACATACATATACATTACACATATTCTTGGAGGAGACTCGTCAATACTCAATCATTTATTTGCATTCCACAATGTGTACTTAGGTGGTAACTTAAAATTATATGTGATCAATACGAACCCTGTAGGGGGTACAGCAAAAATAGTAGGAGAGGAAGCTTTGAAAAACTTGGCTTATCTTGTCAGTCTTCTGAACTAAACCTACAGGGTGATTAGAAGATGGGTAAGATAGTACAGACAATTTAGAACCATTTAAGCCATGGTTGTCTTAGACGAAGTCTTACCATTTTTAGGGTTCCGTACCAAAATGGTAAAAAAGAACCCTTATGGTGCGACTCAGTCTGTCTGTCACAGCTGGATATCTCAAGACCTACTAATGCTATCAACTTGAAATTTTAAAACAGTTTTAGATGACGTTTACCCAACTATTTTGCAAATAAGAAAGAAATAAAAATATTTATATTTTTTTTGCAACAGGGACTGAAAGGGGGTCTTAATAATTCAAAGTGGGGCTACTAGGTCATGTGGGGTATCATATTATGATACCCCACATGACGCTAAAAAGAAATGAAAGAGCGCTGTTTGCACATTCTCAAACATTTTTTATTTTTTTTAGGCATAATTTGATGTAAAATGTAAAAAAAACAACCGACTCCCAAAAAAACACTACAAAGTGAAAAATAACATTAATTTCGGAAGTCGGTGTCTTTGCTTTTTTATTTACTTTCGTATTTTTTTTCCTTCCTTCACTTTGTAGTGTTTTTTTGGGAAGCGGTTGTTTTTTTTTTTGTAAAAAGTTTTTAATTTTCACTTTTTAGTGGTGGCTTACCCCACACACATAACATACAACTCAAGTACCTAGCGCAATTTGAAGCGGCATATAGTAAGCATTAAATAATTTATAGCCAGAGTGCACCTCATGACAATTCCAATAAGCCCAAACACGGCTAGGATACATTGTTTTATTACTGAGTTCCGATGCCCACCTTCCGGCTTCTTCATCAGATCGGTTCGATTTTATTTAAAGCTTCGTCATAGTCCCTTAACTATTAATCGAGATATCTTATCGCCACCCGTGAAATACTTATGATCGTTGAGGAGTTCCCGTGGCTTTCTGTGGTCTTTTTCATTAGTTCCACTTCACCAGAATGATACTTTCTGAATGCAAATGCTTGATTGGTTGATGAAAATACCAAAATAGCTATTATAGCCTATAATATTTGAGGAGTTCCCTCGATTCCTCATGGATACCATCATCAGAACTGGATTATTTTGATAAAAATGGGACCAATCTGGAAGTATACCCTTTCAAATAAAAGAATTTTCCGAATCGGTTCATAAATGACGGAGTACTGAGGTAAACACAACCGAATTGAGAACTTTTTTGAAGTCGGTTTAAAAATACCGTTCCGTTATTTTTTTCTGGTGAAAATAGATGCGATTAATGCACTGTAATTTTTGTGATCATAATTAAAGATATCCACCTCCCAAATTCGACTAATAATTATTCCGGAGTGTCACGACCTTGAAAGAAAGTAGTTCCATAATGAGACAGACTCGTATTCGTGGCACATTTCCAATCAAAACTTGAGACCGAGAATTGCAAAAAGACCGATGTTACGAAATAACAACGCACCAGTTCACCCATATTTGGCAAGTAATGTGTAAGTCCCAGGTAATATTATGTATTCTGTGGTCCCAGGTAATAAGGGAAGGAGCCTAATACCGTCAAACGGACACAAATACAGACTTTGTTCTGCTACTGAGAATTAATGGAAAAACCCAACAACAATTTGTTCGACCATGGGATCGAAATCACTTCAAGCCCCATGAAGGCTGCCATAGACGAACTGCACCGCAGCAACCGCACGTAATCGATATATTCAACTGCAGCGTACCTTCGACTTCGTACGTACGACTATGCAGTTAATATCGTTTCCACACGACTGCAGCCGACCGCGTGCAGTTGATATCACGACTGTACGAAGTCGAACGGATTATATCGACTAGTGTGGTTACTGCGGTGCAGTCCGTCTGATGAGAATTAATATAAAACCTAACAACATCTTGTTCGACCATGGAATCGCAATCAGGATCCTCAGGCTCTGCAGCCACGCTCGCGATCACAAGACCAACGATGCAGATAAAGTTAGAATAACTTCAAAACATGACTGTATATATCTGAAAGCGCGCTGTTGGACTTTCAACGCTATACTCAGCGCCGAAATTTGAAAATCTAACAGTGCGCTTTTATTTAGGCATTTATTTAGGTGTAATAAAACGGACAAAAGACACAAGCCAGTACAAATATCGACAGCGAAGTGCCAATAACACCAAAGTCAAAAATTTACACAAACTGAAATACTTTAATTTCTTGATAAGTTAAAAATTAATTAAATATTTATTAATTTACACATTTTAATTTAATGCTTTTGCAGCTTGCAGCTAAAAATACTCTTACAGCACAGATTGGTGAAATGTAACACAAATTAGCCGTCCTAATTTGTGTAATGCAACATGAAATGTAACACAACAACTAGGCGAATTTGTTTCAACGTGTGTTACATTTCATGTTACGTTTCACCAATCTGTAACCGGCATTAGATTTCACTAAAACATGCGAATAACGCCTTTAAATTCAAAACAATAAAAATGTGAATGTCTCGAAAAATGTCAGTTAGAGGCATTGGTTGGCACTTCACCGTAGATTATGTTGAAATTGGGACATTTCAGATATGGGTCACTACACATCCACGTATCCACCGCATGGCTGCCTTCTGCAAGGTTCGAATCAAAAGTCCAAATGAACCATTTGGCATGACACACGGCAGTTCTCTGCCAACAGACACGGTACAGAGCTTTCAATCTACATTTTAATTTGCATCGATTGTTGCATTCGTGATGCTTCGTCAATCTTCGTTGTTGCTGATTGCGTTTACAAAACATTTTTGACATGTTGTATCTTTATCTCTGTAAATGGGTCGTGATGACGGAGTTATCCGTTTTTGTTGATGGTGCACTTAAGAAGGATATCAATTTAGACATTTCAAAGTCTCGTATCGAAGAATAGGACTGAATTTTCAACCTCTCCCATCTCACAAGTCAGAAATGTAATTTGCATTAGAACTCTACCATACCTGATCCCTTAATGATCATCGTACTTATATCACACTCACACACAAAGTAATACCATCATAACGTTCTACGCTAATGTAATTTTAGAAATGCTAATTACTTCGTCTACTTTTAAACTTCCACAATGCAACACGACCAATGTGCACGATTAAAAATTACTGTTTCATTAACTTAAAAGGATATTTGGCCACAAGAGACGCAATTGCTTGGTTCAATGCTTTCATGTACGGTAATGTATTTTGCAAATGCATCAATGTTGATCCTTGTAGGACCGGCCTTGTGTTGAGGACTTCGTATTGTATTGAGAATCAAAACGACAGTTGTTTAATACTCTTCTTCCTCTTCACCATTATCTTTCATAAACATCGTTCTTATAAAAGGATACCATCTTGTTTTATTTTCATTACATCGATCAATGAGAGACGGCAGCTGCGTAATTCTTTTTTTTTTAATTTAGATCACTTGTTGCTATAGTAACTTTTTCTGTTTCGCTTATCCTTGAGTCATCTTTGTGGGATATTCGATTTAAGCCCAGTTACTTGGAAACGAATGTTCACCTAAATATTTCAATATTTGGTCCATATGCAAACGTAGGTAGGTACTAAACGTAGGTATCTTAGACAATACCCCATGATAGATAATATGGGTACCACAGTTTAACTTAGGTGAAGTGTGTTCTAGAATAGTAGACCGTACTGCCGGTCGATTCTGTAAAAATCTCACCGTGAAAACTTAGGTGAAGTGAGTTTGTTTTTGCTAGCAAGGAGTGACCTGTCAATAGTGTCACTATTGACAGCTCACTCCACGCTCACTTCACCTAAGTTTTCACGGTGAGATGGTTACAGAATCGCAATCCTGTTCTAGAACACACTTCACCTAAGTTTAGGCCGGCTGATAGACGCTGAGCGCAAATGATCCTCCACCCACCCATAAAAAAGAAAGTAAGTGCCATAATTTTACGACAAGCAGATGACACATCATTGCAAGCCCAGCATGTGGTATTTTTTCAGCTTGTCTCCGGGAGACGCAATAAACGGGGTGTGGTGGTACTATCGCACTTGCTTGCTTACTTAGATAATAATTATGTTTGACAGTCCCTTGATGGTACTACTAGTTGGCACAAAATGTGTCTGGCTAAATTAGTTCAAGAACAGTCCTAATTCTATAATTAGGTGCGTGATGCGTGACTTCACGCTTCACGGCGCTAATTATAATATTGACGATAAGTATTGAGTAATTTTGAAGAGTATAATACAACGTGCCGCTGCAATGACGACATTAAATTGACACGCGTATACGGTTCCGCGTTTTCGTTTTATAAAATATATTTTAATTTTAATATCATTAAACGTTATTATTTATTGATTAATTTACAATTTTCTAAAATAGCATCGTGGAGCAACCGGTAGCGCAGAGATGAAATTAAAACGAACGATAAAAAAAAGCCACGCCACGCCACTCGTTTCTTTTTTGGGGGTTTGCAAAAAATTAATTCATGAAGCTACTTACAGCTGGGTCAGAATAATAGACATACGATGAACAAAACAAAGTGTCGGCCAATGACCTTTTAACAGCTGACATAAAACAATAGCTTCATGAATGAGTCCTTTGCAAAAGAGTGATCCTAATTTTGGTTATTATTTTATTATTTAGTTTGTTGATTTTTTTTTTTTTTCAATTGATGAATTATTTTATCTTATTATAATTTGTATGATTACTGGCCACTAGCCCTACCTGTGTCTTTAATTAATATCGTAATAGCGGCAACACTTGTATTAGTGAACAACTGGCATGTTACTTGTAGAAACACAATCAACTGACAGACTATGAAATGGGGAATGAGTCTATTGAGTCGGAATATAAAAGTGAATTCAAATTACATTCACATGTTTCTCTTCTTTGTTATGAAGTTCTGAGTTGGGATCTACATAGAAATAATATAATACTGAGCACGTAAGTACAATACCTACAGTTTCCAATGTTTCCATAATAATCGCCGCATTCAATACAATAAAACAGTGTAACAATATAATTTTCCAGTGACATTGTCTCTTCTCATTTTGCACAAAGCGATGGCGCATACTGGCTAGTTGCAATCAATTTACCTATACCTGTATGCCATTCATTTATACGAGTAAAGTCGGGAACGATCTCATCTTCTTGGTATTCCTTCCAATTAACGAGTACTGGATCTTTTGTTTCTAACTGACTTAGGGCTAATTTGACCAAAGTCGGATATCTTGATGCCAATTCTCGTAACTAAGTCAATCAAATATCAAAAATGTAGGTAAACTCTATACAATTTTTGACAGATTGAGACTGAGATGAGATTGCGAACGTTGTTAAAAATACGAGAATTGCCCCTCTTTTATCCGTGGAATAAAATGGATGACTGACAGTTTTTGTATGGCGACACTGTCAAAAATTCAAAATTTATTCTAAAGCTGCATTCACGTTCAGTCCATTTGGATTAAATCTAATTGATGAAATCAAATGGTTGGATGCCTGTAGGTTCTGGGCACTCACGGTCAGTGAATTTGGATTAAATCTAATTGATGAAATCAAATGGTTGGACGCCAGTAGTTTCTGGGCACTCACGGTCAGTCCATTTGGATTAAATCTAATTGATGAAATCAAATGGTTGGACGCCAGTAGTTTCTGGGCACTCACGGTCAGTCCATTTGGATTAAACCTTATTGATGAAATCAAATGGTTGGACGCCAGTAGTTTCTGGGCACTCACGGTCAGTCCATTTGGATTAAATCTAATTGATGAAATCAAATGGTTGGACGCCAGTAAATTCTGGGCAATCACGGTCAGTCTATTTGGATTAAATTAAATGGATGGACGACAGGCCTTTTCTTCGCGCGGCGTGATGCCACGGCCCACGGCTTTCGCACTCATGGATAAAGGGGGCCAAGCTAAACGGCGTGAGGCTATGGATTACGAGGCGCACGGAAAATCCGGGTATTGACGTCGTGCCAGGATTGAAGAATCGATACTCACGATCAAATTTTCGATGTACATCACGCCATTTGGCGCGATGGACTGAACGTGAGCACCCAGCTGAAGATTAAGGCTTATACTGGGTTTAAAAGTTTGGTCGCGGCGAAGTTTCAACCTGTCTGTAAGAGGCCGCCTCCACGAGCGAGAGAATCGCGACGATATTATCGTCGTGCCACGTATTTCTATACACTCTCTTAGAACGTGTCTCCACACGGCGATATCATCGCGGCGATAATTTTTAGGCACAGCGTGACTATCGCCGCGATTCTCTCGCTCGTGGAGGCGGCCCCTAAGTGTTTTTTTTTTTATGAAAACCTCAGTTGGAAAAGTTGGAATGCTCATAGACAACTTCTACATTTACATATTATAAATTAAATTCAGTTTTCGTGTCTATGTGTGACCGTCATTTTCTTTATAACTACTTAACGGATCTTTATGCAGTTTCCCAACCACACGGTTTTACAACATAAATCTCCATGTTTTGTCAAGTCGTAAAGACCGTGCGAAGCAGGGGCGGGTTGCTAGTGAAAAATAAATCAGGAATATAGTTTTGTCCCACACGGTTTTACAACATAAATCTCCATGTTTTGTCAAGTCGTAAAGACCGTGCGAAGCAGGGGCGGGTTGCTAGTGAAAAATAAATCAGGAATATAGTTTTGTCAGTACTCCCTGCAACCTTAACCAGGTCACTGGTCCATTATACTATTGCACACAATCACTATCAACTCAATGTACCTAATTACTTGAGAACTATATATTGAATTTAATTATTATCTCTGTAATAATTAGATACAGATACAGTTCCCAAGTAATTACATTGAGTAGGTCATTACCTCTTGTCTGCAGTAGAAGCTAATACATTAGGTTGTCTAGTTATTTGACCGCGAGACCGCGACGCTAGAGGCGCCAGCTCGCGTATTGGCAAGACTGACTCGAGTTCAACTGCCAAACAATGCCGTCACTTGATATTCTCAGATTACTGTACAAGGAATATTATCATTGTAGTGACTAGAACAATAACGGGCGAGTTGTCAACATCTTCTTAGTTATCTTGCCACGTTGGACTTGGTGCATGTTGAGACCATGTTGGGACTGCGTTCCATGTCCAACGGATGACGGAATTTATTTGGGGATTAGTCCACAAATTCCCATTGACAATCCCCATCAATGGGGATTTGTGAACTTTAGCGTCTAGGTCATAATGAGGACTTTTGGACAAAAGTTCACAAATCCCCATTGACGTCTAGGTCATAATCGGGATTTGTGGGCAAAAAGTTCACAAATACCTACTCATTGCTGGGGATTGTCAATAGAGCTCGCTTCTATCCTTCCTCATATCAAATTGTAAATAAGTATTCCATAATTTATTTTCTGTCGGCTCAGTTACTGGGGTCCTACTCCCTAAGCACGAAGCCCGTAGTTTCGGCCTTCGTTACGGGCGTTTCTTACTCCGTATCACCTGATGAATGATTGGTTCGAGGCCCGAACGAAGTATGAATGACAACATGATTTGCCAGTTGTCCCTACTCCCGATGTGTTTTTGCCCGTACGAAAAATTTAACTTTTACACTTGTTTTGATGGATCGTAATTTCAGACGGACGGATGAACGGACGGACGGAAAGACGGAAGGACTTAGGGAGTAGGCGCCTGATCATTATGAAAGTTAATCACCGTTAGCTTAGAACCACCACCATTAAAATACAAGAGGATATGGCTGCCCACCTTCTAGTCATAATCTCTAAGTTTCCTTACGACATCCACTCATTTTGGCTTACAATGCGACTATTACCTCACACAGCTATATCGCTATATTTTATAATCAAACTCCAAGCTAACATTTCAAATGTTTCCAAAGCACAATCCGACACATATCCTCCGCATATCATAGATAAAATAGCTTCCAACAATTCTCCAGTTAACTAGGACAACTTCAAATGTATCTCGCAAGCGTGCTGGGTAGTATTAGCAAAGATTAAAGGATCGACATGACAGGTAGAATGCGCGGCTTACACAATCCTGCGTTGGATAGACTATTAATTGGCTTGTTATATCTATTCGCTTAGTATTTCATGTAAGGGGGTTTGCAGGACACGTAGTGAGGTCTTGTTGTTATGCTTAGCGTTTCTAAGTCTAATGCTTCGGCTTGTTTCGCTTAAAAGAACTGGCCTAGTGGCCGTGCGCTCATTAGGGGCATCCATAAGGTGTCGAGGTTTCATATTTTCACGCCTAGTTACCATACACGCTTTGGTGCATCAACACAAAGGTAAATCATCTGGACGTACCTAACTCTGTCTGTAACCTTTTTGTCCGCGGAGTCTTATGTGACTAAAGTCATCGTCCTTTTTGGCAGCGGTCATAGTCGCTCATTCTTCCATATAGACGTAGTGTGGAGATTACTCGTTTTGGGCGTAAATAAATAGCTCCCAGAGTATGAAAATGGCAAAATTGTTACCGTACAGGTACAACCAATATTGTTACCATACGCAAAATACGCGCATTGTCGTGGAGTTGCGGATACCAGCTCGTATTACCTACCGTACAGGGATAGATAATTTTATTCAAGTAACTTTATTTTGAATAAATCAATCCAGTAGTTTTTTCATATTATTATTATCTATACGCCCAAAGGTCTGTTCATGAAATTTTACGCGCTCGTTTTCGTTATAAATCATCGTCTATTTCACTAAATACATAAAAACGAAATAAATAAAGTAACTAAAGAGCATGCATATTAGCCACGCCACCAATGAGTTCGAGCCGCTGACTAGGGGCTTACAGAACTTCGATAATAATCTGCTCTACCTGCCTCTGATATAATATAACCCTTCCATCGTCATTTACATCATCAATTTTAAGATGAGCTAACCTGCATAATTCGGTAAATCAACCGTGTAATATTATGCTGTTTCTAAATAAACGTGAATGACATAGCATTATTGATGTTTGCTACACTAGCCTAGCCTTGTATCTAATAAGATTCCGACAGCATTTAAAGTAGGCGTCTAGGCATGTCACATGATACTGTCCGATTGGTTTGTTCAGGAGAGCAGTTGGCCCAGTGGTAACGGCCACGACTTCCGAGTTGTAAGTCGTTGGGACGAACTCAGCCAGGCGCTTTACTTTTTGTAAATAAATTCATCATCACTGCTCTCAAAACGGTGAAGGAAAACATCGTGGGGAAACCGGCATGTCCTAGTACCAAAAATTCGAATACTTGTGACATCTACCAACCCGCACTGGGCCCGCGTGGTAAATTACAGCCTACTTGGCAGCAGTGGGGACATTATTAAGTTTGTTATGGTTTGTTCAGGAGATCGTTTGTGATTATAGTCTCTTCTATCTATCTATCGTCTATATTAAGGCCGAACTATACGCCAATGACCTTGAGTGGTTAGCTTGCGCATTCTGGCCTGAGCTCACGCAACGCGTCGTACGTCCAGCCAGTAATAGGACTCGCCCATCAAGGAGCGCTGTCCCAAATTAGACGCATTTTTAATTTATTATAATAAAAAATATACATGTTTTTAAAAAGTAACAAAACCAAATCATTTTCGTTTGTATTGCAAAGTAGTAGATATTTTTTTTATATTCTTTTGATAAAAAATTAAGGAGTAAAATGGTTTCATCTTAACGATTTGGAGGTGATTTGGGTTTTTTTTTTTCTTATTATGTGATACCTATAGAAAAATTATGGCTAAAACAAATTACGATTCATATCATGTAGATTACTAACAATTTTTTTCAGATGTAATTTCTCTGTAGGTTCCGGCGAAAAACTGCTTCATCTGCACGCTGTTTTTAACCTTTTTTCGAAAGAGTAGCCTTAATAAAAAGAGAAGTCCTGACTGACTGATTGACTGACCTGACTCATCAACGCCCAGCCCAAACTCTTGGACCTAGAAAGCTGAAATTTAGCACAGAGGTTCCCTTTATAATGTGGACAAGGACTAAGGAAGGAATTCCCTGTAGTCCGTTCCCGTGGGATGTTTTCCGACATCCACGCGGTAGAAGCCGCTGGAAAAAGCTAGTAATTAATCAATTGTGATGCATTTGTCTGGCTAGTGATCTTTTCTTTAATCGCTTTGGTTGGGAAACTGACTCTCGTAGTATGTCGTTTATTGATTGCATCAATACTTGGTGGAGTGACCATGGCTCGCTGACCGTGGAAACTTGTGACTTCTTGAGTAATGTTCACATACGAAATGTCAATATTATAAAACACCATGTTGATTCCACCATAGAGACAGGGTACCTGAGGTGTAACTTAAATAATTTTCAAGGGGTCATTGTACTCGTCATTATTGGACCAAACCTGAAATCGCGAAAAAAATCTGCTGTTCCCTACCATTTATGTTCGCAAATGTAGCGAACACCTGATTTTTTTTTCGTGTTTTTAAGTTTGGTTCCATAGTAAAAATGGTTCATAATGATGAGTACAATGACCCCTAGTTACACCTTGTTATGTAAAAATCTGCCAAATTGCATAGAAAAGTCAACATTGGTATGTATTTCGACGTTTGAATAATAGGATCTAGGAGGATTATTTTTATGGTGTAACTTTGTAAATGAAGAAAACTGATGCTGGCATAATTTCATGAAAAATGAGTTTCAGTAACAAACTACGAAGGAAATAATTAATTTATGACAGTGAACAGCTATTTTAGAACACAATAATTTCTCATTTAATTTTCCACATGCTGGCTGAAATATCACCACCTACTGCGTTTAAAAATAAGAGCCCTACTCAACTCCAATATTATCTGTTTCTATAAAGTAGGTACAGTCAGCCACAGCATTAGCTGACCCCCACCCTTGCATAAATGTTTGAGATTTTTTAGAAAACGAATCGATAGAATTTTATAGTTCTTTTATATTTTACTAGCTGACCCGACAGACGTTGTCCTGTCCCAATTTCAATAATTCAAAATTCCCACAGAAAATCCACTTTCAGTTTTTCCGAATTTTCCAATTTTCCCGGCAACTTTTCCAATTTTTCTCACTGTTGAAACCTTCCCTGGACTATGACAAACACTTCAAAACCAAAATCAGCTAAATCGGCCCAGCCGTTCTCGAGTTTTAGCGAGACAAACGAATAGCAACTGATTTTTATATTTAGAGATTTATAGATTTATTAAAGGCATTTAAATAAAATATAAAAGAATTATAAAATTCTATCGATTCGTTTAATACTAATACTGTGCAGGTACATGATTGTACACACAAGAGCCAGTTCATAACCTAATGGGTATCACTCGAACCGAAATCCTTGAATTAACAACGCCGTTAAGTACTATGTAAGTACGTACACCAGTTACATAGTAACATGACGTGTGATGCAATACAAATGCGTTGGTTTATTTTAGGTCGATCTTATCTCATGCCTGATGCCCTATTTTAGACTTAAAGCTGTTTAAATTGGGTTTATAATCGTGTGTACACCAATGTGCTACATTAAATCTTGTGAGTGCATTGCGGATTAGGTACATACAACTAGGTGGGATTTGATATTAGCTTTTTGTAACTGTTTGGAATTCATTAAACTGTTCTAGATACAGTACCTATTTGCTGCGAATTGTACAGTATTTATATAAAATGAGTTCGAAAGTTATAAGTACACATACAAACGTTTCTTTACACAAAATATGTACCAATAATTTGTTATGATCGCTATAAAAATGTTTTATGTATCACGGTAGTTTAGTAACATCCTTGTTAAATGAACGGCTTGCCAGCACACAGATAAGCCCTGAGAGGTTTTCGTGTGTGGCTATAACTAAAATTGTATTAGGTTAAGTGTTTTGGAAATAATAAATAAATAAATAGGTCGAGAGATAAGTATTTTTTAAACATTCGCTCAATGTCGAAAATAAATCAATTTGTACCTATGTTGGACTTGGAATGTATTGACAAATATTACACATGTTTGTCGCTAATACATTATTTGCTAAACGTTATCGGCACAAAACTGATAACAGTATTGGTGCATTGCGTTGATATGCATCGAGTACGCGAAATGGGTGCCAAAGTGCTAAACGATGTTATAATTTACAAAGTGCACGACTGAATATTGGCAAAGTTAATTATATTTTGGGTAATACAGATATAATGTAATTTATTGGCATGTTTTTATCAACACATTAAACGCAGCCGGTCTATTCTGTAAAAATCTCACCGTGACGACTTAGATGAAGCGAGCTGTCATTCCACATGATGCTATTGACACTATTGAGGAGGAGCTCGTGGTTAAGTAATAACAGTCGCACGGGTCGATCCGTCAGGTTAAGCTACGCTTGCCGGGGTTGGTCCGTGGATGGGTGACCATCTTTACATACCGAGATTCCTCCGTGCCTCGGAAAGCACGTTAAGCCGTTGGTCCCGGCTGTTATTCGTGGATCTTTGACAGTCGTTACGGGTCGTCAGAAGCCCGAAAGTCTGAGAACCAGTCTTACCAAGGGGTTTCGTATTACCCAGTAAGTGGGGTGTGGAGGTCAGATAGGCAGTCGCTCCATGTAAAATACTTGTATTCAGCTGCATCCGGTTAGACTGGAAGCCGACCCCAACATAGTTGGGAAAAGGCTAGGCAGATTGATTTAGCATAATTTTTTTTCCAATCAGATCCTCAGTTTAAAGTCATTAAAAATCGGTTAGTTAAGGCCATGTTAGTTAAGGCCGCGGATCACATTATAATCAACATATTATTATTATACAACCTGACACTGACCTGCAAATTGCAAAAAACGCAAGAAAATTTGAATTTCGCGGGATACCCTGGCGCTTTCGCCTTACACAATATAATATGCTACCTAGGTATATTAATTGGAAGCAAATTTTGGACATAGGAAACTGACGTTCGTGTTCATCCATTTAACTATTGAGGAAACATTTTCCTACCAATATATCTTAGAGAAACTTGGCACCGCTTTTGATTTACCTCCTTGCTGTTTAATGCAAGTCATCTTAGAGCCTATCTTTTTCCGCATTGGCGCGATTTTGATGGCATTGGTGCTAAAAGCTATGCGAAAGCCTGTTTTCACATCTTGAAATACGTTTATATGACGATATAAATAAGAGGATTTAAGATTTCCTTGTTTACAGACTGTCAAAGCACAATGCACCGTGGGTCAGCTTCGACCACGCTGTTCACAGGCCAATAAACTATGGATCGTTGATCGAAAACTTGCGCAAACGCATTTGAAACTGTCTGTACACATCACAGCCATTGTTTATTTTTGTTTGGTCGTAAAAATATCTGTAAAGCATTTAGAAACATGGAGTTAGTGTACATAGCGTCGCGTTGTGTCACGATTAATTTAATTCGTTGGCAATGTCTAGTGTTTACTCTGTGGCATAGGTGTTCAAATTAGGTACTTACTCTGTTTTTGTTCTAAAATTAATTATTTTTCAATATACTTCCTCGAAAACTGATTCATATCGCACTACGATTAGGTTCATAATGCAAAGTATTTCACACACGGGCGATTTTTCGTTTTCCAACACGTGAGCGGGAATAAAAATTGCCGCAGATAACTTATACCTATACTAAGTCCAAATTGGTTCAATGCCTCTATTCACACCGTCTCGCGCCAGTTTCATTTTGGGACAAATTAACATTTTATTTGTGTTCTAAACTCAAATATATCTGAATTTTCTGTTTTTAATTTTAGGCTGTTTATCAGCTTTAGGTCAACCTGGCGAAAGCAACGCGCGAAAAAAAAATTTCAATCATAGTTTCCTAATCCTTAATTAATGATTGAAAAACATGTATCAAAATACACGTGGACATATTTTGTTATTGCAGTTCTCGGTTCAAAAACAAATTCGCCTACGGCTCGGGTGTTAATTCCGCCTCGAATGCGCAAACATTCTCCACTTGTATTAAAATGCACTATTTACGAAGACTGAAAGTCTTGTATTAAAAACTAACGGTATACACACGGATCGGAGTACAAAGACAAAGTTGCATCCATCTACAGGAAGGCGCTAAACCTTCTACGATCAACGTCATTGCACTCAGATCGTCATCGATCTTAATTAAGGATGCATTGCATGAACAACTTAAATAGATTTATTAGCATTCAATATATCGAAGGCAACAACACAAATAGACTTACTCGTATTTATCAGTAGACATTGACGGATTAAAACTGGCTAGACATAATCAACTTCACACGTTTTTAGTACCTATGTAAAACAAACAATAATATTATTATAGCTGATCGTAAGAAGATATAACTAATACATGGAGAAGCTAAAACAGTTGAGGAAGTTATAAAGACAAATGATGATGAAAGCACGTTAAGGCGCAGATTTCCTGAAAACGATCAATAAGGTGGTTTTTTAAAGAAGTGTATCTCATAAACCGTAAATAATTTTGACATGTAAAAAAAATATGATATATTCAAGTCCTTTTCGCATACAGTGATGGAAGCCAAAACATAATTAAACATACTTTAATGCACCAAAAAAATCTTTAAACATACCTCCTAATAATCTTTAAAAGCTGTTTATCCCTTCATTAGCAATTATAGTTATAATTAAAAATATACCATGAAATGTCAAATTCCAAACAGCATCCAGTGATGGATTACTTTTTATTAAATAGTTAATTTCTAATTTTATACGGTTTTATTTGCACTTTTACGACATAATTCCGGTGCGCGTGAGAATCTTCTATCTCGTGCGTCAAACTAGACAGCCATAAAGCCATTTCACTGACACACCGAGCTAAACCAAGCTTGGAACCAGGCTATCATTAAAGTAAAGTACTTTTAGGAACAATCTGTATCTTTCGTAGTCACGTTCCTCCATCACTTTTTGTCTATAGACGGTCAGATCGGTCACCGATGTTCGCTCGTTTGTTAGAATAGATAATTATTCTACATAGTACCCTCATTTTTGTTTTTATTTTTATTATTGTTTCATTCAACTATGAATGGTTGTTCTTTGATATAAGTAAGTATCTGAATTATGTAGTCGAAGATTTTGGTGCACGGTAAAACTCTAATGAGTTGTTCGCACCAACTTAAATATCTTTATAATGTAAGTTTACTACTGATTAAATAAATAAATAAATAAATAATAATTCGTGGATCTTTGGCAGTCGTTACGGGTTACGGGTCGTCAGAAGCTCGAAAGTCTGACAATCAGTCTTACCAAGGGGTGTCGTATTATCCAGTTACTAGGCTGTGGAGGTCAGAGAGGCAGTCGCTCCATGTAAAATACTGGTATTCAGCTGCATCCGGTTAGACTGGAAGCCGACCCCAACATAGTTGGGAAAAGGCTAGGCAGATTGATTAAGAAGAAATAACTAATACATGAAGAAACTAAGACAGTGGAGGAAGTCTTAAAGACAAAATTATGATGACACCCATTGAGAAGTTCTCTGAATATTTGTATGCAACATTGATATAAAATATATAAGTCAATGGTATGCAATATCTTCATAACTCATGTTTACAAAGGAATAGAGAACGATTTCAGGTTTGGTTGGAATCGAAGTAAACAGTTTCTTTTTCAATGCAAATGCAGACATTAGTCATAAGCATAACTCATACCTACCCGGTAGCCATGCGAAAGTGTGTGACAATAGTGAAAGACTCATCTTGATATTCATGCTCATCGTGACGTCACATCCACATCTCAAAATATTTATTTTCATTCAAGTCTTATTATAACCTAAATCCTTTCTGAAGTAGCATCATCAAGTCTCGTAATTTTTGCATAATTGGCCACCTTTTCTGTAAAGGAACTAATAAATTAATCCTGTTTATTTGCGACACTCATGTCACAAATAATCACATGAGGGGGCGATGAATTCATAATACTTACGTCTTTTTTCTCGAGGTTTTTGACCCGAGCGTTTATACAGGGTGTATTTATAACCGGTCGCGTTATACAATGTGACAAGCATATTCGTGACATTGCTGTCATCATCTATCTAGTCTAGGTAGATAGACTTTTTCCCAACTATGGTGGAGTCGGCTTCCAGTCTAAGCTACTGTCTCCCTGAACTCCATTACCCAGTTACAGGGTAATACGATACCTCTTGGTGAGACTGGTTGTCAGACTTCTGACGGCCCATATTCCGAGGCACGGAGGGGTCTCGAAGTCTCGATATATAAAGATGGCCACCCATCGACGTACCGAACGCGGCAAGCTCAGCTGATCGATCCGTGCGGCTGTTATAACTTAGCCACGAGCCCCCCATTCGTGACATTGCTGTATTATGTATCAATTATCAAACGCTACGTGATTACGCGATCGCGTTACATTACTTCCTAGTTTTTCACTGAAACGTTACGTTATGTAACAATGAACATAGTTTACACAGTAGGGCTGTACGGACAATTACTTAACTGGCTTTAATTGACCGTTTAAAATGTCGGACTCGAAATTTATGCGATTCTATTCAGAACAGACGTTGAAATTGTGTACAAGACTATTTGTTTTATTGATTTGCTGTAATTGACTTGGGTTTTCGTGGGTAAATGGTTGTCTAAGACACTTGAATAACCTCATTATGGACGTAAATACCTATACGTATACAGGGTGTCTGAGAAAGGTGTGGCATAGACCATCTGTCTGAACAACTTTCTTCCCGGGGAATTACGTTGTAATCGTGACAAAACAGTGGTCGCATATTTATTTGGTCGACTAGGTATTGAAGTTTTGTATGGGACGACTGATTTTTTTTTTCATGATTACGATGTTGGTCCCCAAGAGAAAGTTGTTCAGTTTGATGGTCTGTACCACACCCTTTTTTGGCCACACAGGTAAATGAACTCTAAATATCATTAAATCTTAAAAACACCTTGATTACACAAGACATCGCATCTTCTCATTGTATAATTTAAATAATATCATTATTAAATATTCATCAAACATTAAAATAACGTTTGGACTTTGAGCAGCCCTAAACATTGCTTTGCGGTTATCAGAGTAGGTAGGTACGTGATTCCGTCTACCTTTGTAATATCGACCTCCTACGACCTCGCGTACTCTATTAGTTTCTGAACTTGACAGGGAGTGACTTCGACTGCTGTGAAGTTATGAAGGCATGTTAAAGGTTTCAACCTCCACGAAGGTTGGGCAAACAAAGAGTTTGTAACCTTTATTACACCATATCCGGGCTGAAAAAATGACGCAGTTAGATGTAAATAGATTTTTTCTATACTTGTTAAGACTTCTTCTTGATGATTGACTAATCAATAGTAGGTAACTGCTTTAGACGACACGGTTGGCGCAGTGGTTGAGCGATTGACAACTGCGCAGCATGTCGCGGGTTCGATTCCCGCACGGATCAAATATTTGTACGACCTACAAGTATTTGTTCCGAGTCTGGGTGTTTTTCTATCTATAATATGTATGTATTTACAAAAAAAAAAATTATATAAGTAGTTTATCAGCCATCTCGTTACCATAACACAAGCATTAGGTTGCTTAGCTTGGGCCTAGATGGCGTTGTGTGAAATGTCCAAGGATATTTAATTGCGTTTCTGAATACACAATCAAAGAAGAACTTCGAACGACATCAAAACCTTTTCCCAACTATGTTGGGGTCGGCTTCCAGTCTATCCGGTTGCAGCTGAATACCACAATTTAACATCCTATCTGACCTCCACAACTCAGTTACTGGGTACTTAATACGATATCCCTTGGTAAGACAGACTTTCGGGCTTCTGACGATCCGTAACGACTGTCAAAGATCCACGAATAACTGCCGGGACCAACGACTTTCCGAGGCACCGAGGGGTCTTGGTATGTAAAGATGGTCACCCATCCACGGACCAACCGCAGCAAGCGTAGCGTAACCGTAGATCGACCCGTTGTGGCTGTTATTATTTAGCCACAGGCCAAAAAACCTAGTATATTGGTTGTAAATCATAGACATAGTACTCTTATGAACTTCGTGTGAAACATGGTCCGAAAGATTGGTATTAAAGTCGTCTTTCATGACCTAGTTTTCAGGCCTAAATTGCAGATACAAGTCTAGATTCCTTCTTTTATTATTTTTTATCTCCTCTACCTGTCTGCTTGGCGACATAGGCAATACATCTCAGATTCTACAGCCGCGCTAGAATTCATCTAACTCTAAAAAATAAAAACACTACAGTAACAGTTTCCCTTGGTGGGAAACTGTTACTGTAGTGTTTTTATTTTCACAGTTGTTAGACATGAAAATAGCAACAACTGGATTTCGGTCTAGTTTCCTTTAGACAAGTAACAACTCAATGTAACTTTATTAATACGAAACACGCTATCTTGTCTCTGGTATTTACATTGATCCAGTATTTTAATCCAGCCCCGGATTTCAAGGACACTGGATCGATCTTCCATTCTCCTCCTTGTTCCATGTCCCTTGGGAATTTTTCTGACATTGGTCAACCGGCACCCTTTTTCGTTTATAATTATTTTTCATTCGTTATACAATCATAAATAGTAATTCATTAAGATTACTTGGTCTTAAAGAGTTGTATTGATGACTTGAATTATTATAATTCTGTAAATCCGTATTTGTTACGGTCGCGAATCGTATTAAGTATCAGTATTAGGTTGCATGTTGATTAAAATTTTTAATCAACATTATAACTTGCAAATTGCAAAAAAACGTATGAATATTTGAATTTCGCGTGCTACCCTGGCGCTTTAATATAATTTTTATACAAAAAAAGAAAAAAATCGGTCAAGAGCGAGTCGGACTCGCGCACCTAGGGTTCCGTACCATCATTTATAAGTAAATTTTGTAGATGATTTCTGAAAAACTGTGCTATTTAGAGACATCGTTTTATTTTCCCCGTAATCTACACATAAACTTCTATCACATAGAATAATTTCAGATTTTTCTCTATGCAGACTTCGGAGATAAGGCCCCCCCTTATCTCCGGTAACGGTATTTTTATTAACATTTTTCATCAAAAGTCGAAAACTATGCGGCCTAAAAAAAGAATAAAAATACTTGAGAATGTGCAAACACCGCTCCTTCTTATTATGATAACCCACATGCCCTAGTAGCCCCACTACGAATTTTTAAGACTCCCTTTAAAAAAAAAAACAAAATGTTGTAAAAAAAAAACATTTAATATATTTTTATTTCTTTCTTATTTGCAAAATATTTGGGCAAACGTCATCTACAACCTTTTCCAATTTCAATTAGTAGTTCTTGAGATATCCAGCTGTGACAGACAGACAGACCACACACACCACAAGGGTTCCTTTTTAACATTTTGGTACGGAACCCTAAAAAGCATAGATCCACTAATTGGCCGATCGATGGCTAAGCTAATCCAGTGCCCAGTGGGTTCAATCAAACGCTGGTATGAATCAGCCTTCATTGTAAACAAGTTTCGAAAGGGATGCGTATAGTATTCGACTAACTAACATTTCCTTCGACTGTTGTTGAATAATCTCCTTCCTTTGTTTGATTTCAAGCGATTTTAATTGGTGCTACAGTGATGTAACTTTTAACAATAGCTTTCTAGTTAGAGGGATTTCAAGTATCCATGTTGTTTCTTTAGGAAAATGTTCTAGGGATAGTATACTAGTAGTAATAACTTAGTGGAAGTTAGATAAGGCTGATCGCGCATTTGTGTCACGCCTGTTTGTTTTGCCTTTACTCGATTATTTTCCAATTACAGAACTTCCAGTCTCTTCACTAATTATTTCTTAGAAGGCTACATTTCAATTTTAATCAAGTTCAATATTATTTTCAATAGTCAGATAACTCTTACCTGAAGAATAAATATGACAGTTTGACATGTTTTCTATACAAAAGCTGTCAAATTTAAATATTTAATCTTCAGATAAGAGATAAAAATTTGCCATAAGTTTGTCAGAAAAGGTATTATTATTTCTTCAATGTATATTTTTTTAATTATCACCAACTTTCGTGCCCTTTAAGTAGTATGACACACATAAAATTTCGAGAATTTCACACCTCTCTTTAAACTTTACTGCTTCCGAAGCACGCACGCTTCGACCTTTAATTTAATTTTAATTAATGTTGCTTCCAGTGAAAGTTCCTTTAATTCGGTCAAGGTGGTACTACGGGGTTTTGTGGTCGCGTGGTATGCATCCTTCTTCATTGGTCAACTTTAATGGTATTTTGTCAAGGGCATAATGCAGATGATATATTATCATACCTTACCTACGTATTTGTTAGCTGTTAGCACGCACATTAAAACATTTTTATTACGTTTCCATGAGCCAACAATTTAATATGTCATGTGTAACATTTTGAACGAATGTTCGTTACGTGAGTGTAATTAAATGCCGCACGGAAAACACGAATAAAACTTTTAAAACGTTAAACCTTAGTAAGTACATATTTTATGGCTGTTGGTTTCCTACCATATTTCCTAACACTTATATTCCTTTTACAATAAGATTAGACATATATACTAACATTTTTTACAGTCCGTTCAACCGATTTTGACTTCTATTCCTTAGGCTTAAGGATGGCATTAAAGGCAAAAAGTGGTTACAATACCAACTGTTTACTGCAGCTGCCATTTGTCACGCCACCAACGCAATAGAAGTCAAAATCGGATGAACGTACTGTAAAAACGGTTTGTTTTAATGTCTAATCTTATTGTAAATGGAATAGAAATATAATATTAAATTACACATGGATATGAACCACCGTTGACGCACTTTGTAGACGAGACCTTCAGCAGACGATGGACACTTTGTACGCGACTATACAAGGTGTAAAATAAATAACCCACAACCTCTTAAGGGGTCATTGTACTCATCATTATGAACAACTTTTACTATGGGACCAAACCTGAAATCGCGAAAAAAAAATCAGCTGTTCAGTACATTTTGACGAATTATGCGAACATAAATGTATTGAACAGCTGATTTTTTTTTCGCGATTCCGCGAAAATTTTTTTTTGTAATGTGTTTGTTTGTCGATGTCGAGTATGTGGACGAAGTTCTTGCAGTTAATTTTTTTACACCTAATATAAAACGTATGGAAATTCCGATAGTCTATTTGTCCTACGTGTACATTATTGCATAGATTTCCATACGTTTTGGCAGTCATGGGGATGGGGACCGCTGACAGAAGTGATAACATAAACGTAAAACTATGCATAGCATGTTGCGCTGTCGCCGTGACGCGGTGACGCGAACCGTAAGATTTCCCTCTACCAATAAATCGTTCTACGCGCCTAAAGAAGTTTGCAATTTACTTTAACATTATGAAAAGTAAAGAACGTCATCGTTTTACGTCAAAGACAAAATTAAGGCGCTGAGCAGACGATGGACAATTTGTCAGTGAAGATAGATCTATCTTCACTGACAAATTGTCCATCGTCTGCTCAGCGCCTTAATTTTGTCTTTTAGATTTTATTACAAAATATGCCAGCCAAAATAAAAATATGTGCATAATTTTTTCAACTGTCTGCGGACTAGGTAGTGATTTAATTAATTATTTTCATAAAAAGGTCTTTGACGTAAAACGATGACGTTCTTTACTTTTCATAATGTTAAAGTAAATTGCAAACTTCTTTAGGCGCGTAGAACGATTTATTGGTAGAGGGAAATCTTACGGTTCGCGTCACCGCGTCACGGCGACAGCGCAACATGCTATGCACAGTTTTACGTTTATGTTATCACTTCTGTCAGCGGTCCCCATCCCCATGACTGCCAATTTTTTGAAGTGAATTTACTACCACATATAATTTACTATAAGCCCGATGTATTTTCTTAGTAAATATTACTCAATGCTTACCCGTGGTTTTACAAGATTAAAGTAGCGTTTCTCCTAACATCCATTATAAAGTTTTGAATCTTTAGAATTCTCCCATTCGCTACGGTCCGGCGTGCAATAGACTATCAAACCGGTCTTACTTCAGCTTGACTTTTGCTTTCGATCGAGTGGCTTTGAACCTTCGATGGTTATCAAAACGTTTAGGTACGTGTTTTTTCTGAATAGGTGATCATGGTATTAAGTAACATTAATTGACAAAATGTCGGTAGCATTATGATGATGCTTTAAAAACTTGTTTTGATTTGTGTTAAGTTGGTTCCCATGGTTTAACTCTATAAATAATTTCATTTTTATTATTTTATGGTGTAGAAAAAAAAAAAAACCGAAAACCTCAAACGGCGCAAATATAACAACCTTATTGGAAGCTATTTGTTTGAGCCGTTTGGGGTTGAAACACTAGGGCCTTGGGGTCCGAGTGCTCATCGAGTATTTCGGGACATCGCCAAGCGGTTGGTCGACTCCACACGGGACCAGAGAGCTGGCCTATTTTTAGCCCAAAGAATTAGCATTGTCATCCAGCGTGGCAATGCCGCCAGTCTTTTGGGCACTTTTCCCGCTGACAGCGATGCGGACGAATTTTTTGATGCCCTATGAGCTCTTTTTAATTTTTTTTTATACCTACTTGTACATAGTATAAATAATTTAATATTACCATTGATTGTGTAAAAAAATAAAGTGAAGAATAAAGCTATCAAACCTTTTATAAATATATTACCTACCTACACTGTGATTTATAAGATGTTTCAGGATTATCTTCTTTTTTTTTAGTTTCTATTAGTCCCTTAATAACTTTGGAAGTTTTTGAGTTAGCTTCAATAATACGTTTTATAACTTACTCTATGTGGATGATGTTCTAATTTATTTTGCAGGTAGTGGTACCTATTCGAATTTGTGTGGGGTAGTTAATAAAAAGATATAAAAAAAAACACTACACAGGAAAATAACTTTAAATTCGGAAGTCGTTGGCAAAAAAACGAAAACATAAAACCAAAGACACCGATTTCCGAAATTAAATTTAGTAGTAATGTTTTTTTTTTGGAAGTCGGCTGTTTTGATTTTTTTTTGTAAAAATTTGTACAACCTTTCAACTTACACAAGTTAACACTTTATATTATTAGATTAGACCACCTAAAAATGTGTTGGCAACTAAAATTCTCAGGCTAACCACGTGAAATAAACTGCGCAATGAAACGTTTTAAGAGTTTACCAAGAAAAAGGCCGAGTCAAAGAGGTTTGGACTAGCCGCAAGCTTACGAAAAGCTCTTTACACACGCTTGACCTAATACGAGCGCGTTTTATGGACTTACAAAATGTTCTGGTACTTTTAACTGAATGGTCTGTAGAGGGCTTAAAATGCACGCTTGAACGACCAGTGTTGCGCCATCTTAGATCAAATTCCATGTGAAATATCGAAAAAATTTAAAAACATATGTCTATAGATGTGAAATCAGAATATTTAAATATAAACGCTTTTCCGCATACATCATTTGCATATAAACGATCAGTTCTCACATTTGTATCAAGCACCCACATCGGAGTTTTATGTTCGTACGCACTGTACATAAATAAAACTTACGACAAAACATAGGAAAATCGTCTCTAAACTATCCTCTGATGACCTGTATTAGCTTGGAGGAAAAATGTATGAACTTGTGTGCATGAAGTAGATGCAGAATGTGTCTTTATGTCGAAACCACTTATACTTACTTCCTACTGACCTCAAGGATCTTCCTAGTCGCCTGCAATTATGTATTACACCATAGATATTCATGGGATTTGCGTCTATTTTCAGAGTTAATGTTATTTGTTCTGTAAACCGAAGAAAACTACCGAAGTTAAGTCATATAGTATACATTTTTTTTTTTTTGAGACTGCATATTTGCAGTCTTTATATGTATAAATTTTATACACCATGCATATCAAATGCCAATGCGATTTAATAAGCTCTAATTTGGTTTGTTCTACGACACCTACTAGCTGAAACTATAAAACCTAATTTTAATTGTTATTCTCCGTGTAGTTCGAGGCAAAAAAATCGACAAAAGTTATCGACACATATCACGAATACTCGACATCCCTAATGGTTGAAAAGTTCAAGGGGAGAAGTTTCGCTTTGTGTATTTAACATATTAACATGAATGAAGGACTGGTTATGCTTTTGCTGATAATTAATTAAACGCCATGTCTTTGTCATAATGAAACTGAAATTATAGAATTTGTCAGCGTCGTAGAGGATTTAAATAGGCTTGCTTATATTATGCAGAGGGTTGAAAAATTATGTGGGTGATGATGATACTTCTTGAAGCGAAGTCAAAGCAATTATTTAAAATCCATACTAATATTATAAATTCGAAAGTAACTCTGTCTGTCTGTCTGTCTGTCTGTTACCTTTTCACGCCTAAACCACTGAACGGATTTCGATAAAATTTGGCAAGGCTATAGATGGTATCCTGGGGACGGACATAGGCTACTTTTTTTTTTCAAAAATAATCCTACAGGGGGTGATATAGGGGATGAAAGTTTGTATGGTAAACTCAGTATTTCTTAAGTTAGGGATGTGAAAATTAAAATGTATGGTTTTGATAGGAAATAAAGAAATATGCGGTTCAGCGTTTTTGAAAAATCATCCCCTAAGGGTGTAAAATATAGTAAAATAGGGGTTGATTTTAAAATTTACAAAACTGCACGGATTTCGACCAAATTTGGCAAGGCTTTATATAGCATCCTGGGGAAGGACATAGGATACTATTTTTTCAAAAATAATACTACAGTGGGTGATATAGGGGATGAAAGTTTGTAAGGGAAACCCAGTATTTCTTAAGTTAGGGGTCGCGGGTTGTGCCGCTGGGGTCGCGGGTTGTCTGAAGGGGTTACCGCGGCCCTGGCATAGGCAACTGAAGGAACACGGGTGGGTTTTAGTCAGTAAAAGTCTGACACGCCCTCCCGCTCCACCCAGAGCGGGAGAAGTTATTTGATGATTTCCCAGGGATAACAAATGTAAACTATTGGTAGGAAATTAAGAAATATGCGGTTCAGCGTTTTTGAAAAATCATCCCCTAAGGGGGTAAAATAGGGGTTGATTATAAAATTTACAAAACTGCACGGATTTCAATAAAATTTGGCAAGCTTTATATAGCATCCTGGGGAAGGACATAGGCTACTTTTTGTCTTAAAAAATAATCCTACAGGGTGTGATATAGGGGATGAAAGTTTGTCTGGGAAACTCAGTACTTCTTAAGTTAGGCATGTGAAAATTAAAATGTATGCTTTTGATAGGAAATAAAGAAATATGCGGTTCAGCGTTTTTGAACAATCATCCCCTAAGGGGGTAAAATATGGGTTGATTTTAAAATTTACAAAACTGCACGGATTTCGACAAAATTTGTCAAGGCTTTATATAGCATCCTGGGAAAGGACATTGGATACTATTTTTTTCAAAAATAATACTACAGGGGGTGATATAGGGGATGAAAGTTTGTAAGGGAAACCCAGTATTTCTTAAGTTAGGGATAACAAATTTATGCTATTGGTAGCAAAATAAAGAAATATGCGGTTCAGCGTTTTTGAAAAATCATCCCCTCAGGGGGTAAAATAGGGGTTTATTTTAAAATTTACAAAACAGCACGGATCGATAAAATTTGGCAATGCTATAGATAGCATCCTGGGAAAGGACATGGGCTATTTTTTCTTAAAACATAATCCAACAAGGGCTGATATAAGGGATGAAAGTTCGTATGGGAAACCCAGCATTTCTTATGTTAGGGATATGAAAATTCAAATTTATGCTTTTGGTAGGAAATAAAGAAATGTATGGTACAGCGTTTTTGAGAGGGTACAGTAGGGGTTGACAAAATGTTTGTGTACCTATCTCTTTTTAAGAGATTTAAGGCATTGGAAATGTGGTCATAGTTCGAATCTTGAGGTAACATTTAGTCTTTATTTCATTCGACGTTTTTACGAGGAAATTATTTGAACGAGTGGACACTCGGACAAAAGTTATTTGTTATTAGAGCGTGACTGGCATAATCAATTTTAAGTAATTAACAAGCGCCCCGCCGCGTAAGTCTGTCTGTTTGAATGCAATAATGTCAAAAAGTACCGAACGGATTTTCATACGGTTTTCTCCAATGAACGGAGTGATTCCGTGTAATTCATTATGGTTTTGTGTAAATTGGCTGAAATATGACGACGACTGTTGAAGATGTCGGAAAAAATCATGCCGACTGGTGGCTTTATGCCTACTATACACGGCAACGATATATCGTAGCGATTTGAGTTTGCACAGTTATATCGGACGGCCCTCTGTTTTCCACATGAACGTTCCCATGGAATATTTTCCGACATCCGCGCGGGCGAAGCCGCGGGCAAAAGCTAGTAAACTATATACAGGTCGTTATCATCATCATTTCAGCCGAAAACCGTCCACTGCTGGACAAAGGCCTCCCCCAAGCACTGCTGGCACTTCGACCGGTTCTGTGCTTCTCGCATCCAGCGGATTCCTGCGGCATTTGCAAGGTCATCGGTCCTTGTGGGAGGCCTTCCAACGTTACGTCTTCCGGTACACGGTTGCCACTCCAGAACCTTTTGACACCATCGGCCATAAATTTTCTGCGAGCAATGTGCCCTGCGCACTGCCATTTCAGTTTGCCAATTCGTCTGGTCATGTCGGTTACCTTGGTTCTCTTGCGGATCTCTTCATTTCTGATTCGATCACGTAGAGAAACTCCAAGCATAGCCCTCTCCTTTGCCCCTTTGGTGACTTTTAGCAAGACCCATTGCATATATACCTACAGGTACTTTTGAATTATCAAAGACCCAGTCAGACAGTTGAAGCTAGTTGCTGGTTCCAATCTGTAGTATTCTATGGAGAAGAACGAACAAGACTCCATGGTTAAGCTGCTTCGTACGTCGTAATCTCTGTGCAAAGTCTGGATATGACCATTAAATTTAGCTTAACATTATAAAATGCGTCGTACATTTTTTCTCCTGTGCGAAGGACGTCGAAGGTTTTGCTACACAAATCGAACAAAAAGATAACAATACGTCAAACGTCTCTATCATGAGAATTAAATAGCGACCTTGGAATAATTCAAATCAGTTATTCGACTGGTTTCCTATAAAAAATACAATAAACTCTGTTTGTTTGTTGTTACCACGTTATAATGTTAGATTTTGTTTTCGAATTCATGACCGACATTATTTTGTTTTCGTGAAACTATGGGATTAGGAAAACAAAAGAATATCAGGTTATCATGCCGTAGGATGGATGGTTCACTGTTCTTTCAGCATTATTGCTTGACGCTTTAGCAAATGCCATAGGCCGGTCAGTACGAGTAGCGTAGGTCTTTCATATCACAACACAAATTGATGCTGCTGCACTTACTTATTCTTCACATTATTTGCAGCTCTCATTATTTAGTTTGGAGCTGTTTTAAGTTCATCATCAGCTTCAGCCTTCAGTTTATTGTCAGCCTTTACGAGTACTACTGTGGAGAGCCAGTCTCCTCCTTTTTCATCAGCTTCTGCATTTTATAGCAAATAATCATCTTGTTCTTGTATTCCACAGTAATTTGGTAGATAATGAATCAAAATAGGTTTGTTTCTAATCCTTTCTGGCTTTGTACTATTATCACATTTGAAACCACATTGAGTTTAAATCGAACTGCATATTAGACTGGTATCTATATGCAAATATCCACATATATATAGTCTACGATTCACAAACAGCGATATATAACGCAACAGCGTGAATAACAGGGGGAATAAAGCGTACCCACATAATTTTACGGCATATGAGTATATGAGTCACGTCAGTTTTGTTGAACAAAGGCTAAACATATGCTAATACATTGTTCACAATACATGTTCATCGATGTTAATCACTAGAACAACTGTTGCTAGCTGATCGTTGTGTAATTATATAAATAAAATAAAATAAAATAAAATACATTTAATTCAAGCAATATTAACTCATATGTGACAACAACAAAAAAGATAATACACACTCATACAAAACAAAACAAATAAAACGTAACACTAAAACACTTAACAACTATCCGGACCTGCTGACGGCAACATGCCTATCGCAGCAGTGCCGTATGTACGGGCAGTCCATCCGGTCCGAGATCATCGCCAGGACTGCATTGGTGCTGCCCCACACCCTACGCACCAAGGACGCGCCCCGCTTGCGCATGGTCGCGTGAAAGCAATCGGTACGTGCCTCAGCGAACATACCTGAGGCGCTGCAGTAGCGAGGCAGCCCCAATACAGCCCTGAACGCGTTGTTGAACTGGACGCGGAGGGCTCCGTATGATGCACATGTGTACCTCGCCCACAGGCCGCAAGTGTAGAGAGACGTGCAATACGCCTTGAAAAGCGTTATCTTCACCTCTCTCGAACAGCGTGCAAACCTGCGTGCGAGCATATTCGCCCGCACCGACAAGGCCCTCCGTTCCCGCTCCATGTCAGCATTGTCCTTGAGATTGGTCGTAACTAAATGCCCCAAGTACTTAAATTGATCCACCCTTTCAAGTGGAACACCGTTTAGAAAAACGGGTGGATAATTTTGCAAACGTTTCGTACCAATCCCAAAGACCATGCATTGACTTTTAGTCACATTGTATTTTAGCCCATGACCAAGGGCATACTCTTCACAGGTCCGCACCAGCTTTCTGAGGCCACAGACTGACGCGCTCAGCAGCACCATGTCGTCAGCGTAACTGAGGTTGTTAACACAGACTCCACCGACATGGCAGCCGACATGCTGGCTACTAAGCGCTACAATCAAGGCATTCATATAAAGGTTAAAAAGGGAGGGGGAGGTCAATCCCCCCTGCCTCACCCCGCACTCCAGCTGATACGGCTCCGACATTGCACCCGCCCACTTAACGCTGTTGACCTGATGACTGTACCAGTATCTAAAGACATTGACAAGTTCACGTGGTAGGTTTATACCCTCAAGTTTGGCCCACAGAATGTCGTATGACACCAGGTCAAAAGCCTTGGACAGGTCGAGGAAGCAGGCGTGCACTGGGGTCTTTCGATCTGTGTAATATCTGACGGTATGCTTAAGACACAGTATTGCACTTTCAGTTGACAGTCGAGGTCGAAACCCAAACTGATTATCATGCAGATCTAGGTACTTGTCTAACTGTGTATTAAGCAAACCGTCAAAGACTTTTGCAATGATCGTTGCAAGAGAAATCGGCCTGTAGTTACTTTTGTCGGCAACATCTCCCGTTTTATTTTTCACTACAGGGACAACTACGGTTTTCATGAAATCAGATGGTAGGTGTGAATGGCTCACGCACAGCGTGTAAAACATTGCTAAGGTTCTATTAATATGTGGTCCAGCGTGAACTAGGTGCTCGACGCTGACGCCATCGTGGCCAGGAGACTTGCCCTTAGATATAGCTTTTATAGCCTGGGCCACATCTTTGGCAACAAAGCGAGTCCCCATGTCCTCGTCTGGCAACTCAACATCGAGCATCGTCCTCGACAGTCCCCGGGGGGACAATACACGAAAATGGTCTTTGAAAATATCAGCAACCTCCTTCGGGTCACTCACACCCTCAACACTCACCGGAAGGCCAGGTCGAACGTTTAATTTGTTGGTGCCCTTCCAAAAACTACGAAAGTGCCCCCTCTTATGCTTTTCAGCAAGGGCATCCATTTTGATTTGGTCCTGATGGTTTTGGCACCATTTAAGTCTGGACTTGAATATTTTTCGACTGTGATACATTTCGTCATATACACACCCAGACCTTGGCTTACCACACAACACCCACTCTTGAAACTTCGTCCTAGCCATCCGGTGAGCCCCGCTAATATGCCTATTCCACCCCGCAATGCGTGGGCCATTCCCACCTCTCCCCGCACTAGTGCCTCCCCGCACCGTCGCCGTCGCCGACGCCGCCCCTCGTAAAGCAGACACAATGTCAGAATAAAGCCTATCAAGAATATGCCCATGGTCCGAGTTATTACAGTATCTACCTGCACAGCTTGTAAACTCCACAGGAAAATCAACACACCTTAACCTACTATGACATTCTTTTGCATATAACGCAATTTGTTCATCCGTTCTGTCCCCCCATAACACATCGTTTCTTTGTACGCTTTTATCAGGTAGCTTTGGTGTTAATAAGTTTAAATTACACTCGATAATGAGTGGAAAATGATCAGACCAAACAGTGTTATAATTTACATATGCATTAAGGACAGAATGTTTTGCCGAATGCGTAACAATGCAGTGATCCAACCAACTGCACGTTCCATGTGCCTCACTAATAAAAGTATAGGTATCAGAGTGAGTTCCCAGCAACTCAACATCTATACAAGTCCATACCTGTTCTCTACAGAAATGTATAAGTTCGTTATAGAATAGTTCACATGGATCGGCATTAAAATCGCCCAACACAAAAACTGATTCTACACCGTACTCATCTATTATAGCACTCACCGTCCCTAGACAATCCGTAAATTCCGGTAGGTTTTCCGTCACATTTGTAGGCATGTAAACACTCATTACAATCACAGGCCGATCACTTGTAACGATTTTAATTGCACAAACACGAGCATTATCGCACCGTAGCACCGACACATTCATGAAAACACTGCTCCTCCAAAGCAGGGCGACGCCACCAAATGGCCTACCTCGTAATATCCCCGCCGACGTGTCCACCGCCGAGGTACCTGTATACCCGAACTCACTGTCGACCGTGCTCAAGTACGGCACCTCATGCGGTAGAAGCCATGTTTCCTGCAGTGCGATCAAATCACAGGAGCGACATAGGTCCCTGATGCCGTCCACAGAGCGTTTAAGGTTCTTACAATTAAAACTAGCTAATCTATAAGGGCGTTTATCCATTGTTGTTGTTAGTCAAGCCGGATACAGAGGTAGCTATGTTCATATTTTTGTGACTAAAATTCACAAATCTTCTGAAAATTATACCTTCAGGCCAAATCTTTTCATCCAGATACATATTTAATTTCGCCTCGGAAACGAAAAACTTAAACGCACTATGGTCTGTCCGCCTTTTAATGTTAATTTTCTGTAACGACACAGACTCATGTGTTTTCGAGCGAATATACTTAATAATATCCTCTTTCGTAGTTTCACTGTGCACATTCGTAATAAACACAGGTATTTTCTTTTCGGCGGCCCTAAAGTTAAACTCCAGGTCTCTCGCCACACCCGACTTGCCCGAGTACCTATATTTCAAATGTTTCCGGCGCCGTTCTACTGTTTGCCACCCATCACTGTCATCATTCAGAGGTACTGCGTCCAATACAATGTCGCAATTACGTCCGTCACTGCCAATACCGTTATCGCTACGAGTCAGCTGTGTCCCGCTCTGTACGATCACGCCTGCCTTAGATGACGTAATCTCAGCCGTCATCTGCTTCAAACCGGTCTCGAGCGCATTCGCCTCACCGAACGCGCCGCCACTCGCGACGACGCCGACGTCATCCGTGCTGTCTACCGCCGACCGTTGCCTTCTTGGTAAATCACAGTCGGTATGTTTTGCAACTACCCTCCCTATTTCTTGGTATCGGTTCTGTATAGCACTCTCATGTGTATTATTTAATGAGTCTTTACCATTGTTATACGGTTCGTTTGTCGTAGAATTATGATGAAGCGATAAGCCCTCCGGTCCACTGTCCATTACCCAGGCCCCCCTTCTCATGTTTACTTTGCATACCGAGGTAGGCGGTAAGGAATCGTTCTTGAATTGTAAAAACTCCGATTTTAACTCTTCCAACTGGTTTAAAGTGGCATAAGTTGATTTAAACTCTTCCAAGTCGGTCTTTACTCGAAGTAGATCCTTTAAAAACTTCGTACAGTCCAGATGATCCCACATAATTGGGGGTAATTTTTCAAGTTGCCGGGCCACAAATACTGGCATTATATCTGGTTCTGCGGATTTAAAGAGATTGACAATATCAGCCAAGTCTCTTTCTTCCTTCCCTTTGTTCCTCCTCAAGATTTTACGAGAATCTGTAGGTAAGGCATCGAACAACAATGATTTCGATGTCTTAATTTCTTCACTCGTAAACGATGATGCGCAAACTCGTACCAGGGTTACTTCATCGATTACCGACACTTTATTTTGAATAAACGCTAGCATTTCGTCAATGACGATATTACACTCGTTACACTTAAGAACATCCATTTTCGAATTCACGCGACCACTCCGGATGGATGCGCGCGCGCAACTGAATAGCAGCGTTGTTTGTTATATCATCATGTTTTGTGTTTGAAATTGTGTCATTTGTACTCGATTCCCTTAATCTTCTGTTTTCCGGCTGTCATTTGAAGATCGTCTTTGACAGACGTTACAGGTAGTCAGAAGCCCAAAAGTCTGACAACCAGTCTTACCAAGGAGTATTGTGTTACGTTACTCAGTTACTGGGTTGTGGATGTCGATGCCGATACCAACATAGTTGGGAAAAGGCTAGGGAGATTTGATTTATCCTTAATCTTGTCGACGAATCTATTGATATGAAATAGTTTATTTTACAAGAGTCTGGCTGAGGCACTTACGCCATATTTTTCCGGTATGAAAGTTTCCTATACTTAACCTTTCCCTTTGCGAATATCATCTTTAATTAAAATCTTCACTGCAACTACTTACTTTATTTGTGTAAGTGTCAAACACAGCAAGTACATTGTATTTTGGCATGAGGTTTCTTTCTATGATGTCAAGGTGCAGATATAAATTTATAACAACTTTTTGACATAGTATGTATGTAGTTTCCTGCAGTTCAGTTGGGTATCTACAAGAAAAGCCAGGGTGGTCTATCCTCGTAGACCTCACGGCAAATCATTTTGCATTTTCCATAAAACAGGTACAATTTAAATTCCAGACTGACATTGTGAAACAACGTATGTATGGCTTACAAATGTATGTATGAGATTCACGAGATTTGTTGATGTGAATTCTTGGATGAGCGAAATGTTCTACTGAGTTTTAAAATTTGAAGGTCAGGCTGGTGACGAACTCGAAAATTCCTATTGAGAAATCGATTTCGAAGAAAATGTAAGGAAAGTGCTAAATCACCAAAATATTTTAATGTTGTTTTCAAATGTTCTACTGCGTAAATAGTTTAATTTGCAAATAACTAATAACACGTGACCAGAGGGCTGGCTCGTTCTTTGACCAAAGAATTAGCATTGCCATTCAACGTGGCAAGGCAATGCTGCCAGTCTTCTGGGCACAGCGATACGGACGAGTTTTTGACGCCTAAATTACTTTTTGTTTGTATAATTACATGGTTATTGGTAAAACACCAACAACCTCTTAAGGGGTCATTGTACTCATCATTATGAACAACTAATACTAAACCTAAAGTCGCGAAAAAAAAACATCGGCTCCCTACATTTTGACGAGTCTGATGTAGATAAATGTATTGAACAGCTGATTTTTTTTTCGCGATTTCAGGTTTGATCCGATAGTAACAGTTGTTCATAATGATGAGTACAATGACCTCTTAAGGGGTTGTTGGTGTTTTACCAATAACCCTGTATAGTTAGTCATTGAATTAGATACCTGGTGTAAATAGTTAGATGTGTTTAATTAATGTAACAAATAACTTACGTAGTTTACTAAACTCATTGGAATATTTATAAAATTCAATGTTTTATTTATTAGGGACCAGTGTGAACTAGTATCATGTTACTGTACAAATATTTGTACGACCTACAAGTATTTGTTCCGAGTCTGGGTGTTTTTCTATCTATAATATGTATGTATTTACTAAAAAAAAAAGTATATAAGTAGTTTATCAGCCATCTCGTTACCATAACACAAGCATTAGGTTGCTTAGCTTGGGACTAGATGGCGTTGTGTGAAACGTCCAAGGATATTATTATTATTATTATATTATATTTAACGTAATAAAATTATGGAAACTCAAGTGCAGGGTGACCAGAATATCTTGATATTCCACGGTGGCGCTGCTTGCTATGGAATATTATCAACTGTGCGTCAAATTCAGTACATTTTCACATTTAGTTCCAATTTTCGCCGTATTCTGACGTACGGCGTATATTGGACCTTGGGTAGTCCGTTAACTCGTTACAATGACTATGTGCGTGTAGTTACCAGTAGTTCATATATTATGTTGATTGGTCAAGAAACTGTTTAATTACTTTGTTGAGTCATTACTGCGTTATAATTAGCAATTTATATAAATACCTATATAAGTAAATAACATTGATATTTCCTTATTAAAATGATAATGTCTACGATATATGTTCTTATTATTGCAATAAGTTTATCTTTAATTGTTATTGTTGAAGGTAATAAATGACAATAAATGTCAGTTTAATCGTTAAGTACCTATATTTAATTGATTAAAAAAAGTTACGACGCCAATGCGTCTGGAATTTAATAATTTAATAAAAACTACGTTGAAAACCAGGGCCCTCTTAAATTAATCAGAACACTGCAGGGCCCTCACACTGAAAATAAAGTTTATGATAATCAATCTGCCTAGCCTTTTCCCAACTATGTTGGGGTCGGCTTCCAGTCTAACCGGATGCAGCTGAATACCAGTATTTTACATGGAGCGACTGCCTATCTGACCTCCACAACCCAGTTACTGGGTAATACGATACCCCTTGGTAAGACTGGTTGTCAGACTTTCGGGATTCTGACGACCCGTAACGACTGTCAAAGATCCACGAATAACAGCCGGGACCACCGGCTTAACGTGCTTTCCGAGGCAAGGAGGAATCTCGGTATGTAAAGATGGTCACCCATCCACTGACCAACCCCGGCAAGCGTAGCTTAACCTGACGGATCGACCCGTGCGGCTGTTATTACTTAGCCACGAGCTCCTCCATTTCACAAGTAACAACACTAAATAAAATTACGTGAGTGCGGCGAACCCTGGGACAGACATAGGGTATTCAATTCACAAAGAGAAATTCTATGTAACCGATACATAAAGTACCTCTTACTTGAGAATGCTTTATCAATACAGATAAAATATGCAAGGCGAGATTAAAGTGTCTACTCAACATAGAAAGGCTTTTGCCCCCGTGAGAACATACATAGTTGCATACTATGCAAGTACAGCCACGGACAAAAATATTTGTGTAAAATGCAAAATTTATCAGGTGATTTTCTTATAAATCTAAAGTATTATTTGAAATGATTAGGATTCACACATATATTACCAATACATTTATGAAATAGGTCTTATTTGAAAGTTCATCTATGAGAATATTGCTTTCAGATTTACCTCCGAGTTTGTTTCGGTGTTTCTCAGAGTTGTCGGATAGGAAACACCGTACCTACTCAGTACTCATCTAGTTTGTAAAACACAGTTTTTTCATTTATTTTTGTCGTGTAAAAAGTGTTTGTACAAACCTTCAGTCCGACCGTCGAGAGAATGCGTTCTTGACACCTGTCAGTTTCGAATACAAATATGTGTTTTGCGAATTTGATGCTTATAGTTACTAGAAATTGTCCACCTGACAGGTGTCAGGAACGCATTCCCTCGATGGTCGGACTGTAGGTTTGTACAAAACACTTTCACACTACAAAAATAAATTATGTTTTAAAAACTAGATGAGTATGGTGTTTCCTATCCGACTTTTCTATCTACATCAAACCAAACCAAGTTCATTTACGCGACTGTCATATTTCGCCCCGCTTCCATGTAGCCGACTATTTTTTTTTCGGTTGAACTTTGAAGATGACCCCTAAAACCGTCTCGTAAGGTGTTGGTGCGGTATGAAACTAAGAGAAGGATTTATTTCAAACCACAATATAAAAGTACATTTTAAAAATATGATCAAGAACACATAATATTTTTAATTATATTGTGGACTTGTGCGAATTATGCACTCGTACACATCAAGCTATACATTTCCAGTTTACACTGACCTCTAATTGTAAGGAAATCCTATACAATGCGAGATCAGCTTATACTGGAAATGTACAGCTTGGTAGCCGTGCGTACACAAAAAGTTACTTTTTCATATTTTTTTTACAACTTTGACATGCTCTAACTTTGGACTCCCCCACTATTGGAGTAGCTGACCCTCAGATCTTTTAAACATTAAGGGAAAACTATTTTTGGTACTTATGGTTTTCAGCCGGTATAAAATTACTTTTTTAAACTAACGCCACTAGTACAAGTAGTTACATAAATAAAATCAATGATCATTTAAGATTTTTTAAGAATACATTTCGCCTGAGATATTATACAGAGTGATTTTATAATTTTGCAAAAGCATATAACATGTTTTTGCTCGTGACTGTACCCACTATCATTCATATTAAGTTACAGTAATGTTTAGCTTAGAAAGCACAGGATCAGTTACATGTGTTGTGCACATTGTTAAGGACGAAGGAAAATTGTGACGGCAGACAATGGAGGTGTTGGATTACTGAGCTTTCCTTACTGTTCATAATTCTATTTTTCTACTGTATATTTACGCCTATATGGGCAGTGTCTGGAGTGAAAGGTTAAAGGGATTATGTATTATTATGAGATATAACACCTTATATTTCGTGTTGATATAGTTTGAATCCTGCTTAAGGGGCTCTATTTGAAATTCGTGCAAACAATACCTACATTTATTCATTAAAAATCGTAAGCCTAGACGTGACAATGAACTACATATATGAAATCCAGGGTACTGGTTTTAGGGCCTGTTTCACCACCTATGATAGGGTCCTATTAACATACTTGGCAGGTAATTTCATACAAATTCTGTACCATTTTTGAATTTATTCGGTAAGTAGCGAAGGAGCTCGTGGCTAAGTTAACAGCCGCACGGGTCGATTCATCAGGTTAAGCTACGCTTGCCGGGGTTGGTCAGTGGATGGGTGACCATCTTTACATACCGAGACTCCTCCGTGCCTCGGAAAACACGTTAACCCGTTGTTCCCGCCTGTCATTCGTGGATCTTTGGCAGTCGTTACGGGTCGTCAGAAGCCCGAAAGTCTGACAACCAGTCTTACCAAGGGGTATCGTATTACCCAGTTACTGGGTTGTGGAGGTCAGATAGGCAGTCGCTCTATGTAAAATACTGGTATTCAGCTGCACCCGGTTAGACTGGAAGCGGACCCCAACATAGTTGGGAAAAGGCAGGCAGATTGATTGAAGTAAGTAGCGGCTGCTCGGACATCGTGAAATAGACCCTTAGTGTAATATTTTCTGCCTAGTTCCTTGAGAACACAAGCAAGGAGGTCGATTACATATTTTTAGGGTTCCGTACCGAAATGGTAAAAAGAAACCTTTTATGAGTTATGTAACAGACGATCAATGATGCTTGACGATGGCACTGACTTTGATAGTTCCATTCCACGAGGCAACCCACTTTCCTTCACTTTGGGTTCTGGGCAAGTTATAAAGGGGTGGGACCAAGGTTTGATAGGCATGTGTGAAAGAGAGCAAAGGAAACTAGTCATTCCCCCACATTTGGCGTACGGCGAGGCCGGAGCACCACCCAAGATACGAAAAGTCCGCTACATTAAGGCGATCCCCCGACCAAAACCTTGCGATAGGGCGTTATTCAGAGGCTATTAACTCATTAATTAAGAGTAATAAATTATATCTAAAAGCACAATACTAATGTTCGATATTCTATTATCACATTGTAAGTTTACTTTTGTTTTTATGTGAAATAAATACATTCAAAATCTCCTTGTAAAAAAGTGTCTAAAATTATTGATTCCATGCATCTCTTGCTAAAGGTGACGTTGTAATCATTTGAGGATTACACTAATGGATAGATAATTTAAAAATCTAAATTATCCAAGTTTTTTTTTTTTTTAAAGTTCGCTATTCTTTTTTTATTTAAATAATTCCAGAAAAAATGAGAATTTTTTGATGAAGGGGCGTGTGCAGGGAGCGGGACAGAGCGAGGCTGAGCGGCGGGACAGAGAAGGACCGAACGCTCAAGTTCTTTTGGTCGGGGTATGGCCATTCCATGTCAACATTGAAAGGAAGGATGAACTATAACTTAACTTAACTTAGTTGGCTCAACAAGTTAGTTATGTTATAACAGCTAATAATAAATACAGGAACAGTTATGTTATGATATGACACACGATGTATCGTCAGTGATAAGATTGGTGATCTGCTTCCGTATCTCAGTGGGGCGACAACCATAGTGCTAAACGGGGGCGGTGGGAGGGGTACTTCTCAATGTCTTGTATTGTTTCGGGGACTCTGGGGTGCGAATTTGTGATTGAAATACTCGACAAGACATTGGCACCCATAGATATTTCTATGTTGACACCATTTATGAGAAACTAGGTTTAGTTAGACCTTTGGGGTCGGCTTCCAGTCCAACCCGATGCAGCTGAATACCAGTATTCTTACATGGAGCGACTGCCTATCTGACCTCTACAATCCGCACCCTAATTGCGTAACACATTATCAATCGGAAGTGGTTTCATTTTTAAACAAATTGTTAATCCATTGCTTCATATGTTCGAAAAATTTGTCTGCTCAACAACGTAAATAACGCAATAAATGTTGTTGAATTGTCAAAATGAAACCAACTCCGATTGACAATATGTTACACAATTAGGGTGCAGGTTACTAGGTAATACCCCTTGGTAACTGACTAACTGGTTGTCAGACTTTCGGCCTTCTGACGACCCGTAACGACTGTCAAAGATCCACGAGTGACAAACGGGACCAACGACTTATCGTGATTTCTGAGGCACGGAGGAGTCTCGGTATGTAAAGATGGTCACCCATCCATGGTCCAACCGCGACAAGCGTAGCTTAAGTAGGTCGATCGACCCGTGCGGCTGTTATTACTCACGCCCGCCCGCGTAGAGGTCTGAAGTCTGAAATTATCCCACGCGAAAATACTACCGGTATAGAAAGTATCCTATGTTCTATCCTAACCCAGGTAGCAAAAGAAAAGTAATAGTCTATCCTGTGCCAAATTTCATAAAATCGGTTCAGCCGTCAAGGCGAGAAAAGGTAACAGACAAAGTTATTTTCGCATGGATCTTATATCTCTTTCCAAGATATAAGAGAAAGCAGAGAGGCTATAAGAGTAGGGGAAGACCAAAGAAACGATGGATGGACTGTGTGAAAGATGATATGGCTAGAAACGGAGAGATTTCCGAGATGACGACGAAGTATGGAAGAAAGGGACATGTTGCGCCGACTGATAAATTAGGATAAGGGCACGAGAATGATGATGATGCTCTCTGCCCAAGATAGCGTGGGAGCTAATACAAGTCAAGTGTCGATATAAGCCTTGTACAGCCGCAATAATAGTAGGAATCAACGCAATACGCGCACAATGGGGCAATTATCTCATGAGTTGATAACTTGAACCTTGGCTGGTTTACTTTATAAGCTAAGTATAAGTAAGCCTTCATTTATATGACACCTGAGAGATTACTCAACTGACACCTAATGAGGCTGTACAACACTAGTAACTAGTACCTATTTAACGAGGTAGAATATTCTATTGATATATCAACAGCGTCATTTTTAAAATAGTATCTACGAGTCAGGAATCGGGATCGTGGCTGAGTTAACAGCCGCATGAGTCGTTCGAAGGCTAAGTTGTACTTGCCGAGGTCGGTCTGTGGATGGGTGATTATCAATTACATATCAAAACCACGTTGGTTTCGGCTATTGTGGCGGCTATTATTTGTGGAGTTTCTTGCCCGTTCTTCTCCATAGGATCTACGCTTTGGAATGGGCAATATAGCTTCATTTTTCTGACTGACCGACCCAAGACCGACCGACCCTTTGACAATTCAAAAGTGCCTGTAATTGGTTTATTTGAAATAAATACTTTGAGTTTGAGAGAGAGGAGCTCGTGGCTAAATAATAACAGCCGCACGGGTCGATCCGTCAGGTTAAGCTACGCTTGCCGGGGTTGGTCAGTGGATGGGTGACCATCTTTACATACCGAGATTCCTCCGTGCCTCGGAAAGCACGTTAAGCCGTTGGTCCCGGCTGTTATTCGTGGATCTTTGACAGTCGTTACGGGTCGTCAGAAGCCCGAAAGTCTGACAACCAGTCTTACCAAGGGGTATCGTATTACCCAGTAACTGGGTTGTGGAGGTCAGATAGGCAGTCGCTCCATGTAAAATACTGGTATTCAGCTGCATCCGGTTAGACTGGAAGCCGACCCCAACATAGTTGGGAAAAGGCTAGGCAGATTGACTTTGAGTTTGAGTTTGAGCTATCATTCAAAGATTGTCGTTACGGGTAGTCAGAAGTGTGAAAGTCTGACAACCAGTCCTGCTAAGGAGTATCGTGTTCCCCTGTCACTTGGTTGTGGAGGTTAGACAGGGAGTTGCTATACATGTTAGTAGGTACTCCATAAAGTACTGAAATTCAGCTGCATTCATTTTGACTGGAAGACGACCCCAACATGATGTAGCTGACTACATTTATGTCTGTAATTTATATAAGGTGTGCATACTAAAAGGTATTCTATTCTATTATCTATGTGATGGTCTAGTGTAGTTCCGCAGATTATGTCTCGTTTATGTCTCTTGGACCATGCTACAACAACAATCAAGTATGTAAAATACGCCGTCATACGGTGAAAGGTCGTAACAAACATTTGTTAAATTTAGGGTCTGATTCAGCATGAAATTCTCTATCTACATGGCTAGGTTATAAAGCTCTATTTATATACTTACATGGAGCAACTACAATGTGACCTCTGCAACCCAAATATTCTTAATAAAACCAATAATAATAATCGAGATTTAAGTACATAGGTAAATAGTATGCCGTCTAAAAGAAATCTTCTTCGTTTAATATTTCGACTCGTAACAAATATTGCATAACCTTTTAATTAAATCTCCAATCGGTTATAGATATCATAAATAAATTGTAACTAATAAAATAATATAATATATGGGATAAGTTTATAGACCACGAGTAGGTACGTTGGTACTAATATTTATTCTGTGCCACGTGTCACAGTTGTGTAATAGGTAGCTACTTTGTTTGTTTATTTATGTAAATTATGAGTAAGTTGTGATTTAGGTACTTACTTATGTGGTTTTGTGGTTAAAAATATTTTTTTTGCTGAACTTTTTCTAATGTAGGTATAACGAGTAATCGCTCGTCGCCGGCGCATACTCGCTGCTCGTTGTTCGCTAACTCGATTATAGTTGCTAGCTCTTTGCCAGCGGTGCGATGGAGTATTTTAAGAAGGAACAGATACCTCGTATACCTACTATTATTTACATAATTATGTAGGTAAGCAATTATTGATATACAACCGATATTTGTTGATAGCAAAATTAATGGTTAAATTCAGAAAAGCTGATAAACATGTTTTGGATTGGTTTGACATTTTGATTACTGGTTCAATAAAAAATAATTATGATGAGTATTTTCCGTCGATATTCGAAATGTCAGAAGAATATAAGTCGTCACTACGGCGGGGAAAGAAAAACCTTTTTGGGATGTGAATGGCTTCCAAGCTTCCAAGTGGTTAATAATGTTGAGACGCAGAAGAGACGTGGCGAAGGCGTGTGACGGTGGCGGATAATCAAAGAAACCTAAAATTAACCTAATAGTCATGTTGCATAGCGTCGTTTTTGTCGGAAAGAGAATTGCGCCCGCGCTTCCATGTGACGTCACCGCCACCAGGTGACTCGCCACCGCCACTACTTACGTGGTACGCGACCCGTCTTTGACGAAAAACGACGCTATGCAACATGACTATTAGGTTAGTTTTAGGTTTCTTTGATTATCCGCCACCGCCACACGCCCTCGCCATGTCTCTTCTGTGTAAACCGCGTCTTAGACACTTACACCATGCCATGAGCTATTCTCATAATTATAATTCGAGTCGATACGAAAGGAGAAGAACTAGGGGCTAGGCTAAGTAATAACAGCCTTGCCGCGGTTGGTCCGTGGATGGGTAACCATCTTTACATAGGTACCAAGACCCCTCCGTGTCTCGGAAAACACGTTAAGCCGTTGGTCCCGGCTGTCATTCGTGGATCTTTGACGGGTCGTTTTTCGGGACAAGCCCGAAAGCCTGACAACCAGTCTTACCAAAGGTTATCGTATTACCCAGTAACTGGGTTGTGGAGGTCAGATAGGCAGTCGCTCCATGTAAAATGATGGTATTCAGCTGCGGTTCGACTGGAAGCCGACCCCAACATAGTTGGGAAAAGGCTAAGCAGATGATGATGAAAGGAGAACAACATTTTCTCTGGCCATCGCAGGCGCAGCATTGCGTTACCACAGACAACGCAACTCGTGCGCAAAAGGCGTAACTGCCTTTGTTTAAAGTATTAATTGGTCTGATCCACCGATAGATTCCCATCCCACTATACCAACGTACTACCTACAATTATATTACTTATCTCGATTTTTCTAACAAAGACAATTACTAACTACAAGCGGCTGAAAAAGGAAAAACTCACGTTAATTTATTAATCGTTTGTTTGTAGTGTCTGATTATTAGTTATTACGACATGGGTAGGTACGGCTACGTGATAGAAACACGTTCTTCTTGACATTTCAATAATAGATAGATAAATATTGGTAAACAGGACAGTCCATATTTTTGAAAATAACACCCGGAAACCAGTTGATCTATTCTGTAAAAATCTCACCATGAAAACGTTTTTAGGTATGAAGCTACAAGTACGCGGCGGGCTCGACTTGCAAAATTTCAAGATGATTGGTTCAGTGGTTTAGGCCTGAAAAGGTAACAAACAAACTTACTTTCGCATTTATAATATTAGTTAGGATTATCGGTATTGTAACTTTCCACCCCCATTTTCATGTCCAATAATGTAAGAGTTAGCCTGACAAACAGTAATCATCATATTCATTGAACAATAACATAATCAATAGTAATCATAATAATGGTTACGTAATCTAGGTAGTCCTCCACGTTATACACACATACATACTATATCTTCTCTCCTGTATATGGACATTTATGTGAACAAAGTTATTGTATCTCGGACTCAGATCTCGGAGCTCTTTGCGGTGACAAGTTGACAACTGTGACAAGCCAACAGAATACATCGCTGCGAAATTCAAATTTTCTTGCGTTTTTTGCAAGAACAGTTTTTCGAATATAGAGTCATGAGGAACAGGGTGTAAAAGTTTACTCGTCCTCTATTGAAAAGGGAGGATCCTCCGAGCCTCCGACCAGGCGGGTGTCGTATATATGCTAGTCGCGCGGTAAACTCTGATTGCGCGATGCAGGTTGCGTGACGTCATGTCATTGTGATGCGTAGTTCGTATGTGGCGATGTAGATGCCGCCACATGAGACACATTTCAGTTTATAAAATGTTCTTGCTATATTTACACCTTATAGGTCATCAAAGTTATAGGCACTTGCTATAAAGCGCAGACCACACGGGAAACGAAGTGAAGTTCGTTTAGCTTCTCTCATGTATTGTGGTTACGTCGTCTTTTTGGTACACACCGAGAACTTATATCCTTAACAAAGTCCGAGTACACCCACGGATATCGAATTTATAGCTCAAGAACGGCTGGACCGATTGTTACAATCTTTGATTTGTTGGATTTGTCTCCGCCCGCCGCTCATTGCATTTTGCGTGAAATACTTAATTTATTTGTCGTTATAATTAAACTGACTGACTCATCAAGTCATCGCCATCACCACTATATTTTAATTCAAAAACACGTCCATTTAAATACAATAAGGCCATTCAACTGAACTTCTAATATAAATAAATGCGTCAGAACGCTCTTCTATACCGAAACAACAGTACCTATTTAAAAGACAGTACCTACATTTTCAAACAATAGAATTGTGGACACCGATGGTCGTACCCGTGACCCAGGGAACCCTGACCTATAGGAGACAGCAACTGGTTGGCACACGAGGTCGTTTCTAACTTCTAATTATTCTAATAAAATTACTAGTATTTAGCACTTTGATAACGAACGCTTGCGGTTGCGCATTTGTCGATAAGGAGAGTAGATGCACTGTTGGGTAAATGTGTTGTAATAATTGTAATGTCACGCACTTGTAGGTTTTGGTGCGGTTTTTACTTATTATAGATTTTATCAGATAATATGTGGACATGCCTATTCAAAAAACTCTCATCATAATGTAATACATGCATATTATGCATGCATATACACCACTATTTTTTAATTAATACAAATAAGTACTTAAAGGGCTTATTAGAGAAGGTCTTGTTATTATATATGTAAAGTCTCAATAAATAATATTCATAAACAGCAAAGTTATTGGCGTTTGTTTAGATCCCAAAATGTCACTCAATGTATGGAAATATTGTACAGGCTATTCATAGTTGCATTTATTTTCTCGCTCTCGCATTCGCGTGCTCTCGCTCGAACTTGCCCCGCCTCCAACAGCTGTTATCGTATCATAATCATGAATTTACCAATTATGACAAATTTTCGTGGACAATTTTGGTATTTCGTTTTTTTTACTTTTGACCACACAAATATGATCAGTAACGGTTACGGATCGAGCCCCATTTTTTTTTTGTACTAATTAAAAAATAGTGGTGTATATTTAGTCAATAGGAACAGGCACTAATAATTTTTTGTAGACCAAAAATATGCTTAATTTTAAAGTTGAATACAAATTTTGCAACATGATAACATTAAGTAACTTCTCTATTTTTTGCGGCTTTTGCTATAAATTTTTGTTATCCGTTGTTGCCCAGTAACACTTGCAAACGTTGAGTAACTTCGTTGTGGATGCACCTTTACGGTAGGTAACTACAAAATAAATTCTCCTGAAAAAAATCTAACTAGGTAAAATGGGGTTTCTTTGATACTTCGGGTTTACTTTGATAACAACTTTCATGTTATGAAAACAGCTACTGCAGGTATAGATTTTTGGAGGCATTAAGTTTTTCTTATCTTAAAAATGCCAGTAACCGGTACACCAACAAACTTTATTCATACACCATCGAAAAGTGGTTCTCACAGTAAATCCCTAATATCAAAGTAACCCATTTGATGGTACCTATTCAAAAGAAAGTGTATTAATACTGAGCAAGGACATTTTACTTCGGAGTGCCCATGAATAATTTCCTAAAAGTAAATATATTTTCTTTTAAGCCCCATTTAAACGGTGCAAGTTTCTGGACCGTTCAATAGCAACAATCGCATGCCATGCAGGTTCAATTATTGCTATTAAAGAATTGCATGCCCGTGTTATGATTGTGATTTTCATAAAATGACATACAATAACTAAATGCAAGTTTTGCCGTTCACTAAAATTGCATACGACCAACACCAACTCAATTTTATTGCAAGGCGATTATTGCATGCAAGGTTTGCCTCGTCTAAACACTTGATTTGCACAGATTTGCACGTACAATTGATAAAAGTACTGCCCATATTTGGGCTGCCAAATTATAATTATATATAATTAAAATTTTATTGAGCGTCTTCTCAGGATTTTTTTTTAACTTGTTTAAATGACAGAAAATTATCATGCCAGAATTGAATAAATTTTATTGTACGTGCTGTTTACATTATACCAGTTTTGAACGGCCACTAACTTGCCCGATCCGTGCAACAATTGTACGTGTTGTTTAGATGGTGCCAGTTCTATTGCTGTTTCAATTTTATGGTAGGTATGCCACAGGCAATAAACTTGTGTTAGCATACGCAATAATCGACTATTTAAAACTAATATTATTTGTGGGTTGCAACATTGTTATTTTTAAATATTTTTTGCTTTTTAGTTGTGGCAACCCATAGATGACTTTTGAAAAAGTAGAAAAAGGCGCGGGAAGAAAATAAATTGGATTCTCGGTTAAAAACGACGAAAGTGGTCTCGGGTTACAATCTAAGGTGTTAATATCATTAAAGTGATTCGTACAAGTACTCGAGTGTATAATTTTAACACTTGCAACTTGTAAATGGGGCTTTAGTCACACTCACAATCCAATGGTAACTTCAATTCATTACTGTAGGTACACCTAATTCACATGAATGTATTAAGTAGCAGTTGACTCATGAATAAAACGAAAACAAACGACCACCTACTAAAATAGAAGCTGAGCCCTTGACAAATACTAATTTAATGTATCGAACATTATCGAACATTATAATAATGAATTTATTCTATTCCCATCACTATGGCAACGGAGTCACAATATCTTTCTTTTTTTCAAATACGGAACTCATTGGTGCGTTGTTACTGGCCGCTATAGAAAAAGTGGTCAATTAACAGTTTTCGCTCCATTTCTCGATGTGATTGGCTGGCGCTGGAGCAAAAAGATGCCATGAGGAAGTGAACTACGGTTGACGACTGATGGCACAAGTTGATGGGAAATTCGATGACCGGTAGTAACCTTCAGAGAGACTTGTACCTAGATGTTTTTAAATAAATTAAATGTTGCAAATTTTATAGGACTAACCGTCCAATAGATATATCCAGAACATATGTAAAATACGTAGGTACCTAATTAAATATGCGCTGTTTTTACGTTGATGTAAATGAACATGATAAGGGGGGGAAATTAGGCTTGAACCCTGCCCAAATCTTAGCAGCAATTTTTTTTTCTTAAATTGTGTTTTTGAAAAATAATCTCTTCATAATCTCTTCAAATAATTTAAAAAAAAAAAACATTTTCCAGATCCGCATCGTGGTAAAAAAAATAAAATATACTCAGGCAAAATATTGGTAAAACCAGTATGTTTTTTTAGAATTAAAAATTTTTGTTTGCGGTCGATCAAAATAAAATAACGATAAACAAACAAAAGAAACATAATATCTAGAACTGGGAAGTACGAATTAATGATAAAACTTGTTATTTGAACTCCAGCTTTATCTCTGGGACTTTCTTGGTTTTTGACCTCTTACTCTGAGAATTCCTCACACTGAGCTATTTACGCTTTGACTACCATTTTGAGAACTAAAAAAAATACTTACCTACAAATAAATCAGACAAGACTATGAAAATAGATTACTAAGTAAATATTAACGATCTCATATCAAGTGTACCTAATATACGTAGACCAAAGATAAAAGAATGTTCGCGCGTGTTAATAGCTTCACTTTCCACATTACCCGCACTATTTACCGGTAATACAGTTTTAGTATCAATTTGGCGGTAGCGAAGCCGCCATCTTTTTAATTAGAACATTACACACAAAGATTCTTCAGCTTTTCTTTGAATACTGAAGTTTATGACACACTAGCTTCTGCCCGCGACTTCATCCGCGTAAAATTTCTTATTCCCCCGACCCACCCCGTCGCGTCGCATCACCTTCGTTTTTGCTTAGCATTCTTTCTAACTTTTTTATTTTTGCTCGGCTCCTAGGCCTAGCGTAATGATAAATAGCCTGGTATAGCCTTCCTCAAGAATTGGGCTATCAAATGCAAAAATAATTTGTCAAATCCGTCAGGTAGTTCCAGAGATTAGCGCGTTCAAACAAACAAAAAAACAAACTCTTCAGCTTTAATATTAGTATAGATAACTACCAAAATTTTAAATGTTCTTGGGACCTGAAATATTAAAATACCTACTTCATTGTTTGTAATTGTTTCTTGGATTCAAATATTTTCGCGTTAATTTTATATTTTACGGATCATACGCGTGATTTTTCGTAGGTGTAGGTATCTTTGAAGAGAATTCAAATAGGTATAGATGTTACATAATATTTGGTATGAAGACTTGAGTTTGTACTTGATTAATTTAATGTCACCTACCTACTATAGGCCGACCGTTTAACTCGCGTATCACCTGCGCGGTAAGAAGGGAGCGAGGGGAGATGTTAGCGGATGGGTGAAAGGGGTGCGCGGGCGATACGCGAGTTAAACGGGCCTATAGCCTGTTCCATTTTAGTACTTTTCCCGTATCCGTCAACCATGTCTGTGTTCTTAGATAATGTAAGTACATCTCTGTGTTATTGGTCACCGTTAACGTCAGTTATTGGGAGACATAACAATATTACAGGCAGTAAATCTAGCTTTCAAGTCCCACCTGCAAAATCAAAAACAGTCGCATGCACCGAACTCATAAAACGTGCAGTAGTAAAAACCGCGACACCTAAACACCCCCTTAATAGCTGGGGCATAAAACTCCCATAGACCATGGCCGTAGGGTGGCCCAATGTCAGCCAGCCCATTAGCCACACAAGTTCAGGGGAACCTTCGTATGAAGTTCATGATCGAATGGAGTCACGCGATGCCACGATTCTTGCTAGAGAGGGGCTCGAATCTATCGACCGGCTGTTACTAATTTTTTGATGGCTTCATGGAATGTGATGCAGAGGATTGAGGGTTCTGAAGCGTCGTGAGGAAAGTTTTCAGTTTGAACGTGGATGGACATGTTAGGGAAGAGCGAAGAAACGAGGGACGGATTGTGTGAAAGTTAGTGAATTCTGAGATGACGGTTAACCCTTTCAAGATCATCATCACTGTCTAGCCTTTTCCCAACTATGTTGGAGTCGGCTTCCTGTCTAATCGGATACAGCTGAACGAGATACAATAGAAGTTTTATTGTTATAAAAATGTTGTGTTTTGTTGTTGTGTTGTGTGTTATTGGCTATGGTCGTTTAGTGTCCTTGAAAGCGTTAATAGAGATAGATGCTATGTAAGAAGATATGCTGCACAGACCCTTAATAAATTGGGACAAAAACAAAATGATGATGAATTGGATTTGTAGACGATAATTTTTGGTTAGGTAATGTGACTTTGTGTTTATTTTCGGCACAGGCAAGGCCAACTGACATTTTGATAGTATCTTTATTTATGACGTATAGGTGCTAATGAATTAATGGCACATTCAAAGTAATTACCTAACTTAAATTAATTGAGAAGGAATACAAATAGAATTTCAAAGGTTGATTGATGACTGAATTGGCTGTTTGTTTATTGCTTTCTTCGCACGCGAATAGGTCATGCCATGGAATACATATTTTAAAGTTAATTTCATAATTTACAAGGGTAGTTCGTAGCCAAAAGTCAATACATTTAAAGGTAAACAAAGATTATCTCCCCAACTCGACGCCATTACCCCTGGGCGTTTACCAAGAACGGTGTCGCAGTCACGGCCGCCATACAACCTTGTTATATCATGGCATTATGAGCTTCCGACGCTTCCGTGTTCTTTTTCCCCCGTTTTCGGACTACGACAATGTTGAGGTGGATTTGTAATTTTGTTCTAGCTGTTTATGAATCACTAGTTGTTGCCCGCGCCTTCGTTTGTTTCGTAGGTATGTCATAATTTTTTATGGTTACCCAGGATCCAAAGTAGCCCATGTGCGTTTTCAGGCCTCAGGCTACAAATCTGTCAAATTTCGTAACGATAGGTTCCCTGGATTGGGTGTGAAAAGGTTACAGACAGATGGACTTACTTTCGCATTTATAATAGTCATCATCATCTGCCTAGCCTTTTCCCAACTATGTTGAGGTCGGCTTCCAATCTAACAAGATGCAGCTGAATACCAGAATAATTTATGTGACAAATATTTCCATATTTTTTTTGCTCTTGTTGAGGACCTAATCTTTTCGTTTTGTGTAAGCCAAAGTGATGAAGAAGTAAACAATAGTTTCACGCCTCACAGTAGTGATACTAGGAGAAAGTCTATTTGTTTGTTTGCCAAGTTTTCTCCGCTAATCTGCCGAATCGCTTTGGAAGATTAGATACTGGTGAGAGTCGAACTTGCTGCGTAGAAAAAGTCATGGAACACTGGAAGCCTAGCGTTGGGGTCGGCTTCCAGTCTAACCGCATACAGCTGAATACCAGTATTTTACATGGAGCGACTGCCTACCTGACCTCCACAATCCAGTTACTGAGAAATAATACGAGGCCCCTTGGTAAGACTGGTTGTCAGACTTTCGGGCTTCTGACGACCCGTAACGACTGTCAAAGATCCACGAATGGAACACTTCACACCATAGAAAATTTTAAAGGTGCCAAGGGCCCAGTTAGTAAACAATCCTTGAAGATAGTATCTATCTTTAGACCCGATAAAGACACCAATACCCCTGAGATTGCTTCCTGAAGGACAACCGCTGTCATGGCCGCCACACGACCTTGTCGAAACACCATGCCATTAGGAATTTTCCTCTATAAAAACGTCCAGGGTGAAAAAAAAAGGCCGTGTTTTGTTTTTAAGAGGGCCAGCCATCATGAAATGGTCTTCTTTATCGTAGTTATTTTGAAGATTTTAATTGAGAAACTTTTGTAATTGGTTTTTCGGCCCCAGAAGACGTAATGAACACGGCAAAATTCAAGAAAATGCTTTTGATCCTATGGGATAAAAATAGGCCTAAGGACGATAGACTTCCACGATTTTTATCCAAGTTGTTTTTTTTGTTTCAACAAAATTGTTGACTCCTTTTTCATTATTTGACAAAAAATTAATAAACGTTTTAGCTTGCTTTTCATTCGTAATCGTTTAAGGCCGAAGTTTTTTAATTTCTGTTGTTTTTCTTTGCGAATTTTCCTTTTCGTCCAAGTGTAATATCAGCTTTGAATTGAAATGAGAAAATTGCGGTCGCTTTTCCAAGAACTGTTTACCTTCTCGTGCGATGTTATCGGTCTCTAAATAGGTTTTATTGAGGTACTAGCTATTACCCGCGGCTTCGCTCGCGTTAATTTAGAATTTGACAATCAATTCGGGATAATTCAATCACGATTCGAAAGACACGTGGTGCCATCTATTTGTTAACGTTATTGTTGTTTTTTTCGGTATGAAAGGTACTCTATGTCCGTTTCTGTACCCCTGACAACGTATATGCAAAATTTCAGGATGATTGGTTCAGTGGTTTAGGCGTGACAAGGTAATAAACAAACAAACAAACCTACTTTTGTATTTATAATATTAGTTATGATTGCCTACTATTCCTATTTATATTCCTATTTGAGGAATGGTTCGTTCAACTTTCTGTCTGGACGAAGTAATTGATTTAGTCTCATATTTCTCTTTTCATTTACTAATATAGCAATCTAGCTGGAATCGGGCTAGGAAAATTCTTGGATTCGTTGTCGGAATAAAGGAACTTTTTATTCTAGTTCAAACAATGCGTTTATTCTACAATTGGTACCTCGAAATTGTTGCTTGTGGCTCGTAAAAATCCGTGGTTCCGTTTGTTCAGCTGCCAACAGTAAAATTCGACGTCGGCGCACCTAGTCCAACCATGTGCTAATGTAAACATTATTCACTACGTACAGTTTGGTAAATATTGTACTTATTAATAACAAACGGCGTTTTGATAACAGCCTCCCAGTAGCGGAATAGTGAATCCATAAAACATGAATATGTAGAAGGAAAATATTTGCTAGTTGCTATGCTATATTTAGACATCGAATATGCAGTTGAATGTGCAGTAGCATCAACAGTGGCTTGCGGTTTTTGCAACGTAGGAGATGACTATGTGGTCCACAGTGTGGACTATCACAATGTCATCAGACTTATCATCTTCGTGACTTCGCTGGACTTTTTTAACCGATTTCAAAAAAGGAGGTTCTGTATTCGATCCGTATGTATGTTTGTCCGCGATTTTCTCAAAAACTAATGAACCAATTTTGATGATTCTTTCAAGCGAAGAGAAGCGAAAAAAATGTAAGATTTTTCCGTCATGAAATGGTGTCGTTTCCTAGGGAGCTCACAATTTCGATTTCCAGCAAATATGCTATATGCATATGTCATCTTTGCTGCCATGGAACGACACCCATGACGAAAACAAAAAAAAAAAAATAGAAAGTTTTCGCAGCCGCCATCTTGAATATTCATTTTGACCTCGTTATCGTTTTCAGCGACCTCAAAAACTATGAAAATGACACCATGTTATTATTATTATTTCCTTTATTTCATTTTATACATTATACATTGTTACATTTTAAAATGTTAGAATCATTAGATTAGAAAAACAAAACACAAAGGTCGTGATTATTTATATAGATTACTAGCTGCGCCCTGCGGTTTACCCGCGTAGACCGGGATTAAAAATAGCCTATTTGTTATTCCAGGGTATAAACTATCTACATACCAAATTTCATCCAAATCGGTCCTGCCGTTTGAGCGTGAAGAAACATACAAGCACACACACTCACAAACTTTCGCCTTTATAATATTAGTGTGATAGGACAATATGATAACTGTGTGAGTTTTGCGATGATACCTATTATGACGGCAAACACTGGTCACTTACGGCAATACAGCCACATCAAAAGTTCTATACTTATAATAGAGAGGTTGGTAGGTACTTAATTTTCGTCAAGTTTGATTTCTGTGCAATCTTGAACCTCTTATCAGACTGTACCAAGTAATCCTTCTGTTCTAATTGTTTCGTGGTTACCGACGCGACGTATATAGGAGGTCATTCGCACTGCCGCTGAGTCGTTCACCTAATAACAAGATAATAATTAAAACATGCGTGACACAGTTTCGGTTTCACTTTTATGTTAAAGCCAGATTAGATAACATTGTAATAAATCATGTTGAGCTGAAATGATTAAAAATGGTACCCTTACTAGGAATTAGTGTTCATTCACAGAACAGTTAGAAAGCAATTGTTTTCATTGACGATTTCTCAAATTGATTTAACTATTCCGGGGTACGAAATTTCTTCACTATTGTAATCTATACTCCCATTGAAGCCATGGCAGACATTTTTATAGTACCTTATACACTAGATACCTCTCTATAGGTTGTAAGTGTAAACAGTGGCAATGTTTTAAAGGCTCATTGTACTCATCATTATGAACAACTTTTACTATGGGACCAAACCTAATATCGCGAAAAAAAAACAGCTGTTCAGTATATTAATTTATGTTCGCATAATTCGTCAAAATATAGGGAACAGCTGATTTTTTTTACGCGATTTCAGGTTTGGTCCCACAGTAAAAGTTGTTCATAATGATGAGTACAATGACCCCTTTAAAGTTTGGGACTGTTTACACTTACACCCTGTATATGCTGTTCATATAAACAAGCAAACTTCGGTATATAGGTACCGAAGTTTGCTTTCCTTACCCCCATTAAATGATAACAAGCAATTGGTTCTTATGTTTTTCTTTCGCCTCAAGATACGCAATGTACACAATTGGGAGAAATTGTTATCTCAACTTCAGTGGCTCTTAATTAAATTCATTTAATATTAATTGAATATTTTCAATGAGAAAAGGGCTGCCAACGTCGATTGTTTTGTAATTTTCTGCGTAACATTAACATAATCTGTTAGAATAGAATACTTAGAATTTAATTGAATTGAATAGACATTTATTTTGCAAATATGGGTAGTACATAATAGGTGTTAAGATACATTCCAAAAAAAAACAGCCAAAAAAAAAGAAAAAAATAATAAAAAAGAAGAGAGAGGTTAAAAGAATTTATCATTTTAACATAAATGATAAAATCTTTGCAGTTACGTTAAAAACATTTGATAAAAAAACGTAGGAATACCTACTTACTTATTAAATGTAATTTAATTAAATTTAATTTACCAGAATAAAGTGACCTTAAAGGATTTGTCACACTGGATGCGTTCTGCGGCCTGCGGTCAGGTCAAAGTGAACGCAGCCCGCATCATGTATGAACAACGCTGTCGGTCGGGACAATCGGTCTGCGGTCAGGGCAGAGCAATCGGTCAGCGATCCGGACAGGGCAACCGCTCAGCGGTCCGGGTGATGTGGGCAGGCCAAACAGCGGCCATCTTATTTCAGTTATTTGAGTGCGTGTGTCAGTGGTGCTGGTGATCAGTTCTTTTATTATACTCCGCACTCCGCTGGCGAACATCAACAAACTGGCCGTTGCCCGCCGCCCGCAGCCCGCAGCCCGCAGCCCGCAGCCCGCGTGCCCGCAGCCGGTCCGTACGCGTCCTTCCCTCCCCACCGCCCCGTCGGACCAACATGCGTTCTTTGGTTGTGCTAGCACGGTCAGATCGCATTCTATACAAAATATATTGATACCGACAATGTTGTTCATACATGATGCGGGCTGCGTTCGCTTTGACCTGACCGCAGGCCGCAGAACGCATCCAGTGTGACAAATCCTTAAACGTGTATTTTTCTTGTGTTATGTAGTGTCATAATAACTAATAATATTGGACAAAGTGCAAACAAATATATGATTATGTACGATGATCGTACACTTTTTTTTGTATTGATCATGACTAACATTAAGATGATTAATATCATTAAAAGTACATTAAAACTGTAAACCGATCATCCTTTGCGAAAACCGTTAACCGATCAAACGGATTTCTTCATAAAAAAACTAATTACTTACCGTTTTATTTATCTTGGGGAAAAAAGACTTCCGATTACTCAACTTGAGATGACTGAAGCTGAGACAAATAAAACAATGCGGTAGTCTGATAAGTATATTAATTAATAATAAAACAATCAACTAGTCTTGTTAGTGTTCCTTTTTTTAGGGTTCCGTAAACAAAGGGTACCTACCAACGGGACCCTGCTGTAAGGCGCCGTCCTAACTGGCCAACGCTCGTGCGATAATGCGTGCGTCCGATGAAAATGTTCGCACGACCGTGCGATCGAACATACTGTTATAATACCTAAGTATACTGAATGTCCTAACTCCTAATTGACCGACGGTCGCGCGATCATGCGATCGTCATTGCGAACATTTCCTTCGGACGCACGAATCATCGCGCGAGCCGGCTGTGACAGGGCCTGTATCTTTTGAACCCTAATAGGTAGACACTTGACATTTTCACAGAGGGTGTACTACTATGGCCGTTGTAACAACAAATAAAATAAAGTTAAAAATAAAAATACAAGAAAATAAATAAAATAAATATAGTAAGTATTTAGTAGGGTTCCGTACCAAAATGGTAAAAAAGGAGCCCTTATGGTGTGACTCAGTCTGTCTGTCTGTCTGTCTGTCTGTCACAGCTGGATATCTCAAGAACTACTAGTGCTATCAACTTGAAATTTGGAACAGTTTTAGATGACGTTTACCCAACTATTTTGCAAATAAGAAAGAAATAAAAATATATGTATCTTTTTTGCAACATGGGGTGAAAGGGGGTCTTAAAAATTCAAAGTGGAGCTACTAGGGCATGTGGGGGTATCATATGAAAGAACGCTGTTTGCACATTCTCAAACATTTTTATTTTTTTTTAGGCCCCATAATTTTCATGTTTTGATGAAAAATTAAAAAAAAAATAGCGTTCCCCGCCTTATCTCCAAAGTTTGCAAAGAGAAAAATCTGAAAATATTCTATGTGATAGAAGTTTATGTAAAGATTACAGGAAAAATAAAACGATGTCTCTAAATAGCACACTTTTTCAGAAATCGGAATGGAACCCTCGGTGCGCGAGTCCGACTCGCTCTTGCCCGGTTTTTTTTTTACAAGCTGCGCCCCGCGATAGACCGGGAAAAAAAGTAGCCTATGTGTTAATCCAGGGTATAAGCTACCAAATTTCATCCAAATCGCTCCAGCCGTTTGAGCGTGAAGAAGTAACAAACATACAAACACACACACTCTCTCACAAACTTTCGCCTTTATAATATTAGTGTGAAATATAATGTACGGTGGTACGGAACTCTCGACTCGCACTTGGTCGATTTTTATACAAATAAAGAAAAAAAGATAAAGTATCATACAGTCACTTCCACCTAAGCCTCTTTTATCTTTTCACGTAGGTAACATGTCTTAAAATCTTTTTACAAATAAAAGACACTGAGATAATTAATGTAACAACTTACGTAATCTTTTATTATGAAGCTTTACTTTGACATTGCGAATGTATTAAATTAATATTTTTATTACCAGAAATGTTTTTCGGCTTAAAAAGGGGTAAAATTGTATTTTATCAGGGTGAAAAATCACTTAAACGAGAAAGATTTCATTGAGAAAAGATATTGTTTATTGATAAGTCTTGTAAGCTTGTTAGTAATGTTGCATCGTAGTTCTCTAATCCTTCATAAAGTAAATTCAAGAACTTGTATCTTTTATGAAAATAATAAATATTGTGTTCCAACTTCAACCGGTCTGTATCAGAACTAAAGAAACTAGAATTTGGAATAAATATTTAAAAAATATGTATATTTCATATAACAACAAAAAAAACTAATTAAATATTATGTAAAAGATCTGTACTTATTCGATTTTTTTTCAAGATACAATGCTATGGATAATTCTACAATGAAGACTGATTAGGATTACATAACAAAAAATTATTAAAGCTACTTTTTTTAAAGAAAAATATACATAACAGGAAACGGTAAAACGACGTCATTATTAAAGGCAGGTATACAATGCCAGTTTTCTTTTACGACGCATATCCCCAATTTCCGTCAGTCACCGACGCGACGCGGTGTGTTCTGCAATTTATAGCTTTTTCACGAGCAATTTGCTTAAAACTTTTTGTTATTTCAGGGGCCACTTTATATGCAGAGTGATGATAAGATTTTATGAGTTTTTCTTTTAAGGTCAAAATATCCTCTAATAAACCTAAGAAAAATAATAAAATAAAATAACCTAATGTACATAAGAAAATAAATTTCTGTACGCACTTGTCGATCGAAGGTTCAGCTACGCTTGCCACGGTCGATACGTGGATGGGTGACCATCTATTACCTACATGTCGAGACCCCTCTGTGCCTCGGAAAGCAAATTAAGCCGTTAATACCAGCTTTCATTCGTAGATCTTTGTCAGTCGTTACTAGTCAGAAGCCCAAAAGTCTGACAATCAGTCTTACCAAGGGGTATCGCGTTACCCAGTAACTGGGTTGTGAAGATCAGATAGGCAGTCGCTCCATGTAAAATCCTGGTACTCAGCTGTATCTAGAAGCATTTATTTCAATTAAACCAATTACTGGCACTTTTGAATTGTCAAAGAGTCGGTCAGTTAGTCAGAAAGTTGAAGCTAGTTGCTCGTTCCAAAACGTAGATCTATGGAGAAGAACGGGCAAGAAACTCCACGGACACTCTTTTGAATCAAGATAAGTACCTATTACAACATCATGGGTACATTATATTTGTTGCTTCTACATGTGAGAACAATGTTAAAAAATACTTAAAACCAAGTTAAAATATAAAATTAAAAATAAGGCCTGGCAGATAAGAGATGACCAGTCTCAACTGACGGCGCCCGTTCACGAACATGACGCGTGGATCAGCACCATCCAGCTCAACCATTTTGTAGGGAACCGAATGATCCAACACACGCGCCACCATCAGCGAGACATTTAAGTGAGAATGACAAACTCTCAACTGCCATGCTCTTTCAAGTCAAACTTACCTACATCATAATCCATACTAATATTATAAATTCGAAAGTAACTCTGTCTGTCTGTCTGTCTGTCTGTCTGTCTGTCTGTCTGTCTGTCTGTCTGTCTGTCTGTTACCTTTTCACGCCTAAACCACTGAACGGATTTCAATAAAATTTAGCAAGGCTATAGATGGTATCCTGGGGACGGACATAGGCTACTTTTTTTTTCAAAAATAATCCCACAGGGGGTGATATAGGGGATGAAAGTTTGTATGGGAAACTCGGTATTTCTTAAGTTAGGGATGTGAAAATTAAAATGTATGCTTTTGATAGGAAATTAAGAAATATGCGGTTCAGCATTTTTGAAAAATCATCGCCTAAGGGGGTAAAATAGGGGTTGATTTTAAAATTTACAAAACTGTACGGATTTCGATCAAATTTGGCAAGGCTTTATATAGCATCCTGGGGAAGGACACAGGCTACTTTTGGTCTTAAAAAATAATCCTACAGGGGTTGATATAGGGGATGAAAGTTTGTATGGGAAACTCAGTATTTCTTAAGTTAGGGATGTGAAAATTAAAATGTATGCTTTTGATAAGAAATAAAGAAATATGCGGTTCAACGTTTCTGAAAAATCATCCCCTAAGGGGGTAAAATAGGGGTTGATTTTAAAATTTACAAAACTGCACGGATTTCGACAAAATTTGGCAAGGCTTTATATAGCATCCTGAGAAAGAACATAGGATACTTTCAAAAACAATACTACAGGGGGTGATATAGGGGATGAAAGTTTGTAAGGGAAACCCAGTATTTCTTAAGTTAGGGATAACAAATTTATGCTATTGGTAGGAAATTAAGAAATATGCGGTTCAGCATTTTTGAAAAATCATCGCCTAAGGGGGTAAAATAGGGGTTGATTTTAAAATTTACAAAACTGTACGGATTTCGATCAAATTTGGCAAGGCTTTATATAGCATCCTGGGGAAGGACACAGGCTACTTTTGGTCTTAAAAAATAATCCTTCAGGGGGTGATATAGGGGATAAAAGTTTGTATGGGAAACTCAGTATTTCTTAAGTTAGGGATGTGAAAATTAAAATGTATGCTTTTCATAGGAAATATATAAATATGCCGTTCAGCGTTTTTGAAAAATCATCCCCTAAGGGGGTAAAATAGGGGTTGATTTTAAAATTTACAAAACTGCACGACAAAATTTGGCAAGGCTTTATATTTATATAGCATCCTGGGAAAGGACATAGGATACTTTCAAAAACAATACTACAGGGTGTGATATAGGGGATGAAAGTTTGTAAGGGAAACCCAGCATTTCTTAAGTTAGGGATATGATATGTTTTCCACATGAACGTTCCCATGGGATATTTTCCGACATCCACGCGGGCGAAGCCGCGGGCAAAAGCTAGTACAATAATAAACTGACTCCAACATAGTTGGGAAAAGGCTAGGCAGGCGATGAAAGTAGTTTTGTTTTGTGACCTTCTATTTTCCAGCAACGGTGACACTTTGAATTTCGAATGACGATGACGTTACGAATCGATAAGTTATCGTACAAATGCGATTCTCTTAGGAACTAAATATCATTCGTATCGGGGTTATCGTTATCGATAATGTGAATGCTCTCATTACTTCTGCTTTATTATAAGTACACATGTTTATGAGAGCGACATTGTATACATGTTTGTGAGTACGTTATCAACACTTTAGGACAAGGAATTTAGGACACTTCCTTTCATGACATTTGGCACTAAGTACCATTCACATGTTTTTGGTTTCCTTAGTATGTGCTAAACTTTTTGTAAATAGATGACATTCTCTTTCACTGTACAGCGAGTTTACTTCTGTAACTGCGGTAAAAATTGAATTAAGACATTGACTTACAAAAGTGAGTTAGTTCGCGAGTTTTTACGGAATAGGACTATAAATAATGATAGATAGAATACTCTCATAAAAATTACAGATATAAATGTAGAAATTTAACATAGGGTGACACAATGGGCGGTCTCATCGCTAAAAACAATCTTATAAAGACAATCTTTAGATGGATTTTAAGGGAGAAGTATCTACTCAAGCAGGGACCTACTATTTATAAGATAAATACTACTTATAGAGATAAATCCAAAATATTTAATTAAATTAAATATTAGAAAAAGAAGAAAATAAATCTTCTTTAATATATACAAAGAAAAGTCCTGACTGACTCATCAACCACAGCCCAAACCATTGGACCTAGAAAGCTGAAATTTTGCACAGAGGTTACCTTTATAATGTACACAAGGAATAAGGAAGGATTTTTATTCCCATGGGATATTTTCCGAAATCAACGGGCGTAGCCGCGCGGGAAGTGCTAGTAGGTAATATAATCACAAAAGGAGCGCTCTTCCTCCTCTGTCCTACGATGCTGTGCCCTACAGGGTCCATAATTGTGCCATTAATTTTAAGCCTACCACATTATGGAATGCAATAAGGAATTGAGCACTCACATTATTAATTGTACAGTGCGTTTCAATTATGAATAGGATCGACTCAGCGTTGTTGTGACGTCATAGCTGTCAAATCGACTGAATGGGGTAGGGTGAGCAAAACAAGATATTTTTTAGTTAACATTTATTTACGAATCACGTATGAAGAATTTGAAAAAAATGAAAAAAATTGTTACCAACAATGAAAATATGAAAGAAAGAAGCATAATTTATAAAAAACTAATTATGAATAATTTTTTGATGTCTGTTTTCACTTTGATTTAGCTAAGACAAAAGAAAACGTTATTGATACGCAAATAAGTTTTCTTTGCAAACCGTACTTTTCAATCAACATTTGACAGATAGAGGTCATTGACGTTCCTATTCTTATTTGAAACGCATTGTACTGTATGAACATTCATCATCATAATGATTAGACCATTTTCACAAGATATCTTTGTGCACGACTTGAAAAATATTTCATAGGACAAACAGTAGCCAGTATTAAATAAATATGCATTAATTTTGATGCCTTCTACTGTATGCTCTGACGTCAGAAGTCAGTACAAACTTGATCTTTGCACCGAGAGATGTATGAAAAGGCAAACAAAGCGTTGTACTCGTAAAAAATATGTCAAAATATTTGTTTAGCGGTCTGGAAAACAACGAAATCTTTTTTTTTTTTTTTCAATTTTAATGATATTTTTATACCGTATTAAATTAACGGATTCTGTTATAATAATAAATTAACGGATTCTCTTATGATATTAAATTAAGGCGCAGATTTCCTGAAAACGATCAAAAAGGTGGTTTTTTAAAGCTGTGTATCTCATAAACCGTAAATAATTTTGACATGTAAAAAAATATGATATTTTCAAGTCCTTTTCGCATACAGTGATGGAAGCTAAAACATACATTTTAAACATACTTTAATGCACCAAAAAAATCTTTAAACATACCTCCTAAAAATCTTTAAAAGCTGTTTATCCCTTCATTAGCAATTATAATTATAATTAAAAATATACCGTCAAATGTCAAATTCCAAACTGCATCCAGTGATGGATTACTTTTTATTAAATAGTTCATTTCTAATTTTATACGATTTTATTTGCACTTTTTCGACATAATTCCGGTGCGCGTGAGAATCTTCTATCTCGTGCGTCAAACTAGACAGCCATAAAGCCATTTCACTTACACACCGAGCTAAACCAAGCTTGGAACCAGGGCCTTAACAGATTCTATGTCAAAGATGATATGGCTAGAAAGGGAGTGACTACCGAGATGACGACTATGGAATGGGACTATGGACTATGGTATGGAAGCAAAATACATGTTGCGCCGAGTAGGTATTGAAGTTTTGTAGGCGACAGTTAAAAAATATTTATAGTTGTTTGGTGGTCTTTAGGTACTATCGAGAAAACTTACATCTGACCAAATTGAAAACAAAATCCCGTGTATTTACACGATGACCACATCTGTAAAGTAAGTGCTGTGCACACCTGTAAGTGACAAATTCACTCTAGATTTTAAGTTTAATTGTTACAATACCTCGGAAATGTATTAGTGAATAAGTCGTTGGAGTGCCATAATTAAATAAATAAATAAAGAATAGTCCGTCCTTACGGTGTATAGATGTAAGTTTCCTCGACAGTACCACACCTTTGAATTTGACCACACCTTTCTGATATACCCTGTAGACGAATGGTGATGACCTTCCATAGTTATTTTCCCACTTCGCTAGTTCAAGAACAATTCTACGATTCCTTGTTACAAAGTCAGTGACCTGAATCTAGCTATTTGTAAAATTGGAACAAAAATCTCGAGTCACTGAACTTATATTGACAAATAAATTATTCAGGAGAAATAATTATTCTGAAGTAGCGACCCGCCCCTGCTTCACACGGAAGTTATGACTTGACGAAACATCGTGATTTCTTTATTATACTTATGTAAATTTAATATTAATGTATTTATAAGGTCCCATTAAAATAGGTGGACAAATTTTCACAGGGTGTTCTACCCATGAATATGAACAACTTTTACTATGGAACCAAACCTGAAATCGCGAAAAAAAAAAACGAGCGAGTCGGACTCGCGCACCGAGGGTTCCGTTCCGATTTCTGAAAGTGTGCATGTGTGAAAAGTGTGCTATTTAGAGACATCGTTTTATTTTTCCTATAATCTCTACATAAACTTCTATCACATAGAATAATTTCAGATTTTTATCTTTGCAAACTTTGGAGATAAGGGGGGAACGCTATTTTTTTTTTAATTTTTCATCAAAACATGAAAATTATGGGGCCTAAAAAAAAATAAAAATGTTTGAGAATGTGCAAACAGCGTTCTTTCATATGATACCCCCACATGCCCTGTAGCTTCACTTTGAATTTTTAAGACACCCTTTCAGTCCCTGTTACAAAAAAAATATAAATATTTTTACTTTTTTCTTATTTGTAAAATAGCTGGGTAAACGTCATTTAAAACTATTCCAAATTTCAAGTTGATAGCATTAGTAGTTCTTGAGATATCCAGCTGTGACAGACAGACAGACAGACAGACTGAGTGACACCATAAGGGTTCCTTTTTTACCATTTTGGTACGGAACCCTAAAAATCAGATGCTCCGTACATTTTGACGAGTTTGGTGTAGATAAATGTACTGAACAGCTGATTTTTTTTTCGCGATTTCAGAGTTAGTCCCATAGTGAAAGCTGTTCATAACCCTGTGAAAATTTGTCCATCTATTTTAATGGCGCCTTTTATACACATAATTATAACGGAATAAATTCTCTAAATGATGCTAAAAACCGCATCAAAATCGGTTGCGTAGTTTAGAAGAAGAACGCGGCCACACAGACAGACACGAAAAGCGACTTTAATTTTACAATATTTTTAAATTAACAAGATTAACAGGATACTGGTATTTACATTAATTTCTTTTAACTAATGAGTAGGTAAGCTAAAATATCGTATACGATTATCAGTAAGAAGAAGTGTAGATAAATAATGTGAAGAAGGTTACTATTCTGAGATCATGGCCGACCATCTCCGGTCAATGATATTTACCTTCAACCATCGGGATATTTTATTTATTCATTATTTATTTACATGAATACTTTACTCGCTTGTAAACCTGCCTGCATCCATATTTATAATAACAATGAAAAACAATACTATCTTTAATGATTCATGTATCGCCGATACTTTTAACTTTGTGGTCACTGGATGTCATCGACCTTATGAAACATAATTATCTAGATTCTAGCTAGATAACAACTGTCTAGATTCTAGACAGTTGTTATCTAGCTAGACTAAGCCTATATCAGCTAGCATACTTATCTCTTAATACGGCATTTTATATTAGTCGTTCCACTGGTTTTACGAATAAATAAAATGTCTTTTTGACCCACTTTTCTTCAACGGTTTAGTGGAAAATTGAGTTTTATTGTTTGTAAGTATGTGTGGTCTTGAGCGAGAAGTTTGTGAATGTCAAGAACAATTTTTGAATGAAGAACGTGATAGATATGGATGTATTGTCTGTGGTACTCGTGAAAAGTGACATACCTAAAGGCACACGGGGTACACGTAAAAATGTACGGGAAACTTCTGTGGGCCTAAAACGGCCACATTAAGCAATTTCTCTAAAAGCGATTAATTTCCTGAATTCCCAGAAATTTATTATGATTGTGCTATTTGACATTAAACTTCATAATTTGTGGACCATTTTACGAATCTCCATACAAAACTGTCAAACATGAATCGCGTGCTATGAATTGTACGCAGATAAATTATGAATTGTCAGATTTGTCAGTTTGTGACCGTTTTACGATTTCAAAAATGATTCATAATACCTATTATTATTATTCTATTATGATTCTGCTAAAGTGGCCGTTTTAGGGCGAGCGCGCATTGCGGTGCGTATTTCTACCGCATAATCTGTGAAGTATGGAATGTCTTTGAAGTGCGCGCACTGCGCTCATGCGTTTTGTTACTGTAGGCCCCGCCCAGTGCGGCAGAACTAACGGAAACGTACCGCAGTGCGCGCTCGCTCTTAGCCCCCTCCACTGATGATTATGATGTTATGATAGAATTATCTCAGCATATATAATTCTTCTGTACGTGTGTTTGTCACCTAACTCCTCCTAAACGGCTGGGCCGATTTGGATGAAATTGTTTGTGTATATTTCAATGGATTTGGATGAAATTTATTATGTAGATATCTTTTTGTCCCGGTCACGCGGGTGACACCGCGGGGCGCAGCTAGTTTAATAAATTAAAGTTAGCTTCTTGTAGTGTAAATCTACAAGAGTGAAGTCTTGTTGACTTAAACGAGGAAGATAATTTATCAATATGGAAGTTAAGTACATTTCTTAAGTTTATGACTTTTTTATCATTGTTTTGTCTTTATTAAAAAAGATTCTTTTATTCATTAAACAACTTTTTATCTTCCTGCATATTCTAGAACCAATGAGATAAGTAATCTTTTTTGCATTTCGAAATTGGCGAAATTAAATTAAGAAGATATAATTATTGAAGCGTGGTTTAGCTCGGTGTGTAAGTGAAATGGCGTTATGGCTGTCTAATTTGACGCTAGAGAGAATAGAAGACTCACGCGCACTGGAACTAAACGCGCTTCGTTTAAATGTAATGCTATACTTACTTACTTAAATACATTTTTAGCTTAGTAAGTTCTTAACAAATTTAAATACCTTCGATTTAAAGCAAATTTTACTGCACAATATGGAACCGTTTACTTATAATCGTATAAAACAGAAAATAGACGGTGCTACTTTGGAATTTTTTTCTATCGAAAAAATTTCAAGGAATCATGTTTCTATTTTAGTACAACAGTAGACAATATAGTCTAATAATAATAACACATACCTAATTAATGGAAAATACAAATGATTTAACCGTATACATTTAGTTTTATAGGAATTTTAAAAACACAAAATATTATCGTTGTATCCCCTTAAGATAGTGAAAAGCCTAATCATGAAAACGATGATAGAAGCCTTAGTAGGAATAATAGAGCACTTCATTATTATCTATTTGTTTTTATTGATAAGAGAAAACAATACGCAGAAAATAACGAAAAAAATAAACATCGAACAGTAATAAAATAAATCATCGTTTCATTACAAAGAAAAGTCTCGACTAGACTTTCCACATTGACTCCGGATGGTTGAATTCACTTCGCAAACTGTAAAATTTAATTGTATACACAGTTACACAATCATTTAAACATAGTACTTACCAGTTCTTATCATGTGTACCTAGCCTATAAAAGCAAAGTCAAATCATCGCCTATTCTGCCTACGTGACCATAAACCGAATTACTATTTTACTATAATTCTGACGTCACGTTTCTATTGTTTCAGCTGCCTGCTGCTGTGAAGTTCCTGGCCGGTTATGGGGCAGCAATCGACTTCAACAACAACAAAACAAAACAGAGCTAACGAAAGATAATGCGGCACTACTGGCCGAAACTATCATAACCTTTGCCTGGTAAAAGAAAAAGCAAAGTCGACGTTTGAAAGTGGAACGCAAAACGCAACAGAACTTTAGTCGCACCAAAGAGTTCCCGCTGGAAGCTAGTGTTGTGCTAAAAAGTTTCTTCGCAACGATAACGTTATCGCGTTCTCAACTAAATCCATTGCGCCTGTTTTCGTTAACCGATAGCAGCGCTGATAAAGTCTTGTCGAGTTTTCATTTAGCGTCACACCGTAGACGGTCGCGGATCTACCGAGACGTGTTAAAATAGTGCTGGTGTACGACCGATATCGTTTCGCTCGCCAATGTTTAAAAACATATCGACCGTTAGCAAAGTGTGTTCGTTTACGGTTCGAGTGAGGGCTACGTTGTGTAGTGGAACATTATTTTAGTGTATGTTGTAAAAATGCGTGGGTTGTGGTCTCGTTTTGCGGCGTTGGGGTGGGTGGTGTCGCTGGTGGGATGCCACACTCCTGGGAGTGAGCTGGAGTCTGTGCGGTACGGCCCTACGGATGACCGGTTCATCAGTGACACGTACACAGTCTCCAACATCAATATCACGTATAAAGATGAACATGGAGAGGAGTACACAGAGACGTCTGAGGTGAGTGACCTTATTTTGTTTTTTTAAATTTTCTTTTTCATAATGTCTGCTGCCGAAAAGACATCCTCTTTTTCGGCTGATATAAAAGATTTTTTGAAAGTTATTTATGTAGGTATACTTCAAATACATAAACTTAATTAGGTTTTTTTTTTCATTTATTGTTTATTAAAACGGTAACACCAATTACTTTAATTAACATAGATTGAAACAGGTATATTAAACAAAATATATTTGGAATACTAACATAACATCAATCAGATGTAAATAATTCTAATGAGAATATATAATATAATAGAGGACACCCTAGCATACTTTCTTTCACAAAACATCAGACATAAATAAATACATTATATTTAAAACAGTTCAGCAGTGTGTAATTTGGTTTCGTAAATCGTTTAGGTGAAAAATAGACATAGGAAGTAAAAAGTTTTTAGACTGCCCTCAGATACGTAGTTACGACATAAAGAACTGTTAAAGAACTAAAGTTACGACTTAATCTTGCATGATTCATATAAGACAATGTAACTCTCCCTAGCCTATATATTTATGAGGTCTCAATGTTTGTTAAGGTCAATCAAAACTTATTTAGATTGGCCTCAGAAGTCAGTAATAGGCAACAACGTGACGCATTTCGCCTCTATGTGCGCCGAACCTGTACCACATTAATGTACAAAAGTGTGTTTCACATGGCTCCTGTAATTTTTAATAAGTTACCTAAAGAAATAAGGGCAATGAATACTGCTTTGTTTAAGAAAAATCTAAAGAGCCTTTTAGTTAATAAATGTTACTATAACTTGAACGACTACTTAAATGATAATTTTTCCAAACTCAAGATCTCACAGTGACATCAAGTAATACTCGTAGAATAATATTATGCATGTATCTCTAAATAATTAATCTGTTAATGTATTGTAATAATAGGAATGACATTGAAGTATTTTAATTATTATTATTTTTTTGGTCTTTGACATATCTCGGGACCCTGGGGTCCCGGACCTTTGGAAGGCGTACGAGGGGCCGAAGCCAACTCGCAGAGGCCCCTTAGACAATTTTAAATGACGAGGCGGCACCAGCCGACGATTATCCCTGTATGCACTATGCAAGTGCACTCAAGGACAACCCCCAGTTTGTGCAGGACTATTGCAGAACATGGAATCAAAACATATTGGGCTATGGGTTTGGGTGGCTATAGTGGATCGGGTACCTTAAACTATGGAAGAACTATGTCCCCCGCCTTACCAATGTTATATAATATACACAGTTAAAATGGCAGGGGGTGACTTGCACACTCAATAATGGGCCCCCGGAAACGGTCGCTAGCACATAGTGTCGTAACGGCAAGGGGGCAACATGTCCTGAGGCGCTTGTGAGGAGTGGAGAGGCATCCCACGGCTATCAGGACAATCCCGGAAGTACGGTCAAGATCCCTACCAGCATCTTACTGAAATACTTCCTTCCTCCGAGCACGTTTGCTCTTGCGAATCTCCACTCAAACCGGCCAATAAAGGCAAGAAAGAGGTGGGAGCTCTGTTCCTCGTCAGTGTTCACTCAAGCCGGCCAATAAAGGCAAGCGAGAGGTGAGGAACAAGACTTCTCCCGGGAGATAGGGTCCGTGGGGTCGCTACTGCCCAACAGCTCGCCACATGCTGCCCTGCGGGTTTCTGTATCTCTCTTGGTCTGGCTCCTCATCCTAGACCTGTTCCGGCAAAGTAAACTCTACCGGCACAGACCTAAAATTCGGAGCGCGCAAGCCCCACCACGACATCAACGTAGAGATACTGCGGTGGGGTTATTATTATTATTATTATTTAATAAATAATTAAATTGTATTAATATAACTTTATTTAGGACATTTCATTAATTTAAACAAATATTTTTTTATTATTTTATTTTTTTTATTTTCTATATCTAATTTTAAATATATATTTTGTTTTTTTTTTTGATGTCACCCTTTGATAAACCATGACTGTATACATTTTGCATGCCTTACGTAGGGTAGAATCACTTGAAACATACATTTAATAACACCATTGTAACAGTGTTTTCTGCAAAAATAAATAATTTGATTTGATTTGACTTCTATCACGTAGTCTTTTTACTAAGGCTCGTATTTAAAATCAAGTAATTACTTGATAATAGTAATTTCTCAATTAAGTTATTACTTGAGGGTAGAATTCTTGAGTAAAGAAAATTGTGACTTTTACTTGGCTAAGAATTTTAAGCTTTGACAGTTCTAACTTCAAACAATTACTAAAATATAGAATGAAAATCATTACTTGAGCAATTACTTTTACTTGACTATAAATACGAGTGTAAGAATTGTAGAAACGCAAAACACGCCCATTTACACTAACTACTATAATTGATTTCCTAGATTATCTTGTATGTAAAAATGATGTTACCTTCAGTGTTTAGTTTTAATGTTTTTCTACGTAAACTGGTTTTCTATAAAAATCTTTTACTCAACACACCATTAATTATAAAAACACAGTTATTTGAAATTATCATAACACACTTTCTGATGTTTTGATTTCCTAAACATACCGTCTACTTCATTTTGTGATTACGGTAAATAAATACGCGTACTTATTATTATTTTCTCGTGGTTAAGCTGCGCTTGCCGCGGTTGGTCTGTGGATGGGCCTTTTTTACATACCGAGAACCCTCCGTGCCTCAGAAAGCACGTTAAGCCGTTGGTCCCGGCTGTCATTAATGGATCTTTGACAGTCGTTACGGGTCGTCAGAAGCCCGAAAGTCTGACAACCAGTCTTCCATCCGGTTAGACTGGAAGCCGACCCCAACATAGTTGGGAAAAGGCTGGACAGATGATGATTTTTGTATGTTGACCCACTGCAGGGCAAAGGCCTCCCTTTATCCTTTCCACTCTTTTCTGTGTTGAGCTAGTGTAGACTAATCCTGTCTGTAGGCGTCAAGCCCGTCCCGCCATCGTCTCCGGGGGCCTACTCCCTAAGTCCGTCCGTCCGTTCGTCCGTCTGTCGGACATAACGATCCATCAAACCAAGTGTAAAAGTTAAATTTTTCGGACGGGCAAAAACACACCGGGAGTAGGGACAACTGTCGTATCGTGATATTCGTATTCGTGTTGCCACTCATACTTCGTTCGGGCCCCGAACCAATCATCCATCCGTAGGTGATACGGAGTAGGAAATGCCCGTAACGAAGGCCGAAACTACGGACTTCGTGCTTAGGGAGTAGACCCCAGAGTTTGCCTCGATGTCGGATGCCCAGAGTGTGCCGGACGTTTTCTGGGATCCACATTGTGGTAGATTTGGAATTACTTAATTACATCTTTAAATGCGTAAAAAGTATTTAATATTTGATTATGATTCGATACGGTGCTGATATCTTGTCTCAGGAAATAAATATTTCTAGATAAAAATAATGAGATAAGATCTTATGACATTTTCTTAACGAACAACTTTTATCATGTTTTTTTACGAAATACCTAATCAAATATACCTAATAAGTTGCAGGTATTTAGTTATTTACGTTATCTGGTAACTGTGAGTTAAAATAGTGTTGTTACGTCTAAACACCCGCATGGCAGCATCCCACATTTAACTATGATGCACAAGTAAATAAATTGTAGGTATATATTTACTAGAAGCCTAGTTTAGCCCAGAATACCATGGAAAATGATAACGCTACTTGCAAAGGAAAATGTCACTAATAATTTTCAAACACAATATTTTTTTGGCTATTTTTATAAACTTTGCGAACAATGACACTCTCAATACAATTATTCCCAAAACTGTTTTGCCAGATTTAATGACGTTTTAATAAAAAAATATGCTCAACAAGTGTAGGTACCTACTTAAAAGTATAATATGAACCACAGTCGAATCGTTCATAGACCATTTCTCCTACATTTATGCCCAGTGTCCTTTACTTCCCCACTTCGGCCGTCTACCAAGATATTTTAGGCTGTGTACTGACTGTATGCTTCTCATTCATCATAAGGCCAAAATCATTTGATTTTTATCTGACACGTCCACTTATTTATAGATAGGGACAGATATTGGCACACTTGTCTCATTGGAAAAATGCATATAATTTGCAATGACGTAAAATGATGGCCTATAGGTCTATTGTGTTAATCTATAATTAAATCATAATAATCCGGTGACGCATTTATGTTTTCCTTTCTTTTCATGATAACGCAGATGGCTTTAATTACTATCGTAATTAATTAAATAATTACTTACGCAAAGGCTACTTGTTACGTAGGTAGGTACAACAGTACAGTATGACAACGTTCAAAGGTTCCTGGATCGTTTATCTTCGAGAAAACCGAAATATTACAGCGAATAAAATGTGAATAACGACCAAAATAACCGATACAAATTGATTATATTCCCACCTAAATTATTATAGATTGACGCACTAATTCCGTCACTCCCTTATTTGGACCAGTCACATTTAATTCGGCAAAGTTCGGTTTTTCCGAAAAAAAAAAACTAAGTAGGTACTTATGGAACCTTTGAACGTTGACGTACTGTACTTTGTATTAATTCTGTGGGATCTCTCGACCATGTGTTTTAGTGGCTAGCATTTACCTCAAATCTCATGATTTCATGAAATCGCTAGATTTGAGATAAATGCTAACTTATGGAGTTATATTGCTGATTCTAATGATTATAATTCTGTAAAGCCATATTAGCTACGGCCGCGTATCATATTTTAATCAACATACAAGCTCACACTGACTTACAAATTGCAAAAAACGTAAGAAATTTTGAATTTCGCGGGCTACCCTGGCGCATCAACCTTAAATTCGGCAAAGTTCGGTTTTTCCGAAAAAAAAAAAAAACTACGTTGTCGTACTGTACTTTGTATTAATTCTGTGGGTTATCTCGACCATGTGTTTCAGTGGCTTATCAGAATGCTGAGAGAAAATGCGTAGTATTTACTTACATTGTTAGGTAATTAAATTTTGATATCTTTATCTTGTGATACGGCTGAAATAACATTTGCAACATTCAGTTCTTGTTATTTTGTAGAGACAAAGCCGCAATCATAATTTTTTTCATGTAACAAAAAGCAGATTCAAAAATTAGAATGAAAATACTTTTTTTTTTTTTGCGTCGAGAAATGCTCATGCATTCTGCACTACTACGGGGAGATAGTGCAGTTATATGGGACTCCAACCTCCACGGTGTCCTCCTCTGCCGCTTATGGCGGGAACACGGGCACGCGTTGGCACTGACACTCATCCGCGAACCCGCCACGGCTGTCCGTCACCGGACCCTCCTCTGGGGAATAGAATGAAAATACTTGAAAAGTCGATAAACAAACCAGGTAACTCCCATAGGCCCATAGATTATAAAGCAGATAAGAAGTAACAGTTATTCGCGTTAACATCGCTTGCGAGACTGTCAATAATATAAAGCGCAGTTCTGACCCACAAACGTTGAACGCAGAAGTACATAGCAACAGCACATACGTCAATTGTAGAAAAAGTCAGTAAGTAGTTTGTGCGCACGATGTGTCCTGAGGAATGCAATCAATTTTATTTGTTGTAAGTGCGGGATGACATGCAATCAGCCGGTAGATGATGCTGCTGGCCAATTAAACGTAATAATTGGAAAATAATATTTAAATTTTAAAATTAATGTAATGTAATTGGATGTAAATTGAAAATTAATGTACTTCATTGATAGATATAATTGTAAATTGATTTTGCATACCGTTAAACGGTGAGACATGTAGCACTATGAAATGTTAAAAACACCAGCGTCTGAAAACATACCATGTTTCTGGCAAATACTTAAATATCCTAAATAAAAAAAATCAACGTACGATCGGTTAGGAAGAAAAAGGACGAGAGGTCATCTCTAACAAGATGTTCTTGTAAATATTTTTTTCATGTGATAAAATTACAAAATAAACAATTTTAGGACTTTCCTATTCACTTGTGAGACCTTGCTTCATACATCATAGACATGGGGTACATACCTTTCATGCCGAAAAAAAGCACTTTTCCCGAGGAAAACAACAATAACGTTCTTATGATAATAGATGGCGCCACGTGTCTTTCGAATCATGATTGAATTATGTTTATTATTACAAGCAGAGTGCAACCCGAATTGATAGTCAAATTCTAAAAAAGCTAGTTGACTATAAAACTGAGAGACTACTTACTTATTGCCTACGTCATCAAGTTTAATGTCCTCTCGTATACATTTAATAAGGTGACACCGGTTAACGATTATTTACTCATCAAATATTAGTAGTACCGTATTAACAATCGAAGGTGTGAAGATGTTGTACGTTGATCGTGAACCCAATGACGGCTAGAGGATGTTTGCATAATGAATTAATCATGAACAATAATATTTTGATTAGGTAATTTATTTAGAGATAACTATGCGTGCCAAATAAGAATAGGATCGCGCTTGCTTCAACTTCACAGCTGTCAAATTAGTACGCATTGGTAATGAAGTTCGCGAGTATTGCCATACTATTGCGGAACAAAATGGCGTCTCGACAGTACTATTCTTATTTGGCACGCAAAGTACTTACGTTCAGCTGTTATTACTTAGCCACGAGCTCCTAGCTCGTGGCTAAGTAATAACAGTTGCACGGGTCGATCCATCAAGCTAAGCTACGTTTGCCGGGGTTGGTCCGTGGATGGGTGACCATCTTTACATACCGAGACTCCTCCGTGCCTCGGAAAGCACGTTAAGCCGTTGGTCCCGGCTGTCATTCGTGGATCTTTGACAGTCGTTACGGGTCGTCGGAAGCTCGAAAGTCTGACAAACAGTCTTACCCAGGCGTTTCGTATTACCCAGTCACTGGGTTGTGGATGTCAGATAGGCAGTCGCTCCATGTAAAATACTGGTACTCAGCTGCTTCCGGTTAGACTGTAAGCTGACCACAACATAGTTGGGAAAAGGCTATAGAGGCAGATTGATTTGATTTTTTGTCACTTAATTTAAATTATAAGTAAGTAATCGTGGTTTTTCCAAACCTAACCTTTCCTACACACCAAAGAAATCAATGCAAAACATAAAATAAAAATCACTTCTAGGTTACGTGTAGATTCATAAATTAATAAGACCATTGTGAAAACCACGTGACTCACACACATCATAGAACTTTTCGAACTATTAGTTAAATTACAAGTTACTGATTGTGTACAAAACAATAACGTGAAATACAACTAACTTTCAAGATCAAACTTTATTTGGTATCCATTTCAAAAGCCACTATAGTCTATGGAAGTTTTGCAAGGATATCACAATTGCCTCTAACGGTCGAAATTGTGATAGGACCTCGACCTTTTTGAATACAAATGTTTTCTCTAAGGTTTCAAATAACATCCCTATAATTATGAACCGTAAATTCATTTTAATTAAGCTTCAAAGGAAAGTTAAACATGTTTTATTCACAAAGCGAAGTTTGGTCGTCAGTTTGTTAGAAAAGGCACATTTTAACTGCTACGTATCTCATTACAGGTCACCGCACATTATAAAATCATCCGAAGGGGGAGGGGATTAGCTTTAATCTTTATACGTTTCATAAAGTCCAAATCTTTTGAGGCTGAGGATGAACCAGCGATATGGGGATGACGAACCTTTTTACCCGACTACGGCGAAGCCAAAAAGAAGGGAAGCCGGAGTCACACACATGACTTTAGTAACTATTGACGTGTGATTCCGGCTATACGAAACTGATAAAAGGCTAAAGGCTCTTACAGACAGATGCGATATTATCGCGTCGCAACACCGCTACGCGACACGTCGCGACGCGATATCGCCTCTGTCTGTAAGAGCCTTTATACAAATAGGCGCGATATGCGGCGACTGCGATGCGAATCGCACGCAACCTCATGATTTCATGAAATCGCTAGATTTGAAATAAATGCTAACTTATGGAGTTGTATTGCTGATTCTAATGATTATAATTCTGTAAAGCCATATTAGCTACGGACGCGAATCATATTTTAATCAACATACAAGCTCACACTGACCTACAAATTGCAAAAAACCTAAGAAATTTTGAATTTCGCGGGCTACCCTGGCGCATCAACCTTAAAAGCTACTTACTACGAACAAGTACTTAATACTTATTAGTAATTATTTTAAGTTTAATTGCGTGTTACATTTAATGAATGCAATTTGTAAATTCCATAGAAATATTTTCTTATTATCTGTGGTAAGTTCCAAATCGTAACCAATCTTTTAGGAATACTTACCAATGTTCGAATCACATAGTAACCTCACCCCCACCACAACTAACTCTTCGGGGATTACAGGTGTGATATTATGTTACTTATTCGAATTTTAATTCAAATATTTATTAATATTGCATCTATGTAGTAAATACCTACAATAATAATAGTAAGACCAGCTTATTATTATCTTTTCATACAGAGAAGGCATGAGCATTGATCACCACGCTTGCTCAAGGCGGATTGGCGGATTAGTCCTTAATTTTCAGATACACTAAAAGAACTTTCTCTCGACAAAAAACTCCCATCTTTTCAACCCGCGACCCTTGGGGGGCCAAGGGTCGCGGGTTGTTCGAAAGATTTACCCTGAAAAGAAAGAAAAAAACTTGAGAGGCGTCAAGGGACACCCGGATGGAACGAAGTTCCTTTCGATTAATTAGTGAAGGAATTGTAACAAAATTTTATTTTTATACTTATCATCATCATCATCATCATCATCATCATCATCATCATCATCATCATCATCATCATCATCATCATCATCATCATCATCATCATCATCATCATCATCATCATCATCATCATCATCATCATCATCACCATCATCATCATCATCATCATCATCATCATCATCATCGCGACACCACACTGTTCAATGCGAAATAGAAATTAAAATATCTGGCTTGCTTTCTATAAGAGAGAGAGAGAGAGAGAGACAGACAGAGAAACATGCGCACGCCGCACGGCTTACAATAGCTACCTATAGCAAAAAGTGTCGTGACAACTTTTCGTGAGACTTTTTTCCGTCTAGCCCCCTTTCACAACGCGCGATAAGGAACTTCGTTCCAAAAAAAAGAAGAAAGTGAAAGGCCACTCTTTCAACTTTCTTCTTTTTTTTTCTTTCTTTTCTGTCACAGGCATCTGAAGGAACACTGGTGGGTTTTAGTCAGTAAGTCGACGTTCCCACGGACGTAAAAATATCGCGGCGATTTTGTTTCGTGCACTGGATTTTCAACGCTCCGCGAGAGTTGAAAATCCAACAGTGTCTTTTTTCGACGCGCTAGAATGCACTCTGTTGTTGTTAGGTTGTGTTCTTAATGCTCGGCTCACCAACGAGAGTTGAAAATCTAGTGCGCGATAAAATCGAACGTCGCCGTCGCGCGTCTGACACGCCCTCCTGCTCCACCCAGAGCAGGAGAAGTCATTTGATAATTTCCCACCAAAAAAAAAGAAGGTTTCCCATTGCAGAAAACCAAACTCTTTCGTGCTCACTTTACATGGCATTTTCTAACCAGTGAATAACTGTTTCAGTTATCAGTTTATCACGCATACGAGTAGCAGTAATTACAATTATGCACGCGGTTGCGGTTATGGCGCAACTCGATTGTATAAACTGTATGTTGTTATGTCCACTAATTGATTGTAAGCCCCTCTCCCCGTCGAGCCAGTCCACACCTAGCTTTGTTACATCATACTGTATTGTTTCAACGTGTTACTGACTGGTAACCTAATGAAATATTGACTAAATGTATTAGGGATTAGCTTCTGCCCTCGACTTCGTCCGCGTGTTTCATGTTTTGACATTAAATATATCGTAATAGCTGTGCCCCGTTTCTTCGTTTCACTCACGGTCAGTCCATGGCGCAGAAGTCAATCCACTGATCTGCGTGCGCGACGTAATCCATAGCATCACGTCACGCCGTTTGGCGTCGCGCCATTTGTCCGTGTGTGCAAAAACCGTGGGCCGCCTTTACGATACTTGGCATACGATTATGTAGGTACCTTATTGACAAGGCAACACGAATCAATTTCCTATGCAAGTATGTTAGTATTTTGACGGCACACATCTATTTGATTTAATCCAGATAAACTGACTGTGAGTGCCCATAAATAAACTAGTGGCGTAACATCCATTTGATTAACAATGTAAAATATGTTCACACGAAATAAAGGAAGCAGCAGCCTTTTTTTTTGTGGATGGGAAGTCGTCAACGACTTCGAGTAGAGAGGAGGGCGTGTCACACTTTTACTGACTAAAACCCACCCGTGTTCAGTTGCCTGTGCCAGGGCCACGGTATCTCATTTGACACCGCGACCTGGCAGGGAAGTAGCAGCCTGAGTCTGGATTTGAGCCCGGTTGATGGCAATAGGCTCCCATTACTGGCATAATGTGGGTGTACATCTCTGCTTAACCCTTTGGAGAAATACAGGCGTGATGTTATGTTACGAAACAAAGGTCCAGTGCAGTAAGTGTGACATAAGAAGTTACACTTGCATCATACATAATGCATAAGAAAATTTAATTTTTCGTATCGGCGGAAAGTGCGTACGTAGTACCTAACTACCCACATTATGTAGTTAATTGATTATGACGCAGTTGAAAAAGCTACGGTTTAATCAACTGAAATACCTAGGTACTATTCGTAGATACTTAGGTTATGTCTCAATGGTAGTGTAGGTTAGGTGTCGATGGCACGACGTGTATTAAATTTTGTTGATCCAAAACTTCGCCACTTCCACGTCGTCTGACGTACTGCCGAGATAGCCCCACTTCGCGAGATTGTAGCTGATTCGTTCCACTTGGGTTCGGGGGCGGTTCAGAGACTTCCAACTGAAAGGATGGAAGATTGGACGCTGCAGGAAGTTGCTCGCTTGGTGGTAGGTATTGAAAAAAAAAAGTATTGTAGGTTAGGTTTTAAACATACCTAGAGGAAAACCATAAGTTAAAAATTAGTTGTTTATTGACTATATAAAATATGATTTACTCGTGAAATAGAATTCGTCACGTGTCACATCTATTTTCGTAATAAATACCGAATTATTTGGTTTCTCGAAGTTCAGTTTGGTAGTCTATTTTTCCTTTTTCCAAACTTATTGAATACTAGCTGTGCCCCTCGACTTCGTTTGCGTGGAAGTCGTAAAATACACAGTATACTAAAATAACAGCTACATTTTAATGAAACTACCTCGTCCCCCGACCCGCCGCGTTGTACCGCCCGCCGGCGCTTATTTACCTTGTGCTACGCTTCGCGTTCTTTCAGACTTTTTAATTTTGCTCGGGTCTTAAGGCTCGTAGCGCTATGGTAAGAAGCCTATAACCATCCTCGAGAATTGGGCTACCAAATGCAAAAAGAATTTTTCATATCTGACTTTTTGTTCACAATTTCATGAGTTTTATTTTTTTTGCGCGGAACCCTAATTATTTTTCCAAAACAAAAGTAGCCTAAGTTACTCCTTACAACATCAGCTACCTGCCAGTGAAAGTCCCGTCAAAATGGGTCCAGCCAATTCGGAGATTAGCCGGAACAAACAGACAAACAAAAAATTTAAAAACTGTTTTTTCTTTTGTTATGACTACCCTATAGACTTTCATAGCATTTAGTAAAAAGCTGTTATTTTGACATTACAAACAGACACATCAATTTTATTTATTTATAGATCTTCACATTTTCTTTGTTATGTCTCATTATCACCTTTTCTTCCCTGAGAAAATGTCTTTTATTCTATTGACAAGGCTTTATACTAGTATCTAGTAAAAGTACACGTGTAAAAGGCTATGGACCGTCGCGTTTCCCGATGGAGACAATGTTATTATAACAGAGAAAAGCCATTGTATTTATATATCGTCACCGTGCAATGAAAACCTCGTAAAGAAAAAAAAAAAGTTTTTCTTTTTATTAAATTGTTAGGTAAAAAAAAAACCGTAATGCATATTCAGAACAAACGTGCACAGCTCTAAGATGCTTCTAAAGCTATTGGATTATAATGAGAACCTTAGCCCTGGGCCATTTCTCAGACAGTTTTTATCATCTCCTGTAAAATAACGTTCATTCCAATCACGAGGTTTTCACTGCACGGCGACGATATACAGATACCCGGTCTGTTAAAACAAACGCATCATGTCTTTACGAAAAAAACCGCCCAAGTGCGTGTCGGACTACGCACAATGAAGGGTTCCGTAGTTGGTATGAAATTATATCAAGAACAAACTTAACATAATGGTTGAAAAACGTGTTCTCCCATACATTCGAACAAAACGCATTAAAAATGTAAGTTTGTACTCACAATATTGAGAGATTTACCATGTTATTTTAAAACCACAAACTTCTTATATCCTGTAATCTACAGTTATAGAACTATTTTCTGTATTTTTTTCAAAATTTTAGGCTCAGTAGTTTCGGAGATAAGGGGGGGAATGGTAAATTTTCGTCTATTTTCTTAAATAACTTTAAAACGATTTATTTTAAAATAAAAAATAAAAAATATTGGAGACCCTCATAGTAAGCCCTTTCATTTGATATGTTACATGGTGCAGTTTGCAAAACTTTTTTTTAAAATTTTCTTATTTGCCCCCTAAAAGTGACCCCCATATTCAAAATTCATTTATTTACTTTAGCCGTACGTGTTTGGGTCCATCCGTATTTGTACCACATTAGATTCGGAGCAAATTGGTTGTGACAGACGGACAGACAGACAGACAGACACACACACGAGTGATCCTATAAGGGTTCCGTTTTTTTTTCTTTTGAGGTACGGAACCCTAAAAAGGTAAGAGCAGGCCCAGACAGAAAATAAAAACTGTTGTCCAGTTTTACGAAGGACGACGACGACGCCTTATTTTTCTTTTGTTTTAAAGTTTGTATCATTAGCTGGTTTACTCAATCATTAATGCCATAAATTATCTATCAAATAACGCCAATTTCATGGAAATTAAAAATATTTTTCTGTTTTATTTCAATTTAAACTTCTCCACCTCTTTAAAAACACCAGATACAATTATTATATTCACACTATGTACTAAATAATCCCACATAATCATAAACAACTAAAACGCTGGGATACCTTACTTACTTACTTACCTACCTACCTACCTTACCTTTACCTTACCTTTTTTTTTTCTATAGTTAGTTATGTTTTGTCTTCTTCTTTCAAACTCAAATTTATCTAAGAAATTGGTTTAAGTATAGAGCGTTTTAGTTTTTTATGAATAAAGAGGATTATTTAGTACCAAGCAAGTGTGTAATTGTACCGGGTGTTTTTTTAGAGATGGAGAAGTTTAAATTGAAATAAAACAGAAAAAAAAAATATTTTCCATGAAATTGTCGTTATTTTATAGATACATTATGTATACCTATATGATTTCGGGCATGAAGCCGCCGCGCGCGGCTGGCACCTCATGGCGTAATCTGGAGGTAATGTGGGTATATGTTATACACAAATACGTATTTCGTTTTAAAAATATATCTGTTTCTTGCGTGATAATTAAAAGTACATAAAGATAATTTATTTAAAGAATCGGAACATTGATTTAACGCCGTACGCGTGTCCTAACGATAGAGTCCGACCGAAAATGTTTTTTTTTCTTTAGGCCGAAAATGAAAACGAAAATCTGCTTTGTTTAATTTTCGGTCGCATACTGAAAACGAAAATAATATTTTTATTTGCTTAAAAATAGGCAGGTTTTTATTTTTTATAACAAAACCAATGTCTGATGTTATTGCGATAAAAAGCATGTTTTTCTGCATGTTCATAGTTATTGTGCTTTTAGTTTGTTGTTAACTATCGATTTTCTCTGAACACATAAATTGAAAGTAGGTATTGATTTACCGGCAGCAAAATTTTTTTCGGCCGGTGGAAAATATTTTTTTTCGGCGGCGCCATTGCCTAACAAGAACACATTTCGGCCGAAAATTGCCAAAAACCTAAAACAAAATTCGGTCGGGCTCTAGCTCTACCCAACGATTCGTTCCGTTCCGGTCCGGTGTCGTTCACCGCTATATGTGGGTTAAACGGTTGTTAATTTACTAAAATAACTTAGTGATAGTAAGTTTGCTTTACGGTGCGTGTCCTCGCTTTTATTCTAATTTGGGATTATCTCGCTGACTTTGCAGTTTTTTTGTGATATCGAGAATTATAGTGGAGGACAGAGAGATAAAAGTGGTTTATCATAGGACCTGACAAAATTTTTCCGAATTTTACTATGTTACTAATTTACAATTGCTAATAAAAGTTTAAATTACAAACATCATTTATAGCTATAAATTACAAATTATTAAAATTGGACTAAGACTTTAGAGGTGATTACAAGGAAATAATTTGTAGCGTTAACAAAAAAAGCTGGTCCTTTTTATTTATTTATTTATTTTATTTTTATTGAAAGGAACATCAAACAGTTACATTATAAGAACTTACAACTAACTTAATAAACAATATTAGTAATAATATAACCCACAACGTTGTCCACAGGTAGACATAAAAGTTTAAAAAGGGAAAAGAAAGTGAAATCGCTAGGAGTTTTAGTACGTGCAATAATTATTTGTATAATTAAAGTTATTATAGCTTTTTAGATAAAGATTACATACGAGTAATATAAAATAAAACATGTCCTAATTAAGTTTGATGACTACACAATGGATTTAATCAAATAGAGAGGAGTGCGTGAGGCTTTTGAATTTACTCATTAAACAAATGAAAATGTTAATATTTTCAAAAGTTCTATTAAAAGAGTCGACCATCATACGACGGTCTAACCAAAAGACTATGTATTACTAAGTTCTGAAAATATCTCTGCCCCGTTTTCCGCTTCCTCTCATAGCTCAATATAGGCGCAAGCGTAACTTAGAGTAAAACGTACATAAAAATAAATACGTGGGCAGGAATAGGATCAACCTGATTAAATGACCTGAATAAGGTTCGCAACTTAATGAGTGGGTGTCGTGTCGAACTATTCTTAGGATCAATCGAAAGTATAATTTTATAGAATTGCCCTGGGAAATATGCTACGTAAACACATTTTCTTTGATAAATAAATAAATAAATAAATATCCTTGGACATTTCACACAACGCCATCTAGTGACAAGCTAAGCAACATATGTGTCATCCTATTTACCTGATAGTTTTATTTGGGTTATTTATTACAATTGGGAATTTGGGATCCAAAACCGTTTCATGTCAATATAAACATAACATGAAGCCAGTATTCCCCGAAGGGTTAGGTAGAGGGTGCACCTACGGTACACCCACATTTCGATAACCCTGCAAGCCTATTGCCATCAACCGGGCACAAATCCAGACTCCGGGTTGTTACTGAGAAAACGTTTTGTGCTGTCACTATTGACATTCAGGGTTACTTGTAATTCGACGTATTCCTTGCAGGACGCATTGATATAAAAATTTAGTCAATGGCAGGACGTCAAAGTAGGGTTAAAATGCAACAAATTAAGATAAAAATAAAAATTACGAAAAAACTAAAATGTGATATTTTCCAAAGTTTTTGGCATTTTTCAACTTTTAATTTTGAACAAATATCTGCTACCATTGACTTATATATTACTTTGTTAGGGTTCCGTACCAAAATGGTAAAAAAGGAACCCTTATGGTGTGACTCAGTCTGTCTGTCTGTCTGTCACAGCTGGATATCTCAAGAACTACTAATGCTATCAACTTGAAATTTGGAATGATTTTGGATGACGTTTACAACTATTTTGCAAATAAGAAAGAAATGAAAATATTTTTTTTTTTTTTGCAACAGGGACTGAAACGGGGTCTTAAAAATTCAAAGTGGGGCTACTAGGGCATGTGGGGTATCATATGAAAGAGCGCTGTTTGCACATTCTCAAACATTTTTTTTATTTTTTTAGGCCACACAATGTTCGACTTTTGATGAAAAATGTAAAAAAAATACGTTCCCCCCCCCTGTCTCCGCAGTTTGCAAAGCGAAAAATCTCAAATTATTCTATGTGATAGAAGTTTATGTAAAGATTACAGGAAAAATAAAACGATGTCTCTAAATAGGACAGTTTTTCAGAAATCATCAACAAAAATACATATAAATTATGGTACGGAACCCTCGGTGCGCGAGTCCGCCTCGCTCTTGACTGGTTTTTTTATATCAATGTCTGCTACGCCATCAGCTATGATAATAACTTAAATTCCAGTAAAATCGCTCCGTAAATCATTTTTGAATTTTATTTTTCATAAAAAAAAAAAACTAAAAATCTAACTAACTCAAAAACTATTGGATCTCCGTAGAACATTTTTGTTGCATTTTAACCCTACGCTACGTGACGTCCTGCAAGGAATACGTCGAATTACAAATAACCCTTTATACGCTGTTACCTGCATAATGTATGTTATAAACAGTTGACGGTCGATTAAATTAATCTCATAGTTATTAAAGTCGTGCCCAACTTAGCATGAAATTATCCACCGCTGAAAAAACACCTGTCAAGTCATACAAACTGTTCTGAAAAACTGAAACGATTCTTTGCCAACTGAAAACACAATGAAAGTCTTCAGTAAATTACACTTAAACGAACTAATTAAAATTTATTTAAAGCCCCATTTAATCCAATTACATTTATCTTCATTTCGTAAAGTACTTTACACCAATTAAATTGAATTATAAAAGGTCTTGGTCTATTTATATGAAACAGTTAAGTACCTGAGGGTAATTGAGGGGGCCAAAGAACCAAGATTTTTGACACAAATAAAGAGAGTCAAAATGTTTAAAAGTGAAAGAAAACCGTGTCGGACTACGCACAATGAAGGGTTCCGTAGTTGGTATAAAATTATCCCAAGAACAAACTTAACATTACAGTTGAAAAGCATGTACTCCCATACATTCCAACATTTTTTACTATGTTATTTTAAGACTACAAACTTCTTATAGGTTTTCCTGTAATCTACAGGTATACTCACACCTATTTTCTGTATTTTTTTTCAAAATTTTAGTGTTTGTAGATTCGGAGATAAGGGGGGGGGGGGATGGTAAATTTTCGTCTATTTTCTTAAATAACTTTAAAACTATTTATTTTAAAATTATAAAAAAAAATATATTTAAAACCCTCATAAGTAAGCCCTTTCATTTGATATGTCACACGCAGTTTGCAAAACTTTTTTATTTTAAATTTTCTTATTTGCCCCCTAAAAGTGACCCCCGTATTCAAAATTCATTTGTTTACTTTAGCCGTACTTGTTTGTGTTACAGAAATCCATATGTGTACCAAATTTCAACTTAATCGGTCCATCCGTAGGTGATACGGAGTAGGAAACGCCCGTAACGAAGGCCGAACTACTACGGGCTTCGTGCTTAGGGATTAGGACCCCAGGTTTTTAGATTTGTTCGTTCGTTCGTTCGTTGCTAAGAATGCAATGAGGAATTTAGTTCAGAAAACTTACCTAATTGCTCAATGAACAGCAAAAAATACAGTTTTCCAATAAACGTTTTTATAGAAACCAACTTTCAATATCGGTCTAAACATTTTTTATCGAATAACTTTATCAATCGAGGACATTTTTTCTTGTAGTTATACGCATTTATCACAGGTACCCCAAGGATTGGCTGTATAAGTACATAATTATATTTTATCCACACGTATCACAATATCATCATCTTCCTAATACTTTTCCCAACTATGTTGGGTTCGGCTTCCAGTTAAACCGGATTCAGCTGACATGGAGCGACTGCCTATCTGACCTGCACAACCCAGTTACTGGGTAATACGGTCAATACCCCTTGGTGGACTGGTTGTTAGACTTTCGGGCTTCTGACGACCCGTAACGACTGTCAAAGATCCACGAATGACAGCCGGGACCAGCGGTTAGCGTGCTTTCCGAGGCACGGAGGGTTCTTGGTGACCCATCCACGGACGAACCCTGGCAAGCGTAGCTTAACCTGATCGATCGACCCGTGCGGATGCTATTACTTAGCCACAAGCCCTAACCAATAATGTCGACATGTATTTAATCGAACCTCAAATAATTCCCAATTTGCTTTCCTAAAAATATTATTGAACACTAAATTGTAATGATTGCGCCTCGTTTTGTGAACTTCAAATAATTTCCATTTTGGCAATCAGCATTTGTTTCCCACGAATTGATGAACCCAAAGTTTTAAAATTAAAATATTTTTTTTTTATTTAGGACTTGAAAACATTCGTATCCTAGCGACGAGCGGGGAAAACTAAGACTAAAATAAAAACAATTCTTTCCCAACTTAACTAACCTAGTTTCCAGGCACGGTACAACCATAGAAGTAAACGTTTACAACTTTATACCGTTGTTCAAGGGGGAAGCGCCAGGGTAGCCCGCGAAATTAAAATTTTCTTACGTTTTTTGCAATTTGCAAGTCGGTATTAGGTTTTCGCGACCGTGACAAATATGTATTCAGAATTATAATCATTACAATCAGTAATATAACACATAATCCTCAAAAGCCAAGATTTCATGAAATAGACATTCAATAGGATTACTAGAGTTAATTTAATTATTATAATTCTCTAAATCCATACTTGTTACGGTTGCGAATCGTATTTTGTTCAACATACAATCTAATACCTGTGATAATACTGACCTGCAAATTGCAAAAAACGTAAGAACATTTGAATTTCGCGGGCTACCCTGGCGCTTTTGCCTTAACTTTGTTTGTAAGTACTTATACTGCATGGACCAAGTAAGGAAGCGGAAATACTGTGTAGCTATTTGACATGGCGATCACGGTGAACGAACGACACTTAAATACGTAATACACTATGTCAGGGATTGTCAACATTTTAGCAATATTGTATGGCATTCATTTAAAGACTAGATGTTGTCCGCGACTGGTTAAATGATTACCTAAGTACTGAAAAAAGAAAGATTAAAAAGTAATATGTCCGGATATTTTTTGCAAATGTCCGGCTTTTTGTTAGGAGTTTGTAGGAATCCTACTCCAGTAAATGTCTAGTCTAGAAAATGTTTCTCCTAAGTACTTACTGCACCTTTGCACTTTGTATGAAACAAAATTGTCTTTCAAATATAGAAGGCATGTTATCTATGGCACAATTGGCTTTGGATTCAAAAAGGGTACTTATTGAGATTAATTTAGATTTAGAGTACTTACCTACATACTTACTGCTATTTAAATAGTTTCTTTAAATTTCTTGGCAAAAGTATTTTTATACCTGGTCGACCGAGCTCTGCTCGGCTGAAAATAGAGAAAACGAATTTTCCCTATCTAGTGAACGCCTACAACTTTCATCGAAATCGTTAGACCAGTTTTCGAGAACGTGACAAATATTACTCATCTAATAGTATAGATTAATAGTATATGATAAACACGGTAATGATGTAGGTATATATAGGTATTTTCCCTTGCACACATTATTACCCTTGTCTGTGTAAACATGAAAATAAACCGTATTGACGTATAAGGACATTCTACATCGATTCACTTTCAGGTCGAATCAACTTGTTAGCATTACAAATCTAATCGCAACAAAGTCACTACACTTTAAGGTTACGGTAAGGATAATTTACGATCATTCGCTTGTAATTTAAAGTTGTTTGTTGTTTGTAAACAGTAAGTATAAGTAAACTATCGTTACAAGTGGTAAATAAAAAAAAATCCAGGTAGAATAAACGAAAATAAGTAGTCTCTTTTACGTAGGTTTTCAACATAATCGGCCGATTTGCGATTTTTTTAACTGGCGAAATTTGTTAATCATTATAATTCTGTAAACAGATTTGTTACGGTCGCGAATCATATTCAGATCAACATACAACCTGATACTGACCTGCAAATTGCAAAAAACGTTAGAGAATTTCGCGGGATAACTGGAGCTTTCGCCTGGGAGAATAAAGATCACTGTGATTTTGTCAGTAGCATAGCAGCAACCCATCAGCAACCTTATTGTAAGGCGAATAAAGATCACTGTGATTTTGGCAGTACAGCAACCCATCAGCAACCTTATTGTCAGGCGAATAAAGATCACTGTGATTTTGGCAGTACAGCAACCCATCAGCAACCTTATTGTCAGGCGAATAAAGATCACTGTGATTTTGGCAGTACAGCAACCCATCAGCAACCTTATTGTCAGGCGAATAAAGATCACTGTGATTTTGGCAGTACAGCAACCCATCAGCAACCTTATTGTCAGGCGAATAAAGATCACTGTGATTTTGACAGCACAGCAACCCATCAGCAACATTATTGTCAGGCGAATAAAGATCACTGTGATTTTGACAGTACAGCAACCCATCAATCAGCAACCTTATTGTCAGGAGAATAAAGATCACTGTGATTTTGTCAGTAGCAGCAACCCATTAGCAAACTTATTGTAAGGCGAATAAAGATCACTGTGATTTTGGCAGTAGCAGCAACCCATCAGCAACCTTATTGTCAGGCGAATAAAGACCATTGTGATTTTGACAGTCATGCAAAATCAGAGGGAAACTGTGAAAGTACCTACTGTAATTATAGTAAATAGGACAGTCACAACTTTAAACACACTTCGATAAACTCACGCCTTCTTCCCATGGGGGTAGGCAGAAACTACATCGCGCCACCTGCTACGATCCTTACATACATCTCCTTCTTAAAGATTTGCACTTTACCGTTTTGGATGAACAATACTTGACCTATGATTCATTTGACATTATTCGATTACTTGTTTGGCAGTTCCATATTTAGAAAATGACTATTATCCAGGAAATCGATTGATGCAATGACCTAAGCGTTAGATAGATGCAACAAAAGTCCTTCATTAAAACAATCGTTATTTTGAACACACATTTGGCAACAAAACCAAGATGCACTATAAGTTACATAGGCCATCTATTCTTTATGTCATGTTCTCATGTTTTAGGCTGGGTGGCACCAGAACAGTAGTTAAAGTTAAGGTTAAAGTCAAATTTGACAATAACATTAACGTTAACTTTAACGGTAACTACTGTGAAATGCGTTGCACCAGCGTATCCATAGTTAAAGTTAGCGGGGTAGCAAATCAAATGAGGTTAATTTACCATAGGTTCGTTGCAGGGAATATTTTTAAATATGGTAAAGAGGCGAGTTCAAATGGCGCTGTCATTTTATAATTTGTTTTTATCGTAACTAATGTCAACTGTCAAAACAGCGTGGATTTGTGTTGTGTAAAGTGATTGTATTTATCAAGGATAAACATTAAATCAATATTATAGTAATTTTAACGAATAAATCGCACCAAAAACAATTGCATACGTAAAGCTGAAAAAATGTCGCCGGTCATACATATTTACATTTTAATTTACATGTAAATTTTGTTACGGCTCTTTGGTTCAGACTGGTATACCTAGCACGGTACCTTTTCGTCCCTAGTAAAGCATCACTGGAGTTTTAGGACCCATATTGGCATGGACGCTCGTAGAAGTAATAACAGCCGCATTGGTCGATCCATCAAGTTAAGCTACGCTTGCCAGGGTTGGTCCGTGGATAGGTGTGGGTCTTTACATACCGAGATCCTCCGTGCCGTGGCTCGGAATTGGTCCCGGCTGTCATTTGTGGATCTTTGACAGTCGTTACGGATCATCAGGAGCCCGAAAGTCCGACAACCAGTATAATTGGTCCCGGCTGTCATTTGTGGATCTTTGACAGTCGTTACGGGTCGTCAGGAGCCCGAAAGTCTGACAACCAATCTTACCCAGGTATATCGTATTACCCAGTTACTGGGTTGTGGAGGTCAGATAGGCAGTCGCTCCACCTAAAATACTGGTACTAAGCTGCATCCGGTTAGACTGGAAGCCGACCCCAACACACTTGGGAAGTAGGATAGGCAGATTGATTTGATTAGGTGTTCTTAAAAAAAAATTCAGTTGAAACCCTGTTTTACTGAAAATTAACGTCTATTATTGCTGGTCTATAAGTATAATGCTCAACTCACACTTCTGAATCATTCAGTTTCACCACCACCAGTCCCTTTATCTAGAACATTTTAAAGTACGATATTTTCATAAGGTATTCTTGCATCGTTTTAACTTGTAATTTTAAATTCGGTTATGGCAGCGCGGATGTGGCGGCATCAGGCGTGCCTATTGAATAAACATCAGCGCCCAAGGCCTCATCTGAGGCCTTCTGCGGCAGAAACATAAGTAAATGAAGACATCTTCGTTTTCTTTGTTACTGGGTTATTGTTGTACTGCCTGATATTGAGATATTAATGCTACTAGCTGCTAGACTAGCTGTTGCCCGCGACTTTGTCAAATATCCAGAATGAACAGTAGCCTGATGTTTTTCTCCAGGACTCAGGTTACCTATCTATCAAAGAACATCGGTCATATTTCTATAGAAGCTGGACCTGAGTTTTATTTTCAGTGTACAGAAGCAAATTATAGTGAGATTTGATTGTTTTATGTAGTAAACACCATCCCTTTCGAAAATAATATCTAAATATCCAAGATATTTCAATAATGCAAAAAATACTTTTGAGGTTATCGGTGTCCGGAAATCAAAAGCACAGAATAATCGTCACAAGCGGTACCTAGTTATCAGTCTGTAAAACAATGCCAAGGTCAAACAACAGAAGGAAATCCAAAACAGTACAGTACTTATCACAATATTCACACTAACAACAACAACACAACAACAATGCGAGATCGCCGGGTGCAAAGACTACACACTACAGTATATTAGTGTCAAATTGACACCCGTTGTAATTGACAGTATTGACACTGTCAATCCATGGCGCGCGTCGATGACATATTATGACGTTCCGTTGTACACAATTGAACAAAATGCTGATACTTACTATGAACCCACATAATTATTTTTATGACAAGAATCCAATACATAATAAAAACAGCACTAGTTGGTTTGATACACAAGTATATAGAATTGAATTACATCTAATAACGTGAATAATTATAATCTTTGAGTACTAAATCATTTCTTAAGCAAAATGAATCGTCAAAGGTGCGTTCTGAACATGTTATTCTAAATAATTTGCAAATTATGCTATTAAAAAAAAATTTGTTTGTGCTTTTTTTTCTGGCGACTTAAATATCTATTTCTTAGTTTTTTAAGACGTTAAAAAATACTAGATTTTTACATATATATGGCATATCTGTACACCACCGCCTCGTAGTCAGGTACGATTTGACCGTCCTTCTTTCATAACGATCGGCTTAGGTTAGGCCGTGAAACTGAACAGACAGATATACTTTCGCATTTATAATTTAGTAAGTAGGGATCCTAAATTCCTAACATTATATCTATCTATCTATTTATCTATCTATAGGTACTTATTATAAAATCAAGTCGCTTTTCGTGTTTGTCTGTATGGCCGCGTTGTTCTTCTAAACTAAGCAACGGACTTTGATGCGATTTTCACTATCATTTAGAGAATTTATTCCGGAAGGTTTATTATGTACCTATAATACATTCATATTTAACTTAGATATTATATAGAAACCTTCATGTTTTGTCAAGTTGTAAAAACCGGGCAAAGCACTCGCTAAGTAGTCCTAACTAATTATTATAAATGCGAAAATGAGTTTTTTTGTTTGTTACGCTTTCACGCTAAAACGGCTGAACGGATTTGTGTGAAATTTGGCACATAGGTAGACCTGGATTAGGACTTACTTTTATTACGGCAGCACGTTCCCGTGGGATATTTTCCGACAACGCGGGCAAAAGCTAGTATAGAATATAATTTTAGACGATATCAATAATATGTACAGTGATATTTGATTGGGATCTTTGACAGACTACCGTATTAGCCTTTGTAACGAAAAGCTAATCGGTGGAATGTACAAATAATCCTCTTTAAGTGTCGATCGATCTCTTAAAGTTCAGTAACAATAGAAATTTAATGGTGTCTAATATCATGACAGTAGAAGATAGATATATAATAATCGTAGGTTGTCAGAGAATTTCTCGGAAATTGGTTCTTCGATACGACTTCAGTAGGTTTATGTTGTCCCAAACGAGATCATAAATTTAATGGTGTCTAATATCATGACAGTAGAAGATAGATATATAATAATCGTAGGTTGTCAGAGAATTTCTCGGAAATTGGTTCTTCGATACGACTTCAGTAGGTTTATGTTGTCCCAAACGAGATCATAAATTTAATGGTGTCTAATATCATGACAGTAGAAGATAGATATATAATAATCGTAGGTTGTCAGAGAATTTCTCGGAAATTGGTTCTTCGATACGACTTCAGTAGGTTTATGTTGTCCCAAACGAGATCATAAATTTAATGGTGTCTAATATCATGACAGTAGAAGATAGATATATAATAATCGTAGGTTGTCAGAGAATTTCTCGGAAATTGGTTCTTCGATACGACTTCAGTAGGTTTATGTTGTCCCAAACGAGATCATAAATTTAATGGTGTCTAATATCATGACAGTAGAAGATAGATATATAATAATCGTAGGTTGTCAGAGAATTTCTCGGAAATTGGTTCTTCGATACGACTTCAGTAGGTTTATGTTGTCCCAAACGAGATCATAAATTTAATGGTGTCTAATATCATGACAGTAGAAGATAGATGTATAATAATCGTAGGTTGTCAGAGAATTTCTCGGAAATTGGTTCTTCGATACGACTTCAGTAGGTTTATGTTGTCCCAAACGAGATCATAAATTTAATGGTGTCTAATATCATGACAGTAGAAGATAGATATATAATAATCGTAGGTTGTCAGAGAATTTCTCGGAAATTGGTTCTTCGATACGACTTCAGTAGGTTTATGTTGTCCCAAACGAGATCATAAATTCCGTTATCGTAAAAGTGACGGTACCTATAAATAAATAATTATTATCACACTTTCTCTTAATCAATAGCGAACCTTCCAGATAACTAACAAAAACAATACATGTTATTATAATATAACCGCAAGACTATTTTTATTCTTGTGATATCAAATCAATCTGCCTAGCCTTTTCCCAACTATATTGGGGTCGGCTTCCAGTCTAACCGGATGCAGCTGAATACCAGTATTTTACATGGAGCGACTGCCTGTCTGACATCACAACCCAGTAACTGGGTAATACGATACCCCTTGGTAAGACTGGTTGTCAGACTTTCGGGCTTCTGACGACCCGTAACGACTGTCAAAGATTCACGAATAACAGCCGGGACCAACGGCTTAACGTGCTTTCCGAGGCACGGAGGAATCTCGTTATGTAAAGATGGTCACCCATCCACTGACCAACCCCGGCAAGCGTAGCTTAATCTGACGGATCGACCCGTGCGGCTGTTATTAATTAGCCACTAGCTCCTTATTCTTGTGATATAACTTCATTAAAAGAAACCTGTTTACATAATACTCGTTAAGATAAGACAGCGATACTAATTGTAAGCAGTAATTAATAATTAAATTCTACTTAAGGCGACGATAACCGACTTTTAATGATTTTAAAAGTGAAGATCATGTCTAAACAAGTAGTGTTAGTGATTTGGAAAAAAATATATGTTAAATAAAAACTTTTTTACAAAAAAAAAAACCGACTTCCAAAAAAAACACTACAAACTGAAAAATAACTTTAATTTCGGAAGTCGGTGTCTTTGGATCTGTATTTTAGTTTTTTGCCACCGACTTCCGAAATTAAAGTTATTTTTCAGTTTGTAGTGTTTTTTTTGGAAGTCGGTTTTTTTTTTTGTAAAAAAGTTTTTATTTTTCACTTTTTAGTGGTTCAGTTTGTAATTTATCTAAGTTACAATAACCCAATGTCAACTGCTCATCACGTTTTACAAAATATTGCTTTTCCCGATGCAGGGACGTTAATTGTTGAGGAGTTCTCCTAGTAAGAACCAGGAGAACTGGAGCTCATGGTGAAGTCACCATTACCATTATGCATTTTGACGAGCATAAACCATATTAAAGTAATCGAATCGCAACCTGTGATATACTTAGATATAATTGAGTATTTCCGATGGCCCTCTGTGGTCGTCATCATCAGTTCCAGTTCACCGAATGGTATTTTCCGAGAGCAAATGCACGAGTTACTATAAAAAATACCGAAATCGATATAGGTGTGCCAATAAAATTTGAGGGTTTCCCTCGATTTCCATGGGATCCCATCATCAGATCCTGACTTGATGATCATGGGACCACTTGGGAAGTATACCCTTTCGAACAAAAAAAGAAAAATCCAAATCGGTCCAGCCATTTTCGAGTAATCGGGGAACATACATAAAAAAAAAAAAAAAAAAAAAAAAAAAAAAAAAAAAAAAAAAAAAAGGTTCCGACGAATTGAGAACCTCCTCCTTTTGGAAGTCGGTTAATTAGAGCATTTTCTTAATAACTTAATATTTTAGACTTAATGTTTATGTCGCAGGTTTATGACAAAATCAGGTTTTTGATCAAAAACTTAGGCTTTTGATCAAGAACCGAAAGAAGACGGTCGACATCAGGGGCACCCCGAGGTTCGGCTAGGTTAGGTTCCTTTAAACCTTGCAGACAGCAATAGGAGTCCCGCGCAGCGGGGCTCCGTCGACCGTTTCTTGATCAAAAGCCTAGGTTTTTGATCAAAAACCTGATTTTGTCATAAACTTGTGACATTTATATTACACTATCTGCGCCCCGCTGTTTCACCCGCGTAGACCGGGATAAAAGATAGCCTATGTGTTAATCCAGGGTATAAGCTATTTACATACAAAATTGCATCCAAATCGGTCCAGAGCGTGAAGAAGTAACAAACATACACACACACATACTCTCACAAACTTTCGCCTTTATAATATTACTGTGATAAACCAATTACAGGCACTTTTGAATTGTCAAGGGGTCGGTCAGTCAGAAAGATGAAGCTAGTGGCCCATTCCAAAGCGTAGAAGGCTCCTATGGAGAAGAACGGGCAAGAAACTCCACAGACATCAAAATATAGGCTTAATAAATTAAATAGTAATTTTTTGTTCGAGAAAGAAAATTAATTTTGCTAGCTGGCTGTATGTTGGGCTAATCTTAGTAAACACTAGCTGTAATTTGTGTAAAATAAATAAAACTTCGAACAGAATTCGGCAACTTCGACCGCGTTATTGTTGGCCTCGCATAGAATAGATCTTCCATAGTGCAGATGTTATTTGCACAGAATGCAGGACGAGACGTGAGGCATCGTTTGCGATGTGACTCTCCAGTTGTACTGTGGCTCATCGGAGTACCTGACTAAGGACTGTGTTTTCAACAACATTTACCGTTAGGTATTTAAACAGTTGGTTTATGTCAAATTTATATGGAACGGCATTCTAAATCGCCACATGCGAGCTACGCATCACACTGACGTCACGCAAAATCCTGCATCGCGCAATCAAAGTTTACCGCGCGACTATACAACGTCCCGACATCAACGACAACCGTCTGGTCGGAGAACCATCCCTTTTCTATGGAGGATGAGTGAACTTTACACCCTGTTCCTCATGACTCCAAAGTTTAATACCTAACCGGTGGTTTGTATGTTGCTAAACACATGCCTTAGTTTGAATTTTGAATTGAAAATGTATCTAAATAAATTGTAGGTGGTAGTGGTAGACTGCATTGAGGTGACCTATTAAAATAGAAGGCTAAAATATAGTACTTACCTACTTACAATAATATTATTATTTTAGTAAGTACTAACATAATATTAAATACTTAGTCACTATGGACGTCAGTTAACTACTAGTTTTTATTTCCTTATGGAATTTCAACATTTCAAATAAAGTTATATATTATTTACACGGGGCACTCACAAAGAAATTCATAATACAAATATTCATTAAATAAATAATTTTTTATCATAAAATATGTAAGGAATATTATAGTAGGTAACGCGTGGGTGATTCAACACAGTGAGAAAGTAGAGTAAATAGTGTAAATACATAATACATCAGCTGCTAATTATGTATGATCAAAGTGCAAAGTAATCTATATCTATAAAAGGAAAGCGTTACTGACTGACTGACTGACTGACTGACTGACTGATCTATCAACACACAGCTGAAACCACTGAACGGATTGGGCTGAAATTTGGAACACAGGTAGCTATTATGACCTAGGCATCCGCTAAGAAAGGGTTTTTGGAAATTTGACCTTTAAGGCGGTAAAAAGGGGGGATATTGTTTGTATGAAAAATCTTATTCCTTGAGTTAATAAACTTGGAACTTGGCACGAATATTTATCTAAGTAAATTATGATTTTTGTGATTTTTTGTTTTTCTAAACTACCCCCTAAAGGGGAACTGGGGGGTCTCAAAGTTTGTATGGAAAAATTTTAACGCGCAATCCGATTAATTCAAAACTCAGTATTTATACTAAAAACCAAAAATAAAGAATAATTTGTATCAAGGTTTTTCGAAAATCTACCTCTAACGGGGTGAAAAGGGGTAGTCAATTTTACAGGGGAGGATTTTACTGCGTGGCTTGATTAACTCAAAAATTGGTGTAAATAATCTTTCAGTCAAGTTGTAGAAATATCTCAAACCATTTTTTTTAATTCCACCCCTGTGGGGGTGAAAACAGGGATACAATTTACATGAAAAATGTTATTCATTTGGTTTTAATTGACTTGAAACTTGGCACAAATATTTGCCTAAGTTTGTCATTATTAGTTTTTTAAAACTACCCCGGCGGGAGGGTTAGAGGGGGAGAGGGAAGGGAAGGAGTGGTGAGGAGGGTGAGGGGGAGGATGATGGACGCAGGGAGAAAGGGGCAGGACTTGGTGAGGAGAGGAGGAAGACGTGGTGAAGGCTGAGGGGGAGGTTAAGGGTTGGTGAGCCGGAGGTGGAGGATAGGGGGAGAGGGAGGGGATGGCGTGGTGAGGGAGAGAGAGGGAAGGGGAAGGGCGAAGGGGGTGTGAGAGTGAGTGAGAGGGGGAGGGAGAGGTAGCGGAAGGGGATATGGTGAAGGAACGACCTAATCTCTGGAACTACCCTACCAGTCGGATTTTAAAAAATCTTTTTGCATTAATGATAGCCCAAATCTTATAGAAGGCATATTTAACATCACTCTAGGACCCTTAGGTGCCAAGCAAAAAGAAAAAAAGTCTGAAAGAACGCTAAGTGAAAACGAAGTAATAGCGCGGGTAGGCAATGCGATGCGACGGGGTGGGTCGAGCAAAAAAGAAATTTCACGCGGACGAAGTCGCGGGCAGAAGCTAGTGTTCTTATATAATCTAATATATATATCTAACCTAACGTAATGTTGTTGATTTTGTGATAAGTATCAGAATCACGGCCACATTTCAAACTAACAAAAATCAATTTACACATTATGTAAGTTAAACAAACTTAAGTAAATGGATTATAAAAAATGTGTCTGTTCGTTCAGGCTATGCAAAAATCAATACAAGCTAAATAATAATGCTAAGCTAATCATAAACAAGTTGTAACTTAAATAACGCACAACCTCCTAAGGGGTCATTGTACTCATCATTATTAGCAACTTTTACTATGGGATCATACCTGAAATCGTAAAAAAAAATCAGCTGTTCCCTACATTTTGATTTAGCAGTGAACATTGCTATTGGCATAGTCGCGAGTCATATTGGCATTGTATTTCTCGGAGGGACCACGGGCACAAACATTTCCCGTGTTCCCTTCCAGGGACCACGGGTAATAAACGGAAAAACTTTGCTTGCGAGAATGTAAACTAGTTAGTTTCGAAATGTAGTACCAAGTGCCCAAAATACCTAAGGCGGTTTATTTGGTCGTTAGGTTTTTGCATGTAATTCCTTTGTCATGAAGATTATCAAATCTCCAGGGGCAGTGGGGTTTCGGACCTCTGTGTAAGCGATATCTGGGTCGACAAGGTAGGAGGACCAGGACCAACGTAGTGCGAAGTAACCCTTCAACTTTCACTGGGAAATGTCGTCATGAGGACGCCTCGATTATTAAGAGCCTATACTGCCACAGGTTGTTATCTCGCTCGCGCGATACTGCTCGCAGACTAAGTGAGAGCGAGACTGATAGTTTAGGTAATTGCTTTTTACGGAGAAAATACTGGTAATTTGAAAAAATTAAAAACATAAGACCTGCTTTATATAGTTAATTCAGTTAGTATGTAAAGTTTAATGGTCTAATTTGAAGTACTTTTTGAATAGCAGCGGTTTATTGTTCGGTTTGGAGGTAACTTTGGATTTTTTCAATCGACAAAATTTTATGGAATCGTTTTTTCGTCTAACATAGTACCTACCATTAATCCTCAACTATACCATATATTTATTTCAAAATTAATGCTGCAGTATTTTCGACATAACGGAGGATTATGCTAAGCCATTTGAAGTAGTATAGGCCCTTAAAGGAGAAGGTTATAAAAAGGTGGCAAGAATGACCAAGCAAAAACACTTTTTTCTTCAGCTGTTTTTACAATAATTATTTTTAAAGTCCTCATCATGACGAATTATTAAATAAAATGCGCGTAATTGAACAGCACTTAAGTGTTATCAAACGGAAGAGGTAATATCCTTAATTGTTATTTTAATCGTGTTTATTAACCAATTATAACATCGATGAGGGACTTAAATTAATCAGTTATCATTTTCGTTATGACTGTGTCATTGATTGGTGCATTAGCACCGGTCAAAAAGACCACTGGTGTTTTTATAATGTCTTAAATTTTTAATATTAGCCTAGTAGTTAGTAGTTGGTAGTGTGTTAGTGGTAGTAGTAGTAGTTGTTTGTAGTGTTTGTGTTATTAGTTTTGTATTGTTGATAAATCTTCATGAATACCTACGTTTGGGGAGAATGGAGTGCTATGTGGGACTACTTTCGATTAAAAGCCCACGTTTCATCCTGCATCCTCGCTAGGAGCTCGTGGCTAAGTAATAACAGCCGCACGGGTCGATCCGTCAGGTTAAGCTACGCTTGCCGGGGTTGGTCAGTGGATGGGTGACCATCTTTACATATCGAGATTCCTCCGTGCCTCGGAAAGCACGTTAAGCCGTTGGTCCCGGCTGTTATTCGTGGATCTTTGACAGTCGTTACGGGTCGTCAGAAGCCCGAAAGTCTGACAACCAGTCTTACCAAGGGGTATCGTATTACCCAGTTACTGGGTTGTGGAGGTCAGACAGGCAGTCGCTCCATGTAAAATACTGGTATTCAGCTGCATCCGGTTAGACTGGAAGCCGACCCCAACATAGTTGGGAAAAGGCTAGGCAGATTGATTGTTTCATCCTGCATCCAGGAATTAGGAATACTCTACATATTCCTAGAATCAACACCACCTCATCAGCACCTCTAGGGTGCTGATGCTGATTGCTGTCCTAGTATACGTCTATACTACGGTCTAAAGTCTACACATACGTAAAATCACGCCTTCTTCCCATGGGGGTAGGTAGAAACTACAGAACGGCACCTACTACGATCCTTACATTCTCCTAAAGTATTAGATATTTAATTTATAAATTGCTGATGCGAGGTGAAATATGTTGGACAAGATTGACCAACTGCCTTTCAATAAAGAAAAAACCGTCGTAAATTACGATTAAAATGATACGAAATAATTAGGTAGTAGGTAAATAACTAAATTTGCTTCAAAGTTTAAATCGACTCTTCACATTTGTCGCGCATATTTAAACTCATTAAGGCTCCTACAAACAGGCTTGACATGCGATATAATCGCGCGTGACACAAAGGCTCGACTCGCCTTTGTGTCGCGCGCGAATATATCGCGTGTCGCGCCTGTTTGAGGCAGCCTTTATTGGATTGGAACATTACCCGTACTCAAGCACCTGATAACACGTCTTGTTTTTCAAACAAGTAGACATTCATCACTCCGATAAATTAAATACACAGTCGTCCATTGTAAAGATAGGAAATTAATTTTATTGTTTATCAAATTGAGTACCAATTAAAATATTGTCTGTCAAAACGTGGCAACGCTGCCAGTCTTCTGCACGCTTAGCATGACCGCCATAAAAACGGGTTTTGTCGACGGAAGAATAGACAACATGGCAGATAGTAGAAATATTTAGAAATATTTCTACTATCTGCCATGTTGCATAGAACTATGCAATGGCTTTTGTTGACAAAACCATGCTAAGCGTGCTGGGCACGTTTCCGGACTTTCCGCATGACAACGATGCGGACGATTAGTTTGCCGCCTAACTCATTGACCCATTGTATGTCTGGGCGACTAGAGTAGCCTCGCAGATTTTAAAAACGTTTTAGTAAAAATATATTAATATTATGATTGAATAATGTATAACAAAACGCTCTGGCAGCTGGGTGTCCTTTTAGCAAATAATATAATTAATAAAATTTAAAATAATAAATTTTAATTTGTACTCTTAAAAGATCGTTGGTAACGTAATCCAATGTAAGTGGCGCCAACGTTTGACAGTGTTGTCACTCAACGTACCAAGTACTCACAGTCAACAGGGTCTATCATACATACTCATAGAAATATAAAAAGATCGTTGGTAACGTAATCCAATGTAAGTGGCGCCAACGTTTGACAGTGTTGTCACTCAACGTACCAAGTACTCACAGTCAACAGGGTCTATCATACATACTCATAGAAATATAAAAAACCGGTCAAGAGCGAGTCGGACTCGCGCACCGAGGGATCCGTTCCGATTTCTGAAAAAGTGTGCTATTTAGAGACATCGTTTTATTTTTCCTGTAATCTTTAGATAAACTTCTATCACATAGAATAATTTCAAATTTTTATCTTTGCAAACTTCAGAGATAAGGGGGGGGGGAACGGTATTTTTTTACATTTTTCATCAAAAGTCGAAAACTATTCGGCCTAAAAAAAAATAAAAATTGTTTAAGAATGTGCAAGCAGCGCTCTTTCATATGATACCCTACATGCCCTGGTAGCCACACTTTGATTTTTTAAGACCCCCTTTCAGTCCCTGTTACAAAAAAAAAATATAAATATTTTTACTTCTTTCTTATTTGCAAAATAGTTGGGTAAACGTCATCTAAAACTGTTCTAAATTTCAAGTTGATAGCATTAGTAGTTCTTGAGATATCCAGCTGTGACAGACAGACAGACAGACTTAGTCACACCATAAGGGTTCCTTTTTTACCATTTTGGTACGGAACCCTAAAAACAGATTATAGTCCTGTTTGCAACTAAGATTAATCCTTCCTTTTGTTTTGTATTTATTTGTATTTGTATAGTTAGTCATTTAATTTAGTACCTAGTGTAACTAGTTATTTGTATTATGTAATAAATATTTAAAAAAGAAACTATACTAGAAAGGCTTCGGTAGTAAAATAAATAAATCAATGTTTATTGTGTCTCAAATAAACATTTATTTATTTATTTATTTTACTACCGAAGCCTTTCTAGTATAGTTTTTTTTTTAAATAAAGGTAAACAATCTTGATGTGACTTTTTACACAAACACATATTAAACAAATAAACTAAGTAGGTACTGCATATATTTAGTAATGGTTCAATTGATTTAGTAATAATTATTGTTGTATTTTTTTTTTTTTGTATGTTTGTTCTTCCCAAATGGTCCCATTTTTGTCAAAATCCAGTTCTGATGATGGGATCCTGGAGAAATCGAAGGAACTCTTCAAATATTATAGGCACACCTATAGCGATTTGGGTATTTTTTATAGTAGCTCGTGCATTTGCTCTCGGAAAGCACCACTTGGTGAAGTGGAACTGATGATGAAGACCACAGATGGCTACCGGAACTACTCAATGATAAATATTTCACGGGTTGCGATTCGATTACTTTAATATGGTTGCTAAGCAATTTCCGCTCGTCACACAATGCGTGTGGTGAGTGGTTGTTGAGGAGTTCTCCTGGTTCTTACCAGCAGAACTCCTCAACAATTAACGTCCCAGCATCGGGAAAAGCAATATTTTGTAACATGTGATGAGCAATTGACATTAGACTATTGTAACTTATACAAATTATAAACAGACCCACTAAAAAGCGAGAAATAAAAACTTTTTAACAAAAAAAAAACCGACTTCCAAAAAGCACTACAAAGTGAAAAATAACTTTGATTTCGGAAGTCGGTGGCAAAAAAAAAGAAAGTAAATAAAAAAACGAAAGACACCGACTTCCGAAATCAAAGTTATTTTTCACTTTCTAGTGCTTTTTGGAAGTCGGTTTTTTTTTGTTAAAAAGTTTTTATACTGAGGTTTTAAAATAAAAAAGATAAAATACACATCAAGATTGTTTACCTTTATTTCACTACCTAAACCTTTCTAGTAGTATAGGTAGGTATCAGTTTTTGACATGAAATGGCTCAACACGGCAAAATGACGCAGGTAGTGAATGAATTTGATAAAAAAATAATTTCCCTGACCATACTTACGTAATAATTAATTCAATCAACAGATAAGTTTTTGTTACAAACATTGATTTATGTTATAATAGTTACAGCACGAACTGCACGAACCATGATTGACACGAAAACATAGCCTTGATCTGTATTGTTAATCGTGTATCCGATTATAAACCGGTTTTCAATAGGTGCTTATATTATATTATAATGGGTATTGAACCGATTTCAACTATCTGCTGGCCTTATAAGTTATAACATTCGTTAGTGGCTGTGATTAGAAGTCGTATCGACTGATTTGTCTGATTAACTCAAAAGGAAAAACGGAACCCTTAGGTATAGGATTTAATGGGATCACTTGTGTGTCTGTCTGTCTGTCCGTCTGTCACAGTCAATTTCCTCCGAATCTAATGGACTGATTTAGTTGTTTGGTACTTACACTTATTAAGAATTTTTGTGACCCGAACACGGACGTGTGACGTAAATAAATTAATTTTGAATATGGGGGTCACTTTTGGGAGGCAAAGAAGAAAATTTTAAAAAGTTTTTCAAATTGTCCCGTGTGACAATCCATAGATGAAATAAAGAATATATCAAATTAAAGGGCTTAAACTGTGAGGGTATAATATAAATATTTTTTTGATGTGTACAGTGTAACATCTTTCCTCTCGCTTTCCTGCAATCTGTGGGAGTGATTTCGTGAAAAGGGACGGAAATGTGTAACAGGAAGCCGGGCAAGCGCGCGCTCTTTAATTTGACCAATGAGCGCGCGCGGTGCCTAAGTTGGATTTAATGTTAATGTTACTTAGTACCAAGGTGAGATGTCATAATTATGTTACATCATATGCGGCTACTGTTAGGCTCGCTCGCTTTTTTAACCGACTTTTTTATTTGCTAACTTATCCCTTCTAAGGCTCCTGAAGAAGAGAAGTTGCCGACACAGAACAGTGGTTGCCGATGTGACATCCCACAGGGCTCGTTTTGACATAAAATATACCTGACCATAAAACACTGTCAACATTAAAGTTTCTACTTACCTAATTCATTTATTACTTTCCAAGCTAACGGACATAAATACAGTCACTTCCTTTGTTTGTGTCCTTTGTTAGTAAAAAAAAAAGTAAGTAGGTACGTGTTTTTAGCTCGAGTCAGTAAGTTGCGGAGGCTCTAGGGAACTGGATACCTTTTACCCTTGTCTGTGGTCCCTAAGGACTGGTGACGTCACGCGATTAAATAAGCACTTGTTTTAGTACAATATAGTTTTGTTAGTAGTTCATTAATTAATCATGTTTCAGATCATTGCTTGTGTGGGAAGTTAGGATTGGCAAAGCAATTATCTTGATCAAAGAAAATAAGTAGGTATAAGTACTTTTTACTAACATCTTATTATGGATCAAGGTCTAGTACCTACCTATTTTTAAAAAAAAATTATTTAGCCCGATAGGTAGGGTATCCTTCTGGGCAAAGGTCTCTTCTGCGCAAAGGTCTCTTCTGCGCCTTTTTGCTGTTGTGTACCAACCCCTTAAAATGGCTTGGATAGCCATCTTCTTTCCATACCATTATTTTTTTTGAGAAATCCTCATAGATTCCCTTCATCTTAGTAGGAAAAAAGGGTTCTTCCTTGTAAAACCCTACAATGTTCCTCTATGACCAGCAGTGGTCTAGACTTCTGGAGCCTGTCCATGATGCAGACTTCTTGAAGATACAAGAACTAAAAGAATCTTTAATTAAGAATGCTATATTGTCGATCACCCAAGCCACAATTCAATAGTGATTCATAGATTTCTAATTTCACACTTCACACTTCCCTTTTGCTCCGCTCGAGTTACGGTTACGCATTTATAATCAGTGGATTATACACTACTTGTATGCGTACTATTTTCTATTCGGTATTGCAATCATCGTTATCGACATAATCGCGAGTATTGGTTACGTCACTAGCGTATCTGAACCCTAATTGCGTAACACATTATCAATCGGAGTTGGTTTCATTTTGAAACAAAGTGCTAATGCATTGCTTCATAAGTTCCAAAAATTTGTCTGCTCGACAACGTAAATAAAGCAATGAATATTGTTGAACTGTCAAAATGCAACCAACTCCGATTGATAAATAATGTGTTACGCAATTATGCTGGTGTTTGGAATTAAATGAGCTACCTAGAGTTGTACTGAGGAATCGATTAACGTGGTGTTATTCATAAACAACTATACTTACCTAGCTCTTGCGGCTAACGCGCGTAACAAACAAATTAAATTTGGCATTTATAATATTGGTTAGGATTTATTTTTGTTTTGAATGTTAAAACTAATTAAATCGCCGTAGTAAACATAATAAATGATGCTCATTCGCCTTTATGTCTCATCCAAGTTATTAGCATGTAACTTAATGATAATTGGTTAATCCATTAAGGGGGAAACGGCAGGGTAGCCCGCGAAATTCAAATTTTGCTTACGTTTTTTGCAATTTGCAAGTCAGAATTAGGTTGTATGTTGATTAAAGTATGATTCGCGACCGTAACAAATTGTATTTTTACAGAATTACTATAATTAGAATCAGTAATACAACTCCCTAAGTTAGTATAATCCTCAAATGTCAAGATTTCATGAAATAGAGTTGTATTGATGACTTTAATTCTGTAAATACCTACGTCTTGTTACGTGAATCGTATTTTGATCAACATACAACACTGACTCATAAAAATGTAAAAAAAATTGAATTTCGCGGATATTTTTCGATTAATTCTAGTTTCGAGTAGATTAAGTTAGATAGATAGATTTAATCGTCATGTCTTATAAGTATTTGGAGCTATTGAGAACTTAAGATAGGTATAAATTTTTCGATTTTTCGAGATTCGATTTGGAGCTCCCGGGAATCACCCAGACAACGTTTTGACTTTGCTAGCTAATTTGGAATTAATTTAGACATCAACGTAACAATTCGGTCGTCGATCCCTTTGAATAACCACAACTAATTAACAAGCAAAACCGCAAATCAAGGTAAGGTTTCTCGTCCACCTTTCGCATAATGAATGTGGTCCAATCACAGATATACCTACCTCCCACAGAACCAGCTTTGAAACGTTATCCGACAACTAACCCCAACAACTACCCACGCGGATCACTCGGGTGATCGGTCGCTATATCATCAAAAGGTATAAAATATACCTTTGTAAGTACCTTTTTTGTCAATCACTTTGAGTGGGATAAGGTTTGACCTATATGGTGCGGCGGGTAAATAAATGCCAGAGACGGCATAGCAGTGTGGCCAGATTTAGCAGTATTATGCGATTTTAGCAGGATTTGCTCTACAATTTAGGGCTTGTCTGCTATCTTTTCAGATCTGCGACAAAATCTGCTAAGCCCTAAATTGGGGAGCAAATCCTGATAAAATCGCAGAATCCTACTAAATAAATCTGGTCACACTGCCGCATAGTATTTATATCGGTTTTTACCTTTAAACCGCGCTAGCGTTTTTAATGTTTAATTTTCGGGTATGAAAACCGGCTTACACAGTTACTTAGTTACTTTTCTGTGACATAACAAACCTAATCAGCCTATAATGTTCCCACTGCTGGGACACAGGCCTCCTTTCTTTTAGAGAGAGTGGGCCTTATTCCACGAATTTTTGGTTCTAGGACATGCCAGTTTCCTCACGATGTTTTCCCTCACCGTTTTTAGAGCAGTGGTGCCTGGTTTCGATCCCAAGACCTGCAACTCGTAAGTCGGGGCCGTTACCACTGGGCCACCACTGCTCTGCTTCTCTGTGAGATTTCCTCAAAATATGTTTCGTAGCAGGAATATCTGTCGAATACAGGGTGTTAGGTTAAACGAGGGACATACTTTAACGGAGTGTAATACTCATCATTATGAACAACTTTTACTATGGGACCAAACCTGAAATCGCGAAAAAAAAATCAGCTGTTCAGTACATTTATGTTCGCATAATTCGTCAAAATGTACTGAACGGCTGATTTTTTTTTCGCGATTTGAGGTTTGGTCCCATAGTAAAAGTTGTTCATAATGATGAGTACTACACTCCGTTAAAGTATGTCCCTCGTTTAACCTAACACCCTGTATATTGATAAAACGGGTTTATCTGCTAAAACGTGTATGTTAATTACTAACCCGTTTTATCAAATTATGCACACAACTGAATGTCTGTCTTACTAATATTGGCGAAATATTTGCCCTTTCACAACAATAACTCCATTACACACCTTATCAACAGAGATTCTTCTGTTATCTTATAAATATTTTCCAAATGTAATACAATATCAGCAATGACAGCCAAAACATATCGATTGGTACTTCTGATAGCTATTTATATTCGGTCTGTACTTTCTAGAAGACGACAGTATTGATAAAATTGTGACGATGTCGCCGTGACGGTGTCGTTACACGAATTATTGAACAGCTATCTACGCAGTTAGGATGCTCAGACTGAGGAAGGAGTATCGGATGAAATGTTTATTTGATGAGATCAACAAGTACCTATCGGGAGAATCTAATGTGGTATATGTATGAGGTTTCGTATACATGAGGGAGTCTCTCTTCGAGATTTAACAAGTGACGTGAAGCAGTTTAGCAGTAGATTTGATGGGCAATTTTAGTCATACATATCGCATAATTTGAAAAGTCAGCACTGTCCCGCAACATGTTAAAGATTAGCTAGTAAGCGCCCATTACATTATCCAATTTGCAGAGCGCTAGATGAGCTAGCATGCTAAATTTGTATTGTGTAAAGGCAGTTAGATAGGTAGTGATCCAATCTAGTGCGATAGCATGGACTCTGCCGCGCTAGCTCATCTCGTACACTAGTTAGCGCCCTAAATTGCATGGTGTAAAGTGTTCTAGCGTGCTAAACACTAGCTATGCTCGGTCAGTCAGTCCAAAATGAAGCAAATATTGACTAAGGAAAGGGAAGTGATCTTAAATATAATGGAATTATACAATTGAAGACATGCCATTTCTTTGAGATAAAAAACATAAGGATTATAAAAACAAAGATATAAGAAACGATGGAAATTCATATTCATATTTGACAGTTTTGTCTCAGCAATAAATATTCTTTGACCCAACACTTTCTGCTTCTTTTTTATTAATTATCATTGAACTCGACACCATTGCTAAAGCAATGCCAACTTTCTGGATTTTGATGGTGCCATATTCGTTTAGTGCTCTTCGAACGATGCGGTTTGGGCGACGATCACTACCGAAATGAAGGGAAGTTGAACTAACTAGCTTGGCTAGCTAGTCTAGTGTAATGAGCGAGCTCTTTTTATATCGCACTGCAGCACTAAATCTAGCGCTCTGCAAATTGGATAATGCAATGGGCGCTTTAGAGTTTATAGTCATCTTCCTGCCCTTATCCCATATTACTTGGGGTCTGCGCAACACGTTTTCTCTTTCGTTTTTCCAAAAGCACCCGGGAATTACGACCAGATGACTAAGAACTTCTTAGTCACCAATCGTACCAAGTAGCGTTTCCAATGGGAAGTATGTGTGAGTTTATAATGTATGTAACCTATGTAGTTACCTAAAGAGTCTGCCCTTTCAAGGGGTCCTCCTCATTGCGAAAAGATTCTTACCAGTAATTAGATAGTTTCCATGCCAGCCACTTAACTATGAATATCTATGCATGCAGCAGAAGATTTGCATTCAGTAATTGATTTCTGATATTGACTTCATTTGCTGTTCTCGTTGATTGGGTCCAATTTACCATGGATAATAAATAGTAGTGCGCGGTCATTGGTGAAAGAAATAAGATGAAGTACGCCCAATTTTATCTTTTATAAATTGAATTAATACTAGTGACTAGCCCTTGCTTCGACCTGTTTTTATGGCTTGACAAAACATCGAAATTTCTTTAATTTGATATTGATGTTAGACATAAACATTCCGGAATAAATTCTGTAAATAATAGTGAAAACCCCAAACAAAATCTAAAACGTCATATTAATCGGATAAGCTATTTACCGAGACACCAGGGCCTCAAGTCTGCTATTACAATAGTGTCAGAATGGTCTATCATTGATTTCATAATTGTTGATTTTGACAAGTTTGGTAATCTACTAATATAATGGCGTCATAATGGCGTCATTATGACTTTCCAATGGTCAAACACTGACACTCAATTGTATGAAATTATGAATTTAGTAGATTACGAACTTTTAGCAAAATGACAATGCAGTGAGAATGGGATCGTGTTGGAATGTAAAAAATAGCAGACTTGGGGCCCAGGTAAATAAACACGCCAATTCTTTGTCGTAAATGATTAAGAAAAACAATTAGCGAACCGACGCGATGCCGACGTGAAAAACAAATATTTTGATGACGTCAAATTTGGGATGTTTTGTAAACGAACTAAAGGTGTATTGATTAAATGAAATTCATTATCGTTATCTTTATGTACCTACTACATATCGTAAACTAATGCGGAGCTAATCTAATGTATCGAGAAAATTAAGTTGGATAGTTTTATGGATTGGTGTTTTCAAACGGAAATTCTATAATAAATGGTACCTACCTACAATTGTACGCAAACCAATATTTTAGAGATCACTAACAGAATGAGAGAATAATCTGATCCTTGGAATATAAGTGATCCATCTCACGCCCACACATAATGATTGATTGTAATCGTTTCTCAATTCTGTTTTAATATTGTATGTAAGTGTTTCTTTGTATTCAACTCGTAGAAACAAAAATGGTGAATATTTTGGGATGTCATTTTTTTTCCCACTTGCGTCAGTGACAGTAAAATATTTCATGTTTTGATTGAATCTTCATTTACTTTCAACCCTCCGAAAATAAAATACTTAAGTACATATTTTCTTAAATACACCTTGTTTAAAGTAAAGCCCAACCTTATTAAACAAATTGAGAAAAGGTAAAACAGATATTATCCCACTCTTTATACAGGTTGTACTAGTTTGGTCAAATTTATGGATGTGGTAAAGAACATCAAACTGAACAACTTTATCCATGGGATGATGGGACCAACATCGTAATCGAGAAAGAATTATCAGCTGTCCCGTACAAAGCTTCATTACGAAACTTCATATCAATTACGATGTTGGTCCCATGGAAAAAGTTGTTCAGTGTGATGGTCTGTACTTTGTACCACACCCATGAAATAAATTTGACCACACCTTTCTGATACAGCCTGTATATAAACCTGAACCATATAAAGTTCATTTACTGTAACAGTACCAACCATTCTGCCACATACCTACAATGCAATGCAAAGCAAGCTCCACGTTACGTTCTACATACAAACAAACACAAATTCTCGAAACTTAAGACCTCGTTAGATCTCATTAGCTAGGTGGAGTATATAGGAGGTGGAGTATATAGGCAGAATGGCTTGGCATGAAGCCAGCCAGATGGCAGGCTCAAGGCAGCATAATGTGCTGAGGTTATGTATTAATTAATGGCGGTGAATAACAATTAGGTGTAACGCCATCTTGTGTTAGTGACCGCGCTTGGAATAGGCAATCGATAATAATTATTGAAATGGAATTCTTCTTCAGCTAAGTGATGGAGACGAAAACTTCTGTTGTCTATCTGTATAGACTGTTGTGAGTGAAGAAGTTACTTGAACTCCTTTGATTTTTATAAGTGGAATTCTTCTTCAGTACGTCGATTCTGTAAAATTCAAACAACAACTCGCTATTCACTCTCACTTCGCATCACTTCTTCTCACTTGTTTTTTATGTGATACTTTGAATTTAGAATGCCAATCAAGAAACTCACAGCGGATTCAGTAGTGCTATTCTGTAAATATCTCACCGTGAAAACTTAGGTGAAGTGATCTTAAAGTGATGTGTCAATAGTGTCAATCGGATGGAATGACAGCTCACTTCACTTAAATTTTTTTTTTTTTTTTTTTTTATTTAAGATGGGTTTGCTCTTGACTCTAGTCTAGGTCAGAGGTGACAGAGACAAAGTCGACGATGGAGTGAGCTTACCCAGAAGAAGCCTGTTCACTCTTACTTTGAATAGTTCAGGGTTGTATGCGGTCGGAAACACAGACGCAGGCAGAGAGTTCCACTCTTTTGCTGTGCGCATTATAAAAGACATTATAAATTATCCCTGTGAGATGTGTACAGAATAGCATTGCAGATTCGAAGTTTAGAATGAGTTTTACAGAATCACACGGCAGGCAAGCTATGGAGATGAAAACGCGTGTTGTACATACGGTATCTAATAGGCTGTTGAAGAAGTTTCTTAGAAACACTTTCAGGAGGATTCATCAATCTGTAATCTTTAGTGACAAAATACAACCCGAGAGAAAATGAAGATGTCTCGAGAGGATATCTCTTTGTTTCAGTTTAGACGTCTATCTCTAATCTGTTTTTGAATGTAATAAATCCGTTGTTAACTAGATATTTTAATTATTTAAAATTAGTTAAGTAGATTATTCTGTCTTATGATTGTTTTCGTTTTACCAGCAATGAAGTATTCCACGATACGCTTAAAATCCGTTAGGACGAATTTCACATGAAACTGAACGCGTTCATCAGCTGTCAGTGTCAAAATTCTACAACAAAAACAATATTGACACTGACAGCTCTAGAACGCAGTTTAAAAGTGCTGATCGCGTTCTTTTCTTCGGGGAAATCCGCACTTAGTAAGCAACTTTTTCTTATTTATCAAAATTCAACGGTTATTTTCTTTGTTTCCAGTCCGGTAAATACGGCGAGGGCTACATCGGGTCATCGCGGGGGGTGGCAGTGCACGTGCGAGCTAAAGGCGCGGGGGGAGAGAGGGACCATACTGGCTGCACATGGCCACTGCTGTCAGCAGCCGCGCCCAACGACCCTCTGCCCACGGAGCCATGGGTCGCGGTCATCAGGAGAGGCAGCTGCAACTTTGAAATCAAGGTGAGCTAAATAACCACAGGTACTAAAATTATAAGTCTTGTTTGACATTTTGCTCGGCTCAACGGCTGAATTTTTGGCACAAATGGGTTAGGATACTTTCATTTCGATCGTACGTTTTCGTAGTATAATTGCCTACCTCAACGCGGGCGAAGGCGAATGCAAGAGCTAGTTTTTACATTATGTGTGACTAGTGACTATTTATTTATACAAGGTGTTATTGAAATAACGTAAAACCTCTTAAAGGGTCATTGTACCTACTCATCATTATGAACAACTTTTACTATGGGACCAAACCTGAAATCGCGAAAAAAAATTAGCTGTTCTGTTCCTTTCCTGCAGCTATTCCTGTTGTGTGATTTATGTTCGCATAACTCGTCAAAATGTAGGAAACAGCTGATTTTTTATAACGATTTCAGGTTTGGTCCCATACTAAAAGCTGTTCTTAATGATGAGTACAATTACCCCCCGGTTTTGCGTTACTTTAATAAAACTTTGCATAGATATAATTTCTGCAACATTGGTGATCAAAGTAAAAGAAAGCTGCTGTTCATTAAATCTAGGGTTTCATCATCATAAAGGTATGGGTTCCGCTGTAATTACAAGGACACGAGAAATAACTTGTTCCTGGGGAAAAAAATCAAATTGTCTCTGGGGAGGCAACGCTGGCAACGGTTCTGCAGATGTCTTGTTTGGCACACAATAAAATACAAAAAAAAACCCTGTGATGATTTTCGCTAAAACTGAATATATGACACGCAGAGACAAGGGAAGGATAAGAACTTGATTGAGGTAGACCTTTTTCTTTTACTGCCTTCGTAATGTAAATTGGCCGTCTTTCAAAACCCATATTTGGAAATACATGACAAGTTCATTTATTAAAGGGACACATCGATAAATTTTGTGTTTTTAAATTTCCTATAAAACCAAATTTATTTTCCGTATGTATTATTTGACTGTATTGTCTACTGGTGTATTAAAACCGTAACATGAGAAAAAAATCCAAAATAGCACCGTCTATTTTCTATTTTAAGTAAGTATACGATTATACGTAAACATTATTGTGCAGTGAAATTTGAATTTTAAATCGAAGATAATACTTATATTTAAATATGTTAAGAACTTACTAAGCTAAAAATTTATTTAAGTATAGAATTTTGTCATAAATCTACATTTAAACGAAGCGCGTTTAATTCCGGTGCGCGTGAGTGTTTTCTAATATCTCTCGCGTCAAACTAGACATCCATAACGCCATTTCACTTGCACACCGAGCTAAACCACGCTTCGATGTATTCTCGTAAAGTGTCTATAGAACATTGCAATAATCAGTTTTAGTTCTAAGTAGGTAACGAAGCTGGTGGCTCAGTCATGCTAATGCAATTAGCTGCAATAGTCGTTAGCAAAGTCACAAGGCACACCCATAGGCATATTATGCAGTTTTTATAGTAGTCAACCGAGTATTTGTTGCAAATATCTATATAAATAAAAAGGGAAGTCCTGACTAGCGTTGCCGGAGAGTAATATTCCGAAGTATTCCCTTCGGAAGTATTCGGAAGTATTCGCAAGTTTTGAGTAGCTTTCGCAAGTATTCCCCGAGCTAAGTACATGTGCGGTCACGCAAGTTTATCTATTAAAGTTTGACTATTGACCGCTAGATGGCGTTAATTAACGCCATCTAGCGGTGAATAGTCAAACTAACATTACGTCGTGTGTGTGTCGTGTGTGCTGTTGTCGTAGGAGTATGTTGCGTTCATTCATGACTCCGAGTAATATTCGATTTGAAAACTTCGCAATACTTCCGAATATTTCTTTACATCTACTTAGATAAGTACTTACGTAATAAGTTTTTGTATGCGGTTTAGGTGTGAAAGTGGTAGAGAGGTAAATACATAGGTAGATTACTGAGTTTATAAAATAGTTTAAAGTAAGTATCAAGAAAGAAGTCAAGCTTTGACTTCAAGTGCAAAAACACACCGTTTTCGAGATATAAAATACAGTACATTTTTTTTTCTTTTGCTTATATCTCGAAAACGGTGTGTCCTATCGCAAAAATAATGAAAATTTGGCCCCCCTTTATAAAACCCATAAACCCCTAAACCTCTACATGTAGGTACCAAAAAAAAACCATAAAGAACACGTTGAAGCTGCCCCCTCCTAGCGCCCCTCCATGTACAAGAGAATCGACACTAATATCGGCACAAAATAGACATTTTAAACTCAACCATACAAAAATAAAACAATAATTACCGAGTCACTGGTAGATAACTACTTACAGGGAATTATTCCCGCTAGTAGATAACTACTTACGTGGAAATATTCGCGCTAGTACGTAGGCATCGAATAATACTCGTTGATTTTATGAATGAACGGGCTCGAGCTTCATAAATCACGTGTGTAAGTGAACGCCGGCTCGCTGCTGGCACCGCGCGCCGACCAACTTCGGGTACTTATTGGATTATCTTTTAAATGCGACTATTGACCGCTAGATGGGGGCGCAGTTCTCATTGCAAATTACATATATTTTGTCCCGCATTGGTGATAGTGCATTCATTAATACCCACGAATCAATCTTCCACCATTCATAAGCTAATCAGCAAACCTTGGTCACTGCAGCAGCAGAAAGCGTCGCATTAACACGACTAATCACGCTAGTTAATGCTACGCTTCTGTGGCACCATCTTGCGGATTCTTGCGATAACAATAGAATAGTCGGCGCACTGCATTTTTGCCCTTGAACCCCCACTTGTCCGGCACTGGATTCGCCATAAAAACGTGTACAGGAGCGCTAATACTTCGTTGACTCATGAATGAATGGCTGCGAAGCTCGGTGGTGTGCCACTTTACTATCAAGCCAATGCCAGGCGAGCGCTGTCGTCGCCGAGCGACTAACGAGAGCAGGTGTTCATTTACAATTCTACCATTGCCCGCTAGATGGCGTTAATTCAAGTAACGGTACGGCGTAATATATTCGGCGAGTCGAGTCTCATCAAGCAACCTACGCAAGTACGCATACATTCGTAACTAGGTACCTACTGGCAATAATTTCATTCTTAATAGGTAATAAAAAGTAGGTTACCTACTACATTCTTACTAGTAGTATTCCTTCAAATCGAAGTATTCCTTTGAATATTTCGCAATTATTCCGAATACTTGCGAAAACTTGCGAAGTTTTGCAACGCTAGTCCTGACTGACTGACTGATTGACTGACTCTTCAACGCCCCGCCCAAACCCTTGGACCTAGAAAGCTGAAATTTTGCACAGAGGTTCCCTTTATAATGTAGACAAGGAATAAGGAAGGAATTCCCGGTAGCATGTTCCCGTGGGATATTCACGGGAACACATCCACGGTGTTTAAGTGGCAGTGGGCAGGACACATTGCTCGTAGAACAGATGGCCGATGAGGCTGAAAGGCTCTGGAGTGGCGACCGTGTACCGGAAGACGTAACGTTCGAACGTTGGAAGGGAGGCCTTCCAACAAGGTGGATCGATGACCTTGTGAAGGCCGCAGGAATCCGCTTGATGCGGGCACAGAACCGGTCGAAGTGGCGGTGCTTGGGGGAGGCATAGGTCCAGAAGCGGACGTCTTTCGGCTGAAATGATGATGATGATCACGAATACAGAACAGATAAAAGAGATCACGAATGTTCTTTAGGCAGACCGCAAATGGTTGGGCTGAATAATATCGACAAATAAGTAATTGAGAGATCAAAACTATGTAGGCAGACCTAGACAAGACACCTAGATCTACTGCTGATGCAAACTTGGGATCCCTAAGAGCGGTGCCGTCATAATAAACGGCGGAAAAATGTTCACCGGTTTTTTTTATTTTACTCAGTCCAAAAACGCTCTCTACCTATTTATATTTTATTATAGAGGGCCACCATTTTGATACCTTTATAATTGAGTATTATAGACGAGCGAGGCTGGTTATCGATGACGGCAGACTCGATTTTCCCACTGAAACGAGCGCGGCAACTACAGCCGATAGAATGACTCGCATGTCACGACAGTAAAGTCAATAACAGATCAAACATAAATATATTATACACCAGTCTAGACTAAAGGCAATACCCTTACTTTCAAGACACACACGTTATAATGAACTTGTCACCAACAAGTACCGACCCAACTCAACTAAAATAAATCCTCTAGTGAGATGGATGACAAATATACATTGATCTTACATATGGCTATGTTGTTACATAGAACATTCTAACTAATACGTATTATGAATGCGAAAGTGAGTGTTTGTTTGTTACGCTTTCACGCTAAAACGGCTGAACGGATTTGGATGACATTTGGCACACAGGTAGACCATGACCTGTATTAGGACATAGGATACTTTTTATGCCGTTGTAGTAATCGTACCCCCGTCGGTCATGGAAGAGTTTCCCATTCATTTCAACAATGAGGTGTTGATTTTTGAAAGCCCTGTCAGGAGCATAAATATTCCAAAATTAAAGTTCCTGCTGTCAAGTCATAGTTTCGTATACTACAATGTCTTTCACGGTTATTTTCATTCTGAATTTGCATCAGCCATCAGCGATCTTTAATTTCATTATTATTTATTTATTTATTTAAGATATACGTATACAACATAACAGATTTAAATAAATCTAAGGCGTTGTACAGCAAAATTTTCAAAACACAATTACAAATAAAAATAAAACAATATAACAACACACGAGAAATTAATAAGAAACAAAGTAGAGGTATACACATTATACGAGTATACCTGTAATTAGTTAACTTTCAGACAGAAATTCACGCTAACAGACTGCTGATGCAATGTAGGTAAGTATTGATTTTTGAGCCGGTGTTAATCCAAGTTATAAACTATCTCTGTGCCAAATTTCATCCAAATCTCCAAATTCAGCCGTTTTTGCGTGATTGAGTAACAAACATCCAAACATCTGAATATACAAACTTTCACATTTATAATATTAGTAGGGTAGTAGGATAATATACTGCTCTGTTTAATTCGAGGAGCTTCCCTTCCTTCAATATAAAATTACCTCATTTTTCATACCAAATCCTTTCAGCAGTTTCGAGTGGCGAAACAAATATTTGTTTACACTTTGTTATACAAATATAAATATATATCTATATCTATAAAAGGAAAGCGTTACTGACTGACTGACTGACTGACTGACTGACTGACTGATCTATCAACACACAGCTGAAACCACTGAACGGATTGGGCTGAAATTTAGAACACAGGTAGCTATTATGACCTAGGCATCCGCTAAGAAAGGGTTTTTGGAAATTCGACCTTCAAGGGGGTAAAAAGGGGGGATATTGTTTGTATGAAAAATCTTATTCCTTGAGTTAATAAACTTGAAACTTGGCACGAATATTTATCTAAGTAAATTATGATTTTTGTGATTTTTTGTTTTTCTAAACTACCCCCTAAAGGGGAATTGGGGGGTCTCAAAGTTTGTATGGAAAAATTTTAACGCGCAATCCAATTAATTCAAAACTCAGTATTTATACTAAAAACCAAAAATAAAGAATAATGTGTATCAGGGTTTTTCGAAAATCTACCTCTAACGGGGTAAAAGGGGTAGTCAATTTCACAGGGGAGGATTTTACTGCGTGGCTTGATTAACTCAAAAATTGGTGTAAATAATCTTTCAGTCAAGTTGTGGAAATATCTCAAATCTATGTCTATAAAAGGAAAGCGTTACTGACTGACTGACTGACTGACTGACTGATCTATCAACACACAGCTGAAACCACTGAACGGATTGGGCTGAAATTTGGAACACATGTAGCTATTATGACCTAGGCATCCGCTAAGAAAGAGTTTTTGGAAATTCGACCTTCAAGGGGGTAAAAAGGGGGGATATTGTTTGTATGAAAAATCTTATTCCTTGAGTTAATAAACTTGAAACTTGGCACGAATATTTATCTAAGTAAATTATGATTTTTGTGATTTTTTGTTTTTATAAACTACCCCCTAAAGGGGAATTGGGGGGTCTCAAAGTTTGTACGGAAAAATTTTAACGCGCAATCCGATTAATTCAAAACTCAGTATTTATACTAAAAACCAAAAATAAAGAATAATGTGTATCAGGGTTTTTCGAAAATCTACCTCTAACGGGGTAAAAGGGGTAGTCAATTTCACAGGGGAGGATTTTACTGCGTGGCTTGATTAACTCAAAAATTGGTGTAAATAATCTTTAGAAAGAAAGAAAGAAAGAAAGAAAAACTATTTATTCCCGCGAAAAATGACGCACATACATTTGTTTTTTACACAAACCTAAAAAATAAAAACAATCTTTCAGTCAAGTTGTGGAAATATCTCAAACCATTTTTTTTAATTCCACTCCTGTGGGGGTGAAAACAGGGATACAATTTACATGAAAAATGTTATTCATTTGGTTTTAATTAACTTGAAACTTGGCACAAATATTTGCCTAAGTTTGTCATTATTAGTTTTTTAAAACTACCCCGGTGGGAGGGTTAGAGGGGGAGAGGGAAGGGGAGGAGTGGTGAGGAGGGTGAGGGGGAGGATGATGGACGCAGGGAGAAAGGGGCAGGACTTGGTGAGGAGAGGAGGAAGACGTGGTGAAGGCTGAGGGGGAGGGTAGGGGTTGGTGAGCCGGAGGTGGAGGGTAGGGGGAGAGGGAGGGGACGGCGTGGTGATGGAGAGAGAGGGAAGGGGAAGTGGTGAAGGGGGTGTGAGAGTGAGTGAGAGGGGGAGGGAGAGGTAGCGAAAGGGGATATGGTGAAGGAACGACCTAATCTCTGGAACTACCCTACCAGTCGGACTTTAAAAAATCTTTTTGCATTAATGATAGCCCAAATCTTATAGAAGGCATATTTAACATCACTCTAGGACCCTTAGGTGCCGAGCAAAAAGAAAAAAAGTCTGAAAGAACGCTAAGTGAAAACGAAGTAATGTAGGCAATGCGATGCGACGGGGTGGGTCGAGCAAAAAAGAAATTTCACGCGGACGAAGTCGCGGGCAGAAGCTAGTATATATATATATAGCGTGGCAATGCCGCCAGCCTTTTGGGCACTTTTCCCACTGACAGCGATGCGGACGAATTTTTTGATGCCCTATGAGTTCTTCCACCACTTTTTATTATTTAATATAAATATTGAGTGTTGCTTACAGCCTCTCATGGGTCTTATCTCGATTATGGATAGGTATATGCCTTCTGACCGTTCTTTGCAGCGGTCATTGGAAGACCTATTACATATCATCCCCTGCCCTAGCCCTTTACGCATGTTATTTTGGTTCGGCGCAGCATACAGTCTTCATCCATAAATGTCTATCACTCGTCTGCTCGGTATTCATTCCCTTTCTAGCTATATAAATCATCTTTCACATAATTACCTCCATCGTTTCTATCGCCTTTCTAGACACCCACATTCAAAACATTTTTGTCGATCACTTATATAATTTTCTTAGTTATAAACCTCCACAGTTGCCGGTAGGTAGGTTTCCTACTTAACGATGCGAACTTCAAAATTTCAACTCGCTAAGTTCAAATTACCCTATTGAATTACTATTTCATGAAATCATGAGATTTGACGGCAATTCTAACTTATGGAGTTGTATTGCTGATTCTAATGATTACAATTATGTAAAGCCGTATTAGTTACGGCAGCGAATCATATTTTAATCAACATACAACCTGACACTGACCTGCAAATTGCATAAAACGTAAGAAAATTTTTATTTCGCTATGTTCTTCTCCATACGAATAGCCATGGGATTAGGTACATTGTCTAAAACATCTGCCAAGTCCTAGGTTTAAACTAGTTTAAAGCCAAAGCATGTGACTCTTACGCTGTTAAAGGACTTAGAGATAATCCTGGGTTTAGTAGCAATGCTGTGTCTTGAACATTAAACAAAGCAAAGAATGAAATAATAATGTGACTGTTAGCAAACAATTCTGATTGATTAGATAATTTATGTTGACGCTTTATATTTTGGGATCAAAATGATAATTGATCGTGACTTCTGACATAATACGTCATTATGTAATTTTATATAGTGACCCTATAATATATACTTACCGTATTCGAAACGTGCGTCCGTGCGTGCCGTGTTCGTTCGTTCGTATTCGTGACTTCGTGAGAGTGACTCATCTGTGTCTGCGCACACACTTGACCGCTGAGATTGGCTGCCATGGGCGAAATTCGGTCTGAAGGACTATATACGATATGAAATTATTTTGTGAAAAAACAAATGAACTAGCTCCTTTATCTTTATAAACAGCAAGGATTATTTGTCGCACAAGTGTGTCTGATACCAACGATTGATCACAAGATAACGGCTGATAGCGAAATAAATAGAACTCAATGATGTGTTGAATTAGGTACTATACAGGATGTCTTAGAATTCATTGGCAAACTTTCAGGAGGTGAAAATAATCATTAATAAAAATAAACTAATATTATACAGGCTGACTTCGTGGCTAATTAATAACAGCCGCACGGGTCGATCTGTCAGGTTAAGCTACGCTTGCCGGGGTTGGTCAGTGGATGGGTGACCATCTTTACATATCGAGATTCCTCCGTGCCTCGGAAAGCACGTTAAGCCGTTGGTCCCGGCTGTTATTCGTGGATCTTTGACAGTCGTTACGGGTCGTCAGAAGCCCGAAAGTCTGACAACCAGTCTTACCTAGGGGTATCGTATTACCCAGTAACTGGGTTGTGGAGGTCAGATAGGCAGTCGCTCCATGTAAAATACTGGTATTCAGCTGCATCCGGTTAGACTGGAAGCCGACCCCAACATAGTTGGGAAAAGGCTAGGCAGATTGATACAGGCTGACTTCAAACCATGACAATCTTTCAAGGGGTTAAAGTACTCATGAATATGAACAAAATTTACTAAGGGCCCAACTCTGAAATAGCATAAAGAAAAGTATCTGTTTCTTACAGCCAAGAACAATAAGGTAAATTATATATGTAATTATTAAGTACAATATTGTTTTTCGTTATCTAAAATATGAATTACATAACAGGTAATATTTTATGTGCGGGCGAACATTGTAACATATCGACGCAAGAAAGCAATCTTGTAGTATCTCGAAAAGTTGAACTTTACACCAGAGCCAAAAAACTATTTCAAAAATTCATAACTCGTAAATTAGCTGAATCAGAGTGGTCATTTTTGGAACACTTATTTCTTATAATGAAATTTATCAGATGGCAATAATGATAGCATTCTAAAGTTAGTCTAACATGCGTTTTATACTAGTTACAGCAATTGGTATTTCAATTTGAAGCAGCAATTTTGCTGTATCTTGGTACATCTGCTTGTAAGTGTTTCGTAGTATACAAACGAGGACCGTGTATCTTGACTGCGAAAAAAAATACTTGTAGCGTTTTTATGTATCTATGTATAACTTAAAAATAGTTGATTTTATGGTATTTACAGCATTTTGAAGTATCTTTTGTTAAAAAAGTTTAGAAAAAGACAACGACGTATCAAACAAAAAACACATCGTAGGAAAACGTTGATCAGACCGTCTGACGCAGTATTTTTTTCTTATTTCAATGATGCAATAAAAAAAAATGCCATTTTTCGAGATACGACAAAATCGCTTTCCAGCGTCGATATTTTAACAGAGTGTCAATGGAGTGTCATGCCCGTTCTTTTCCAAAGGAACCTACTACGTTTTGGAATGTCTTCATCCTTCTGAATGAACGACTCCTTTGACAATTCCATGCAAATGGCTTTATTGAAATAAATGCTGTGAGTTTGAGTTGTAAAAACAAAAAAACCGGTCAAGAGCGAGTCGGACTCGCGAACCGAGGGTTCCATTCCGATTTCTGAAAAAGTGTGCTATTTAGAGACATCGTTTTATTTTTCCTGTAATATTTACATAAACTTCTATCACATAGAATAATTTCAGATTTTTCTCTTTGTAAACTTCGGAGATAAAGGGTGGGGAACGGTATTTTTTTTACATTTTTCATCAAAAGTCGAAAACTATGCGGCCTAAAAAAAATAAAAAAATGTTTGAGAATGTGCAAACAGCGCTCTTTCATATGATACCCCACATGACCTAGTAGCCCCACTTTGAATTTTTAAGACTATATATTTTTATTTCTTTCTTATATGCAAAATAGTTGGGTAAACGTCATCTAAAACTGTTCCAAATTTCAAGTTGATAACATTAGTAGTTCTTGAGATATCAAGCTGTGACAGACAGACAGACAGACTGAGTCACACCATAAGGGTTCCTTTTTTACCATTTTGGTACGGAACCCTAAAAATGAGCGAGCTGACATCTCACCTTGATAAAAGTCCTATTTAGTTCCATACCAAACAACCAACATTTCAATCCGTCACCCGAAACTTAAAAAAAAATATGTTCACTTCCTGTTACACACTTCCGTCCTTTTTCACCAAATCACTCCCACTAAAACCTGAATGTGAACTTGTAGAGACATAATAGCTTCCTTGATCCTTGATAAATGGTGTATTCCTGATTACTAACGTCAGGACCGAAGACTACGTCGTATCTTACCTTCAAAAGATCACTGTCACCACTTCAGCGATGTCATTACTGACTATGACATCAATGAATTGGTCACAACACAATAGACTTACTGACAATCAGTCTTACCAAGGGGACCATATTTTCGAATTACGCCGCAACTAAGTTGTAAAGGCTCCAGAAGTCCAGATAGGCAGTCATTCCAGTACCTGGTACTTGTTGACAGGCCTACACTGTCCTCCCATACCCATTACACTAATTTGAAAACATTGTAAAAGCCAATTATTTTTAAAAGAGTAACTTTGGAGTTTTGCTGGCTCTTCTCCGTAGGAAATGCCCCGTCGTCGGAACCGCGCACCTAGCTTCTGACGTTTCATAAGTGCCTATGTAGATTTATTGACGTGTAACATCCTTCCTCTCGCTTTCGTGCAATCTGTGGGAGTGATTTCGTGAAAAGGGACGGAAGTGTGAAACAGGAAGTGAAAATATTTTTCTAAAAGTTTTGTGTGACCGATTGAAATGTTGCCCTAAGGCCGTACATACCTTTAAATGTTGTTTATTTGGTATGGAACTAGGAAGTACTTTTACCAAGGTGAGATGTTACACATCATAATGCGACTACTGTAAGGCTCGCTCGTTTTTTAGGGTTCCGTACCAAAATGGTAAAAAAGTAACCCTTATGGTGTGACTCAGTCTGTCTATCTATCTGTCTGTCTGTCACAGCTGGATATCTCAAGAACTACTAATGCTATCAACTTGAAATTTGGAACAGTTTTAGATGACGTTTACCCAAAAAAGTAAAAATATTTATATATTTATTTAATTTTTATATTTATTGCTACTAGCATGTGGGGTATCATATGAAAGAGCGCTGTTTGCACATTGTCAAACATATTTTAATTTTTTTTTTAGGCACCATAGTTTTCGACTTGATGAAAAATGTAAAAAAAAATACCGTTCCCCCTTATCTCCGAAGTTTGCAAAGATAAAAATCTGAAAATATTCTATGTGGTAAGTAGAAGTTTATGTAAAGATTACAGGAAAAATAAAACGATGTCTCTAAATAGCACACTTCTTCAGAAATCAGAACGGAACCCTTGGTGCGCGAGTCCGACTCGCTTTTGACCGGTTTTTTTGAAACTACATTCTGTATAGCTAGCTTCTGAGGAGCTCGTGGCTAAGTAATAAGTGCCGCACGGGTCGATCCGTCAGGTTAAGCTACGCTTGCCGGGGTTGGTCAGTGGATGGGTGACCATCTTTACATACCGAGATTCCTCCGTGCCTCGGAAAGCACGTTAAGCTGTTGGTCCCGGCTGTTATTCGTGGATCTTTGACAGTCGTTACGGGTCGTCAGAAGCCCGAAAGTCTGACAACCAGTCTTACCAAGGGGTATCGTATTACCCAGGAACTGGGTTGTGGAGGTCAGATAGGCAGTCGCTCCATGTAAAATACTGGTATTCAGCTGCATCCGGTTAGACTGGAAGCCGACACCAACATAGTTGGGAAAAGGCTAGGCAGATTGATTCTGTATAGCTTCTGCCCCCGTCTTCGTTCGCGTGGAAGTCGATAAAATACAGCCCATGTGACTCTGATAATGTAATGTGTGCTGTAATGTAATAACTCTATCGGGTATTAACTCGAATACGATCGACTTACAACAAGGTTATACTTACCCAAATGTGTGAAAAACTCACGTTATAACGTAAGTAAACAGCTTGATACCGCTGATTTCTAAGATTTACCTCTTACTCGTGAGATTTACCGATAGCTTGCAGTAAAAAAGTTAATTAGAGATAGATACTTACTGTAGATGGGCTGTATCGATGGAATTTTAAATTGCAACATGATTCTTTTAGAATGCATGCCGCATTTAATCGAACCTCAAATAATTCCTATTTTGCGTTCCTAAACATATTGTTGAACACTAATATAATGATTGTGCCTCTTTTTGTGAACCTCAAGCTATTTTGGGGTCCTAAAAATACTAAATAGCCAAGAATAAACGAACCTCAAATAATTCCTATTTTGCGCTCCTAAAAATATTGTTGAACAATAATATAATGATTGTGCCTCTTTTTGTGAACCTCAAATAATTGCTATTTTGGGGTCCTAAAATACTAAATAGCCAAGTATGTAACTGCGACTAATTGCATGTAGGTTGGTCACAGATCTTAGCTTAGTTACTGCGACCAACTTTGAGATAAGGCCAGAAAGGTAAAAAGATGCTTAAATTATTAAAAAAGAGTTCAAAAAGTTTTTGAGATAAATTCATTAATTTAAAAAAGTGTCCATCATTAGAAGGTCAATAAGTTTTAATTGGATTACACGATAACTTTGTGTTTCTAAAATCCCTATAAAACCAAGTTTATATTATGGCTAAATCATTTGGATTTTCCATATGTGTTATTTTACAATATTGTCTACTGTTGTACTACAACCGAAAAATAATTTCTTGAAATTTCGACAAAAAAAACCCGTCAAGAGCGAGTCGGACTCGGGCACCGAGGGTTCCGTTCCGATTTCTGAAAAAGTGTGTATTTAGAGACATCGTTTTATTTTTCCTGTAATCTTTACATAAACTTCTATCACTAATTTCCGATTTTTCTCTTTGCAAACTTCGGAGATAAGGGGTTTAACGGTATTTTTTTTTACATTTTTCATAAAAAAAGTCGAAAACTATGCGGCCTGAAAAAAAATAAAAAAATGTTTGAGAACGTGCAAACAATGCTCTTTCATATGATACCCCCCACAAGCACTAGTAGCCCCACTTTGAATTTTTAAGACCCCCCCTTTTAGTCCCTGTTGCAAAAAAAATATAAATATTTTTATTTCTTTCTTATTTGCAAAATAGTTGGATAAACGTCATCTAAAACTGTTCCTAATTTCAAGTTGATAACATTAGTAGTTCTTGAGATATCCAGCTGTGACAGATAGACAGACAGACAGACTGAGTCACACCATAAGAGTTCCTTTTTTACCATTTTGGTACGGAACCCTAAAAACCAAAGTAGCACCGTCTATTTTCTGTTTTAATACGATTACACGTAAACATTTCCTTATTGTGCAGTAAATTGTGCTTTAAATTGAAGGTATTTATATATGTTAAGAACTTACTAAGCTAAATTATGTTTAGTTGCCTAGCGGTCAATATGCAACTATTTCAATATAAACCTAGATATTATTATAATATGCAAGACCGGTCTAGTGGCTTGAGTGGCAATATAATAATATTTATACGTCTTGGTTATCACTGGTGAAGTGAAAGGTAGGAAATGCAAAGTGGTCAGACCAGTGGGTCGCCATGTTGATGACGCCAAGATGCAACTACATTATACGGTGGATAAATGATACTATGTATGTCTTCATTTCGCATCTTTGCGAGAAAAATGTGCTATCTCGAAAAATGCAATTTTACAGGACGAATGGATTATAAATTTAAAAAAAAATTATGACAAATTTATTAATGTGTTTTTACTTTAAATGAGTTATTTATTAAACTTTTCAAAAATACATAAAAAAATTCTACATTCGAATATTAAATTATCGAATAATAATAAAAACACCTCCGAAATGTCACGTTTTTCTCGCAAAGAGGCGATTATCTTTCTTATGTACTTATAGTGGAAAGAAATCCCATGGGCACTGAAATATGAACTTCTGTGAACCATACAGACCGAGTTTTAATTCAATGGCATCCAGAATGATAATAATATACGAGTTAATACGAGTAACTCACACTCATACTAGATTTTGTTTCGATATTCAAGAGTTGGTCGGTTGGTTGGTTGGTTGATGATTTAGTTGATAAAAGTAGTTCATAAAAGTTCTTTCACCCGAAGGATGCCAATGACTTTAAATTCAGTGTGTAGGTATAGTTTACGAAGTGCCCATGGGATTTCTTTCCACTAGGTACATAATAAGAAAGACAAATGAATACGTACATAATATCCTGACATTTATCCACCGTATAATGTGGTTACAGGGACTACCGGGAAGTACGATAAAGGAAGAAAGAAGATAAATTTATTTGACCCCGGTTAAGGCATAGTCTCCTCTCTCTCTTGGGAGGAGCTCGTGGCTAAGTAATAACAGCCGCACGGGTCGATCCATCAGGTTAAGCTACGCTTGCCGGGGTTGGTCCGTGGATGGTTGACCATCTTTACATACCGAGACTCCTCCGTTTTTTTTTTTTTTGAGGGTGGGAAATTATCAAATAACTTCTCCCGCTCTGGGTGGAGCGGAAGGGCGTGTCAGACTTTTACTGACTAAAACCCACCCGTGTTCTTTCAGTTGCCTATGCCAGGGCCGCGGTATCTTCTTCAAACTACCCGCGACGAGACTCCTACGTGCCTCGGAAAGCACGTTAAGCCGTTGGTGCCGGCTGTCATTTGTGGATCTTTGACAGTCGTTACAGGTCTTCAGAAGCCCCAAAAGTCTGACTATCTTACCAAAGGGGTATCGTATTGCCCAGTTACTGGGTTGTGGAGGTCAGATAGGCATTCGCTCCATGTAAAATAGCTGCATCCGGACTGGAAGCCGACCCAAACGTAGTTGGGAAAAGGCTAGGCAGATTGATATAGTCTCCTCTCTCTCTTGAACTTTTTCAAAACTGAATACGTAGTTAATCATTTGTTTTACCTTATATTTCAGGTGCAGAATGCATGGCGGGCGAACGCGACCGCGGTTCTCATATACAACGACCGGGATACCACTCTATTGGAGAAGATGAAGTTATCTACTGACAATGGACGTAAGTGCAACTTATCAACTAAGTAATCCTTATTTTCTTCCTTTATGAATATTTGTGATCCCATTGCATCAACATAATCTGGGACATAAAAACGATATTATGAATGAATGAATGAAATGCACCGACCCCAGCGTGGTTTAACCAGACTCGATTACTCGAATGAACCCAAAGATTCACACTAGATCCTGTTTGCCTCATGTTAGATGGTGCAACAGAGACCATTGTATATGAGGGAGTAGACCGGGGGGCGCGGTAATGATATTTATGCTATGCAACTACCAACTACAATGCATTTTAAACGTCAACAAAGGAAACTTCCCGGAAGGGAGAAGTATCAAGAATTCAACGATAACTTGAAGGAGCTCAAGAATGCATAACATTCTCAGTGAACAATAAACACTCCACAATATGACTCGATAAGTGTAACGTATTAATTAATAATCCTTTCGTTATCTTGCACAATGGAAATGAAAATGCGGAAGACACGTACAGTGCGACCAGTAGGTATATCGTGGCAGGCAGTGAAATATTAATCTATAAAAACACACTCAATTTAAAGCAAGCAAATGGCTCGTGGCTAAATGATAACATCCACACTGATCGATCGAAGGTTAAGCTACGCTTGCCGCGGTCTATTCGTGGATGGGTGACCATCCATTACATATCGAGTCCCCTCCGTGCCTCGGAATGCACGTTTACCTGTTGGTCCCGGCTGTCATTCGTAGATCTTTGACAGTCGTTACGGGTAGTCAGAAGCCCCAAAGTCTGACAACCAGTCTTACCAAGGGGTATCGTATTACCCAGTAACAGGGTTGTGGAGGTCAGATAGGCAGTCGCACCATGTAAAATACTGGCATTCAGCTGCATCCGGTTGAATTGGAAACTGACCCCAACATAGTTGGGAAAAGGCTAGGCAGATTGAATTTCAAGAAAAAAGCACCGTCATAAAGAGAAGTCCTGACTGACTGATTGACTGACTCATCAACGCCCAGCCCAAACCCTTGGACGTAGAAAGCTGAAAATTCCCGGTAGTAGGTTCCCTTGGGATATATTCCGACATCCACGCGGGCGAAGCCGCGGGCAAAAGCTAGTCAATCATAAAGCAATTAAAATATACTGGACACACGGTATTATAGTCGTTATCGTAAGTTTCGTAGGGATCAGTACATTTCTCAAGGAGAACGTGGTCGGTACTGCCGTATCGTATATTATCGGCTTGTGTTTATTGCTCAGTACAATAATCCTATGGCTAGACCTGAGCGTCAAGTAGCGGGACGCGAAACTTTTACGTGCACACCTGCACTAAATATGGGGTTCGCGAACCGCGAACCTCATATTTAGTGAATAGTCACTGAAGCCGCACGTCTATAGCTTAGTTTAACACCTAAATTGTTGTCCAACATTAGAAACTTGCCTAGCGAAAGGACCCTAGGCCCTTTGTTTTCGTCATTTGTGCGTCGGAGCTGATCAGCTGACACACACACTTTTTTTTTTGCAAAGCCACAAACGAAAATTGTTTGGTATTTGAGGGTTGACATTGTATGGCGGTATTAACATCATAAATGGTACAAATGATAGTCACAATTCATAAAATTCTCGCTTTGTTCAGAGTAGACAAGCTCTACACACGTCTCACCAAAAGACGCGTGCGTCCGACTGCGTCCCGCTTTGCAAACGCGGTCTTCTCGCGTCGCGGTCGCTCAGGTGTGGCCGAAGCTTGACGCTTCCATGTCATAAATCGGTTACCCTTTAACGTTGCCTTCCTGTGTGACGACCACAGAACAGATAAATTTTATCTGTTCTGTGGTGACGACAGTGGTATGAATCTGTTAAGGTTGTTTGCGAAGATGTTTATGTTGACTGTTGTGATAATTACAATGTATTGCAATTGTGATAAATACTCCTGTGGATTCATTTCGTAGCGGAATCCATATAAAAAAAACATACATTGATCTATCTGAAGTCCTACGTGATATTGGCAAACTTGTGGTGACTCTTCCACAAAAGCCATTAATGACTCTTCATTAATGGCTCCCAACACACTCAACATGCGACAGCGACACTGAAGGGGTAGTTCAATTTCAACTCTTGAAATTGAACTACCCCTTGAGTGTCGCATGTTACCGCATAGGTTCGTAAGAAAAGGCGCTCGAAGAACTCGCTCTGAAGTATTACGTTTATATCGTATCTTAACTAATATTATAAATGTGAAAATGAGTTTGTTTGTTCGTTACGCTTTCACGCTAAAACGGCTGAACGGATTACCATGACCTGGATTAGGATATAGGATACTTTTTATCCCGGTAGTACGTTCCCCTGGGATAATTTCCAACTTCCACGCAGGAGAAGCCGCGGGCAAAAGCTAGTCCATACTAATATTATAAATTCGAAAGTAACTCTGTCTGTCTGTCTATCTGTCTGTCTGTCTGTCTGTCTGTCTGTCTGTTACCTTTTCACGCCTAAACCATTGGAACGGATTTCGATAAAATTTGGCAAGGCTATAGATGGTATCCTGGGGACGGACATAGGCTACTTTTTTTTTCAAAAATAATCCTACAGGGGGTGATATAGGGGATGAAAGTTTGTATGGGAAACTCAGTATTTCTTAAGTTAGGGATGTGAAAATTAAAATGTATGCTTTTGATAGGAAATAAAGAAATATGCGGTTCAGCGTTTTTGAAAAATCATCTCCTAAGGGGGTGAAATAGGGGTTAATTTTAAAATTTACAAAACTGCATGGATTTCGACAAAATTTGGCAAGGCTTTATATAGCATTCTGGGGAAGGCCATAGGATACTATTTTTTTCAAAAATAATACTACAGGGGGTGATAAAGGGGATGAAAGTTTGTAAGGGAAACCCAGTATTTCCTAAGTTAGGGATAACAAATTTATGCTATTGGTAGGAAATTAAGAAATATGCGGTTCAGCGTTTTTGAAAAATCATCCCCTAAGGGGGTAAAATAGGGGTTGATTTTAAAATTTACAAAACTGTACGGATTTCGATAAAATTTGGCAAGGCTTTATATAGCATCCTGGGAAAGGACATTGGATACTATTTTTTTCAAAAATAATACTACAGGGGGTGATATAGGGGATGAAAGTTTGTAAGGGAAACCCAGTATTTCCTAAGTTAGGGATAACAAATTTATGCTATTGGTAAGAAGTTAAGAAATATGCGGGTCAGCGTTTTTTAAAAATCATCCCCTAAGTGGGTAAAATAGGGGTTGATTTTAAAATTTACAAAACTGCACGGATTTCGATAAAATTTGGCAGGGCTATAGATAGCATCCTGGGAAAGGACATGGGCTACTTTTTGTCTTAAAACATAATCCTACAAGGGGTGAAAGTTTGTAAGGGAAACCCAGTATTTCTTAAGTTAGGGATAACAAATTTATGCAATTGGTAGGAAATTAAGAAATATGCGGTTCAGCATTTTTGAAAAATCATCCCATAAGGGCGTAAAATAGGTGTTGATTTTAAAATTTACAAAACTGTACGGATTTCGATAAAATTTGGCAAGGCTTTATATAGCATCCTGGGAAAGGACATTGGATACTATTTTTTTCAAAAATAATACTACAGGCGGTGATATAGGGGATGAAAGTTTGTAAGGGAAACCCAGTATTTCCTAAGTTAGGGATAACAAATTTATGCTATTGGTAAGAAGTTAAGAAATATGCGGGTCAGCGTTTTTTAAAAATCATCCCCTAAGTGGGTAAAATAGGGGTTGATTTTAAAATTTACAAAACTGCACGGATTTCGATAAAATTTGGCAAGGCTATAGATAGCATCCTGGGAAAGGACATGGGCTACTTTTTGTCTTAAAACATAATCCTACAAGGGGTGAAAGTTTGTATGGAGACCCAGCATTTCTTAAGTTAGGGATATGCCCTATGTTTTCCACATGAACATTCCCATGGAATATTTTCCGACATCCACGCGGGCGAAGCCGCGGGCAAAAGCTAGTGTTAGATAAACGTAATTATACCATCATCCAATGGCGAACGCGGGCTTACTTACAGTAGTTGTGAACCTATGGGGCTCGGCTGACATTCGAGCACACATTGACATGAACCTATGGGGGTATATCATGCGACACTCAAGGGGTAAGTATTTATATTTTTTCCTGTAGACGGGTATTATCTCCGCCCGTATTTTTTCTACACTAGAAAACACATGGGATTTTCGTACTATTTAACGTTGTCCTTCATATTTTCTCGGGCACTAGCGTTAAATCTAAAAATAAACTAATATTGCCTTTTAATATTCCTTACATCTTCCCACGCATCTTGTAAATGGTTTAACTAAATACGACTGTAGGAGTTTTCGTGAATTTATCTCTTAGCGCAGAATCGTTGATGATCAACGCCACGCAACGCAATTGAATGTCTTAATCAAGATTACTGCCCTTTTACTCCATTCTGTCAATAAGATGACCAGCGAGGATAAGAGACACTTTAAATACACCATAAATTAGTACCTACTAGGTATTTGTTACCTTATTAATTTTGTTACTAATTTTAATGGCCGGTGGGCTGACTGGCCATTAAAATTAGTAACAAGACGAAAAGGTCTGTAAGTTCATCACTCCTGCAGCTGTCGCCCGGTACAATAATGGTGGCCATACACTATGCTGCCTATCGTCCAATCGGCATGACGCTGCCGATTAGATCAAGTAGAATTGACCGTGTGTGGGCGTGGATTGACATGACAGTTAATAAAATTTTGGGGTTGATCAAGCCGATTGGATCATGCCGTGGACCGTGTATGGCGGTCGTCGATATAACATTTCTCATAACTGTGTCATATTTCTGAATTAGATGAGTCACTAATGATAGAAGTTTTATGTAAGTTTCTCTTCGATCAATTGATCGAAGAAGTTTCTTCATTATTTGTAAATAAATACGATAACCTTTTGGCGTAAGTAATCCTCAATTTTTCTATACTGATTCCTTTTCATTAACCACTGTTTGCACTACGCCCCACGATCTTTTCTTTTTGTTGTTTGTTTCTTCATCACGAGTAAAATGCCCAAGACGGCTAAAGCATCGTCGTCCGCTACTGGTGACGCCATGACTTCAACTGAACGTTGCTGCCGATTGGACAGTTTAAATTGATAATGTGTGGTGTATATGAACGAACTGCTGATTGGATCAAGCCTGCAGCGTCATGCCGATTGGACGATGGGCAGCATGGTGTATGGCCATCAATAACTACTCGTACAAATTGTTCCCCAGACAACAAGACAATTAAAGCTCGCCCTTTGTGTGAAATTAATTCAATCGCCACACGTGGCTTTTTAATATGTCGCCAACTACGATTGAGTCACCTGATCTATCATTAAAATAATATTCTGTTTTGGACGCAGTCATTTAATTGCTTAGGAAAAGATTAAACATCTTTATTAATCGAACTGAAAGTCAAAATCAAAAATCAATCTGCCTAGCCTTTTCCCAACTATGTTGGGGTCGGCTTCCAGTCTATCCGGATGCAGCTGAATACCAGTATTTTACATGGAGCGACTGCCTATCTGACCTCCACAACCCAGTTATTGGGTAATACGATATCCCTTGGTAAGACTGGTTGTCAGACTTTCGGCCTTCTTCTGACGACCCGTAATGACTGTCAAAGATCCACGAATGACAGCCGGGACCAACGGCTTAACGTACTTTCCGAGGCACGGAGGAGTGTCGTTATGTAAAGATGGTCACCCATCTACGGACAACGTCGGCAAGCGTAGCTTAACCAGATGGATCGACCCGCCCGGCTGTACTTACTTAGCCACGAGCTATTCAGACGATTATTACTATCATTTTAACAAACAATGAAACAACAACGACATAATGTTTGGTTTCCTATCATCAATAATTTCTACAACATCCAGCTTCTTTAGAACCAGTTTTTCCAGTATAGTGATGAAAACCAGTATCATTTTTGACTTGATCGTATAAAATATCAAAAAACATTACAAAGTCTCAGTGCACCAGTACCTGATACAGTTATGGCAAGCAAGGCCGACCGGTCAATCCCGTCGTATTGTTCACTCGTTCGCCATAAAGGACGATGAATTACAATCATTATCATATTATTTAAATACAGATAGCTCTGCATAAGTACAGATAGTAGGAGGTACTTGTAAGGGCTCTAAAGTTATGCGATTTTAGCGCAGTCAAGATTTGATGGTTAGCCGTTCTAATGCCTCAGAGTTTGGCTGTTACTTATTCGTAAAGCCAATATCAGACGCTACATTGAGTGAAGGTTTATTTTTTGTTTCATTCCACGTTCACACGACACCGGCAAAATGACATAGGAATGAACGTTCATCTGCTCCTTTCATTACATTGTCGATCATTCGGTAGGCGAGTGAAAGATCAAAATTGCCAAAATCCAACATCGTTGGATCGGTTCACTGATGAATGAATTATTCACGTTTGATTCATTTTGTGTTCAGACGTTTCATTTCACGAGTGAATGTTGCGGAATGAACCTTCGCCATTTTAAAGATAATTTAATTATTTATCTTTTAGTTTATGCGTTTTATTAGTACCTACCTTTTGTTTTATGATAGTAAATTAATAATGCGTCTAATTTGGGACAGCGCTCCTTGATGGACGAGTCCTACCTATTACTGGACGTACGACGCGTTGCGTGAGCTCAGCACAGAACACGCAAGCTAATCACTGGAGGCCGTTGGATCTGCGTCTTAAAACAAGAGCAACGCGAGCGAGCCAACATTCCCTGAAATTCATGCATAAACTCATGCCCTTTACTCACGGGGCTACGATCCTTACATATTCCTTTTGCTTTGACCACGCTCAGACATTTTGTTATACACGCGCGCCGTTTCAGAGTGCCGCCCACCTGACCTTTATGAAGAACTTTGTAAGATTGTAAGTACATCTACATCCAGTATAAGTATAATTATATCCTCAAATAGAAGCAAAGTAATTTGTTCATTCGATTAAAAAGGGAGTACTGTAATAAGACAGAAATATATGTATAAAAAAAAACTTGAATAGTGTATTTGTTACTCTACAAATCATCAGAAGTTTGGAAAGTTGAACTACATTAACATAAATTATAAAGTTGTTTTAAACTGAGTATCCCATCTCATTGAAATGCACAACTGCTCTTAGAAAAGTGTGTTCTTTATGTAGTGCATCCCAAAACTTCATTCTTTCGTGGAAAGGATTCCTTCCCTTTGTGAGTTCAGATCCTATGCTGAGGTAGTTCAGCCTTTCTTTGTTTTCAACAGGGTCCCAAGTTATTGGTAACAGTGGGTCATCTGCATCTGATGTGGGGTTTCTGAAAATAAAGTCGAAATATGAAAATTTTGCAAAGTTAGCACCTCTATTGATGATTTCATGATCTCTATTGAAATTGAGTAATTTATGCGGCCTACCCAAATGTCTTTTCTTTGGTATTGTTCGTCGAATCGTTGAGCTCCTTAAGTTTTGAGTTGAGCTGCACGATTACTGACAAATGCGTGCACTGACTGGACAGGTCCACTCAGATCTGTCAGATGTGGATCTTTCCTCAAAAGACCATTTCAGACAGCAATCTACATGGTCTTCATATGATCTGACCAAGATTATGTCTGGACTTCAAGAGACTGTGACTATGGTGACCTCTGAGTTTGTTTCGGCCTTTCTTCTCAGAGTAGTCAGATAGGAAACGCTGACCTCATCTAGTTTTAAAAAATATGATTGACGTGTAAAAGTGTTTGCACAAACCTACTTACAGATAATAAATCATTTATCATTTGAAACTTACCCAGTTTTGGCAAAATTGGTCCACATTTTGATTACTCTTGTTCTTGTTTTAACTGAATCTCGACTCCCTTTGCATACTTCTGGCATTTTTATACGAAACAAGAAAGATAGTTCTGCACCATGCCCAGTGGAGTTAAAGAAATTTAATTTCTTCGGTACTGCCCATTCACCAGCGTAGTTGAGAATATAGTAGTATATGGGACAGCCAGCCGTACAGAGCAGTCTTACTGTTTTATTGACATAATATGAAAAATAGTAATCACTTATCAGTTGTAAGTATTGTGTCCTTGTATCTGCCCTCAAATGTTCTTCGCCGTCCAAGTAAAACTTCAGTAACTGATGACCTATACTTTCTGATGATTTATCTTTCCTTGCTAACTCTCTTGGCACTAGAAGTCTGACATTTTCGTTATACTTCTCAAAATTAGAATAAAAATTCTCTACAACATGTTGTAACACAGCTCCTTCTATATTATTGCTACCAATAATACAAGGGACTTTATTAAAATTACCAGATTTAAGCAATAAAAGTGGACTCCTTGTAAGAAACGCGGCTTGTCCTTCGAGGTCAACTTCAATACATGGTTTGAAGACAGCATCAATCAAATCCCTGTCGGCTCCTTCACCACTTTCTATCTTAAAGTTTTGAAAAGCTATGGTAATGTCCATCGCAGGAATCGTCCGTAGCTCTTCAACTATTTCTTCTTTAGATGTTTTCTTGATGCCGAGTATTTTTGCCAGTTCTATTACGGCTAGTGAAGGATTCTTAGCTAAAGACCAATTATTCAAAACACTGGCGCTTTGTATAATAGCTTTGTGAAAGAGTCCGGTCGCCATAGGTGATAACATCATAAAATTGACAATAGATCCACCTGATGAACTTCCAAAAATTGTGACATTATTTGGATCACCTCCAAAGGAAGTTATATTTCTTTTGACCCATTTTAGAGCCATAACTATATCTTTAAGTCCGCAATTTCCTGGTGCTGCATAGTCGTTTATGGAGAGAAAACCAAAAGGTCCCGTTCTGTAGCCGCATCTTACGAAGACAATGTTCTGGTCACTGATTAAAGTTGCATCAAATATGTGATCTAAGATGCAAGCGTAGCCGTAACCTCCAATCCAAAACATAACGGGTATAGGTTTATCAGGCTTGACACTTGGCGTGGAAAGTTCTATGTATAGACAGTCTTCAGAGCCAGATATGACATCAGTCACTGATCTACAAATTGGTAGAGGTGCATCTTGCGTACAGTCCATTACTTCTTTCCATGGCTGAATTGGAGATGGGGGCTGAAAAAAAAAACATTTATATTAAGTAATTACCTCCAGAAGACAGATGACTGGCAAATTAAATATTGTATGACTTTCGTATAATTAAGGATTAATTTGTGTTGTTCATATTACAAAAGTAGCAGCTACGCCCGCGTGAATGTCGGAAATTATCCCACGGGATTGGTACATTTATCCGGGATAAAAAGTAGCAGTGCTATTCCAAATCTATCTCAATCTATCTCTGTGCGAAATTTCATCCAGATCCATTTTTTAGCCGTTCTGGCGTGATTGAGTAACAAACATCTATCCATCCATCCATCCATCCATAACTTTCGCATAACTTTTTTATAAGTAGTAAGATTAGGATTATAGCAGTAAAACATGATGGATAAATTTTGTGAAATGTTTAAGTTTGATGTTTAAAAATTCGTTTAAAAATCCCTTATAACTTACCAAGAATCGTAAGTTGCCTACTGGTGGTTTAGCATAAGGTATACTTTTAAACTTGTAACAAGTACCTTCATCAGTTTTTTCAGAATATCCGCAAACGGGACCATCTTTTGTTTCCACTATACATTTTGTATCTTCTGGTATTGCAGCCATTTTTTTTATTGCTTCACTGAAAAATAAAATTATCAAATCAATTGAAGAAATTAGTTTTATAAAATGGTTTGTTATTATCCTGTTGGTAAATGTGACGTAAGGTATTTTAATTATATATTTACCCTAGCTGACCCGACAGACGTTGTCCTGTCTTAGCTATGAATATTCTAATAAGGTAAGCGCGCGAAGTTTATATTTTAAGAAGCTTGATTTATATTTTACTTAGTATACACAAAATAAATTTCTGAACACACGCATAAATATTTGACAACCAATATATTTTCATTAGTCAATCCTTTTTCATTACGTACATTATTCTACATTTTTAAATTTTATAACGGAGACAAATACAACAAATTAAAAACCATGAAAATCGGTCCATCCGTTCTCGAGTTATAAGGGTACGAGCAAACCCGACTTTGTTATATATACAGGTTGTCCGGTAAGGATGGATAACTTTGGAATAGCATATTACAGACATGATGGCCGTTCTTAAAAAAATACAAAAAAATATATCCCCACTAGTAGGTACACACGGCTACACATCAAGCTATACATTTCTAGTTTAGACTGACCTCTCATTGTAAGGAAATCCTATACAATGCGAGATCAGCTTATACTGAAAATTTGATCTGTTGTCGTGCGTACATTATGATTTTTTGGAGTCTCCAAAAAATATTTTTTTTTTAATATTTTTTTTCATGTATTTTTTTAAGAACGGCCATCATGTCTGTAATATGCTATTCCAAGGTTATCCATTCTTTACCGGACACCCTGTAGATAGATTAATTTTTGTTGTAGGTAGGTACATAAGTATATAATTTAGCTAGCGGAAAAATCAAATTAAAATTATGTTCCGAGATTGCATAATTTTATGCGCGATTCGAATCCAGATTTGTCTGTGGTAATAAAACCATTACAAAAAAAAAAAAAAAACAAATGAGATGAGCAATACTCGGCCTTCTATTTTTAAAGTGTAGGTTTTAGTTTTGATTGGCTTTCCTTATGGCTTTCCTGTTTGAATTTTCGTTGACGAACTTTGACTTTTACGTAAACTATGAATGTTCGGTTCGGTTGAATAATGGTATCTTTTGAAATGAAATGAAATGAAATGAAATGAAATGAAATGAAATGAAATGAAATGAAATGAAATGAAATGAAATGAAATGAAATGAAATGAAATGAAATGAAATGAAATGATGTTTTGTTCCGGTAAACAAAAGTCGCTTAGAACAATTTAAAAAGAATTTAATAGAAAAACTACCAGGTTTGCCTTATCACAGTAACCCGGATCAAGCTTATACTGTACTATTTAACCTCATAAATTGTGAGTTTAGGAAGGTATTCACATCAAAAACATTACCTGTTTGTGACCGCGTTATATTTAGTGATTGGGCAACACCAGGTATTTACAAAAGTAGGCAGAGGTTATATGAACTGTACCATGAAAAAACGTATAACTATGATGAAACTTTTAAAGAATTTGTTAAAAATTACTCTAAAACTTTTAAAAGAGCCTGTTCGTCAGCAAAAGCCATACACATTAAAAATAAAATAAAATATTCTGGAAATAAAATTAAAACAACTTGGAATATTATTAATTCAGAAACGGGAAGGACGACAGTTCGGAATCGTGACTTCCATCTAAAAGTCAATGATGTAGATATTAAGGCAGACGTGGAGGTGGCTACTGAGTTTGAAAATTTCTTCACTAATATTCCCATTTTAACAACCAAAACTCTGTCATCGTCGTCCTCCACTTCTGCTTACTCAATACTAAAAGAATGTGTACCAGAATGTGATAAACACTTTAAATTCGCAATTGTTACCGCTAAAGACGTTATAGATTGTTTTAAAGATCTCGAGGTAAAAAAAACTGCTGACCTTTGGGGATTATCAGTACATACCATGTCTTCAATAATTGATATTATTGCACCCTTTTTATCAATTGTTTTTAACTCTTGTATTGCATCTGGTGTATTTCCTGATTTAATGAAACTTAGCAAAGTGATTCCACTGTTCAAATCTGGCAGCACGACTGATCCCACTAATTTTCGACCTATTTCGATATTACCAACATTGAGTAAAATCTTTGAAAAACTAATTTTAAAACAAATGTTAGGCCATTTCAATACACATAATTTACTTCATCTGAAACAGTTTGGTTTTACAAAGGGTCGTTCAACTACAGACGCGGGCGTGGAATTACTGAAGAGCATATTCGAGGCCTGGGAGGAGTCGCAGGATGCTCTTGGCATTTTCTGTGACTTGTCTAAGGCGTTCGATTGCGTAAATCATGATACACTCATCAGGAAGCTGTACCACTATGGTATAAGGGACAGGGCTCTCGACCTTCTGACTTCTTATCTGAACAACAGAATTCAAAGGGTAGATGTTAATGGCAAGAGATCTGCAGGATCTGCGGTCACTATGGGCGTTCCACAGGGTTCAATTCTGGGTCCTTTCTTGTTTCTTATTTATATAAATGACTTACCTTATCACATAAGGGACAATCACAAGATTGTATTATTCGCAGATGACACATCCCTCATTTTTAAAATCAAACGTCAGTTAGTCAACTTTGAACAAGTTAACGATGCACTCTCTAGAGTTGTCCATTGGTTTAATGTAAATAATCTTCTCCTGAATGAAAAAAAGACTAAACTCATTAAATTCTCAACGCCAAATGTCAGGCAGCTAACTGCCAATGTTCAACTTAATGGAATGGAGTTGGACCCTGTTGAGTCGACAGTTTTCCTTGGAATAACCATTGACGGTAAATTGCAATGGGGCCCACACATAGAAAAATTGTCAGGAAGGCTTAGTTCGGCCGCCTACGCTGTCAAAAAAATTCGACAGATAACTGATGTGGATACAGCCAGAATTGTTTATTTTAGTTATTTTCATAGCCTTATGTCTTATGGGATTCTTCTCTGGGGAACCTGTGCGGGCATTAATACTATCTTTGTTTTACAGAAAAGGGCTGTTCGAGCCATTTACAATCTAGGTCCAAGGGATTCTCTTCGAGAGAAGTTCAAGGAAATAAATATTCTGACTGTAGCCTCTCAATATATATTTGATAATCTATTGTATGTACACAAAAATATATCCAATTTTAAGAAGATGTCCGATATTCATAGTTTAAATACTAGGAATAAACACAATCTTGCTGTCCATCGCACTCGTCTCCACAGAGTAGGCAACTCGTTCATGGGTCAATGTATATGCTTTTACAACAAACTTCCCGTTGAAATTCGAAACTTGCCCATTAAACGATTTAAAAGCTGTATTAAAACCAAACTTTGTAAAAAGGGCTACTATAAAATTTCCGATTATTTAGAAGACAAAAAAGCTTGGGTTTGAGCTATTCGCTCAACCTTGTATTACCTATATGTAATACCAAAATCATTATATTATGCAAAATGACAAACCTTTGTTTAAAATTAAAATATATTTTTTTTCTTTAATTATTGTAAATGTGAGCACTATGTGGATCTTTTTTTTTTTCTTTTTTAGTTTTATTGATGGTCTGACATTTTTTGAGTAAGTACTTTATGCGACCTCCCCAAATGTCCTTTCTTTGGTATTGTTCGTCGAGTTATTGAGCTCCTTAAATCCTTGAGTTGAGCTACACGATTGTTGACAAATGCTTGCACTGACTGGACAGGTCCACTCAAATTTTTATGGTTCTTTCCTCAAAAGACCATTTCAGACATTGATCTACATGGTCCTCACATGATCTGACCAAGATTATGTCTGGACTTTAAAAGAGACTTTGACCCCTGAGTTTGTTTCGCCATTTCTTCTCAGGGTAGTCAGATAGGAAATGTCGACTTCATCTAGCTTATTAAAAAAAATATGACGTGTAAAAGTGATTTCGATATCCTATTTACAGAATAAACAATTTCATTTCATTTCATTTCATTTCATTTCATTTTAACAAAAAACGTCATTTTCCTCGTAAAAATCAATCGCGCGATGAATTTAAGAAATCGATTTTTCACTTAAGGCGAGTAGTATGCTCACATTTTTAGTCAGATGAGGTAGGTCAGGTGAGGTCAAAAAATTCTACCTCATCTGACTAAAAATGTGAGCATAGGAAACTCCAGACTTGATTTTTTTCTCAATCGTGGCGCTAGTTGGCGGCACTACTCGCCTTAAGTAAATTAATGTGTACATGTACTAACCAACGAACGTATCTATTTTCGTCTCGTTATGAATAACATCGTAACAGGAAAATCATTAAACGACGTTGAAGGGAAATAATACACCTAGTCAGGCAATTGACATAAGACAAGCACCAACCTATATTTGTAGAACAAAAATACTTACATTAGAACAAGAAATTATTAATTAAATTATATTTAGATGCAATATTGATAATAATGAATTGTACCTACCATAGACAAACTTTCAGGTATGGAACTAGCTACCAACGAGACGTTAAATATCTGAATCACATCAAAACAATTAAAATCACACAAGTGCGGACGTCAGACTGGTGTGGCTATACAAACGAACTGGTATGACTGGACTTCAGTCAATAGCCTTGATATTGTTAAGCTTAGGTAGTTATAGAAAGGTCAATGTTGCCAGCGTTAGGTGGGGCCAATTATTTCTTAGATTAGGAAATCCATTAATTACAAAAAAAAAAATAACGATTGTCATTTTTTTTTTTACTTAAATAATTTTAATGTGGATGATTATTTTTTTTCTAACCCCCGATGGAAACAGAGGGAATGTTATAAGTTTAACGTGTGTATATATGTCTGTGGCATCGTAACACCCAAACGGCTTTTAGGATTTTTTTTTGTTTTTTTTTAAAAGTGACTTGATTAGTGTTCTTAGCTATGATTCAAGAAAATCTATTCAGCCGTTTGAAGATTATCAGCTCTTTTCTAGTTGATGAATGAACTTCCACAGGTCTGAATGAGTCGAAATTTGGTACTTTGTTACTTCAATGATAATCTGTTACTTCAATGATAATCTGTTACTTCAATGATAATCTGTTACTTCAATGATAATCTGTTACTTCAATAATACGTATAACACAACACACAACCTTGAACTGATGCTGCAGCATTACCTGGAATTTGCAGGATGACCAACTCCCTCACCAACTTACAGCAGAGGCTCGTGTTTGGGCTCATTGGAATGGTCTCAATTAATAGGTTTTAGATAGTTAATCAGTAATCAGGGTCTGATGATGGAGTAGCAAAAAGCAATGAGCGTAAATTAGTACCTAACTAACTTTACTGTGGGAAAAATACGTAGGTACAGTTGCGCTGATTTAAAAACGTGTCGATCCTAGCGTGTCTACTAGTACTTATTAGAAAGTTTAAAAAAAAGCAATAAAAGTTCAAGTAAATTTATAATTTAAAAAAACCCCGACACAAACATTATCTTTTATAAAGTAAAGAAATAAAATGTCCTTTATATAATTAACTGTAGGTAATGTTTTGATACGAGCGTCGTCGCGTCGGGGGACGACTAATGAAAACGCCAAACAGACGGGGCTTATAGATACCTAGCAATAATAAATATATGCTATTGTAGAAAGGATAGAGCTGTTGCTAACTTCCTTTTTCATCCTTTTTCTTTGCTGGCTTAAGTTATGAATTTCAATTTGAATATCTTTTCACACGGGGGCACGGTAGATTTGTAAAATCTCTCTAAATTTTTTTCTCTTAGATTAAAGAAGTAAATAGAAATAAAATTCGTTAAATTTCAGACTTCTTTTGTACATATTTTGTTAGTAAGTAATATCTTAAGCCTAAGGCTCGTATTTAAGTATGTTAGTCATGACGAAGCGACCACTAAGAAAAAAAAAGATAAATCAATAACATTTTTCCCGACATTAAATTTTTCTTGTTTTTAAGATTATGACGCCATTACTAATTAAACATAAATGTTTGTACTTGTTAAAGAGGATGTTTAGTCTGATGGTGTAATTAGCTGGATGTTGTCGTAATTAGTCTCTTCAAAGACTTTAATTAAACTCGCTTTGACTTGTTCGACTCCTCATATTGAGGATAATATTATTATCGCGTGTATTCACGTGTCTTTTTATATTGTTGCTTACAGCGTGTGTTGAGATTTACCTAAGTACGGAAACACTGCATGAACATAGCGTTAATAGACTTTGCTGCTGCGTGTCCAATTTTTGCTTCCATACATCACCCTTTTTGTATCCATGTCCATCCAAAAAGATCCCCATCATCTCTCATCACTCTTTATCAACTTCCTAGCCGTATCATCTTTCACATCCATATCTTTTCTTCAACCTATCTCTTTTCTTATAGCCGTCCCTTACACATACATACATCAACTCACGCCTTGTTCCCAGGGGGGTAGGCAGAAACTACAGAACGCCACCTATTGCTACGATCCTTACATACTCCTTTTGCCTCGTTTTAGTGTCGATAACATTAGTATCAGCTTGCCCTTGGGCAAAGGCCTCCCCTAGAATTTGCCATAATTTCCTGTTCGTGGCTTTTCTTCTCCATTTTGATGCTACCGTTTTTTTTAATTTCGTCCTCCCATCTCATTCTTTGACGCCCTTTCTTACTTTCTCCATCTCGGGGTTTTTTTTTTTTTTTTTTTTTTTTTTTTTTTTTTTTTGAGGGTGGGAAATCATCAAATAACTTCTCCCGCTCTGGGTGGAGCGGGAGGGCGTGTCAGACTTTTACTGACTAAAACCCACCCGTGTTCCTTCACTTGCCTATGCCAGGGCCGCGGTAACCCCTTCGGACAACCCGCGACCCCAGCGGCACCCGCGACCCCTGTGATATCTTTATGCCATTTATTTCTCTTGTTTCTTATAATTAAGTCAATGTGACATCTGTAACATATATTATTTTGTAACTTGCATAGTTTTACTTCTTATATTTAATCGTTTGATTTTGTCCCGTAACTTGATGTTTAGAATGCTTCTCTCCATTTTATTTTGACAGACTCTAAGCGCTGCTCCATATGGTGAAAGCCCAGGTTTCTGATCCGTAAACTAAATCATTCATTCAAATTAAAACGCCACTAAATTATCGCCTGCACATTCCACCATTCAACCCTAACCAGCTTGAAAGTATATTTTTACTTGAGTATAATTGTATAATCTGCCTTACGTGGCGTCGCCTTGACTGTGAAACCCGACGTAGTCACATTAGTGACATTAGTGCACATGTTGTGTAGGCACAGCTTAGCTGGCTGTAAGACCTACTGGCTGGCATCGACATAATCATCTTAGCTTCGTACATTTGTCACATCCCATTTGCTAAAGACGATTTCATCAGACGCTGCTCTCGAGTTAAGGTTCATTTTTGTTTTATTCCACGTTCACACAACACCGACAAAATTATATAGAAAAGAACAATCATCCACACGTTCATACCATTTTTCAATCATTCGGTAGGAGAGTGTAAGATGACAACTGCCAAAATTCTAAATCTTTGGATCGGTTCAAATCTAGCAAAGAAGAGGGTAGCTTGTTATAAAAGGTTATACCAAACCCAACAAATGAGATAAGGACATTCTGAAGCCGGTGAAATGGAGCACGTAATTTGTCCTTATTTCTGGTGTTAATATTGTTGTATATCACAAACTAAACCGATTTTCTTTCTATTACAGGTAACATAAGTGCAGTATTCACATACAAGTGGAAGGGCGAGGAGATAGCGCGGCTGGTGGACAACGGCACGAGGGTCATGATCGGCATTATCAAGGGGAGGACTTTCGCTCACGTCAGCAACAACATTAACAAGTACGTATTCTAATGCCTTTTCGAAGAATTCTTAAACGGAGTTTAAACTCTTAATAGCTATTGAATTGTCTATTTAAGCGAATTCCTTCCTTATGCTCAGTTTTTGAGGTTCTCAGATAAACCGTCGATAGCAATTCTCTCGAGTTCCTTAACGAATTGTTCAGAAACACGACATCGAACCAATAATCACTATCGAATGGATAAACTTCGTTTAAAAACCTCAGAAACCAGGCATTAGACATGTACCCCTGTATGAAAGATTCTGTATAACTCTACAATACGCCCGATGATACAGAGAGACTACAGTCCTATAACAATTATTTTATTATATAGGACAGTTGCAGTTGCAATTGCATTTTGTATTCGGAATGCATGTGATGACAGCGGACGATGCCAATTCCAAAATAAACAAACATATTTCAGTCTATCTAAAGAGCGTTATAAATTATTGCGACTACCTAAGTGGCTGCAAATATGTATACCTATGGCTATTATTGTATACCTATACTATAACCTATATGCCAGATGAGCTGGTGACGATAATTTGCACCTTATAAGTAAAAAAAACTTGCTACAAACGGAAGACCAGTTGGCATAAAAAGTGAATTAATGACGATGCGAAGACATGTCTGTTTTTTTTGGTCTTGACAGTACAAAAATAATAAACACGGATACTTCTAAAACGGGGATATACACTGATGGTACTTGAGACTAACTAACTGACATAATTATATAAATGAATACATAATAAATAATTTAGATTAATTAATCTATACTTATAATAAATCTGTAGAGAGGTCAATTCTGTACATGATATATATTTTCAAAATAACTATCAGGGGGTAATTAGTGATCGATACTGATGCCAAAAATGTAATCAGTAAAATTTTTGTCTGTCTGTCTGTCTGTCTGTCTGTCTGTCTGTATGTTCCTTATAGAAACAAAAACTACTCGACGGATTTTAACGAAACTTGGTACAATTATTCTTCATACTTCTGGGGAGGTTATAGTATACTTTTCATCACGCTACAATCAATAGGAGCAGAGCAGTGAAGGGAAATGTTGGGAAAACGGGAGAAGTTGCTCCATTTTTTAAGCTTCCGTCGCGTGTGCAGCCTTAATGGTTAAAGCTACATAGAAATCATTTATGACGGAAATGTTCTTCATAAAATTATCTAAAAAATATCCCACAACAGCATATGTCTATCTTTTATGGTTGACTCACAATAACACGTGTAACTCCCGATAGCTTAGCAGTTCGGAGCTTTCTGATTATATTTGTTTACACTTATGTTTATAATAATCTCACTCATCCCTAATTAAAAGAAGTTAATATTAGTACCTATTCAATAAAAAAAGAATCATAGTAATCGGTATAGAAACACCAAACTTATACATGAAATACGCTAATAAGCCATCGCGCCGTCGCGTCGCGCGTGAATACTGAATCATGCCATAAGGATTATTTTTGCGTAACGGTTGCCGCGCTCGACGCGGGTCGTGACGGTAGGTTATAAAAAGGCGGGAGGTTCAACATTTGGCTGTTGATGCGTTCAGAGCGTTCGACCTTATTGACAGACAATAATTGATATTAACAAACCGTGCTTATCAGCGCGACTTTTAGTCTTTAAATAGTTTATTTGAATTTCTTTTGTTGTTATTTTATAAAATAGGCATTAGTTGTTTTGGAAGTGTTTAAATATTTATTAAATTACAAATTACAAATTATTAATAGTTTGCATTTTATTTCTTTTTAGGTGAAGTAGTAGTAGAAGTAGAAGTAGTACGCATAGATTTTGAGATACCGATAGGTAAGTTTTGGCTAATTTATGTTCAATTTTATTTTTGTATTAAGTAGGTAAAAGCGTAGATACTTTTATTAATTATAGTAGTTATAGGTATTTATTTTTAAGTGAAGTAGGTATAGGTAGATAGTATTGCACAGGCGTTTCAGCTTTATTTTCATTTCTTTTTTTGTTGTAAGTTGTACATATTTCTGGGTATAATTCTATTAGAATATTTTAGTTTAAATAGGCACTTAGATTTTAAGTGTAAGGTAGCTATAGTTAGGACCTCTAACGTAGGTTATTTTGTTAGGTAACTGACAGCCTTTCCGTTACCGTCGATTAAAAATAAAATACACAATGCCACCTAAAAAACGATTATCTTTATCTCGAACTTCGAGTAAAGCTAAGAAAATGAGAATTAAGCGTTCTCAAGAATCGGCAGAGGAAAGAGCACATCGGTTAAACTCTATGAGAGTTAGTGCCTCAACTTCTCGAGCCAATGAAAGCTCTCCAGAGAGAGAGATGCGATTAGCAGCTGACAGAGCAAGACGAGCTACATCACGGGCGTCTCAAAGCTCTTCTCAATGAGAGCTAAGGCGTACCATTGACCGAGAACAACATGCGTTATCCCGAGAAGCTGAAACTGCTTCACAACGGGAATTACGGCTTACAGCTGACCGCGAACGGCATTTGCGATATTTGTCAACAGTAGTGTGGATTGACTATATTATATTTCCCTACTAAAATACGAAAGTTAATCTGTCTGTTACATCAAAACCACTGAACCGTGAGGAAGGACATATGGTACTTTTTTACGAAAAACGACGGAAACGCGCACGAAGTCGCGGGCAAAAGCTAGTAATTAATAAAATGTTACCCTAATTTTACTTAGATTAAGTTAATTTGCATGTTTATATAAGTCCTCTTCTCTCTAACTTTTTTGCTGTGCCCGACAGTGTCCACGATTGTTACTACAAATGTATACTTACCACCTAAGCATAAACATTGTGGAATGCAATAAATGATTGAGTATTGAGTATTGAGACTTTTGAGTAATAAACACTTAAAAGTACCACTTGCTTCTGGTTATTTTGTAATTACATTATCGAATACTATAAGACAAGTGTTATGCTTCCTGTTTGCATGTCACATGCAACGATTATGCAATCTTATCTACTGCGACTGTTTTTCTACAAAACATAATAAGTAATTAATTGACTTAGGTAGTGAGTAAAAAATACCCGGTTTATTATGTAATGATAATAAAATGTAAGAAATACATTGTTTTTGACATGATAATCTAAGCTGGTAAAATAACTATTATTTACTAGATACTGATTTCGGTGCTTGGGGGAGGCCTAAGTCCAGCTGTGAACGTCTTTCCGCTGAAATGTGATGATGATGTTTAATTTTGTGTAAAAATGAGTACCTATATCAGACAAAAAAGTAAATAGACCAATTGTTGATATTAACATAATTACACCTCTAGAAACAATTATATTATTTAGTCTTCTAATTTCAAATAAGGGTTCCAATCTAAAAAGGCCTTGCAAGATTACTTTTTAAAAATAAACAATTTTGCTGTAATGGAAAGGAACAGGCAAAGCAAATAATAGATGACGCCATCGCGCCATTATCACTAGTAACCGTCAGCTGCCTATATATTGAAGGTTTCAAGGATATTATAAAATAATCGCGCTGTAGCCCTAAAAAAATATTTGTGTTTGATATTTAAACAACACCAGCGACGATGCGACTCCTAGCGGGATAAATTGGCAGTGTCTCTCCTCATTTACAGAATTCGTCAGCAGATACTACTTACTGATCCCTCAGAATTAATTCAACCATAGAAATATGGCGATTTTCGGCTGCAGCCATTAATTTATATTTTGCGATATGTAGATACATTCATCATAATTATGCCCAGCTTTTCCCCAATGTTGGGATCGGCTTTCCAGTATAACTGGATGCAGCTGAATACTAGTATGTTACACGGAGCTACTGCCTATCTGACGTCCACAACCCAGTTACTGGGTAATACGATACCCGTGGGTAAAATGGGTTGATAGACTTTCGGTCTTCTGACGACCCGTAACGACTGTCAAAGATCCACGAATGATAGCCGGGACCAACGGCTTAACGTGCTTTCCGAGGCACGGAGGGGTCTTGGTATGTAAAGATGGTCACCCATCCACGGACCAACCTCGGGAAGCGTAGCTCAACCTGATCGATCGACCCGTGCGGCTGTTATTACTTAGTCAGATATGTAGACACATTATTAACTCGTTAATAAAAATGTGTGTTGTTTCAGAACGTCAGTGCTGTTCGTGTCCATATCCTTCATCGTGCTGATGGTGATATCTCTCGCCTGGCTGGTATTCTACTACATACAACGCTTCAGATACATACACGCCAAAGACAGACTCTCTGTAAGTATACCAGTTGAACAACAGCATATATTTATATTCCCCGGAGGATTAGGCAGAGGGAAAGTGGGTGTATGGAATTTTTACCAATTAAACTGCAGAAACAAAAAAAGAGTGTCATTTGTGTAGTGGTCTGACAAACCTGAAGTCCTGGGAACCTACCACCGCCTCTTATAATGGCTAGTTTACACAGTGCGAGCTAGCGTGCGAGTCGGCTTACCGAGTACCCGCAGTGCAGCAACTCGCACTGTGTAATCCGAGGCCTTAGTGCGTGTTTTTATACTTACTCGATCTCGTTAACGTAAACTTCAATTTGTACTGAAACTGAATAAGCGCCGTCTGGTGACTATAATGGGAAACACAATTATTCCATACAAATTGACGCAATCGAGTAAGTATAAAAACTCGCATTATGGCCACAGTGTTCGTGATTTACGATTATGACGAAGTTTGAATGGTGTATTGTTTGATAATATTACCGTCAGGAATGCTTTGAAATATAATGAATCATCGGGGAGTACTTGCGGAATAAGTAATGGGAGTGAGGGAACGTGGCAAACCGTAGTTATCTTCCAAGTTGTAAGTTATATAGTTAATCAAATAAGTTAGTTTTAGAATACAAACCACCCCTTACATTACACCCGGTGTCTGAAAGGCTAGTCAAAACAATTTGATAGGTATAACAAAACTGTCAAACAATACAATAGCCATAGTGTTGTTATTTCTCTAAGCCAGTTTTTTTCAGTAAGTAACATGTCACTGTCTGGTGGCTAAGTAATAACAGCCGCACAGGTCAATCGATCAGGTTAAGCTTCGCTTGCTGCGGTTGGTCTGTGGATGGGTGACCACTTTAACATACCAAGAACCCCCGTGCGTCGCAAAGCACGATAAGTCGTTGGTCCGGCTGTCATTCGTAGATCTTTGACAGTCGTTACGGGTCGTCAGAAGTCCGAAATTCCTACCTAGTCTTACCAAGGGGTATCGTCAGATCGCTCCATGTACAAACTAGTATTCAGCTGCATTCGGTTTTACACTAGAAGCCGACCCCAACAAAGTTGGGAAAAGGCTAGACAGATGAGTATGTCAGGAAATTGTGTTGATTAACCAGACTCGTGTTTTAATTTGTATTGTTATTATAATATAAATGTTAATTAGCTAACGTTGTTTTGAATTCCAGAAACGTCTATGTTGTGCAGCCAAGAAGGCGTTATCAAAAATACCTGTTAAGAGTTTAAAGACTGAAGATAGGGTAAGTTGCGAGTAATTTAACATCAAACGTATATAATTTGTAGCTAATTTAACTAACTGACGTATCTGACATTTTGGACTAAGCCGATAGCCGACCTAACTATAGTAATTTGATACATTTTCCAAGTCGAATCGATCTGTCTAATCCGCGTTTCTGTACCTATGCCTTACGGTCCACATGATAATGCAAAAATCGAGACCGATATATCTACAGTTTACAAAAAAAGAAAGAAAAATAGCTTGCCCTGTAAAATTTTCTTCGAATCAGTTACGTCACTTAGTTAGATTAACGACGAATTTACGGACCCATATTAATAATGGAGACATTATAAATACAAATGGCTAAATAATACATAAAAACACACATAAGTTTGTTTTTATTTTGTTCTAAAAATAAGTAAAATATGCCTTTATATCTGAAGTAGCAACATTTATGACTTTTTCATGGTCATTTTACGACGGTAAACATACAATTCGTAATATATAGTAACATTTTGTAATAGTATTGTTTTATTATTCACAGGAAGTTCAAGGCGACGGCGAGTGCTGCGCCATCTGTATAGAACCTTACAAAGTGTCTGAAACACTTAGATCTCTTCCTTGTAGGTTAGTATTAAACTTTTTTTCTTTCTTTTCTTTTCTTTTAATCGTTCATCGTTACATAATAAACAGTCATTGCTACAGAATAGCTGTCAAGTTATGAATTACCGAACTTGAAATAGTATCAGTGCCTTTTCAGACGTCCCGGTTGCCGGGTAGCCGGTGCCGGGTAACCGGCGGCTAGTGTATGGCAGATTACGCCGGTACGTGTGAAAGATAACGTACATGTTCATACACTTAGCCGCCGCTCAAACCGCTGGACCGATTTGGATGAAATTTGGTGTGCTGACACCCTGGATTAACACATAGGTTACTTTTTATCCCGGTCTACGCGGGTGAAACTGCGGGGCACAGCTAGTTGATGATAAAAGTAAGTTGGCCAATAAAGTTTAGGCAATACTCTGTCTTGCCATCGACATAACGAAGAAGAGTGAAATGGATGCTGCTGATCATCCCTTTGACTAATTTATCCTAGTGCATCTGAATGTCAGGGGGTGGTTCACGAGTAACCATCCCCTTCTCTTGTATTTTTTTATTACGATGAACACTATAAAAGAAGAGATGGTAAATTTAATACCGCCCGGTGGTAACTAAAATTACCCAAAGTAGGTACTTGGGATCATTAAAAGGGACTTACTAATATGTTTCCCAAGACCTGAATAGTATCTTCTTGTATAGTGAATAACGTGAATTATTCTCGCAAATCGAATGCACAATCGATTTGCGAGAATAATATATGATCAAACGAACTTCATAAGCGAAGTTCGATCAATATTATATGAGTCGCTTCATTCGAAGATATTATAACCAGGTAGTCCTTTTATTCTACAAGATAACATGCACACTTTAAGAGATTTATGAAAATCGATATAAGTATCGACTTTTTACAACTAAGTCGATTCTATACTGACCATAACCACACCACTAGTCAAGCTGTCATTCTTTTAGAGATAATTATGACAAATGCAAAACTTTATCATCGGGATTGGGTTGGGACTTGGGAGGGAACCTATATCTTCGAATGAAGCGACTCATATAATATTGATCGAACTTCGCTTATGAAGTTCGTTTGATCATATATTATATTTCTTCGCTTCATTCTTCAGATATTATAACCAGGTAGATGTTTAGAGAAAAGTTTTGTGTTTGATAATATTTTGTAAGATTATGTATCTAAATAAAAGTGCATTTATTTATGTACTTGATAATAACGACTCAAAACTATAAAATATTAGTTACTCGTTAACTTGTTCGCGGAAGATTGCTTGCGCGAAGTAATCGTCGTCTACGTTTGGACGATGATAATACATATTGGGTAAAAACCTTAGACGCCTTAGTCCATCCCACGACTTTCCATAAAGTGTCGACGGAGACCGCGGCCGCGGCTGCCGCGGACGTGGCAGCGTGCAGCGTGCCGTGCGCGCTGAACGCCGCCACGTCCACGCCCCGCTCTCGGCCAATATCTGCTTTATTCACTATTTCTTTATTCACTGTGCTGTTGCGCCCTTGTCCCTTGGGCGCTTGTCTCCGCTACACAGTGATTAAGAGAGTGGATACTTATAGCAGATCGGTCTTTGTCTGTGACGTGGAAACGATCTTCGAGAGCAATCGCGGGGAAAATGCGAAGGTTTTATCTAAAGTACGGCAGGAATAAGGTCGGTTGATCACGACCTGCCGCAGATGTTTTTATAATATTCAAGCTTTAATCAACGATGTTTAAACGCGTTGGGCAGTACTTTTACCACTTTTTCGTAATTTTTCCCTACTAAGGGTTCTGTTGGGGTACAAATTAGAAACATAATTCAGAATGATCTGTGAGTCCCATGTCATGCCGTACTTGGGGAAGCTAGGTTTTAATTTAAACGCTCCTTTGCGCAATCGTTTAATTTGGTCATCAGACAGATCTGTGACTATTTAAAGTTTCGTACGAACTTCGCTAAACTGTTCATTTAAAAAGCGTAATACTATCGGGACAGAACAATAAAAAAAATGAAATTATTATTTACGGAATGTTGCCACCACAATTTGAACGACACGTTATATTGCTGCATCGTGTTCTTTAATAATGTCGCCAGTAGGTATCAGGTCCAGGGCTGATTCGGGCACGCCGCGCAGAGAGAACGTCTGCTTTAGAGTACTGCGGCACCCAGGATAAGGGGATTTGTTATGGGATGTTCGTTAGGGTATGTCCAAATTATATCGGAAACTATTTACTTATTGTTTTCATTAATTGTGAATACCACTTGGCACACGGCTTGGGGTGGCTAAAAAAGAAAGTCTAGAATACCAGTGGCACATTTCTGTATGATTTTGTGAAGACACTTAAGAATAAGTGGAGAAGGAAAGCATAAAAGAACTGATCACTATAAGGCATCTATGGAAAGAGCTTCCAGATCTTTTCTCCATGACATATTATAATCCTGACATTTGGCATCGGCCTGAGAGGCTAATAAGTCGATTTCGGGTGTAACCAGACTTTTTGACCATCGTTCTAAGGCTAAATCGGATAGTTCGCATTCCATGTTGGGATTTAGCCTTCGAGATTCTTCGTTTGCTTCTTAATTTGCTTTGGAATTGATGTACGAGGCAACTAACCGGATGTTTCTCTCTTCCGACCATTGCCAAAATATTTTAGAAAGATTATTGAAATGGATCCCACCTATCCGATTAACGTACCTAGCTGATGGCTGTTGTGTTATCAACCCAAAATAAAACAGAACAATCAGATTTTTTGCTTGTGAAATACTTTAGGGCTAAAAAAAACAGCTAACAACTCTAAGTAGTTTATGTGTTGTTCAAGTTCACTATTTTTTCGAGCCCCATGAGCTCGTTCGTTGTTACACACAGCTCCCCAGCCGGTACGTGAAGCGTCCGTATAAACGTCTAATTGGAAGTTGGCGTTTTCATAGTGTTTTTAGAATATAGCACATTCCTTTGCTATCAATTTAAATCGTCTAGTATTACAGGGTGAGGTTTGAACTGTCTATCAAAGCTAGGACATTTTTGTAAGCGTAGAAATTTTTGCCTTTTTAATATTTCACCGCGGGACACGCGGCTATCAAAACTCCTAATAACTGAACAAATTCTCTGACTGAGCAGTGAGACAATTCTGAGAATTTGTCAACTAGGTTCACAATTATTTGTTTGATTAGGTACAAGAGAGCTCTTCTCATAGTTCATTACGAACCCGATACATTTTATATGCTTAACATGTTTTTAGGCATTCTTGAATCATCGCCGATATTTGTCTCGGTGATATTCTTTGGGATATCGCCGACAAAAACTACCTTTTTGAAGCCTTGATAGCGTAAATAGGAAACGACTTCCTTCATGATCTTAGTAAAGGCTCTCGAAGCTGCCGAAAGGCCATATTATGGCATACAATAATAAATTGAACTCGAAGGTATGTATATGTTTGAGTTCTCATTTTTGAATTTGAGTCTTAAAAATTTACAATTTAGTGTAAGGAAATATGCTTCTTTTAAATCCATAGTGGTCATAAAGCCATGAATAGGTAATAATTTAGATGCCGTTCGGTAGTCTTCCATTTTGAAGTGTAATTTTGCAACTTAATGATTTAATTATTATTTTTTTTTTTATATAAATATTTTACCACCATTAAGGCTAAAAATGTTTTTGAATTAAACTGGCCCTTAGTAGGTTTGCTAGGGCTTACCTAATATTAACAATTTTTGTATGGCTAAAAACATGCCATAAAACTGAAAAAGATTTCAGTCGTAGTACATGAGTTTGTGCCACAACCTTGTGGCACATTTGAACCAAACGGTATAGCAAAACCATTACGTATCCAATTTAATATTAAGAATTAGATGTTATGTTGAGCCAACAATCATTAAAATGAGACATTATACCAGCGTGTATACCTCAGTTATTGGCGCATCGAATCGTCGCAGCGACCAAGCTCGACGTCTACTGAGCTAGCGGTCGACGCCTCGTGGTGCTGTTCGCCCCTGTTCAGACATCTCCACACCCCCCCACTCCTTTCAGTAAGAACTGCGAGGGGCATGACCAGTTTCCCTGGTATGCACCGGGTTGTCGATATTGATACTGGGGACGTGAATTAGATGTCGTTGGTTCCGTCACGGGTACCTTTTTGACCTTTTTAATCGACACGCCTTCTTGATTGTGTTGGAAGCTTTTAAATTGTTGTTATAATAACGTTTCGTTCGTAAACTTTGTTGAGACTGAAACGCCCACACCCAATCGCTGCTGCTCAGCTTCCTTCCTCTTAACTCTATGACGAGATGCTTCAGAAATAGCCACCGAAACTTCGTTATTCAGTTTGGGTGCTTGAAGCAGAGTGCAGGTTTTCAGACACAAGATAAATCATTGAACAATTTATACTTTGCCTCCTTTGATAATCCCTTCTTGAAGATAGGTTCCCACCGCTGAGCTAAGATGTGATTAATTTTATCACCGACCTTTGGGGTATTTTTTTTTTTTTCCACGAGATAATCAATAGCTAATAGCTCTAGCTAGATCGAGCTCTAGGCATGTACTATCTTCCTGTCTAGGAGTTGATGCTTCCACAGTTAGTATGGAAGCGTCGTCAGGGACTCAGGGATATCATTGGGTGCATCTTCAATCGCCTGTCAAATTTTCTTCTACATTGGCGCCGCCAGGGCGAGACGTTAGGATTAGATAACGTCTAAAATGTAGGTTAAGACTTAACTTTGAATTACACATTTTTGTGTTAACTCACGGTAACCGCTAGAATTATGGATAAAACAGCTAGGTTTTATACTTATGGGTCATCATTTAAATTGTAATAATGATGTACATTACAGTTCATAGCTCATAGTACAGCCATCGTGTTAACGCTCGGTTAACCGCCAGGTGAGACAATATCCCATGTGTTTGAAAAATCACAGCCTTCGTGTTAACTCACGGTTAGCCGCCAGTCGGGAAAATATCCCATGTAGGTATTTGAAAAATCACAGCCTTTGTGTTAACTCACGGTTAACCGCCAGGCGGGAAAATATCCCATGTATTTGAAAAATCATAGCCTTCGTGTTAACTCTCGGTTAACCACCAGGCGAGACAATATTCCATGTAGGTATTTGAAAAATCATAGCCGTCGTGTTAACTCACGGTTAACCGCCAGGCGAGACAATATTCCATGTATTTGAAAAAACATACCCATCGTGTTAACTCACGGTTAACCGCCAGGCGAGACAATATTCCATGTATTTGAAAAATCATAGCCTTCGTGTTAACTCACGGTTAACCACCAGGCGAGACAATATTCCATGTAGGTATTTGAAAAATCATAGCCTTCGTTTTAACTTTCGGTTAACCGTCGGGCAAAAACCGTACTAGATGAATATCACATAAGCACCATAAACATAATAGGTATCACAATCACAATCTAATAATGCACCTGTAATCCTCGCACAGGATTAGGTGGCACCCATGTGGCACCATACAATAATTTATAATTGAGGGTAGTTTTAAACATACCGGAATCAGATGAGGATTCAATTATAATTCTACGACGACGCGACGTTTACGTCTTCGTTCGTCTTCCAGTTTCTTGATTTTACGTCGATAGTTTTCAATTTCTTGAGAATATTCCGTTTTTTTTTTCAGTATTTTTAACAACTAGTGAGCGCGCGTGTGCTTGCTATCGTGCACGAAAAAAGAATGACAGCTTGACTAGTGGTGTGGTTATGGTCAGTATAGAATCGACTTAGTTGTAAAAAGTCGATACTTATATCGATTTTCATAAATCTCTTAAAGTGTGCATGTTATCTTGTAGAATAAAAGGACTACCTGGTTATAATATCTGAAGAATGAAGCGAAGAAATATAATTCACGTTATTCACTATACAAGAAGATACTATACTTTCAGATACTTTCTGCTATAAATTAAATTTGTTTGTTTTGTTCCAGACACGACTTCCACAAGAACTGCATAGATCCGTGGTTGTTGGAGCACCGCACGTGTCCCATGTGCAAGATGGACATACTCAAGTACTACGGCTTTGTGGTCAGTTAACAACGTTTAACATATCATTCTTTCTCTAAAGACAAGTTTGCAGTTCCCTTCCGTACCCCTTAAGAGCCTATACTACCTCAATGGCTTAGCATGATGCTACGTTATGTCGAAAATATGGCAGCATTAATTTTTAAATAAATGTTGAGGATTAATGTTAAGTAACTACTATGTTTGACGAAAACACGATTCCATAAAATCTTTTCGATAGTAAAAAAATTTTACTGGTACCTATTAAAAAAATACTTCAAATTAGATCATGAAACTTTGCATACTAACTGAACTAACTGTAAAGCAAGTCTCATGTTTTTTATTTTTTTTAAATTACCATTATTTCACCGTAAAAAGCAATTACCTAAACTATCAGCGCACTCAGTCTCGCTCTCACTCAGTGCGCGAGCAGTATCGTGCGAGCGAGATAAAAACTGAGGTAGTATGGGGTCTTAAAGCCCACACTAAGGCCCAAGTAAGGTCACACGTAGTTCTAAAACGGTTGAGTAAACCCTAAAAAACCTAACTCCTAGAAGTATAACAGCTTGATGTGAACCAACAATTATAATTCATAAAATCTATCCTTTGAAATTATTTTGTAATTTGAAAACAATCGAAATATTTTCAGAAGTTAATTTAGTTTATCAACATATTTAGTTCGGTTTGTGAAGGCCGCGGGAATCCGTTGGATAGAAGCACAGGACCGGTGATGTGGTGACGCTCGGGCGAGGCCTACGTCTAGCAGTGGACCTCTTACACTAAAGGATGATGATCAAAATTGGTTCAATCCAATTTATCCAGACAACAACAGACTATTTTTGGAACGAAGTTCTTTAACACATTTAATGCCGAAGTTAACCGTCAAATCACAATCAGTTTAACTCAAATGTATCACCGTATTCTTTTGATTACTTAAAAAAAGGAAAAAATACGTGGCTAATATTTTTTGATAATCCACATGACTAAAAAAAAATTTAGTTGTCATCCCTATTCTGTACTGATCAAATTAATAAATGATTTATGCTTACTTCCAGTTCACGGGCAGCCAGGAGAGCATACTGCAGCTGGAGGTGGAGGAGGCGCGGTCCCGCGCGCTGTCGCCCGCGCGCAACCGCCACCCGCTCACACTCGTAAATGTTATAAATACTTTCTTATATCTATATGTGTACCTGTGATCCAGTATTGCTCCTAACTAACAAAACAAAAAGATATCAAGCAATGCTGTAGTATACTACTAGTGTTCCTGCTAACCCCTGAGACTCGTTTACACGAGGAGAGTTCTTGAGCGATAAGTAGTCGGGAATGTCCATGATGCCATTCCTGTCGAGTCACGCATAGACATCCTCGCTTCTCGAATATTCTCGATGGTCAAGTAACTCCTCGTGTAAACGCTTGATGCTTGTTATGTACTAGGTGTAAAAAAAACACATCACAAAGCCGTCAACTATGCATACTGTTCATCGAAATAAGTAGCTTTGCGCAAAAATTATTGCTGGGAAACAACTTTTATTTTTAGGTATAAAAAAGCAATTTTTTATTACGCGCAATGTAACGCGACCCAGGCAAACTGAGTTAAACCCCGCCCCTTTGCTCTACAGTACGCGTAGGTACTTGTCGGTAAAAGTTTAGTAATAACACTTGGAATACTTACGTTTTAGTAAAAAAAAAATAATGCGACTTTGACCTTCAATATCTCCAGAACCAGTGGATTCCCAGGTATGATCTAGGAAAAAAAACGATTCAAATAATGGGTAGAAATGTCGCTTTCGGCTTCGGCAAGTGTCTTTTTACACCCGTTTGTATACAACGTGTAACGTTAAATGCGCAAAACCTCTTAAGGGGTCATTGTACTCATTATTATGAACAACTTTTAGTATGGGACCAAACCTGAAATCGCGAAAAAAAAATCAGCTGTTCAGTACATTTTGACGAATTATGCGACCAGAAATGTACTGAACAACTGATTTTTTTTTCGCGATTTCAGTTTTGGTCCCATAGTAAAAGTTGTTCATAATGATGAGTACAATGACCCCTTAAGAGGTTTTGCGCATTTAACGTTACACGTTGTAGTAAATAAAACTGGCATGAAGAGTATCTCTGACTGAAATGGTGTGGGTTTTTATTGTACTGAAATTGTTTGCTTGCAAATCTGCCAGCAGCTAAAGAATGACTTTTACGGCGGGAATACACATGCCTGGAACTTGCACAAAACTATGCAAGTAGCTGGCATGCCATTCACCAATCAGAAGTTGTTGCACACGGCATGCAAGCTACTTGCATACTTTTGTGCAAGCCTGTGTATTCTCGCCCGTAGGCGTAGACCATTTAAATGAACTAAGGCCGAAATCTATAAACGTTACTTAGCTTGAGCTTTGACTTAGACATTTTCCTGTCTCTATCTTGCACTTGTAGTATGACAGTTGTGTGACAGGGTGACAGTGACAGGAATAACGTTATTATCTGTGGCCAAAGTCAGGTCTAAGTACCTAACGTTTATAGATCTCGTCCTAAGCTCAGTGTCTCTTTTACCTCCCCTGTTCAAAGTAGCTTGTTCCATATTTATTAATACTTTAACACGAAAGCGTATCCCATATATCACATTCGTCTAACCTAGACATTTATATGAACAGTTAACGAGCGACAATTCGTACGAGGAGGCTGGCAGTGAGCGCAGCAGCCGCGCGTCGTCTCCGGACGAGCTGGTGCCGTCGCTGGCGAGGACTTGCGACACGCCCAGACATGTTAGCAGGTAACTTATTTATTACAAGCCGAGTGCCCGGTGGGATGACCCATCGGCCACATCTCAGGAGCGTTAGGCGATGAGTTTCCAAAAACGATGACGATACAATTAATTTTTTGTTATAAATTACTGTAACGGCATCTACATCACCACATACGAACTACGCATCACAATGACATGACGTCACGCAATCCTGCATTGCGCAATTAGAGTTTACCGCGCGACTAACATATACAGGGTGGTCAAAAAGTCGTGGATCAAACGAAATAGGGAGATAAAGGAGGTCATTTCCAACAAAAAATCTTTCTACAGCATGGCCATAATTCAATTGCTCTTGAAATTTGGTACCCAGAGCCGCAATAGAACTTTTGTAGTGCTGATACATTATCTAGTAATAACACAAAACCGTTTGTTTTATTGTTTTATATCACATTTTTTTTAAAAATTGGTCTAATTACTCTTCTTCCAGATCGTGCACATCATCACCTTCGGGCTCACCTCGCGCGGAGACGTCTCGGCAAGAAGCCGCGTCGAGCTCCACCGTGCAGGAGTGAGCGAAGTGCCAAACAATAGTGATACAGTGACAGACGTGATGTGTTCATTAATAAATACTCAACAAGAGACAGAGAACCTCCAGTGATGTGACGCTCGGTAACGGTGGACAAGTGATATTTTTCGTAATTAAGGACGTATAGCGTAGGATATTTGGACTATTGGATATTCACCGCAACTCCGCCTAGTCAACGAAATAAGTGTTCTTCCTAACGCTTATGACCTATCAACAGTTTTGTAATTGAAAAATCATTAAAAAAACGACCTCTTTTTATTTGAAATCAATCAAATTGTCGTACTTAATTATTGTTTTTGATTGGTTCGTGATCTCATAAGTTAATCGTATCCTATGTTTCTGCAGTAACTTTCAATGTGACTATGTAAACATATCGCACACCTAGATCTAAACTGAGACAACTCAAAAAATGACATTTTTCAGGAGACGATAAAAACGTAGGTATATCTGCATTTTTTGTTAGGGCAGTTATACAATTTAATTTGATTCTAGATAATAAATAGCTTGTAAAATGTCACTGTATACAAACTGGGGCTAAAATTCAATAATTTTTATCGATAATCACTGTTTTTCAAACATAACTCAAAATTAACGATTTTTGAGTTGTCTCAGTTTAGATATAGGTGTGCGATATATAGTCGTTGTGGTGGCCCTTCGTTTTGTAATTCTAACTCGTGTTTGGGATTAAGGGTATCCGTCCATATGATAATAACTAACACAATAATACCTACAGTTTGTACTGCCTCATTTGCTGTATTCTGACACTGAGTCAAGCCATAACATGTATACGCGTAAGTGTTAAAATGCAGCAGATTGTACCTTTCTACTAAACGTCTATCCTTATAAGGGCTGCTTTGTAATTATCATAACTTTATGATTTAGACATAAGAGTTTTCTACATTTGTCAGCCATATGAATGATATTTTAAGCTATAAATGTTCATTAACTGTTATAACTTGAAACACTATAATCATATTGATGTGTAAAGGGGGCCATATCGCAACCGAATTCGTTTTTAGTGTCAACTTAAATTGTACAGTTTGTATGTATTAGCTAAAGTTCTTTTAGAACATTATATATTTGGTGTAGATACCTATTTCCGCATGGTGCAATGTTTGTGAAACTTTAAACATATTAGTACCTAATACTAATTTCGTGACTCCGAAAATATGTAGTTAATTAAATCTAGTCTGAAGATGCGTCGCTTTTAAATTCAATTAGAATATAAACATTAAATTAATTTTAATTCAGTTTGACCTAATTTGATTTAGCAGTTTGATATACTTACTTAATTAAAATATGAAGTTAAAGTACTTTTGAAGCATATATTGATTGTATGTTCGATTCTGAATATTCAAAACCCTGAAGTATAAATAGGAATGCTTATACTGTTCTGGATTTCGAATCGAATACAAATACTGACGCATGTTTCAAGTGTATAAACCTTGTATAAATAAGACACAGGACCGATAAGCGCATTTTGCGACTATCCCGACAGTTTCTCGTAATCAAAAGTATTGTGTTCACCCAAACTGTGTTTAAAAGCGACATAATACGTTCAAACTGTGTTTATCTTAATTAAATAAAAAAAAAACATGTTACTTTAAGGTATTTTAAGTGAGCATTTAAGTTATTATGTTCTAACATAGACAGAGGTACTTAAATCCATTGGATTTTTATGTAAAACAAGGAGACTGGTATGTACTTTTTAATAACAGATAATTTGTGTAAAGGTGTTTACATTCCCATTCTTGTTCAAGTCGAGTGTTCTGCGTAACTCCACGTGTGAGCATAATGTGTTGAAATAAAAACCAATACAGTATTGAGATTTGTCTTTTATTGTGAACAACCCCCTCTTACACAAACTTACGCTTTTTGTCTCATGGCAGGCAGAAAGCTTAGAAATCAAAACGGTAAACACCACAATGTTCTATTCTTAACAACATCCCTGACAGAAAAGGATGTGTCCGTGGTTTTAGAAACCATATTTCACCATGTTGCGTCTTTCCGTTTGTGTTGTGTTGTTTCTACGAAACCTACCTTGTTTTGACAAGAAATAGGTATGTAACTCAACAATGAAATGAAACGTGTGGCTGACACTGGCTTGGCCACCATCAGGGATTTTACTTTTGATAACACAAAAATTTTGTCGTTAATTAGTCGAAATTTGTCGCCAAATATCAGAATTTGTCGGTCACTGGTTCAAAAGTTATAAGGGGTCATTGGTGGCCGATCTGGAGAGTCTCCCCAGCTTGGCCACCTTTATATCTCAAAAACTAGGGCACCTAGCGAAGATCTGTTTTCTTCCAGATTTAGTCGCTAATTAGTCGAAATTAGTCGCCAAGTCACAGATTTAGTCGGGTCTTAGTTTAGAAGATATAATGAGTTCAATTTTTACTAGCTCTTGGTCTATACTTAAAAATTGAACTCATTATATCTTCTAAACTAAGACCCGACTAAATCTGTGACTTGGCGACTAATTTCGACTAATTAGCGACTAAATCTGGGAGAAAACAGATCTTCGTTAGGTGCCCTAGTTTTTGAGATGTAAAGGTGGCCAAGCTGGGGAGACTCTCCAGATCGGCCACCAATGACCCCTTATAACTTTTGAACTAGTGACCGACAAATTCTGATATTTGGCGACAAATTTCGACTAATTAACGACTAAATCTTTGTGTTATCAAAAGTAAAATCCCTGATGGTGGCCAAGCCAGTGTCAGCCACACAAATGAAACACTAATCTGGTACCTACGCCCCAAAGGTACGGTACGGAGTTGCTATACTTGGAATATTGGTTGTATCTTTACAGCCAGTTATGATAATAATAAATAGGAGCCTCGACCGACAGTGTTACTGACTGGCATGGCCACCATCGGGGATTTTAATTATGACCACACCAAAAAATTGTCGCTAATTAGTATTTAAGGATTTTACTTAAAAATTGAATTTATCTGAACTAAGACCAGACTAAATCTGTGACTTGGCGAAAAATTGCGACTGAATTTGGGAGAAAACAGATCTTCGCTATGTGGCCTAGTTTTTGAGATATAAATGTGGCCAAACTCGGAGATGCTCTCCAGATCGGCCACATAAGTACCCTTATAACTTTTGAACCAGTGACCGACTAATTCTGATATTTGGCGACCAATTTAGACAATTTTTTTATGATATCAAAATTAAAATCCTTGGTGGTGGCCATGACAGTGTCAATCCACCGACCGACACCCGAGGAAGCTCTCGTTAGATCAGTGAAGCAGTTGGATCCTCCTCTGGAAACAACAAGTATTGTTAAGCCTCCTCTACACGTCGACAGATTCATCAGCAGATGTCATCTGCGAATACGTCCGCAGACGGGGACATTTGCTCGTCTGTGGTAAGTATCGGCAAATGCGTCTGTCAGCAATGCGTGGTCGGTTTTTGTAGCACGCAAGAGTGTGGCTGACACTGGCTTGGCCACCATCAGGGATTTTACTTTTGATAACACAAAGATTTAGTCGTTAATTAGTCGAAATTTGTCGGTCACTGGTTCAAGAGTTATAAGGGGTCATTGGTGGCCGATCTGGAGAGAGTCTCCCCAGCTTGGCCACCTTTATATCTCAAAAACTAGGGCACCTAGCGGAGATCTGTTTTCTCCCAGATTTAGTCGCTAATTAGTCGAAATTAGTCGCCAAGTCACAGATTTAATCGGGTCTTAGTTTAGAAGATATAATGAGTTCAATTTTTAAGTATAGTTCAAGAGCTAGATTGAAGAGTTTACGATAAAATCTTTGATCTTTGGTAGTAGTCAAAAAGTACTAAATATATAAATAGCTGCGGCAGCTACGGTCTCAACATCCATGTCTTTAATGTTGCGTGCGCACGCACGTTGCGTCGTCTGTCGAGAATTAACACAGACTGAACGACTTACAGACATGTGGTCTGCTCGTGGTGATCCATCCGCTAATGCATCTGTCGAAGTGAAGAGTAAAAGTCTGCTTAGAGACCTACAACTGCAATGCTATTCGTAACAGTTCGAGTCGCTATCGGATCCGATTTTTAAGATTTGTTTAGGGGGAACGGTACAAAATCGCTAGTGGTATTAGTACGTAACATAATTGCTACTTACTAAAAGCAATTAAACAAAAGGAAAGCAGCTGTATTTTTTTAAATAATCTAATATTGTGTATTTCTTACTTAATTGGAAAAAAAATGCGTCATTTCATACTTTGTCTGTGTGAACCGAAGCATGAAAAGACGCGGTAGCTACATGAGCGAAGCTAAACGAACATAGTAAATAAGACAAAAAAAAAATGATATCACGTTTTTAAAGAAAAGATACTTTATTGACATCTAAACGTGGTACAGAAAAACGCCAATACATTATTTACAAGAAAGTATAAAACAAGATCTTTAGTGAAGTAACAAGTCTGTTACAATAAACATACCATCTTTTTTCCATAATAATAACTTACAAAAACCAGAAAAATCACAATTTTCTCAATGACCCGACATCCACTTCAAAAAGGTGGAAGTTATGTTACTATAAAGATAATCACAAATCAACTTTATTTTACCACTACACAATACACCTTTTTAACATCAATTTATTTGTTATAACGTTATTTCATTACATTAAGATATTTGATTAAATAACTTTTTCCAGGATTACAATGACAGTATTTTATGAGCTACAGATACATAAAATGGTATACCATTCTGGTATATTAAGTTCTCTTAAAACTTATCTAATAATGAAGTAATTAATTGGATTATAGGAAAATGTACAATTTAGCAGTTGATTAACATCTCCATAACAAGCCTCTATTACAAGTCTTTCCTTATAGGGGAATATTACACATACAATCCGCCGGTAGTCCGTCCACTTATAAAAAGTGGCAGACCATTTTCTATGAGTGGACCGCCCGTTGGCGGACTGTAAATGAGTGGCCCTTAAGTCACTCAGAGATATAACAGATTTCTTTAATTTATTTTACTAATTATTTTAAAAATTTTATTGTTTTCTGTTAGAGACTTTTTGCTTACAGTACACACCTTATTTATGATTAATTTTATACCTAGGCAAGTTGAATAAAAATAAAACTTGCTAACACAACTAAATCCACAAAACACACATCTTCACGCTTGTAGTCTCCGAAGGGCTACAGGCAGATGTGTGTAGACCCATTACATATTACAATGATCAAAAACTAACTAACAACAATATATATACAATATACGATCGCTGGAAACAAAAATAGCAATAACTCGCTGTTTAGTTAAATAAAACTTATCAGTCTTAATATATACAAAGCTTTTAAATAACTACATCTTACATTCAATATACACTACGGCCGAAACATCTTGGCAAGTCTGAAAATAGGCACTACGAACTTTCGCGCATGTTCACTCACTCACAAACAGATGGGACAATCCGCAAAATCATTTAAATAAAAAGCGACTTTTGCTACGACACAATAAAGTGCAATTCAGGTCGCACAACGCTTGTTACCTGCAGTTATATTCACCTACAAGTTGCCTTTCTTTCTATCGCGAACTCTTAGACCTTCTGACTCGTTAGGGTTGTGTTCTTTTGACGCGGCGCGTGAGTGAGTATCGAACTAACGTGCGAGCCGGCCGGTGCGCGGCAGCCCACAATGAATAGACCCAGTGAGCTGAGCCCGCCGCGTACTTGTAGCTTCATAACTAAACTGCGGAGTATCCCATCTGTATTAATCTGTGCTCCTGTCACCATTTGGTTCCTAAAAATGTTACAGGGCAGCCGTCTGCGCAAAGTTCGGACTTGCCAAGATAAATCGGCCGCACTGTACGTAATATCAAAAATTCTATTCTACAATTAGGAATTTATTATGAGGGACTAACAAGAATCTATTGGTGGATCTATTTATTATAAGAAGGTATTTTCTACTTATATCCTAAATTATTTTGGAAAAAGTCAAAATTGCTTAGAAGTCTAAACACAATACAGTTTTTCCGTGCTTATAATATTATGTATGGATTATTACTACATAATTATCATTTGAGCAAATAAAAGAAAACAATATGCATTGTTACGGGCAGATACAGAATAATATATGTACTTAATTCTTCTTAAGTTTATAGAAATTTACTTATGGGATGAGCAGACCTACACACCAATATTTATCATTGAATTTAAATTGTTTACAACTGGCTGATAATAACTTATGACGCGATCAGAATAAGTTAACGATTTCGATATCATTTTATCAATCAAAGTAAACTGAGCCGCGATATCGAATACATATTTATAAAGTTAGAAACATTCATCAAAGTTACTCATCCGATGCCAGTCAAACTCAGTATTATTTCGACTGCCAAATAACATTTGTTAGCCCTAGCATTGTACATATTAAGATATATTTTTCCAGTATAAGCTGATCTCGCATTGCATAGGATTTCCGTACAAAGAGAGGTCAGCTTAAACTGAAAATGTATAGCTTGATATGTGTATGTACCTTATACAGGGCTGTATAAGGTAAAATAAATGTAACCGGTGAAACTTCAGCGACATGATGGGTATCACAAGCTGCAGCTTATTGCGTGCTCAACAGCCGCTGGTAGATAGTTGCTTAAAATTACGAGTTTAGTAAATCATTTCTTTTTAGGGTTCCGTACAAAACACACTAGACAGACACACAGAGACTAGGTAGACACTTGAAATTTTCACGGATTATTCCATACAAGAAACGTGTTTTGTTTTCTTTTTAGGGTTCCGTACCCAAAGGGTAAAACGGGACCCTATTACTAAGACTCCGCTGTCCGTCCGTCTGTCACCAGGTTGTATCTCATGAACCGTGATAGTTAGATAGTTGAAATTTTCACAGATGAAGTATTTCTGTTGCCGCTATAACAATAAATACTAAAAAAAAAACAGAATAAAATAAATATTTAAGGGGCCTCCAATACAGCAAACGCGATACGCGTACGGAACCCTTCGTGCCCGAGTCCGACTCGCACTTGGCCGGTTTTTTTAAATGTTTGTAGTGTTAAATATTGTACGGTGGTACGGAACCCGTACTTGGCCGGTTTTTTTGTTTTATCGTCATTAGACATCGATGCCCATCACGGAGTTTCGCTAGTGTGACCCTGTGCAGTCCCTTATTTCTCCAGCTTTTTCATACACTGCTCAATTGCTTATCCCTTCTCGTCGCCTACTAAGGTGTGTCGGTGTCGGCGCGCGCGCCGTTCACCTCGAGCGCGAAGAACGCGTCGAAGTTAAACTGAGATCATTTGTCCCACAGGCCAGCCTCCTTCATCTTAGTGTGGAAGTATTTCTCTAGGGTGTTCGCGCATCTGGTGAATGAGAAATTAGATTTATCATGTGTTTGTACACTCGTGGCTAAGCAATAACAGCCACACGGGTCGATCCATCAGGTTAAGCTACGCTTGCCGGGGTTGGTCCGTAGATGGGTGACCATGTATACATACCAATACCTCGTGTGGCTGACACTGGCTTCGCCACCATCAGGGATTTTACTTTTGATAACACAAAGATTTAGTCGTTAATTAGTCGAAATTTGTCGCCAAATATCAGAATTTGTCGGTCACTGGTTCAAAAGTTATAAGGGGTCATTGGTGGCCGATCTGGAGAGTCTCTCCAGCTTGGCCACCTTTATATCTCAAAAACTAGGGCACCTAGCGAAGATCTGTTTTCTTCCAGATTTAGTCGCTAATTAGTCGCAAGTTTTCGCCAAGTCACAGATTTAGTCGGGTCTTAGTTTAGAAGATATAATGAGTTCAATTTTTAAGTATAGTTCAATTGAACTCATTATATCTTCTAAACTAAGACCCGACTAAATCTGTGACTTGGCGAAAACTTGCGACTAATTAGCGACTAAATCTGGAAGAAAACAGATCTTCGCTAGGTGCCCTAGTTTTTGAGATATAAAGGTGGCCAAGCTGGGGAGACTCTCTCCAGATCGGCCACCAATGACCCCTTATAACTTTTGAACCAGTGACCGACAAATTCTGATATTTGGCGACAAATTTCGATTAATTAACGACTAAATCTTTGTGTTATCAAAAGTAAAATCCCTGATGGTGGCCAAGCCAGTGTCGTCAGCCACACCAAAACTTCACCATGCCTCGGAAAGCACGTTAAGCCGTTCGTCATTGGTGGTCAGTCGTGGAAGCCGACCCCAACATTTTTTTGAAAAGGTTAGGTGGATACTCAATTATCAATCTGCAAACCTAATCCTAACTAACATTATAAATGCAAAAGTGAGTTTGTTACGCTTTCACGCTAAACCGGCTGAACAGATTTGAATGAAATCTAGCACATGGGTAGACCATGACTTTGATTATGACATACTGACATAGGTTACTTTTTATCCCGGTAGTACGTTCCCGTGGAACAATTTGTAAAATCCATGCGGGCGAAGCCGCGGACAAAAGCTAGTTTAACATCAACACGTCGCTAGTATTTCCACCACCTCACTGCGACAGATATACGACATTTATCTGATGGCACACATACCTGTAGTAATCAGTGTCAGGTGAGTTGTACAACCGGCAGTTGGTGAAGATCCTCGTCATATCAGCTATGAATAGGCGCTTCGACACGTAGTACCGCGCTTTAAGACGCTCGCCCATTGTGCGTAAATCTGAAAATGTAGCATAAATAGAGTTAGCCTGTTTCGTCAATGTTTACTTGATGTTAATGTTACACGTAAAGAAAGAAAGAAAATGAATTTATTTAACACAGGTGAATTTATTTAACACAATACAGAGTGTACCAGAAAGGGGTGTGGTGCAGACCAGCAATCTGAACAACTTTCTCCATGGGATCAACATCATAATCGTGAAAAAAATTGCAACTGTCCCGTAAAAAACTTCAAGCACTTACCCATGGGATATTTGATGTGATCGTAGTAATCTGGCACTTCAGACTTATCGACTGGTTTTAAAAAGGGCCAAGCTGTTGCATGGTTCTTGACCTGCAAACAATAATAAAATAATTTATTATATTATCTAAAGGGGTGACTAAACGAGCAGGCGACCTACAATACGGCCGACGTATCTTGGCGAGCATGAACTTCGCGCAGTAACATTTAGGAACCGACCTTTTTGTTTCAATTTTAATTTTCAGTGTTTATCAGTGGAAACTTGTAAATGGCCTTCAGTTTCATATTGTTTAAGGACATTGTCTACGTTAGCTGTAAGTTTCCCGAACAAAATAAAATAAACCAATTCGGGAAACTTATTTTGTTATTTTGTTCGCACGGACGTAAAATTGTCGCAGCGGGATTTCATCGCGCACTGCATTTTCAACTCTCGTTGTTGAGCCGAGCGTTGAAAATCCAGTGCGCGAAATAAAATCGCCGCGACATTTTTACGTCCGTCCGTGCGAACGTCGACTTACCCCATGCAGTATGTTCCGGAGCGTGGCGGGGTCAGGTTCCGGCTCGTTTTCTGTCGCGTGCGGCCGTGGGGCGCCGCGCCAGCCTGTCTCGCGCAGACCTGGGATGCACTCCGTCGGGATGCTGCGGACCTGCAACCGGACAACATATTGTTAAGAGGAAACGTGGGTGCTCTTTTCTCCATACAAAAAGATACAACCGCTCTCGCCTGTTTTCTTTCTGGTTAATGACCATAAAGCAATGATTTTTTACAGAAATATAAATATCAGTTAATTGTATGCCCCTATGTTTTCCTTTTTGATGATATATTATTTTTATAGGAACTAGAACCCTCCAAAAATGCTCAAAATTGCCTATTCAGACCGCTGTCAACAGACGCCTAGTGTACCAATTTCACAACTATTAACGAAAAAAGAAAAACATAGGGGCATAGTATATATCCTTCTTATTCAGTTTATGAAATATCTTTTAAATTGGTCCAATATTGGAGGAGGAAATAGGCGAGAGCCAAACCTCGAAATGTGACTTTTTACATAGGCTATTTAGTCGGATCTGCAGTTGTCCTTATCGCACGAATTCGAGGGCGGAGCGCTCGCAGAGCGACAGCAATACCTTCTTAAAATACCTAACTGGCCACCCGCCTTTCCTATTAAGAAGTTGGTTAAGGCGCGGTGTTAGCCCAATATTCACAAAAATTGGTTTCTTGGATTGTCGAGTATGACGTAACGCAATGAAACTATCCGACGCAAAAAATACAGTGGACAGAGAAAGGTTTAGAAAAATGTTATCCAAATAGAATAGTAAAAAAACCGGTCAAGTGCGTGTCGGACCACGCACGATGAAGGGTTCCGTAGTTCAAAAGAATTTATCCCAAAAACCAACTTAATATTGTAATCCCAAAAAAAAAAAAAAAATGTGATAAAATTACAAATTAACATTTTTCGAACTTTTGCCTTTACTTGTGCTGTGAGACCTTGCTTCTTACCAAATTTCATTATTCTAGGTCAACGGGAAGTACCCCTTAGGTTTTGATTTACTTGCGAGTATCGCATAAATGGACGTATCTTTTTATTGCGTTGACTTAGAAGCTTGATTTTTTTAGGACTCTAAAGGAGCATAGATCTTGATACCTTTACGCGTTCCTGAGAAAAAGGGTCTTGGCAGACTGACAACCTTGAAAATATTTTTTTATGTGATACAATTACAAATTAACAATTTTCGGACTTTTTCCTTTACTTGTTCTGTAAGACCTTGCTTCTTGCCAAATTTCATGATTCTAGAACAACGGGAAGTACCCTATAGGTTTTGATTTACTTGCGAGTATCAAAATATGTCGATAAATAGCCGTATTTTTTTATTGCGTTGACTTAGAAGCTTGATTTTTTTAGATATCCTTAGGGATCATGGACTTACGTATTTGATATTAATTTCAACTTGATACCTTTACGCGTTCCTGAGAAACAGGGTCTTGATAGACTGACAACCTTGAAAATATTTTTTTATATGACAGAATTACAAACTAACAATTTTTGGACTTTGTCCTTTATTTGTGTTGTAAGACCTTGTTTCTTGCCAAATTTCATGATTCTGCGACAGCGGAAAGTACCCTGTAGGTTTTGATTTCCTTGCGAGTATCAAAATATGTCGCATAAATGGCCGTATTTTTTTATTGCGTTGACGTATAAGCTTAATTTTTTTAGAACTCCAAGGGACCATAGACTTATGTATTTGATATTAATTTCAATTTCCACGCGTTCCTGAGAAAAAGGGTCTTGACAGACTGACAGACAGACACAGACGGACAAACAAGTGATCCTATAAGGGTTCCGTTTTTTCTTTTTGAGGTATGGAACCCTAAAAATAGTTTGATACTCCCAATAAAAATTTTGGAAGTTGCTCCACAAGCTTTGGCGTTGAATTCTTTAACCGGATAATTATTTAATTTATTGTGTATATTCAGAATAATCTAAAGAAAACTGGGAAAATAAATGCAAATTCGCAGCTTAGTCACATGTCGGCAAAACACAAATATTATTTTAAATTTTCAACCTTATTTCAAGCCACCTAATGGTGACAATAGAATACGCGGTCGTGTGCCGTTTATAATCGTAGTCAGCCCGCGTCTTAAGATGTTATAAGATTTTTTTTTTAATTGCTGACTTGGCCTACTTTTGTCCTCGATTACGCCTGTTGGAAAGCGAAAGATAAGGTCTATGATGAAAAGTGATGATGGAAAGTGCGTACCCCGAAGATGCCTGGTAGAAGAGATAGAGGTCTTGGCGTAGAAACCCACCGTAGGTAAAAGTTTATGATAAAAAAACCGATCAAGAGCGAGTCGGACTCGCGCACCGAGGGTTCCGTTCTGATTTCTGAAAAAGTGTGCTATTTAGAAACATCGTTTTATTTTTCCTGTAATCTTTACATAAACTTCTATCACATAGAATAATTTCAGATTTTTCTCTTTGCAAACTTCGGAGATAAGGGGCGGGAACGGTATTTTTTTTAACATTTTTCATCAAAAGTCGAAAATAATGCCAATAAATAATAAAAATAATAATAATGTCAATTTGATTTGATTTCTTTCTTATTTGCAAAATAGTTGGTTAAACGTCATCTAAAACTGTTCCAAATTTCAAGTTGATAGCATTAGTAGTTCTTGAGATATCCAGCTGTGACAGACAGACAGACAGACTGAGTCACACCATAAGGGTTCCTTTTTTACCATTTTGGTACGGAACCCTAAAAATGGGTTTTTGAATTGATAAGTTCTAGGATAATTAACTATAGCTGTTGTATTTTAGCACAGCAATAGCGGTCATTGCCCTTTCCCTAATGTCTCTTCATAGGCACCAGAACAAAAATGTAAGTTTCGTTTTTCATTAAAATTTTTGAGGATCTCGATGATTCAGGACTTTAACGGGCATTATTTCCGTTTTTGAAATAAAGTGAATAAACACAATACATAATTCTCAACAAATGTAGATGGCTCAATGACCGCAACTGCCACAATAAAACGCAACAACTATAGAATAGTGGTTTCTCATAGAATCTTTATCTATGATGGGCTAAGTAACGTTTTGTTCTACTCACCCCTTCCTTGAAGCATGTCATTCCAGGGTGAATTTTTCTGACATCTTTCTGCCGCATATCGATCAGCTTTTTCACGATCTGTTATACATCATAATCACTAAATAAGCAAATAATTTCTTGTAAAATTGTTTCAGCTTTAAGATGGTTGTTCTAAACGATCTTATGACCGTAAAAAAGTGGAGAGGGCTCGTTTCCCGCACCGTACAATATCTTTCAAGATATCTCCGTTTATTTTGGCTTGTGAAACACAAATTACAAAAATTTTCTTCGTAACGTCGTCGTTTAGTTTGCAATCATCCGCCATTCTCTCTCTGCCTCTTTTAAACACTCCCACCTTTCATTCACTCATCTTACGTTCCTTTCTACCAATTAATTTAATGTTTCATTTCACGGTTAACTTTAAAAAAAACTAATTTCAAAGTAAATAGGCCCAGATTTATGTCACCAACTGCGATGTTAGTCCAGTAGAGATATAATATTTTTTCCATTTACCCTTCGATAATTCTAAAGTTTTTTATTTTCGCTGAGTGGATAACTATAGTGAATTCATTGCTATGTACAAAAATGCTAACAGTTTAGAGTTATGCTATAGGTATTAAGTAGGTATTTCCTATTATTTTGTGTTATAACGATGATATAAAATTTAAATTAAAATACTACACTGTTTCTTAATTAGTACTGTCTAAAGTATATATTACTGAAAATGCTAACAGATAGGTACTGACCGGTACTGTGGAACAATGGAAATCTGAAAATGTCCTTTCACTCATTCAATAAAAAATTTAAGTTTTTCAAATCATTTCCTATACACTTAAAGGGATTAGTTATACCTTACAACAAAAGTTTTAACAGCTAAGTAAATATGCTTCACAAGTAATTGTATTTTTACTTTGCAATTAGCGAAATATTGAATTTAAGTTTATAAATTTGCGCCCACATATTCGTGATAATAAGCTCTGCTACCATACAAAAGTTTCAACTTGTACGTGCTATGCCTTTTTGTTTAATAAATAAAATACAATTTGGATATTGTGGCGCGCGGTGTAAGTACGACAATTCGTGCAGCGCGTCGCGGTGACAATCAGACCCACACTCACTGCAAACGTGCACGCGGCTACACATCAAGCTATGCATGTCCAGTTTACACTGACCTCTCATTGTAAGGTAATCTTATACAATGCGAGATCAGCTTATACTGGATATGTATAGCTTGATCTGTAGCCGTGCGTACCTACCTCTATTGAATGAGGCGCAAAATCATTTCATTACAGTCACATCTCACAAATGACTAATACGAGTACAGTCAGCGTCAAAAATATCGGAACGAACAGACTGTTCAAAATGATCTCAAAAACTAAGAAAATTAAACTACTCAATTGGGTAAAGCTCTTGTCAGAATTACAGTGTAATATTATCGTATACTGCCTTCATTCTGAAAACAGTCTGTTCGTCCCGATATTATTGACGCTGATCCAATCCAGTCAGTTATTTTTTCTGTTCCATTCCGTGACCGTGACTTCGCCCGCGCGTAATTATCAACAATTGTCAAAAATAGTCAAAATCCCGGATTCCGGATTCACAAATTTAGAGTTCTGATTATAGGATCCAATGTATATTTATGTATTGATCGTCAAAATGTCGTGATTCCGGAATTGATAAATTAAGTATTTTTGTTACCATTACTGGGTAACTTGTTTATCACTAAATTTTCACAGGGGATCATCTACTATGAACAACTTTCACTATGGCATCAACACGTAAATCACGAAAAATAAATCAGCTGGTCGAGTAGGTATTGAGCTTTTGTATCAAACATCGTAATTTTTTTCGTGATTTCAGAGTTGGTTCCATAATGAAAGCTGCTGAAACTGTAAATCCAAGATGGCGGCTGCGAATATTTTCAAATGTTTCGTCATGGGTGTCGTTTTCATTGGTTTCGAGGGTGCTAAGGCCGATAGTGACACTAAAATGTAAATCCAAGATGGCGGCTGCGAATATTTTCTAATTTTACTCTAGTATGTACAAAAATGCTAACAGCTTAGAGTTATGCTATAGGTATTAAGTAGGTATTTCCTATTATTTCGTGTTATAACAATAATATAAAATTTTAATTAAAATACTACACTGTTTCTTAATTAATACTATCTAAAGTATATATTACTGAAAATGCTAACAGATAGGTACTGTGGAACAATGGAAATCTGAAAATGTCCCTTAATTCATTCAATAAAAAATTTAAGTTTTTCAAATCATTTCCTATATACTTAAAGGGATTAGTTATACCTTACAACAAAAGTTCTAACAGCTAAGTACAACACAAGGCTTCACAAGAATGTTCAGGCTTCACAAGTAATTGTATTTTTACTTTGCGATTAGCGTAATATTGAATTTAAGTTTGTAAATTTTCGCCTGAACATTCGAGACAATAAGCTCTGCTACCATACAAAAGTTTCAACATATACGTGCTATGGCTTTTGTTTAAATTGCGAATAACTATTTTCCATAACAAGCCGCGTAAGTCAATCTGAGATACTCGTAGAAACAAATGACCGCACCAGTAGGACATACGTTCCAGTCGCAACAAAAATATTCCTCTGACAAACGAATAAAGGTTTCTGTAGTTAGACGATCAGAGACACAAGAGACCATATTATGGGCTGCCGGAATACATAACGACGATTGGAGCCAACAAGTAAGTTCTAGTTGTATTTATAATTCCTACTATCAATATCCTATACCCCATCTAATCCATTCTATTTTTCCTATATAGAGCCAACACCTCAACTTTAGGTAAATATGCGTCCGAACATACGATCTCTGGTAATAAATAAAGAACGGAATAGAACTTCGAGGAACGGAGACAAACAGTGGAGACTTCTTTAGGACAACATTTTTTCCGGGATAATTAATCTCCCAAAAGAGTAACATTCTGGAATGGCCTACTAGGCAAAAGAACAAGAGGTAGACATATTACAAGATGGGAAGATGATATAAAAGCAATAGCTGGTCCAAACTGGAGAAAAGTAGCTGAAGACAAAGTCAAATGGGCATCACTGGAGGAGGCCTTCACCCATTCTGGGGTTCCTGTAGATTAAATAAAAAAATGAAGTACCTAACTATAAATACTATGATATAATACATAGGATACACATAAAATTATACTAAGTAAGAGACAAATAAATAACATAGAATGAACTAAACAAAACTAACACATACATAGATTTTAAGGAATGTAAATTTACTGGAAGTAAAAGGCTTTTTTATTTTCATTTTTTATTTTTTTATAATTAATCTCCCGGGTTTTGGGACATTACATTATTACTAGAGATCGGATAATCGGATGCGTATTAACCTAAAGTTGAGGTGTTGGCTAAGAATGGAGTGGGCTTTTGGATTGAAAGATCCCAGAATTCTGGTATCGGCAAATTTTGACTTCTAATTATAGAATCGAATGTTTTAAGTACTTAAGTTCAGATGTTAGTTAGTATGGATTGCACTTATACATCGAGAAAATGCCGGGATTCCGGAACGACACTTTTTAAGTTCTTATTTTGGAATCGAATGTTTAGTTAGGTACTTGCGTTCAGGTGTTGGCTAATATGGATTGCACTTCTGTATCAAAAAAATTCCGGGATTCACAAATTTTGACTTCTGATCATAGAATCGAATGTATAATTTACTTAAGTGCAGATGTTAGTTAATATGGATTGCACTTATGTATCGAAAAAATCCCGGGATTCCGGAGCGACAATTTTTAAGTTCTGATTATAGAATCGACTGTATATTTACTTAAGTTTAGGCTTTGGCTAATATGGAATGTACCTACTTTTGTATTGATCGTCAAAATGTCGGGATGCCGGAATTGATAAATTAAGTATTTTTTTACTACGAGTATTAGAGGATAACTTTTTATCAGTAAATTTTCACAGGGAATCTTCTACTCATGAACAACTTTCACTATGGCATCAACACGTAAATCACGAAAAATAAATCAGCTGGTCGAGTAGGTATTGAACTTTTGTATCAAACATCGTAATTTTTTTCGTGATTTCAGAGTTGGTCCCATAGTGAAAGCTGCTGAAACTGTAAATCCAAGATGGCGGCTGCGAATATTTTCAAATGTTTTATCATGGGTGTCGTTTTTATGGCTTTTGAGGGTGTTAAGGCCGATAGTGACAATAAAATGTAAATCCAAGATGGCGGCTGCGAATATTTTCTATCTTTTCTAATTTTTCGTCATGGGTGTCGTTTTCTTGGTTTTCGAGACTGTTAAAGCCGATAGTGACGCTAAAATGTAAATCTAAGATGGTGGATGCGAATATTTTCTAATTTTTCTCAATGAGTGTCGTTTTCATGGTTTTCGGTGGTGTTAAAGTTGATAGTAACATTAAAATGTAAATCCAAGATGGCGGCTGCGAACATTATTAAATTTTTCGTCATGGTTGTCGTTTTCATGCTTTTCGAGGGTTTCAAAGGCGATTTACATTTTAACGCCACGTTAAAATGTAAATCCAAGACGGTGGCTGCAAAATTGTCAAACTTTTCGTCATGGGTGTCGTTTTCATGGTTTTTGAGGGTGTTATAGCCGATAGTGACGTTAAAATGTAAATCCAAGATGGCGGCTGCAAAAATTTTCAAGCTTTTTATCATGGGTGTCATTTTAATGGTTTTCGAGGGTGTTAAAGCCGATAATGACGTTAAAATGTAAATCCAAGATGGCGGCTGCGAAAATTTTCCGTCATGGTTTTAGAGTGTGCTAAAGCCGATAGAGGAGTCAAAATGCGTGACGCTTGACTGATGCCTACTTAACTAACCCTGCGGCAGTGCAGCGTATCGCGTTACAACCTGAAAACACGTGTGATAGTAATTAAAAAACCATCAACATTTTTAAAGCAGGCGCTATCTTGCATTTACATTTTAGTGTCACTATCGGCTTTAACACCCTCGAAAATCATGAAAACGACACCCGTGACGAAAATTTTAAAAATGTTTGCAGCCGCCATCATGTATTTACATTTTAACATCACTATCGGCTTTAACAGCCCCCAAAACCATGAAAACGACACCTTTGACGAAAAATTAGAATATATTCGCATCCACCATCTTGGCTTTACATTTTAGTGTCACTATCGGCTTTAACACTCTCGAAAAGCATGAAAACGACACCTATGACGAAAAATTTGAAAATGTTCGCACCGGCCATCTTGGATTTATATTTTAATGACACTATTGGCTTTAACACCACCGAAAACAATGAAAACGACACCCATAACGAAAAATTAGAAAATATTCGCATCCACCATCTTGGATTTACATTTTAGTATCACTATCGGCTTTAACACTATCGAAAACCAAAAAAACGACACCCATGACGAAAAATTAAAAAATATTCGCAGCCGCCATCTTGGATTTACATTTTAGTGTCACTATCGGCCTTAACACCCTCGAAACCAATGAAAACGACACCCATGACGAAACATTTGAAAATATTCGCAGCCGCCATCTTGGATTTACAGTTTCAGCAGCTTTCATTATGGGACCAACTCTGAAATCACGAAAAAAATTACGATGTTTGATACAAAAGCTCAATACCTACTCGACCAGCTGATTTATTTTTCGTGAATTACGTGTTGATGCCATAGTGAAAGTTGTTCATAGTAGATGATCCCCTGTGAAAATTTAGTGATAAACAAGTTACCCAGTAATGGTAAAAAAAATACTTAATTTATCAATTCCGGAATCACGACATTTTGACGATCAATACATAAATATACATTCGATCCTATAATCAGAACTCTAAATCTGTGAATCCCGGAATCCGGGATTTTGACTATTTTTGACAATTGTTGATAATTACGCGCGGGCGAAGTCACGGTCACGGAATGGAACAGAAAAAATAACTGACTGTATTGGATCAGCGTCAATAATATCGGGACGAACAGACTGTTTTCAGAATGAAGACAGTATACGATAATATTACACTGTAATTCTGACAAGAGCTTTACCCAATTGAGTAGTTTAATTTTCTTAGTTTTTGAGATCATTTTGAACAGTCTGTTCGTTACGATATTTTTGACGCTGACTGTACTCGTATTAGTCATTTGTGAGATGTGACTGTAATGAAATGATTTTGCGCCTCATTCAATAGAGGTAGGTACGCACGGCTACAGATCAAGCTATACATATCCAGTATAAGCTGATCTCGCATTGTATAAGATTACCTTACAATGAGAGGTCAGTGTAAACTGGACATGCATAGCTTGATGTGTAGCCGCGTGCACGTTTGCAGTGAGTGTGGGTCTGATTGTCACCGCGACGCGCTGCACGAATTGTCGTACTTACACCGCGCGCCACAATATCCAAATTGTATTTTATTTATTAAACAAAAAGGCATAGCACGTACAAGTTGAAACTTTTGTATGGTAGCAGAGCTTATTATCACGAATATGTGGGCGCAAATTTATAAACTTAAATTCAATATTTCGCTAATTGCAAAGTAAAAATACAATTACTTGTGAAGCATATTACTTAGCTGTTAGAACTTTTGTTGTAAGGTATAACTAATCCCTTTAAGTGTATAGGAAATGATTTGAAAAACTTAATTTTTTTATTGAATGAGTTATATCTGTTAGCATTTTCAGTAATATATACTTTAGATAGTACTAATTAAGAAACAGTGTAGTATTTTAATTTAAATTTTATATTATTGTTATAACACGAAATAATAGGAAATACCTACTTAATACCTATAGCATAACTCTAAACTGTTAGCATTTTTGTACATAACAATGAATTCACGAAAGTAATCCACTCCGCGAAAATAAAAAACTTTGGAATTATCGAAGGGCATATTCTTTTGTCTACTGGACTATGTCTGGAGTTTGTGATATGCGACGTTTATCTACAAAAGCTATTTAAATGATTTATTTTTCCTACCTCCTTCTGCCGGCGTATGATGCTAGTGAACTGCGTGTAAACAATGCGCGGGTTTAGTTCGCAGTGCATGAGGGTGGCGCCCTCGTAGTCCTTTATGTAACCCTGGTACATCGCGCGCGGCAGTTTGATGTCCTTGCTGAAGCCTTGTTTTTTGAAGTAGCCTAGAATAGGACAAAACATCTTGTAAGTTTAGGGCGAAAGAAAGTTTAAAATGGATTTTTATCTAAATATTTACATAACTTTAGGTCTATATCCCCTATAGAGTGTATCGTACGCCCACTTATGGTCGGTCTTATGCTAACTGTGGAGGCTTGTAAATGGCTTGTCGTGAATAACCTCACTGTTACTTTTTTATTGATAGCAGTAAGCCACCCAAACAAAATAAAAAAAAATAAAAAAAGGGGCGTCCATTACTTACGTGAGGATGTCGTGAGATTTGGCTCGACCAGAGATTTTTCATAATTCGTATTTTTAGTGTAAGTTCTATTTTGTGGCGTTCACATAAACGCGATAAATATTATTGTGTAGGATTTAGCCACATTTTAGTGGAGAAACACGTGTTACTTAATATAACCCAGTTTTCTCGCAGTTTAAGCCGACGTTCGCACTTACGTAATAATATCGCGGCGATTTATTTTCGCGCACTGGTTTTTTAACACTCTGCTTAGCGCCGAGAGTTGAAAATCTAACAGTGTGTTTTTTCAACGCCCTGGGATGCACTCTGTTGTTGTTAGGTTGGATTCTCGAAGCTCGGCTCAACACCGAGAGTTGAAAATCCAGTGCGCGATAAAATCCCGCCGCGAAATTTTTACGTCCGTGCGAACGTCGGCTTACACTGTTTCTTGCAGAAATAAAAAAAACATGATATTTGCCGAGACTTCCCCTCTCCCCCACGTGAGATTGGGTGAGATTTGGCTCGACTCCTCCCCCTCCTAGACGCCTCACGTAATGAACGCCTCCTAAATCCATTAGAGCTAGCCCTATCCTATCTTCACCAACCGCTGGCTTTACAACCCACCAGGGACCCAATTCCGGGCTCGAGCTAGATATCACGACCATGGAGATAAAACTCTGTTTCAAATCTCCGCATCAATGTCCGGTTCAAATCTCGATACTATCAAAAAACGGTATTCTGGTTGACCATGGAGAAAGATTTAAAACGGAGAAAGTAATCTCGTCTAAAAGACGTTCCATTTTTATCGATTCACTTTGATCATAATCGATTATGCTACGTTTTTCTTTTTTTAGTATTAATGCCATGTTTAATTTATTAAATCCAAGCAAACACATTATAAAAGATAATTTTAGTATATTGTGTTTCTTTATCTGTGTTTTTTTTATAATTACTTACTGAAAATAGTAATTGCAAAGTAGCGTGATCAGAAACGCGTTTCGCATGATCTGTGTCCTTTTTCTGACGTAGGTAGGTTTTAATTTTCATATTAAATATGACTACTTTTAATCGCGATTAAAAAGGTGTGGAATAAAATTAGTTGTCATGAACTAAAATTCACACCAACACCTTGACTTCAAGTGCAAAAACAGTAGTGTATTTTTTTTTCTTTTGCTTATATCTCGAAAACGGTGTGTCCTATCGCAAAAATAATGAAAATTTGGCCCCCCTTTATGAATCCCATAAACCCCTAAGCCTCTACATGTAGGTACCAAAAAAAAAATACGAATATAAACCTACGAATGTAAATTTTGACAGATGTTCCAACGGAGATTTCATATCTCCATACCTTAGGACCAGCCGTGATATCTCGCTGGTTTGCGATCGAAAAATTTATGAATGGAGATCGTTAGAATAGCATTTTTTCGTTTTCGACGGAGATAAGCAGTTTCTCGACTGTTATTTCGACCATGGAGATCATTTCCATGCCGCCGGAATTGGCCTCCTGATACTAATTACTACAAGGGGCTTAATATGAGCTCTTATCGAAGGGCAGAACTTGAGCGGTTCCAGTGTGAGAGAGAGAGACGGAGCTATATACGACCTATAGCACCATCCTTTTTGCTCAACAGATTCATGATGGATACATGATGTTTTTTCACGTCATACGTACGGCACCAGGTATGTGTGTTATCAGATAAATATCGTATATCTGTCGCAGTAAGATGGTTGTAGCCGTGATAATTATAGTTCTATCCCTAGGGATATATGAAAACTGTAGATAATACTAACCGATAGCGAACTCATCAGCGAAGGTAAGGAAGTGCAGTATATTGTTCCGGATGTGGTGGTCCTTCAGATGGTTCATGAGATGCGTGCCGTAGCCTTTCACTTGCTCGTTTGACGTCACCGCGCAGAATACTATCTCGCTGAAGCCCTGTTGGAAAGACAACATTGAATAAACTATTTATGACATGTTAACTAAAGAATATTTATTCTTCTGGGCACAAGCATTATAATACAAGCTGTGTGCCTGGATGGGATTAGGGTCGACAAAAATGAGGAATTTCCAAATAAACCCGTTTTACCGGTTAGGGGAATAACATACAAGCATAATCAGACTATAATGTTCCCACTGCTGGGGCACAGGCCTCTCGGTGAGAGGGAGCGGGCCATAATCTACCACGCGGGCCCAGTGCTGGTTGGTAGATGTCACATGTCGTCGAATTTTTTGTTCTAGGACATGCCGGTTTCCTCACGATGTTTTCCTTCACCGTTTTGAGAGCAGAGGTGATGAAATTATTTACACAAAGTAAAAAAACCTGCCTGGGTTTGAACCCACGAACTACAACTCGTAAGTCGGGGCTGTTACCACTGGGCCACTACTACTCTCATTAGAAGAATAAATTTTCAAAAATCCATCCTTATTACTCACTTCGTTATAAAAGCAACTCTTGCGCAACATTTCAAGCTTCTATGAAATTAATTATTTAAGGTATTGATGCAGAACCTCATCGTATTATCAGAATAGAACTCACAGTACAAAATATCATAGAGATAAGAAAGAATATTATCAAGAAAGGAGAGAGACAATACTTAAGAAAGTATTAATTTACTTGCCTGTGCACTAAACGTTCTGAAGCAAATCCCTCCGATGGGCCTGCCTTCCTTGATAAGGGCAAGCGTTTTGTGTTTGCTATAAATAAAACGTGACAAACAATTAATTATATAACTCCAACTGTTCTATTATCATCATCTGCCTAGCCTTTTCCCAACTATGTTGGGGTCGGCTTCCAGTCAAACCAGATGCAGCTGAATACCACTATTTTATATGGAGCGCTAGCCTATCTGACATCCACAACCCAGTTACTGGGTAATAGGATACCCCTTGGTAAGACTGAGACAGGTTGTCAGACTTTCGGACTTCTGACGACCCATTAAGACTGTCAAAAAACCTTAAATGACAGCCGGGACCAACGGCTTAACGTGCTTTCAGAGGCACGGAGAGGTCTTGGTATGTAAAGAGCCAACTCCAACTTTTTTTTATTATAACAGACAAAATTAAGAAAATTAATGTTTAGTAAATAAAACTTACGGATCGAAAACTAATTGCGAAATATACTCCTTAGTCATTTCAGGTAGCTGATGAGAGAATACGTTGTGGAGACCTAAAACAAACCAGTAATAAAAAACAAAAATAAACTTAAATGTGTCCTATATCATTGAGGCTGCACTGGCTGAAAATAAAAAAGAAATTAAATTGAATATTATTTTTTTTTCTTTCTTAAAAAAAAGTTATGATATTTTTACCTATAAGCCAAAGCATGGTCTGTTTGTTCACGGGTCCAGTGAGAGAGTTCCCGATCACGTGAAATTCGATGAGTTTGCGTTGTTCTTCTAATTTTGCTGCTTCATCGCGTGGCGCTTGCATTTGAAATAAAGCCTAGAATATAAAACATTTACTGCTCACAAATTATGTTCAAGTACCCGCACAAATCTTGAACGAATCCTGTTAAAAACACTCAGTGTAAAATAATGCAATCTTTTACTTTACTAACAAGCAAAATAATAGAACTTAAGTAGGGAGCCAAAAAAACAAAGATCGAACTGAATAGTATCGACATTTTCGTTTAGTTAAGTACACCGTGAACAGCCAAACGCACGAATGTGTCTGTCCCTTTCCAACTCGATGTCAAGACCCGATTGTCTACAGTTTGCCTACATCGTATTTTGACCTATTTCGGGCACATAATGCGAAGGAGAGATAGCAGCGTTGAAAAGATGGTAATTGTTGGCAATACCGAAGGAAAGAGAGCACGAGGCGGGTCGCCAACACGATGGTCCGACCAAGTAAAAGAAGCCACAAGCTCCTCAAGTAAACTTCAGCATGTAGTGATGGCAACTTTGGACCGGAGTCGATGGAGCCAGATTGTCCGCTTTAACGGACCCCTTGTAAGGTCCAGTGACCACGATCCTCAGTAATAAGGGACCGATTGCAGAAGACGGACTTGAGTAGTATTCTCTTGGTTCGGTTCGATCGAGTATTAGCAATACTTTGGATTAGATAACTGAATTGTATTCGATACTTTTTTTAAATTTCCGATTTGTATTGAAAGTTTGGGTTAGATACCAGAGTAAAATCGATACTTACACTTTTGATTCGATTCCTAAGTAATATCGATTCTTTTCATTCGATACCCGAGTAGTACCGATACTTTTCATTCCATACCCGACTAGTATCGATATTTTTGACTCGATATCTGAGTAACAGCGATACTATTCATTCGATACCATTTCCCTAAGCCCTAAATTATCATTATTCTCATATTAAGATGTAATTTCGCATGTGTAATACTCACATCAGGTCCACACATATAGTTGGGGTCGGTGATGGTGGCGACAATATCTGCGACAGTACGCTCGCTGACGTCATCTGCGGGTTCGTCCGCGATGCGCCTGCGCTTGGCCGCGCCAGCACTCGGTGTATCGCCTCCACGTTTACCGCCTTCCGTTTTTATGGAACCTGGTGACGAAGTTATTCTTTAATAGACTGGGCAAATGACTACTAACAGAACTACAGTTAGTCGACGTTCAAGCGGACGTAAAAATATCGCGGCGATTTTATTTCGCGTACTAGATTTTCAACGCTCCGCTTAGCGCCGAGAGTTGAAAATCCAATAGTGTGTTTTTCCGACGCGCTAGAATGCACTCTGTCGCGGCGGGATTTTATTTCTACTAGCGACTAGTTGAAATAAAATCCCGCCGCGATATTTTTACGTCCGTGCGAACGTCGGCTTAAACCTCGATTCGTACTTAGAAGATTGGTTTAAGATTTGATTGATTGATATGAACGTAAACGAGACAAAAGGAGTATGTAAGGATCGTAGCATGGTGGTGTTCTGTAGCTTCTGCTTACCCCCCTGGGAACAAGGCGTGAGTTTATGTATGTATGTATGATTGATATGAGTGTTCCCCTGATTAATATTAACAGCGTACAGTGGTACCCAACTACTAAGGCACGTCGTGAATCTTCGTTCGCACAGAAAAGAAAGTATGGCCCCGAAGATTAACGAGAATGCTTAAAACTTACAATCAACCTGAGATCACTACTATAAGGTTCATAATACACTGCAGCTGTTATTTCCATCTCACTCGCAAGTATGGCGGCTGACTAACATCATGGCGGCAGCTGCCGACAAATAGCGGTATAGGAAAAAGAAGCAAGGTGCGTGGAGCGTGCCGATTGATCAATAGCATTTCCGGCGCTTTGAAAATTCATCTTCTGCGCAGGTACCTCGGTAAGCCATATCAGTTGGGTACTACTGTACTGCAATTAGGATTCTGTTCATGTTCATCATCTTCCTGCACTTATCCCATGTTACTTGGGGTCGACGCAACACGTTTTCTTCTTCCATTCTCCCGTGTCAACCGTCACGCTATCATTCACTCCCTTCTCTTTCATATCCATCCATCTTTTCTTTGGCCTTCCTCTCCCTCTCCAACCATCAACATTTATTTTCATCAGTCTTTTAGTCACATGCGTTTCCTCCCTCCTCATCACATGCCCATACTAAACCAACCGATACCCTTTCAACTTTTCTGTCACTGGCGCCACTTTCAAACTTCCCCTTACATATACACATTTCTTACTTTATCCATGTTCGCCACTCCACACATCTATCTCAACATTTTCATCTCCAGTGTTATTTCATGGTTTATTGTCATCATAATATTTTGTTTTAAAAAGTATTTTACCTGAAGAAAGCGTGACCGTAGTGAAGCCGTCCTTGCTATCTCCCGAAGCAGTCACGCGTTCGAACTCGCCTCGCCTACCAGCTGTGAAAGTAAATTGTAAGTATTGAAGCTACTAAAAAAAAAAAAAAACCGGCCAAATGCGTGTCGCATCACGGACAATGAAGGATTCCGTAGTTGAAAAGAATTTATTCCAACAACATATAATTTCCCCACAGAATTAATATACGTCACGGTAAAATTATTCTCCAACTGCAAAAACGAAGTTTGTAAACAAAAAAAAATTTTTTTTTATGATTTTCTTGTGAAAATAACTAATTAACAATTTTCGGACTTTTTCCTTTACTTGTGCTGTGAGACCTTGCTTCTTTCCAAATTTCATGATTCTAGGTCAACGGAAAGTACCCTATAGATTTTGATTTACTTGCGAGTATCAAATTAAATCACTTAAATGCCAGTATTTTTTATTGGGTTGACTTTTTTGCTGACTTGGTTGGTTTTATTGCATTTTTTAGAGCTCCAGAGGACCACGGACCTACGTATTTAATATTAATTTTAATTTGATACCTCCACGCATTCGTGAGAAAAAGGGTCTTGACAGACTGACTGACAGACAGACTGATAACGAAGTGATCCTTTATGACTTCCGTTTTTCCTTTTGAGGTACGGAACTCTAAAAAAACGAGTTTAACTGATTCTGTTCCTTATACAGGGTGTAAAAAGACCGATCACGAAGCCGTCATTTACACATTCTGTACATCAAACTAAGTCACTTCGTGCAAAAATAATTGCTGGGACACGACTTTTAGTTTCGGTGTGAAAATTCGCTGTTTACACTAGTGTGCCAAGTAACGCACCCAAAACATCGTGCTCATGGGTGCATGCAACGGTACAAGGATCGCTGGAGTATTTAAGGTTAAGTTAGAACATTTAAAACTTGTTTTCATACAAAATCGTCAAAAAAAGTTGGAACTTTGACATTCAATATTTCCATAACCAGGAGGATTCTCAGGTATTGTCCGGTACAAAAAAATGGACATGAAAAAGTGACTCTCTGCTTTGTTAAGAGTAATTTTACACGCGTTAGAATCGATTGGCACAAGAAAAGTGTGAAACTGTTGCAATGCAGTTAAAATAATGTTCATTTGTTTGTCAAATGTCAAAAAAATCGGCAGATGGTTTTATCACAATAATGTCTGATATCAAAAATCTACATAGGCTTCGTAATTTTATTACGAAAAAGTTTATTTTCATAAATTTTCAAAAATGTCAAAAAAAATATCGGTATTTTTTTCTGCCTCATTTTTAATTTTATGAAATGGTCTCCTGGGTACGTGTGACGCTATTAGTTTCTGAAAATTGTGTTTTCGTTTCAACTACATTCTGAAAATCAGACAGATTGCTATAAAAAAGTTTTTTTAAAAATACATTTGAAAATGCGGTCAGGTCAGATGTGACGCGGAAAATTTCTTAAATTATTATTTTTGGATTCAGACTAACCAAATCTATCGATTTTATACGGTTTTGGTCTTAAAACGATAAGACAAAAATTTTGGTCATGGGCTCTCGTACCACTGTATAAAATGTAAGACTAGGAGAAAACTCACGGTTCTTATTATCAAATATGGCTTGCAGATGGTTCGGCGGGATCTGCTTAAACTCGGGGTCCCATATAGGCGAGTTGGCGCTGAATATTTCCTCCTCAAGTAGCGCCAGGAAACGAGGGAAGTGGGTTAGGACTAGCACCTATAGTAGAAATAGTTCCATTGAAATTTGAGAATTCTCACAAACACAGGGTGTATCAGAAATGTATGTTTAAATTTAAGGGTACACACCATCAAACTGAACAATTTTCTCCATAGGACCACAGATTAATACAGATGGGACACTCCGCAAAATCATTTAAATAAAAAGCGACTTTTTCTACGACACAATAAAGTGCAATTCAGTTCGCAGAACGCTAATTACCTACAGTTATATTCACCTACACATTGCCTCTCTTTCTATAGCAGAACTCTCATACCTTCGGCGCGCGGCATTTCTACTGAATTAGCCCCGTGGACGGGGCCCGCCGTGTACTTGTAGCTTCATACCTAAACTGCGGAGTGTCCCATCTGTATTAATCTATGATAGGATAAACATCATAATCGAGAAAAAATTATCAGCCATCCCATACATTTGGGTCGAGTAGATAGGGCCAGATGATAATTTTTTCTCGCTTACGATATTGGTCTTTCAACAGTGTTGTAAGATAAAACTTTTAAATCTATTTCTGTGGATGTTGGCAGATGTATTTTATTGACTTACCCTCTTCTCAGGCGGCATACGGTCCCTCTCAGAATGGCACTTGTCCATCAGTTGCCGACAGACAGACTTGAATACGGCCCGTAGCAATGTACGACCGAATACCAGCGACGTATCGTAGTGAGGGAGCGAGTCGCAGAACGCTGGGACGTGGCAGAATACTAGCCATCTGGAAAATTGAATTAAATACATTAGATTTTAAATTAATTGACTTTTCACTGTCAAAAATTTTTTTTTTTTGTTTTTTCGTGTCAGAATACTAGTTAGCCATCTATTCAGAACATCATCCAGGTTAAGCTACGCTTGCCGGGGTTGGTCAGTGGATGGGTGATCATCTTTACATACCGAGACTCCTCCGTGCCTCGGAAAGCACGTGAAGCTGTTGGTCCCGGCTGTCATTTGTGGATCTTTGACAGTCGTTACGGGTCGCCGGTCGTCAGAAGCCCGAAATTCTGACAACCAGTCTTACCAAGGGGTATCGTATTACCCAGTTACTGGGTTGTGGAGGTCAGATAGGCAGTCGCTCCATGTAAAATACTGGTATTCAGCTGCATCCGGTTAGACTGGAAGCCGACCCCAACATAGTTGGGAAAAGCCTAGGCAGATTGATTGATATTACTAGCCATCTGGAAGATTATACATATAGTATATAACGTTATGTATAAGGAGATTATGAATAAAAACTTGAATGATTAATTAATTAATTAAACTATAAACAAAAAGTTAATCAAGGCGCCTGAGTCTGTGTGTATGTGTGTGTCTATGAGAGTGTTTAATGTTAGTGTGTAGTGTTTAGTGTCAGGTGTAGTGTGACGATGTATATGTGAGGGGTGTTTGGTGCAAGTTATAAACTTATATCGTACTAATTTAAATTGAATGAAGTAGACTTTCTGAAAAATTATAATCCAAATTTTTCAACCAGCCTGAAACCAAAGTCTTACATATAGTAAATAAACAAACCTTGTATAATTGATTTGGTATGCAGATATGTCTTCAGGATTCGACACTTGCTGAAATTAAATATTCATTGTTTACACTATTGGAATTTTTCAGTATCGCAATGGTGAAAACTATTGCAATACCGATAAATTGCCGAGGCACTGATTGTAGTTTTGTAGCTTGAAATTGCCAATTAAGAACATAACATAAAACATGAAGCGCTGAGCAGACGACGAGCAATTTGTCCGCTGACAATTTGGAATTTTATGGAAATCCTGAGAGTCTATTTGTCCTAAGTTTGCTTTATTGCATAGATTACCAGTACATTAATATCGTCGCGGACAAATTGTCCATTATCTCCTCAGGGCCTTATTGTGTAAGAATTTGTTTGTTGTTTTTTACTTTATATTACTAATAAAATTATCAAACTGCATAAAGTAATTCTAAAAGTAAACTGCGTAAAGCTTAAGAAATTATATTTTTAGACAAAGTTAAAATTTTATATAAAAGGCGTTCATCATCACCATCATCCACAGCTCGACTTCACCAACTGCTGGGCATAGGCCTCTCTTTTCTTGTGCCAATCCATATTTCATCACCATCATTAATGTGACATAATTAAACACTTACCAATTTCCTCACACTTGGCGTCTCAAAGTTCCAATGGTTAAAACAATGTAAGAACATCTTGGCCAGATCATACATGGTCTGCCATTCCCTCTGCGGGAGGCTGTTGAATTTGAAGAGTACAAAGTTTGTGATGGCCTTGGCTATTGAGGGCCTCTCGAAAGGTGGCTGACCGAGTGGACCCTCGATCCGCGGGTGGGAACGGGTAAGGATGCATTTGCGGAGTATCTGGGGAAGAGTATTTTGATTTATTAATCATTTATACTAACCTTGGGCTAAAATGTCATTAACACTCTACTGCTTAACCATTCTGGAAATAAAGGCGCCATTATTATTTTAATTATAAAATGTTTAAATCATATGGCGGCAGACATCATCGTTAGAAAACTCATTAAGCTTCATATAAGTAGTATAGTTAACCGCCTAGCCTTTAACTAAACGGCGGCCTTTCAACTAGCGGGCTGAATGTTATAGGTAAGTAATAGGTAATACGGGTTGGTATCCGCAACTCCACGTCAATGCGCGTATTTTGCGTATGGGTGGGCAAATCGATTATTCGATCCACCCCAGCTCCTCAAAGAAGGCCAGCAGCGCCTTGATGTTACTGACAACCTCACTGAGGATACCTGGGTTACCGAAGTACTTTGCATTGTCATCTTTCGCGTGAATGATATTCAATTATAGGTTAGGTTGGAACTGTGACCTACTACGCGCGAGCCGAATTAGTCGCAGTAACTAAGCCAGGGCGCCCCAAATGGGTTAGGTTAGGTTAGAACTGTGGCATGCGGTACAGCGGTAGCGGCCGGCGATCACTACTTCCAAACGCTAGGCGGAATTAAACCAGTTGCCAGTTGGCTACAACATACACACAACATCAATCATGATTGGACCCTGGTTTTGTTCCCTCATATTTGTCCCCTAGGCAAAATAGTGGATGTATTGTATTGTCAAAAGAAGGATTGACTAAGTGAACTTAAGATTTCATTGCTTAAGTTTACACAGCATTCTTCCACTGAAAGGGAAACAAAACAATAGTACTTAGTTACTTACCTTGAATAAATAATAGTACACCCGCTTAGTGTCGTGGTCATCCTCTCTGTGCATAGACATGAAGATGTTCTCCACATCTACCACAGCTCCCAGCAGCCGGTTTACTTCAGCCACTGCCAGCCCTTGTAGTTGAGTCACATGTTTTTCTGAAAATATGGCACTAGTTATGGTGGAATTTTACAGGTATTGTGCACCTGGAGTTCTAGGCATGGTAAGAAATGCATTTTGTGAATATGTATCTTTGTGTTAAAGCTTTACCAAATACACATTGAGATACATGAGAATTTATATTGTTGATGGCTAAATTAGGCAGAGAATCACCAAATAGATATTTGAATATAAAAAATTACACGAGGCAGCCCCCAAAACTACTGCACACAAGGAAGTCACAGATGTTCAGTGTATGACGCTGACGCTGATCTCGTATAAGTCTTCTTATCATATGACCTTCTGGAGTTACTGCCTACTCTCATGGGACAAAAAGGGGTGATTATATGACTATATGTAATTACCAACCTAGTACATGATTGCAGTTGCGACATGGATCATTGAAGTTGGCTGGAGGCTGGTTGTCGGCTCGTGGGTTGCCTTTTACTGTCTGCTGAGGTGCAGGAGTCTTCCATCCATTACATGAGCAGTCTGGTGTCTGAGGAGAAACTTACTATTTAGCTCTAACGATATTCAGAAAAATATTGACTATAGTACATAATGTTCTGACCACGAGTTACTAGCTCAACAGTTGAGTTTGTGGTGGCATCTACAATGCCACATGTAAATTACGCATCACACACACAGTCCTGCATCGCGCAAGCACAGTTTACCGCGTGACTGGCATACTTACTATTTTCCAACATCAATCATCGGGCAGACCCAACATACGGCTGGTCAGAGAATCCTACCTTTTCTATAGCATGAGTGAACTTTACATCTTGTTCCACATGCCTCTATGAGCTGAACACAATGAACTGTTGTACAGTGCGTTTCAACTAAGAATAGGATGACCTTGGCGCCATATTGTGAAGATTTAGCAAAATAGCATCTTGTTTACACATTTTCAAAGTCAGTGACATATTTTAACAAAAACAAATTCCAAAAACAGAACTAAAATGGATAAGGATAACACTACAAAACTTTGCAAGTCTTAGATTTCTAGCTTCAGTTGACAGTTAGAGGTCATTGACTTTCCTATTCTCAGTTGAAACGCATTGTAATAATTAAGGAGCAGTGCTCATATTTGCATCAACTAAATTAAAACAGCTGAGTAATATTAAATTCCGGCAATAATGTTTTCCTTTTCTCTATGTATGCACGGCTGCAGATCAAGCTACACATTTCCAGTATAAGCTGATTTCACATTGTATACGATTTCCTTACAGTGAGAGGTCAGTGTAAACTTGAAATGTATAGCTTGATGTGTAGTTGTGTGTACAAAGCTTTCAAGGAACAATTTCATTCATAATTATGTGAAGGACGCTGTTACAAATTGGTAGTCAAATCATTACTTTTTTACACAAAAGTGTGTTAATTAAATAAAATGTTTTGCATTCTTTTGTCCAAATTGTTGATAAATGTGCATGGTACAATTCTGTACTATAAATGTAATTTTAGATATGTACAGTTTCTCAATAACAGTACCAAAGTGAAGAATTTTACTTTTCTGTACATTTACTGATAAAATTTACCTATCTAAAATTATATTTATAGTTCAGAATCGTACCATGCACATCTATCAACAATTCTAGCAAAAAACATTTTAAGAATGCAAAACATTTTATTTAATAAACACACTTTTGTGTAAAAAAGTAATGATTTGACTACCCATTTGTAACAGCGTCCTTAATATATTTAATTACATTTTTACACATTTTGCAACCTAATATTGAGATTTCTAGGGCACCACACTTATCTGGGTCAAAGATTTATCATTTTGAGACACTCAAACCGCGTTAATTATGGAACTACATTCATTTATTTCTTCCTATTGCTACTTGGGATGTAGGACTAGTATCATATGGAGCCCATTTCAACCCACAATATTATTAATATAAGTAGCTTACACTGCATCTAACTTACCTGGCACTCTGAGTAAATAGCCAACTTGAGTAGCTTCTTATTATGCGGCCAGTTATACACTTGCTGTTTCCTCTGTTGAATGCGCTGCAGGTTTGATTGCCTGGAGGCCTGACCCTCACTGCCTGCTGGCGTGGCAGCATTGCTTGACGATGCATCATCTGCATTTACACTTGATGTTGCTAAAACAATCAAAATTGGGATTTAACTTTGTAGTTATGCCTAGGGTATGTAATTATGTTTGGATGTATTATAGCTGTAACGTCTATGAGATGAGTTTAACTAAGGGTGAGTACGAAAGTATGTATTTATTCTGTTTGTAACATTCTAAAACAGTCAACAGAAGTTGTTGTGTATAATAATGTTGTGGACATCTATAGTGAACTTAAAAAGTAATACAACTAGAGTGTTTTTACCGGCAACAATTGTACAGTTATTGAGATTGTTTGTTGATATTATATAATTGTAAATTGTTTATTTACCTTCGTGCCCGTGTGTTTGTGAAGAATCTGCTTCAGTGCTTGTCATAGCTATATCCGCAATTTCGTCGTTGATTTGAGAAGACATATTAAATGCTTCGTAGCTTTAGTCTGCTAAGGCATTTACAATTTTAACTCTATTTACGATAGAAACACGAGCACAAATAGCATTTTTGATAATTTAATTCACGAAAGTCCTCAGATATTTGACGTTTTCAATCTCTCTCTATACTTACTTTACTCTTTGATCTGCTGTGAAAGTTTACGGGCGCGGTGAAACATTCACAGATGATAAATGGCGTGATATTCTCCGCGTTCGCGTTCTTACCGAGATCATAGATATGGCAGATTGCGAAAAATCGACTAATTCAGTGTGGCGATACTCTTATCATGGAAACGTCAAACATTTTTACCGGGAAAATAGAGCGGCAGATTTCAAACGAAAAGGTTTTGCCTATGGAAAATGTTACTGATTTTATTTGTTTATTTGATTACGAATTCAAAATTAATAAAAAAATACTATGTGTTTTATCGAGATAAATCTAAGTAATTCATTAAAACTGGCACAAACAGAAACTTTTTCGATTGCAATTTATCAAAAACACAATCGTTGTAAAAAATAGATAATTAAAAACAACATAATGTTTAATAATAATTATCTTTCTGCTCAAGTACTTACACTGTCTTCCTAAAACTCTATATGTCCATTACAATCGTATAATGTTCCGTAGTAGTCCTCAGTCCTGGAAATTTCAGTTTCAGCTGTATCAGTGCGTGCGGGAATTCGGATGAATCGGTCATGTTCTCTGCGGTTTCAAATATTGCCAACTTCTCGTAACACCGTTTGAAGTATGGTATATTTGCAATTATTTTGAGCTGTTACTAATAAAATATTTAGTGAAAGTAATAGACAGCTTTTTTTTTTGTTTGATCTCTAAAAGGATTATTTTTAAAACTTTTTGTGACGAACACTTAAAAATGGAATCAAAGTTATTCCTTCGAGGAAACGAGACTTATGACGATTTTTTTAATCGTTGCAACAACTTATCTCATTTTGACTGTAGTGAGGAAGAAATGCTATGGTGGTTGATGGGATCCAGACGTTTACCATTAAAGGAAATAGTGCCGATCAGTGTAGTATTAGTCGTAATATTTCTGACTGGAGTGGTTGGTAATGCGTGCGTTTGTGTGGTTATTGTGAAGCATCCCGGGTTGCATACGGCTACCAACTATTACCTCTTCAGTTTGGCTGTTAGTGATCTGTTGCTGCTGTTATTTGGTAAGTATTAGAAGATAATAATTATGCAAACAATAATATGGTCAGTGGGTCGTCTTAGTGGCGGACTATTGCTTGATGAGTAGTTACTGATACTTGAGAAATAATCATGAAAAGTTTGAAGTGGTTTTACCTTTTTATCAGGGCAACTACGCATTTCAACCATATTTTAACTACCGAGGACTTATCACTACCTACCTAGTTAAGTGATGATCAGATTTTATCAGGTCTTTTCAGCTTTGTTATTCTGGTATATTTCCTCTCTTTATAACCTTACCAATTTTACGTTTTACTTAGGGCCTGTTTAAGTTCCTATTAACTTAATTAGCAGATAATTTCATAAAAAAATCTGTTCCATTTTTGAATTTATTCGGCGAGTAGTGGCTATTCGGACATCGTGACATATTAGTGAAAAAAAATTCTTTTATACATGGTTCTAGGATTTACTTCATATTTTCAGGCGAATCTAATTTTCTGCACGCAGCAAACTCACCAGCTTATCTGGCATAAATAAAGGCTCCTCCAAACAGGAACGACACAAAGGCACCGCGTGTCACGCGACAAGCGGTGCCTTTGTGTCGCGCGCGATTCGCGTCTCGTGACGCGCCTGTTTGAAGGAGCCTTAAACCTCTATGCTAATTTAGTTATTCAAGGTTAGTAAGTATAATCTCATCATAATTTTTGACGAGATTGAATATGTAATGAAGTAGAATACGTGCCAACAACACATAGGGGTTTCATGGGACATTTTACATGGTAATTTTTCATCCTGACTCTGGAATACGGAATTTAAAAAAATATTTATCTAATCCTTAGTCTCTTTATCAAAATGAGTATGTAAGGATCACAGCCGGTGGTGTTCTGTTGTCTGCCTAACCGCATAGGTACAAGGTGTGAGTTTATGTATGTACATGCAGGTATTTTGACTATCATCCACAGTCCGCTTATCCCACTGTTGGGCATAGATCTCTCTTTTCTTGTTCCAATCCCCACGCTCCTGTGCCAAGCCTCAGATCTAGTTTTTGCCCGCGATGGTAACAATGTCGTTAGTTATTATTTAGTTCGAATACTTAGGTGGCTAAGTAACAGTCGCACGGGTCGATCCGTCAGGTTAAGCTACGCTTGCCGGGGTTGGTCAGTGGATGGGTGACCATCTTTACATACCGAGATTCCTCCGTGCCTCGGAAAGCACGTTAAGCCGTTGGTCCCAGCTGTTATTCGTGGATCTTTGACAGTCGTTACGGGTCGTCAGAAGCCCGAAAGTCTGACAACCAGTCTTACCAAGGGGTATCGTATTACCCAGTTACTGGGTTGTGGAGGTCAGAATAGGCAGTCGCTCCATGTAAAATACTGGTATTCAGCTGCATCCGGTTAGACTGGAAGCCGACCCCAACATAGTTGGGAAAAGGCTAGGCAGATTGATTGACTTAGGGATGATGACTAAATTTTTTTTGTAGTAGTTGTGACGTAGTGCACTTCCCAACGTTACCTAATGCGTTTTATCTAAGTGTTTTTTTATTAATATGATAAAGCAAAAAATACGTGTCTAATATTTTTTTATCTGACTGACGGACTAAATAGTTATACTTCATTTTTTTTTTTACCCCGGCATCATCCATATTGTATCAAAATATGCGAGCTAGACTTTACAACGAAGTATGTTATAGTAATGCCAAAGCTGTTCACGACTCAAGAGGAAGTCTTCAATATCTATCAATCAATTTACATGTAGTTAGGAACACAAAGTTATTTTAGCTTCAGTCTCCCACATTTCAGATAATATGTAGCCGAAACTATACGTGACTGGAAAACAGTTGGATAGGTAAATGCTGTTCAAATAAATTCTCTCATCGTTTTTCCTTCTTTTCCTTTCAAGTTTCAAGGGTAGGTACTTATTTTTTTTTTCTTTTTATTTGAAACTAACCATTTAAGAGGAAATATGGGTGCTCTTTTCTCCGTACAAAAAGATACAAACGCTCTCGCCTGTTTTCTTTCTGGTTAATGACCATAAAGCAATGACTTTTTACAGAAATATAAATATCAGTTACTTGTATGCCCCTATGTTTTCCTTTTTGATGATATATTATTTTTATAGGAACTAGAACCCTCCAAAAATGCTCAAAATTGCCTATTCAGACCGCTGTCAACAGACGCCTAGTGTACCAATTTGACAACTATTAACGAAAAAAGAAAAACATAGGGGCATAGTACATATCCTTCTTATTCAGTTTATGAAATATCTTTTAAATTGGTCTAATATTGGAGCAGGAAATAGGCGAGAGCCAAACCTCGAAATGTGACTTTTTACATAGGCTATTTAGTCGGATCTGCAGTTGTCCTTATCGCACGAATTCGAGGGCAGAGCGCTCACAGAGCGACAGCAATACCTTCTTAAAATACCTAATTTTGTCAGAATTGACAAGTATCGAGTTGTAAACTCCTGAATCCCTTTTAAAAAAAACCTTCCGCACTTGTTTTCTTTCATCACATCTGCTCATAGTCCCAGGACTGATCGCTGATATTATAAGAACACAAAAAAAAACTTGTTTTCTTTAAACTTAACAATGTGCCCCCCTGTTCGAGGATGACTACGTCTTTATCTATGTTTATGCCCAATTTAGAGTTTTAGACTCGGTTAATTTGGTTGCAGCCCAAGGGGGGGGGGGGGGGCAACAACAACTACACTCATTGCCCCCCTCGCAGTATCCGCGCCTGCATACAGCCGTTAGGATGGTTTGAGGGTACGAAGAATCTAACGTACAAAGATACATAAATATTATAGGGATACAGGGTGTAAGTATAAACAGTGGCAATATTTTAAGGGGTCATTGTACTCATCATTATAAATAACTTTTACTATGGGACCAAACCTGAAATAGCGAAAAAAAATCAGCTGTTCCCTACATTTTGACGAATTATGCGAACATAAATGTACTGAACAGCAAATTTTTTCAAAATTTCAGGTTTGGTCTCATAGTAAAAGTTGTTCATAATGACGAGTACAAAGACCCCTTAAAAGGTTGCCACTGTTTACACTTACACCCTGTAGATACGCATGAAAAACAAATAATCCTGTATTTGCTGCCGCGCAGTCAGTTATAAATACAGCTTATCGATTCGATATAGTTCCAGCGATATGACTTTATACGCACCCCTTATTAGTTCAGTTAAATAGTGTTTTTACTAGGAAAGTGGTGGGGTAGTTCTGATTTCTTTCATTCTATATGTATTTTGGGGTGCTGAATCCGAATCTGAGGTTTGCGGACAAAATTTCGTGACGCAACATTGAAAAAATCTCAAAAAAAGCGAAAAATTTCTGCTTTTTTCCGGTTTTTTGCTTAAAACTCGAAAACTATTAACTTTTAATAAATGTTCTTTTTACAGAAATTAAAGAACTTAAAATTCTCTGCAAATATCACTATTTATTTATTTTTTCAGACAAACCATTTGGTTTCAAGTGCGAGTTGAAAATAGGTGATTTTCAGCAGTTTCTGCAAAACCCACTATTTACTCGTACTTTCCAAAACTTTATTTTTTTATTAGAATGCTGTCATTTGATAAATTTCTCCCTAGTTTTCTGCACAATAATAAAAAGAAAAAAAAAAGGTCGAAATTATACATATTCAGTATCAAAAATGTAGGACTCTAACAAAATAAAACTTAAAATATCGTTACTTATGATCATATATTATTAACATTACAAATTATAATATGCATGAATTATATGAGCCTTTGTCTTTTAGAAGGCTGAGGTTCTTCGGTGGCGATGGGTCCCAGTACATATTCAGCTTGTTCTGGAAAATAAAAGAGGTGGTGTCATTTCTCAAGGAGAGATGAGGATTGCAAAATAGATTGTGAGATTAAACACACCTTTCGCATCGTGCTTAGGTTCTTCGATGTCATCGGCTCCTGGCTCAGGGTCTGATTGCTGCATCGCCAGCGTCGGGGATCGTTCTGCTGGAAAATAAAAGAGGTGGTGAGACACTGACTTGTGATCATATATCAAGGAGAGATGAATGACTACAAAATAACTTGTGAGATTCGACATACCTCTCTTTCTTCAGTCTCTTCTACGTCTATGTCAGAGCTGTCTTCCGGGGCTCAACGTTGTCACATAGTCCTTCGCATGATGTGCAGATTGGGGAACAATGGAGGCCCACCTTCCTGCATCCACAATGGCGTTGGCAGCCCTTTTTACATTTACATGAAAGGTACCGGAGTATTCAGTTTGGTGCAGGGTCCAAAGTGGTTGGTACTGGCACGAGACCACTACCTGCTAGTCTTTTCCATCCCCACTCACTTGGGTCTTTTTGTTGCTCGTCAGGTGTGGCTTGACCTGATAACCACTGCTGCACCTGATAGTAAACTATCAGTGAATGTTCTCGTGCAGCAGCTTCGGTAGAGGGTAATGAGGCAATGACATCCTTCCTCTTCTTGGTCGCCTCGATAAATGTTTCCAAATCTTTTTCCCGCACCGTCGTCACCTTTTCAACATCATTATCCAGTACTTTCTCACAAATAAAACACACGTCAGAAGCCATTTTTAACACCACAGGTAAACATAACTTGTAGAAATCGTAATGACGTTTATAAAAAACAATACAAAAAACTGGGAGGGAACGCAGTCGAGTTGCCTGGGAGAGCCGAGAGTTGAAAATGGCCAATTCTCAACTCGCACTTGAAACCAAACGGTTCGTCTGAAAAAAAAACTAAATAGTGATATTTGCAGAGAATTTTAAGTACTTTAATATTTGTAAACAGACCATGTGCTAAAAGTTAATAGTTTTCGAGTTTTAAGAAAAAATGCGATTTTTTCAATGTTGCGTCACGAAATTTTGTCCGCAAAACTCAGATTCGGATTCAGCACCCCAAAATACATATAGAATGAAATAAATCAGAACTACCCCACAACTTTCCCACTAGGAGAGCCGTTTAGAGTACAAATTGACTGAATTATATGTAGGTACAACTATTATAGCATCTGTTTCCTCACATCAGCATAAAAAAACATACAAACATCAGAAGCCATCATACAGTGCCGCCATTGTACTTAAGGCGAGTTGTGCTGGGGCGAATCTGTGTCCGCGCGACATGCTCAGTATGAGCCGTTCATAGTCAAATGGCCGTCTACGGGAACTAGTGCGCTTTAGACTGTGACCGTGATTTATAAGAATGCCGTGTTGTTCAGTGGTTTCTTGTAAAAACCGAAGCCAAAACAAAAACTATGTAAATCATGGAATCACTTTGCATAAGTATGTAAGTAACGGGTGGGCCATCTAGTGTTTTTAACCGACTTCCAAAAGGAGGAGGTTCTCAATTCGTCGGAACCTTTTTTTATTTTTTTTTTTTTTATTTTTTTTTTATGTATGTTCCCCGATTACTCGAAAATGGCTAGACCGATGTGGATTTTTCTTTTTTTGTTCGAAAGGGTATACGTCCCAAGTGGTCCCATGATCATCAAGTCAGGATCTGATGATGGGATCCCATGGAAATCGAGGGGAACCCTCAAACTTTATGGGCACACCTATATCGATTTCGGTATTTTTTATAGTAACTCGTGCATTTGCTCTCGGAAAGTACCATTCGGTGAACTGGAACTGATGATGAAGACCACAGAGGGCCATCGGAAATAATCAATTATTATCTAAGTATATAACAGGTTAGGTTGCGATTCGATTACTTTAATATGGTTTATGCTCGTCAAAATAATGGTAATGGTGACTTCACCATGAGCTCCATTTCTCCTGGTTCTTACTAAGAGAACTCCTCAACAATTAACGTCCCTGCATCGGGAAAAGCAACATTTTGTAAAACGTGATGAGCAGTTGACATTGGGTTATTGTAACTTAGACAAATTACAAACTGAACCACTAAAAAGTGAAAAATAAAAACTTTTTTACAAAAACAAAAACCGACTTCCAAAAAAAACACTACAAAGTGAAAAATAACTTTAATTTCGGAAGTCGGTGGCAAAAACCTAAAATACAGATCCAAAGACACCGACTTCCGAAATTAAAGTTATTTTTCACTTTGTAGTGTTTTTTTGGAAGTCGGTTTTGTTTTTTGTAAAAAAGTTTTTGAAATTCGAATTAATCAACCGAAATGCTGATGTCAATTGGCCGCCTCGGAGCTCGGAGCAGTCGGGTTTTTTAGTTTTTTTAATTACTTTTTTTTCTCAATGGTGGCGCTAGTTGGCAGCACTCGCCTTAAGTATTTTTATAGTAGATATCGATCGATACAAAGAGAACACACGAGTGAGCGCGATCAATGGCAATAATGTTTTACTTTTTATGTTGTTCCTGCCTGTCACACGAGTTCATGAATTTAATTGGATTTCGAAGCATATAGTACCTACCATAAATGTGAATATCTATGAGTATGACCTTTAGGGTACTTTTGCCTGTCTTTTTTAGGGTTCCGTACCAAAATGGTAAAAAGGGAACCCTTATGGTGCTACTCAGTCTGTGTGTCTGTCTGTCACAACTGGATATCTCAAGAACTACTAATGCTATCATCACCATAAATATGCAACATACCAGGCATTGCATGAGTTACGGATCCAAAAGGGAGACAATATTAATAGAAAGAGAAAAAAATATGTTGCAATATGAAAAAGAAGCTCACAAATTACAAATAGAAAAACTAAAATTAGAAGTTGATAAGTTAAAAAATATTAATTTTAATGAATTAAACTCATGATTAATATTATTTATAGTTTTATTTACATCTATGTACATAAGCATAATCAGCCTATACCTAATGTTCCGACTGCTGGGACACAGGCCTCCTCTCTGTGAGAGGGAGTGGGCCGTAATCCACCACGCGGCCCCAGTGCGGGGTTGGTTGATGTCACATGATAATAATATAATAATATACTAGAGGGGCTCGTGGCTAATTTATAGCAGCCGCACGGGTCGGTCGATTAGGTTAAGCTGCGCTTGCCGCGGTCGGTCCGTGGATGGGTGACCATCTTTACATACCGTGACCCCTCCGTGCCTCAGAAAGCACGTTAAGCCGTTGGTCCCGGCTGTCATTCTTCGTTACGGGTCGTCAGAACCCCGAAAATCTGACAAGAGCAGTCTTATCAAGGGGTATTGTATTACCTAGTAACTGGGTTCTGGAGGTCAGATAGGCAGTCGCTCCATATACTGGTATTCAGCTGCATCCGGTTCGACTGGAAGCTGACCCGAACATAGTTGGGAAAAGGCAGATGATGTACATAATAATATAAACTAAATTTATGATAACTTAATAAATATAATATACCTACACCTAGGTAGGTTTTCACTTTTGACTAAAAATGGCGTGTTAGAAACATTCTTTCTTTCTCCAGGCTTCTATGAGTTACTAAAATTGTTTATTTTATTTGACAAATAATATAATTTCATGTATTGTGTTGCGTTAATTATTTTGCATAAGTACTATTGTTTAGAATCAAGTTCTTCTAATGGGGTTGGCTTCTTAAAACTTTTGGCAGATGACGCTAGCATAGCTTTCACCTGTCACATTTGTTTACTCAATTTGTGTGTTCGGTTTTGTAAATTTTTTCACCAAAATACCAGGATGGATGATAAGATAAACATGTACTCAACATGGAGAACAAGCGAGCTAAAGGCTGAACTGAAAAAAACGAGGTGCTTCTTTACAAGGAAGAAAAGCAGACCTTATTGAAAGGTATACTCTTAAAATTATACATCAAGCTGTTTTATTTATGAAATAGTTTTGTTTACATTTCATAATACTTTTCGCCAATTACATTACTACAAAAAGCCAAATTAGACCACTTTTTTTAAATTACTTTTTTTAACCATTTTTTTTTAATTCTACAGCTATCGGAAATTGGTGTGTGTGGCGGCATCTACATCGCCACATAAGAACTACGCATCAATGACATGACGTCACGCAAACCTGCATCGCGCAATTAGAGTTTACCACGCGATTAGCATATATACAACGTCCCGACATCAACCGTCGGGCAGTGGCCCACCAGACACAACACCCGTCTGGTCGGAGGATCCTCCCTTTTCAATAGAGGATGAGTGAACTTTACACCCTGTTCCTCATGCCTCTAAACTGGTGACCCCGAGCATGAACGTCAGCGCAGCCTTCGTGCAACTACATCAGCGTGACGTCATCAGCATCACTTCCTCAAGCTTTCGAGCGGCGAGTCACACAGCCAGCCAACATCCACGGCTTCAACAGGTATCCTGACCACCAGCATGCAGCGGACGCGTATTCCTGGTCATCACCTTCAGCCTCAACCCAGCGCTGTACACTCCGACTCACTGGAGCATAACGCAGCGCCACCCCGACTCACTGGGGTATCACCGCAGACAGTTCCGACTCACCGTGAACTATGCGGCACCCGGTTCCGACTCACTGGAACCACAACTGGCACTGGCAAGCATCGCAAGATACACGACTCAGCCCACTATCGACCTCCGGTCTCCGGAGGGGAGAGATGTGGCGGCATCTACATCGCCACATAAGAACTACGCATCAATGACATGACGTCACGCAAACCTGCATCGCGCAATTAGAGTTTACCACGCGATTAGCATATATACAACGTCCCGACATCAACCGTCGGGCAGTGGCCCACCAGACACAACACCCGTCTGGTCGGAGGATCCTCCCTTTTCAATAGAGGATGAGTGAACTTTACACCCTGTTCCTCATGCCTCTAAATGTGCGCCTATTTCTTTGCAATAAGGCACTTTACATTTCTTAGGCATTTTGTAAAATCAAACCAAATAAAAAAATTCATACAAATGAATATAATTTTGGTTAAAGCTATGCTAGCGCCACTTTGACAGTAGCCAACCCCATTTAACAGACAGCTGTGCTGCTGGAGTTTGTTCCGCTACTTCTTCTTCCCAGCTAAATCACTAGGAAGTGGTAAAGGGCGGGCGTTTTGTGGGGACTGTCTTATGTAATTTCGACGTTCAAAAAGTGCTGATTCTCAGCCTAATTTAGGTAGGTACGGTATTCACTTTTTACTAAAAATGGCGTGTTAGAAACAATCTCCTGAAAAGGAGTCCTTCACTGTTAGAAGCAACCATAGAAATATAAAATTCTTATATCGGAAGCAACACGCTATGCGTTGGTTAAAATACCTCTCCAGCTACTTTACGTAAGGGTCCGTCTAAGTGAGCGCATAGCGTAGCAAATCACTCAAGTATTGTTTATGAATCGGATTTACCGGCCCTATGCATTGGTGCGTACTGTGAGACCTCATAGCTTCATTCTTGAATACCGGTGTAGATTAGCGACGATATGAAAAAGCGCTGTTTGCACATTTTCAAACATTTTTATTTTTTTTAGGCCGCACAGTTTTTGACTTTTGATGAAAAATGTTAAAAAAAAATACCGTTCCCCCGCTTATCTCCGAAGTTTGCAAAGAGAAAAATCTGAAATTATTCTATGTGATAGAAGTTTATGATAAAGATTACAGGAAAAATAAAACGATGTCTCTAAATAGCACCGTTTTCCCATTCCATGAGCGAGTACAGACTCGCTCATGACCGGTTTTTTTTGTGGTTTGATTTCACTTAATGTTTTTTGAATTACGACTCATGATGATTTGATTTGATGATAATGCCTGTTCGGTCGTGGCAAACAGGGGGGGCGTACAGTATAACAATACGTATGGTGTTTGTAATATGACGTGTTAATGCCATCATGATTCCGTTGTGAAAAAAGACCGGCCAAGAGGGAGTCGGACTCGCGCACCGAGGGTTCCGTTCCGATTTCTGAAAAGTGTGCTACTTAGAGTCATCATTTTATTTTTACTGTAATCTTTACATAAACATAGAATAATTTCAGATTTTCTCTTTGCAAACTTCGAAGATAAGGAGGGGGGGAACGGATTTTTTTTTTACATTTTTCATCAAAACTATGCGGCCTAAAATAAAATAAAAAATTATTGAGAATGTGTAAACAGCGCTCTTTCATATGATACTTACCTCACATGCCCTAGTAGCCCTAATTTGAATTTTTAAGAACCCCTTTCAGTCCCTGTTGCAAAAAAATATAAATATTTTTATTTCTTTCTTATTTGCAAAATAGTTGGGTAAACGTCATCTAAAACTAAAAAATCAAAGTCAAATCAGTCAAATTTCAAGTTGATAGCATTAGTAGTTCTTGAGATATCCAGCTGTGACAGACAGACAGACAGACTGAGTCGCACCATAAGGGTTCCTTTTTACCATTTTGGTACGGAACTCTAAAAAGGATGGAGCTATCGGTCGTATCTGTCTCTCTCTCACACTGGAACCATGATGGCTTTAACACGTCATAGCAAGCCCCCAGAACGGTGATTGTTATGTGTAGGGTAACTGCCTGGCTACTCAAAAAAAACCAGCCAAGTGCGGACCACGCGTAGTGCGGAGGGTTCCGTAGTTGAAAATTATTTATCACAAAAACAAACTTAATATTGTAGTTGAAAAACATGTTCTCCCATACATTGATGCACACCACGGTTAATTCTCCAACTGCAAATTTAAGTTTGTGATCCCATAACAATTTTTTTATGTGAAATTAACGATTTGCGGACTTTTTCCTTTACTTGTGCTGTAAGACTATTGCTTCTTGCCAAATTAAAGAAAAAGTGTCTTGACATACAGATAGACGGACAACCGAGTTTTTAGGGTTCCGTACCTCAAAGGGAAAAAACGGAACGTAACGGATCACTTCGTTGTCTGTCTGTCTGTCTGTCAAGACAGAACGAATGCGTGGAGGTATCAAGTTGAAATTAACATAAAATACGTGGGACTATAATCCCTTGGAGCTCCAAAAAAATCAAGCTTCTAATTCAACGCAATAAAAAAATACGGCCATTTATGCGACATATTTTGATACTCGCAAAGTAAATCAAAACCAATAGGGTACTTCCCGTCGTCCTAGAGTCATAAAATTTGGCAAGAAGCAATAGTCTTACAGCACAAGTAAAGGAAAAAGTCCGCAAATTGTTAATTTTTAATTTTATCACATGAAAAAAATATTTTCAAGTCTAGCTGTCACTCTGTCAAGACTCTATTTTTATCAGGAACGCGTAGAGGTATCAAGTTGAAATTAATATTAAATACGTAAGTCTATGGTTCCTTGCAGCACAAGTGAAGGAGAAAGTACAAAAATAGTTAATTTGTAATTTTATCTTTTGGGATAAATTCTTTTCAACTACGGAACCCTTCAGTGTACGTGGTCCGACACGCACTTGGCCGGTTTTTTATGGGTGGCCAGTTATTAAAGCGTGGCCAATTACTTTAGAGCAGTTATCCTACTTAGTTTTTTTTTGTTTTATTGACATTTCACTAGTCACAAGACATTTCATTAGGGGGTCGATCGATCAGGTTAAGCTTCGCTTGCTGGGGTTGGTCCGAGGATGGGTGACCATCTTTATATACCAAGACCGCTCCGTGTCTCGGACGGAAAGCACGTCAATCCGTTGGTCCCGGCTATCATTCGTGGATCTTTGACCGTCGTTGTTACGGGTCGTCAGAAGCCCGAAAGTCTGACAACCAGTCTTACCAAGGGGTATCTTATTACCCAGTAACTAGGTTGTAGAGGTCAGATAGGCAGGTCACTCCATGATACTGGTATTCAGCTGCATCCGGTTAGACTGGAAGCCGACCCCAACATGGGAAAGGCTTGGCATAGATGATCGATTGACATTTCATTAGTCAACTTACATGTCTACTAATTGTCTAGTTGGTCTAATTTCTGAAGAATTCTTAAACGGAGTTAAAACTCTCAATAGCTATTGATTCGACAAAAAACAAAAACCGACTTCCAAAAAAAACACTACAAAGTGAAAAATAACTTTAATTTCGGAAGTCGGTGTCTTTGGATCTGTATTTTAGTTTTTTGCCACCGACTTCCGAAATTAAAGTTATTTTTCACTTTGTAGTGTTTTTTTTTGGAAGTCGGTTTTTGTTTTTGTAAAAAAGTTTTTATTTTTCACTTTTTAGTGGTTCAGTTTGTAATTTATCTAAGTTACAATAACCCAATGTCAACTGCTCATCACGTTTTACAAAATGTTGCTTTTCACCAGAGGAAGAACCAGGAAAAATGTAGCTCATGGTGAAGTCACCATTACCATTATTTTGACGAGCATAAACCATATCGAAATCAAATCAATCGCAACCTAACCAACACAACATCAATCATAATCGAATCGCAACCTAACCTGTTATATACTTAGATATAATTGAGTATTTCCGATGGCCCTCTGTGGTCTTCATCATCAGTTCCAGTTCACCGAATGTTACTATAAAAAATACCGAAATCGATATAGGTGTGCCCATAAAATTTGAGGGTTTCCCTCGATTTCCATGGGATCCCATCATCAGATACTGACTTGATGATCATGGGACCACTTGGGACGTATACCCTTTCGAACAAAAAAAGAAAAATCCAAATCGGTCTAGCCATTTTCGAGTAATCGGGGAACATACATAAAAAAAAAAAAAAAATAAATAAAAAAAAAAAAAAAAAAAAGGTTCCGACGAATTGAGAACCTCCTCCTTTTGGAAGTCGGTTAAAAATGGCGAAAGCGTCAGGGTAGCCCGCGAAATTCAAAATTTCTTAAGTTTTTTGCAATTTGTAGGTCAGTGTGAGCTTGTATGTTTATTAAAATATGATTCGCGGCCGTAACTAACATGACTTTACAGAATTATATTCATTAGAATCAGCTATATTGCTGATTCTAATGAATATAATTCTATAAAGTCAGTACTCTCTAAGTTAGAATTGACCTCAAACCTCATGATTTCATAAAATCGTTAGATTTGAGGTCAATTATAATTTATGGAGTTGTATTGCTGATTCTAATGAATATAATTCTGTAAAGCCATATTAGTTACGGCCGCGAATCATAGGTATTTTAATCAACATACAACCTGACACTGACCTGTAAATTGCAAAAAACGTAAGCAAATTTAAATTTCGCGGGCTACCGTAGCGCATCATCCTTAAGCGAATTCCTTTGTTATGTTCGATTTTTTGAGGTCCTCGAATTTTAAGCTAAATTCTTCCATATCGAAGTGTCGAGAAAAACGATATCGAACCAATAATCACTATCGAATGGATAAACTCCGTTTACAAACCTCAGAAACCGGGCATTAGTGGTCGCAGAAGGCTTTTTTTTTTGTGGATGGGAAATCATCAAATGACTTCTCCCGCTCTGGGTGGAGCGGAAGGGCGTGTCAGAATTTTACTGACTAAAACCCACCACTGCCAATGCCAGGGCCACGGTACATCTCTTCCGAACAACCCGTGACCCCGGCGGCTGGCGTCGCAGAAGCCCTGGTTTCGATTCCGACGTCGGGAAAAGTGTTATTGGGTTTTTCTATCAGAAATTTATCAATAGCTGAGTCTAGTCTAGATGTTTGTGCCCGTTTGAGGGTAAGCTTGCCCCCTATTACATTGGATTTCAAAATAACAGGTGAAATGTGGGTGTACTAAGTATATGAATTATAAATAAACCTAACGCTTCGGGGAGAAACAGACGTGATGACAACTTGATAATCCCGTCCTGTTTTGACTCTAGGAATTAACCTAAAATAGTAGGTAAGTTTAGTATTCAGGATCGGTCCTATATTTAGGTTGTTGTCCTAAATTAGATTTATTGTATTTTTCTATAAATTTTATTATAATAATATGACACGTCAGAACCCTTTATTGTGCGTGGTCCATCTAACACGCACTCGGCCGGTTTTTTTTACCTATTCTAGGTTTTTCCGAAACAAAACTAATAATTTACATTTAAAACTAATTTAAAATCCGCTTCAATGATCGAATGCAACCAATTTTCAATTTTCCTAACAGCCTGTACGACATAAGGCTGCCTTTTGCTTGTAACCTTTACAGTACCTACTTACTTATGGCCCAAAAATAAAGTATCATGTAGTCATTAGTAGTCGGTCATACTTAGGTATGGGGCGTTTCATACTCTTGGCGTAAAGAACAAAACTTTTTAGCAACTTTGTCCTTTTTGTTTTCATCATTTTTCGTCCCACAATATCCTGAAGGGTTTGTAAATTCCTAGTTGTTGTTTATTTTCGCTATAAGCTCGTAATTTAGTGAGTGCGTCTGAAATAAATGACCCTTTTAAGATTTTTAGGATTCCGTACTTCAAAACCAAAAAATCGGAACCGGAATTATAGAATCACTTCGTTGTCCGTCTGTCAGTCTGTCAAGATTGAATTGATTTTCTCAGGAACGCATGGAGGAATCAAGTTGAAATGAATATCGAATTAAGTCTTTGGTCCCTTGGAGTTCTAAAAAAATCTAACGTCTAAGTCAACTTAATAAAAAAGTACGGCCTCTTATGCGACGTATTTTGATACTCCCAAGTAAATAAAAACCTAATAGTAATAGATTAATTCCCGTTGTCCTAGAGTCATGAAATTTGCCAAAAAACAAGGACTCACAGCACAAGTAAAGGAAAAAGTCCGAAAATTGTTGATTTGTACCTTTATTACATAATTTTTTTTTTTTGGATTACAATGTTAAGTTTGTTTTAGGATAAATTATTTTCAACTAAGTACGGAACCATTCATTGTGCGTGGTCCGACACACACTTGGGCGGTTTTTTTTTTAAGGCAAACCCTTCCATCAGCATTTGAAGCTTTTATTTGCTTTTGTACTTAACATTTCTGGCTTATTATTGAAGTATTTTTCTTTGCAAAAAATATTATGTCAACGACGAACAATTTGAAAATCGTCTACCTAATGGTTACTTTTGAGATTTTTTCGTTCGTGCAAATTCTAGATTTCAGGCAGACAGGCTAAGTTATTTCAGGCTTGTTTTAGTAAATCGAGTATTACTTCTAGCTGAAGTAAAAGTAAAAATCGTTTATTAACATTCGAAAATACAATGTGGAGGTATTGTTTGTCCCAAGCTAGGCACACCTTGTATCTTGGGCACAATTGAAATTAAAAGAAAAAATAAGTATTTTATTTGAAAATTACCAAAATGTATTACCTACCTAATTGATACATTTTAGTAATTTTGAAATAAAATAAAAGTATGGATCAAATTAATAATAATGTTGATGCGAATCACGGTGGAGCGAAAAATGTTTTGAGTTTTCCATTACATCTCGGAATTTGTTTATTAGGACCGAAATATGGCTGCTTGATTTTAACATAAAATGCTTTTTCACACATAATTTATTATCATTATCGTAGACCGTGCTTATTTACAAAAGAAAAATGGGCTCTAAACATTATAATTAAAACCTAAATTGTTCGTAATATTCTTCTGTAAAAATTGCTTAAAATTATGTTGTGGCAATTCAATCCTTTTCCCAACTATGTTGGGGTCGGTTTCCAGTCCAACCCCTTGGTAAGACTGGTTGTCAGACTTTCGGGCTTCTGACAACCCGTAACGACTTCGACGACGATCTACGAATGATAGCTGGGACCACCGCACGCAGGAGTCTTAGGTACCTAAGACTGTAAAGATGGTCACCAATCCACGTACCAATCTCGGCGAGCGTAGCTTAACCTGATGGATCTACCCGTGCGGCTGTTATTACTTAGACACGAGCACCTTTTTTTAAGGCTGCTCCTTCCTAAAATACGGCGAAACTAAGTAACTTTGTAACCATTTTTTACAGTAATTAGCATCTTTCTGATAGGAAAAAATACACAGTAATCCACAATACATAAGAAGTGATTTCATGTATCCTGAAATCTATTTTAGTTTGTAGAACTAAGGAAAAAAAACCTAAATCCAGGTCTATTTCGGTCTATTTTTTCGAGTAGTTACCATTTTACTCCTACAGTTTTCATTAAAAGTGTTCATAAATTTATACAGTTCTTTACAAACTAATAAGGAATGATTTCTTGTCATTACTTTTTTAGTTTAATCAACAGATTTTTTGTAAATCGATAATTACTTCATATTTCGCAAGCGTTGTGTCATCGCGCTTCTCTTTCTTTTCTATGCAGTCCGACAGTGACCGCGCTTTTTACGACGGACAAGCCTTAATGATTCAATTAGTAAATCATATATAATAAAACCATTTACAGTAGGCGTAGGTAGGTTCTGCAATAAGAACTGTAAAGTCAAGTTAATAGAATTTAAATTAGAAGAAGAGCTGCTACTTACGTACTTAATATACTTATGTGTTTGTTTTGGCAGCCTCGTTGGTCAATAGTCTACTGGATTCGATTCCAAGGTCGGGCAATTTGAAACCGCAGTCAGGATTTGTGCCCGGTTACGTGGTAACCAAAAATTCGAAAACATGTGACATCTACCAACCCGTACTGGGCCCGGGTGGTGGATTACGGTCCACTCCCTCTAACGGAGTCCTAGGCTTGTGTCCCAGCAGTGGGAACAGGTGGGCAGTGGTGGGTGGCTGATTATGTATGATATACCTACATGACTTAGGATATAAAACATATTTGGCGGAATGTGGGTGTAATATTCTACAGGTACTGTTTTATTTCGCGAAGATCTTCTCGGAGCCTGGGGGCCTACTCCTTAAGTCCGTCCGTCTTTCCGTCCGTCCGTTCATACGTCCGTCTGACATTACGATCCATCAAAACAAGTGTATAAGTTAAATTTTTCGGACGGAAACACATCGGAAGTAGGGACAACTGGCAAATCATGTTGTCATTCATACTTCGTTCGGGCCCCGAACCAAGCATACATCCGTAGGTGATACGGAGTAAGAAACGCCCGTAACGAAGGCCGAAACTACGGGCTTCGTGCTTAGGGAGTAGGCCCCCTGAATCAAAGTTTTGTTTTCGTTCAACGTAATTTATTTTCCATTTAAGTTTTTAATCTGTTATCTTTCCATCGCTTATCGCCGTGTTTGCTCGAGTTGTTCCGAACGAAACATGGTTAATTTGATAAGACCTGGATAAAGTTGTTTCTGGCCTTAATTTTGTTTTCTAACTTGTTGAGCGTGTTCATGACGCTCCTTTTTGTGATGAGCGTGGGTTGAATTTAAAGAAGTAAGAGATACAAAATAATAGGAGATGTATCTGCCTACTTATTTTGTTATTATAGGCTGTAGTCGTTTGTACGGTGCACGTACCATGGTTTTTAAAATTATGTGATAAGTAAGGAGTTCTGTAATCCAATAAGTAAAAAAGCTAAAATCTTTGCACTTACACGCGCGACCTACATTAGGAAGCATGATAATCATGCAGCAGCAGCATGCAGAGCACTGATGATGTTTTCTGTACCAATAATTTATTTAGTGTTCAATTAGACGCGGTTTGAGTCGGACAACTTTTTTTTCCTGATTCCAGCCCGTTGGCACTCACTGACAATTGCATTTACATTACACACTTAATGTTAGGGTGAGTTTGCATTTGCACCCTACATCGTTACTGTTGAAAGCATAGGTACGGCATAATATGCGGAAAATAAAAAAAATAAAAGAAAATTAATTGACACTAAGAAATACATGTTACAAGCCAGTCATCATAAAATAGCACACGAATGTATTGCCACAAATCTGATCCTAACCCCCAAACTGGGGCTGGACCTCTGTTTTGGGGGTCAGCGTTCCGTTTAGCCGGTTCTATTTCCAATGTAAGAGCATTTAAGAGGAGTGTCATTAGTAAGTAACAGCCAAGGTTATGGCCATGGCCATTTGGTGACACATATAGGTCATAATAGTTTATTCATTAGGTACCTACAGAAGAAGGTAAAACACATAAAATATGTAGGGATTAAAATTACAAAAAAAAAAAAAATTGTGTTTGTATTATAGAATTCCTAGTCGGTTAGTCCGAAGCCCAAAAGTATTGTCAACCAGTCTATTGCCAAGGGAAGTGTAACCCAATAACTGGGTTGTGGGTGGAGGTCAAATAGGCAGTCGCTCCATGATATAAAATGCTGGTATTCAGCTGTATCTGGTTAGACTGGAAGCCGACCCCAGTATTGTTGGGAAAAGGCTAGGCAGATGACGATGATGAGGTAAAATATTACAAAAAAACCGGCCAAGTGCGTGTCGGACCACGCACAATGAAGGGTTCCGTAGTTCAAAAGAATTTATCCCAAAAACAAACTTAACATTGTAATCCCAATTTTTTTTTATGTAATAAAATTACAAATTTTGTGTTGTGAGACCTAGAATAATAAAATTTGGCAAGAAGCAACTTGCCAAATTTTATTATTCTAGGTCAACGGGAAGTACTTTGGATGTAGAAGGCTTTGATTTACTTGCGAGTATCAAAATATGCCGTATTGCGTTGATTTAGAAGCTTGATTTTTTTACAAATCCAAGGGACTATAGATCTACGATTTGATATTAATTTAACTTAATATCTCCACGCGTTCCTGAGTAAAAGGGTCTTGATAGATAGGCAGATGGATAACGAAGTGATCCTATAAGGGTTTAATTTTTTCCTTTTGAGGTACGGAACCCTAAAAAGTACCGCAACACTAGAAGTATACAGACGTTCAAAGTTTCAGCACCCTACTTACCTATTTCTTTCTAAGCCACGTATCATGAATGAACAATTCATTGACCCGTATGAATGTTTAAATCACTCCTATCAACCCGTATGAGGCTTTAAAGCATCATTCGGATAGCTTAGTGCCACCTGGTAATCAATATCTAAGTATTTTTGTCAATCTTTACACGCTGCAACGACGTTCTTCTACAAACCTAAACATTACTCCCTTGTGTTTTGCAAAAGTTAAGTTAGATGTTTACTTCGTGAAAAGCCAGGCCGCGGCCTGAGTGGTGGCCTTATTGAGTGGTAACCACCACTCACTAAGTCAAAGTTGTCGAAGTCTTTCAGTTTCTCAGAATAAGAACGCCAAAGGCCAATTTCACGCAAAAATCACGGTCGAAATGTAATAAGCCCCGAGGAATTAACAACTTCCCACCCACACCAATCCATGTAGCAACGTAATATTCGCATCGCGAAACACCGCGTGCTACAAAGAGTTTTCCCGCCCTAGTTTCGTATTTATTGCGTTTTAGCATCGTTCCCAAATGGTACACAAATGGTGTACTAAAACCGTACGAACAAAACTGTTTGCAATAGCCATAACTTTACACATTACCTACATATTGCATTAGGTATAGCTTTATAGTACGGTGTTACAACATCCTGCACATGCATCGTCTAACCATGTAGGTAATATACCTCGTTACTGAAGTACACTGAAGTATTGGTCCTTGAAGTTTATTGAAGCATAGGATATATAAAACTGGTCAAGAGCGAATCGAACTCGCGCACCGAGGGTTCCAGTTTCTGAAAAAGTGTGGTATTTAGAGATATCGTTTTATTTTTCCTGTAATCTTTACATAAACTTCTATCACATAGAATAATTTCAGATTTTTCTCTTTGCAAACTTCGGAGATAAGGGGGGGTGGGGTCGGTATTTTTCCCACATGCCCTAGTAGCCCCACTTTGAATTTTTAAGACCCCCTTTCAGTCCCTGTTGCAAAAAAATAAAAACATTTTTATGTCTTTCTTATTTGCAAAATAGTTGGGTAAACGTCATATAAAACTGTTCCAAATTTCAAGTTGATAGCATTAGTGGTTCTTGAGATATCCAGCTGTGACAGACAGACTGAGTCACACCATAAGAGTTCCTTTTTTACCATTTTGGTACGGAACCCTAAAAACGCTTGTTAGGGTTAGGTAAGTAATCGGGTTGTTTGTTGGAAAATGGTTTGTCCTGTGTTCTGGGCAGCACGATGTCTGCTTCTACGGCTTTCTTTCCGCTTTTCTTTTTACAGACTCACTGACATACGTTCGACTAAGGTCCCATTTCTCGATGTCCGAATAGCCACTATTTACGCAATAAATTCAAAAATAGAACAGAATTTGTATGAAACTATCTGCCAAGTAAGTTAATACGAAGTTATCGTAGGTGGTGAAACAGGCCCTTAGTAATACTTTCCTGTGCAGCTTAGTCTATTTCTGTAAGAATAAGAATTATTTATTGCGTAACTGTGTACAATCAGATCTTATAATATAACATAACAGTTTTAGGATCAACAGTCTACCCATGTTTTACCCATGTTTTTTTATGTTGTGGTTTTTAAATAAAACGAGCGTTTTTTGTTTCAGGTCTTCCAAACGATCTGTCGGTGTACTGGCACCAATATCCATACAGCTTGGGTATCATCTTCTGCAAGCTGAGGGCTCTGATCTCTGAAGCGTAAGTACCTTATCAATCTTATCATTCTTATTTAGGCCATAGATGTATAGCAGAGAAAAATAAAGCTATAGCAATGCTATTCTGTAAACATCTCACCGTGTTACTTAAGTGCAGTGAGCGTGAAGTCAGCTGTCATTCCATCCGATGCTAGGGGTTGACACTATTGACAGCTCAATGTAAGATCACTTCACCTAAGTTTTCACGGTATTATATTCCACAATAGCTACAGTCATTTATCTGGGCATCGATAAATACGCGTCCGTCTGTACGTAACTGCCGCGCATTCGAACTGTTGCGTACTGGTATATATACTGAGATTTCGAAGCGAAAAGTACGGTAATGTGAAGATTGAAATTATGGCTCGAGCGAAGTGAATAATTGTCGCAAATACAAGTGATGCACTGTATTTAGTACCTGCCTTATTACTTATTCTATGATCTACTACTTAGACGCAGCTACGAACTACAGTTGTCGCGCCTTCCGTACTTCACTTAAGCTGTAGGCCGTAAACGCGATTCCGTACGGAATCGCGTGGGCAACAAGACATTTCCATTACAGGTAGAACAGGTAAACTCAATAATACCATAAAACTTATAACCATGGGTCGACTGTTATTTCTATGCTTGGTTGAGAGATAAGTTAGTGACTCGAACTCATTATCTGCTTCGCAAAGTTGAGCTATGCTCCGCCAGGGTCTACTTGCGTAGTAACACAAGGGATCTACTCACGTATTGAGTGACCCCATTCCAACAGTCTACTAGATGCCACTTATGGTGTCCCACTATCTTTGCTTATGCAAACCATGGGTTAAACCCAGACCATGACACCATACGGGCGTGAGGGCTTTGCCCCCCACGGTGACCTACTCCAACGCCTTAGTCACGCCCCTACTCCGTCAAATCTAGTGACCGTTAACCTTCCCCAGCATACGTTACCAGAAGAACAACCCGATATGTTGACACTTGCTGCCTGACTCCCTAACAGGTAGCAAGGGAGAACGGTAGGCCATACGTATAATGATCTCCGCGCTCCCCGCTTGGCATTTAGCTAGGTAGTCCGCATGCTGAGGATGCAGACATGACTAAACAATACCTTGGAAAACATTCTAACCAGCTTTCTCCGTAGTTACATGTCTTATAGTTTTAACAGTCTATTAAAGTGATTTTATCACTCACCTGGCTCCAGGGTTGGAAAGCCTCGGAGATTTTCTCCATCCATCCACGTGCTCCGTACCGCAACGGTTCAGCACTTTTTTCCCGCGTCATCGTGTTCGCGGGCTTTCTTTTTCAGTCACCCTCTAAAAAGTGCACATCGACAAAAATAAATCTATGTCAAGCCAGTTCAGTGTTGCCACAGAACAATAATTAATACCAGTGTGCACTTACCATGTTACTGTGACTGAAAATACTTCGCGTTTCGCGACAACGCGATGGAATTTAAATAAGTAGTACCAAACAACAAAAATATGCACAAAATTCAGCAAGGTCCTACAGATTTTCGTTGACAGCAAGAAGGGCCTTGGCTTCATCGAAAAGTTCTTTTGATATTGTTTCTGAGGTATTTCTCAAACTTGATAAAATTGAATATGGATCAGAAGTGTACTTAGGTATGGAACACGTCTTCATTGGTAGTCGCTCTTGAACACTTTCTAGAATGATGAAGTCTAAACTTTTTGTAATCCTTATTTCGGGATTCTTGATTCTTGCGCGTCTTCGGACAATTGTCTGATAGGTAAAATAGCATAGTACTCAATGATTTTTTCTCCGTGAATAAGTATTTTATGTACGAAGGAAGGCATATAATACGAATTATAAATATTTACGTACAGTTGGGCTGTATGCGTATTCACCGAACTTTTTTGAACCAATAGCCATTCCAGATGACATAGTTTGTAGTAGGTACTAAGTAAATTCGTTTTATAAGTTTTACGTCTACACTGCTACACCTGTAATGTCTGCAGAGCAAGAGTAATTCTGAAAAAATCTCCGAGCTGTGTTTCCGTCATTACTATTTCCAGTGCCTTGTCGAGGTTTATCGACATGCAAATATGCAATCCCATTTCCTCCCTAAACCGCTTTTGTACCAATTTTTTCTTCTTGTCTTTGTTTTTTTTTATTTTAAGGTGTAGTAGCTGACCACTTTTAAAATGACATGTTATAGGAAATGTATAAGATCATCTCCATACTCCTAATCCAAGTATGTAGTGTTGATAGTCCGGATTGAAATGAACTGACCATATTTTATGAAGTAAGGTGGTCAAAACTGTATCAAAACCACAAAGAATATTAATGATACTCATCATTACAATTAACTTTTTATCAATTTGACCTTAATAGATAACAAATGATTTTATGAGAAATAAACAGAAATTGAAAAAAAAAAATTATCTCGCAATATGTTTTGGGACCGTGTCAGAAAAGGCGCAAGTATGCGCAAGTTTTTTTTTTCTCCTTGCGTAAACTAATGTATAAAGATCTTAATACAATAAATATATCGACAGCGGCAAGCAGCGGTAAAGGGTAAACGTCTCATTAAAAAAAAACCCCTAAAAATATACCATCTTAAACTATAGTGGTTAATTTAATTTTTTTGAACCAATATATATAATACTAGCTTTTGCCCGCGGCTTCGCCCGCGTGGATGTCGGAAAATATCCCACGGTAACGTTCATGTGGAAAACATAGGGCCGTCCGATATCACTCAAACAAACACAAACCGCTGCGATATATCGTTACCGTGTATGGTGGACTTAAAGCATCCGACGGGGAAGTCGGCATGATTTTTTCCGACATCTTCAACAATCGTCGTCATATTTCAGCCAATTTACACAAAACCTTAATGAATTATACACTGAATCACGCCGTTCATTGGTGAAAACCATATGAAAATCCGTTCGGTACTTTTTGACATTATCGCATTCAAACAGACAGACATACGCGGGGGGGGGGACTTTGTTTACTTAGTTAAAATGTATTATTCCAGTCACGCTCTAATAAGAAATAACTTTTGACCGAGTGTCCACTCGTTCATAAGTTAAGCCCGTATTACCTACCTCAAGACTAAATGTTACCTCAAGGTTTCGTATCTTGAGGTAATAATGACTACATTTCCAATACCTTAAATCTCTTAAAAACAGGTAGGTAGACAAACATTTTAATATTATTTGTGAATTTTAAATTCAACCCCTATAATACCCCCTTAGGGGATCATTTTTCAAAAACGCTGAACCGCATATTTCTTTATTTCCTACCAAACGCATAAATTTGAATTTTCGTATCCCTAACAAAGAAATACTGGGTTTCCCATAGAAACTTTTATTCCCTATATCACCCCCTGTAAGATAATTTTAAAAAAAGTAGCCTGTGTCCATCCCCATTCCCCAGGATACCATCTATAGCCTTACAAAAATTTAATCGAAATACGTTCAGTGGTTCTGGGTTTCCCATACAAACTTTCATCCCCTATATCACCCCCTATAGGATCATTTTTAAGACAAAAAGTAGCCTATGTCCTTCCCCAGGATGCCATATATAGCCTTGCCAAATTTTATCGAAATCCGTGCAGTTTTGTAAATTTTAAAATCAACTCCTATTTTACCGCCTTAGGCGATGATTTTTCAAAAATGCTGAACCGCATATTTCTTTATTTGCTTCCAAAAGCATACATTTTCATATCTCTAACTTAAGAAATACTGAGTTTCCCATACAAACTTTCATCCCCTATATCACCCCCTGTAGGATTATTTTTGAAAAAAGTAGCCTGGGTCCATCCCCAGGATACCATCTATAGCGTTACCAAAATTTAATCGAAATCCGTTCAGTGGTTCTGGGTTTCCCATACAAACTTTCATCCCCTATATCACCCCCGTAGGATTATTTTTGAAAAAAAGTAGCTTGTGTCCAGCCCCAGGATACCATCTATAGCCTTACCAAAATTTAATCGAAATCCGTTCAGTGGTTCTGCGTTTCCCACACAAACTTTCATCCCTTATATCACCCCCTGTAGGATCATTTTTTAAGACAAAAAGTAGGTAGCCTATGTCATTCCCAGGATGCCGTATATAGCCTTGCCAAATTTTATCGAAATCCGTGCAATTTTGTAAATTTTAAAATCAACCCCTATTTACCCCCTTAGGGGATGATTTTTCAAAAACGCTGAACCGCATATTTCTTTATTTCCTACCAAAACCATACATTTGAATTTTCATATCCCTAACTTAAGAAATACTGAGTTTCCCATACAAACTTTCATCCCCTATATATTATTTTTGAGAAAAAAAGTAGCCTATGTCCGTCCCCAGGATACCATCTATAGCCTTGCCAATTTTTATCGAAATCCGTTCAGTGGTTTAGGTGTGAAAAGGTAACAGACAGACAGACAGACAGAGTTACTTTCGAATTTATAATATTAGTATGGATTAATTATGAAACGGTATAAGGAGATTATAAGCATTCCAAAAATGTATAATATGAAAAACTTTCGAGTAATGTGGCGTTAAATTGTAGTAACGTATTGCGTCAACATTACGTTATTGAACATGAGTTAGCTTTGATGCTTTTTTAAATACATTATGATTAACAAAAAAAAATTAAAAAATAGCGGACTGAAAGCTTATCTATTAGACTATATTAATTTATTATTTCTAATCCATAACAACGACTTTCACTTGAAATGGTTTTGAGACGGCTTTGTATGGGGCTTGCCCATAGTGCGACGCGGCGACGTTCGCGCGGACATAAAAATATCGCGTCGGGATTTTATCGTGCACTGGATTTTCAACTCTCGGTGTTGAGCCGAGCTTCGAGAATCCAACAGAGTGTATTCCAGCGCGTCCAAAAAACACAGTGTTGGATTTTCAACTCCAGGAGCGTTGAAAATCCAGTGCGCAAAAAAAATCGACGCGATATTTTTATCGTCGTTACTGTAACAAATAATTATGTTGTACGCACGGCTACAGATCAAGCTATACATTTCCAGTATAAGCTGATCTCGCATTGTATAGGATTTCCTTACAGTGAGAGGTCAGTGTAAACTGGAAATGTATAGCTTGATGTGTAGCCGAGTGTACATACCTACCGAATTAGTTTAGTACGCGCACTTGTTGATGCCATTATAACGTACCTAAGAACATAAAGTAAATACGGAGCTAACTTCAAGTTTATAGGTACAACGCGGTCACATTAACTTGACGCTTGGCGTTGATGACGTCATTTTGGTAATATTAATATAACAATATTAATATTAATATAACAACAACAGAAATCTAGCCAAAATATCGACGCGCGTATCGGTGACAAAGATGCTGACCATACTGACCCTTGCCGGGCGAGCTAAGGGAATGCGGGGGAAGCGGGCGGGGCCTCGCATTCCAGAGATGCGTCAAGTTAATGTGACCGTGTTGTAATATTCATTATTTGAGGCAGGTTTTTCCAAGAAATCCCAGAAATAAGATGAGATTTCGACGTAAAACGCATAACTTAGCTTAGGTAAACATACCTAATAATTGTAGCTAGTCAAAGCACGTAATTCCTACGAACCACAAATGTTGGGAAAATTTCTACATAATCTGAATTCAAGTACCTACACACTGTATAATTTAGCTATAGAATTTTCTAAAATATGGTTTGTTCATGCATATAATATTGAGATCGCAAACGCTCTTATAAAGATGTCAATTAGCTTTGATAAATGATGATGCATTGGCAGTAAGAAAAAAGCTCGCTTACGGAAAAAGGAATTTCTAAAAAGCCTCACACAATTTGTCGATCATTTTAGCTAAAGAATTAGGTCTATGCTACAGGTTCGCCAACAAATGCAATAGTAAAGGACACAAGTTCAGCACCTAACGCTCAAAAGTCCGGTTCGTAGTCGTTAAACCACTAAACCAATACGATAAGGTTCAGCGAATTCGATTAACTTTCATTGAAAAATTATTGAATGAATTTCAGGAATGAAGGGATGAAATACTGAATGATTCACTTTTATGTTAGTACGATTTAATTTGGCGCTTCGTCCAAATTGGAAGGCTAACAAGCGAACCGTGATAGGCTATTGAAAGCACTTTGTTTTTAGGGTTCCGTAACAAAATGGTAAAAAAGGAACCCTAATGGTGTGACTCAGTCTGTCTGTCTGTCTGTCTATCTCTCGCAGCTGGAGCGATATTATATTTTTTTTGCAACAGGGACTGAAAGGGGGTCTTAAAAATTCAAAGTGGGGCTACTAGGGCATGTGGGTATCATATGAAAGAGCGCTGTTTGCACATTCTCCAACCTTTTTTTTTTAGGACGCTTAGTTTTCGACTTTAGATGAAAAATGTAACAAAAATACCGTTCCCCTCCCTTATCTCCGAAGTTTGCAAAGAGAAAAATCTGAAATTATTCTATATATGTGATAGAAGTTTATGTAAAGATTACAGGAAAAATAAAACGATGTCTCTAAATAGCACACTTTTTCAGAAATCGGAACGGAACCCTCGGTGCGCGAGTCCGACTCGCTCTTGACCGGTTTTTTTCAAATTTTTCACTCATTTTAACAACCGAAAAAACTGCCCCTAAAAACAAAATGTACATTACTGGCACGTTTTTAATTAAAAGAAGAGAAGTCAAATTGACACAGGGGATACATACATAACGATACCAAACAGTATGAAAATTTTGCCTCTCATGAATACCAAATAAGTATTGGCATATGGAGAGGGTAGGTACAGGAAAAGAAGGGCTCATCGACATATTTCGTAAAATCTAACTTACTATGCCATTCGATTCGATGAAAGGCCTTTCATTTGGTTTGTTCAGAACAATATATAAAGAGCCCATTGTAAAGATTATCCACAAACAAAAAACGGGTCAAGAGCCAGTAGGACTCGCGCACCCCTCCACAACTTTTTCAGACATCGGAACGAAACCCTTTCGTTCCGATTTCTGAAAAAGTATGCTGTTTAGAGACATCGTTTTATTTTTCCTGTAATCTTTACATAAACTTCTCTACACAATAATAATTTTAGATTTTTCTCTTTGCAAACTTCGGAGATAAGGGGGTATTTTTTTATATTTTTCATCAAAAGTCGAAAACTATGCGGCCTTAAAAAATTTTTTTTTTTTTTTTTTGAGAATGTGCAAACAGCGCTCTTTCATATGATACTTTACATAAACTTATATCACACAGAATAATTTCAGATTTTCTCCTTTGCAAACTTCGGAGATAAGGGGGGGGGGGGGGGGGGGGGGGGAAATGATATTTTTTTTTACATTTTGTATCAAAAGTTTTCATAAAAAAAATAAAAAAATGTTCAAGAATGTGCAAACAGCGCTCTTTCATATGATACCCCACATGCCCTAGCATCCCCACTTTGAATTTTTAAGACCCCCTTTCAGTCCCTGTTGCAAAAAAAAAAAAATTTTTTATTTCTTTCTTATTTGAAAAATAGTTGTGTAAACGTCATCTAAAATTGTTCCAAATTTCAAGTTGATAGCATTAGTAGTTCTTGAGATATCCAGCTGTGACAGACAGACAGACTGAGTCGCACCAAAGGGTTCCTTTTTACCATTTTGGTACGGAACCCTAAAAATTCACAATTTAAAGTTAAGTTTGAGCTGCAAAATTATCCTTTTAGTAGGTACAAGGATCACTTTGCAGCTCAAACTGAATGCATGTAAAACCGCTATAGAAGGTTCACACACACTACATATGTGATATATAAAATTTACAGTTAGTCAAATATAAGCGCTGATTTTTGACGGAATAATATTACATGTAGGACATTTTATTTAGCCTTATCTCTGAATACTTTTTTTGTTGATGAGCCCCTTCTTTTCCTGTTCCCTTCAATGACATTGGGGAAATCGAAAATCATTTTGAATGATTTGGGGGCGGAATGTTTACTGATACATAACTTGGGAGTTTTCATCTGTTTTACACACGTATTTTTTTAATAAAACGTATAATTTTAATAGTAATGCTGTGCTATACGTGTGACACATGAACAAAGTGTTTTTATCAATATTATCAGACTCTAAGAAAGTGCTACGGAATTGTGTAAAAGTGCAAATTGACACTATTCTTAGTTATAACAAAATGTTTCACGTAAAATAATAAGTTAGAGTTAAATTGCTTATTAGTCTATTAGGCTAGATTGTAATCAATTATTAAGAACTACTTAAGTTCTTATTAATAAAGAAAAAAAAAAAAAAAAAAAAAAACGTATTTTTTTATCTTGGTATAGCTGCAGTAGGTAGTTTACTAGATAATTAGCTTTAACTTGGAAATGGCACGGCGCGCATGCACGGAGAAATTCCGATTGCGATGCGGGACATTTCGCGCTAATATAATAGCAGGAAAACCCCATCGCGGACACGCCAGGGGCTAATTCATGATTAAATCTGTGGTTGCTATGGGCTTTTTACGTTCCAAACCTAATTTCGTCGACTAGCCGCGGGCGGCTGCGTACATTGGCGTAGGATGCATACTCGGTGTAATCTTTTTAGCAAATGCACGGCAACCGGGCACGTTTATGGGGAAAAAGCAGCTTTGGGCTATTTTCTAAAAATAGCGACCATTAAAATTCAGTGCTAGTACCTTCAATTCTGAGTTTTTGTCATCATTTAGAAAATTTTAACTAGAAAAGTTAAACTTTTATTGTAGGTAGCATTTTGTCACCTGTCTCACTCACACGGGACCAAATTTTTGAGTATGTTAAAAGTTTTTTTTTTTTGAAAAATGTAATCAATTGGCGAACTAATAAATAATACTGTTATTAAACTACTTGACCGTCACTGGAAGCTTTATTATTGAGAGAGCATATCCGTTTCCGTCGATTTCTATCAGTTTTACTACGTGTTTTAACCTACTCAGTGGCGCCACCTGGTGTTTGCTTGCCATTTTAGTTTCGTAAATTGTAGCGAGCTACTTTTTGTTCATTGGCGTTTCGTTCTCCGTCGAAGCAACTTCTGCGCATCGGTCATCGGTTCATGCATGGCCGATGCCAAAAAATTGCACTATATTTTCTTCTAAATTTGAATACTTGTTATATTTCTTATAAAAGTACGCGATCATACCTAAAGTTTAACGGTTTTTCCGTTCGGATCAGTATCTTGTAAATTAATAGTTAAGTAAATTCAATATTTAATTAAAATAAAAAAAAAAAAAAAAAAAAAAAATAAAAAAAATATAGTGCTGTTTTAGGGTGAGTTGTTCTTCGAAACTGTAAGTACCCTCTAATTTGTAAAAGTAAGTGGTCATTACTTTGAACGATCTTCCGTTCGGATCACTACTAAGATTTTTTTTTACCAGTTATTTTAATTTTATTTTATGTGTGTGCTTAAAATTTTATTTTGAGTCGAGAAGGCTTTATATTTGATACGGTCTATCTAACCGATTTATCGTAGCTTTCATTGTAATAATGGATGACCACGTAATTGTTTCGGCTGGCGAGCCACAAGCTGTGGCCGGTCCGAGTGGAATGACCCGGAGAAGGAAGGTTAGCTGCTCTAGCAGCAGCACGTACGAGCTCACCAACCCCTCCCCACGCCCTCTGCATTCACCACGTCTTCCTCCTCTCCTCACCAAGTCCTGCCCCTTTCTCCCTGCGTCCATCATCCTCCCCCTCACACTCCTCACCACCCCTCCCCTTCCCCCTCCCCCTCTAACCCTCCCTCCGGGGTAGTTTTAAAAAACTAATAATGACAAACTTAGGCAAATATTTGTGCCAAGTTTCAAGTCAATTAAAACCAAATGAATAACATTTTTCATGTAAATTGTATTCCCTGTTTTCACCCCCACAGAGGTGGAATTTAAAAAAATGGTTTGAGATATTTCCATAACTTGACTCAAAGATTAATTACACCAATTTTCGAGTTAATCAAGCCACGCAGTAAAATCCTCCCCTGTGAAATTGACTACCCCCCTTAGAGGTAGATTTTCGAAAAACCATGATATTCATTATTCTTTATTTTTGGTTTTGAGTATTGAGTTAATCGGATTGCGCGTTAAAATTTTTCCATACAAACTTTGAGACCCCCCAATACCCCTTTAGGGGGTAGTTTAGAAAAACAAAAAATCACAAAAATCATAATTTACTCAGATAAATATTCGTGCCAAGTTTCAAGTTTATTAACTCAAGGAATAAGATTTTTCATGCAAACAATATGCCCCCTTTTTACCCCCTTAAAGGTCGAATTTCCAAAAACCCTTTCTTAGCGGATGCCTAGGTCATAATTGCTACCTGTGTGCCAAATTTCAGCCCAATCTGTTCAGCGGTTTCAGCTGTGTGTTGATAGATCAGTCAGTCAGTCAGTCAGTCAGTAACGCTTTCCTTTTATAGATATAGATAATTTGATAATAATGTGTCAATAAAGTAAGAGGGCACATAAAAAAATAGGTAGTACTCAGTCATAATTTACAATACTTTAATTATACAGACAGATATAAAATTATGAAAATATTATTGTAATTTGTCATTAAGATATTCTTTGACAGAATAATACGCCTTGTCATTTTGATACACTATATTCATCATCGGTCTAGCTTTTTCTCAACTATGTTAGGGTCGGCTTCCAGTCTAACCGGATGCAGCTGAGTATCAGTATTTTACATGAAGCGAATGCCTAACTGACCTCCACAACCCAGTTACTGGGTAATGCTATACCCACTGGTAAGATTTGTCAGATTTTCGGGCTTCTGACGACCCGTAACGCTTGTCAAAGATCCCCGAATGACAGCCGGGACCCGTGCTTTCCGAGGCACGGAGGGTCTCGGTATGTGAAGATCGACCGTGGCAAGCATAGCTTAACCTGGTCGACTGACTGTTGTTTCTTTTTTTTACTAATTGTGTGGAAATTTATCAGAATATAGTCTCAAAATGTAGGCGTATAGAGGTTAAAGGCTCTTACAGACAGAGGCGATATCGCGTCGCGACGTGTCGCGTAGCGGTGTTGCGACGCGATAATATCGCAATATCGCTCGCGATATCGCCTCTGTCTGTAAGAGCCTTAAGCGTAATATAATTTATCTGCCAAGAATAAATAAGGAAAACGCAAAGATTTTCCTCCTTTCCAGAATTCGACAATAAAGAAAATAAACGACGTACCTACGTAAACTATCTAATCTTCCGATTGTGGGTCCTAAACTCCAACAATTCTGGTATAAAAACATTTTCCAAAAAAAAACAACCGACTTCCAAAAAAACCCTATAAAGTGAAAAATTAAATTATTTTCGGAAGTCGGTGCCTTTAAATAAATAAATAAAATAATAATAATAATTTTATTTAATCAAAACTGTTAACATTAAAATGTATCAACTATGAACACTCGATTTATGGTAGTTAACGATCTATATTAGGTGTTGCAACCAGCACCCTTACTAAGCTATAAAATAGCTTGTATTAAGGGCGGTGGTACAAGCCCATACATACTTCAATTTCACATACTAAATTTCAGGCAGAACAAGTGTTTTTTTAAACTAAAGTTAACAAAGACCATAATTACAGAATTCGGAAAATTACTATTTATTTATTTGACATTTGGATTATTCGTGTTTGTTGGTGTGTGTGTTTGTATGTATGTGTATGTGTGTGTTTGTATGTACGTGTGTGTGTTATGGTGATCGTGTGTTTATTGTGGTGATGATGTGTGTTGTGTCGGTGCAGAATGTGTGTTATGGTCTTTGGTTTTGTATTTTCGTTTTTTGCCACCGACTTCCGAAATTAAATTTATTTTTTACTTTGTAGTGGTTTTTTTTAGAAGTCGCTTGTTTTTTTTTTGTAATAAGTTTTTCTTTTTACTTTTTAGTTGTGGTACCTACTACCTCACACAAATTCGAATACCACTACCCAAGAAATCCAAAAAAGAAATGAGAATAATATTATCGACATAAAAAGTAGGAAAAAGATACGTATTATTGAACCTAACTAAAAAACTACCCCTGCAAAGTTAATAAATCTTACATGGGACCAACTTCGAGACACATAAAAGTGTCTTGTTTTATTCGGGAGGGTATACCGCTCCCGAATAAAACAAGACACTTTTATGTTTTTACGTTAATTAATGTAATTGGTGTTGTACCGTTTTATTAAGTAACTGTAAATAAATAGATAATTAAGAATCTTTCAAATCGGGCAACTCTGTACAAAATTATGCTTGTACAAATACATAAAAAAAAAAATATCGTGTCGACTTGAGAACCTCTTCCTTTTTTTTTCGTCGGTTAAAAAGTCGTTCGACTGATACAAATGCACATAATTTATATTGGCACCGTTCGAAATCGTCTTCACACTTCACCCGTATCTCAAGCTCAAGCAAGAACGCTTCCGAATCCTATATTTCTCTTGGGAACAAAATGATTCCGTTTCTGTCATTTTTTTTCGAAGATTTCATTTCTTTAACAGCATTTGTTATTTTGTTTGCCTTTTGTTTTCATATTCCCCGTAGATACCGCTATATCGTAAGTTCCGTTCATTACCTTCCGGTTCTATTCTTGTAAAAAAAAGTGAATTTCTGAAACTATTACTCTATAACTATTTTATGCCAAGGCGATTATTAAGACACAAACACATTATTTAAGTACAAAAGTATACAACTACTCGACAGTCATACGCACTTCACACAATACTCCAGGCATGACAAGATCTTCTCCCATTCATCCGCGAACACATCACAGTCCGGCTTAGCGTCTAATGGTAGCCATACACGATATGTCGGGCATGCATGACGGTTATAACCTTACATGCATAACCAACAGACAAACCCTGCCCTGCCTGTACAGTTTTATAGTGTGTATGCTATAAAACTGTACAGTTAGCATACACGCTAGGGTTTGCCTGTGGGTTATGCCTGTAAGGTTATACCGTCATGCATGCCCTAGCGTGTATGGCTACCATAAGAGAGCGTTGAGCGCAGTGAGTGTGCGAGGGACAGGAGACTGGGCTCCGGCTCGAGCGACGCGGTTGGACTCCGAGGAACGGCGAACAATCTGTGCCTCCTGTTACGGCTATAGTTTATCGGAGCAAAGAGATGGGATAGATCATCGTGCAGTTCCGGAGCATAATGTGTTTTTCCGTGAAGGATCTTACACATATAATTTGGTAGTTTTTTCTTCTGACCTCGAGAGAATTGGACCCTAAACAGCCTAAAAGAAAATTCGAAGGGTATGTACATAAACGGATACCTGATAGGTATCCATTCAGACGTTTGTATATATACCTAAGATACGCTTTTTGTACCTTTTCTAAGAATAAAGTGTACCGTACTTCTTTTTGTGCGGGTTCCAGACGCATGTACCGGACTCCAATTTGCTGCGAACAAGTACTTAAAAATAGATTAGCGGTGATATTGCTGAAATCTTTATCCTTCCATATTCTAAGCCTAAGGGAACGTCTACCCTAGCATTATCGCGCTCCCCGGTTTAATCCTTGATATGCAATGGTCTCTGTTGCACCATGTAACAAGAGGCAACAGGGGCTAGTGTGAATCTTTGGGTTCCTTCCTAAATCCTAATGAAGTTTGAATGAACCAGTTTTTATAAAGCAATTACGAGGTCTACTTTACCTAGCTATAAGCCTACGTGTTATTACGAAACGTACCTAATCTATCTGCGCGCCTTTCATACAAATTCGTTCAGCTGTTCAAGCGTGATTGGGTAACATGAACAAACTTTCACGTTATTAAAGCAGGGGTTAAATAAAACTCACGAAAATATGGCGAAGACCTTTATTTCACTATCTGTGCTAATAGGATTGTAAATTTCTTCCAATATAATTGACCTTTAATAATATTGTTTTTCGTAATACAAAAGCGAGTCGCAAACTGGCAATCAAGAAACAAAATAATTACAAATTACTTTGGAAATTGATAGCAATTTCCACGAAAAACGTCCTTGTTCTGACAAGTTTCCTCATATTTTCTTGTAATAAATAAGCATCATTCTTGGTCTCGTAATAATTATCGTGTCACCTAAATACAAAAAAACCCGTGTAACATTTTGTTGGACAACTTTATTTTTCTTCTTTGCTTCATTTTTTCTTTGCTTTTGTTTTATAAGTATATTAAGTAATTCAAACTAGGCAGAGCGAAAAAAAATCAATTTCCCTAGTCTTTTCCCTAACATGTTGGGGTCGGTTTCCAATCTAACCAGAGATAAAGCAACGTTATGTAAAACACAACTTAATTTAATAGCGAATAAACATAATAAAGAAAAGTTAGTAATTATTTAGCATAATCAACCTATAGCGTTCCCACAGCTGGGACACAGACCTCCTCTCTGTTAGAGGGAGAGGGCTGTAATCCACCACGCGGGCCCAGTGCGGGTTGGTAGATGTCACATGTTTTCGAATATTTGGTTCTATGTCATACCGGTTTCCTCACGATGCTTTCCGTTTTCAGAGCAGTGGTGATGAAGTTACCTACACAAAGTTAAGCGCCTGTCTGGGTTCGAACCCACGACCTACAACTCGGACATGTCTGCGGCAGCCGCCGTCGCATCGACGACCGTCGTCGACGGGTATTAGTGCAGTTGGAGTTGCCTTTGCCATTGACGCGTGTCGATCATGTGTAAAAACACTCCTGGGTCGTTACCACTGGGCCACCACTTCTCTAGTCATTATTCAATCTGTCTAGCCTTTTCCCAACTATGTTGGGGTCGGCTTCCAGACTAACTGTATGCAGCTGAATACCAGTATTTTACATGTGCCTGTCTGACCTCCACAACCCAGTAACTGGGTAATACGATACCCCTTGGTAAGACTGGTTGTCAGACTTTAGGGCTTCTGACGACCCGTAACGACTGTCAAAGATCCACGAATGACAGCCGGGAACAACGGCTTAACGTGCTTTCCGAGGCACGGAGGAGTCTCGGTATGTAAAGATAGTCACCCATCCACTGACCAACCCCGGCAAGCGTAGCTTAACCTGATGGATCGACCCGTACGGCTGTAATTACTTAGCCACGAGCTCCTCTTCTTCTTTCTTCTCTAGTCATTATTACTTGCGGCTTATTGAAGGAAAAGTTGCGTCATCGTGGTAAATAAAATACTATAAATCTGAACAGATTGTGGTTTTATTCCCAGCAGATAATATATCTACAAACTTGAGCAAGACGGCCATGACACAAGAAGAAAAAACCGGCCAAGTGCGTGTCGGATCACGCACAATGAAGGGTTCCGTAGTTGAAAAGAATTTATCCCAAATAGGTACAAACTTAACATTGTAATCCCAAAAAAAAAAAATTTTTTTGTGATAAAATTACAAATTTGCAATTTTCGGACTTTTTCCTTTACTTGTGCTGTGAGACCTTGCTTCTTGCCAAATTTCATTATTCTAGGTCAATGGGAAGTACCCTATAGGTTTTGATTTACTTGCGAGTATCAAACTATGTCGCTTAAATGGCCGTATTTTTTTATTGCATTGACATAGAAGCTTGATTTTTTTAGACCTCCAAGGAACCATAAAATTACGTATTTGATATTAATTTCAACTTGATACCTCCACGCGTTCCTGAGAAAAAGGGTCTTGACAGACTGACAAACTTGAAAATATTTTTTTATGTGATAGAATTACAAATTAACAATTTTCGGGCTTTTCCCTTTATTTGTGCTGTGCGACCTTGCTTCTTGCCAAATTTCATGATTGTAGGACAACGGGAAGTACCCTATAGGTTTTGATTTACTTACGAGTATCAAAATATGTAGCTTAAATGGCCGTATCTTTTTATTGCGTTGACTTTGAGATTTTTAGAACTCCAAGGCACCACAGAGCCACGTATTTGATATTAATTTCAACTTGATACCTCCACGCGTTCCTGAGAAAAAGGGTCTTGAACGACTGACAGACAGACAGACAGACAGACAGACGGACAACAAAGTGATCCTATAAGGGTTCCGTTTTTTTCCTTATGAGGTACGAAACCCTAAGAAACACACCAGAGACAAAGACACCACACAACATTCTTAAGCACTCGGGTTGCGTTCCAAATACTAGCACTTATTCTAAGAACGATTTCGTTTGAATCTAGATCAGGCCAGGCGCACTCCGCACGCGTCGGCCTGCTCGCACGTCAGTTCGATTCGTAAAAGAAGACAACCCTAATGAGTCAGAAGGTATATACTTAAGAGTTACGCGATAGAAAGAGAGGCGACTTCTAGGTGCATATAACTGTAGGTAATTAACGCTGTGCGACCTGAATTGCACTTTATTGTGGTGTAGCAAGAGACGCTATATTTATTTAAATGATTTTGCGGAGTGAATCTTCTGTACTTGTACTAATATGTATTCTGTGTCTAGATTTAAAAGTTAGATTTCTTATTAATCTGAACTCAAATCACACTAGAATACAAACCTAAATCTTTGAAGAGTACAAGAAAAGATAGATAAGCACTTTATCGTTACATACGAATGGTCTTCAACATTTTATTTTTATCACGTAGACTGGCCCCAAACAGCAAATGACACTGGAGTTCACTGGACATTACTTTACACAAATAACAAAAACATATTTGTAAAAAGGATTGTCGTAAGTACCTAAAACAAATACAGATAAAATCGAGCACTTTATAGTATTATCTAGAATCTCATAAATCTAACGATATTTTCTTGAAAACCTTATAAAAAGCTCGTCAGTTGTAATACGTTTCATATTTTCATGAGAAGGGTTTATATGTTTGAATAAGTGTGTTGCTTACGTAACGTGCGGTTTTAATATGTTTTTTTACCGACTGCAAAAAATTCATTTACATCCCGTAAATAAATCTTGTGGCTCACATCCGCACGGATCGATCCATCAGGTTAAGCTACGCTTGCCGGAGTTTGTCCGTGGATGGGTGACCATCTTTACATAGTAAGACTCCTCCGTGCCTCGGGTCCCGGCTGTCATTCATGGATCTTTGACAGTCGCTGCGGGTTGTCAGAAGCCCGAAAGTCTGACAACCAGTCTTACCAAGGGGTTATCGTATAACCCAGTAACTGGGTTGTGGAGGTCAGATAGGCAGTCACTCCGTGTAAAATACTGGTATTTAGCTGTATCTGGTTCGACTGGAAGCCGATCCCAACATGGTTGGGAAAAGGAAAGGCTAGGCAGATGATGATGATGATGAAATATTTTTTTTTATTATAAGCCTTTTAAAATGTTTTGTTGGGGATTTTAGAAAAGCAGGGACTGTATATTATCGAATCATTTCACTTTGCCCCACCGAGCGGCCCCACGCAAAGTGGAATGCCGAAAATTTTGACTTAGTTTTACTCTCTGTGTACAACTTTTTCTTATTTTTTATTTTTTTATTTAGAAAATTTCTTTCACTACTTACTCAAAAATCTTGCTTTAATCTGCCCCACTTGGGTTGGCACCTTATAATAACAGTTATAGTATCTATTTATTACACTACATCACTTACTACATTACTACACTTACACTTTTCATCCATTTTTATTATCTTTTATAAAGATTTACATTCTTATATTGCGAATTGGTCTAAAACAATTCGTCTCTTTAAAATCTGAAATAAAAACACCTATAGGTATTTTTCGACTCTAATACGTTAGGCCGAAACTCGAAATCCCGAATCACTCTATCCCGAAAGATCGCTATCCCGAATCACTCTATCCCGAATGAACGCTATCCCGAATCACGCTATTCCGAATGAACGCTATCCCGAATCACGCTATTCCGAATGAACGCCATCCCGAATCACGCTATTCCGAATGAACGTCACCCCGAATCACGCTATTTCGAATGAACGCCATCCCAAATCACGCTATTTCGAATGGACGCCATCCCGAAAAACTTGAGTCTGAAATAACGTTATTTCCAACGAACGTTACATTATTCCAAAAACGGTATTTAACTCTCAATTCATGCTAAAAAACGGGTCATGTGCGTGTTGGACTACGCACAATGAAGGGTTCCATAGTTGAAAAGAATTTATCCCAAACACAAATATAACATTGCAATCCCAAAAAAAATTTTTTTTTATGTAATAAAATTACAAATGAATAATTTTCTGACTTTTCCTTTACTTGTGCTGTGAGACCTTGCTTCTTGTCAAATTTCATCATTCTAGGACAACGGGTACCCCTACTTATAGATTTTGATTTACTTGCGAGTATCAAAATATGTCGCATAACAGGCCGTATTTTTTTATTGCATTGACTTAGAGGCTTGATTTTTTCAGAACTCTAAGGTGCCATAAACCTACGTATTTGATATTAATTTAATTTTGATACCTCCACGCATTCCTGAGAAAAAGGGTCTTGACACACTGACAAACAGACGGACAACGAAGTGATCCTATAAATAAGGGTTCCATTTTTTCCTTTTGAGGTACGAAACCCTAAAAATAGCCCAGGCAAATGAGTTGAATCAAAGGCAAATCTGTGAAATCAAGGTATCAAGTTGAAATTAATATCAAATACGTAGGTTTATGGCCCCTTAGAGTTCTGAAAAAATCAAGCCTCTAAGTCAATGCAATAAAAAATACGGCCTGTTATGCGACATATTTTGATACTCGCAAGTAAATCAAAATCTATAAGTAGGGGTTCCCGTTGTCCTAGAATGATGAAATTTGACAAGAAGCAAGGTCTCACAGCACAAGTAAAGAAAAAGTCAGAAAATTATTCATTTGGAAATTTATTACATAAAAAAAATTTTTTTGGGATTGCAATGTTATATTTGTGTTTGGGATAAATTCTTTTCAACTACGGAACCCTTCATTGTGCGTAGTCCAACACGCACATGGCCCGTTTTTTAGCATGAATTGAGAGTTAAAAACCGTTTTTGGAATAATGTAACGTTCGTTGGAAATAACGTTATTTCAGACTCAAGTTTTTCGGGATGGCGTTCATTCGAAATAGCTTGATTCGGGATTGCGTTCATTCGAAATAGCGTGATTCGGGATAGCATTCATTCGGAATAGCGTGATTCGGGATGGCGTTCATTCGGAATAGCGTGATTCGGGATAACGTTCATTCGGGATAGCGTGATTCGGGATAGCGTTCATTCGGGATAGAGTGATTCGGGATAGCGATCTTTCGGGATAGAGTGATTCGGGATTTCGAGTTTCGGCCTAACGTATTAGAGTCATTTTTCGACTCTAATACGTTAGGCCGAAACTCGAAATCCCGAATCACTCTATCCCGAAAGATCGCTATCCCGAATCACTCTATCCCGAATGAACGCTATCCCGAATCACGCTATTCCGAATGAACGCTATCCCGAATCACGCTATTCCGAATGAACGCCATCCCGAATCACGCTATTCCGAATGAACGTCACCCCGAATCACGCTATTTCGAATGAACGCCATCCCAAATCACGCTATTTCGAATGGACGCCATCCCGAAAAACTTGAGTCTGAAATAACGTTATTTCCAACGAACGTTACATTATTCCAAAAACGGTATTTAACTCTCAATTCATGCTAAAAAACGGGTCATGTGCGTGTTGGACTACGCACAATGAAGGGTTCCATAGTTGAAAAGAATTTATCCCAAACACAAATATAACATTGCAATCCCAAAAAAAATTTTTTTTTATGTAATAAAATTACAAATGAATAATTTTCTGACTTTTCCTTTACTTGTGCTGTGAGACCTTGCTTCTTGTCAAATTTCATCATTCTAGGACAACGGGTACCCCTACTTATAGATTTTGATTTACTTGCGAGTATCAAAATATGTCGCATAACAGGCCGTATTTTTTTATTGCATTGACTTAGAGGCTTGATTTTTTCAGAACTCTAAGGTGCCATAAACCTACGTATTTGATATTAATTTAATTTTGATACCTCCACGCATTCCTGAGAAAAAGGGTCTTGACACACTGACAAACAGACGGACAACGAAGTGATCCTATAAATAAGGGTTCCATTTTTTCCTTTTGAGGTACGAAACCCTAAAAATAGCCCAGGCAAATGAGTTGAATCAAAGGCAAATCTGTGAAATCAAGGTATCAAGTTGAAATTAATATCAAATACGTAGGTTTATGGCCCCTTAGAGTTCTGAAAAAATCAAGCCTCTAAGTCAATGCAATAAAAAATACGGCCTGTTATGCGACATATTTTGATACTCGCAAGTAAATCAAAATCTATAAGTAGGGGTTCCCGTTGTCCTAGAATGATGAAATTTGACAAGAAGCAAGGTCTCACAGCACAAGTAAAGAAAAAGTCAGAAAATTATTCATTTGGAAATTTATTACATAAAAAAAATTTTTTTGGGATTGCAATGTTATATTTGTGTTTGGGATAAATTCTTTTCAACTACGGAACCCTTCATTGTGCGTAGTCCAACACGCACATGGCCCGTTTTTTAGCATGAATTGAGAGTTAAAAACCGTTTTTGGAATAATGTAACGTTCGTTGGAAATAACGTTATTTCAGACTCAAGTTTTTCGGGATGGCGTTCATTCGAAATAGCTTGATTCGGGATTGCGTTCATTCGAAATAGCGTGATTCGGGATAGCATTCATTCGGAATAGCGTGATTCGGGATGGCGTTCATTCGGAATAGCGTGATTCGGGATAACGTTCATTCGGGATAGCGTGATTCGGGATAGCGTTCATTCGGGATAGAGTGATTCGGGATAGCGATCTTTCGGGATAGAGTGATTCGGGATTTCGAGTTTCGGCCTAACGTATTAGAGTCGTATTTTTCATTGTTATGACACTTACGTCAGGCTGTCAAGTTGTCATTACTTTTTCTTCTATCTAACTACCTCATAGTTTCATAATGGCATAGACTATGAACGTTTCTTTTGATTTATGTAATCTAAATTCTTTTTATCAATATGTTAGGTCAAATATTGTATTTTATAGATAATTTTGATTTATTATTGAATAGCTGTATCTTAAATTACTTTTATAAAATTAATCCACACACACTCGAAATTCATCGAAGAGGTTAGAGGTTTTTCAACGTATATTACTGGCAGATTCAAGCATTGACTGTGGCGTTTGGCATTCTGATGACGGAAAGCTTCAAATGTGGAAAGGATCTGAAATTGGAAGACGATTTCGAAAAACGCTGATGAATCGATGGGTGGAAGACTCGGAGACGATCAGTGTGCTTAGTGTGAGTTTTTCTAACTTCACCATCGCGTTAGAGTATACTCAGATTTGTATGGCGCTGGGTCAGCGCCACCTGGTGCCATACGCGAGAACTAAAAATTGTGAGTGTAAGTTTTTTATTTTACTTTGTCGATGGTGACCATCGATTCCTACTCGAAAGTGAGCTCGTAAATTAGCGTGAATAGGTGTTAACGGGAGTGTAAGTTACAATTTTGACAGTTTTGACAGCTCGTTTGACAAACGCGTTCACTTTCGAATACGTTTACGTGCTCACTGAAGGATTTGTAGTGAGAGCCTTGTGAGTGTGGTGAATTGTCAAAGTATTTTATATTAAAATTCGTTGTATGGATCAAAGTTCTATGGCATCACGTTTATATTTTGCTTGCGAGCGTCCCTGGCGCGCCAAGGGTGAAGCCTATGCCTCAGAAGTCGCCGAACAATGCTGATAATGGTGAGGGTTTCGTGACGGTACACAGGAGGAAGCGCCGATCGCGAAATAATAAGAACCGCTGCGGCAAAGCTCCTGCGGAGGCCGAAATGAGCTTGCGCGCCGCAAAGCCGAACACACCGGTGTACATCTCCCGCCTGCACTACACCACTAAGGCGGAGGACATCGTGGAGTACGTGCGCCAGAAGACGAGGTACACGCCTAGCTAGGTTGCAGTTACTGGAGTCGCGCCGCGCGCCGCAACGCGAACGCCTTGAAGTTGACGTGGTGAAGTGGTGCATGTACCGAACTGTTACCTGCCCCTCGTCATGAAAGAAGACTTTTACCCGCAGGACGTGGTGTTCCGTCGCTTCCGCGGACAAGTTCTACAGGACAGCACTAAGTCAAGCTAGTGCAAAGAGGAGTGCTACTAACATAGTCTTAAGTCTATTTTATTAACACAAGTTTTGTTTGTATTCAAATATATATGTTTATGTTAAGGTGTTTATCTATTGGCCTATGTCGCCTGAAATAAATGGTTCATTTATTTATTTAAGACAGCATGTTGCACTTTATTATATTCTAAAATAATTTTAATACATATTTACTTAGGACTGGTTCCTCTTTTCTTCTTTGGTCATTGCCATGGCTTAAGTATTATAATTATTTTAGCTTTAAATCATTTTTAATATGATTACTCTATATTAGAAAATCATAAAATTAAATTAGATTTAAAGATTTTATCAATAGGACGATACCATCATCATCATCACTACTTTTTACTGTATATTTAGTTACTAGTTTTGAGAAAAAAAGTAGCCTATGTCCATCCCCAGGATGCCATCTATAGCCTTGCCAAATTTTATCGAAATCCGTTCAGTAGTTTAGGAGTGAAAAGGTAACAGACAGACAGACAGAGTTACTTTCGAATTTATAATATTAGTATGGATACATTCATAACTAAATATATAGATATATTTAGCTTGGCACTGGGCGAGGCTTCATGTACTTACACAGTACATGAAGCCTCGCCTCGCCCTCGCTCGTTGGCTGTGAAAGGGTACTTAAACATCCTAACAATATTGAAACTCAAACTCAAGGTCAAAGCATTTATTTCAAATAAACCAATTACGCACTTTTGTATTATCAAGGGGTTGGTCAGTCAGAAAGATGAAGCTAGTCGCCCATTCCAAAGCGTAGTAGGTTCCTATGGACAAGAAAGGGCACAAGAAACTCCACGGACACTCTTTTATATCAAAATATTGGTTACATCATTCATGTTGAAAATATACATGTAAGAACAATGTAGAAAGACGTGCACGTTAAAAGCGTCCGTAATAAAAAGATAAAAACACTAGTCGTGGCAGATAAGAGACAACCAGTCCCAACTGACGGCGCCCGTTCAGGAACATGTCGCATGGATCATCACCATTCAGCTCAACCATTTTGGATGGAACCAACACACACGCCACCACCAGCGAGTGAGCGTGACATTATGACATACTCTCAGCCTTGCTGCAGGCTTGCCGAGGTCTCCAAGCCTGAAAACCAAACAAATTTAGTTTTATTTCTGCAAAGTTCACAGATCATAATAAAAGTTCGTTAAACACCAAATACTTGATTTAAAAATTACACTTACGGCTCCATAAATGTCACCATCATAACGAATTGGGACCAACTTGTCCTCATTTTTATTAAGTAATTAATAGAATCCATTATTAATTCAAATCACAATAATATTTTAATATTCAAACAATACTGACGAAACATCAAAGTCTTTATAGCCCATAGATTATACACTAATGTTATAACCTACACAATTTTGATAGACAGCCGCTTTCAATAAGAACACTGAATATAAATGTCATGCTATTTGGCCGGTTTATCGGACGACGCGTACGTGACACCAACTTAAGAAAAGTAATGAACGTAATTCACGGTGACCAAACGCTTACTTTATGGTTAGCTTTGATGGTAACTCGCACTCGCTTGCATACGGTTGTCGATAGGTTTGATGTCAACTCGATTTACTCGATGGTGAAGTCATTCGAACAATGTTGTCAAACTCACACTAAGCACACAGTTCTGTGTGCTTAGTGTGAGTTTTTCTAACTTCACCATCGCGTTAGAGTATACTCAGATTTGTATGGCGCTGGGTCAGCGCCACCTGGTGCCATACGCGAGAACTAAAAATTGTGAGTGTAAGTTTTTTATTTTACTTTGTCGATGGTGACCATCGATTCCTACTCGAAAGTGAGCTCGTAAATTAGCGTGAATAGGTGTTAACGGGAGTGTGAGTTACAATTTTGACAGTTTTGACAGCTCGTTTGACAAACGCGTTCACTTTCGAATACGTTTACGTGCTCACTGAAGGATTTGTAGTGAGAGCCTTGTGAGTGTGGTGAATTGTCAAAGTATTTTATATTAAAATTCGTTGTGTGGATCAAAGTTCTATGGCATCACGTTTATATTTTGCTTGCTAGCGTCCCTGGCGCGCCAAGGGTGAAGCCTATGCCTCAGAAGTCGCCGAACAAGGCTGATAATGGTGAGGGTTTCGTGACGGTACACAGGAGGAAGCGCCGATCGCGAAATAATAAGAACCGCTGCGGCAAAGCTCCTGCGGAGGCCGAAATGAGCTTGCGTGCCGCAAAGCCGAACACACTGGTGTACATCTCCCGCCTGCACTACACCACTAAGGCGGAGGACATCGTGGAGTACGTGCGCCAGAAGACGAGGTACACGCCTAGCTAGGTTGCAGTTACTGGAGTCGCGCCGCAAGGCGAACGCCTTGAAGTTGACGTGGTGAAGTGGTGCATGTACCGAACTGTTACCTGCCCCTCGTCATGGAAGAAGACTTTTACCCGCAGGACGTGGTGTTGCACTTTATTATATTCTAAAATAATTTTAATACATATTTACTTAGGACTGGTTTCTCTTTTCTTCTTTGGTCATTGCCATGGCTTAAGTATTATAATTATTTTAGCTTTAAATCATTTTTAATATGATTACTCTATATTAGAAAATCATAAAATTAAATTAGATTTAAAGATTTTATCAATAGGACGATACCATCATCATCATCACTACATTTTACTGTATATTTAGTTATACATTTATAACTAAATATATAGATATATTTAGCTTGGCACTGGGCGAGGCTTCATGTACTTACACAGTACATGAAGCCTCGCCCTCGCTCGTTGGCTGTGAAAGGGTACTTAAACATCATAACAATATTGAAACTCAAACTCAAGGTCAAAGCATTTATTTCAAATAAACCAATTACGCACTTTTGTATTATCAAGGGGTTGGTCAGTCAGAAAGATGAAGCTAGTCGCCCATTCCAAAGCGTAGTAGGTTCCTATGGACAAGAACGGGCACAAGAAACTCCACGGACACTCTTTTATATGAAAATATTGGTTACATCATTCATGTTGAAAATATACATGTAAGAACAATGTAGAAAGACGTGCACGTTAAAAGCGTCCGTAATAAAAAGATAAAAACACTAGTCGTGGCAGATAAGAGACAACCAGTCCCAACTGACGGCGCCCGTTCAGGAACATGTCGCATGGATCATCACCATTCAGCTCAACCATTTTGGATGGAACCAACACACACGCCACCACCAGCGAGTGAGCGTGACATTATGACATACTCTCAGCCTTGCTGCAGGCTTGCCGAGGTCTCCAAGCCTGAAAACCAAACAAATTTAGTTTTATTTCTGCAAAGTTCACAGATCATAATTAAGTTCGTTAAACACCAAATACTTGATTTAAAAATTACACTTACGGCTCCATAAATGTCACCATCATAACGAATTGGGACCAACTTGTCCTCATTTTTATTAAGTAATTAATAGAATCCATTATTAATTCAAATCACAATAATATTTGAATATTCAAACAATACTGACAAAAACGAAACATCAAAGTCTTTATAGCCCATAGACTATACACTAATGTTATAACCTACACAATTTTGATAGACAGCCGCTTTCAATAAGAACACTGAATATAAATGTCATTCTATTTGGCCGGTTTATCGGACGACGCGTACGTGACACCAACTTAAGAAAAGTAATGAACGTAATTCACGGTGACCAAACGCGTACTTTATGGTTAGCTTTGATGGTAACTCGCACTCGCTTGCATACGGTTGTCGATAGGTTTGATGTCAACTCGATTTACTCGATGGTGAAGTCATTCGAACAATGTTGTCAAACTCACACTAAGCACACTGCTCCGGAAGCTATAAACGAAACATCTCCTAACTAAAATTATTATTGGTCGACCGGGAAAACTGACTCAGCGACTTAAACTTACCCGACTGCGGTTGATCCCTAAAGGAGGGTTATAGAAATTAACCATTTAATTTAACGGAGCGATTCAATACCAAATCTTTATCTTCCATACTATTCGTGCGTGTTTGCCTAACCTGGACTTACTCAAATTACTACTTCAAGCTTACCTCTACCTTCCTAAATAAGTGTGTGTGTTAGGTAGGATGTGTTTTTTAAAAAACTGGTCTGTATTTTTTATCTTTTAGTTTTCAATATATATGTTTCAAATCTTACCTTAGCCCCCTTTTATTCCATTAGGCTAGTAGATTTGTTACACAGTACAACAATAATTGTTCGGAATTTTTTATTTCCTATTGGTTTCTGGAGGGCACGATATATGTAGGTATTACACAGTTTAATGACACGAGCTTAGTATAAAAAACATCAATGAACCAGGAAGAACAAATTGTACATTGTGATTATTACAAATAAAAATATAACTACACTAAACTAATCAGTAGTTTAGTGTAGTTATATTTTTATTTGTAACATAATTAGCCTAATAATACCTAATGCCTTAGCCTTATAATGTTCCCACTGCTGGGACACAGGCCTCCTCTCGGCGAGAGGGAGCCGGCTCTAAGTCGGCCTTCCCACGAGCGTAATAAAATCGCGGCGGGATTATATCGCGCACTGGATTTTCAACTCTCGCTGTTGAGCCGAGCGTTGAGAATCCAACCTAACAAAAACAGATAAGAGTGCATCCCAGCGCGACGAAAAACACACTGTCGGATTTTCAACTCCCGGCGCTAAGCAGAGAGTGGAAAATCCAGCACGCTTAGCATGACCGCCATAGAAACGGGTTTTGTCGACGGAAGAATAGACAAAATGGAAGATAGTAGAAATATTTGTGCGCATTCTACGCGTCTAAGCATGGCAATGTGTAGTTCTGTCTATTCTTCCGTCGACAAAACTTCGTCATGCTAAGCGTGCAGTGCGCGATAAAATCCCGCCGCGATTTTATTACGCTCGTGGAAACTCCGACTAATCTACCACGCGGGATTACGACCCGCTCCCAAATTACTGTGATTACAAGTTTACAACCCAAACAATGATTCATATTATCGCCTACTTTTAAAATTATAAAAGAAGACGAAGTTGATACTGTATGACCGGCTTGCTGTGGATAAGAACAAATATGTAGTTGGGTACACATGCGATGTTCAGAATTCCTTAACCCATAAAACCCCATAGCTCATCTTCCTTTTAATTTCCTTATCAAAGGCAACCTTAACCCACGAAGTACCACTTTCAACAACATTTCATACTAGTTGAAAAGAAAAGAAAGGTAGAATTCAAATCGTTTAATGCCAGTACCTTTATTGTTACAACCACAAACCTATACCTAGTGTGTAGGGTTTTACTGAGTAATCATTTATCACTGAATGTCCACCCAAAGCATTTATTTGTGTCCGTCTTAATGTGACCCGCAAGTGATTTGGCAGTCTGGCATGCCCGTGAAAAGATAAGAAAAGATTGGTCACATTTTAGGCTCATCCATACGAGGAAAGTTTCTCGCCTCAAATAGGCTAATCCTTTTTTTTTTTTTTTTTTTTGAGGGTGGGAAATCATCCAATAACTTCTCCCGCTCTGGGTGGAGCGGAAGGGCGTGTCAGACTTTTACTGACTAAAACCCACCCGTGTTCCTTCAGTTGCCTATGCCAGGGCCGCGTAACCTCTTCAGACAACCCGCGACCCCAGCGGCGTCGGCCCTATTGGACCCCGTCACTTGCTGACATCTCTTTGAGGCGCGCGTGGAACACAACGCGCCGTCGACTCGGGCCTGGTCCTTACCGGACGGCGAGCTACCCGCTGCTCACCGTCCGCAGGCCCGCGCCTACGGTGGCCGGAAATCGCCCCGCGATTCCCGCCGCCCAGGGCGTCTCCTGCGGCGACTGAGGGCGTGATGCTGCCTCTCCCTCACGCGTTCCGCCTCCTCCTTCGCGAGCATCACTGCTTCGCAGAAGGAGGTGACGGCCTCCCATGCAGTCTCGCTCCGCACCATGGCCTGGACCAGGCTCGGACGCGAGAGATCGCCGCCGAGGGGACTTATCGCCGCAATTGTGGCGTGCCCAAAATAGGCTAATCCTATCCTGTAAGGCCTATATCCTGTAAGGCCTATCTATCTATCGGATCGTGTCATCAGTGCCTACGATAAACTCTGGTCGAGAACTAAGAATCGGTTAGGCTTTAAATATTGGAAGCGTCTGCCAAAGGCAGGTTTTGGTTTCGCCGAGTGTAAAGTAAAGTAAAAGTAAAAAGTTTATGGTCATGGACCAAATTCTTGTGAATGCTCAGAATTAGTAGTACCTAGTAGTAGCAGTAATGTATAGCAATTAATGGTTTAACCTTTTATCTGAGTTCAGCGACTTTTGTAGTTCCATTATGACAAGTGGTTTTGTAATTTACTTTAGTCAGTAACTTATGCTAAATAATCATGATTAGGAAATATTGGAAACAAATTATGTTCAACGACTTCTGTTGCTGACTGTAGATCATTTATTTATTTATTTTAGCGTTAGGTAAACTACCCAAACTAAGCCAGCCCCAGGGCTTGCATTTTAGGAAAGAAAGTGTAAAGTGTAAAGACAATGTTACGATACATTCTTCTCTCTCGATGGGCAAAGAACTCTCTTCATATAAATGAGCCTTTAAATTGGCAGCTTGATCATACGAAGTCCAAGAATTACTTCTTTCTTTTATACTATTTTCATTGTTTCGTGTACTTTGATCATAGACAATCAGATGGTTCTGTTTCTGATCGTAGCTCTCGCCCATTTTATTGGAAATGTAATCTCTAGTGATTTTACAAGGAATTCTTTATTTTATTTGATTCTGGAAGTATTCAGACGTCTGGGATTTTCATGCTTTGACTTTTACTCTATAAATCTTATTCATTTTATTGTTTCTAGAAGCACTTGAGCTATATTTCCTTTTGATCATTGAGACTCACATTTCTTCTAGTATTTAAAAAATCTAAACTAGCCTGGAATATTTAATTTCAATAAAAAATCAAGTCCCTACTTCCCTAGCCGTCTAGTATAATGTAATTTGTACCTCACACTTCCCCAGAATCGCCAAGTGCTATTCTAGTATTTTATTCAATTTTTGAATTTTTATCTTAAAAGAACACTTTATCAATCTTGTAAAAAGAGGTCTAGAATAACAATGGTCCTACTTTATAATTTATTTTTCATTTGTTTCAGGGCTACCTACGTCTCAGTGCTGACGATATCAGCGTTCTCTCTGGAGAGATACCTGGCTATATGTCATCCACTCCATCTCTACACTATGGCAGGCCTGACCAGAGCTTCAAGGATTATTCTCGTACTGTGGATTATATCCATAGTGTGTGCCTCGCCATTTGCTATGTACAGTGAAATCAGCTACAGGGATTATCCACCAAGTAAGTTTATTATGAAAGCATAAAACCTTATTTTAATAGGGTATTACAGGGCATTACACCCATTTTTGAAAAGTGTCTCAATTAGATTCTATAGTGCTAATAAGCCACCAAAAAAACCACAAAAAATTATTCAATCGATAAGTGCCATAAAAATGCATTTAAATTTTACGTTTTCAAATTTCGCGCGAAAACGCTGAACGCAGTGGACGCCATATTGCTCTGTGGTTATGACGTCAGTTCACCGTGTAAACAAACACTTTATAATTATACGCTGATCAGTTGACAGTTTACATTGACACTTTTTAATTTACAGAGCGGTATGACGTAATAACATGGCGGCTACTTTCATGGTGTTAGAAAACAGATTAAAAACTGAAAACTTTGAATTGAATTTTAAAATTTATATTGTTATTTTATGAACTAAAAGTAACATTTAGTTTTAGTTCATAAAATAACAATATTCCGACTGCTTTTTGCCTAAGCTATCTAAATATGTAATATATTTTTAGATTTTTTCTCATAGGTATAGAGTAAAACACCGTAATAAAATCGGTCTTTTCGATTGGCGTGACAGTAAATGGTCAGTAAGGGAAGTGCCTTTTAGATAAATAGATTTAATTTGATTTAAAAGAGTGCTCATGGAGTTTTATACTCGTTCGTCTCCATAGGAACCTGTCACGCTTTGGAATGGGCAACTAGTTTCATCATTCTGATTGATCGACTCTTTGACAATTCAGAAGTGTCTGCAAATGGTTTCATGGAAATAGAGGCTTTGAGTTTGAGTCTAATAACACATTCAACTTTACGCGGAGTGTTACTTACCCGATAATTTGATTTGATTTGAAATGTGTTCCTTGCTTATGGTACACACTGTGCCAAATAAAAGTTTTTTTTTCTTTAAGTATTTACTTTTGACTAAAACAAATGAGTGTGCTTTCAAATTATAATAAAATATACTTGACTAGCTGTACGGCTCCGAGTAGTGAGTTGACAAAAACCACAGACTTCAGGTTCCCAAGTTTATTGGAAAGTTACACAAAGTTATTTTGGATGCTAATCCGCGGTTTACTTGCTAAGGTAGCTGTTGGTTGACTAAATAATTATCAATATAAAAGTAAATAAAACGAGTAGCGAAAAGTAGGTCGCGGCGTTAGCGATTTGTCTGTACGTGAACCGTACACTAGCTTTTGCCCGAGGCTTCGCCCGCGTGGATGTCGTAAAATATCCCACAGGAAAGTACTACCTGGAAGTCCTTCCTTATTCCTTGTCTACATTATAAAATACCTCTGTGCAAAATTTCAGCTTTCTAGGTCCAAGGGTTTGGGCTGGGCGTTGATGAGTCAGTCAATCAGTCAGTCAGTCAGTCAGGACTTCTCTTTTTATTTTAAATTTTAGATGAATTGATGATTAAATATACGCAAAGGGTGTATAAGAGCTGGATGTTTATTGTGAATAAGTACTGATTTCTGCAAGACCTGCACCCTAATTGCGTAACACATTATCAATCGGAGTTTGAATCATTTTGAAACAAATTGCTAATCTATTGCTTCATATATTCGAAAAATGTGTCTGCTCGACAACGTAAATAACGCAATGAATGTTGTTGAACTGTCAAAATGAAACTGATTCCGATTGATTATGTGTTACGCAATTAGGGTGCTGATCCAATTAGGGCTCAGGGGTAAACCCGTTTATTTATTTACATAGTGTGTCCGATTTAATTATTCTCTTATTCCCTACCTACGTCTTGGACCCATGTCTTGATGTAAGCCGAAAATGCCAGATTTCATTAACAAACCGGATTTTCCTTAATATTTTCTTATGTTTATGCATGTATTTCGCTAAACCATGCACGTTTTTAGGGTTCCGTACCTCAAAAGGAAAAATCGGAACCCTTATAGGATCACTCGTGTGTCTGTATGTCTGTCTGTCCGTCTGTCGGTCTGTCACAGCCAATTTGCTCCGAATCTAATAGACGGATTAAGTTAAAATTTGGTATTCATATGGATTTCTGTGACCTAAACATGTACGGGTCACTTTTAGGGGCAAATAAGAAAATTAAAAAGGAAAATTTTTGCAAACTGTACCGTGTGATACCTATATCAAATGAAAATACTATGAGGGTCTGAAATATTTTTTTTTTTATAATTTTAAAATAAATAGTTTTAACGTTATTTAAGAAAATAGACGAGAATTGACCGACCCTTTATCTCCGAAAATACTGAGCCTAAAATTTTGAAAAAGATACAGAAAATAGTTCTATACCAGTAGATTACCTACAGGAAAACCTATAAGAAGTTTGTGGTCATAAAATAACATGGTAAATCTCTCAATAGTGTGAGTACAAACCTACATTTACTGTTGGAATGTATAGGAGAACATGTTTTTCAACTGTAATGTTAAGTTTGTTCTTGGGATAATGAATTTAATCCCAACTACGGAACCCTTCATTGTGCATAGTCCGACACGCACTTGTCCGGTTTTTTTTTGTACTGTTTTACTTTATTTTATATATTTAAGTGACTCTGTTGTACCTTTTGCGTTATGAAATCTCAATATACGAATCTTTGTGTAATCCATCTTTCATTCACTTCATCTAACGCGGGCTGGCAACGTAGCATTTCTGGCGGTTATTCGTGATTATTTTAATAAATTTAAATCAAAATACTGTTTTTTTTTCGCCCAATCTTTGGTATTTGTAAGTATTGTATGCTATTTTTTTTTAAGTTATTTTGGTACCTATTTACTCATAAAAAACTGGCCAAGTACCTACGTGTCGGACCAAGTACAATGAAGGGTTTCGTATATTGGGTACATTATTTATTACCAGTCGACAGCGATGCGGATGAATTTTTCGACGCGATATTTTTTAGTTTAGTTTAATTAAGATAAGATATAATTTTGTTATTTTTATTAATTAATTAGGAATAAGTTATTATTTACGTAAATAAGTATTATTTTAATTCTGAATAAAGCATTACAAAACAAACTTAACATTATAAGTGAAAAACATGTTCATACATGATATAAGAACGTCACGGTAATTTTTTTGTAATCGTGAACGGATTTTTCCTTTACTTGTGCTGTGAGACCTTGCTTTCTTGCCAAAGTTCATGATTCTAGGTCAACGGGTTTTGATTTACTTGCGAGTATCAAAATATGTCGCATAAATGGCAGTTGTATTGCGCTTACTTAGAAGCTTGATTTTTTTAGAGCTACAAGGAGCCATATTACGTATTTGATATTAAGTTTAACTTGATACCTCCTGCATGCGTTCCTGAGAAAAAGTGTCTTGACAGACAGACAGAGAGACGTACAACATCTACTATAAATTTTTAGGGTTCCGTACATACCTACTTACATAAAAATTTACATAATATGTCATTTCGTTATGCATGCTATTTTTTAAGATATTTTGGTGTTTACTCATAAAAATTGACATTATTATCTATAAGTCAATTTTTATGAGTAAACTAGCTTTTGCCCGCGGCTTCGCCCGCGTTTATGTCGGAAAATATCCCATGGGAACGTTCATGTGGAAAACATAGGGCATATCCCTAACTTAAGAAATGCTGGGTTTACCATACAAACTTTCATCCCTTTTATCACCCCTTGTAGGATTATGTTTTAAGACAAAAAGTAGCCCATGTCCTTTCCCAGGATGTCATCTATAGCCTTGCTAAATTTTATCGAAATCCGTGCAGTTTTGTAAATTTTAAAATCAACCCCTATTTTACCCACTTAGGGGATGATTTTTAAAAAACGCTGACCCGCATATTTCTTAACTTCTTACCAATAGCATAAATTTGTTATCCCTAACTTAAGAAATACTGGGTTTCCCTTACAAACTTTCATCCCCTATATCACCCCCTGTAGTATTATTTTTGAAAAAAATAGTATCCTATGTCCTTTCCCAGGATGCTATATAAAGCCTTGCCAAATTTTGTCGAAATCCGTGCAGTTTTGTAAATTTTAAAATCAACCCCGATTTTACCCCCTTAGGGGATGATTTTTCAAAAACGCTGAACCGCATATTTCTTTATTTCCTATCAAAAGCATACATTTTAATTTTCACATCCCTAACTTAAGAAATACTGAGTTTCCCATACAAACTTTCATCCCCTATATCACCCCCTGTAGGATTATTTTTTAAGACCAAAAGTAGCCTGTGTCCTTCCCCAGGATGCTATATAAAGCCTTGCCAAATTTTATCGAAATCCGTGCAGTTTTGTAAATTTTAAAATCAACCCCTATTTTACCCCCTTAGGGGATGATTTTTCAAAAACGCTGAACAGCATATTTCTTAATTACCTACCAATAGCATAAATTTGTTATCCCTAGCCTATGAAATACTGGGTTTCCCTTACAAACTTTCATCCCCTATATCACCCCCTGTAGTATTGTTTTTGAAAGTATCTTATGTCCTTTCCCAGGATGCTCTATAAAGCCTTGCTAAATTTTGTCGAAATCCGTGCAGTTTTGTAAATTTTAAAATCAACCCATATTTTACCCCCTTAGGGGATGATTTTTCAAAAACGCTGAACCACATATTTCTGTTTTTCCTATCAAAAGCATACATTTTAATTTTCACATCCCTAACTTAAGAAATACTGTGTTCGTTTCAACCGCGCGGCCATGGCGTTAAAAAAAAAAAAAACTATGCCAACATTTTGTAACAATTTGTAAAAGTTCACTCGCAAAACCTCAAATTTGTCAAAGCTATGGTTAAAAAGTTAGAAGGGTTTGAACGTGGCCGCGCCATCGAAACGCGGAGAACCGCGCGGCCACGGAGATCTCAGAAACTAAGCGTTGGACAGACCTGAAATTTTGGTAAATAACAGATTCAATTTGTAAACAATTTGTAAAAATATAGAAAAAAATCCTAGGTTAATATTTTAGGAGCTGTGAGACTAAAACCCCGTGGCCGCGCCATCGAAACGGTGACAAAAACGTGATAGCCGATATCTCGCTGAAAAAGCATCGCAGACGTCTAGAGTTTTTTGTAAAACCCAGATTTGAATTTGTCAAAACTTACAAAAATGCAACAAAAATACTAGGTTAATATTTTAGGAGCTGTGAGACTAAAACCCCGTGGCCGCGCCATCGAAACGGTGACAAAAACGTTATCACCGATATCTCGCTGAAAAAGCATCGCAGAGGTCTGAAGTTTTTTGTAAAACCTAGATTTGAATTTGTCAAAACTTGTAAAAATACAACAAAAAATCCTAGGTTTATATTTCAGGACCCGCGCCATAGAAACGGTGAAAAACACGTTATCGCCGATATCTCACTGAAAAAGCATCGCAGAGGTCTGAAATTATTTGTAAAACCTAGATTTGAATTTGACAAAATTTGTAAAAATATAACAAAAAATCCTAGATTTATATTTCAGGAGCCGCACCATTGAAACGGTGAAATACGGTTTTTTGTGAACCTAGGATTTTTGTTTTATTTGTAAAAAAATTATCTAATTCAAATGTAGGTTTTACAAAAAACTTCAGACCTCTGCGATGCTTTTTCACTGAGATATCGGCGATAACGTGTTTTTATCTGTTTCAATGGCGCGGCTCCTGAAATATAAATCTAGGATTTTTGTTATATTTTTACAAATTTTGACAAATTCAAATCTAGGTTTTACAAATAATTTCAGACTTCTGCGATGCTTTTTCAGTGAGATATCGGCGATAACGTGTTTTTCACCGTTTCTATGGCGCGGGTCCTGAAATATAAACCTAGGATCTTTTGTTGTATTTTTACAAGTTTTGACAAATTCAAATCTAGGTTTTACAAAAAACTTCAGACCTCTGCGATGCCTTTTCAGCGAGATATCGGTGATAACGTTTTTGTCACCGTTTCGATGGCGCGGCCACGGGGTTTTAGTCTCACAGCTCCTAAAATATAAACCTAGTATTTTTTGTTGCATTTTTGTAAGTTTTGACAAATTCAAATCTGGGTTTTACAAAAAACTCTAGACGTATGCGATGCTTTTTCAGCGAGATATCGGCTATCACGTTTTTTTTACCGTTTCGATGGCGCGGCCATCGGGTTCTAGTCTTACAGCTCCTGAAATATAAACCTAGGATTTTTTGTTGTATTTTTACAAGTTTTGACAAATTCAAATCTAGGTTTTACAAAAAACTTCAGACCTCTGCGATGCTTTTTCAGCGAGATATCGGCGATAACATATTTTTCACCGTTTGAATGGCGCGGCCATGGGGTTCTAGTCTTACAGCTCCTGAAATATAAACCTAGGATTTTTTGTTGTATTTTTACAAATTTTGACAAATTCAAATCTAGGTTTTACAAAAAACTTCAGACCTCTGCGATGCTTTTTCAGTGAGATATCGGCGATAACGTGTTTTTCATCGTTTCAATGGCGCGGCTCCTGAAATATAAACCTAGGATTTTTCGTTATATTTTTACAAATTTTGACAAATTCAAATCTAGGTTTTACAAATAATTTCAGACCTCTGCGATGCTTTTTCAGTGAGATATCGGCGATAACGTGTTTTTCACCGTTTCTATGGCGCGGTTCCTGAAATATAAACCTAGGATTTTTTGTTGTATTTTTACAAGTTTTGACAAATTCAAATCTAGGTTTTACAAAAAACTTCAGACCTCTGCGATGCTTTTTCAGCGAGATATCGGTGATAACGTTTTTGTCACCGTTTCGATGGCGCGGCCACGGGGTTTTAGTCTCACAGCTCCTAAAATATTAACCTAGTATTTTTTGTTGCATTTTTGTAAGTTTTGACAAATTCAAATCTGGGTTTTACAAAAAACTCTAGACGTCTGCGATGCTTTTTCAGCGAGATATCGGCTATCACGTTTTTGTCACCGTTTCGATGGCGCGGCCACGGGGTTTTAGTCTCACAGCTCCTAAAATATTAACCTGGGATTTTTTTCTATATTTTTACAAATTGTTTACAAATTGAATCTGTTATTTACCAAAATTTCAGGTCTGTGCAACGCTTAGTTTCTGAGATCTCCGTGGCCGCGCGGTTCTCCGCGTTTCGATGGCGCGGCCACGTTCAAACCCTTCTAACTTTTTAACCATAGCTTTGACAAATTTGAGGTTTTGCGAGTGAACTTTTACAAATTGTTACAAAATGTTGGCATAGTTTTTTTTTTTTTTAACGCCATGGCCGCGCGGTTGAAACGAACACGAAATACTGAGTTTCCCATACAAACTTTCATCCCCTATATCATCCCCTGTAGGATTATTTTTGAAAAAAAAAGTAGCCTATGTCCGTCCCCAGGATACCATCTATAGCCTTGCCAAATTTTATCGAAATCCGTTCAGTGGTTTAGGCGTGAAAAGGTAACAGACAGACAGACAGACAGACAGACAGACAGACAGACAGACAGAGTTACTTTCGAATTTATAATATTAGTATGGATACATGTAAAAAAATAGCATAATACTTTTAGATACCAACGATCAAGTGCTTGGCCGAAAAAAATAGTAATGTGATTTAAATTTATTAAAATAATCACGAAAAACCTGTAGTTTATGCGAAGTTGCCAGTCCGTGCGGGATAAAACGAATTTGTTATTTAGAACGTATCTTTATACGAAAGGTTACAAAGTTTGAATACTAGTAAGGTATTCTTCGGTCAACGACTACAGGCTTTTGTACGAATGTTTGTAAGCAATACAATGAAGTACTACAGGGGCTGCATTATTATATTAATATTTAGTAGTCGAATTAAGGTTGCCTAGGGACCTGCAGAGAAAATATACAGTACAATTTGGCTCTAAGCGAAAAGCATGGGTCTGACAGAACAAAAGGCGGTCTGAATCTTTTGTCCTGTTGTAAGCTTACTTCATAAATATTACATTATAGTCCTCTCACGTAGCTGAAATAGAAAAACTTGGCTAAAATAAAAATAAATGGCAATAAACAAGTCAGTAAACAATAAAGTTATAATAATGATACAAGGACACACTTTATGTTCAAACTATTTGTCTGACCTGACCTGAACTTTTTGGTCTCGGACACAACGGCTGTCTCGGTTCGATGAATTTCACAGGCATTACCCGACTACATTAATGGTAGGTACCTGTTTACACTCTGAATAATAATTTACATACCTAATACTGCCAAAGGCTATTTCACTTATATAATATACATCTAGATCGACCCACCGCGTGGCCGGTCGTGAGACAGCAATATAGTACTTTTTCTATGTTATGTGGTATGAGAAATGAAGTTTATCGTAAGAAATCTTCCATATTTTGGACTGAAACCCATATCAATAGAATGTATTGATATGGGTTTCAGCAATTTTTAAGTTTGCACAATGCAAAAACTGTCCAAAAAAGTTAAATAAATCGACGCAAGATAAATTTTGTAACAGTGAAAGCCCTTTGTTTGGCTAACATTCTAAAGTTTGCCAATCAAAAATACGGCACGCCGTAAGAGACAGAAGATACGATGCTTTGTCTCAATTTTCCTACTTATTTCGTATATATGTGTCTCACTTCGACACTTCACACTGTAATCATGGCAACGTCATTGCTATATCTCATACATGCTGACAGCTAATCTATGCCATACTCTATCTCAACGACAACAACCAATCAGAGCCATCATATTCATATAACGGAATGTCAGACATTCAGTGAAATACTTTCTAAGTAATAGCACAGGTAATAGGATCTACTTAGAAAGTATTTCGCACAAAGATCACGGGAATGGTTGCACCTGGCCAAGTCTGTAATTTTCACTCAGAAACAACAACTAGAAAATAATGCCTGTGCTATAAAGGGAGAATATTATAATAATACGTGTGTGGATATAATATCTTTAAAGGTAACGCCATGCATTCTAGCCTTAGGCGAAGTTTACGAGACGCGCTTTAGGTAATAAACTTTCAAACTTAATTCAACTCTCGTTAATACTTACATAAAGCGAGTAATTTGAATATATTCCTCGCTTAATATTCAAGTGTAATAGTCATAATTAAACTATCCTGGAAAATGTTTTAAATGCATTAATTGCACGTGTCCCAGCACGTGTGCAGTGGCTGATTATGCTTATGCTTATATCAATTATGGATCTTCCTTTTCTACGTCTTTGTCCTACTCACTGTATAGCTGACTATAGGAGCGGATTCCTTCTACACCCTCATCAAATTCATCAGTATTTTGACTTAGCTAAAGTAATTTTAATCTCAATTTACTATATGATGGTTATTGTATGCATAAGCCGCGGGATATAGCTGATCCTGTTTTAACTTTAAGAACATTGTATGTATTGTGTACATACCTATGATCCATAATAAAGAATATGAAATATGAATATTAAAATTAGGCTCGTCTTTAAAGTCCAATGAACTTTCTTTGCATATTTGGCGTCATACATGATTTTCCAGGCTAAGTCTATGTTAAATATTCCTATGTAAATTTTTGAAAATATTATGCGAGAAAGTGTGCCTATACTACATTGCATAATTATGTATCTTTGCTTGTCCCATTTCACAGATTTTTAGCATTTATGTATTTAGGAACGATTAAGTTCGAGAAATTAGATACTTAACTCAGAATACTGAATACGTATCTTTTATTCAAAAACTTTCAATCGGTACGGTTAGAAGCTGCTGCTCCGCACGGTTCTTACGACATGACAAAACATAAAGATTTTTGTTGCATCACCATCTTCATCATCATCTCAGCCCGGAATCACCCACTGCGGGTATAGGCCTACCCAGCTTTTTTCTGGCACACTTCCCGGTTCCGTGCTACGTCCCTCATCCAGGTGCTTTTGGACGGCTGGTTTCTATGGCCTAACCTTAGGCACCATTCGGTCACAGCTTTACTCCATCGGCCATCTCCACGTCTAACTAGATGTATTGCTTTGCCATATTGTGTAAGTTTAATATTAATGTAGGTACCTACTATACGAGCTAAAAATTCTCTGAATGATGGAAAAAACCGCATCATAATGCGTTGCGTAGTATAGAAGAACAACGCGGTCACACAGACAGATACGTAAAACGACTTTAATCTAAATACTTCTATATCTATACTAATAATAAAGCTGAAGAGTTTGTATGTTTGAACGCGCTAATCTCTGAACTTACCAGTCGGATTTGAAAAAATATTTTTCCTTTTGATAGCCCAATTCTTGAGGAAGGCTATATGCAATTTAACATCACGCTAAAGCCCTTAGGAGCCGAGCAAAAAGAAGGAAAAGTCAGAAAGAAAGCTAAGCAAAATAGTATATTATGCAATTAGTGAATAAAGCACGGATTTAAAGCGAGGGTTATAGATGAATCACGAGCTAGTGAAGTATTCTAACTACTGAATCACGACCGTAGGGAGTGATTCAAGTGTTAGAATCCTGAGCGATGCGAGTGATTCATGGCCCTCGATATAAATCCATTTTATTCAAGAGTTGCATACTATACTTTATACCATGACTAAGAGAAAAATAAAGATTTAAGCGAAAATAGACATTTAATTAAGAAAAAGAAAAGTTAAATTGGCTTTAATTTAATATAAACCAGCCATCATTTGTTGGGTAGCAAGTTTTTCACTACATCGGCCGGGCTCTCTTTCATAAACTCAGGTGTTAACACGTCATCTTCATCACTTGAATGCATTTTTAATCGATTTATTGTTAAGTACTGAACACTAAACTTTGTGTTCGTACGCCTATTCAAAATAGCGGCAATTTACTAATGACAGCACAGAACACAAAAGAGTTTTTATTCTAATGCTAATAAACTCCTTGTCGAAAATGTTGACTAATCAAACTGAATTTAGAACACACCAATGTAGGTCAAATACACAAATTTAGAGTACCTATGCTAGATACCGCAAGCCATCCGACCAAGCGTGCCCTGCCTTGCATGTTTGTTGTACTAAAATGTCTGTTAGCTCAGTGACGCTTAGCGGTTGAAACAATTCTGTTTACGTTGAGCACATCACTAAATGGCTGGGGTGAAGTTATTGTAGGTATAAAAAAGATGACACGCTCGGTTTTCATACTGTCTAATAACATGCGGTATCTAGCCTAGGTACTCTAAATCTGTGGTCGAATACATTGGTATGATCAATCTGCCTAGTCTTTTCCGAACTATGTTGGGGTCGGCTTCCAGTCTAACCGAATGCAGCTGAATACGATAGTATTTTACATGGAGCGACTGCCTATCTGACCTCCACAACCCAGTTACTGGGTGATACGATACCCCTTGGTAAGACTGGTTGTCAGACTTAATTCTGAAACTATCTGATTCTGCTGCAGAATCTGCTGGTAGATATGCTGGTAAATCTGCTGCAGAATCTGCTGGTAAATCTGCTGCAGAATCTGCTGGTAGATCTGCTGCAGAATCTGCTGGTAGATCTGCTGCAGAATCTGCTGGCAGATCTGCTGCAAAATCTGCTGGTAGATCTGCTGCAGAATCTGCTGGTAAATCTGCTGCAGAATCTGCTGCTGAATCTGCTGGTAAATCTGCTGCAGAAAAGAAAGAAAAGAAAAGAAAGAAAGAAAAATTGTTTATTCTGCACAAATAAAACGCACATTAGAAAATAAAATAATAAAAAAGTACACACATTATGCAAAGTAAGCAAAAGCCTCATATCCAAAATGTCTTTTCATATCAGATCAAAGACAACAATTTAAAACAGTAATTCTACAATACTAATCTATGAACTCTACATTGCCTCTGCTCTGTGTTGTGACACTAGGAAATGTCAACAAACTAGTATGCAGCAAACAAAACAAAAACAAATCCGAATTGCAGACTGGAAAAATAATACTTTTATAACAAAAATAACAAGAACAAATTAATCCGTGCGTCGTATCTGTGCAAGAACAGGTCGTTGCTCAGCAAAATGCCGTGACGTCGGTCGAGCCTATCATCAGCGCCGCTGATTTTCCGCAACTACCTATCGAATGACGTAATGACGTCCCCCCTGTGTGACATAATACCTCGGGTAAGTAACTTTATTCACAGAGATACGTGTGAGTTAAGCTGAACATAATTTACCAATAAATAAAGATAAACATACAGAAAAAAAATATACAGGGCTATTTTTAAATGACTAGCTAAATTTTCACAGGGTGTTCTACCCATGAATATGAACAACTTTCACTATGGGACCAACTTTGAAATCGCAAAAAAAATATCAGCTGTTTCATACATTTGAACTTTTGTAGGAAACCGCTGGTTTTTTTTTTTGTGATTTCAAAGTTGGTCCCTTAGTGAAAGTTGTTCATATTCATGGGTAGAACACCCTGTGAAAATTTAGCTAGTCATTTAAAAATAGCCCTGTATATACGTTCTTAAATGTAAATTAGCTATGCGTAACATTTATAAACAAAAATGAAATACTTACATAATATGGCGTCAATAGCAAAAAAAACAAATAAAAAATAAAATATACTAAATAATTCCTTACTCTAAATATTGTGACCATTTTTTTTCAGTTCAGTATGATGTCAACTATTTATGTAAAAAGGTTTCAGCCGGCGTACTATTACTTTTTTTTTTACAACTTTCGCAACCTCCCACTCCCAAACCCACCGCTACTTGAGCAGCTGACGGCCGGTTTACTTATTAGTCATACAAGATCAACTATCCATGTCAACATCAGCCGGCTTACTATGACTTTTGTATTTACGTGTTTTTTTACAAGTTCATGTGAGCAGATGACGCATATTCCCTCTTCCACAGTGCAGCTGACTATTTTTTTTCAGCTCAGTATGATGTCAACTATTTATGTAAAAAGGTTTCAGCCGGCGTACTATGACTTTTTTTTTTTTTTTACAACTTTCGCATCCTCTTACACCCAAACCCACCGCTACTTGAGCAGCTGACGGTCGGTTTACTTATTAGTCATACAAGATCAACTATCCATGTCAACATCAGCCGGCTTATTATGACTTTTGTATTTACGTGTTTTTTTACAAGTTCATGTGAGCAGCTGACGCATATTCCCCCTTCCACAGTGCAGCTGACTATTTTTTTTCAGCTCAGTATGATGTCAACTATTTATGTGAAAAGGTTTCAGCCGGCGTACTATGACTTTTTTTTTTTTTTTTACAACTTTCGCATCCTCCCACACCCAAACCCACCGCTACTTGAGCAGCTGACGGTCGGTTCACTTATCAGTCATACAAGATCAATTAACCATGTCAACATGAGCCGGCTTACTATGACGTTTGTATTTGCAACGCAAACGCCCGGACTATGATAGGCTCGACTGACGTCAATTTGTTCTTGTTTTGTTTCTCAGTTCAAAGCGGTTCAGGTATAGCTTGATATAATAATAATCTGCTGCAGAATCTGCTGGTAAATCTGCTGCAGAATCTGCTGCAGAATCTGCTGGTAAATCTGCTGCAGAACCTGCTGCACAATCTGCTGGTGAATCTGCTGCAGAATCTGCTGCAGAATCTGCTGCAGAATCTGCTGCACAATCTGCTGCAGAATCTGCTGGTAAATCAGCTGCAGAATCTGCTGGTAGATCTGCTGCAGAATCTGCTGGTAAATCTGCTGCAGAATCTGCTGGTAAATCTGCTGCAGAATCTGCTGCAGAATCTGCTGCAGAATCTGCTGCAGAATCTGCTGGTAAATCTGCTGCAGAATCTGCTGGTAAATCTGCTGCAGAATCTGCTGCAGAATCTGCTGCAGAATCTGCTGCAGAATCTGCTGCAGAATCTGCTGCAGAATCTGCTGGTAAATCAGCTGCAGAATCTGCTGGTAGATCTGCTGCAGAGTCTGCTGGTAAATCAGCTGCAGAATCTGCTGGTAGATCTGCTGCAGAATCTGCTGGTAAATCTGCTACAGAATCTGCTGCAGAATCTGCTGGTAAATCTGCTGCAGAATCTGCTGCAGAATCTGCTGCAGAATCTGCTGCAGAATCTGCTGTTAGATCTGCTGCAGAATCTGCTGCAGAATCTGCTGCAGAATCTGCTGGTAAATCTGCTGCAGAATCTGCTGCAGAATATGCTGCAGAATCTGCTGAAGAATCTGCTGCAGAATCTGCTGGTAAATCAGCTGCAGAATCTGCTGGTAGATCTGCTGTGATGGTAGATCTGCTGCAGAATCTGCTGGTAGAACTGCTGCAGAATCTGCTGGTAAATCTGCTGCAGAATCTGCTGGTACTTCTGCTGCAGAATCTGCTGCAGAATCTGCTGCAGAATCTGCTGCAGAATCTGCTGGTAAATCTGCTGCAGAAACTGCTGCAGAATCTGCTGGTAATTTTGTTGCAGAATCTGGTGGTAGATCTGCTGCAGAATCTGCTGGTAAATCTGCTGCAGAATCTGCTGCAGAATCTGCTGAAGAATCTGTTGCAGAATCTGCTGGTAAATCTGCTGCAGAATCTGCTGGTAAATCTGCTGCAGAATCTGCTGGTAGATCTGCTGCAGAATCTGCTGGTAAATCTGCTGCAGAATCTGCTGGTAATTCTGCTGCAGAATCTGCTGCAGAATCTGCTGCAGAATCTGCTGCAGAATCTGCTGGTAAATCTGCTGCAGAAACTGCTGCAGAATCTGCTGCAGAATCTCCTGGTAATTCTGTTGCAGAATCTGGTGGTAGATCTGCTGCAAAATATGCTGGTAGATCTGCTGCTGAATCTGCTGCAGAATCTGCCGGTAAATCTGCTGCAGAATCTGCTGGTAAATCTGCTGCAGAATCTGCTGCAGAATCTGCTGGTAAATATGCTGCAGAATCTGCTGCAGAATCTGCTGGTAAATCTGCTGGTGAATCTGCTGCCGAATCTGCTGGTAGATCTGCTGCAGAATCTGCTGCAGAATCTGCTGGTAGATCTGCTGCTAAGAGATAGACATATACTATCGCGGACTTTTTTGCAGACCTTTTAAGGTGTACAATACTGTAGTACATTATTTTGTCTCTCTATGTATTAAAAAAAACCGCATCAAAATCCGTTGCGTAGTTTTAAAGATCTAAGCATACATAGGGACAGACAGACAGCGGAGCGACTTTGTTTTATTATATGTAGTGATAGCGATAGTGATAGTGATAGTGATGATAGTGATTTCGAACGGATACCATTGTATAAACGTATAAACTTAATTGTATAACTGAAAGTTGTTGGTATCCGCACATCAAATTTAATTATTTAAAAAGTTCGGTATCCGTTCGGAATAGAAAATAAATACAAGTACCCGTGGTATTAGTTTGTTGGTATTAGAACGGAATAAATCGAAACCTCGAATTCTATCAAGTCGTAAAAATCACCCGAAGCAAGGGCGGGTCGCTAGTAATTTATACATAACCTTAGAGAGACAAGAAATGGGTAGGTTTTCTATTATTCGTTTTTGCGATTACGTAGATTTTCTGCCTAGGTAAATACCTAGGCGTTTGTTCTTATTTAGCAAGAAATTTTACTTAGCACTGTTCTCTTCAAACCTAATTTCAAGACTTTTGTGTTATTAGTCCTTGGTAATTTGATTTATCTTTTAATTCTCTTTTGTTTAAATAGGCAAGCTGTCGACCTATTGTACATTTTATTATGAAGGATGTAGGCAGACGGATATCTAAATAATACCTTTATATAACTGCCAAATTTATTTTGGAAAGAAGATGTTTAAAATTTTAACATGCTGGTTGTGTTATGCCGCGTCTTCTTCGGCCCGTTGAGGCCCGTTGCGGGCAAGCATTCCACGGATCATCTCATACGTTCTATCGGACGGGCGACGACAGCCACCGCAGGCCGACTGTTCCCACGGCCTGTTGGCCTGGCCTGGCGCGCTCTGGCCTGTGGGAAAGTGGGCTGTGGTAAAGAAAGATATAACTTTTCGAACAGGTGAAGCTTGTTAAATCATACCTAAAAACTATGTTAATCAACGTCAGTCCAATTTTCATATTGAATGTAACATACTCGTATTTAAACCTGTCGGTATCGAGTTATCCAATAACTGGGTTGTGGAGGTCAGATAGATAGTAAGTCAATGTAAAATAATGGTATTCAGCTGCATCCGGTTACATTGGAAGCCGACCTCATCATGGTTGTGAAAAGGATAGGAACGTAATTAACAAAACATCTTTGGTAGTGTGACATTATTTAAGAATTCCATTACAGACACGTAAAAAAATATACACTCCTTTTTATCGCTTAAATCGCAATTTCCGCCTCATATTTTATGACGACGTAGAATCCAGCCGAGTGTCATAATAAGGGCTGAAGGGCTGACAAGACGAGGTGGCGATTATCATTGTATGACGTCACAGGAGACGTTACTAATAGCTAATAGAGGGTGCTAATAATATGATAAGCATTATTATAGTGGGGTAATGAGGAAGATAAATAAATGTTTTGAGTTGAGTTTCAGTTTGACAGTCAAATAAATGGACAATTATATGACAAGAATATCAACCATTCAGATCGATCCAGCATATTTTACCTGAAATATGTTCTTCGATTGGCCTTCAAAGAAATGCTTGTAGTCTACTGACGATCATTATCGAGCGGAATCTTCGTATCCTTACTAATAATTAACGAATAAGCCATACATAATACAACATAAATCTTACCAAATCCCAATGCATTTCTAACAAAGGAGTGTTTGGTTAAATTTAATACCACGCGAGCCCGGCTGGCTGGCATCCAGCGATCCATCAACATAGATTTATTACATTATTTACCTATTACGATTAAGTAGGATTCCTATTTGCAACAACAGACGGAAAACCGCTATGAGTAATGTGTACACAATATACTGACGTAAACAACTATGTTTGTTGATAGGTTCACATAAATATACCAAAGTTTGAGTGGCAGTAGAGAACGTCCCGTGACAAGTCCACCATTGTACGTATCTACGTAAATATTTTCAAGTCTATGTCGCAGCCAATTGGTTTAATGAGCCGTTTGGTCAACCACCTAGCCATTTCACTTAAACCCCGCCATTTAATCAACGGCCTGAATGATATTCAGCCATTCAATTAAACGGCTAGGCAAATTACTTGTATCGATAGCGTTTAACTACTAGCATAACCCAGACATTTCAATTTCAATTTAGTTCCATTTTCTGCCATCTGGCGCTGAAATCCATTGTAAATATGGCGTCGACAAGCTGCAATATTTCTGGTGTTTCTCACAGTTTAAATGCGTGTCCGCAAAACCGACCTTGTCTCCACGTAGCCTTTTGGCAGCTTCTCTTAGAGTGTATATAAAATTCCGGAGGTGCGAAGGGAGGCAGCCCCCGCCCGCTGTGACAAAGCATAGGCTCCCGTGCGAGGCGTAGCGGCTGAGGCTGGTAGCTAAGCCGAAGCCGCGGAAGTGAGCATGGGTGCCTACAACGAATTATTCGTTGGGTGCCTATAGATCCTTTGTTACGTAAGAGCGAAGGGGTTGCACTTCTCGCAGCGCCGGAGACGTTGCAGAAGCAACTTTAAAGTGTTTTGAACAGTGCGTTTCCTTTACTCTGTAATTTCAAATTGGAATGAAATAATATATCGCACACTTAGATCTAATCTGAGACAATCAAAAATCGTTAATTTTGAGTTATGTTTGAAAAACAGTGATTATCGATAAAAATTATTGAATTTTAGCCCCCGTTTGTATAAAGTGACATTTTACAAGCTATTTATTATCTAGAATCAAATTAAATTGTATAACTTCCCTAACAAAAAATGCAGATATACCTACGTTTTTATCGTCTCCTGAAAAATGACCTTTTTTGAGTTGTCTCAGTTTAGATCTAGGTGTGCGATATCTAAATGACCTACCGAAATACCCTATTGCATGGCCCTATTGTATAATCGGCCTAGAAGCATTAGCCAGCCAGTACATTAAATGTTGTATAAGATGTATCGGCTGAATATCATTCAGGCCGTTGATTGAATGGCGGCGTTTAGTTTATTCAACCAGTTGGCTGCGACATAGACGCGAACATAGTTTCTCGTCTGTCCAGACACCAGTAGTAGCAGTAGTTCGCCTGGCCAGACATTCTCGCCTTTTGACTGTCGGTCGAGTACTGTCCTCGTGTAAATGAGGCTTCAGTAAATAAATTCCTAACTACCTTCATTTGTCTGTCTCTATTTTGAGGTTTACAAGCAAGGGTTCTTACCTTCGTAGCAACGTAAATATTCTATGAAAGTATTTACTGTAATTTATAGTCATGCTGTAAAGAAATATTTGTTTACTGTCTAGTAAATATAATGTTGAAACTTTGGTCCAAGTTATTTGTAGGGTTTTGTTCAGTACACAATAGGGATGATGCCTGGTTAAAAAAAAAAAAAAGAAATTCTATTTAATAAAAAAATATTAGACAGGCATTTTTTGCTTTATCCTATCAATAAAAAAATACTTAGATAAAATGCATTAAAGTTGGGGAGTGGGGGCTCGCTACGTCACAACTATAACAAACTACGTATAAAATCTAACAAGGAGTGACGTCATGCCACATTTTAACTGAATGTATCGCCGTAATCTTTTGATACCTACGTAAAAAAAGAAAATAGTAAAATGTAAATTAATGTAAGTGTAACTGTGTATAACACTTTCTACAGTTATACATTAACAAAAACCGGTCAAGAGCGAGTCGGACTCGCGCACCGAGGGTTCCCATCCGATTTCTGAAAAAGTATGCTATTTAGAGACATAGTTTTATTTTTCCTGTAATCTTTTACATAAACTTCTATCACATAGAATAATTTCAGATTTTTCTCTTTGCAAACTTCGGAGATAAGGGCTATTTTTTTTACATTTTTCATCAGAAGTCGAAAACTATGTGACCTAAAAAAAAATAAAAAAATAATTTAATGAACAAATAGCGTTCTTTCATATGATACCCCACATGACCTAGTAGCCCCACTTTAAATTTTTAAGACCCCCTTTCAGTCCCTGTTGCAAAAAAAATAAAAATAGTTTTATTTCTTTCTTATTTGCGAATTAGATGGGTAAACGTCATCTAAAACTATTCTAAATTTCAATTTGATAGCATTAGTAGTTCTTGAGATATCCAGCTGTGACAGACAGACAGACAGACAGACAGACAGACAGACTGAGTCACACCATAAGGGTTCCTTTTTTACCATTTTGGTACGGAACCCTAAAAAGAAAATTGTTGATCCTGTATATTTCATATGGGGTAAAATAATGTAAATTAATGTAAGTATATTTATACTTACATTAATTTACATTATTTTACCACACTTGTATAACACTTGTTATACAAGTGTATAACAAGTGTGTGTGTGTGTTGTTGTTTGTATAACACTTTTTCTACAGTTATACATTAAAAAAAGTGTGTGTGTGTGTCAGGTTCGACGCACGTCGGGAGTTTACTACTGTTTTTGTGCCATTCCGGCTTTCTATTGTTGGATGAAAACAAAGGAACTGACCAACCGGACCAAATCCTGCCCCTATGGCAGGATTTCTTCAATGAATCAGTCCTAATACAAAAAGCATTTTTAAGGTGTAAAGGCGTTCGTTTTGTTTTACGCAGGAAAACGTAACAATGCTTTTGTTTCACTCCTAAAATTTCCATATACTTTTTCTCCAAAAATAATTTTCTAAAGAAATGGTCGGTAGCTATTCAAGCAATTTGAATTCAGGCGATTTGTACTGTGAGCAGTACAAATCGCCTGAATACTGTCCCCTAGTCGCCTATTTGTACTTTGAGAGAGTAATACGGGCCCAGTCAAATAGAAAAATCGACTAAGTAGGTCTTTGGTCTTTGAGTGGGTAGGTACCTACCTAATATTGATGAAAGTAATTAGATACCTTATTTAAAGTTCGTTGAAGTTTGAAACCCTTGTTACGTAATGAAATTGAATATTTTGAGGATTAATTTATCGGAGAATTTTTATTGGAATTTAATTTGTTGTATTTCGATATCTAAGTAAAAGTTTTCTATAAACAATAAGTGCGTAAAACGAGCTGGTGTCCGCAACTCTACGTCAAAGCGCGTAATTTGCGTACGATAACAATAACATTATCAATAAAAGTTTTATAAGTATAAAAATATGTCAAGTATTTTGTTTTGTTAGCTACGTTTCAAATGCAAATGGATAAGTACATTTGACGTACTGCCTTATCATATTATCACACATAATATCATAAACGCACTCTAAAAATCCAAAGGTGGCAAACAAACAGCAAGCAACCTACTTGATGGTAAGTGGATTTGCAATACCAGAGGGATCACCGAAGCGTTGCCATCCCAAAGATGAAGCTGAAATGTTGTATGTTCCTGTATTTACAACGGAAACCATTACCCACCGCCGACGAGGAAGCGACTGCATCCCGAAGATGAAGCTGAAATGTTGTATGTTCCTGTATTTACAACGAAAACCATTACGCACCGCCGACGAGGAAGCGACTGCATCCCGAAGATGAAGCTGAAATGTTGTATGTTCCTGTATTTACAACGGAAACCATTACGCACCGCCGACGAGGAAGCGACTGCATCTCGAAGATGAAGCTGAAATGTTGTATGTTCCTGTATTTACAACGGAAACCATTACCCACCGCCGACGAGGAAGCGACTGCATCCCGAAGATGAAGCTGAAATGTTGTATGTTCCTGTATTTACAACGGAAACCATTACCCACCGCCGACGAGGAAGCGACTGCATCCCGAAGATGAAACTGAAATGTTGTATGTTCCTGTATTTACAACGGAAACCATTACCCACCGCCGACGAGGAAGCGACTGCATCCCGAAGATGAAGCTGAAATGTTGTATGTTCCTGTATTTACAACGGAAACCATTACCCACCGCCGACGAGGAAGCGACTGGATATCAACGATTTTTTCGCTCAAGAAGCGTACAAAAGATTAAAGAGAGTACCCGCTCAGCGAGGCTTACTTGCCGAGCAGAACACTCGCTGAGAGACTCACGGTAGTCACGGTTCGTACATTCGCATACCAGCGAGTAATCGTTCGTCGCCGTCGCGCACTCTTTTTTAGTTGCTAGCTCTACTCGCTTAAAGTGGACTGGGCGGGAATAAGAAAGTGACAGAGTAAATTACTTCCAAATGCGAAAAAAAGAGCGCAGCAATGCGCTGGAACCAAAATAAAAGCGCCAAATGATATAAAAATTGTTTAAAAATAAATTAGGTAAGCTATCTATCAAAAATATTTTCAGCCAGTTTTCAATTACTTACTTAATACGCACATTATGAATTCAATTTTGCAATTAAATTACTTATGATTTTAGAATTACAGAAAAAAACATAAAAACTAGAGGTATTTTCGGAATTAAATTCTATCGATGAAAAACCCAATTGTGTTTTTCTTCAGTCAAAGTATTAATCAAATAGTCAATAAACATGTTATATCCAAAAATTAAATCCATACATGCTGCAATCGTGAAATAAATGGTTACGAAAAATCCCCCAATTTATTTTGGTATCGCCTTAATCGCGGGTAGTGGGACAGGTACCCAAAACGCTGCTTTGGCATTATCTTACAAAGACATAAAACATGTGCCTATCTACTGCAGCACGTTCTCGCTTTACAACAAAATTTCAGTAGACCTTCACTTGAATTCAGAATAAACTCGTAAACTAGAGTAGTACTACTATCGATTGTGATCGAATTAATGTTTCTATAGTTGAAATGTTTCGATGCAGTGGTAAAATGAACTGATGACCGATGAATAAACTAGATATGCGATATCCGTTCAATATGCAGGGATGATGAGAGATATCGCAATGAAATTCTATTGTAAACAATGTATCCTGAAAGTAGGTACTGCCGTGTGATTCTGTAAGACCTCATTCTAAACTTCGAATCTGAATCCGCTGTGAGTTTCTTGATTGGCATTCTAAAAACTCGGTTGATAATTCGAATTTACACTAGCGCTACCCTTGCGAGCGTGTCAGCGAGTTGAACTAAATTGACCAGATAAAGTATGAGACGATGACCTAAGAAATGGCATTCAGTAAGGTTCACACTTGAACTCGATTCAAAGTGTCAAATAAAAACCGGTCAAGAGCGAGTCGGACTCGCGCACCGAGGGTTCCGTTCCGATTTCGGAAAGTGTGCGTGTGTGTGAAAAGTGTGCTATTTAGAGATATCGTTTTATTTTTCCTGTAATCTTTACATAAACTTCTATCACATAGAATAATTTCAGTAGTCGATTCTATGATACCTACGCGACAGTAAAAAATATTTTATCCTTAAAAATCATCACTACATCCATCTAAGTTAGATTTACTACAGCAGATTCGTCTGATTTCCGAAATCAGTCCAATCCGGAGGAAAACTAACTTGAGACTTGAGAGATGTATTGATGTTATTTATGGTTAAAATTAATTAAGTACCTATGTGAATACATTTGTTATTGTCGCGAATCATATTTTGAACAAGATACAACCTTAAACTGACCTGAAAATTGCAAAACACGAATTTCGCGGCCTACTACAGCGCAGTATCGGTACCTATTTGATTGTTATGTAGAAAGTACCTAGTGTTCGGCGCTATGGTGACCTAACACAACTTTCTCGTATTGATAGATATTACTTATATGGTAAAAGTTAAAGTCTTGGATTATATGGAAAATAGCTATAGGTATTGAATCTACTACACTTAATCACAAGAAATGGTAAATTATGGTTAACTTTATAACTAATTAGTTGGTAAAATGGTAATGGTTTTTTGAGTACGGTGTCTCTAATGAGATCTGAACGCGAACTGGGTCACATTTAGGTGAACGAGCGAATGTGCATACTTGCGTTCGATGCACTTATGCATTTTCGCTGAGTGTTCCATTGAAAGTCGAACAAGTTATTTGTCCAAAAAACTGTGTTTTTCCAAGGAACCCCACTTTGCAAAGTATGAATTGCGATAATGAATAAGCCGTATTTCTGTTTCGTAGCAAGAGATATTTATCAAGCATAAGAAACACAAACACAAGAATACTACACTTCTTTTTGAAACTTAGTCCTATTATAAACTGGCGTAAAATAACAACTCATTGTTTAAAATGAAATATAGTCTGGTGTCTGGAGAATGATATTAACGATAGCAGCCATCAATCAGTATTATTAAATTAAATCTACAATGAATAGTGTTTCTTTATACAAAAAAAAACTTGAGGCTTATCGTTACGAAGTAAGTAAGAACATCATCAACATAAAAAGTGGGAAAAAAATACGTATTATTGAAACTGACTCAAAAACTACCCATGCAAAGTTGATAAACTTTACATTGGACCAACTTCGAGGTATACCCTCCCGATATAAAACAAGAATCTTTCAAACCGGCAATTCTGTAAAAAAATATACTTACGTGTCGACTTGAGAACCTCCTCTTTTTTTTCGTCGGTTAAAAACTAACGACAAACATATCGGGGCTATCTTGTTTATTTGAGCATTTCATATAGCCAACTTCCGGCTCCATCATCAGACCCTGGACTTCACCTTGGGGATAACGTGCTTGTCAAGACAAATCAAACGACACCAAAGGGCTATCTTGTTAAGTTGAAGTATAACCAGCTGCTCTACCTACATATCGTCGGCGTCGCACCTACATAACTGACGTATCTGAAATTTTGAACTAAGCCGACCTATAACTATAAGTGAGTGCACAACACTAATGGCCACACTATAACTAAAGTACTCGCAATTTGATACATTTTCCAAGTCAAATCGATCTGTCTAATTGGCGTATCTGTACCTATGCCTTACCATTCCATTATAATGCAAAACTCTTGACCGATGTATCTACAGTTGACAAAAAAAAAAGAAAGAAAAATAGCTTGCCCTGCAAAATATTTATGCTTCGAATCAGTTACGTCACTTATTAGCGGCGATATGTGCTCCATTCTGTTTGGTTAGCAACATACAACTTCTAGTTATCTCTACTGTGTTCATAAGTTCTGTGTAACTTTATTAACGTTCTCGTTCTGTTTGTTTTGGACATGTGGAAGTTTCATTTAGAGTGGGTATTAGTCAACATTTGTGGTCAGTTCCATTTCTAGTTGTTGTTGTACTGTTTAGGTATATGTGTCCTATTAAGCATCTACCCTATAAAACACGAAATTCACTCATTAAAATACAAATCATGTTACCATGGATACAGGAAGCTGTACAGTACCCGCAGTTTTCGATAAAACGCAGATTATTTTGTTCGCCTCCTCCGAATTCGAAAGATCAAATGAAGTAAGTACCTATTTTCGCGCCAAAATTTATTGAAATGACCACAACAGAAAACGTGAAAATAAGAGCTTAATTACTCAACCCTCTCTCTCGCTACATCATTTTTCGAGTTATACTATGAAACAGCCCCACTTCGGAATAGTCCTCATTAATTACAACCGTACAGTTGAGGTTACGTCAAAGTGACATTGTCTTTGAGGAGGTTCTATTTTAAAAGTTTCTGTTACACGCAACAGACTGACGACTGATGGAGGATGGTTAATTTAAAGTTCTGTTTAGGTATGTGCTGCCACACAGAAGTCGAGTAGTGAGAGACGCCAGGGCCCACAGTGTGGGCGGCACCTACACAATCACACAGTCAAGTGTTGTTTTTGGAAGTCGGTTGTATTTTTTTTTGCAAAAAAGTTTTTTTTTCACTTTTTAGTTGTGGTACTTACCCCACACAAATTCTAATACCGCTACCTGCAAAAGAAATTAGAACATCATCCACATAAAAAATAGGAAAAAAATACGTAATAATGAAGCTAACTCAAAAATTAACCAAGCAAACTTAATAAATTTTATATGGGACCAACTTCGAGGTACTCGTATACCCTCTCGAAAAAACGAAAATTTTTCAAATCGGACTATTTTGTAAAAAGTTATATACCTACGTGTCGACTTGAGACCCTCCTCCTTTTTTTCGAAATGGTCTTCAGCTTGGTGACAGTGTGGGTGTGGCGGCATCTACATCTTGGTATAGCTTTTTATAACAAGTTACCTTCTTCTTTGCTAGATTTGCCTTTTAATGCGTTTAAAATTAAAGTTAAATCCAATCTTTGTTCAAAGGCATACTATTCTATCAACGATTACTTAAACGATAAGAATAGTTGGTCGCTGTGATTAACTCAAGACAATGTTTATGTTATGTTCTTTCTCCAGGATCAGCTTACATAATGACAGGTTACATGAGTTAAGTACTAAAATTGTTTATTTTATTTGACAAAAATATAATTTAATGTATTGTGTTGCGTAAATTATTTTGCATAGGTACTATTGTATAGAATCTAGTTCTTCTAACTGAACAGACAGCTGTGCTGCTGGGGAGTTTGTTCCGCTACTTCTTCTTCCGAGCTAAAGCACTAGGAAGTGGTGAAGGGCGGGCGTTTTGTGGGGACTGTCTTACTGTAATTTTGACGTTCAAAAAGTGCTGATTCTCAGCCTAATTTGAATAAAGGACTTTTGATTTTGATTTTGATTTTTATCGCCACATATGAACTACGCATCAATGACATGACGTCACGCAAACCTGCATCGCGCAATTAGAGTTTATCACGCGATTAGCATACTTATATACAACGTCCCGACATCAACCGTCGGGCAGTAGCCCACCAGACACGACACCCATCTGGTCGGAGGATCCTCCCTTTTCAATAGAGGATGAGTGAACTTTACACCCTGTTCCTCATGCCTCTAAAACAGTTTCTGGCAACTTATTCGGAACGAAAATTAGACCCGCGTTTTCTGTTTGAATGATAACGCCAAGTTGGTAGATACCTAAATTAAAATTAATCACAAGTAACCGTGTCATGTGTCCGTGTCGTGTCGTGTGTATGTCTGATCTAGCTATGATCATGACATCTACAATTATTAGCTTTGCCCGACCTTCCCATTATCCGAATACATAAAGAGCGAAAAAACATAGACTCAAATCCGTCCTATAAAAATGTACTTTACCCCTGGTCCATTATCTGTCTCATTTAAAAATAAGCTCCAATACAAGTTTCAAGCACGTTGGCATTACAGCCAGGGTCTAAGATAACGATATCCTTGACCCTTTACGTCATTTCCTTAAACCTACGTGTGAAGGACCCGGAAACCGCGCTCGCGAAACTAGCAAAATCGTGTGACAGAGACATAATGCCTATTAACTATTGTAACTTAAGAGATAAATTTTTTGTTCTTTGGTCATTATGATGCATAGTTAAAGACAATTAATTTGATGTATTACATTATATGCTTATGAGTTGAATACAAAAGTTATTAAAGTTTGCCGTGAGCGCGAACAGAGTGTGACGCGCGAAGAACAGCGATTTTGCTCCCGTTTTCGACATTAGATATTTTTTTTAATGAATATTAATAAATAATTTTAGATGTTTATTGTTGAAATTATACACATATATAAATAAAGAGTAATCTGTATTTGGTCCTAAGACCGAATATTTAATTGGTTAGGAATTAAGACTGTGTGACCGCGTTTTGAGGGCCCTCGAAGAACTACCCTTATGACCTAGGCATCCGCTAAGAAGGGGTTTTTGGAAATTCGACCTTTAAGGGGGTGAAAAGGGGGGATTTTGTTTGTATGCAAAATCTTATTCCTTGAGTTAATAAACTTGAAACTTGGCGCGAATATTTATACAGGGTTATTTTTAAAACACCAGTAACCTCTTAAGGGGTCATTGTACTCATCATTATGAACAACTTTTACTATGAGACCAAACCTGAAATCGCGAAAAAAAAATCAGCTGTTCAGTACATTTCGTCGAGTTTGATGTAGATAAATGTACTGAACAGCTGTTTTTTTTTTCGAGATTCTAGGTTTGGTCCCATAGTAAAAGTTGTTCATAATGATGAGTACAATGACCCCTTAAGAGGTTACTGGTGTTTTAAAAATAATCCTGTATAAGTAAATTATGATATTTGTGATTTTTGTTTTTTTAAACTACCCCCTAAAGGGGAATTGGGGGTGTCAAAGTTTGTATGGAAAAAAATATCGCGATATCCAATTAACTCAAAACTCAGTACTTATACTTAAAACCAAATATAAAGAAGAATGTGTATTCAGGGTTTTGAAAATCTGCCTCTAACGGGGTGAATACGGGCAGTAAATTTTACAGGGGAGGATTTTACTGCGTGGCTTGATTAACTCGAAAATTGGTATAAATAATCTTTGAGACAAGGTATCTAAACATCTTAAACGATTTTTTAAAATTCCACTCCTGTGGGGGTGAAAACAGTGAATTTGGTTAATTGACTTGAAACTTGGCACAAATACTTGCCTAAGTAGGGAGGGTCCGAGGGGAGGGGGAAGGAGAGGGGTGGTGGAGTAGGGAATGGGGAGGAGAGGGTGTAGTTAGGGGATGAGTGAGGGGAGAGGAAGGGAGGGATGGTGAGGAGGGAGAGGGGAGGATGATGTAAAGTGGTGGAAAGTGGCAGGAGGTGGTGAGGAGAAGAGGAAGACGTGGTGAGGGTTGAGGGGGAGGGAAGCGGTTGGTGAGAGGGAGATGAAGGTGAAGGGGAGAGGGAGGGGACGGCGTGGTGAGGGAGAAAGGGGGAAGGGGAAGTGGTGAACACCCCCGTGTGAGAGTGGGTGAGACGGGGAGGGAGAGGTTAGCGGAAGGTGATGTGGTGAACGAACGCGCTAATCTCTGGAACTACCGGTCGGACTTTTTGCGTTAATGATAACCCAATTCTTAAAGAAGGCTTATAACATCACTCTAGGACACATAGGTGCCGAGCAAAAAGAAAAAGGTCAGAAAGAACCGTAAGTGAAAACGAAGTAATAGCATCTGTCCGCGACTTCATCCGCGTGAAATTTCTTGATTCCCCGACACCCCCCGTCGCATCGCATTACCTACCCAAGGTAATGCGATGCGACGGGGGGTGTCGGGGAATCAAGAAATTTGCCACCACTAGTCTACCACTAGTCTTTACATAAACTTCTAACATATAGAATAATTTCAGATTTTTCTGTATGCAAACTTCGGAGGGTGGGGGGGGGGGAAGTTTTTTTTTACATTTTTAATCAAAAGTCGAAAACTGAAAAAAAAATAAAAAAAGTGTTTGAGAATATGCAAACAGCGCTTTTTCATAAAAATTATACCCCACATGCCCTAGTAGTCCCACTTCGAATTTTTAAGACCCCCTTTGCAAAAAAAGTATATATATTTTTACTAGCTTTTGCCCGTGGCTTTGCCTGCACATGTATTATACATATAACCTTCCTTTTGAATCACCGATTGAATCAAATTGAATCAAAACCGCATTAAAATCTGTTGCGTAGTTTTAATGATCTAAGGATACATAGGGACAGACAGACAGCGGGAAGCGACTTTGTTTTATAGGTACTATGTAGTGATTTCTTTTTTTATTTTCAAAATAGTTGGGCAAACGTCACCTAAAACTGTTCCAAATTCAAGTTGATAGCATTAGTAGTTCTTGAGATATCCAGCTGTGACAGACATACATACAGACAGACAGACAGAATCGCACCATAAGGGTTCCTTTTTACTATTTTGCTACGGAACCCTGACAAAATAGCTTTGAATTTAATCATGCCCTATATACTTTACAGAAACTACTAAACGATCACATTTTGTACTAAAAATACTTTCTAAATAGATTCCAGAGATCTGCCTTTAAAGAAAAGAACACTACCTACGAGTATATAGTCTCTAACCAATAAAACCGAAACCATTTATCGAAATTTCGGATGACATGTTTTTTAATCGACTTTTCAAAAACAAAAAGGAGGAGCTTATCAATTCGTCGCGTATATATTTTTTTTATGTATGTACACCGATTTCTCCGTCAATTGTACACCGATTTTGAAAATTATTTTTTTTTGTTTAAAAGGGTGTGCTCTCGAGATGGTCCCATTGTCACCAAGTCAAAATCTGATGAGGGGACCGACCCCATGGAAATCGAGGGAAACCCTCAAATTTTATAGGCACAACTACAGCGATTTGGGTATTTTTTATAGTAACTCGTCCATTTGCTCCCGGAAAGCACCATTTGGTGAAGTGGAACTAATGAGGAAGACCAGAGATGGCCATCGGAACTACTCAATAATACGTATTTCACTTGGGTTGCGATTCGATTACTTTAATATGGCAATTACTCGTCACAATGCATATGGTGAAGTGGAGTTGATGGTGACTTCACCATCAGTTCCAGTTCTCCTGGTTCCTGACTAGGAGAACTCCTCAACAATTAACGTCCTTGTATCGAGAAAAACAATATTTTGTAAAAGGTGATGAGCAGTTGACATTAGGCTATTTAGTAACTTAGATAAATTACAAACTGACCCACTAAAAAGTGAAAAATAAAAAACCTTTTTTACAAAAAAAAACAACCGACTTTAAAAAAAATACTACAAAGTGAAAGATAACTTTGATTTCGGAAGTCGGTGGCAAAAAACTAAAATACAGATCCAAAGACACCGACTTCCGAAATTAAAGTTATTTTTCACTTTGTAGTATTTTTTTTGAAAGTCGGTTGTTTTTTTTGTAAAAAAGGTTTTTTCATATATAGACATGTCCATTTACAATCTTTCAGTACAGTTTGTGTGTAGTAAAACGTACTGGCCATAAAGACGAAAATAAACAAAAACAAATGAAGTAATGGCGGAAAACTTATCATGCGAGACGATATCCCAATAAAATTCAGAGGAACTGTGTCAAGGAAACTTAATGCAATAATGGCTTGAGTAGCTTTCGGGTTTTTTGTCCTTATGTTAGTCTTTATTTGTTTTGAAGTTATGTTATGAGAATGTATGAAAGCTCAGTGAATCGTTTTTATGTTGTATCTTTGCTACAAAGATACAAAAACGATTCGAAGGAAAGAAAATATTAGTAGGTAATATTTTCTTTCCTTCCTACCAGCTTAAATAAATGTTGGTACTGATTTTATTCGTAATCGAATGGTAATCGTCAACCGATAATTTTATAAATTATCGGTTGACGATTACCAAACGATTAACGAAAACGATCGAACGAACGGATTTAGGAATAAAGTTGACAAAAAAAAGTAGCTAACGTCTCTTACGTTAGCAAAAGTGAGCTTTTGAAAAACATAAGTAAGTATAGACAGTAATTTCCAAAAAAAGCGCACAAGTCTTCCTGTCATCCCTTGCGGTGTTGTTGTGTCTAATTGAATAAATAATGAAAATGCAAGTGCACTTGAATGTGTAAAACTCTGTAAGATTCTTCGTTGATGTGAATAAATCAATGTACACTCATGGACAAATTTAGAGGAACGCAAAAAAAAGGTTAAGTTTTTCCTGTTGTAGTTATCCTGCGTACTTGTCACTAACATTAGTAAATGGTATTAAAAAAAATAAAGTTTTGGAATGTTTTTTTTTCGAATTTCATTTGTTTTTATTGCGTAATGCTTTCTTTCATACTGCGAAAAATTTTGCCAACTTTTGAATTTGAGTTTAATTTTAGGTCTTGTTTAAATGTTTGCCTTGACTGCCTTGTTTATCATGTTAAGCGTGAATTGTTACTGCAAATAAACTGAGAATGCCAGATCTAAACGCCACTCAAGTTGCTAGTGCTGTTATTTTAATTGGGAATGGGCAAACCTAAAAACATGTGGCCCAAACATTACATGTATCAAAATCTGTGGTACACCGAGTTGTCAAGAGGTATCGGCAGACCAGACAATATACGAGACTCGCAGGACAGGGACTTAAACGGAAAACTGGGACCAGAGATGACCGGTTCATCGTTAGCAGCGTGCTTAGAAACCGGACCTTAACTGAGGTAAGAACGAAGCTCCAAGAAGTTCGCGGGGTTACAATAAGCACAAAAACTGTGAGAAGAAGACTAAAATGGTCCGGAATAAGTTCACACTTGCCTGCCAGTGACCCCCTGTTTGCCACATACCATCGAGTAGTTCGAGCTAATTTTGCTCGCATTTACGAAAATTGGAATAACGAAGCTTGGAGTCAAGTTCTATTTACAGATGAGTTCAGATTTTGTCTGAAGCCAGATGTTGGAAGGATTAAAGTGTGGAGACGCGCGGGAGTAAGGTACACTCAGTGCAACATCATTGGAAAAGAGGCATATGGTGGAGGGTCAGCTATGGTATAGGGGGGCATTTGTAAGGGGCCACGTACGGAACTCCGCGTCATTGAAAATGGGTCACTAATAGCGGCACGATATGTTACTGAGACTTTGGAAGAAATTGCAATGCCATTTGCCCCTTATAAAGGAGATAGACTTGTTTTTATGCATGATAATGCACTCCCATATACTGCGCCCGTAGTTGTCGAATACCTTCGAGACGTTGAAATCAATGTTTTCAAGTGGCCAACGCGCTCGCCCGACCGCAACCCCATAGAGGATGCATGGGATAAGCTTGGAAGACAAATTAAGAAAAGAAATCCTGCCCCCGCTAATTAGAGAGCTCTTAAAAACGCATTACAGGAAGAATGGAACGCAACCTTTAAAGGTTTTATTGATAACTTGATTAGGAGTATGCCAAGGCCACTGGGAGCAGTTCGAAGAGCTAGAAGGGGCAACACTAAGTACTGATTATAGCCTACGTTATAGCCTTTCCTAAGCCCTTATGAAAAAAATAATAAAAATAATGAGTTACAAAAATGTTACTTTCATGTAAAATTTTCTTTTTTTCTTAATTTGGTTAATTTTTGTCATTTGGTCATTTAATTTTCGACGTTTGCAATTTTAAATTAACGACTAATAAGCAATATCCAAATTAATAAACTTAATTGTCACAAATATCCATGATATTTGGTGTTCATGGTGTTTTAAACACACTTTTTTTTTGCGTTCCTCTAAATTTGTCCATGAGTGTAGTTGAATCTGAGCCTCTCTCCATAAAACAGAGTTCATTCCATTACAGCAATTACAAAAATTGTTCGAAAAGAAAAATTCTACTTAATTACACTTTGCACGACGACAGTATATTTGAATTTATGATTTGAGATAGTCTGAAGAATCTGTTTGCACTACTTAAATACATTATAAATCTTTGTTTACAGATTTTTGAACACGCTTTTATTAGCTTCACTTGTTATTAAAGATGTAATCAAATTTTGGAAGTCAATTTTAACCTAGGTCGGTCGGTAACCTAGGTCTAGGTCTTTGTCGGTACAAAACGAGGTTTTTCTTCTGTCATGATTTAAACTATCGAGACAGTTTTTGTAATAAGAACCTAGCTGTGATAGAATAGTACATTTTGATACAAGTGGAGAACGTTTGTTATTGCATTCGAGGGGGAATTAAAACACCCGAGCCGTAGGCGAGGTTGTTTTTGAGCCGAGAACTGCAATAACAAATGTCCACGTGTATCAAACGACGTTTTTCAATACACTTTTGAAGAAATAAAATAATATAACAGAAAATATTTTTGTCATTAATTAATAGGAAACTATGATTAAAATTTTCTTTTTTTCCGCGCTTTCCTTTCGCCAGGTTGAAAGAGAAGCAAAGGTATAAACCCGATAAACAGCCTAATATGAAAAATAGAAAATTCAAATATTTTTGAGTTTAGAACACAAATAAATGTTAATTTGTTCATAAACGTTTTTTTTATTTTACTAATCATGGTTTTTGATAGTATTCTATATAGAAACATTATTTAAATATTCAAAAAATATTAACGCCTTAAAGACTCATATCTCTTTGATGAGATTTAAAAAAAACATTCACATCCGAATAGAGAGTTGTGAATAGAGGCATTGAACCAATTTGGACTAAGTATAGGTATAAGTTATCTGTGGCAATTTTTATTCCCGCACAAGGGTGGGAAAATGAAAAATCGCACACGTGCGACATACATTGCATTGTGAACCTAATCGTAGAGCTATATGAATCAGTTTTCGAGGAAGTGTATTGAAAATACAGTTCTTTGTACAAAACTGTCAACTTAGTCCGGTACTAAGTTGTCAGTTTTATAAAACTGACATTTGAAATGTGTCGGAATAAAGTTCGAAATTCATAAAAGGGTCCATGGTTTAAACCTGTGTTTGAAGATGAACCTTGATTTGTAATAAGATGGTATACCTATGTTTATGTAGTTCGGATTACAGTACTATAATTTGGTTTCTTGGTGCTGTCTGATGATGGAGCCATGAGGTGGGTAGTGGAACTCTTCAGTGGCTGCTAGTAAATCCCTCGAGTTTGGGCTCATATGATTCGTTTTCACGAGTCCAATAGATTGAGCTTGATAACGAGGGTGTGATGACGGAGCCAGGAGGTGGATAGTGGAATTCTTCAGTGCCTACTAGTAAACCCTTGAAGTTTGAGGTCATATGATTCGTTTTGATGAGTCCAATATATTGCACTTGGTGTCGGGGGTCTGAACTCTTCAGTGGCTACTAGTAAACCGGTCAAGTCCTAACCTATTAAAGTAAACAATAAAAATATGTACCTAATGATAAAAGCGTACGTTTAATATAATAATAATAAAACATATTTTATTTACCTAAAGTCTACCAAAACAGCTATCTTATTTGTGATGATAAGAGTATTTATTTATTTCTACTTTATTGTACAACAGTAAAATACATCACAAAAAAAAAAGTAAACTCCAAAAAATATATAAGGCAATGAGAAAGGTCGTAGCGGGTTTACTACACAGGTTAAGTGCATCTAAGTATGTAGGTATCGCCACTCTATTCACTCAACGAGCACTCAACAGGAGGAAATTATGACCTTTATCCAAAACTAGCGACCCGTCCATGCTTCGCACGGTTTTTACGACTTGACAAAACATCGAGCTTTTCTATTATATATGTCGAATAAGTTTTTAATATTAATGTAGGTAGGTATTATAAACCATACGGAATAAATTCTCTAAATGATGGTGAAAAAACCGCATAAAAAATCGTCACGTAGTTTTTTACGGTCAGCAACAGAAGACGGTTAACAGTGCTGCTTTTGACATCATCAAATTAACACAAAATGATACGATAACCTGCTTTTTAGCATTACATTTATTAGATAAGAGTTAATTTTCTCAAAAATTCACATCTGTTCCGATTTCAATTAAGTATTTTTCTCAATAATTAACATTTAGAAAACACAAGTGTTAATCAACTTTTGTTGCTGACTGTACCTAGAAGAACAATGCCGTCGATCAGACAGTCACAAAAATCGGCTTTATTTTATTTATAACTGGATTCTGCCCGCGACTTCGTCCGCGTGAAAATTTTCCCTATAGTTGTGCCCCGTTACTTCGTTTTCGTTTAACGTTCTTTCTTTATACTCGGCTCCTACGGGTCGTACCGTGATGTCAAATAACCTATACCTTCCTCAAGAATCGGGTTAGTAATGGCAAAAATATTTTTTCAAATCACACTAGTAATCCTAGAGATTACCGCGTTCAAACAAAAAACAAGCAAACTCTTTAGCTTTATTGTATTAGCATATTTAAAAAAAATATTTTCATGATTAGCATAGATATATTGTCACGGCTAAGAATGGGTGTAGAAATAAACTTAAGATTAGCTAAACTAAGCTTATTTTCGTGGAGAGGATAATGTTAATTTCTTTCATCTTCAGCCGGCTAAACTTAAGTGTAGCCGTAACCCCTTGGCTATAAATGAAGCAGCAAATGAAAATGGCTGAAAGATACGTTAGGTTAGAACTGTGACCACACAGTTCACGAGCCGAGCGAGCAAAGCACAAGATAATGGAATGCTTTAGGAATGTGGTGTTATCAACAGACCACTATAATTGGATATTTGTTATCATATCTGACCATTATCCATTTTAATAGCACGTTCATCCTTGAGAGAATACAGCTGCTTTTCTTTTAGATAAATTGTTAGACGTCTTCTTTATTGGAGTTGCTTTGTCTTGGGAGCAATTTTTTATCGGTAATTGCAGAAAAATATGTGCTTGTCGCAAAGATGTCTACGTACTGTCTCTTGTTAATGTTTTTTATTCAAATAAATATTTCATTAGGGCCATAATTTTCATTGATCGTTAAACGTTTCTCATAAAAAAGAAAACACCACTTTTCTCTAATCAATCTGCCTGTAGCCTTTTCCCAACTATGTTGGGGTCGGCATCCAGTCTAACCTGATGCATCTGAATACCAGTATTTTACATGGAGCGACTACCTATCTGTCCTCCACAGCCCAGTTACTGGGTAATACGATACCCCTTGGTAAGACTGGATGTCAGACTTTTGGGCTTCTGACGACCCGTAACGACTGTCAAAGATCCACGAATGACAGCCGGGACCAGCGGTTTAAAGGCGGAGATGCGTGTACCTTCAGCGTGTAGCTCGGGGTTAGGTAGTGTTTGTACCCGTCATATTAAACAACTTTCCCCATGAAAGTCATAGCCGATTCGTGAAAAAAAAAGCTGTATTGTACTGTTGCGTTAGTACAATGTTCTTCATCCTTTTTCGTGGCCCAGCCCTCTTAGTATGGAAAACTTTTTCGCGTCCCCCTACCCTCCGCTGGTTTAAACTTGGAATTCAAGCTGTAACTTTGGATACCTTTTGGTTAGGCCCTAGTTGTAACAGGCGCCCAAGGCGCGTGCTCAGTACGTTGGACGCTCGTAAAACACAAAAAAATCCACATTTTGTTGTAACTTTTGAACACTCGTGCTCAGTAATAACTGTGTTTCTTTTAAGTTTATTAGGTACTGATGCAGAGAAAACGACAAGGAAAAATTGTTAAAAACTTTTTTCCAAAAAAAAACTGCAAGTTTTTATTTTTCAATGTTTAATGGGTCAGTTTGTAATTTATCTAAGTTACAATAGTCTAATGTCAACTGCTCATCATCTTTTATAAAATATTGCTTTTGCTTTTTTTTTGCTGGGACGTTAATTGTTGAGGAGTTCTCCTAGTAAGAACCAGGAGAACTGGAGCTGATGGTGAAGTCACCATCAGCTCCACTTCACCATATGCATTGTGACGGACGATCATAAATTGACAATCGAATCGCAACCCGTGAAATACTCATTATTGAGTAGTTCCGATGTCCATATGTGGTCTTCATCATCAGTTCCACTTCACCAAATGGTGATTTTCAAGAGTTAATGCACAAGTTACTATATAAAATACCCAAATCAATCACACTCACACACACATAAAATTTGAGGGTTTCCCTCGATTTCCATGGGATCCCCTCATCAGATTCTGACTTGGTGACAGTGGGACCACCTCGAGAGCATACACTATCAAATCAAATAAGAATTTTCAAAATCAGTCCACAATTGACGGAGAAATCGGTGAACTGGAATTGATAACCTCCTCTTTTTTTTGAAAACTCGGTTAAAAAGGAAACGACTACGACTACGGGATGGTCGCGTATCATACGTGGGTCGTGAAACACGCTGAAGCTCACACGTTGAAAAACACTGCGTTAGTGTATCTATCGCATATTGTTTATCTCGCACGATATTGAGTTTTGTTGCATGCAACAAAACAACCGGGGTTTTGTGGCCTAACTTGGAAGAACAATAAGTGCGGTGGACAAAGTTGATTGGTTGATGCAACAAAGCAACATATAGGTATCTACTACAGAGTAACGAGGTTAGCACAATGTTAGGTCCTAGTTATAACAGGCGGCCAAGGCGCGTGCTCAGTACGTTGGACGCTCGTAAAACGCAAAAAAAAAACACATTTTGTTGTAACTTTTGAACCCTCATGTTCAGTAATAACTGTGTTTCTTTTGAGTTTGTTACTGATGCAGAGAAAACGACAAGGAAAAATAGTTAAAAGTAAACGAATACGACTACGGGATGGTCGCGTATCACACGTGGGTCGTGACCCCCTAGGGGGTCTCGACTCACACGTTGAAAAACATTGCGTTAGTGTTCTATCGCATATTGTATAGGTCGCACGATATTGAGTTTTGTTGAATGCAACAAAATGTTAACCGGGGTTTTGTGGCCTAACTTGGAAGAACAATAAGTGCGGTAGGCAGAGTTGATTGGTTGGTGCAACAAAGCAACATATAGGTATCTACTACAGAGTAACGAGGTTGGCACAATGTTGCTTTGATGTAACAGTCATCTAATTAAACCCTAAACAAAAGGGAGCAGTCTCAGTTTACAATTTCTTTGACAACCAAAATAACATTTCAGGAAATTATTAAGACGTTTTAATTAACTTCAAAGTACCTACGTTATTTCAGTTACTTTGAAGATTTTGTGATAGCGACAATATAATTAAGTCTTTGTTTTAGCGTCATAATTTTGTGAAATTGAGTTTTAATTACAATGAGGGATTTTCTTTTTAAACTCTTCCCTAGTCGCTGGATAGATGGCGCTGAATTTGGTAAGTTACTGCAAGGAACGGAACGTCACATCATTTCACTTGAATGTAATTAGCAGACACAATAGATTTTTTATTGTTATCTGCACACTTGGGTGTCAATCGACGTTTATAGAGTCACAACGAAACGTACATGTAGGTATACAAAAGTAATTAATGTCATGTCAATGTCACGTCACAATGACATTTTGAAAATAAATAAATAATAACAACAAGGAAAAAGAAAAAATATTTACCAGTCTTTTTATGGGTTTTCCACGCCAGAAATGAAATTATAACGTGACGCAATGTTTTTTTTCCAAGCCTTTTGGCTTTGGCACCTAGTAACGTAGTCAGTTCAACGCAATCTACAAAGTTTTTGGAAACTATGTTTTTTTAGGGTTCCGTACCAAAATGGTAAAAAAGGAACCCTTATGGTGTGACTCAGTCTGTCTGTCTGTCTGTCTGTCTGTCACAGCTGGATATCTCAAGAACTACTAATGCTATCAACTTGAAATTTGGAACAGACGATGACGTTTACCCAACTATTTTGCAAATAAAAAAGACGTAAAAATATTTATATTTTTTTTGTAACAGGGATTGAAAGGGGGTCTTAAAAATTCAAAGTGGGGCTACTAGGGCATGTTGGGTATCATATGAAAGAACGCTGTTTGCACAGTCTCAAACATATTTTTCTTTTTTTTTAAGCCGCATAGTTTTCGACTTTTGATGAAAAATGTAAAAAAAAATACCGTTCCCCCCCCTTATCTCCGAAGTTTGCAAAGCGAAAAATCTGAAATTATTCTATAATATGATAGAAGTTTATGTAAAGATTACAGGAAAAATAAAACGATGTCTCTAAATAGCACACTTTTTCAGAAATCGGAACGGAACCCTCGGTGCGCGAGTCCGACTCGCTCTTGACCGGTTTTTTTAGTACTCAAAAGGAAAACTCATTACTTAATGTTGTTTCTGAGACAGTAAATTCTTGACTTAGGTGTGCTTTATGTTGTCTACTCTATAAGAAGTAGGTAAAAGTAACGATCATTGCAGCAGTGAGACGATAAAGACTTAACACTTTAAAATATTTTCCTACACAAAGCGCGAGTAAAAAATTCTGCTCCATTTTCCAATAGGAGCTGTACTTCCACAGTGCAGCTGTAGTAGAAAAATGTTCAACAGAGCGAATTTTATTTTATCCATAGCAAAAATGCGGGCGGTAGATAATTTCACAGATTATGTGATGTGAAGGATTTGCCTGAGAGTCAAGCAAACGAAATAGATGTATCTAGGTACTTCCACTAGACCCTGCTTACCATCTTAGTCAGACAATTGGCTCACTTCGCTACACTAGGTTAGCTTTGAAGCACAGAGGAGAATTGCAAAAACGGAGCTTAGCTTAGCTTCGCTCGCTCAGTACTGCTGGAAAGTTGGCACCTCTCAAACACTGCCAAATAACTGATTTATGAATGAATGAATGAATGAAATGCACCGACCCCAGCGTCGTTTGAACAAACTCGATTACTCGAATGAACCGAACGATTCACATTAGCCCCTGTTGCCTCATGTTACATGGTGCAACAGAAATCATTGCGTATCAAGGAGTTTAATCTGCTCAATCACTTCCAATTAACTGATTTATAAAATAATTAGCAATCCGCCCCAGTCAAAATATCGAATTTATTAGGGGTCCGTACCAAAATGGTAAAAAGGAGCCCTATGGTGCGACTCAGTCTGTCTGTCTGTCACAGCTGGATATCTCAAGAACTACTAATGAACTTGAAATTTGGAACAGTTTTAGATGACGTTTGCCCAACTATTTTGCAAATAAGAAAAAAACAAAAATACTTATGTATGTCTTTTTTGCAACAGGGACTGAATGGGGTCTTAACAATTTGAAGCGGGGCTACTAAGGCAAGTGGGGTATCATATAAAAGAGCGCTGATTGCATATTCTCAAACATTTTTTTTTCTATTTTTTGATTTATGATGAAAAATGTTAAAAAAAATACCGGTCCCGCCCCCCTTATCTCCGAAATTTTCATAGAGAATAATCTGAAATTATTTCATGTGATATAAGTTTATGTAAAGATTACAGGAAAAATAAAACGATGTCTTTAAATAGCACACATTTTCAGAAATCATCAACAAAAATTAAATATAAATGATGGTACGGAACCCGTGGTGCGCGAGTCCGACTCGCTCTTGACCGGTTTTTATACACATAAAACTCCGGAACAAATTCTCTAAATACTGGTTAAAACCGCATTAGTTTAGAAGATCTGAGTGGTTACACAGACAGACACGAAAAGCGACTTTATTTTATTTTAATTTAGCTGTTTGTGCCCGGCATCACCTGGATGTTTCCCGGTGGATTTTCCGGAAAACTTCTGTCATAAAACCTTGTCCAAACAAAACAAAATAAAAAACAGCAGAATCGGACGAGCCGTTCTTAAGTGATGCGCTTACCATACACTCAGCAATTGATTTTTTATTTTTATAGAATGTATAGTGAATAGTAATTAATATCTTGTGTAATAACTTTGTTCGAGATTCTTTACTACTATTCACTGTACATCATCATCATGGTGTAAGGTATAGTGAAAGTTATTACTCCAAAACGATGTTAACATTCTAATTCTCATCATAATTAACGACAGATCAAATTGACGGTTCCATGTTCCGGGAACTTATCAAGGGCTTCTAAATAACGGATGTTCCACCCCGTTTAAGACATTAATGGACCATTTGGCTAAATTTATTAACCCTATTTTATAATAATTTACTGTCCTACGCACCTGTGGGATAAAATTGCGTACCTAACACACATTATAATGACAATTGTTCGCCGTTTGACAGTTCAGCAGCCTCGCGCGTTCATTGCTTTATTTACGTTGTTGAGCAGCTGAATTTTTCATACCTATGAAGCAATAACTAATAATAACTAACTATAATAACTAACAATAGCAATAACTTTATTTCAGAGTTTTCATTAGGTAGAACATCCATGTTTGTGTTAGTAAGTACTTAAGAACTATGTTAGTGAACTATAAAAATAAAAACCGGTCAAGAGCGAGTCGGACTCGCGCAGCGAGGGTTCCGTACCATGTAATTTTTGTTGATGATTTCTGAAAAAGTGTTCTATTTCAATACATCCTTTTATTTTTCCTGTAATTTTTACATAAATTTCTATCACATAGAATAATTTCAGATTTCTCCTGTAATCTTTACATTAACTTCTATCACATAGAATAATTTCTGATTTTTCGTTTTGCAAACTTCGGAGATAAAGGGGAGGGAATGGTATTTTTTTTTACATTTTTCATCAAAAGTCGAAAATATTCGTCGAGAATTTGCAACCAGCGCTCTTTCATATGATCCACACCACACATGATCACACACACACACACACACCACGCACACACACATGATCTCGTAGCCGCTTTGAATTTTTATGAACACCTTTCAGTCCTTTTTGCAAAAAAAAAAAAAAAAAATTTTTCTTATTTGCAAAATAGTTGGGTAAACGTCATCTAAAAGTGTTCCAAATTTCAAGTTGATAGCATCAGTAGTTCTTGAGATATCCAGCTGTGACAGACAGATAGATAGACAGACAGATATAGATAGACAGACAGACAGACTGAGTCGCACCATAAGGGTTCCTTTTACCATTTTGTTACGGAACCCTAATAAAACGATGTCTTTAAAAAGCACAGTTTTTCAGAAATCGTAAACAAAAATCCATACTAATATTATAAATTCGAAAGTAACTCTGTCTGTCTGTCTGTCTGTCTGTCTGTCTGTTACCTTTTCACGCCTAAACCACTGAACGGATTTCGATAAAATTTGGCAAGGCTATAGATGGTATCTTGGGGACGGACATAGGCTACTTTTTTATCAAAAATAATCCTACAGGGGGTGATATAGGGGATGAAAGTTTGTATGGGAAACTCAGTACCTATTTCTTAAGTTAGGGATGTGAAAATTAAAATGTATGTTTTTTATAGGAAATAAAGAAATATGCGGTTCAGCGCTTTTGAAAAATCATCCCCTAAGGGGGTAAAATATAGTAAAATAGGGGTTGATTTTAAAATTTACAAAACTGCACGGATTGCGACAAAATTTGGCAAGGCTTTATATAGCATCCTGGGGAAGGACATAGGATACTATTTTTTTCAAAAATAATACTACAGGGGGTGATATAGGGGATGAAAGTTTGTAAGGGAAACCCAGCATTTCTTAAGTTAGGGATAACAAATGTATGCTATTGGTAGGAAATTAAGAAATATGTGGTTCAGCGTTTTTGAAAAATCATCCCCTAAGGCGGTAAAATAGGGTTTGATTTTAAAATTTACAAAACTGCATGGATTTCGATAAAATTTGGCAAGGCTATATATAGCATCCTGGGAAAGGACATAGGATACTTTCAAAAACAATACTACAGGGGGTGATTTAGAGGATGAAAGTTTGTTAGGGAAACCCAGTATTTCTTAAGTTAGGGATAACAAATTTATGCTATTGGTAGGAAATTAAGAAATATGCGTTCAGCGTTTTTGAAAAATAATCCCCTAAGGGGGTAAAATAGGGGTTGATTTTAAAATTTACAAAACTGCACAGATTTTGACAAAATTTGGCAAGGCTTTATATAGCATCCTGGGGAAGGACATAGGATACTTTCAAAAACAATACTACAGGAGGTGATATAGGGGATGAAACTTTGCAAGGGGAACCCAGTATTTCTTAAGTTAGGGATAACAAATTTATGCTATTGGTAGGAAATTAAGAAATATGCAGTTCAACGTTTTTGAAAAATCATCCCCTAAGGGGGTAAAATTGGGGTTTATTTTAAAATTTACAAAACAGCATGGATTTCGATAAAATTTGGCAAGGCTATAGATAGCATCCTGGGAAACTCATGAGCTACTTTTTGTCTTAAAACATAATCCTACAAGGGGTGATATAAGGGATGAAAGTTTGTATGGGAAACCCAGCATTTCTTAAGTTAGGGATATGAAAATTCAAATTTATGCTTTTGGTAGGAAATAAAGAAATATATGGTACAGCGTTTTTGAAGGGGTACAATAGGGGTTGACAAATGTTTGTGTACCTACAACATACTCTTGACCGGTTTTTTTTTAAATTGAAAACTGGCGCCAAACTATTTACTTTTTGCGAACGCAACCGGCATCGATCAATCGTGAGAGTAGGTCGAAACGGTATTTTAAACGGTATTTTTTCGAAATCCTCTATTTCGGAAACCCTATAGGATTTCGAAAAAAACCGCCGTGTGTAAAGGGTTTGTCGCACTCTCATACCATCAGAGTGCAATTAAATAGACGCTATGGTGTTCAAATTAAATTTAATAAAAAAAGAGCTGTTCATTTCTACTGTATTGTGCTATTTTTTTTATTTATAAGGTACGAGGGCTGCTATTTATGTATCCGGAATAACAAAGTGAGACAAACATTTATCATTTATTATGGTTTTATTGCTTTTCAAAATATTCGCCATGATGATCGATGCACTTTTGCATACGTTGGAACTTCCGTAGCACTTTTTCCATTCGGATTGAGGTATTTCCAGAACTAGACAGCATTTGACGCACCCTGATTGTACTTTTGCAACATTTTTTTACAACTATGTTGTTGTAATATTTTATATATACTCGTCATACTTATGCCCAGAGATGCCTCTATCTCGCGATGTATAACATGACGATCTTGCATTACTAGTTTCCGCACAGCATCAATATTTTGAGGTACAACAACCGATTTAGGGCGACCTTCTTTAAATTCGTCCGTGAGCACAGACCGCCCACGATTAAACTCACTAAACCAGTGATACACAGTAGTTTTCGATGGTGCTTCGTCCCAAAAGTCGAAGTGAGTTGATCGATGCACTTTTTTTTGAGTTAGCCGTAGGCGAAAGTCGTAATAAATTATAGCACGAAAATTTTCACGAGTTAAATCCATGGTGCTATAGACACACAATTTTCAAAATGACGCCACAAAGTAAAAACAAATGACAGCTAAATGAAACAAATTGTATTCTTCATCCAAAGAGTTCTATTTTTAAATGTTATTATTACTTTTTTAACATTGTTCTGTAACTGGCCAGTTCCGGATACATAAATAGCAGCCTTCGTATTATGTAATTGTTCACGTCAAAAACAAAAGTGTATAATCAATCATGGAGTAATAAGTTAGTATCTCCGAGTTAAAAGCTTCGAGTCGGATTATTTTAATTGCTCAATCTTCAGGTTCATCGACATTTATACTGAGCCCTTAATTACCAGGGGTTTGTGGTAGTAATTAACGGGTTTCGGAACGATCAAGGGCTTGTATTTGTGAAAAAGGTTGCACATTTATACCGTAGGTACTTACTATAGGATACCAAATGTTACAACAGAAAGGTGTGGTCAAATTAAATGGTATGGTACAGACCATCAAACTGAACAACTTTCTCCATGGGACCAACATCGAAATCGCGAAAAAAATATCAACTGTCCCATACAATACTTCAATTCCTACTCGACCCAAATGTATGGGACGGCTGACTATTTTTGTTAGACTTTCAAGCTTCTGACAAATTGGCTACTGGCAAATGTCAAAGAATGACAGCCAGATGGTAACGAATCCACGGACCAACCGCGTCAAGCGTAGCTTAACCTGATCGATCGACCCATGCGGCTGTTATTACTTAGCCACAGGCCCCTCCGCCAATTGCCATTAACTGGGGACTGATCGAACCCACGGGCTGCAATAACAGTTACGCGTTAAATATACTGGTAATAAGAGCAATTAGATCACGATTCTATGTCCTATCAAAAGGTCCCAATGGTTTTGACTTTTAAAACAATCCTCCAAGGCCTTTGCACGCTTAGATGATCCAATTTTCATGGAAAACATTTCTTAATTCTTTTTATGTCTTGCCCTTATTAATCTTTCTTTAAATTGTCTTATGCAAAAAAGTTTTAACGCTGAAAAGATCTTAATTCTTGAAACTTAATGATGTTCATTGTCCTTGCTAGGTACATTTTAGGGTCCCGTATCCGAAGGGTGCCAAACAGAACCCTATTACTAAGCATCCGCTGTCCGTCCGTCTGTTTATACCGGATGACTTTTTTTACCGTCTTGAAAAAAATTGGATATAGTAGGTGAACGGAGTAGAAGCCTATGGGATACCTAACTTTTTTTTTTTTTTTTTTTTAAATCAAAAATTCTAATCATATGCAGGCTACGTATGATTTGAATTTCGATATTTTTAAACGATTTATTGTTTTTTTTTCAAAATTTGTTTTTATGGTACAAAAATGAAAAGTTTACATCGAATTTGTAGTATTTATTGGTACTTTGATAATTTTTTCTGTCTAAGCTATTAAAAAAAAAACTAAGTATGCCAAAGGCTTCTACTCTGTTCACCTAATACACCCAATTTTTTTCGAGACGGTAAAAAAAGTCATCCGGTATATAAGCGGGCTAACTAAGCGGGCTAATAAGACGGTTGTTTTCACAGATTGTGTATGTCTATTGCCATGCAATATAACAACAAATAGGACAAATAAAAAAAAATGAAGCGGTCCGATACATGAAACGTGTCTTTTTAAACTGAAGTATTAAAAAAAAACCGGTCAAGAGCGAGTCGGACTCGCGCACCGAGGGTTCCGTACCATCATTTATATTTAATTTTGTTGATGATTTCTGAAAAACTGTGCTATTTAGAGACATCATTTTATTTTTCCTGTAATCTTTACATATACTACTATCACATAGAATAATTTCAGATTTTTCGCTTTGCAAACTTCGGAGATAAGGGGGGAATCGGTTTTTTTTTACATTTTTCATCAAAAGTCGAAAACTATGCGGGCTAAAAAAAAGAAAAATATGTTTGAGAATGTGCAAACAGCGTTCTTTCATATGATACCCCACATGCCATAGTAGCCCCACTTTGAATTTTTAAGACCCCCTTTCAGTCCCTGTTGCAAAAAAAAAACATAAATATTTTTATTTCTTTCTTATTTGCAAAATAATTGAATAAACGTCATCTAAAACTGTTCCAAATTTCAAGTTGATAGCATTAGTAGTTGTTGAGATATCCAGCTGTGACAGACAGACAGACAGACAGACTGAGTCACACCATAAGGTTTCCTTTTTTACCATTTTGGTACGGAACCCTAAAAATTGTGTTAAACATTGTACATACGGTGGTGTGCGAGTCCGAGTCGCACTTGGCCGGTTTTTCAATTCTGTAAAGTAAATGTTTATAATTTTATTTGTATTTTCCTCGTCGTAACACGTCGAGTGAAAATTTAAATTCGTAAAAGCGTCCATCCGACAACGGTTTGAATTTGAATGACAGAATCGTTTATAGAGTTAACGACGACTGACAGCCATACACAGTAAAACCTTTTTTAAAAAAGCTCTCCAAAACCTAAAATTATTAACGTGTTACGCAAAAAATGGGGTACGAAAGGTTTCCTCAATTTCACAATTTATAAAATGAACGAGAGAAAGTTCGAAAATTTAGAAGCTTGTTTTTTTAGTACTCAGGGTACCGTAGACCTACGTATTTGATATTAATTTTAAATTGATACATTCCACGTGTTCCAGAGAAAAAGGGTCTTGCCAGACAGACGGACGGACAGCGAAGTGACCAGGGTAGTAGATTTGTTACAACATCAAGCTATACATTTCCAGTTTACACTGACCTCTCATTGTAAGGAAATCCTATACAATGCGAGATCAGCTTATACTGGCAAGGTATAGCTTGATCTGTAGCCGTGCGTACTATCCCAGATACCTTTGTGGCGGCATCTACATCGCCACATACGAACTACGCATCACAAAGACATGACGTCTCGCAATCCTGCATCGCGCAATTAGAGTTTACTACGCGACTAGTATATATACAACGTCCCGAAATCCACCGTCGGGCAGTAGCCCACCAGACACGACACCCGTCTGGTCGGAGGATCCTCCCTTTTCTATGGAGGATGAGTGAACTTTACACCCTGTTCCTCATGCCTCTAAACCTTGTTTCACGAGAGTTAAGTTTCTAATGCGATTAAGTTGTTTTATTATGAACTTAATTTAATAATATCTCTAATATAAACACTTTATCGCCCTAGTTTTAGTCTCTAGTCGAAGCCTGCGCCAACACGATTAGACTTAGCTACTCTGTACAAATTAGGTGATGAATAACGCTATTACACTAAAGGCTAAGTATAGTGTTGTCCAACTTTCAACTGTTGTGCTCTTGTATATGCAAAATACCCATAGTCAGATGAATATTTTGCACTATGAAAAGACGTTTACTTCCGAGGTTCATAAAAAATATTATGTTTATCTTTATTATTTACTAGCTTTTGCCCGCGGCTTCGCCCGCGTGGATGTTGGTAATTATCCCACGGGAACGTAATACCGAGATAAAAAGTATACTATGTTCTAACCCATGTGCCAAATTTCATTCAAATCTGGATGAAATTTGGCACATAGCGTGAAAGCGTAACAAACAAATACACTTTCGCATTTAGGATTAAATATTGTACTTATGGATAATTATTATGAAACGAGAGATCATTTTCATCTGTTTTTAGAGAAACAGATGAAAATGATCTCTCGTTTCATTTATTTTACTTGCAGGTTTTTATTGAATCAATTATTATTAACTCTGCAATAAAATATGCAAATAAATGATTTACTATTAGCGGACCCGACCAATGTGTTTTCCTATGGGTCCAATTGTGTTTTCAAACCATCCAGGAACCCATTCAAATATACACACAAAATTTCATCTAAATCGGTCCAGCCGTTGTTATACCACGTTTTATCCGTTTTTTTTTTGACAAAGTGTCCTATGTCCGTCTCCTGGTTCTAAGCCCCACGAATTTTCAGCAAAATCGGTTCTGCCGTTCTTGAGATATAAATAGTGTAACTAACACGACTTTCTTTTATATACATATATAGATAGGTATTGTTCTAATAAAATAATTAATTTATTACAGAGTTAGGTAGGTACCGTCCTACTTTTTCCGGCGCTCCTCACCTTTTATACACTACTTAGGAACCGGCAGTATTTCTACCGTCGACGCGACGTTCAGAAAGTGCTAATTGGCTTCAGCCAATTTTACTCTAATAAATAATATTTCTTTTTCTTATTTTGTTACCTACCTAATTTCTTGTGCGCAGGAAGTACCTCAATCTGCCTAGCCTTTTCCCAACTATGTTGGGGTCGGCTTCCAGTCTAACCGGATGCAGCTGAATACCAGTATTTTACATGGAGCGACTGCCTATCTGACCTCCACAACCCAGTAACTGGGTAATGCGATACCCCTTGGTAAGACTAGTTGTCAGACTTTCGGGCTTCTGACGACCCGTAACGACTGTCAAAGATCCACGAATGACAGCCGGGACCAACGGCTTAACGTGCTTTCCGAGGCACGGAGAAGTCTAGGTATGTAAAGATAGGTCACCCATCCACGGACCAACCCCGGCAAGCGTAGCTTTACCTGATGGATCGACCCGTGCGGCTGTTATTACTTAGCCACGAGCTCCTCGCAGGAAGTACCTAATTATTGGTAAAATCATTCTATAAGAATTTGTTGTTGAGTAAACCCACTGATGGTGATGATGACTGATACAATATGTACAATACTGCAATTTGCAGGCCAACCCCTGCAGGTCAAAAGCCTCTTCTCATACAAATAAGACCCAAATAAAAACCTTCTATAAAAAAATCCTTTGAATAAGTATCACATTATCGATGTCCAAGGGAGCGATACATACACTTGGTCCGTAGCTGTTTCCTCAGATTATCCGCATATTGCTTCGCCGGACTTATTATTAGATTATTGTCACTTCACCAATGTGGAAACTCTGCTAAAATTGTACTATAATGTTCGGTTTGACGTTTGGAGAAGTTATGTATAGTCTGTTTATTACCTAACATTTTGAGTATATTATTTACCTAGAATATCAACTGCGTTTTCGAAATTTTTCCACCATTTTCCCGTTTCGCAGGTCAATTTGAAATAAAAGTAAGGTGTCATCTTATTACTATCACTATTTGGCGTGCCCTTGTTTTGCAAGTAATTGTGGTAAGGCCATAGAAATATAAAATGGGTAAAGCCCTTGTAGTGTTCTTCATAATAAAAGAAGAAAACATCGAAATTCAAACGGTTTTAAAGACAAATGAGTTCGTTTTAGAATTTCGTGTGGTCACTTGATTGAGGTTAGAATAGAAAGCCAAATCTCATATCAGCAACAGTCAACATTAAAAACTTGTCAGACATGTAGGGAAATTAACGGCATTTTTGACAAATTGAGAATGAGAGTAAAGTATAATCGTTCATAAAAATACGGGAATTGCCCCTCTGAATACGTGTCCTACCTAACTTCAACTTCATTTTAACACAATTGAGTGAGATGACTGTTTAACAACAGGTCAATTTAACAGCAGGTTACTTACTTACGAAAACAATGATATTATACACAAGATATGATACGTTCATACGCGAAGTTTATAATCTGGTCGTGACACATGACTAGACAGCTTTTAGTTTTGACGAGCGCGCTATAAACATATCTACCTCTTTTTATATACAACGTGTAACGCTAAATGCGCAAAACCTCTTAAGGGGTCATTGTAATCATCATTATGAACAACTTTTACTATGGGACCAAACCTGAAATCGCGAAAAAAAATCAGCTATTCAGTACATTTAAGTTCGCATAATTTGTCAAAATGTACTGAACAGTTAATTTTTTTTCGCGATTTCAGGTTTGGTTCCATAGTAAAAGTTGTTCATAATGATGAGTACAATGACCCCTTAAGAGGTTTTGCGCATTTAACGTTACACGTTGTATAACTAGCTGACTCGACATACGTTGTCCTGTCCAGATTTTAATACTTAATTCATACAAAATTCTCATAGAAAAATGGACTTTCAGTTTTCCCGGATTTTCTAGTTTACCAATTTTTCTCTTCTCCTCGGAATTCAAAGAATTTTTTTGAAAAAAATAAAGTTTGCCGAATTGGTCCACGATTCTCGAGTTTTGCGGTTATCATCCCATTTAGCCATTCATTTTTATTTATATACTTACTTACCTTTAAGATATCATTGTTACGTAATAATTACAGCCAGCTAAAGTAAATAAAATTGTCTTTTGGACAAAAGGTGAACCAGACCAACGGTCAACTTTTAAAACGTGCGTAGCCTAACAAATAGCCTTAGTACCTACAAATATTTTATCTTTCTCTTACTTAATGCCCTGAAGAGTAATAAAGGCAAAACGACGTTCGTCCCGAGGTAAACATAAATGTGCTAAAACAAGGGCACATATTAGGTAACATGCTGACACAGCTGTTTATAATGTTTCTGTAAGTATGATGTGTGACATGACAGGAATGGATTACCGCGGTGTTGTCAGTGAGTTTGCAGTTTCTGTCTTTAGGGTTCCGTACCAAAATGGTAAAAAGGAACCCTTAGGGTGCGACTCAGTCTGCCTGTCTGTCTGTCACAGCTGGATATCTCAAGAACTACTAATGTTATCAACTTGAAATTTGGAACAGTTTTAGATGACGTTAGCACAACTAATATAAGAAAGAAATAAAAATATTTTTTTTTGCAACAGGGACTGAAGAGCGTTGTTGCATTTTTCATACGTAAATCGAGAACTTGGGAGATTTTGAAGTGATTTTGGTCACATAATTTATTTTTTTAGCTTCTTTTGACTTCAATCATCGTAATTATCATATATTTTTATTTAAAGTCTATTAAAAAAAACTTGTTCAAATTGAATTATTGACTACGAAAACAGTCGATTTCGAAGGCGCGATTTCCAGATGACGCGCGAAGGCTCAACTTTGAAGTAATCTTACACCAATTATTACTACTAATTAAGAAGGTAAAGTGGTATTCATTCGAAGAGGCATATCCTGAAATTTAAATTGCATTGAGAAAAGTTTGATTTTTAATTCATTAACTTGTATTTTAATCACGTCTAAGATAATCAAAAATCGAGAAATCGACTACAAAAAAACACGTCATTTCTCAGAATCTGAAAGTCATTTGGCAACACAAATCATTTTATACGTAAGAAGAAAGATTGTACTATATATGTGTAAAAAATAAAACATATCTGTCTTCAATCATTTACGAAAATAATTTTTTAAAGTGAGTATAAAATCGGGTGCATCGAACGGCCTAAGTCAGTCGCGCTCTGGCGCTCTTCGACGCAGGACCTACGTCGGTTGACCTCCCGCCGCCGCGCATGCGCCTCGCGTGATATATAGTCAATTGTAGTGCGACTAAATATTTTTGATCCTTTCATTTAAGTAATATTTTAAGAAGCTAACGTGGTAGGCACACTTACTTTAGGAGAATTATGTTACAATTCTTGAATTATGTTGTATTACTTGTAATATTGATATTGTAATTACAATATCAATAATACAATATAATTTGGTCAAAATGTAAATCCAAGATGGTGGCTGCGAAAATTTTTAAATTTTTCGTCATGGGGATCGTTCCCATTGTTCTCGAGGATGCTAAAGCCGATAGTGACGTTAAAATGTAAATCCAAGATGGCGGCTGCGAACATTTTCAAATTTTTCATCATGGGTATCGTTTTCATGGTTCTTCTGGGTGCTAACGTCGATAGTGTAGTCAAAATGTAAATCCAAGATGGCTACAAGAATTTTGGAGGATGAATATGGAGAAAAAATTTATATCAGATTTTTATTTGAAATCTCTACTGCCACAATCTCTATTGTGGATCCGTGACAAAGGAGACGGAAACCATGTCATATAAACTTGGGCCTGGGCCTGGGTTGTAAAAAAATGAAATTGGTGTCAATTTATAGCTACTATATTATCAAACCATCACTGAACATTTTGCGGATTTTCGCGGTCAAGTTCCGAGTTAAAAGAGATGTAATAAAAGTGAGGTTACATAACGATCTACATATAGGTACTTAACAGCTGATTTTTGAAGTTCTTCAGCTCGACGACCACGTAAACTCCCACTCACACACTCACTTTGCCACAATTTACACAACGATCCATGGTGCCAATATGAAATCAGTAGGCTGGTCGTAATATACAAAATAACAAGTTCAAGTCCAACGTTTATGCGGGGTTCTCCGTACCGTGTCCGGTGTGGTAGCAAGGTTCGTACAAGAAGCAAGATCAGAAATCCGCAGAAAGAAAACAGGGGTCGAGGAAAACATCAATAAAACTATGGGAAATACACTCAAATCGCGACCGCACTAAACGATACGAAACGAGTGAGGCATAGATAAAGGCACTATATAAAGGTGTGTCCAAATATAGAGCGGCATTTGAGCGCGGCTGCCACGCGCGGCTAGCCGCGCTCTGATCGGACAAGGGCCGCGCGCGGCGGTGTTGAGCGTAATATATCTTCTCGTCTCACATCAGTGATGACCTCTGGCACTGAAACGTGCTCGCTCACAACATAATGGGTCTCAATCATAATCAGCCTATAATGTTCCCACTGCTGGGACACAGGGCTCCTCTCGGTGAGAGGGAGTGGGCCGTAATACACCACTAGGACCCAGTGCGGCTTGGTAGATGTCACATGTCTTCGAATTCTTGGTTCTAGGCGGTTTCCTCACGATATTTTCCTTTACTGATTTGAGAGTAGTGGTGATGAAATTATTTACACAAAGTGCCTGCCTGAGTTCGAAACCATGACCTACTCGTATGTCGGGATCGTTACCATTGGGCCACCATTGCATTGCTCTCTTGGGCCGCATAGTGCAGTCAATCATCCCTTCCAGGATGATTGACTTCACTATCAGCTTCATCCTCGAGAACTATGAAAACGACATCCATGACGAAAAATTTTAAAATTTTCGCAGCCGCCATCTTGGATTTTAATTTTGACTTCACTATTGGCTATAGTCGAAATCGAAAACTATGAAAACGATACCTATACAAATCCTTATCACTTACCACTGACGTGCGACGTGTGGTCGACTGTATAGTCATTAGGTCGACTGGGCACGTACAATACCTGCCTAGCCTAATAAACATTATAAAACCAACCCCACACGAACGCAGCAGTACTATTATTTATTCTGTGGCAGCGGGGTGACCTACCTATTTGAAATTTGAAAACAGTAAACCAAACATTTGCGCATGAGGCGGCTTTATGTATTTATGTATTAGTGTTGGTTCAAATTCAACTGTTTTATGCACTTGATGCGGTTGGTAAACCTATGCCGCAAGAAAAATAAATAATTATAGCTAGCGCGTGGCGTCTTTATCTACATTAAAATAGGGCTTAAATTGAACTGTTTTACACAAAAAAACGATGATTTTGGACAAAAGATGGCTCCGCTGTTAACAAAATTTTATTCTGATTGTGTTCTCCCAGAAATTATAGATCCAAGGAAAAGTCAATCAATCCCCTTAGACAAATGAATAAAATAAATAATAAATAAATATCCTTGGACATTTCACACAACGCCATCTAGTCCCAAGCTAAGCAACCTAATGCTTGTGTTATGGTAACGAGATGGCTGATAAACTTCTTATATACATTTTTTTTTTGTAAATACATACATATTATAGATAGAAAAACACCCAGACTCGGAAACAAATAAGTACTTGTAGGTCGTACAAATATTTGTTCCGTGCGGGAATCGAACCCACAACATGCTGCGCAGCAGTCAATTGCTCAGCCACTGCGCCAACCGTGTCGTCAAATACAAATACTTTTATAAAACTTCAATTACTTATAAGTATACAAATACTTAAGCAAATAAGTAAAATGAGTTTATTTTTTTAAGTACCTACATAATATTATTTTCTTCATCCATATTTGTATAAATTTAATTAAAATACACTAATAATGTATTGTGGACAGTCTTTTTATTTTCTCCGTAAACCTCTAGCTTTTACTTCAAAAAAATATAGGTACGCCATAGCTACGATCAAGATCGTTTAGTCGTCGCAGCATCGCAACTGTGTGCCGTACATGAGGAAAAACGCACACACGCGCAATCGCTACGCGGCGTCGAGCGTCAGATGTTTAAAATCCGAGCGCGCAAATATGCGACCACAGTCTGAAAGGGTTCTTAAAATTTCGAAGTGAGGCTACTAGGGCATGTAAGGTATCATATGAAAGGACGCTGTTAACACATTCTCAATCAATTTTTTTCTTTTTTTAGGCGAAAAATATGCGGGTTTTCGACTTTTTATAAAACATGGAAAAAAAACATACCGTTCCCCATACTCCGAAGTTTGCATAGGTAGAGAAAAATCTGAAATTATTCTATGTGATAGAAGTTTATGTAAAGATTACAGGTAAAATAAAACGATGTCTCTAAATAGCACACTTTTTCAGAAATCGGAACGGAACCCTCGGTGCGCGGTCCGACTCGCTCTTGACCAGTTTTTTTATATTTACCCGGAGAACTCGTGTGGGTTTCTGTTTGATGTTGTTATAAAGTTGAGAATTATGTTATTCAATAGGGATCCTATCTACTGTGGAGGTTTTGTTAGGATGCCTTTGCCAACCGTCTTCGTGCCTCAGAAATAGAGAATACAATCCCGAGCATGTTTTCGATCCCGGAATTATGGGATTCTTGATGCGTAATCCCGGGATCTCGTGGCAATCCCGGGATTAGACTATGTGGTTTCTAATATAGTAAGAAAAGAAAAAAGACAAAATAAAGATAGGTACTATACTTTGTAAGAAATAAAAAGACAAAAAAAACTTGTTTAGAATTTTAAAAATATTGTATTTTCAAAATTCTAAACAAGGTTTTTAAGAAAGGTTTCGTAGAAATATCAAAAATGCATCAAAGGTTTGACTTCCAAGTCTGCTTCGTAGTTTATTGCCAACATAAGCAGCAGCTGAAAAGGCTCATTCAGGTTCTACACTGGTTGGAGGAATAGACAATACATACTATATATCAAAGGTTTGTTTTTTGGCGATATGTAATAAATGCTATGAATATAATCTAGGCAAGGCGCAACGGACTACGGAGCGCAAACTAGACCTGTTTGGGCAATCCCGAAAATCCCGAGATTAGCCAAGTACAGTTCCGGTATTATCGGGGTCAGAAAACGGCCGGGATCCCAAGATCCGAGATTGTGTTCTCTACTCAGAGAGCATGCGGGGCTGGGGCGCATGCAGGCCGTTGAGCCGTTGATCCTGGCTGTCATTTGTAGATATTTGACAGTTGTTACATGTAGTCAAAAAAGTAATAGATTCTAATTCAAATAATCCAAAGCATAATTTAAAATCCTACGCCTTTTATTGATCCGCTACTGCAATCAATCAAACTTAACCTCTGTGTCGTCACCGTCATACCGTCATCGTCATAATTACAGCAACTACATAGCATGCGTTTCTGTTAGGACGCATTGATGCACGTCTCAAAAGAAAGTTGAAAACGTCACAATTACCACAGAATAATAATGTTAAAGTAGTACATTTGCATAGAAAACGGCCGAAACGACGCGCTTTGAAATCTCAGTATACGGGTGTTTCTTTTAAGGTGTCAAGTCAGTGTCAGCTGATAGCAGAGTACCATACCTATCGATTTAACCCCCATGTATGTTCTGAGTAGTTCTTCAAAAAGTATTCTCCGCGTAGCTTTCGTGACGAATTTTTTTTTAGAGTAATCTTCACACATCTTGATGCTCTAAAAATAATAAGTGCAATTTTGATTATATGTAAATCGGTGCATAAACTACAGATATATTCTATTTTCAAATTTCGGTTCCCACGAAAGTTACGAAAAACGCCACAAAAGTTACAAACGTATTTTCTATAAGCAAAATACAGTTTTAAATCCTTATTTTTTCATAAATTTCCTGTGGATTGAAGTTTATAAGATGAAATACTTATTATTTATGAATCAACTTGTATTTGAGATCAACATAGTGTTTTGAGTGAGAGTCCAGTAATTAAATTGTAAGATTTACATCACTATCATCATCATCATTTCAGCCGAAAGACGTCCACTGCTGGACATAGGCCTCCCTTAAGCACCGCCATTTCGACCGGTTCTGTGCTTCCCGAATCCAGCAGATTTCTGCGGCCTTTACAAGGCCATCTGTCCACCTTGTGGGAAGCCTTCCAACGTTACGACTTCCAGTACGCGACCGCCACTCCAGAACATTTTGGCCCCATCGGCCATCTGTTCTTTGTGCAATGTGCCCTGCCTACTGCCACTTAAGTTTAGCAATTCTTCGGGCTATGTCGGTAACCTTCGTTCTACTGCGGCTCTCTTCATTTCTGATTTGATCACATAGGAAAACTCCAAGCATAGCCCTCTCCATTGCTCTTTGGGTGACTTTTAGCCTTCTCATAAGGCCCATTGTGAGCGACTACGTTTCAGTGCCGTAGGTCTTTACTGGCAACACGTACTGGTCGAAGACCTTCGTCTTGAGATACTACGGTATGTGAGACGAGAAGATATTGTGAAGCTTCCTGAACGCTGCCCAGCCGAGTCGGATTCAACGATTGACCTCTTTCTTCAAGTTGGACCTTCCTAACTGGACAGTTTGTCCTAGATACTCGTCCACAACCTACAGTGTAGTGTCTCCGATCTTCATGAGAGTGGTTGCTACATGGGCATTTGAGATGCCATTTGTCTTATTCATTTTCATTTTAAGACCGACTCTTTCGGAAGCTCTACTGAGGTCATCGAGCAGTGTACTGAGCTCCTCCATAGTCTCAGCCATGACTACTATATCGTCTGCAAACCGAAGGTGAGTGACGTACTCGCCGTTGATGCCTAGCCCTTTCCAGTCCAGAACCTTGAAGACATCCTCCAGTGCAGCGGTGAACAGTTTCGGAGAGATAACCTCTCTCTGTCTCCCCCTTGCTGCAGAAGGATAGGTTTCGAGGTCCGTTCCTGGAGTCGGACTGACATAGTGGCATTTTCGTACAGGCACTTCAGTACCTCAATGTACCGATAGTCGAGGACTGCAGTACAGCCCATGCCTTGATCGAATCGGAGGCTTCAGTCTTCTGTATAACATAAAATAAAATAAAATAAAATAAATTAAAATAAAATAAAATAACATGTCGCAGCGTATACGTATGTAGTCTACGGTGCCTTTACGGAATCCGGCTTGTTCGGGAGGCTGGAAGTCATCAAACCTGCGTGCGAGACAGATCGTGATGACTCTTGAAAGCAGCTTGTAGACATGGCTCAGAAGTGAGACGGGTCTGTAATTCTTAAGAAGAACATTATCGCCCTTCTTAAAGAATAATACCAGCACACTTCTGTACCATGCCTGCGGCGTTTTGCCCTCGAGTATGACGGAATCAAACAGCTTCTGGAGGGCCTTAAGAACGGGTTTTTTTATACTTTTGTCTGACAAGCACTCTATATAATAAAATTCATAAGGTATTTTCTTACTGTCAATTAGCCCATTGGCTAAACAGCACAAGTTGAGGTGAAGTAAGTTGTTAATTTGGCTACGAGAAAACATACGAACAAAAACACATACTACGAGTCGTTACAAGAAAAAAATTGAAGCACATACTCGTACACGCATAAATACTTATACAAACACATAACACGTTTATTTTGAGATTCGCGACAATCGAGTAAATGCAACAGCGGCGTCACAAAACATCTGAAGTCATTATTTAATGGAGATATAAAACTTTCATGGTGCGCTAGCTGACTTTTGTGGACAAATAACCACGAAAGTTGTGCCACGATAGTTACGAAAATTTCACATTTTTTATACTATTAAAGTTACAGGTAAATTAACGAACAAAGTACTTGGGAATAATCTCGAAGATCTATCTTATTCCTTCATTCAAAATGAGTTGGAAAATTGTAAACATTATCCTTCAAAATTTGCGCAGGAAAGTTTCTTGACCAGGGCTACTTGAAAATATTCAAAGGTTAACTTATCTCATATTTTTTTTGTTTATAAGCAATGAATGTATTTGTCTCCCTCACTAATGCCGGGACACTACTGAGCGTCCGTGCAACTAAAAAGTGTAGCGACAAGTTGCCCCTCTTGGAAGATAGGTGCAGTTTTGTTGCGCCCTCGCGAAAGTAGGAAAATCGTGTGACAGAGACATAATGCCTATTAACTATTGTACATTAAGAGATACAATTAATATTCTTTGATCACTATGATGCCTAATTAAACACGATCAATTTGTTGTATTACATTATATGCTTATGAATAGAATATAAAAGTTATCAAAGTTTGCCGTGAGCGCGAACAGAGTGTGACACGCGGAGAACACCGATTTTGCTCCCGTTTTGGACACTAGATATTTTTTAAAATAAATATTATAAATAATTTTAGATGTTTATTGTTGAAATTGTACATATAAATAAACAAAGAGTAATCTGTATTTGGTCCTAAGATTAAATATTTAATAGGTTAGGAATTAAGACCGTGTGACCGCGTTTTGAGGGACCTCGAAGAACATACCCTTCTACGATTTTTTGTAGTTTTCGAGATATAATTTTTTTTCAATATTTTTCCTGATTCAACTGGCTTTAAAAAATTATCTTCTTAATGTTTTTTTTTTGGGTCAACTTTGAACAAAAATGTAGGTTCTAAATAGGGCATTATTTGCTGAAATCGGTCGTTGAAAGTGGAGTATCAGAAATCTTGTGATTTTCATTATTTAATTATTTATTATCTTTGCTTATTTTTGTCAATCCTGATATTTATACTATTCCTCTATGATGAAGCAGAGCTCAGTTGATAATAAAAAACATAAATTTTATAGGTACCTACTACTATCCTTAACCATTACCATTGATATGAAATGGGGGATCTAAAATAACTCGAAAACTACAAAAAATCGTAGAGCATACATGGGGGTTAAATCGATAGGTATGGTACTCTGCTATCAGCTCGCACTGGCTTAACATCTTAAAAGAAACACCCCGTATAGGGGAAGCCCGGGCAAGAAGCATAGTGCGGGCAAGAAGAATAACTGATTTTTCCATAAATCTATAATAGATGGCGCTTTTATATAATAATATTTTCTAGTCGTGCCTCGTGCGACCGGCGACGTCATGACAGTTCAACCAAAACAATACGCGAGTGCATTTGTTGACAAAAGAAAAAAAAAAGAAATATCGTTGTTTTGTTACGATTTTTGTGAAGGTTTGTACATTAAGTTTCTGTATTAGTCAGTAGTTATCTATAAAATGTTTTACTTATCCAATTGCACGTTTACTTAACTATTATTTGTGATCGTTACTTTTTGTTTACCTACTAAAATTATTTCAAGTCTTGATTTGATTCTAATATGAGCGTGCTGGGCAAAATGGATATGGGCATAACGAATAGGTATCCGTTTTACCCGTTTAGTTATTTCATTATCTCTTTTATAAGTAAGAAATATTTTAACAGTATTTTGACAACTTTAATTATAGCTAGGGTATTTTAATTCAATTTCAATGTAATCATAAAAATATTGTGACGACTTTTTGTTTTAGATGGTGTTTTTTTGTTTTAGATGGATTTTTACTGTTTGGTGTGCGCTGACAAATACACTGAACCACCAGCCGAAGATTGGATTCAGTGTAATCAATGCAGAAGTTGGGCGCATGAAAATTGCACTTCTTATGTAGGAGTTGGCAGCTACTTCTGTGATGAATGCGAAGACTGATCTTAACTAATTCAACATTATCCTTTTTGCCCTTCGGGCGTATCCGTTTTACCCTACCCCTCCGGGCAAAACCGATAATTGATACTTTTTGTTAATTCTTAATTGATACAGAAATCGTTAAAGTTTTTAAGTTTATGTGAACATTTTCCAAAGATGATTAAACATAGTACAAATTAAAAGTACAAAGAGTTCTATTGATTATTAGATTGTGATTTTATTTACATTATCCCTTAATATATGCGTCTTGACCGGGCTTCCCCTACTAGTAGGCAACGGACGAACGCGTATTTATGTACCGAGCTGCCCGATAAACTACTGCAGGTTTATTATTCTATGCAATTACGGTCCTGACAAAGCATTCGTCTATCACATAAGAAAAATACGTTATTACAGCTACTCACAAGCAAACAAGTCTACACGGCTGAGTTAATCGTGTTTCTTTTATTTTTCACAACACGAGGCTACATACTCGTAATTCACAGCTTACATACAAGATGATTAATGCGTGTCTCAGATGCGACAAGTATGAGGTTATTAGGAGTGTCACGTCTGAAAATATGATTCACAATCTCACAGCAGCATTCCAAGTTGTTTTGTTGAATATTTTAACTGCCTCAACGTAATAACCGTTGAATTTGTGCTTTTAAATAATTTTCTCGTAAAAACCTTTTAGTGTATGTAGGTATTGGAGCCTGGAGGATACCCCAACTTACAAAAGAAGAGTACAACTGAGTAATTATTTTGAGCTTCATAGGACTGATTCAAGGCTCTATCACGAAATAAACGTCGGAGCTCATTCCATTCGAATGGAACCCATTCAGTATAATTTGTATCTGAGGTTTACCTACACATAAAAAATAAAATTAAAAATTAAATTACTTACACACAAAACAAAAACAAACAACAATGATTTTACAAAATTAATTCAATTACTTAAATCATAAATAATAATTCGAAATAATACAATAATCAGATAGGAACTACACATCTTCAGTGGCATATTATAGACATTGTTTGAAAAAAAGACAGCGAAATTAATTGTCCAGTAGGCACAGAAGCACCGTTGAGCGAGCAAAAGAAAACGTGCAAATGGCAAATATATGCAACGTCTCGATTACGTCAAAACACTATTTCAACGGAATACATGAAGACATAGTGAACCCAGCCCACGTCTAAACATCTAAACACATAAGAACCTACTTATCTATACAGGGTTATTGGTTAAACACCAGCAACCTCTTAAGGGGTCATTGTACTCATCATTATGAACAACTTTTACTATGGGACCAATTCTGAAATCGCGAAAAAAAAATCAGCTGCTCCCTACATTTTGACGAGTTTGATGTAGATTAATATACTGAACAGCTGATTTTTTTTTCGCGAATTCAGGTTTGGTCCCATAGTAAAAGTTGTTCATAATGATGAGTATAATTACCCCTTGAGAGGTTGCTGGTGTTTTACCAATAACCCTGTATACTGGGTGTAATTTTAATCAACGTTATCCTCTTAAGGGGTCATTGTACTCATCATTATAAACAACTTTTATTATGGGACCAAACCTGAAATCGCGAAAAAAAAATCAACTGGTCAGTACATTTTGACGAATTATTCGAACATAAATGTACTGAACAGCTGATTTTTTTCGCGATTTCAGGTTTGGTCTCATAGTAAAAGTTGTTCATAATGATGAGTGCAATGACCCCTTAAGACGATAACGGTGATTAAAATTACACCCTGTATACAGGGTTACTTGTAATTCGACGTATTCCTTGCAGGATGTCATAGTAGGGTTAAAATGCAACAAATTAAACCACCAAATGTTCTACCGAAATTCAATAGTTTTTGAGTTAGTGAGATTTTTAGTTTTTTTATGAAAAATACAATTCAAAAATTATTTACTGGGAAACTTTACCGGAATTTAAGTTATTATCATAGCTGATGCCGTAGCAGATCTTTGTTAAAAATTAAAAGTTGAAAAATGCCTAAAACTTTGGCAAAGATCACTAATTCAACATTTTATTTTTCGTAATTTATATTTTTTTAGACAAAAATTTCAAAAAAAAAAACTGAATTTCGGTAGAACATTTGGTGGCTTAACTTGTCGTATTTTAACCCTACTATGACATCCTGCAAGGAATACGTCGAATTACAAGTAACCCTGTATAAAAGAAAGTCGTGTTAGTTACACTATTTATAACTCAAGAACGGCTGAACCGATTTGCCTGAAAACGTCTGTCGGGGCCGCTAGTTCAGTATAATTTGTATCTGAGTTTACACAAAATAAATAAAATTAAATTACTTGTACACACAAAACAAAAACAAACAACATTGATTTTACAAAATTAATTCAATTACTTAAATCATAAATAATAATTCGAAATAATACAATAATCAGATAGGAACTTACACATCTTCAATGGGATATTCTAGACATTGTTCAATAGGTTTTTTTTTAGTTTTAAAAGAACGTTCAAGTTGTTACAGAGTTATCCAATTCTTTCCTCACATGTAACTGCATCAAGTTCGTTTCGAGTTGCCAAACTTTTGAAGTCAAGTCACATCTTCGTTCAATTTCGAATATAAAATAAAAATTCTTGAATTAAATTTATTATTATATTAAAAATTAATATTTTGTTTCTGTGTATCTACAGTTATGAGCACTAATAGGTGTACACTTTGCAAAATTCAAAAGCGATTTTCTCGTCAAACTGAGATAGAAAGACTTATTCAGAATAGTATAGGTTCCAAAAAACTATATTCGTAACAATTTTAAATTATAATCAATACACTAGGAGAAAATCACTTTAAAAAGTTACTCAATTTATAGATATTAGTGCTACTATTCTGTAATATGTCTACCAAACCATATATTGATTTTTAATAAAATATTGCCATGAATAATCTTGTTTGCCAAGTACAATAATCTACTCTAAGTTTACAAAAAAGTTTGTTATGCAGTCGAGAAGCAAAATATTATCGTTGCAACAATTGTCTACGCAGCATACGCACAACATGGATTAAAACTTGCTGTTGTTATCTACTTGTATCTGTTGCATAATCAGCCTATTATGTTGCCACTGCTCACAGGACTCCTCTTTGTGAGAGGTTGTGGGCCATAATCCACCACGCGGCCCAGTGCGGGTTGGCGAATGTCAGACGTCTTCGACTTTTGGTTTTAGGACATGCCGGTTTCCTCACAATGTTTTCCTTCACTGTTTTGAGAGCAGTGGTGATGAAATAATTTACACGAAATAAAGTGCCCGCTTAGGTTGAACAACATCAATTATCTACTCTACAATACCTAGTTTTATCTACTCATCTAATTTTACTACTTACTTACTTCTACTTTTATGATCTACCGAAGCCGGTTTATTTTATTGAAAACTTTTCTGTTTTTTTGTTTCAGATTCCGGAAATATATCGTTGGATTCTGCGTTCTGCGCGCTGATGGCACCGTCTCCACTTCTAGAACTTAGCAGCATATTCTTCTTCTTCGTGCCTGCTATTCTTATTCTCTGCTTATACGCGAGAATGGGGTATCATATAAGGTACACATTGTTAGTATTTCTTTATATTATTAGTTTTTAATATAGTATAAGTTATACCTTGGCCCCACAGAGCACGGAATCAATACGCTCCGGCAGCGTCTGGAGGTGGCTGTACCATAGTACTCGCGTTATGAACTGAGTCATCGGACATAAATGTCAGTAGCAATAACAATGTGAATCGCCTTGCGTCTTATCTATAACTCCATAAGCTTCACAAGTGCGAGCGAGACAATAATTTATGGCCCGACAATTCAGTTCTTGACGCGGTGACTATAATAAAATTCGCGGCGCCGAAACTGCGCATAACTTTTGACGCGGACGCCATTCATAGCCATCAGTTTCTGTACGTCATTTATTTGTGTCGTAATGTGTAGTGTGAGAAACGGTACACGCTTGGTTAGTATGAAATGTGTTAACAATGAGCAGTGGCCGCTGAGTCATCTCCGTATGTTCCAAACTTGGCCCCAAACTCATCACAAACATTTGATAAACCCTTTCAAATACTTGTAAATGACAGGTCTACACCCCTAGCTAGGCTATCCTTATCATTTTCATGTCAATAATGTGTCCGGGCAATAGTTTGTAAGATGTTCAAGGGATTTGGAGTACATAGTGTTAATAGTGATTTGAATTACGGTGAAGTAGTTTAAGATTCTGAGGTGATTTCCTACTTAACGATAATAATCCCTTTAAGTACCTACATCTTTCTACGCAGCTTTGTGATAAAGTCTCATTAGATAGGAATAATTAATCTATACATTTCGTCACACTGCTTACTTATCTTTGCCAGAAAGAGAAAGAAAAACATCACGACGGTCATTACTTGTTAACTCAACAATTCCTCGGTCCGGCGGGGTTTGGATAGCAACATCCCTAACTTTTTGCGAAAGACGCGATCGTTCACCTATTTGAACTTTGTCATTACGTAGAACGATATGTTTAATCACACCGAAAAAGAATTTAGTAGCATATTGAAACACTATTTCATCATATCACACACACTTATATTTATTTAGAGAACAAGCATCAGTTTTCCATTTCAGTTCCCGCCTCAGTGAATATTCGTTGGACAGTGAATTCCCCTAGTATTGTCCAAATAATTTGTCAGTGTCCGATATTCTAACAAGATTTCCAAATTGTCTGTTCATATCTGCTTAAGTTATATTGATCTTCTTTTTGGGAAAATTCCGGACCAATAGTTTTACGCTATATACCTATAGAGATGGTTGCTGATTTGTATTCGTGTATGTTATCTTTGGTATTCGATTATTATTTGGTGTGATTGAATTGGTATGAAGATGACGACGCGGACGTGACAGATTTTGGCACTACATTTGCTTCCGATTTTTTGCTTCTTCAGGTAAACAAGAGTATCACGCAGGGTAATTTATTGCCGCGTACAGACTGGTGAAATGTATCATGCAAGGTAACAAATTCTCAGTCTAGACGACTTGCCCGCGCGAACTGTGCACTTCACGCGCCTGCTAAGAGCATTAAGAGGAAATGTGGGTGCTCTTTTCTCCATACAAAAAGATACAAACGCTCTCGCCTGTTTTCTTTCTGGTTAATGACCATAAAACAATGTTTTTTTACAGAAATATAAATATCAGTTACTTGTATGCCCCTATGTTTTCCTTTTTGATGATATATTATTTTTATAGGAACTAGAACCCTCCAAAAATGCTCAAAATTGCCTATTCAGACCGCTGTCAACAGACGCCTAGTGTACCAATTTGACAACTACTAACGAAAAAAGAAAAACATAGGGGCATAGCATAGTATATATCCTTCTTATTCAGTTTATGAAATATCTTTTAAATTGGTCCAATATTGGAGGAGGAAATAGGCGAGAGCCAAACCTCGAAATGTGACTTTTTACATAGGCTATTTAGTCGGATCTGCAGTTGTCCTTATCGCACAAATTCGAGGGCGGAGCGCTCGCAGAGCGACAGCAATACCTTCTTAAAATACCTAATTTTCAAAAGTCTGGCCATCCGCCTTTCCTCTTAAAAGTCGCGCTCGGAGCGAGTGGTGTAAAGAAAATGCACTGCATTAGATCAAGGCGTAAAGTGCCCGTGAAATTTTGTGGAATCCACAGCATACTTTTATAAAAAAAAAAATCTTAAGCAAGATGCGTGATCAATGATAATTATAACAATTCATAAATCTAACCTAACCCATTTGGTAGGTGTGCCCTAGATTAGTTAGAGAAAGTTAAGATGAGGTTTAATTATTTTTTAAAATGTGCATCATTAGAAGCGCAAAAAATTTTGTTGACGCTCAGTTAAATGTATGCCTTTTTATTTTTACGCTATTGTTGACTCTTCGCGTGTTCGCGGACTGTCGCAAACAGATTGCGTGGATCGTGCGCGCGACGCATTTCGTAAGTCTATATTGGTGAAACGTAACATGATAACATGAAATGTAACACAAATTAGCCGTCCTTATTTGTGTAATGCTACATGAAATTTAACACAACATCTAGGCGAATTGGTTTCAACATGTGTTACATTTTATGTTACGTTTCACCAATCAGTACGCGGCATATGATGCTACTGCGTCATTCAACAAAAACAAGAGAAGAAGTAGAATCTACGCGAGAATTTGGCCGGCGGCGGCGACTAGTCGATAGTCTTACAAAAGAGTATAGCGCATTTCATTTGCATGAAAAAATTCACTCATGTCGTAACCGTCCAATGCTGAACACAGTCTTTTACAATTAATATTCATGCATAAAATCCTCTTCCCTCGGTTATAATTTGCATTTTAAAACAATTTTTTAAACTTAAAATACAAGTACCTACAATTACTTTAGCAAGTACTTTACGGATGTTCATATAATATCTCAATACAATAACGACTTCAGAAGTTTGGAAATTAAATCTGTGTCTGTGTCACAGTAAGATGGTTGAAGCTGTGATATAGTTATTTCCCTAGGGATATCTAGCAATAATACTTATAGCTATATACCGTAATATAGTTTTATAACACATTTGCTCTTAAAGGGTCTCTTATTTCACCAATTTCAATATCGTAATGTATGTCATTACGTACTTGTGCGTTATCGTAAAGTAAAACGCACGAGTTTCTTTAATAAGGTAACCCGTACGGTTTATCATGATGCTCCGTCTAAATCGAACGGTATTTTTTAAAATCTTAGCAAAGAGTTTTTATGTCAGAAAAGTGGTCAGCATTTTATGAATAAAATTAACTTTGGGATAAAATGAAATTAAAGAATTAAATGTTAAACATTTAATTCTTTAATTTAATTAATTTTGACAATAAATTACAACCATTGTTTTAATTACACCATCTGTAACAAAAACAAAAAATATTAATTTACTTTAATAATACTGGCTGTTTTTGTGCCTTTGCCTTAAAAAAAAAAGCGCTGATGCGTGCGCATCGCTAATTTATGAACAAGTAAAAATTATTCCGCGCGCTTTTTCTTTTCGCTGTATTGTTTTTATTTGAAAATGTTGTCAAGTAATGATGAATTTATTCATTCGACACCGCCAGAAGTCTCAGAGGCAGCGAAATAGGCTACTCTAAGCCTCTTGCCCGAAAAATCGACCGATAGATACTTACAAGCAAGCGTATCAAAATTTCATCGTATGGAAAACAAGCAAAGATGCAAATTCATTTTCAGAAAGTGTGTTTTTAAAGATTTATTCCTTTAAGAAAGTCCGAGTTTTATTTATTTCCTCGCAAATATGTTATAAAACGTCGTGTGACATACGTGCGCTTTGATAATTACAGCCCCTGCTTTCTTGTAGCCCTCGCCTACGGTTCGGGCTAGCAATATCGCCTCGGCTTTAATTTTCAACTTACCGCACTTATATCATAATGTACTAATATGAAAGCGGTTCATAACTGTCTTACTTATTACTAGTAGTAGGACACTCTGACCAAATAGGTTAGAACTGTGACCAAATACGCGGGCGCCGAACGAGCGCTACGGTCGGAATTGGTCGCACAGTAAGGCGTGGACAGGCAGCCTTACTGTGCGACCAATTCCGACCGTAGCGCTCGTTCGGCGAAGCGGAGTGAGGCTGCGGAGCGGAGAAACGGAGAAATATTAACCAATAGAATCTTAAGTCCGCTCCACTCCGCCGTCCGCTCGCGCTCCTATTGGTTAATATTTCTCCGTTTCTCCGCTCCGTAGCCTCGCTCCGCTCCGGTGGACAGGCAGCCTTATGCTGGAGCCACATTAGCGGGATACTGCGAAAATCCGCGTTATCGCGACAAGTTTGGCCGAGCAGTTCTCGCATCGCGTAGTATTCGGGCGATAACGAATGCTTATCGCGACACTGTCGGTAAACTGGCGCGCATGTGGCTACACTTCGCCACTTCAGTTGTTGTCCAGACTTTGACTGGGACGGACTTCTCTTTTTCATATTTTTCATGTTTTGCAAATGGTACTCTTACAATAATAACAAATAATAATTTACCGACAACTTCCAACGCCACTATTTCCTCCATTTACCAGCATAACAAAATTAGGGCATTCCGATTTCCGACTGTATTACGGTATACAGCTGTATCCCTACTCCCTAGGGATATAAGTATATCACAGCTTCCACTATATTATTTCTGAGATAACTACACAGATGCGGAAAATTATAAGTACTTACTGTCATGAACATTTCTTTGTTTCTGTTTTAAATATAAGTAAATTCAATTGCTATTGTAGACACAATTGAAAGTTTTGGGCATGTAGCTGGATGGTTTTTATTTTTTTAATTCTTTTTTTAAAGTTACGAACATAGTTATTTCGAAGGTCTGCACCCTAATTGCGTAACAGATTATCAATCGGAGTTGCTTTCATTTTGACAGTTCAACAACATTCATTGCGTTATTTACGTTGTCGGGCAGACAAATTTTTCGAACATACGAAGCAATAGATCAGCAATTTGTTTCAAAATGAAACCAACTCCGATCGCTAATGTGTTACGCAATTAGGGTGCTGTTCTCAAAATTGTATTCGATATTTTATGGGACAATCGCTTTTGAATTTTGCGACTAACAGAAATTTTATATTTGCTGAACTTAAAGCCTGAATTTGTAGGTAGCAATGAAACAGGGTAGTTATTGAAGATAGTGCTCTTGAAGATATTTATTGTCCAACATTAAACGCAGACATACTGTTAAAAGCAAAAAATATTGAAATGTCCCCAGTTACACGACTAGACCTTCAAAAAAGCAAATGGAATTTACGGGCAGCTGTGACTCAGAATCGAAAGAACGTAAAACATGCACGAACACTTTTAACGTTTTTTTTAGCGTTTAAAAGTTTTAACGTTAAAACAAAAAGTTTTTTAAGCCTTTTTTTTTTTTTTTTTTAAGCCTTCAGGTTGGTTTTTGCCCACGCACAATGGTCCACATGAAGGACTAAGTGCGGAAACCAAATCTTCTAACATAGAACAGGTTGGTAATTAATTATCCTTTATCTATGTACCTATACTAAAAAATAAAAATCGATAAAATAAAAAATATAAATAATAATCTATTGCCAAATGTCATATATCATTTCAGAACGGTTGCACCTATCTGGCTAATTCTTTTTGATGTGTTTGTGATTGTCAGGACAAAGTTTGTATGACAGATTTTTTTTGGAAAATTCACCAGAAAAGTCGGTTTAGGTGGTATTTTGTATTTTTGTATGAAAACAGACAACAGCCTAAACCACTGGATATATAGACATGAAATTCACCCGGGCGACGACGTCGGGCACGAACAGGTAGTTTGTAAATAAAATTTTCAACTATTACAACTAAAACTTTTTTACACAAAAATAACAACCGACTTCCAAAAAAACACTTCAAAGTGAAAAATAACTTTAATTTTGGAAGTCGGTGTCTTTGGATCTGTATTTTAGTTTTTTGCCACCGACTTCCAAAATTAAAGTAATTTTTCACTTTTAGTGCTTTTTTGGAAGTCGGTTGTTATTTTTGTTTAAAAATGTTTTAATTTTTCACTTTTTATTGGGTCACTTTGTAATTTATCTAAGTTACAATAGCCCAATGTCAACTGCTCATCACCTTTTACAAATGATTGCTTTTCCCGATGCAGGGACGTTAATTGTTGTTGTTGAGGAGAACTCTCCTAGTAAGAACCAGGAGAACTGGAGCTCTATGGTCAAGTCATCATCACCATTAATGCATTTTGACGAGCATAAATTACTTAGCAACCATATTATAGTCATCGAATCGCAACCCGTGAAATACTTAGGTATAATTGAGTAGTTCCGATGGCCATCTGTGTTATTCATCATCATCCACTTCACCAAATGGTGCTTTCCGGGAGCAAATGCACGACTTACTATAAAAAATACCCAAATCGCTATAGGTGTGCCTATAAAATTTAAGGGTTTCCCTCGATTTCTATGGGATTCCCTCATCAGATTCTGACTTGGTGACAATGGGACCACCTCGAGAGTATACCCTTTCAAACAAAAAAAGAATTTTGCAAATCCGTCTATACAGGGTGAAATTGAATAGATGCGACAAAATTTAAGGGGGTGTTCTACGCATCAATATGAACAACTTTTACTATGGGACCAAACCTGAAATCGCGAAAAAAAAATCAGCTGTTCAGTACATTTTGACGAATTATGCGAACATTAAATGTACTGAACAGCTGATTTTTTTTCGCGATTTCAGGTTTGGTCCCATAGTAAAAGTTGTTCATATTGATGCGTAGAACACCCCCTTAAATTTTGTCGCATCTATTCAATTTCACCCTGTATATGACGAAGTTATCCCCGAACATACATTAAAAAAAAAGAAAAAGAAACATCCGAATTGATAACCTCCTCCTTTTTTCAGAAGTCGGTTAAAAACTATGGACAGCTTTCGCTTATTCTTATTTTATTTAAAAACACGGAATCGCGAAGCAAATTCAATTTAGTAATTCCACATGCTACATTTTCAGATTGTTCAAGGTCATCTGGGCTGATGGTTTCCAGAAGCATAACTTTGTTGAGTCATCCCATTAGGGAAGTTCCGTTTATTATGTAAGACGTGAATCCTGCGGTTTTTGTTGGTGAGATTGACACCGCACTGCGCATAATGAGGAAATTAGCCTAAAAAGGATAGCTTTTTTTACGAAAGTTTAATCATTATGGTAGGTTCTGATCTATTTCAATTAACGGCCTATTTCACGATGTCCGAATGAAAAAAGCAGGAGGTTATTAAATATGTTCGTCTGGTTTTTTTTTAATGTTTGTTTATCGATGTTTTTCGTCAATTATGAACCGATTTTGAAAATTATTTTTTCATTTGGTAGTTGGTAGAAAAACCTTGCGCGGTGGTTCCATCTAGCTTTTATTAACTTTGCTTGGCTAGTTTTTGAGTTAGCTTCTTTATTACGTATTTAATTAATTTTGTTTAAATTGATGATGTTATAATACTTCCTGTCACCGTTGTGTAGGTACTTAAGTACCTAGTAGTGGTAAAAAAATAGGCGTGGAGTAGGACCATAAGTACCTAACTAAAAAGTGAAAAACCTCTTTAAAAAAAAAACAACCAACTTGCAAAAAAACACTACAAGTGAAAAATATCTTTAATTTCGGGAAGTCGGTGGTAAAAAACTAAACTATAGATCCAAAGACACCGAATTCCGAAATTAACGTTATTTTTCACTTTGTAGTGTTTTTTTTGGAAAAAGTTTTTATCTGTAAGTATAGACTTCCATATTATACGATCGTTTTTAGCATAATTATCTATTATCGATTTGAAGCCCTGTTTGCTCAGACATTATAAATAAATAAAATAAAATTCATTTATTTTAGGCAAGTTTTTACACATACACCCATAGTCATAAATTAAATATGAAAAACTTTTTTACAAAAAAAAAACTTTCAAAAAAAATACTATAAAGTGAAAAATAACTTTAATTTCGGTGTCTTTGGATCTGTATTTTATTTTTTTGCCACCGACTTCCAAAATTAAAGTTATTTTTCACTTTATAGTATTTTTTTTGAAAGTCGGTTGTTTTTTTTGTAAAAAAGTTTTTATTTTTCACTATTTAGTAGGTCAGTTTGTAATTTATCTAAGTTACAATAGCTTAATGTCAACTGCTCATCACCTTTTACAAAATATTGCTTTTCCGATACAAGGAAGTGAGTGAGTGAGGTTGAGGAGTTCTCCTAGTTAGGAACCAGGAGAACTGGAACTGATGGTGACGTCACCATCAACTCCACTTCAACATATGCACTGTAACGAGCAATAAACAGCTTTAATAAAGTAATCGAATCGCAACCCAAGTGAAATACGTATTATTGAGTAGTTCCGATAGCAATCTGTGGTCTTCCTCATCAGTTCCACTTCATCAAATGGTGCTTTACGGGAGCAAATGCACGAGTTACTATAAAAAATACCCAAACCGCTGTAGTAGGTGTTCCTATAAAATTTGAGGGTTTCCCTCGATTTCCATGGGATCCCGTCATCAGATTCTGACTTGGAGACAGTGGGACCACCTCGAGAGCACACCCTTTCAAACAAAAAAAGAATTTTCAAAATCGGTGTACAATTGACGGAGAAATCGGTGTACATACATAAAAAAAAATATACAGGGTGTAAGGGACAGCCCTCCGCAAACTTATAGGGTGAATTCAGTATGTCATACTAAGATGACCGGTACATGAATTTTTTTCAGGAACGTTAAGGGAATCCAATAAACCTGATTTGTTTGTGTTTTTGTGCACAAATTGGAGCGTCTATTACTGGTTGGGACGGGTAGGTAATAGGTATGCGGTGAGTTCGATGAACTCTGTAGCTAGACAGAAAGTGAACAGCTGATTTCACGCGTCGTTGGTTAGAGTATTTCAACATCCATTGCTGGTTTTTTTTTGCTGTTTTTTTTGCAGTTTTTTTTTTACATAAATGGAGTGCTGCGAACACACAATGCAATTTTACATTGAAATAATGAAAATGTAACTGAAAAAAAAAATTAAAAAATAAAAAATTTCCTGAGAAAATTTCCGGTGGAATATGATTCAAAATGAGGAGCTGAATGCACCCTGTAAGTTTGCGGAGGGCTGTCCCTTACACCCTGTATATACACGACGAATTGATAACCCTCCTCCTTTTTGTTTTTGAAAAGTCGGTTATTTTGTTTTAGAAAAGTCGGTTAAAAAGATATTAAATTCAATTATTATTAACGTGACCAGAGGGCTGGCTTATTTTTTGGCCAAAGAATCAGCATTGCCATACAACGTGGCAATGCTGCCAGCCTTTTGGGCACTTTTCCTATTGACAGCGATGCGGACGAATTTTTTGATGCCCTATGATCCTTTCCCCTCCTTTTTTATTATTATTAAACATTCAGTTCATCAGGTTTAAATTCAAACAGTCATACTAAAATGAAATATTTAAACGTTACAGTTTTTCTAACCAATTTCCCAATGACCTATCAATTTACTATATTCGAAGTTTGGTGTAACTTTCAATACAAACGGTTGTCTATACCTATATCTATATACCATATAGATAATAAAGCTGAAGAGTTTGTTTGTATTTTTTTTTTAATTTTTCATCAAAATTAGAAAACTATGAGGCCTAAAAAAAATATGTTTGAGAATGTGCATCAGTTGGGCAAACGTCACCTAAAACTGTTCAAAGTTGATAGCATTAGTAGTTCTTGAGATATCCCGCTGTGACAGACGGACAGACAGACATACTGAATTGCACCATAAGGGTCCCTTTTCACCATTTTAGTACGGAACCCTAAAAAGTCAGAAAGAACACTAAGCGCAAACGAAATAATAGCGCGGACAGGCGATGAGATGCGAAGGGGTGGATCGGTGGAACAATAAATTTCAAGGGGACAAAGGCTTAAATCAGCGTAGGTTGTACTTAGTACGATACCTACGTCTGGAAAATCACAGTATCAATTTAAATCAAGTGGGTATCAAAATCCTCTTGAGAGTTTCTGCAATTGTGTTTGTGAAAAGGTCAATATCTTCTTGATTTCAAGTGATTTTCCAATTAATTAAGTCTGATACAAGTCTTGGGATTTCAAGTGATTTTCCATTTAATTAAGCCTGATACAATTTACATTTTGTAATATATTTACATTGCGCTTAAATGATTTCACTTGGGTATCGTTTGCATGCATTTTTAACTGACTTCTAAAAAAGGAGGAGGTTCTCAATTCGGTTGTATTTTTTTTTTGTATGTTTGTTACCTCAGTACTCCGTCATTTATGAACCGATTCGGAATTTTTTTTTTTTATTTCAAAGGGATTGGTCCCATTTTTATCAAAATCCCGTTCTGATGATGGGATCCATGAGGAATCGAGGGAACTGCTCAAATATTATAGGCATACATATAGCGATTTTGGTATTTTCATCAAAAAATCAAGCGTTTGCATTCAGAAAGTATCATCTGGTGAAGTGGAACTGATGAAGAAGACCACAGATGGCCACGGGAACTCCTCAAGTATTTCACGGGTGGCGATAAGATTATCTCGATTTAAATAGTTAAGCGACTGTGACGAAACTTTAAATAAATGGTTCTGATGAAAATGGTACAATCGAACCAATCTGATGAAGAAGCTGGAAGGTAGGCATCGGGACTCAGTAATAAAACAATGTATCCTAACCGTGTTTGTGCTTATTGGAATTGTCATGAGGTGCACTCTGGCTATAAATGATTTAATGGTAACTATATGCCGCATCATATTTAACTTAATACGTATTTTTCCCATTTAGTCTATGTGGATGATGCTCTAATTTATTTTGCAGAGTGATATTTAGATTTGTGTGGGGTAGGCACCACTAGAAACTGAAAAATAAAAACTTTTTACAAAAAAAAAAAAAAACAACCAACTCCCAAAAAAACACTACAAGTGAAAAGTAACTTTAATTTCGGAAGTCGGGGGCAAAAAAACGAAAGTAAATAAAAATCAAAGACACCGACTTCCGAAAATAAAGTTATTTTTCACTTTGTAGTGTTTTTTTGGGAGTCGGTTGTTTTTTTTTTTATTAATAGATTAAGCTCTATTCTCGATCGATTAAGTACAGTCAGGGAAATTATCTGTTAATCAAATTGATACTCTAAGTGAATTTGCCTTGGTAAGGTGGATACGCTAAATTCATTTTTTTTTTGCGTTTTTTAGTTTATTTATTTTTGTTTTTTATTCTAAGAACGATATTGTTATGGTTATAATAATGTAAATACATATTTGTTATTATCGCGAATCATATTTTGATCAAGATACAACCAGACACTAAACTGCAAATTGCAAAAAAAGCAAGAAAATTTGAATTTCGCGGGCTTACGCTGCGGATCCACCTTAAAGCCATTTCATAGAACTTTCAAAGAAGACAGTAGTAATTTGAATAAACAGACAATTTAAGTTGGTTGTCAATTTGATAAACAATTAATATCCTTGACTTTATTTTCGTATCAGTTTGTTCTCTACACTCAGCACATAGGTTGTGAACGTGTCGGCACCAGATATGCAGATTAGTTAAAGGGTTAAGGGGAAGTCCGTAAGCTTATTAACGGGGCTGTCTATTCAGGGAAAGAGCACTGAGTTTGTTTGACAAATTAAAAAAAAAAAAAACATAAGTAGGTACTTAACTTTGTTTATTCCCAAAATAGCGGGAGAGGGGGAGGGGTGAGAAGTGGTTAAGCGGGAGACCAGGTGGGGTGAAAGGTGGGGTGAGGTGGTCAGAGATTCCCTTTATAATGTAGACAAGGAATAAGGAAGTATTTTCGTTCCACTTTTTTTGTTTGTTTGAACGCGCTAATCTCTGGAACTACCAGAAGGAATATAATAATTATTTTTGCATTTCATAGACCAATTCTTAAGGAAGGCTATAGGCATATTTAACATCACACTTAGGTGCCGAGCAAAAAGTCAGAAGGAACGCTAAGCGAAAAAGAAGTAATAGCGCGGGCAGGCAATGCGATGCGACGGGGTGGGTTGGGTGAACAAGAAATTTCACGCGGACGAAGTCGCGGGCAGAAGCTATCTCAATATTTTTGTTCCTGTGGCATATTTTCCGACATCCACGCGGGCGAAGCCGCGGGCAAAAGCTAGTATTAGATAAAGGTGCCACCACCAACAGGTTTACTCCTCTATGGTTTGTCTCGCTCTACCGAGCGTTTATACGAGACAATTAACGCTAACTGGGTTATTTATTAATTAAAGTAGACAAAGCAGGAAATGATAGCGTGGAAACTATACCCAGCGGTGGAAATAATGCTGGCTGAGAATAGATGGTAATTTAAAGTTCAGAATTCGGATGGGTTCGTGTGTCGATATTTTATTAGTGACAATACTTATTATGCCTAGATTATGACTTGTTAAGGGGGATGCGCAGTCAGTATTTTGAAATCACAACTGTCATTCTTTGACAGGTGTACGAAATGGCTGTACAGGGTCAAATTAAATTTCTAAGCGAAACTCGACAGACGTGAGGGGTTTCGCTTAGTGGGATATCTATGTGTAAACAAAAATAAAACAAGAAAATATTTGTTTCTTTTGTCAATTACCGATGTGGGATTTTCCCAACTCATACTTCAAGTACTATCTTACATACTTGAAGTCTTACACTCGTATTTATAGTCAAGTAAAAGTAATTACTTAAGTAAAAGTAATTGCTCAAGCAATGATTTTCTTTCTATAGTTTAGTAATTGCTTGAAGTTAGAACTGTCAAAGCTTAGAATTCTTAGCCAAGTAATAGTAACCATTTTCTTTACTTAAGAATTCTACCCTCAAGTATGAAATTATTTAGTAGCAAGTAATTACTCAAGTAATTACTTTGATTATAAATACGAGCCTTAGTGTGACTTGAGAAAATGTGTCAATTTGCTTATCAATTAATTTCCCTGACTGTACTCGCTGAATGTTTAGTTTAGTTTAGTTTAGTTTATTTATTAATAATTATCAAAAATTACATGTCAATAGTCATTATTATAAGTTACAAAATAGAGCATAATTAAGTATACAAGTTATCATAATTTACAGATTAATTGAGACAATTCCAATAAAACAATATAATAATTACTAGCTTTTTCCCGCGGCTTCGCCCGCGTGGATGTCGGAAAATATCCCATGGGATCGTTCATGTGGAAAACATATCATATACCTAACTTAAGAAATGCTGCGTTTCCCTTACAAACTTTCATCCCATATATCACCCCCTGTAGTATTGTTTTTGAAAGTATCCTATGTCCTTTCCCAGGATGCTATATAAAGCCTTGCCAAATTTTGTCGAAATCCGTGCAGTTTTGTAAATTTTAAAATCAACACCTATTTTACCCCCTTAGGGGATGATTTTTCAAAAACGCTGAACCGCATATTTCTCTATTTCCTACCAAAAGCATATATTTTAATTTTCACATCCCTAACTTAAGAAATACTGAGTTTCCCATACAAACTTTCATCCCCTATATCAACCCCTGTAGGATTATTTTTTAAGACCAAAAGTAGCCTGTGTCCTTCCCCAGGATGCTATATAAAGCCTTGCCAAATTTTATCGAAATCCGTGCAGTTTTGTAAATTTTAAAATCAACCCCTATTTTACCCCCTTAGGGGATGATTTTTCAAAAACGCTGAACCGCATATTTCTTAATTTCCTACCAATAGCATAAATTTGTTATCCCTAACTTAAGAAATACTGGGTTTCCCTTACAAACTTTCATCCCCTATATCACCCCCTGTAGTATTATTTTTGAAAAAAATAGTATCCTATGGCCTTCCCCAGGATGCTATATAAAGCCTTGCCAAATTTTGTCGAAATCCATGCAGTTTTGTAAACTTTAAAATCAACCCCTATTTTACCCTTAGGGGATGATTTTTCAAAAACGCTGAACCGCATATTTCTTTATTTCCTATCAAAAGCATACATTTTAATTTTCACATACCTAACTTAAGAAATACTGAGTTTCCCATACAAACTTTCATCCCCTATATCACCCCCTGTAGGATTATTTTTGAAAAAAAAAGTAGCCTATGTCCGTCCCTAGGATACCATCTATAGCCTTGCCAAATTTTATCGAAATCCGTTTAGTGGTTTAGGCGTGAAAAGGTAACAGACAGACAGACAGACAGACAGACAGACAGACAGAGTTACTTTCGAATTTATAATATTAGTATGGATTCGTAAAAAAAAAAACAAAAAAAGAAGAATAAACAAATAATAATTAAATCAATTAAATACCTAGAACCATTCTTTTAGGTCATAATTATAATACCTGGTCGGTTAGCCAGCCTTTAAGTTTAGCTTTGAAAGCATTGTCAGACGTTGGGCTTACAATTTCATCTAGTAGCCGATTGTATACCGACAGACTAATGATGTGAATTAACCTTCCAGATTTAGACAGGGTGTGTGAATAGCCAGCTAATTTGTCTCTACTACGAGTACAGTCACAGAGTACTTTTTTATATAGGTACAGTAGTTATGCCTATCCCCGCGTCTATTGTATTCGTTTAAATTCTGTCTAACGTATACCGCCACCTGTAATATCACCATTGCGGGAACAGACAAAATTTTTAAAACTTTAAATGTGGTCTCGCGGTTGCATCCCATTGTGATTTTGTAATGGCCCTCACGGCACGCTTCTGAATCCTGAAGGATCGCTCCCAATCGGCAGCTCGGCCCCAGAACTCAACGCCATATCTGAAGAACCGAGTGTACCAACGCGAAATAACACCCTCTCCTCATTTTACGTGGGAGCGTTTGCGCTAACCGCTCCAGGGCGAAGCATGCTCGTCCGAGTTTGCCGTACATTTTGTCGATATGCAGCCCCCAAGTGAGCGAGCTGTCCAGTTCGAAGCCGAGAAATGTGGTGACTTGCACTTGTTCGAGCACACTGCTCCCTACCCGCAGTGACAGTGGTGTACACGTTCGACCGGACAGATTGACGTGCAGTGCATGTAATGGGTCTTTGTTGTATTAAGTATTAGACCGTTTATTCTGAACCAGTTGTTAATCTTATTTACAACTAAGTTCAGCCGTTCCTGTAGTTGTCCCATCAACTGAGCGCACACCACCGCAACCACATCGTCCGCATACACAAAGACATCAGCCTCGCTTATTGTCGCTCCAGGCAGGTCATTAAGCAATAGACTGAACATGATGTTAGAGAGGAAGGAGCCTTGTGGAACACCCTTAGTGATGTTAAGGGGGTCTAACCTAACCTTTCCGCCGTCGCCTATCACCACCTGCGATCTTTCTTTTAAAAAGTCAAGCAGCAACTCTAACGCTTTTAATGAATTTAATGAAAACGTTAAATATTAATTTCTCAAGAGGTGCATAACCTCTTATACTTTGAGTTTACAATTACGTATAGGTACATAGGTACACCTAGATACTAGTACTAACTTCCAAATATCACTTAGAATTATGAGTTTTGAACTTCAACCTAAAGTTTCTCATCAAAGTTTGCTTTTAGTACCGATGCTGACAACCCGTAATTTGATGCAAATTGATCATCCTTCACTTGTTTTTAGGGTTTCGTACCTCAAAAGGAAAGAAACGTAACCCATAGACTCTATGGGTTACGTTTTTATAGGCATAGAGGCTCGTGTGTCTGTCTGTTTGTCCGTCAACTTAACTGTCACAGCCAATTTGCTCCGAATCTAATGGACCGATCCATTAGATTCGGAGCAAATTGGCTGTGACAGTTAAGTTGAAATTTGGTACACATGGATTTCTGTGACCCAAACACGTATGGCTAAAGTAAATAAATGAATTTTGAATATGGAGGTCACTTTTTGGGGACCAAATAAGAAAATTTCAAAAAAAAGTTTTGCAAACTGTACCGTGTGATAATGAGAATGTCAAACATATTTTTTTTATAATTTCGAAATAAATTGTTTTAAAGTTATTTAAGAAAATAGACGAAAATTGACCATTGACCAAAATTGCTCAGTACTTTCGGAGATAAGGAACTACTGAGCCTAAAATTTTGAAAAAAATACAGAAAATAGTTACAAAAAATACAGGAAAACCTATAAGAAGTCTGTGGTCTTAAAATAACATGGTAAATAATATGGACCGAATAAGTTGACATTTGGTACACATATGAACTTCTGTGACCTAAGCACGGACGGGTAATGTAAATAAATTAATTTTGAATATGGGGGTCATTTTTGGGGGCAAATAAGAAAATTAATAAAAAAGTTTTGCAGACATATCAAATGAAAGGGCTATGAGGGTCTTAAATATATATTTTTTTAATAATTTTAAAATATTTCTTTTTTAAGTTATTTAAGAAAATAGACGAAAATTTACCATTCCACCTTTATCTCCGAAACTACTGAAACTAAAATTTTGAAAAAAATAATACAGAAAATAGTTCTTTACCTGTAGATTACAGGAAAACCTATAAAAAGTTTGTGGTCTTAAAATAACATGGTAAATCTCTCAATATTGTGAGTACATTGTACTTACATTTACGCTTGGGGAATGCATGGGAGAACATGTTTTTCAACTACAATGCTAAGTTTGTTCTTGTGATAAATTAATCCTAATTACGGAACCCTTCTTTGTGCGTGGTTCGACACGCACTAGGCCGGTTTTTTATTATTATTTGCGGGTTGAGTAGCCAATGAGTCAATATTCTTTTAAGTATGTTCACGTATTTTCCAGGTGATCAGAAACTTTTTAACCGACGAAAACCAAAAGACAAGCAAGCAAAGAAGCCGACGCATATATTTTATTTTTATTAAAAACTAGCTTTTGCCCGCGGCTTCGCCCGCGCATGTATTATATATATAAACTTTCCTCTTGAATCACTCTATCTATAAAAAAAACCGCATCAAAATCCGTTGCGTAGTTTTAAAGATCTAAGCATACATAGGGACAGACAGACAGCGGGAAGCGACTTTGTCATATACTATGTAGCGAGTAGTATCAACAAACAGTCAATAGAAAAAGCCTTCTGTGTGGTCACCTCTGTCTTAGTATTTCTTCCCAGGACTTAGATTATTATTTGAAATAAAACGGTAAATATATTGATGCTGTTTAGTAAAGTAATCGTTAGTAAAAAAAATACTAAAGGATATGACTGTGTAACAAATCTACTAGCCTACAGAAATAAAAGGGGGCTAAAGTAAGACTTGAAACAATATATTAAATATTAAAAGATAAAAAATACAGACCGGTTTTTAAAAAACACATCCTACCTAACACACACAGTTATTTAGGTAGGTAGAGAGTAATTTGAGTAAGTCCAGGTTAGGCAAACACGCACGAATAGTTTGGAAGAAGAAGATTTTGAATTGAACCGCTCCGATAAATTAATGGTTATTTTCTATAACCCTCCTTTAGGGATCGACCGCAGTCGGGTAAGTTTTAGTCACGGAATCAGTTTTCCTGGTCGAAGTATACTTTTAGGAGATGTTTCGTTTATAGCTTCCGGAGCAGAACTGACTAGTCTCCGAGTCTTTCACCCATCGATTCATCAGCGTTTTTCAAAAACGTCTTCCAATTTCAGATCCTTTCCACATTTGAAGCTTTCCGTCATCAGAATGCCAAACGCCACAGTCAATGCTTGAATCTGCCAGTAATATACGTTGAAAAACCTCTAACCTCTTCGATGAATTTCAAGTGTGTGTGGATTAATTTTATAAAAGTAATTTAAGATACAGCTATTCAATAATAAATCAAAATTATCTATAAAATACAATATTTGACCTAACATATTGATAAAAAGAATTTAGATTACATAAATCAAAAGAAACGTTCATAGTCTATGCTATTATGAAGCTCTATGATAGATAGCTAGAAAAAGTAATGACAGCTTGACAACCTGACGTAAGTGTCATAACAATGAAAAATATCTATAGGTGTTTTTATTTCAGATTTTAAAGAAACGAATTGTTTTAGACCAATTCACAATATATGAATGTAAATCTTTATAAAAGATAAATAAAAATGGATGAAGTGTAAGTAAAGGTTATGTATGTAGTATGTATGTATGTAGTATGTATGTATGTAGTAGAAGTATGTAGATACTATATTTCCCCATCGACCCCGAGAAAATTTTCAACTCAATTGAAAATTTTGAAGGTTAAAAATATTACAGCATTCACAAAACGTACATACTTCATTCAATCACACCGACATCTTACGAAGTTAGGTCAGGTAGGATTCACATTCAATGATCACTACTCAACCTAATAAATCAATAACAGTAGGCTTATTTTCGGAGTTGTAATCCGCTCACGTCTAAAACCATTAATAAAATATATTTAACAAGGGCTTATTTTTATGGAGTTGTTAGCCGCTCCAAAAGATTGAAGGTTTAAGAAAAACCTCAAGTTTAAGAAAACTTAAGTTTAAGAGAGAAAACTCAAGTTAGTTTGAGTTTAAGAAAAACTTAGTTTAAGAGAGAGAACTCGTTAGTTAGAGTTCAAGTTTAAGAAAGGCTCAAGGGAGACTTGAGTTTAAGAATTAGAGGATATAAGAATACCTCTAAGGATAGAGAATGCATTAGGGGCTTGTTTAATGAGTTGCTACCGCTCAGAAAGAAAAAAAAAATTGCATTAGGGGCTTATTTAGGGAGTTGCTACCGCTCAAAAAGAAAAAAAAATGCATTAGAGGCTTATTTAGGGAGTTGCTACCGCTCAAAAAGAAAAAGGTGGAATAAGTTTTTACCGAATAGTTTTAAATGAGAGAGGGAGTATTTTAATGTTGAAGGGTGAAATAATAAATTTAAAAAAATAAAAATATTCAAGTAATAAATTAAAGAAAATATCTCAAAAGAGAAAAGATTTCTAAAAAGTTCTGGGAAGTTTCTCAAACTCAGCTTTGTTTAAAAGTTGAAAGAAAATAATTATATGCATTATTAAGAATTAATGTTAAATAGGATAAAAATATTTTAAAGGGAGGTAAGTAAGGGTTAATGAGTGCAAAAGACGACTCCCAAAGAGAGTGAGTGCCAAAGGCGACACAAGAGAGTAAGTACTAAAGACGACTCAAGAGAGTTTAAGAGGGTTCCTTAGCATATAAGAGGTCCATTAGTATATAAGAGGTCCATTAGTATGTAAGAGGTCCATTAGTATATAAGAGGTCCCTTAGTATATAAGAGGTCCCTTAGTATAGAGGAGGTCCATTAGTAAAGAGGAGGTCCCTTAGTATAGAGGAGGTCCCTTAGTATAGAGGAGGTCCCTTAGTATAGAGGAGGTCCCTTAGTATAGAGGAGGTCCCTTAGTATAGAGGAGGTCCTTAGTATATAAGAGGTCCCTTAATATATAAGAGGTCTAAGAGATCTCCCAGAGGGTTTAAGAGGTCTCCTCCCATAGGGTTTAAGAGGTCTCCCAGAGGGTTTAAGAGGACTCCTAGAGGGTTTAAGAGGACTCTAGAGGATTAAGAGGACTCCTAGAGGGTTAAGAGGACTCTAAGAGGGTTAAGAGGACTCTAAGAGGGTTAAGAGGACTCCTAGAGGGTTAAGATGACTCCTAGAGGGTTAAGAGGACTCCTAGAGGGTTTATGAGGGCTCTAGACGATCCGAATTAATGATGCGACTATAAAATAACCACAAACAAAAAGAAAGGCACAGAGGCACATCGAAAGTTGTATGTGTGTAAGAGTGTCTAATAGTAAAGTATTTGTAATAGGTGTTATATAGATATTAGGTTTGTATAAACGACTACAGGATATTCTCCTATAGTACGTCGAAGAGTAAACCAGACCCCAACTTGTAAGTGACCACGGATGGTTTTAAGAACACTCACAAGCGAAGAATGGGTACGATTACCAGTGGGTAAACGTATGTGGTGTGCAAGTGTGTGGGGTGCAGAATAATGATGTAGAAGTAGAGAGTTATGTGTAGGTGGTAACGATTATAGGATATTCTCCTACAATACGTCGTTGAGTAAGCCAAACCCAACTTGTAAGTGACCACGAATGGTTTTAAGAACACTCACAAGCGAAGAATGGATGCCAATTACCAGTGGGTAAAGGAATGTGTGTGGGGGTGTAGTATAAATTTGTTAAGTATGTGCTGAAGAGGAAAGTAAGTTAGTATTAGACCTACCTAGAACCTAATACATGTAACAAAAAAGAGATTAAGCCAAATAAGAGTCCGAAAAGAAATAGTACTAGAGATAGTTTATTTTAGAATTTTGAAAAGATTTGAAAGGGCTAGCTTTGATTTTATATTGGGCGCCAGACTGTAACAAATCTACTAGCCTACAGAAATAAAAGGGGGCTAAAGTAAGACTTGAAACAATATATTAAATATTAAAAGATAAAAAATACAGACCGGTTTTTAAAAAACACATCCTACCTAACACACACAGTTATTTAGGTAGGTAGAGAGTAATTTGAGTAAGTCCAGGTTAGGCAAACACGCACGAATAGTTTGGAAGAAGAAGATTTTGAATTGAACCGCTCCGATAAATTAATGGTTATTTTCTATAACCCTCCTTTAGGGATCGACCGCAGTCGGGTAAGTTTTAGTCACGGAATCAGTTTTCCTGGTCGAAGTATACTTTTAGGAGATGTTTCGTTTATAGCTTCCGGAGCAGAACTGACTAGTCTCCGAGTCTTTCACCCATCGATTCATCAGCGTTTTTCAAAAACGTCTTCCAATTTCAGATCCTTTCCACATTTGAAGCTTTCCGTCATCAGAATGCCAAACGCCACAGTCAATGCTTGAATCTGCCAGTAATATACGTTGAAAAACCTCTAACCTCTTCGATGAATTTCAAGTGTGTGTGGATTAATTTTATAAAAGTAATTTAAGATACAGCTATTCAATAATAAATCAAAATTATCTATAAAATACAATATTTGACCTAACATATTGATAAAAAGAATTTAGATTACATAAATCAAAAGAAACGTTCATAGTCTATGCTATTATGAAGCTCTATGATAGATAGCTAGAAAAAGTAATGACAGCTTGACAACCTGACGTAAGTGTCATAACAATGAAAAATATCTATAGGTGTTTTTATTTCAGATTTTAAAGAAACGAATTGTTTTAGACCAATTCACAATATATGAATGTAAATCTTTATAAAAGATAAATAAAAATGGATGAAGTGTAAGTAAAGGTTATGTATGTAGTATGTATGTATGTAGTATGTATGTATGTAGTAGAAGTATGTAGATACTATAACTGTAGCATTCGTCAGTTTAACTTCCGAATGCTGCGTAAATTGATTTTTCTTATAATAAACGTTTCGATTTAGGGACCACCTTAAATCGATTGTAACTTTTGAATGGCTTCTTTTACAAACTACAGGTTTCAACCTGTAGTGGGTGAATTCATTCACAATCGTTCAAGTACTTTTACTAACGCTAGACCCATGTAAATTTCAAATTCCATTGTGTTCTCCACTCAAAGTGAACCTTATGGTGATCGATTGAGGGACCACCTTACGCATGCTAGTTCTTTTTATTCTGTGAAAAGGAAGGGTTGATATCCAATAAATTAGTTTTACAAATCTTTTACTAAGAGTAGTCATTTATAGCAGTTGTAAATTTTAACTTGGTTTTGAGATATGGATGCCTCTCAGTCACGATTGAGGGACCACCTTTAAGCGTTTGTAACTTTTGAGTGGCTACTTTTACAAACTAAAGGCTGAATTTACAATTTGTTTGAGAACTTTTACTAAAAGCTGACGCATTCAAAAGCTCAAAATTCAAATGTGGTCCCTCAATGGGAACGCCAACAATCATTTATAACATAAAAAGTATGTTTTTATCGTACCTATAATTGCCTCGATATTAGTCTTTAATCTAGTCACTTTCAAACAAAAAGGTTTAACCGTTATTCGTTCTGAACTTTTCGTAGTAACTTTCTAGCCCATTTGATAGTAATTTCACGTTTCAGAGACCTACGTACACTTAGGTACCTTTTTCAAAGCCAGAAAAAGGTAATTCAGAAAAGTTTTGTTTCCTGAATAATAAAAGGGATATAAAGAAAAGTTGAAGAGTAAAATAACCTGTATTTGGTCACTGATTTTAATTTGTGTAGATATCAAAAGATATATATTTAGGAGAAATCAAACGATTCGTGGTTAATTTTCAAAAGGATAGACGAAAAATAATTGTAGATTGTGACTATTTAGATAAGGGAAAATGTAAGATAGACCTTCAGTCTTCCTCCGACATCTTTCGAATTTAATCCAAATCACCGGTCAAGAGCGAGTCGGACTCGCGCACCGAGGGTTCCGTTCCATTTCTGAAAAAGTGTACTATTTATAGACATCGTTTTATTTTTCCTGTGTTCTTTATATAAACTTCTATCACGTAGATTTCAGATTTTTCTGTATGCAAACTTCGGAGATTAAGAGGGGAACGGTATTTTTTTTACATTTAACATCAAAAGTCGATAACTGTGCGGCCTAAAAAAAAAAAGAAAAAAATAATGTTTGGGAATGTGTATATATCGCTCTTTTATGATACGGCATGCACTACAAAAATATTTTCATTTCTTTCTTATTTGCAAACGTCATCTAAAACTTGTTCTTGAGATATCCAGCTGTGACAGACAGACAAACTGAGTCGCACCATAATTACCATTTTGGTACGGAACCCTAAAAAGGGTATGTTTTTACGCACACAAAGCGGTCTTATAGTTAATTTCTGTCATCAATCCAGGGGTTTCTAGGTATCAAACCATTTCCGATCTAAGTCATACATTATTAAGTGCTTACTGTACCATAAACTCACATTACTTTAGCCCACGGGGATAACATTGGCCCAAATCGAAAAAGTGTTTTGATTCCTTCTAGTTCATCTAGCACGCAAGAGGTAACGTCAGCAATCAACTATAATATTATATGATCTGCAAACTACGTTGACTGCTTGTGTGCAGGATGAACTGGAGGAAGTCAACACACTTTTTCTATCCTGGCCAATGGTCTAAAGTAATGTGAGTTTACGGCCTAAAGTAATAAGAGTTTACGGTATCTAACAAACGAAAGGTAAATGTTGTAATTTTCCTGTGTACCTGAAAGATAGGCGTTCAGTAAAATCCCATTGCGAGTACCTACCTGTTGTTTGATAATCTATATCACTTTGAGCGGAGCGACGTTATAATACGTAAAATTTGATAAACGCTATTTGACACAACGTTTAATCACGTCAGCAAAAAATATGTCTTTCTTTAAAGAACGTATATAAACGGCTGCGGTCTATACCAATTCCTTCAAGCTACGTCATCGCGCCGTATCACTTTAAATTTTCGGACTGCTAGCGCCACTCCACGTTAGTTTTGTTGTACACTTTTTAAGGCTAGTCACACACATACATTATAATTACGCGTACATTCGCAACGTCGACGTGTAGTAACGGTTGTGTCATCTTTGCTTGTATGAAAAACCAGAACGTCACTAATCGTCATATATTTTGTATGAGAAAATAGTGTGCCGCGCAACAAACATTTGAATACCCAGATGCTCAGCTGAAAGTGATATTATTGACATTTGTATCCAGCAGTGCGATTCTGTAACCATCTCACCGTGAAAACTTAGGTGAAGTGAGCGTGGAGTAAGCTGTCAATAGTGTCAATTCCTAGCAAAAACAAACTCACTTCACCTAAGTTTTCACGGTGAGATTTTTACAGAATCGACCGGCAGGTCCAGGAGTTCACTAATTTGTTTGTCAACAATTAATTATATATCTACATACCTAATAGTAGTTCTTTTGAAACCAGATGTTAAAGAATTTATATAATCACTAGCTTTTGCCCGCGGCTTCGCCCGCGTGGATGTCGGAAAATATCCCATGGGAACGTTCATGTGGAAAACATAGGGCATATCCCTAACTTAAGAAATGCTGGGTTTCCCATACAAACTTTCATCCCTTTTATCACCCCTTGTAGGATAATGTTTTAAGACAAAAAGTAGCCCATGTCCTTTCCCAGGATGCTATCTATAGCCTTGCCAAATTTTATCGAAATCCGTGCAGTTTTGTAAATTTTAAAATCAATCCCTATTTTACCCACTTAGGGGATGATTTTTAAAAAACACTGACCCGCATATTCCTTAACTTCTTACCAATAGCATAAATTTGTTATCCCTAACTTAAGAAATACTGGGTTTCCTTACAAACTTTCATTCCTTATATCACACCCTGTAGTATTGTTTTTGAAAGTATTCTATGTCCTTTCCCAGGATGCTATATAAAGCCTTGCCAAATTTTGTCGAAATCCTTGCAGTTTTGTAAATTTTAAAATCAACCCCTATTTTAACCCCTTAGGGGATGATTTTTCAAAAACGCTGAACCGCATATTTCTTTATTTCCTATCAAAAGCATACATTTTAATTTTCACATCCCTAACTTAAGAAATACTGAGTTTCCCATACAAACTTTCATCCCCTATATCACCACCTGTAAGATTATTTTTTAAGACCAAAAGTAGCCTGTATCCTTCCCCAGGATGTTATATAAAGCCTTGCCAAATTTTATCGAAATCCGTGCAGTTTTGTAAATTTTAAAATCAACCCCTATTTTACCCCTTAGGGGATGATTTTTCAAAAATGCTGAATCGCATATTTCTTAATTTCCTACCAATAGCATAAATTTTTTATCCCTAACTTAAGAAATACTGGGTTTCCTTACAAACTTTCATCCCTTATATCACACCCTGTAGTATTGTTTTTGAAAGTATTCTATGTCCTTTCCCAGGATGCTATATAAAGCCTTGCCAAATTTTGTCGAAATCCGTGCAGTTTTGTAAATTTTAAAATCAACCCCAATTTTACCCCCCCTTAGGATATGATTTTTCAAAAACGCTGAACCGCATATTTCTTTATTTCCTATCAGAAGCATACATTTTAATTTTCACATCCCTAACTTAAGAAATACTGAGTTTCCCATACAAACTTTCATCCCCTATATCACCCCCTGTAGGATTATTTTTTAAGACCAAAAGTAGCCTGTGTCCTTCCCCAGGATGTTATATAAAGCCTTGCCAAATTTTATCGAAATCCGTGCAGTTTTGTAAATTTTAAAATCAACCCCTATTTTACCCCTTAGGGGATGATTTTTCAAAAATGCTGAATCGCATATTTCTTAATTTCCTACCAATAGCATAAATTTTTTATACCTAACTTAAGAAATACTGGGTTTCCTTACAAACTTTCATCCCCTATATCACCCCCTGTACTTGTTTTTGAAAGTATCCTATGTCCTTTCCCAGGATGCTATATAAAGCCTTGCCAAATTTTGTCGAAATCCTTGCAGTTTTGTAAATTTTAAAATCAACCCCTATTTTACTATAATTTACCCCCTTAGGGGATGATTTTTCAAAAACGCTGAACCGCATATTTCTTAATTTCCTATCAAAAGCATACATTTTAATTTTCACATGCCTAACTTAAGAAATACTGAGTTTCCCATACAAACTTTCATCCCCTATATCACCCCCTGTAAGATTATTTTTTAAGACCAAAAGTAGCCTGTGTCCTTCCCCAGGATGTTATATAAAGCCTTGCCAAATTTTATCGAAATCCGTGCAGTTTTGTAAATTTTAAAATCAACCCCTATTTTACCCCTTAGGGGATGATTTTTCAAAAATGCTGAATCGCATATTTCTTAATTTCCTACCAATAGCATAATTTTTTTATCCCTAACTTAAGAAATACTGGGTTTCCTTACAAACTTTCATCCCCTATATCACAACCCTGTAGTATTGTTTTTGAAAGTATCCTATGTCCTTTCCCAGGATGCTATATAAAGCCTTGCCAAATTTTGTCGAAATCCGTGCAGTTTTGTAAATTTTAAAATCAACCCCAATTTTACCCCCCCTTAGGATATGATTTTTCAAAAACGCTGAACCGCATATTTCTTTATTTCCTATCAGAAGCATACATTTTAATTTTCACATCCCTAACTTATGAAATACTGAGTTTCCCATACAAACTTTCATCCCCTATATCACCCCCTGTAGGATTATTTTTTAAGACCAAAAGTAGCCTGTGTCCTTCCCCAGGATGCTATATAAAGCCTTGCCAAATTTTATCGAAATCCGTGCAGTTTTGTAAATTTTAAAATCAACCCCTATTTTACCCCCTTAGGGGATGATTTTTCAAAAACGCTGAACCGCATATTTCTTAATTTCCTACCAATAGCATAAATTTGTTATCCCTAACTTAAGAAATACTGGGTTTCCCTTACAAACTTTCATCCCCTATATCACACCCTGTAGTATTATTTTTGAAAAAAATAGTATCCTTTGGCCTTCCCCTGGATGCTTTATAAAGCCTTGCCAAATTTTGTCGAAATCCATGCAGTTTTGTAAATTTTAAAATCAACCCCTATTTTACCCCCTTAGGGGATGATTTTTCAAAAACGCTGAACCGCATATTTCTTTATTTCCTATCAAAAGCATACATTTTAATTTTCACATCCCTAACTTAAGAAATACTGAGTTTCCCATACAAACTTTCATCCCCTATATCACCCCCTGTAGGATTATTTTTGAAAAAAAAAGTAGCCTATGTCCGTCCCCAGGATACCATCTATAGCCTTGCCAAATTTTATCGAAATCCGTTCAGTGGTTTAGGCGTGAAAAGGTAACAGACAGACAGACAGACAGACAGACAGACAGACAGACAGACAGACAGATAGACAGACAGACAGACAGACAGAGTTACTTTCGAATTTATAATATTATAGTATGGATTATCAGTACATAATATAAAACAAAGTCGCTTCCCGCTGTCTGTCTGTCCCTATGTATGCTTAGATCTTTAAAACTACGCAACGGATTTTGATGCGGTTTTTTCTAATAGATAGAGTGATTCAAGAGGAAGGTTTTTATGTGTAATAAATGCGGGCGAAGCCGCGGGCCAAAGCTAGTTTAAATATAATTTAATTTATATTGCCGTTTAAAATCTTCCATATACAAAAATGCAATATCTACCAGATCGAAACATCCAAAACAGCTGTTTTTATATCGAAAAACAGCTGTGTTATTTATTTTGTTCGTTGTTATTTATTTATATATATAATTTATTGTAGGTACACCAAATTACCTTAAATGTTACATTACACGCGAATGCTCGTCAGTCAGGGAGGTAGTATTGTAATGTAATGCTCAAAGTCGAATCTAGAATGTTACATTACACACGAATGCTCGTCAGTCAGGGAGGTAGTATTGTAATGTAATGCTCAAAGTCGAATCTATAATGTTACATTACCCGCGATGCTCGTCGGTCAGGCAGGTAGTATTGTAATGTAATGCTCAAAGTCGAATCTATAATGTTACATTACTCGCGATGCTCGTCAGTCAGGGAGTTAGTATTGTAATGTAATGCTCAAAGTCGAATCTATAATGTTACATTACACGCGATGCTCGTCAGTCAGGGAGGTAGTATTGTAATGTAATGCTCAAAGTCGAATCTTTAATGTTAAATTACACGCGAATGCTCGTCAGTCAGGGAGGTAGTATTGTAATGTAATGCTCAAAGTCGAATCTATAATGTTACATTACACGCGAATGCTCGTCAGTCAGGGAAGTAGTATTGTAATGTAATGCTCAAAGTCGAATCTATAATGTTACATTACACGCGAATGCTCGTCAGTCAGGGAGGTAGTATTGTAATGTAATGCTCAAAGTCAATATGTAATATTACTTTACACGCGAATGCTCGTCAGTCAGGGAGGTAGTATTGTAATGTAATGCTCAAAGTCGAATCCGTAATGTTACATTACATGCGAATGCTCCTGGCGAGGGAGCACCTTAAGGATCGAAAATAAATGACGACTATAGATTATTACAGCTAACAACGAGAACAAAATTCCAACAACAAGTAAATGTTCCGCATTACACAATATATCGCGCGCGTTTTATTGGAACTGGTAATGCATTCCACTAACGAGAGGCCTGGACAGTAAAGGATTAGTGGAGGCAAGTTGTGGAATTCGTTCTTTAGATAGAGAGGAGTGGAAGGGGAAAGAGCACATTTTACAAAAGGGAAATAATATTATGTAAGCATTCCGGCGAAAGTGAATTGGAAATCGGAAACATAAATGGTCCTAATCACGCAAATTGTATTATGAACCTTATAATTATGAAACTTTTGAAGGCGTTCTAGTTTATCGAGTTGGTCTTGAGTAAGGTCAAGATAGCTGGCATCAGCATAATCGAAGATGGGTAGAAGGTTTAAAAATGGGTAGTATTTTTAGTCACGTAGTCGTAGTCGTTGTAATTGGTCAGATTGGTCTCTTAGTAAAAGTTGTTCATCTATATTAGTTATTATAAAATAAAGTCGCTTTTCGTGTCTGCCTGTGTGGCTGCGTTGTTCTTCTAAACTTCGCAACGGATTTTGATGCGGTTTTCAGTATCATTTAGAGAATTTATTCCTGAAGGTTTCTAATATGTTTAATACTAATATTTAACTTATATTTAATTTAGAAACCATCATATTTTGTCAAGTCGTAAAAACCGTGCGAAGCAGGGCCGGGTCGCTAGTATTTATAAATGCTTTCTCCTAAAGCATTGTCAATGAAATCTCAAAGTCAGCTTGTACAATGATCGACAATATCTAGGATAAAAAGTAGCCTATGTGTTAATCCAGGGTATAAGCTATCTACAGGGTGTCCCGTAAATAATGGATAATCTCTTAAGGGGTCATCGTACTCATCATTATGAACAACTTTTACTATGGGACCAAACCTGGAATCGCGAAAAAAAAATCAGCTGCTCCCTACATTTTGACGAGTTTGATGTAGATAAATGTACTGGTCAGCTGATTTTTTTTCGCGATTTCAGGTTTGGTCCCATAGTAAAAGTTGTTCATAATGATGAGTACAATGACCCCTTAAGAGATTATCCATTATTTACGGGACACCCTGTATATACCAAATTTCAGCAATTTGAGCGTGAAGAAGTAACAAGTGTTTGTATGTAAACACACACACAAACTTTCGCATTTATAATATTAGTGTGCTATGGATGAAAAACTCAATAAGAGTATTTACCAGAACCAAGAAAATGAACACACAACAAGTCAATGCAACACGTGTGCTTCAGAGAGCTTATAGACTAGATAACGACTAAAAGTACCTATACACATGAATGCAATAAAGAATTTGAGTTTGAGTATGAGTTTAACTATCGTCTTGTATTCAATACGACAGGAAACGTGCTGAAATATCGCTGAAGCAACGTTATTGAAAACTGTTCAACTGGTGCGAAATGTAACCTACTATAAGTTTTGCTACTTTTATTTTGTTCCGTAGTATCAACGGGTACGGCGCGGGCGCTTTCCTTTAACACATCAATCATCTTAACGTTAATCACCTTCCTAAATACGGAACCTCTCTTGAAAGGATTTCCCTGTGTAGGTAAATCCTTTTTTTAGGTCAGTAGGTAGCACCTACTTTTTTTAGGTCAGTAGTTCTGTCGATTAAGTTGTAAAGCATTTATTTTTGGTGATGACCTAAATGCGTATCATCATGAGTATTAAAAAAACCGGAACAACTTTTAGTTATACAATTAGTTTATACGTTTATACAATGGTATCCGTTCGGAATAGAAAATAAATATGACTTCTAACAAATACCAGTGGTATTAGTTTGTTGGTATTAGATAGGAATAAATCGAAGAAACTCAACATTGTAGTTGAAAAAAATTGCCTCCGATACATTCCAACTGCAAATATATGTTTGTACGCACGATATTACATTATTGAGAGATTTACCATATTATTTAAAGATCATAATACTTGTTACAGGTTTTGCTTTAATTTATCCACCAATCTATCTTCTATATGTATATAAATAAAAAGAGAAGTCCTGACTGACTGACTGACTGACTCATCAACGCCCAGCCCAAACCCTTGGACTTAGAAAGCTGAAATTTTGCTCATAGGTTTCCTTTATAATATAGACAAGGAATAAGGAAGGAATTCCCGGTAGTACGTTCCCATCCCACGGGAATTTCACGACATCCACGTGGGCGAAGCCGCTGGCAAAAGCTAGTCCATCATATAGAACTATTTTCTGTATTTTTCAAAATTTTAGTTTGGGAAATAAGGGTCGAATGGTTTTTCTTATGTACCTAACCTAAAAAAGGTTTATTTTAAAATTATTAAAAAAATATATATTTGAAAGACCCACAGTACGTCACACGGTACAGTTTGCAAAAGTTTTTTAAAAATTAAATTTTATTATTCGCCTCCCAAAAGTTACACGCTAATTAAAAAATAATTTACGTTCCACGTCCGTGTTTGGGTAACAGGAACTCATGTGTACCAAATTTCAACTTAATCGTCCATTAGATTCGGAGCGAATTATAATAATAATAATAATAACCCCACCGCCGTATCTCTACGTTGACGTCGTGGTGGGGCTTGCGCGCTCCGAACTCTGGGCCTGTGCCAGTAGAGTTCACTTTGCTGACACAGGTCTAGGGTGAGGAGCCAGACCAAGAGAGATACAGAAATCCGCAGGGCAGCATGTGGCGAGCTGTTGGGCAGTAGCGACCCCACGGACCCTATCTTCCGGGAGTAGTCTTGTTCCTCATCTCTGGCTTGCCTTTATTGGCCGGCTGGAGTGAACACTGACGGGAACAGAGCCCCCACCTCATTCTTGCCTTTATTGGCTGGCTTGAGTGGAGATTCGCAAGAGCAAACGTGCTCGGAGGAAGGAAGTATTCCAGTAAGTGTTTGTAGGGATCTTGACCATCTTCCGGGCTCTGGGATTGTTCTGAGAACCGTGGGATACCTCTCCACTCCTCACAAGCACCTCAGGACATGTTGCCCCCTTGCCGCTACGACACTATGTGCTAGCGACCGTTTTCGGGGGCCCATTATTGAGTGTGCAAGTCACCCCCTGCCATTTTATCCGTGTATTATAAAACATTGATCCGGCAGGGGCCATAGTCAGTTCATAGTTTTAGGTAACCAGTCCACAACCACCCAAATCCATAGCCCAATATGTTTTGTTTCCATGTTCTGCAATAGTCCTGCACCAACCGGGGGTTGTCCTTGGGTGCACATGCATAGTGCATACAGGGATAATCGTCGGCTGGTGCCGCCTCGTCATTTAAAATTGTCTAAGGGGCCTCTGCGAGTTGGCTTCGGCCCCTCATACGCCTTCCAAAGGTCCGGGACCGCAGGGTCCCGAGATATGTCAAAGACAAAAAAATAATAATAATAATAATAACCCCACCGCCGTATCTCTACGTTGACGGCGTGGTGGGGCTTGCGCGCTCCGATCTCTGGGCCTGTGCTAGTAGAGTTCACTTTGCCGAAACAGGTCTAGGGTGAGGAGCCAGACCAAGAGAGATACAGAAACCCGCAGGGCAGCATGTGGCGAGCTGTTGGGCAGTAGCGACCACACGGACCCTATCTCCCGGGAGTAGTCTTGTTCCTCATCTCTGGCTTGCCTTTATTGGCCGGCTGGAGTGAACACTGACGGGAACAGAGCTCCCACCTCATTCTTGCCTTTATTGGCTGGCTTGAGTGGAGATTCGTAAGAGCAAACGTGCTCGGAGGAAGGAAGTATTCCAGTAAGTGTTTGTAGGGATCTTGACCATCTTCCGGGCTCTGGGATTGTTCTGAGAACCGTGGGATACCTCTCCACTCCTCACAAGCACCTCAGGACATGTTGCCCCCTTGCCGCTACGACACTATGTGCTAGCGACCGTTTTCGGAGGCCCATTATTGAGTGTGCAAGTCACCCCCTGCCATTTTATCTATTGTATACAAACCATTAGTCAGGCAGGGGCCATAGTGTTTCTATAGTTCTAGGTAACCAGTCCACAACCACCCAAAGCCATAGCCCAATATGTTTTGTTTCCATGTTCTGCAATAGTCCTGTACCAACCGGGGGTTGTCCTTGGGTGCACTTGCATACTGCATACAGGGATAATCGTCGGCTGGTGCCTCATCATAATTTAAAATTGTCTAAGGGGCCTCTGCGAGTTGGCTTCGGCCCCTCGTATGCCTTCCAAAGGTCCGGGATCCCAGGGTCCCGAGATATGTAAACATAATAATAATAATAATACATTTATTTCAGACCATAAGTCCATACACAATTGTACATATTGAATTGAATTGGCTGTGACGGACAGACAGACAGACGAGTGTTCCTATAAAGGCTATGTTTTTTCATTCGGTCTTACGGCACCCTATATAATAAATAACTTGAATTTAAAAAGTATTTTCTCTACGCTATAATGTCTTACTGTGCTTGTGGCTAAGTAATAACAGCCGCACGGGTCGATCGATCAGCCGCAGTTGGTCCGTGGATGGGTGACCATCTTTACATACCAAGACCCCTCCGTGCATCGGAAAGCACGTTAAGCCGTTGGTCCGGGCTGTCATTCGTGGATTTTTGACAGTCGTTACGGTTCGTCAAAAGCTCGAAAGTCTGACAACCAGTCTTACTAAAGCTAATCGTATTACCCAGTAACTGATGGGTTGTGGAGGTTAGATAGGCAGTCACTCCATGTAAAATAATGGTATTCAGCTGCATCCGGTTTGACTGGAAGCCGACCTCAACATAGTTGGGAAAAGCTAGGCTAGGCAGATGATGAATGTATTTAACGTGCTTACGACCGGATTTAGCGATGAGTAATTCATCAACTCGTCCCACATGCCTACGGCCCATTTGGGACGACTTGACGAAAATCAAAATAAATAATATTTTCATTCTGCAAGTCGTCCCACGTTGCTATCAAAATGAGAAAAGGTACAATTAGTAGCAAAAGTGTTAGTGTGGAAATTAAAAAAAAAGAATTTGTTATAAAATATTTAATCATCACAACATTGTTAATGTGGTCATTATTTTTTTAATTGATTAATTTGCCTTATGAATCCGCCTAACTTTTTCCCAACTATGTTGAGGTCGGCTTCCAGTCTAACCGGATGCAGCTGAATACCATTACTTTACATGTAGCGACTGTCTACCTGACCTCCACAACCCAGTAACTGGGTAATACGATACCCCTTGGTAAGACTGGTTGTCAGACTTTCGGGCTTCTGATGACCCGTAACGACTGGCAAAGATCCACAAATGACAGCCGGGACCAACGGCTTAACGTGCTTTCCGAGGCACGGAGGAGTCTCGGTATGTAAAGATAGTCACCCATCCACGGACCAACCCCGGCAAGCGTAGCTTAACCTGATGGATCGACCCGTGCGGCTGTATTACTTAGCCACGAGCTACTCCATCACACTAATATTATAAAGCCGAAAGTTTGTGAGTGTCTGTGAGGGTGTGTTTGTATGTTTATTACTTCTTCACGCTCAAACGGCTAAACGGATTTGCATGAAATTTGGTATAAAGATAGTTTATAACCTGGATTAAGACATAGGATACTTTTCATACCGGTAAAAGGTTCCCGTGAGATAATTTCAGACATACACGCGGGCGAAGCCGCTGGCAAAAATTTTAGATTATTGTGGACTCTGTCGGGCACAGCAAGATAGGATATAGGAAAAGGGCTATTATTGTATTATTATTTGAAAAAAGTAATCTATAAATGTTTTTCAACTAAAAAAAAAATATAATAGTCCAAAAAAAAAAAAAAAAATATTTGTTAAATAATCCAAGTCACGCTCGTGTGCTTCATTGATATCGAAACAAAACATTTTTTTGTACCTTCATTCTATTCATAGGGTGTCCTGTCATCATTTACTTCAAAAGTAACCACTGTTTTTTTTATATTTCTATGCACGTAACCATTGTTTATTAACCTGATAATAACCGAAAGTTATACATGTCTACCATTCGTATATAACACTTGAACTTGTGCGTTTGCGTGTAAAATTAAACATATGTAGAAAAAAAAAAATTTTGTAGGTACTGACTTTTTTAATACCTATTAAATAATCTATGAACGAAACGAAAATATATACTAAAAATTCTTAAAAAAATATTGTTAAGTATATCTATTCTTACTGACTGTACCAAACGTTGATAAAGTTTAAAGTTCCACACAAAAAGAAACGTGGGACGACTTGCAGAATGAAAATATTATCTATTTTGATTTTCGTCAAGTCGTCCCAAATGGGCCGTAAACATGTGGGACCAGTTGATGAATTACTCACCGCGATCGGAACCAGAGAAGAGGTTGAACTTATTGGCCCCTATTCAATTTTTTTTTTTTTTTTTTTCAGATGGTTATGACTTATGAGTGCCTTTTCAGACTTGAATTTTTTAAAATCATAAGGCTCTGTTGCTTAACTCAAATAATTATTCTCCAAATGACCAATGTATAAAATTAAACTGATATTACTTTGTTGTTCACAGATCGACTCGTGTCATGGAAAAAACGAAGATTGGGCTGCTAAACGGTCACGTGCATGGCGAGACACGACAGGCGAAGTCTAGGAAAGCTATTATAAGAATGCTAGGTAAGTTTGTCTAAGTGAATCTGGAAAATGACTGTAGAATCCTGTTATTTTATGCGAGACAATATTTGTATGCTAATCTCAACTATGAAGTAAATATTATCTTTTTATTGTACCTATGTATAATTCTCCTGTACTAGCTGGACCTATTTTGATGAAATTTTTTGTGTGTGTTTGAGTGAGTCCCTGGATGGTTTAGATCAGGGATTTCCAAACTACTTTGGGCAAGAGACCCCTTTTCCAAAATGAACTGATACCTCAGACCCCCTATAGCAAGATTACTTTAAAAATCCTATCTCTAGTTTTTTTCCTATTGATACAAAATACTTACCAATTTAAAAACTTTGCGGTTGGTTATGTGAGTAAACTTGACATCATTTTCACATCAAATTAAATAGTCATTCTTATAACAAGTTGCTATACTTACAGTATCTTGAAAGTTTGAAATAAGAACTTGTGTTCATTAATAGGTGTCGATTTTTAGACCTCTTCGACACCCAAAATCAGTTTTCGTTTATATCGACCCCTGGGAAACCGATTTCAACCCCAAGGTGTCGATATCGACCACTTTGGGAATCCCTGGTTTAGATTCACAATTGTGTCCAGTAGGTGTCGCTGCGATTGAGTTCTACGAAATCGGACAACGTCTGTCCGATCAGCTAGTTGATCTATAGAAAAAGATTAAAACTGGAGGCAGAGGTAGGAGGTTCCACTATCTTCATTTATTTCAATGAATAAACTGCTCGCCACCGCGTCTAAGTTAGGGCAAGCAGAGACATTGATGGTTGACACATGATGAAATACTCTACAGTTGCATACAGTAGGTATGTATAAGTATCCTACAGCAAAAAAAAAATATACGTGTCGAATTGAGAACCTCCTCCTTTTTTTTCGTCGGTTAAAAAAGGCTGAACGTTGAACACAGGTTTTTCTAGGATAGTATAATCTTTTATTCAGCAATAAAAGAGAAAGCGCCATAATTTTAATAGACCTGCGTTCCTATTTTACAGGTAGGTTATGTGTTGAACTGTTGAACTGTCTAGCTGACTCTTTACGTCGTTGTAAAGTAGCATAAACTTGATAGATTTTTTTTTTCATTCCCTTTCCGTGATGTTAAGGTCCTGTTACGTACAGACGCCAGCACATCAGTTATGTATTTGCTACTGCTTGGTGTGTAACGTTATAAGTAATTTGTGTGCCTGTTTCACCAGGGCGGTAAATTGAAACAGTATACAGAAATTGCAGTATACAGTATTGCATACCACCTACGATTAAGTTCATAGTAACTTACTTGTCAGAAAATTCCATACAAATTCTGTTCCATTTTTGAATTTATTCGGTAAGTAGCAATGACGTACTATAAAATACTAGCTTTGCCCGCGGCTTCGCCCGCGTGGATGTCGGAAAATATCCCACGACAGCAAAAATCCTTCCTTATTTCTTGTCTACCTTATAAAGGGAACCTCTGTGCAAAATTTCAGCTTTATAAGTCCAAGGGTTAGGCTGGGCATTGATGAGTCAGTCAGTCAGGACTTTTCTTTTTATCCACCCACGCACCTCTACCCTTCCGCAAAAATAATTATTAAAGTCCGACTGGTTCCAGAGATTAGCGAGTTCAAACAAACAAAAAAAGTGTGTGTCAGCTCCGACGCACGACTGGAGTTTACTCCTGTTTTTGTGCCCCACCTCACCTTCCCGCTAACCTCCCCCTCCCCCTCTAACCTCCTAACACCCCCTTCACCGCTTTGCCCTCCCCCTCTTTCCTTCTCCACGGCTTCCCTCTCACTGCACCCTCCTATCCCTCTCCACCCTCTCCACCTCCCTCCACCCCCTCCCTTCCCCCTTTCTGTCCTCACCACCCATCTCCTTCCCCCTTTCTCTCCTCACCACCCCCTCCTCTTCCCCCCTACAAAAAAACTATTACTGACAAACTTTATTACTTACTTAGCCAAGTATTTGTGCCAAGTTTCCAGTTAATTAACCAAATGAATAAGATTTTTCATATAAACTATATTCCCTGTTTTCACCCCCACAGGGATGGAATTTAAAAAAATCGTTTGAGATATTTCCGTAACTTGACTGAAAGATTATTTACACCAATTTTCGAGTTAATCAAGCCCCGCAGTAAAACCTGCCCAGTAAAATTTACTATCCCTTTACACCCCTTTAGGGGTAGAATTTCGAAAAACCCTGATACACATTATTCTTAATTCTTAGTATTAAGTATAAATACTGAGTTTCGAGTTAATCAGAACGCGCGTTAAAATTCCTCCATACAAACTTTGACACCCCCCAGTCCCTCCTGAGGGCGTAGTTTAGGAAAACTAAAAATGACAAACTTTATAATTTACTTAGATAAATATTCATGCCAAGTTTCAAGTCTATTAACTCAAGGAATAAGATTTTTCATACAAACTTTCGTCCCCTATTTGTCCCCCTTAGGGATGGAATTTCCAAAAATACTTCCTTATAGGATGCCTACACTGTATAAGGTATCTATGTGCAAAATTTCAAGTTTCTAGGTCCAGCGATCTGGGCTGTGCGTTGATATATCAGTCAGTCAATCAGTCAGTCAGGACTTTGAATTTTATATATATAGATATCATTGGTAAGTAGGTAGTGGTTATTCGGACATCGTGAAATATGCCCCTAGGGTAGGTTGTAGGATAATTATAGATAATTACAGTTAGGTGCAGCGCAAAACATAGTTTTTGTGCGATCGAGTCTGTGGCGCACAAAATTAATATTTCAGGCGTCGTATGCGTTATTATGAATATGAATATATATATTTGTATGCTGGCGTTTGTATATTATTCATTTAGAACACATACGACGTCTGAAATATTAATTATGATTAATACATTTAATACAAAAAGTCTGTCGTCTGCGTTGCACCATATAACAATATCAGTCTGTGATTATTTCACTGCAGGGCAAAGCCTATTTTAGTACAAACAAACGATTGTTCATTGCGTACACCGATGTTTTTTTTCCAAGTAAGTACTCAAACTCATGAAATTCACACAAAAAACTGTTGTTGTCTGGTTTTATCGTCCATAACACCATTAAACCTAACTTTTGCGCTAATAATAGTATATTATGCAATTAGTGAATAAAGGACGGATTTAAAGCGAGGGCCATAGATGAATCACGAGCTATTGAAGGAGTCTAACGATTGAATCACGACCGTAGGGAGTGATTCATGATGATTGTTAGAATCCTGAGCGATGCGAGTGATTCATGGCCCTCGATATAAATCCGTTTTATTCAAGAGTTTCATACTATACTTTATACCATGACTACGAGAAAAAGAAAGATTTAAGTGAAAATAAACATATAATGAGGAAAAAGGAAAGTTAAATTGGCTTCGATGTAAACCAGCCGTGATTTTTTATACCGGCCGCCCTCTCTTTCATAAACTAAGGTGTTAACACATCTTCATCACTAGAATGCATTTTTAATCGATTAGAACAACACTAAACAAACACAAAATTAAAGATTAAAGTAACACTAAACTTTGTGTTCGTACAACTTACAGTATTCAAAATAGCGCCAATTTACTAAGGACAGCAAAGAACACAAAACAGTTTTTATTCTAATGCACTCCTTGTCGAAAATGTCGACCAATCAAATTGAATTTAGAACACATCAATATAGGTCGAATACACAGATTACACTTACACTAGATACGGCAAGCCATCCGACCAAGCGTGCCGTGCATGTTCGACTGTTCGTATTAAAAAAAGTCTGTTAGCTCAGTGACGCTTAGCGATTGAAACAATTCTGTTTACTTTGAGCACAGCACTAAATGGCTGGGGTGAAGTTATCGTAGGTATAAAAAAGATGACACGTTCGGTTGTCATACTATCTAATAACATGCCGTATCTAGCCTAGGTACTCTAAATCTGTGGTCGAATACATTGGTGTGTTCCATTTTCAAACATCAAAACAGTGAGTAAAAGTGCTTTTTATTCACTGTTTTCAGTGAATAAAATAAGCTTTTTAGAGGGGGAATGGTATAATAGTATATTATGCAATTAGTGAATAAAGGACGGATTTAAAGCGAGGGCCATAGATGAATCACGAGCTAGTGAAGGATTCTAAAAACTGAATCACGACCGTAGGGAGTGATCCGTGATGATTGAATCACGAGCGTAGCGAGTGATTCAAGTGTTAGAATCCTGAGCCACGCGAGTGATTCATGGCCCTCGATATAAATCCGTTTTATTCAAGAGTTGCATACTATACTTTATACCACGACTACGAGAAAAAGAAAGATTTAAGTGAAAATACACATATAACGAAGAAAAGGAAAGTTAAATTGGCTTTGATGTAAACCAGCCGTGATTTTTTGGGCAGCAAGTTTTCCACTATATCGGCCGCCCTCTCTTTCATAAACTCAGGTGTTAACACATCTTCATCACTAGAATGCATTTTTAATCGATTAGAACAACACTAAACAAACACAAAATTAAAGACTAACACTAAACTTTGTGTTCGTACAACTTACAGCATTCAAAATAGCGCCAATTTACTAAGGACAGCAAAGAACACAAAACAGTTTTTATTCTAATGCTAAACTCCTTGTCGAAAATGTCGACCAATCAGATTGAATTTAGAACACATCAATATAGGTCGAATACACAGATTACACTTACACTAGATACGGCAAGCCACGACCAAGCGTGCCCTACTGCATGTTCGACTGTTCGTACTAAAAAAAGTCTGTTAGCTCAGTGAAGCTTAGCGATTGAAACAATTCTGTTTACTCTGTGCACATCACCAAATGGCTGGGGTGAAGTTATCGTAGGTATAAAAAAGATGACACGTTCGGTTTTCATACTATCTAATAACATGCCATATCTAGCCTAAGTACTCTAAATCTGTGGTCGAATACATTGGTGTGTTCCATTTTCAAACATCAAAACAGTGAGTAAAAGTGCTTTTTATTCACTGTTTTCAGTGAATAAAATAAGCTTTTTAGAGGAGGAATGGTATAAAGAAAATTATGTGAATATAAAAACGAGGAAAGGTCCCCTGAATTTAAATTGGTACATTATAGTTCCATGATTATTTACGTACTTTTTTGCCGCAGTTATGACCAACCATTAAATTTTGTTGGTAATACGTCGCGATTTTACTATGGTTTATTTTGTCGTCCATCCCCCTATTCGTCGTACTGAAATACATAGGTATTGCTGGAAGTCTCTCATTCATAATACATCCATGGTTACTATTATTTGGCCGCACGGGTCGATCGATCAGGTTAAGCTACAGGTGCTTGCCGGGGTTCCCGTGGATGGGTGACCAAGACCCCTCCGTGCCTTGGAAAGCACGTTAACCCGTTGGTCCCGGCTGTCATTCGTAGATCTTTGACAGTCGTTACGGGTCGTCAGAAGCCCGAAAGTCTAATAACCAGTCATACCAAGGGGTATCGTATTACCCAGTAACTGGGTTGTGGAGTCAAATAGGCAGTCGCTCCGTGTAAAATACTGGTACTCAGCTGCATCCCGGTTAGACTTGGAAGCTGAGCTCGGCAGATATAGAATACAAAGTAACTCGATCTCTCTGTCTCTCTGTCCCTCTGTCTGTTACCTAACGAATTTGGATGTGGCACACGGATGGACTAAGACATGGGTTAGGACATTGGATACTTTTCATCCCGGTAGTAGGTACGTTTCCGTAGAATAATAACTGACCTTCGCGCGGGCGAAGCCGTGGGCATAACCTGGTAGATTACAAAGATCCATATCACACTAATATTATAAAGGGAAAAGTTTGTGAGTGTGTGTGTGTCTTGTGTGTTTGTATGTTTGTTACTTCTTCATGCTCAAACGGCTAGAACGATTTGGATGAAATTTGGTATGAGGTAGCTTATACCCTGTATTAACACATAGGCTATTTTTATCCCGGTCTACTCGGGTGAAACCGCGGGGCGCTGCTGGTTTAGATACATTTTCTGGCACATTTAATGGGTCATGAATATTTTCGTACTTTGTTTTTCGCAATCATGACCAAACTTTAATTACGTGGATAAGTTTGGAAATCGGTTTCCTTCCTTCCTTTCTGAAACTTTATGCCGCCACTTACTGAGTTTTAACTTTAATGTCTTTCGTAATATTACTTTTAAGAATCTATTTGTAGAAATATTACTACGGTACCTGTCAAATACCTTACTTATGTGGCAAAACAAAAGTTCTATATATTTTTAGGGTTCCGTACTTCAAAAGGATAAAACGGAACCCTCATAACATCACTTCCGTCCGTCTGTTTGTCAGTCTGTCAAGACCCTTAATTTCAACTTGATACCTCCTGTATCAAGTTGAAATTAATATAAAATACGTGGGTCCTTTGGAGCTTTACAAAATTCAAGCTAACACGCAATACAAAAATACGGCCATTTATGTGACATATTTTTGTACTCGCAAGTAAATCCAAACCTGTAGGGTACTTCCCGTTCACCTAGAATCATGAAATTTGGCAAGACGCAAGGTCTCGTAACACAAGTAAAGGAAAAAGTCCGAAAGTCATTAATTTGTAGTTTTTTCACATAAAAAATAGTTTTTTTGGGATTCAAAAAAAAAACCGTAACGTATAGGTACCTATCAAAACATGTTTTTCAACTATACTGTTAAGTTTGTTTTTGTAATGCTTTATTCAGAATTAAAATAATATTTACGTACTTAAACCTAATTAATTAATAAAAATAACAAAATTATATCCTAACTTAATTAAACTATTCACAAATTAAAATAAGTATGGCGTCGAAAAATTCATCCGCATCGCTGTCGACTGGTAATGTACTGAGACTGGCGGCATTGCCACGTTTGTTTTTGGGATAAATTCTTTTCAACTACCTACGGAACCCTTCGTTGTGCGTAGTCCGACACGCACTTGGCCGGTTTTTTTCATTTTCAGATGATTTAACAGTAAACGAAATAATTTTCTTTTTGTTATTTGCGAAACGATTGGGAGAGTAAACGATACCTACTAATAAATTACAAAATATTAACAAAGGTGGATCCAATAAATATTCTATTTATTGTAAAACCTTCTAAAAATAAAAAGCTTTTACTTTAATTGTTTTTAGGGTTATTTGGGTATCGGCCTTTATTGCCGACCATCAATGAATTTCCTGTTTGAATAAAAACAGGACATAAAAATGTTGTAATCGCCCTGAGGTGCTGCGAATTTCAACATCAAGTTCTGGTCGGTATTTGCAATATCCTGCAGTTTCAGCAGTTGGTAACTTCAGGCGATTTATTTGAACCGTGTCGACCAGTATTACATTCAGGACTGAAGTTTGAAATGCCAATACCTCTTCAGTATATGAACGCGTGTTGGCACTTCATCGATCCTTAAAATCGCAATTGCTTATCCTAAATAGAACTTACCAATGTTTTAAAATAGTTATTTATAACACATTTGCTCGTAAAGGGTCTCTTATTTCACCAATTTCAATATCGTAATGTATGTCATTACGTACTTGTGCGTTATCGTAAAGTAAAACGCACGAGTTTCTTTAATAAGGTAACCCGTACGGTTTATCATGATGCTCCGTCTAAAGCGAACGGTACTTTTTTAAATCTTAGCAAAGAGTTTTATGTCAGAAAAGTAGTCAGCATTTTATGAATAAAATTAACTTTGGGATAAAATGAAATTAAAGAATTAAATGTTAAACATTTAATTCTTTAATTTAATTAATTTTGACAATAAATTACAACCATTGTATTAATTACACCATCTGTAACAAAAACAAAAAAAAATTAATTTACTTTAATAATACTGGCTGTTTTTGTGCCTTTGCCTTAAAAAAAAAAGCGCTGATGCGTACGCATCGCTAATTTATGAACAAGTAAAAATTATTCCGCGCGCTTTTTCTTTTCGCTGTATTGTTTTTATTTGAAAATGTTGTCAAGTAATGACGAATTTATTCATTCGACACCGCCACAAGTCTCAGAGGCAGCGAAATAGGCTACTCTAAGCCTCTTGCCCGAAAAATCGACCGATAGATACTTACAAGCAAGCGTATCAAAATTTCATCGTATGGAAAACAAGCAAAGATGCAAATTCATTTTCAGAAAGTGTGTTTTTAAAGATTTATTCGTTTAAGAAAGTCCGAGTTTTATTTATTTCCTCGCAAATATGTTATAAAACGTCGTATGACATACGTGCGCTTTGATAATTACAGCCTCTGCTTTCTTGTAGCCCTCGCCTACGGCTCGGGCTAGCAATATCGCCTCGGCTGTAATTTTCAACTTACCGCACTTATATCATAATGTACTATTATGATACTAGTGCGGTAAGTTGGTTTTTACTATAGAAATATAAAATTCTTATATCTATGGTTTTTACAAACGAGTAGATGAATGTAATTTTTAATTTTCGAACAATGTATAAGTACAGGCTTCGTAAATGCATTTTTTGATCAAATGTGTTGAAAAAATCATTTTCGATATGTAATATATTCTTTGAGAGGAGCTCATGGCTAAGTAATAACAGCCGCACGGGTCAATCCGTCAGGTTAAGCTACGCTTGTCGGGGTTCCTGTGGAAGGGTCTCTTTACATACCGAGACTCCTCCGTGCCGCGGAAAGCACGTTAAGCCGTTGGTCCCGCCTGTAAAATTTGTGGATCTTTGACAGTCGTTACGGGTCGTCAGAAGCCCGAAAGAAGTAAGCATATGATGACTCAGAGAGAAAAACCCAATAATTATTATCATTAACATACAATTCAGTCTAAATATAACCCGATTTAATATATTTCTTTAAACCAACTCGTAAATTAAAGCCACCTACGCAGTGTTCTCCAACCCATAAATACTCTGCTGCTCACAACGGTCAAGATTGTCGAGAAAGTGTCAGCTTTCTTGTAGAACCCCTAAGACTAATTTATTGTTGTGACTATGCGAATAGGTACTTGTAAAAAAAAAAGAAAAAAAAAAACCGGTCAAGAGCGTGTCGGACTCGCGCACCGAGGGTTCCGTTCAGATTTCTGAAAAAGTGTGCTATTTAGAGACATCGTTTTATTTTTCCTGTAATCTTTACATAAACTTCTATCACATTGAATACCTAATTTCAGATTTTTATCTTTGCAAACTTCGGAGATAAGGGGGGGGGGGACGGTATTTTTTTAAACATTTTTCATCAAAAGTCGAAAACTATGTACTTATATTAAAAAAAAAATAGTTTATGAATGTGCAAGCAGCGCTCTTTCATATGATATCCCATATGCCCTAGTAGCCGCACTTTGAATTTTTAAGATCCCCTTTCAGTCCCTGATACAAAAAAATATATAAATATTTTTACTTCTTTCTTATTTGCAAAATAGTTGGGTAAACGTCATCGTCTGTTCCAAATTTCAAGTTGATAGCATTAGTAGTTCTTGAGATATCCAGCTGTGACAGACAGACAGACAGACAGACAGACAGACTGAGTCACACCATAAGGGTTCCTTTTTTACCACTTTGGTACGGAACCCTAAAAAGAGCGATCCTCACAGTAGCCGCTTAAGATTTAACATCTGACATTTCACTTTGGTAATAATTAACATTAAATCCAACTCTAAGACCACGCGCGCTCGTTGGTCAAAGTAAATAGCGCTACCCCGACTTCCTGTTACACACTTCCGTCCCTTTTCACGAAATCACTCCCACAGATTGCAGGAAAGCGAGAGGAAAGAATACATCAATAATTAACTTTGCTCAACTCCGCAAACTCTTTATACTAGTAACAGCTATTTAGTAGGTGCCTACTTTGATAAAAATATGCTATGCTGTCGTCTGTCATCGATTATATTACAAACCGAAATGCAACTCAATGACCAGTTTAAACGCTGGCAGCCGAGTTATAATCGTCTGCATGGGTTCGACTTATATCCGTGGCATTATTATTATTCAAATTTTCTTCCGTTTTTTGCAATTTGCATTTTAGTATCTTGATAAAAATATGATTCGCGGCTATAACAAATATACAGGGTGTTTCTTTTAAGGTGTCAAGCCAGTGCGAGCTGATAGCAGAGTAGGTACCATACCTATCGATTTAACCCCCATGTATGTTCTACGATTTTTTTAGTTTTCGAGTTATAATTTTTCTTCGGTATTTTTCCTGATTAAACGAGATGATGGCTTTAAAAAATTAGATCTTTTTTTGGTCAACTTTGAACAAGAATGTACTAAATATGACATTATTTGCTGAAATCGGTCGTTGAAAGTGGTGTATCTGAAATCTTGTGATTTCATATTTTATAATTTATTATTATCTTTGCATATTTTTGTCAATCCTGATATTTACTATTCCTCTACGTTAAAGCAGAGCTAAGTTGATAATAAAAACATAAATTTTATACCTATAGTAGTAGGTACCAGCTTAACCACTACCATTGATATGAAATGAGAGATCCAAAATAACTCGAAAACTACAAAAAATCGTAAAACATACATGGGGGTTGAATCGATAGGAATGGTACTCTGCTATCAGCTCGCACTGGCTTGACACCTTAAAAGAATTACCCTGTATATTTACATAATTTTAAACATAAGCGTCATCAACACATCTGTTTAAGTTAGATTTGTCCTGAAATGTCATGATTTCCGAAATCAAACTTAAAGAGAACAAAGCTAACTTAGAAAGAGGTATTGATGATTCTTATGGTTAAAATTATGTGAATATATTTTAATATAGATAGCCACGAATCATATTTTGATCAAGATACAACCTGACACTAACCTGCAAATTGCAAAAAACGTAAGAAAATTTGAATTTCGCGGATTTACTTCGGAGAGGAAGGAGTAAACAGGAATGCCTATTTAAAATAATTCGATAGCAGAATTAATCAAAACATCTATTCGAGGAAATTCTAAACATTTTACCGAAAACAAATCCTCTTGTAACAAAATCCATCATTGGTTATTAAATTACCGAAATTAAAACTAGCGAACCGGATTATTACAACAAGCTTCAATAATCTCGGTAATCCAATAAATCAATTTAGAATTCATTAGTAAACTTAAAGTAACTAATAAACTAGTAAATATTAAACTCGATTTACTAATCAACATAAAGTAATAAACTGGTAAATATTAAACTCGATACCGAAAGGAAAGCTCGTTGAAATAACGATAAAAGGATTCGTATTAAGCCTGTCCAATCCAGAAAACTACTTAGAGAGTACCCACGGACCAAAGATGGCTGAAGTGTTGGTTGTGATATGAATCTTAAGTTGGTTTGGTTCTGTTTCTGAGTTCACGAATCAAGCACGTAAGTAATTAGGGGACAGCGAATACCTGACGTGTAAATCAAAATCAATCTGCCTAGCCTTTTCCCAACTACTTATGTTGGGGTCGGCTTCCAGTCCAACCGGATGCAGTGGAATACTTGAATTTTACATGGAGCGACTGCTTATCTGACCTCCACAACCCAGTAACTGGGTAATACGATACCCCTTGGTAAGACTGGTTGTCAGACTTTCGGGCTTCTGACGACCTTTAACGACTGTCAAAGATCCACGAATGACAGCCGGGACCAACGGCTTAGCGTGCTTTCCGAGGCACGGAGGAGTCTCGGTATATAAAGATGGTCACCCATCCACGGACCAACCCCGGCAAGCGTAGCTTAACGTGACGGATCGACCCATGCGGCTGTTATTACTTAGCCGTTCCTCAAGTAATGACGTGTAAAATGCTATGATTTTATCTAGCTGTTCATTCGCGGCCTAGGTAGACTAATTGGACCTACATGTACCCGGATACAAATAATACTATTGTTAATCCAGGTCATAAATACTAGTGACCTAAATCTCATCCAAAATATGCTCTTGCTTATAAAGCTGTTAAAGCGTGATTGAGTACAAACTCACTCACTCAACTTCCAAACTTCACTACAGATAATTTAACTCCGGTTGAATTAAATTGTCTGTAGTTAAGTTTGGAAAATCAACTATATGAATCTGTGCTACAGGATAAATCCAGTAAATCCTAAAAAAGGGTTAAACATAAATTACATGTAGAAACAACCGGGACGACAACAGAATATCTAATTAAATTTTCTTTGACTTGAAATTCGACACACGGAGAGTGTTTTCGCGCGGCTTTAACGGTTGTAATCAAAACCTCATTAAGCTGACAGTTTCTCACTTTGTTCTTTATCTAATAATACCCGGTGTTATAAAAGTAATGTTATTGATAACACCTGAATATTTTCTTTTTTACAAAATAAAATTAAAGTTGTATTCAAAGATTTGTTTATGTAGGTTGTCGTTTAAATAAATAAGACAGTGCGCACACCAAGATTCAAAACTAAAAGTACCCGTCACGAGAAGCTATAAATTATGTAAACAAACATCTTTTACTAAGTAAACATTTTATACTGCGAGATAATAATAAATTGACCATATTCAATCGACATGAAATATAGACGGGTTATATGAAAGTAACAACCTATTTAATTTAGTCGGATCATATTTTAACGACGCAAAGCGCTATCGTTTGTGTTTCTTGGTACCGGAACGCGTCCGTCGCAGGGATTGTAAACTATCGGGACGCCATTTTGAAATAAACGCGTCATTCGAGTTTCGAATGCGTACGTGATACATGTCACTGATTCTGACACAGAAATGGAAACATCTGAATCTGACGAATAATTATTCTTAAATAATATATGTTAATTAATATTTGTTACTTAATAATTTATTAAATCTTAAACAAATTCATTTTTTTTGTTGGTCCAAATGTTGTGAACTCCTGAACACTTGTTTAAAAAATTTATAGCTTCTCATGACGGTTACTTTAGTGTCGTAGACAAAACTAATCAAACCTTAATTCAATTTGCTCTCGTTGTTTCCAGATTTTACAATTTATTTCGTATTCTTCAATCCCAAAGAAAACTGAAGCTGTAAAATATCGTCGCTAATCTAATGCCCGTATTACAGAACGTCACTCAATACTCAAGCATTACTTAAAACTAGATTCAAGCCATTTGATTGGTTGAAACTAGTTTTAAACTAGATTTAAACAAAGATCAGTGCTTGAGTTTCCTTCTGTAATACGGTACCTAAGTGACGTAACTGATTCGAAGAAAATTTTACAGGGCAAGCTATTTTTCTTTATTTTTGTAAACTATAGTTAGGTCAGCTATCGGCTTAGTCCAAAATGTCAGATACGTCAGTTAGTTAAATTAGCGACGATACGTGTCACGTAAGTTAGAAATATTTATTTTAAGAAAACGAATACTTGAACAGTCAAACACAGAAACGAGAATATATTTTGTGGATATGTAAGTAAATCATGTCTATTAAATTGTCAATGGAAACCGCGCGTTGTTTATTGTGCCGCCCGCCGCAAACCAGACAAGAGAGAGTTTAATCTACTGAAAAGCGCTTACTTTCTTCAAATGGAGGGTATTTCGTAAACAGTATCGGTATTCTTTGAGAACTTTGATTTATTTGTTTATAAGTTGGTTTGTACAAACTTAGGTAATACTTTAAGGCCTAAAACGAATGCGCGGAATAGGTACACGTAACATAAATTCTAACGATTTTAAAATTGAAAAAATCGTTTCGCAAATAATGTACATTTTTAATTATATATTTTATTTATTGTATTTATTTTGTTCACTTAGTTTTATTTTGACTTATTCTTATCTTTGGGGTAAAGGTACTAATTGTGGTATTAAATATTTAAACAAAAATGCTTTAGGATGTTTTATTTTCGATTCAAATTCGTTTGAATTTACGTTACGTTTATACGTCGCACGTAAGTGCTATTAAGGCCTTTGGAGGCTTATTTTTTCTAGTTTCAACTTTGGTCAATGGAACACTTAACTTAGGGAAAAATGATAATAAAAACAAACAAATTAATTTACAACTACGTTGGCAGTGCAATAATTACTGTGGCCAACTGGCTAAATTGCTTATCTATTAGAGACAAAATCGATAAATAGCTGGTGTAGAACAAAACGCTACGCAACGTTGTCATCCACTGCAGATATAAAGCGAAACTTACTTAAAAATTGTGTAACGACACGACGACCACGATACTCAAATAAAATAATTTAAAAAATCGGCCAATTGCATGTTGGACCACGCACAATGAAGGGTTCCGTAGTTGGATAGAATTTATCTCAAAAACAAACTTAACGTTGCAGTTGAAAAACATGTTCTCCCATACATTGATAGACGTCACGGTCAAGTCTCCAACTGCAAGATTGTAATCCTAAAAAAAACAATTTTTTTATGTGATACAATTATGAATTAACGATTTTCGGACTATTTCCTTTACTTGTGCTGTGAGACCTTGCTTCTTGCCAAATTTCATGATTCTACTTACGTAATTGATATTAATTTCAGCTTGATACCTCCCACGCGTTCCTGAGAAAAATGGTCTTGACATACAGACAGGCAGACATACAGACGGACGAAGAAGTGATCATCTCCTTTTGAAGTACGAAACCCTAAACAGTGCATTAAGCATTCCTTTCTTGATGCTTAAAAATTTGTTGTCCATAATATGTTATGAGACCTTCAATATGCCACGTTTAAATACTTTCTTGTATTTGAGCTTCTGGTAAAATACCTACAATGGAGCTATGACCATAAAACCTCAACATAAAACATTTCATTACTTGCACCATTTACCAAACAAATATTAAAAAAATACATTAACCAAACACTTTCTCTTTTGTAGTTAGTAAAATATAGCCATCATTATATCACTTTTATAGCGCTACAGAAAATTAAATTGAGTACAAACATTCACACGTACTCGGCTCTATCGGCTTTGTGGTAACGTATTTATTGCTAAAGATTTCTTTCTTCTATATAAATATTTTTCACTTTTTAGGGTTCCGTAGCTCAAAAGGAAAAAAACAGAACCCTTATAGGATCACTTCGTTGTCCGTCTGCCTGTAAGTTTGTCTTTCTGTCTGTCAGTCTGTCAATACCCTTTTTTCAGGAACGCGTGGAGAATCGGCAGTTTTCCACAAACATCCCACAGGCATTTTTTAACCACAATCGTTATTCTACAATGGACACCAATAAAGTCACCATAAAAATGTAGATACTATAAAAAACATATTGTGCAGCGAACGTGTAAGAAAAATTCCACGATGAGAATATTCTTAATACTTTATGTTACAAAGCTCGCTCATAACACTAATGCTTGCTCTCAAATGCTCACTAATATAATACGTTCTCACTGAGTTCACGTCAAGCTAACAGAATAATATTTCAACGTGTCAACACGTACTGAATAATGTAAAGTCAACAACAATAGTGAGAGTATTGCAAGCATACTTAATAATAGGGGTTAAAGTGTGAAATTGCCGTTTTATTGTATTAGGTACTTCGAATTGACATAGAACCTTCATGGTTTGAGATTTTTAAGTGAAGCTTTTTTCACATGGTACCTATGAAGTTCTTCTTTTAAAAAATGTGCAACATTTGGTTATCGACTTTCAGTTGTTTTTTTTATTCAGCTTAGACAAGAAAGATGGATAATTCGAAAATTCGAGTTATTTTTTAATACGAGTTCCGACGCGGAACTAACGCGGCAAAAACAGCTCGAATTATCAATGTTGCGTTTGGAGAGGGGACTGCTAGGGAACGCACTGTGCGATTTTGGTTTAAATGCTTTCGTGATGGAAACTTTGATTTGAAGAACGAACCATGTGGAAGACCGCCCACACAGGTAACATAACAATGAATTGAAAGAGATGGTGGAAACTCTACAGGAACTGCAATTAGAAACCATTCGTCATCCTCCGTATTCGCCAGACCTTGCTCCAACGGACTACCATTTTTTTCGTGATTTGGACAATTTGCTACGTGATAAAAAGTTTTCTTCTCAGGAGGCTGTGCTTTCACACAGTTTGTCGAATCTAGATCACGAGAGTTCTATCGCAAAGGCATAAATGACCTTCCTATTAGATGGCAGCAATGTATAGATAATAATGGTAATTATTTTGATTTAAAAAATATGTTAAATTAAAAAAAAAACGAATTTCAATTCTTCAGTACAAATCGGCAATTTCTTACTTTAACCCCTAATATTAGGTTTAAAGAATTTTATTCTCATAAGAACTTAAATAACAGTTCACTTAAAATGAGATAAAAAGTGCAAATATTTAAACAACTATTCTACGAATTATGTCACCAAATTACAAACTACTTAAGCCTAGTTTGTGATTTTTCCGACATAGTTTTCTCTACCTATCGGATATTTTTTACAGTAACTATGTGTGTAAGTATTTAACATGAAAATTATAAAAGTTTTACAAGCAGCGTTATGTTTGACATAGTTCCCTTGAGTGTGTCTTATGTCTTAAAAGATAAAATAAGTGCGCAATTTAAATAATAGGTAAATATTGCAAAGCTGTTTATTATTTTCCTGGGTACCAAACTGTGTTGAAGTGACTTGCAGTATATGTTTGCATTATTCTGGGTATAGGGAAAGGTACAAATGAAGTGAAGTTGGTGTTGGGTTTCCTCTTTTACTCCGTCTTCTTTATCTGAAGAGTTTGTTTGGTTTTTAGGGTTCCGTACCTCAAAAGGAAAAAACGGAACCCTTACACAGACAGACAGACAGACGGACAACGAAGTGATATTATCACTTTGTTGTCCGTCTGTCTGTCAGTCTGTCAATACTCTTTTTCTCAGGAACGTGTGGAGATATCAAGTTGAAATTAATATCAAATTCGTAGGTCCCTGAGAGCTCTAAAATGATTAAGCTTCTAAGTCAATGTAATAAAAATCCGACATAACAAAAATGCGACATAACAAAAATGCGACATAATTCCATTCCCATTGACCTAAAATCATGAAATTTGGCAAGAAGCAAGGTCTCACAGCGCAAGTAAAGGAAGAAGTTCGAAAATCGTGAATTTGTATTTAAATCACGCAAAAGAATAGTTTTTTTGCGATTACAAGCTTAAAAAAGTAGTTGGAGAATTGACCATGACGTATATCGTATGGACTTAATAACTTATTTTTCAACTACAATGAGAGGATGAATGATGATGAGTTTGTTTTGGGATAATTTCTTTTTAACTACGGAACCCTTCATTGTGCGTGGTCCGACATGCACTTTGTTTGTTTGTTTGAACGCGATATCTATGGAACTAGCAGTTGCATTTGAAAAAATCTTCTTTTCATTTGATAGCCCAATTATTGAGGATGGTTATACGCTATTTAAAATTACGCTAAGACCATTAGGAGCCGAGCAATAAGAAAAAAAGTCAGAAAGAACGCAAAGCGAAAACGAAATAATAGAGCGGTCGAAATTTCATGCGGACGTAGTCGCGGGCAAAAGCTAGTCACGTAATATAAATAATATATTCTCTAAGGGACATGTACAGAGGATCTTCTCTATTGTCAGGATCTTGTATCAGATATTAAAGCTGGCTGTCATCTTCTTATCAACCCCGTTTATCTAATACTGCTGGTTGGTTACTATAAGTTGGAGGTAAGGCGCAATTTCGCCCTAGCTAAGTATGTTTTTATGGTTTTTCGTGGTATGTTGAATAATCCACAAATATTGGAATCTTTGGCATTGCTCGTCCCGAGCAGTAGACTGCGGCAAGGGCCGTGAGAGAGGTTGTTTAAAGTCCCGGTGGCCCGTACAAACTTGTTGGAGTTTGCACCGGTGGGGCGGGCAATAAAGATACTCAACAGCGTCTCTCTGCGATTGGATATCTTTACTTGCTCTTTGGCGGAATTCCAGAGGGTGACACTTAGCATATTGTCCTCTGTATGACTTGTGTCGATACTCAGAGTCGTTACTTGGGACTAGTGAATAATTTGTCATCCACGCTAATGGACAGGTATAAATTTGGACCCCGTCAGTCAAAATAGGGCGGGCTGCTTAAAAGCAATAATTTTGTTGTTGGTGGTGGTGACTAACTGGTTGTTGAGTGACGTCTCTGAGTGTGGAAATTGTGACTACATTGTTGTATTGGGTTCCCACCTGTAAAAACAAATGTAAGTGGAAATAGTGAATAAATAAATAAATAAATAAATAATAAGATGTCCCAAAGAGATGTCAGGTGATAGGGTCCGATAGGCCCGATGCCTACCAGGGTCACGGGTTGTCCGAAAGAGATACCGCACAGGCAACTGAAGGAACACGGGTGGGTTTTAGTCAGTAAAAGTCTGACACGCCCAGAGCGGGAGAAGTCATTTACGATTTCCCATCCCATCCAAAAAAAAAGATGTCCCCATAAATGGGTCAAGGGTCAAGCTGTCAAATACACAGATTTTCCTTTACAGATTCCGTTTATATTTTCAATCTAAGTATTTCCCTCTTTGCCCTGTAATATTATTAAAGTGTTTTCTTGCCCCATTAAGGTCACAAAGATTACCATAATCAAATATTGTTATGAGTATGTCTGTCCGAGACAGTAAGCATTCTACAAAATATTCGAATAACGTGGGCAGATATCTAACGCTACGCTTATACGAACTTTGTGTCATTCGAAGAAAATTACAGCTTCCAAAATCACAGCTTTGGAAGGAAATTACTTTGTAAAGCATATATAATTAATTGCATCATAATTGCCTTTGAAAAAAAATAAAAAACGTTTTTACAAAAAAAAAAACCGACTTCCAAAAAAAAACTGCAAAGTGAAAAATAACGTTAATTTTACCCTACACAAATTCTAATACAATGCAAAAGAAATAGAAAATTATCCACATAAAAGTGGGGAAAAATACGTATTATTGAAGCTAACTCAAAAACTACCCTAGCAAAGTTAATTTTTATATGGACCATCTTTGAGGTATACGGTGTACGGTGTAACCGGTGTAAAAAGTTATACGTGGTAAAAAAAATATACGTGTCGAATTGAGAACCTCCTCTTTTTTTTCCTCGGTTAAAAAGAGGAAAAATCCTTACGCCACATGGAATGACATCATCATCATAATTCTCATACCCCAATTTATTTGCGGTCTGCGCGACATGGTTTTTTTATGGAAGAAAAAAACCATGTCGCGCAGACCGCAAACTTCTCTATTAGTTGTCATCTCGGTATCAAGGAATAACATTATATCAAATTACAAAAGATCAAACACAAATCGTTATCGATATAGAAGCATTCAATCGAATGATAATTGGACAAAGCTGCGATAAACGATTCGATATAAAGAACATCCACATTTGATCATGCATCATCATCATGATCATGCATTATTTTGCTTGCATTTGATGTTTTTATATTTTGAACATTAGATACATTAGATTAATTTTTTGCTTACATTGCTTTCTGAGTGTACTTTGTCTTTTTTAGGGTTCCGTACCAAAATGGTAAAAAAGGAACCCTTATGGTGTGACTCAGTCTGTCTGTCTGTCTGTCTGTCACAGCTGGCAGCATATCTCAAGAACTACTAGTGCTATCAACTTGAAATTTGGAACAGTTTTAGATGACGTTTACCCAACTGTTTTGCAAATAAGAAAGAAATAAAAACATATGTATTATTTTTGCAACATGGGGTGAAAGGGGCTCTTAAAAATTCAAAGTGGAGCTACTAGGTCATGTGGGGTATCATATGAAAGAGCGCTGTTTGCATATTCTCAAACATATTTTAATTTTTTTTTAGGCCGCACAGTGTTCGACTCTTGATGAAAAATGTAAAAAAAAAATACAGTTCCCCCCTTATCTCCGAAGTTTGCAAAGAGAAAAATCTGAAAATATTTTATGTGATAGAAGATTACAGGAAAAATAAAACGATGTCTCTAAATAGCACACTTTTTCAGAAAGCGGAACGGAACCCTCGGTGCGCGAGTCCGACTCGCTCCTGCCCGGTTTTTTTTTATTTTGTCTAATGTACGTTTTATTTGTGCAGACAAGTTTTCTTTCTTTCTTTTTTTTAGATATTTTAAAGTAAAATAGTATTCAAATGTTGTGTGCATTTGAATAATTTCTGTTTGTTTTATTATCATGTTAAAATGAATTGCGCAGAAAGCGTAATGCGTATTTTATTTTCGTTTCAAAACTAACTAGACACGAACCTGTGGGAATCATTGTTTTATTATTAACTAGCGCCCCGGCCCTGCTTCGCACGGTTTTTACGACTTGACAGAACATGAAGGTTTCTTTATTATAAATAAGTTAAATTGTAATACAGATTAAATTCCGGAATAAAATCTCTAAATGTATAGTGAAAACCGCATCAAAATCCGTTGCGTAGTTTAGAAGAACAAAGCGACCACACAGGCAGACACGAAAAGCGACTTAATTTTATGATTATATAGATCAAAATGTAGAAATAATCCACTTTTCTAGTATTATAATTGAAATACACAAGCTAATAAAAGTCATTATGGCTGAAATACACAAGCTATTAAAAAGCATGCTTGTTTGCTCGTAAGTAGCACGCTTATTTATAGCATGCTCACTGCACTTTTTTGTAAAATATTCATACTGTTTTTATAAACACATGCAAATTCTGTGTTACTGGTAACATCTGCTTGAAATTAGCATGCTTTGTGACTGCTGGTGTATTCCAGGCTTTAAGGTCCCGATTACTAATTTACTTTACAAATTATCGTTCACGTATACTAGCTCTGTAATCCGCAGTTTGATCTTTGTTCTGGCACTGAAAGAAGAAAAGCGATAAAAAGGCTTTCCATGGGAGTTTCACTTAGTTTTTGTCTGCCGTATCTGTGATAAAGCGTTCAGTGGAAATAGGAAGCTTTGAAAGTTTAGATTAGCTTGCCAAATTCTAATGCAGAGAAAACTGGCAGCTCGTTCCTTATATGATCTTTAAAATGTCGAATAATGTAAATAATAGCAATAACTTAAAGCAAATAAATAGCATAATAGCCTTTGGATAGACTGGACTACATAGTTAAAAAATATTGATAGTAAATAAATAAATATCCCTGGACATTTCACACAACGCCATCAAGTCCCAAGCTAAGCAACCTAATGCTTGTGTTATGGTAACGAGATGGCTGATAAACTACTTATATACATTTTTTTTTTGTAAATACATACATATTATAGATAGAAAAACACCCAGACTCGAAACAAATACTTGTAGGTCGTACAAATATTTGTTCCGTGCGGGAATCGAACCCGCGACATGCTGCGCAGCAGTCAATCGCTCAACCACTGCGCCAACCGTGTCGACAACAACAACAACAACAACAACAATTGATTATATTACCTTTTCGTTTCGTTCGTTCGTCGTTTTGCATCCTCGTCAAATTTCAGGGTGTGATACAGAACATCAAACCGAACAACTTTCTCCATGGGACCAACATCGTAATCGCGAAAAAAATTTTCAACTGTCCCATAGAAAACTTCAATACCTATTCGACGCAAACGGCTGATTATTTTTTCGCGATTACGATGTTGGTGTCATGGAAAAAGTTGTTCGGTTTGATGGTCTATACCACACCCTTAAATTTGACGAGGATGCAAAACGACACGTTGTATAGACTAGATTTGCGATTTATTTCAAAACAACTTCCACAAAGCACTTCATTTGTAGTTCGAAATATCCAGCTCTCATTTTGAGCTCTCATTTTGAGGTTTCCTTTCCAGAGAATTTTGTTACAAGTTTTCGCCTTGTTTTAATTGATATCATTAATTTTAGGCAGTGTTTAAGCGTTGTTTGTAATGAATTCTATAAAGCCGGAAAATTGGAATAAGTTATGTTTTCCGGGGGTCAGTAACCTCATAATGTCCCCGTTGTTTTAAGATATTGTGAAATAAACAAACCCGTGAGGTCATTAAGAGCCCTCTTACATTTCGGCGCTGCGCTTTAAGTATTTTTAGGGTTCCGTACCTCAAAAAGAAAAAACGGAACCCTTATAGGATCACTCGTGTGTCTGTCTGTCTGTCCGTCTGTCACAGCCAATTTGCTCCGAATCTAATGGACCGATTAAGTTGAAATTTGGTACACATGGATTTCTGTGACCCAAACACGTATGGCTAAATTACTTTACCCATACGTGTTTGGGTAAATTAATTTTGAATATGGCAGTCACTTTTAAGGGGAAAATAAGAAAATTAAAAAAAAAGTTTTGCAAACTGTACCGTGTGCCATATCAAATAAAAGGGCTTGAGGCTATGAGGGTCTCAAATATATTTTTTTTATCATTTTAAAATAAATCGTTTCAAAGTTATTTAAGAAAATAGACGAAAATTGTCCATTCCCCCCGTATCTCCGAAACAACTGAGCCTAAAATTTTGAAAAAAATAGTTCTATACCTGTAGATTACAGGAAAACCTATAAGAAGTTTGTGGTCTTAAAATAACATGGTAAATCTCTCAATATTGTGAGTACAAACTTACATTTACTGTTGTATGGGAGAACATGTTTTTCAAGTATAATGTTAAGTTTGTTCATGGGATAATTTCATCGCAACTACGGAACCCTTTATTGTGCGTAGTCCGACACGCATTTGGCCAGTTTTTTACGTACAGAGTGCACGGCGAGTTACACTATTTATATAATTACCCTTTCACATCTTTTCCTGCTATAACTACGGACAATATAATTACGGTTTCATTGCATCGCTACGCTGCTACGGCGTAGCAACGTAGCGATGGCTACATTTTATTTTACCGTAGCAGTGATGTCACAACTACGCCTCTTAAAACTTTTGCTATTCAACAGGTTTATTGTACCTAACAACTTAGTTTTAAGTAGCCATTTATAAGTGCAAAAACATTTTCAGTTTTGCCTAGATTTGTAGCCTGACTAAACTTTTTAGCTATAACATAGTAACTTACATATCTTTTGGGGCCAGAGTACTTCCAACAAACATTATGCTAAACAAAAGTTATCCTAAGTAAGTATGTTATACGGCAGATATTATGTTAGTAACGTTGAGTTTTGAAATAACAAAATCTTGCAGCTTTTTTGTCCTTTATTTTTGTAAATGATGATGTAGATCTAGACATGTATGTATTTCCTAGAACAAAAGGTTTCCCGAAAGTCTGACAACCAGTCTTACCAATCGCCAGTAACTGAGTTGTGGAGCTCTGATAGGCAGCCGCTCCATGTAAAATACTGGTATTCAGCTGAATCCGGTTAGACAAAGTTAGAAAAGGCGAGGCAGGTGATTTATTTATGTATTTTTTTTTATAATGTTTAATTTTTATTAAGTACATTGTTACTGTCTATGAGTTTATTGGCTAATCTGAATCTGAAGTTACTATCAGTTTAAAACATTATGAATTCAAATGGACACTAACAACCTTGAGTTGTTACAAGTTGTACTAAGGAATGCAAACTCGATCTCGCGAGGTCTCGAGCCTTTTTATAATGTTTAATTTTTATTAAGTACATTGTTACGGTCCATGAGTTTATAGGCTAATCTGAATCTGAAGTTACTATCAGTTTAAAACATTATGAATTCAAATGGACACTAACAACTTTGAGTTGTTACAAGTTATACTAAGGAATGCAAACTCGATCTGGCGGGGTCTCGAGCCTTTGACACCGAAGACACGGAAGAGAAACTTTCTCTTAAAAAATTTAAAAAAAAAATTGTTATTTTTTTTTAAATTCTTTTTTTCGAAATTTAATCTCATATTTTTGTTCACAGCGGCAGTAGTGATAGCATTCTTCGTCTGCTGGGTTCCTTTCCACGTGCAGCGCCTGTTCTTCATCTATGGGTACAGCCACCCGCAGTTCCACGTCATCAACGAACACCTCTTCAACGTCGCCGGAGCGCTGTACTACGTGTCCGCGACCGTCAACCCGATACTGTACAATGTTATGAGTGGCAGGTGAGGGACAGTTTCAATTTTATGTTTCTTACTACCCGACTGCGCGAGAGCAAAGAAATGGTTATGTTTTTCACGCGTATCTTTGTGACTCTGTATGTGGGATTTTTATCCTAACGGCTGGATGGATTTTAATACATTTAGGTGCCTGCTGACGCGTTTAGGTCGCCCAATAGGTTTTGTTTTTATAAAATGCAATAAAAGTATTGAGTAAAATCAAAATGGCGAATTTTAAACATCAATCCTATACTAATAAAATTATTTGTATTGTATTATATTTGGTATCGAAAATGGCTCTAACGATTTCGATGAAAGTTGTAGGGATTTACGAGGCGAAAATCGATCTAACTAGGTCTCATTTCTGGGAAAATTCGTTTTCTCTATCTTCACCCGAGTAGAGCTGGGGCGCCCAGGTACTATAATTAAAATTGAATTAAATTTGAAAACAAAAGGCTCTAGAGGAGACAATTCCAAAAATAGTACAAAATTTAGTGTGTAATATAAAAAAAAAAAACAAAAACCGATTGCAACTATAAAGTTTAAAACAAGCTCAAGCAGTCTCATGTTTGAGCCACCAAATCTGAGATTAAACAACATTTTGACTCTCAGCCGGGTTTTTTAATTTTTTGATTTGTATTCTGCCTTTTAATAGAACTCTGCCCTCACATCCTCTTCACTGCGAGAGGGACCACGAAAGTCCGATGTCAAAAAACGTCACTGTCCTATCGGCTCCCGACGTTATCTTGACTGTTTTTGTATTCATAAACTGTATCTTTACTGCTCTCACTAGCACAAAGTGTAGGGAAAACACCAAGGATGGCATACCTTCCATGTCAAGTCTCTAAAACAAACCAACAACGATAACAACCAGAAATAAGCGAGCGAAAGCGAGACCACCCAGAAATACTCTCACACAAAAAGCTCACTAAAAACAAAATTGTTCCAAAAATACTCATAATGTTGTAGTACTTTTATAGTGTCAGCATTATTTTTTCCTGGTTTTTATAAGAAGCGAAAAAAGAAGCTAGCAATTCGCCAGCTTTGCTTTGGCCTTCCTTTCTTCAGTAACACAATAATTTATTAGTTCGGCATCCACATAATTGTAACAATTTGTATTCGTCTCTTCGCATTAAAAATGTATAATCCCAAAAAATATTTATTAACTAAGTAATCCCAAAAAAATATTTCTTAACTAAGTAGTCCCAAAAAAAAATTCTTAACTAAGCTTTTTTAGAAAATTTCTGTGTACTTAACTCAATTTCGTAAGTTTTTTGAGATTGTACACTTTAAATGCGAACATACGAATTGTCGAACTAAGTTCTTTTGTCACTATTTAAGAGAAAACATTTTCGATACTAAACATTTCTGTATACTTATCTCAATTTCGTAAGTTTTTTGAGATTGTACACTTTTAGCCCGTGCGCGCACTGCGGTGCGGTGGAATGCGTTCCGTTAGTTCTGCCGCACTGGGCGGGGCCTACAGTAACAAAACGCATGCGTTTATCTCACCGCAGTGCGCGCACTTCTAAGACATTCCATTCCATACTTCACAGATTATGCGTTAGAAAAACGCACCGCAGTGGGCGCAGGGCGTTAATGCGAAGAGACTAATTGTTGAACTATGTTCTTTTGTCACTATTTAACCCCTCAAGTGTCGAATACACCCCATGTGTGCATAAGGAAAAACCTTAAAATAGTGATATATAAGCTTAATATCGCATATATATAAACGTAAAAAAACATTATCTGATGGGAAACCAATCATCATCAGTAGTTGTGCACCTATAGAGTTCGCAACTAAAAGCGTGTTAAATGCACTCCATATGTGCATAAGGACAAAACTTTTTATAATAGGTATAAAAGCTTAAATCACATATATACAGGGTTATTTTTAAAACACCAGTAACCTCTTAAGGGGTCATTGTACTCATCATTATGAACAACTTTTACTATGGGACCAAACCTGAAATCGCGAAAAAAAAATCAGCTGTTCAGTACATTTATCTACATCAAACTCTTCGAAATGTACTGAACAGCTAATTTTTTTTCGCGATTTCAGGTTTGATCCCATAGTAAAAGTTGTTCATAATGATGAGTACAATGACCCCTTAAGAGGTTACTGGTGTTTTAAAAATAACCCTGTATATAAACGTAAAAAAACATCATCCGATGGAAAACATATCCTCATCAGTAGTTCTGAACCTATAGGGTTCGCCACTAACCCCCAACGCCCCCCACCGCTGAGGTTTTGGGTCTAAAAATAGCCCAAACTCAGACACGTGAGGGGGTTAAGAGAAAATATTTGCGATACCAAACATTTCTGTCTCAATTTCGTAACTTTTTGAGATTGTACACTTTTAATGCGAAGAGACGAATTATCAAACTTCGTTATTTTATCACTATATAAGAGAAAACATTTGCGATACTAATTAAACTTTTAATGCGACTACAATCCACACAACAAACCACAACCACACAACAGTAACAACAAATCGAATTGTCAACAGGATAAGATAAGATAAATGTTTATTTTCTCACCACAATATTATTGAAAATACACAATACACCATGAATACATTATTTGAATCACTAGATCAGATTAACTTCCAAGTTTAATCAAACATTGAGGACAAATAACCTTCCTCACCTCACAGAGAGAGACCATTGATACAAGTGACTCCCATTAATTTGACACCCGCATATAGATGGTGTAATTATTTACTCTATCGGGGCTAATGTCAAACATCGACCTTTGCTAAAAGGAAAATTATGTTTGTAGCCACAAAGGTGAAGAAAGGACCAGTAACCGGGGACTATTGTACTCTTTACAATGAATCTAACCTTCGAGGTAGTTTTCCACTAGTATTTTCTATCGCATAATTGCAGCTTTCTAAAACTAGCTTCTGAATAAACTTCATTTTTATAAATACTTCATCTTTTATCTATTTTCTCAAAAATTATAACACTCGTTTTTGCTTCGTCATAGTCGGGTGAAAAGAAGTGAAAGTTCGACATTTATTTTCGTTTCCAACGTCTGCAAATGTAAATTATTTACAAGTTACAGCGACAAATACCGACAGTGAATGTAAAAAAAATATACAGTTTATACAAGAATAACTTAGCAATATCTGTCAGTACAATATCCAATAAAACTATGTACATTTCGGCTGCTTTAGCAATAAAATACACTCAACAAAACACGTTTATTTCATGATGATTTACGAGACCTGTATACATAGAACATCTGTTTACGTTTTATAAGTTTTTGAATTGCAGGAACCCCTAATAATAAACTGCTCATCCGTATAATATTCGGAGTTTGTAACAGTGAAAAATATCAAAAGCTCAAAACAACGAAAATCATCGTTTCAATGATAAACTTTGTCCACTCTGAAATGATGCGCCCCACTACTTAAAGTATTCGTATATTACGGTAAATGCGGTAGTGGGGCGCTTCATTTCATATTGGACAAGCTATACCATGTTTTGTTATCTAAATACAGATGTTATTTACACTTAGGGAAATAGGTAAGTACAAATTAGGGCTTTTAATAAGTTTGTTGCCGCAGCAACAAACTTATTAAAAGCCTTAATTTGTTCGAAAACAGACTCTGAAATATAACGCGTACCTACCTATCATAGTTCTAGTAAATTCAATCTGCCTAGCCTTTCCCAACTATGTCGGGGTAGGCTTCCAGTCTAACCGGATGCAGCTGAATACCAGTATTTTACATGGAGCGTCTGACCTCCACAACCCAATTACTGATGGGTAATATGATACCCCTTGGTAAGCCTGGTTGTCAGACTTTCGGGCTTCTGACGACCCGTAACGACTGGCAATGATCCACAAATTACATCCGGGACCAACGACTTAACGTGTTTTCCGAGGCACGGAGGAGTCTCAGTATGTAAAGATGGTCACCCATCCACTGACCAACCCCAGCAAGCGTAGCTTAACCTGATGTATCGACCCGTGCGGCTGTTATTACTTAGCCACGAGCTCCTCCTTCCACGAGTTCTAGTAAATTGTGTCTATTAAAATTAACAACGTATTTGGTTCCACGAGTTGGTTCCTGTTTAGTCATAGAACATAGTCGGAACTTCTATCGCAATTTATAATACCTAGTTAGCAGCAGAATAACATGCGGTATGGATACTGTTTCAGATAGTTTAGAATGAAAAGTTAACATGGTTTCCGGGAACTGTTAGTCTACTCTTTGTTTTATATGAAGTACTAACAAAACGTTAACACAGAGCAGAATACGCAGAAAACGTTATAATAGCATTTTCTTTAACAATAAATGAAGTGTAGGTACTCGGACTACGATCGGTATATCATCTGTTAAGGCTTGTCCTCCCAAAATACGGCGAAACTAAGTAACTTTGTGTCCTTCTTTTACAGTAACTATAGCATATTTTTTATTTAATAAAATACACAGTAATCTACAATACATAAGAAGTGATTTCATTTGTCCTGAAATCTATTTTAGTTTGTAGAACTAAGGAAAAAAAAAACTAAACCCAGATATATTTCTATCAATTTTTTCGAGTTTTTAACATATTACTACTACAGTTTTCATTGTGTTCATAAATTAATACAGTTCTTCCACAAAATAATAAGGAATGTTTTCATGTCATTACTTTTTTAGTCCAATCAATAGATTTTTTCATTCTGATTTTTTTTAGATTTATCGGTAATTACATATTTTGCAAGCGTTGTGTCATCGCTTTTCTCTTTCTTTTCTATGCAGTCCGAGAGTGACCGCGCTTTTTACGGCGGACAAGCCTTAAGTATTTATTTATTTATTTATTTATTTAACACTTCAAGCACAAATGTACAGAGGCGGACTTAATGCCATAGGCATTTTCTACCAGTCAACCTTTGGGTGATGCAGAGACAAGCAGTGGCAGGAGCAATTTCGAAAAATTAAGGAATAAATATTTATTTAAATATCTGATACACATAATACCTATTACAAACTATAAATATAATAATATATACCTAATTATATATAAATATAAGCACAAATAAATATACATAAATATACTAATACAAATAATACCAACAATGGGGAAACATTACCGTTGTGATGACACTGCCAGCTTCTTGCGAATGTGTTCACGAACTTTAACTTTAAAGGATAATCGGTTGGTTGCCATCCTGAGTTCCGGGGGATTTTCCATAAGTATGGTAAACACGAAATAAAGAAAAGTTATATTCTGATTTAGTAGGTAATGTTTCTGACTTTGTAGTCTGGGATTTAATGGTTAGTTTAAGTAACCATATGTCAGTTAGAGCGAACTGATACTCGCTCGAAAACTAATGTATTATTCATTCGACATTGCTTAGTGCTAATTGCAATCCATTAGACATAATTTGAAGTCTTGGAAGCTTTGCCTGGAGGTACTTGAAGTACAAGCCACACTGGAAATGACTGAATAGTTAATTGTATTGATAAGTTCCTTATGAGCTACCAGATTTTGCTAGCGGTTTCGCCCGCGTGGAGTCAGTACTGCCGTCATAAGAACGAAGGCCGTAACTGGCAATTTTGTCAAAAATGAGTTATTAGCATATCCGGAATCAGCAAAGAAAATTATATATCTTATGATCTTATACACAAAGCTGTAATTCGTATAGATTTAGAGATATCATAAGGATTTTGTAATTCGTATAGATTTAGAGATATCATAAGGATTTTTTGCTTAGCTTGGGACTAGATGGCGGTGTGTGAAATGTCCAAGGATATTATTATTATTATTATATTATTTTAGCCTTAACTTCGACATAAATTCTGGTTTGTGAATCTGAAAAGCCTTAATTACACAATAACGGCCTTTTGTATTTTCGTATTGCTAGTCTGGGAGGCCGCAATTACCCTTTCAGGTAAATATTTCACAATTTATTATTACATTTTTGCTACAGCAAAAGGGAAAAATTTAAATAAAATAAATACGCACCTTTTTTTTTTTTTTTGAGGGTGGGAAATCATCAAATAACTTCTCCCGCTCTGGGTGGAGCGGGAGGGCGTGTCAGACTTTTACTGACTAAAACCCACCCGTGTTCCTTCAGTTGCCCATGCCAGGGCCGCGGTAACCCTTTCAGACAACCCGCGACCCCAGCGGCGTCGGCCCTATTGGGCCCCGTCACTTGCTGACATCTCTTTGAGGCGCGCGTGGAACACGACGCGCCGTCGACTCGGGCCTGGTCCTTACCGGACGGCGAGCTACCCGCTGCTCACCGTCCGCAGGCCCGCGCCTACGGTGGCCGGAAATCGCCCCGCGATTCCCGCCGCCCAGGGCGTCTCCTGCGGCGACTGAGGGCGTGAGGCTGCCTCTCCCTCACGCGTTCCGCCTCCTCCTTCGCGAGCATCACTGCTTCGCAGAAGGAGGTGACGGCCTCCCATGCACTCTCGCTCCGCACCATGGCCTGGACCAGGCTCGGACGCGAGAGATCGCCGCCGCCGATCGCCTCCGTGAGAACACGGAGGTGCTCTGCCCAAGCCGGGCAGCCCTCCACTGTATGCTCCACCGTGTCCTCCGGGCGATCTACACAATGGAAACACCCGGGCGTTTCCTCCCGCCTTATGCGAAACAGGAACCTCCCGAAACAACCGTGTCCGGTGAGGACCTGCGTCAGGCGGAAGGTGAGGACGCCGTGGCGCCTCTCTAACCACTCCTCAAAGAGGGGACTTATCGCCGCTATTGTGGCGTGCCCAGCGCTGGGTTGCGACAGTCGCGCTCTCCATGCCGCCATGAGATCCCGCCGGAGCTCTGTCCGCTGTACCGTGATTTCTCGCGGCAGCGGAGTTACGCCCCGGCGCTTCGCCTCCTCGCGCCACTCCCACACGTGCGCGAGGACCTTTGCCTCCAGATCCCACGGCGGCAATCCGGCAAGGAGGCTCGCCGCCTCCCGGGAGACCGTGCGGTATCCCCGGACTAGCCGGATGGCCATGACCCTCTGGGACGCGTTCAACCTGCCGGCTGGTCCCAGCCTTAGGGAACGCGCCCACACCGGTGCTCCGTAAAGGGCCATGGACCGCACGACCCCCGCGTAGAGCCTCCGGCAGGAGGCGTTTGGACCCCCCAGATTGGGCAGGAGCCGCCTCAAGGCAGCCCCAGCCCGTGCCAGTCTGGGAGCCAAACGTCGGAAGTGCTCCACGAAGTTCCACCGGCTGTCGAGGACGAGTCCCAGGTACTTCATCGTCGACCCGACTCCGATGTGAACCCCTCCCACCGTTATTTCGGAACCCGACGGTGGCGCATTCCGAGGACCATGAAAACACATGGCCTCGGACTTGTGCAAGGCCACCTCGAGTCCCAACTGCCGGATCCTCTCCACGACTATCGCAACCCCGCGTGTCGCTAGTTCAGCCGCCGCCTGGTGCGACCTCCCCTGCGCCAGGACCAGCGTGTCGTCAGCGTAACATACTACGCTGACGCCGCTTGGGAGGTCGGCGCGCAGCACCCAGTCGTAACCGATGTCCCACAGATGCGGCCCCAAGACCGATCCCTGTGGGACACCGCACGACATCTCTCGCCGGTTCCACTCTCCCTGATGACCGGGGTAGATGACGGCCCTGTCCGTCAGATAGGCCTCGACCACTCGACAGAGGTAGGTCGGCATCCGGTGATACCGCAATGCCTCCCTGATGCAACTCCAGGGCAGGGTATTAAAGGCGTTGGCGATGTCTAGGGACACCGCCAAGACGACCCCACCCCGGGCCACTGCATCCCCCGTCGTGAGGGCTCGCACGCGCATGATGGCGTCCACCGTAGAGCGCCCCTTGCGGAAACCAAACTGGGTCTCCGCCAAATCCGGCCCCTCCTGCACCAGCCACCCGACGAGGCGGTCTGCAATTACTCTTTCAAAGAGCTTGCCCACCTCGTCGAGCAGCACGATGGGCCGGTAAGCGGACGGAGAGTCCGCAGGGCGCCCCGGCTTCTTAATGAGGACCAGTTTCCCCGTCTTCCAGCGAAGTGGGAACTGGCCCCTCTCCAAGCATGCGCTTAGGAGCCCCCCTAGTCGAGGCCCGAGAGCCCCAAAGGCCAGAACCCAGGCTCTTCCAGGTAAGCCGTCGGGTCCTGGGGCGGTATTTTTGGCACTGAGCCTACGTACCGCCGCTCTCAACTCTACCTCGGTCACTTCCGGAGCATCAACGTCGTCGTCGGTGTCGTGGTCCGCAGCGGGCACCGCATGAGGCGGAGCCATAGGCGGGGGAGTATGTTCCCCTCGCGAAGGGAACAGAGCGCTCACCACGTCCTCCACGAGCTCGGGCCGGAGACTCTGCGTCAGCGGGGGCGCCCATGGGCGGAGTTTCTCCCGCACCAACTTGTAGGGGCGCCCCCATGGGTCTCTGTTCAGAGTCTCCAGCGACTCCTCGCGGCCCAGATCCCTGGACCGCAAGATCTCCGCTCGGAGGGCGGTCTTCGCCGCTCTGTACCCCTCGTACAGCTCCGCCTGAATGGCTTCCGTATCCGGAGGGCGGATACGGAGCCTGCGGTGCCTGGTGTACAGGCGTCGCGCGGCGACGCACGCCTCGCGCAGAGCCGTCAGCTCCGGCGACCACCAATACACCTGGCGAAAGGCGCGACTGGGCTGGACCCGGGGCATTGCCACGTCGCACACTTCGGACATGGCCTCCCGGAACTACTCCGCCTCGTCGTTGATGTCGGCAGGCCTGTCCGGTGGTGACACCCAGGCCTGCACGATCGAGGCTTCCAGGAGGAGCTCCCGGTCCAGCTTCTTCAGCGCCCACCGCGGACCACTCGGGGCCTGTCGGACCGGCGCGCTCGAGGTATGGGCGGAGACGTCAAACCGGATGTACCGGTGATCGGAATAGGTCTCCACCCCCTCCATGACGCGCCAGTCAACCACGTGCGGCAACAGAGCGGGGCTGGCGAACGAGATGTCCACCACCGACTCGCCCCGCATCCGCACACACGTGGGGACAGAACCCCGGTTTAGGACGACCAGGCCTGTCTCCAGAGCCCAGTCCTCCACCATCCTGCCCCGTGTGTCCGTACACCGGGAACCCCAAGCCACATTCTTGGCGTTGAAGTCCCCGAGGACAAGCACGGGAAGGGAACGAAACCCGACGACGACGTTTTTCAACTCCGCAAGGGAGTTGTGGAACTCGGCGAGAGTTCGGTTCGGGGAGAAGTATGTCCCCACCACGACAATCCCCCCGAACCGTGCTGCGACGCAACCCTGTCCCTTCTTGACGGCTTCAAGGGACAGGGTACCGGCGGCGGCCGACGAAATGAGGGTCACTGAGCCGCTCAGGTCCTCCACCCAGTAATCACTGGGCGGGACAAAGTACGGCTCAGCGACCACGGCGATGTTAATCGACCACTGCGCCATGCTCTGGATCAACAGATCCTGAGCGGCGGCGCAGTGGTTGATGTTCGCCTGGAGGAGGCGTAATGGGGCCACTACTGGCATTCCATTGCAGCCCCCTCCTGAGCCCCCTGTGAGGGCTCCGCCGCAGTGGGTACGGCGGTGACGGCAGTGGGGGCGGCAGCGACGGCGCCTGTGGCGACGGCTGCGGCGGTGACGGCGGTAGAGGGGGCGGAGGGCTTGCCCTTGCCCCGGGCTTTCGCGGGTGGACCACAGCCCTTGCTTCCAGCCCGGTGATCGGCCGGCTTGCCAGCTGCCGCACATAGGTAGCAGTGCGGCGTGGCATTGCACGAGCCGGCCTTGTGACCGGGCTGACCACAGCGGAAGCAGTTACTGCTGCGGTCCACCTCCGAGGTGCATTTCGCTCCCACGTGGTTGCCCACTTGGCAACGGAAGCACCTCAGAGGTCTGGGTTCCAGCAGTTTTACCCGCGTGGAATCCCAGCCCACCTGAAATCTCGGGCCCTCCCCAACGATTTTGTTGGCCGCCGATACGGGGCAGCTCACCGTAACGGCTCGCAACCCCGTGGAGTCTGGACGGATGGTGCCTACCCTCACCTGCTCGATAGCGCACCCCCCAGTCTTGACCACGGCGGCCACAACTTCCCCCTCTGTCACAGAGTCGTCCAGACCCAGGATGCGCATGTCAGCGCACTTGGCGGGTCTGGACACTCGGGCTTCGTCCGCATTTAAGGACGCCCTAAGCCTTTCGGCCAGAGCGTCAGCGGTCGGGCCACTAGCCGCACCGGGGATCTCGAGCATACGAGCCCCAGTCGCCGTGACCCTTACTCGCATGCCCTTTGTGACACCGATCTCCTCCAAATTCACCGCCGCCCGCGCCTTTGTGAGCACGTCGCGGTAGGACACGCCCTTCTTCTCCGCTTCCGGCTGTAGTGTGATCACTACAGCTGCGGACTTTGGGGCGCGCAACCTCGCCGCGACGCTTCTCTCCTTGCGCCGACGCCGCCTCTCCTTCCGCTTGGCCGCCCTTGCCGCCTTGCCCTCCTTCTTCTTCTCCCCGGCTACCTGCCATTCGGCGTCAGCCGGAGGAGATTTAGAAGGCGGGGGCGGCCGCGTCGTCGTCGCCGCCACAGCCGGGGCTTTCTCAGGCGCCTTGGCAGGCGCCTTCGCAGGCGCCTTCGCAGGCGCCTTTGCAGGAGCGGCCCCGCCCTTCGCCTGCCCCGCCAACCCAGGTTTGGGCGTGGCGGCTGTGGCGGCGGCGTACGATGCCGCCTTTGGCTGGCCCGAGGCCTGCCGGCTCGCCGCCAGCGGGGGCCGGAGGACAATGCCCTCCAGGACAGAGAACCGGCTGTTGAACGCAGCCAGTTCCTTCCGCACCAGGGTCAGTAACTTCTCCTCTGCAGGCCCAAGCCCGCTCTGCCCCTGCTGCGCCCCCTCCTGCGGCGCCTTCTGAGGGCCGGCATCGCGGAGCCTGGCCAGGTCCGCTCGGAGCTCCTCGTTCTCCTTTCGGAGAAGCTCCATGGCGGCTGTCAAGCGGGCGACCTCCGCCCGCATTTCTGACATGCCGTCCGACGGAGGTCCTTGAAGCAGGGCCTCCGCTGCCGCCATAATGGAGGCCTTGGCTGCAGGTATGGCCTTGTCCTTAGAAGATTGCTTCTTCTTCAAGGCCACATCCTTCACTGCAGCAGCCACGACCTCCGCGAACCTGGCCCGCTCCGCCTTGGAGCCACCAGAGGCGTCCGACTCATCGCCAGACGCCTCCAGAGTGCTCCCCTCGGCCGAGCCGACGGAGTCATCCTCCTCCATTGCCCGGCTCTTGCTCTTCGACTTTTTGTGACTCCAGCCTAGAACTTTGCGAGCTTTTTTGGCCGAGCCCTTTCCGCCATCTGAGGAAGACGACCCCTGGCCATCCCCCGGTTTTTCCTCCACGTTCCGCTTCAGGAAAGCATTCCTGCCAGCGGAACCCACCACTACGCCCTCCGGGCTCTTGAAAGAGCCCTTCGCGGCCTTCGCCCCCGATGCGGCGTCGGACTCCGACCCCGCATCACTCCTCGCCTTCTCCTCGTCTCGTCTTGGGTTTTTTTTATAAGAATCTTCCATATTGTTCCCACGAGTATATATCTTTGTGTACTTGCTCAAAATCTTCAGTGGTTCGCACTAGCGACTAATTTAGCTACCCATTAATCAAGCTACCAACCTCCCTCACGGTGCGCCGCCGCTTGGAGGTTTGGGGTAATTTTTTATAGAGGTTTTCTTCCTCGCGGTCCGGGCGGTTAAGCCAAGACCCTCGACCCCCGTCAAAAGTCAGAGACATGACCTTGAACGATCTTCGGGGCTACGAGACTAACGGCGGCAGAAGGAAATGACGAAATGGAAATGATGATGGGAATGATGATGGTGGATGATGGGATGGGAATGATGATGTGGTGAATGATGAATGGTGTATGGTGGCGGGGATGATGATGATTGATGGTGGATGATGGGATGGGAATGATGATGTGGTGAATGATGAATGGTGTATGGTGGCGGGGATGATGATGATTGATGGTGGATGAATGGCTTCCTTCTGCCTGCCCGGCGGCAGGGTTAGTGCACACCGAGCCCGTTCTTACTCCGCCGCTGTGCGTCTCTGCTTAGAGCAGAGGGACACACGTTGGAGCGTTCCTCCGACAGGATATTGGCATACGGGCAACGAAACCCCTTAGGCACTTGTGCCTAAGGGGAACCATTGCCCGCACCCCAGGGTGCACCGTCCCGAAGACTGGCCTTCCCCACGGACGTATCCGAAGGGAATTCCAGCCCACGGGCACTCGGGGAGGTTTCCTGTCTCCGCACCCCAAATAAATACGCACCTAAGAATTTAAATAAATTGTTGTTCAAAATAAAGCCTACATTTTTGGACGTCTCATAAAAGAAGAATCACTAACTAAAACCATTCTCAGTAAATTGCAGGCCTTCATTTTAGATAAAACTTCTGTCAAGTTGGAGTTGGAACATTAAGGGCCTATTTCCCGATGTCCCAATAGCGATACTACTTACCGACTATATTCAAAAATGGAACAGAATTTGTATGAAATTATCTGCCAAGTAAGTTAATAGGAACTTAATCGTAGATGGTGAAACGGGCTCTTAGTAGGATAGGATAGTAAAACATTTATTAACGTAATAAAAAAACGCAACAAGTCTCTGTTTAGTTAGGTATACTTCTACTGGTATTGCGGTCTATGAAAGCTTAACTTCACTTTGTCACGATGTAACCGAATTGATGTTTATTTCTTTATTTATTTAAATGCCTTAAAACTACCATTACAGGACATAACCTAATACGATAGCCAAGTCACACAACCGAAATTAAAATTAAAGTACAAAATATATCATAAAATAATATTGTTTATAACATAATCTAAACAATAGTAGTTTTGCGAATTCACCCCAGTAAAATGTAAATACATCAATTTCGGCCTGAATATGATTGATTCAGAGGGCTCGAGTCAGAGGGGTTTTGGCCAGCAGGTTGGTCCTGGCTGATGGTACGACCAGCAGTGGCGGGGGGCGTCGCCTCCACACATATTGATGTAGGCATTCCTAAATCAGTAAAAAAAAAAAAGTTGTTGAGTTGTTTTTGAGTTGTTTTAGGATTATGCGGTTCCTAACTTCTAAGACATTATTAATCTAGGAACACTGAATACTAGAGCTTAAAATCAGCGCATGCATATGTAAATACTTCATAATACCTATCATGATCTGCCTAGCCTTTTCCCAACTATTTTGGGGTCGGTTTCAAGTCTAACCGGCTACAGCTGAATACCAGTATTTTACATGGAGCGACTGTCGATCTGACGACTTCCACAACCCAGTACACGGCCGATAAAGCATGGCCGCTACTATAGGTCCTGTACTCATTTAACAATAAGATTAAACATTTAAATAAACCTGTTTTACAGTCCGTTCAACCGATTTTGCCTTCTATTCCGTAGGCTTAACGATGACATTAAAGGCAAAAAAGTGGTTACAAATTACAATAACAACTGTTTACTGCAGCTACCATTTGTCATGCCACCAACGCAATAGAAGTCAAAATCGGTTGAACGGACTGTAAAAAGGGTTTGTTTAAATGTCTACTCTTATTGTAAATGGAGTATAGTCAGCAACAAAAACCAGCACAGACGATAGTTAATCTTTGTCCGAAGGAAGCTAGCCTAGCCTATCTCTAAACCAAAAACAAGCTATCAATCAAGTCGGCTTAATCAAAATCTCCTGAATAATGTCCCTCCAAGGTTGCGCAATTGGCTCGCCAGCTACCACAATTAGTCTTCGACTAACTTCATTAGGTAGTACGTAGATAGAATTAGGTCTGTTAGCTAAAATCACATGTGAAAGGTAGTTAGGTACTGTGAGGGATCGAACCTCACAGGGATAGCTACTTATACTATAAATTAAAGAGGTAGAGGCAATTAGAGGATGGTCTAGAGAGCCGAGGGCCGAGGGCCGAGTATTGTAAAATATCTCAGTTTCAACTTAAAATATATCACACTCAAACACTCCTATCATTGCCCTAGCTAGAATCTGACTCCACCCTTAAGGCGAAAGCGCCAGGATAGCCCGCAAAATTAAATTTTCTTACGTTTTTTTGCAATTTGCAGGTCAGTGTAAGGTTGTATGTTGATTAAAATATGATTCGCGGCTGTAACTAATATGGCTTTAAAGAATTATAATAATTAGAATCAGCAATACAACTCCATAATTTAGAATTGACCTCAAATCTAGCGATTTCATGAAATCATGAGGTTTGAGCAATTCTAACATAAGGAGTTGTATTGCTGATTCTAATGATTATAATTCTGTAAAGCCATGTAAGTTACGGCCGCGAATAAAATTTTAATCAACATACAACCTGACACTGACCTGCAAATTGCAAAAAACGTAAGAAAATTTGAATTTCGCGGGCTACCCTGGCGCTTTCGCCTTAAGGGTGGAGTCAGATTCTAGCTAGGGCAATGATAGGAGTGTTTTAGTGTGATATATTTTAAGTTGAAACTGAGATATTTTGAGCTTTTCTTCAATAGTAATTCGATGTTTGAATGATATAATGTCAGCCTGTAACATACTAAGGTTGACAAATGCAACAAACCTACAGTACACCCCTGCGATGCTTTTCTAACTAAACATTGAAAGTAGCCGTAGTTAAACATGTGGGCCGTTTACAATGTAAAATTCTCTATTTTTAACCCCCGACGCAAAAAGAGGGATGTTATAAGTTTGACCGCTATGTGTGTGTGTGTGTGTGTGTGTGTGTGTGTGTGAGGGTGTGTGGGGGTGTGTGTGTGTGTGTGTCTGTCTGTGGCCCCGTAGCGCTTAAACGGGTGAACTGATTTGGATGCGGTTTTTTTTAATAAAATAGTTTAGTTTTTAGAAGAAAAGCGGTTCTATGTATCGATTAAATTATAAATAGGTACCTACTAAGCTTTTGGCTACTCTTTAATATTTTTTAGTTTAAGTGCATTACATTTGTGCTGATATTATAATATTTTGCCCTACGCAAGAATATTCATTGTTGCTGAATTGATATCAAGGACTTGACTATTTAGCACGCGCACAGCATTTACTGAAATGTAGCCGCCGGGAAAATCTCATAAATAAAGTCTAAATCCTTATTTAAACCGTTCTTTGTCCATTTTGCTTGGCCTTTTACAACTATTACCATTACCCTATCACAAAACCACATTATCTGCTAAGCTAAAACATTTGAGCACCAAACTTGATAACACACTTTGATTCTTCGAACCCCTAAATCTATCTAAGTTTTACCAAATTCAACATGACCTACTTTTAAATTATATCAAGACCATTAAAATGTAGAACAACACTTGTCTCGACACAAAATGGCGTGTAAAAAATGAGCGGAGTGGAAAGAGAATACTGTGGTTAACAAGGTTTCAACAATGAGCGATGCGGTGCCTTTTGACACTCCTAATGAAACGGAGTGCTTAGATGCTTTGAGCTACGAGTGCGAATACTTATTATTAAGTGCCCCCGCAGTATACTCGCGCCCGATATACCTATCTACGAGTACATAGTTCGAGTTGTAATGGCTAAGAAAATGTCTGCCCATATAAACTTGGTTTTGTTTACTTATCCGGACATAAAATAACAAACATAGTGCCTTTGCCGTACTGCTTTAGCAGTGAGGTTGGTTTATTTTAGCCGTAGAAACACGTAGTGGCAATGTCAATATTTTTTTAACCATTATTGTAACAAGGTAAGCTAGGGTGGAAGTTATGATATGGTCACACTAGATCCTTTCACTCGTAAGAGTAGTATACATTTTAGATTCTTTTTAAAAGGACCAGCAGCTAGTTTCACCCGCGTAGACCGGGATAAAAAGTAGCCTATGTGTTAATCCAGGGTATAAGCTATGCACATACCAAATTTCATCCAAATCGGTCCAGCCGTTTGAGCGTGAAGAAGTAACAAACACACACACTCACAAACTTTCGCCTTTATAATATTAGTGTGATTTTATAGGAACCTCGTCATTACGATAAAAGAGAGATGGCTTAAATTTATCGTCTACTAAAATCTCGAAAACTAAACTTTGCTTAAAAGATTGCTTATTGTTTCGCTAAAATGATGAAATTGTATATTGAAAACAGAAAATAGGAATGGTAATAATAATAAAATCTTTTATCAAAAATAAACAAGGATCTAGTCGAAAACATAATAACGGATCTACGTAACTTATGACAATAGTCGACTTTTATATATTTTGGTACCTAATCAACGTTTGAAATTTGCTTTTTTGGCCTGTTCGTCTGTAAACCTACTCTCAATAAGGAACTCAGTAAATATTTATTTTTTATCCAATAAAGAAATGAAATTCTCGTAGAAGCCGTCAGCTTTAGGCAGGATTCGCTTTTTATCAAAGGTCACTGAGTAATTGAGTATATTCAAATGGAATTCTGCTAAAAATACATATCACAGAATAAATCTAGATATGATTGGCGTTAACAGGAAAGAATTGCGTGAAAGGAATATCACAGCGGTTATAATAAAATCAAAACGTGCGGCTGTTGGTAGTAATAGAGCTCTTTGTGAAGGAGCTTGTTCTAGAAAGTACTGTCATCATACCAGTTATTGTTGTCACCTATCATCGTAGCTGTGTTCCAGTTCTAAGGCGGTTTTAATTAGTTCAATATTCACAAAAATTGGTTTCTTGAATTGTCGAGTATGACGTAAAGCAATGAAAATATCCAACGCAAAAAATACAGTAAACATAGAAGGCTTTAAAGAAAAAAATTAACCGAATAGAATAGTAAAAAACCGGTCAAGAGCGAGTCGGACTCGCGCACCGAGGGTTCAGTTCCGATTCCTGAAAAAGTGTGCTATTTAGAGACATCGTTTTATTTTTCCTGTAATCTTTACATAAACTTCTATCACATAGAATAATTTCAGATTTTTATCTTTGCAAACTTCGGAGATAAGGGGGGGGGGGGGGGGGCGAACGGTATTTTTTTTTACATTTTTCATCAAAAGTCGAAAACTATGTGGCCTAAAAAAAAAATTAAAAATTGTTTAAGAATGTGCAAACAGTGTTCTTTCATATGATACCCCACATGCTTTAGTAGCCCCACTTTGAATTTTGAAGACCCCCTTTCAGCACCTGTTACAAAAAAAATGTAAATATTTTTATTTCTTTCTTATTTGCAAAATAGTTGGGTAAACGTCATATAAAACTATTCCAAAGGGGAATGCCTGAAAAATGCTTGAAATAGACAGAAACTACTTACAGTCCTTAATTCTATTTAGAATAAATTAGGTATAATGAAATAATTCACATGTTTGTATACCTAGGGTGAAAATACAGGGTGGCCGGAACATTGACGTCCAAAAATAAAATTTCGGTCCCTCGTATCGTGGGGTATTCGAATTACCTCTATGTATGTTCCGCGACTTTTCATAGTTTTCGAGTTATGAATTTTTTTCTGAATGTTTGAAAATTTTCGACCTGACCAACCTAAAAAAATTCTAAAAAAAAAAGTAGAGGGTTTTATCGAGTTTCTTTTTTTGCAACTGAATTTTCATAAGTAGTACTTTTATGCATAAAATAATCAGCTTCGTAACTGTGATGAAAGTTATGAAAATGTTGATCTAAAGTGAAAAATTTACGTTCGGTAAATTATGACTTAAATTTTCAACTTCAAATTAAAAATCTAAACAGGTGACTTCATGGTTCTCAAGTAGGCTTCAAGAATGCGCCAGACTCTCAGCTTTCATAATAATTAAAAAACGTAGGACTTAATGGGGCTAACTTTGGCCTTAATCGGCCTTCAAAGACTGCGAGGTGGAAAATTCTTAAAATTAGCTATCTGATTAATAATTTTTTTTTTCCATTTTCTCGCTCCTAAGGTTATTTAGTTTGCTAACCAAAAATGACTGCAGGAAAGCTAAGATTTAAACACGGAGATTTTTTTAAATGTTAGTTTAATGAATTTTGCGCGATCCGTTCTCGTGGACTATGGGTTGTAAACGAGGGTGCAACTCTTTAACCTGCAATAACAATGGACCGAGAGAAAAAGAGACCGAATTATTGCTATCTCTCTCACGCAAGGCGCGCAACCGAAGCCAACGCAAAACAAGTACCTCAGTCGTACTCACATTGTGTTTACTGCTATACGCGTGTCGCCATTTTGTCTTTACCACACTCGCTTTGCCCACGGACTCCGCTGCCTACTTGTTTGACTACTTTGCTCGTTTATTGGACTGTGTTTTGCATTCTGATTTGGACTTTTTTTACGTGGAAGTGTAAAAAATGAGTTACACGTTAAGTGAATATGCAGAAATGCATTATTTTTATGGAGTTGCACAAGGAAACGGCCATGAAGCAGCGCGACTGTATCGCGAAAAACTTTAACGTCGTGGTGGGCCGCAACCTGAGCGATATCCCGACCATCGTGTTTTTATTAACACGCACAACACTTTGATGGCAGGCCGCATTCCTGGTCGACGCGGCAGTCATGAAGGAATCCCTAGAGCTAACCCGGATCGCAGAGAAATGGTGCTGGAAGAAGTTCAGCGAAATCCGTCTACGAGTACGAGAAGTATGGCTCGTGCTCTGAACATCCCAAGGACTTCTATCCAAGACATTCTTCACGATGAAGAATACCACGCGTTCCACATCCGACGAGTCCAAGCTTTACTGCCTACAGATCACCAATTGCGCGTTGATTTTTGCCAAACCATGTTACGAAAAGAGCAAGAGGATCCTGGATTTTTCAATAAAGTTTTATGGTCAGATGAGTCACGATTTGAGCGATCCGGAATATTCAATATTCATAATTACCACACGTGGGCGAATGAAAATCCATTCGAAGTGAGAGCTTCGACATTTCAACATCGCTGCAGCGTTAACTTGTGGTCTGGTATCCTCAATGGCGAACTAATTGGTCCGTTTGAACTGCCGTCCAGACTTGATGGAGAAACATACAAAAACTTTTTGGAAAATGAACTTCCATTGTTGCTGGCAGATGTGAATCTCGAACTCAGACGAACCATGGTGTTGCAAAATGACGGCGCCCCGTGTCACTATGCAACCCAGGTCCGAAATTACTTAGATGAAACATACCCCAACAGATGGATCGGACGCAGCGGACCAATTAGGTGGCCTCCACGCTCACCTGATCTCAACCCCATCGATTTCTTTATTTGGGGCTATTACAAGGAAATAGCATACGCCCGAGACTGTTCAAGTGAACAAGAGCTGAGGCAGTTGATTGCAGAAGCTGAACGTGTTGTGAGAGAGAACAGAGACGCTTTTAGACGATTGCCAGACAATTTCTTACGTAGGTGTAGAATGTGTATTGCTGCTGGTGGTGGCCACTTTGAAAACCTTTTGTAAATGTTAAAAATAAATTAAGTACTTTTTTCACATTATCATCTGTGTTTTATTCAAAACCACTTTTTACGTAAAACTTTTCTTACCCAACTCTGAAACTATTTGTTGGTTAGTTTTCAGTATTCTTATCATTAATTAACCTTAAGAACGAGAAAATAGCCAAAAAAAAATAATTACTCAGATGGGTAATTTTAAGAATTTTTCCACCTCGCTGTCTTTGAAGGCCGATTTTAAACAAAGTAGCCCTATTAAGTACTTCATTTTTTTTATGATTATGAAAGCTGAGAGTCTGGCGCATTCTTGAAGCCTACTTAGGAATTATGAAGTCACCTGTTAAGATTTTTAATTTAAAGTTGAAAATTTGAGTCATAATTTACCGAACGTAAATTTTTCACTTTAGATCAACATTTTCATAACTTTCATCACAGTTACGAAGCTGATTATTTTATGCATAAAAGTACTACTTATGAAAATTCAGTTGCAAAAAAAGAAACTCGATACAACCCTCTACTTTTTTTTTAGAATTTTTTTAGGTTGGTCAGGTCGAAAATTTTCAAACATTCAGAAAAAAATTCATAACTCGAAAACTATGAAAAGTCGCGGAACATACATGGGGGTGATTCGAATACCCCACGATACGAGGGACCGAAATTTTATTTTTGGACGTCAATGTTCCGGCCACCCTGTATAACGATCTTTAAAATATTTAACTTGATATCCGTCTAATTCCTTCTTATTTTATCATGGAGGTCAGTGTTTATTTGACATGAGTAATTGACATTCAGCCAAACAGGAATCGTCAAATAATCTTTAAGGAACTATTTTATAGAATTATTGCACAGTTATCATTCATTTAATATAATTCGACCTATTTATACCGTAAATCTAATTAAAATAATATATGCATGTCAATATTAATTAAAATCAAATTATTTTCAAAATAGAAAACGTATCGTAGGCTGTATGCATCATAATGTCCTTTGCCTTACTGACACTTTGACATTACTGCATTTAATTTTTTCGATTGTTGATTTGATCCATTCATGGTTTTGCGTTTACGACTTGAGTTACTAGTATATTACTTTGTAGGATATTTAACGACGACTTTGGCCATTTTTTAAGGATTTTGATTTTACTTCTGTACACGTTACCCATTTTTGAACACGGGCTTAGATTAGACCCGCCGAAACTTCGACTCGGCTTTTTGACGACGGACCTGGGGGCCTACTCCCTAAGTCCGTCCGTCTTTCCGTCCGTCCGTTTATCCGTCCGTCTGACATTACGATCCATTAAAACAAGTGTAAAAGTTATTTTTTTCGGACGGGCAACAACACGTCGGGAGTAGGGACAACTGGCAAATCATGTTGTCATTCATACTTCGTTCGGGCCCCGAACCAATCATCCATCCGTAGGTGATACGGAGTAAGAAACGGCCGTAACGAAGGCCGAAACTACGGGCGTCGTGCTTAGGGAGTAGGCCCCCTGAACCTGCTTTATATTATACGACGCTGCTATTATTTCGGACTTGTGCCGTGTTTATTTAAAAATGGATAGAAACGTACACTGTGTTAATTGCTATCTCGATATTGCATCGATGAGACGTAATCTTATATCAATGCAAAATGATGAAGTACGTCGCTTGTGCTTGTGGTGTTATCTTGTGGTGTTAGCTTGTGGTGTTATCTTGTGGTGTTAGCTTGTGGTGTTATCCATGCCCGTATTAAAATACAGGCATGGATAACACCACAAGCTGTAAGTACTGAGATTCCCTAGGTGTCTTGCCTATTTATGTTGAACGCACTGACATACAACAATAAGTACATTATGTTTTGTTCTTTTTCACAGGTTGAACAAAACAGTGTTGTTTGTGATGCATGTCTAAGATTAGCAATTCAAACTATCGCCGAGACACCAGGAACCAGTCGACCAGATAGTCGACAAGTAGGCATATATAGCATCGTTATTGTAACTGCCTAGTGGGACGGCGAACAGTTGGTACCTGTGCTCATACTATGTCAATAATATGGTACTTAGCTTGGGCCCGGTACCAATCCAATATCTATCCTCCTGCACAGTTTCTTTATGATATATTAGTGGTTTTTAATGATGATTAAAACATTTAAATGCTGTTTTGTTGTATAATTATTGCATATTAATCCTTAACCTTGACTTAACGTATATTTTAGAAAAAATGATTGGAACTGGCTTCTACCTAGTTTTTTGATAATTATTGAATTTGTAATGGATTCCCTACGATTTGTAGTGCAATTTGGCGTATATTTCATTGTTGTCCATTTCAAGCATTTTTTTGTGTGGCTGATGGGCAATTCCCTTTCAAGTTGATAGCATTAGTAGTTCTTGAGATATTCAGCTGTGACAGACAGACAGACAGAGACAGACAGACAGACAGACTGAGTGAGAGTGATTGCAAAGAAATAGGTGCACACCAATTTCCGATAGCTGTAGAATTTTAAAAAAGTGATTAAAAAAAGTAATAAAAAAAAGTGGTCTTATTCGGCTTTTTGTAGTAATGTATAATTGGCGAAAAGTATTATGAAATGTATACTTCCTACAAACAAAACTATTTCATAAATAAAATAGCTTGATGTATAATTTTAAGAGTATACCTTTCAATAAGGTCTGCTTTTCTTCCTTGTAAAGAAGCACCTCGTTTTTTTCAGTTCAGCCTTTGGCTCACTTATTCTCCATGTTGAGTACATGTTTATCTTATCATCCATCCTGTATTATTTTGATGAAAAAATTTACAAAACCGAACACACAAATTGAGTAAACAAATGTGACAGGTGAAAGCTATGCTAGCGTCATCTGACAAAAGCTTTAAGGAGCCAACCCCATTCAAACATAGGGCGTTCTATTATAGCGTTTACGGAGAAGCGATTAAGATTTCTTACACTTGACGGCCCGCAGCCCGTCCCGCTCAACGCACCGCACACGAGATATTTCAAATTCGTCACTGAGATGGCAACACATGTCAACAAAATATGTCCTGACGCGACGGTGAACACTTATCAACAGAGGCGATGTCACCTTATTTCCCAGCTAATAAAAAACAAACTGGCTGGTCCACCAGACGTAGATTTTAAAGTAGCACTTCATAGTGAATTGTCAATAAAAATGAAGAAATGAGAGAATCGATCTCATATTAAGGCGAGTAGTGCTGCCAACTAGCGCCACCATTGAAAATTAAAAAAAACTAGTCAAGAGCGAGTCGGACTCGCGCACCGAGGGTTCCGTACCATCATTTATATGTAATTTTTGTTGATGATTTCTGAAGAACTGTGCTATTTAGAGACATCGTTTTATTTTTCCTGTAATCTATACTTCTACTTCTATCACATATAATAATTTCAGATTTTTCTCTATGCAAACTTCGGAGATAAGGGGGGGAATGGTATTTTTTTTTTTAATTTTCCATCAAAAGTCGAAAATTATGGGGCCTAAAAAAAATAAAAAATTGTTTAAGAATGTGCAAGTAGCGTTCTTTCATATGGTACCCCACATGCCCTAGTAGCCCCACTTTGAATTTTTAAGACCCCCTTTCTGTCCCTGTTACAAAAAAATTATAAATATTTTTAATTCTTTCTTATTTGCAAAATAGTTGGGTAAACGTCATCTAAAACTGTTCCAAATTTCAAGTTGATAGCATTAGTAGTTCTTGAGATATCCAGCTGTGACAGACAGACAGACGGACAGACTGAGTCACGCCATAAGGGTTCCTTTTTTACCATTTTGGTACGGAACCCTAAAAAATCATAAGTCGGGAGATATGGAACATTTTGAAATTTCCTATGCTCACATTTTTAGTCAGATGAGGTAGAATTTTTTGTATAAAAAAATCAACACTAAACCTCCTAGTTCGAAGCCGCAGTTAACGCCTAAAACGGCCGTTTTTGTATGAAAATGTTCCGTAATTATGTCCAGACTTATGATTTTTTTCTCAATGGTGGCGATAGTTGGCAGCACTACTCACCTTAAATTATTTTACAACCGTGGAATTAATCCTGTCTACGTTAATATAGATATATTGACGTAGACAGCAGGATATACCGGATGACTTTTTTTACCGTCTCGAAAAAAATTGGGTATATTAGGTGAACGGAAGCCTATGGCATACCTAACTTTTTTTTTTTTTTTCAAAAAAAAAAGTGAAAAATTCTAATCATATGCAGGCTGCATATGATTTGAATTTCGATATTTTTAAACGATTTATTATTTTTTTTTTCAAAATTTCTGTTTTTATGGTACACAAATGAAAAGTTTACATCGAATTTGTAGTATTTATTGATACTTTGATATTTTTTTCTGTCTAAGCTATTAAAAAAAAAAACTAGGTATGCCATAGGCTTCTACTCTGTTCACCTAATACACCCAATTTTTTTCGAAACGGTAAAAAGAGTCATCCGGTATATAGATTTCTAGACTCAGATTTGTTTTACTTAGGTTTAAAATAGGTTTCACGTTCTCGACAGTCAGACTACTACTACTCAATCTGCCTAGCCTTTTCCCAAGTCTGTTGTGGTCGGCTTCCAGTCTAACCGGATGCAGCTGATTACCAGTATTTTACATGGAGCGACTGCCTGTCTGACCTCCACAACCCAGTAACTGGGTAATACGATACCCCTTGGTAAGACTGGTTGTCAGACTTTCGGGCTTCTGACGACCCGTAACGACTGTCAAAGATCCACGAATGACAGCCGGGACCAACGGCTTAATGTGCTTTCCGAGGCACGGAGGAGTCTCGGTATGTAAAGATGGTCACCAATCCACTGACCAACCCCGGCAAGTGTAGCTTAACCTGATGGATCGACTCGTGCGGTCGTTATTACTTAGCCACGAGCTCCTCTACTACTACTACTACTACTACTCGAAATTAATCCTAAAAGGATTAATTTCAATCAATATTGACTCAACAATAAACTGAAAAAGGGATAAGTATATTGTAGTTTGTAAGAATAACAGTTGCTGCGATTTTTTAATTTTTACCCTATTGCAAATAGGTAGAATGGTAAATTGAATTTTAGACTACCAAGTAGGGAGGTACTAACCCGCAACTTCGTCAGCGTAAAAAGTTTTAAGCGGAGAAAATGTATAATTTACTTAGTTACCCGTAGGTATATTACTTTTATTTGTATAAAAAATGGTAAAACTTTAGTATTCGGTCGCACGAAAATGAGGGTGGGGGGTGGAGGAGAGGGTAGAGGGGGGTGCTCCCTCCTCCCAGGTACCACTCCCATGAAAAGAGAACGCACCATTCCTGAGAAAAACAAATTATTGTAACCTAACCTAAAAACACTTTTGTCAACACAAAGTTGCTTCTCCACGTCTCCGGCGCTGCGGGAAGTGCAGCCCCTTCGCCCTTACGTAACAAAGCACAGGCACCCGAGCTCACCTCCGCAGCTTCGGCTTACTGGTCGCCTTCGGCGACCAGCCTCAGCCGCTGCGGCTCGCACGGGTGCCTAACCTTTGTTACAGCGGGCGGGGGCTGCTCTCCCTCCGCGCCTCCGGATTTTTAAATACACTCTAGTGTGCCAGCCAAAAGACTACGTGGAGTCGGGTTTTGGGACAGATTCGACCTATTTTAATCATAAAGTGGGGAAACACTAACTTCCTACTGAACACAATTTCTACTAAGTACTCAGTCTCACAGTTCTTTTTACGTTCCGTTTTATCAATTTTACACGACATTTTGCACCACAGACAATATACTGGTACAGATTTGGTTGTCAATCGCCCATTTTAACGTTTCGTTACACTATTTATGTAATTTGAGGTTATAAACAATTAGTATAAATTTCTTTGCAATCTCTTTTAATAAGAGTGATATCGTTACAATCAGGGACCCAAACCCAACGACCTTCAATCACTGTCACCCCCATTTTCGTGCGACCGGATACTAAAGTCAACCCTAAAAAATTATTAAAACCATTCACGATAAATTCATAAAAGTGAATTCTTCACAACACAACGGCATCTAAACATTCAAACTATCTAAACTTTCACATTTATATTAAAATAATTCAAAAGACTGAACAGATATTTACTAAGATGACAAACCATTAGTAACTGTCTCAGTGATTACTTATTTATGGGAGATTATAAAACAATTAATTTACAGGATTATTCTAACATTTATCAAGTTTAACCTCAAGAGGGAAACAAATTGTTTGTAGGCTTACGTGATCCTTCGCGATGTAACTTATAGTTTTAGGCCAGTATATCCTATGGACATTTCAGAAATACCTTCTAAGTTCAGTCAGTGCGACGACCTTAGTGAATATATCTTTTAGAAGAAAAGGGCACCGAGAAAACTTGACAAAAAAAAATGTTTTGACAACACAAACTCTTAACTTTTTCTCAGCCAGTTGCAGAAACCAACTTTACTTTAATGGAGAATGCCATCCCTTATATTATGTATCAAAAAGAAAGTGACAGCATCAATTTAAACCCTCCATTAAACTAATGTTGGTTTTGTGCAACTCACCGTCTGTCAACAATAGACAAAAATGTTTTAACTCAGAAGTCTATTTGAAGCTCCAAGATATGTTTCCAATAATAGCAACAAGATGAGCCATTAAAATATTTAAGTATTCAATTTCCCTCCAGTTTCCGACGCTTTTATCGTTGACAGAATTTGTTAATTAATTTTTTTTTGTAATTAATTCCCTTGATTGCTTTTTCGTGTTGTTTTCGAACCCGACCTTTGCATAGGAGTCATAAGGTGTAATTAGGTTGCAAATGACCTCTCCTACATAATCATCATCTTAATGGATTGCCGACATATTACTAAAGCCCGCTGGTATCACAGGTTAGCAAAGTTTAACAAGATATAAGCTCCTTTCCATTTAAGTTAGGAGCACGAAGCTTTAATATTCATTTAACTAGAAGGCTGGCATTGTGTCGAAGTACTTTTCGCTTGTAGCAAACCTTGATAGTAATATTTTTATTTATTTGTGACACTTAGGTATAGTGTTGTAGTAAATGTTATAAAATAAAAAAAAAAATTGTATTACTATGCGCTGCCTTGCAAGGCGTACAAATATTATACCTAAGTTGTACCAGATACCTGGTACAACTTAGTACTGTGACCTAAGTTGTACCAGGTAGCTGGTATAGCCTGTAAAATTATGAAAAATACTGATTGAGCGTTAACGTCGCGCACGCTGGCAACGTCGCATTTCTAAAGGTTTTTCGTGATTATTTTAATAAATTTAAACCAAAGGACAATTTCCTCTCTCAAATTCTTAGATCGTTGGTATTTTATAAGTATGTACTTATGCTATTTTTTGACAGTTATTTTGGTATACTCTTAGAAAATAGAAAATAATTGACAATATTTCATTTTCTCAGAGTAAATACCAAAATAACCGTCAAAAAATAGCATACATACATGACATACTGATAAATACCAACGATCTAAGAATTTGAGAGAGGAAATTGTCCTTTGGTTTAAATTTATTAAAATAATCACGAAAAACTTTTAGAAATGCGACGTTGCCAGCGCGCGCGACGTTACAATAAAATAAACGTATAGGTAGCTAAACTTATTAACTAAAGTAAATAGGCAACAAATACATCTGGAGAATAAGGCATATAACGGTTTTTATATGCTTTCCGTATTATGAACTTATGCGAGTGATTTTTTGAAAGTTTTTGTGTCTTTTGTTATGGTAGGTTTAGTGTTAAATATTTTTGGAGCCATTCCTAGAAAACTTTTTAGAGAACGGTTTGGTGGGACTTAAGTGCACCTTGATGGCGTTTAGTGAATAGGGTTTCAAATTGGTTAAAGTTATTTTTGAAAAACATGACAACTTCTTGGATCATGCATATGTTGTTATCTAGGTAATGTAACTTAGATTGTTTGAGATCCAAACTTGTTATTATAAGTTTGTGTGACTCCTCACGTTTGAAGGTTAACACTTATACGGACGACTTAATAAATTGGTAACCCCATTGCTGAGGTATTTGTAATTTAGTATGCGTGGGTGGTACCCAATTTAATGAAGGTGCCTGTTAATTCCACAGTTCAATGTAGGGTTGTGTAGGTATTTCTATGCCTAACCCTTTAAAAGTCCCTAAAAATATGTTAAGTACCTAAATAACATATTTGCACACGTTTTCCCTAAAGAATATCTGCATCCACAGTTTCAATCACAATCCGAAAGTTTTGAAGGATGTTGCTAATCCATTGGTTTATAGGTTTGAAAAATTCGTCTGCTTAGCAACTTAAATAACGCAATGAACGTGACTGAACTGTCAAAATAAAACCAATTGCGATCAATTGTCCTTTTATGTGTGTTAACGCAATTACGGGGCTGATACTGTAGCTTTTATTTTGTTCGTAATACCAATTTCTCTTACGTTTTTTGCAATTTTGCAGGTCAGTGTTAGTCTTGATCAAAATATGATTCGCGACTATAATAAATATTTATTTACATAATATTATTACCACAAGAATTATCAATACATCACTTTGTTCTATTTTGATCTGATTTCGGAAATCTTGACATTTTAGAACTAATCTAACTTGAACTAATCTATCTAACACGAATCATATTGTGATCAAAATACTTCTAGTTAACATGACACTGACTTGCAAATTGCAAATAACGCAAGAAAATTTGAATTGAATACCACTGCGCAATCACCTTAAGTACCTACTCCTTTCCTTTATATAACCCAAACCACGTTCGTGGTTAGTTAACGTTTCTCGGAATGTTCAGGAAAACGACGCATTTCGTTCGTTACAATTGGCAAAGAGACATTTTAAGAACCACACTTTATTTTGATTGCTTTTGATACTGGACCAATAACTAAATTGCCTTTTAAATTTTTCTCTCTGAGGAAGGAACATTTCTCAAGCCAAGAAAGCCTTTTAAAAAAAACCTTCAGCACCTAGGTTTTTTGCCAAACTCGAGAATGTGCTCCCCTATTCAAGGATGACTATATACGCCTCGTATATAGTCAGTACCTACTCGCCTCGTAAGTACCTACTCGTAATTATCTTAGTAATATACTGTATAAAAAAAACCTCTTATTCATAAAAAAAACCGGCCAATTGCGTAAAGTCGGACTCGCGCACGAAGAGTCCCGTACCATTATCTATAAAATCGGCAAAAAAATCACGTTTTTTATATGGGAGCCCCCCTTACATATTTGTTTTATTTTAATTTCATTATTTATTTTTAAAGTGAATATATAAATAAATATTCTGTGAATATTTCAAGCGTCTACATGTTGCCGTTATCAATATCGAGCAAAAACGACCAAAAAAATCACGTTTGTTGGATGGGAGCCCCCTTAAATATTTATTTTATTCTGTTTTTTAGTATTTTTTGTTATAGCGGCAACAGAAATACATCATCTGTGAAAATTTCAATTGTCTAACTGTCACGGTTCATGAGATACAGCCTGGTGACAGACGGACGGACTGCGGCGGTGTCTTAGTAATTACGTAGTATTATAAATATTATCTGTAGTAATAGGGTCCCGTTTTACCCTTTGGGCACGGAACCCTAAACGCTAAAGTTAAATATAGTCACTATTTTAACTAAAAGGGGTTTGTAGAGCGTTTCAGTTTTTTATGAATAAGGGGGTAAGAGTTTTAGGTCCGTATTACAGAACATCACTCAATACTCAAGCATTACTTACAACTAGATTCAAGCCATTGGATTCGTTGAAACTAGTTTTAAACTAAATTTAAACAAAGATCAGGTCTTGAGTTTCCTTCTGTAATACGGATCTTAGACTCAGTTTCACTGAAGGCCGGAGGGGAAGCAACTGCACCCGTTGCCCAACAACCACCCCCCCCCCCCCAAACGCGCCAGCCGAGAATTGTAATGAAAATTTGAATACGATGCCTCTTTTACATACCTAATGTTATTCGCAAAAGCAAAATGATTTATATTATTTTATTCATTCATTTGTATACAAAAATGTAAATGATCATAATTTAAAGATCGCATAGTAGATATGAATAACAGAATAAACATTTTATAGTTGTACTCTGTTTTGTATACCATTTAAACTTACAGGGTCAATTCAAAATAACTGAATATTTATTACGTTCGCCAGGTTTTTCTGATAAGACGGGCGGGTATTACAGATAACCGCAATCCTCATCAATATAACGAGTACCCTTATTATTCTATCTCGTCGTAAAAATATCCTATTTCAACAAAATCTGTGACAAATTGTACAAATGTACAATTTGTCACAGGCACACTGTAACTTTACTCAAACAAAAATTAGTTATAGTTATTGTCTGTTACTGAAACAAAAATACATTATCGTAACCGTTTCATTGATTACCAACATTAAAAATCTATTGCTTTTGTTATGTTCCTAGAGACCTTCTATTTTCACAATTTCGATCGAATAGTCTCGTTTACACGAGTTGATTCTCCTGGCCGTCGAAAAGCGAGAATGTCCATGTGAGAGTGATCTATCGTTGTCTGTTTTTAAATACTTTATACTTAAAACTGAAAGTCTAAGATCTGTCTTACTACAAAATATTTAAACACATGTTCAACGCGTGTCTTACGTTTTTGGGGTTCCGTACCAAAATGGTAAAAAGGAACCCTTATGGTGCGACTCAGGCTGCTGTCTGTCTATCTGTCACAGCTGGATATGTCAAGAACTACTAATGCTATCAACTTGAAATTTGAAACAGTTTTAGATGACGATGTTTTGCCCAACTATTTTTAAAATAAGAAAGAAATAAAAATATATATGTTTTTTTTTTGCAACAGGGACTGAAAGGGGGTCTTAAAAAATCGAAGTGGGGCTTACTGGGGCTTGTGGGGTATCATATGAAAGAACGCTGTTTACACATTCTCAAACATTTTTTTTAGACAGCACAGTTTTCGAGTTTTGATGAAAAATGGTAAAAAAATACCCTTCCCCCACCATATCTCTGAAGTTTACATAGAGAAAAATCTGCAATTATTCTATGTGATAGAAATTTATGTATAAATTGATTTATGTACTGGAAAAATAAAACGATGTCTCTAAATAGCACAGTTTTTCAGAAATCATCAACAAATATAGTATAAAACATCAACAAACATCAACAAGTATATAGAAATTCTAATTCAGTACGGAACCCTCGGTGCGCGAGTCCGAGTCGATCTTAACCGGTTTTTTATGTATGTAGTTTGACGTAAGACACGCGTTGAACATGTGTTTAAATCTTTTGTAGTAAGACCGTAGATGTTCTATAAGTTTCATAATTCCAATTGATAATTTAAGAGGAAATCACTTTTGAATTCTACAGTGTCTGTATGAAATGATAAAACGTTTGCAAGCTTAGTCTGAGTTCGACAGTACTACTATATTGGAAGGAAACTAATCTTCTTATATCGAATCGGTATTGAAAAAAAAGTGAAGGTATAGAGTCATATAAAAATATCCAGATATATCAAAATGGCGATAAAAGAAAACAAAAATATTTTGTTTTCTAAGCAGTGCAGTTACTATTGAATATTGTTGTTTTTGCTACAAACTTGTAATTTCAAAGGTTGTTTTCTAAGAGATGTTGCCGTTTTTTTGTTACAAACTTATTATGTAAGTCAAACAATAAAACTTAAGATTTGACATTGACATACTTTGCTTTTATGTGACTCAATTGTTGGTTTTCCACTTCTACATCTTAAAATTACATCAATAATACCTACGTTGACTTAAAACTAAGTTTAGTTATTCGCCCGTTAACTTAGGTACGTATGTATGTAAGTTGATGACATTTTCTCCGCCCAAAAAAGAAATAAATACATCAAAACAGGAATTAAAGTTGGGCACACAACATAGATAGGTCTCCACATGTCCACTTCATTACTTTCCCTTTGAAAAGACAGAATGTCTTCCTGTTCGTTAACTTAATTGTACAGAAAAGAGCCGGCAACAAACTTAGTTTGAACCTTGATAATAAATTGGATTACGTTAGTACAGTCAGCCACAGCATTAGCTGACCCACCCTTGCATAAATGGTCAATAAATGGTTGAGATTTTTAAGAATACGAATCAATAGAAATTTATAATTCTTTTATATTTCTTTTAAATACCTACAATAAATAAAATATAAAAGAATTATAAAATTCTATCGACTCGTATTCTAAAAAATCTCAACCATTTATGTAAGGGTGGGTCAGCTAATGCTGCGGCTGACTGTAAAAGAATCCAATATTTACTATCAAACCTCTCTCGAACGAACGATCTGCGTCTATAATGTAGGTATACTAATACTTAATAATCTGAAGAGTTTTTTTGTTTGGTATGTTTGAACGCGCTAATCTCTAGAACTGCCAGTCGGATTTGAAAAAGTCTATTTGCATTTGATAGCCCAATTCTCGAGGAAGGCTATAGGCTGTATAACATCAAGCCAAGACCCTTAGAAGGCGAGCAAAAAGAAAAAAGTCAGAAAGAACGCTTAGCAAATACGAGCCGGCTGGGGCAGGCCATGCGATGCGACGGGGTGGGTCAACTAGAAATTTCACGCGGACTAAGTCGCAGGCAGATACTTAATATAAACCAATTTAAGGAAGGTTTTTTCTATAACAATAAGTCTTCATCTTTCTGCTTATAAGAAACTATTAGCTACATTACAAACATTTAAATTAAAGTAATAATTAAAACAAACGCACAGATCTCATTGTTTATCGTCGAAAATAAGAACGCGCGACGATGATACGATCTTATACGGGATGAAATTTAAAACATGTTCCAAATCGAAATGGAAGACTGTACTCATCATTATGAACAACTTTTACTATGGGACCAAACCTGAAATCGCGAAAAAAAATCAGCTGTTCAGTACATTTTGACGAGTTTGATGTAGATAAATGTACTGAACAGCTGATTTTTTTTTCGCGATTTCAGGTTTGGTCCCATAGTAAAAGTTGTTCATAATGATGAGTACAATTTCCCATTTTGATTTGGAACATGTTTTAAATTTCATCCCGTATAGAGCTGTTACAACAATGTTACTTGCATACGTTTACCCGACTGACCCAGAAGGAGGGTAATGTTTTTCGCGCGCATGTATGGTATATTATGTCCGTTCCATTGTGACTTGTAAGACTAAACGGCTTGATTGATTTAAACAAATAAATAAAATAATGTCGTTAGATTCGTCTTGCCGCTGGGGTCGCGGGTTGTTTGAAGAAGATACCGCGGCCCTGGCATAGGCAACTGAAGGAACACGGGTGGGTTTTAGTCAGTAAAAGTCTGACACGCCCTTCCGCTCCACCCAGAGCGGGAGAAGTTATTTGATGATTTCCCACCCACAAAAAAAAAAAAAAAAGATTCGTCTTAATTGTGGAAGTGGCATAGGTTAAAGATATTTTAGTTTTATTTTTAAATACATAATTGCTACTCTATTACCATGATTACCCAGTTATAGATAAACAACTCACACTATTTAAATTGTAAACGCTAGTATGTGATCAATAAAATATTTTTTAAGTCACTTTATATCCGTTAGATACGATCGCGATGCAATCAACTTCCACAGAAACTTTAATTTACCAATGTTATCTAAGTTCTAGTCGCCTCTAATCAAGATATATTTTTTAAAGAGAAAAATACTTGTAACATATTTCGTAGAAACAGAAAATATTTAACAAAGTTGTTTGAACTTGTTGTTAGTTTTAAATTTTTCAAATTATGTTTGACGAGACTTGATTGTGTTATAAAACAGATCATAGTTAGTCTAATAAACTAATGGTGAGTTGCACAAAACTACATTAGTTCAATGGAGACTTTAAATTCATGCCATCGCTTTTAATATGTATCAAAAAGAAAGTGACAACATCAATTTAAAGTAATGTAACTCACCGTAATATTGCTAAGTATTTACACAGATTTATTAAAAGCCACCTTTACGTAGCTTCGTAGGCGTACGTACATACACGTAGCTGCTACGAAATTCGTAGCACAACTTTGTAGCATCAGACTACTCGACATCTACAGTACTTCGTAGGCTTCGCTACACGTAGCTGCTACGAAATTCGTAGCACAACTTTTTAGCATCAGACTACTCGACATCTACAGTACTTCGTAGGCTTCACTACACGTAGATGCTAGGATATCCGTAGCACAACTTTGTAGCATCAGACTACTCTACAGTACTTCGTAGGCTTCGCTACACGTAGCTGCTACGAAATACGTAGCACAACTTCATAGCATCAGTTGTTTTATCTCACGAAAGCGGGTGAGCCATACTTGTAGATGTAATGCGTATAGACACGCATTCTTGTGTGCGTAGCTGCAGGCAGCGCGCTCCTGAGCTTACGCACACAAAGACAATGTGCATGTAACACTTACACATACAATAAGTATGGCTCGCCCGCTTTCGTGAGATAAAACAACTGTAATGGTAGTTAAGGCGAGTAGTGCTGCCAAATAGCGCCAACATTGAGAAAAAAATCGTAACTCTCGAGATATGGAACATTGTGGAACATTTCAGATGAGGTAGATTTTTTTCAACACTAAACCTCCTACTTAAGTTACTTAAATTACGAGATTCGCAGGAGTATCAAGACAACCAGCATAGCCCGACGGATTGCTAAACATCATCAGAGAAGAGGCAGAGTCTACACCATCGTCATTCCCGATTTCCCTATAATGTGGAATTATAGGGAAAAATCGGAAACTTTATTTCAGAAAAATGGTCTGAATCCAATTACTTCGGAACACTGGATTTAGACCATTTTGGCTAATTCATATACGAGTACCTGCTAATTTTTAACCGACTTCTGAAAAAAGGAGGAGGTTATCAATTCAGATGTTTCTATTTTTTTTTAACCGACTTCTGAAAAAAGGAGTAGGTTATCAATTCGGATGTTTCTATTGTTGAAGTGGAACTGAACTACTCAAATTATACCTAAGTATTTCACGCGTTGCGATTAGATTACTTTAATATTGTTGCTAAACAATTTTTATGCTCGACAAAATGCATAATGGTGATGATGACTTCACCATGGAGCTCCAGTTCTCCTGGTTCTTACTAGGAGAACTTCTCAACAAATAACGTCCCTGCATCGGGAAAAACAATAATTTGTAAAAGGTGATGAGCAGTTGACATTGGGCTATTGTAACTTAGTTAAATTACAAAGTGACCCACTAAAAAGTGAAAAATAAAAACTTTTTTACAAAAAAAAAGAACCTCCAAAAAACTCCAAAGAACTTCCAAAAAAAATGTTCATGAACTTAGAGTATTAAAAAAACTTTTTAACAAAAAAAAAAAACAACCAACTTCCAAAAAAACACTACAAAGTGAAAAATAACTTTAATTTTGAAAGTTGGTGTCAAAAAAACTAAAATACAGATCTAAAGACACCGACTTCCAAAATTAAAGTTATTTTTCACTTTGTAGTGTTTTTTTGGAAGTCGGTTGTTTTTTTTTTTGTTAAAAAGTTTTTTTAATACTCTAAGTTCATGAACATTTAGTATTAAAAATAAGCAGGTATGAATTTGCGAGTGTCAAGGCTGTCTGTAAAAAGGTTAACTGGAACGTACGAGGGATCGATATAGGCTTTTGTTATTATGAGAAACAATATTGGAATTTGTTCACATTGACGACAGATGTAAAGCCTGTTTCGAGGGTATTTGTTGTAGGTTATTTATAAAAAATCGTTTTGCTTGGCCCGGGACATGAATAGCAAAAGACCTATTCAATCAGATTTATATAATGGTCGTATATTAAATTATCTTCTAACACATGAGGCATCTGAATTCGATAATGTAAATCTATTCATTCTGTGAGCGAGGATTTGAATAGATATTATACCTAACATCGTGAGTTCTTCAACAACAATGTCATCATCATTCTCCTGCTCATAACCCAATTTATTTGCGGTCGGCGCAACATGTCTTTTTCTTCCATACTTCTCTATTAGTCGTCATCTCGGTAGTCACCCCCTTTCTAGCCATGTCATCTTTCACACAGTCCATCCATCGTTTCTTTGGTCTTCCCTTACTCCTTCTAGCCATCGAAATTCATACTCAAAACTTTCCTCACGACATTTTCCTCATTCCTCCGTAACAATATTTAAATACAAAAAAAAAAACCAATTTTAGGATCGTTACATAAGAAAAACTTGTACAGATTGGATTTTACCGAAAATATGGATGGTATTTTGTCAGAATCTCGATTTTTTTGTCTGAAATTCGTAGAAAATCTCGTTAATGGAAAATGGATGGTAAGGCCACTGCAATGGCGACGCCTGTCAAAAATGTCAGTCTGTTAAGCAGATATATCAGATTCTTCATTCGAGTGAATGGTTCACTCGAATAAATGTTCACTTTTGTTTCATTCCACGTTCACACGACACCTACAAAATTACATGAACGTTTATTTGCTCCTTTCATTTAATTTTTCGATCATTCCACTCGCGTGTCCCGCGGTCCCCGCCCCCGGCGGAAGCCCGGGTCAAGTGTCGCGGAACATTTTTTTCCGGAGCCTCACAGCAAGCCCTTTCATTTGATATATCACTCTATATCACTCAGTACCTATAGTTTCCAAACCTTTTTTTTGAATTTTCTTATTTGCCTCCCAAAAAAGACCCCCATATTCAAAATTCATTTATTTACGTTACACTTCTGTGTTTTGATCACAGAAATTCATATGTGTACCAAATTTCAACTCACAGCCAATTTGCTCTGAATCTAATAAACCAAACACAAAATGGCTGTGACAGACGTACCTACAATACCACCTTTGATAGTATCTCAATACTATGATAGAAATCTGTCTAGCCCATCAATAAGGACTAAATATAACCTTCAGAAAATTTCATTTACATCCTAATCCTAACTAATATTTATGGGCCTTTTTGGCGCAGCCGTCGGGCACACATTCATCGCTCCGTTATTGTTGTCGCACATGTTGTTTTTTTTTTCTATTAAGTACCCACCTATTGTTACACCTATTATGTTGTGTGCCTTTTAGTCTGTGCTAAATAAATAAATAAATAAAAGGTTTATTCACAATAAATATACAGAAACACATTTAAAATTTTTACATTACAGTTCATATAATGCAAAATCTGTATAAAAGCATATAAACCCTGTCTCATAGACTAGGATAGCCTGTATTCTAAAAGACAGTGTTCGGCCAAATAATTGTTTTTTAATAATTAATACAAGAAATGAACGGTGTTGATACTAATAAGCTTCTGTAATTTTGTTAGGTGTAGTGAAAGAAAAGTTATGTATGTATGGTGTGTGTTATGTTATGTATGTATGGTGTGTGTTATGTATGTATGATGTGTGTTATGTATGTGTGAGTTAAATGGAATGTCGTGTTACGTTTGAGTTTATGATTGGGGAATATAAGTGCCTAACTGTTGTAACAAATCTACTAGCCTAATGGAGAAATAAAAGGGGGCTAAGGTAAGATTTGAAACATATATATTGAAAACTAAAAGATAAAAAATACAGACCAGTTTTTTAAAAAACACATCCTACCTAACATACACACTTATTTAGGAAGGTAGAGGTTACCTTGAAGTAGTAATTTGAGTAAGTCCAGGTTAGGCAAACACGCACGAATAGTTTGGAAGATGAAGATTTTGAATTGAATCACTCCGATAAATTAATGGTTATTTTCTATAACCCTCCTTTAGGGATCGACCGCAGTCGGGTAAGTTTTAGTCACGGAATCAGTTTTCCCGGTCGAAGAATACTTTTAGGAGATGTTTCGTTTATAGCTTCCGGAGCAGAACTGACTCGTCTCCGAGTCTTCCATCCATCCATTCATCAGCGTTTTTCAAAAACGTCTTCCAATTTCAGATCCTTTCCACATTTGAAGCTTTCCGTCATCAGAATGCCAAACGCCACAGTCAATGCTTGAATCTGCCAGTAATATACGTTGAAAAACCTCTAACCTCTTCGATGAATTTCAAGTGTGTGTGGATTAATTTTATAAAAGTAATTTATGATACAGCTATTCAATAATAAATAAAAATTATCTATAAAATACAATATTGACCTAAATATTGATAAAAATAATTTAGATTACATAAATCAAAAGAAACGTTCATAGTCTATGCCATTATGAAACTCTATGAGAGATAGTTAGATAGAAGAAAAAAGTAATGACAGCTTGACAACCTGACATAAGTGTCATAACAAAGAAAATTTATAAAAAACGAATTGTTTTAGACCAATTCGCAATATATGAATGTAAATCTTTATAAAAGATAAATAAAAATGGATGCAAAGTGTAAGTAAAGTAATGTAGTAAGTGGTGTAGTGTAATAAATAGATACTATATTTCCCCATCAACCCCGAGAAAATTTTCAACTCAATCGAAAATTTTGAAGGTTAAAAATATTACAGCATTCACAAAACGTACATACTTCATTCAATCACACCGACATCTTACGAAGTTAGGTCAGGTAGGATTCACATTCAATGATCACTACTCAACCTGATAAATCAATAACAGTAGGCTTATTTTCGGAGTTGTAATCCGCTCACGTCTAAAACCATTAATAAAATATATTTAACAAGGGCTTATTTTTATGGAGTTGTTAGCCGCTCCAAAAGATTCAAGGTTTAAGAAAAACCTCAAGTTTAAGAAAACTTAAGTTTAAGAGAGAAAACTCAAGTTAGTTTGAGTTTAAGAAAAACTTAGTTTAAGAGAGAGAACTCGTTAGTTAGAGTTCAAGTTTAAGAAAGGCTCAAGGGAGACTTAGTTTAAGAATTAGAGGATATAAGAATACCTCTAAGGATAGAGAATGCATTAGGGGCTTGTTTAATGAGTTGCTACCGCTCAGAAAGAAAATAAAATTGCATTAGGGGCTTATTTAGAGAGTTGCTACCGCTCAGAAAATAATGCATTAGAGGCTTATTTAGAGAGTTGCTACCGCTCCAAAAAAAAAAGGTGGAATAAGTTTTTACCGAATAGTTTTAAATGAGAGAGGGAGTATTTTAATGTTGAAGGGTGAAATAATAAGTTAAAAAAAAAAATATTCAAGTAATAAATTAAAGAAAATATCTCAAAAGAGAAAAGATTTCTAAAAAGTCCTGGGAAGTTGTTTAAAAGTTCAAAGAAAATAATTCTATCCATGGTTAAAGATTAATGTTAAATAGGATTAAAATATTTTAAAGGGAGGTAAGTAAGGGTTAATGAGTGCAAAAGACGACTCAAAGAGAGTGAGTGCTAAAGACGACTCGAAGGGAGTGAGTGCTAAAGACGACTCAAGAGAGTAAGAGGGTCCCTTAGCATTTAAGAGGTCCCTTAGTATATAAGAGGTCCCTTAGTATAGAAGAGGTCCTTTAGTATAGAGGTCCCTTAGTATAGAGGAGGTCCCTTAGTATAGAGGAGGTCCCTTAGTATAGAGGAGGTCCCTTAGTATAGAGCAGGTCCCTTAGTATAGAGGAGGTCCCTTAGTATAGAGGAGGTCCCTTAGTATAGAGGAGGTCCCTTAGTATAGAGGAGGTCCCTTAGTATAGAGGAGGTCCCTTAGTATAGAGGAGGTCCCTTAGTATAGAGGAGGTCCCTTAGTATAGAGGAGGTCCCTTAGTATAGAGGAGGTCCCTTAGTATAGAGGAGGTCCCTTAGTATAGAGGAGTTCCCTTAGTATAGAAGAGGTCCCTTAGTATATAAGAGGTCCCTTAGTATAGAAGAGGGTTCCTAGAGGGTCTAAGAGGTCTCCCAGAGGGTTTAAGAGGTCTACCAGAGGGTTTAAGAGGACTCACAGAGGGTTTAAGAGGACTCCTAGAGGATTTAAGAGGACTCTAGAGGGTTAAGAGGTCTCCCAGAGGATTTAAGAGATCTCCCAGAGGGTTTAAGAGGAAGACGACTCCTAGAGGGTTTAAGAGGACTCTAGAGGATCCTAATTAATGATGCGACTTTAAAATAACCACAAACAAAAAAAAGGCACAGAGGCACAACGAAAGTTGTATGTGTGTAAGAGTGTAAAATAGTGAAGTATTTGTAATAGGTGTTAATAGATATTAGGTTTGTATAAACGACTACAGGATATTCTCCTATAGTACGTCGAAGAGTAAACCAAACCCCAACTTGTAAGTGACCAGGAATGGTTTTAAGAACACTCACAAGCGAAGAATGGGTACGATTACCAGTGGGTAAACGTATGTGGTGTGCAAGTGTGTGGGGTGCAGAATAATGAGGTAGAAGTAGAGAGTTATGTGTAGGTGGTAACGATTATAGGATATTCTCCTACAATACGTCGTTGAGTAAGCCAAACCCAACTTGTAAGTGACCACGAATTGTTTTAGACCAATTCGCAATATATGAATGTAAATCTTTATAAAAGATAAATAAAAATGGATGCAAAGTGTAAGTAAAGTAATGTAGTAAGTGGTGTAGTGTAATAAATAGATACTAAGCCCCACGTTGGGCGCCAGACTGTAACAAATCTACTAGCCTAATGGAGAAATAAAAGGGGGCTAAGGTAAGATTTGAAACATATATATTGAAAACTAAAAGATAAAAAATACAGACCAGTTTTTTAAAAAACACATCCTACCTAACATACACACTTATTTAGGAAGGTAGAGGTTACCTTGAAGTAGTAATTTGGGTAAGTCCAGGTTAGGCAAACACACACGAATAGTTTGGAAGATGAAGATTTTGAATTGAATCACTCCGATAAATTAATGGTTATTTTCTATAACCCTCCTTTAGGGATCGACCGCAGTCGGGTAAGTTTTAGTCACGGAATCAGTTTTCCCGGTCGAAGAATACTTTTAGGAGATGTTTCGTTTATAGCTTCCGGAGCAGAACTGACTCGTCTCCGAGTCTTCCATCCATCCATTCATCAGCGTTTTTCAAAAACGTCTTCCAATTTCAGATCCTTTCCACATTTGAAGCTTTCCGTCATCAGAATGCCAAACGCCACAGTCAATGCTTGAATCTGCCAGTAATATACGTTGAAAAATCTCTAACCTCTTCGATGAATTTCAAGTGTGTGTGGATTAATTTTATAAAAGTAATTTATGATACAGCTATTCAATAATAAATAAAAATTATCTATAAAATACAATATTGACCTAAATATTGATAAAAATAATTTAGATTACATAAATCAAAAGAAACGTTCATAGTCTATGCCATTATGAAACTCTATGAGAGATAGTTAGATAGAAGAAAAAAGTAATGACAGCTTGACAACCTGACATAAGTGTCATAACAAAGAAAATTTATAAAAAACGAATTGTTTTAGACCAATTCGCAATATATGAATGTAAATCTTTATAAAAGATAAATAAAAATGGATGCAAAGTGTAAGTAAAGTAATGTAGTAAGTGGTGTAGTGTAATAAATAGATACTATACTGTGTACGTTTTACTCAATACTCAATACTCAATATCTTTATTGCTTTACCATAATGTGTACTTAGGTGGTATAGTATATAATTGAGATCATTTAGATTTAGAGTAAAGGCTGTAAGACTACTACTGCCTAGGTGTTGGATTACTAGGTGATGTATGTAAGCAAAGACTCCGTGTAGGCATAGTCCTTTTGTAGTAGCCACTCTGTTACTACGGATTTTATTTTGTATGTGTTTAATTTTAAAATGTTTAATAGCGAATTTACATTGTGATATATGTGTGTACCTAATATGTAGAATTGGCGTTCTGCGAAGGTATTTTCTTTCGTTTTTTTTCTTTTTAATATTATAAAGCGAAAGTAAGTTTGTTTGATACCGTTTCACACCTAAACCACTGAACCGATCATCCTGAAATTTTGCATATACGTTGTCAGGTGTACAGAAACAATCATAAGGTACCTTTCATCCGTTTCATCAAAAGTACTGCTCCCGAGGAAAACAACAATAACGTTCTTATGATAATAATTGACGCCACGTATCTTTCGAATCATGATTGATTTATATTATTACAAGCAGAGTAAAACCCGAATTGATAGACAAATTCTAAATTAAAACGGGCGAAGCCGCGGGCAAAAGCTAGTACAATATAAACCTCAAATCTTTGTTCCATATCGATTAGAGATTTGACGAGTGATTAATTACAGAAACGTAATCGTCTTAACTCGTACCGAGTCTAATCGTGTAGGAGTCACAGACAGGCAATGCTAATGAAGTTAGTTTTAGTGGCTTAGGCAACTGGATTGAATTGTTTTAGTCTTAGTAATTAGCACTATGTGATCCTGGATGTAGCCTGGAGTGATTTATGGTCTACTCTAGCTGCCATCTTCTTCATTTGGTCGTGAGTTGTTGTGGTATAAGTAAGGGGAACTCATCGTTTTCGATTCTATATATGCCTTGCCGCACACGGGCCACAGGCTACAGCCCCATTGCTACCACCACGCCACCTGTAGCTGGAAGCGGGTACTAAGTAGCGGAAGTGCGCGACAGACACTTATGGTCGGTGGTCGACACTAGTGGTGTTTACTACAGTATATCTATCTATATACAACGTGTAACGCTAAATGAGCAAAACCACTTAAGGGGTCATTGTACTCATCATTATGAACAACTTTTACTATGGGACCAAACCTGAAATCGCGAAAAAAAATCAGCTGTTCAGTACATTTATGTTCGCATAATTCGTCAAAATGTACCTACCTACTGAACAGTCCTGACTGACTGCTTGACTGACTTTTAACGTTACACGTTGTATATAAAATTCAAAGTCCTGACTGACTGCTTGACTGACTGATATATCAACGCACAGCCCAGACTGCTGGACATAGAGACTTGAAATTTTGCACATAGATACCTTATACAGTGTAGGCATCCACTAAGGAAGGATTTTTGGAAATTCCATCCCTAAAGGGGACAAATAGGGGATGAAAGTTTGTATGAAAAATCTTATTCCTTGAGATAATAGACTTGAAACTTGGCATGAATATTTATCTAAGTAAATTATAAAGTTTTTCATTTTTAGTTTTCCTAAACTACCCCCGTCAGGAGGGTTTGGGGGGTGTCGAAGTTTGTATGGAGGAATTTTAACGCGCATTCCGATTAACTCTAAACTCAGTATTTATACTTGATACCAAAAATAAAGAATAATGTGTATCAGCGTTTTTCGAAATTCTACCCCTAAAGGGGTGAGAAGGGATAGTAAATTTTACTGGGCAGGTTTTATTGCGGGGCTTGATTAACTCGAAAATTGGTGTAAATAATCTTTCAGTCAAGTTACGGAAATATCCCAAACGATTTTTTAAAATTCCATCCCTGTTGGTGTAAAAACAGAGAATATAGTTTATATGAAAAATCTTATTCATTTGGTTATTTAACTTGAAACTTGGCACAAATACTTGTCTAAGCAAGCTATAAAGTTTGTCAGTAATAGTTTTTTTGGAGAGGGGAAGAGGAGGGGGTGGTGAGGAGGGAAAGGGGGAAGGAGACGGGTGGTGAGGAGAGAAAGGGGGAAGGGGCCCTCCCCTTCCCCTTGTGGTGAGAGGGAGAGGGTGGGGACAGGTGGGAGGAGGGAGGGGGTGGATGATGGAGGGAGGGGGAGAGGGTGGAGAGGGATAGGATGGTGCAGTTAGGGGATAGGCGTGGAGAAGGAAAGAGGGAGAGGGGAGGAGTTGGTAAGGGTGGAAGGGGAGGGGAAAAGGGTGAAAGGGGTATGAGAGGGGTTAGAGGGGGAGGGCGAGGTTAGCGGGAAGGTGAGGTGGGGCACAAAAACAGGAGTAAACTCCAGTCGTGCGTCGGAGCTGACACACACTTTTTTTGTTTGTTTGAACTCGCTAATCTCTGGAACCAGTCGGACTTTAATCATTATTTTTGCGGAAGGCTAGAGGTGCGTGGGTGGATAAAAAGAAAAGTCCTGACTGACTGACTGACTCATCAATGCCCAGCCAAACCCTTGGACTTATAAAGCTGAAATTTTGCACAGAGGTTCCCTTTATAAGGTAGACAAGAAATAAGGAAGGATTTTTGTTCTCGTGGGATATTTTCCGACATCCACGCGGGCGAAGCCGCGGGCAAAAGCTAGTTATATAAATAAAGAGCAAATGGCACTAGCGCGCGACAAATTCAGACAATTGTTGTAATTTGATTTAGTCGGCTAATAGCATCGAGCGAAACAAAGCGTGTCCGTGGCGTGATAATATATCTAAAATGCCAAGCTATCTCTATCTGTATCATACGTTCCGTATTATCTATCGTAGTACCTAGTAGTTGAAAACTACTATATGTAAGTAAATTTGTTATAACAACGCAAAAGTATCCGAACGCCGCTCAGTATGAACGCAGCTTATCTTTCTTTATAATATCATTGGTTGCTGCTCACTGTTTTGTTCACATATCTTCTCCGTAAGTCACTGATGTCCAAGATTAACATAAAAGATGAAATACTTGGCCAGGTTCGAAATAGATTACGAAGAAGTACTGCAAATGACACGTCTACATGCAGTGTGGCTGACACTGGCTTGGCCACCATCAGGGATTTTACTTTTGATAACACAAAGATTTAGTCGTTAATTAGTCGAAATTTGTCGCCAAATATCAGAATTTGTCGGTCACTGGTTCAAAAGTTATAAGGGGTCATTGGTGGCCGATCTGGAGAGAGTCTCCCCAGCTTGGCCACCTTTATATCTCAAAAACTAGGGCACCTAGCGAAGATCTGTTTTCTCCCAGATTTAGTCGCTAATTAGTCGCAAGTTTTCTCCAAGTGACAGATTTAGTCGGGTCTTAGTTTAGAAGATATAATGAGTTCAATTTTTAAGTATAGTTCAAGAGCTAGATTGGAGAGTTTACGATAAAATCTTTGATCTAGCTCTTGGTCTATAGGTACTTAAAAATTGAACTCATTATATCTTCTAAACTAAGACCCGACTAAATCTGTGACTTGGAGAATACTTGCGACTAATTAGCGACTAAATCTGGGAGAAAACAGATCTTCGCTAGGTGCCCTAGTTTTTGAGATATAAAGGTGGCCAAGCTGGGAAGACTCTCCAGATCGGCCACCAATGACCCCTTATAACTTTTGAACCAGTGACCGACAAATTCTGATATTTGGCGACAAATTTCGACTAATTAACGACTAAATCTTTGTGTTATTAAAAGTAAATCCCTGATGGTGGCCAAGCCAGTGTCAGCCACACCTACATGCATCGTTTGATTGTATAAACCTACCTTCATGGAACCTCAAAGTCAATGGTAATGCCAATAGTATGTTACAGTTCCAATTCCAACCCTTTGTTCATATCAATAATGGCTACAACAGTAGGTAATAAAGCTCCGTTTACACGGCGCAAGTTTTGGAATGTTCGCATATAATAATCACATGCCTTTAAGGCATGCAACGTGCTTTAAGCACGTTCAATTTTATTGCCATTCAAGAATTGCATGCAAGTAGTAGTTACGTCGAAACCTAAAAGATATGTTTCGTATTAAGGCTCTTACAGACAGAGGCGATATCGCGTCGCGACGCGATATTTTTCTACGGATATAATATCGAAATATCGCGTCGCGACCGCGATATCGCCTCTGTCTGTAAGAGCCTTTATACCTACTAAGAATAAATTCAAAGAAAAGCTATTGCGAAGTTACGTTTGAAATGAATAAAAATTTTCGGCGTAGTAACATCTATTTGCTTTTAGGATTCATTATTTTCTTTGTGACGACATTTTAGACTTCGACGTTAATATTTTATGGTTCTTTGTATCTACATGTATAATCTCATTCATCTCGGTTTCACTAAAATTGTCTTACGACCAACTGATAACATTTTCTCATGATGATAACGCCTTTTTAGGGTTCCGTACCAAAATGGTAAGAAAGGAACCCTTATGGTGTTACTCAGTCTGTCTGTCTGTCTGTATGTCAGTCTGTCTGTCTGTCTGTCTGTCTGTCTGTCTGTCACAGCTGGGTATCTCAAGAACTACTAATGCTATCAACTTGAAATTGGAACAGTTTTAGATGACGTTTGCCCAACTATTTTGCAAATAAGAAAGAAACAAAAATACATATGCTTTTTTTGCAACTGGGACTAAAAGGGGGGTCTTAAAAGGGGGGCTACTAGGTCATGTGGGGTACCATATAAAAGAGCGCTGTTTGCACATTCTCAAAACGTTTTTCTCTTTTTTTTAATCTGCTTAGTTTTTGACTTTTCATGAAAAATGTTAAAAAAAATACCGTTCCCCCCCCCCCCCCCTTATCTCCGAAGTTTGCATAGGAAAAAATCTGAAATTATTCTATGTGATAGAAGTATAGGTATAGATTACAGGAAAAATAAAACGATGTCTCTAAATAGCACAGTTTTTCAGAAATCATCAACAAAAATTACATATAAATGATGGTACGGAACCCTCAGTGCGCGAGTCCGACTCGCTCTTGACTGGTTTTTTTTTTGTGTGGTTTGACTTGAATGTAGACGGTAACTATCCTATGGCAAGGCAAATACCTCTTTTTATAAAGATTAACGACCCTCTATGCTTCGCACGGATGCAATGTACAGGGTGTAAGGGACAGCCCTCCGCAAACTAACAGGGTGCATTTTGCTCCTCATTTTGAATCATATTCCACCGGAAATTTTATCAGGAAAATGTTCATTTTTTAAATATTTTTTCAGTTACATGTTCTTTATTGCAATGTAAAATTACATTGTGTGTTCGCAGCACTCCATTTATGTAAAAAAAACAGCAAAAAACAAAACTGAAAACAAAAAAACCAGCAATGGATGTAGAATTACTCTAACGAACGACGCGTGAAATCAGCTGTTCACTTTCTGTCCAGCTACAGAGTTCACCGCGTACCTATTACCTACCCCTCCCAACCAGTAATAGACGCTCCGATTTGTGCACAAAAACACAAACAAATCAGGTTTATTGGATTCCCATAACGTTCCTGAAAAAATTTCATGTACCGGTCATCTTAGTATGACATACTGAATTCACCCTATCAGTTTGCGGAGGGCTGTCCCTTACACCCTGTATAGTTCGCGTCAGTAAAAAGAACGCTGGCCAATCGCACAACTATAAGCCGACGTTCGCACGGACGTAAAAATAACGTGGCGATTTTTTTTCGCGCACTGGATTTTTAACACTCTGCTGCTGCTGTTGGATTTCCAAGTCTCGGCGCTAACGCCGAGACTTGGAAATCCAACAGTGTGTTTTTTCAAAGCGCTAGAATGCACTCTGTTGTTGTTAGGTTGGATTCTCAATGCTCGGCCAAGAGTTAAAAATCCAGTGCGCGATAAAATCCCGCCGCGATATATTTACGTCCGTGCGAACGTCGGCTTAACGTTGTGGATCGTGATTAGATGAAATATTTTTTTTATTTGCTTAAAACATGGTATACATAGGTGTTATTATCGCAAAACTATATACTTGTATGTGTGTATTAGTTCACGTCACGTTAAAATGGTATGGTTGTGCGGTTTATTATTCCTTCCAAGACGTTTTAGTGTGACCCATTTGCAACAATTAAGCACACCATAAAGCCTAGGCGAAAATTCATGGGATTCGAGAAAATCCAATCTATACTTTATAATAAATCTGTAGAGAGGTCAATTCTGTACATGATATATATTTTCAAAATAACTATTAGGGGGTAATTAGTGATCGATACTGATGCCAAAAATGCAATCAGTAAAAATTTTGTCTGTCTGTCTGTCTGTCTGTCTGTCTGTCTGTCTGTATGTTCCTTATAGAAACAAAAACTACTCGACGGATTTTAACGAAACTTGGTACAATTATTCTTCATACTCCTGGGGAGGTTATAGTATACTTTTCATCACGCTACAATGAATAGGAGCAGAGCAGTGAAGGGAAATGTTGGGAAAACGGGAGAAGTTGCTCCATTTTTTAAGCTTCCGTCGCGTGTGCAGCCTTAATGGTTAAAGCTACATAGAAATCATTGATGACGGAAATGTTTTACATAAAATTATCTAAAAAATATCCCACAACAGCATATGTCTATCTTTTATGGTTGACTCACAATAACACGTGTAACTCCCGATAGCTTAGCAGTCCAATACATTAACTTAATAACATACAAGGAGTTACACGCTGACGGAGTCGCGGGCACAGGTATTAATAATAATATTCTGCGGTTCCTTATTGCGATATTTTTCAACAGTATTGTGGATTGACATATTATATTTCCCTACTAAAATACGAAAGTTAATCTGTCTGTTACATCAAAACCACTGAACCGTGAGGAAGGACATATGGTACTTTTTTACGAAAAACGACGGAAACGCGGACGAAGTCGCGGGCAAAAGCTAGTTTTTAATAATTTCTCAGAATTCGTCACTAAATATCACTTTTTTCTAAACTCTGAAATTGTATGGCCTTCATTGCTATTCCATTAGGTACCAGATACTTTAACATACTTACCTTTCGATGTAACCAAATTTTCTAAAACATCAAACAGTTAAATGTTACAGGAAGAAGTTTACTAACCATTTTTCAAATATCATCTATTACGTACATGAACTTTCACACCAGTTACCTCAAAATTTGACTATGGCATTAAGCGTACAAATTACAGGGAAGACATCTTCAATTAATCAGCTATCTAACGAGGTACAAAAATTTTAAAATTGTTTTGAGGAACCCATGAAGTAGGTAGGTAGTTGATAATGCTGGCAAAGGTCGAATTTGCAAATTGTTGAAATATCTAAAACTTGAGTTATTTTCAAATGAATTACCTAACTGATTTCCGTCATCCCTCTACATTCTTACCACCCAACAATACTTTGTGCGTTAAGTTGCGAGGTCGTCGCGATCAGACGATCTATTCTGTACCAGTAGCACCGTGAAAACCCTAAAAATAAGCAAAAGTAAGTGAAATATGCGACAAGTGATTAGTGAAGTGAAACTTAGGTGAAGTGAGCTGTCAATAGTGTCAAGCCCTAGCATCAGGGGTAATGACAGCTCACTTCACCGGTGTTTTCACGGTGATATTGAGGCAGAATAGCACCGTAGGTCGCAAGATGAGACGCCGCTTTTGAGTGGTTGATCGCTAATCACTTTTTGCTTATTTTTAAGGTTCCGTACCTCAAAAGGAATAAAACGGAACCCTTATAGGATCACTTCGTTATCCGTTTGTCTGTCTGTCTATCAATAGCCTTTTTATCAGGAACATGTGGAGGTATCAAATTGAATTATATATCATGCACGTGGAGCTCTAAAAAAAATCAAGCTTCTAAGTCAACGCAATAAAAAAATACGGCCACTTATGTTGATACTCGTGTTGACGAACACGACACTCGCAAGTAAATCAAAACCTACTTACCGTTGACATAGGATCATGAAATTTGGCAAAAAGCAATAATGTCTCTCAGCACAAGTACTTAAAGGAAAAATCCGATTTTTTTTTGTGCGACCTGAATTGCACTTTATTGTGTCGTAGCAAGAGTCGCTTTTTATTTAAATGATTTTGCGGAGTGTCCCGTCTGTATTAATCTGTGGTAATATAAAAGAACAACGCGGTCACACAGACAGACACGAAGAGCTCTTTTTAATACCCGTATTAAAAAGAGGTAAAATTTGTTTGTAAGTTTGTATGTAGACGGTAATCTTCGGAACTACTGATCCGATTCCGAAAATTCTTTCACTGATGGGAAGCTACAGTATTCCCGAGGGTCATAAGATATTTTTCACGCGCATGAAGTCGCGGGAAGAAGCTAGTTATAGATATAGAAAAACTGCTACCTAACTACCTACTTAGGTACGTGATGTTTTATAAATTCATGTTTCCTTACGAGAGTGTAAAGCCTTCCGGCTTTAAAGCTATCAGCCCGTAGTCCAAGATGGAATACTTATGCACTTAAATAATAAATAATTAATTAGTTACGACCATTGATATATATGTTACACTAGATTAGCAATTGCCGCGCCAAGGCGTTGCCACTGAACATACGGCCACGGCCGTATGCGTAACTAACGTCAGTTCAGTGCTCTTTACGACGGCAGCCGAAGTGAACCGAGTGACACGCGACAAAAAATATCGCCAAAATGGGTAAATGCGTAATGAAAGAATGCGATTCTAGATCACAAAAACTACCGGAATTACTTTCCACACGTAAGTTTATTGTTTCTGTGTTTATATCATCGTAAAAACGCAGGAAAATAAATAAAATGTAGATTTTTTTTTAATTATGATCAGTGTTACAACTAAAAACTATGTTTTAGTTTCCCACATTTGTGGGAGTTTTTAATTTATGGAATAAGCGATTTTAAATATTTTTTAATAATGATTAACAATGTTCCAGACTACCTAAAGATGCTTCTCAATCAATAATCCGATTGCTGAGAAAAGATACTGACTGGCTACCTACTAAATCTACTGTCATTTGTTCGAAGCACTTCCGTGATCAAGATAAAATAGGACCAAAAAGCGAATGTGGCCGTGTTTATTTGTGCAATCAAGGAATTCTAATGCTTATTGTAAAAGTAATGATTTTTTGCGGCAATTAATATTATCAAATTATAGGTAATGTCAACAAAAAATGACTTCTCATTAAACTCCCACAGCAACAAATTAGTTTATATCGACCCAAACTACATTGTTGAATGTTTTTTTCAACTTAGTTTTTAGTTTATAAAGAGTTGTTTTGCCTACAGTAAATTGTATATTTTTCAGGACAACCGTTATTCTAATAGCAGGTGGAGCTTTCAGAAGAAGAAAATATGGATGTGGATGCTGTGGAAACCGACGAAGAGATAGACGAATTAACTGAAACGCCCCGAAAGCACAAAATGAGGAAAATAATTCACCGGTTGAAAAATGTATCGGCTAAAAGACTAACAAAAAAAAAATATCACAAAAAAATAAAAGACTAGAAATAAAAAAAATAAACGATGTTATTAGAGGAAAGACGAAATGCAGCTAAATGTAAATGATAAAACAGTGCAATTCATGGAATAATTAAAAAACCTTCAAAAAGAAAAGGACTTATAGAAAACTGACTCTGGGGAAACCGAAGGTTTTGTCTTTGCGATTATGGACGAAGTTATGATGACGAACAACTACTGGAAATATATTGTGAAGGACGGCACGGTTGACATCTGTCGGGCATTCCACCGTCCGTGGGAATCAGTCCGTCAATTATTTCTGGCTGTTCTCGTCTGGCTAACGGAGACTACTTGCAGAGGCACAACCTTGTAGCCAGGATTATCCACCAGCAACTTACTCTGAAATACAGTCTTGTGGAATTGTAAGTACCGTACTATAGGTATATGCCCGACCCAGTTCTCGAAAATGGCAATATCACGTTGTATTGGTATCGATCTATCATCACTGACAGGACTATTGTTGCCAATAAGACAAACATAGTGGTGATAGATCGATTAGAGCGTCGCCCAATGATTATTGAAATAGCGGTCCCGCATGACGAGAACCTCGTGAAAGCTGAAAAAGATAAGCAGATTAAGTATCTTGACCTGGCTCGCGAGGTTGTCGACATGTGGGATGTCGATACAGCAATCGTTGTGCCGATAGTCGTGACGGCCAATGCCATAATAGCCAAGAGCCTCGATCAACACCTGAAGAGGCTCTCGTTAGGCAGCTGGATTAAGGAAGATTGCTCGAGAAAGCGGTACTTCTGGACACGGCGCGTATCGTTAGGAGGTTCCTCTCTCAGCAGCCCTGACCACCGGTACCCTGGACCCTGTTCCCGATGCCGGTGGGCTACTATTTTTTATATTCTTAAATGTTTTTATATTCTAATATTTATAAATGTAAATTATATGTATGGAAATGTACTAAAGGAAATAAAAAATGTTCAAAATCAAAATGTCTTGATTATTTTCATTAGTTATAAACTTTTAATACACATCCAATAAGAAATACATAATTCACATATTTAAAAAATAACTTAACGTTTAACGTTTAAACGTTACGTTTTTTTTTTCAACGTTTAAAAACTTGGGTAAAATTTCGCATGGGTAGGCAACCCCATCCCGCCATTCACCGCCATTGCATGTTTATATTGCGATCTTTGTCTAATCTAAGCGACAGTATTGTTCTTGCGACTTGTGTAAGTGAGAAAGATATATGTTTACTTTTAAATGTTTAGTGGTTTCAAAGCTACGTCGTCGCGTTGAAATAGTGGCTAGACTTTTTTTACACATTTTAATGAGGTTTGCTTCTCTAGTTATATAACTCAATGGTTACGACATTCAGAGCGTTGTTTCTGAATTGATAAAATCCCTTTACATAAAATTAACTGAGGCGACATCACTGGACCGGGATAGACTTAGTTAATTGAATTAATGGAAAGTGGCTATAAATAGAAAATCAGGGGCATGTCGGTACATATTTAAAGTTTGTATAAACTTGACGCGATTTAACGAAGCTAGAAAAATCGAGGTTTACATGGGTAGGGTGGATATTGAGCAAAAGCGGGTTTTGGTTTTGACACACTGCTTGGCAGAAAGGGTATATTTGAAACTAGCTCATTGCCCGAGATTTCACTCAAATTCTGCGTAGATCTACTATAAGTACTTACACCCAATTACAAAGCTCTATGTCTTTCTTCGAAGCGTTTTAATTAAGTAAACAATCTTTTAAATGACTTTGAAGTCTGTCCTATATTTTTGGCGTTAATAAGTAGTTTAAAACAGATTTAAAGTGTTCTGTTAAGATTATCCTCCATAGTAATTTAAACGATAAAGGAGATTGGCAGAAACCCATGTATTTTCAGTACCACATACAGGCTTACCATTCCATAGAATGAATATATGGATTTGAATGCTAATAGAGTATAACAAAATATGTAATGGTAAGACATACGTTAGACTTGGGGATATTAAATTAATTTGTAGATAACCTCAAATGGACCACCAAAAATAATACTCAAAGCTACTTCTACCTACTTACGTAACTCAAGGCAGACCCTAATATCATACATTTCACTCGATTGTACTTTAATAACTATAGGAGGATTTTTGTGTTACTAGTAAGATTTTAAAGTAGGGTATTATATGTTGAGATAAGAAAACGGCAATTACAGATAAGATTTTGAATTATTTTAGGCCATCAAATTATTATGACGTCACTTATAGTAATAACGTACCTTTTGCAAGATTCGAATCCGCATCCAAGATGCTCCATGATCCATCCACAAGGTGGTCGTCAACAGGATAAAATATAATAAATAATTTAAAATAGAATAGTTAAAAAATAAAACCATAGTATTTATACCAACTTTTTAATGTAATAATAACAATACATTGTCAAGAAAAGATTGTTCCTTCGTGTCGAGCGTAAGATAAGTGCCACAGTACACTACCACTACTACATTACATTTGAACGGTTCTGAGTCTACTCATGATTATGAACAACTTTTACTATGGGAACAAACCTGAAATCGTGGAAAAAGAACAGCTGATTCTTTTTTCCCTACATTTATGTTCGCATAACTTGTCAAAATGTATGGAACAGCATATTTTTTTTGCTAATTCGGATTAATTATAAAACAAGCACAAATTAAGTCTGCACAAAGCTAATTAATCTAGTGTTCCCATGCCAGTTTTTGTTAAATCATACCTACTATTTTTTGCAATTATTTTTGGATAGTGTACTAAACAAGTAAGTTGTATCGATATTTGAATGTCTGTTCGTAGATATTTAGTATCTGTGTAAATAATACAACTTTCATTGAATAAAACAAACTAATACAATAAAAATAAATTTTATTCGATTCATGTTTTCGTTATCCACTAATGATTATTTTTACATTTATTGGTGAATATCATTGACGTTTTTGTGATAAATATATGTATTCCCAGATCTCACGCTAACTGCACCTGGATAGTCGACTATACTAAAGTTTTCGTTCGATTCGGGTAATACATTTACTGTTCCATCTGACATCGTTACAATTATTCCAACATCCCGGCATGTCACTGTGATGTCTCCGTTCTGCGAGTAGAAGATAAAACATCATTATGTTGTTAACTCAAAACTATAATAAAAAAAAATATATAAAAATTTATTGAAAAAAAAAGTGTTTACAAAAGAGTGTACACATATGGTTCAATAGTAAATATTAATCTAGGCCTATGATAGTATTATAATAATCTGATTAAAAACTATGGCTATGGTATGACAAATGTAAAAATTACACTTGCAAAAAAATAAAATTCTGAAGGTAATGTAGTGCCTGGCCCGATCTAGGTTTATTTAAACCTGTGTTTCAGGCCTTAAAAAGTAACTAGGGAATAAAATAGTAATACACCAACACTTGGAAATAGCCGATACAATGGTGTAACTTTACTTCATGTGACTATCAGTAAACACTAAACACCCTCAGCGCCAGAATCGATTCCCAGACCATTTATACCGCCGCCGCCGGGGTCGCGGTTTGTTCGAAAGAGATACCGTGGCCCGCTCCGCCCAGAGCGGGAGAAATCATTTGATGATTTCCCATCCACAAAAAAAAAGAAAAAATGCGACAGGCCAGGGCTTTAATTTTTTGCATAAGAAATGTTTATAAACGTGTGACTAAAAGAAACACAGCGCTTTTAATTTTTTTGGATACACAATGTCCAGATAATGTGTGACAAAAAGATACACACGGCGCCGACGGTGTTAAGATGCACTCAGACGGGCAATAAATTTCTCCATTCTTGCCAGTTGTGAGTAAATATGACTTCTCAACAACACCAAGCATTTCGGTAAAAACAGGTAGAGAAAATTAATCGATCACAATCTTACTACTATTAATTAATAATAATACTTACTACTACTATAAATGCGAAAGTTTGGATGGATGGATGTTTGTTACTCAATCACGCCAGAACGGCTGAACGGATCTGGATGAAATTTGGCCTGTGCCAAATTTCATAGATAGATAGATTATAGTTTGGAATTTACTTTTTATCCCGGAAAAAGGTACGGTTCCCGTGTGATAATTTCCGACAATACATGCGGGCGAAGCCACTGGCAAAAGCTAGTTTAAATAAATATAGAAAGGGGAACATCGTGTATGAAGGGGCCAACTTTTATATGTAATAAACTGCTTAAGGACTAGGAAGAAAATGCATCACCTAAAAGGGTTAATTATGGGATGCAAGTTAGCATGGAAGTTCATCATTTTTAGGCTTGTATTAGTAATTATAATTTACTTACTTGGTCAGGTGCCGTCTCGGTGCAAGTTTTTGTGATTGGGCCAGCAGTGACCATTAACACTCCCGCCATCAAAATTGCTAGAGTCACGAAGCGGGACATTTCTCGTCTTTGGTTGCTGAAAAAAGAAAAACAATTATTATTGACAGCGTTCCAAGAAACACTTGTCAATGCTTAACATTGAGGTACAATCCTACCAACTTATCTGTGAACTGAAAGAGGGCGGCAGCGTAGATTCAACAATTCAATTAAATAATTGTATGTTCGACAATCGAATGACATTTCAACATGACGGCCGTACTTCCAATTTTCGCCATTTCACAGATAAGTTGGTAGGAGTGTATTTGCGGCGAGAGAGCACAATGGTTTATCACTTGTCAAAGTCATCTTGAAGACCAGACAAAGCGACCAATCGGTGACAAGAAAAAACACTTAGCACCATCTCGCGCGGCAACGTTTTCAGCAAGGAACTCCTCCTTGCTGAAAACGTTGCCGCGCGAGATGGCACTAAGTGTTTGTTACTTTCATTCAACTGTCATTGGAGTAATGACAGTTGAATGAAAGTAACAAACACTTAGCGCCATCTACGCGGAACTAATTTGGTAGTTTTCTTCTCCATTGGTGATAAAAGGATCTTTTGGAGCTTGAATGACATTGAAATATTGTTGACTGTGAAAGGAAATTAAATATTTGTGAAATTGTTTACTGTTGTAACCTCTCACATGCATCACTGTCAAAATCACAGTGATCTTTATTTTCACTGCAATAAGGTTGCTGTTGGGTTGCACCTGTCAGAGGTAAAATAACTGTGCACAGAAGGCACAAAAAATGTACCTACCTAAAAACGTTCAAATTCAAGTCGCAACTCATGCCAGCGACAATCAAATGCCAAAAATGTAGGTAAACGCTATACGGTTTTTGACAGACTGATACTAAGATAAAATTGCGAACGTTGTTAAAAATACGGGAATTGCACCTCTGGACTGTAGTGAAATTGTATCGAGTAAAAACAAGATGGCGGTGTCGAATCGGAAGTAACGCGACACTGTTTTGCCATCTTGTTTTTTTTTTTTAGAAGTCACAAAACAATTTCACAAAATGTATACCAACAACTCATGTTGATTAAGGTTATGGTTAGACCTACTGTCTTGTATGGATCAGAATGTTGGACCACAAAAGGGATGAATGAAATGCGATATGTGACTAATTTCTTTTGGCCGTCTTAATGTACCTAGGTTATTAAAAAATATTGGACATGTATTTTTTTTTTTTTTTATGTAATCAAAAGATTACGGCGATACATTGAGTTAAAATGTGGCATGACGTCACTCCTTGCCAGATTTTATACGTAGTTTGTTGTACTGGGTTATTGGTAAAATACCAACAACCTCTTAAGGCGAGTAGTGCTGCCAACTAGCGCCACCATTGGAAAAAAATCATAAGTCTGGAGCTATGGAACATTTTGAAATTTCCTATGCTCAAAGTTTTAGTGACGAGGTAGAATTAAAAAAAAATGTACAACATCTGACTAAAAATAGGAAATTTCAAAATGTTCCATAATATCTCCAGACTTACGTTTTTTTTTTCTCAATGGTGGCGCTAGTTGGCAGCCTGCACTAATCGCCTTAAGGGGTCACTATACTCATCATTATGAATCAAAATCGCGAAAAAAAAAACCGGTCAAGAGCGAGTCGGACTCGCGCACCGAGGGTTCCGTTCCGATTTCTGAAAAAATGTGCTATTTAGAGACATCGTTTTATTTTTCCTGTAATCTTTACATAAACTTCTATCACATAGAATAATTTCAGATTTTTCTCTTTGCGAACTTCGCAGATAAGGGGGGGGGGGAATGGTATTTTTTTTTACATTTTTCATCAGAAGTCGAAAACTATGGAGCCTAAAAAAAAGAAAAAAAATGTTTGAGAATGTGCAAACAGCGTTCTTTCATATGATACCCCACATGCCCTAGTAACTCCACATTGAATTTTTAAGACCCCCTTTCAGTCCCTGTTGCAAAAAAAATATAAATATTTTTATTTCTTTCTTATTTGCAAAATAGTTGGGTAAACGTCATCTAAAACTGTTCCAAATTTCAAGTTGATAGCATTAGTAGTTCTCGAGATTAGTAGCTCTTGCCATAAGGACAAGATAATGACTCTGTACTACCAACAGAGCGCCAAATGATCTTTGTATTACTCTACAATTATAATGATTGATTAAGTTTAAGTATCGTCCCTAAATGCAGCAGTAAATCACCCGAAGACACTTAACAAAAAAAACACAAATAATAAGTCTACTCACTTCTTTTGTTTCTCCAATTTGTACCGCTGCTCAAGAAGCCAAGCAAGGAATGAAAAAGTTAGGATTACCATCTGTTTATATAGGTACCCGCATAGACTAGTATATATGAGGGTACCCGACAGTGACGAAAATGTATCGTACGTGACCACAACACTAAGCGACATTGATAACATTTGACCTCACAGGCAGAAAAGTATAGTTTCCGAAACAATATACCCAATAGTGACGAAATGTGTCGTAATTCTAAAGTTCTTCCCAAAACAAAATATCTTTTAGGTATTCCCGAAACCAAATCAATCAACTAAAATACCTATTCATACCTAAAAAGAGTTAATAATCATTTGAGTTTATCTAAGCGGCATTGATAACACAGGCACCTTTGAACTCACAGACCTAAGTAAATCGCAGAAAAGGGGTTCCCGAAACAATAATTATGTTGATAAAAGTTGTAAATACCTACCTAATCTGTTTTTTGTTTCGAATATGTGGTATACAGGGTATATCGAAAGGTGGGGTTGTGGCCGTGTGTGCTGACTGCTATGTGAAAGCTTGAGGAAGTGATGCTGATGACGTCACGCTGAAGGAGTTGCACGAAGGCTGCGCTGACGTTCATACTCAGGGTCACCAGTTTGGAGGCATGAGGAACAGGGTGTAAAGTTCACTCATCTTCCATAGAAAAGGGAGGATCCGACCCGACGGGAGCTGTGTCTGGGTGGCAACTGCCCGACGGTTGATGTCGGGATGTTGTATAATATGCTAGTCGCGCACTAAACTTTGATTCCGCGATGCAGGATTTTGCGTGACGTCAGTGTAATGCGTAGTTCGTATGTGGCGATGTAGATTCGCCACATTGGTCAAAATTAAGGGTGTGGTACAGATCAGCAAACTGAACATTTTTCTCCATGGGACCAACGTCGCAATCGCGAAAAAATAATCAGTCGTCGCATACCTTTGGGTGGAGTAGGTGTTATAGTTTTGTGACCACACCTTTCTGATACAGCCTGTATAAGCAAAATCGTTCCTGAGAAACTTACTTCTTTGGCAGACTTCGGTAGTCATCATCATTTTTCGCGGGAATAAATAGTTTTTCTTTCTTTCTTTCTTTCTATTATGAACAACTTTTACTTACTATGGGAACAAACCTGATATCGCAAAAAAAAATCAGCTGTAGCATATTATGCTCGCCTAACTCGTCAAAATGCGGGGAAATAGCTGAATTTTTCTTCGCGATAACTGTTTTGAAATCAAAACCCGTCAATCAAAATGAAAATGGGGTAATTTCAGTTGACTGCTGTGAGACCTTGCTTCTTGCCAAATTTCATGTTTCTAGGACAAGTGGAAGTACTCTATAGGTTTTAATTTACTTGCATCAAAATATGTCACATAAATGGCCGTGTTTTTTAATGCGTTGACTTAGAAGCTTGATTTTTTCAGAACTGTAAGGGACCATAGACCTACGTATTTGATATTAATTCCAACTTAATACCTCCACGCGTTCCTGAGAAAAAGGGTCTTGACAGACTGACAGACAGACAGACGGACAACGAAGTGATTCTATAAGGGTTCCGTTTTTTCCTTTTCAGGTACGGAACCCTAAAAACATAAACTTTTGACACTTGAAACTACTTATTCGGGCATAACGCTTTTTAGTTACGTGACGATTTCTACCAGTTTACTCCTATCGCAAGCCTCGTTAAAGAACTTAGTTCAAAAAAGCTCTCCAAAACACATGTATTTGAGTCGCTTCAATTGTAAAGGTTTGGGAATCCCTTTGAATTCTCTGGAATCCTCAGATTCCTGAGACAAAGTCACACCGCAAACATCCCAATTACGTTAGGCACCTGTCCCTGCTCGTTGCTTTCTGTAGCATATTTAATTTACTGTGTTGTCAAAGAACGTTTATTTTCTTTTAATATTTTGAGCCTTATAAAAAACATCACGGCGCCTGTGGAATACATCGATGTGATGGCCTAGGCAGAACTCACATTTCGACAGATATCTTCTCGACCCATGTAAACCCCATGTACCCCCGTAAGCATATTGTTGTGCTCCTAATTAATAACAAAAACAATAAAACCGACTTGGTGATGTAAACCAGGACTTCGCGGATAACATAGGTAGGTATACTAAGTTTTAAAATGGGCTCCATGAGTGCGTCATACGTAGGTACTAGTAGATACTTAAACAGTCTGTTATCTGACTTTTATATTTTTACTGCGGCACGAGCTTATTGTATAGGTGCTTCGTTCCGAACCGTGAAAACAGTTTTTTTTTTTGGAACGAAGTTCTAACGCGACTGGCGGTAAGAGAGTTGACTGGTAGAAATCGTCACGTAACAAAAAAGCACATATGCCCGGAAGGTTTTCATTTACTTGCGAGTATCAAAATATGTCGCTTAGATAGCCGTTTTTTTAATGCGTTGACTTAGAAGCTTGATCTTTGTAGAACTCCAAGGGACCATAGACTTACGTATTTGTTGATATTAATTTCTTGATACCTTCAAGCGTTCCTGAGAAAAAGGGTCTTGACAGACTGACAGACAGACAGACGGACAACGAACAAACAACAAACACAAACGGACGACAAATAAGTGATAAGTACAATAAGGGTTCCGTTTTTTCCTTTTGAGGTACGGAACCCCAAAAAAACATACTTCGTCTAAGACATTACATTCTGAAAGTCAAGATCAGCGATTCTTAGGAGCAATAACAGGTCAATATTCACGGTTGGGGTCCTTGAGGTCAAGGTCAGTGACCTTAGGAGGCAGATCTTGACTTTCAGAATGTTTGTATCGATATGTTTTATTTTACACCTCATCACTAGAAGCTACTGGACCGTAGGTGCTCAAACGGGAATGAAGTTGAATATTTTTTATTGGTCGCCTTTGAGCACCACGTTAAAATATTGATTCGTGCTCAAATGGGAATACCTTGGGTGCTCTAAAAATCGGTGCTCAGAAAATAGGTGCTCAAATGGGAATGCTTCGAAATTTATGACATATATTACCTATAGTCTATCCGTGTGCCTTTCATCAAAATCTGTTCAGCCGCTAAGGCATGAAAAGGTAACAGACATACAGAGTTACCTTTGCATTTATATGTATGGATGGCCAGATTATATATCCAGAATATTATCTATCTCTAACCCCAATTTATGGCCTGGTAGCCAAACAAATTTACATAATTTTTTTATTTCAATTTAAGTCCTAAGGGCATCTATTTGTTTCAGATACCGCATCGCGTTCCAAGAGACGCTCCTCTGCAGAAAGGTCCGTGGTCGCCGAGATTCCCGCATCATCAATTTGGAGCATACAATCTGTAGGGAGGTGACTACTCTACCGAGCGTCAACTCGAACAGCATCAAGCGAGAATCAAGAATATCATATATTAGTAAAGTTGATTTCGTGAAGGATCCAACACCGTATTGCGTTGGTGTCGTCGAAGATAGGGATAGCGAAGAACCGGTTTTCAAAAGTTTTTCGACAACGTGAATGTATTTTTAAGCTATGCGCACATTAAAGCCGCGGCGGGGCGCAGCGAAATTGTACTAAAGCACATTAGGAGTTGCGTCGGGCTGCGCCGCAACGCAATACTCGTACAGATAGCGCGCGAGTTGAATGCAGTCGGGGTCTGAGGTAAAGAGCGGGAGCATCTCCCCCCGCTATCCGCACGCCCCACCTCACGCGCCTGCAGTGTATTGTAATTATAATTAGGTCACAGCACTACCGCATTCCTAAGCTCTGCATTCAACTCGCGCGCTATCTGTAGTTGTCTCAGTCTCAGTCAGCTCTTGACAGCGAGTGCATCCAATCCAGTACAACAGATAACCAAGCGGGCCGCGCCCGCTAAATAAAAACTTAAATAAAACCTATTTTACAAAAAAAAAAAAACTACTATGTAAGTATGTAAGTGAAAAATAACTTTAATTTCAGAAATCGATGTCTTTAGTTATGTGTTTTCGTTTTTTGCCATCGACTTCCGATATTAAAGTTATTTAAAGTAGGGTGATGTATTTTTTTGGAAGTCGGTTGTTTTTTTTTTGTATATTATTCTTCACGTTTTAAATTGTGGTCCCTAACCCACACAGTGGGAAAAATACGTATTATTGAAGCTAACTCAAGAACTACCCAAGCAAAGTTAATAAATTTTACTTGGGACCAATTTCGAAGTATTCCCCCTCGAATAAAATAAGAGTACTCTGTAAAAAGTTATGCGCGGTCATACATAAAAAAAAATATAGACGTAGACTCGATGAGAACCTTCTCCTATTTTTTTTTGTCTGTTAAAAATCTGATAAGGCCCTGCGGCCCACCTGAATGTTCGTAAGTAATGCAGGAGGATTTTAGCAGTGCGTTGCGTTGCAGCGTGGCCCGCTATAATCTGCGCTAGCCTTTGGAGGTGGAGTGACAGAGTCAACGTTCACAAGATATAAAAATGTATATATAAAAAATAACTAACTCTGTAAATAACTCTTTTTCTATTTTCAGTAGGTTAAGGTAACATACACAAATATTTCTAAGAAATTAACTTAATGGTTTTATCGTTATTTATATTAACGATGAAAAACTCTTCCTCTTGGGCACCTGTCCCACCTGTGCGATTAACGAGAAGCGAGTAGAGACAGCGACGAGAAACGAGCAGCGAGCTAGCGACGAGTGTTTACTCGCTGGTGTGCGTATGTACAGTGGGCTGCATCAATTGGGTACCCCAGTTTTATTGAAAATTTAATACAACTGGGGTACCCAATTGATGCAGCCCACTGTACCAAGCGTTAGTCTCTCAGCGAGTGTTCTGGCCGCCAAGCGAGAGTCGCTGAGCGAGTACTCTTTTATAGCTTTTGTCACTGCGACAAACGAGTACTCGCCTTCATATTTGTTCTCTTTTACTTACAAACAATCTTCTGTACGTTTGTTGAGCGAAGAAATGGTTGATATCTAGTCGCTCCCTCGTCAGCAGCGTTGGGACAAATTAAGATTATCAACGAAGTTGAATTTTAATTAAGTAATTTATATTTCTTCAACTTCTGTTATTAAGAAACTTTTCAGGAAGATACTTTTTTTGTTCATGTTGTTAATTAGAACTTTAGTAAGTACTTAATTAAAATTTAATTAAGAAGATCTTTTGAGAATGTTGTTCGTGGAAAATTTATTAAAACTTAAAATGTTTTACAGCTGTATCTGCGTGCCTGAAAAAGTGAATGTAGAATGGGCAAAAAATATAACTCTGCAGACAAGCACGTACGACAGGAACACTGAAGTTTTGCGCTCTAATGACGTTGATAAGACCGCCCTGTTGGTACAGAATAAAAAGTACAGTAGTTTAACTGGGCAGTGACCTTGAATTAGTTACCTACGGCTACTTGGTGGATAAATACGCGTCCGTCCGTGCGTAACTGTCGCGCACTCGAACTGTTGCGTACTGGTATATACTGAGATTTCGAAGCGCGTCGTTTCAGCCGTTTTATGAGAAGATAAACTACTGTAATTTTTATTCTGTTCTGTTGGTGAACATTTGTGAAATTGTTTTGTTGAAAAAAGTAGCGATTTGCCCATTCCTTAAAAGAAGCATGCATATGTCGCAGGTTTATGACAAAGTCAGGTTTTTGATCAAGAACCGGTCGACGGAGCCCCGCTGTGCGGGGCTCCTATTTCTCTCTGCATTCTTTAAAGGAACCTAACCTGACCGAACCTCGGGGTGCCCCTGACGTCGACCATTATCTTCCGGTTCTTGATCAAAAGCCTAGGTTTTTGATCAAAAACCTGATATTGTCATAAATCTGCGACATACATATACATAGCTCAACTAGGCACGGTTGTTCATGAAAAGAAGTCACACAAATATTTCAATGACGGTTGTCATGTGATACATATCCTTCGTACTCTTGATCCTTTTACTGTTTGTACTAAAACATTGTACAGACGCCAGCACATCAAGCTTACAACAATATGTACAATCTGTCAAATTTCTTTAATAGATTTTCATCTTTACCGCTAAAGCATTAGGTTCAAGTTTGATTGGGAAAATTTTACAGTTTCGGGTGGCTTGATGTGCTGGCGTCTGTGCACACGGCTACACATCAAGCTATACCAGTTTACACTGAACTCTCATTGTAAGGAAATCCTATACAATGCGAGATCAGCTTATACTGGATTTGTATAGCTTGATCTGTAGCCGTGCCGTACTACCAAATTTTCCGAATGTTAACAAAATAATTAAATAAAAATAACACTATATTCTATACGTAAATTAGGAGAAAATAATGCTAGATTTTTAATTAAACTAATTAATTTTGACGACAGTAATGGATGGACAACATAATTATATTATATTTTTTAGGGTAGTGAAACGAAGTTAGTTTAGTTCATTAATTGTTAAACTAGGATTTAAGACGAATTTAGAAGATTTGTGTATAAGATCTAAGTAGTTTCAAGACTAATTCAGATTAAACTCTACTTAAGACTGTATTTTTATGAAGTAACTTTAAGCCTTATTTATCATTTTCAATTGTAAAGTTTTAGTTGGTAAATTTAAAAAAAAATGTTTTATTTTTCTTGTATTGTTAAGACATTTCGGGTTACCATTTTATTCGGTAGGCGTCGATATTACCATAAGTAGTTATGTAAGTAAGTAGGTATGAAATCTTTTTGGTCAAAAAAATATTCAGTAGATTTCGAGTTCAATCAACTGCTTCTTAAAAGTTCTTCAACTAAACAGTTGAATAACTTTTAATAAGCAGTTTTTCGGTGTCAGCTTACGACATCTTCTGTTGCTGTTGTTCAACATAATTATTGTAATGATTAGTACTGTCAAACTTGTGAACCTACAGACTGCGGTTTTCAGTGTATAAAGTTTAGAGAGGTTTGTTAGTGTTAGTGTATGTTTCAAACGACTAAGTCCGAATAATATTCATAAAGTTAGACTTCTAAAGATCACTTGAATTAGTAGTAAAATAAGTCGGTTAAGATTACATTTCTGTCATAATTGTCGATATAAGCTACATAAGATACTAATTTTGATATAAATGTAAATTGTCTATAAAATACACTGTTAAATGCCACCTCTGTTTAATTTATTAACCTTGAACTAGGCTATACAAGTAAAACAGTACCAGAATTTCTGTTAGGTTCAAGAAACTTTAAAACTGAGGTAAAAGGAATTTGAACTAGACGTTTCTTATTAGTATTAAAGACGTGCGTAGTTTTCTTGTAAATCAATCTGCCTAGCCTTTTCCCAACTATGTTAGGGTCGGCTTCAAGTCTAACCGGATGCAGCTGAATACCAGTATTTTAACGTAGTTTTCTTGTAAATGGCACGGAATTTAAACTTATATTTTATTTATTTGTGCACAATTAACCTTACCACAAGTATACTACCAATTTATAGCGTGACTGGTAATTAGTGACCGATACCTAAACACATGATTGTGCTCATGATAACAAACAACTTTTAATATGGGACCAAATCTGAAATCGCGAAAAAAAAATCAGCTGCTCCCTACATTTTGACGAGTTATGCGAACATAAATGTATGGAGCAGCTGATTTTTTTTTCGCGATTTCAGGTTTGGTCCCGTAGTAAACGTTTTTTGTTATCATGAGTACAATCATGTGTTTAGGTATCGGTCACTAATTACCAGTCACCCTATAGGATATATGTAAGGAATGTAACCTTCATTCAATCTGGAATTCAAAGAGGATAATCTCCATCAAATGTTGTTGTTGGGGCCGGCTTCCAGTCTAACAACCACTTCTAAATAATAGGCACTAATTCATAAAGTACGGTTGCTTCTTACGACAGTTTATCTCACGATCCATAAGCATTTTCTATAGCCACGTACTAGATAGAGTATTGTTTACAACAATATAAAATACAACAAGTTTATCATTAAAATGGGGTCATAACATTTCATAAGAAATGGGGTCATAACATTTCATAAGAAATGGGGTCATAACATTTCATAAGAAATGGGGTCATAACATTTCATAAGAACTACTACGAACACTACGCTTTACTTCTTCTTCAATTTGCCAATAAATATAACAAAATATGCAGCAAATTGTGTTTCTAGGTTAAATAATTCGACCGAATATATTAGTCTGAAATCTTCGTCATTGCTCGAACAAATGAGAGGGCATCCTGCGCGAACGTTTTCTATTGCTTAAAACGATAAACATATACATGAATTATTTTAGGATATTAAGTAACATTTCCTTGTTTTTCTCCCGTTGATAGTACTTGAACTTTTGACTTCATTTAATTACTGTTTAGCACGGTTTCCTTGATTCAAGGTAAATGTCGACATTACAAAAGCTTTGAATTACATATAGACTGCATAGTGGAAATATTGTTATGAGAGAAAGACTAATAATATTGAATACATTTTAAATGAGTATGGTGTCCCACTGGGTAAGAACATAGGCCCCCTCTTGTTATGTCTTCAATAAATTTATCAACGAGCAATTTTGAATAATGCACTTGAGTATAGAATATCATGATTTTGCGTATGAAAAGTCGTAATTCTGAAAAACCTTGAGATCTTTCTGTAGAAGTGTCAGTACCTAACAAATAAACGAAAATAGACACATGTCTATTTGATCGACTCGCTACTGAAACGTTATTTAAACGATATTGGCAAGCACACATCCAATGTTTGCTGTTTCTGCTTCTATTAAAGCGCACGTGACTTACATCTTGTGATGAAAACCTAAATAAACATCACATGGATTTGTGTACATGCGATAACTTTCCTGTTCCCAATTGAATTTGGCTTGATTGCTTCAGTGACTGAGCAATAGATTTCTGCAATACTGGTAAGTCGCTAAGTCACCTTGTTCGAACATTTTACGTGTGTTTGAATATATAATATGCCCCAGATTTCTTAGGTTGCTTAAAATGAAGTTAACGTTCTGTTGACTTTTACCGATACCATTATTCACAAGGTGTAATTTAAATAACGCGCAACCTCTTAAAGGGTTCTAATCAACTTTTAGTATGGGACCAAACCTGAAATCGCAAAAGTAAATCAGCATTTCCCTACATTTATGTTCGCATAACTCGTCAAAATGTAGGGAACAGCTGGTTTTTTCGCGATTTCAGGTTTGTTCCCATAGAAAACGTTGTTCATAATGATGAGTACAATGACCCCTTAAGAGGTTGTACATCATTTAAATTACACCTTGTATTTCATCACCAGCTTATAGCAGTTCACTGCTTTAAGCTGGCTTGTCACTCTCATCCAACTTTTACCAACCAGAATGGCTGGTAAAAGCAAAGAACGTCGATTATAATTTAAGCTGCAACTTATTCTTTTGAGGGTGCTATAAAAATATCTGCCATGGCTTCAATGGGAGATAGTATTGTGTATATAGATTTAGTGATTACAATTGTGAAGAAATTTCCCCGGAATAGTTAAATTAATTTGAAAAATAAAGTAAAAAATAAAACAAAGTAATTCAATAAATATTTACTTTATCTTGCATAGCGTGGTTCACAAACTGCGCGCGATGTGTCGCTTCGTCAATGAAAACAATTGCTACCTCTTTCTAACTCTTCTGTGAATGAACACTAATAATAATTACATTACTATAATTCCTACGGGACGATTTCATACGAATAAAATCAATTCAAATTTTTTTGTATGAAAAAATTTATGACCTAGGATCAATGATTTATCTTCACTATAGTAATCTATAACCACAATACTGTCTCCCATTGCAGCCGTGGCAGATATTTTTATAGCACCTTATAGTTAATTTTGTGAATCTTACTGAAGTTTTTTTGCCTGAAACAAATCTCTATGTAACAAAGTCAAATCAGAAAGCAACTTAAACAAAACTTTTGCAATGTAATTTTCCGGTGTTTTGATATTAACTGATCAAATACTTTTGTCACTACCTTGGTATTATTATGATTAAATAAAAAAAGTAATTAAAAAAACTAAAAAACCCGACTGCAGTCAAAAACTAAAACTGATAAGCAAGCAACTAAAAACAAGCCCATTTTAAATTTAATAAAAGTTTTTAGCTTTTCAGTTTTATTTTTTGACTGCAGTTCGAGATCCTAACTCTGCTCAAAGCATTTTTTTTAATCAAAATTCGATTTGTCATTTCTTTTAAACATATAAGTTGTATATATTTTTGTAATCACCTTTTAAAACCCTCCATTTTGATATCCCACTCGATGGTATTAGAAGACAAAAAAAAATTGAACTCCATAATATGTCACCCCAAATCCAACATTTTAATTTATTTTTAATGTTAATGTAGCCAGTGACACTCGCGCCACCAAGACAAATCTGAAGACGTATAATTTATCCAAATCCGTTCATTCGTTTAGGAGTTACGAGGGAACAAAGAAACGGACATACATACACACATACATACATACATACTTACATACAGGTCAAATACATAACCCTCCTTTTGGGCTTCGCCGCAGTCGGGTAAAAAATAGGCCACGCAAGCATCGATAATGTGTACAAAAATGCTTGTATACCTACTTAAGAGTAGTTTTGTTAAAACTATCTAGGATTGTCTTATAACTTAAACTTTATTTCCACCAGAATAAGTACTACTATGAGTAGGTACCTACTGTAAAACCTAGATAAACTAAAGGAAATGAAATAAAACTTGCAATAAACATTGAGTAAGCACTCGCCTATCTACACTGAGCAAGTATTGTATGTTCTAAAGTACTTACTACTAGCGCTTAAAAACAAATGACTTTGTTTTCAACTTGAAGAACTTAGTAGTCACTGCTTCTATTTTTTTTATATTAGCTTTATTTTATCCTTAACTGTACTATAAACAACACAATTATCTCGGAATTAACGCACAACCTCCGTACTCATCATACTGTCTTTTATTAAGGGACCAAACCAGAAATCGCGAAAAAAGTCAGTTATTCCCTACATCTATGTTCGCATAACTCGTCAATATGTATGGAAAAGCAATTTTTTTTCGCGATTTCACGTTTGGTTCCATAGTAAAAGTTGTTCATAACGATGAGTACAATGAGGCTGTGCGTTAATTCCGGTATATATTATATACTAAGATACCTAATAATAATAGGGCTTAAAGTACGAAATTGCCGTTTTATTGTATTAGGTACTTCGAATTGACATAGAACCTTCATGGTTTGAGATTTTTGAGTGAAACTTTTTTCACATGGTACCTATGAAGTTCTTCTTTTATAAAATTTGCAACATTCGATTGTCGACTTTCAGTTGTTTTTTTTATTCTGCTTAGACAAGAAAGATGGATATTTCAAAAATTCGAGTTATTTTTGAATACCAGTTCCGACGCGGAACTAACGCGGCAGAAACAGCTCGCAATATCAATGTTGCGTTTGGAGAGGGGACTGCTAATGAACGCACCGTGCGATTTTGGTTTAAACGCTTTCGTGATGGAAACTTTGATTTGAAGAACGAACCACGGGGAAGACCGCCCGACGACCATGTGAAAGGTGAATAACAATGAGTTGAAAGAGATGGTGGAAACTCTACAGGAACTGCAATTAGAAACCATTCGTCAACCTCCGTATTCGCCAGACCTTGCTCCAACGGACTACCATTTTTTTCGTGATTTGGACAATTTTCTACGTGATAAAAAGTTTTCTTCTCAGGAGGCAGTACAAAATGCTTTCACACAGTTTGTCGAATCTAGATCACGAGAGTTCTATCGCAAAGGCATAAATGACCTTCCTATTCGATGGCAGAAATGTATAGATAATAATAGTAATTATTTTGATTAAATAAATATGTTAAATTAAAAAAAAAACGAATTTCAATTTTTCAGTACAAATCGGCAATTTCATAATAATATTATACCCTTATTATTACCAAAAGGTATATTTTTTGAGTTTGCATCTTCGGACTAGCAATAAACAAACCATTACTTACTTACATTACTGCGTCACTGACTTACTCAAAATTGGCTGGAATCCTGCCTATAAATAAGCCTGTCTATAGGCACTTTTTGATTACGGTACGTAAATAAATCACATTCAAATAAGATTTATTCTTTTGATTTGACTCCGCTAGAACTCAGATCAAAAATACCTATTTCTGTGAAATTAATAAGGTCTATTACTTTCTTAAGAAATCTCAACTTTGACTGGAGTCTTTTTTGTGAAGAATTATATTAGTGAATTCTCGGAGCTTCCTATGACGACTTTAGTAGTGTATTTTTTTATTAAATCTTTATGGCATTGAATCGCAATGGCTCGCTCTTTGGTTTCTCTTTGTTTTCTTTTTTTTTTGCTCTTTTTTTTGCCCTCTTTGCTCTTTGTTGCTCTTTGGTTGTTCTTTGGTCTCTCTTTGTAAAATAATAATAATAATAAAATTTATTTAATAAAAACGTTTACAAAAAGTGTACATTTAGCCTAACAGTAATAAAATTTTCCTATACAAATAAAGTTCATAATAATAAACTAAAGCTAAAATATTTTTTATTACTGGTGCAAGTAATGAGGGTTCGGAGTTAAAACAATAGGTAGCGACCCGCCCGATCTAGGTTTAAACAAACCTGTGTTTCAGGCCATCACTTGTACAATTAAATTACATTGGACATTAAAATTTTAAGTAAAACTGATAATAATCTATTAACAACTATGAGATAAGCATATTTGATAAGTACATAAATACCTAAAACTAGCATAATTATGTAAATACACAAAAGTGAACTCACACTTACAAGGGAATAAACTTTAAAAACTAGCATAATTATGTAAATACACAAAAGTGAACTCACACTGACAAGGGAATAAACTTTAAAAACTAGCATAATTATGTAAATACACAAAAGTGAACTCACACTTACAAGGGAATAAACTTTAAAAACTAGCATAATTATGTAAATACACCAAAGTGAACTCTCACTTACACGGGAATATAATTTAAAACTAGTATAATTATGTAAATACACAAAAATGAATTCACACTTACAATGTAATAAAATTATCATCATGACAAAATTTCTAGAAGATTTTCTGTGTCTGTATAATTGAGTACGGCTAAATATTCTGATAACTTAATACTACATTTTGTGTAGCTTAGCCTATAGAGGCTTAGTACCTTGTTGAGCCTATTATACAGAAAAGGTCCTAAAAATACATAAAATCGGTTAGTAAAGGCATGTTTCGTTTGAGGGTTTATGCAAACCAAGTCCTTCCTTCTCTTGTCCGTAGGTACTGGGTCAAATTGAAGTGCAGTGTGCTGGTGTAGTACTATGCTCAGAATAAATAATTGCCGTACTGTTAGTACATTACATGCTATTAGTTAGGGAGGCGAGGTAGCTAAATGGCGTAATTCAACGGCGCCGTCGAGACCTATCAAAATCGAAAGATAAAATAATTTCGAAAAGAAAAGCTCGTATGGTAAAAACCATTTTAGCGGTGGGTTTGGCGTGTACGGTTTTTCAAAAATGTTAAAAAAAACAGTTATTTGGGCATTCTCGAGCGCGTCAGATATTCATACTACGTATGCCCCAAGTGCCTATGATAACAACGGTATACTAATCTGCCGGTTTGCGTGGTGGGGGTAGGCATATAAAGTAGTCAAAAATGCAAAAAAAAAAAATTACTCGAGCGCGTCAGATTTTCGGAAGGGGTGTTATTAAGTAGGCCCCAAGGAAGCTCCCTTTAAAAAAACCGACGATTTCGGCGTGACGATAAGTTACGATGAATTTTTGAAAATGCAAAAAAAAAAAAGTTTTTTTGAAATACTCGAGCGCGTCAGATTTTCATAGGGGAGGTTTATCTCGGTATCCTGAAAGCATATTTTCTTAATCTGACAAAAATGTTGGTGGGTTCTCTTAATCTGACCGAAAAAGGTTTTTTGGTTTCTTTTTTCCTTTCTTTCTCCTTGATAAAACGGGGAATTTAAGAATGACAATAAAGCGATAGATACAACCAACGTAAATGTATAATTGTATTATTTATTGTATAAAAAAATGAAATGACATAAAAATTGTATTATAATTGTATTGTTATGTATGGCCTTTACATTTTTGCTCAATACAATTCATCTTCTTCTTCTTCACTGGAACTTTCATATTGTGGCTCCTCATCCACAATTATTTCCTGCTGAGTGTCTGCAACATCCGTAACAATTATTTCTATTCAGTAATTTTGTTGAGAGAATATTATAGAAGTTGTATAGAAGTACAAAAATTTATAGTCCGGTCAATTTAGTCATTCGAAGTTACATACAGTCCCAACAAGCTGAATTTCTGTGAAATTGTTCAAAACATAATTATAAACAATGTCTAGAAGTTCCCCATCATTCCCCTGTAAGGAAAAACTTTTATTCAAGGTCAAAGGTAAAAAAAATGAGTTTTTCGCGATTTTCAGCAAAACGGTAAGTTTTATCATAAAAGTACCTCAGACAAAAATTGTAGATCATAAAATTATCTATAAAAAATGTATTAATACTTTTTTTCTTACGAGCCACCGTTTCTGAGATATAACGATTCTAAAAGTTATAAAAGTTGTTATCGTCATAATATGCACACGTTTTCACGCCACCTATGAGGTAGTGTACTTAGCGCGTTTTTTTAACGTGGTTTCCCCAGTAGGCCTAAGTAGGATATTATTGGGCATTCTAATCCCCACCTGCCGTTCCATCGGCTCACTCTGTTCGCCTCGTCACTCTCGGTGGGATTAGAATGACCAATAATATAAATGAAATCCTAATGTGGTTCAGCGCCTATTCCACCGATCGGAAGGTGAAATATGAAATCCTGCATCATATGGAGGTAAAATAATGGAACGGCGCCTACTCCACTTCGGCCTATTCGTCGCGATGAAACAGAAACATTTGTCAGTGTGGTTTGGGCGCTACTCCACTTTTTGAATCACTTTTGGTTGCGAATGGAACGAAAGTGGTTTAGAAATAGCTAATAACATAAATGATGGATCTACAAACTTTGCGGTTTAAGCCCTATTCCACTTTTAAAATCTTATTTGGTTGCATTAGGTCGATCCCTGCGAATCTACCGTTTACCGTTATGTAACTAAAAGTTAAACTCTTTTAGCTGTTGGTCTGAAAGTTTAATAAAGTGAACTATTTGTTTATAGTGACTAATGAATACCGATGTTTTACCTCGATCAACTACAGCAGATTCTCGGATTGACCACTAAGCCACTACTTTGGTTGTCAAGTTTTATAACAAGAAGTTTCACACACACAGTTTGTTAACTAATCGAACTATATGAAAATAGTAAGCTAAAATTCAGGACAGATTGCCTCTTGTCTCTTCATAAAGCAAGAATAAGCATACACCTACAGGCATACACACATTCTATTTCTATGACCCCAGATTGGGGTACCAAGGATATCTGAACTTTAGGATACCGTAAACATTAAACTAAAATATGGGACAGTTTGTCTCACGTCTCTCCACGAAAGTAAGAAATAGCGCACATTCTATTTTAGTGACCAGATTGGCTCGAGGACATCCAAATTTTAATTTAAAATTAAATTCAAACAGACGATACAACCTAACCCGTACATACAAATAATGTATTGAGTAGTTCTCTCACATTCTGCTGTCGGAGCATACTGCTGGCTTCGCATACTTATACACTTGCCGTTTCCCGTCTAAACTGCCGTATAGCCAATGTCAAAACGGTGTTGCGCCGTTCAACGGTTCACCGCTGCACTGTACTCATTCGTGAACCGCCTGACGATAAACGTATCAGGCAGCCGTTGTGTGTGTATACATTATCATTTACAATGTCGAAGTCAGCAACATTGCATCATGCATTAATTTGCTTAGTCGAACTTTATTGTATTGTAAGACGATCGCTGTACATGTTGTAGTCCGTAATTAAAATTCGAGTTTGCGCGAACTTCCTATACCTAATGATTTTCGTCAAACTGGGGGTGTTTCTTAAATAAGAATATTACCAATTCCGCTAGCTTATTATAAATGAGTGATTCTTTCCTTATTTTTTTATATTTTTTTTATTTTTTTATTATATTATTATTTTTTTTTTTTTTGTAATTAGCTGGTTATAGTCTAGGAAATCTTTGAAAAGCCCATCCCATTCCCATTGCTGAATTTAGAAACCGACATCCTTTGCATGAAAGGATTTATTAAAGTTTGTTAGTTTTAGTAGTATGACGATTTTACACTCGCTTTGAGTTTAACTGCAACATAAAATTAACTAAGTTTTTAACGCGAGTTTGCTCACGTTGATTGTTCTGCATACAACAAATTTTGTAAGGATTTTACATACTTATGTATATCCTGATTTCTGGCTCTCAAAAATGCCATTTTATTATTTTCATGAGTGTGATGTCATTCAAAATTTTATATCAAGGTTAATTAAACAAACATACATACTTTATAATAATACCTATTGTAACAGCATGGTATCGGCTTCACCTTTGTCGGCGAGGTAAGAAGCTAGTTTTGTATTTCATTTCTCACGAAAATTGCAATTTGACAGAAAGGTTTTCAATCACTACGGATTAATTAGACGTAAGTATCATAAATTACTCATACAACCGTGAATATTGTAGTTAAGGTTTAATTTGTTATGAGGTAAATATTGCTGAAATGGTATTTTTTATGTATAAAACCAACGAATTTTAATCATAAAATTACATTCGCTCCAGTATCTTCCAGTGAATTTTTGAAATTGAAATTGAAATTTTTTGAATTTGATCTACATCATCCTACAACTATAAAATGTGAGTAAGTACTACCTACTAAGTTTAACATAGTTGTCAGCTACGGACCTGGTTCTTGCCTGCCGGCTGGTCTAACTATCATCAAACTAATTTGATAATGTGATTAATCGCTAGTCAGCTACGGACCTGGTTCTTGCCTGCCGGCTGGTCTAACTATCATCAAATTAATTTGATAATGTGATTAATCGCTAGTCAGCTACGGACCTGGTTCTTGCCTGCCGGCTGGTCTAACTATCATCAAATTAATTTGATAATGTGATTAATCGCTAGTCAGCTACGGACCTGGTTCTTGCCTGCCGGCTGGTCTAACTATCATCAAATTAATTTGATAATGTGATTAATCGCTAGTCAGCTACGGACCTGGTTCTTACCTGCTGGCTGACGTAACTATCCCCATCATACCATCCATGCCATCTTCTAGTAATCTATATCCCATTAACATTCTCCTCTCCATAATTATTGAGGTTGGTTACAGTTAAAAAATTAATCTTAGTGTGTTCTATTTAAGGTCTGACACGGAATCAGAATACCAATCACAAAGGCCTACTGCTGCAGTAGCCAAGGTGACGAAAAAACAGCCTAAGAAAAATGTGGTGAAGCGCCAAGCACCTGAAAGCGCCGACTACTCATCAGACTCTAAGTCAAGGTAATTTATATTGCTGCTTCTATGTTTAGGTGTTTGTGGTAATTTAAAATGATATACGCACTGGTACATGATGGTTAGTGAATTTAGAACTGTAAATCAATTTCCGATCATATTCAATGCAGGAATGATGACAGTTACATGAAATTATTATATCCCAATATGTATTACGCTATTAATTCCCCATAGAATTCAACAGAGGTGTATAATACTCCTTAATTTCGTTATTTAAGAAATAAATGCAAATTATTATAAATAAAATGTGTAATTGTTTACAGTAAAAGAGGCATCTTGAGCACGGACCTCTTTGGTTTGGAGGACGATCAAAAGACGAAGACCTCAAGCGGGGACTTCGGTTCATCGCTCATCACCCGTGTTGCCAATGGCAAAGTACGGCGAGCGGCAGACCTTACAGGAGAGTTCTACGTGGAAATCAAGGTATTTTCGAAAGACGAAGTTGTCTCTACCCCCATGGAAGAACGATGGAAGAAAGCCCAGGTCGCGTTAAAAGTACAACTAGATCGCAACACTCCCCAGTGGGACGGGCTGCAAAGGTTTATGAGACGAACTCACGAATTATTTGACAATTCCGAGCCTGTCTTTTATAGGGATAGTGTGAATTTAAAATAAGTTGGCTTCCTTTTGTCCAGAAAAATGCTTGCCACCTGGTGGTAAGAATAAAAAGTTAATACCAAATTTGTACGATAAATATCACTATGTTATTCATTACATACATTTAAAAAAATGTTTACAGCACGGTTTAGTATTGAGAAGGATCCATCGCGCTATTACATTTAAGCAAAGTTGTTTTTTAAAGCAATATATTGATATTAACACTCAGTTACGGCAAAAAGCAGAGTCAACGTTTGAACAAGACTTTTTCAAATTATTGAACAATAGTATTTTTGGAAAGACGCTGGAAAATAATGAACATCGAATAGACGTTAAGTTAGTAAACAAGTGGTGTGACTCGACCAATAAAACAAAAAAGACTACTTGTGCTGAAAAATTGATAGCCAGCCCATATTTTCATAGCGCCTCTGTATTTTCTGATGATCTAGTGGCAATCCAAATGAAACCTGTGCGTATTATACTTAATAAACCAATATACATAGGGTTTGCAGTATTAGAATTATCTAAGACTCACATGTATGACTTTCACTACTCTATCATAAAACCTTTTTATGGTAACCGAATTGAATTGTGCTATACTGACACAGATAGTCTAGTATATGATGTACAGAGCAATGACGTTTATAAAGACTTCAAGCTCCATTTTCTAAAATATTTTGATACCAGTAATTATGACTGTAACAATGACTATAACTTACCAATTATTAATAAGAAGGTTCCAGGACTGTTTAAGGATGAAATGGGTGGTAACATTATCAAAGAATTCGTAGGACTGCGCTCAAAGCTTTATTGTATTAAAACGTTAAACAAAACTATTAAAAAGGCAAAAGGTATAAAAAAATGTATAACCAAAAATTTTAATATGTTAGATTATAAAAATGTTTTGTACAATAATTGCAATGTTATTCGCAAAAAAAATGTATTGTTTAGGTCAATAAAACATGAAATATTCACTCAGGACGTAAATAAAATTGCACTTTCAAGCAATGATGACAAACGGTTGCTATCATTTGATAAAGTATCTACTTTAGCTTGGGGTAATGCAAATATATTTATGTAATGCATTACCATAATTTTAAGTGTATATTCTATTTGAAATATGATTAGACATAAATTAATTTAAACTTTTTACAGTCTGTTCAACCGATTTTGACTTCTATTCAGTAGGCATAAGGATGGTATTAAAAGCAAAAAACGTGGTTACCGTTCACTGCAGCTGTAATTTTTCACGCAACCAACGCAATACAAGTCAAAATCGCTTGAACGAACTGTAAAAAATGTATGTACCTACTAAACATGTACTTAAATAAATATAATATTTTAGTTCATAAATCTGTTTCATTTCCACTCCCGCTGACAAAGCGCATTGCGATGACTGGTTTGTGTAATACAATACCGTTCGCACACTTGTCGCTTCATGTTGCCCATCAGGTTGAACGTGATAAAACATGAAATTGATTACAGTGCAATGTTAGGAGTTTGCATTTCTTATTAATATAACTACTTGATCATACATCACAAGGCAGTTAGCCGGAGCAGTCATATCACGTTGAATAAAAACGAAACGAATTGTAAGTATTGTACAAGTACCCATGTATTTATAACATTATTGCATCATGTTGATTATGTAATTATAATTAATTATTATTTCATTTGTTTCAGATCATTGATAATGTGTGATTCTCCAGATATTATCGACTTCTCACAATACGCTCAAGGTTTTCCGACTCCGAGTTTAAGCTGGCATATCCCAGATTTGCCAGAACAACAAACACCTGCTAATATGGAACCTAGAAGACGAGACTACGGACCCGCCAACAAGAGACCTAGAGCCAGAAGGGAGTGTCTAAAACAGAAGTCATCTCTGCCTACATGTGAATCATACGTTATAAACAATGAGAAGAAAAAAGGTTTACGACTGATCCAGGTACAAGTGTTGGATATCAGTGAACAGCAAGAACCTGCAAGTGACAATCAGGGTGTGGTAATGTTAAGTGCGCAGTATGTAGTGACTGAATTGGTGGACCATGTAATGGAGGAAACGCAATCGTTAATTAACAAAATATCGAGAAAACTTTGTGGGGACAGTTGTTATTATTAACATGTGTCATTATTTTGTAAGTACCTACTTCATAAGATAATGTGTAAGATTTGTAGTAATATTATTAGGTATGTAACATTTATTTGCTTTCTTATTCTTTAGTGTTTATACATATTAGGTTTTTATGTTGAGTAAGTTTTGAATGTATAAATTATTAAAATATCAAATATGTAAGTTTTACTGTAGTTAACTTAGCAGGTAGGTAAGTAGGTAAGTTAAAAAAAAAAATAATAATAATTGCTTTGTATAATCTAGTTGGTACAGCAAAAGTTTTGACATTTATTTGCTTTCTTATTCTTTAGTGTTTATTCATCTTAGGTTTTAAATGTATAAATTATTAAAATATCAAATATTTAAGTTTTATCGTAATTAACTTTTGTATGTTGATACTATTAATTTCTTTTATACAATCGGAATAATGTTCATACATCACAAGTTTGTAAGTTAAGAATGTAGGTAGGTATACACAAAGCGAACATTAAATAAACTATGTAGTGGCAGTTGTTATTATTAATGGGTAGGTAGTTATAATTAGTTTCTAATAATTGTAAATAATATGAAAAAGTAAATAAAATTATATTCTTTTATAATTTAAATTATGTTTTATTTTGTATTAGGTACTTATTTATACTCGAACTCTAAATTAGCTCTAGTCTAATGATATATAATATAGTGTTTATTTGCTAACAGTTTTTTTATTACAATAAATCGTTTTAAATCATGATGTAGGTATTTAAAATTTTGTAAGTAATATCATTTTGCTGCAGCTAATTTAAAGTTTGATGATTAAGTTACCCTGAAAACATTTAAATAAAACAACCATAAGTAAATTAATTAATCATTTTTATTAACTGCATAGGTATGACAAAATAAATTAAAATAGATTAAATACAGACATATTATTATCAACATACCATTTTCTAATACACACCGCATTATTTAATGCACAATTCATTTTATGGTTCACACAGTTAAAATCACTTTTATTTCTACAGAACTTTTTCTTTAATGTTGCAAAATTAGGACATCCCTTCTCACCTATGTCGATCACTTCACAGTTTGCACACATGTCTTTAATCCACTTTATTTTTTCCAAACCCTTTGTAATAATTTTTTTATTTTTTAAATACGGTACGATGACGTGTTGGAACTCTCTGTAGTCTATATAGCCCTCACTCCAGAAAATTCCACGATTTCTTTCCAACCATCGCACTTGCTTCTTTTCTTCTTGAGTTAAATAATAAAACGAATGCGGTGGTTTAACCAAGAACGTCTGTGTGTGCTCATTACTTACTATGGCCACTTCCTTGACGATAAAATTATTGTCTAAATCTTTGAATCCTTGGAGTTCGACAATGATGAGGTCCGCGTTCATGATATCTTCTTCACAATGTTACTTAATGGTTTGTATTCAACAATGCAATCGTTCAGAATGAGACAGTATGCTGAAGTTTGATCTGGTATCTCTGAATCACTCTCAATTTCTACCCTCACATCCACAACAGGTCCAGTCTTTAGATTATCAGCTTGTCTAGAGCAATCGACTACAAACAGCGGTGCTAAATCCCTAAATTGTTTCTCGCTTAGTATGGGCTCCGAGCGACGTCCGTAATACGACTGTTGAAATCTGGTGTATTGCTCGTATAATAAAGCGATTCTGTTATTAGCAAAACTCACATTTAAGTTTTCATAAGGAAAATAGGTCGAATTGAGATACACTCTAACGTCTCGAATATAACAGTGATCGAATTGAGACATGTCAGAACTTGCATTGTTTTTTCTATTTGTCTGTAGACCAATAATAATGTATCTTGGTTTTTCTATTTGAGATGAAGTTTTGATAGACCAGGTATGTTTTGTAGTTTTAGGCAAGGCTGGATATTCGTACAGATCCCAATTTCTGTATATCATTTGAAGTGGGCGATCTTTCTCTAATACTTTTAACAAACCAATTTTTTCTTTGTCTGATACTTTAACATGCGGTACGCGCCATATGATTTTGTTGATCTGAACATCATCCACTACTTCGCCAGTATTAAGTTTTACAGCGTTCAAATTAGTGTTACTTCGTAATAATATCAGTTCATGTCTACTATTTATCACAACTTTTTTAAAATCTTCTGCAAAACCGAGGAGGTTACGAAGTGGTATAGAGACAGAAAATCTTCCTCCATGGATATTTTTTATGCCATCAATATTCCAACCCCAGGCATTAGACATTTTTGATTCACTTTCGGTCATTGAAATTAGTGATTTCATGGTTGTTGTTATACCTGCATTTTTTATTTTATCAATCTCCACTCCATTTAGCTCATACCTAATGTCTTGGAACAAGTAGAGTAGAGCATTGTTCGTGAAATTGACACTAGTAGCTGGGTCCTTCGAATCTTTTTTGGTAACGATAACAGTTCCTTCCAGATATAGGTTGCTAGCTGATGGTAATATGTACAAGTCCTGTTGATTGATAGGTATGCGGATTTCATCGTTCCTGTTGAAACTCGTTATATAGGGCTTGTAGGAATGAAATTCGATTCCTTCTATAGTATTATCGTAATTCGGAGCGGATAAAACGTCTAAGATATTCATTTTAACAATCCGATCGCTCTAAGGAATGCTTTATTGTCTTTAGTTAATTTTATTTTCTTCTTAGAGGCAGGTCTTATTTGATAAGTAGCTCGAACAGAACTGATATTCTTTACTTGTTGAGACACATTTTTATTGAAATCAATCATTTTTTTCTTCTGAGATGCAGATATACCTGCACTTCTTCACCACGTAAATTAATTAATCTGTTGTTTATATCTATCAGCCTGATGTGTATGCAGCTTATGTTTTTTTGATTGATTGGAAAGTATATTGCGTTCTTAGGAATTTCTATGATCCTGTATCCAGGTGGTACATTAAGTGCAAATTCGTGAATAATATGACTTGGTTCACCGTTTACATATGAACCGCTTACAATATCACATTCAATCCTGACTACGGTCGTAGGTAGAATGTTGACTGGAGACTGTGACACATGCCATTTATTTGCTTTCAAGATTTGTTTGTTAAATCCTAATAGTCTTCTAAAAGAGTCTTCTTTGATTAAAATTAATGTCTTTTGTACAGAATATTGTAGTTTTTAAAGTATTATTATTGCACCGTAGTTTGATCGCTGCATCTTTTATTTCGGATTTTAAATAATCGCTGATATCTTGCAATTCATAAGTGCCTTCCGGTATTTCAATAACTTCATTAAAACCATATTAGAACTTATTATTACTTTTATCAATGTTTGGAATAGAATTAAAAGTTGAAAAGTGCAATAAAGCACACTCATACTCTCCATCTAGTTGCAACGTATTAGGATAGTATGTAGTTAACACTGACGAGTCTCCAGTTATAGACAAAGTGAGCGACATCTTGCAAATGATTGAAATTAAAGAAAATCATATATTTTATAATACATTTTTATTCCAAAAAGTTGACAAATAATTTAAACATAAATGACCACAATTGATTGCGTTAAATTTTTGATATCTTGTGTAGTTATAAAACACATTACAATTTTTGAAATATTGCATCAATTCCATTGGAGGTTTTAAATTTCCATAGCTATCAAAGTATTCACAGTGATTGTAAACTTTAGCATAAGCTACCCAATGCGTTCCTTCGTTCTTAGAATCGTCTAAGTTAACGATACCACATTCAATACATTTCGCCTTCCGAGGTAGTTGATCCTTCATGTAGACCCCACGAAAATATGGGATGTCTCTTGAATACTTTCGGATGTCTATATTAGTTAGAGGGCGATTGGGTAGCAAATTATTCAGTTTTTTGAAGATGTTATAAACAATCCTTTACCACTTTTATATGGCTTAATGTATAAACCCTTGCCCAACACTAAAGCCTCCATAGCTTTATTATGTCGTTCTGTTTCTTGCAAATTTTGTTTGCTTGCTTTGTAATCATTGACGGTTTTTGCAATGCCAGCTGCACCACCAGCTAAAGTTCCTAAAGCCGATAAACCAGCGAAAATTGGAATTAAAGGTAGAATTCCTCCAGTCTTTGGTAGGGGTATTACTCGGGGTACTCGGATTCGATGATGAGTGTTTGAAAATAACTTTTTTGCGGTTAAATAAGCTGCTTTTATTAAAGTCTTATTATCTTTGCGTTTGAGTTTCTTAATTTTTGATTTTATTTTTGAAACTAAGGTTTTAAATGTTTTGATGCCTAATCCAGACTTTAGTTTCGCTTTCATAACTTTGTTCACTAACCAAGAGCTTAGTTTTTCACCTTTTGATTTAAGTCTTTGTTTAGCCATGTTAAGTAGTTGTAAATCGGCTTTGTGACGATTTGCTAAGTCTGTATGGTTTGTATACGCAATGTCGTGTTGCTTGCAAGCTTCGTCTAGCTTATTTACACCTGGGTCACCTCGCGCTAAGCGTTTGTGAAGTTTGGTTCCTGGTCCGCAATAATTGTATCCTGGCAAATGAACTTCGAATGGTAGATTATTAATTATGCTGTTAACTAGTCCACCTCCTTGCATAATTCAAATTATAATGATAGCATTTCAAATGAAAAATGGTTATATAATATCTTAGTCCATTATTGCAGTTTTTTCAATCCAACTGTTTTCTGCACTGTTTAGACCTAACCATTTGACATACAATTTATTTCCTTTCTTTTTCAAAACCTTTTCTATCAAATAAACATCAGGATAGTTAGATCTTTGCAGTTCTTGTTCGTAAAAAGCTCCTAATACGATTTGTTTTCGTTGATCTTCTATGTGATATGTTACTGGTATAGTTTTATTTACTTTTTTTATAATAAATAATTCAGTTGACCAATTAGGAGTGTAACCTTTCTCAAAACTATGTTTGTATTTACTTATACGAACACAATCACCAACTTTGAATTTAGGCTTCCACTGTACTAAATCATGTTTTTTTATTTTTTTTATATTTTCTTTGATTACTTGTTCATTACATTTATTCACATCAACCGGTTTAAATTGAATAGTACGATGTTTTGTGTTGTTATATCTCTTCAATGTATCTTTCAATGGTAGACCTAACCACTTATAGTTTCCAATGAGACTAAAATGTTTATATAATTTATTTTTTACCGTTCTAATAAGTCTCTCTACAATTGATGCTTTTTTAGTAGAAAACGTCGAGTAATGGTTAATGTTGTGCTTTTTCATAAGTGTTTGAAAAGTGATGTTATAAAATTCTGTCCCCATATCAGTTTGTAAGTTAACAGGATTATTACGACTACTAAGCAGTATATGTTTGAATGCACGAGTAACATCAAATTTATTTTTCGATTTTAACGGTTCAGCCCAGGCATATTTTGAGAAGCAGTCAATCACAACTAAGATGAAACTGTAACCTTTGTTATACTTTTTCAGGTTTTGCATATCCATCAAATCTGCTTGCCATAAGTCGTGGATTCCTTTCAGAATAACAGAACGTCGAAAGAAATTTCTTCGTGCAGCTTTGTGTATTTCATTTACAATTTGCTGTTTTACCATTACGGGGTTTTTTGAGGTAATTTATGTAACTCTGCTTTAGTATAAAACTTATCTTGCAAATGAGTTAAAACCTCAGGTATCTTATCTTTTAAAGTAGCTTGAACTGTCGCCTTTGCATCTTTTATGATTTGAGAACGCAATGCACCAATCAGATTATTACGTTCTTTAATCGTATTAGCATTCAATCGATCTACATAATCCTTGCTCACAGCCAGATTATTAAATTCTTTTAACGTGTTAGCATTCAATAGATCTACATAATCCTTGTTCACAACCTGATTATTTAATTCTTTAAACGTGTTAGCAATCAATCGATCTACATAATCCTTGTTCACAGCATCGTCTGCTTCTACTGGAGATCTAATTCCTCTCAGTCTTGATGTTTTTAAATCAAAATCTCCATTTTCTGATTTTAACAATGCATTCTCATTAAACTCAAATATTTCTGATAAATGCAGTCTTTTGTGAATGTAGTGTCCGAATTTGTCTACGTTCATGTTTAAGGTGTATTGTATCGAGAGGCTGATAGTAAAATAAACACATTTTTTATTTTTTATTTATTTATAACTTTACTTTCACGCAATTCTTCAATGATAGATATAATTTCATTATCTAATCCTGTGTTGCCAGCATCTCTAGATGCAATTAATAATTTCAACCTTTCCACTAATTCATTAGGATCATCCCAGTACACTAAATCAACGTTTTTTCTCCACTTTTTTAGTAACGGTAGACCCTTTCCCTGAACTGCATTCTTCAATTGAAAAAGAGGTTTAATAACTTGCAAATATTTTTGACCTTTATTACTTTTTATTGGCTTACTTGGCTCATAGTCTCGACGATGTGCATTTGTATCAATTAGCATCGACTTATAATTTTGCATATCACTTTCTGTAACCAAACTTAAGTCTACATCTTTCTTAAGCAATAACTGTTTTAAACCAGGAGTATTTCGGTATTTACATCCAGCCACGGTGATGTATTGATCGTTGATCGTTATGAAAGCAGAACCTAACATCAGTTTCCCGCGCTCTGCTCTAACCCCAAATGGAATATCTACCAACGCTTCTGAAGATAATGACCAGGATGACGTATCACAATCTTGATTCCTGTCAACTACTGATTCATAAGAAGAGGCACTGCTGATATCGGATTCATATTTGTCTTCATCACCATTATTATCGTTACTTTCTGCGCTACCGGTTCCTTCTTTCTGCACAGATTCATTAATAAACGGAACATCAGCAAAATCATCACTAGCACGCAGTAGAGGAGTTTGCTTACTAGCATTAGCAATTAGATTTAGAGGTTCTGTTACAGGTTTAAAAACAGACTCCAGTGCTTGTTTATTGTTAATCTCAGCATCTCTCATTTTTCGTACTTTTATCTTTACAGCTTTTGCCGCATCAACAATTTGTCGTTTCAAGGATTTTTCCATATTGGTAAAATAGGTTGTAATGATTGTGGTTGTGTGTTATTGATGTAGTGTCGTAAGTTGAATAATAATGTCAAGCAGGTAACAGCCTTTTATATGTATTCGTGTTCTTAGTCAAAGACTACAAACGTGTCAAATTTACTTCTGTAACATCCTTTGTTTTTGGAACAATCTTTATTAATTACAACATAATTGAAAGGTATACTCCATATTTTAGAACACATTTCACGAAATTCAATCCATGTCATGTCAGTGTTGACGTGTTCTTCATAAACATGTCTCATATTTCTTTCATCTTGCTTAAACAGTACGATTAGATTTGCGTTGTCTCTTATTAACTGCTTAGGGATTTTACTATACGTCTGATTTAGATAAAAACAATCGATGAACTTGTGTCTCCCCATAGCAAAATAATCACGCATACTACTTTGATTTTCACAAGCAACATCATCAAATACAATTACTGAATTCGGTTTTGCGGTCTGAACACTCAGTACTTGCTCATTTTCATGATATTTCTGAAATGAAATGCCTGGTACTCGTTGCAAGACTTTTTCTAAAAAAACGTACTTGGGTTGTTGCAAGGTTTTCGAATAAACATAAACATTTTGAAATCTTAAGCCATTCTCGTGTATAAGAAGACCAATTAATAAATTAGTTTTTCCACAATTTGACGGTCCACAAATGATGCATCGTACCGATTTAGGTAATAATTCTCCATGATGTAAACCAGTCTCCTGAGAATGAACACAAAGCTTATTTACGTGTAACGATTGTGGTTGTTTTACAAATTTCATGACGACTGCTTGAACGGTTATATTAATAATGAGTTAATTATTGTATTACGTTGACATTTATAACTCATTGTCGCTAACTCGAGCAAATGTACGAACAACCTTACCATGGTTGTCCTTCAATATAAGATAGTGAGTGTTTTCTAAATTAGATTTAACGGAATCTTGTATCTGTCGGTGGAACAAATCTTCTGTTTGGGCTGTATAGCTGTTCTGGTGTTTTGAAGAACCGTTATCTGTATTTTTCTGACCAATTTGCAAATCTTGAATAAATATAACCTCGCCACTAGAATTCTTGATAATAAGTTTATTACAAATATCTTCTAAATCAGATTTCACTGAATCATGCATTGTAGTTAACTTAGTTATGACAGGTGTATTTGGTTTCGTGATAATTCAACCTTCTCACTACAGTAGTAAAGATCGAATGTAGCGTTAAATTACTGCGATCAATTATTTATAAGTTATTCATCTTCCCTGCTAATAATAATGAGTCAATTAATGTATTACATGCAAACCACACTGAAAAATATTTCTGTTTCATCGCGAGGAATAGGCGCCGAAATGGAGTAGGCGCCGTTCCATTATTTTACCTCCATATGATGCAGGAATTCATATTTCACCTTCCGATCGGTGGAATACGCGCCGAACCAGTATTTTACTGCATTACGTAGGATTTCATTTATACGAGATTCAAAATGCGGAGTAGCGCCCAAACCACACTGAAAAATATTTCTGTTTCATCGCGAGGAATAGGCGCCGAAGTGGAGTAGGCGCCGTTCCATTATTTTACTTCCATATGATGTAGGAGTTCATATTTCACCTTCCGATCGGTGGAATACGCTCCGAACCAGTATTTTACTGCATTACGTAGGATTTCATTTATATTATTGGTCATTCAATCCCACCGAGAGTGACGAGGCGAACAGAGTGAGCCGATGGAACGGCAGGTGGGATTAGAATGCCCAATAATATCCTACTGGCCTACTCCACGGGTCAGTTGTGATCCTGTTTAATGTAAAACTATTGCATAATAACGGAAATTTTCAAAGATTGGGAAAGATAAAAGCGATGTAAATTAAAAAAAAGTGTTGAAGTTTGTTCGTCTTATTCGTAAGTTTCAAATTCTTGTTCTTCTTCTTGTTCTTCTTCTCCTGCTTCTTCTTCATCTTCATTTTGGATGCAAGTAAATTGCGTCAATAGCGATGTATCGCATGATACTTCGTCGGAGTCAAACGAATCCTCCATTGTGTTTGTGATTCAATATTAGAGCACGACCGGCCTTGACAATTTGTGCATGCTTAAGAACAAGACAGTCCGACTTTTTTGCAACCACATTTAGCACTGCATCCCTTTTTGCAGTTGCAAAAAATAGTGTTCAGCAGTTTTTCCGGCGCAGGTGGAAGTAAAGTTTGAACTGGCTCTAATATACAGGGTGAAATTGAATAGATGCGACAAAATTTAAGGGGGTGTTCTACGCATCAATATGAACAACTTTTACTATGGGACCAAACCTGAAATCGCGAAAAAAAAATCAGCTGTTCAGTACATTTAATGTTCGCATAATTCGTCAAAATGTACTGAACAGCTGATTTTTTTTTCGCGATTTCAGGTTTGGTCCCATAGTAAAAGTTGTTCGCGCGTATTCCACCGATCGGAAGGTGAAATATGAATTCCTGCATCATATGGAGGTAAAATAATGGAACGGCGCCTACTCCATTTCGGCGCCTATTCCTCGCGATGAAACAGAAATATTTTTCAGTGTGGTTTGCATGTAATACATTAATTGACTCATTATTATTAGCAGGGAAGATGAATAACTTATAAATAATTGATCGCAGTAATTTAACGCTACATTCGATCTTTACTACTGTAGTGAGAAGGTTGAATTATCACGAAACCAAATACACCTGTCATAACTAAGTTAACTACAATGCATGATTCAGTGAAATCTGATTTAGAAGATATTTGTAATAAACTTATTATCAAGAATTCTAGTGGCGAGGTTATATTTATTCAAGATTTGCAAATTGGTCAGAAAAATACAGATAACGGTTCTTCAAAACACCAGAACAGCTATACAGCCCAAACAGAAGATTTGTTCCACCGACAGATACAAGATTCCGTTAAATCTAATTTAGAAAACACTCACTATCTTATATTGAAGGACAACCATGGTAAGGTTGTTCGTACATTTGCTCGAGTTAGCGACAATGAGTTATAAATGTCAACGTAATACAATAATTAACTCATTATTAATATAACCGTTCAAGCAGTCGTCATGAAATTTGTAAAACAACCACAATCGTTACACGTAAATAAGCTTTGTGTTCATTCTCAGGAGACTGGTTTACATCATGGAGAATTATTACCTAAATCGGTACGATGCATCATTTGTGGACCGTCAAATTGTGGAAAAACTAATTTATTAATTGGTCTTCTTATACACGAGAATGGCTTAAGATTTCAAAATGTTTATGTTTATTCGAAAACCTTGCAACAACCCAAGTACGTTTTTTTAGAAAAAGTCTTGCAACGAGTACCAGGCATTTCATTTCAGAAATATCATGAAAATGAGCAAGTACTGAGTGTTCAGACCGCAAAACCGAATTCAGTAATTGTATTTGATGATGTTGCTTGTGAAAATCAAAGTAGTATGCGTGATTATTTTGCTATGGGGAGACACAAGTTCATCGATTGTTTTTATCTAAATCAGACGTATAGTAAAATCCCTAAGCAGTTAATAAGAGACAACGCAAATCTAATCGTACTGTTTAAGCAAGATGAAAGAAATATGAGACATGTTTATGAAGAACACGTCAACACTGACATGACATGGATTGAATTTCGTGAAATGTGTTCTAAAATATGGAGTATACCTTTCAATTATGTTGTAATTAATAAAGATTGTTCCAAAAACAAAGGATGTTACAGAAGTAAATTTGACACGTTTGTAGTCTTTGACTAAGAACACGAATACATATAAAAGGCTGTTACCTGCTTGACATTATTATTCAACTTACGACACTACATCAATAACACACAACCACAATCATTACAACCTATTTTACCAATATGGAAAAATCCTTGAAACGACAAATTGTTGATGCGGCAAAAGCTGTAAAGATAAAAGTACGAAAAATGAGAGATGCTGAGATTAACAATAAACAAGCACTGGAGTCTGTTTTTAAACCTGTAACAGAACCTCTAAATCTAATTGCTAATGCTAGTAAGCAAACTCCTCTACTGCGTGCTAGTGATGATTTTGCTGATGTTCCGTTTATTAATGAATCTGTGCAGAAAGAAGGAACCGGTAGCGCAGAAAGTATCGATAATAATGGTGATGAAGACAAATATGAATCCGATATCAGCAGTGCCTCTTCTTATGAATCAGTAGTTGACAGGAATCAAGATTGTGATACGTCATCCTGGTCATTATCTTCAGAAGCGTTGGTAGATATTCCATTTGGGGTTAGAGCAGAGCGCGGGAAACTGATGTTAGGTTCTGCTTTCATAACGATCAACGATCAATACATCACCGTGGCTGGATGTAAATACCGAAATACTCCTGGTTTAAAACAGTTATTGCTTAAGAAAGATGTAGACTTAAGTTTGGTTACAGAAAGTGATATGCAAAATTATAAGTCGATGCTAATTGATACAAATGCACATCGTCGAGACTATGAGCCAAGTAAGCCAATAAAAAGTAATAAAGGTCAAAAATATTTGCAAGTTATTAAACCTCTTTTTCAATTGAAGAATGCAGTTCAGGGAAAGGGTCTACCGTTACTAAAAAAGTGGAGAAAAAACGTTGATTTAGTGTACTGGGATGATCCTAATGAATTAGTGGAAAGGTTGAAATTATTAATTGCATCTAGAGATGCTGGCAACACAGGATTAGATAATGAAATTATATCTATCATTGAAGAATTGCGTGAAAGTAAAGTTATAAATAAATAAAAAATAAAAAATGTGTTTATTTTACTATCAGCCTCTCGATACAATACACCTTAAACATGAACGTAGACAAATTCGGACACTACATTCACAAAAGACTGCGTTTATCAGAAATATTTGAGTTTAATGAGAATGCATTGTTAAAATCAGAAAATGGAGATTTTGATTTAAAAACATCAAGACTGAGAGGAATTAGATCTCCAGTAGAAGCAGACGATGCTGTGAACAAGGATTATGTAGATCGATTGATTGCTAACACGTTTAAAGAATTAAATAATCAGGTTGTGAACAAGGATTATGTAGATCTATTGAATGCTAACACGTTAAAAGAATTTAATAATCTGGCTGTGAGCAAGGATTATGTAGATCGATTGAATGCTAATACGATTAAAGAACGTAATAATCTGATTGGTGCATTGCGTTCTCAAATCATAAAAGATGCAAAGGCGACAGTTCAAGCTACTTTAAAAGATAAGATACCTGAGGTTTTAACTCATTTGCAAGATAAGTTTTATACTAAAGCAGAGTTACATAAATTACCTCAAAAAACCCCGTAATGGTAAAACAGCAAATTGTAAATGAAATACACAAAGCTGCACGAAGAAATTTCTTTCGACGTTCTGTTATTCTGAAAGGAATCCACGACTTATGGCAAGCAGATTTGATGGATATGCAAAACCTGAAAAAGTATAACAAAGGTTACAGTTTCATCTTAGTTGTGATTGACTGCTTCTCAAAATATGCCTGGGCTGAACCGTTAAAATCGAAAAATAAATTTGATGTTACTCGTGCATTCAAACATATACGGCTTAGTAGTCGTAATAATCCTGTTAACTTACAAACTGATATGGGGACAGAATTTTATAACATCACTTTTCAAACACTTATGAAAAAGCACAACATTAACCATTACTCGACGTTTTCTACTAAAAAAGCATCAATTGTAGAGAGACTTATTAGAACGGTAAAAAATAAATTATATAAACATTTTAGTCTCATTGGAAACTATAAGTGGTTAGGTCTACCATTGAAAGATACATTGAAGAGATATAACAACACAAAACATCGTACTATTCAATTTAAACCGGTTGATGTGAATAAATGTAATGAACAAGTAATCAAAGAAAATATAAAAAAAATAAAAAAACATGATTTAGTACAGTGGAAGCCTAAATTCAAAGTTGGTGATTGTGTTCGTATAAGTAAATACAAACATAGTTTTGAGAAAGGTTACACTCCTAATTGGTCAACTGAATTATTTATTATAAAAAAAGTAAATAAAACTATACCAGTAACATATCACATAGAAGATCAACGAAAACAAATCGTATTAGGAGCTTTTTACGAACAAGAACTGCAAAGATCTAACTATCCTGATGTTTATTTGATAGAAAAGGTTTTGAAAAAGAAAGGAAATAAATTGTATGTCAAATGGTTAGGTCTAAACAGTGCAGAAAACAGTTGGATTGAAAAAACTGCAATAATGGACTAAGATATTATATAACCATTTTTCATTTGAAATGCTATCATTATAATTTGAATTATGCAAGGAGGTGGACTAGTTAACAGCATAATTAATAATCTACCATTCGAAGTTCATTTGCCAGGATACAATTATTGCGGACCAGGAACCAAACTTCACAAACGCTTAGCGCGAGGTGACCCAGGTGTAAATAAGCTAGACGAAGCTTGCAAGCAACACGACATTGCGTATACAAACCATACAGACTTAGCAAATCGTCACAAAGCCGATTTACAACTACTTAACATGGCTAAACAAAGACTTAAATCAAAAGGTGAAAAACTAAGCTCTTGGTTAGTGAACAAAGTTATGAAAGCGAAACTAAAGTCTGGATTAGGCATCAAAACATTTAAAACCTTAGTTTCAAAAATAAAATCAAAAATTAAGAAACTCAAACGCAAAGATAATAAGACTTTAATAAAAGCAGCTTATTTAACCGCAAAAAAGTTATTTTCAAACACTCATCATCGAATCCGAGTACCCCGAGTAATACCCCTACCAAAGACTGGAGGAATTCTACCTTTAATTCCAATTTTCGCTGGTTTATCGGCTTTAGGAACTTTAGCTGGTGGTGCAGCTGGCATTGCAAAAACCGTCAATGATTACAAAGCAAGCAAACAAAATTTGCAAGAAACAGAACGACATAATAAAGCTATGGAGGCTTTAGTGTTGGGCAAGGGTTTATACATTAAGCCATATAAAAGTGGTAAAGGATTGTTTATAACATCTTCAAAAAACTGAATAATTTGCTACCCAATCGCCCTCTAACTAATATAGACATCCGAAAGTATTCAAGAGACATCCCATATTTTCGTGGGGTCTACATGAAGGATCAACTACCTCGGAAGGCGAAATGTATTGAATGTGGTATCGTTAACTTAGACGATTCTAAGAACGAAGGAACGCATTGGGTAGCTTATGCTAAAGTTTACAATCACTGTGAATACTTTGATAGCTATGGAAATTTAAAACCTCCAATGGAATTGATGCAATATTTCAAAAATTGTAATGTGTTTTATAACTACACAAGATATCAAAAATTTAACGCAATCAATTGTGGTCATTTATGTTTAAATTATTTGTCAACTTTTTGGAATAAAAATGTATTATAAAATATATGATTTTCTTTAATTTCAATCATTTGCAAGATGTCGCTCACTTTGTCTATAACTGGAGACTCGTCAGTGTTAACTACATACTATCCTAATACGTTGCAACTAGATGGAGAGTATGAGTGTGCTTTATTGCACTTTTCAACTTTTAATTCTATTCCAAACATTGATAAAAGTAATAATAAGTGCTGTTCAGTACATTTAATGTTCGCATAATTCGTCAAAATGTACTGAACAGCTGATTTTTTTTTCGCGATTTCAGGTTTGGTCCCATAGTAAAAGTTGTTCATATTGATGCGTAGAACACCCCGTTAAATTTTGTCGCATCTATTCAATTTCACCCTGTATTGTTGACCAACTTCCAACCCCAGTCTGTAAGTCTTCCAACTCTAGCTGATAACCAAGTTTTTCGAGATATACTCAAAAAACCGGGAGTTTGAGTTTTTATGATGCTTCAAGTCAAAAAGTTTTAACTTTGGACAAAAATGTAAAGAGACCTTTTTTGTGTAAAATAAAATTACCTTTTTTGTTTATTTAAACTTTTTTTTTGTAAAATGTATCGTTCGCGACTTATATGCCGCAACGCGTTTTTCGGAAGACGAAATGGCTCCTTCACACTTCGGGTCATGCGGAAACCGGCAGATTTTGTATTTTTAGTAAGTTTTAGATTATATTCTTCAAAATAAAAAATAAAAAAATCGCGCTCGAGAATGCCGGATTAACGTTTTTTTTTTTACAAGTTTGCGACCCTATAACTCGGCGGTGTCAAGGACTTATCGTCAGATTAGTTAAATTTAGTCTTAAAACACTAAAATCAACCCCCAATATCTTAATCTGACGCGCTCGAGTATTTCAGACTATCGATTTTTTTTTACTAATCTGATCGTCTATCCTAGGCGCGCGTCACTACATATAGAGCTAAATACTTTACAAGGTTGTTCTATTAGGTCTAAGGTATCTCTCATATCTTAAACTGCCACGCTCGAGTATTACCGAAATTCCCTTACTCGCCTCCCTTACTATATGTAGAGCTGCTGCGTAGGAAATCTAAAAGGGCGAAAGGTAGCAACCTTTAGAATTGCTCTTTGCGCGCGCTCTAGAGGGAGTAAAATTGTTTTTGCAGCACCACCCCAAGAAGTTATGCAATAAGTAAGAATGGATTGACACAAAGCTAGATAAACCTGCTTAATTAATTTAAAGTCGGCTATGTTCCGTAAATTTTTAAAAACATATATTAATTTGCGCACTCTAGTACATAGTAACTCGATATGTTTACGGAAATTTAGATTGGAGTCAATAGTGACACCTAGATATTTCAAATGGTCAGCTTTCGCTAAAGTGGGGCAAGAACATGCAGCGTCCGCGTACTTGCTACAATTATGAGCGTAAATGTTTAGATTAGTAAGCGGTATGTTAGTATTTCTCATTGTAAATAAAATGTATTTGGTTTTCTCTGAATTTAATGTTAGGAGATTATTATGGAGCCAATCAGACACAATGTTAAAACCATTCTGAGCATTTTCATAGACCTCAACTTTGTGATTAAATAATGTAGAAAGATTCATCACCTTTCCCTTAAAAGTTAAGACACAATCGTTTTACGTTGAAAGCGACATTTAATTCCGATTGAATTGCTGTTCGGAACGCCCTAACAAACTTTTCACTCTCAGATTGAAAGGTTGGAAAACAATTTAAGAATACCGGTCAATTACGTTAGGGCTCAAAACGATTTTTGATTTTATATTCGTTCGGTAAAATTTTTATTCGGATTCTGTTGTTTAATAATACCTCCAGTAGGTATTGAAGTATGTTGCCACTGGCACAAAGAGTACTGAATTGTGGGATTGTTTTACAGAAATTCACGAATGAAACATCGAGGTATTCCACTTAGGTCACTGATTTGAACGGCACTTCCTCGAACGTCACCTAAACACTTCCACTAAGGGCACTGAAACAAAATTTAGTAAAGTTCCGTTCGGTGGAATATTTTATTGATATTACTTTCAGTCCCCGAACGGCACTTACGTTTTTTTAGACTGTTTGTTTGTAATGCTGGGAGCCTGGGACGTATGTACTCTTTGTTCAGGACATTACCGACTACAACATATCAATACGCAAGTGTGAACCACGCCCAGGGCTTCGATGTCGTTTTTTGTTAGGTTTTTTTTTTGTTTTTTTTTTATTTTTGTTTTTTTTTAAGTCTTATTAGTAAAATGTTTCACAAAAATAGTACACACAACAAAAAAGATCGGTATGCATAGCACATCAACACAGTTGTTGGTGTGCGTACAGTCAACGGGTGTATTGCTCTACGCCTATTAGTGTTTGCTTCACAATATATATGAAGCAAAGAATATGAAGCATAAATTTAACAACGTAACTATCTGGTCCCGTGGCATAGGTGCATAAGCATTCGGCTGGTAAATCAAATGTCTTAGGATCGAGTCTCACCGCAGGCGGCGCAAATTTTTTGCATCATAAAAAACTTTTTTTTTTCATTTTGATGAATTTTATTTAAGTAATTTACCTGATAATAAAAACATTCGAAAAAAATATATGGAAGTAAAAATTAAACAATTTGTAATAAGAAAACAACAATATTTATTGACTAGGTTTTTAAAATTATAATTACAAATTATAAAGTTTTTTGCATGACAAATATTCTAAGCCGGACAAGAAATCAACATTATTTTTAATATTTAGTGGGTAATTTATTTGTTAGTGATATGAATAAACATGTAAGTAAGCTAGATATTAAGATACAGTAGGTATCCTAAATTGTAGTCTCACTAACAATAACATCACTCACATAAAACAAATTTAATTACCCCCCGATATTTTAATTAATAGCTCATGCTAGCAACCATATTTTTTTTAATTATAAGAAGAAGAATATTTTTTTTAGTATAGCGCTTACCATCTTGTCGCCACAATATTTTGCGACCGTCCTTGTCTTGTCCGACTTAAAACATTTTTCATCGCTATTTATTTATAACTATAATTATTATTGCACCTAACGAAATCCAAATATTCTCTTGCGAAGCGTACCCGGTTTTGCATGTAAATATCTGACAGTAAAATTTTCTTGGCTGGCCTACGACATTTCACACCAGCTGCACGCAACTGGTTCCGTACAGTTTGTAATGTCACGTCATGTTTAGTCGCCATGGAATGAGTAGTGAGGAAGGGCTCAGTCATATTTATCACAGTGCCGCACATTGGTAAATGCAGCCTTTGGTCCCGGTCGGCGAGGATCAATCCTTCCCGAATCTGCATAACGATGGACCCACAATTGCACAGTTATTCTCTGTGAACAATAATAAAGTAATGTTACAATAAACAATAAATTAAACCTAACTATTAAACTTCAAAACATAATACCTAATAACATTTTGTTACTCACCGATATCTTTAAACGCCTCGCAATTATACCAATTGAAACGTTTTGCTCATGCAAAATAATTATCTCAGCTTTTAAAAGTGTAGTTATGTGATTCATAGTGATTCAAAAATAAAAGCACTTCTCAATCAAAACACGCTGGGTATAATGACTAAACACGTAACGAAAGTCCGATGGTCAATAGCATTATGACGATGAACATATGCCATTTTTAGAGGGTAGAAAATAAGAATACTCGCGACATTAATCATTATATTTTTGTCATTAAGGTTGAAAGTCTAATGAGTAACACGACTACTAAAAATAAAAAAGGCGAGGGTGGATTAATAAAAAAATATCGCGCATCAGAAACACCTAAAGTTAAGTTTCTACGGTTAATATGTAGCTAATTCCGTGATTCATTTTAACAGCTGCTTGTGATTGTGCGATTTTGAACTTTATGAAAATATACGCTAAGGTTCAAATTCTTTAGAATCTTGCGTCTAGCATAACAAATAAAGTTAAATTTCAAGATGATTAATAAGAGTTGAGTTGGTCTCATGGTCACTAAGTCAATTCGATAATCATCGTTGCCTGAGTTCAAAACCAGGAATAATCTAATTATTATAGGTTTTTGTTCACAATGTTTTGTTTTTAATTATTATCTTTTTTTTACTTTTCTTTAACGAACGAAGGCGGGAAATATCTTTATAAATTAGTTTGTATAGAAATAACACAAAATCATTGCAAGAAATGTAAATGTTTATTATTTAATTAAAATATACATAAGTAATTAAGTTAGAGTAAGTATACGATCTTAGTTCAAAATTAATATACCAACATTTTATAATATTATATTCAACTATAAACATTTTAAAAATGGCATGAAAAAAAAGAAAAAAAAAAGAAAAAGAAAATGAATTAATTTGTACAATGTTTTACAGATTTAAGTATTACATTATTCTGTATTATGTAGTGAATCAACATGTTATTTAAATAGAAAAATGCATTTCCATTTATAATAATAACATTACCACAGAATCTGCAACATTTTAATGGTTTAGCATTCTTTCGCTATTTTTTTGTAAATTAAGGTGAAGTGTAAAAATAATATAACAAAAATTGTAGGTAGTGATATGCTATACCGTCAAAATAAGTTGGCTGAGAATTCCGTGCTCATATCTCAAACATTGTAAATTACTCATCTATGAACGGGATTGAATCATTAGCAATTCAACTTGGTAATATGTTTTAGGAAAATTATGATTAGAGAATTTACAAAAAGAGAATAATATAGCACCGAGATTTGAACTTAGGACATCTCATTCACCATCCAGAAACGTTAGCCATTGTGCTAAATCTGTTACAACGAACAAGTGCGAAATATTCTAACTCATTCAATTATATACATTATTACTGCCTATCGGCGCTGCTGCTACATACGCACACTAATAAAAAACTGAGCTCGCTCGTATCTTATAGTTAACGTTTGTGTGCGCAACTATTCATGCCGATACAGCTATCCGTGTGTGAATGTAAACTGAATTGATTTGCAGAGTGTACGCTTGGCAAAAAAATTTTTTTTTGGTAACTATTTTTTTTACATAAATAAGATAACAATCAGTATATTTTTACATAAATAAGATAACAACCACTATATTTTTATTTGTTTCTGTTACGTTTATTTTATTGATTGTATATTTAATTGTTATCTTATTTATGCAAAAAATACGATTACAAAGAAAAATAAAAAAAAACCTAACAAAAACAAATTAAAATATACTGATTGTTATATCATTTATGTAAAAAATACGATAACAAAAAAAAAATATACTGATTGTTATCTTATTTATGTAAAAAAAGATAACAAAAAAAAAAAGATAAAAAAAGGAAAAAAAAAATTATTGTCTTCAATGAGTCTTCTTGAAAAAAAAAATTGGAGTCTCCTAACACAGGCATTGTTTGCTTAAAAGGAGGCTCCAAACACTAATACCCTGTTTTTTTGTAAACTGAAGCATTAATAAACTTTTTTATTGAATATTTTTTTTTTAAGTCTTGTTCGCCAAATGTTTCACAAAAATAGTATGCTTAGCCAAAAAATATTCAATAAATTTTTATTCTTTTTTTATCTTTTTTTTTTTGTTAGCTTTTTTTTACATAAATAAGATAACAATCGGTATATATAATTTTTTTTGTTATCGTATTTTTTACATAAATGAGATAACAATCAGTATAATTATTTTAATTTGTTTTTGTAAGGTTTTTTTTATTTTTGTGATTGTTATCTTATTTATGTAAAAAATACGATTACAAAAAAAAAAAAAACAACAAAAACAAATAAAAAAAACTGATTGTTATCTTATTTATGTTAAAAATACGATTGCAAAAAAAGAAAAAAAAATATAATAAACGTAACAAAAACAAATCAAAATATACTGATTGTTATCTTATTTATGTAAAAAAAAGATAACAAAAAAAACATTTTTTTTTGGCCAAGCATACTATTTTTGTGAAACATTTTACGAACAAGACTTAAAAAAAAAATAATAAAAAAAAAAACAAAAAAAAACCTTACAAAAGACGACTCCGGGCCCTGGGCGTGGTTTACACTTGCGTATCGATATGTTATAGTCGGTAATGTCCTGAACAAAGAGTACATACGTCCCAGCATTACAAACAAACAGTCTAAAAAAACGTAAGTGCCGTTCGGGGACTGAAAGTAATATCAATAAAATATTCCACCGAACGGAACTTTACTAAATTTTGTTTCAGTGCCCTTAGTGGAAGTGTTTAGGTGACGTTCGAGGAAGTGCCGTTCAAATCAGTGACCTCAAACATCGGAAGGCAAAAACATATTTGTCCAAGCGGGAATCGAAGATGTCGATCGCTCACCCAATATGCCAAATCAATCAAGTTGCAGTTAATACCAAAGATTAATAATATTAGTTCTCAAGGAAGAGGAGGACAGACGTAGGTACCGTAATACAGTGATTTTACTTCCTTCGGAGAACAGTGCGGTTAAACCCCAGATAATCCGCTTCAGTAGTGAAATTATTGTTGCATCACCTTATTAAATTGTAAGATGTAGGTACCAGTGGCTGTACAGTGTTTTTCTATCCTTCTAAATAAGAATTAATGCTTTCTCATTAATTCGTTATACATGCCTTATAAATTAATATTCGCGGAGGTCGGTTCTCAAAGCCAATCGGACAAAACATCTTCACTACTTAGGTACTTACTATATAAGTAGTTATTATACCAATTTATGTCATAAAACACCCTTTGGAATGTAACGGGAAGTGCCTATATAGGTACCTATTATTAATACTTTTTTCATGATGAGCACCTACTGTAAACTTTTTTCACTTTACAATCATCCACTTTTGAAACAAAATAAGTATCCCGTTATCCGCCAAAGGATACAATAGGTACTTATGTAATTAATTTAGAATGAACTGTTATCCTTCTACTCTCAAAGGATACAAATGTTTATTTACAATCACTTATAGAGCATATTGTTTTATTTTACCTCAACCTCGTTCTATTTACATTCGTAACTAGCTAATACAGGCAGGCATCAATCACATAAGTAGGCTAACAATTACCAAAAGCCACAAGGTAAACATAAGCAATGCTACATCATTATCAATCAATCTTGTTGGTTTTGTTTCATCTTAAACTTCCAACAGATTGTAGAATGCTAGCAATGTAGCTCTAAGGCTAGCTTGGGAAAATACATTTATTACTTCTAATTGCTCAAAGCCTCAGATCAACAAATAAAGGAAGATGGAGCGCCGCAAACAACAAAAGTGAAGCCACACCGTGGTCCTGCAAGTAAAATAGACGCTGACGCTCACAAATACAACTAAAACCATGCTCACCGCTCTTAGTACAAAGTTACATGCTCTGTGTGTGCTCTGTGTACGTAATCTGTGATAGTAGTAATTTGTCTATCTACATTTTTAGAATGTAGATAAGCAAAATACTATACATAAATTAGTTTGGCAACTGATAGAAATCCGACGACTGACGAATCACGAAGTTTGCCGAGGGACTTTAAGAAAATAGTTGTACTGTACGTGTATGTCTTCCTGTGTAGTGAAAAATTATAAAAATTATATCAAATCACATAAAAAGTCTCACGGAATCACTTTTCACTTGTAAGTATTTGAAAGAACATAGTTTTTTTTAATTATATAAATTACTATGAATTTTAGATTACTTGGAGCAAAAAACCTATACGTTCGAACGCTGTGACATTTAGTGCGAGGGTTGCCATAATAGGTACGATTTAAAATTTCCCCATTCGATTAAACAAATTTAAAAATACCTTACCCATACAATTATACATACAGTTTGCGGCGCCGATTAAACAAATTTAAAAATACCTTACCCATACAATTATACATACAGTTTGCGGCGCTCCATCTTCTTTTTTTTGTTGATCTAAACTCAAATCAAATATTTGGGTACCAATAAAAATGAGTATCTAATATTATAAATGCGAATGTGACTTTGTTTGTTTGTTTGTTACGCTTTCACGACTAAATGGCTCGACCGATATTGATAAATTTTGGTATGAGGATACTTTGAACGCTGTCGAAGGAAGGCTACTTTTTATTGACATAACACATGAGCGAAGCCGTGGGAGGAAGCAAATCCACAAGTTCAGATCAAATCTTACGAATTAGATTAATTGCTAGAAAGGCAATAATAAATTAGTTTTTTCTTAACACTTCAGTTTACACTCAGCTTTGTTCTCGAGATTAGCATAGAGATTACCTACATGTAGTAGACATACGGTGTCGCCATCTGCACTGTTTATGAGTTTTTTTTTCAATCTCCCTGGTATGGAAACCAAAATATATTAAGGAATCCACCACATTTGGTATAGGCGATTTGAAAAAGGATGATTTTATATTTAAGTGGACTGTATTTGAGGTATGGCGGTTTCGCCTAGAAAGAACCTGATGATGAACAGACGATCAATTGTAAGGTGTAAAGGATGGCACGCCTTACCTGAATGTCTTCTCTCGCGACTCGTGTTCTGGAAGTGAAGCACTTGTTCCCAGGAGTCTTTCGTGCACCAAATCACTGTTCACACCCGCGGGCGGTTCGTCTTATAGTTCAATCACAGAATTTGCGGGAGCGGTTGAAGCGAATAAAGCGAGCGGAGCGGCCTACGCGAAGCGCTATGTCTTCACGGCACGGCGATCCAGCATGGACTCTGCCTGTGCTAATGTACAGGCGTGCATTTGGGATATGGTAGGGGGTAGGTTAAGATCGACTGTTCTGACAATGAGTCAAAAAACTAAACATCAATAGATGGCGTTACCACTCCCCTTCGTCTAACAACCCCAGCGAACTTCATTACACATTCAGTACTTCACCAATACGCACACTCTCTTTTAAATTTATAATTTTGTGTGTACATCGGTTCGTCTGACCATGGGTAAACATTCTCGACCAGTGGAAGAGAATTATGAAGCTATTGCTAATAAATTCAAGTTAGAGCTCTGTCGATCTCTGAGTCGTGCACGCATTAATTTATAATGCGTGCACGACTCAGAGATCGACATAGATCAGCAAGGAGGCGGTTATTATCCTCATCATCGTCGGACTCACTGTCGCGTTGTCCGTAAAGTTTGATTTCTGCACTAATCAAACTACTTATGGAGGCTATCAAACTATTGTGTGATTGTTAGTTCTCAGATTCTGTCACATACAGGAACTTTGTGCTGTACAATCTGAAGTAAGAGTTAAAAGATCAGCTGCAACAAAAATAGACAAATTCCTTTTCAGTTAAGATCTGTCGGAAGCATCAAGGGCAGCAAAAACAATCACGAAGTCAGGACCTAAGATTCACCCGTATTCGCCCAGGAAAAAGCAGGTGAAGAATAAAAATAAACCGCACGTAATGTGCTACTCCTGAGCCACAGGCCTAGGGAGAATTGTAGGACGAAGGAGCCTCCATACAAGAGTCATCAAGACAACTCTTTGAAACAATCGTCGCGTCAAGGTCGAATTCGCAGCCACCGCCGATATACTCGGTATGCCGCCCGCTGGTAGGCTATCTATTACTTTCGCGACCAATGGTCACTTTTGACGGGTGATAAGAACATCCTATCGTGGATTGATGGTTATCAAATTCCATTTCAAACCCTGAGAACCAGGCCATTGTTCCTAAAACGCGAAATTAAAATTGTCTTGCGTTTTTTGCAATTTACAAGTCAGTATGAAGTTGTCGCGACCGTATCAAATATGTATTTACATAATTATAATCATTAGAATCAGTAATACTCGTACAACTTCTTAAGTTAGTATAATCCTCAAATGTCAAGATTTCATGAAATAGTAATTGAATAAGTCTTAAAGATTTGTAATGAATTTCATCATTAGTGATTATGATTCTGTATACGATACTTGTTACGGTCGCCAACCATATTTTGATCAACATACAACATAAGGCGTCGGCGTCGTCCTATTTGGCTAACCATCGTACGAGCACATCGTAGGAACACTTAATTAAAGCTAATTTACTGCGACTATGGACATACCATTTGACTTATCCCACGCATTATACCTACCTATATTTACCGACTCCAATATAATACCTCAAAGGTTTACTTCCTAGTATTCAAAATGATCAATAATACCTCCTTCAATCATATTGATAGAAACACATCAACAGAGCGAAAAGCAATAAAAATTATGGCTTCCCAGTATTTGAATAGCATTTTTGGGAAACTCATTTGCGAATTCGCGAAAGAGCGAAGTTGTATAATTTATAGATAACTGGCTTTTGCCCGCGGCTTCGCCCGCGTAGATGTTGGAATATATCTCGTGGAAACGTTCATGTGGAAAACATAGGGCCGTCCGATATAACTATGCAAACTCAAATCGCTACGATATATATCGTTGCCGTATATGGTGGGCTTAAAGCTCCCAGTCAGCGTGATTTTTTCCGACATCTTCAACAATCATCGTCATATTTCAGACAATTTACAAAAAACCATAGCAAATAACCACTGAATTACTCCATTGGTGAAAACCGTATGAAAATCCATTCGTCGTAAAAAAGTCACATGAAATAAAGACTAAATGTTACCTCAAGAAGTCAAGATTCGAACTATGACTACATTTCCAATCACTTAAATCTCTTAAAAAGAGGTAGGTACACAAACATTTTAATATTATTTGTTAATTTTCAAATCAACCCATATTGTACCTTATGGGATGATTTTTCAAAAACGCTGTACACACAGCTACTTATCAAGCTATACATTTTCAGTATAAGCTGACCTCTCATTGTAGGGATATTCTATACAATGCGAGATTACCTTAAACTGGAGCTGTTTGTTATGTAGCCGTGTGTACCACATATTTCTTAATTTCCTATCAAAAGTATAAATTTGAATTTTCATATCCCTAACTTAAGAAATGCTGGGTTCCCATACAAACTTTCATCCCCTACATCACACCCTGTAGGATTATTTTTTACGACAAAAAGTAGCCTATGTTCTTCCCCAGGATGCTATCTATAATCTTGCTGAATTTTATCAAATCTGTGCAGTTTTGTGAATTTTAATATCAACCCCTATTTTACCCCCTTAAAAACGCTTAATCGCATGTTTCTTTATTTCCTACCGAAAGCAAACTTATGAAATGCTGAGTTTCCCATACAAACTTTCATCCCCTATATCACACCCTGTAGGATTATTTTTGAAAAAAAAAAGTAGCCTATGTCCTTCCCCAGGGTGTCATCTATAGCCTTGCCAAATTTTACCGAAATCCGTCCAGTACCGTACAGACAGAGTTCTGTCTGTCTGTCTGTTTGTCTGTTACCTTTTCACGCTTAAATTTATAATATTATTATTTAGTATATTAGTATTAGTATATATTAGTATATTAGTATGGATGGAAGTATGGATGTCGCCAGCGAGCGCCCGGCTGGTTGTAATTCCACATAAGTTTAGCTAATATTGAGACCGGCTATAATATTTACGAGAATTTTATTATATTATGTTATAGTTGCATGGCATGCTAACGTCACGTTTCATAATAATAGAGTGAGCTATAAATGAGTGTGAGTGAGTCTGGTGAGCTATAAATGTCAAGATTCATGCTGGGCAGTGAAAACCAATTTATGTTTACAGCATAAAACTAGCGACTTGCGTCCTTCGCACCGTTTTTACGACTTGATAAAACATCAAGATTTGTGTAAGCGCGATTTGTGTTGCGCAGTTTAGAAGAACAACGCGGTCACAAAAACAGACACGAAAAGCGACTCATTTTATAATAATTATGTATAGTTATGAAAGCATCAAGAAAAGAAGTGTATGCCATGGCCCTAACTATACTGATTTATTTTTTTGTTAAGTACCAGCCGTGTGATTCTGTAAGACCTCATTGTAAACTTCGCATCTGAATCCGCTGTGAGTTTCTTGATTGGCATTCCAAAAACTCTGTTGATAATTCGAATTTACACTAGCGCTACCCTTTCGAGCGTGTCAGCGAGTTGAACTAAATTGACCGTGAGATTTTGACAGATAAAGTATGAGATGACGTAAGAAGTGGTATTCAGTAAGGTCACTTCGACGCCCACTTCCGAAGACAGTGAATTCTACCCACTTCGCACTCGAACCTGTCAAACAAAAAACAAGTGAGAAAAAGTGATGCGAAGTGAGAGTGAATAGCGATGTGAGATGCGAGTTGTTGTTTGAATTTTACAGAATCGACGTACAGGGCGTATCTTGCAATACCTGGAAGTTTTCGGCTGCGTTATCTTCAACCTATAGACAAATTCAAAATGCCTCATGTGATCATGCCCCATTTCAATAAACATAAGTTTTCCATTAGGCTATTAGTTTCCCTTCATCCACTAAAACCTGTGAAGATTGGAACCTAACAAATTATGTCATCACTCATCTGTATAATTCAGGAAGAGTAATTATTAATTAAAGATAATAATACAATTTATTACAATCTGGGGACAAGTCCGTAACTTTGACAAAAGGGGCTCAGGAATGACTAATTACTCAGGCTTGGGCTAGTAATATCTTGGTATTTCTTAGTTTATGAATGAACTCGAAGTAAAATAAATTTGATACGAACGTAGCAAGTGGTGAGCTGAAGTTTCTGCCTACTCCCATGAGAAAACGGAGTGAGTTTCATATGTTTCAGTTGGCATTTATCCATCAAAAGGTGCACCATGGCACTTCCTGGTATCACTACTCTATGTAGTGAAGGCGCACGACCTTCCCTTCGTTCTTCAAATATTTTTCTAGGTGTTTTACTTATTCTATGGTACTGCGTTACAAGGATTTCAATATAAAAGACGGCATCTAATTTATGATGAGTAGTTCCATACCTTTTCAGTAGCTGGTTTTGCACATACCTACACATAAAATGACGCCTGTATTCGACGAATGGTTTGGTAGAGCTGTATAGGTAAGTAAACTCAAATTTCGCGAGTTATGTAAAGTCCCATGTAAATAAGGGTTTCGAATGCGTCTTTACAAAATATACCTTGGGGGGAGGGCGGGGTTTATGTTCGCTCGCTTTGCTCGCTCACTAGACCCCGCCATCCCGTTCGAACCTTAACCTGTCCGAGTCGGGGACCACAAAGTCCCGAGCTCGCTTCGCTCGCTCTTGCATCCTAAGTGTTTAGTGTTGAAATAGGGTAGTTGATCCTCTATTTAGTAATGATTTATTTTAAACTGTTGCTCGTGACGTTGTCCGTGACGTCACTGGCGCCCCCACAAGGTACATTTAGTAAAGAAGCGTTTCGAATACCGGATTTTATCAATACCGTATACAATTAATCCTATACAAAATTTCCAATTCCGGGATCCCGGGATCTCGGGAAATAAATGCCGGTATTGTAAACACAAAAATGTCCGGGATCCCGGTATAAGCCAATACGGGGATCCCAGTATTGGAAGCCCTACATGTAGGTAACTGGGGGCGAGCTGTTCCTGACAAACTCTTGATGAAAAAACCGGCTAATTTTAGTTTTACATTACTTGTTAAGAAGTGGTTTTGGTATTCACCGTTCTGTAGCCAAACATCGAGTAAGTACTACATAAAATGTTAAGAATGTAAGGTTTAATGAAGGTCAGTTTCCTCCCTAAAGTTCCGCCTACAGTTGCGTCCACCAGGGTTTAATAAACGTATCACTGACAACAGTAACTTTGTTCATATCATGTAGTTGCCTTGCTAGTGTTTCCACCTCAAATAAATAGTCGCACATGGTCACAGTTTAGTGGTCATACAAAGTTAGTTGACTTTAAGTTGAAGACAAACCTATTCTGACGTCGCACAGTGGGCTGAAAATCGGCTTTCATAGACTTAGGGATTTCTATCTGCAAGTGCCGGATTTTTTCCTGGATATTGCTTCTATTAGTTGTCACTATATTCAAAAATGACACCGGAGTTAATTCTGGACAAAAACGAAGGAATTATAATTTTTTTACGAAAAATTTGTATGAAGCTAGTATAAAAAAGTTAATTATCTCGCAAACAGCAAGGAAAACCGTAATATCCTTACAGGTGGTTATAGTACTAATTATTTATGATTTTTTGACATATGTCATATAACGGTTTTCGCTGCTAATTTAAAAAAAAAAAATCGTCAAAATATTTTTACTTATTTTTACGTATGAAACGGTTCCTTTTAGTGACTTAATTAAGAACATTGTTAATTATAAATAATTTTATTAACCCAAATATTAAGACTATATAAAACAAGAAAAATATTTAAAAAAATAGAAAAAATTAAATCAAATATTAAACATTTTCCTTATCACTGTCGTTGTCGGACTCCAATTCTGAGTCAGAATCCAGATTGGATATATCTAAAAACTCGTTCCTGAAACTGAATTAATTCGAGAGTTTCAGCAAAAAAGCTCTGCTTTCTTTTGGCATCTAACTTAGGCCTTTGTGCACTTAGGAAAGGATCCGAAGAAACAATAAGCATATTTAAGATATCTTGATTACAATCTTGCCTGCTTCTTTTCCGCGAATGATGTTCCCGGAACCTCCTAAAATCTTTGTTTCGAGACTCTGAGGCTTCTTCCGAGAGAGTCCCAATCGGCACAATATCATTTTTCTCGATTATGTCAGCCCCGTGTATTAGTAATTTATGTACGGTTGACGACATGTAGTACCAGTCGTACAATTCCTCGTACTTTTGTGCTGTTTTGCGGGCAAAATCTTTAAATTTTATTACGTCGATCTTCTCGCCAGATATTATCGCTTGCAAAATCACAGCAAATCTTTTAATAAGATCTTCGTCCAACCCGGTAATAGCTGCAGTTTTATTGGGAAACTCGAAAAACTTTCTTGCGGTATTCCCGTCATTGGTAGTTCCCGAGCCTTGTTTTACAATATCAATCAACAGATTGAGCTGATCTTTGAATTTATTTTGAATAGATTGTTTTCTGTTCTGCAACATTTCTTTGTCCTCATTACTTCTCGCTGCCCACCGTTTGAAGTCGAGCCTGTACGCAATATGTAACAGACATTCCATACAATTAATACGTGCGTGTAGGGATGACAAGCCAAATTCGTATATGTCAGCACACACAGTCTTTGATGTTACAACATCTAAGCGGTTCATTTCCGTAGGTTTTGCTAAGCACAGGTAGCACGATGCATTTGATCTGGCCTCAGAAAGGTACGTGCAGACTTTGGCGTCGATCATTGTCATCATTAGTTGATGAGTCACCATGTTATTATTAATGCACTCTGTGGGGTTAAGGTCCTCAATTTCATCATCCATTTGTCTTTTGAAACCAATGACAACTGCTTCGCTCTCCTTTACAAAAGTAAACTGAACTGGACGACAATACAAAGTTGAGCATGGTTTTGGGTTCGTCCATACAGTATTATCACCATCTGTCAGTTTTAGTGGCACCAAGGAGGTCATGAAAATGCTTGCATCATCTTGCTCACCCTCCATTTTCTGCTTGTATCGGCTTTGGTTGGAAGCACCATCAAATCCCCACTTGGATATCAGCTTTAGCTGCTTATTTTGCACATCTGCATAGTCAGAAAGACTTTGAAGGATCCTCGTCACCGTGATGTCAAGTAAAGCTTGAAGTGTAATCCTAGCCGAGGAATCCGTAACTGACACTGATTGCTTCGGAGGGTAGCAATCAAGCTTAGTTTGTTGCACTTTATAGTAGGATGGATAAATATCCTTAGCACCTTCCCGAATGGCAGCCTCTCGCAAAGTAATATATTGCCACTTTGACAGTTTTAGTGAAAGAAGCAATCCAAGCGCTTTCTCTGGTGTAAATATGACTTTTTTCACTGGTTTCTTAAGCGTTTCTTTAATTTTAACGGCTGCTTCAGGATTTTTCATTATGTATTCGATCACAGATGCCATATCCTCATGCCCTTCTTCTTTTAAACGCGCTGCAGTGCATATGCCAATTCACTGGAGTCTTCGTCTGTATGATCATCAGATCTTCTCTTTTTCTGTTTACTTCCCAAATCTTCGAATGGTTTTCGGGACCTTTTTCATTGTTCCAACGGACAATGATGCCGACGACGAAGGTTCTTGAGAGTCTGATTGTGCTCTTGGTATCTCATCAACAGTTGGTTCTTGATTAACTAAAGCTTGCACACAACTTGGCCAATCAATATTTGCTTGCAGCCAATTTCCGTACAGTCTTCTGAAGTGATCAAGGAATCGGTTGGATTTCTGCCATCTCTGTAAAGCAGCTCGCGTGAATTTCCGATAAAATTCTTTGAGAGTTACTCGATCTTCGGCAGAAAGACAATCGCCTATGCGGGATACAACTGCACCAAACAATACTTCATGATTAAATGAAGTACTTTCACTTTTTAGAAGAACAAACAAGTCTAAATTGGTGATTAAACTTTCCATTTTAAGATTTTATAGTCGCAGGGCAAAAATTTAGTGTTAGCAGTTACACCGTTGTGAACAATCTAAATTATAAAGCAAAATTTTAGCCCTTTTATTGCAAAACGTCGATAATTAGTTAACTACCCTCATTAGAGTTTTAAAAGATGTGCTAATGAAAATTTATAATCGTCCAAAACATTTCTTAGAACTCTTAGCACGACTAATCAACAAATTAGCTTACTTATCAGAAATCATTAACAATAATTTAATCACCTATTCAGACTTATTAGAAGACTAAACAATTTGTTATTTGGTATTTTGAATGTATGTAAAGTTTTAAAACTCATTTTGTATTGATAAATATCTAATTCAAACATAGTTGGCTAAGTGTGGATGTACTATAAACCTCTGACTACTCCTTCGGGAATATAGGGGTGATGCTATTTTATGTTACGTGTTGTTAAAAGTCTGTGTTCCTCAACCTAAACATCAAAAGGAACATTTTCATGTGTAAAAATAAATAAAAATATTTTGACGATTTAAAAAAAAAAAATAGCAGCGATAACCGTTATATGACATATGTCAAAAAATCATAAATAATTAGTAGTATAACCACCTGTAAGGATATTACGGTTTTCCTTGCTGTTTGCGAGATAATTAACTTTTTCATACTAGCTTCATACAAATTTTTCGTAAAAAATTATAATTCCTTCGTTTTTGTGCAGAATTACCTCGGGTGTCATTTTTGAATACAGTAACAACTAATAGAAGCGATATCCGGCAAAAAATCAGGCACTTGCAGATAGAAATCCCTAAGTCTATGAAAGCTGATTTTCAGCCCACCGTGCGTCGTCGTCGGCAGTTCCGTGCCTGTTTGACTGACCGACAGACAACGCTCAGCCAAAAGCTCCATTTAAACTGTGCAAAATTAATGCCATACCATAAAATTGAAGAAAAAAATGACTGGCACCATCTAAATAACACTAAAATTGTTGCACAATTCGGGCAAGTAAATTGCTGTTCAAAACTGGTATAGGTGTAAACGACACGTAGGTACAATAAAATCGCATTTAATTCTGCCATGAAAATTTTCTATCTTACAAAGAGCGATCGAAATAAATTAAAAAAACCTTCAGAAAACGTTCAATAAAATTGAAAGAAATATTTGGCAGCGCAAATACGGGCAATACTTAAATCAATTTCAGTCAAAGACATGCAACTCTGTATTTAGACGAGGCAAAACTTGCATGCAATAAATTGCCTCGGTATAAACAGAAGTCGCATGCAATTATTGAATGCCAAACTTGCATTCAATTATTGTATGCCATTTTAAGGAAATCGCACGCGTGTAAACACTTGCATGCAATTCTTGAATGGCAATAATTGAACGTGCTTTATGACATGCAATTATTGCTCTTGAACGTACCAGAAACTTGCACCGAGTAAATGACCATTTACTCGGTGCAAGTTTCTGAATTGAAAATTTGAAATTGAGAACTAGTCAAACTCTATTGTAGCCACGGATATCGAGAGATATGCCTTGGGGGCGTGGCACGTGGCGCCTCGATATTATAAAATTGGTCTTATGTTCGAACGGCGGCTGTACGCTTCATTCAGTCGCTTTGCAACTGCGTACAGTGCGTATTGATGCGTAAAAAACCAAAATGCCGAGTTGTGCTGTAATTATTTGTCAAAATAGGTCAAATACCATCAACCTGAAGACAAATGGCGTGTCCTACCACCGGTAAGTAAACAATTAAGTCACTGTTTTATATTTTAAATCAATTTTTAAATGTTTTACTAACTTTCGTCCGGAGCGACACGAACTAGCCCGAGAGTGCCCGAATCTTTCCGAACGCAACGAGCGTTTTGGATTTAGGGAGGAGCAATCGAGTGCGTGCGGCTGATTTTATCGATATGCGTATTTTTGCAGTTAAATATTTTTTTACAGAACTCTATGGATATTCTCGTATTACATGTATAGTAAAAGAGGTTTGAACCAAATTAAGACATTGTTATTTCAATACAGTTACACGTGAAGTGTAAAAACTTAAATTAATATTATGCCTAAAAGATTTTGACTAATGAAGTTTTTAATTTATAGTACAATTATGTTAAGTATTAAGATAAATACATATTATATTTCATCCAATTATTTATTTTTGGTCAAAAAATTACAATAATTTATGTTCGATATGCAAAAATATTCAATTATTATTTTAAAAAATCTGGCTATTTGGCGATTTCGTAAGGTGGGCCCTAGACGATTAATAATATTGCGAAATATTATTGACCGAGTGAATTAATATTGAAGACTGCGATGGTTAAACATTGTCGAAAAAAAAAATGCGCTATATTTTTGTATTGATCACTAAATCGCAAGCCCACCTTAGTCAATCATAAGGCCGAGCAGCCGTCAAGGTTCAAAGTTTGAATTTGAAAATTCGCGGTCCGTCGCGGTTTTGTCAAAACCTGGTCTATAATACTGAGGGTTTCACATTTTATTTTACTTCTTTACAAATGTGTTAAAAATGTCGTATAACTCGCGTGAACATTGTATTATTACGCTTTCGGCTCCAATCCGGCCTCAGACGTAGTAACTTAGCTCTGTAATAATAAAAACAAGAAAACAGAAAATAGAAATCAAATAAAATTAGAATTATTTATTGTCCAGTAAAATGTAAATATTTGGATAGCACTTGACGCTTTGAAATTTTTGGTGTCACATTTTTTGCCAAAAAGTGAAGTCTTATGTCAATGTATTTTCCATGACACATTTTATCAACTGTATGATATTTAACGACTCCTGGTCGAATTGATGAAAATCAATGGATTTGAATACATTTGACCCGATGAAGTGGTTAAGGGCTTTTGGTACCAGTAATGACTTCGTAAATTTTGAAGACACTTGAAATTTATCATCTCTCAGTACAGATTTTTTTATTACCCCTTCCATTTTTCTACAAATGTCTATTACATCTTCGGAGGGCAATACAAGGCTACCTCTGTCTTTTAGAGTAATAAATCGGTGATTGCGAGTTACTTCTGTTGCTAGCAACCCAGATACACATATTTTAATAAAATTGATGGTTTATTATTATTTTAATAAAATATTACTTCTGCACAAAAAAAACTTTGGGATGATTCATCGGACGATTTAGAAGATTTATATGAGCAAGCTTTGTTCGATGAAGAAATCGTAGAGATTGCACATAATATCTCGGACATAACTATGCCAGTTATTGTATATATGGCTGGATTTGTAGCACACGCTCTTTTAAAAAAGTGCGTTATTTGTGTATCTGGGTTGCTAGCAACAGAAGTAACTCGCAATCACCGATTTATTACTCTAAAAGACAGAGGTAGCCTTGTATTGCCCTCCGAAGATGTTATAGACATTTGTAGAAAAATGGAAGGGGTAATAAAAAAATCTGTACTGAGAGATGATAAAGGAGTTGTCCAGAAGTGGTTTTTTATTACTCAATAATTCCGATGAGTATAAGTTATATATTTTTGGATTAAGATCCCCAAAACTAGTGGTTCTGGGTATATCGTACATTTTTAAACATCGCCAATTTTGAGAAAAATCGTTTTTAATTTTATTGTGAAACGAGACCTGAAACGAATAAACCTTTATATGTGAACCACTGACCTATAACATGCAAGTGTACAATAGAGGTCAGTGAAGTGAACACACTCAAAAAAAAAAAACGAAACTTGTCAAAATTGACACAAGATAAGATACTGTCATGTCATTACTGTTAATCTATGTGACAATGTAAACAAAACGTTATTTTACCTTATAAAATAAGGAATAAGATGGAATGAGATATTTTCAGTCAAAAATGTGTAGCATAATCCTTTTAGAACTAAAAGCGCACTATAATAATTATGGCTACTACGAATGTTCACGTGCAAGTTGCAATATTTTAATAAGATCCCGGTTATCAAGAAGTGCATCATGTCATGGTCATGGTGCATGTTTCAGGTTTCAGCAAGCATAGTCCACAGGGGTTGCTTAGCAGGAGTAAATTATAATACCTAGTATCTACTGATCGAGAACATTTTTTAATTAAGTAGGAGAATTACTTAGAGAAAAGTGGCTTGCCAGTCGAGATCGGAAGTTGAAGAAAAGACTCCAAAATATGCTATTTTTAAAAACTGAATGGAACATGCTATAATTGGACGCAAGTGTTAGTTTTGATGGAAATAAAATATTTTTTTGTTTTAAATATTATTTAATTAATTTTCTTAATTTTCAGTGTCTGAGCAAGTGAAAATAATTATATAATTTTGATGCCAAGCCCATCGAAGATACCAGACAATTGTCATCACATGCGCACAGCTTCCAATAGTCTTTTCCAGGTTGCAATTTTGCAACTGCAATATCAATCAGAAATACAATTTTGCCAACTAGTCTCTGTCTTTGTGTAATACACTCTATTATATTACTATTATAGTGTACTATTATACACTCTATTCGTCTGATCAAAGCTGTCTCATGTAATGACAAAATGCCTGGAATATTTAATAATAATTGTACATCTCACTTCTACAGTAAAAGTATTGTTCGGCCGAATAAGTTCCAAATAATAACGGCAAACCTGTATAATTTGAAAATTCCTAAGCTAACTAAAATTACATCTGACATATCCATGGTGGGGAATATATTTTTTATTTCATATGTGGTATTTGAGCATTTAGCTGGACAAAACTATTTCATTTATTAATAAATTATAATCATCAATTCATCATAAGACCTATTAAAATATTATACTATTTCTGTCTAAACTGACTGTTTCTAACTTCTACACTGTGTCACTAGTAGTGTTGGCTTTTCAGTTGATAATTGAGTTTCCCCTTCACTTAGGATCTCTGGTTTACATCACTACTTATTATAAAATAAAGTCGCTTCCCGCTGTCTGTCTGTCCCTATATATGCTTAGATCTTTAAAACTACGCAACGGATTTTGATGCGGTTTTTTTTTAATAGATAGAGTGATTCAAGAGGAAGGTTTATACCTAAGTATAATGCATGCGCGGGCGAAGCCGCGGGCAAAAGCTATTATAGTATAATTGTGATGGGTGTTCAGAAGTGAAACAATACACACTTAGTGATATTTTATATTTCAAAAACATTTAGCAAGCACAAAAATACACAGGACAATTTCTCGCCAACGTCTCACCAACCAAAAGTATTGCCCCCGCTACAAGTAAAACTACCATCCCCTGCTCATTTTCAAACTGTAATCAGTCACTTGGGCTTTTCTAGGTGTTTCCATCACTTCGTGAATATTGTTATGAGCCCTTTGCCATCAGGTATTACATGATCGAGCATTAGCCGGGATCTGAAATTAAGTTTTCATTTATGCGTGTTGCAGTAATCAGAGATACAGTATTAATATATCAAGTGTAAATATTTAATTTACATATTTACCTGAGGGGGGTTGATGATGCTATCTGTATAAGCCCGCTTAGGATGACCATCAGGTAAGGGATGAGATAGTCTGCCTATTCTTCTTGAGATAGAAACGCCACAACACACACATACTGATTAATGACCGAGCTGTGGGTCACTAATGTTGTGCTTGTGATATCAGTAAAAGGTTAATGCATTCTTGGCAAATGCAATCTCCATCTGTTACCTAAAAACAAAATAATATGTTATGGTCTTATGGACACAGTATCGTTTTTCTGTATGTTCTTTGAGCAAAGTAGTGCTGTTTAAACTTTTTCAACAGAAGCCCGGTTACAAATATTTAAAAAAAAAACTTATAATGTGTTAAAGAATACATTACCTCTTGAGCAGTTCATTCTTCCCGTACGATCAGTGAAAAATGTCCTTGTATGTTTTCAGAACACATATTTCAGCCATAAACTTTATAGTTGGTCTGAGATTTCAGCCATAGGCGTTACGTCACACAAAGTACAATTACTCGTAGCTTTATTTCGATCCTTAGATGTATAATGTCATTGTTTCGATCATTTTGATGCTCACGTAACCATGATGAAAAGTCTTTGTTGGACAACCATTAACCATCATAACAATCCAAACAATTGAAAACAATGAAACTGGAAGTTCATTCAGCTTCCAGGTTATGTTGATAATTTGATAAATTGATTGTTGCTCTATAATCTATAGCGAAAATAAACTGAAATGAAATACAATACATGTAATTTAAATATTGGTTCATTATCTTGTATTTCACATAAAACATTTATACTCTTTAAATCTGCTGGATTACTTGTCTGTGAAACGCGCGCAGCGCAGTGGCTGCAGTAAACGCTGATTGGATATAATCCCTGACGCTATCAATTTTAGCCAATGACAGAGTGAGCCAGAAAAGTTGCGTTCTGTTAGTGCACCACCCACTAAGATTTCGACTAACTAGGCCGAAGAACTGTCTTCGGCCTAGTTAGTCTATTGTCTACGAATTCTACTGTCTACGAACTAGGCATATGATGAATGCATAAGCTTGTGGTAATATGCACAGAGTAATTACATCGGTAATTACATATACCCAGACTATACTGTTCACACGGCTACACATCAAGCTATACATTTCCAGTTTACACTGACCTCTTATTGTAAAGAAATCCTATACAATGAGAGATCAGCTTATACTGGAAAAGTCTAACGTAGGCGTGATCTCGAGAGATCGTGTCGGTCTAAAGCCGGGTATAGACTGCTGCAACGTAACATGCTCATGCAATGTAACATGAAAGGAGCATTTCATAAGTGTGGACGCAGCACGCGCACGAACCGAGCACGTACCTACTCGCATCCTGTTTCCGGCATGCGCGCGGCGAACATAGCTCAGCTCAGTCTGTCGAGAACGTTTCGCAGTACAGACACACACAACCCGTCCACACTGGCGCTCCGTGCACACTGCGCGCACAAAGGGTTGTGTTCGGCGAAAAAACTGACAAATGGCGGATCGCGGCGCGCACGAGTTGAAATGCTCTGTTTGTGCGCGTCGTTTGCACGGTTTGTGCGCGCAAGCACTATGGGAATTCATTCATTGCGTGTTACATTGCATGTTACATTTCGTAAGTCTGTATCCGGCTTAACTAAACAGACAGAGTGTATCAACATCGGTGTATGTGTAGCTAACTTCCCTCCTTCTCTTTCTCAGCCTCAGACCAAGAAAAAAAGATCTTTTTTTCTTGGTCTGAGTTCTCAGCAATAAGAGGAAAACAGCTCATATGCTCAAAATGTAATGTTATCGGTATGTTAAAAATTATCAGAATATGACAGTCAATATCAAGAAATAATACGACCAAATAGAATGGATGGCGGTTAGTGGACAAATAATGTATTGAGTGGTTGTTGAATTTTTATTCCTTATAATATGTCACTGTCGCTGTCGTATTCAATTTATATTTTATTTTATATAATAGGTAAAATTATATTACGATGAGGGCCAATGGGTCACAATTTCAATCCGCCCCTAAGACGACCCACTGACCCAATCATTGGTTGAGTTCATGAAAAGGTCAGTGTCTCCAGTCCTGGTGAAACTAAATAAAAGTATTTTGCTAGCATCACCGCGCGCTCCAATTAAGAAACTATGCAAAAAAAGCCGTCAAACAGGGCTGATGATGAGGGTTTCGTGACAGTGCAAAGGAGGAAGCGCCGATCGCGAACCAACAAGAACCGTTACGGCAAAGCTCCTACGGATCCCGAAGTGAGCTTGCGTGCCGCGAAACCGAACACACCGTGTACATCTTCTTGTGGTGGTGGTGTACACACACAACCACCACTAAGGCGGAGGACATCGAGAAGTATATGCGCCAGAAGACGAGGTACACGACAAGGGTGCAGTTACTAGAGTCACGCCGCAACGTCAACTTCAAGTTAATTTATTGACTTCAAGGCGTTTGTAGTGCGACTACCAAATTGTTATCTGTCCGTCGTCATGGAAGAAGACTTGTCCGCAGGACGTGGCGTTCAGTCGCTTCCGCAGAAAAGTATCACAAGTCAGCGCAAGGATAAGCTAGTGAAGTGAAGTTTTAAGCTATAATATTATTATAAGGTTTGTTTTATACTTTTTAAATGTATTTATGTTCGATTGTAACATGTCTATGGGCCATTGTAGGCTGAAATAAGTGGTTTATTATTTTAATGTAAACAAATATTTCACACCTCAAAATGCTAGTGAGCTATGTAAAGTCCCAAGTCTATTTACAATAGCTACTGTTGAATTACTGACTCATGGTCATGATCACTAATTAATAATAGAATTAATTTAATTACATTTATTTATTATGTTTCAATTGTTTAATTATGGTGGGGCTCCGGGCTGACCTGGTATCGCCACCATTATATATTTAAAATGTTTTATTTCATAACAAAACCTAACTGACTGTTTAGCCACAAAAGAAATGAATGAAAGGCAATTGCATGCAGCTGAGATGAGCATGCTAAGCAAGATGTGTGGTTACACCAGTGGATAGAATAAGAAATGAGTATATAATAGGAAATCTCAAAGTGACACCGGTGACTGAAAACTTGTGTGGAAATAAGTTGTCATGGTATGAGCATTTATGATGTGGAGGAATGAGGAAAATGTTTGGTGTTGAGTATGAATGTGGATGGCTATACGAGTCGAGGAAGACCAAAAAAACGATGGATGGACTGCGTGAAAGATGATAAATGTATAGAAAGGGAGACTACCTAGATGACGACTAATAGAGAAGTATGGAAGATGAAGACATGTTGCGAGACTCCAAACAAATTAAGATAAGGGCAGGAAAATTATCAACACTTGCATCCAATTAAAGGATATTAATTTAGTTTAGAAGTAGCATCCACTTCCGATCTCGATTCCAAGTCATAAAAAGGAATTCTCATAAGTAATTAAAATTTTTTCTTGATCAGTGGCCTGTGTACTATGCTAAAACATTTATTTATCGTTAATTAGAACGGAACAACACCAATAACATTAAAACATAGAAACAATTTTTATGTTGACAGATATAGTTATGTTGCATATAATTTTTAATTTAAAACTAACATGGAACAGTGGACTCTCTTGCATACTTTCCCTCACAAACATAATTTTACTCCATTCATCCACAAAAAGATCCCTATTAGGATGTGTTGTCAGAATGGCATTTAGCATCTATAAAGTACGACAGACTGGACATTCAGCTCTGGCAACAGTTTTGGATTGGATAGCAGTTGCGCAAACAGATTGTACCCAGGGCTCTGACGGTGTCCGATGTATTTGTCGGGCACAAATAATCGGCAGTAAAGGTCATGATTGAGCCATGCAACTCTAGGCAGTCGATACATCTCCGAAAGGTCTTACGTAAACACATCTTGACAACCGGGGTCTTAGTATTTTAATGCAACTTGCACATGACATGAACATTCGAAGAAGCCTTAATCATAATATAAAGTGCGCTTTCAGTTTTAAAAGCATTATGCTACACAATTTTGACTGAAAATATTACATTTTAAATAATCTGAATTAACGTTTTGTATACATTGTCACACAGATTAAGTAGTATTGTCATAGTGTCATTCATACTCTTACATCAAATATTGATTGACAGTGACAGTGACAATGACAGTATCTTGTGTCAATTTTCACAAGTAACCTATTTTTTTTTGGGGCGTGTTCACTTTAACGTTTCACGTTCACAGAAAGGCTTGTTCTGCTTACGACTAAATTCACAATAAAATAAAACACGATTTTTCTCAAAATTGGCGATGTTTAAAAATGTACGATATACCCAGAACCACTAGTTTTTGGGTTGTCTATCCAAATATATATAACTCATCCTCATCGGAATTATTGAGTAATAAAAAACCAACGTCCATAGAAAAAGCGGACAACTCCTTTCAAGTGTCTTCAAAATTTACGAAGTCATTACTGGTACCAAAAGCCCTTAACCACTTCATCGGGTCAAATGTATTCAAATCCATTGATTTTCATCAATTCGACCAGGAGCCGTTAAATAATCATATCATTCAGTTGATAAAATGTGTCATGGAAAAATACATTGACATAAGACTTCACTTTTTGGCAAAAAATGTGACACCAAAAATTTCAAAGCGTCAAGTGCTATCCAAATATTTACATTTTACTGGACAATAAATAATTCTAATTTTATTTGATTTTTATTTTCTATTTCCTTATTTTTATTATTACAGTTCCCACTGCTAAGACTCAAGCCTACTCTCTATTATATGAACTCCACACTCAATTAAACTGAATTAAACCAAACCTGAATGTAGGTAGGCTAATGGGTACACCTCTGCCTAACCCTACGGGGATTACAGGCGTGATGTTATGTTATGTTATGAATGTAGGTAGGCATTTTTGATTAAAATCATTTTTTTTAATATTAAGTAATATATTATTATATAAATATACAGTATTATATTTAACAGAAAGCGTTCCCTTTAACCGGTAATAAAATATTAAGAAAATTAAACTAAGTTATTTTAATACAAGAATGTGCTTTTTTTTTTTTTTTTTTTTTTTTTGAGGGTGGGAAATCATCAAATAACTTCTCCCGCTCTGGGTGGAGCGGAAGGGCGTGTCAGACTTTTACTGACTAAAACCCACCCGTGTTCCTTCAGTTGCCTATGCCAGGGCCGCGGTAACCCCTTCGGACAATCCGCAACCCCAGCGGCAATACAAGAATGTGCTAAAATTAAATATCGATAAAAATTATCGACCATCGCTTTCGACTCCCTAATTGCTTGCGTGTGCATTGAATGTTCGCGAATAGCAAATGTTTACAAGTGAATGCCCCGCCCATTCTATGTATGTGTGCTATTAGAAATTGATTTAGTGTAGCTGCTTTCTTCTTAATGTGCGTGTTCAAATTTTAAGTGTGTGTCGTAAGTACACTATTTGTTAATGTTGTGATTATTTGGGTGGGAGATAAGCGGCGGCACTAGGACTCCTTATTATTCCGCAATGAAGGCATATCTCCGGATATCTATGATTGTAGCGTTACCTAAGGTGACTTTCACTTCACTTCACCACGAAATACTTTCTTATGTTTTTTGCGTAAGTTTGAATTTCAAAGGAATTACCTTCTGTTAATGCTAAAGTGAATTTTGACAAGTTCTTAACTTCAAATTCTCAATTCAGAAACCAGAAAGTCAATTCTCGTACCTTCAAATTCAAGTCGCAAGTATGCCAGCGACAATCAAATGTTATTGATATGAATACCTAATGCTATTAATTCAGGTTTTGTATACCGATTCGCAGACGACACGTGTATTTTGGTCTCTAATAAAAACATACATGACGCTGAGGCATCCCTACAACGTAACTTCGACCAAATGTGTAAAAGGACTCAAACGAAGATACGTTTGAGCACTAGGAATAAAGATCTAGTGATACCTATAACTAAGTATTAGGGCACTCCGACCAAATAGGTTAGGTTAGAACTGTGACCAGCTAAGCGCAAGCCGAGCGATCGTAGGTAGCGGTGTCGATTGTCGCCGCCCGTTGCTTCCCGGGGCGAGCACGGGCGTACCCAAGACGTTTGTGACAAGACATGATAAATTATGTCATGTCTTAGAAATGCTAGCACGGGTCAACCATGTGACATAATCTAGAGCCGCGACATGCCTTTCTTGTTGCTAAATTCATAGCGTGACATAGTAAATTGAAAAAATTAAAATGTGTAAGACTATCTGAATATGCGGCCAAATAAAATCTTTTTTTTTCTTTTCTTTTGCTTATAACTCGAAAACGGTGTGTCCTATCGCAAAAATAATGAAAATTTGGACCCCCTTTATGAAGCCCATAAATCGATTATTCTTAACATGTAGGTAACAAAAAAAAATAGTAGTATTTAAGTACCTCTGTATTTACTTAAATTATTTATTTATTTTTATTTTTTTTGTTGGTTTTAAGGCGCATTATTTACATGTCTAAATATGTATTTTTAAAAATTAAAAAAAAAACCGTTTAAAAATATAAAAAAATAGTAAATTATTTATTTATTTATTACAATTTTTTTTTGGTTATCCTTATCACGCACAAATAAACCACCACCACACAATGCAAGAAAATAATTTATTGCCATTTGGTGCAGAGTAATTAGCAGGAAAACATTATTTTTTTCAATTTTCAAATCTTATCACCACCTCCGAACGAACGTGATAAAATTTTTCTTAGTCACCGTCAAAATGTGACATTTGTGATATAATTGGTGCACCCATATTAGCAAATAAGACATAATGAGTCCCAACTAAACGTCAAGAAGTTATGTCACATTCAAGAAATTATCTCACGCCGCCGTGCTAGCATTTAAGACAAAACAGTTTTATCGCCCAAACTATGATAAAATGTGTGACTCAAGCCATGTCACAGTAGGCCGTGCTCGCCGGGCTGGCAATGGCCTGGAACTCCGACAGTTATGAACCGCTTGCATTTAACTATATTACGGTATATGGCTATATCCCTAGCGATATAAGTATATCCTGGCTTCACACATCTTACCGCAACATATACATACGAGTACCTACTTACATTACAATAAATCAGTTAGTGCGATTACTGCTACGCGGTGATTAAGTACCTAACGTTACAGAAAGGAATCGTCAAGTTTAACTTGTAAACACAACCTATACGTAATAAACTAACGTGGTGTGAACTAAGTGATTTTTTTCTCTACGCACAACATCACCAACAACAACTCTGCATGTGTATAAACCGTTTAACACATTTTATTTAACTAAGACGTTTAAAATATATAATGTAATATTGTTATAAAGATTCTGAAAAGCATTTTTTCATTAATTGATCCACAGTAGCAGTTTACAGTACTGTAAACTGCTACGGATAACTATATTATAGTTACCGTTGTCAATATAAAAGAAAAACTTTAGACTGTTTGGTCCACAGTTTTTCAGCATTCATCAGCATTTTTTCATTAATTGTTTTTCTTTTATATTGACAACGGTAACTATATTATAGTTACCGTTGTCAATATAAAAGAAAAACTTTAGACTGTTTGATCCACAGTAGCAGTTTACAGTACTGTAAACTGCTACAGTGGATCAATTAATGAAAAAATGCTTTTCAGAATCTTTATAACAATATTACATTATATGTTTTTGCTGTAGTGATTGATTTTTACAGCTAAGATTTCAATCAGTCTTCCATTTAATATAATATTAGACTAACATACAAAGGATCTTGGAAAGGACGAGTCAATAGCAGAACTCCTTTGATTAACAAAATATCGGTACCTATTGTATTAATTTATAGAGCAGATTAGGTACTGTAATGAAAGCGAACAGGCATCTGACTCCGTTATTCAATATTATCCTGAAATTGAATGGATCAAACCCTTCCTGTCTGAGAGTACATTTCGGATGGAACTAATTATCAGAGGTTCAATTATATCAATTCACTAGCTTTTGCCCGCGGCTTCGCCCGCGTGGATGTCGGAAAATATCCCACGGGAACGTACTACCGGGAAATCCTTCCTTATTCCTTGTCTACATTATAAAGGGAACCTCTGTGCAAAATTTCAGCTTTCTAGGTCCAAGGGTTTGGGCTGGGCGTTGATGAGTCAGTTAATCAGTCAGTCAGTCAGTCAGGACTTCTCTTTTTAACCGACTTTTCAAAAACAAAAAAGGAAAGGTGATGAGCAGTTGACATTAGGCTACTGTAACTTAGACAAATTACAAACTGACCCACTAAAAAGTGAGAAAAAAAATTTTTACAAAAAAAAAACAACCGACTTCCAAAAAAAATGCTACAAAGTGAAAAATAACTTTAATTTCGGAAGGACCGGAATTTCGGTGGCAAACAACTAAAATACAGAGCCAAAGACACCGACTTCCGAAATTAAAGTTATTTTTCACTTAGTAGCATTTTTTTTTGGAAGTCAGTTGTTTTTTTTTTTTTTGTAAAAAAGTTTTTTTTTTATTTTGTATAGATAGATGAGCTTTGTACCTTCTCTAACAGAGAAATCAAGAAAGTAAAATATGATCACATGAGTGCGCGTGCCCTGCTATTTACGCCTTTTTAACACGCTTTTCACCTGTATGTAGGTGTGTATGTTTGTATGTAACGGAATTTTTGAACTCGATTTTTACCCACTCTAAATGATTAATTCGAAATTTAGCACACTTATCAGTACCCCGCCCGTAACAATACAATAATTTAAAATAAAAATTGTTATTTCCAGTTGGGCAATGGGGACGTTAATAAGCTGAGATGAAAAAAGATAAGTATTATAATTACTTGTCAGCTGTTTTTTTTTTTTTTTTGATTAAATCTAGAAATAAACTCAAGTAGGTTGATGACATTAAATTTCTGCAGTAGGTGGGCAGCCCTGAAGCGTGTTTACGTACCGCGCGGCTGTAGGTATTAGAACAGCAATGCTATTCTTATCATCTCACAGTGAAAACTTAAGTGAAGTGAGCGTGGAGTGAACTGTCAGTGTCATTCCACCTGATGCTAGGGATGGACCAAGCACATTTTTACAGTCGTATCATAAACGAGATTTTAACAATATTTTGACGCTATTCTAGTGATCATTTTATATTATTTCAAAGCTGGTATTTAAGTGCCTAAACATTACTATTTAGGGGGTTATTAAGTAAAATTGCAAAACAGTAATTCAGTCACAAACTCAACTCTTTTTTTTGCAAGACTAGTCCGTATGTACTTATACTGAGATGAGTGAGCGCGTCACGCACGAACAATAAATAAAACAAGAATTTCTATTTGACTATTTTATTTTAAAACCCCCTAAATAGTAATGTTTAGACACCCTACTAGCTTACAAATAATAATTATAATATAATGATTATGTTATAAAGTTTGCATAAAAATATAATTAAAATATCGATTATGATTGTAAATGTAATTTTGTCAATCCCTAGCATCCGTGGGAGGACACTGACAGCTCATTCCACGCAAGTTTTCACGGTGAGATTTTTACAGAATCGGTGGGTTTTAGTCAGTAAAAGTCTGACACGCCCTCCCGCTCCACCCAGAGCGGGAGAAGTTATTTGATGATTTCCCACCCTCAAAAAAAAAAAAAAAAAAAAAAAAAAAAAAAAAAAAAAAAAAAAAAAAAAAAAAAAAAAGGGCCGAGTCACAATACTGTAGATATCTTTACAGTGTAAATGCGTTCTCTAAATAAAAAACCGGCCAAGTGTGTCTCGGACCATGCACAATGAAGGGTTCCGTATTTGGGATGAATTTATCCCAAAACAAACATAGCATTGTAGTTGAAAAACATGTTCTCATATACATCGATATACGTCACGGTCAATTCTCCGACAGACTACAAATATAAGTTTGTAATCACAACAAAATATACAGGGTGTAAGGGACAGCCCTCCGCAAACTAACAGGGTGCATTCAGCTCCTCATTTTGAATCATATTCCACCGGAAATTTTCTCAGGAAAATTTTCATTTTTTCAAATTGTTTTTTCAGTTACATTTTCATTATTTCAATGTCAAATTGCATTGTGTGTTCGCAGCACTCCATTTATGTAAAAAAAACTGCAATAAAAAACATAAAAAAAAAAACCAGATGTTGAAATACTCTAACCAACGACGCGTGAAATCAGCTGTTCACTTTCTGTCTAGCTACAGAGTTCATCGAACTCACCGCATACCTTACCTACCCCTCCCAACCAGTAATAGACGCTCCAATTTGTGCACAAAAACGCAAACAAATCAGGTTTATTGGATTCCCTTAACTTTCCTGAAAAAATTTAATGTACCGGTCATCTTAGTATGATATACAGAATTCACCCTATCAGTTTGCGGAGGGCTGTCCCTTACACCCTGTATATATGTGATATAAGCTTATATACCTAATAAAAAAAGGGTTTTTCTTATGCACACATGGGGTGCATTCGACACTTGAGGGGATATGACACACCATAAGTGCCGAACTTACGCGGCGGAAATTCAGTTGCGCAACTTTGTGTGCCTGCCTCCCGCTGCTCCCGCCCGGATCTTCTTCGGCAATCGAACCGAACTTCGGTCGCGTATAGTGTGTGCTCTACAGAATACGTTGCAGCCGAATTGCCGCTGAACGTACGCCCGATCGAAGTTCGGCTGTACGCTAGAACGCAACGTAATTTCGGCATAGTGTGTCGTCAGTAATTCAAATAGCATTGCAGGCGTAATCATGCCGAAGTTCGGTCGCGTAACTTCGGCATAGTGTGTTTAGTAGACACTAACGTTTTCGTTTTTTCCGTTTGAGGTATGGAACCCTAAAAACCATCTGATCCACTATCAATTAGCCATAATGTATGAAGGGTAAGACGTGAAACGAAGGATCAGGGTTCAAGGTTTAAGGGGAAGTTGATAGTTCTGGCCTAAACTCCTAACTACGAGTATTACCTTACGTTCAAGATTGCTTAGGATCAACTACCTACTCTTTACATACCATATGTAAATGATGGTAGCTGTGACGAGGGTCGTCTCTTATTGGAAATCGTGTTATTAAGAAAGCTCTTAAGGCGCGGATTGACTACAATTTTCAACGGCACACAACCGCGTAATCTATTGTCACCATTAGCTGGCTTGAAATAAGGTTGAAAATTGAAAATAATATTTGTGTTGCCGAGATATGACTAAGCTATGTGCATTTATTTTCCGGGTTTTCTTTAGATTATTCAGAATATACACAATAAATTAATTAATTGATCGGTTAAAGTTTAAAAAAAAATGCAAATTCTATTAAATTCTTAAAAAAAAAATGTCGCTATCGCTGAAAATACAGAGATGTTCGACGCCAAAGTATATATTTGTGGAGCAACTTCCAAATTTTTTATTGGGAATATCAAACTATTTTTTACTATTCTATTCGGTTAAATTTTTTCTTTAAACCCTTCTCTGTTCAGTGTATTTTTTGTGTCGGATAGTTTTATTGCGTTACGTCATACTCGACAATCCAAGAAACCAATTTTTGTGAATATTGAGATAATACCGCGCCTTAAGAGAGTGAGTATTTAGAAAAGCCAGTATTTAGAAAAGCCGCGTGACTATGTCAATTCTTGAAGTTCGGTAGGCAGGGTTGCACTAGGACTGGAGATCAGTCCTTTTTCTTCAATTTGACGGCGAGCTTCGAGATCACTTGAGAGTCCCCTTGCTATGATCTCTGTTGACGACGTAAGCGATGTCCATAGCACAGCTGCTGGTCATGGTTTTTAATCCCACGATGGTCACGGTGAGGACGGAGGCGTCTCTGATATAGCCGCTGGTGTCGCAATTGGTGTAACTGAGGACCGGGATCCTGTTTGGTATCTTGCTGTCTAGGGTAGTGGCGGGCTCGACTATCACTAAAATCTAGCTGATGGCGAGTAGGAGTAAATAAGTCACCTGCGCTTAGACCTGCGCAGTTGAGCGCCGTGAGCGGGGATGAAGGAGTCCTCGGGGGTTAGGTCACGGTGAGGACGAAGGCGTCTCTGATATAGCCGCTGGTGTCGCAATTGGTGTAACTGAGGACGGGGATCATGTTTGGTATCTTGCTGTCTAGGTCCGGGCCGCTGCTGACCAGTTGGTAGAAAGAAGAAGAAGAAGAAATTTTATGCTATATGAAGGATTTATGCTTCGCGGTTGCACAACGACATGCTTTGCTTTGCTTGGATCTAATTCCCTAAGAAATAGATGTTACAAAAACCACCATTGGCCATCACATCGTTTCCCCAACTCCCTCAATCCCATTCTTTCCCGTTTTCTCCCTCCTGTCCAATCCCTCCCCATTCTATCCTACCCTAATCCTCACTCCTCACGTCTGGTGGTCGCGTATATAGAAATGCTAATTCAGTACGTCCCCTCAGGCGGAGACGAATACCTACAGTTAGCGCATTTCCAGGCGTTAAACACACGTAAATGCTAGTATTCGGTAGCATTTACGCGGAATTAGTTTTCACTAGCATTTACGTGTGTTTAACGCCTGGAAATGACGCTATCGTCTCCGCCTGAGGGGACGTACTGAAGCACCATTTCTATATACGCCGTCTGGTCCGACACGGACTTTGCCGGTTTTTAGGGTTCCGTACCTCAAAAGGAAAAACAGAACCCTTATAGGATCACTCGTTTGTCCGTCCGTCTGTCTGTCTGTCTGTCAGACACTTTTTCTCAGGAACGCGTGAAGGTATCAAGTTGAAATTAATATCAAATACGTAAGTCTATGGTCCCTTGGAGTCCTAAAAGAATCAAGCTTCTAAGTCAACGCAATAAAAAAATACGGCCATTTATGCGACATATTTTGATGCTCGCAAGTAAATCAAAACCTATAGGGTACTTCCCGTCGCCCTAGAATCATGAAATTTGGCAAAAAGCAAGGTCTCACAACACAAGTAAAGTAAAAAGTCCGAAAATTGCTAATTTGTAATTCGATCACATAAAAAATATTTTCAAAGTTGTCAGTTTGTCAAGATCCTTTTTCTCAGGAACGCGTAAAGGTATCAAGTTGAAATTAATACCAAATACGTATGTCTACAGTCTCTTGAAGTTCTGAAAAATACAAGAGTCAACGCAATAAAAAAATACGGCAACTGTCGCAAGTAAATCAAAACCTATAGGCTACTTCCTGTTGACCTAGAATAAAGCTCCATTTACACGGCGCCAGTTTATTGCCTGTGGCATACATACCATAAAATTGAAAAGCAAATATCTGGCACCGTCTAAACAACACATTCAATATTGTTGCACGATACGTGCAACTTTGAAAACTGGTATAAGCATGTACAAGAAAATCGCACAGTACACATAATAATTGCTCGTACAATAAAATCGCATTCAATTCTGGCATGATCTGACATTTGTGCTGTCATTGAAATATGAGTGCGGTAAGTGAGGGTGTGGTAATCGTTGTTGCTATTTTGAGGCAAGAAATCAAATCAAGAACAACTTGAAAAATATCTTGAGAAGCGTTCAATAAAATTTAATGAAATATCATGTCTAGGCAAAACTTGCATGCAATAATCGCCTGTCAATTTTATTGCCTGGTGTAAGTCGCATGCAATTTTATTGAATGGCAAAGCTTGCATTCAATTATTGTACATGCCATTTTATGGAATCGCACGCGTGTAAACACTTCATGCAGTTCTTGAATGTCAAAAAACTTGAACGTGCTTTATGGCATGCAATTATTGCTCTTGAACGTTCCAGAAACTTGCCCCATGTAAACGGCGCTTGAAATTTGGCAAGAAGCAAGAGTGGCAATTCTCGTAATTTTAAGAACGTTCGCATTCTAATCTCCCGTCGCAATCTGTCAAAAAAGCCTCTAATTTCCCTACATTTTTGACATTGATTGTCGCTGAGATGACACTGCGACTTGAATTTGAACGTTTTTTAAGTACGAGAATTGGCCTGAAGGTCTCCCAGCACAAGTAAAGGAAAAAGTCCGAAAATAGTGAATTTGTTATAATTTTATGACATAAAAAATTTTTTTTTTGGATATCCAATACTAAGTTTGTTTTTGGGATAAATTCTTTTTAACTATGGAACCCTTCATTGTGCGTGGTCCGACACGCACTTGGCCGGTTTTTTAGTGTAATATTGTTTGGATTATGTCGTAAATTAACCTCGAAGTAAGACTGTATCAGCGACGAGTTGACAGCATAGGATTCACGAAAACATATTTTATTCTGGAATCACGTAGTTGATAACGGAATATAATTTACTTCTTGAACGCAGTGTGTATGCAGACACAAACAACAATAAATAAACTGAAATACTAGATTAACTTAATTGCAGTTTAGAAGTTTAGACTGTCTGAGGTCAGTAACCTAAGTACATACCTAACCTAAAACAGCGTTAAGGCGAGAAAAGCTGCTAACAGGCAACGCCACTATTGAAAAATTAATATGTCTGGAGATATGGAACATTTTGAAATTTCCTATGCACACATTTTTGGTCAGATGAAGTAGTTTTTGTTGGTTTTAGATAGGAACTACATTAAAATAATAAAGCTAATAAATAAAAAAAAAAACGAATTTATACTCTCAGAAATTCGTTTTTTTTTTACAAGTAAATTTAAAAAATATTACTAAATAAATGTTATCATGGTATAAATGAAGATTTAATTGATAAATCCATAGAACTGACATAATAATATAAATGAATAATAAAATTTTTAGATTAAATTAATTAATAAAATGTTACCATAGCTTTTGCTTAGAATAAGTTATTTTTTCATGTATAAATAAGTCCTCTTCCTTCAAACTTCTCTTTTGCTGTGCCCGACAGGGTCCACGATTGTTACAACAAGTGTTTACTTACGACCTAAGAATATACGTTGTGGAATGCAGGCTATAAAACACACAATGCACAACATTCCGCAATGTATATTCTTTGGTAATTATTTAATAATTGAGTATTCTAGATATGTACGAGTAAGTGCTTAAAGGTATTGGATTTAGATTTATTACTTCTGACGGTTAGATATTTCCTGCTAATAATAATATTCTGTGGTTTGTGGACGTGATCTGAGTGCGGTAATACCTAACAGCAGATACCTAGTTTTGGAGCTGGTTTAGTTCAGTATTCGAGCAGGTTCTAAGACTGTAGTTTAAAAAACACTAACATTTTCTTAAACGTGCTCTGGCAATTTCATTGCATAAAACCGGTCAAGAGAGAGTCGGACTCGCGCACCGAGGGTTCCGTTCCGATTTTTGAAAAAGTGTGCTATTTAGAGACATCGTTTTATTTTTCCTGTAATCTTTACAGATGCCTCTATCACATAGAATAATTTCAGATTTTTCTCTATCCAAACTTCGGAGATAGGGGGGAGCGGTATTGTTTTTTACATTTTTCATCAAAATTCGAAAACTATGTGGTCTGAAAAAAAATAAAAAAAATGTTTGAGAATGTGCAAATTAAGTAGCGCTCTTTCATATGATTTTAAGACTTTCAATTTTTAAAACCCCCTTTCAGTCCCTGTTGCAAAACATATACATAGTCCCATAAAGTTCTAAAAAAGTCAAACTTCTAAGTCAACGCAATAAGGTCAAAAGCGAGTCGGACTCGCGCACCGAGGGTTCCGAACCATCATTTTTAGGGTTCCGTACCTCAAAAGGAAAAAACGGAACCCTTATAAGATCACTTCGTTGTCCGTCTGTCTGTCTGTCAGTCTGTCAAGACCCTTTTTATCAGGAATGCGTGGAGGTATCAAGTTGAAATTAATATCAAATACGTAAGTCTATGGTCTCTTGAAGTCCTAAAAAACTGAAGCTTCTAAATCAATCCAATAAAACATACTGCCATTTAGGAGACATATTTTGATACTCGCAAGTAAATCAAAACCTTTAGGGTACTTCCCGTTGTTCTAGAGTCATAAAATTTGGCAAGAAGCAGGGTCTCACAGCACAACTAAAGGAAAAAGTCCGAAAATTGTTAATTTGTAATTGTATCACATAAAAAAATCTTCAAGTCTGTCAGTCTGTCATGACCCTTTTTCTCAAGATATTAAGTTGAAATTAATATCAAATACGTAAGTGTATAGTCGCTTAGAGTTATAAAAAAAATAAGCTTCTAAGTCTACGCAATAAAAAAATACGGCCATTTTTCTACACATTTTGATACTCGCAACTGTCGTAAGTAAATCAAAACCTATAGGGTACTTTCCGTTGACATAGAAAAATAGAATTTTGCAAGAAGCAAGGTTTCACAGCACAATTAAAGGAAAAAGTCCGAAAAATGTTAACACGTTAGCTGCGGCACCAATTTTTGCAAACTTTCCGTTCCTGCGGCACGAGGTGTTATCGGCCCGCACAGTGACCAGACGTTAGGGCGACACAAGGTCTATTAGACCCCACCTCCTTTAACAGACTAAAATCCATTTTCTGGCGCGAAATCAAAGATAAATGAAAAATTTTGGTCCTTATCGATATAGACAGTGAATTGATGAACCCTAATCTACCGTCGCCCCGGGATCTGATAGCTAGTTTAGGAATTATTGGCAAAACAAAATATGGGATCTTATACACCTCGTAACGCACTGAAATAGGGTAAATTTTCGCTAAGATTAGTGATGGGAAAAATAATATTGACGCAACGACGTTTATCTATTTTTGTGAGAAAATCTTAATGCAGTTCACAGAATAGAAAAAAAAGAAAACCAGAAGTAGAAAAGAAAATATCCTATGTATTCTGCCTCGGGCTTTAAAAATACACTTATTAGAACTTGAATTAACATAAAAAAACTCAGTAACAATATACTTTTTTTTATAAAAAATCGCAATACATACAGTTTTGGTTCTGTTTCTGTATTTTTTAAAATTAACTTCTTCCGACAACGTTTAGACATGTCCGGCGATGTAAAAGGACGTGCTCTCCAATCGACGTGATGCACAACACTAGTCGCGGGAAGCTCGCGTTGGGTGCGGTACGAGGTCCGGGAGGATACGGGACGTTTTAGCCTCGTTCCGCACTGCATTAAAATTATATTAATTCAGTGCGGTACGAGGCCTAAGACATCCTGTACCAAGGTAGGTATACCACCGAGTCCGGGACCATTAGCGCGTCTCAAATATACATTTATCTCTTTTCTATACTGGACCAAACCAAAGCTATGCCCTTCGCACGACAGAGATGTTCACGTTTTTCCTTGCCGCACCACAAGGAAGTTGCATGAGGGGTGATTTAGGCCTAGTTTCGCACTTAACGTGTTAATTTGTAATTGTATCACATAAAAAAAATTCAAGTCTGTCAGTTTGTCAAGACCCTTTTTTTCAGGGACGCGTGGAGATATCAAGTTGAAATTAATATCAAATACGTAAATATATGGTCCCTTAGAGTATAAAAATCAAGCTTCTAAGTCAACGCAATAAAAAAATACGGCCATTTTGCGACATATTTTGATACTCACAACTGTCGCAGGTAAATGAAAACCTATAGGATACTTCCCGTTGACGTAGAATAAAGAAATTTGGCAAGAGGCAAGGTCTCCCATCACAAGTAAAGGAAAAAGACCAAAAATTGTGAATTTGTAATGTTATGACATAAAAAATATTTTATGGGATCCAATGTTAAGTTTGATTTTGGGGAAAGTCTTTTCAACTACGGAACCCTTCATTGTGCGTGGTCCGACACGCACATGGCCCGTTTTAGGTAATGTTTGTTGATGATTTCTGAAAAACGGTGCTATTTAGAGACATCGTTTTATTTTTCCTGTAATCTAAACATAAACTTTTATCACATATAATAATGTCAGATTTTTCTCTATGCAAACTTCGGAGATAAGGAACGCTATTTTTTTTACCTTTTAAATGAAAAAAAAAATTAAGAATGTGCAGACAGCGCTCTTTCATGTGATACCCCAATGCCCTAGTAGCCCCACTTCGAATTTTCAAGACCGGGCGGCGCTCGTGAACGGGCGCCGTCAGTTGGGACTGGTCGTCTCTTAACTGCCACGGCTTATTTTTAATTTAGTTTATCTTTTTCATTACGGACGCTTGTAACGTGCACGTCTTTCTACATTGTTCTCACATCTATATTTTCAATATGAACGATGTAACCAATATTATGTAAAATATTTGATTTAAAAGAGTGTCCGTGGAGTTTCTTGCCCGTTCTTCTCCAGGATCTACGCTTTGGAATGGGCAACTAGCTTCATTTTCTGACTGACCGACCCAAGACCGACCCTTTGACAATTCAAAAGTGCCTGTAATTGGTTTATTTGAAATAAATGCTTTGAGTTTGAGTTTGAGCTTGACCCCACTTTCAGTCCCTGTTGCAAAAAAAAAACTTATATATTTTTATACGACAATTTAGAGAGGGAACGTAGAGCGTTGGCTGTCAGGTGTAACATGCAGCCGGTCGATTCTGTAAAAATCTCACCGTGAAAACTTAGGTGAAATGAGTTTGTTTTTGCTAGGAATTAACACTATTGATTGACAGCTCACTCCACGCTCACTTCACCTAAGTTTTCACGGTGAGATGGTTACAGAATCGCACTGCTGGCCCGTAGGTTCGCACGGTGTACGCGAGAGGTTAAAATAACACTGTTTAGGGCCTATACTGCCTCATAATTTGATACTCGCAAGTAAATCAAAACGTATATAGGTTACTTCCCGTTGATCTAGAATCATGAAATTCGGCAAGAAGCATAAGGTCTCACAGCACAAGTAAAGGAAAAAGTCCGAAAAAACAATTTTCGAAATTTGTAATTTTATCACTTGTTTATTATCAATTTTTAATTTGTTTTTAGAACCTTCATTGTGCGTGGTCCAACACACACTTGCGGTTTTCACCATCATTTGAAAGAAGGTACATATTACATGAAATAAAAAAATCTCGATTTTTTGTGAAGTCGCAAAAACCGCGTGAATAAAAAAAATAATATAAACATAAAATACCTAGTTAAATCTGCGAAAATTACGTTTATAGGTAGGTACAGCAAGTTTTGTAATAAACGAAGTTTAGGATTTACGAAAAAAAACTACAAGTAGGTAATCCTTTTTGATGGTAGAGGTAAGTACCTATGAGATTTAAAACTTATACGCCTCTGTTATATTTAAATCTTAAAAATAAGTATTTTAATGTAAGTAGCAGATGTTAATAATCTGAGGGTAAAATCTTCATTTAAGTTTGAAGGTGACTTCGAGTTTTAACTATAACATTACACGTAAAACCTTAACTCATTTAAGTATTTAAATTAACCTGAAATTATTGTAGGATGAGTGTTTATAGTGTGAATGTATGAGGAATGGAACGTAACTCGTAACGTGTGTGAGAGAGAAGGAACGACAGTGAGAGGGAGAGGGAAGGAAGATGGCGGTTGAGAGGAAGGAAGGGAAGGGACTTTTCGGTTGGAGCGAAAGACGGCAAGACTGTGAAGATAATTTTAATAATTAATTTAACCCCTCAAGTGTCGAATGCACCCCATGTGTGCATAAGAAAAACCCTTTTTTTGTTCGGTACATAAGCTTATATCACATCTATCTATACTTATAATAAATCTGTAGAGAGGTCAATTCTGTACATGATATATATTTTCAAAATAACTATCAGGGGGTAATTAGTGATCGATACTGATACCAAAAATGCAATCAGTAAAATTTTTGTCTGTCTGTCTGTCTGTCTGTCTGTCTGTCTGTCTGTCTGTATGTTCCTTATAGAAACAAAAACTACTCGACGGATTTTAACGAAACTTGGTACAATTATTCTTCATACTCCTGGGGAGGTTATAGTATACTTTTCATCACGCTACAGTCAATAGGAGCAGAGCAGTGAAGGGAAATGTTGGGAAAACGGGAGAAGTTGTTCCATTTTTTAAGCTTCCGTCGCGTGTGCAGCCTTAATGGTTAAAGCTACATAGAAATCATTTATGACGGAAATGTTCTACATAAAATTATCAAAAAAATATCCCACAACAGCATATGTCTATCTTTTATGGTTGACTCACAATACCACGTGCAACTCCCGATAGCTTAGCAGTCCAATAATGACACGCTGACGGAGTCGCGGGCACAGCTATTAATAATAATATTCTGCGGTTCCTTATTGCGATATTTTTCAACAGTATTGTGGATTGACATATTATATTTCCCTACTAAAATACGAAAGTTAATCTGTCTGTTACATCAAAACCACTGAACCGTGAAGAAGGACATATGGTACTTTTTTACGAAAAACGACGGAAACGCGGACGAAGTCGCGGGCAAAAGCTAGTATACAATAAATGTAAAAAAACATCATCCGATGGAAAACCAATCAAATCATTACTTGTGAACTTATGGAGTTCGCAGCTAACATACCCTCCTCCCCCGCGTGTCAAATGCACCCCAAGTGTGCAAAAGGACAAAACTTTACATAATAGGTATATAAGCTTAGATCACGTATATATAAACGTAAAAAAACATCATCCGATGGAAAAAATATCATTATCAGTAGTTGTGAACCTATGGGGTTCACAACTAACCCCCAACCCTCCCCACTCGCTGGGGTTTTGGGTCTAAAATCAGCCAAACTCAGACACTTGAGGGGTTAAGAAGAGGATTTTCACTGTACTTTTGTGTGTCGGATAAAGAAATAAACCACGAGTAAAACTGTTCAATAGCATTTTACTTGCCCCACAATCCCACCATTCCACATTATATTACTTAATTAGGTACCTAGTGCTGTTTGAAGGTTACAAAAGACAACCTCAAAATACACCAACCTTCAATACTTGGAAATCTAGTTAGTTTTCGTTCATGTTTTGAATAATTTTCCAGTCAAAACAGATATAAAGTTGTGAATTCTTCATTCGGGGATTTTAGGCTGAGTATCACATTAATCATAATCAACGTCAAATATTCCCACTGCTGGGACACAGGCCTCCTCTCGGTGAGAGGGAGTGGGCCATAATCTACCAAGCGGGTCCAGTGCGGGTTGGTGGATGTCACATGTCTTCGAATTTTTGGTTCTAGGACATGTCGGTTTCCTCACGATGTTTTCCTTCACCGTTTTGAGAGCAGTGCTGATGAAATAATTTACACAAAGTAAAGCGCCTGTCTGTGTTCGAACCTACGACCTTATAACTCGTAAGATAGTACCTGCACAACAAAGATAGTACACCACGCCACACTTACAGCTGCCGCCTAGGTACCTATTATAGCTGTAGATAAAGTGTTCTTCGAATCTATAAAACTACAGATTCGAAGACACAACAGCAAACATCTTTCCTAACTAAAATAACATCTGTATTTTCTTTCAAAAAATATAAAAAGCGAAATCAAATATCGTACTGATATCTTATTTCATAGTGCAAGTCTCAAGATCACGTTTGACGGTTGACCGAGTGTCATTGAAGGTACAAAGGAATATACTCGTAAATACACAATACCCCTTGGTAAGACTGGTTGTCAGACTTTCGGGCTTCTGACAACCCCTAACGATTGTCAGAGATCCACGAATGACAGCCAGGACCTTTCCGAGGCACGGAGGAGTCTCGATATGTAAAGTTGGTCACCCATACACGGACCAACCGCGGCAAGCGTAGCTTAACCTGATCGATCGATCCGTGCGGCTGTTATTACTTAGCCACAAGTATATAGATGAAATAATATGTTAGGATTCAGACGGATTTGAGGTCGCAACCGTTTGCCTACCGGAAAACTACGAGTAAAAAGAGATTATTTAAGTATGTTTGTTGAAATTGGACATGGGATTTACATTGTCTAAAATGAGGTGAATAACGCTGCCGAAAACTCATGAATAAATAAGGTACCTCAAAAATTAGTACCTAATTAGCACCAAATTGTACCACTTGATAAATAATTAGTATCTCGTAGGATCGCATGTTATTGCAATAGTTTCATTCACCCGCCGTCCTGACGTCAGCTTGGCGGGAGTCTTATTGTGTAGCCGAGGTTACTGAGAAGCTAGATATACAACATACATGGATATTTAGTACATAATTGGTACCTCTCTAAACATACCTTAAGGTTGATGCGCCAGGGTAGCCCGCGAAATTCAAAATTTCTTACGTTTTTTGCAATTTGTACGTCAGTGTGAGCTTGTATGTTGATTAAAATATGATTCGCCGCCGTAGCTAATATGGCTTTACAGAATTATAATCATTAGAATCAGCAATACATTAGTTAGCATTTACCTCAAATCTAGCGATTTCATGAAATCATGAGGTTTGAGGTAAATGCTAACTTATGGAGTTGTATTGCTGATTCTAATGATTATAATTCTGTAAAGCCATATTAGCTACGGCCGCGAATCATATTTTAATTAACATACAAGCTTACACTGACCTACAAATTGCAAAAAACGTAACAAATTTTGAATTTCGCGGGCTACCCTGGCGCTTTCGCCTTAAGTCAGTGGAATCTCATCGGAATTCGTCAGAAATTGAAAAAAATGATCTACAGCTATTCCTTTATACAGGGTGTTACAAAAATGTTGTTTGTTTTACACAAAAAGTAGAGGAAACCGGAGATACTTGACTATAGGGATACTTAGCATCGGGTGAAATGACAGCTCACTTCATCTACGTTTTCAAGGTAAGTTTTTACGGAATAGACTGACAGGACTCGTTTACTCCATCGGCCGACCGGCATGTCGTTTAGTTGCCTGTAGCGCTAGCTAGCTAGATAAAATCAGAAGAACCACAGACACACACATATTTTCTTGATGCATAAGGTTAAATTGCTTTTCAATAACCTCCATAAATATTTATGAATATTTTTAACTCACTTATTAGATATTAATTACAAACGAATCGTGACGTTAGCATACCACGCAACTATTACTCTATAACTCGTAAATATTTTGCGAGGTCTCAATATTATTAACTCATACTAACTTATGTGGAATTCCAACCAGCCGGGCGGCGGTACTGGCGACATATAAATTGTATAACTTCGCTCTTTCGGGAATTCGCAAATCAGCTTCCCAAAAATGTTGTAACATAACTGAAAATACTGGGAAGACATATTTTTATTGTTTATCGGTCTGGTGATTAGCTCATGACTAAGTAATAACAGCCGCACGGGTCGATCTATCAGGTTAAGCTACGCTTGCCGGGGTTGGTCCGTGGATGGGTGACCATCTTTACTTACCGAGACAACTCTGCCTCGGAAAGCACGTTAAGCCGTTGGTCCCGGCTGTCATTCGTGGATCTTTGACAGTCGTTACGGGTCGTCAGAAGCCCGAAAGTCTGACAACCAGTCTTACCAAGGAGTATCGTGTTACCCAGTTACTGTTACTGGGTTGTGGAGGTCAGATATAGGCAGTCGCTCCATGTAAAATACTGGTATTCAGCTGCATCCGGTTACACTGGAAGCCGACCCCAACATAGCAGGGAAAAGGCTAGGCAGATTGATTGATGTGTTACTAATCAATATCATTGAACGATTTTGGATACTTGATACTTGTCAAACTTTCGGGCTTCTGTCGACCCGTAATGACTGTCAAAGATCCACGACTGCCAGCCGGGACCAACGGCTTAACGTGTTTTCCGAGGCACGGAGGAGTCTCGGTATGTAAAGATGGTCACCCATCCACGGACCAACCCCGGCAAGCGTAGCTTAACCTGATGGGTCGACCCGTGCAGCTGTTATTACTTAGCTACGAGCTCCTCCTATCCAATAGTTGTAATCCCAATATTTTTTAAATAAATAATACCATATATTTAATAAGTTGTTTCCATACCATGTATCTGATTAGTTGTGCTTGTGCATTCCCGGATTTTCTGTAATCCCGGGATTAAGAAAAAATCATTAAGAAGCCGATTCAGTTAAGTTTTAAATAAGAAACTATCTCTTAGCCAAAAATGGCCTTTAGGTAAATATGCATCCGATTATCCGATATCTAATTCGGTCACATTATCTAACGTAGAAACCCAATTTGCTGAATATTTTGTTACATTTTATTGGTAATTTAATAATAGAGCGTTGTGGCGGTGACTTATTTTTAAGTAGTGGTTCTTATTAAATGTTATGGCCCCATTATAATGATAAACATTGTGTAAAGAATACCCTAGTACGCCACTATGAAAATGTTAATTAATGGATCTTGTGATAAATTGCCACTAACAAGCGTAATGCGTTGTTTGTGAACCGGGCTGTTTATAAGTGGTTTTTTAGCCACTTTTTAGATAGAAATCCAAAAATCTGACAACCAGTCTTACCAAGGCGTATCCTATTACACAGTAACTGGGTCGTGGAGGTGGAGCTTATAAGATCTATTCATACCCGAAATCTCTTAAGGGTTCATTGTACTCATCATTATGAACAACTTTCATCATGGGAGAAAAAATTCTGCTGTTCCCTACATTTTGATGAGTTAGGCTAACTTAAATGTAGAGAACAGCTGATTTTTTTTTCGAAATTTCAGGTTTGGTCCCATAGTAAAAGTTGTTCATAATGATGAATAAATGACCCCTTAAGAGATTTCGTGTATGAATAGATATACCTGCTACGTTATGTTGGCAGTTGCTTCATAAAAATATTGGTATCCTCATATTGGAAACCGATCCCAAGATGGTTGAGAAAAGGGCAGATTAACATGTTTAGCCACTTTTTGAAAACTTTGTGTAGGTGTGGAGCTGTGTCACAAGCTATGTTCCAACCTCCTACCCTGCCCTCTGTGGCCCAAAAGATGCAGCCGAAGCGACCTCTGCGCTGCCACCGTTAACGCCGTGGAAGTGGCAAAGTTTGGGCCAACAAAATTTGAACAACTGTCCTGCCAACGACACGAATAAGAAGAAGATCTCAAACTTTCCCGGGACTATCCACTTTGAATTCCTCGATGAAAGTTACTTACCTTACTTACATGTAAGTTTAAATTCTCTGCCATTCTTGTGAGAAACATCTAGTTCTATTCATTTTTCCTGAGTTCTAAAGTTTCTTGAACCTGAAATAAGTTCTAGCACGTGTGCAAATTTCACCAATGAAACTGAACGCGATCAGCACATCTAAACCGAGTTCAAGAGCTGTGGGTGTCAATATCTATATATACAGGGTGTTCGGCGCATGGACCGACACAATTTTTTGGGGGATAGGGGAGGTCATTTGCTAGGTTTCACCTAAAGACCTCCATGTCCTAAGTGTGACGGTAATTGAGTGATTGAGAGAGATGTTTTTTTTTGTTCTTTCTTTGAATTACCCAAAATCTCGCCTTTGAATCGATATATTTTTTTTGTTTATGGTTGCAATAGAACAAAATAAACTTTATAATAGTCTGCGATGTATTTTTATTCTAAATAAATTATTATTTGATGTAATTGATCAGTAGAAAATGACTTATGTGCTTCCAAAGTCTTAAAAATGTTTAAATGTATGAAAAATTACTACTCTTAAATTCTTTTTTTTTTTTAAATAAAGCCATTTTGACCTTATTTTTATCTCAAAAAGTTCTTTAGTTTGTACCCTTTCTAAGGGTATGCTACACGCTATGAAAAACAATTCAAATGTAGTCAAAATACTAGTTAGAGAGTCAGTTATGGAGTGTTTTAAGAAAAGATTTATTACGGTAATTATATTTTTTTATTTTATTTCGAATAAGAATACATTGTAGACTATAATAAAAATTATTTTGTTCTTTTACAACCATAAACAAAAAAAATATATCGATTCAAAGGCGAGATTTTGTGTAATTCAGAGAAAGAACAAAAAAAAACATATCTCAATTACCGTCACACTTAGGACATGGAGGTCTTTAGATGAAACCTAGCAAATTGCCTCCCCAATCCCCCAAAAAATTGTGTCGGTCCATGCGCCGAACACCCTGTATAAGTAAAAAGAGTCCTGACTGACTGACTGACTTACTGATTGACTGACTCATCAACGCCCAGCCCAAACCCTTGGAAGCTGATTAACCTTGGACCTAGATATTTTCTGACATCCACGCGAGCGAAGCCGCGGGCAAAAGCTAGTCCCAAATAAAATAATAACACTGGCAAATTTATACACTGAAAACCGTAGTTCACAAGTTTGGTAGTGCTGCACAAAGTTCTTAAATATCTGTAGAACTTGCAAAGCATCAACTTTGATCATTACCTACAATAATTATTGAACTCGTCATTTCGAAGAGCCGCACTAAAAAGACATCAGCCCAAAAAAATTTAATCCAAAATATCTGTATAAAATTGACTCTTTTCAGGGTTCCGTACCAAAATGAAACAGTTTTAGATGACGTTTACCCAACTATTTTGCAAATAAGTTTTTTTTTTTTTTTGCAACAGGGACTGAAAAGAGGTGTTAAAAATTCAAAGTGCGGCAACTAGGGCATGTGGGGTATCATATGAAAGAACGCTGTTTGCTTATTCTCAATTTTTTTTTTCTTTTTTTTAGGCCGCATAGTTTAGGACTTTTGATGAAAAATTTAAAAAAATACTGTTCTCCCCCTTATCTCCGAAGTTTGCGTAGAGAAAAATCTGAAATTATTCTATGTGATAGAAGTTTATGTAAAGATTACAGGAAAAATAAAATTCTGTGTCTAAATATCACTTTTTTTCAGAAATCAGAACGGAACCCTCGGTGCGCGAGTCCGACTCTCTCTTGACCGATTTCTTAGTAATTAATTAATATCCCAAAATATCATGTACCTATGTTTTTTATTTATCATTTCAATATCTTCAGCACCAATTACTTTTGTAAAAGAAACATTATTTTTGTTGATTCTGAAAAGTTTTAATTAATAGACTCATTCACGACCGTTTTAAAATGACGGGTTCAATTACAGAAGAGGATCACAACCGCAATGTCGTAAGCTGACACAGAAAAACTGATTAAAACTTCTTCAACTAAACTTAATTGCACTCGAAATGTACTGAATATTTTTTTGACCGAAAAAGATTTCTTAAGTACGGCCAAATACTCAAACAGAACTCAATTTTTAAAGTCGTCTTTACACATGGTTTCTGAATTGAGAATTTGAAGAGAATTTTTGAGAACTTGTCAAATCACACTGTAGCATTACGTTTTTCATACATTTTATTCAATTATCGTCTTGTTTTCGCTTACCACAGCGTCAGAGTGAAAACAGCATATACGTAAAATGTTTGCGTCATTTGTTTTGCTGAAGCTAAACCTACACACAACGCAGGTCGGATTTCAGCAACAAATTTGAACGAGATCAGCACAAACCGCCGCTAAATATAAAAAAAAATCAGTAAAAGTAAACACTCTGTTTAGACAACGTACAACAAAGTTATCTTGAACCTCAGGCAGAGCGGCAACGATGTACAAAAATGTCCATGCCTCCTGCCATGGACCTTTTTTGTGTGACATTTTTTCATAAAAATCCCTGCAACCGCTTTCATTCCTAAATTAAAGCCAATATCTACCCTACCCACGTACATCTTGATTTTTCTAGCTTCGTTAAATCGCGTCAAGTTTATGTAAACGTTAAATATGTACCGACATACCCCTGATTTTCCCGGTTTTCATTTGAACCCCCCTTTCCATTACCTAATTCAATTACCTACATTCTGCGATTTGCATTCCGGGTGACTTTTTGACTTCGGACGTTTCAGAGTGTGTCATGTCATTAAATTATTAAATTTTTTAAATATTATACTTAAGTATATAAAAATATTTTTTCGTTGCGATCGCATCTAAAACGCCTCCCATCGCATTTAAAATATTTCGTTTATGAATAGATACACCATATAAATAGATACCTACGGAGAAACATAAAATATTATTTTCGAAGTCTAAAATCTGGTCACAAAGAAAATACTGAATCCTAAAAGCAAAGATACGCCGAAGATTTTCATTCATATCAAACGTAACTTCGTAATAACATTTCTTTGACGTCTTGTAGGCTTCGCCATATTATTTACTATCCTTTGTATAGGTGACCTCTTGTGAATAGACGACGTAAGTGGGTTTTTCTTTCTCATCAAAATACGATGACATACCATGGAAAAACTTTTGCTATTTAACCAAAACGATTCGACAAAATTATTATTATATTTGAAATGTGATGTTATGCTATAATATTAATTTGTATTTTTTTCTTTTTGAACTAATGTTACCTCAAATCAATATGTATAGTGAGGGATATATCTCCCATCGTCTGTATGTATAGTGGTTGTTCACAGATTCAAACTCGGAACAACAATTTTTTTTTAAATCTTTATTTATTTTAGAGGCTCTTGGTCACACATATATAACCATGTTAGCCCGATAATGACACATACATAGGATACAATATACACTTTACTATTATACAACTACAATTACTACAGACTATTTTAGACTTGGTGTTAGTTCTATCAAGCAAGTTCATCAAGCTATCATACTGCGTTTTCATGGCTCTCCATAAAAAAACCGGCCAAGTGCAACATGTTTATTTTCGGTTTGTTAAGGACGAGTTTTTTTATGTAAGTAAGTAATTTCAAGCAGCGCGTCTGCGAAACGGAACGCTGAACACGTCACAAAAATCCTCGACTCATAATGTCCGAGGTAAAACTTCGAGGAACCTCCAAACTTCGAGATCAAGAGGCAGGCCCAGTCAGCAATAAAAAAAAATAAGAATACCTGCATTTGTAGGGAGCTTCTTCTGCCGTTGTCATGGCAACCTGAGTCGAGTATGAATCGACGAAGTTCCTTTGAACGGACTTAGAATATCGGCAATGCTCCTGGACATGACTTATTACTGGTATATTAGAAACAGCATTCAATATGAACAAGGGGTTGGAATTAGAACTGTAATATACTATTGACAATTCAGAGTTTCCACGAAGGTAGGTTCAAACAATTAAATGGTGTATGAATAGCTACTCCCACACCCTGAAATGTCTTTTGTCGGAGAGGTATTTTGCTACGACGAGATCTGTAGCGCATGCAAAGTACTTAGGTAGAATTCTACTATCATTCAATGTTTCATCTTGGACATGGCTCATTCACAACATCGCGAGGAAACCTGGAGTTTTAGTGGTGTGAGACCCTACCTATTTATTTGACAAAAATATAATTTAATGTATTGTGTTGCGTAAATTATTTTGCATAGGTACTATTGTATAGAATCTAGTTCTTCTAACTGAACAGACAGCTGTGCTGCTGGGGAGTTTGTTCCGCTACTTCTTCTTCCGAGCTAAAGCACTAGGAAGTGGTGAAGGGCGGGCGTTTTGTGGGGACTGTCTTACTGTAATTTCGACGTTCAAAAAGTGCTGATTCTCAGCCTAATTTGAATAAATTACTTTTGATTTTGATTTTCATTTACCACGTAAACTTATCGTAAATTCGAACGATTACCTATATCCTAGGTTTATTAGTTTATTTTTTTAGCCAAGCACAAAACTTATACACCCAAAGATATGAATAAAGTCTTATACAACTTAGTTAATTAAGTATGTGCGAAACAAAGTATTTTCTTTTACTAGTTTCGTTCGTATTAGGGTCACTGAACGCTCTAATACTCTGTGGGTAAGCCTGGGTGGGTGGCTCCTCAATCCAAACGGACATCGGTGATCAATGCTCGATCTTTGTCAGTATGTGGCCTATGCCCTGTAGAAATAAGGCTAAGCCTGTATTGCGAAATCTTACCGTGCGATTTTAATCTCGCGGTTTATATTTAGTGTACGGAATTTCAATTAACACGCATTGTGAATAAAATTCCTTGCGATTTTTGTCAGTTCTTGCTCAGCTCAGCTGACTACAATGGAGAACAGAACTGAAATCTTATTTTACCTGTTACTAGGCGTAAAAGAAGAATCAAAAGATCATCATCCACTATAACCACAGATTCCCACACTTTCAGACTATGAAAGTCTCAAAGTGCGGGAATGTGTGGTTATAGTGGATACTTTTGATTCTTTTTAGCTATGAAAGGATTTTTCTACATAAAATTTTAATATCAAGAGCTTAGAAACTACTGACTATGCGAGCCAACTATTATTTATTTATTTATTAAGTCATCATCACCATAATTACAGGACTAAGAACAGGATCGCACTTTCTGCCAACTTCACACGATAGCTGTCAAATTAGTACGCAATGGTAATAAAGTTTGCAAGTACTGCGGAACAAAATGGCGTCTTGATAGTACTATTCTTATTTGACTCACATAGTACAAAGTTATTCAGATATAGTCCAGTAAAAATAGATCGATTTGTATGGAGTAGATTGCAATAAATGCTCTGTGGGTGATAATTCAGAATTAAATATATAAATAGCTGAAATACATAAATTGACAGTAATCCCCGATATTTTTTTTATACAGGGTGGCCGGAACATTGACGTCCAAAAATAAAATTTCGGTCCCTCGTATCGTGAGGTATTCGAATCACCCCCATGTATGTTCCGCGACTTTTCATAGTTTTCGAGTTATGAATTTTTTTCTGAATGTTTGAAAATTTTCGACCTGACCAACCTAAAAAAATTCTAAAAAAAAAAGTAGAGGGTTTTATCGAGTTTCTTTTTTTGCAACAGAATTTTCATAAGTAGTACTTTTATGCATAAAATAATCAGCTTCGTAACTGTGATGAAAGTTATGAAAATGTTGATCTAAAGTGAAAAATTTAAGTTCGGTAAATTATGACTCAAATTTTCAACTTTAAATTAAAAATCTTAACAGGTGACTTCATAATTCCTAAGTAGGCTTCAAGAATGCGCCAAACTCTCAGCTTTCATAATCATAAAAAAAATGAAGTACTTAATAGGGCTACTTTGTTTAAAATCGGCCTTCAAAGACAGCGAGGTGGAAAAATTCTTAAAATTACCCATCTGAGTAATTATTTTTTTTTGGCTATTTTCTCGTTCCTAAGGTTAATTAATGATAAGAATACTGAAAACTAACCAACAAATAGTTTCAGAGTTGGGTAAGAAAAGTTTTACGTAAAAAGTGGTTTTGAATAAAACACAGATGATAATGTGAAAAAAGTACTTAATTTATTTTTAACATTTACAAAAGGTTTTCAAAGTGGCCACCACCAGCAGCAATACACATTCTACACCTACGTAAGAAATTGTCTGGCAATCGTCTAAAAGCGTCTCTGTTCTCTCTCACAACACGTTCAGCTCCTGCAATCAACTGCCTCAGCTCTTGTTCACTTGAACAGTCTCGGGCGTATGCTATTTCCTTGTAATAGCCCCAAATAAAGAAATCGATGGGGTTGAGATCAGGTGAGCGTGGAGGCCACCTAATTGGTCCGCTGCGTCCGATCCATCTGTTGGGGTATGTTTCATCTAAGTAATTTCGGACCTGGGTTGCATAGTGACACGGGGCGCCGTCATTTTGCAACACCATGGTTCGTCTGAGTTCGAGATTCACATCTGCCAGCAACAATGGAAGTTCATTTTCCAAAAAGTTTTTGTATGTTTCTCCATCAAGTCTGGACGGCAGTTCAAACGGACCAATTAGTTCGCCATTGAGGATACCAGACCACAAGTTAACGCTGAAGCGATGTTGAAATGTCGAAGCTCTCACTTCGAGTGGATTTTCATTCGCCCACGTGTGGTAATTATGAATATTGAATATAATGTGGTTAGTTTTCAGTATTCTTATCATTAATTAACCTTAGGAACGAGAAAATAGCCAAAAAAAAATAATTACTCAGATGGGTAATTTTAAGAATTTTTCCACCTCGCTGTCTTTGAAGGCCGATTTTAAACAAAGTAGCCCTATTAAGTACTTCATTTTTTTTATGATTATGAAAGCTGAGAGTCTGGCGCATTCTTGAAGCCTACTTAGGAATTATGAAGTCACCTGTTAAGATTTTTAATTTAAAGTTGAAAATTTGAGTCATAATTTACCGAACGTAAATTTTTCACTTTAGATCAACATTTTCATAACTTTCATCACAGTTACGAAGCTGATTATTTTATGCATAAAAGTACTACTTATGAAAATTCTGTTGCAAAAAAAGAAACTCGATAAAACCCTCTACTTTTTTTTTTAGAATTTTTTTAGGTTGGTCAGGTCGAAAATTTTCAAACATTCAGAAAAAAATTCATAACTCGAAAACTATGAAAAGTCGCGGAACATACATGGGGGTGATTCGAATACCCCACGATACGAGGGACCGAAATTTTATTTTTGGACGTCAATGTTCCGGCCACCCTGTATATATTGAGTTATTAGCAATTATAGCAATAACATTAAATTTAAGTGGGAACAAAAAATGGACCACTGGTGATTTTGTACATGACTGCTCCTTTTCAAAAGTTTTAATTATGGAAATAATTATCCCCGGTCAAAATCAACATATTAGTACCATATTGACTATTTTATATAAAATAAATGATAACTTCAAAACAGTAATTGCCTAGAGAGTGAAATTTTGTCAAAGTATTTAAATAGTTACTACAAATAACTAGGTAAATTATCACCAAGGTGACTATTATACTTTTTTTTTCGTGAAGTTAAATTTGTATTTAACCCTTGTACATTAAAGACACCCAGGATATTTTTATGAATCTTACAACCAACAATTTTTGTCTACTCAAATTGGAAGAAATCCCCTGAATATCTGTAAAGCATTTCTAATAATTAAATGAAAATCAAACACTCGCGAGAGGGTGCGCGCGGGCGGCGCGCGGGGGGCGGGTGGCGGCGGCGTCGCGATGCATCAAGCGGCCGCGTCTATTACATAAATTTTATTTTGGATTCGTGTAATTAGACCACATGAGTAAACAAAGATGTGGTGTTTTAAAATGAAATAGTACGCACGGCTACAGATCAAGCTATACATTTCCAGTATATGCTGATCTCGCATTGTATAGGATTTCCTAACAATGAGTGGTCAGTGTAAACTGGAAATGTATAGCTTGATGTGTAGCCGCGTGTACCTACTTCTAGGCAAAATATTAATATCAGCAAAATTTAAAAAAAAATATTTTGGAACAATAACACAAGAAGTAGGTACACAAGTAAAACGATGATAGCTGCAAAAGTATAAACTGTAGCGCAGCTAACAACGTCCTTCTCAGATACAGAATGGAATAAATGTTCCATGCAAAAAGAGACTAATAGGTAATTTTAGTACTTTAGATAGTTAAAAAAAAAGGGGCGATTTGTACCAATAGCCGTCGGATTTGTACTATTACTCGTCAAAAGGACCCAGTCGTGTTAAATTTTTTGTGTTAATGTGAACTTTCAGACCTTGAACATACTGTACGTGTTTGTTAAGAGTCTAAGAAACAAAAGGTAGGTAGAGTACTGAATGCTAAGATTAACTAAAGGTTGTAGCAGAGCAGGAGGTAATAAAAACAGCAAGGTTAATTAAATTGTAACATATTTTTGAGCCGATCAGACGTCAACTCCATGCCCAAAAGCTCTAGGTGGTCGGTAACTAGTACAGATGCTCCTCGGAAAGTAGGAGATAACTGAAACTGGCTCCTTTTGGCAGTGAAAAGACACGCCTTTATTTTCAGAGCATTGAATTTGACCAGATTGCCATCTCCGGCATTGCGGAACTACAGTGGGGTATGTTAGAGGCCGCATCAAGGCGTGAATTTTCGGCAAAGATAAAGGCTAATAAGTTTGCACTCTCTTGCGCGGGATGAGCCAGTGTTCCATCAGACTTAAGCATAAGAGGCAGCAAATGGCAGAAATTTGTCTAGACCGATTTAGACAGCGATCAGAACTCCTTGCTATCAGGAAGGTATAGGATGCCGACTTGGCCTCAATTCGTCCAACATGGTCAAAACGCGTCTTCCGTAACACCCGTTCGCAATACTTGGCGGGAGAATTGAACGCTCTTTTAACATTGCGCGAGCACGTTGACTGTCGCACCTCATTACGACATTACGGGCCGAAGCCCAGGCCTGGTATGCCTGCTCTGTTTGCAAATCTGCTTGTGCACAAGACTCGTTGTACCAGGGCTGAGGCTCGCTGCCAAGTGGAACGTCAGAGAATTAGATAAAATATTGCATTCCCTGACATATCACGTATACGGGCCGAAGCCCAGGCCTGGTATGCCTGCAGTTTTACCAGCACCTGAGCAATTGTTGAAGGTTAAGTTCAAAATTGAATGAGAAAATTTTACAGTTTGTAGTAACTTGACCTACTGTTATAATATAATAATATTTTACCTGGACACCGTAAAAACGTGTTAAGAATTCACTTGCTTCCTTGCCAGACGCTTCTGTTTTTGCCAAAGCTTTTGCGACAGTCTGTGTGCCTTCCGGGTTGCCCTCCGACATAGGTAACAATTTTATATTTCGGTTTTGCCGAAGATATACGCTGGAACAATGTGGCTCAACGCATGACATGTTCTTAATAATTTTCTCTTTGGAATCAACTGGCTTCTTTCCAGAATCAACAAGATTAGGGCATGTGAAGGACCCACCGGATCCAGTGGACCAGTTCGGCCCAGTGGTGCTAATCATTCTAACAACTTGCACACCCTTTATTACCCATAAATTTATCTTAGGAAGCAAATTCATTATGACTTAAACTAAACCGTAAATGTATTAAGTAGTTTACTATTGCAAAATATAATTTTCTAAAAATTTAATTAATGTTGTGTGTACAAAAGCGTTAACAACTATGTTACGGTCACAATAATAGTTATTATTCGCATTTTGGGGCATAAAACACTAAAATACCTAGAATTTGGCGGGTTTAGAGGCAACTATTAAGCGTGTCCCAGTAATCGTTACAATAGTACTTAAAATGACGAAATCTGGATCAAGTAGGAATTTTTAGGTACCAATAGATGTCACGTTCGAAAAAAAATACTTTTGTGATTAAAGTGTTCCAAATTTCAAGTTATTCCTGTCGTTAGCAAATTAACTTAACTAATTCATCAAATAATCAGACTTACCGTAGACCCAACTGAAGTTTCACAAATCGAAAAACAAAACTACGTGCCGACTTCACATTTAGCAGCTGAACTTGCAAAAAAATTAAATTTTTGTCGGACACACTTTTCAAGTAAAATATTTCAGACGTTGCAATATGTTACCAAGAATAGTTTGCCATAAAATCGTGTTCGTTTCAACCGCGCGGCCATGGCGTTAAAAAAAAAAAAAAACTATGCCAACATTTTGTAACAATTTGTAAAAGTTCACTCGCAAAACCTCAAATTTGTCAAAGCTATGGTTAAAAAGTTAGAAGGGTTTGAACGTGGCCGCGCCATCGAAACGCGGAGAACCGCGCGGCCACGGAGATCTCAGAAACTAAGCGTTGGACAGACCTGAAATTTTGGTAAATAACAGATTCAATTTGTAAACAATTTGTAAAAATATAGAAAAAAATCCTAGGTTAATATTTTAGGAGCTGTGAGACTAAAACCCCGTGGCCGCGCCATCGAAACGGTGACAAAAACGTGATAGCCGATATCTCGCTGAAAAAGCATCGCAGACGTCTAGAGTTTTTTGTAAAACCCAGATTTGAATTTGTCAAAACTTACAAAAATGCAACAAAAAATACTAGGTTAATATTTTAGGAGCTGTGAGACTAAAACCCCGTGGCCGCGCCATCGAAACGGTGACAAAAACGTTATCACCGATATCTCGCTGAAAAAGCATCGCAGAGGTCTGAAGTTTTTTGTAAAACCTAGATTTGAATTTGTCAAAACTTGTAAAAATACAACAAAAAATCCTAGGTTTATATTTCAGGACCCGCGCCATAGAAACGGTGAAAAACACGTTATCGCCGATATCTCACTGAAAAAGCATCGCAGAGGTCTGAAGTTTTTTGTAAAACCTAGATTTGAATTTGTCACAATTTGTAAAAATACAACAAATGCTTTTTCAGCGAGATATCGGCGATAACATATTTTTCACCGTTTGAATGGCGCGGCCATGGGGTTCTAGTCTTACAGCTCCTGAAATATAAACCTAGGATTTTTTGTTGTATTTTTACAAATTTTGACAAATTCAAATCTAGGTTTTACAAAAAACTTCAGACCTCTGCGATGCTTTTTCAGTGAGATATCGGCGATAACGTGTTTTTCATCGTTTCAATGGCGCGGCTCCTGAAATATAAACCTAGGATTTTTCGTTATATTTTTACAAATTTTGACAAATTCAAATCTAGGTTTTACAAATAATTTCAGACCTCTGCGATGCTTTTTCAGTGAGATATCGGCGATAACGTGTTTTTCACCGTTTCTATGGCGCGGTTCCTGAAATATAAACCTAGGATTTTTTGTTGTATTTTTACAAGTTTTGACAAATTCAAATCTAGGTTTTACAAAAAACTTCAGACCTCTGCGATGCTTTTTCAGCGAGATATCGGTGATAACGTTTTTGTCACCGTTTCGATGGCGCGGCCACGGGGTTTTAGTCTCACAGCTCCTAAAATATTAACCTAGTATTTTTTGTTGCATTTTTGTAAGTTTTGACAAATTCAAATCTGGGTTTTACAAAAAACTCTAGACGTCTGCGATGCTTTTTCAGCGAGATATCGGCTATCACGTTTTTGTCACCGTTTCGATGGCGCGGCCACGGGGTTTTAGTCTCACAGCTCCTAAAATATTAACCTGGGATTTTTTTCTATATTTTTACAAATTGTTTACAAATTGAATCTGTTATTTACCAAAATTTCAGGTCTGTGCAACGCTTAGTTTCTGAGATCTCCGTGGCCGCGCGGTTCTCCGCGTTTCGATGGCGCGGCCACGTTCAAACCCTTCTAACTTTTTAACCATAGCTTTGACAAATTTGAGGTTTTGCGAGTGAACTTTTACAAATTGTTACAAAATGTTGGCATAGTTTTTTTTTTTTTTTAACGCCATGGCCGCGCGGTTGAAACGAACACATAAAATCGGCAAGTTTAATGTTTAGTCAATGAGGTATTATAATACCAGAGGCGCAGCGTCCTACAAAATAATTCAGAAAAACGTACCGACTTACCGACTTGTACGAGTTTAAACACGTAGCTTTGAAACGGATACATAAATATGTCAATCTGTCAAAATAATCTATGTTTGTCTCACTTCTTCTACCGTCAAACTAATTACGTTGGAATGAGACAAGACATTGTTACCCGAAAAACGGCCAGAGTTGCCAACGATCAACATCATTTCCCAAGAATTTAATGAAGGTTTTCATTGAATCAATTATAATGAAAGATTGTAATATGGAATATTTCCATGTGCTTCTGATCTTTAGGTACCCTGGAAAACAAATAAGAGATCACTCTGTCTAGTACTGCACCTATTGACGCGTTTATGATGAATGTACATACGTTGCGATGAAAATTAAATAACGTAAATTACTATAGTTCATCTGTTTCGATCCATTTTAATAGTAATAAAAACCGGCCAAGCGCGTGTGGGCCACGCAAAATGAAGGTCTCCGTAATTGAAAAGAATGTATCCAAAAACAAACTTCACATTTGTAGCTGAAAAACAAGAAATCCCAAAAAAAATGTTTATGCGATAAAATGACAAAATAATGGTTTTCGGACTTTTTCATTTACTTGTGCTGTGAGACCTTGCTTCTTGCAAAATTTCATGAGTCAACGGTAAGTACCCTATAGATTTTGATTTACTTGCGAGTATCAAAATATGTTGCATAAATGGCCGTATTTTTTTACTGCGTAGACTTAGAAGCTTGATTTTTTTAGAGCTCCAAAGGATCATAGACGACTTACGTATTTGATATTCATTTTAACTTGATACCTCCACGCGTTCCTGATAAAAAAGGTCTTGACAGACAGTCAGACAGACAGACGGACAACGAAGTGATACTATAAGGGTTCCGTTTTTCCTTTTGAGGTACGGAACCCTAAAAAAGTACGTCATTTAAAAGAAATTACGACGACTGTTCTGGGTTTCACTACTGAGTTAGATAAGTTTGTCAATCTTAAAAATTCTGAAAGGTATCTTGGATTTATAAACTGACTTGTATTTGATCGTAGTTTAACAATTCGATTTAATAATCGATTACTAATCACAGTAATCACATCACACTAATATTATAAAGGCGAAAGTTTGTAAGTGTGTGTGTTTGTATGTTTGTTACTTCTTCACGCTCAAACGGCTGGACCGATTTGGATGTTTGGTAAGTAGATAGCTTATACCCCGGATTAACACATAGGCTACTTTTGAACCGAATTTTGTACCCAAACCGAGGGATTTCTTATGTACTATAATTTTAGGCTGGCTGTAGACGATAATCTTACTTTTCACCTAAAGTGTGTTTTTTGTTTAACGTTAAACAGTAAAAACACAACTTTAGGTATTTACCTGAGGTTCCTCCGACCATATGAACACAAAATTGCTACGAATGCATACGTAAATAACTATACTATTATTTCAAAACCAATTTACTAAAGTGTCTTTAATGCAATCTCAAACACTATTTTTACTGGACTAATATTACAGAATGACTAAAGGCGCGATTCCATTAGGCAATTGATTGATATGCAAGTGTTCAAATTACAATGCAATTACAAATTGCAATTTGTAATTGCATTGTAATTTGAACAAACCTGCATACAAGCTACAACTTGTATGAGGTACTTGTATATTTTTTTATTCAAGTGACGTGCAAATTAAATGCGCAAACGTTAGTTGCACGTTTCGAATTGCGAACGTGTGACGTTTTATTGTGTTTTTGATTTAATTGTTGAACATCTTCACTTGTATGCAAGTAAAACCGAGTGCATCCAATTTGCGCACCCTCGAAAACATGTTTCCAATGCAAGCAACTTGTACGCAAATGTGACGTCATACTTGCATGCAAGACTTGCCTAATGGAATCGCGGCTTAAAGGACCATTCGATAATGTACTTGTCGGAGGAATAAACTTATTAAAAGAATAATGTTAGAAGAAATGAATTTAATATAATAGAACCGAACAGCTTTATAAAAGAACAAGGAATTAAAGATGACAAGAATAGAGTAAAGAATACAAACCATAACTTTTTGTACATAGGTACACACCTAATAAGTATAACATACAACATGCTCCCTCAAAAAGTTAATTGCATTGCACTCATAACACAAAAAGCATATAAAACTAGTAAAGAAAACCATTACAAAAACTAGGATATACCAATCATTTGCAAACAACTGCGATGCTTTGTTGGACCCAAAGGTTTCGTCAAAACATCTGCAGGTAACCTGTCGGTGGGCATATACCTAAGTTCAACGGTTTTATCGTTCACTTTTTCTCGGACAAAATGGAACTTAACATCTATATGTTTTGTCCTATTGTGGTGAACCGGATTCATGGCCAATTTTTGTGCACTCTGACTATCCGTATACAAAACTATGTTAAGGGACTTACCTGTTAAATCGGATATTAGTCGTTTTAAAAAGCACGCATCCTTTACTGCCGTAGCCAATGCCATATATTCAGCTTCAGCGGATGATAAAGCCACTGTGGGCTGTTTTTTAGCTTCCCACGAAATAGGGCCGCCTGCAAGTTCATAATAGAACCCAGTGTAGGATCGTCTATCAGTTGGACAATTTGCCCAGTCTGCGTCTGAAAAACCCGTCAAAGTTGTAGTATTACCTTTTTCTTTCCTGTATGTAATACCACTATTTTTTGTTGCTTTCAGATAACGTAGACATCTTTTAGCAATATTCCAATGTGACTGATCAAATTTAGAGTTAAATTGACTCAAGTAGCTCACAGTGTAGGCTATATCTGGTCTGGTATTTACAGACAAAAACATTAGACAGCCAACTAACTCTCTGTAAGGGACACACACTCACCAATACCAGGCTCAAGGTTTTTCTTGACCATTGGGGTAGAAACACCCTTACAATCTTGCATGTTGAATTTCTTTAGCAACTTTTCAATATACGTATTCTGAGATAGCTTAATTCCATAATTATCATGGTGAATATTAATTCCCGTAAAGAAATTAATTTGTCCAAGATCTTTCGATGAAAAATATTTCTCAAATTGACATTTGAAATTGTCAAACGTAGTTTCATTTTTATACAAGATTACTAAATCGTCGACGTATACAGCCAGAACCAAGGAGTCTAAGTTCGCATTGTTTTTAAAAATACACGGCTCAGATGTTTGCATAAAACCAAGAACTGACAAAGTCTGTTTTAACTTTGTATTCCAGGCTCTTGGTGCCTGCTTCAATCCATAAAGGGACCGTTTCAAAAAACACACTTTCGACTCTTCCCCTTCCCTTACAAAACCTTCTGGCTGTGTCATGAAGATTTCTTCCTCTAAATCGCCATTCAGAAAAGCTGTATCCACATCCGTATGGCGGACCTTATAATCTTCCTGCACTGCAAGCGCTAACAGGGTTAGCAACGATGAGTTACGTACAACCGGAGAAAAGGTTTCGTGATAATCGACACCTTCTCTTTGTCGAAAACCTTTTGCTACTAGGCGCGCTTTATACCTAACAACGCCACCTTTCGCATCACGTTTCAATTTGAAAACCCACTTGCAAGGAATACACTTTCTATGATTTGGCTTGTCTACCAAAACCCATGTGCCCTTTCTGACTAAGGCATTGTACTCATCTTTCATTGCTAAAATCCAGTTATCTTTCTCATTGCTGTTAATCGCAGCTAGATAATTATTTGGATCATCGCACTCATCGTCAAGCAGAGTATTATATGAGAAGTAATCCGGTGGTTTGCGAACTCTTGAAGGATATCGACTAGATTCATTTGAGGAATCTGTAGCCTCACTTGACTGCTGATCATCAACATTGTTGACCTCTACATTGACTGCTTCATTGATTTCAACATCAGCATCCTCAGCATCCATGAAAGAAGTATCTATGCTAGGAGCATCTACCTCACATCTCCCAGATGAAGTGGAGGGCAATACTTCTTGTCTTAAAACTGCTGGCGATGGTGACTGGGAAAGCAAATTGACAATATCAGAGTTCACAGTACCTATAGGCTCAATATTTTCCTTCAGTCCAGTAAAGTTATTTTCAAAAAATGTAACATTTCTTGACTTTAGTGACCGTCTAGGAGTTGCCGCATTCCGGAAATAATAAGTATGAGGATCATCTGAATATCCTACAAAAATCTGTTCCTCAGCTTTCATGTCCAATTTACATCTTTGACTTGATGGAACATGAACAAGTGCTCTGCATCCAAAAACCTTAAGATGAGACAGATCGGGTTTTCTATTAAACCACATTTCAAATGGTGTTTTACCACTAAGCGCGCGGTGTGGTGATCGATTTTTCAAGTAGACGCTCGTCTCCACTGCGTCCTGCCAGAAAGCTTTTGAGAGGAAACCATGTGACAATAGTGACCGAGCCTTCTCTACTATGCTACGATTACACCGTTCACTTACCCCATTTTGCTGAGGGCTGTAAGGTGCTGTCGTTTGCCAATCGATACCCAGTGACTGAACATAATCCATCAATTCCTTATTGATGAACTCAGTTCCATTATCTGACCGCAAAGTCTTTATTTTTCCACCAAACTGTCTCTCGACATAAGAATGAAAAGAACAAAACTTATTTTTGACTTCAGTTTTAGAAGATATAAAATACACAAAAGTAAAACGTGTATAATCATCTATAAAAATAATAAAATATTTATTACCTGTAAAAGAATTTGTAGAAAAAGGTCCACAAACATCGGTATGAACCAATTGAAGTGGCGATGTAGCCTTCCTGTATTTTAAGCTTTTGAAAGGCTTTCTAGACTGCTTACCCTCTATGCAGGGTATGCATGGTTCCTTGTCGACCTCCGTGTACTCCACGCCGATAGCCTGACCTTTTCTAAGTAGATCCATGCCAATTCGACAGAGATGTCCCAACCTCTTATGCCAGAGCTGAAAATTGGAACAATCAGAGTGCACATAAGCTGAAACATTATTGAACATTTTAATTGAACAATCGACAGTATACAGCCCATCACTTACAGAACCATACGCTAAAACATTTTTATTGTTTACTACATCACACTTAGAGTCATAAATAGTGCAGCCTTCTTTATTGAAAACTACAGAGTAACCCTTCTCTACTACTTTACTCACTGAAAGTAAATTACAGTTCAAATCAGGAACATGAACTACATTCTCTATTCTGTTCGCCAAAGTATCCGTATCAATGGATACATCACCAATACCTACAGCCGCCAGTTTTTGTCCATTAGCCACAGTAATCGTTCCACCTTGTACTGGCCGATAACTGCTGAACCACTCGCGATGCGGAGTCATGTGAATGGTTGCACCGGAATCAATAATCCATTTCCCGTAACTTGCAGCCGGCGCAGAGAGAGCCATTTCCTTCACAACAGCCTGTTCCACCTTTTCATTATGATGGCAATCTGTACCTTTAAAAACGTTTCCTGACACATTCATAGCCTTCCTGTCCTTCTTATTGGGACATTCGGGACTTTTGTGTCCTGGTTGTCTACACTTAAAGCAGATTATAGACTTCTTCTTTTTGCTTGTAGAACCTGTTGAATGTAGCGCAGCCACCTCGTTCTGGTGAGGGTCCTTCGAAAACTCGTTTAATAGTTTTGCCTTAACCAACTCACTGGTTACATCAACATTCGAATTCTCTAAAGCCATTATCAGCGGTTCGTACCGAGATGTCAATCCTCCGAGAATAATCGCAGCCAGAGATCCATCGTCGATCTTCTTACCAATATCTTCAAGATCTTGAGCAGTACTCATAACGGCGTTGATATAAGATTCTATGTCTTGGAAATCGGTCAAGGTATATTTATATAATCTACGCTCCAAAGAGAGCCTTCGACCCATACCTTTATCCTCGTATGCTTTTTGTAAAGCACTCCAAGCCTCCTTAGCGTTTTTCGCATTTCTCACGTGCGAAATTGCACCTCCATCTACCGTAAGGCATATTTTTGACAACGCCTTCTGGTCACTACGAGAGCGCACATTCTCCGCCGTTTTATCAGAATCATCATACCCAGTGATGGACGTCCACAACTCCTCATGAATGAGGAGCATCCTCATTTTGAACTTCCAGGTTGGGTATCCGTCTCGGTTTTTTAACATCTGAACACCTTGAAAATTCATACTATTCCCTGACATTATCTTCTTTTAAAATAAGAGCTTCTTCGTGCTGATAACGTGTTGGAGGAATAAACTTATTAAAAGAATAATGTTAGAAGAAATGAATTTAATATAATAGAACCGAACAGCTTTATAAAAGAACAAGGAATTAAAGATGACAAGAATAGAGTAAAGAGTACAAACCATAACTTTTTGTACATAGGTACACACCTAATAAGTATAACATACAACAGTACTACGTGTAGTGTACAATTGAGAGAGGAGCGTCGCATCGCTCCCTTCTGTCCGCGCAAATTTCATTTCGCAATGCGAGGAGCGTCATACAACCCCATACTCCACAAAATTTTTGCACCACACCTCGTCAAATCTTCATCAAACCGAATGAGAATAGATGGAGATAAAAAATTCGCGCGTTTTTTATCGTAATGCGGGCTTAGCCTTACTTGGTAGAGGTTGATGCCCTGAATGCGTACCGCGATAGGCTGAGTTAATTGATTGATTGCGACAGTTTATTGGACACTATACCACAAAGCATTGACAAAAACTAACGTAAAGACTAACTTCAATCAATCTGCCTAACCTTTTCCCAACTATGTTGGCGTCGGCTTCCAGTCTAACCGGATGCAGCTGAATACCAGTATTTTACATGGAGCGACTGCCTGTCTGACCTCCACAACCCAGTAACTGGGTAATACGATACCCATTGGTAAGACTGGTTGTCATACTTTCGGGCTTCTGACGACCCATAACGACTGCCAAAGTTCCACGAATGACAGCCGGAACAAACGGCTTAACGTGCTTTCCGAGGCACGGAGGAGTCTCGGTATGTAACGATAGTCGCCCATCCACTGACCAACCCCGGCAAGCGTAGCTTAACCTGATGGATCGTCCCGTGCGGCTGTAATTACTTAGTCATAAATCTATATATACTTATCTTAACATACAGGGTGGAATTTTGTAATGCCATCTGGAGGGAAAGTACTCTTAATACTGCAGATAGAAAATTTTACTCAAAGGAAACATTCCTTTATTTTTGAATAGAAAGCAAACTGCATTCAAAGATTTTCGAAAATTCTCTTCTCCCACACCCGGGAATCGAACCGGCTAAAATCTGAAAAAATTATACCCTGTACTTTTATTGCATCGATCGTTAGGGTCAATTATAAGGATGAAATCTCTCTAACAAACATGATAAATTAAATGAAAGGAAAACCAGGAAATCTGAAGTTACAAATTCAATGTGTCAAGTTAAAGCTCTTTAACTAATATCCATCTTTTGAAATGCAGACTCCTTTGCGACATACTCGTAGCTGCGTGTATGAGGTAATTTAAATATGGAATGTTAGATTAAAATTTGAAAATTAGATTGTTTTTACAACTCATTTCACATTTTGTCTCACGGTGAAAGTGGCTTATCAAGAACAGTTTGATTTAATGGAAGCTTATATATTGAAATACTGGATCTCTTAAGAAACGAGTTACATGGTTTCCCCGAGGAAGAGCGAAACCAAATAATTCTACAGCCAGATGGTGCTCCAGCACATAACAGCAGAATCACTACTGCCTACATTAATAACCATTTCAATACCTGGATTGGTACAAACGGCACAATCAGATGGCCTGCGAGATCGCCAGATCTCACCCCCATTAGATTTTTTTTTGTGGGGATATGTAAAAAATCAAATTTACATGAAATCTTATGCGAATGACAACGAGTTGAGAGTTGAAGTTCAGAATACGATTTATAATATTCACCACAACACTTTATTAAAGGTTACTAGAAATGAATTCGTTAAAAGAATAAATTTGTGTATCCAAGAGAATGGAGCCCATTTCGAGCAACTAATTAGTTAGTTTACCATTTTTTGTAAATAATTAAATTAATTTAAGATTTCCTGGTTTTCCTTTCATTTAATTTATCATGTTTGTTAGAGAGATTTCATCCTTATAATTGACCCTAACGATCGATCGAAGGAATGTTTCCTTTGAGTAAAATTTTCTATCTGCAGTATTAAGAGAACTTTCCCTCCAGGTGGCATTACAAAATTCCACCCTGTACATAATTCTTCTATACGTGTGTTTGTCACCTACCTCCTGCTAAACGGCTGGACCGATTTAATGAAATTTTGTGAGTATATTTCAATGGGTTCCTGGATGGTTTGAAAACACAATTGGACCCGGTAGGTGGCGCTGCAGTAAGGTTCTAGGATCGTTCAGAAAGGACAACGTCTGTCGGGTCCGCTAGTACCTATCTATTATAGAAACCTACATATTTTGTCAAGTCGTAAAAACCATTCGAAGCAGAGCAGGGTCGCTAGGTTGGTCGCTAGTCACTCTATAGGACAAAAACAATCCGATCCAGCTGCCTCTAGACTTTCATTAGAATTGCCTGTGTCTGGAGCCCACTCGATTAGACTCGGTATGAGTTAAGACGATTACGTTTCTGTAATTAATCACTCGTCAAATGTTTAATCAATGGAACACAGATCTGAGATTTAAGTTAGGTACTTATGCAAATGTTTGTGATAAGTAAGTACTAAGCTTTCTATAGAGTATAGTTAGATCCTAACTGATAGGCTAGACAGAGTAAGTATATAATGCATATTTACCTGTGTCAATCAATCTGCCTAGCCTTTTCCCAACTATGTTGGGGTCGGCTTCCAGTCTAACCGGATGCAGCTGAATACCAGTATTTTACATGGAGCGACTGCCTATCAGACCTCCACAACCCAGTAACTGGGTAATACGATACCCTTTGGTAAGACTGGTAGTCAGACTTTCTGACGACCCATAACGACTGTCAAAGATCCACGAATGACAGCGGGTACCAACAGCTTAACGTGCTTTCCGAGGCACGGAGGACGCTATGTAAAGATGGTCAACCATCCACGGACCAACCCCAGCAAGCGTAGCTTAACCTGATGGATCCACCCGTGCAGCTGTTATTACTTAGCCAAGAGCTGCATTTACCTGTGTACGGCATGCAAATAGAGAGATATATCTGCCTCCCCCCCACCCCCCCCCCATTGATCCCTCTCACAGAAAGGAGGCCTGTATCCCAACAATGGGAACAATATAAGCTGATTACAAACAGACTTCGCAGAAGATTTTAACAGGCGTCGCAATCGTAGTTGTCCTAACCGAAATTATTATTATTAAATAGGAAATTCATTACGTAACAGATTTTCTAAGAATTTCAGACAAATTCTGATAAAATACTGGAACGAAGTTCTATAACGCGGCTTGTGGTAGGAGTAAACTGGCAGAAAATGTGACGTCACGAAAAAGCGTTATGCCGACCATGTTTTTTAATACAGAGCTATCAAGTATAAGTTTTAGCTTATGTTTTAAATCATACGTGAAAAGGAACATCGTTCCTGACGAGGATCCCCCAACCAGACACGTTTTTAGGGTTCCGTACCAAAATGGTAAAAATGGAACCCTTATGGTGTGACTCAGTCTGTCTGTCACAGCTGGATATCTCAAGAACTACTAATGCTATCAACTTGAAATTTGGAACAGTTTTAGATGACGTTTACCCAAATAAGAAAGAAATAAAAATATTTATATTTTTTTTGCAACAGGGACTGAAAGGTGGTCTTAAAAATTCAAAATAGGGCTACTAGAGCATGTGGGGTATCATATGAAAGAGCGCTGTTTGCACATTCTCAAACATTTTTTTTTCTTTTTTTTAAAAGGCATAGTTTTCGACTTTTGATGAAAAATGTAAAAAAAATACCCCCCCCCCCCCCCGCCCCCTATCTCCGAAGTTTGCAAAGCGAAAAATCTGAAATCATTCTATGTGATAGAAGTTTATGTAAAGATTACAGGAAAAATAAAACGATGTCTCTAAATAACACCCTTTTTAGAAATCGGAACGGAACCCTCGGTTCGCGAGTCCGACTCGCTCTTAACCGGTTTTTTTTTATTATTTCATTTAGTGATCCCTGTTGAACTCTGTTTAAGGTGATATTTAGATCCTATAGTTCATAGACTGACATCTATTATCGAATTCAGATGCTGAACATCACATGTTAAAAGATAATAATTATTAAATATACTTACCATCTCATTCCAAAAAACTAAAACGCTCTATAAACTTATTTTAGTTGTAGAAGTGTTTTGTCTTTGTCCAAACTCAAATCATAACTCGAAAAATATTGACAAAACACTTCTATAACTAAAATAGTTTCATAGAGCCTTTTAGTTTTTTATGAATATGGGGATTAGACTTTTATAATTTATGTAAATTCAAATCTGATTGAATATGTTTTTTTCTACTCATGGCCAAGCAAAACAATTTTTTATAAATAACCTTCAACAAAAGCATTATGGGCATAATATCATTAGGTTTCAACCATTTTCAATGAAAAGTGATTTCATGAATGGCCAAGTTGATTGATTAAATAGACGTCTATAACATGTTCTCCTACGGGAAAATAAAAGATTTTGAGCTATCATCTATCATAGTTAATATATCTAATAGAGATGGTAGCTCAAAATATTTAGGCGGTGGCCAAAAATCCTACCTGCCTACGCTGGTACGCACGGCTACAGATCAAGCTTCATTTCCAGTATAAGCTGATCTCGCATTGTATAGGATTTCCTTACAATGAGAGGTCAGCGTAAACTGGAAATGTACAGCTTGATGTGTAGCTGTGTGTACGTGCTTACTGTGTCTCATCGGGGTCGCGAGGTTCCAGCAGTGGGAACACTCAATCTGAAGAGCCTTTTCCCAACTATGTTGGGGTCGGCTTCCAGTCGGCATTCTAGGACAACGGGAAGTACCTTATAGGTTTTGATTTACTTGCGAGTATCAAAATATGTCGCAAAAAAGCCGTATGTTTTTATTGCATTGACTTAGAAGCTTGAGTTTTTTAGGACTTCAAGAGACCATAGACCTATGTATTTGTCTATTTGATATTAATTTCAACTTGATACCTCCACGCGTTCCTGAGAAAAAGGGTCTTGACAGACTGACAGACAGACTGACAGACTGACAGACAGACAGACAACGAAGTGATCGTATAAGGGTTCCGTTTTTTCCTTTTGAGGTACGGAACCCTACAAAACAAAAATACATAATATGTTTTTTTTTTGCAACAGGGGCTGAAAGGGGGTCTTAAAAAAAACGAAAGGGATACTAGGGCATGAGGGGTATCATATTGATAGAAAAAAAAAATTGACGAAAGAGCAAAGATTTTTCTTTTTTTAGGCAGCATAGTTTTCGACTTTTGATGAAAAATGTTAATCCCTTATCTCCGAAGTTTGCATAGAGAAAAATCAGAAATTATTCTATATGATAGAAGTTTACGTATAGATTACAGAAAAATAAAATGGTGTCTCTAATAGCACAGTTTTTCAGAAATCATTAACAAAAATTACATATAAATGATGGTACGTCGGACTCGCTCTTGACCGGTTTTTATTATGATTTGGGTAGACATTACTTCCTGAATTTATTTCCTATAGTATTTTACTACAATATAACTTTAATTATTTGACGACACGGTTGGCGCAGTGGTTGAGCGTTTGACTGCTGCGCAGCATGTCGCGGGTTCGATTCCCTCACGGAACAAATATTTGTACGACCTACAAGTATTTGTTCCGAGTCTGGGTGTTTTTCTATCTATAATATGTATGTATTTACAAAAAAAAATGTATATAAGTAGTTTATCAGCCATCTCGTTACCATAACACAAGCATTAGGTTGCTTAGCTTGGGACTAGATGGCGTTGTGTGAAATGTCCAAGGATATTTATTTATTTATTTATTTAATTAATATTCACATGTAGAGTTGATGTGTATGACATACATTTTTCGCAAAACTTCTTGCATTATTTGAAGGCGTGATAACAGATTTAATAAAAGTCACTAAAATCATGTATCTGCGTCTTAATATCCTTTCGAGATCGCACTTGAAATATATAACTTCTAATATGTAAACAATATTTGTTTTGTTATTATGTTAATCGAGACTTGTTGAGGGTAAAGTAAACCGTTTTGTTTTGTTAATAAAACAAGTACCATTAATCCTTAAAATAGGGACAGCTAGAGGTCAAAACTGAACAAAATTATTCTCTTGAAAATGTATCAATGTACCAGATTAGTTAAACATTTTTTAACTCAAATGTCTTATGTTAATATTTACGTTGTGCTAATCATGAAAATGTTTCTACAATATCTTTATCCGAGGCACGGAGGAGTCTCGGCATGTAAATATGGTCACCCATCAAGGGACCAAGCCCAGCAAGCACAGCTTAACCTGATGTATTAGCCACGAGTATTTAAATTTGGTTTTTTAAAACAAATGACGCCTAGATGTGTCCTGTCTGGCTATGAAATGAAACTCCGAAACAAACTTAACATCTTGAAAAGATATTGTACCTACACCACAATCCATTTTATTTCAAGGTAAACTACGTAGGCTAAGTGAAAAACTTATTAAGTATAATACACAAGTAATACGTAATACTTTCTGCTCAACAAATATAAATATTTACGCTCGAAACAGGCTTTTCTATAGTCAGTGTACACTAACTTCAATATTGTTTCTCATATTACAGAAATAATAACGAAAGCGAGTATATCGATACCTCGTACGACCTTGATACTCGCAAATTCTTATCTGCAATGTTCCGAGAAAATTGGATGCAGACCATTTTTCTGAGAAATTATTATGGACCGTTGTCCTGCACCATTGGATGAGCCCGTGGCTAAGTAACAGCGGCAAGGGTCGATCCATCAGGTTAAGCTACGCTTGCCGGGGTTAGTCCGCGGACGGGTCCACGGAAGAGTCTCGGTATGTAAAGATGGTCACCCATACACTGACCAACCCCAGCAAGCTAAACCTGACGGATCGACCCATCAAGCTGTTATTACTTAAGCCACGAGCTGCTCCATACAAATAAATAAAACAAAAAATTCAATTTAAAAAATAATAAGTTAATACAGAACAAAAATACAACAATGTCCTGCGGTAATACTGTGTACCTAACCCTGCGAGCTATGTCAGTAACCTTGGTACTACCGTAATATCAGACAATTCTTGGTTCATTCACGCAGGGAAACGCTCCGTGGTAAAGAATTTGTCCATAAATGAGTTCTATCTCTTCTTCTTTTCGAATCGATGATACAACATTCGTCTAGTGAACTAGATTACTTTGGCCCAGTAGGTAGCCGCGCTGAACATGGCTTCAGTGTAAATGGGTTAAACAAACTGTAGGTATAACTGAGTGTCAGCGCACCGTTTAGTAAAATGATTGGCCTTAATTTAACATGAGAAGGCGCAGTCGCTTTCTGACTTTACTTCACCACTGAGTGGTGAAAGTAAAGAAGACCCAGTCCACAATTATATCTGTTAATCTTATGGTGTACATAATAAAGAGTGTTCTACTCCATTAAAACGGGAATGGCATGGTGGAACTGTCCAGGGAAAATTGAGTTATCTAGCCGTGCAACTACATACAGTTACACGGCTCCTTAACTAAACTTTCCTAAACTAATCGTTTTACTAAAAAACGATTGGTCTTAATTCAATATGAAAAGTCGACTGCATCGCTGAGTGGTGAAAGTAAAGAAGAACTTGTCCACATAATGGACAACATACACACAAATCTACACAGGCCCAAAAAAAACCTGCTCGCAGAGGAATCTATTCACTTAAGCTGGGGCTACATTAGCGGGCTACGGCGAATATTCAAGTTATCGCGATGAGTGTGTCCGGGTAGAGCGTAGCATCGCGTAGTAAACGGGTGATGAGGAATACTTATCGGGGCACTGTCGGTAAACTGGCGCATGAAAGGGTTTTGTCGCGACAATAATCGGTTTCGTGGGTACATCTGCGTCACTTCATTGCAGTCCAGACTTTGAAGCGTCGAACACCAAACGGCACGATGGGCGCGCCAATGCGACATGGAACCAAGAATAATTATGGCGTATACACACGAATCTTCGTCCGCTAATAATTAGCCTCAGCATTAGAGTTTTGAGACAAATTCAATATTGCAATGTCAGTTTGTGTAACAGTAATTAAAAACTCACATAACATACAAACATACATACATCAACCCTGATAAATTACACTACTTTTTCGTGTAAAAATTACCCCTTCTGTGCATCGCTCTTTAGGTAAGGGCAGGCGACTCAACTATTCTGTTAATTAAGTTATGAGGTTGCTCTGAACGACCATTACGAAACCCGCTGTAGATGCGGCGTAGTCCGCTACGAGCATGCACTACGGGTATCGTAGAGGCTACACGTAGCAAATGTAGCCTACGAGAATCGTAGCTGCTATGCGTTGCGTATGTAGCCTACGAAGCTACGCAAAGGTGACTTTTAACAAAATGTTGCTTTACTATCACTACATAGTATGAAACAAAGTCGCTTCCCGCTGTCTGTCCCTATGTATGCTTAGATCTTTAAAACTACGCAACGGATTTCGATGCTGTTTTTTTTTTAATAGGTAGAGTGATTCAAGAGGTAGGTTGAACGTTTATATGTATAATAAACGCGGGCCAAGTCGCGGGCAAAAGCTATCAGATTAAGTAATGATCTGTTTTATGATAAAATTAAGTCTCGTCAAACATACTGAAAAACTTTAAAGACTAAAACTTTGTTCTTTACATATTGTCTGTTTCTACGAAATATGTTGGAAATGTTTTTAGCTTTAGAAAATATGTCTTGATTAGAGGCGACTGGAACTTAGAAAACATTGATAACTTAAAGTTTCTGTGATCGTTGATTGCATCGCGATTGTATCTGACGGATATAAAATTAGTTTTTAGTAATATTTATTTCGAAAACATTCTATTGGTCTCATTCTAGAGTTTTAAAATTTAAATCGTGTACATAATTATTATGTACGAGTAGGTATGTTTGTTTTAAATAATACTTAATTATGTAATGTGCTAGAACTATTTGTTTACAACGTGCTATTCTTGATTTAGCTAATGCTTTTCTTCTAAAAATGTTTTGTTCCTGTAGCCTGTATCCTGGTGGCTTACAATTCGCTTTATTAGAAGGCTAAAACTCACCCAAAGGACAATGGATAGGGCTATGCTTGGAGTTTCCTTCCGCAATCGAATCAGAAATGAAGAGATCCGCAGGAGAACCAAGGTAACCAACATAACCCGAAGAATTGCCAAACTTAAGTGGCAGTGGGCTGGGCACATTGCTCGCAGAACAGATGGGCGATGAGGCTGAAAGGTTCTGGAGTGGCGGCCGGAAGACGTAGCGTTGGAACGTGGACCGATGAAATTGTAAAGGCCGCAGGAATCCTCTGGATGCGGGAAGATCATAGAACCGATCGAAGTGGCGGTGCTGGTCGGAGGCCTATGTCCAGCGGTGGCCGTCTTTCGGCCGAAATGATGATGATGATGTAGTTAAGAAGTGAAGGTAGAGAAGTGCGATGCGATTCTTGTTGAACCATTTCCATGAAAATTTCTTATAAATTGTTCTACTTTTCATGGAAATTGTTTGCTGTTGCGTCGTGCTATAGCGTCGCGCCTGTTTGGATTGATTACTGCCGTGTGATTCTGTAAGACCTCATTCTAAACTTCGAACCTGAATCCGTTGTGCGTTTCTTGATTGGCATTCTAAAAACTCAATTGAAATTCGAATTTACACTAGCGCTACCCTTGCGAGCGTGTCAGCGAGTTGAACTAAATTGACCGTGAGATTTTGACAGATAAAGTATGAGATGACGCTTACGTCATTACATAGAATTACAGGAAATTACCTCATTGAATGCCACTTCATAAAGTGGCATTCAATGAGGTAATTTTCTGTTACTTCGACGCTCACGTCGCACTCGAACCAGCAGTGCGATTCTGTAACCATCTCACCGTGAAAACCTAGGTGAAGTGTGCGTGGAGTGAGCTGTCAATAGTGTCAATTCCTAGCAAAATCAAACTCACTTCACCTAAGTTTTCACCGTGAGATTTTTACAGAATCGACCGGCTTGAGGCGCAGCAGTGGGATTCTGTAACCATCTCACCATATGAAAACTTAGGTGAAGTGAGCGTGGAGTGAGCTGTCAATAGTGTTAATTCCTAGCAAAAACAAACTCACTTCACCTAAGTTTTCACGGTGAGATTTTTACAGATTCGACGTGCGGATTCAATGTGTCAAATTAAAAAACAAGTGAGAAGAATTGATGCGAAGTGAGCGTGAATAGCGATGTGAGATGCGAGTTATTGTTTAAACTTTACAGAGTCGACGTCCTGGATAGATTACCATCAAGGCTCCTGCAAACAAGCATGTATTAACATGATTTATTTTAGCTTTAAAATTCGGTGCGCCCCGGGCTCTCAGCTTAGGCAAGATGAGCTATTCACGTACAGATCGTGCTGATACGAGAGAACCGCAGAGTCAGCTTAAATTAACTTAAGTACAAGGGAAACGATAATCTAGAAAATACATCAAAGTGTACGTTAAGCCTGTGTCTTGGTCTATAAACCAAATGGCTTATAAAATATTATTATAGACGAAGATCGTTCGAGAGAGAGAGAGTTTTGATAGTAAATATTGGATTCTCGAGATCTCAAGTAACTTAATCCCATTTATTTTCTACAGTTTCAAACTAAGTCTGTTGCCGGCTCTTTTCTTGCGAATTACCTAAGTTTACGAATAAGAAAACATTATCTCTAAATTCAAAGACAAAGTAATAAAGGAATGAACATGAAAAAAAAAATATGAATAGGGTCGAGGTAGAAGGGCAGGAAATACATTATGTCGATGAGTATAATTATATCTACATGCGCCAGTTAGTTTCTTTCAAAAACAAGCAGGAAAGAAAAATTGATCGCCGACTCGAAAACGGCTGAAAAAGCAACACGAAGACGCTAATGAAGGGTGATCTGCCAATCTCCCTTAACCGCAAACTCCTCAACATGTATATCCTGCCAGTCCTATATGGTGCTCAGACCCTGGTCCCTAATCGAGTCGCAAAAGTTTCGCCTTGCAGTCTGTCAAAGAGAAGATGAGCGCAGCATCCTAGACGAAAAAAGGCAGGACAGAACTCCATGCTGCGTTTCAGAACGACGTAGGTAAGAAGGCTGCCAGGCTAAATCGGACTGGGCGGATCATGTCAGCTGCTGACCGCTGGTCAAAGGTGTCCACACAATGGGTTGGCTGAAAGAGGTGGCGGGACGACCTACACGGGACAAGTCACCTTGAAGGTTAGTTGGAGGTGGCGCGGGAAAAAAGTTACTGAAAGGATTTGGGGAGGCTTTTGGCCAACAGTGGGATAGTATGCTAAGTAAAAAAAAAAACATTTTTTCGAATAACACCTTACCTGCCTAATACCTTACCTTACCTACTTAAATAACTGATACTACTACTACTGTACTCTTACTTAATTAGGAGTACATGTGTACTCCTAATTATAAATATGATGTATCTATCCGAGACATCACAGTGGGCCCTGTCAGAATACCAGCGCTGCGACACTTATTTTTAAATTCGCAGCATCATGCTGAGATAGGAACCTTTTGGCCTCGCACAGGACTTTCCGTTTTATCATTTTATTTCTATTTTTTTTATATAACTTTGTTTCTTTATTTTTGTTAACTTTTATCATTGTGTTTTCAGTTTTAGTTGGTGATTTTCCTGTGCGAGTCACAATAAATACTTTTTCTTTCTTTCTTTCTTTCCTTCTATATATATATTTTTCGGTGTGTACTTATACAGTAATAGTACATTATGATATAAGAGCGGTAAGTTGAAAATTACAACCGAGGCGATATTGCTAGCCCGACCCGTAGGCGAGGGCTACAAGAAAGCAGAGGCTGTAATTATCAAAGCGCACGTATGTCATACGACGTTTTATAACATATTTGCGAGGAAATAAATGAAACTCGGACTTTCATAAACGAATAAATCTTTAAAAACACACTTTCTGAAAATTAATTTGGATCTTTGCTTGTTTTCCATAAGATGAAATTTTGATACGCTTGTAAATATCTATCGGTCGATTTTTCAGGCAAGAGGCTTAGAGTAGCCTTTTTCGCTGCCTCTGAGACTTCTGGGGCGGTGTCGAATTAATAAATTCATCATTACTTGACGACATTTTCAAATAAAAACAATATAGCGAAAAGAAAAAGCGTGCGGAATAATTTTTACTTGTTCACATTTCACAAATTAGCGATGCGCGCGCAACAGCGCTTTTTTTTTTAAAGCAAAGGCTCAAAAACAGCCAGTAGTACTAATAAAGTAAATTAATATTTTTTTGTTTTTGTTTGTTGTTGTTGCAATTTATTGTCAAAATTAATTAAATTAAAGAATTAATTCTTTAATTAAATTAATGTTTATTTTATTTTTTTTATCTCCAAAGTTTTTTTATTCATAAAATGTTGACCACTTTTCTGACATAAAAACTCTTTGCTAAGATTTAAAAAGCACCTTTCGTTTTAGACGGAGCATCTTGATAAACCTTACGTTATACCTTATTAAAAAGAAACCCGTGCGTTTTACATTTCAATTACGCACAAGTACGTAATGACATACATTACGATATTGAAATTCGTGAAATAAGAGACCCTTTACGAGCAAATGTGTTATAAAATAAATAAATAAACATTAAGTAAACGTATTTATTTTTTTATTACAGTTCTCGGTTGCGCAATAAAAGCTGCTTCATGCAATTTAATTATTCTCCAATATAAAAGCAATCAAAATAAAGTTTGGTTCTTAAAATGACTCCTTAACGAACGAAATGCGTCGTGTTCCTGAACATTCCGAGAAACGTTAACTAACCACGAATGTGATTTGGGTTCTATTGAGGAAAGCAGTATTTAATAGCATTACAAATGAGCTATGGGAAAGATTAAGTAGAGATTATCGAGACGAGGAAGCTTATAGGTTACGAACAAATTGGTAATATTCGATCTATTGTAAAGGGTTTCAGAAGACTTAATTGGCATTTGAGGAAAGCATGTGGAAATTTAGCGGTCATAGAAATATGGGACTAAAACTATGAGTTACAACGCCTAGAAGGATCTCGTAAGCCTACAAACAATTGGTTTCCTCTTGAGGTTAAACTTGCTATAATCTCCTATTATGTAATGGTGAAACTCGGGAACTGTTGGCTATAAATTCATAGGCTCACTGATACAGTTATTAATAGTCTGTCATCTTACTAAATAGTAACTAGTTAGAGTTATTTCAATGTACACACATCAAAAAAAGTTTGTGATCACTAGCAAAAGCTGATATATTTTTAAAATTTAACTTTATCAAGAAAACGTGTTTTCAATACACTTCCTCGAGAACTGGTTCATATCGCAGTACGATTAGGTTCACAATGCAATGTATTTCACACGCGTGCGATTTTTCATTTTACAACACGTGTGCGGGAATCAAAATTGCCACAGATAACTTATACCAATACTTTTTTCAAATATATCAGCTTTTGCTAGTGATCTTTTTTTTGATGTGTGTAGGTAAATGTGAATGTTTAGATGTTGCATTTTTAGATAACTTTGTGGTTATGTAAAGTAAGTTTCAGGTAGATAAAAGAATTTGGTTACAAGATGTGAATTATAGTCGTTGGGTAGCAAGCAAATATTTTAGAAAATTATTAGATATAAACAAAAGTAAGGCCGTTTATCCAGCGCCACGTCATTATGACGTCTATAGGACGTCAACGAGAACGAGATGACGGCGCTGAAGTAGCGATACATACATTTACTATGGCCGCGTGTCCACCGCACACCACCGGGACGTCACGTTCGGTTCGAATAATCTCGATTCGACAAAGAGCTCTTTTACTACCAACAGCCGCACATTTCGACTTTATTATAACCGCTGTGATCTTCCTTTTACGCATTTTTTTCCTATTTACGCCAATCATGGTCCAGATTTACTCTGTGATATATTTTTAGCAGAACTCAATTTGAATATATACTCAATTACTCAGTGACCTTTAATAAAAAACGGATCATGCCTTAGACTGACGACTCCTAGAGAATTTCGTTTCGTCATTGGATAAAAAATAAATATTTACTGAGTTCCATAATGAGTGTAGGTTTACAGGCGTAACAGGAAGAAAAAACCGGTCAAGAGCGAGTCGGACTCGCGCACCGAGAGTTCCGTTCCAATTTCTGAAAAAGTGTGCTATTTAGAGACATCGTTTTATTTTTCCTGTAATCTTTACATAAACTTCTATCACATAGAATAATTTCTGATTTTTCTCTTGGCAAACTTGGGAGATAAGGGGGGGGGAACGGTATTTTTTTTTACATTTTTCATCAAAAGTCAAAAACAATGCGGCCTAAAAAAAATAAAAAAATGTTTGAGAATGTGCAAAAAGCGTTCTTTCATATGATACCCCACATGCCCTAGTAGCCCCATTTTGAATTTTTAAGACCCGCTTTCAGTCCCCGTTGCAAAAGAAATAAAAATATTTTTATTTCTTTCTCATATGCAAAATAGTTGGGTAAACGTCATCTAAAACTGTTCCAAATTTCATTAGTAGTTCTTGAGATATCCAGCTGTGACAGACAGACAGACAGACAGACAGACTGAGTCACACCATAAGGGATCCTTTTTTACCATTGTGGTACGGAACCCTAAAAAGTAAGAAAATATATATTACAAACTGATGGTAAGGGACCGTTTTATTTATATTATGACTTGACTGGCCACTTTAGCAGTAATAATCATAAATCATAACTGTTGCGTTATTAAAATGATTCTTTAAAAATAGTTAGATTTTCTACCGGTAGAGGCGTTGATGTCGCTTTGTTTTTGTTGTGCATCTACTCGAATAATTCCTGTTTTAGGGTCCTAAAAATACTAAATAGCCAAGTAACTGCGACCAACTCGGATGTAGCGCTCGACGGCCGCTGTCGTGGCACCGGTCGCTTCGTTCGCTCGCGCGCGTTTGGTCACAGTTCTAACCTAACCTCTAACGTGAAATGGAACTACTTTGCAATATGCCCAGTGGTCACCTGGGAATGTCATTAAATAGGTTGCTTGCGTCACGATATGGCCCTATAAGATCAGACCACGACAGATACCCTACATTAATGATGACTGAAATATCATTAAACGTTATTGTTTAAACGATAATAAAATTATGGTAAATTTTAGCTGGCCATTTCATGAAACACAACCATTTCATGAAATGACCGAACACTTCATGAAATGATCAATTTTAAGATCTGGCCACGATATACAGGGTTATTGTTAAAACACCAGCAACCTCTTAAGGGGTCATTGTACTCATCATTATGAACAACTTTTACTATGGAATCAAACTTGAAATCGCGAAGAAAAAATCAGCTGCTCCCTACATTTTGACGAGTTAGTGAGTGTAGATAAATAAAATAAATAAGCATTTAATTCAGAATCACTTCCATATTTGTTAGTAACAATGTGAACTTATAACCTAGTGTTAGTAACATTTACATTCCTCTTAAGCTGGGTGAGGCATGCCGATCCTGGGGAGTGACTACTTGACCGCGTGCAGTCGTATCCACCGCCCCAAGATCGGAGAATCCCACCTATCAGCTAACGTTCTAAGAATGGTGTTGGAGCTGCCGCGCACACGGCGTAGTAGAAATGTGCATCTCTTGCGCATGATGGCCGAAAAACTATCCACATCAGCGTCGGCAAACATGCCAGACGCGCTACAAAAACGCGGCAGCCCCATCAACACCCGGAACGTGTTGTTGTATTGCGTGCGCAGGCCGCTATATGCCTCCCGGCTTGGGTAGAGCACCGCCGTGTTCTCACGGAGGCGATCGGCGGCGGCGATCTCTCGCGTTCGAGCCTGGTCCAGGCCATGGTGCGGAGCGAGAGTGCATGGGAGGCCGTCACCTCCTTCTGCGAAGCAGTGATGCTCGCGAAGGAGGAGGCGGAACGCGTGAGGGAGAGGCAGCCTCACGCCCTCAGTCGCCGCAGGAGACGCCCTGGGCGGCGGGAATCGCGGGGCGATTTCCGGCCACCGTAGGCGCGGGCCTGCGGACGGTGAGCAGCGGGTAGCTCGCCGTCCGGTAAGGACCCGCCGGTCGATTCTGTAAAAATCTCACCGTGAACACTTAGGTGAAGTGAGTTTGTTTTTGCTAGGAATTGACACTATCGACAGCTCACTCCACGCTCACTTCACCTAAGTTTTCACGGCGAGATGGTTACAGAATCGCACTGCAGGCCCGAGTCGACGGCGCGTTGTGTTCCACGCGCGCCTCAAAGAGATGTCAGCAAGTGATGGGGTCCAATAGGGCCGACGCCGCTGGGGTCGCGGGTTGTTTGAAGAAGATACCGCGGCCCTGGCATAGGCAACTGAAGGAACACGGGTGGGTTTTAGTCAGTAAAAGTCTGACACGCCCTTCCGCTCCACCCAGAGCGGGAGAAGGTATTTGATGATATCCCAACCTCAAAAAAAAAAAAAAAAGGCCGCTATATGCCTTCTGCGTAAAGTTCACCCACAAGCTGCACGTGTAAAAGGATTGGCTTTGACAAGCGTCACCTTAACCTGAGCCGTACAACGCGCAAACCTGTGGGCCAACATCCCATATCTAACGTCCAGTGACCTGCGCTCCCGCTCTACGTCAACATTATCCTTCAAATCATCTGAAACCCAATGACCCAGATATTTAAAATTTGCAACTCTTTTTAGAGGTCTGCCGCACAGCATAACTGGTGGAGTTTCACTATAGCCTTTACATGATATTTCAAGCAGGCAGCTTTAAATGTCATGTATTAACTCTTTGCTACATTGTATATGAGCCCATGGGTCTCCGCGTACGATTCACACACGTTAATCAGTGTCCTCAAAAATGCACCGCTGTTTTTTTTTCGCGATTTCAGGTTGAGTCCCATAGTAAAAGCATAATGATGAGTACAATGACCCCTGAAGAGGTTGCTGATATTTTACCAATAACCCTGTAAGTATATATATGTCGCAGGTTTATGACAAAATCAGGTTTTTGATAAAGAACCGGTCGACGGAGCCTCGCTGCGCGGAGCTCCTATTTCTGGCTGCATTGTTTAAAGGAACCTAACCTAACCGAACTTCCGGGTGCCCCTGACGTCAACCATTATCTTCCGGTTCTTGATCAAAAGCCTAGGTTTTTGATCAAAAACCTGATATTGTCATAAACCTGCGACATATATACTCTTACGGCGAGTGAAAGCATGAAGTGTGACCATACCAACAAATAACAACACCCTTTCGACACAACACAACCACAAGTCTCATTCAGAAAAACTTCCACCCTAGCCCTACAATGACTGTTTATAAAAATACTAGCTTCTGCCCGCGACTTCGTCCGCGTGAAATTTCTTGTCCCCCCCACCCACCAACCCCGACGCATCGCATCGCAACGCCTGCCCGCGCTATTACTTCGTTTACGCTTAATAGCACCCTTTATGACATTTTTTCTTTTTGCTCGGCTCTTAAGGTCCCTAGCGTGATGTTAAATAGCCTATATTTTTCCGCATCGCCTGCCCGCGCTATTACTTCGCGCTCGGCTCCTAAGGGCCCTAGCGTGATGTTAAATAGACTATATCCTTCCGCATCGCCTGCCGGCGCTATTACTTTGCGCTCGGCTCCTAAGGGCCCTACCGTGATCATAAATAGCCTATATCCTTCCGTATCGCCTGCCCGCGCTATAACTTCGCGTTCGGCTCCTAAGGGCCCTAGCGTGATGTTAAATAGCCTATATCCTTCCGAATCGCCTGCCCGCGCTATTACTTCGCATTCGGCTCCTAAGGGCCCTACCGTGATGATAAATAGCCTATATCCTTCCGCATCGCCTGCCCGCGCTATTACTTCGCGTTCGGCTCCTAAGGGCCCTACCGTGATGATAAATACCTAGCCTATATCCTTCCGCATCGCCTGCCCGCGCTATTACTTCGCGTTCGGCTCCTAAGGGCCCTACCGTGATGATAAATAGCCTATATCCTTCCGCATCGCCTGCCCGCGCTATTACTTCGCGCTCGGCTCCTAAAGGCCCTAGCAAAGCAAGATGTTAAATAGCCTATATCCTTCCGCATCGCCAGCCCGCGCTATTACTCCGCGTTCGGCTCCTAAGGGCCCTAGCGTGATGTTAAGTAGCCTATATCCTTTCGCATCGCCTGCCCGCGATATTACTTCGCGCTCGGCTCCTAAGGGCCCTAGCGTGATCAAGAAGTAGGTTATAAAATGCAAAATGATTTTTTCAAATCCAACTGGGGTAGGTCCAGAGATAGCGCATTCAAACAAACTAACAAAAAAAAAAACTCTTCCGAGAAAAAATACTTATTTGCACAACGTACTCTAGGGGTAAATTGATCCGCACTAAACATGTTTGCTCAAGAGCGACCGGTGTGAATTAAAGTTATTTTGCGATTTAGTAATTTTATATTATCTCCGAAACTGTATGACCAATTGACATACTGTAAAGGCCAAATCTTATCTCCATGATGTCCTTGTGATTATAAAATAACTTATTTTGATAAGGATTAATGTTTTGTTGTTTAAATAATCATCCAAACTTAAGTATGTCTAAAAAATACTTTTTTAAAGCAATAAAAGATGTATAAAAGATAAAATATAAAAGATAGAAATATGGTGTCGCGGACTTTTTTGTAGAATTATTTAAGACGGACCAGACTGCTGTACATTGTTCTCAATTTTAAGCAACCGTTTAGGCAGCGCATGCAAAAAAGTCTGTTTAAAGAGGTATTTCTTTCCGACTTGTTAGACAAAAATTGTGATAGCTCGGCTAATATGCATGATATAGATATAAGTTATAGCCTATAGCACTCAGGAATAATGTAGCTTTCTACCAGTGAAAAAATTTTTAGAATTGGATCATTGGTTCCGGAGATTACCCCCTACATACAAACTTACAAACTTACAAACTTACAAACTTACATACAAATTTTACCTCTTTATAATATTAGTATAGATTGGCATTGCCACCACGTATTTCTACAGCTGAAATAAACCAACCTCACTGCTAAAGCAGTAAGGCACTTCAATGTTTGTTATTTTTAAATAAAAAAACAAAGAAAAATAGTCAAGTTTACACGTATATAAGGTCCCATTAAAATATATTATGAACAAACTTTTAGAAATCATTCAGACCACCAAAATAATGATAAAAAAATAAATAAAAACGCATTAGATACTTACACGAAAAAAAATCAGTTAACGAAAGTATAGGTACTAAAAATGTTGGTTGTTACCCAATGCATAAAAACACATCCATTTATTTATGTCTTTGTTATATCATAATACTGATACTACAAATGTGCAGGCGCACGTGCCCGCCGCGTTTTTTTGAATTAGTTTTTTTTTCTTGGATATCTTTGGTTAAACGTACTGAACTGTGTCCATCTGTTTTAATCTAGATAGATTAAATAAAAAGAGAAGTCCTGGCTGACTGACTGATTGACTGACTCATCAACGCCCAGCCCAAACCCTTGAACCTAGAAAGCTGAAACTTTGCAAAGAAGTTCCTTTTATAATTTAGACCAGGAATAAGGAAGGAATTCCCGGTAGTATGTTTCCGTGGGATAATTTCCGACATCCACGCGGGCGAAGCCGCGGGCAAAAGCTAGTGGGGCCATAAATAGGCAATACCAGACATTTTCTTGCCCATTACGAATACAACTATGTAGGTCTCAGGGGGGCACTGAGCAATAAGTATTCACTCGTAGCTAACAGCATCTAGGCACTAAGTTTCATTATGAGTGTCAAAGGGAACCTCATTGTTGAAACCTTAATAACCGCAGCACTTTCTTTTCACTCAGCTCATTTTATACGCGCCATTTTGTGTCGAGACAAGCGTTGTTCTAGATTTTAGTGGTCTTGATGTACTTAATTTACAGTAGTTCATGTTGAATTTTGTAAAGGAGAATGTTCTCAATTATAGGGCGCCCTGTACCAAACGAAAAATCCGGTGTCACAACCAAACCCAGTGTATTTAGAGGAGAATTTAATGCTCTTCCTATATTAATAACTGTTTTTTACATGCATTCCCGCAGTTTGTATTTATTTGCCATATACCTACTTAATATTTTGAGGTTAGGTTCGTGAAAATGACTGATTCGAAATAGTGGAGTTAGTGAGAAATAAGGTAGTAATATCGGTCATGTTTTTTATTCTTGATTTTGAATCAAGTACCTACCTAGGTACTAGCAGAAAGTGCTGGCTAAACCAACAATCGATTCTTAAACACAGTACGTGTTTACTGATTCCTTGATTCATAAGAACTTGAACATAACATGACATTAGGCTTATTTTACCCGAAGAGTTAGGCAGAAGTGTATTTACATATTATTATAGTACACCCATATTTTGAACTTGAAATGTTAGAATAATAAGGTATAAGGATACTTATTAGAAATGAAAAACGTAGATATGGTTAAGTTAAGTTACGCTTGCCGGGGTTGGTCCGTGATGGGTGACCATCTTTACATACCGAGACTCCTCCGTGCCTCGGAAAGCACGTTAAGCCGTTGGTCCTAGCTGTCATTCGTGGATCTTTGGCAGCCGTTACGGGTCGTCAGAATCCCCAAAGTCTGACAACCAAATCAAATCAAATCAAATAAGAACAGTTACTGCAAAATGTCTCAATGAAATCGTATATTCTCCTTAGTAGCACGTAAAGGTATTAGGTTGACGACCTCAGGGGTTTGTTTATTTCACAACGTCTTAGAACAACTAGGACATTATGAGGTTAATGACCTCTGGAAAAACATAACTTTCCGAGTTTTCCAACTTTAATGGATTCATTACGCGCAACGCTTTTAAACACTGCCTAAAATTAATGAGATTAATTAACAAAAACCTCTGGAAAGGAAACTTAAAAATGAGAAATGGATATTTATTTTTTTATTTATTTAAAAAGGCTTAAGTACCAACTAAACACATACACAGCATTAACCCAGCGTCTTTGTTATACTAAAGATCTCGCATGTATCTTAATTACAGAAAAGCACGGCATTATCAAATAGCGTACTAAAACATTAAACATAAAATAAAAAAAATTAAACACTAAAACAAATTAAAAGAATTTAAAAAAAAGTAATAAAATAATAATAATTTCAAACTACAAATGAAGTAAGGCATGCTTTGTGGCAGTTGTTTCGAAATAAATTACAAATCTAGTCAATGTTGGTAGGTAGTACTAACTTATTATTTAATTTGGATTCCGTAACAAAATGATAAAAAGGAACCCTTATGGTGCCACTCAGTCTGTCTGTCACAGCTGGATATCTCAAGAACTACTAATGCTATCAACTTGAAATTTGGAACAGTTTTAGATTACGTTTGCCAACTATTTTGCAAATAAGAAAGAAATAAAAATATAAATGTTTTTTTGTCACAGGGACTGAAAGGGGGTATGAAAAATTCGAAGTGGGGCTACTAGGGCATGTGGGATACATATATGAAAGAGCGCTGTTTGCACATTCTCAAACATTTTTTTTCTTTTTTTAGGCCGCACATTTTCGACTTTTGATGAAAAATGTTAAAATTATGCCCCCCCCCCCATTTCTCAGAAGTTTGCATAGAGAAAAGTCTGAAATTATTCTATGTGATAGAAGTTTATGTAAAGATTACAGGAAAAATAAAACGATGTCTCTAAATACCACACTTTTTCATTGACACCTTAAAAGAAACACCCTGTATAGTCACGAAATGTATTTTTATGGTCTACCCATGACTGACCCATATCTTTGCTTCTGATCCAGTAACTCGTACTGTACGAACTTATAAAACATGATATTATTATTAATACTAGCAGAAGGACAATAGGGATGATGACTATAAATTTATTTTTTGTCCGTCATAGAGATTATTAAAAAATATTGGACACGTATTTTTTCTTTTTTTACGTAATCAAAAAATTACGGCGATACATCGAGTTAAAATATGGCATGACGTCACGCGTAGCTAGGTTTTATACGTACAAGTGACGTAGCGAGCCCCCACTCCCCAACTTTAATGCGTGATAGCTAAGTATTTTTTTATTAATACGATAAAGCAAATAATATGTGTCTAATATTTTTTTATTATCTGACTGACGGACTAAAAAGAATTTCTTTTTTTTTACCCAGGCATCATGCCTATTACCGTCCGTTCTAAACGCTTTCTCGTCTTGTCCTTCAAAGCGTTAAAAACGTTCAAATCCAAGTCGCAATCTGTTTCCGCGACAATTGATGTCAAAAACTAAAACTACTACTACTAACTTGTGTAAATTAGAGGTTTTTTGACAGATAGGTCCAATTTCACCAAACTGTTCATAATCGGACATTTAGTAAATCAGCAATTAAAATAAACATCGATGTTAATAGTATACGTTCCACCAGAATATAGACATTTAATCATGGATTAGCGCATGGTGAAACACTCGCTACTCATAATATCCTGTTAACATTTTAACAGAAGATTAAACAAACTAACATGGTTTTGGTGAAACAAGGTCTAAGACTGACATTAGAATGCGAACCGGTTCAAGCGTGGTAACCGAGACATCCTCGCGCTTAAAATGATAAAATTCCTGTAACATACATACTGCTTAAATAAAGTCACGCCTTCTTCCCATGGGGGTAGGCAGAAACTACAGAATGCCACCTGCTGCGATCCTTACAGGTAAGAGTTACGCGATAGAAAGAGAGGCAACTTCTAGGTTAATATAACTGTAGGTAATTAACGCTGTGCGACCTGAATTGCATTTTATTGTGTCGTAGCAAGAGTCGCTATTTATTTAAATGATTTTGTAGAGTGAATCTTCTGTACTTGTACTATTATGTATTCTGTGCTACCAGTAACATAATACTTGGCAATAAGTTGTTCATTTAACATTTTTAATTAAAATTGTTTTCAAAGATTTTAATTAAACTATGGCCGCTTTGGTAATTCTAATTTAATTATTTCGTTTTATTCAAAGAAAAATAATCAAACTGCAAATTACTTTGAATCAGTACAAATATATTGTAAGTCCCGTTCTCAAATAAATACGTCCAATTTTATTAGTTAGGTACCTAGTCATTTTGTTGTAAAATTCTGTTAAAGCTGCTAACTCTAAATGCTAAGTTACTTAATCCTAGGGATTTTGGCTAGTAACTTTTATTAGTGCGAATTACAAACGGTAAGCCTCGATTTCTTTGAAAATAGCTAATTTATGATAGTTTGAAACAGTTGAAGTTTTATTTGTATCTGTATAACAAAGTTTGGATTTGGGTTTTAGCAAGTTTGGTCCTGGAATAATTTATAAATATTGCACCTTTACCGTAATTTTACGATAAATTGTATCAATTTGAAGATAATAATTTTATTAGGTACTGAGCTCGTGGCTAAGTAATAACAGCCGCACTTGTCGATCCATCAGGTTAAGCTACGCTTGCCGGGGTTGGTCCGTGGTTGGGTGAGCCAACCGACCGAGATTCCTCCGTGCCTCGGAAAGCACGCTAAGCCGTTGGTCCTGGCTGTCATTCGTGGATCTTTGACAGTCGTTACGGGTCGTTAGAAGCCCGAAAGTCTGACAACCAAAGGGTATCGTATTACCCAGTCACTGGGTTGTGGAGGTCAGATAGGTAGTCGCTCCATGTAAAATACTGGTTTTCAGCTGCATACGGTTAGACTGGAAGCCGACCCCAACATGTTGGGAAAAGGCTAGGCAGATTGACTGAGGTAAAAGCATTGGCCAGATAATGAGATATAATGGCAAAACGTTGGTTTTATCAAAGTTTACTAAAACGTCAGATACTTAGGGACTTTTCTTGAAAGCTTTTCTTAGCTTTAAGTTGTTGCTAATTTGCTATATGCTTGCGATAACTTTATCAGACATTTTATATATCAAGTTAGAACCGCACTGCCAGTTTTCTCTACGTTAGAATTTGGCAAGGATCTGAACTTTCAAAGCTTCCTATTTCAACTGAACGCTTTATCACAGATACGGCAGACAAAGACTAAGTGAAGCTCACATGGAAAGCCTTTTTATCGCTTTTCCTGACTACCATCAGTGTCGGAACAAAGATCAAACTGCGGATTACTGAGCTTGTACGAGTGAACCATACTTTGCATAGTGAATACCCGTTCACTCTGCAAAACATTGTTAATAATTGGGACCTTTAGCCGTCGTTCGCACGGACGTAAAACTATCGCGGCGATTTTTTTTCGCGCGCTGTATTATCAACGCTCTGCTTAGCACCGAGAGTTGAAAATCCAACAGTGTGTTTTTTTGACGCGCTGGGGTGCACTCTGTTGCTGTCAGGTTGGATTCTCGAAGCTCGGTTCAACACCGGCAGTTGAAAATCCAGTGCGCGATAAAATCCCGCTGCGATATTTTTACGTCCGTGCGTACGTCGTCTACCAAGGTGGAGTCTACATTTTGTAGCAACAAAGACTCTCACAAAATAATACATGCCTTACACTTTCAGCGCAATTCGTTTTCGAGCATGATAATAAAACAAACACAACGAACTCAAACGTTTTAAAAACAAAACAGTCATGTTCAAAATATGTAAAACATTATAGAGTAAAATGTTTATTACATCGAATGGTAATCGAATCGATACTATGATAAACGTTGCTTTGTCCAATTATCATACAATCGAATGCGTTTTATATTGAGTAAACGATTTGCGTTTGATCTTTTGTAATTCCATGTAATGTTATTCTATGTGGCGAAAGGGTATTTTCTGCGTCATTTTCCAAAAGCAAATTATCTGTGCTTTACAAAGTTATTTCCTTCCAAAACTGTGATTTTGGAAGTTGCAGTTTCCTTCTAATGATACAAAGTTTGTTCAAGCGTAGCGTTACATATGTATCCCACGTTATTCCCTTGTATCCAACGCGTAACTCTCCCGGATAGACATATGGCAATCTTCGTGACGTGGAGCAAGAAAACACTTGAATGACCCATAATATTACAGTGCAAAAAGTGAATACGGATGGAAAATGGTACAGAAAAAAAATTGGTAGGTAATTTTAATGAAAGACTGATTTGACAGCTGATCCCTAGACCCAATTATGGGGACATTTTTAACCGACTTCCAAAAGGAGGAGGTTCTCAATTCGTCGGAACCTATTTTTTTTTTTTTTTAATTTTTTTTTTTTTTTTATGTATGTTCCCCGATTACTCGAAAATGGCTAGACCGATTTGGATTTTTCTTTTTTTGTTCGAAAGGGTTTAGGGTGGTGGTGGTGGTGGTATATTTTATAGTGGTCCCATGATCATCAAGTCAGGATCTGATGATGGGATCCCTAGGAAATCGAGGGAAACCCTCAAATTTTATGAGCACACCTATATCGATTTCGGTATTTTTTATAGTAACTCGTGCATTTACTCTCGGAAAGTACCATTCGGTGAACTGGAACTGATGATGAAGACCACAGAGGGCCATCGGAAATACTCAATTATATCTAAGTATATAACAGGTTGCGATTCGATTACTTTAATATGGTTTATGCTCGTCAAAATAATGGTAATGGTGACTTCACCATGAGCTCCATTTCTCCTGGTTCTTACTAGGAGAAGTACTCAACAATTAACGTCCCTGCATCGGGAAAAGCAACATTTTGTAAAACGTGATGAGCAGTTGACTTTGGGTTATTGTAACTTAGACAAATTACAAACTGAACCACTAAAAAGTGAAAAATAAAAACTTTTTTACAAAAACAAAAACCGACTTCCAAAAAAAACACTACAAAGTGAAAAATAACTTTAATTTCGGAAGTCGGTGGCAAAAAACTAAAATACAGATCCAAAGACACTGACTTCCGAAATTAAAGTTATTTTTCACTTTGTAGTGTTTTTTTTGGAAGTCGGTTTTTGTTTTTGTAAAAAAGTTTTTTTGTAATATAAACTGGGTTGTTATTGAAATGTCAGCTGACTGACAGAAGATTATGAAAAAAGAGAATGTTTTCTATCCAAGACTCTTGGAAAAATATAATTTATAATAATGAGGGAAAAGGGAAACCCGACACCATAGTTTTTTTCATTTGTAATTTTCACTATAGGTAACCTACACCGATTAATGCAAACTTTTAGGTAGGTAGTGCAAGTCACTTGTACAGTAAAAAAACCTGTCAAGTGCGTGTTGGACCACGAACAATGAAGGGCTAACCGTAGGTAGTTGAAAATAATTTATATCAAAAACAAACTTAAGAGCGTTAACGCCGACCGGCATTTCATACAAACTTTGAAGTCCTTGTTTTTCAAAATGAATGAACCGATTTTAATGAAACTTCATACGTATAAGCAGGATACATAGGTCTAAAAAGTTAGTTAAGAACATTTTTGAAAAATAGTGTTACAGCCAAATGCATCCGATTTTAAATATTCCATAGAAACAGAGATTTCCAATTATCTTCTTTTAAATTAGACATTTTGAAAATGTTCTTAACTAACTTTTGAGACCTATGTATCTTGCTTATACGTATGAAGTTTCATTAAACTCGGTTCATTCATTTCGAAAAAAAATGACTTGAAAATTTGTATGAAATGCTGTAGGCGTTAACGCTCTTAACATTGCAGTTAAAAAACATGTTCTCCCATACATATTCTACAACTGCAAAAACTTTGTAATCGAAATAAAAAGAAAATACGGTTCCGAACCCTTTATCACTTCGATATCCGTCTTTCTGTTGATGTTGAAAAGTTGATCCTTGCATTATGACCATAGATATAAGAAAGAAGTATGTTAAAATGTATCGGAACCCTGTGTCTCCACTTTGTCCCTTTGTCACTTTCATGATTTTAAAGACAAATACCGTAAAATACTTGTAATTACAAATGGAAAGTGATTCCATGATTTACATGGCTTCGGTTTTCACAAGAAACTAGTGAACAACACGGCATTCTTATAAATTGTCACGGTCACAGTCAAAACCGCACTAGTTCGCGGAGACGAAAATTGTACTATGAACGGGTCTTACTGAGCATGTCGCGCGGACACAGATTCGCCCGCTAGCCACTTCTCCTGTTTTTTATATTTCTATGATTATGACAATGACAAAAAACATTTTCAAACATGACTTACTACAAATGCAACATTCACGTAAAACCAATTTATTTAGAGCTTACTCTTTAAATAAATACGTTACCACAGAGCCTTTCGGCTGTGTGATTTTTGTACACGATTTATTTTTTTGTGGCGCTATAAAAGTGCTATAATGATGCCTATATTTTAGTAACTACGAAAGAGATAAGATCTTGAATGTGTTTGGTTAATGTATTTTAATATTTGTTTGGAAAATTATGCGAGCCAGTGATGAAATCTTTTATGCAAAGGTTTTATGGCTCCAATATAGCACAAGCTGGAATGAAAATATTCGAGGTCTAAAAAAAAATTACAGACAACATTTATATAATGCTATCTTTAAATAGCATGAAAGGAACGCATTCATTGCTTTTTTGAAATTGTGTGTAATTTTTACACCATCCAACATTTCTATTTTTTGTGTACCCTAAGTATTTACAGAGTTTTTAGAGACTTGACGAGCGCAGTATCGCACCTCCCGCGCTCTTTCCGCCGTTCCGATGACGCCTGGGGGCCTACTCCCTAAGTCTGTCCGTCTTTCCGTCCGTCCGTTCATCCATCCGTCTAGCATTACTATCCATCAAAACAAGTGTAAAAGGTAAATTTTTCGGACAAGCAAAAACACACCGGGAGTAGGGACAACTGGCAAATCATGTTGTCATTCATACTTCGTTCGGGCGCCGAACCAATCATCCATCCGTAGGTGATACGGATTGAGAAACGCCCGTAACGAAGGCCGAAACTACGTGCTTCGTGCTTAGGGAGTAGGCCCCTGGTCCCTTCCCGTCTCAGACCACATACTGCTAAAGAGACATATAAATCAGAATAATCAGAATCAGGGAATTATAATCTACTGCGCGAGTAAAAGTACGTGGTGTGTCAAGTCTCCTCTTTCGTGGCACGCATATAAGCAACCCTTTAAACTAAGTAGGTAAATATTAAATGTATTCGAGAATTGACGTATGTGTAGGTAGGTACCCCGCGCTTTCGTCCTAGACCTTGAAGATTACCTAAGTTTGTACAAAGCAAAGTAAAAAAACTGGCCAAGTACGTGTCGGACTACGCACAATGAAGGGTTCCGTAGTTGGGATGAAATTATTCCAAGAACAAACATTATAGTTGAAAAACATGTTCTCCCATACATTCCAACAGTGAATGTAGGTTTGTACTCACAATATTGAGAGATTTACCATGTTATTTTAAGACCACAAACTTCTAGTAAGTTTTCCCGTAATCTACAGGTATAGAACTATTTTCTGTATTTTTCAAAATTTTAAGACCAGTAGTTTCGGAGATAAGGGGGGGGAATGGTCAATTTTCGTCTATTTTCGTAAATAACTTTAAAACAATTTATTTTAAAATTATAAAAAAAATATATTTGAAATCTTCATAGTAAGCTCTTTCATTTGATATGTCACACGGTACAGTTTGCAAAACTTTTTTTATTAATTTTCTTATTTGCCCCCTAAAAGTGACCCCCATATTCAAAATGCATTTATTTTCTTTAGCCGTACGTGTTTGGGTCACAGAAATCCATGTGAGTACCAGATTTCAACTTAATCGGTCTAGTAGATTCGGAGCAAATTGGCTGTGACAGACGGACAGACAGACAGACAGACACACGAGTGATCCTATAAGGGTTCCGTTTTTTACTTTAGAAGTACGGAACCCTAAAAACAAATAAATCAAAGTTCTCAAAGAATACCGGTACTGTTTACGAAATACCGTCCATTCGAAGGAGGTAAGCGCTTTTCAGTAGATTAAACTCCCTCTTGTCTGGTGTGCGGCGGCACAACAAACAACGCGCGGTTTCTATTGACAATAGACATGATTTACTTATATCCACAAAATATATTCTCGTTTCTGTGTTTGTCTGTTCAGAGATTCGATTATTAAAAATAAATATTTCTAAATTGGGTGACTCATATTTTGTTTACAGCTTTGGTTTATGTTTAGGATTAAAGAATACGAGGTAAATTGAAAAATCTCGAAACAACGGCAAACATTAAAAGCAATAGTAAACAAATAAGGGATAGCTAATGATTAAAAAGCTATGCGTGGTCATACATAAAAAAAAATACGTGTCGAATTGAGAACCTCCTCCTTTTTATCGTCGCTTAAAAATATTCTTTATTATGTACCTACACTATATGGATTCAAGATATAAATAGAAATTTAATATACAGGGTGTTCGGCGCATGGACCGACACAACTTTTTGGGGGATTGGGACCCCATATTTGCTGCCCCAAAGACCACATGTCCTAAGTTTGACGGTAATTAAGATACTTTTTTTTTATTACCCCAAATCTCGCCTTTAAATATCTACTTATAATTTTTTTGTTTGTGGTTGTAATAGAACAAAGTAACTTTTATCTGGAATGTCAGTGTGGCGCGAGTCGTGGAGCTGTGCGTACGCGTTTATGCTTTCGCAGCTTTGTAACGAGTGACACAACTATACCCGGTTGTTTGTGAAATGGGAGAAAATTCAAGTGGAGAGGATTTAAGTGATTCAGAAATAGTACAGAGATGTGAAGAGCAACTAATTGAGATGGAAGTAGGAGTTAGGGGGACAGAAAAAAGAGCTGATGGAATGATAAGGTCTGTGGAGAAGAGAAAAGAACGAGAAGTGGACTCGAGCGAAGATGAGTTTATAACTGTGAACCGAAGGAGACCTAAACTTTTAATAAGGAGTCAGTCCCTGGAGACAATGAATGGTAATGGGATTGAGATGAATGTGGCAAAAGTAATGGACAATCATGAAGTGTGTATTACCTCACAGGATAATCTGCCGAAACCTATAGCCATGGCTAAGTTGCTGAGTTCTGAAAATATGAAGAATATTCTGAGAATAAAATATAAAAGCTCATATAAAGCTTTGATTCAATTTCAAAGAAGGGAAGATGCTGAAAGACTTCTAAACTGTCAGAAAATCAAAGACATGGGCTTACGGTGTCAATTTACTCAAGAAATGACGACATCCTATGGAATTGTGAAAGGTATCGACCTTGAATTAAATGAAGACGAAATAAAGAATATTTTAAAATCAAACACTGAGGTTGTATCAATTAAGAGATTAAAACGGCTGAGTTCGGAAGGAAAATGGATTGATTGTGAGTCTATAAGAATTAGTTTCAAAGGAGATGTACTTCCTCAGTATGTTTATGCCTATGGCTGTCGTTTTATAGTAGAAGCATATATCTTCCCAGTGACGCAATGCTCAGGTTGCTGGCAATTTGGCCATATCATTAAATATTGTCCATCTAAAAAGATATGTTGCCCTAAGTGCGGAGGAAAACATGATAATTGTAGTTTGAAAGAATACACATGTCTAAACTGTAAGGGGAATCATTTTGTTCTGGACAAAAGGTGTCCCATGTACTTAAAAGAAAAAGCTATCAGAAAAATAATGAGTGAGGAGCAACTCACATACAAAAAAGCCCTACAACGTTTTATGGAGAAAAAGCAAGTAGTGAATAAAGATACAGTGGAAACCTCAAAACAAATTGCTAACACGCAATCAATATTCACGCCGAATACAGGAACCTATAGTAGTATCTTGGCTAGGGGCCTAGTGCATCAGGAACCGCAAGCAAATAGAAAGGAAGACGAAGAAATACAACAGGCCGAAACATCAGTGGCAATCACAAAGGAAAAAGTCATAACTTCAAAACAGGGTACCACGAAAAACATAAATAAAACAAACCAAAACAAAAATGATGATATTCTAGAGCAGCGGGTAGATGAAGAATGTACTATACCACAGAAATATGAGGAAAGTACGAAGCGAAGCGAACAATTATTATACAAATTTGAATGGAAGAAAATATGGGTAAAAATTAAAAGTATTATCAAATCAGAAAGTCAATTTGAAGAAAAAATTATGTCTTTGTTTAAAATCATTTGTGAAGAACTTAAAAATTTTGTAATTAAGTTGATATTAGGGGAAGAAATCTTGAATAACATAAATTGTTTTAGTAATGGATAGGTTACAAAAAATAATTAAGTTGAACTTATTTCAGTGGAACTCGCAAAGTTTACGTCCTAAACTTGTATCCTTTTCAGAACTTTTAATTCGAGAGAATATACACATCGCAATTATTAGCGAAACATGGTTTGACTGTGAAGTTGGTGTCAATATTAGCGGGTTTAATGTTTATAGGAACGATAGATATGACGGTTACGGTGGTGTCGCTTTGTTGATACACAAGTCGGTACAATCTCACCTAGTGTCATTAAATATTAATAATGTAGGTATCGAAATGGTTTGTGTTAAGTTATTAAATTGCAAGGACTTAGAATATGTAGTGTCGCTTTACTGTCCTTCGTCCGTACAAACACAATCGTCTGACTGGAATGATATATTCTCATACTTTCCGAATAAAACAATAATAGCGGGCGATTTTAACGGACATCACACCAATTGGTCTGTTAAATCCGATATTCGAGGTACACAAATAATGGATGCGGCGCTAGATAACGACTTTATTTCTATAAACAACGGCCAAGCGACTCGGGTTAAATTAGTGAATGGAAATTTACAACAGACTTCACCTGATGTATCATTTATCTCTTCTGATGTTGCAATAAAATTCGGCTGGCAGATATTTAATGAAAATTTGGGTAGTGACCACCTTATTATTAAAATGACGGCTAACGTATGGACCACCGTTCACATCCATAAAAAACGAAATTTTAAAAATGCTAACTGGAGAGATTATCGCGAAACGGTTTCCGAAAAATTTTAGAATTTAAGGAAATAGCTGTTAATGTCCAACAAATGTATGATTTTTTTATAAAAACTATAGAATACGCGGCTAATAAGCACATACCATATTATAAATTTAGTGATCAGCCAGATGAAAAGTTTAAGCCTAAGAATTATTGGACCCCTTATTTATCACAATTAGTTGCACAACGAAGATTAGCCCTATCCACTTTCCGCAAAAACCCCACCCCAGATAATTTAAATAAATTAGAAAAAATTACTTTAGAATCCCAAAAACTAATTAAAAAAGCTAGAAATCAGGGTTGGCAAAAATTTTGTAATTCAATTGATGAAGTTACTTCAGCCCCTGAGATGTGGCGTCGGATGAGGTGGATGAAGGGCTTTAAACATCAACGGCCATGTGTACCGATTGAAAAACAAAATGAATTGTTACAAAACCTAACTCCGGACTACGTTTCTAGTTGTATGCCCTATTTTAGTTCTAAAAATGAGGTTTTAGAAATTGATTTTAGTAGTCAAGAACTCGAAAATTGTTTAAAAAAAAAGGACACGGCTCCGGGGCACGACGGTATATCTTATTCAATGATTTATAATTTACCCGAAATAGGAAAACAGTTTTTACTTAAAATCTACAATTTGGTATTTTCACTCGGTATTGTTCCACTCCAATGGCGTAATATTCTAATCATTCCCATTCCAAAATATTCAAATAATCTTAATACAGACATTAAACTAAGACCAATTTCGTTAATATCTTGTATTTGTAAAACCTTCCACTTAATGATTTGTAAACGATTAGAATGGTTTGTTGAAAAGTACAAATTACTATCTCCATATATGGTAGGATTTAGAAAGTCACAATCATCTTTAGATGCACTTTCTAGGCTGGTATCTTATATTCAAGTCGGATTTACTAAAAATGCTCCTACAGTCGCATGCTTTTTGGACATTGAAAATGCCTACAACAATGTGTTAATTGAATCGGTTACTAAAGTACTAGATGAAATCCAAATTGGTTCCAAATTTTGTGTTTACCTTTGGTCTTTTATAAGTGAAAGACATTTAATCATTAAGTCTTATAATAGTCAAGGGTCTGAATGTAGGTGGACTAATAGAGGCCTAGCTCAAGGGGACCCGCTTTCCCCCCTTTTATTTAACTTGGTTACATACCAAATTTGTCATCAAATACACAATGTAATAGTGTCACAATACGCTGACGACTTTGTTATTTACATTAGTAATAAACAAATCTCAATTTGTGAACATGAGTTACAAGATGCCCTTAATTGTATTGTAGCCTTATTGGGTGAGATTGGACTGACTTTATCGTCAACTAAATCTAACTATTGTGTTTACAGTAGGGGTCGAAGACGAATATTGCCAGCTTTAAAAGTGTATGGTCAACCATTAATTATGGTAGAATGTATCAAGTATTTAGGGCTTTGGGTTGATAGAAGTTTACATTGGAGAAAACATATTAACCCTTTCACGGGCGGTGGCGTGTATATACGTTCCAAGACAGCTACGAGTGGTGACAGAACGTACTACCACGTCTATTTTAATTTACTTGTTTTAAGCAGACCGTTTACTCACGTTGACTCGCAATACAAAATTGTACTAGCTACGTCTTTCCGCCACAACGCATGAAAATTTCAAAATGGTTCTGTCACATTACATTATGATTTTTGGTGCTTCAAAAAGAAGACGTTCTGCTCGTGCGCTGGTGGTACGTAGAATACGCACGACGCCATGATACGCCCCCGCGTCCCTACATTCCCGTTGCCTCAGTCACATAGTGTCAACCTAGGAGTACGCGCGCGCGCGCCGCCGAGAACCGGCTGCTTTTACTGTTGGTTTTCAGAGTAATTTCGCATAAAATGTAAGTATTATGACTGTTTATTTATTATACGTTATGTAAAAACAGATGAACTATACTTAGAGAGTTATATTTTGCTCTAATTCATTTTTTAAATGGACTTTTAAATGAGTAATAACAGAATGTAAGTACCTACTAGGTCCTTTGATTTTTTACGCAGGTACCTACCTAAATTACGTTGTAACTAGATGTTTATCTAGCAGAAAGATAATGTACATTATCTAGGGATCTAATCAATGTGTTTCTTGCTTATTTAGATGGATAAACACAAAAAAAAATCTATGAAAATATTTGAACATCGGTCATCAGATGAAACAGCTCGGGAGGGACCCGTTTGAAGATGACGGAGAGTACGGTTCGGACAATAATTATGAACCTAGTGAAGAAGATTCCTATAGTGACAGCAACCTTAGTGAGTCTTTCGTATTACCAATAAAAAGATCACGAGTTGGTGGTGCCCTGATAAGAAAAAAGACCCGAAAAAGTCAACCCCATGCACGCCGTGGTAATAATATCAACTCACCGTCAAAATCGCTTGATACTAAGCAGATACTACCTAAAAATACTTATAATGGTTCCAGTTTCCGATCTGTTTCAAGTGGTACTGATAGTCAGAGCTCAGAATCGATTCAGAGGCCTCAGAAGATCTTGACGACAGCAATGATAAAGACTCGCATTCTAGTTGCCAAGGCTCTCTATCCAATCTATCTGAGGCAGAGAATAATGTGGGTACTAACGAACAACATGATGAATCTGATTATGAAATTGCGAATTCATCAGACTTGGAAATATTTCCGTTAGGTAAACGACTGAAAAGTCAATCTAATTATACTGTAACAAATTTACTTCAAAACGACTACAAGGACGAATCTGCATCACGTTCTATGCGCTGTTTATCTCAAAATAATCCTGAGTTACGTCCTCTTCGCTGTTCACCTCAAGGTGCCCATGAGGATGAACCTAAGTTGCCGCCTGTGTACCAGTTACTTCAAGCTGATCCTGATTTAGGTCCGGTTCACCGTTCACCTCAAGACGACCTTGATTTAGATTCTGTTCGCCGTTTATCTCCCCATAGAAATGAACCCAAATCGCCGTCTTTACACCATTTATCTAAAAGCACTCCAGAGTTACCATCTACACATCATTCACCAAGTAGCCATGTAAGCCATGCAAGTGAGCCTAAGTCACCGTCCGATAATCGTTTAACTCAAGATCAACCTGAGTCAACATCTGCATGCTGTTCACGTCTAGATAACCAAACATATGAAATATCATCTTTCGATAATGTTTTGCCGGAAGTTTAGCAAAGACCAAGGCTTAAGTCTCCTTCAAAAAGTCGTTCTTCAAAAGATGATTCTGCTCCTATTCAGCATTCACCTCATGCAGGCCAAGTATTTGTTCCCGAGACCCCTTCTCCGTGCCATTCGCTTCAGGTTAGCCATTTAGAGGTACCTGAAACACTACTGTGTCCCATTTATCAGGAGATGGTTCTGCAATAACTCCTGTTTACCATTCGCTTCAAGTTGATCATGTACAGGTACCCGAGACGCCTTCTGTGTGCCATTCGTCAAGATATCATTCTGAGCCAGCTTTTTTCGGCCGTCGCAAATTGACCAAAGGTATGAAACTGATACTCGTCCTGGACAAAATGATCTTGCGTTACCGTCTACGAACCGTTCACCTCAAGATAGCCCAAGAGAAGAACCTGAGTTACCTTCTAGTGTAAGAGCCGCTTCTACTATTGATGAAGAATGGAGCGCTACCATCTCTCCCATACCTGATTTCAATTTCAATGATAATTCAGTAGGTATCCGGTTTCCTGTTGGTGGACGTTTATGAACGTTGTGACATATTACCTTAGACATATAACACTGAATGTGGCACAACGTAAATATGTGTCTGACGTTTCTTAACGTCGTACTTCTAAATAACATATAAAACCAATAAAATATGACAGAACGTTTCCGTACGTTGGACGTTTGTAGACGTTGTGTGCATATTATATATTACAGTATCCTACAAACACGGCACGACGTTTGCAGACGTTCGACGTCAATAAACGTTGTAGATCAATGAGAATGACCTGCTGTACAGGCAATGACTGAGCGTCTATAAACGTTGACGTTAGATAACGATAGTGCCGCTATTAGCCAAATGTATCGAAAAAATACGACTCGACGTCAATAAACGTCTAACCATTTTGTATGAAGAATTGATGTGTCATTCTACATATACCACGTGATCGAGTACCGTCCGCGAAAGGGTTAATGAATTAATTGAAAAATGCTCAAAATATCTGAATGTATTAAAAGTATTAGCGGGTAGTTCATGGGGAATTCACACCAAACACATGCGAAGATTATATATTTCCATCATAAGAAGTCGGATTGACTATGGCTGTTATTTGTATGATTCTGCTGCAAAGACACATGTTTCTAAATTGGATAAAGTACAGAACCAAGCCCTAAGAGTTGTAGGGGGCTTCATTAAAAGCTCACCAATTCATGTGATGGAAAGCGAATTGCACATACCACCACTGTTTTTGAGGCGGCAATATCTCTCCTATAAGCACATTCTGAAATCTCGATCATGGACAAATAATTTAAATATTAATGTAATTTCTGAATTAAGCTCTCTTATAAATAATAGTTATTGGGTAAATAAAAATAAACCGTTGCTAGCTTCTACGCTTAACGAATTAAATCAGCTGCAAATTGTCTCCTCAGATGTTCTGAGAATGTTTACTCTCGATGTGTGGGTGTCCGCCATACAAACTAAAGGAGTTATTAAATGTGATCTAGAATATGTCAAACAATCAAAAAAATATTATGACCCTAATTTATTGGTAAATGAAGTGGTAGCAGAATTAAATAATAAATATAACGATTGGGATAAAATCTTCACGGACGCATCAAAAAATGTTAGTGGTGGTGGGGCAGCTTTCTTTCATAAAAAATTAGACTTTAAAGCTAGCTTTAAAATCGATGCAAATACTTGTATAATGTCACTGGAACTCATTGCAATATATGAAGCAGTAGCCTATGTTCTCAATCAAAATTTACACAAAACAGCTATTTTTACCGACAGTAAAAGCGCTTTACAGCACGTAGCTCGATGCGCCTCTGGTTGCAGAGGTGCATCGATAGCTTACGACATTCTTAAAATTATAAACATTATTAATAAAGATGAAATTAGAATTATATTGCAATGGGTTCCAGCACACATAGGATTACACGGCAACGAGGAGGCTGACCGGTTGGCAAAATTGGCAATTAACGCAGCGAATGAAGTTTCTTACCTACCTGATCACTGGGAATATGTCTCAAAAATCAAGGAGTCTTGTTATGATAAATGGAAAGATCATTTCAACGAGATTTCAAAAAAAAAAGGTATATGGTACAAAGTAATTCAGAGTGAACCTTCTCGCGTGCCCTGGTTTGATGACACTAATTTAAGTAGGAGTTACGTCAAAGTAGCTTTAAGACTGCGTTCTGGGCACTTTCCATCAGCAAAATTTGCTTTCCTAATGCGTAAGACAACATCTCCAAACTGCGAAGTATGCAACAAAATAGAAGACGTGCAACATTTGCTGATGGAGTGCGTTAAGAACAAAAATGAAAGAGATTCATTGATTAGGGAGTTTGATTTAAATATTTTAGATCTTGGGCTTATTTTCACTATTTTAGCGAAACCTAAATCAAATGTTGCAAAAAAACTGTGTGGTCTAGTACAACAGCTTGATCAATGAATGTTAAATAATAAGGATAATAAGAATAGTGTTATTATATGTTAACTTTAGTGGTGTAAGAGTAGTGATAAGGTACAATAGGGTTGGCGTATCCATGTGGATAAAAACCCTTTATTATTTTTTAAGAAATAAAAAAAAAAAAAAAAAAAATCTGGAATGTATTTTTATTTTACATTTTGGTCCGAGTGCCCTCTTAGTTTTTTGGGACATCGCCAAGCGGTTGGTCGACTCTACACGTGACCAAAAGGCTGGCCTATTTTTTGGCAATAGTATCAGCATTAAAACCCAACTTTGTTCTTTACTTACAAACTGTACGTGGTAGGAAACAAGTTATCAATCAACAGTGATCAATTTAACTAAATTACGGCGACGATTACTCGAACATTGGCCCCTCGTTGTAACTTTTTGGCCGTTTGAGGTCAGCTAATTCGTTTTGGGCCACCAATTTGAACGGCGCGTTTAAATAGACTGTAAACATTTTAGGTCCCATAGTGGCTTCGTGAATTCGTAGACCAACTCAATTACTTCAAAATTGGATTGTGAATTGGCGTGCCTGTTGTGAAGGCTCAACTATCACACGTAGAGGTAGACGTTTTAGTAGTAGTGGTAGCAATAGAGCTATTTGTGAATGAGCTCGAAGTGAAACTCAAAGAATTTATTTCAAACTCAAACTCAAATATTAGAAGGGTTATTTATGATTTTAGCAGTCTATGTATGTATGTATGTAAGTATATATATAATTATGTATTTTTACCCGATTACGGCAAAACCAAAAGGAAGGGTTATGATTTTAGCAGTCTACTTGTATATGTATGTATATAAGTATGTTTTTACGTGTGTTCCACCGTAGCGCCTAAATTACTGAACCGATTTTGATGAACGAGGTATCACAAGATTCGAAATAATGGTAAAGGGTGACATAGGCTATATGAATTCTCCCTAAATTTAATATGGTGGACTTAACACGTAAATTTCTGATCTCGAAAAAAGTTAAATTGAGATAATCATGACATGTTTGGTATTAAAAGAAAGGTCTTGACGAGCACATTACAGATATGTATATACCTATGTTATTATTGTTTAAGTAAATAAATATTTTGAACTTTTTAGATCAATTTTATTTTTCCGTAGTCGTGTTACAGTTTTTTAAACTTTATTTCAATTAAACTAATTACAGGCACTTTTGAATTGTCAAAGAGTCGGTCAGTTAGTCAGAAAGTTGAAGCTAGTTGCCCATTCCAAAACGTAGATCTCTATGGAGAAGAACGGGCAAGAAACTCCACGGACACACTTTTAACTCAAGATAAGTAATACAACATCCTGGGTACATTATATTTGTTGCTTCTTTAAGTGAAAACAATGTAAAAAATTTAAAAAATACTTAAAACCAAGTTAAAATATAAAATTAAAAATAAGGCCTGGCAGATAAGAGATGACCAGTCTCAACTGACGGCGCCCGTTCACGAGCATGACGCTATTCAATTAAACTATAGAGGTATGAGGAACAGGGTGTAAAGTTCACTCATACTCCGTAGAAGAGGGAGGATCTTCCGACCAGTCGGGTGTTGTGTCTGGTGGGCAAATGCTCGATGATTGATGTCGGGTGTATATAAATATGTAGGTATGCTAATCGCGCGGTAAACTCTGCTTGCGGGATGCAGGATTTTTCGTGACGTCAGTGTGATGCGTAGTTCACATGTGGCGATGTAGATGCCGCCACAAAACCATTTACAGGCACTTTTGAACTGTCAAGGAGTCGGCCAGGTAGTCAGAAAGTTAAAGCTAGTTGCCCGTTTCAGAACGTAGATCTGTATTGAGAAGAACGGGCAACAAACTCCATGGACTCCATGGATCGGCCGGGGCCTATGTCTGTCGTCAAGCAACTTAAGGTATGCCACAGGCAACTAAATCGCATCGTGTAAATCAGGCTTAAATGCTCAACCACTTCAACCATTACAAGTAATCAAGGCTTTTAATAATGGTTCATCTATATCAGCACTTTCGTTTGTTTATTTGGACCCATTTACTTTAGGTCGGAATGTGCTGATAATAACTGAGTTTGACAAGTTGCAAATTTTAATTGGATTTTTCTAGAGATCAGATGCAGAACAAAACATGTTATTTAAGGTACTTAGCGTGTAGGTACTTTCTTACTGTTAGGTAGGTACTTATTAGTTGTTTCTATTGTTTTTTAGGGTTCCGTACCTCAAAAGGAAAAAACGGAACCCTTATAGGATCACTCGTGTGTCTGTCTGTCTGTCTGTCTGTCTGTCCGTCTGTCCGTCTGTCACAGCCAATTTGCTCCGAATCCAATGGACCGATTAAGTTAAAATTTGGTACACATATGGATTTCTGTGACCCAAACACGTACAGCTAAAGTAAATATATGAATTTTGAATATGAGAGTCACTTTTAGGGGGAAAATAAGAAAATTTAAAAAAAAAGTTTTGTAAACTGTACCGAGTGACATATCAAATGAAAGGGATTACTATGAGGGTCTCAAATATATTTTTTTTATAATTTTAAAATTTATTTTTTTAAAGTTATTTAAGAAAATAGACGAAAACTGACCATTCCCCCCCCCCTTATCTCCGAAACTACTGAGCCTAAAATTTTGAAAAAAATATAGAAATTAGTTCTATACCTGTAGATTACAGGAAAACCTATAAGAAGTCTGTGGTCTTAAAATAATATGGTAAATCCATATATATAAAAAAATCAAAGTCCTGACTGAGTCACTGACTAATATACCAACGCACAGCCCAAACCAATGGACCTAGAGACTTAAAATTTTGCACATAGATACCTTATATAGTGTAAACATCCACTAAGGAAGGATTTTTTGAAATTCCATCCCTAAGGGGGTAAAACAGGGGATGAAAGTTTGTATGAAAAATCCTATCCCTTGAGTTAATAGACTTGAAACTTAGCACGAATATTCATCTAATTAAATTATAAAGTTTATCATTTTTAGTTTTCCTAAACTACCCCCTAAGGAGGAATTGGGTGTCTCAAAGTTTGTATGGAGGAACTTTAACACGCGGTCCGATTAACTCAAAACTCAGTTTTTATACTTGAGACCAAAAATTAAGACTAACGTGTATTAAGGTTTTCCAAAAATCTGCCCCTAAGGGGTGAAAAGTTAATTTTATAGCGGAGGATTTTATTGGGGGCTTGATTAACTCTAAAATTGGTGTAAATAATGTTTGAGTCAAGTTATGGAAACATGCCAGACGATTTTTGAAATTCTTTAGGTATCTGTGTTCGTGAAAACAGAGATAATTACAGTTTATATGAAAAATCTTGTTAATTTGGTTAATGAACTTGAAACTTAGCACAAATACCTGCATAAGTAAGTAATAATGTTTGTCATTATTAGTTTTTCAAAACTACGCCTCAAATGAGGTTTAGGGATGTTAAAGTTTGTATAGAAGAATTTAAAAACGCAGTCCGATTAAAAAAATGGTAGGTACTTTGAGTCAAGTTAGGAAACTTGCCAAACGAATTTTCACCGATTTTGACGGCATATAGCTGATGTTTTAAGGAGTAACTTAGGCTATTTTTATTTTAGCAAAATAATTAAGGTTCCGCGCAAGAAAATTAAAATCCATGAAATCAGACAACCACGTACAGCCCAGTACAAACTTACTAAGCCTCCGCTGTCTATTACGGCTATAACAACAATAATAAAAATAAAGCAAAGTTAAAAATTTAAGGGGTCGGTCCCCATACAATAAACTTTTCATTTTGAAAAAAAATAAAAAATTTAATCTAGCATGTGGGGGTCATGTCATTATTTCATCACCGCTGCTATCAAAACGGTGAAGGAAAACATCGTGAGGAAACCGGCATGTCCTAGAACCAAAAATTCGAAGACATGTGACATCTACCAACCCGCACTGGGCCCGCGTGGTGGATTACGGCCCACTCCCTCTCACCGAAAGGAGGCCTGTGTCCCAGCAGTGGGAACATTATAGGCTGATTATGTGTTATGTGGGGTGTCATCATCTAAAACTCATTGAGTAGAGTACAAACATATTTTTTTTTATCTTTTAAAATTAAGAAATAGGGGGCCGTAAAAGTTGTAAATTTTAGACCATTTTTGTACGAGAAAAGTTGTAAATTAGGAATTTGAAACTTTTTTATACCATGTAAGTATCATGAATACTGTATTTAATCAACAATACTGAAAACGGCGATTCATAAGGTATTTTGTTTAAACATGGGTGATTTTCTGCAACTGAAAGAATAACCTTGTAATTCACAGTATCATTATAAAATAAGTAAAAGTTATCATTGCGATTGTTAAACATATAATATGGTACGGAACCCTTCGTGCGCGAGTCCGACTCGCACTTGACCGGTTTTTTTTTGTATCATTAAAAATCGTACGATGATAAATTGCGTAGTACTAATAAGACAATTTACCTAATAGTAATAATGTTTTTTTTTTTTTAATCTTTATTTATTTAAGGGATTTTTGTACGCGTATGCGACGATGTCAATCCCATCGTACTAGGAATAATGATAAGACAAAGTTCTATCGTAATAATCATAATCATAATCATAATCTTTATTTTTCCAAAACAACAACCTTACAACAAATTCTACACTAATATTTACTTATTTTCTATGAATCTAAAAGTTTAGATAACTAACCATTTCAAGCTCCAATAACAAAGTCAGGTTGTTACAAAACCGATTCACCCTGTCCCCCGTACTAGTTATAAACTGTATTACGGTGGGACAGTTTTCCTCGTTCTCTGTTTACAATAATGTAATAAGCCGATTTAAGAGAGAATAATTGAGCTCGTGGCTAAGTAATAACTGCCGCACGGGACGATCCATCAGGTTAAGCTACGCTTAACGGGGTTGGTCAGTGTATGGGTGACCATCTTTACACACCGAGACTCCTCCGTGCCTCGGAAAGCACGTTAAGCCGTTGGTCCCGGCTGTCATTCGTGGATCTTTGACAGTCGTTACGGGTCGTCAGAAGCCCGAAAGTCTGACAACCAGTCTTACCAAGGGGTATCGTATTACACAGTTACTGGGTTGTGGAGGTCAGACAGGCAGTCGCTCCATGTAAAATACTGGTATTCAGCTGCATCCGGTTAGACTGGAAGCCGACCCCAACATAGTTGGGAAAAGGCTAGGCAGATTGAAATTAAGAGAGAATAAATTAGATAATCTCACTTTTGAAATAGTACAAAGCAAAACTGAGGGTAAATTGTATCAAACATTCAAATTGTCGTTTATCAATTCTTTACTTTGTAGGTAGTAAGCGTAAGTTCACATAGTATAGGTAAAATTTTTAGATGTTAAGTTTGTTTACAATTATTTGTACTGTTTTTGTTGTTAATTTATATAAACAAAAAAAAATGAAAAAAATATGTGTAAGTAACTAAAAATATGTAAAAAAGTAAATAATTTAAAATAAACTTCTTTTTTTATATATCTATAACATGCCATCAATATTTTGTGTTTTCTTGTACAAAATGTGTGTTGTGCATATGTTTGGGGGTGTGTTTGGGGGTGTGTTTGTGCGTGTGAGGGTGTGTTTGTTCGTGTGAGGGTGTAAGTGTGCGTGTATGGGTGTGTGAAATTATATCATCTTAAAATATTTTCCACTTCATAGTAATCTAGTTCTTTAAGAAATTCATCAACAATGTCACAAGTAATAATGATAAGACAAAGTTCTATCGTAATAATGCTAATCAGTAATTGCAGAACATATCACTCTGCCAGCATCTGTGTTCCTTTCCACATATAACCCGTCTGGCGTCAAAGCAAGAGTGAACAGGCATCTTCTGGGTACGCTCGTTCAATCATAGACCAGGCGTGATCAGGTCAAGAACAGCAATAAAAAAAAAACTGTTCCAATCAAACTGATCGTAGAAACAAACGCAATTTCTAAAGAAGTAGTGAAATAAAAGCTCTATCTCCTAATCCAATACTTTTTCTTTTAGTGCATTACGAGAGCAAAAACTGACGAGCAATGATTTTAAGACCCTTTCAACGGTTCGAAAAAAAACTAAATAAAGTAAAATAAAAGTATGAAAGAAGGCAAATATTGCGCTCCATTATTAGTACTGTATCTTTAGTACGTAAAAGGAAACAGAAAGAAGAAAGAAAGAAAATACATTTACTTAAAAGATAAAAAAAAAAACTTGAGAGGTGTCAAGGGACACCCGGATGGAACGAAGTTGCTTTCGATTAATTAGTGAAGGAATTGTAATAAAATTTTATTTTTATACTTATCATCATCATCATCATCATCATCATCATCATCATCATCATCATCATCATCATCATCATCATCATCATCATCATCATCATCATCATCATCATCATCATCATCATCATCATCATCATCATCATCATCATCATCATCATCATCATCATCGCGACACCACACTGTTCAATGCGAAATAGAAATGAAAATATCTGGCTTGCTTTCTATAAGAGAGAGAGAGAGAGACAGCTTACTAAAGCAAAAAGTGTCGTGACAACTTTTCGTGAGACTTTTTTCCGTCTAGCCCCCTTTCACAACGCGCGATAAGGAACTTCGTTCCAAAAAGCAACATGTGCGACAACAATATCAAGAGCGATGCAGGAATGTGTGCCTCACGGCTGCGCTAAAACGGCCCAGTTCAGCAAAAATGCCAGACAACTAGTGCCTGACGCTGGTTTTCAACTGGACCGAAGACCGAATAACATAAAACAGTAATTCATAAACAAACTAAAACGCTCTATGAAGTGTTTTGTCTTCTTCTTTCATACTCAATCATAATTCGAAAGAAATTGACAAAACACTTCTGTAACTAAAATAGGTTTATAGAGCGTTTTAGGTTTTTTTTATGAATAAGGGGGAAGTACAAAGTAAGGTATACACTGTATAAGTATACCTTACTGTGTACTTCACTCGTAACAACACATCTTATAGTCGAATTTATCCTAAATCTACTGATAAAATGTTTAAGGCTCAAGACAAAACTGTTCTGTCTACGACACTGGTACTGTCATCTTGGTGTGAACACTGTCGTATTTTGTTAAACCGACAACGTAAACAAATCTTTGAATACAATTGAAGACATGAGTGGATGAAGGTGATATGTCGCAAAATTCTAATTTCGAGAAAATTGAGTTCAAAGTTTCGCATAAACATTTTAGGATATTTCAACACGCCTTTAACGTATTTTTATTCAATAAGGGTGTCGGGGTTGGCGGCGACAACCGTTTAGTATTTTTAAAATAGGGGAGAAATTAAAGAATTGAATTAAATTCCACATTCTTCCAATATTGATTAATAATAATAAAATAATAATTACTTTATTCTCAGGCAACTAAGGCCCATAGATAAAATACACAAATGATTTATAAAATAATAAACTAATACATATAAAAACATTAAGTATAAAAACATAACTTATAAACTAAGACACACGAAGTGATTAAAAATAATAGTATACATGACACCTTCAACTTCCAAAATAACCACAAACATGGTTGTTTTAAGGTTTAAAATTGTTTGTATGTACATAATACCATCATCCATGCATAGAACAGCGAAAATCTAAAAATGCGACATAATATCACCTTCATCCACTCATGTCTTCAATTTTCCTTTTACTTTGTAAATAGAATATTCGCGTGTTAGCAATAGCATTACTTTTTATAACACCGGTACTATTAGATAAATGACAAAGTGAGAAACTGCCACCTTAATGAGGTTTTGGTTACTAACGTTAAAGCCGCGGGGAAACTCCGTGTGTCGAATTTCAAGTCAAAGTAACTTTAATTAAATATTCTGTGGTCGTCCCGCTTGTTTCTACATGTAATTTATCTTTAAATCGTTTTTAGAATTCACAGATTTTTTCCTGTTGTTGATTTATGGTTGACTTATACATGGTGTGGTGTAAATAATGGATAACCCTGTATCTAAGGGTGGGGGACCCCAAGCCCTATAATACAAAAAACTGTCAAACCCCAGAGTCGAATAAAAAAATACGTAGGTACACCCAACGCATTTTTTAAAATATTTTTTTGAAAATTTGCCACCTTTGGTCACTTCCTCGGCCACCGTGTTCACAAATGAAGGAATGTTCACTATCTGATTTCTGCATAATATTATTAAATAAACGTAAATTAAATTACAGTTTTAAAATACCTCATGATATTGATTAATTTTTTTTTTAAATAGCTTTTTCCTCGGTTTAATAGCAATTCTTTGTATCTAAAAAGAAATGGATTATCGATAACACAAGTTTTAAAAATATGGGTAGATAGGTTTCCATATATTTTCTTTACTCCAGTTGACCTCAAACGAGGAAGTGTCCAAAGATAGCAAGTTTTCAATAAGTTAATTTAAAAAAAAAATTGTGCATACCCGTCGACTCCAGGGATTAACTTTTTTTATATTATAGGAACTGAAGTCCCACCCACAGCTTTAGGGTTATCCATTATTTATGCCACACCCTGTATAATCTGTAGTGTCGTTCTCAAATACTAAAAGTTTGCATGTTTGGAACTCAATTCAGCTTTAAAAAGTTTTGTATGCGACTAGCTTCTGCCCGCGACTTTGTAGACGTGAATAACATATAATATACTAATTGTATTACTTGTATCCGGGTACATACACATCAGGTTATACCAAACTATCAAATATCTCCAAATGATTTTAAACCTTAAAATGTTGTCTGTCAAGTTCAAAATCGAATGAGAAAATTTGACAGTTTTTAGTAACTTGACCTGCTGCTGTGCTTTAGATAAAAATACATCATTAATAATTATTTTTATCTAGAAAAGGTACACACGGCTACACATAAGCTATAGGTACATTTCCAGTTTACACTGACCTCTCATTGTAAGGAAATCCTATACAATGCGAGATCAGCTTATACTGGAAATGTACATCTTGATCTGTAGCCGTGCGTACAGTGAACATTTCATAAACCGTCATGTGCCTAGCCTTTTTCCGATTTTATTTGGGTCGGCTTCCAGCCTAACCAGGTGTAATTGAATACCAGTATTCTGCATAGAGTGACAATTGACCATCTGAATGGAACACCAGAATTGATTCCGCAGTACAAATATCAGCTGTTTGTGATTCAAATAGGAATTTACATAACACTATAAATTTGCAATTGTCGAAAGCTCGAGCCAACAATCAACAAAATTGTTTCAGTGTGTTTGTTAATGTGAATTTGTGAATAAACAATGATGCTGGATGAGTTGCTTGGTCTGTTTGTTATTGAGTAGGAAATGATTATAACGTAATCCTTCATGTAGATATCCCTCTTCTCTTATATCTATTTGATCAAAATAATATGTAGCTATTGGACATATTGAAGCGTGGTTTAGTTCGGTGTGTATGGCGTTATGGTTGTCTAGTTTGACGCGAGAGAGATACTAAGACTTTCACGCGCACCGGAACTAAACGCGCTTCATTTAAATGTACATTTATGACAAAATGCTATACTTACGTAAATAAAATTTTCCTAAGTTTTTAATATATATAATACGATTTAAAGCAAATTTTACTGCACAATAACAAACTGTTTACGAAAATAATAGACGATGCTACATCCATTCATCATAGTCATCGAAAATAAATATGTCAGTCGTTTGACGTGTTGTATGAATTCAAAAATCGTCCAAAATTTTTGCTATTATTGATGAATTTAAGGGACCTCGTACCTACATTACGATACTCGCAAGAGACGATACCTACTTCAGTCGCATACCAATAAATTTGCGCTTCTCGAGGTTCGTACATTAATTACACAGTTCAACGTTTTCAGTAGAAAACAAACAAAATTTCATCATTTGCATTTGTAGCACACACTGAGGACGTTTTGTGATTCCAGTAACGAACAAGCACTTGCATATCTTTCATTCAGAAATAGAAGACGAAATATGTAGAAACAAAAGAGTCCAATGTTTTTCCTTTGTTTCCATTCCATTTAATTTCTCCCCAAACCCACTCAGTCGTATCTTTTCTCACATTCAGGCAATTTAAATTTATACAGACATGGATATTTTCATATTTCTTCAACAAAAATACTGAACTGCTGTTCCGCCGCCATTTTGCGAGATTCGTAAGGGACGCGACGCGCGGGCGACGACACGGCGGGTATCGCGAGAAGTAACGGACGCGTAGGATACAGGTAGCGAAGTGTGCGATTTACCATACAAATGTATGAGATACTCCTCGGCGACTCATCTTCGAGACTCACGTAGCTAGTCGTCTATAGGTAGGTATCGTAATATGAAATTGGAGTACACACAGGAAGTAGAAGTGAGTGTGATATAACCAACGTGTATCATAAGCAACGTGATGTTTTCAGGGTCTGTCAAATTTCAGGGTGTGGTACAGAATATCAAACCGAACAACTTTCTCCATGGGACCAACATCGTAATCGCGAATAAAAATTCAACTGTCTGTGAAAAGTGTGAAAACTTCAATACCTACTCGACGTATGTATGTATGGGACAGCTGATTATTTTTTCGCAATTACGATGTTGGTGCCATGAAGAAAGTTGTTCGGTTTGATGATCTATACGTGTCGTTTTGTGTCCTCGTCAAATTTAAGGGTGTGCCCTTAAAATAGAATACCTACCTATGGGCAGTACCAACTTGCAGGGGAGCGTGTCACAACCAAATTTAGTTCATAAAGTTACTCCTATTTTTTTAATCAGATTTACGATTTTGTTATGAATAAGATTCCCTGATTTCGGACATCAAAAATAAAAGTATTTTTTTATTTTGTACTTATGTATTTTCCACGTATATGTCAATATCACTGCCATTGCACTTCATTTCCCAATGTTGCTACTACGTAAAAAATATAGCAATATACACCAACAAATAACCAACACCATCAACCAACAAACTTTCTTTCTCGTTCGTTTTAATTTCATCGCTACAGTTTGCTCTAAGATGCTATTTTAGGAAATAGTAAATAAATCAATAAATAATAAAGTTTAATGAAATTAAAATATCTTTACAAAACGAAGACGCGGAACCATATACGCGTATCAAGCTAATGTCGTCAAAGCAGCGGCACGTTGTATATAAAATTGAACATGAAGCAATACACATACAAATATGTTAGTGTGTCCTGCCTAGATGTCTCTTTTGATGTCTGTACATTCTGTCTTACTAAAGCATGCAAATGTAATGCAAAGTACCTACCTAAAGGATAATAAAGCGATTACAAAAAATATAATTTAAGAAATCCTGAACAGAATAATAACATTTATCTACAAGTAATTCTGTAAAACGTTTTTTAAATTCTTGCAACGGTACCTAAGTTTAAAAAAATTTAAATGACATAATTTATGGTCGCCAATAAAGATAATATCGGCCGATCCGAATAAACCTAAAAACAAGTAAATAAACTAAAAGCATTCCTTTTTATTTGAAAGGTTTTAAAATAAAAGGAATATTTATTGGATCCATCTCTGTTTTATATTTTCCAACCGTATCGTTTACGAGTATTACTTTGGTCCATTCATTTTACAAATGACAAAATTAAATATAAGTTATTTCGCATTTAAAATCATCTAAAAATTATAAAAATATTTTATCATGATCACAAATATATTGAACTAGCTGCGCTCCGCGGTGTTATCCGCAGTTTATGAGATACAATATAACGTGTATTATTTAATCGGTGACAAAAATATTCAAATTTTTAGAGGCAAAAAATTGCTCATCCCACGGGATCACTACATTTTTTCCGCATAAAAAGTAGCCTATGTGTTAATTCAGGGTATAAGCTATCTACATAACAACTTCATCCAAATCTGTGAAGCCGTTTAAGCGTGAAGAAGTAACAAACATACAAACATATGGTACTTACCTATTAGACAGGTAAGTAATACTTCTAAAAATGGATTCATAAAAGTAATAATATGAAATACTTCAGGAAGTGGCGGCATAAAGTTTCAGTAAGGAAGCAATCTCAAAGGAAACCGATTTCCAAACTTATCCACGTAATTAAAGTTTGGTCATGATTGTGACAAACTAAGTACCTACGCAAATATTCATGACCCGTACCTGAAAATATATTTAAATGTGAATCTTTTTAACCTAATAGCTGATCCGCCAGACTCTGTCTTTCAATTTATTTTTTTTCTATTTTTTTTTCTTGTAAACCACCCCAGAAAAGAGAAGAATTAAACGAAAAAAAAAAAATAACAGATCGGTCAAGCCGTTGTCAAGTTATGGGCGTGACCAAGGGAAACAGGGATTAATTTTTACCAACACGATTTTATTAGCTTCACCTGTATGTTTGTATGTAACGGAATCTTTGAACTCGATTTTAACCCACTTTACATGGTCAGATTAATTCGAAAGTTTGCACACTTATCAGGGCCCGGTGACAATGCAATAATTTAAAATAAAAAATAGTAAAAAATACTTTAAAAAAATATATATGTAATACCTACATAAATAATTATAATAATTATAGAATACATTTTATTTGGGAAATTCGACTAAAAAATAGAAAAATAAATTAGGTATAGTTAAAAAAAACTAAAAAACACGCTTTAATACTGTGGCGGCATCTACATCGTCACATAAGAACTACGCATCAATGACATGACGTCACGCAAACCTGCATCGCGCAATTAGAGTTTACCACGCGATTAGCGTATATACAACGTCCCGACATCAACCGTCGGGCAGTAGCCCACCAGACATAACAACCGTCTGGTCGGAGGATCCTCCCTTTTCAATAGAGGATGAGTGAACTTTACACCCTGTTCCTCATGCCTCTAAATTGGTGACCCCGAGCATGAACGTCAGCGCAGCCTTCGTGCAACTACATCAGCGTGACGTCATCAGCATCACTTCCTCAAGCTTTCGAGCGGCGAATCACACAGCCAGCCAGCATCCACGGCTTCAACAGGTATCCTGACCACCAGCATGCAGCGGACGCGCATTCCTGGTCATCACCTTCAGCCTCAACCCAGCGCTGTACACTCCGACTCACTGGAGCATAATGCAGCGCCACCCCGACTCACTGGGGTATCACCGCAGACAGTTCCGACTCACCGTGAACTATGCGGCACCCGGTTCCGACTCACCGGAACCACAACTGGCACTGGCAAGCATCGCAAGATACCCGACTCAGCCCACTATCGACCTCCGGTCTCCGGAGGGGAGTGATGTGGCGGCATCTACATCGTCACATAAGAACTACGCATCAATGACATGACGTCACGCAAACCTGCATCGCGCAATTAGAGTTTACCACGCGATTAGCGTATATACAACGTCCCGACATCAACCGTCGGGCAGTAGCCCACCAGACATAACACCCGTCTGGTCGGAGGATCCTCCCTTTTCAATAGAGGATGAGTGAACTTTACACCCTGTTCCTCATGCCTCTAAAATACCATTAAACTAAACTAAAAAGTAAAAAATAATAAAAGCGTGGGGTGCTTGTACGACATTCTTACACTAACTCTGTAATTCGAAAGCACCCCACGCTTTTTTTTAGTTTTTGCTTTTTAGTTCAGTTTAATGGTATTTAAGTGTGTTTTTAGTTTTTAGGGTTCCGTACCTCAAAAGGAAAAAACGGAACCCTTAAAGGATCACTCGTGTGTCTGTCTGTCTGTCCGTCTGTCACAGCCAATTTGCTACGAATCTAATGGACCGATTAAGTTGAAATTTGGTACACATATGGATTTCTGTGACCCAAACACGTACGGCTAAAGAAAATATATGAATTTTGAATATGGGGGTCATTCTTAGGGGGCAAATTAGAAGTTTTTAAACTGTACCGTGTGACATATCAAATAAAAGGGCTTACTATGAGGGTCTCAAATATATTTTTTCTATAATTTTAAAATAAATAGTTTTTAAGTTATTTAAGAAAATAGACGAAAATTTACCATCCCCCTTATCTCCGAAACTACTAAGCCTAAAATTTTGAAAAAAATACAGAAAATAATTCTATACCTGTAGATTACAGGAAAACCTATAAGAAGTTTGTGGTCTTAAAATAACATGGTAAATCTCTCAATATTGTGACTTACATTTACTGTTGGAATGTATGGGAGAACATGTTTTTCAACTATAATGTTAAGTTTGTTCTTGGGATAATTTCATCCCAACTACGGAACCCTTCATTGTGCGTAGTCCGACACGCACTTGACCGGTTTTTTTTTATATCGCACGTTGTAAAGCCGAAAGTTTGTGAGTGCCTGTGTCTGTATGTTTGTTACTTCTTCACGCTCATACGGCTGGACCAATTTTGATAAAATTTGGTATGGATGTAGCTGATACCCTGGATTAACACATCACATAGACTTTAAATATAGATTAGCTTTTCTCCACGGCTTCACCCGCACCTAGGTCAGAAATTGCGTAACCCACTTACAGTTGCAATCGATTTAATTGTGACAGTTCCACAACATTCATTGCGTTATTTAAGTTGTTGAGTACACACATTCGAACATATCAAGCAATGTATTAGCAACATGCTTCAAAGTGATTCAGATTCAGATTGATATTGTGTTACGCAATTAGGGTCTATCCTTGTCACATCCAAATCTAGTCAGCCGTTAAGGCGTAAAAAGGTAACAGACAAACAGACAGACAGGGTAGAGTTACTTTCACATTTATAATATTAGTATGGATGGATTGCATTACGAAAGACTTCCAGAGGTAATTTTGTACGACGAATAGAGGGGGAGGGGAAGTGGGAAGCAATAATGAAATCGTGGTGTGCAAACGATTGCAAACAAAGCTAAAGTTTAGTCACGATTGCGACAAAAAAGTACGTAAACAGTCACGGAACTCCCACGAATACCAATTTAAATTCAGGGGACCTTTCTTCGTTTTCAGTCGCTTAATTTTCTTTAAACAAATAAATAAATATCCTTGGACATTTCACACAACGCCATCTAGTCCCAAGCTAAGCAACCTAATGCTTGTGTTATGGTAACGAGATGGCTGATAAACTACTTATATACTTTTTTTTTTGTAAATACATACATATTATAGATAGAAAAACACCCAGACTCGGAACAAATACTTGTAGGTCGTACAAATATTTGTTCCGTGCGGGAATCGAACCCGCTACATGCTGCGCAGCAGTCAATCGCTCAACCACTGCGCCAACCGTGTCGTCTTTATTTTTAGCACAAAAGTTAGTCTAACAGTGTTATCCTAACTAATATAATGCGAAAGTGAGTTTATTTGTTTGTTACGCTTTCACGCTATAGCGGCAGAACAGATTTGGCTACTTCTAATCTTGTATCGCAGATGAAAAAGTCAGATAACCAACAGCAAATCCGGAAGCGATTCGACCTTTACTTCTACTTGTGTAGAAAATGCTAAATTCAGGATGTTTAGGTCGTTACCATAATAAAACTAAACAACTTTCTCCATGGGACCAACATCGTAATCGAAAAAAAAATATCAGCCGTACATTTGGGTCGAGTAGGTATTGAAGCTTTGTACTCAACGGCTGATAATTTTTTCTCGGTTACGATTTTGGTCCCATAAGGAAAGTTGTTCAGTTTAATGGTCTGTACCACACCCTTATATTTATTATTTATTTTATTTTTATTTTTAAATTTTACAAAAAATCTGATAACAAAAAAAAATGTAAGTATTAATAATATTTTTTTATTATTATTTAAAGACCACATCTTTCTGTTACAGCCTGTATACAGCCAGATCGCTAGAACTAGTGACCTAAAAAAAGTTAGTACCTACTTAGGAAAACCTTTTCCGGAGAAGTTCTCTATAATTAGGAATAGTAACGTATGATTGATGTGCCAAAGGAAAGCGCCGTACTCGTTGATACTAAGGAACAAAATAAAAGTAGCAAAACGTACGTAAAGTAGTTTACATTTCGCACCAGTTGAATAGTTTTCAATAAAGTTGCTTCAGCGATATTTCAGCACGTTTCAGGCATCGTATGTGAATACAAGACGATAGTTACCTAGTCTTTAAGCTCTGAAGCACACGTGTTGCATTGAAGTGTTGTGTTTTCATTTTCTTGGTTCTCGTAAATACTCTTATCGAGTTTTGCTACCCTATAGATACTAACGGTCATTGAACAAGCTGGCTTTGGACTTCACTGGCAATCTTTCAGGAGATAACTGTTATAAATATGAACAACTTTTACTAACCCGTCGCACGACAATTATCAGACACAATAGATTTTCTATTGATATCTGAGGGGCAATTCTCGTATTTTTGACAACGTTCGCAATCTCATCTTAGTCTCAATCTGTCAAAAATTGTATAGCATTTACCTACATTTTTGACATTTGATTGACGCTGGCATGAGATTGTGAACGTTTTTATGTACGAGAATTGGCCATCTGAACACCTGGGTGTGCAGTGGACGTTTAAAGAGTTAAGAGACCAACTGAATTTTCGAAAATAGAACAGTCGTTTTGTGTACGAGCTACGCTAGCTAGTTTTAGCTAGTTTTGTGTACCTTTGTGGTAGTTTGTACGTCACACTCATTTATGCACTCCTATAATGGTTACCTTTGCATCTCTAACCTCAGACCAATAAAAAAGTACTCTAACATATACTTTTGTAATAATATTCAGTAGCAATAAATCCATCAAGGGACTCATTCGTCTACTCACTTACATAACATTCAACATAACATAACATTTTCACTGTTGGGAGTTACGCCCCAACATTTTGTATATTTAGATCTGGTAGTTATTGCACTGGTATTGAATTCATTTTAGTCGGCCATAGACTTATAAAAAAAGATGGACTCCGCGCCACGCATATCGAAAGTGAAGCACAGGACCGATTGTATAAACACGCCTCGCGCACACATTTCCATCATAGTATGCCGACCGGCCGCCATTACATGACACGAGCGACGGCTTCTTTGCAGCTACTCAAATCATGCACACATAGATCGGTACGGTGCTTCACTTTCGATATGCGTGGCGCGGAGTCCATCTTTTTTTATAAGTCTGTGTCGTCGGCCATATAAATTCTTTTGGAGCAGTGGTGGCCCAGTGGTAACGGCCGCTACTTACAAGTTGTATGTCGTAGGTTCGAACCCAGACAGGAGCTTTATTTTGTGTAAATTATTTCATCACCAATGCTCTTAAAACTAGTGTCCATGAACCTGGATAAAATAGTGTGCATGTCCTAGAACCAAAAATTCGAAGACTTGTGACATCTACCAACCCGCACTGGGCCCGAATACCCTCACCGAGAGGAGTAGGCCTGTGTCCCAACAGTGGGAACATTATAGGCTGATTATGATATACAAGTTCTTTAACATCTTCTTTTAAGTTTTAAAAGAAGTACTAGATAATATTGTGTCTCATTAGCTGACGTTTGATGAGTTGATAAACAATTAGTGAACTCCTGTAGGGAGTAATTCATCAGCTCGTCCCACATGCTTACGGCCCATTTGGGACGACTTGACGAAAATCAAAATAAATAATATTTTCATTCTGCAAGTCGTCCCACTTTGCTGTCAAAATGAGAAAAGGTACAATCAGTAGCAAAAGTGTTAGTGTGAAAAAAAAAAAAGAATTTGTTATAAAATATTTAATCATCACAACATTGTCACATACAGAAAAGATTAAATCACCAACACCGTTAACCATTAAAACTTTTGTATTTTAATTGAAAATATTTTGTCTGCCTATAACATAGTTTCACCAATAGAAAGTCTTTTCTTTAATTAATAAATTGTGAACGTCTGAAAAAACACAGTTACAGGTTCCGCTCCTTAGGGCGATGTTGATAATTATTACTAAGGTGAATATTTAAAAAAAATGCCAAGAATTGTATTCATAATTAAAATCATCAAGCAGCTGTATTAAAACAATTTTTTTGCTGACAAATATTAAAATTACCTACTGAAAATTTATCTTGCAACTTTTCTTTGTATAAAATAAAACCATATTTAAAAATTTGTTTTTTTTTTCATTGAGAACCTGAAATTTCCTGATTCTCAAAATTGAGTTTCCTTTATGAATCGGCCCTAGTAATTGAGAAAAATGTCCCGTTTTGAGCCAATAAATAAATGGTCACGTTAGGTATGACCCAACCCAGTTCTTGAGAATGGTCACGCCACATTGTACTGGGATCGATCTATCATCACTAGAGATCGGACAATCGGATGCATATTAACCTCCACCCGCACCGAGGGTTCCGTTCCCATTTCGGAAAAAGTGTGCTACTTAGATACATCGTTTTATTTTTCCTGTAATCTTTACATAAACTTCTATCACATAGAATAATTTCAGATTTTTCAACGGAAAATAATTTTGTCATGAATTAATAGGGAACTATGATTTAAATTTTCTTTTTTTTCCGCGCTTTGCTTTCGCCAGGTTGAAAGAGAAGCAAACGTATAAAGCCGATAAACAGCCTAATATGAAAAATAGAAAATTCAAATATTTTTGAGTTTAGAACACAAATAGATGTTAATTTGTTCATAAACGTTTTTTTATTGTAATAATCATGGTTTTTGATAATATTCTATATAGAAACATTATTTAAATATTCAAAAAATATTAACGCCTTAGAGCGAGCGCGCACTGCGGTGCGTTTCCGTTAGTTCTGCCGCACTGGGCGGGGCCTACAGTAACAAAACGCATGACCGCAGTGCGCGCACTTCAAAGATATTCCATACTTCACAGATTATGCGGGAGAAAAACGCACCGCAATGCGCGCTCGCCCTTAAAGACGCATATCTCTTTGCCGAGATTTTAAAAAAACATTCACCTCCGATTAGAGAGTTGTGAATAGAGGCATTGAACCAATTTGGACTAAGTATAGGTATAAATTATCTGTGGCATTCCCGCACACGTGCGGGAAAATAAAAAATCGCACGCGTGCGACATACATTGTATTGTGAACCTAATCGTAGTGCGATATAAACCAGTTTTCGAGGAAGTGTATTGAAAAATATTTTTTTGTACCTTCATTCTATTCATAGGGCTGTCATCATTTACTTCAAAAGCAACCACTGTTTTTTATACTTCTATGCACGTAACCATTGTTTATTAACCTGATAATAACCGAAACTTAACATGTCTACCATTCGCATATAACACTTGAACTTGTGCGTTTGCGTGTAAAATTAAACATATCTAGAAAAAAATGTTTTACTTGGTACTGACTTTTTTAATACCTATTAAATAATCTATGAACAAAACGAAAGTAAAAAAAAAGAAAAAAAAAAAAAAAAAAAAACTTTATTCAGTTCAGAAAAAAAAACACGGTACAATAATTAAAAAAAAAAAAGTTAAAGTATATACTAAAAATTCTTAAAAAAATATTGTTATATCTTTTCTTAATAACTGTACCAAACGTTGATAAAGTTTAAATTTCCACACAAAAAGAAACGTGGGACGACTTGCAGAATGAAAATATTATTTATTTTGATTTTCGTCAAGTCGTCCCAAATGGGCCGTAAACATGTGGGACGAGTTGATGAATTACTCCCTGTAGGCATAATTATCGTTTAGTTAGGAGATACAGCTGTTGTCAATAAACTCAATCATCTTGATTAACTCGCAATAGGATTACACTGAACGTCTACGTTTCAGGTACCTACACAAGAAAATTACAACATTTATCTTTCGTTAGATAGAGATACAGTGGCATGTAGTACTTAAGACGAAAGCGCCAGGGTAGCCCGCGAAATTCAAAATTTCTTACGTTTTTTGCAATTTGTAGGTCAGTGTGAGCTTGTATGTCGATTAAAATATTATTCGCGGCCGTAGCTAATATGCCTTTACAGAATTACAATCAGCAATACAACTCCATAAGTTAGCATTTACCTCAAATCAAGCGACTTCATGAAATCATGAGGTTTGAGGTAAATGCTAACTTATGGAGTTGTATTGCTGATTCTGATGATTATAATTCTGTAAAGCCATATTAGCTACGACCGCGAATCATATTTTAATCGACATACAAGCTCACACTGACCTACAAATTGCAAAAAACGTAAGAAATTTTGAATTTCGCGGGCTGACCTGGCGCATCAACCTTATAGTGTATACTTAAGGCGAGTAGGGCCGCTAAGTAACACCACCGTTGAGACAAAATCATAAGTCTGGAGTTATAGAATTTTTTGTATCAAAAAAATCAACACTAAACTAGGTTCGAAGCCTTTAAAAAAACTTTTCTATTCTCTGATTTAAATCAAATTTGAAAGATTTTGGAGGAAATCAGACGGTCTATCTTATATCTTCCCTTAATCCCAAAATAGTCGTTCGTCTATCCTTTTGAAACTGCGCCAAAATCCGTTTGATTTCTCCTAAATATCTTTTGACATCCAGACAGATTAAAATCAGGGACCAAATACTATTTATATATATTATATTTATATTTTAATCTCCAGATTTTCGTAATATCCTTTTATCATCCTCAGGAAACAAGACTGTTATGAATTCCTTTGAAACCTTTGAAGGTTTGAGTTTGACCTAGTCTTTGAAACTTGAAATTACTTTGTCTAGAAAATTACCACTAAAATTCAGTTCAGAGTAAACCTTTTTGTTGGAAAGTGTCTTGATTAGAGGCTAACAGTGATGCCAGATTGGGAGTATTCCCCCCAAATTTGGGGTTTTTTATAATAATGGGGGGGAAATTGGGGGACAAAATTTATGGGGGGATAGTTGGAGGGAAAAAAACGGGGTTGGAGGGAATGGGGGGATTTTGATTAACAAATCTGTAATCTGGGAAAAGTCAGTCGGTCGCTCGCTTGGTCGTGTGCGACCAACACCAGCAGGTTTTTACCGTCAATCGCCATTATAGTCTGGTAAAACGAAGTTCTTAAATCATACTTGGTCTTTGCGCCTTGGTGTTTGAAGTTAATGGCACTATCACAACAAAAAAAGACAGAACAGAGGTATAAAAAGAAGAGAGAAAGTGACCCAATATTAACAGTATAAAGTTATTGTAGTTATCATAACCTAGATGAAAGCATGTCTCAAGTTTTATATACTTACTTAATTGTAGCTCTGATTATGGTACTACTTGGACTTGAACCAACGATTTACACGTCATGTAGGTATGGGTATGTATACAGGGTTTATTGGTAATAATGTCGGCAATCAATTAAGGGGATGTAGGAAAGGTCATTTGCAACCAAATAAACTTATTTGACACCTATGCAAATGTCAACCATTTTCGAGTAATTTGACATTAAATAATTTTTTTTTACCTACCGAAAATTGTATCGTTCATTAATAAAAAAAATATTTTACCTACCATTTGTGGGGGATTTTTCCTTGAAAACCTAAATTTTGGGGGGATTTCGGGCAAGGTTTGGGGGGAACGCGAGATGGTCATCTGGCAACACTGGAGGCTAATGTCAAGACAATTATACCATAGATTTTACTTTTTTTATGATATACTTAAATATTTTCATAGGTACCTACTTACTTAAATTATTTATAAGTACAAAACAATATCCTCGATAATTAAAAAAAATACAAAAGTTATGAGCGTAGTGACCCAATTTTTAATTCTTTGAGTAGGTATGGTCAATCCGTGGCACGCATTAAAAATAAGGAATTAAAATGAATAAACCATTGATGCAAGCATCTGGGTGAGTACCTACTTGTATACATTTTCTCATAAACAAAACATAATATTTACCTTCAGAAATATTTAGTTCCAGAAAATACATTATGTTAGGTACAATCATGGGTGCCTATAATACGAAAAAATAACTCATTACAAGTCCAATCTCCTTGTTATTTGTGGCTAGTCGTTAGGTAATATATCATCCAGAATTATAGGATATCGGAAATGAAATTCTCATTTATTTGCCGGTATTTTTCCTAATAAATGATGTAGGGGTCAATGTACGATATATTTCTATGGTACGGTCAGCAACAGAAGTCTTTCGTTTAACACTGCCACTTTTTTAACATCATCTAAATTAACACAAAATGACACGATAATCTGCTTTGTAGCATTTAATTTATTAGATAAGAGTTAATTTTCTTTCTTTACCATATCTGTATTTTAATGACGTATTTTTCTCAATAATTAAGAATTAGAAAACACACAAGTGTTTATCGACTTTTGTTGCTGACTGTACCTACCTATACGTATAATTGTAACGACAAGGATAAAGAGGTGTATCACCTCTTGAGAAAGGAAAGCTTAATCAACTTTTTCTCAAATATTCTTGGAAATTCCAGCATTGTTTTGACAACCTTCTTCGAGATAAATGGAAAATGCTGTACTGCTGAAATACATGCGAGCAGGTGGCCGGCAATGTTAGTATGAAAATCCATATCTGTCGTGTTTAGCGGCTGAATAAATTATTGTAAAAACTGATATAATTATTTGTTGTGTAATTTAAAAATGGAACGAACTTTTTACTTCGACACAAGGCGGCAACCAATGAGGTTTACCATCAGATTTTATTTAAATTTCGATTTGGCTTGCAAATAGAGCTGTTTAAAGAAAAAGAAAAATAACCTTTGGCACATGAAAAATAAACTTTGTGCCTAGGCTACGCCTCGGCCCAACCACGTTCATCCATCAATGCCCCTTTTGCAGGCCGCGGCAATAATGTTTTGGCTCCTAGCCGAAACCAGTGCGGAACCGCGCTGGCAGGACCCAATACAAGTTATGTTGCGTCCGGCAATGCCTACGACGCAGCTATAAGTGTCCCGGTTACATCACACCACGAAGGTTGAGGAGATCGTGGAGTATGTTCGATCGAAGACCAGCTGGACCTTAAGGGTCGAGAAGTTGGCGTCGCGCCACAACACGAATTTCAAATCGTTTGTGGTGCGAGTTCCGACTGAATATATTGAGACCGTACTCAAGGAAGAGTTTTGGCCGAAGGGTGTCATGTATTGGCGATTCCGCGGAAGGTTACGCGACACCACGCAGCCAATAGGACGCCGTCACTTCGTATGCAATCGTTTATTTTTGTGTTTTTATAAATATGTATGATAGTCTGTAAGGTATTTAGGTATGTTATGGGTCATAGTTACCCGACGACATAAATGATAAATTATTATATTATTATTATTGTAGCTACTCTACTTAATAGATACAGAATCTACCATAATGACTTATCACATTACGTAACATGGCACAACATTTCGCCAAAAAACCTGTCCTTGTTAGGCTAATTTCGGTAAGACTCAGTCCCCACTGCGTCTCACCAAAAAAAGTTCCAGGATTCTCGCCTCTTACATAATAAACGGAACTTCTCTAATGAAGTGACTCAACAAAGTTATGCTTCTGGAAACCAGCCCAGTTGACCTTGAACAATCAGAAATTGTAGCACGTGGAATTATTAATAACGGCAAATTGAATTTGCTTCCACCGATACAAGTTGTTTCAATGCCAGCCCCTTTCACGGCAACTTGCAAGGAAATGGGAAATAAAATGGGCAACTCGAAGTTGTAAACAGGTCGCTTCCCTAGACGTTGACGTTGCCGCTTGCCTTGCCTGGCGATCCCCAAATTGGCGGTTTTTTGGCGGACATCAAAGGGCTGGCAACGCGAGCGCTAATAAGTGTTTATGTAGGTATTACTCTCTCGCTCACTTGCTATCGAAATTCTACGTTCTCCATTGTTTTGAAAACATGTGATGAGGCAATGTAAACACTCATTTCCCTTGACGTTGCCACAGCAATAGTAAGCCGACGATCGCACGGACGTAAAAATATCGCGGCGGGATTTTATCGCGCACTAGATTTTCAGCTCTCGTTGTTGCGCCGAGCTTCGAGAATCACACACTGTTGGATTTTCAACTCTCGGTGCTAAGCAAAGCGTTGAAAATCTAGTGCGCGAAAAAAATCGCCGCGATTTTTTTTATGCGAACGTCGATTTAGGGAAATATTTCCGGCAGTGTGTATGGCAATGACAATATCTGAATGTAAACGGGGGTATTAGGAAAAGGGATCATGAATGTCAATATTCTTAGAAATGTGGTTGAATGTTTTCATTTCCGAATGTAAGAGCATTTATTACCAGCCTATTTAGGAGGATGTCTTTTTAGGTTGAACTATATGTTTTTAGGGTTCCGTACCAAAATGGTAAATAGGAACCAACCCTTATGGTGCGACTCAGTCTGTCTCTGTCTGTCCGTCTGTCACAGCTGGATATCTCAAGAACTAATAATGCAACAACAACAACAACAACAACAAAAACTTGAACTTGAAATTTGGAACAGCTTTATATGACTTTTACTCAACTATTTTTCAAACAAGAAAAACATTTTCTTTTTTTGCAACAGGGTTTTCAAAATTCGAATTGGAGCTACTAGTAGGGAATGTGGGATATCATATGAAAGCGCTATTTGCACATTCTCAAACATTTTTTTTTTCTTTTTTTAGACCGCATAGTTTTTGACTTTTGATAAAAAATGTAAAGAAATACCGTTCCCCGAAGTTTGCATAGAGAAAAATCTGAAATTATTAAATGTGATGGAAGTTTATGTAAAGATTACAAGAAAAATAAATCGATGTCTCTAAATAGCACACTTTCTCAGAAATAGGAACGGAACCCTCGGTGCGCGAGACCTACGTTCTTTCGAGAGTGTTACAGCCTGATTCACTAGTGCCCGTAAAAGCCATTTGACTTTTTTGATAGTCTATGTCCAACTGAGAACTCCGCACAGTAATTTTTGCTATTAGCAGTATGTTTGCGTTTAATGTACCATTTCTAGAACACTAAATATCTTCAAGAGCACTATCTTCAAGAATTACAGCCTGTTTCATTGCTGCCTAATAAATAAAGGCTTTAAGTTCATTAAATGTAAAAAAAAATGCTTAAGTTCTTCACTAGCCTAGATTCACGAGCTTAAAAAACTCTCAATTTGTAATGTTATCACATAATAGTAGATTATTAACCAAGGGGATGAAACAGTGTCTTCTGTCGCGGGTGACGATTTAAATCGCGAGCGTAACGAAGGACTCGAGGTATACTCCCGAGCGTAGCGAGGGTGTTAAAAACTTAAATCACGAGCAAAGCGAGGGATTTAAGACGAGTCCTGAGTGTAGCGAGGGATTTAAGTTCACCCAAGACTAAGACAGCTTTATCACCGAGGAAAATACTCTACTTTTCGTGCCATTTGCGTAAAAATTAACACAATAATAATATGAGATAAGCATTTATATAAACTTAACGTTTATATATTTGAAGAAAACAAAAACGCGGCAAATTCCTAGACTAATATTTTTTCGGAAAAGCAAAGGCATCAAGCTCATACGGCCTCGTCGGTTTTCGTAATTTTATTTAATAATCATAACTGCATAATAAATGCGTATTCCTTTTTCAAAAAGATGTATAATGCTATATATACAAACTCAATGGTGTAAACACAGATGTAGTTCAGTGTTTTCGGTAAGTATTCCAAATTTAAATCACATTCTCCCCTAGAGGATGAATGAAATTCAGTACAATTTTCTTTCCCTGTTTTTAACAGATTAAAAATGACTATGTTCGCTTTTTGTGGCATAGAATGTCACTTTTTTGAGCAAGTGGTACGAAAAATAATATTTTCAAGGCTGTGAGTCTGTTCAGACCCTTTTTTAAAAGTTGAAATTAATATAAAATACGTAGGTCCCTTAGAGTTCTAAAAAAATCAAGCTTCTAAGTCAACAGTAAATCAAAACCTATAGGGTACTCCCGTTGATCTATAATCATGAAATTTGTCAAGAAGCAATAAGGTGTCACAAACTCACAACACAAGGAAAAGGTCTGAAAATTATTCATTTGTAATTTTATCACATAATTTTTTTTTTTTTTTTGGGATTACAATGTTATGTTTGTTTTTTGGATAAATTCTTTTCAACTATGGAACCCTTCATTGTGCGTGGTCCGACGCATTTGACTGGTTTTTTTTTAATTTAAATAAGTAATTTGGTATTAGGATTCATTTACTAAAATAAAGTTCCTAGATGACCGGAGCGTTTATACACGATAGTTTTTTATTGATAAATGATAAATGATTTATTTTCTGTAAGTAGGTTTGTACAAACACTTTTACACGTCAAGTCATATTTTTTTAAAAACTAGATGAGTTCGACGTTTCCTATCTGACTATTCTGAGAAGAAACGCCGAAACAAACTCAGAGGTCACAGTCTCTTTTAAAGTCCAGACATAATCTTGGTCAGATCATGTGAAGACCATGTAGATTGCAGTCTGAAATGGTCTTTTGAGGAAAGAACCACACAGATTGAGTGGACCTGTCCAGTCAGTGCACGCATTTGTCAGTAATCGTGCAGCTCAACTCAAAACTTAAGGAGCTTAACGATTCGACGAACAATACCAAAGAAAAGACATATTTAAGAGCAATTTGAAGAAAATTACATCGAAAAACATTCAAAAAGTGCAAAAGTGTGGTTAAGTAAAGAAAAACACAGAGACAAAGGCAATCACGCTTTGCGCCCTTAAATGGAAGGTAACCATTTAAACAAAATTATAACGAAATGTTCATGACAACATAATTTTCCGTAGCTTTGTACTCACAGATGTAATTTCCAAACTCGAAGTCATCTTGATGTACTTACTTATAAAAGTATTTTTTTGGTACAGGTATTCAGTTTTGATTTTCTGAATTAATTCTGGGAATGTTATCATTAGTTTTATTCAACTGCTTTTAGCGTTATGTAAATAAGGTTTGATAAATCTGTTTTTAACCGACTTCCAAAAGGAGGAGGTTCTCAATTCGTTGTTCCCCGATTACTCGAAAATGGCTGGACCGATTTGGATTTTTCTTTTTTTGTTCGAAAGGGTATACGTCCCAAGTGGTCCAATGATCATCAAGTCAGGATCTGATGATGGGATCCAATGGAAATCGAGGGAAACCCTCAAATTTTTGGGCACACCTATATCGATTTCGGTATTTTTTATAGTAACTCGTGCATTTGCTCTCGGAAAGTACCATTCGGTGAGCTGGAACTGATGATGAAGACCACAGAGGGCCATCGGAAATACTCAATTATATCTAAGTATATAACAGGTTGCGATTCGATTACTTTAATATGGTTTATGCTCGTCAAAATAATGGTAATGGTGACTTCACCATGAGCTCCATTTCTCCTGGTTCTTACTAGGAGAACTCCTCAAAAATTAACGGCCCTGCATCGGGAAAAGCAACATTTTGTAAAACGTGATGAGCAGCTGACATTGGGTTATTGTAACTTAGATAAATTACAAACTGAACCACTAAAAAGTGAAAAATAAAAACTTTTTTACAAAAACAAAAACCGACTTCCAAAAAAAACACTACAAAGTGAAAAATAACTTTAATTTCGGAAGTCGGTGGCAAAAAACTAAAATACAGATCCAAAGACACCGACTTCCGAAATTAAAGTTATTTTTCACTTTGTAGTGTTTTTTTTGGAAGTCGGTTTTTGTTTTTGTAAAAAAGTTTTTAATGGTCAGTAACGTCCATGCCTCGGAAAGCACGTTAAGCCCTTGGTCCTGGCTGTTATTCGTGGATCTTTGACAGTCGTTACTTACGGGACGTCACAAGCCCGATTGGCTGACAACCAGTCTCACCAAGGGGTATGGTATTACCCAGTTACTGGGTTGTGGAGGTCAGATAGGCAGTCGCTCCATGTAAAATACCTACTGGTATTCAGCTGCATCCGCATCATCATCCGATTACACTGGAAGCCAACCCCAACATAGTTGGGAAAAGACTAGGCAGATTGATTACTGCCAAACCTATCTTGCCTGTACTGGCCTGAGTTAAGTGAAAAGAAAAACAATATTTGTTTGGTTACTCTGTGGTATGGATTAAAAAATCGTTTTAAAATGCAAATTATAAACGAGGGAGGAGGATTTTATGCATGAATATTAATTGTAACAGAATGTGTTCAGCACTAGACGGTTACGTTATGAGATAATTTTTTCATGCAAATGAAGTGCAAACAATTTTTGTAGAACCAGACGCAGACCTAAACCGCTGGTGTTTTTGCTAACCGCATCATACATTTGCCTGCGATCTATTCTTGTTTATTTCAAGCAGCTAAAACTCGAAAAAAAAATTTTTTCAAAACATGTTCTCCCATACACTCCAACTGTAAATATAAGTTTCTACTCACAATATTGAGAGATTTACCATGTTATTTTGAGACCACAGACTTCTTATAGGTTTTCCTGTAATTTACAGGTAAAGAATTATTTTCTGTATTTTTTTCAAAATTTTAGGGTCAGTACTTTCGGAGATAAGGCCCCCCCCCCCCCTTATGTCCGAAAGTACTGACCCTCATAATTGTAAATTTACGTCTATTTTCTTAAATAAATTTAAAACAATTTATTTTAAAATTATAAAAAAAATATATTTGAGACCCTCACAGTAAGACCTTTATTTTGATATGTCACACGGTACAGTTTCCAAAACTTTTTTTTTTAATTGTACTTATTTTCCCCCCAAAAGGACCCCTATATTCAAAATTCATTTATTTACGTTACATGTCCGTATTTGGGTTACCAAAATACATATGTGTACCAAGTTTCAATTTAATCGGTTCATTAGATTCGGAGCAAATTGGCTGTGACAGACGGACAGACGGACAGACAGACAGACAGACAGACAGACACACGAGTGATCCTATAAGGGTTCCGTTTTTTCCTTTTGAGGTACGGAACCCTAAAAAAGAAAAATAGCTTGCCCTGTAAAATTTTCTTCTAATCAGTTACGTCACTTAGTTAGATTAGCGACGATATTATTTCGCCAGTTATGTACAAGTCCCATGTAATAGGGACGAACTTATATTGCCGGCACCGGGCTCAATTCTAGCCTACAGGCTGTGTTACTGATAAATTCCAGATGGAAAGACCCAATAACACTTTGCCTGACCTGGAAATCAAATCTACCCACACCAGCGGGGCATGCTAGGTATCGACTGAGGATAGGATTACCGCAAAGCGATATCAATCGCTTTGCGGTAATCCTATCCTCCTTCCTACCCAAGTAATCGTCTTTGTTACTCGTACCTCTTAGAATCCATCTACGTGGTTACAGTAAAATATTATTCTTTATTTGTATTCCATCGAATATATTGAGACACTTGGCAATCTCATAATACTACCCGTATTATGAGATTGCCAAGTGTCTTATAGTTTTCGATGAATATTATCCGTTTGACGTCAGCACGATATTTTTGTTTTGTTATTAGTATTTACCTGGGACCAAACCTGAAATCGCGAAAAAAAACCGGTCAAGAGCGAGTCGGACTCGCGCACTGAGGGTTCCGTTCCGATTTCTGAAAAAGTGTGCTATTTAGAGACATCGTTTTATTTTTCCTGTAATCTTTACATAAACTTCTATCACATAGAATAATTTCAGATTTTTCTCTTTACAAACTTCGGAGATAAGGGGGGGAACGGTATTTTTTTTACATTTTTCATCAGAAGTCGAAAACTATGCGGCCTAAAAAAAAGAAAAAAAATGTTTGAGAATGTGCAAACAGCGCTCTTTCATATGATACGCATGCCTTAGTATCCCCACTTTGATTTTTTAAGACACCCCTTCAGTCCCTGTTGCAAGAAATTGAATATAAATATTTTAATTTCTTTCTTATTTGCAAAATAGTTGGGTCAACGTCATCTAAAACTGTTCTAAATTTCAAGTTGATAGCATTAGTAGTTCTTGAGATATCCAGCTGTGACAGACAGACAGACAGACAGACTGAGTGACACCATAAGGGTTCCTTTTTTACCATTTTGGTACGGAACCCTAAAAATCAACTGCCCCATACATTCATGTTCGCTTATCTCGTCAAAATGTAGGGAGCAGCTGATTTTTTTTTTCGCGATTTCAGGTTTGGTCCCACAGTAAAAGTTGTTTGTTATCATGAGCACAATCATGTGTTTAGGTATCGGTCACTATACCGATACCATACGTGTCGAATTGAGAACTTCCTACTTTTTTTTCGTCGGTTAAAAATCCAATCCAAGACCCCTTTATTAAACGTGCGACATTACAAAAAGAACTTTCTGGTAGCAAACAAACTCCCACAAGTCTTCGTCGTCTTGGATATAGGTTTAGTCTCATTTTAACGAGTTTCACCGAGAGTTAGGTACTCGGTGTATAAATCAAATTAAAAGCAGGATCTACTTACGTATAAATAAATAGGGAGCTAAAGACAAAAGACAATTTTATTACTTAACTTTAGCTCCCTTGACCAACGGTCAACTTTTAAAACGTGCGTAGCGTATCAAAACGCCCACAGTTCTTTATTTTTCTCTGACTTTATACCCTGAAGAGTAATAAAAGTTAAAAGACGTCGTCTCGAGGTAAACTTTCTAAAACAAGCGCAAATACAAAGACGTATAAAAAAGGAGGACTCCGCGCCACGCATATCGAAAGTGAAGCACCGTACCGATCTATGTGTGCGTGATTTGAACCTGCAAAGACGCCGTCGCTCGTGTCACGTAATGGCGGCCGGTCGGCATACTATGATGTAAATGTGTGCGTGAGGCGTGTTTGTACAAACGGTCCCCCGGCATACTTACTGTGCTTCACTTTCGATATGCGTGGCGCGGAGTCCTCCTTTTTTTATACGTCTATGCGCAAATATTACGTAACATGCTGACATAATGTTCCTGCAAGTATGATGTAGGTGTGACATGACAGACAGGAATGGATTACCGCGGTGTTGTCAGTGAGTTTGCAGTTTTTGTCTTTTTAAATTTACCCGAGAACTCGTGGGGCTCTATTGTTTGATGTTGTTATAAAGTTGAAAATGACATACTTAATAAAATCGGGATCATACTAAACAGGGTGATTGGAAGATGGGTGCAAAGCTTTAAGGCGAAGATAGTACAGACAATTCAGAACCATTTAAGCCATAGTTGTCTTAGTCACCATTTTTTTAAATCTAATTTTTATGATTGAGGGAGAAATTTTACATTTTAGGCAGACTAATTAAAGGCCTAAAACATGTTTTGCTAGATTGCTTACACATTAATTTAATTTAATAAAATAAAAATGAATTAATTTATCATTCAATTTGACCATAAAAAAGCAGTTTATAGTTAAAATTTTGAGAGTTTTCGAAAAAAATCTTAAAAATGAGGTTAAAAAAAATTGTAAGACTTCGTGTTGTATATTCATACTTATTAGGTATGTACCTGTGTCTTAGAGCATTTAACCTATGGAGATGGCATAGCTGAGCGAACCCCTCTGCAAAAGTCGATTGGCCATACGACCATGCACGTTATATAAAACTAATTCATTCGCCGACTGCTGTCATTGTGTATCGTATTGTGTCGCAAGAAATTGCTCCCAAAAAATGGTAAATTGTGCAGTTTCCTCGTGCAAAAAGCGATCTGTCACTTCAAATTTGCGAAACCATGGTGTTTCTTACCACATGTAAGTATAAATTATACATTCAAACAGTTTTATTTAAGTATAATGTCGAAATAATCGTTGTTGACATTACTATAGAAAAATACAGTGGTACGTTGGTAGCGCAAACGTAGTACAGGTAAGAATTTGCATAGTGCAGGGACAACGTGAATCAATGATTGATAAAATAAATGATTTTTTCAGTCAGTATGTAACCAGTTTTTTTTTGTAATGTATCTGGATAAGTCAGGTTGAAATAAAAAAATATATAATATTATATTACATATCCTGTACTATGACAAAAATTGTAGGATATTTTGCGGTAATACAGAAACTTGGGGACCCACGCGTACTAGTGCAATCTGTTCAGAACATTTTATGTCGTGTGGTTTTAAACAACTTGCAAATAATAGAAGGAAACTGATTGAGGTTACGATACCCACTTTAAAAAAACATTCTTGGCACGGAAGAACCGCCTGCAAAATTAAAGATTTAGTAGGACCGTTTTATTATTGGCAACACTTCTGTAATGTCAGAATTCCGTCGAATTAAATAATCTGTAATAATCAGTCTGTAGTTGGCATTATTCAGACATATTAATATGAACTAATCTGTGGAACTAACTATGGCTTTGGCTATGCAGCCACACCCGCATGTTTTCCTACTAAAATATCAAACACATCATTTAGTTTGTTTAATTAGTTAGCTAGGAAACACTGAACTCAAATAGTTATAAAAAACAAAAAACGGACGTGTAAAAGTGTTGTTTTTAACAAAATAATAAAATTGGCTGTGTTATTTTATTATTTATATTCTACCCTTCCTACTTTTTGACACGTATACCTACGTTAAGCCCGCATTATAAAACGGGGCTCAAGTATGTATCCCGAATTGCGGCTCCACTGTACTATCACACCCGCGTGTCCGAAACTTCACATTGGTGAATCACTTGGGTTGGGTTAGAATAGTGACCATTACCTCTATTGCTTGAGAATCATTTAGGTTAGGTTAGAACAGTGACCCTTAAAGCGTAGCTAGTATATAAAATCGCCGGGTGCGTTTGTACAGTCAACAGTGGTTCCCGAATTGCCGACCCTAAATGCAGAATGATAGGGAAGGTCCAGCAATATCAATAATGTTATTTGAAAAATATTTAACTATAAAAATAAATACAATTGCGTATTTTTGTGTTCAGACGCCAGCACATCTACTACAATCTTTATAAATCTAAAGTATTAGGTTCAAGGTTGATTGGGAAAATTTGACAGTTTCGGGTGGCTTGACCTGCTGGCGTCTGTACAATTGTACATACAAGAAAATAAAACGAATGAACATTTTATTTATTTATTCATTCATGTAATGAAATGCTACGCTTGCCGGTGTTGGTCAGTGAATGAGTGACCATCTTTACATACCGAGACTCCTCCCGTGCCTCGGAAAGCACGTTAAGCCGTTGGTCCCGGCTGTCATTCGTGGTTCTTTGACAGTCGTTACGGGTCGTCAGAAGCCCGAAAGTCTGACAACCAGTCTTACCCGGGGGTATCGTATTACCAAGTTACTGGGTTGTGGAGGTCAGATAGGCAGTCGCTCCATGTAAAATACTGGTATTCAGCTGCATCCGGTTACACTGGAAGCCGAACCTAACATAGTTGGGAAAAGGCTAGGCAGATTGATTTTTGATTCATGTAATGAAATACCACTGATTGTTTGTGTCACATCACTAGCACTTTGTGTTTGTTGTCATAGGACAGTTGCGTAGATACGCACAAATTTGTCAATGTGTATGTGTTTTTTTATTGTGTGGCTATTATTCTTTCGTGTGCGTTAGTAGCAATACGAAGCATGTATCTGTGTGTGGTTGTCAAATTTTCGTAGTGTGCTGTATGTGTTTTCCTCGCCTCCCGCATAAAGTGGCAGAAAATGTTGTTCGGTGATTCGCTGCTTGCCATCTCCATAGGTTAAATGCTCTAAGACCTGTGTACAAAAAATTATGGTTTGTACTCTTTACTGTATTCTTTCTTGTCATCTCTAATTTCTTGTTCTTTTATAAAGCTATTCGGTTATATTATATACAATTCAATTCTTCTAACATTATTCATTTAATAAGTTATTCCTTCAACTTCGTCTAAGACAACCATGGCTTAAATGGTTCTGAATTGTCTGTACTATCTTCGCCTTAAACCTTTGCACCCATCTTCCAATCACCCTGTATAGTACACACGTGTGCTCCAACTTGCACTAATCACGTACTTAATGGCAAAGTAATAACATTGCTGTAACTACGGTAGTATAATAATGTAGCATGCGGTGAACCACTTTTCAACCTTATTAAACTAAGAATAAGATCGAAAAGTGGTTGGTTCAAGTGGTATAACTACGCTACGCTGCTACGTTCTTCTTTTTTTTTTAAATTTTCACGACACGAGGCTACATATACCTACTCGTAATTCTCAAGTTTACATACTAGAATATTAATGCGTATCTCTGCAGATACGACAAGTATGAGGTTGTTAAGGCTGCAGTCTTGCAAAATTCACTCGCGGCGAATTATTTGCGCAACTTTGTATTTTTTTTTAAACAAAAGTAATGAAATAACATGAAATATTATTATAGTACGTGAATATCCATAATATAAGTAATAGCTGGTTATTTTTTTTTAAGTTCATCTGGGTGGATTATGTTAGGTAAATCAAGCGTTAAATACAGCTCTTTCGAGCCAGCAACGATTCGAGTTATGTTTGTGCACTTGCATTGGGCAATACAAATTTTATTTAGAAAATCTGTTCAGCGCATAATTGTTTCCATATTCTTGTCTTCAAAATGCGCTGATTACTTTTTTCTAATTATCTTTCATTTTCTTAATTCAGATGTCACAATGTCATCGAAATTCTCTGTTTTTAGCTCTTAATAAACGGTTTGTTTCATAATAACAATGCATCGTATGCATGTAAAAGTTAGTTAATATAATGCCAAGAGTTCAATAAAGCAAGTACTAAAAAAAATAGCATCTAAATCACCTTAGTCTAACAATAATAATAATCTCAAAATACCTCCAAAACGCTCCGACCCACTAAGAAATTTCCATCGCAATTCTTGTTCGTAAACTCTGTTTTAACGCTTGATTTACCTAACATAATCCACCCAGATGAACTTAAAAAAAATAACCAGCTATTACTTATATTATGGTTATTCACGTTCAATAATAATATTTCATGTTATTTTATTACTTTTGTTTAAAAAAAAACACAAAGTTGCGCAAATAATTCGCCGCGAGTGAATTTTGCAAGACTGCAGCCTTAAGAGCGTCACGTAAGGAAATATGATTCACAATCTCACAGGAACATTCCACGTTATTTTGTTGAATATTTTAATTCCTCAGATACCGGTAGAAATAATTTTCTCAAAAACGACACGCATAGTCCCAACCTGGAGGATACCGAACTTTGAAAGAAACAAGTGTAAATACCTACAAGAGTACAACTGAGTACGTGTTTCCAGCTCGATAGGACTGATTCAGGGACCTACATGAAATAAGCAGCGGACTTAAAGTGAGAGCCCCCTAAGACGTTGGCATGCACTGCCAGAATAGCCAATACTACTGCAAAGAGATGCTGCCCAATATATAAACTAGAACCCGTCGCTGAAAGTCCTATGCAGGGCACTCTTTCCAAATTATTTCATCACCACTGCTCTCAAATGAAGGAACATATTGTGAGGAAACCAGCATGTCCTAGAACCAAAAATTCGAAGACGTGAAATCCACCAACCCGCACTGGGTCCGCGTGGTTGGATTAGATCCCATTCCCTCTTACAAAGAGGAGGCCTGTGTTCCAGCAGTGGGAACATTATAAGCTGATTAAGATGCGGTTGAAATGAAATCGTTTGTCGCACTATCGTAGTGTCGAACTATTGTCGCACAATCGTTTGTCGCACTAGCGTGCTGTCGAGGTTTAGTGTATCGCACAAGCGTGCATTCGAACTATGGTCAGGCCTCTTGCACTGGTACATTCCGCTCGAGATAAGTACCTACAGCTCGCGGTAACTCTTAGTTTCAAGTCAGTCAGGGTGTATTACGCGCTCAGCGAGCGAGACACGTACGGCCGCCCATGAAAAAAAAATCTCAGATTTTAAATTTATGTATACCTACTATTACTATTATTTATCACTATACTTATAAATTAGTGATATACTTACTTTTTTAATGACAAAAATCCATTACGAAATGTCGAGTCTTGTTGCTACATTTTTTTACCTACCTACCTAGTTACTATAGTTGCCGACATTTAACTTGAGCTGTCGGCGGAGTGGTGGGGGTTTGTGTAATGTGTACGCGTCGTATTGTTTCAGGAGTAAGGTCTAAAATCGCTTAAAGTAATTAAGGATTAACTTAGGATTAACAAGCAACTGTACCTACCCGCGATCGTACGATCGCACAAACTTAGCCACTGGTGCGTTGAGGCATCTTTAGTGGTTTTATGACCATGTTCAGGCGACTAAAGTGCCCCAAATGTCACTTTCAATTTAAGACGTGTCTTGTACCTTGTTTACTTTAGAACACTTCTAAATATTATACGAGATGATGGTGTATTAAAAATAATTGATGATTGAATGATGATCATGATTATAATTGATTAATAAAAAATAACGCTTGAAAATTATAAGACATTACATTAAAGTGAAATAACTCTAGATAGACTACTCTTATATACGATAAAAGTTTAAAAAGGTACCATATACCCCACCACCACCATACCATATGGTATGTATGGTATGGTATATGGTGCTATGGTACCATATTTTATTTTTCTTTGCGGACAGCCCTAGTACTCGGCTAAGCGGCGTAGGTATGTTACGGACGAGTAACGACACAAAGTAATAACAACTCTCAAGAGCGGCGATTAAGAGCAATTTAGCTTGCGCATGGGGAGGAAAAGATTTTGTAGGCTATTATAAAAGCGGCTTTCTTCAAGATCAAAGGAGTGCAACTTCTGTACGTTAGTACTACAGTAGAACCTCTGTAAGTCGAACTTCAAGGGAGACGCCAAAAAATTCGAGTTGTAGAGGTTTCGACTTATGAAGGATTTCGAGTTAGGCGGATTATGGAAGGAAAATATTCGACATATAGAGGTTAAGATTAATTCTAACTAATTTTGAGATAAAGAGGTGAAATAAATAAAAATTCAAGTTACAGAGGTAATAAACATATTTATTGGCAAGTTAAAAGTTACGTAACATTATGTACTACATATTATTATATAAAGGCATTTCAAAACATCCTTAAAATAAAAAATATGTATCAAAAAAAGTCAGTTATTTTTTTTGCTTTAGATAATTCGGTTGTTCTCTATCTATAGCATTGTCTAATGTTTAAGGTATATGTCTAAGGTATATCATCTTTCTTCTTTTGACAGCTCTTCACAGCTTCGAGCTCTTGTAACTTTTCAGCGAGACTCAAAGTTTTCAGTTTACGTTTCACAGCACTCATTTATTAACAATTTTATTCGTATAATGTTGCAAAAATTGATGTGTATTTCGGTAGAACCAAACTACTTGCGACAATTTTTCAATCGACAACAAAAGATTTGCTTCGCTAAAGTTCAAAAGAAATCAATAACAAGAACCTAAGTAACAAAAAATCCCAAAATGAAACACCTGGCACCATGTACATAAATCCCTCTAACACTTCATAGAATTGGTAATCCTATTTATTCTAGTCTTACATTGTTCTTTATGAAACAATGACGAACGAACATGGTCGGCAAATTCTTAAACTTTTTTTTTTTTCGAGGTAATTACCGTAATTATAGTTTGAAATGATCGAGTTGTAAAGGTTGTAAAATCAATTATGGCTATGTTCGAGATGCAGAGGTTCAATTTATATTTTCGAGTTATGGAGGGAAAATATTGTACTAAAATGAATTGTAGGGACTCACTGATTATTTCGACCTATAGAGGGTTGAGATTTCGAGAAGTGGAGGTTTTGGGGCTTGAAGGGAAGGGAACATAACTTTTTTTCGAGATTTGGAGGTTTTCGACTTATCGAGGTTCGACTTAAAGAGGTTCTACTGTATTATTTATTCTGTGCTATGGTGAGTCGCAGTACAGTTTTGTCGCACAAGCGTTAATCGTACATCCATTTGTCGAGCTCACGTAGTACACTCCGGAATTCATGCCATTCTAACAGAACCCATTTGAAGTGCTTGTAATTTTTCCTTTAGTTCTACCAACGACCCAACGTAGAGGAACGATGCTTAATATATCTGTTACGGCTTCTTTTGTCGAATTATCGAACTAAACTTACAAAACTTAAAAAGTTTTAGTTTTCCATTTGAGTCAGAAATTGTTGGACTTTCTTCCGGAGCGAAGCTCTTAATTTAACGTACGACGCACCTTTCAGCAAAAGAAAACATGCAAATCAATGGTATTATAAAGGTAAGATACGTTACGTTCATACTGAGCGGCGTTCGAATATTGTTGCGTTATTATTACAAAAATACCTACTTACATGGTATAGGTGTATAGTAGTTTTTAACTACGACTGCGATAGAATACTACGGAACGTATGATACAGAAAGAGATAGCTTGGCATTTTAGATACACTTATGTATTGTCACGCCACGGAGACGCTTTGTTTCGCTCGCTAAGAATTGTCTGAATTTGTCTGCAACCATTTGCGCGCGCTAGTGCCATATCTACCTCTTTATTCATATAATATCATTGATGCAAATGGTTAAGAAATGCCACGTCTATATAACGTCAAAAAACTGTACATATATCAGACCAAACAAAGAGATAGTGACCCCAACTCACATTTAAACACACAAAGTACCTACAATATTGCAGTACCTACACACCAACTCCCAATTTGCGTGGGATATCGTAGTTCCAAGCTGTTACCGAGTTATCCCTTTCTTTTCTCACATGTAACTCACATGCGTCAGCAAGTTTATCTCGAGTTGCCAAACTTTTGAAGTCATTAAAGATACATCTTCGTTCAACTTCGAATATAAATTCTTGAACTGTTTTGAACTGACGACTTCAGCAACCGACTCCTCCATCTGGAACATATTATTATGTTTGTTTGTTTTCTATTGTATTATACCAAGACACCAATTAGTCCGTAGCTGATTGTATGAATTAAACTGTAATAGAATAGGTTTTGATTTTTAGGGTTCCGTACCAAAATGGTAAAAAGGTCTGTCTGTCTGTCTGTCAAAGCTGGAGAATATCTCAAGAACTACTAATGAAACAACTCAACTTGAACTTTGGAACAGTAATTTAATTGTATTGAATATTAATTTAATAATTTTATCGAATTGAATAATAATAATCGTTAATTGTTATTCTTATTATATTTTTTTCTTTTTTAATCTTTTACTTTTATGACGTCATTTAAATACTTACCGTTATTTTATTTTATTCCTTAATTAGTTTTGTAACGATATGTGCCAATATTTTATTTTATTTTACTTTATTGTGATTTTGTACGGTTGTATTGCTCCCACGCAATGTGACGAAATTGTATATGTTTTTTTTTATGTTATTTTATTTTATAATCTAATCTTATTTGGAAATTTTATTAGTATCAAATTTTTATTGTAATGATTCAAAAATTAATTGAAATTATTTAAATTATTATGAATGTTGTGCACGCCTATAAGTGATGTATTTACACAGTACTGAAGACTGAATTACCTATTGTTATTTACCCTTGTAAATATATCGTTGGTGTGCCTTGCTCAATAAATAAATAAATAAATAAATAAACAGTTTTAGATGACGTTTGCCCAACTATTTTGCAAATAAGAATAGAATAGAAAAAAAATATTTCTTTTTTTTTTTTGCAACAGGGACTGAAAGGAAACTTAAAAATTCGAAGTGGGGCTACTAGGGCATGTGGGTAAAGAGTATCTATGTTCTATGATAGAGGATTTGGTTTTCACACTTAGTCCTTCATGTGGACCATTGTGCGTGGGCCGTGGCGGCCGTCGGGTGTTATTCCAACCAGCTAGAGGGAATCTTTTATTAAAATCTCACGCAAGGATGTTCATCAAGTAGGCAAATAAATATCAAATCAAATCAAATCAAATTATTTATTTGCATAATACAGGTAGGTATACACAGATCTTGTATACTCGTATCTTGACTGTATGGGCACCAAATAGTCATATAATAGGTCTTTACCTATGAAATTGCCGTTTTGTATGAAAAAATTTAAACGAATTTTTTTCATGTATTTTTTATTTGTATTAATCAAAGTAATCACCCATGCAATCAATGCATCTTTGCCAACGCAGTGGCAGTTTATTGATGCCTTTCTTAAAGAAATCAGCTGGTCGGGAGGCAACAAATTCTTCAAAGGCATTTTGTATTGCCTCTCGGGTATTGAATTTTTTCCCGCCAAGAAGTTATCCAAATTCTGGAAAAAGTAGTAGTCTGTAGGCGCAAGGTCTGGTGAGTAGGGCGGATGACGGAGAGCTTCCAACCCCAGTTCTTGCAACTTGGAGACCGTCTGCTGTGCAGTATGAGGTCGCGCGTTGTCGTGCAGGAGCAGCGGAGACGAGCGGTTGACCAATGCTGGTTGGAGATGTGCCAGCTTCTCCATCATTGTGTTCAGTTCTTCACAGTACACATCTGCAGTAATGCTCACCCCGTTTGGTAAGAAGCTGTGATGAATCACACCGGCGCTAGACCACCAAACAGTGACCATCACTTTTCTAGGGGTAAGTTTTCGTTTAGGGCATTGTTTAGGTGCTGAACCAGGATCCAACCAACTTGCTGAGCACTTGCGGTTATCAAACAGAATCCATTTTTCATCGCAGGTAACAATGTGGTTCAAAATTCCTTCATTTGTGTGTCTGTTGAGCAGTGCAAGGCACGTCTCGACGCGTACTTCGCGCTGGCGATCATTGAGTTCGTGGGGCACCCATTTGTCAAGCTTTTTTACCTTGCCAATTTGACGCAAATGGACCAATATTGTTTTGACGCTAACGTCGAAAGCTGCTGCTAATTCAGCCGTAGATTGTGTATCATCAGCTTCCACAATCGCCTTTAATTCGTAATTGTCGACCAAAGTCTTCGGACGACCGCGAGGTTCATTTTTCAGGTCGAAATTTCCAGAACGGAACCGAGCAAAACAATAACAGGTGGTGCGTTGGTTTGTAGTGTTAGCTCCGTAAACGTCGTTGGTGTTGCGTGCCGCTTGTGCCGCGTTGCTGCCACGACGGTACTCATATTCCATAATTACTCGAATTTTTAACGTATCCATGATGACGAAAAAGATTGAAATGCGATGAAAATGTAACACTAATCAATAAACAAATGACTAATATTGGAAAAAAAAAATCCATGTTTTTAAAATAAAATTAATTTGAAATTAGAATTCTTAGCCAAACAAAAATTATTTTGATTTGAAATGGCCAGTACTGCAGAACGGCAATTTCATAGGTAATAAAGACCTAATATCATAATAGGACTATCCTCAACACTTCACAGCAAGTTCACTCAGTTACTGTTGTATGTACGAAAATCTTGAATACACTGTTAAATCAATTAATTATTAGGGTTCCGTACCAAAATGGTAATAAAAAGGAACCCTTATGGTGCGACTCAGTCTGTCTGTCTGCCTGTTTGTCTGTCTGTTGTCACTAGCGGTCAGAGGTAACATGCTGGTCCGCAGATTCTCCCGTTGCTCTGAACAAGTCAAGATTATGCTTTTTAAGGCATGTTGTCAGAGCTTTTATACGGGAAGTCTGTGGGTTCGTCACACCAAAAGATCGCTGGATGCCCTGCGCATCCAGTATAATAATATCTTCAGGATGATGTTGAGGTTGCCACGTTTCTGTATTGCATCGGGGATGTTTGCGCTGTTTCGCACTGATGGCTTTCATGCCATCATTCGCAAGAAGACGGTGTCCCTGATCTGCAGGTTGCGTGGCGGCCGCAACAAAATCTTGAACACTTTAGCTGACAGGGTCTCATCCCCGCTCTGGAGGTCCTTTGTTAAGTTAGTAATTTAAATTTAATTTCCATTCCAATTTGCCATATTTATTTATTTAATTTTTAATAATATTTAATTTTTTAAGATTGACATTAATTGGAATGAACTTTAATATTCTTTAAATTTAGTTTACAATTTTAATTTATTTATTTAATTATGTAATTTTATTAATTTATTTAATATATACTTAATAATATTCTATTTTACATTCGACATTAACTTGAATTAATTTTAATAATTTTTAATTTAGTTTTTACTATTAGATGTTATATAACTACAGGACCCCTAATTCAATATTTTTGTTTAAGTTTTGTGTCTTTTTGTATGTTTATCATAGTACTATCTTTGGTTACTAACATAGTTTTCTAAGTATACCTACTAACATAAATATGGATCTCTGTGTCTGAAGTAAATAAATAAATTAAATTAAATTAAAAAAGCTTAGTATGCAGACGAGACAAAGACTATTATCGTTACAATAAAAACTTTTTACAAAAAAAAAAAAAAAACCAACTCCCAAAAAACAGTACAAAGTGAAAAATAACTTTAATTTCGGAAGTCGGTGTCTTTGGTTTTTTATTTACTTTCGTTTTGTTTTGCCACCGACTTCCGAAATTAAAGTTATTTTTCACTTTGTAGTGTTTTTTTGGGAGTCAGTTGTTTTTTTTTTTGCAAAAAGTTTTATTTTTCACTTTTTAGTGGTGCCTACCTATCCCACACAAATCTGAATACCACTCTGCAAAATAAATGAGAGCATCATCCACATAGACTAAATGGAAAAAATACGTTAAGTCGTGTGAGAAGTTTGGTAGGCGTAGTTTTAGTTGACGGACATACGAAATCTGCCTTCTGACAATCAAGGCCACACATAACATACAACTCAAGTAGCGCAATTTGAAGCGGCATATAATTACCATTAAAGCATTTATAGCCAGAGTGCACCTTATGACAATTCCAATAAGCCCAAACACGGCTAGGATACATTGTTTTATTACTGAGTTCCGATGCCTACCTTCCGGCTTCTTCATCAGATCGGTTCGATGGTACCATTTTCATCAGAACCATTTATTTAAAGCGACTATGCTTAACTATTTTAATCTTATCGCTATCCGTGAAATACTTTTCATCGTTGAGGAGTTTCCGTAGCCATCTGTGGTCTTCTTCATCAGTTCCACTTCACCAGATACTTTCTGAATACTATCTGAATGCAAACGCTTGATTTGTTGATGAAAATACCATAATCGCTATATGTATGCCTATAATATTTGAGGAGTTCCCTCGATTCCTCATGGATCCCATCATCAGAACTGGATTTTGATAAAAATAGGACCAATCTGGAAGTATACCCTTTCAAATAAAAAAAGAATTTTCCGAATCGGTTCATAAATGACGGAGTACTGAGGTAACAAACATACAAAAAAAAAAAAAAAAAAACATACAACCGAATTGAGAACCTCCTCCTTTTTTGGAAGTCAGTTAAAAATTGACTACTCATCGCACACACAAATTGTGTTAAAAATAAGCTGTTCCTATCTGCCTGTTTAACGATCTCTTTTGTTGACTTTACCTCAACTTACTGAAATAATAAAGCCGAAGAGTTTGTTTGTTTGTTTGAACGCGCTAAACTCAGGAACTGCTGGTTCGAATTGAATTTTCACGCGGATCGACATGTTTAGTGATAGTCGATATTTTTTTATAGAAAAAAAAGTTTACTGTGAATAAATGAAATGTGTTGAGAATCCGTCTCTAGCTCTAGCAACCTATGCTAGCAGCGGCCGCTGAGTCGTCTCCGTGCTGTCATCCCAAAGTAATTACAAACATTAATTGATAAACACTTTCTAAATACTTGAAAATGACAGGTCTACATCCCTAGCTAGGCTATCCTTTTAAGCTTGTCAAGCATGTCAATCATGTGTCCGGGCAATACCTAGTTTGCAAGATGTTCAAGGATTTGGAGTAAATAGTGTTCCTAGTGATTTGAATTACGGGGAGCTTAAGATTCTGAGTTGATTCCGGAATCAGACTATAGCCTTTTAATAGATGTGTTCCAAAGCAACGGTACTGAAAAGTCTTATTAGCAAATATTTTCACTGTACCTAGGTATAAAGGTTTTTCTCCCATAATACTTGCATACATATTATTGGCAGTCGCTCCATATAACATACAGGTATTCAGCTGCATCCGGTTAGACTGGAAGCTGACCCCAACATACACTCCTTTGCAAAAAAAACGGGCGGTTTGGATTTTTGTACATTATTGGTAATCATTTAGTTCTAAAGAGGTTTTAATAGCCAAACTATGTTACTGCCACTTAATAAAGAGTCCGGGTATGAAAAAAAAGTTAATTTCAAATTCGAAACTGTTGTTTTTAAAAATAATAATACCTTTTTCAGTTTATGACTTTTTACTTACTATTCGCAGGTTTGCGGTTAAAAGGTTATCAGGCAAGTAAAACTAACTTCTCGTTATTTTTATTAGAATAATTTTTGTTTATCGCATAATCCTGCCTTATTGTGACTTAAAACAGATATCTTTGTGCCGATTATGGCAGAAAAAGCAATAAGAGCTAGTAAAATTATAGCACTGCTGGGAGAGGGGTGTAGCCAATATTACGGCTCACAGCGGTTAAACGTGAGTCGTTCCACCGTCAAAAGAACCTGGACTCGATACCAAGATACAGGTTCCGTTCAAAGAAGGCAAGGTTCTGGGAGAAAACGTTGCACACAACCACGAGACGACCGCTTTTTAGTGATTCAGGCGCTGAGAAACCGCAAATGCAGTTACATAGACCTCAAAATAAACCTTGAAGAGGTACGAGGGGCACAAGTTAGCCTATGGACAGTAAGGAGGGGGCTTTTAGCGGTTGATATACGCAGTCGACGATCAGCGCGGGCCCCAAGTTACTCCGTGAGCATCGGATTGCTCGACTGAGGTTCACTAGAAATTGTCTATCTTGGACACTGGTAACTGGAGTAGCGTACTCTTCTCCGATGAGGCTCGAATTTATCTGAATGGTAAGGACCGATGTTGGCGCGTGTTACGAAGACCAGGGGAACGCTATGCCAACGTGTGTTTTGAAGAAATCACCGCTTATGGTGGAAGGCCCGTTATGTTTTGGGCGGGCGTAACTTCCAGCTATCGTACCGAGATAGTGTTCATTGAAAATGGCTCACTAAATGCGCAAGGGTACATAACAGGAATAATTTGTCAACATGCACAGCCCGCACTGACTGTAATTGGTGAAGATGCCATTTAAATGGACGTTAATGCGCGGGACCACCGTTCTGGCGACGTAGATGCTTATATGCAAGAGGTCGGTATTCGTCGTCTAGATTGGCTAGCGCGGAGCCCCGACCTTAACCCCATTGAGCACGTCTGGGACCTCCTAAAAAGGCGAGTACGATCTGTCCAACCCCTTCCACAACACATCAGGGAGCTTAAACGTGTGATCTCGGCTGAGTGGGTACACATTCCACAGGAGACCATCAAAAGCCTGGTGGAAAGCATGCCAAGACGATTACATGCCGTAATCGCTGCAAGGGGAGGTCATACTCGTTATAAATTTTTATTTTTTAATGTCTTTTTTTTATTAAAATACCCTAAAAATACTCGTAGTCTTAATTTAATTATACCCTAAAAATTTCCATTTTAACACGACTCTCTGTTTACATTAACTAAAACACTGATTCCAGGATTTAAGGGTTAAAAACTATATTTTCAATGATAATAAGAAATTTCTAGTCATTTATGCTAATGACATACTAAAAATATTAAAATTATCCATAGAATTGTAAGGTGCCCGTTTTTTTTGCAAAGGAGTTTAGTTGGGAAAAGGCTGCGCAGATAATGACTACTTACTACTTACTTTGCAAAAAAGTTAGAACGAAAATCATAACGTCGCCGTCGGTCATTAGGTACCTACTAGTTATCTAAACGATTTCTCGGTGGTTAGGCTAAAGTAGCAACATCTCCGACTTTCTGCGAAGACGAGAACGTTCACCTAATGCCCTCAACCATTACGCAGAACGATATTTTATGATATCGAAAAAGGAATTATGGAAGAAATTGAAACACTATTTCATCACACACACTTATTTTATTCAGAGAACAAGCATCAGTTTTCCATTACGTGGCATAAAGGGTGCTTGTCGCGTTCCGCCTGAGTGAAGATTCGTTGTAAAATGAATTTCCCTAGTATTGTATAAGTAATTTATCAGTTTCCGACATTCTAACAAGATTCCTGAACTGTCTGTTCACATCTGCTTAAGTTACATTTAACTTTTTTTTGGGCAAATTCCGGAATAATAGAGAGGAACCAATATGTTTTACGCTATAAATAGAGATGATTGCTGTATGTTATTTGGTATTCGATGAATACTAGATGTGATTAGATTGGTTTGGTTTGTAGTGGCTTTGGTGGTGAGATAAAGATAATTTTATTTTGCAAATATGGGTACCAGTATAAAGGATAACAAAAATTATAACAAGTTCGGTCATATTTTACCATGTAAGCATGCAAAAGATGTCACCAAAAATACACTAACTTAAAAATATTTTTCATTCAGGAACTCACTTTCACCACTAAAAAGCTTCGGAGTTTTTGGTTTTAAAGAAAGCACTTAGTTCTTTCCAACTTTTCGGTGAATTTTGTTGTAGGTTACTGGAGCCATGCAGTAGACACCTTAGTGCTGTCTTAGAACACGCAGTTATCTGGTTTACTGCGGGGAACTACGTCGGCTAGACGTCTAAAACGACTCGGGATACCCCTTGGTAAGACTGGTTGTCAGACTTTCGGGTTTCTGACGACCCGTAACGACTGTCAAAGGTCCACGAATGACAGCCGGGACCAACGGCTTAACGTGCTTTCCGAGGCACAGAGGAGACCCGGTTTGTAAAGATGGTCACCCATCCACGGGCCAACCCCGGCAAGCGTAGTTTAACCTGATGGATCGACCTGTTCGGGGCTGTTATTACTTAGCCACGAGCTCCTCTTTTTATGGTAGTAAATAATAAACGAAAACAGAATCATTTTTATGAACCTCTATAATAAATGTCTGTGGAACTAAACGGCTTTATACAGGTTGTATCAGAAAGGTGTGGTCAAACTTAAGGGTGTGGTACATACCAGTAAACTGAACAACTTTCTCCGTGGGACCAACATCGCCATCGAGAAAAAATTATCAGCCGTCCCATACATTTAGGTCGAGTAGGTAGGTATTGAAGTACGGGACAGCTGATATTTTTATCTCGATTACGATGTTGGTCCCATGGAGAAAGTTGTTCAGTTTGATGGAGTGTACCACACACTTAAATTTTACCACACCTTTCTGATACACCCTGCATAATGCAAATTATTCATCTTACTACTTATGAGTGATTTGATTTGTTTTGTGTTTTTAGGGTTCCGTACCTCAAAAGGAAAAAACGGAACCCTTATAGGATCACTTTGTTGTCCGTCTGTCTGTCTGTCTGTCAGTCTGTCAAGACCCTTTTTCTCAGGAACGCGTGAAGATATCAAGTTGAAATTAATATCAAATACGTAAGTTTATGGTCCCTTGGAGATCTAAAAAATTCACGCATCTAAGTCAACGTGATAAAAAGATACGGCCATTTATGCGACATATTTTGACACTCGCAAGTAAATCAAAACCTATAGGGTACTTCCCGTTGACCTAGAATCATGAAATTTGGTAAGAAGCAAGGTCTCACAGCACAAGTAATGGAAAAGTCCGAAAATTGATAATTTGTAATTTTATCATATAAAAAATATTTTCAGGTATGTCAGTCTGTCAAGATCCTTTTTCTCAGTATCGCGTGAAGGTATCAAGTTGAAATTAATATCAAATACGTAAGTCTATAGACCCTTAAGAGTCCTAAAAAAATCAACCTTCTAAGTCAACGCAATAAAAAATACGGCCATTTATGCGACATATTTTGATACTCGCAAGTAAATCAAAACCTATAGGGTACTTCCCGTTGACCTAGAATCATGAAATTTGGCAAGAAGCAAGGTCTCACAGCACAAGTAAAGGAAAAAGTCAAAAAAATGTTAATTTGTAATTTTATCACGTAAGAAAATATTTTTTTGGGATTACAATGTTAAGTTTGTTTTTGGGATAAATTCTTTTCAGCTACGGAACCCTTCATTGTGCGTGTTCCGACACGCACTTGGCTGGTTTTTTTTTTTTACTTTTTGGCGCAGTCGTGGGGCACACATTCTTGCATCGTATTGTTTTAGCACATGTTGATTCTTTTTATTATCATTATTTTCTATATGTTTACATATCTCGGGACCCTGGGGTCCCGGACCTTTGGAAGGCATACGAGGGGCCGAAGCCAACTCGCAGAGGCCCCTTAGACAATTTTAAATTATGAGGAGGCACCAACCGACAATTATCCCTGTATGCACTATGCAAGTGCACCCAAGGACAACCCCCGGTTGGTGCAGTTATTATTTTTTTTTTTTTTTATTACTGTTAAGTATATTATTTTGTGTGCTAAATAAATGTATTGTCTCTCTTTCTTTTTGTTTATTTGCATATACTTAACGTTGAAGGTTAGCGTTGTCCAAGTTTCAACCAATTTGTACCTATACTGTTACGCCCGTTTTCTCTCCCGAAAACGGGCATTAGTCTAATCGGGTTCGTACACGCGTCGACTAGAATAAAATTAGGGCCCAAGGGCGATAAAGTGTTTATATTAAACTATAAAATCCATACTAATATTATAAATTCGAAAGTAACTCTGTCTGTCTGTACCTTTTCACGCCTAAACCACGGAACGGATTTCGATAAAATTTGGCAAGGCTATAGATGGTATCCTGGGGACGGACATAGGCTACTTTTTTTTTCAAAAATAATACTACAAGGGGGTGATATAGGGGATGAAAGTTTGTATGGGAAACTCAGTATTTCTTAAGTTAGGGATGTGAAAATTAAAATGTATGCTTTTGCTAGGAAATTAAGAACTATGCGTTTCAGCGTTTTTGAAAAATCATACCTTAAGGGGGTAAAATAGGGGTTGATTTTAAAATTTACAAAACTGCACGGATTTCGATAAAATTTGGCAAGGCTTTATAAAGCATCCTGGGGAAGGACATAGGCTACTTTTTGTCTTAAAAAATAATCCTACAGGGGGTGATATAGGGGATGAAAGTTTGTAAGGGACACCCAGTATTTCTTAAGTTAGGGATAACTTTATGCTATTGGTAGGAAATTAAGAAATATGCGGTTCAGCGTTTTTGAAAAATCATCCCCTAAGGGGGTAAAATAGGAGTTGATTTTAAAATTTACAAAACTGCACGGATTTCGACAAAATTTGGCAAGGCTTTATATAGCATCCTGGGAAAGGACATAGATACTTTAAAAAACAATACTACGGGGGGTGATATAGGGGATGAAAGTTTGTAAGGGAAACCCAGTATTTCTTAAGTTAGGGATAACTTTATGCTATTGGTAGGAAATTAAGAAATATGCGGTTCAGCGTTTTTGAAAAATCATCCCCTTAGGGGGTAAAATAGGGGTTGATTTTAAAATTTACAAAACTGCACGGATTTCTACAAAATTTGGCAAGGCTTTATTATAGCATCCTGGGGAAGGACATAGGATACTATTTTTTCAAAAATAATATTACAGGGGGTGATATAGGTCTCCTTCTGCGAAGCAGTGATGCTCGCGAAGGAGGAGGCGGAACGCGTGAGGGAGAGGCAGCCTCACGCCCTCAGTCGCCGCAGGAGACGCCCTGGGCGGCGGGAATCGCGAAGCGATTTCCGGCCACCGTAGGCGCGGGCCTGCGGACGGTGAGCAGCGGGTAGCTCGCCGTCCGGTAAGGACCAGGCCCGAGTCGACGGCGCGTCGTGTTCCACGCGCGCCTCAAAGAGATGTCAGCAAGTGACGGGGCCCAATAGGGCCGACGCCGCTGGGGTCGCGGGTTGTCTGAAAGGGTTACCGCGGCCCTGGCATAGGCAACTGAAGGAACACGGGTGGGTTTTAGTCAGTAAAAGTCTGACACGCCCTCCCGCTCCACCCAGAGCGGGAGAAGTTATTTGATGATTTCCCACCCTCAAAAAAAAAAAAAAAAAAAAAAAAAAAAAAAAAAAAAAAAAAAAAAAAAAAAAGGGGGTGATATAGGTGATGAAAGTTTGTAAGGGAAACCCAGTATTTCTTAAGTTAGGGATAACTTTATGCTATTGGTAGGAAATTAAGAAATATGCGGTTCAGCGTTTTTAAAAATCATCCCCTAAGTGGGTAAAATAGGGGTTTATTTTAAAATTTACAAAACTGCACGGATTTCGTGTGATACTCCCTGGCCGCGCCACAGTGGAAAATCAAAAAAACATGTTTGTAGATAAATTGTACCGTTTATGTACTATACGGAATGAGTAATGAAAAAAATTGTACCTCAAAGAATAATGAAATATAATGAAGTTTTGGTGGCGCGGCCAGGGAGTATTCTCCCTGGCCGCGCCACCACGGTTCTTGTAAACTGTCCGGCGCAGCCGAACATAGTAAACGCTAAAGAATTGTACGGAAATTGTTCTCTTCCGTACGCTATAAAGAGATTCGAAAATTTCATTACTTTAGAAATTATAGGCTTGCGAAGGTGGCGCGGCCAGGGAGAATACTTCCTGGCCGCGCCACCAAGATTTTTAGGGCGTACCCGGACATAGTATACACTAAAGAATTGTACGGAAATTGTTCTTCTCCGTACGCTATAAAGAGATTCGAAAATTTAATTACTTTAGAAATTATAGGCTTGTGAAGTTGGCCCGGCCAGAGAGTTAGCTTCCTGGCCACGCTACCTACCTACCTGGCTCGCGAGTTATTGAGCGTACCCGGACATAGCTTACACTAAAGAATTGTACGCATTATGCACTACCCAGAAACGAAATAATATTTCGGAAAAATGTAATATCTTAAGAGGAAACATCAAATCAAAATTAAGCGCATCAGCAGAATTGCTGATCGTTGTACCTACTTACTAGATGTGGCCTTCAATTTAGAAGTATTGGGAATTATCTCAGTGAAATGTTGCATAGAAGTGCTAGAAATAAGCAACACAATACGAATCTACATTATTATGCATAACAGGAATAGTTGACCTTCAAGAAGAATATAAGAAATTGGTAGGTACTTTTTATTATTATAGAGTTCTATTAGGTACTGTCAGCAACGAAAGTCGTTAACACTGTTACTTTTACATGTCATCTAAATTGATACAAAATGATCTATTACACTGCTTTTTACCCGACTGCGGCGAAGCCCAAAAGGAGGGTTATGTGTTTGACCTGTATGTATGTATGTCCGTTTCTTTGTTACCTCGTAACTCTTAGACGAATGAGCGGATTTGGATAAATTATACGTCTTTAGATTTGTCTTGCTGGCGCAAGCGTTACTGGCTACATTAACATCAAAAATAAAGTAAAATGGCGGATTTGGGGTGACATATTGCGGAGTAAGAAATTTTTTTGTCTTCTAATGCCATCGAGTAGGGTATCAAAATAAAGGGTTTTAAAAGGTGATTACAAAAATATATTTATATGTTTAAAAGTAATTGTAGAAAACCCGACTGCAGTAAAAAAAGACCCATTCCATTTTTTTTATATTTTCAAACTCAAACGGGTCCCGCCTGCTTCCAACTTGTATTAAATTTAAAATGGGCTTGTTTTTAGCTTTTCAGTTTTGGTTTTTTTTACTGCAGTCTGGTTTTTTAGTTTTTTTTTAAATACTTTTTTTACTTCCAGCTTTTTAGTTTACAAATGTGAAAGATTTCGCAGACGATTTAGTTCTTGCAAGGAGTTTTGTCCGTGAGGGTTATTTAAAAGATTTTTGGATAACTGCACAAATAGCTAAGCCTTCGAGGTCCTAACTCTGCTAAAAGCAAATAAAAAAAAAACGATTTGTCACTTTGAATTACTTTTAAACATATAAGTTGTATATATTTTTATAATCACCTTTTAAAACCCTTTATTTTGATACCCTACTCGATGGTATTAGAAGACAAAAAAAATTCTTACTCCGCAATATGTCACCCCAAATCCGCCATTTTACTTTATTTTTGATGTTAATGTAGCCAGTAACACTCGCGCCAGCAAGACAAATCTAAAGACGTATAATTTATCCAAATCCGCTCATTCGTCTAAGAGTTACGAGGGAACAAAGAAACGGACATACATACATACAGGTCAAACACATAACCCTCCTTTTGGGCTTCGCCGCAGTCGGGTAAAAAGCAGTGTAATAGATCATTTTGTATCAATTTAGATGACATGTAAAAGTAACAGTGTTAACGACTTTCGTTGCTGACAGTACCTAATAGAACTCTATAATAATAAAAAGTACCTACCAATTTCTTATATTCTTCTTGAAGGTCAACTATTCCTGTTATGCATAATAATGTAGATTCGTATTGTGTTGCTTATTTCTAGCACTTCTATGCAACATTTCACTGAGATAATTCCCAATACTTCTAAATTGAAGGCCACATCTAGTAAGTAGGTACAACGATCAGCAATTCTGCTGATGCGCTTAATTTTGATTTGATGTTTCCTCTTAAGATATTACATTTTTCCGAAATATTATTTCGTTTCTGGGTAGTGCATAATGCGTACAATTCTTTAGTGTAAGCTATGTCCGGGTACGCTCAATAACTCGCGAGCCAGGTAGGTAGGTAGCGTGGCCAGGAAGCTAACTCTCTGGCCGGGCCAACTTCACAAGCCTATAATTTCTAAAGTAATTAAATTTTCGAATCTCTTTATAGCGTACGGAGAAGAACAATTTCCGTACAATTCTTTAGTGTATACTATGTCCGGGTACGCCCTAAAAATCTTGGCGCGGCCAGGGAGAATACTCCCTGGCCGCGCCACCAAAACTTCATTATATTTCATTATTCTTTGAGGTACAATTATTTTCATTACTCATTCCGTATAGTACAGACGCCAGCAGGTCAAGCTACCCGAAACTGTCAAATTTTCCCAATCAACCTTGAACCTTAATGCCTTAGCAATAAAGTCGAAAATCTATTAAAGAAATTTGACAGCTTGTAGTAGCTTGATGTGCTGGCGTCTGTACATAAACGGTACAATTTATCTACAAACATGTTTTTTTGATTTTCCACTGTGGCGCGGCCAGGGAGTATCACACCGGATTTCGATATAATTTGGCAAGGCTATAGATAGCATCCTGGGAAAGGACATGGGCTACTTTTTGTCTTAAAACATAATCCTACAAGGGGTGATATAAGGGATTAAAGTTTGTATGGGAAACCCAGCATTTCTTAAGTTAGGTGTATGAAAATTCAAAATGCTTTTGGTAGGAAATAAAGAAATATATGGTACAGCGTTTTTTAAAAATCGTCCCCTAAGGGGTACAATAGGGGTTGACAAATGTTTGTGTACCTACCTCCACGCGAGCGAAGCCGCGGGCAAAAGCTAGTATTAAATAAATTCATAGTATGAACAACTTAAGCGCATTAGAAACTTAACCCTTTGCAAAACAAGGTCTCTAGGGTAGTAAATAATTCTGATATTATTGCACGCCTCATAACGAGAAGCATTTTTTTTTTGCTATCTCTACAATTACAACGAGTGATCACCTATTTTATTTATTAAAATATATCCTAGTCCGTGTGGTTTGTTAATAAAAATATCAGTAAGTATAATAAATGGGAAATAATAAAAAAAAATAGTTTGTGTTCAAAATGAATGCTCAATTTAGTTATAAGTAGTCTTAAAGATAGTGTAACTTTTTAAAACAAATCATCTTGATCAAAAGGAACTACTTATCCTAGTAAAAAATAAATTAAAACAAAAACAGACTTTGTCAAATTGGTGTTTTGGACTTTTTATCACTTTATTTCGCCCTACAAGAACATTACACTGACCATAATGGTGATATGATGTGTATGTTCTTCAAGCTAAAGGTATAATGTAGGGATCGTAGCACGTAATGTTCTTTTCTGCCTTACCCCTAAGAGTAAAGGTATGTGTAAGTATGTTCGCTATTGTTTCCACCTTTGCAATCAGTTCGTAAATATTCACAATTTGAGCAATGTCGATAATGCGGCGAATTTTCTCTCGTTCATTTTGTAATTCGTGAAAATGAGGAACATTTCGTTCCAAATTTTTTGCGTAAGTAATTCTAAAAATTCAAAGGGCCCTAAACCTATTCTCGTCTCTCGACGTACTTGCGTTTAGAGTGGTCGTACATCTGACGGAAGTCGCGTCAGTCGTAACTTAGTTAGTACCTTCTTTCTTATATCATGGTTAGTATGCTCGACGCACTAATGCATCATCGGTTGAGTGTGTACTTGTGTAGTTAAGGCTGAGGGCCTCTTTCACGATGTCCGAATAGCCACTACTTACCGAATAAATTAAAAAATGGAACAGATTTTTTATGAAATTATCTGCCAAGTAAGTTAATAGAAATTAATCGTATGTGGTGAAACTGGCCCTTAATGTTTTATTATCTGGGTACTTGGTTGTGGGTGGCTTTACGCGACCGACGACACGCGACGCATCTTCCGTCTGATGTAAATAAAAATAAAAAAGTATTCATTATGGATGGCTGTCAAGCCATTGTAAGCTTCATAAACGATACTGTCATTCAAATTCAAAACGTTGGCGTTGTTGCCGAATGGACGATTTTACGAATTGAATGGATCGTGCTGCGAGGAGGAAAAACCAAATAAAATTATAAACATGAACTGAAAAATATACCAAGGACAGTAAAGATCGAGAATCTTTTCAGCATTCATTCAGCATTTCACTTTTTTTTGAAAGATTTATTAGGGCAAGACATTCAAGGAATTATGAAAAGCTTTTTTAACGATTCTCATTGAATCACTAAGTAGGTAACATACTAACTGTGCTAATACATTGCGGATTGTTTTAAACGCCAAAATAGACTTATTTTATTTGGCTAAAGTTAGAAACTTTAACAATTTTCTCTGTTACAGTAATCTCGTTCACTGGTGCCAGCCACCTTTTTAAGGCGAGTAGTGAGCCAACTAGCGCCTCCATTGAGAAAAACAACATAAGTCTGGAGATATGCAACATTTTGAAATTTCCTATGCTCTCATTTTTAGTCGGATGATGTAGGTCAGGTGAGGTCAAAAATTCTACCTCATCTAACTAAAAATGTGAGCATAGGAAATTTCAAAATGTTCCATGTCTCCAGACTTCTAACTTCTTTCTTAATAGTGGCGCTAGTTGGCGGCACTACTCGCCTTAAGTCCTTAGGGTCCATCTAGCTGGGGACGTTCTAATATCATTTTTTATTCTGTGGCTGAGCTGGGCGGTGTCCCACACTACGCTTGTCGATACGCGGTCTCCACTCCAGGACTCGTCTGCTCCACTGACGATCGGTTCTCCGACAAACATGGCCAGCCCACTGCCACTTCAGGTTGCTTACTCTGCATTCTGCTGCTATTAACGAGCACAACAATTTTTGGGAACCTGTTTTTTGTTCCAATAAAATATTTGAAAAAAATACTAGGAATTTGAGTAGGGTTCATAAATTTAGCCAAACACGGGTCCAATGTCTTAAATGGGGTAGAACATCCGTTATTTAGATAAATTCCCGAAAACCAAATTGATGGTTCCAGCTGGAACCATCAATTTGGTCCGTCGTTAATTAGAACATTAACACATTTTGGGGTATTACCTTTTTTAAAAGCGTTTATCTCACGCGGGCTGGCAACGTCGCATTTCTACAGGTTTTTCGTGATGTTAATGAATTTAAACTACGCAACGGATTTTGTTGCGATTTTCACCACCATTTTAGAGAATATATTCCAAAAGATGTTTGTGATTAATATTAAAGTTACATAACAAAGGAATCTGTTTTGTGAAGTCGTAAAAACCGTGCGAGCAGAGGCGGTTTGGAGCTGTTATTGTGGATAAAGTAGGCCTACTTACTAAGTTTCTACCAGACTAAGTGCTGTACTAGGGAAACTAAGCTATGACTGTTTTTAGGGTTCCGTACCTCAAAAGGAAAAAACGGAACCCTTATAGGATCACTTGTTTGTCCGTCTGTCTGTCAGTCTGTCAAGACCCTTTTTCTCAGGAACGCGTAGAGGTATCAAGTTGGATTTAATATCACATACGTAGGTCTGTGGCCCCTTGAAGTCCTAAAAAACTCAAGCTTCTAAGTCAATGCAATAAAAACATATGGCCATTTATGCGATATATTTTGATACTCGCAAGTAAATCAAAACCTATAGGGTACTTCCCGTTGTTCTAGAATCATGAAATTTAGCATGAAGCAAGGTACATCGTACAACACAAATAAAGGAAAAAGTCCGAAAATTGTTAATTTGTAATTCTATCACATAAAAAAATATTTTCAAGTCTGTCAATCTGTCAAGCAAGACCCATTTTCTCAGGAACACGTGGAGGTATCAAGTTGAAATTTATATTAAATAGGTAAATCTATGGTCTCTTATAGTTCTAAAAAAAATCAAGCTTCTAAGTCAACGCAATAAAAAAATACGGCCATTTTGCGACACATTTTGATACTCGCAACTGTCGCAAGTAAATCAAAACCTATACGGCACTTCCCATTGATCTAGAATAATGAAATTTGGTAAGAAGCAAGTTCTCCCAGCACAAGTAAAGGAAAAAGTCCGAACATTGTGAATATGTAATTTTATGACATAATTTTTTTTTTTGGGATCCAATGTTATAAAAGTTTGTTTTTGGGATAAATTCTTTTCAACTATGGAACCCTTCATTGTGCGTGGTCTGAAACGCACTCGGTTTTTCTGTATTATATTCAAGTATTAAAAAAGTTATCCTTTTCCAGGATGAAGCGAATAAAATGTGTGACAATGCGATGAAAGTAGGGTGTGCGTACGCGCAGCGGAATGTTTTTGAATTTAAAGATTTTAATTATGCAGATATTTAGTGTATGACGTCGTATAATTGTGTATGGTAAAAAAAAATTTGTGCACGCAACCATTGTGGAGAAATTCACCAAAAACTGATTCCGCTGGGCGAACGTTGTCCTGGCGGAACTTTTTTTAATCCATAGACTTTAGAAGAAAAGAGATGTGTCCAAAAATTAGTGTGTATTTGTGTGTAATTGTGTATGTATGAATAAAACTAGTGCATGCATAAACTTCGGAGAAATTCAAGTTTCCGCTACGCGAACGTTTGGCCATTAGCTAGTTTTCATATAAAGCGCTTACATAGAGAGCTGTAGATTTTTACATACGTTGTTTTGAATTTGTTTATATTTGTTTAAAAAACAGATTTAGAAAATCTGCATAATTAAAATCTTTAAATTCAACAACATTCCGCTGCGCGTACGCACACGAAAGTAGGGTCTAGTGCAAGTGCACAACTGTTCAGTCTACTTTGCGCTGATGCAGTTCCTACCGCATATCGCATATTATACAAAATTATCTACCGCTCGCATCTTTGTATCGTCGTGTATAAAATAAAAATCTCGCTTCGTTGATCATTTTTCTACTAAGTAGGTACAGCTGCACTAAGCGAGAGTCTTGCTATTGGCAAATAAAGCAGAGGGGCAATTCCCGTAATTTTAACAGCGTTCGCAATATCATCTCAAGACTCAATCTGTCAAAAATTGTATAGCGTTTAATACAATTTTTGACAGATTGAGTCTTGAGATGATATTGCGAACGTTGTTAAAATTACGGAAATTGCCCCTCTGATATTTGCCTAGAGTAGAAAAATAAGTGTTTATAAGGTGTTAAGTCTTTCAAATATCGTCTCACTGCAGCAATTATCGTTAGGCTTACTTAATATAGGGTAGACTAAATAAACACTAATAGGAAATAGTTTATTACAAAAAACAACATTAATTAATAAATAAATTGTAATTATGACTTAATTTATTTCTATAACGCTTCTGGTGCCACTTGACGTATACCCTCAAGTCCACAACCGTCAAAATTGAGTTTAGTGCTTTTAACGTCATCGCTAATCTGGGTGCGACACAATTCCGGTTCCAATTTCTTATGAAACTAAGCCTTCTATCTCTCTCATTATTGTGGATTTGTGGTATAGTTAAACACAAAAGACAGAGCTAACAATAAAACACGCCATGCTACTAACATTATAACGTCAAAACGAAAAAATGGCAGCCGAAATTCACTTCCGCATATTCCAAAAAAAATGGCGGAAAATTACAAAACAGTAGCGTTTAAAAAAAATTAAAAACTTTTTTTTTAAATTTTCGTCACAAAATCTTCAAAGTAATCGAAATAACGTTGGTGGGTACTTTGAAGTTCATCAAAATGACTTAATAATTTCCTAATACATTTTGGTTTTCAAAGAACTTGTAAACTTAGCTTGCTCCCTTTATAAATAAGATGACTGTAAGTGAGCTTTACATCAAAGCAACATTGCGCTAACCTCTTCAAGGCTGTAGTTCGCGCCGATGCGTCACCAAACCGTTTAAATATAGTATTTTTTTAAATTAACTTTTTAAATTCATAGTTACGAGTATAATAGTGCTAATTATGCAAAAAAGTTGTGATCAAATAGTGATTCTACGTAAAGTCGTAAGTACAACCCTTATAAATCTCAATTAAGTGGGCTTTATAGCCGTAATTTTTTTTTTTTAGTGCGTGTAGGTACACTAGACCGAGACCCCTAGCCCTAAGTTAAATAGACTGTGAAAAGTCTATATAATTCAATCTGCCTAGCCTTTTCCCAACTATTTTGGGGTCGGCTTCCAGTCTAACCGGATGCAGCTGAATACCAGTATTTTACATGGAGCGACTGCTTATCTGACCTCCACAACCCAGTTACTGGGTAATACGATACCCCTTGGTAAGACTGGTTGTCAGACTTTCGGGCTTCTGACGACCCGTAACGACTGTCAAAGATCCACGAATAACAGCCAGGACCAACGGCTTAACGTGCTTTCCGAGGCACGGAGGAATCTCGGTATGTAAAGATGGTCACCCATCCACTGACCAACCCCGGCAAGCGTAGCTTAACCTGACGGATCGACTCGTGCGGCTGTCATTACTTAGCCACGAGCTCTTCTATATAATTGTCTGATAATTGTCTGATAATCTGAAAAGTCTATATAATTGTCTGATAAAAAACTTTAGTTTGTGATTTTTTATAAACCTGGTTTAAGGTCGCACAGAGCTAGCAGCCCTGACTGGGGAAAGATATGCACAAGAGATCCTTAATGAGTAAGGAGGCCCATAACTAGTAAATATGGGTGATATCGACGACACGGTTGGCGCAGTGGTTGAGCGATTGACTGCTGCGCTGCGTGTCGCGGGTTCGATTCCCGCACGCATGGGTGTTTTTCTATCAATAATATGTATGTATTTACAAAAAAAAAATGTATATAAGTAGTTTATCAGCCATCTCGTTACCATAACACAAGCATTAGGTTGCTTAGCTTAGGACTAGATGGCGTTGTGTGAAATGTCCAAGGATATTTATTATTATTATTATATCGATACTGTATAAATGCGAGCCAAATAAGAATAGTACTGTCAAGACGCCATTTTGTTCCGCAATACTCGCGAACTTTATTACTAAAGCGTACTAATTTGACAGCTATCGTATATTTGACAGCTATCGGCAGTACTAATTTGACAGAGTATCGTGTGAAGTTGGCAGCAAGCGCGATCCTATTCTTAGTTGGCTCGCATAGTACAGTATAATGCCCGGCCACACTACTGCTCGGGTCGTACAAGAGTACATTCAGGAATTTGGTGTCAACATGATGGGTTGGCCATCAAGAAGTCCTGATCTCAAGTACCCGGTCGAGCAAGCTTGGGATGAGCTTGGGAGACTGGTTAGAAGCCGCAGACCACCCACTATCACACTCAGGGCCGTACAACAGGCCCTGGTGGAAGAATGGGAGAAAATCCCCCAACATCGCCTCCGAAACCTCGTCTTCAGTATGCCAAACCGTCTTGAAGCTGTAATCAGAGCCCGAGGAGGCAATACCAGTTATGAAAATGTAAATAAAGGGTAAAACATACTTTATAATAATGTTGTTTGAGTTTTTTATGCGTAAGTTAAAACTACTATTTTTTGGTTATTATATTTTTTTTAGTAAAAAACGTTACTAATTACATATACTTAATCACACTAATATTATATAGGTAGGCGAAAGTTTGTGTGTGTGTGTGTTTGTTTGTATATTTGTTACTTCTTCACGCTCAAACGGCTGGACTGATTTGGATGAAATTTGGTATGTAGATAGATTATACCCTGGATTAACACATAGGCTACTTTTTATCCCGGTTTAGCGAGTTAAACCGTGGGGCGCAGCTAGTAAACTGTCATTTGAAAGAAAGTTGATGAAACTTGCTATTTAAAAAGTTTTTTAATTTCAAAACTCCAACTATTATAGTTGAGGAGAAATTGCAATTTTAAAAATCTGATACTAAGTTTTGAAGGTCAGTGTAGTATTTAAAACAAATTCATAAAAGCCTGTTATAAAGTCGCTTTTCGTGTCTGTCTCTATCCACGTTTTTCAAAACCGTGCGAAGCAGGGGCAGTCGCTAGTACACCTATACTAGAAAAGTTTAGGTAGTTAAATAAAGGTAAACAATCTTGATACGTGTCTTTTATCTTTTTTATTTTAAAACCTCAGTTTAAAAATAAAATGCAACTAAACTAATGTAAATACAACAATAATTATTAATAAATCAATTGAACCATTAGTTTAAGTAGTAGTTTATATAGGGTGACTGGTAATTAGTGACCGATACCTAAACACATGATTATGCTCATGATAACAAACAACTTTTACATTGGGATCAAACCCAAAATCGCGAAAAAAAAATCTGCTGCCCCATACATTCATGTTCGCTTATCTCGTCAAAATGTAGGAAGCAGCTGATTTTTTTTTCGCGATTTCGGGTTTGGTACCCTATATAGGGTGACTGGTAATTAGTGACCGATACTTAAACACATGATTATACTCATGATAACAAACAACTTTTACTATGGGAGCAAACCTGAAATCGCGAAAAAAAATCGAATGCTCCCTACATTTTGACGAGTTATGCGAACATGAATGTATGGGGCAGCTGATTTTTTTGATAACAAACAACTTTTACTATGGGACCAAACCTGAAACAGCGAAAAAAAATCACCTGCCCCATACATTCATGTTCGCATAACTCGTCAAAATGTAGGGAGCAGCTGATTTTTTTTTCACGATTTCAGGTTTGGTCCCATAGTAAAAGTTGTTTGTTATCATGAACACAATCATGGGTTTAGGTATCGGTCACTAATTACCAGTCACCCTATATATACCTAGTATGTGTTTGTGTAAAAAGTCAGATCAAGATTGTTTACCTTTATTACCTAAACCTAAACCTTTCTAGTATAAATGATTATTCAAGCTGCGAATAAATCATGGTTTAGTCGTCTTCGTAAAATACTGCGTTTATTGAGATTTAAGGTTGATGCGCCAGGGCAGCCCGCGAAATTCAAAATTTCTTACGTTTTTTGCAATTTGTAGGTCAGTGTGAGCTTGTATGTTGATTAAAATATGATTCGCGGCCGTAGCTAATATGGCTTTACAGAATTATAATCATTAGAATCAGTAATACAACTCCATAAGTTAGCATTTATCTCAAATCTAGCGATTTCATGAAATCATGAGGTTTGAGATAAATGCTAACTTATGGAGTTGTATTGCTGATTCTAATGATTATAATTCTGTAAAGCCATATTAGCTACGGCCGCGAATCATATTTTAATCAACATACAAGCTCACACTGACCTACAAATTGGTAAAAACGTAAGAAATTTTGAATTTCGCGGGCTACCCTGGCGCTTTCGCCTTAAGTGATTGCTTTCTCATAATACCTGCATTTGTCAAGGTTCAACTAAATTCGAGTAAGTATATGTATTGAGGCGTCGCAAGGTTAGATTGGTAAATCAATCCAACAAAGCAATCTAGAAATTGATTCGCCTATACATCAGAAACTCAAATATCAGCATTTGAACTGTACACACGGTTACACATCAAGCTATACATTTCCAGTTTACACTGACCTCTCATTGTAAGAAAATCCTATACAATGCGAGATCACCTTATACTGGATATTTATAGCTTGGTCTGTAACCGTGCGTACCAGTGTACAGTACGACACAACTTAAATGAAGCATAGATTTAAAAATGAGCATTCATTAATTTAAATTTTACGAATGTAAGTACCTATTTGGTTATATGACTTTACAAGTTTTTGCGTATGCGTAAAGATAAAAAAAAAAGATCTTTATTTGCCATATAAAATATATGAAACAACATTGCACAAAGATCATTTTCACCTAAAGCAGTAATAAATATTGGTGATGTTGAAGGCGCACTCAGTTCGGATCGAGATCGCGGCTTTACGAATTTTGCCGATGCTACATCTAAGTTGTGTCATACTGATACCTACCTAATTTATATTCGCTTAGATCTAGAATTCTGAAAAAAAATGCCTGTATGTAGTTATACTAGAAAACACCTAAATATTATTGCAATGTTGGATTTTCAACGGTCGGCTCAGCGCCAATAATTGAAAATAATAAATAAATAAATATAATAAAGTTTAGGGCTTCAGTTTACAAAAACAGAGTATATTATTTGGAGCCTCCTTTTAAGCAAACAATGCTCAACTTAAGAGACTCCGCTCTTGTGTAGTATGAGCATTTACTTAATTTAGTAACAAAATCGTAGGTAATTAAAATATCAAATAAAAATAAATTTGTTAGTGAGAGTATGATTCAAGTGTGATGACCGTACTACCGTTAAAACGAAACGAAAAGAGAAGATATATTCATCTGAAAACAAAAACAAACAACAAACAAGCTCGAACATATCTTTGAAACAAGCTGAATTTTTCTGCAATTACCGATAAATAATTGCTCCCCAAGACAAAGCCCACTGCAATAAAAAAGATGAATAAAGACAATTTTTTTAAAGTATCTTTTAGAAAAATTGTTTGTGACATCTTTTTTTTAGAGTTCAGTACCTACCTCAAAAGGAAAAAAACGGAGCCCCTATAGTGATCACTTCGTTGTCCGTCTGTCTGACTGTCTGTCAGTCTGTCAAGACCTTCCTTAGGAACGCGTGGAGGTATCAAGATGAAATTAATATCAAATACGTAGGTTTATGGCCCCTTACAGTTCTAAAAAAAGGCAACGCAATAAAAAAATACGGCCATAGAAGCGACATATTTTAATAGTAGTATAGGGTACCTACTTCCCGTTATCCTAGAATCATGAAATTTGGCAAGAAGCAAGTTCTTACAGCAAAAGTAAAGGAAAAAGTCCGAAAATTGTTAATTTTTTATTTTTGTTATTACAATGTCAGTTTGTTTTTGGGATAAACTCGAACTTCTGTTCAACTACGGAATCCTTCATTGTGCGTGTCCGATACGCACTTGGCTGGTTTTTTTTTGTATAGTCTTATCAGAAATATTATGCAATACATTTTCGTAAAACTAATAATACTAAATAATATAATTAATACTAAACACGTTTAAAAATAAATATTAGTACTTCGACGCCTAAACCTTTTGTCTTTGTATTTATTTGTAAATGTATAGTTAGTTAGTCAGTCATTTAATTTTTACGGTGTAAATAGTTGTGTTATCAATAAACGATACTCGTACTAAACTTACTTATACTTGATAAAAAAATCTCTATGTTTTGTCAAGTCGTAAAAACCGTGCGAAGCATGGACACCCGTCCATGCTTCGCATGGTTACGCTAGTTAGGGTTCCGTACCAAAATGGTAAAAAAGGAACCCTTATGGTGTCATTCAGTCTGTCTGTCTGTCTGTCACAGCTAGATATCTCAAGAACTACTAATGCTATCAACTTGAAATTTGGAACAGTTTTATGACGTTTACCCAACTATTTTGCAAATAAGAAAAAAATAAAAATATTTATATTTTTTTTGTAACAGGTACTGAAAAGGGGTCTTAAAAATTCAAAGTAGGGCTACTAGAGCATGTGGGGTATCATATGAAAGAGCGCTATTTGCACATTCTTAAACATTTTTTTATTTTTTTTTAGGCCGCATAGTTTTCGACTTTTGATGAAAAATGTAAAAAAAATACCGTTCCCCCCCTTATCTCCGAAGTTTGCAAAGGCAAAAATCTGAAATTATTCTACGTGATAGAAGTTTATGTAAAGATTACAGGAAAAATAAAATGATGTCTCTAAATAGCACACTTTTTCATAAATCGGAACGGAACCCTCGGTGCGCGAGTCCGACTCGCTCTTGACCGGTTTTTTGATAAAGCACATCATTTCCTCCTGTTGAGTGCTCGTTGAGTGCAGACTACGAGTGTCGGTACATAAACGCTCTTCAGGCACCTGTGCAGACAGCCACGACACAACCTACAACATTTATGACTGCCTTATACAGGATGTTTCTTTTAAGGTGTCAAGCCAGTGCGAGCTGATAGCAGAGTACCATACCTATCGATTTAACCCCCATGTATGTTTCTAGAACGTTTTCCGAGTTACAATTTTTTTTCGATTGTTTTCCTGATTCGTCCTGTGACGTAATGTCATTGATGCGTAGTTCATATGTGGCGATGTAGATGCCGCCACATCACTCCCCTCCGGAGACCGATAGTGGGCTGAGTCGTGTATCTTGTGATGCTTGCCAGTGCCAGTTGTGGTTCCAGTGAGTCGGAACCGGGTGCCGCATAGTTCACGGTGAGTCGGATCTGTCTGCGGTGATACCCCAGTGAGTCGGGGTGGCGCTGCGTTATGCTCCAGTGAGTCAGAGTGTACAGCGCTGGGTTGAGGTTGAGGCTGAAGGTGATGACCAGGAATGCGCGTCCGCTGCATGCTGTGGTCGGGATACCCGTTGAAGCCGTAGATGCTGGCTGGCTGTGTGTCTCGCCGCTCGAAAGCTTGAGGAAGTGATGCTTGATGACGTCACGCTGAAGGAGTTGCACGAAGGCTGCGCTGACGTTCATGCTCGGGGTCACCAGTTTAGAGGCATGAGGAACAGGGTGTAAAGTTCACTCATCCTCTATTGAAAAGGGAGGGTCCTCCGACCAGACGGGTGTTGTGACTGGTGGGCTACTGCCCGACGGTTGATGTCGGGACGTTGTATATATGTTAATCGCGTGGTAAACTCTAATTGCGCGATGCAGGTTTGTTCGCGTGGTAAACTCTAATTGCGCGATGCAGGTTTGTGTGACGTCATGTCATTGATGCGTAGTTCATATGTGGCGATGTAGATGCCGCCACATCACTTCCCTCCGGAGACCGGAGGGCGATAGTGGGCTGAGTCGTGTATCTTGCGATGCTTGCCAGTGCCAGTTGTGGTTCCAGTTTGAGGAAGTGATGCTTGATGACGTCACGCTGAAGGAGTTGCACGAAGGCTGCGCTGACGTTCATGCTCGGGGTCACCAATTTAGAGGCATGAGGAACAGGGTGTAAAGTTCACTCATCCTCCATAGAAAACGGAGGATCCTCCGACCAGACGGGTGTTGTGTCTGGTGGGCCACTGCCCGACGGTTGATGTCGGGACGTTGTATATATGCTAATCGCGTGGCAAACTCTAATTGCGCGATGCAGGTTTGCGTGACGTCATGTCATTGATGCGTAGTTCATATGTGGCGATGTAGATGCCGCCACACGTTTAAGCAGAGCTCAGTTGATAATAAAAACATAAATTTTATACCTACTACTATCCTTAACCACTTCCATTGATATGAAATGAGGGATCTAAAATAACTTGAAAACTACAAAAAATAGTAGAACATACATGGGCGTTAAATCGATAGGTGTAGTACTCTGCTATCAGCTCGCAGTCTTGACTCCTTAAAAGAAACAGCCTGTATAATAATATTTTTCAGCACGACCGGGCGGCCTGAGCATTTAGTTTTCGCTAATACTACAAAAGAATTATCTTGTTATAACGAGCAACGTAGCTGTTTTGATAATAAAAAAATATGTAAACAAAAACTTAATTTATTCAAGTACTGCGAACAGATTTTCAGACTATCTCCAATTATAAATTCAATTATAGAGTCAGGTCGTGCAAAGTGTATAATTAGATTGTTTTCTTTCAGCATATTTTTTGTAATTGGAATGAAGTCTGAAGCGCAGGCCACACTGAAAACGAAGCGAAACGAAGCTAAGATCGTTTAGCTTCACTCATGCATTACGCATTCAAGTATGTAGGTACAGTCAGCAATAAAAGTCGATTAACACTTGAGTTTTCTAAATCTTAATTATTGAGAAAAATACTTCATTAAAATAGGAACAGATGTAAATTTTAAAGAAAATTACTAAAAAGGAGAGATGATGTGAATAAAAAGTAGCAATGTTAACCGACTTCTGTTGCTGACCGTACCGAGCATTTTTTTATTATTTATTTAATTACATTCAGAACACTTCAAGGCGAAGGATGACAAGATGTGGTCACTTTTTTGTAAATTATGTTTTTTTGAAAAAGCTCGCCTGTGCTACGTCTCTAGCAAAGATAACTAAAATTTAATTTTTAAAAAAACCTAAATTCGTTCGTCCGATTATCGGTTGACGAGCACGAATAAAATCAGGACCAACATATAAACAGAATGGTAAATACAAACCGGCCAAGTGCGTTTCGGACTACGCACAATGAAGGGTTCCGTAGTTGGGATGAAATTATCCCAAAAACAAACTTAACATTATAGTTGAAAAACATGTTCTCCCATACATTCCAATAGTAAATGTAAGTTTGTACTCACAATATTGAGAGATTTACCATGTTATTTTAAGACCACAAACTTCTTGTAGGTTTTCCTTTAATCTACAGATCATAAGTAACTATTTTCTGCATTTATTTCAAAATTTTAGGCTCAGTAGTTTCGGAGATAAGGGGTGGGGAAACGGTAAATTTACTTAAATAACTTTAAAACAATTTATTTAAAAATTATAAAAAAATAATATCTGAGATCCTCATAGTAAGACCTTTCATTTGATATGTCACACGGTACAGTTTGCAAAACTTTTTTTTATTTTCTTATTTGCCTCCTAAAAGTGACCACCATATTCAAAATTCATTTATTTACTTTACCCGTACGTATTGGGGTCACAGAGGTCCTTAAACTTATGTACCAAATTTCAACTTAATCGGTCCATTACATTCGGAGCAAATTGGCTATCACAGACGGATAGACAGACAGACAGACAGACACACGAGTGATCCTATAGCGTTCCGTTTTTTCCTTTTCAGGTACGGAACCCTAAAAATAAAAAAAATCATACATTAAGTCAACAAGTCGTAAACAAGTCGTAAACATACATATTATAACCTCCTCCTTTTTGGAAGTCGGTAAAAACGATTCACTAAACTGTCATCAATTCTTGTAACGTACCTATCTTCAAAACAAATGAAGGCTGGACCAAAACCCCGTAAGCTCAAGCCATTGTTTCCTTGACACACTTCGTCTAAATTGGGATATCGACTCGCATGATAAGTGTTCCGCCATGACTTCTTTTGTTTTTGTGTATTTTCGTCTTACGTTTTACTACACATGCAAAATGTTCACGAACTAAGTACTAACCTATACCTACTGAAAGATTGTAAATGGACATGTTTATTTGAAAAACATTTCAGTTCCGTGTTGTGACAGAATTATGGGATACCAGCAGGTTTCCATAAGTAATCACTTAATCTGAAATGTTTGTATGAGGAAGAGGTCGTGACTTACTTTACCTTAAGTATTTATTAGGTAAGTGTGTTGAAATGTCTATACCGTTGGCGAAAATGGGAAGTAGGTACCTAATAAATGGGATTGTTGTTGAAACAAAAGAATATTAACACGAGTGGTCGCCATGGAACGCCATTTAAATAACCCCGTGGATTTATTGTCATAACCACTACCCTTGGCTCTTATACTTTATTGTTCCAAAAATATACCTAATGTTGCTCGCATAAACCCCTTATAAGACCCGTTTAAGGGTTCTGTTTCTAATCCTCCCAAAGGCTCAATTTACATTGCCACGGAACGGAATAAAAGCGAGTTTTTGTATTGTACATAGCAAAATGAACTTTATGTCAATTGTTTAACGTACACAATAGATACGAGCTTGTAACTGCGGGAATTATCGAGATGCGCGACAATTCTCCAGAAAACGCGTGACCAGTTATTTGGCTCGTATAGTCGTATCTAGTTTGTACGTTACGTACATGTAATCTTTTTATCTAAGTATCTATAAAAATAAAAAGAGAAGTCCTGACTGACTGACTCATCAACGCCGAGCCCAAACCATTGAACCCAGAAAGCTGAAATTTTGCACAGAGGTTGCCTATAAAATGTAAACAAGGAATAAGGAAGGATTTCCCGGTAGTGCGTTCCCGTAGGATATATTCCGACATCCACGCGGGCGAAGGCGTATGTTAACGTTCATTATACTTTATACAAAAAAAAAAAAAATCCGCGGCAATGTAAATTGACCCTTACTGCACCTACAGTTACACACCACAGATACAAAATTAAGGCTGTGTTCACACCAAAGTGTGAGCGTCCAGGGGCCTTACTATGAGTTCTTATAGCAGGGTAGAAGTTGAACGTTTCCAGTGAGAGAGAGAGACAGTGCTATAGGTCGTATATAGCTCCGTCTCTCTCTCTCACTAGAAACGTTCAACTTCTGCCCTGCTGTAAGAGCTCATAGTAAGCCTCCAGTACAAGATGTATGAAAAATTAAAGTTTAGCTGCCGACCGACTGTCCTTTGTTTTTCTTGAATTTTTTAACGATACTGTACACTTGGTGTGAACAAGGCCTTTACTATCATCCCATATTTTCATAATCGTCAGCGCAGTTATGCTGTGCCTTATCTGACATTAAAGGGATGATTTATGGTAGACCGTCAGGAACCAAGACTCGGACGGGGCACGGACGCTGCACGGGTAGCATAAATTATCCTTAAGACGTAGATATATTCCAACGCCCTTGAGAGCAAAGCTTGCTTGTTCTGTGCTGACCTCACGCAACGCGTCGTAGGTACGGCCACCCAGTATAGTAGGACTCGTCCATCAAGGAGCGATGTCCCAAATTAGACGCAGTATTAATTTCAAATCAATCTGCCTAGCCTTTTCCCAACTATGTTGGGGTCTGCTTCCAGTCTAACCGGATGCAGCTGAATACCAGTATTTTACATGGAGCGACTGCCTGTCTGACCTCCACAACCCAGTAACTGGGTAATACGATACCCCTTGGTAAGACTGGTTGTCAGACTTTCGGGCTTCTGACGACCCGTAACGACTGTCAAAGATCCACGAATGACAGCCGGGACCAACGGCTTAACGTGCTTTCCGAGGCACGGAGGAGTCTCGGTATGTAAAGATGGTCACCCATCCACTGACCAACCCCGGCAAGCGTAGCTTAACCTCATGGATCGACCCGTGCGGCTGTTATTACTTAGTCACGAGCTCCTCATTACGCATTATCAATTTATTATTTTGTTATACATAAAACTGGCAAACGACATCGCGGCAGACCCAGACGGAGATGGTGGGATGAGCTGGACTCATTCAATAAAGATTGGTCCTTGACAGCTCAGGACAGAGAGAGGTGGAAAGAGAGTAGGTAGGCCTTTGCCCAGCAGTGGGATAAAATGGCTACTAAAAAAAAGGTATTAGGTATATTAAAACACGTACTTACATTAAAAGCTAAATTGAATTATCTTTAAAATGGTGAAGGTTTCACAAAAATACGCTTGATGGTTTTTGCGTGATTCTCAGTTTTTTTTTTAGACATAAGTAGGTAACTTTACATTAACATAATCTAATTCTAAAACATTCACTTAATAAGTTATTAATAAAATGCTCTAATTCAACATAATTATATTTTAAACTTTTTAAACTTTCGCGATTTGTGTTCGAGAACAGGTCTTATCGCGATATTCCTTTTTTACCGGTGCCCGTGACCACCATCGCTGCAAGGCGGTCGAAACGTCGGGAAACAAGTAGGTAAGTACCTGTTTATCTCGTAAAAAAAAGAAAAAGGAATATCGCGATAAGACCCGTTCTCGATGTTGTTTAGACGTGATCTTTTGTGTGATCGTGAGTTTAAAATCATTAAAAGTCGTTTATCGTCGCCTTAAGTCAGTCACAATTGTTTTATAAGAAGATTATAGGTATAATCCACCTCTTAAACATCCATAAAGTGAGATTATCTATCAACCAGATGATCATTCACAATTTAGAGTCTCAACCTCATCTTCTCTGTGACTTTAAGAAGAATCTACTACGCCAAACATCCCTGATATTCTGTCACATTTTGGTTTACTGATATAATTCCTCTAACATTACTCTTCCTCTGAAATTTAAACTACGAGGTCGCTTCCTTTTGTAATAAATTAATATTGGCCAGAACGATTTCACTTGCTACCCGACTTTGTAAAGGAGGCCTTGTAAAGGAATTTAGTGATCGTTCGTGTTTGGAAATGTGTTAAGAGGATCAGGAGGCAGGAAAATTAGGAATGGACAATGAGGTTTATAGGACAACGCCGAAATACTCCGTGCTTAGAATTTCCGTCACCGAATTAACGATTAATTGTTTCGTCAAGAAGGTTTTAGTTAGCCGACGTTCGCACGGTCGTAAAAATATCGCGGCGAGATTTTATCGCGCACTGGATTTTCAACTCTCGGTGTTGAGCCGAGCTTCGAGAATCGAAACTAACAACAACAGAGTGCTTCCCAGCGCGTCGAAAAAACACACTGTTGGATTTTCAACTCTCGGCGCTAATAGAATAGAATAATAGAATAAGACAATTATTTCAGACATAAGTAGTCCATAAATTGTTAGTAACACAAAAAACCTTAATGCTATTGTTAGTACATACAAAACAAAGCCACAGAAATAAATAAAAATCACAAAGTGGCACCGCACAGGAGTACCAGTTTATGGCAAGCCTTGGACGCGACCACCCGCAGTGTGCAGTCGCATCCAGTGCCTCCACATCGGCGAGTCCCAGCGGCCCACGAACACGCTCAGAAGGCTGTTCGAGCTGGCCCGCATGCGCTTCATAAGAAACGCACAACGCTTCCGCATGATGGCATGAAAACCATCCACGCTCTTCACCGCAAACATTGCTGAAGCGCTGCAGTGGCGCGGCAGCCCGAACAGTATCCTGAACGCGTTGTTGTACTGTACACGCAGGGCACTGTATGTACGCTGCGTGTACTTAGTCCACAGGCTGCAGGTGTAAAAAGATTGACAGAAGGCCTTAAATAATGTCACTTTGACTTCCTCAGTACACCGCGCAAACCTGCGGGCCAGCATGTTACAACGCACAGACAGCGCCCTGCGCTCCCTCTCCAAATCAACGTTGTCACATAGATCCTCAGAGACCCAGTGACCCAGATATTTAAAATTAGACACTCTGTTTAAGCTGCCACCGCAAAGATACAAGGGAGGCACGTCAGCGAAGGATTTAGTACCAGCCTTAAACACCATAACTTCACTCTTCTTCACATTATATCTGAGTCCATGGGTTCGTGCATACTTTTCACAAATATCCAGCAGTCTGCGCATGGCACTGATCGACGGGCTCAGCAGAACCATATCGTCCGCGTAGCTGATATTATTGACGCACTGTCCATCTATATGGCACCCTATGCTTGTTCTGCTGAGCTCGCCGATCAGCTCGTTCATGTATAAGTTAAAGAGACGAGTTGAGGTTACCCCCCCCCCCGCCTCACCCCGCACTCCAACCCATACACGTCCGAGTGTGAGCCTGCCCACCGCACAACATTCCTCTGACTCGAGTACCAATATCTCAACATTGCAACAACATCACGCGGCACATCTGTTTCATTTGTCATCTTTTGCCACAATATATCATATGATACCAGATCGAATGCCCTGGACAAGTCCAGGTAACAGGCATAGACCGGCGTCTTCCTGGCTGTATAATACTGCACAGTCTGCTTGAGGCACAGGATGGCACTCTCGGTCGAAAGGCGAGGTCTAAATCCAAATTGAGCATCATGAAGTTTTATGTGCCTATCCAGATGTTTGTCAAGCAGACTGTCCAGTACATTTGCTATCACAGTAGCCAGCGAAATGGGTCTGTAGTTTGCCAGGTCTGAGACATCCCCGGTCTTGTTTTTTATAACCGGAACAACCACGGTATATGTAAGTTCATCCGATAGGTAACAATGACTCATACACAGGTTGAAGAACATGGCAAGTACTCGAGACAAATGGAAACCAGCATATTTCGAATGCTCAATGCTGAGACCATCATGACCAGGGGACTTACCTCGCACCATTTTATGAATTACGGAGGCAACTTCCTTGGCAGAAAATCGAACAGTAACGTCGCCATGGCCTCAGCACCCTGTGTCAGGTCAGTCGGGCCTACAGGAGGAGATTCCACCTTAAAATGACGCTGAAACAGGTTGGCAATATCACGAGGCACATGCACGCCCGCAACGCTCACAGGTAGACTCGATTTTGGGTTCAATTTATTTGTGTTTTTCCAGAATTTACCAAATTGTTTATTCGAATGAAGCTGTGCAATTATATCTAACTTGATTTGGTTTTCATTATCTTGACAAAATTTAACCCGAGATTTAAAAAGTCTCCTCGTTTGGCACATGCTATCGTAAATAGGCCCACTTTTTTGTTGCCCACTCAATAACCAGTTTTGATAACACACGCTAAGCAGAGCGTTGAAAATCCAGTGCGCGAAAAAAAATCGCCGCGATATTTTTACGTCCGTGCGAACGTCGGCTTAGAGACAATAATAATTATGGTGTTTTAATTAAAGGCAGATCCCGTTTGGAATCTTGCTAGATTTCAATAAGTTATTATCTTTGTCGTGGTGGGGCCTCGCCTCTCATGCACGAGGTTCTAGGTTCAAATCCGGGCAAGTACCAATGTGACTTTTCAATTCATAATTATACCAACATATTATACTAGCTCTTGCCAGCGGCTTCACCCGCGTGGATGTCGGAAATTATCCCTCGGGTATTACCGGGATAATATAGTGGCCTGTGTGCTATTCCAGACTGTATAACCCACAAAAAACATTTTCATGTAAAATTTTGCCAAGACGAGACCACACATAGCTCGCACTGATAAAAAGCTATCAGATCTCATGTAGAGCCAAGCTTCTAACTCTACACGCCCTAACTCTCCAAGCCCTAACTTCACAAACTCTACACCTTAGTCAAAATATGAGGCTTGGCCGTTTCGTTACTACAAGAACTATTGTATAACAGAAAAGTAATGAACAGTGAATACATTTTTCACCTTGCGCCCATGTGATGGTAGCGAAACGGCCAAGCCACATATTTTGACTAAGGTATAGAGTTTGTGAAGTTAGGGCTTGTAGAGTTAGGGCGTGTAGAGTCAGAAGCTTGGCTCTACATGAGATCTGATAGCTTTTTGTCAGTGCGAGCTATATGTGGTCTCGTCTTTGCAACATTTTACATGAAAATGTTTTTGGTGGGATTTCATTTCTTTTTGTAAGTTGCTTATGATATGTATCAACCTATACATATCATAAGCAACAAAATAGGTAAGAGATTAATAAACACTTATCGAAGTATATACAAGTGTATTAATATTATTCGTAAGTATAAGTACTTATTATTTGCGGAAGTCTCATACAAATTTCCATCCCCTAGTTTAAGGGGTTGGGGAGTAAAAGTTCCAAGTTTTAGATTTTTTTTGTTGTTTTTGTACTAATACTAGCTTACATACCAAATTTCAGCTTTCTAGGACTTTATTTGCGGAAGTCTCGAACAAATTTCCATCCCCAAGTTTAAGGGGTTGGGGGGTAAAAGTTCCAAGTTTTAGAATTTTTTTGTTGTTTGTTTACTAATACTAGCTTACATACCAAGTTTCAGCTTTCTAGGACTTCAGAAAGTACCCTAACAATTTTTATGAGTTAACATCAGTGAGTCAGTGACGAAATCGGGGTATTTTAGATATCAATAAAATCTAAAGTATAAGAGCTATGCAATTGAAACTTTATAGGTTTAATAAGTCAACCACTGACATCATTTCCCGAAAATTTTGTTTATCTGGTATAATACAAACCCAAGTTAAGAAGGTTCAAAAATACGACGAAGTGCTTCGAGAAAAGGTAGGTTGTGCCCTTTTTTTTTTTTTTTTTTTTTTTTTTTTGAGGGTGGGAAATCATCAAATAACTTCTCCCGCTCTGGGTGGAGCGGGAGGGCGTGTCAGACTTTTACTGACTAAAACCCACCCGTGTTCCTTCAGTTGCCTATGCCAGGGCCGCGGTAACCCTTTCAGACAACCCGCGACGTAGGTTGTGCCCTTGCGCGTCGCTTGGCTCGTCTTGGCGGGGGCACTACCGTGCCCCCAGATCTATCTCTGTACCAAATTTTATCCAGATCCGATCAGCCATTCTGGCGTGATTGAGTAACAAACATCCATCCATTCAAACTTTTGCATTTATAATATCTATAAGTACTATACATCTATACTCTATACTTACATACAAATAAATAAAATTGAAGTGTCTGTTTGTAATGTTAAAATAACAACTTTGTACTCATATAAATGTATGAAAGTTGTTTATCTTACCTACGGCACTTATAACAAAAAAACTATTTTTAATTTTTTTGTCATTCTGTCTGTTTGTTCCGGCTAATCTCCAAAACAACTAGACCGATTTTTATGGGACTGTCACTGGCAGATAGCTGATGTTATAAGGAGTAACTTAGGTTACTTAAATTTCTGAATAAGAATTAGCCAACGTTTGCATGGACGTAAAAATATCGCGGCGATTTTTTGTCGCGCAATTGAAAATCCAACAGCGTGTTTTTTCGACGCGCTGGGACGTACTCTGTTGTTGTTAGGTTGGATTCTCAATGCTCGGCTCAACACCGATAGTTGAAAATCTAGTGCGCGATAAAATCGTGCCGCGATATTTTTAAGTCCGTGCGAACGTCGACTTACACAATTTCATGGGTTTTAATTTTTATGCGCGGTGTTCCGCGCATAAAAATTAAAACCCATGAAATTGTGTGAACAAAATCCGAATCAAATAGGGAAGTATTGACATTTACGCGGGCAAAGCCACGACGAAAAGCTAGTTATTCAAAAAACTTAACACTTTCCGGGTCCTTCTCAAACGACGTAAAGGATCAAGGATATCGTTATCTTAGACCCTGTAATGACTACGTGCTTCAAACTTGGATTGTAGCTTATTTTTAAATGAGATTTAGATAAGGAACCAAGGGCAGAGATACTTTCTATAAAGCTGATTTGAGTCTATTTGTTTAGTTCATTTACTTTCGGATAACACTGACAATGAATTTAAAACAATGACTGTACCTACTTAAATGGAGGGTATTGTGGCTAAGTAATAACAGTCGCATGGGTCGATCGATCGGGTTAAGCTACGGTTGCCGCGGTTGGTCCGTGGATGGAAGACCATCTTTATATACCGAGATGAGGGGTCGTGCCTCGGAAAGCACGCTAAGCCGTTGTTCTTAGCTGTCATTCGTGAATCTTTGACAGTCGTCGTTACAGATCGTCTGAAGCCCAAGTCTGACAACCAGGCTTACCAGGGGTATCGTATTACCCAGTAACTGGGTTGTGTAGGTCTGATAGGCAGTCGCTCCATGTAAAATACTGGTATTCAGCTGCATCCGGTTAGACTGGAAGCTGACCCTAACATAGTTGGGAAAAGGCTAGGCAGATGATGATGGCTGTAAATCCATAGGTACTTAATATTATAAATACGAAAGTAACCTTCTCACGCCATATCGGCAGAAAAGATTTCGATGTTTGGCACACAGATAGACCAGAAGGCCAATTTTCGTACCTAAAAACGTTCAAATTCAAGTCGCAATCACATGCTGATGCCAGTGACAATCAAATGTCAAAAATGTAGGTAAACGCCTCGTAAACGCTATACAATTTTTGACAGATTGAGACTGAGATGAGATTGGGAACGATGTTAAAAATACACGTGAATTGCCCCTTGACCTGCCGTGTGATTCTGTAAGACCTCATTCTAAACTTCGAATCTGCAGTGCGATTCTGTAACCATCTCACCGTGAAAACTTAGGTGAAGTGAGCGTGGAGTGAGCTGTCAATAGTGTCAATTCCTAGCAAAAACAAACTCACTTCACTTAAGTTTTCACGGTGAGATTTTTACAGAATCGACCGGCTGAATCCGCTGTGAGTTTCTTGATTGGCGTTCTAAATTCAAAGTGTCAAATAAAAAATAAGTAAGAAGAAGTGATGCGAAGTGAGAGTGAATAGCGATGTGAGATGTTGTTTGAATTTTACAGAATCAAAAGGCAACGCACTGGGTTAAGACAGGGGATTCTTTTTATCCCGGTAGTACGTTCCCTAGAGATAATTTACGACCTCCATGCGGGCAAATCCAGGACAAAAGCTGGTATCAAATAAAGCGCGGGACATGCGTGATGTGTCGCTGACGCAGTTACGTGTGATGGGTTTTAATTTAGGTATCTACCCACTTGGCATTATCATTCAAAGAGAAAACGCGGATCTAATTTTCCTTCCGAAAAAGTTGACTGAAACTGTCACCAAGCTGAACAACATTTTTAGGGTTCCGTACCAAAATAGTAAAAAAGGAACCCTTATGGTGTGACTCAGTCTGTCTGTCTGTCTGTCACAGCTGGATATCTCAAGAACTACTAATGCTATCAACTTGAAATTTGGAACAGTTTTAGATGACGTTTACCCAACTATTTTGCAAATAAGAAAAAAATAAAAATATTTTTATTTTTTTTTGCAACAGGGACTGAGGGGGGTCTTAAAAATTCAAAGTTGGGCTACTAGGGCATGTGGGGTATCATATGAAAGAACGCTGTTTGTACATTCTCAAACATTTTTTTATTTTTTTTAGGCTGCATTGTTTTCGACTTTTGACGAAAAATGTAAAAAAAATACCGTTCCCCCCCTTATCTCCGAAGTTTGCAATGAGAAAAATCTGAAATTATTCTAATGTGATAGAAGTTTATGTAAAGATTACAGGAAGAACAAAACGATGTCTCTAAAGAGCACCCTTTTTCAGAAATCGGAACGGAACCCTCGGTGCGCGAGTCCGACTCGCGCTTGACCGGTTTATATCGTTTGTGGTGTCGGCGAGAACTCGTCAAAATGTACTGAACAGTTGATTTTTTTTTCGCGATTGCAGGGTTGGTCCTATAGAAAAAAATGTTTAAAATGATGAGTACAATGACCCGTCGACAATTATGAAAAATTTCGACCGTAGCATAGATTGTGTCATGGGACAAAACACGCGCCGTGGCTAACACTGTGGCCCATGGCGTCTCTCACTACTCGACTTCTGTGTATACAGAAATTTAATTAACCATCCTCCATCAGTCGTCAGTCTGTTGCGTGAAAGAAGAAACTCCTCAAAGACAATGTCACTTTGACGTAACCTCAACTGTACGGTTGTAATTAATGAGGACTATTTCGAAGAGGGGTTGTTAGTATAACTCGTAAATATCATCACTCAAAGATTTACGATATGAGAGCGTTGAGTAATTACTCTTTTTATTTTACGTTATCAGTTGTGTATAGTTCAACGAAATTTTTTGTGAAAGTTCTTCGTTTGATCTTTGGAATTTTTCGGAGAAGGCGAACATAATAATCTGTCGGAAACTTTGGGCAAGCCCTTTCATTTGATATGTCACATGATAAAGTTTTTGCAAAACTTTTTTTATTTTCTTAATTGCCCCCAAAAGTGAACCTCATAATAAAAATGCATTTATTATAATGCAAAATTATGTTACACGTCCGTGTTTGGGTCACAAAAATTCATAAGTAGGGGAAGTCAGCTCAAAGCGGCCATAGGAGGCAAAGCGGCCACGCTTCTTTTTTCGGTTATTTGAAATGATAGCGCGGCGTGGCCGTTCTGTTCGCATAACCAATCTCCTGCCCCGCGCCGTGCAATCATTTTAGCAGTGGGACCGAACGCGTGGTTGCAGTGACGAAATATATTTATTTGCGTGTTTTGTTAAAAAAATGCAAGGTAAGTTCAATCTGCTTTGGTCCAATCTCTTTATATTTTAATGCTTTTATTGAACGTGTATTGTTACTTATCTATTTGGCTTTGTTTTTGTTCTATTTTCTGTGAAATATAATAAATAATCTAAGAGCAGTTCATTATTAAAACAAAATGGTTGAAAAAGGCAAAGCGGCTCGGGCAAAGCGGCCAACTGACCGCTTTACCCTTTGTAAAATTATTATATTTCGATAGATAATGCTTAATTGTTTTGTTTAGATGGTTAACAACTATAAAAGAAAGACTACCCAGGCGTCATGGGATGAAGATATGAGGCCTGGGCAATTAAAGAAGAAAATAAAATGTTACTTGCTTTTATTCATTTTCATAGAACATATTGATATGATTTCATACAGATAGACTGCTGAAATAATTAAGTAAGATTTAGGTACTGTTTTGTTAAATATTGTCAAAAACTATAAGTTCCTAATAGTTTAATACAAGTTTTTATACTAAACATATCATTATTTTTAAATTAAATTACTCTCAAGACTGGTTGTAATTAAAATAAGGTATAAAATCCTGATCATTTTATAAAAAAATATTAAATAATAATAAATAAATATTTTTGGTATTTTTATTTTGTCAAGCACTATTATATTTTTCAACAAAAACTAATTCATTTCTTGTGTACTTTTGGGGTGACCACGTTGCCCCTACCCCCATGGCCGCTTTGGGCAGTCACTCGGGCAAAGCGGTTTTTGACAAGTTTTCGTAATTTACAAAGCACACGGTTATTTTTAAATTTGCGCGAATTTTAATTTCACATTATGAAAATTGTATAAATTCTCTGGCTATTAGTATAAAATTCTCTTCAAAAGTCTTTTAAACTCAAAGTTAAGGTGGCCGCTTTGAGCTGACCTCCCCTATACCAAACAACTTAATCGATCAATTAGATTAGGAGCAATTTAGCTGTGACAGACGGATAGACGACAGTAACACGAGAATTTGCCAATCGAGGTGCTCGGCACAGTGTGACTCGTTGGGAACAATCCAAAAAATACAGTCCTATAGATTCATAGATTAGGTACAGGAAAATTTATAAGAAGTCTATGGTCTTAAAATAACATGGTAATCGACACCTCGTCTTACAGCCCTTCAGACCTCATTATGACACTTGGCTGGTTTCTACGTTGTCATAAAATATGAGGCGGAAATTGCGATTTACGCGGTAAAAGGATTTTTAAGTGTTAAAAGTGCTGTCTTTGTAATGGAATTCTTGAATAATTATGTCAAACTACAAAAGATGGTTTATTAATCATCTGCCTTTTCTCAACTGTGTTGGGGTTGGCTACCAGTCTAACTGGATACAGAAGAGATGTCAGCAGTGATGGGGTCGGATAGGGCCGACGCCTGCCAGGTCGCGGGTTGGTCGAAATATATACCGTGGCCCTGGCATAGGTAACTGAAGGAACACGTGTGGGTTTTAGGCAGTAAAAGACTGACACCCCCTCCCGCTCCAGAGCGGGAGAGGTCATTTGATGATTTCCCACTCTAAAAAAAAAAATACCGGTCAAGAGCGAGTCGGGTTCGCGCACAGAGGGTTCCGTTCCGATTTCTGAAAAAGTGTGCTATTTAGAGACATCGTTTTATTTTTCCTGTAATCTTTACATATACTTCTATAACATACAATTTTTCTCTATGCAAACTTCGGAGATAAGGGGGGAAATGCTATTTTTTTTAATTTTTCATCAAAAGTCGAAAACTATGCGGCCTATATCGAATTTTTAAAACCCCCTTTCTATATCGAATTTTTAAAGTCCCAGTTTTGCACAAAAAAAAAAATTTCTTTCTTATTTGCAAAATAGTTGGGCAAACGTCATCTAAAACAGTTCCAAATTTCAAGTTTATAACATTAGTAGTTCTCAAGATTTCCAGCTGTGACAGACAGACAGACAGACTGAGTCGACCCATAAGGGTTCCTTTTTACCATTTTGGTGCGGAACCCTAAAAGATATTCAAGGTTTTATTCACTGTTTTTTCTTTAGATATAATAAAATAACTTTAAAAAACCAAACTATAAAAGATACCTATTCAGTATTCCGAGTCTAATTTCGTGTTGTAAGAACTAATATACAAATTACACGCAGTAGGTAAGTACTAACAAGAGTTGAATTAAGTTTGAAAATGTATTAGGTAAGTAAGTACCTACCTAAAGCGCGTCTCGTTTATAAACTTCGCCCAAGGCTAGAATGCATCGTGTTACCTTTAAAGATATTATTCCCACACACCTATCATAATAATATTCTCCCTCTAAATTACACATTATAGTCATTATGTTCTAGTTAGTGTTTCTGAATAAAGATAAGCTTGGCCAGGTGTGACCTTTCCCGTAACCTGTGTACGAAATACTTTCTAAGTAATAGGATCATCTGAAGGTCTGACATTCCGTTACATGAATATGATGACTCTGATTGGTTGTTGTCATAGGTAGAGTTAATCAATCTGCCTAGCCTTCTCCCAACCATGTTGGGGTCGGCTTCCAGTCTAACTGGATGCATCTGAATACCAGTATTTTACATGGAGCGACTGCCTGTTTGACCTCCACAACCCAGTAACTGGGTATTACGATACCCTTTGGTAAGACTGGTTGTCAGACTTTCGGGCTTCTGACGACCCGAAACGACTGTCAAAGATCCACGAATGACAGCCGGGACCAACAGCTTAACGTGCTTTCCGAGGCACGGAGGAGTTTCGGTATGTAAATATGGTCACCCATCCACTGACCAACCCCGGTAAGCGTAGCTTAACCTGATGGATCGACCCGTGCGGCTGTTATTACTTAGCCACGAGCTCCTCTTGTCGTAAGTAGAGTATGGCATAGATTAGCTGTCGGCATGCAAGCATGCAACTGAGGGCCTATGCACACGATGCGATTTTGCCGATTCACCGTACATTGGCGGTCACTGTCATCGTGTGCAATCGGCTTGCTCGGCAACAGTAGTGCTATTCTGTAAACATCTCACCGTGATAACTTAGGTGAAGTGAGCGTGAAGTGAGCCGTCATTCCACCTGACGCTCTAGGGGTTGACATTATTGACAGCTCACTTTGAGATCACTTCAGTTATGTTTTCACGGTGAGATATTTACAAAATAGCGCTACCATTTCCTTTTGATCATTGAGACACAATATATGGATAGAGCTACAGTAAATTCTCACATTTCTTCCAGTATATAAAACATCTTTAATTTTTTAATCGACTTCTGAAAAAAGGAGGAGGTTATCTATTTGGATGTTTCTAATTTTTTTTATGTATGTTCGGGCATAACTTCGTCAGAAATACACGGATTTGCAATATTCTTTTTTTTTTTTTTTTTTACTCTCGTGGTGGTCCCATTGTCACCAAGTCAGAATCTGATGAGGGGATCCCATGAAAATCGAGGGAAACCCTCAAATTTTATAGGCGCACCTATAGCTATTTGGGTATTTTTTATAGTAACTCGTGCATTTGCTCTCGGAAAGCACCATTTGGTAAAGTGGAATTGATGATGAAGACCACAGATGGCCATCGGAACTACTCAATTATACCTAAGTATTTCATGGGTTGCGATTCGATTATACTTTAATACGGAATACGGTTGCTAAGTAATTTATGGTCGTCAAAATGCATAATGATGATGACTACACCATGGAGCTCGACACAACAATTAACGTCCCTGCATCGGGAAAAGCAATAATTTGTAAAAGGTGATGAGCAGTTGACATTGGGCTATTGTAACTTAGATAAATATTTTTTTATTTTATTTATTTGTTTAAACTTACACACTATCATTACAGGATAACCCCAATACAATAGTGGTTTCCAAACACACATTCTAAAATCTAAGCACACACACAAATAAATTGAAGATTAATAATAATATTTAAAAATCTAAACATTCAACAACAACAACTCTAATAAAAACACCATCTGACTACAGAATTATATATGTAGGACTAACTTATCATAATTATATGGATTACCTATCAAAATAAACTTTTTTTCTTTTTTTGTTATTGCTATAAAATATTAACCTACAATATAAAATAAGACATAACACAGAATATTAATATTTAAATATAACTTACAAAATTCAACAAAACTCTTGCGAATTCACTCAGATTGCACGAAAATATATCAACTCTCTCATGCACTTCGTTTAGTACCCGTATTGTGCGGGTGAGCGGTGTTTTTGACAGCAGGTTGGTTTTGGCAGCAGGCACGGCCAGCAGTGGCGGCCGCCGCCGCCTCCACACGTACCGGTCTGGCACGCACAGTTTCAGGTGACGCAGCACACCCGGGTTATGAGCTACTCCACGCAGGAGCTTTAGCGCATACGCCGCCAGTGTAAAGTCTCGGCGCACTCTGAGTTCATTGTACCCCACCATACCTAGTACAAACAGTGTAGGATACATCAGCGGGTAAAATGGGTAAACCCCATAAAGTTTAAAATACAAGTGTCTTGTAAATTTATTCTGAACTCGCTCCAGCATGACATTGTATTTCGCTTCATGAGAAATAGAAACCGACCCACTAAAAACTAAAAAATAAAACAACCGTCTTCCAAAAAAAACACTACAAAGTGAAATTTGAAAAAACACTACAAACTTTAATTTTGGAAGTCGGTGGCAAAAAACTAAAATACAGATCCAAAGACACCGACTTCCAAAATTAAAGTTATTTTCCACTTTGTAGTGTTTTTTTTGGACGTCGGTTGCTTTTTTTACTATATTATTATACTTTGGAATATTCAATTTCAATAAAAAAGAACCTTGCCGTCTAATAAAAATGTAATTTGTTCCCTCTGACACCTCCCTAGAAACGTACAGTGATTATTTTAGTATTCCAGTCTATTTATATAAGGACACGAAAACAATCTCGTTAAAGGTCTAGAATGAAAATGTATGTAGGTACTATCGAGGAAATTTACATCTGACCTTTTTGAAAACAAAATCCTGTGTACAAAATTACCACATCTGTAGTGCTTCTGTAAATATCTCACCGTGAAAACTTAGGTGAAGTGATCCTAAAATGAGCTGTCAATAGTGCCAATCCATGCCATCCAATGCCATCGGGTGGAATGACAGCTCATTTCACGCTCACTGCACTTGAGTTATCACGCTGAGATGTTTACAGAATAGCATTGCTGCACTCAAATGCTTGTAGAAACAATAAAACGTAAAAGTTAATATAGACACCATTCAAAGCATGAAAATCGTCTGAATATTTCCAGAACAAAATTAAATAGAGGACAAGGGGTCCTCTATTTAAAGGCGTCCGTGAATTACATTTCAAATAAAACGTACGAGAGCTATGAACAGAAACAGAACCATTAATACCTAGTCTGATTGTATATGATCAAAGGACACGAAACAATGAAAATAATGTAAAAGGAACACGTAATTCTTGGACTTCTTATAATCAAGCTGCCAATAAAAATGCTTCGTCAGGCGATTTTTACGAGGAATTATTCGAAAACTCGAAATACGATCTTGTGTTTTCGCGGACACTTTCAAAGGCTAGGTGAATTAAGGTTTGCGACAAGAGTTTATCGTACACGCTATTTACAAAGTTTAACTTTTTTATCTCCTTTCGATAACGTTTATTTGAGTCGAAAAACTTTCCTCCTTCTTTCATCTTATAAATGAGCCTAAAATGTGACCAATCTTTTTTAGGGTTTCGTAGTCAACAAGGAATCCTTATAGTTTCGCTATGTCCGTCCATCTGTCCGTCCGCAGCTTAGCTCAGACTCTTAGTACTAGAAAGCTATAATTAGACATGTATACATATTCATCACGCCGACAAAGTGGTAAAATAAAATGATGAAAAAAAAATTTTGAGGGTACCTACCTACCTATCACATAATATTTTATTAAACGTAAATTTGTTAAATTAAATACAAAACCTTAAAAAACTAACAAAAGTGGGTGTCCATGAGGCATGGTACCAAGAACACTGTCTGCATTTCCGCGTTGAATAGCAATAGCTATTCTCTGGGCGAGAAATGAGAAAACTACCTACCTTCTGTACACGTAAAGTGGGGATTTTTTTTTCCTCGTGTACCCATGGTGTGGGGTGTTGTTCGATGAGTCTTTCAAAAATATTGCGGATTTGTGCAAACAATTTTTCGATTTAGGGATCCGTTTCTGAAATATTAAGCTTCAAAGTGCTAATTTTTGTTAGAGTCAAGCACGGTAGTAGGTAGTATACAGGGTGGAAACTTTCAGCGGGGCAGTAAGGGGAAGTACCTTATCCGTTGCCGCTACGCGAAAATGGTCTAAGGAGACTATCCATAATTTTTATGAAATTTTGATCCACATTCACAGATTTTCAAAAAAAAATACAGTTAGCAAGAAAATAGCCATTTTATACAAAAACATTTTTTGATGCCTTTCGATCCTGTTTCTAATACTGATCAAAAACTTCTATGAGACCAACCATCGTTGGAGTTCTCAAAAAGTCACAAATTGCAAAAAGCTTTTCCCGTACATTTTGTAAAGAATTTGTGTAGGTAACTGTAATACAAAAAATAAAATAAAAGACAAATGATCACGTAGAATTTTACACATATCAGCTGTCCAGTTACGCACTTAACGTAAAATTCACAACACACTCAGAGCTTTTCTGACGCAACAAACTGTCAAGATTGTTTCTTATTTAATAATAACTAGTTCGAAATTTGAATTGTTTTTAAACTTGTCTTTTTATTCAGTCAACAAAACGATCTTAACCGTCACTAAAAATGCTTTTGCGTAAAATTTTCATACAAAATGTACGGGGAAAGTTTTTTGCAATTTGTGACTTTTTGAGTACTCCAACGATGGTTGGTCCCGTAGAAGTTTTTGATCAGTATTAGAAACAAGATCGAGATTCGATCAAGATCGATCGATCGATCGAAGAGAAAATAGCCATTTTATAAAAAAATGTTTTTGTATAAAATGGCTATTTTCTTGCTAACTGTAATTTTTTTTGAAAATCTGTGAATGGGGATCAAAATTCCATAAAAAATTATGGATAGTCTCCTAAGACCATTTTCGTGTAGCTGCAACGGATAAGGTACTTACCTTTACTGCCCCGCTGAAAGTTCCACCCTGTATATAACGAAGTTAAAAGGAAAACTATCACAGCTAAGTAGGCTTTTCACGAGTAATAGTCTACTAACTTATAAAATATACTTTTAATTTCCAAGTAAACGTTTAGTAGACATTGTGACTTGTGAGCCGCCGAAACCGTTTAAATATTCATGAAACAACAAAAAGCCCTCTTTTCAGTCCGCATTATTGTGTAACTACGGAACCCTATTACTGCGCGTGGCCCGACACGCACTTGACCGGTTTTTATCTTTTCACGTCTGTCACTTAGCTGTCACTTGCCAGACTGCCAAATCACTTGCGGGTCACATTAGAACGGACACAAATAAATGCTTTAATAAACGCTTATTCAGAAGAACCCTACTTACTTTTAGTTTGTAACAAAGGTATTGGGATAAAACGATTAGAATTCAACTGACGTAACTTTTCTTTTCAACTAGTATTTTTTTCAGTTTGTGGACATGAAACCGTTTAGTGGTGGAGAAGATTTAAATGCTGGAGAAATAAGTAATTTACGAGTGAAGGTTTCCTTTGATAAGGGAATTAGGGAAGACGTGCTATGGGGTTTAATAGGTTAAGCAATGCTTACCAACGCATACGGTACCTAAAAGAATTAGTTGTTCTTACATCAAGGAAGCCGGTCATGCAATATCTATTTTTATGATTGTAAAAATAGAGGAGTGAAAGTCCCTGCAAAACAAATTTTTAAAAGGTAAGGTAAGGTACGATATAAAAATTCATTAAATACATCCTGATTTTTGGGAGTCGGTAAAAATTTACGTTTCATAACCGCACGTTAAACAAGCAACAAATGAAACTGGCAACCTTGTCTGTATAAACCCTTCTCATGAAATATGAAACGTATTTACAACTGACGAGCTTTTTATAAGGTTTTCAAGATAATATCGTTAGATTTATGAGGTCGATAATATTATGGTAGATAATATTATGCTCAATTTTTTTTTGTATTTGTATTATGACAATCCTTTTTAACCGACTTCCAAAAAAGGAGGAGGTTCTCAATTGGGTTGTATGTTTTTTTTTTTTTTTTTTGTATGTTTGTTACCTCAGTACTCCGTCATTTATGAACCGATTCGGAAAATTCTTTTTTTATTTGAAAGGGTATACTTCCAGATTGGTCCCATTTTTATCAAAACTCAGTTCTGATGATGGGATCCATGAGGAATCGAGGGAACTCCTCAAATATTATAGGCATACATATAGCGATTATGGTATTTTCATCAACAAATCAAGCGTTTGCATTCAGAAAGTATCATCTGGTGAAGTGGAACTGATGAAGAAGACCACAGATGGCCACGGAAACTCCTCAACGATGATAAGTATTTCACGGATAGCGATAAGATTAAAATAGTTAAGCGACTATGACGAAGCTTTAAATAAATGGTTCTGATGAAAATGGTACCATCGAACCGATCTGATGAAGAAGCCGGAAGGTAGGCATCGGAACTCAGTAATAAAACAATGTATCCTAGCCCTGTTTGGGCTTATTGGAATTGTCATGAGGTGCACTCTGGCTATAGATGCTTTAATGGTAATTATATGCCGCTTCAAATTGCGCTACTTGAGTTGTATGTTATGTGTGGCGTTGATTGTCAGAAGGCAGATTTCGTAGCCTCGTCAGCTAAAACTACGCCTACCAAGCTTCTGACACGACTTCACGTATTTTTTCCATTTAGTCTATGTGGATGATGCTCCAATTTATTTTGCAGAGTGGTATTCAGATTTGTGTGGGGTAGGTAGGCACCACTAAAAAGTGAAAAATAAAAACTATTTACAAAAAAAAAAACAACCGACTCCCAAAAAAACACTACAAAGTGAAAAATAATTTTAATTTCGGAAGTCGGTGGCAAAACAAAACGAAAGTAAATAAAAGACCAAAGACACCGACTTCCGAAATTAAAATTATTTTTTACTTTGTAGTGTTTTTTTGGGAGTCGGTTGTTTTTTTTTTACAAAATAATATGCTTTTGTTATTTGTGGAAAGTCATGTCCAATGCTATTTGCTATCTGGGCCCAGTCTGGGTGATTTACAGTAAAGAAAGTGCATATTTGTATTCAAAGATTTTTAGGCCTGTAGAGATAAACCATTCTAAAAAAAAACCGGTCAAGAGCGAGTCGGACTCGCGCACCGAGGGTTCCGTTCCGATTTCTAAAAAAGTGTGCTATTTAGAAACATCGTTTTATCTTTACATAAACTTCTGTCACATAGAATAATTTCAGATTTTTCTGTTCGCAAACTTTGGAGAATGGTATTTTTTTTTACATTTTTCATCAGAAGTCGAAAACTATGCGGCCTAAAAAAAAGAAAAAAAATGTTTGAGAATGTGCAAACAACGTTCTTTCATATGATACCCCACATGCCCTAGTAGCCCCACTTTGATTTTTGAATATAAATATTTTAATTTCTTTCTTATTTGCAAAATAGTTGGGTCAACGTCATCTAAACTAAAGCTATTCTAAATTTCAAGTTGATAGCATTAGTAGTTCTTGAGATATCCAGCTGTCACAGACAGACAGACAGACTGAGTGACACCATAAGGGTTCCTTTTTACCATTTTGGTACGGAACCCTAATAAACGCCGCTCCACAGCGGTTAGGCTGTGCCATCAGACGGACTGTGCAGTTATACGTTTGACTTCGTACGGTCATCGTCATATCAACTTCAAAGTGCGTGTCGGACCACGCACAATAAAAGGTTCCGTAGTTAAACAGAATTTATCCCAACAACAAACTTAACATTGTAATGTTGTAACAAAAAAAAAATATGTGATATAAAAACTTTTTAACAAAAAAAAAACCGACTTCCAAAAATCACTACAAAGTGAAAAATAACTTTGATTTCGGAAGTCGGTGTCTTTTGTTTTTATTTACTTTCTTTTTTTTTTGCCACCGACTTCCGAAATCAGTTATTTTTCACTTTGTAGTGATTTTTGGAAGTCGGTTTTTTTTTTTGTTAAAAAGTTTTTATTTCTCGCTTTTTAGTGGGTCTGTTTATAATTTGTATAAGTTACAATAGTCTAATGTCAATTGCTCATCACATGTTACAAAATATTGCTTTTCCCGATGCTGGGACGTTAATTGTTGAGGAGTTCTGCTGGCAAGAACCAGGGGAACTCCTCAACAACCACTCACCACACGCATTGTGTGACGAGCGGAAATTGCTTAGCAACCATATTAAAGTAATGGAATCGCAACCCGTGAAATATTTAGATATCATTGAGTAGTTCCGGTAGCCATCTGTGGTCTTCATCATTAGTTTCACTTCACCAAGTGGTGCTTTCCGAAAGCAAATGCACGAGCTACTATAAAAAATACCCAAATCGCTATAGGTGTGCCTATAATATTTGAAGAGTTCCTTCGATTTCTCCAGGATCCCATCATCAGAACTGGATTTTGACAAAAATGGGACCATTTGGGAAGTATACCCTTTCCAACAAAAATAGTATATTATGCAATTAGTGAATAAAGGACGGATTTAAAGCGAGGGCCATAGATGAATCACGAGCTAGTGAAGGATTCTAACGATTGAATCACGACCGTAGGGAGTGATTCATGGTGATTGAATCACGAGCGTAGCGAGTGATTCAAGTCTTAGAATCCTGAGCGACGCGAGTGATTCATGGCCCTCGATATAAATCCGTTTTATTCAAGAGTTGCATACTATACTTTATACCATGACTACGAGAAAAAGAAAGATTTAAGTGAAAATAGACATATAATGAAGAACAAGGAAAGTTAAATTGGCTTTGATGTAAACCAGCCGTGATTTTTTGGGTAGCAAGTTTTCCACTATATCGGCCGCCCTCTCTTTCATTAAACTCAGGTGTTAACACATCTTCATCACTAGAATGCATTTTTATTCGATTAGAACAACACTAAACAAACACAAAATTAAAGATTAAAGTAACACTAAACTTTGTGTTCGTACAACTTACAGTATTCAAAATAGCGCCAATTTACTAAGAACAGCAAAGAACACAAAACAGTTTTTATTCTAATGCTAAACTCCTTGTGGAAAATTTCGACCAATCAAATTGAATTTAGAACACATCAATATAGGTCGAATACAAAGATTACACTTACACTAGATACGGCAAGCCACGACCAAGCGTGCCCTGCATGTTCGACTGTTCGTACTAAAAAAAGTCTGTTAGCTCAGTGACGCTTAGCGATTGAAACAATTCTGTTTACGTTGAGCACATCACTAAATGGCTGGGGTGAAGTTATCGTAGGTATAAAAGAAGATGACACGTTCGGTTTTCATACTATCTAATAACATGCCCTATCTAGCCTAGGTACTCTAAGTCTGTGGTCGAATACATTGGTGTGTTCTATTTTCAAACCTCAAAACAGTGAGTAAAAGTGCTTTTTATTCACTGTTTTCAGTGAATAAAATAAGCTTTTTAGAGGGGGAATGGTATAAAATAATTTTTCAAATCGGTTGGCAAGTGGCGGAGTTATGCGCGAACAAACATAAAAAAAAAAAAAAAAATACAAACATCCGAATTGAGAACCTCCTCCTTTTTTAGAAGTCGGTTAAAAATTACAAATTATCAATTTTCGGATTTTTTGCTTTACTTGCAAATTTCATGATTCTAGGTCAACGAGAAGTACCATAAATTTAGGTTTTAATTTACTTGCGAGTATCAAAATGTGTCGCATAAATGGCAGTATTTTTTTATTGCGTTGACTTAGAAGCTTGATTTTTTTATGACTCCAAGGGACTATAAACCTACGTATTTGATTATTAATTTCAACTTGATACCTCCACGCATTCCTGAGAAAAAGGGTCTTTGATAGCCTGCAGACAGACAGACAGACAGACGGACAACGAAGTGATCTTATAAGGGGTTCCATTTTTTCCTTTTGAGAAATGATATCTTCGAAAAATACTACCTACATGTTACCAAAACCTGTATAGTTTTGTTCCCAAGAGAAATATAGGATTCTGGAGCATTCCCGCTTGAGGTTGAGACACGGGTGCCAATATAAATTGTGTGCTAATCAGGCTAACGATTTTTGTTCCCGTATTGTTGGAATTTTAGGACCCACGATCAAGTTTGGTGGTTTATTTTCTTTTCTGATCATTGCTGTATCCACTTCCACTTGTTAACAAAAATACTTCATTAGGTTTTAAAACGAGTTTTAACTGGCAATTAAAAAGGATAAATTCCAGCAAGCGAATTGAAAAATTCTGTGCAATTAATATTTAGACCGCTACCAAACAACTAGGCAACGACCTCTTGACATTTTGTATTCGCAATACCTATAGGAATTGAATTTGAATATGTATTGCGAAAACAAAATGTCAAGTGGTCGTCGTCGCCCTCAACGATAGCTGATGAAAACTAAATTCAGTTAGCTTTTAAATGTGTTCCGCATCATCTGCCTAGCCTTTTCCCAACTATTTTGGGCTCGACTTCCAGTCTAACCGGATGCAGCTGAATACCAGTATTTTACATGAAGCGACTGCCTATCTGACCTCCACAACCCAGCTACTGGCTAATACGATAAGGCTGCGTTTCCACCAGAAATGAGCGAGGATGCGTAGCGAAGGATGTGTTTAAAACTGACCAATAAGAACACTAGCTTACCTCAAGCTATGAAAATGAAGCGATGTTATTGGTTAGTTTTATACACATCCCTCGCTACGCATCCTCGCTCATTTCTGGTGGAAACGCAACCTAACCTTTGGTAAGACTGGTTGTCAGACTTTTGGGCTTCTGACGACCCGTTACGACTGTCAAAAATCCACGAATGACAGCCGGGAGTCCGGGACCAACCACTCAACGTGCTTTCCGAGGCACGGAGGGGTCTCGGTATGTAAAGATCCATCCATCCACTGACCAACCGCGGCAAGCGTAGCTTAACCTGATCGATCGACCCTTGCGGCCGTTATAAAGCTAAGTAGCTACGAGCCCGTCCGTAAATATAATATTCCGCAAAAAAAAACAAAAAAAGCTGTACTTACCTATTTTCTTCCCTTCTTCTCTTCTGTCCCTCTCACAACTGTCAGATGGTGCTGTCATTCTTCTTAGGTCGGGCCCCAATAATGTCCGTAGGCAAGGCGGAGTCGGAATCGCCCGTAACTTCGATCGGAACTACGGATTTCGAGCTTAGGGAGAAAACACCCTGATTTATGTGAAATAAACGATTCCACTTGACTTTTGACATGCGTAAGCCCCAAAATTCCGCCCGAATTCTGTTGAATTTGCTCTTCAAGATGAATACCTTACCTTGCGCCTTAATGAACGAACGCACCTCAAAGTCCAAATCCTGCCATTTGAGGTGAAATGCCATGCATGCAGCTTTCCACTTGGATTATCACAGGTACACGAGTTGCAGGGGCGCAGCAAGCCAGATATCCTGCTATTTGAGGCGTTCTATCCGTTTGAGGCGAGATGCCCGTTCGGGATAATGTCATGCTAGGTTCCACTTGAATTGCCACAGGTTCGGTAAGTATGTGGCCTGTGTGGAGTGAGTTGATGACTTGTGGTAGCCATGGTATTGGTTGTGTGGATACACCCATTGGGTCAGCGCACACCAAGAGCAGAGCAGAGCGGAGCATTTTCTGTGATTATTGATAAATTAATCTAATGACAATTCCATACATTGCAAAATTAAATACACGTCCAAACTCATGCTTGCTCGAGCATAGTCGAGCATCAAGTTTGGACGTGTATTTAATTTTGTAATGTATGGAATTGTCATAAGATTAATTTTTCAATACCTAGTCTCAGAAAATGCTCTGCTCCGCTCTTGGTGTGCGCTGACGATGGATACACCTTTAAAAATGTGTACTAACAACCATGACAATGACGGAGGGGGGGGGGTCTGTCAATTTCATAGTTTTTATTGTGACAAAAGTGATCAACGTTTTCGAAAGGTGCCTGCACTATATTCCATCGGTTTAGGTAGGTAATTAAATAAAGGTAAACAAAAAAAAAACACGTGTCTAGTTAACCGACTAAACTTACCTGTATGACCTGTCACTTGAAGAGCACAGCATGTCGTAGCATGACGACTGAAGTGACAGGCATTACGTTTACGTAACCGGTTAACCAGACACGTGATTTTTTTTTTTTAAGTACCTAACGTTATTTAATTACCGACACCGATGGAGTATTTCTATCTTCAATGGTCTACTTATTTCGTTAAATTCCAAATTTTTCACGTACAGTGGTCTCTGTTGCACCATGTAACATGAGGCAACAGGGGCTAGTGTGAATCTCTGGGTTCATTCAAGTAATCGAGTCTGGTTAAACCACACTGGGTTCGGTGCAATTCATTCATTCATTCATTCATTCATGGCGATTTTTACAGAATACCCCGGTGTACCAGAAAACGGGCAATAGCTGTCTAATTTCTGACTGATTAATGAGCTCCTCACGCAGCGAAGCCTCGACGGACGCAAACTCGCCGCGTAGACATTTTAATCATGAATGCTACTCACGAAAAGTTTTACATAAACCACTTTCTTCAACCCTGCATGCTCAAAGGACACTTAACTTTAAGGATTTCTTAAAAGTATTTCTATTGCCACAAAACTATTAAAGAGTTAGGGACAGCATGAGACTTACACACTCAAGTGAGAGCGACTGCTGAGAAAATAAATAAAAGAAGGCGTTTAGAGTATGCCACTAGTCCGCTCGCTCCCCCCAGGGACGCCCTAAGTCGAGGCCCTTAAGGTTGATGCGCCAGGGTAGCCCGCGAAATTCAAAATTTCTTAAGTTTTTTGCAATTTGTAGTTCAGTGTGAGCTTGTATGTTGATTAAAATATGATTCGCGGCCGTAGCTATTATGGCTTTACATAATTATAATAATTAAAATCAGCAATACAACTCCATAAGTTAGCATTTACCTCAAATCTAGCGATTTCATGAAATCATGAGGTTTGAGATAAATGCTAACTTATGGAGTTGTATTGCTGATTCTAATGATTATAATTCTGTAAAGCCATATTGGCTACGGCCGCGAATCATATTTTAATCAACATACAAGCTCACACTGACCTACAAATTGCAAAAAACGTAAGAAATTTTGAATTTCGCGGGCTACCCTGGAGCTTTCGCCTTAATGAGTAATCGCTTATTTAATAAGTTTTATGCCCTGGCTGGAGTCCTTAATTTATTGAGGCATCCACAGGCAAGACGTTGAACAGCCAACAACCTCCTAAGTTGACCTGTGAGATTTTAACAAAACCATTTAAAAAAAAAATCCACTAGTCTCCTCGCCGCGACGCGACTTGCGGAGCAACGGACGGAAAAAAGGGGAGTGATAGAAGTAGGTTCGAATGACGTTTTTGCCATTTCGAAAAATTTTACGAGTGGTAGGTACGCCAGTTCGAAAACTCAATAAATCGAAAACCGCTATATCGAATGACGTTATCGCGAAAGGTCGCCATTTTGAAAAATTTTGCGTTCGGTTCGGAAGTCATGGTATCGAAGTCCGATGTTGAGTTAATTTGTCTTTCTTTTTTTTTTCCCAAACCAAATCAAAAGACCATGCTCACTGTGTCTCGTCTCATTGGGGTCGTGAGTTCGATTCCCAGACAAATTAACTCAACATCGGACTTCGATTTCAATTTTGCGAGCAGTACGCCAGTTCGGAAGTCATGGTGACTTCCGAACTGGCGTACTGCTCGCAAAATTTTTCGAAATGGCGACCTTCGCGATAACGTCATTCGATATAGCGGTTTTCGATTTATTTAGCTTTCGAACTGGCGTACCACTCGTAAAATTTTTCGAAATGGCGACCTTCGCAAAAACGTCATTCGAACCTACATATCACTCCCGGAAAAAAGTGGCGAGCGTATCGCTTGACGCAAATCGCGTCGGGGGCCTTAGTCCCCGAAAAGATCAATTGCAACTGTCAATACGTGATTGATACACATTGTTGCGCAAATTGATCGTCTCCTCTAGATGCAATTGAAGCGATTGACAATATTACTACAATATAAATTAGTGGCAATTCATCGTTTTGGGGACCCCTTAACGATTGTCTAAAATTGAAATGCGTTTGAAAATTCGGCTGTAGGTATGCTACTTACTTTCAAAGCGCATACTTTTAAGTTTTCCGGAAGCGAACAGCTGGGAGGGACGGCCTTAGGGTTCCATGGTTCCAACATAGTTGAACGTCAGACGTTGAATACTTCGCTTCGCTTTAGATACCTACGCTACGCTACGAAGGAATTTAATTACATTACATAGTCTGATTTTCAGCAATTTCAACGGGGAACAAAGCGTCTCTACCTACATCGGTGTAGGTAAAATAGGTAAGATTGATATTTGTCATGAATCAATTCCTTTTTTTTACAACATGATAAGGGTGTTTGGAAGCTGGGTGCAAAGCCTTAAGGGGGTGATAGTTGACACGAGAGCATTTGGAGCATGTCATAGACGAAGTGGTTTATTTTAAAAAAAAAACAACTTTAACCGGAGCAAAATAAAATAAAAACCGGTCAGGAGCGAATCGGACTTACGCACCGAGGGTTCCGTTCCGATTTCTGAAAAAGTGTGTTATTTAGAGACATCGTTTTTTTTTTATCTTTACATAAACTTCTATCACATATTCTATCACAACTATGCGGCCTAAAAAATTAAAAAATCTTTGAGAATTTGCAAACAGCGCTCTTTCATATGACACCCCACATGCCCTAGTTGCCTATTTTTTTTTGCAACAAAAAATGTTTTTTCCCTTTTGTCTTATTTGCAAAAACGTCATCTAAAACTGTTCAAGTTTTGCGTGTTAGCATTTGTTCTTCAGATATCCAGCTGTGACAGACAGACACAGACTGAGTCGCACCATAAAGGCCTGCGCAGACGACGGACTTTTCTCCGCGGCCGGAGAAAAAAGTACGCTCCACGAACAAAAAGTCCGCCGCGGATTTACCGCGAACTCAACGCACACGGTGTGCGATCATTTGTCGTGCATGCGTACGTCACTCTCGAGCGCACAACGCGGACTAAAGTCCGCCATGTGCGTTGCTTCGCCTAGTCACACGAGTTCTATTTTTTTCGGGGACTCCCCCGTACTTTTGTCCGGTCCGCTCTCTGCATGTCCTCGGTTATTCGGGGGACTTTTTGTACGCGGTACTTTTAATCCCTCGTTTGCGTTACTCGATACAGTTGTAAGCGATCTATTTTTAGCGGATAAAAAGTCCGCGGACAAAAATCCCTCGTCTGCGCAGGCCTTTAGGGTTCCTCTTTACCATTTTGGTACATACGGAACCTTGAAAAGATACTTTGTCTAAGACAGAATGGCTCAAAATGCTCTAAATGGTGTCAACTATCACCTCCTTACATAAGGCTTTGCACCCAGCTTGCAGACACCCTGTATAACGTCGTATGTGTATCTAATTTACATAACATAACCTCGTCATTACGGCTGCATTCCCCGAAGGGTTAAGCAGAGGTATACCCAGATATTTTCACCATCATTTATATTATAAGACACTGGCATGGCCACCATCAGGGATTTTAATTTTGATAACATAAAAAAATTGTCGCTAATTAGTCGAAATTTGCCGCCAAATATCAGAATTTGTCGGTCACTGGTTCAAAAGTTATAAGGGTTATAGGTGGTTATAGGGTTATGGTCATGCCAGTGTCAGTCACACCCCAGACCCTCATGCTCAGTAGTACCGCTTACGAACACTAGACGAGACGAACGAGGCAGTCTGTATGTAATTTTACTTACATCACAATTACCTACATATTCGTACCTAAATACAATGTACTTGGTTCAAAGCAAGAAAACCTATGATTAGTTTGTAGAACATAGATAGGTGGAGGGTATATTCTAAGAAGTAAAATAAAACCATAAATTAAATTAAACATAAATTTATTGGAAAAAAAATACCTACACACAATTTTGTTGCACAAAATAATAAAATATACAAATACTCCATGGCACAAAAACTTTACATGATTTTATATAAAACTTTAAACAATTATAAGTTTTGGTTTCATTAACATAACTTTTTATTGTTATTGATTTCTATTGGATAAGGAGAGCTTTTTCTATAGAAAATTAAAAATAATATCGTAGCCTAAAAGTGGTACATATAATATAGTAAGTAAGTAATAGTTAGGGAGGCGAGTAAGGGAATTTCGGTAATACTCGAGCGTGGCAGTTTAAGATATGAGAGATACCTTAGACCTAATAGAACAACCTTGTAAAGTATTTAGCTCTATATGTAGTGACGCGCGCCTAGGATAGACGATCAGATTAGTAAAAAAAAATCGATAGTCTGAAATACTCGAGCGCGTCAGATTAAGATATTGGGGGTTAATTTTAGTGTTTTAAGACTAAATTTAACTAATCTGACGATAAGTCCTTGACGCCGCAGAGTTATAGGGTCGCGAACTTGTAAAAAAAAAACGTTAATCCGGCATGCTCGAGCGCGATTTTTTTATTTTTTATTTTGAAGAATATAATCTAAAACTTACTAAAAATACAAAATCTGCCGGTTTCCGCATGACCCGAAGTGTGGAGGAGCCATTTCGTCTTCCGAAAAACGCGTTGCGGCATATAAGTCGCGAACGATACTATTTACAAAAAAAGTTTAAATAAACAAAAAAGGTAATTTTATTTTACACAAAAAAGGCCTCTTTACATTTTTGTCCAAAGTTAAAACTAAAAAAGAAAAAAAAGAAACCAAAAAACCTTTTTCGGTCAGATTAAGAGAACCCACCAACATTTTTGTCAGATTAAGAAAATATGCTTTCAGGATACCGAGATAAACCTCCCCTATGAAAATCTGACGCGCTCGAGTATTTCAAAAAAACTTTTTTTTTTTGCATTTTCAAAAATTCATCGTAACTTATCGTCACGCCGAAATCGTCAGTTTTTTTAAAGGGAGCTTCCTTGGGGCCTACTTAACACCCCTTCCGAAAATCTGACGCGCTCGAGTAAATTTTTTTTTTTTGCATTTTTGACTACTTTATATGCCTACCCCCACCACGCAAACCGGCAGATTAGTATACCGTTGTTATCAGAGGCACTTGGGGCATACGTAGTATGAATATCTGACGCGCTCGAGAATGCCCAAGTAACTGTTTTTTTTAACATTTTTGAAAAACCGTACACGCCAAACCCACCGCTAAAATGGTTTTTACCATACGAGCTTTTCTTTTCGAAATTATTTTATCTTTCGATTTTGATAGGTCTCGACGGCGCCGTTGAATTACGCCATTTAGCTACCTCGCCTCCCTAACTATAAGTAGTATCTAAGTAATAAAACAAATTCAAAGATGTTTTAAACACTTCGAAACTTTGATTTTTGCGAAAAGTGTAAGAGGACTATAAAATAAATTGTTTTGGAATTACATTCACATTTATGTACTTACTAATCCGTTAGATTCTTAGCCTAAAAATATTTTAAATTTTAAAATTAATCTTAACAATAATGTTACGGTAATCCAAGACATAAACAAAATGGATGGTTGATTTTCAAAAATGACGAAGGATATTATTCTTTGGAATAGATACATAGAATAATAATAATCTTTATTGTACACGATAACATAATAATTTACTATGTTATTACCCAAATAATTAAAAGAAACACTAAGAAAAATTATCATCAGCATAGCCTGATGTCATCAGCTATGCCCTAAAAATAGCACTAATTTGCTTCGGTAGTAATAGTGGTAAGTATCCCCGGCGGTTGAGAGACCGAGATTCGATTCCCCCGCCGGAAATAATCTTTGAGGGGCTCGTGGCTAAGTAACAGCCACGCGGATCGATAGATCTGCGAGGTTAAGGGCCAGTTTCTTGAACGAAAATCATCGCTAAATTTATAAAAAACCTACGCAAGCTTGATAATTTTTCATTATAATTTTCGTTCGAGAACTGACCCTAAGTTGCTCTTTCTGTAGTCTGCCCAACTATACGAGACCCCCTCCGTGCCTCGGTGAGCACGTAAAGCCGTTGGATCTGCGGCTCATCCCTCCCCGGTCACACACACTTGTGCACAATATGTGTATGCACACTTGTGCATACACATATTGTGCACACACTTGTGCATACACACTTGTGCGCTATGATATCTCCTGCATTCATGGTTAGTCAGGTGAGCATGGCCGTCATAACCAAAATTCGGTCTCGTAATCATTATTATTAAAGTTTTATCTAAATAACTAAGAATTTAATCTTATTTTGTCGCAAGAACTTAGTATTAAAAGCAAGCTGTCTAAAGATAATCGTTTTAAAATGTTTATTTTTTAGCCTTTTTTGTTCGTTTTATTTTCCGCATTTGCTTATGTTTCTCAAACTGTTACCGTACAAAGCTGTGTTTATCAGTTGTTTAGGGTAAACAACTGTTTACATTTATGTATGTAGTTTAAACAAAGTCGTGTTTCCTGCGCGTCATTTCGAAACATTACACAAAAACATCGAAACAAAGAGGCGTGGGCAGACACATTTGTGTATGCAAACACGAATGTCTAAGAAATTTGTGGTAAGTAAGACCCTTAATATTCTAAACAGTTAATATATTTTTTTAACGTTAATAAGTAGTGTTTGCTCATTATAACTTCCATATAAGGGTGTCACCCTTATATGGAAGTTATAATAATGCAATAAAATTAATGACAGTAAAGTTCAACTTATCCATTTTTTTTTACAGTAACCCTATTTTTTTTTTGTTTTAAATCTACTTATACTAACTTGGTATTATAACTCAAACTGAGTCGGAATCGGTTTTATTTTGACAGTTCAACAACATTAATTGCGTTATTTACGTTGTTGAGCAGAAAAAAAATTCGAACATATGGATTAGCACATTGATGTATAAATAAGGGAAGATATGGTTTACGCTCCTCGACGTGGACCGCATAAATTGTGCTCAGGGGCCTAATTTACCTTAGCCACAATCGAACTGGCGTTTGTGTAGCACGTTAAGTAAAATTACCGTAATCATCTAAATAGCAGCAACAATTTCCCGTGTTTTCAAAATGTGCACAAATAGTTCACAAACGAAAAAAAGTTCCACGGTATCACTTTTCATTCGTAAGTACATCAACACTTAATTTTCTTTAAAATTTTCATGATTAATATTGCCACTGGGTCGCCATTTGCAGAAGGCGATAGAAATATATGATTCGTAAGGGTGTGAAGAGACAAGTTTCAGAGCATGCGGCGTGTAGTACTTTTGATATGGGTACGTAACAGTGACAATTATTGCTATCTAGTTCCCGCTACAGCCCGCGATATATGTCTCTCTATTTCGGTTGTTGAGCACATGACGCACAACCTCGGGAAATGCAGTTGTGTGGGTATGTTTACATGTAATTTGTTTCTAGTCCAATAATGTTTAGGTGACATTAGAGAGTACCCTATCTTCCAGTATTTATACATCAATGGATAAGCAATTTGCTTCAAAATTATTCAGATTCCGATTGTTAGTGCGTTACGCAATTAGGGTGCTGTTTTATGCAGATGTCTTTAATTATATTTGCTAGTTATAAACAATCTGAAAACAAAACTCACAAATAGGTACAGTAACTTTGTGCTATCCTAGACTTATATCTACAGCATATGTGTATAATGCTTTAACCTAATGTGGAATACACGACTTAGCAGTGAGAATAGTCAATCACATGAACAGGCAAAAAAAACTAAAGCATAACTAACCAAAAATCTTATTTATCTAAGTAATATTCTTTATAAAATGTGCAAAAGATGATAATGTTTAATGTTTTAAACTAGCGACCGGCCCTTGCTTGGCAGTGACACGGTTACAATGACGACATAATTATCAAAACATGGAATTTCTATATAATATTATGTAAGTTTAATTTTAATGGATTGTACATTTATAAACCTTCCGAAATAAATCACATCAAAATCCGTTGCGTAGTTTTGAAGAATTAAGCACTCACGAAAATTTAATTTAATTTATAGTACAGATAATATATACCTAAGATACAAATTAAACAGAAATGTATTAGTACCTACACAGACATTTCACGCGTCATGTTTAAGTTTTAAGTAATAGGGTCAGCTTTGGAACCAACCACAGGCCTGTATTCCTGAACGGGAAGTCAGAGGTACATTCAGTGACGGTTGGTCTAATCCTATTTGAAATTTTAAAAAAAATTACTTTGATTTTGGAAAGAATCCTCTTGCGACTAGGCCAATGAGGCATTCATTTGTAATTTTTTTATAAAGTATAGCTTCCGCCCGCGGCTTCGGCCGCGAGGTATGTCGATTAAAAGTAACTTATGTCCTTCCCCAAAGTTCAAAGTATCCCCATACCAAATTTCATCAAAATCGGTTCAGCCGTTTACCCGTAAAAGCGTAACGAACAGACATAAAAAAAAATGTTTCTTTATAATTATACCCAATAATATTGGTTTAGATGTTTGTGTTGCTAATGATGTTGTATTATTATAATATATAACTAGCTTTTGCCCGCAAGGGAACCTGCTACCGGGAATTCCTTCCTTATTCCTTGTCTACATTATAAAGGGAACCTCTGTGCAAAATTTCAGCTTTCTAGGTCCAAGGGTTTGGGCTGGGCGTTGATGAGTCAGTCAATCAGTCAGTCAGTCAGTCAGGACTTCTCTTTTTATTTATATAGATAGATAGTAGAAAGATACATCATTCACAGCCAAAATATTGCATAACGAAGGGCTAGTAAAATGTTCTTATTAGGGTTCCGTACCAAAATGGTAAAAAGGAACCCTTATGGTGTGACTCAGTCTGTCTGTCTGTCTGTCTGTCACAGCTGGATATCTCAAGAACTAATAATGTTATCAACTTGACATTTGGAATTGTTTTAGATGACGTTTACCCAACTATTTTGCAAATAAGAAAGACATAAAAATATTTATATTTTTTTTGTAACAGGTGCTGAAAGTGGGTCTTAAAAATTCAAAGTGGGGCTACTAGGGCATGTGGGGTATCATATGAAAGAACGCTGTCTGCACATTCCCAAACATTTTTTATTTTATTTTTTAGGTTGCATAGTTTTGACTTTTGATGAAAAATGTAAAAAAAATACCGTCTTCCCCCCCTTATCTCCGAAGTTTGCAAAGAGAAAAATCTGAAATTATTCTACGTGATAGAAGTTTATATAAAGATTACAGGAAAAATAAAACGATATCCCTAAATTGCACACTTTTTTCAGAAATCGGAACGGAACCCTCGGTGCGCCGGTTTTTTTCTTCTCTTTTTAACACCTAATCTCATCCTTATTTACCTGTGTATTTTGGTAATGAAATGATCATCTAAGTAGTCGGTTAAAAATAGTTAAATTACACTAATTGCTACCCGCATGAAAAGTAATGATTTTGATATAATAAATTGGCCGTATTTTTTAACCGACTTAAAAAAAGGAGGAGGTTCTCAATACGCCGGGAATTTTTTTTTTTTCAAAGTTTTATGCAAGACGGTATTGACTATAAAACAAAATACCAGTTTAGTGCACATTTTACAAAAATATTATCAATTATTTTTATTCGTATCGTATTCTAAGTATATTATAATGCGTTTGTGTTTTTAAGATAATAATCGACTATAAAGTGTGTTTTATCTTTTAACACCGGTTTCCCAGAAAAGCTACTTAATTATTCTATATCTTATTTACTTATAAGTAGGTAGTAGGTATGTATTTTTTATCTTAAATTACTTATACTATATTATATCTTAACACACTCTTAATTTTTATGTAATTAAGTTAGTATCAGTGTAGAATCTGTTATTTCTGCGCCAAATTCATGAATATTTACAACTTAAAATAACTAAAGTACTAGTGAATTCTATAAGATCTTATCGGAATGAATTATGATTTTTTAATGATTTTTTAACAAAAATCTACTTAATTGTTTATTGTTTTTTAGCAAACGTTAAATGTCCATAAGTTATGTTGTGTATTTTTTACCACATGTGAAAGGTTTTTCACCACTGAGTATTGTTAGGATAAATGATCATTTTGACGAAAACTATTCTGACACACATCACACTTATAAGGTTTTTCACCAGTGTTTATACGGATATGATTCGTTAAATGACCATTATGACGAAAACTACACTGCCATATATCACATATAAAAGGTTTATCTATCACCAATGTGTACACGAATATGTTTCGTTTAATCACTCTTTTTACTAAAACTATGCTGACATACATCACAATTGTAAGGTTTTTCATCAGTGTGTATACGAATATGTTTGCTTTGTTAAACTACACTTTTCACTAAAACTACGTTGACATACATCACATTTATAAGGTAAGCTAAGCATTAGTAAGCAAGCTGAAGTGGCAGTGGGCTGGCCATGTTTGTCGAAGGACCGATGGCTGGTGGAAAAGGCGAGTCCTGGAGCGGAGACCGCGTATCGGCAAGCGTGTGGGACGCCTCCCAGCTAGATGGATGGTCAACCTAGAAATGTGGCTGCGACTGGATGCGGAAGCCGGAGGACAGGGTGTTTTGGCGTAGTCTGGGAGAGGCCTACGTCCATCAGTGGACGCGATAGGATGAGTTGATTGATTGACGTTGACATACATCACACTTATACGATGTTTCACCAGTGTGTTGACGTATAAGAGTTGTTAAAATTACCATTTTGACAAAAAGTAAACTGACATTTATTATATCACATTTTAAAGATTTTTCACCAGTGTGTATACGAATATGATTTAGCACTCTTTTGACTAAAACGTGAGTCGAAAGAGTGATTTGCAAGTGTGATCACTTGTAAAATTTGTCACCAGTTTCTATACGAATATGATTTGATAAACTGCCCTTTTCACTAAAACTACATACATCACATACATACATCACATTTATAAGGTAAGCAAGCTGAAGTGGCAGTGGGCTGGCCATGTTTGTCCATTAGTCTGTGCTAAATAAATGTATTTTCTTTCTTTTCATTTCGACATAACTAAACTGACATATTACATCACATTTTAAAGGTTTTTCACCAGTGTGTATACGAATAAGATTTATTTGTTATAGCACTCTTTTGACTAAAACTACGCTGACATACATCACAATTGTAAGGTTTTTCACCAGTTTCTATACAAATATGTTTCGTTAAACTGCCCTTTGCACTAAAACTACGTTGACATACGTCACATTTATAAGGTAAGCAAAGCTTTAGTAAGCAAGCTGAAGTGGCAGTGGGCTGGCCATGTTTGTTGAAGAATCGATGGCCGTTGTAGAAGACGAGTCCTAGAGTGGAGACCGCGTATCGGCAAGCGTAGTGTGACGCTCCCCTGCTAGATGGACCAACGACCTTAAAAAGGTGGCTTGGACAGACTGGATGTGGAAGGCGGAGGAGAGGGTGTTGTGGCGCAGCCTGGGCCTATGTCCATCAGTGGACTGCGGCTGAGTTGATTGATTGACTTTGACATACATTACACTTATAAGATGTTTCACTAGGGTGTTGATGAATATGATTTGTTAAATGACAATTTTGACGAAAACTACACTGACTTATATCACATTTGAAAGGTTTTTCACCAGTGTGAACGATGTTTTTTTAATGAGTTTCGATTACTTTATGATAATGAAGAATTTTAGTGTAAATGAGCTAAACAAAAGTCTTTGTGTAAATCACTAAACAAAATAAAAAGGTTATCACCAGTATGTATACGAATATGTTTACGATACTAAATCACTCTTTTGACTAAAAGTACGCTGAGATACATCACACTTGTAAGATTTTCTTCCAGTGTCTATATGAATATGTATAACACATCGAAAAGGATTATCACCAGTGTGTATACGAATATGTTTCGTTAAATCACTCTTTGGACTAAAACTACGCTGAGATACATCACACTTGTAAGATTTTCATCCAGTGTCTATACGAATGTCATTATTGTTAAACGATCACTTTTAATAAAACAACGTTGACATACATCACACCTATAAGGTGTTTCACCAGTGTGTTGACGAATATGAGTTGTTAAATGACAATTTTGACGAAAACTACACTGACTTATATCACATTTGAAAGGTTTTTCACCAGTGTGTAGGTATACGAATAAGACAATTTTTATTTTAGTAACTACGAAGTTTCGAAATGAATTATGATTTTTTAATGAGTTTTGATGATTTTATGATAATGAAGAATTTTAGTGTAAATGAGCTAAACAAGTCTTTTTTAACTTTAATTCGTTAATTCGTTGTGGTATTTGATTAGTGCATTCTTTGTTTTATTTTGCGTATGATAAATATGTAACATAAATTTGCACGTTTTTTAGAAAGTATACAGATATTAACCATATATTTTTGTGTTACTTCAGAAGATAGCCGTGAAAAAAACTCGCAGTAGTATTTTTTTTTTATAACATAATGTCACGTTTTTAAGTAGTAAGTACCTATTGGAAATTTTTCATTTGAATGGTAAAGTCTATAGAATTCAAAAGTACGTACATAACCTATTTACCTACTTACAAATTCATTCCTTATTTGGCATACATGCGACCGCCCACTGATTGAAAAAGAATCGTACAATTAGATTCGGGACATTACAAACGCAAAGTTAAGAGTCATTCATAACTCATAAATCATTTATGTCGGACTTCTCGCTCGCACTTACTACTACCTATATGGAGGCTAGTGTTTTCGTAATTTTGTTATTGTGTTTGACATAATGATTTACGAGTCAAAACTGCGTTTGTAACGACCCTTCAAATGCCTGTACATTTCTCTACATATTAATTTACAACTTTCCTTTTGTTCATCCTAAAATTATATATAAATAATTAAATAATGTCGTTAGAATTCCTGTCTAGGTCTGTTATTATATAATGTAGCTTTTCTTAATCTAATTTAGAAATGTCTGCCCGCTTATGTAAAAATATTATTTAGAACGTAAAATATAATAAGGAGGTATCAATATTTCAGCCAAGTAATTAGTAATGTGTTGGAATAGTAGATTGTGTCATAAGGGACCAACATAATGTATTGAGGGCGAGAGCGATTGTTTGAATCCAGAGCGAAGCGAAGTATTCTAGAGTAGAATCCGGAGCGTTGCGAGGTATTCTAGAGTAGAATCCTAAGCGTAGCGAGGGATTCAAAGTACGTAGCTCGAGGTTAAATAACTTTGGTACCGTGTGGCACACTGCTTTTCATCCCCCTCTATGAGAAAAATAATTATGAGATGCTTTTAGTAGTGAAGAATATTTATAATTACATAACCAAATACAAATTTATATTAATATTAGATACGTTTTCGCAATTTTGGAAGTTTATTGTAAGTAACTGTTTTGTTGGGAACAGAAAATGTCGTTGACTTGTTTTTCACTTGGGTATTCGTAATAACTTCAGACTCTGGTTGATGATCATGTTGAGCAGCTTCAAATAATTTGCTATTACTTCTGGCATCTTAGAAATTTTATTTTTCCCAATATGTTGCTTGAAACATTTTCCGTTTTGATAACGGATGAAAAATCGATTCGTTTTAATGTTAGAAGGGCGCAATTTCTGGTATTTGTCCACGATATTTTTATATTGTCCACGAATGGTGAACGAGCGGTCAATTTTTGTTTTGGTGTCCGTCAAATTAACGAATAAAAGCTGATCTGAGTGTTTATCCACGTTTTCAACAGTTAAATTTAAAAGCTCCTTGTCCACGACATGCTGCGTGGATTCCGAAAATTAAGGCCGCCTATAACAATAAAGAATATGAATTAGTTATATGGATATTAGTAATCAGCATTGGTAACTCACATTTTAAACAGGCACTCAACTTCGGTTATGTAAGTGTACACAAGAGTTTTTGCAATTTATCCAAAATACTTTTATAGCGAGAAAATCGTTATCGGGCATTCTCTTGAATCTCTACATTTTGGCTGGTAAGGACTTTTGATTTCTTTGATTTGTGAAAGTTTCTTTACATATGCAATTAATTTGGAATATGTTGTTTTTGTTATTAACCGTGATTTTTAACATCGAATATACTCTATAGAGTAGAAGGTTATTTGGTCTTCGCTAAATGTTGAAAATATGCTAAAAATACAGTTTCTGAAAATGACTTTGCTTCTTTTTAATTTTTCCATGTGGGTAATTAAATTTTCATAGGCTTTTAGATATCTTTCTCTCGATATCTTTGGTAGTAAATTTTATTGTCTATGACAGTTTCTGCGTTTAATTTACACTTTCTGGTGTTAATATTTCACTTTCACTGCTAGAACTCATCTTTTATTCAATTTGTGTGAATCAAATTATTATTATTTTATTTTGTTGTAAGTATTTTTTGTAGTACTTTTAGCAAAATATTACAGACATTTTTTTCCCGCGTATTTTTTATTAAATTTGGTAACCAATGCCGCGTTGGCAGGCGCCCTTTTTTATTAGGTACCGGCCAGGACTTTATCGAAGCGAATTGCGTTCAAACATTTAAATTAAATAGTATTCCAAATTCAAAAGTCATTTCGTCACTGTTAAGTGCGCCGGAATGACCCATTTTGCTCGCACTTATCAAGGAACCCTTCGCCTCTTTTCGAATAGATGGGATGAAAATATTATTTATTGAACCATGTTTGTTAATTAAATTAAGTTTTTAATGTGGTTGTTACTAAAAACGAATGTACGAAAATGATTAAATGGATTAATTGAGAAGAAATCTGATATTAATTATTTTTTAAAACATTTATATTTTTTTTTTATACTTTTTAGAAAAGTCTAAGTATGACGAGTACAAATTATAATGATCTTCTTCAAACATTGCCACGTTTTCCAAACAGATTAGGTACTTCATTTATTTATTTATTCATTCATTCTTACTATATTTTATTCATGAATCTGTTATTAAATTTTGTATTATCATTCGAACAATTCATATATAAATTAACTATCAAACATTTTGTATAAATTATATAGTGATTCGGCGGAAATATAGGTACCATTACATACTAGAAATTATATAAAAATATATTTCAGTCACAACGTACAAAAAAACGAAGCGGGGTGGAACACTTTCGCATTAATAATATTAGTTAGGATGTGGTCTGGTGGTAAAATTGCATGTTTCTCTGATTCTGAACCAAAAACACAATCTACCTCAATCATTCGTCATGATTATTGAGTACCTACGTCAATCAAGAATAAGAGAGCCTTTGAGAGTTGCGGTCATCATCAGTTTAGGTAGATGGAAACTGTCTGATCGTACACCAACATAGCAACACCTGTAGCTTATTCTACAACAAAGAGATTTAAGATACTATATTTAAATGTCATTGTTCTACAATTCAAACAGCAGTGGCTCTCGTTCAAGCGCAACTCTCAAACAAGTTTCTTACTCTGAATTAATATACTAGACATCAAATGATGTTAATTTACGAATAAGGTTCTTAGCAATAATTGGTTCAAAATGAAAAATGATTAGCACTGAGTCCATTTTCTTAATAAATTGTATTCTCCGTAATATGTGCGTTTTGGTCATATCGTTATTAACTGCATGCTGCTTTTTTCATGGATATTACTCCGTTTCGTATTTTCTATATGGAATTACGTACCACAACGATTCGAAAAGGTTTTACTTTAAACCTGCTTATCTTCATCATCATCATCATCATCATCATCATCATCATCATCATCATCATCATCATCATCATCATCATCATCATCATCACCATCACCATCACCATCACCATCACCATCACCATCACCATCACCATCACCATCACCATCATCATCATCATCATCATCATCATCATCATCATCATCATCATCATCATCATCATCATCATCATCATCATCATCATCATCACCATCACCATCACCATCACCATCACCATCACCATCACCATCACCATCACCATCATCATCATCATCATCATCATCATCATCATCATCATCATCATCATCATCATCATCATCATCATCATCATCATCATCATCATCATCATCATCATCATCATCATCATCATCATCATCATCATCATCATCATCATCATCATCATCAGCATCATCATCATCATCATCTACAGCTCGACTTCACCCACTGCTGGACATAGGCTTCTCTATTCTTGTGCCAGCCTCATCCAGGTTTTGCCCGCAATGGCAACAATGCCACACCGGCTAGTAGGTTTTAATTATTGATTTAGGTACTCATGAATTAGGATTGCATATTCAATGTTGTTGTTGTAATCAGTCATTCACTGGATGCACAAACACAGAACCGTTCGTTGTTGTGTTGTTCTTTGGGGAGGTCATAAATGTCCAGTAGTGGACATCTTTTGTCCGAAATTATTCAGTGCAGTATTTTTACACATATTTTGTACATCGATACTTGGTTTGGAGGAGGCTTACATTTAATGGAATGTACGTCTTTTAGCTGGATGATAATACTGATGACGATGAGATTCAATATATCTACTAAGTAATAAGCATACATCCGAATTTAAACGTCAAATTAAAAAGTATTTTTGATCGAGCAATGTTGTCAGTATCATTGAATGTATCAGTCAAAGATTAGAATACTTTTCAGATTTGCGGTCATCATCGGTCGGACATGGCAAGCACTATTACCTGTTTGCGCAAGAGCAACTCTTGAACAAGTTTTATAGCCTCAATAAATATACTAGACATAATTATTAGTTGATAATTTTAAGTATCGATTAAGGTTTTTGTTTACAGATATGTTGTTCAAATACAGAAAAAAATATCCATAAGTCGGATGTTTGTTACTCAATCACGCATTAACGTCTGAACAAATTTGGATAAAATTTGACTTACACACATGACATCACGCCCGTTTTCCTAGAAGAGCTAGGCACAGGTGTAGCTTATACACTCCTTTGCAAAAAAAAACGGGCGGTTTGGATTTTTCTACATTATTGGTAATCATTTAGTTCTAAAGAGGTTTTAATAGCCAAACTATGTTACTGGCACTTAATAAAGAGTCTGGGTATGAAAAAAAAGTTAATTTCAAATTCGAAACTGTTGTTTTTAAAAATAATAATTAATGCCTTTTTCAGTTGATGACTTTTTACTCACTATTCTCGGGTTTGCGGTTAAACGATTATCAGGCAACTAAAACTAATTTCTCGATATTTTTATTGGAATAATTTATGTTTGTCGCATAATCGTGCCTTATTGCGACTAAAAACAGATATCTTTGTGTCGATTGTAATGGCAGAAAAAGCACTAAGAGCTAGTAAAATTATAGCGCTGCTGGAAGTGGGTTGTAGCCTATGTTACGGGTCACAGCGGTTAAGCGTGAGTCGTTCAACCGTCCAAAGAACCTGGACTCGATACCAAGAGACAGGCTCCGTTCAAAGAAGGCAAGGTTCTGGGAGAAACTGTTGCACACAACCACGAGACGACCGCTTTTTAGTGACTCAGGCGCTGAGGAACCGCAAATGCAGTTACATAGACCTCAAAAGAAACTTTGAAGAGATACGAGGAGCACAGATTAGCCTATGGACAGTGAGGAGGAGGCTTTTAGCCGTTGTTATACGCAGTCGAAGACCAGCGCGGGCCCCCAAGTTACTCCGTGAGCACCGGATTGCTCGACTGAGGTTCACTAGAAATTGTCTATTTTGGATACTAGGTAACTGGAGTAGCGTATTCTTCTCCGATGAGGCTCAAATTTGTCTAAATGGTGAGGACCGACGTCAGCGAGTGTTACGAAGACCAGGGGAACGCTATGCCGACGTGAGTTTTGAAGAAATCACCCGTTATGGTGGAAGGTCCGTTATGTTTTGGGCGGGCGTAACTTCCAGCTATTGTACCGACATAGTGTTCATTGAAAATGGGTCACTAAATGCGCAAAGGTATATAACAGGAATAATTTGTCAACTTGCACAGCCCGCAATGACTGTAATTGGTGAAGATGCCATTTACATGGACGATAATGCTCGGGAACACCGTTCTGGCGACGTAGATGCTTATATGCAAGAGGTCGGTATTCGTCGTCTTGATTGGCTAGCGCGGAGCTCCGACCTTAACCCCATTGAGCATGTCTGGGACCTTCTAAAAAGGCGAGTACGATCTGTCCAACGCCTTCCACAAAACATCAGGGAGCTTAAATGTGTGATTTCGGCTGAGTGAGAACACATTCCACAGGACACCATCAAAAGCCTGGTGGAAAGCATGCCAAGACGATTACATGCCGTAATCGCTGCAAGGGGAGGTCATACTCGTTATTAATTTTTATTTTTTAATGTCTTTTTTAAATTAAAATACCATAAAAATACTCGTAGTCTTAATTTAATTATACCCTAAAAATTTCCATTTTAACTCGACTCTGTGTTTACATTGACTAAAACACCGATTCCAGGATTGAAGCGTTAAAAACTATATTCTCAATGATAATAAGAAATTTCTAGTCATTTATGCTAATAACATACTAAAAATATTAACATTATCCATAGAAAAGCCAATGACTGTAAGGTGCCCGTTTTTTTTGCAAAGGAGTTTAGTATAAGTATCCTATGTAATAATTCAGGATATGGCATGGTGGTACATGATCCTATAGAATGCGAGTGAAACCGCGGCCGAAAATAATTATAAATTTCTGAAATCCGTAATTTTCCTGTATCCGGAATTCCGCTTCGTTTAGTTGTAGCTTTTACAAAGTAATTTTTATATTTTATGTATGGATTGCATATTGCCAGTTTCAACACATTTTTAACCTAATATTTTAAACTAAACTTAATTAACTTAACTACTCCGTTTTTAGCGCCCTTCTTAATTATCACTGGGATTAGAAAACTTATACATATTACCACAGACTTATAAAAAAAGATGGACTCCGCGCCGCGCATATCAAAAGTGAAGCACCGTACCGATCTATGTGTGCATGATTTGAGTACCTGCAAAGACGCCGTCGCTCGTGTCACGTAATGGCGGCCGGTCGGCATACTATGTAATGTAAATGTGTGCGCGAGGCGTGTTTGTACAAACGGTCCGGCACACTTACTCTGCTTCACTTTCGATATGCGTGGCGCGGAGTCTTTTTTTATAAGTCTATGCATATTACATTTCTTAAAAGTAAGCTTAAATCTACAAGATATTTCGCCTTAACTTATCTATTTCAGTTCAATACGACAAATAACTATTATTTAAGTAACTATCATGTAGGTACATACTTTATTAGGTTTTAGTGCGAAGATTGAAAAAAGATAAAACTGTAAGTACTAGAAGTCATTATGTAGGATTTAGTTATTTTCTATACAACTTATGTTAGAGAACATAAATCGAATTTTATGAAATGTTATGAGAACATGAGTTATGAAGAAGAGGCGATATAGAGAACATGAGTTATGATGAAGAGACGATATCGAGAACATGAGTTATGAAGAAGAAGCGATATCGAGAACATGAGTTATAAAATAATAATAATTAAACGTAATATTCGACATTAATTCTACACGCAGTAAAGACGTTGAACCTGCTTAAAAGCAAAAATGGGTAACATTACTAACATTCAGAACCCTAATAACCCCCACGAACAATGCGCTCTTGGCCCAGACGAAAACAGAAGTGGCACAAAACAACGTAGGATCATTGATCATTGTACTTATAATTGATTCGTTGGCATTTTACAACACCAATAACAAAATGATGACGTTTAAAACATAAGTTTACTTAGTTTTCTTGTAAGTACCAGATGTATTTCCTTATTATGTATGATTGTACTGTTCAGACTTATGTATGTTGTTGGCGTTGTCATAATGGGTACTGCTGGCCCTGCGCGGTGTAGCTGCGTTTACTGATTCATAAATTATTTTTACGAAAACAGATTTATTTTATTTCGCGATTTCGAGAACATGTTTATGAAGAAGCGGCGATATCAAGAACATGTGTAATGAAGAAGAGGCGATATCGAGAACATGAGTTATGAAGAAGAGGTGATATCGAGAACATGAGTTATGAAGAAGATGTGATATCGAGAACATGTGTTATGAAGAATATGTCGTGTTACGAAGAACATAATTATGTTATGAAGAACATGAAGTAGGTACTTAGACAGATTTGTACAGACGCGCTACGGATCATTGTGTCTGTGAAATTAGCATCAGGTACGCTTTTCGAGTTAATTAAATCCAAAAACTCGGAGAAAACTAATGCTCAGCTTATGAAAACTTCGATTGCAGAAATTCTTTATTCATTTAAAGTCCGTATCGCGTACCTACTGTAATGAAGAACGTGTGTTATGAAAAGTATGACATGTTATGAAGAACCTATAAGTATTTGAAGATTTGTGAGGAACCTAATTTTGAAGTTTTTTTTAGGAAGTTGTTAATTTGTGAAGAACGAGTTATGAAAAATGTTATTGTCTTAAAAATTCAATTCCGGATTCATTGTGAGCAGATCTTAATTATGATTAAACATTGTTACTTATATACTTAATTTATCAGTATTCATTCACTCAGCCATTATTTTTTTACATTTTCCTTCACCATGTAATTAATAATGCATATTTTGTAAGTCCCTCATGTACTACAAAACCTTTAAGAACTAAATAAATTATTATATATTATTTGTTATTGGAGCATAATGTATGGTATAATATAATATTTTTATGACGAAATTGCGAGAAGGATACAAAATTAACTGAAGCTTTGCTAGTTTAAATATCATGGTCTGTTTGGACAAACATCATAGGTATACTTGGCATATTCGTTATTATTAATTCATGTTTTTTTATAAGAATAAATATTTACTCGCATTCAAGTATGATGCCAGTTTTCAATTTGATGGTTTGACATGGATCGATTTTAAACTGTAGAATGGTACAATCTATCGACAGTTTACAATCTCACGACATTATAAACTAACCAAGTAGATAATTATCCGGTGACATATATACCGCGCTTAATATATCTATACATCTTTGATTCTTTTAATACACACTTAACTTCTACAATTCATTCACTCAGAAACACAGGTTTTCATTAACTTAGATCAGGCAGGTCTACATTACAGTTAGAATTAAATTTTCCTCGATTCTAATTAATTTAAATCTTACTTTTACTTTATACTTCAATAAATTTTATTTTATTAATTCTATTTATTAATTAGATGCGTTACAGAACCCTCCATCTTTTTTTTTCAATTTACATTTATTTTACTGATCATAATAATTAAGTTAAATACCTATATCTTAACATTAATTATATTAAGTGGATATCGCTAATCAATGTTCCATAGATTTAAATAACTTTTTACCCTCATAATATGGATTTCAGAAATTGCACCGTAGTAACTTCCGAATGGGAATATTACACGTTTAATGTGCATATAATATATACATATTACCTATATATAGGTAGATAAAGCAGTCCTTTAAAAACATAGATAATGATTTATCATAATCAGCCTATAATGTTCCCACTGCTGGGACACAGGCCTCCTCTCGTTGAGAGGGAGGGACAATAATAGGCTGGTATTATTATTTGTGTACTAATATTTTCATAATCATTTGCTTTATTACAAGCATTTATTTAGTTTCAAATTGTTACTATGAATTTTGGCTATGATAATTTTATTTTTGCGGCATAGTTCTTAACTTACGATTTTAAACGTCTGTAGAAATACCATCTCCCATAAATTATCTCTGGGTAATGTATAATATTGAACGAAAAATAAAAGTATTTCTCTTACTAGCAAAGAAATCAACTAAAACATGTGGACGGTGGTGGTGGGTGGGTGGAATACTTCACCACTTGCAAGTCACTTGGAAATCTGCTTTTCTACCAATTTTAACATGATCTAGAATTTCTGGTAGGATAACATCAGTCATGGTACCTACATAATAACACCATCATCAATATAGGTAATCAGTTATAAATATCAATCCTTTCTTGATCTTTAGACCCGATATTTACAAGTTTTTTTTTTTATTGAAATCATATTTTTTGTTAGTAAAGGACTGCTTCACCACGAAAAAATATTATTCTAAATCTTAAGACACAATCTCACTTCCATACTTTCTAGCCGTACTTATAATAGAACACTTGATCTTAATTTATTTAGCCTACTAATTAGTTAAACTACCCTAAATAACATTTATCTACACTCATATCGTAAAGTACTGATTATGAATTCAAAATTAGTACCCTAAAGATAGACTTTATGCATGTGCACATCAAGTTATATCAAACTGTCAAATTTCTCCAAATGATTTTATACCTTAAAATGTTGATAATTAAGTTCAAAATCGGATGAGAAAATTTTACACATTGTAGTAACTTGATCTGCTGCTGTGTGTACAACTGAAGTAAAATTAAACAGTTCTATTATGATACAGATTTCTAACAAGATAATGCTGTAAAATAACTTTTTTTTATTGAGGTACCGACCAAGGAGTTTTTAATTCGATTTTTATCATTTTATACGGGGATCGCGCTAGGACGCATGCGCGGTTGGCCGATGATAGCTCCGTAGCCACGTCACGATGGTTTTCTTTCCCTTTTTGTATCTCGATATAGTTTGTGATGGTTTTGGAGCCATTATTGTCTGTTGTTGTTTACTCTTTGCTAACTTTGTTTTTTTATTTATAAATATGTAGGTAGGTACCTAGCTAACTAGCATGAGTGTAGATAAAGTAGGTAGTGTATGAAACTGCACATAACTAGGTATTAAAACACTCGTGTCGTGAATTCGTGATACAATTAAAAACCTCGCCTTTATACGCCTCATTATGTAACAGTATCATAAACTACTATAATTGAATTACCCTATAACAGTAATAAGGTTGAAAAGTGGCTTGTATCCATTTCTAAACTATTAATAATGAAGTGCATAGAACTCCTAATTTGATTGCTAAATGTTACACTATGATTTTATTAGTGTTGTGCAGAAGTCAATTTCGAAAACTTGACTGGTTCGTGACATTTTTATTTATATTTGTCTGAGCTTTGTTCGTTACTATACTATAATATTTATCATTTATCCTTCCTGTAGTTCCAATCAAACAATTTGTTTTAAATATTTACTGAAGATAATTAATTATAAATTATTTTAATGAAGATTTTGATGTGTGCAATGAAATCGAAAAGTACCTACCTAACCTAATGACATAATCCGTTATAATTCCTTACCTAATACATGCCTACTTCTCTTCATAACTATGCCAATATCTAATATTATATGTTAGTTACAGCAATTAGATTCCCGCATACATAAACAATTACTTTAGAATATATTTACTATTTAGCTTCTTTAGATCCCACTTGTGTCGTTCGTGCAACGCTTCAATATACACACATATTCTAAATTAAACTTATAATGACGATTATTATGAGATGGTTATATTTCAGACACAAATAATAGGAATAATTGTGTTTGAACATGATGATTCATGAATTTATGCGTTTATATTTTTGATGAGATCTACAGAGATGGGGTCGCAGTGTCGTGCTTAATTTAGAGTGCCGTCAGCCCTAAAAAGATGTATACACGGACAAGGAACCATTTTAATGTCTACAACGATTATATTCATTCATTTCTCACGGTACATACACAAAACATAATAGGATACAATTTATTTTACCGAATCCAAGTAAACATTTTGTTCAAAAACATATATCCCTATGACCTAACTAAGATACCATCTACTTCAAAAATCTATCTGCATAGCCTTTTCCCAATTATGTTGGGGTCGGCTTCCAGTCTAACCGGATTCACCTGAATACCAGTATTATTAGTAAGATACCATCTTACTAATAATACTATATACCACAAATATACAGTAATCATTCAATAACGAGGTAAACAAATCTAAACGTTCATTCAATTCAAAAGTTATAACTTCGGGAGGTGTTAGAATAAGTATTTAGTTGAAAATGCGATGTTATAAAGAATTGCCAATTACTCTAACGCGTCAGACTGACATAGGTTCAGAATTGACAGACTGAAAATGGTTGTTGATAATAAAAGGGTTCCTTGTCCGTTTATACATCTTATTGGGGCTGAATGAACTACTATCTTAGAAATATTCTTATCACTATCGAGGCCCATACACGAAAAGCTTCATACCGTTTTTACCTTAGTTTTTACTGCGTCTTTAGTAACTCCTCAAAGTGTTGTATTGTCTCATTTTTTTTCTTTGTTTTTTTAAAAATACTTTATATTAATATATTTTTTTTAAAGATTATAATTTCTGAAATGTTCTTTTGTTTTGATTTCTTTATTCAAACTGATTGTGTTTAAGGATGTTACCTATGCATATTAAACCGTGCTGGTTCATCGAAAATCTTTTTTATACTGCCTAGTCGATTGGAAAGTAAATAATTAAAATAGGTAATTAAAAAAATACATACGATTATTCGATGAGAAAATGTATGGAAATAAAAAAAATAAAACACAATATTTAAATCGATGTAACTGTAACATTAATTTTAATAAAAAAATAAAATAAAAGTAATGTTAATGAAATGATTTTTATACATTTATTAATTGATTATGAAAATGACGGTGAAATGATGTGTCTTCATACATAAAATATTTTGTGACAATAAATGTCTATGAATTGAAATTTTATTTGCATCAGATAATAAAGAAATAAAAAGTGGAATATGGTTCAAAGTGCAGGAAATAAAGGAAAATGTATGTATATGAAAATACATTATTGATAAACCAGTACAAAGTAACAATGTTTTAGTAAACATACAGAGTATGTGTAAATAAATTACATAAACAGTTATGTCATGTATGAGTAACTTAAACAACTAAATGTAAATTTAGTAAGTATATAAGTTTTATTTTATTTAAAACGGGGGGAATGATTTAAGGGCTGACGCTACAAGTTACTGGTACAACGCGGGGCTCGACGACTCGAGTAGTTAGCTTCTCGCCTCGGAATAAGTAGGTCGCTGTAGTGAATTTAATGTAACGTGTTATATGCATAAAACAGCTGTATTCACCACCACCTGTAGGGGCGTAGGGTCTAACTCACAAGGCGAAATCGTTATTGAAGTGAAAACTTATTTAGGCGCGTTGAGCGATTTTTGGTAGGGTAAAATCATGGGTTCGCGTCACCGCGACACCGTGACATGCTATGCATAGTTTTACGTTTAAGTTTTCACTTCTGTCGGCATTCCCCATGAATGCCAATTTTTTTTTTTTGTTTTGCAACACTTTATTATTTTTAGTTATACATAATCATGAATGTCTCTTTGTGTTTTCTTTTTATTTTTTTGTAGTGTCCATGGAGTTTCTTGCACGTTATTCTCAATAGGAACCTACTTACCACACTTTAGAATGGGCTACTAGCTATATTTTTGTGACTGACTGACGCCGTGACAATTAAAAGTGCCAGCCATTAGTTTAATTGAAATAAATGGTTTGAGATTGATAAGACTGTATTTCACGTTTCGTGTATGGGGGATACGAGACTTATAATTAAATAACCTACTTGAGGTGGATTTCCTTTTGGTTGTATGAAGTATTTTCATTTTTAGCAAATCACACATTGTGAAACTCTGCAACGATGTTAAGTGTTGCACAGATATTATACATCGTTAGTTTAACGTTACGAAAAAACAATTTAATAATGCAATTTTATCATAACATAAATCGAAAAGAAAAATTATTTCTGAACATCCCTAAATTAAAACGGTGTTATCTAATACTACCATAAGGTACCTAATACCTAAAAAAAATCGTATAGACGAACTTGATATTTAAAAAAAAAAACTGTTGCGTTTTTAATAGTTGTTGCAAATTTAAAACTATTTACTATTTTAAAACTTACTTGATAATAAAAAAATATAATAAAAGACAAACATACTATCAATTAACTTATATTAAAACGAAGGGAAATAGTTAAAATAAGTAATGAAAACTAAGACTAAGGCGGATTGCCGACATTTTATTAAAGTTGTCAACTAAATTATTTTAATTATCAGGAATGAGTTTTTTTATTTTAGTTGATTCGGCACTAGAAACAAAAATAAGAGTTAAAGTGTTTTCACTGCCGAGTATTCATTAAAACTTGTATAAATATTGAGTACCCAGATAAAATACATAAGTATTCTTTTGAATGAGATATTCATATAAATGTAAATATTTTACAAAAATGTGAAGTTTTGATAAGTAGGTAATGTGTAAATTTTATAAAAAAAATTCTTTAAACGTTTTAAGATATTTAAACTATATTTTTAAATATATATTCCTCATTCCTGACACAAATAAATATAATAATGTAAAAGCATACTAGTTTAAGACTATTCAGCCACGTCAAAATAATTATATTAATCGAAAACTAAATCAAATTAAAACTAATAATTGAACGGTAAAGAGTGTATTCTTTTTCAAATAAACAAACTTATATATTAAAATGGTATTAAATACCTACTATATATTAAAAGAATAATCTAAAAAGTTTTGATTTTAATGGGTTTTAGTGTAATTTTTGTCGGCATCAATTAACTCAGTGACTTGTATTTTCTATTGTTTCTTATCAATACCCTAAATATGTTTAATATGTCCAGTATCTTTCACTGTACTTTTCTTTAATTATAATATTATAAATCGTATGTGTCGCCTCACCAAAATTGAATTGAGTATCATTCTAAATAATTTAAATCAAAGACTATGAATGAAATGATTAGTATAATTAAAAATGCAAACTCAATCTAAAAACTATGTCGCAACTATGTATAAATCTGCATTTTATGTACATATTCGTCAGTACACGTAACAATAATACGCCATAATTTAAATTGGCGACTAAAACAAAAATTCTATGATTTTATCACTCAGTTGACGAGTAGCCGTATACGACTTTAATGATAATGCTTAAATTAATAAAAAATATTTTAAAAAATTATCACCTATTTAAAAAACTGTTAAGTTATTCGATGCTACGTGCTAATTAAATATGTTACATAAGTGAGCGCGCACTATTTAAATAAATATAAGAATGAAACACGTGAAAAATGAAATGAATGACGATGAAATACAACATCTGAAATGTCCATTAAAAAAGTATGAAGGTGAAAAATCAATTATTATACGAAAAACAATTATTAGCGAAAAGTTGAACTGAGCAAAGTTGAGCTAACGTGTCTAGAAATTGGACCTCGTGTTGAGCCGTACAAAGAAGAGTCGAAACAGTCCAATACAGCTGGTATTTTGTACTTTAAATAGAAACATGAACGTGATTTCAACGACGTTTATACCGCTTCAAACAGTACCTAATAAAAGTTGGAAGTGTATCATAGCTCAACTTAACTCAACGCTCCACAGCTTTATCGAAAAGTATGCAACTTGCCCCCAAAGTGCTCATCCCCTTTTCAAACAGCTACTATTTTAAAGCTAAGCCTTAAAGGTTTTTAATTTGAATGGCCATCGGAGTTTTTGACAGTTGCTTGCAATTAGAACTTCACAAAAAATAGTCTAAACATAAAAATAGAAATTATATAATGATAAAATAAAATGTCGCAACAAAAAAAAAATAAGTAAATGCGCGCGCACTGCTTTATTTTACACATCATTGGAACAAGCAATTAGAATACGTTTCATACACACACAGAAACAAAACCGCATCAAAATTTCATTCATACTCTCATTTTTATAGTACTTATGTTACTCTCTACGATTCTTATTTAACGATTTTAGAATACGTTTGATACACTCACCTACATAAATATTATCTTCACTCAAACCCTCTTAATTATAATAGTACTTGATCATATTAGACAGTTTTGCGCACGTTTTTTCACATACCTATATGTACACGTTACATTTTAATTAGGGCATAATCTACCTTTTTTGCTTCCGCAAAATATTACCTACACCACTTATTTTTTTTTGTAATATTATACCTACTTACTAAATAAACCTAATTTTCTTTCTTACTTACTTATATCCTAGGGCTTTATGCCTAATCACAATTATACGTAAAAGTAAAATAGGTAATGTATTTTTTTTAGAAAATCAACGTTCCATTGGTTCCATGCCCTGTTTTTAAAAATAACATTAAAAGTTAAAAGAACTCCATGAAAAGTTTTTATATATTTTTAACAATTCAGTTTTCAGATTGATTAAACTGAAAATTTATGTTGTTTTACGTTTAAACCCAGGAATATAAACGATTTTAAAAAAGCGGTTAGACAGCTTGCATTTTTTTTTTCAAAGTTCTCCTTAAATGTACGATAATATTTAAATTATTTAACCAAAGACATTTAATTCTTACACCTAAAGCCTTAAAGAACATAATGAAATAATGGTTTAACTTCTTAAACCCTTAAAAATACGAAATAAAATTGTACTCCATAATTGAACGAAAGACTCACGATACGATAAAATAAAGAAATTAAAACGAAAACGCGCATCTACTGACGTTAATAAACAATTCCGACATTGCAAATGATTAATATACACTCCTTAAAAGGACCTCCCCTTAATGTTAATATTTAGGATACAGCCATATAAAAATAGTTGACTTAAAATATTTTTAGAAAAATAATGAAGTATATTCAAAGTTACAATCACGCTTAAAAAAATCTTTCCTTAGCTCTGCCCAAAAAAAAAAAATCACGATGTTTAAATAAAACTAACTAAATTGACATTGAATGCCTTATAAATTCGATATCGAACTTCACGCAATGATTACCGCGGTTATGTACAAAATATTAAAATTCTAAAATAACGATAAACTTAACCTCCATTCAAACTTTGGGAATTTTGAAATGTAATAAAATAATAACCTTACGAAATATTTTGGCCAAACGACATTAATCATTCTGTTTCAGAATTTGATAAAATAATAGAATACCTACCTAATATACCAATATCCTTCGATTCACACCATTGTTTTGTTTACCAACCATAATACTTTCTAATTCTTTTTTTTTTTTTTTTTTTTTTATTTAGGATGGGTTTGCTCTTGACTCTAGTCTAGGTCAGAGGTGACAGAGACAAAGTCGACGATGGAGTGAGCTTACCCAGAAGAAGCCTGTTCACTCTTACTTTGAATAGTTCAGGGTTGTATGCGGTCGGAAACACAGACGCAGGCAGAGAGTTCCACTCTTTTGCTGTGCGCATTATAAAAGACGTTTGGAAACGCTTAGTGCGAGTTGGTGGAATAGCAACCAGGTGTGGATGGTAACCTGCAGTGCGCCTAAAGGTCCGATGGTAGAAGGGGGCCGGTGGAATGAGGTCGTGGAGTTCATGGGCACACTCTCCGAAGTACAATCTGTAGAAGACTGACAAACAGGCAACCTTGCGGCGATGAGCCAAGCTGTGAAGTTTGGCGTCCACCAGTTTTTCGTCGCCAATGAGCCTCTTAGCTCTGCGTTCCACCGAGTCAAGCGCGGCAAGTTGGTACTTAGCTGAACCATCCCAAAGGTGGCTGCAATACTCCATGCAGGATCGGACTTGCGCCTTGTAAAGGGTTAAAAGCTGTCCTGGCGTAAAGCATCGCTTTACCTTATTTAGGATGCCCAGTTTCTTAGCCGCAGTTTGAGCTTTGTACTCGATGGTGGCGCCAAAGTTGAGACCAGATGTCAACTCCATGCCTAGAAGCTCGAGCCTATCAGTGACAGGAACAGATGCACTCCGAAAAGTAGGAGTTTTGTCGAATCGACTCTTTTTTGCGGTAAAAAGACACGCCTGCGTTTTGGCGGCGTTAAAAGAGACCAGATTGTCATCACCCCACTGGGAGACAAGGCTTAAGGTCAAATCTGTTCGCTCTACCATGGCCTCTCTCAGGGATCGAACTTCGGCCCCGCTGGCCTTTGCGCTGGACACGTATCTCTCTGAAACAGTACTGTCATCTGCGTACCCAACAATACCAGGCAGAAGCAGGTCATTGATGTGCAGCAGGAAAAGAGTTGCAGAGAGAACAGACCCCTGAGGAACTCCGGCATCAATAGCCATAGGGTCAGAGGAGCAGCCGTCAATGACTACTCTGATCGACCGTTCCCTAAGGAAGTCTGATATCCAGCTACAAAAATCAGCTGGGATGCCATAAGCAGGAAGCTTGCTGAGTAGAATTCTGAGTTTTAACAACATGTTTTTTTTTTGTTCTTAAAAAAACATTCAAAGGACGTTTGCCTAAGTAAACACAAAAAGGGACGAGCGAAAGAGAGAGATAGAGTAGGATTGTAGTACAAAAACCAGGAATAGGTAAGCGAAGTTGAGCTAAAGCGTCTAGAAGTTGGACCTTATTTTGAGCGGTACAAAGAAGAGCTGAAACAGTGGCATACAGGTGATATTCAATTGTACTATAAAATAAGAAAAAGATTTCAACGCGTCCTGTGTACCGCTTCAAACAGTGACATAAGATGGAAGTTACACTATCATAGCTCGACTTAACTTAGAAAAAGCTCCACATTTTATGGGAAACTGTGCCGCTGTCTCCCTGACACTAATCCCTTATTGAGTTATAGGTGAAATGTTTGAAACAACTTGCATTTTCATATAGTTAAATTATGAAATTGAAAGTTCGTCTTACATGGTCCAGAAGGCAGTAGGTAAGGATGTTTAAAATACCAAACGATGTTTGCTAAAATCGCAAGACCCCAGCGAAACGGGGCAAGAAAGGCAGGGTACTATTAAAAAAAAAACAAGAGCCGAGTAGAGTCTGGTTGAGCAAAGTTGAGCTAAATTATTTATGAAAATTAAGAGCTCGCGTTAAGCGGTACAAAGAAGGGAAGAAACAGTGGCATACGGGTGATATTGATTTGTACTTTATACAACATGGATAAGATTTCTTCGCGTCCTGCGTACCGCTTCGAACAGTAAAGTTGGAAGTAAAACCATCACAGCTCAACTTAACTCAGCAGACAACGCTCCACACATTAATGGAAAACTGTGCCCCTGGTCCCCATTACGCCCTATTGGTTGAATGTTTACAACAGCTAGCATTTCCAGACTGCTAATACGTTTTCAATTTGAAAGTTATTTAAACACGTTTTGGAGGTCACTTAGTCAATGTTTTTCAGATCCAGTATGGATTTCTATCATATCAAAGGATGTTTGCCAAAAATGTACATAAGACGGGATAAAAACCAAGACCGGAGAGGGGTACAGCTGAGTAAAGTTGAGCTAAAGTGTCCATTATAATTTTGAACTAACGTTGAGCGGTACAAAGAAGGAATGAAATCGTGGCTAACAGGTCATATTAATTTGTACTCATAATAAGAACAAGATTTCAAATCGTCCTGTGTACCGCTTCAAACAGTAACATAAGCTGGAAGTGACACTATCATAGCTCAAATTAACTCAGCAGACAACGCTCAACAAAAGTATGCCCTTGTTCTCATGACGCTGACCGCTTTTTGGTTTAAACAGGTAGTATTTTCAGACTGTTACGTTTTCAATTTGATAGTTCTTTTAACATATTCTGTGGGAGACGAAGTTTCTAACATTTCTTCATGTCTAATATAGATGAAAATTGTTACAATGCTTAGGCATTGTAACAATTTTCATCTGGTCTGTTAGCAGACCAACAGGGAGCGAGCAAAACGGGGGCAAGTAAGGCAGTACAGCAGGTTGTAGTATTGAAAAAAGTGTAGGTCGTAGTTGAACTGAGCAAAGTTGAGCTAACGTGTCTAGAAATTGGACCTCGTGTTGAGCCGTACAAAGAAGAGTCGAAACAGTCCAAAACAGCTGATATTTTGTACTTTATATAGAAACATGAACGTGATTTCAACGCTTTGTATACCGCTTCAAACAGTAATAAAAGTTGAAAGTGACACTATCGTAGCTCAACTTAACTCGGTAGACAACGCTCCACAACTTTATCGAAAAGTATGCAACTTGTCCCCAATGTGCTCATCCCCTTTTCAAACTGCTAGTATTTTAAAGCTAAGCCTTAAAGGTTTTTAATTTGAATGACCATCGCAGTTTTTGACGGTTGCTTGCAATTAGAACTTTGTTCATGATATTTTATTTTTCAATCGTTGACATGTATACAAATTGTGCACCAAAAGATATTGTTCCATAATTATGATATTTTGTTTTGTTGAGTCCAGCGTTGTTTTTTTTTCTGACGAAGAAATCCAGCAAAGCTGCATCGTGAACCCCACAATAATGTGAATCCTCAACTCTTCACTCCTTACATATAAGTTACAGTTACGGCGTAATTAAAGGAAAACACACAAAAAGGTTATGTTAAAAAGGATTTACTCTCCTCCTGCTTGACAATCCCCATCTCCTGGAGCACAGCTTCGAGACCTTCCGGCATCCTGCCCTGGTCGAGCTCCAAGTTCCACTTGTAATACTGGAATAGAAGAGAGAAATATTTTTAACGCATAAAAAAAAAATATTAACAAATAAATATAATAAATATTTGACGCGTATCTTTATGGACCGACGGGCGACGTCGGGTCCTAGGGGGACGTTCGAGGCCTATTTTTTTTCGCCACTTGTTAAGAGTAACTACAGATGTGAGAGTTTCAACAAAAGACAGAATTTAACCAGCCACCTTCAAATACTCCACCAATATAGAACAACGGTATATCAAATCAAATCAAATAATTTATTTCAGATAAATAAATTTCCATAGGTATCATAGAAAAGTAAAATTAAACTCGAAATTAAAATCAAAATTAAAAACAAAATTGAAAACAATATTAAAATCAAAATTAAATTCAAAATTAAAAAACAAAATTAAAATCAAAAATTAAAATCATAATTAAAAATAGTAAAATTAAAATCAAAATCAATCAATATCCATCTGCACTAGCCTCTTTCTTAGACATTAATACCAGTATCTGCTTTCACTTACACCAAGCACAATGACTTACCTAAATCATCGCTTCCATTTACGAAAAGCTAATTTGACTTGACTTCAAGGTTTTTTTCAATAATTTCTTCTTCCAATTTAAGCAATCATAAGCCAGATTCAGAAAAGTAATTTTCTAGAATCACTACTACGCTCATTGTCTGCGTTACGATTTAAGGGTGCATTTACGATGGATAGTCAAATCATTACTTTTTTAAATAAAAGTATGTTTATTAAATAAAATGCTTTGTATTTTTAAAATGTTTTTGCGACGAATTGTAGTTAGATGTGCAAGTTTCTCAATAAATGTACCGAAGTGAAATTTTTACTTCGGTACATTTATTGAGAACCCGGAATTATGTACAGAAATATTTGTAGTTCAGAATCGTACCTTGCACATCTACCTCGTAAAAAAGGGTTGTGCTGTTACAGGCACATGAGATATTTCAGCTGTGTCTCTCGGAAGGCAACACCTGCTTCAGACCAAAGGCATTGGAATTCAATTTTTTTTCAATTCAATTCAATTCAAAACCATTCCTGCTCCATGGATGCTCCAAATCTAGAGAATAGACAAAATGATACTGGTTGCTAATTTAATTGTATTATTTTTATGACATTGATTTTACATTATTGATTACTGTAACTCACGCACTGACTTTTCACATTAATTTGTCGGTTTGCCATGGATAGATTATGAACTATCGAAAAAGCATGCGTTAAATTGTAAATGGTTTGTTGCAGTTCATAACCATGCGGTGACAGATCTATCACCTAGTTAATTTATCTGTCATTCCTTCATTTTTAATTCTTTTTATCTATTGTGGTATAGTAATTTTATTTTAGGTGTATCATCTCATATAAAAGCTCCTTCAAACAGGCGCGACACTCGATATAATCGCGCGATGCACCGCGTGACGCGCGAGACGCGACGAGCGGTGCCTTTGTGTGGCACGCGATTATATCGCGGGTCGCGCCTTTATAATCAATCTATTATTATTTATTGATTTATTTTAAATTTTCTAAAATAGCATCTTGGAGCAACCTGTAGCGCAGAGATGAGAAATTATAACGAACGAGAAAAAAACAGTCGCGCCACTCGAGTTTTTTGTTTTGGTTGTTTTGCAAAAAAAATCATTCATGAAGCTACTCACAGCTGGTTTTATAATAGACAAACGATAAACAAAAAAAGATTGGCCGACACGGTCAACGATCTTTTACCAGCTGACATAGAACAATAGCTTCATGAACGAGTCCTTTGCATAGAGTGATCCTAATTTAGGTTATTATTTTATAATTTAGTTTGTTTGAATTTTTTTTTCAATTTATTAATTATTTTATCTTATTAATTTTTTTATGATTACTGGCCACTAGCCGTACCTGTGTCTTTAATTAATGTCGCTATAGTGGCGGCACGTTGTATAAGTCCCTAATTAATGTATGTATACAAAAAATGTACATTTTAAAACAGTAACGGTAGAGTTTCTTGCCCATTCTTCTCCATACGAAACTATATTTTGGAAGGGGCGACTAGAATCAAGTCTATTTTCTTGTTAAGTTTTGACGTTCAAAAGTGCTTTTTATGTGCCTATTTTAAATAAACGATTTGAATTTGACTTTGATTTTACGTTCTATTTGAAATTCTATTCTATTTTTCTTTGTATTTTTTTTTCTTTCTTTCTTTTTGTGTTTTGCTTTTTAGGGTTCCGTACCTCAAACGGAAAAAACGGAACAGTTATAGGATCACTCGTGTGTCTGTCTGTCTGTCTGTCCGTCTGTCCGTCTGTCACAGCCAATTTGCTCCGAATCTAATGAACCGATTAAGTTGAAATTTGGTACACATATGGATTTCTGTGACCCAAACACGTACGGCTAAAGTAAATAAATGAATTTAAATAAATGATTTCAAATAAGAAAATTAAAAAAAGTTTTGCAAACTGTACCGTGTGACATAATTATCAAATCAAAGGGCTTAAGTACTATGAGGGTTTCAAATATATTTTTTTATAATTTTAAAATAAATAGTTTTAAAGTTATTTAAGAGAATAGACGAAAATTGACCATTCCCCCCCCCTATCTCCGAAACTACTGAGCCTAAAATTTTGAAAAAAATACAAAAAATAGTTCTATACCTGTAGATTACAGGAAAACCTATAAGAAGTTTGTGGTCTTAACATAACATAGTAAATCTCTCAATATTGTGAGTACAAACTTACATTTACTGTTGGATTTGGAATGCATGGGAGAGCATGTTTTTCAACTACAATGTTAAGTTTGTTCTTGGGATAATTTCATCCCAACTACGGAACCCTTCATTGTGCGTAGTCCGACACGCACTTGGCCGGTTTTTTTTTCTTTGACTTGCAGATATTCCAAGCGGATATTATTGCAGATATTCCAAGACGGCGACGGTGCCATCTCACAATCAAGAGAACCTGCTGGTTTGCCACCTAAAAACGTCAAACAAAATGATAGAAAGTTATCACGTACAAACCTTGTCCAGCTCCTTCCTCAGCGCAATCACAGACCGTTCCCGGTCCGCCACCAGCTCCTCAAGGTATTGATAGCGGAGCTTCTTGCGCGCGCGACACTCCCGCGCAGACTGCCTGCTGCGTTCTGCTTGAACACATGAAGAAGGACCAACGTTAGGCTTGAGTACAAGGATACATGCAGCGAAAATTAAAGTCATTAAAAGAAATGGGTTTCTGGAGTCTTAATTTTTGGAAAAGTATAAGGTTGTATAAGTATAAGGTTGTATAAGTATAAGGTTGGTTGGTGGGTCAGAGCCTTTTTTCTAATTTCGAGTAGAATGTCTTATAATTATGTGATATCCTTCCGCCTTCTTTTTTTTTCTTTTGGAAAGAAAATTATAATAATTTAATATCAATACCAGTTATTCTGCATTTTAGTAATTGAACTCAGAAAAAGAACAAACAGTATGTACCTACAAACTTAATCTTTTCGAAGTTTTTGACAAACTAGTTCCAATCCTGTTTGTGTACTAAACTTGATTTGAGGATAAAGAACTTCATAGTTGTAATGTACAGTAACCGGCCGTAAATATTGCACATGGGATTTACGTACGTTAAATACGTAACTTCATATATACGATGTATATATGTATGTGTGCATAGTATATGTGTATATATGTATGTAGTACTATTGTAGTACGTTATTTACGTACTTTTACGTATATCTACTTGTTTCATGTGCTTTTACGGCCGGCAACTGTAAAAATCCATGTGCAATATTTATGGCCGGTAACTGTAACAACATTGATGATTACATTAATCCTTATTACTATCAATGATAGTCACGCATCAATGCATAGGTACTTCTTGGAATTGTATTGAAGACCCAAGATAAGAAGGCATAGATTTGTTTTCCGATAGCATTTGTTTTGTTTGGATATACCACAGTATAATAAAGTAAGCAGTATTTTATCTTCATCGAAAACGGCCGAAATAAAGCGCTTTAAAATCTCAGTATATACCAGGGGGCTTACTATGAGCTCTTATAGCAGGCCAGAAGTTGAACGTTTCCAGTGAGAGAGAGTGACGGTTCTATAGGTCGTATATAGCTCCGTCACTCTCTCTCACTGGAAACGTTCAACTTCTGCCCTGCTATAAGAGCTCATAGTAAGCCTGTAGGCAACAGTTCAAGTGCGCGGCAATTACGACACTCGGACTGACGCGGCCGTAGATAATTAATTCAAGGTCTATGTTCTATGTTAAGGATTTGGTTTCCGCACTAAGTCCTTCATGTGGACCATTGTGCGTGAGCCGTGGCGGCCTTCGGGGGTTATTCCAACCAGCCCACCTCACTCCAGAAGTTAATCAAATCTCTGGGTCTGAATATCGGGGTATTCCAAGAGTTTCTGTTCTAATCTGGGTAATATGGCCTATGCATTCTAGTCATAATTCAAGGTCACTGCCCAGATAAACTACTGTAGCTTTATGATTCTCTGTGACTCTATGACGTTGTTATCTGTCTGTATTGTATTGACATATCTAAATTAATTTGTAGGCTGGTTGATCTACAACTAAAACCAGAAGAAATAGAAGTGTGTGTGAGCGAGATTCCCTATTCGGAAAAAGTGTTGCTGGGTTCTTAAGCTAGGAAATTCTTCCTCTAGCAGACAGGAGTCTAGACTTCTTGTCCTGTTATTGGCAATAGGGTTGTCCCCTACATGGAGCAATATGAACATGTTAAAGTGCAATTGTCAAAAACGCGAAAAAACAATTAAAATCTGACTAGCACGTTTTCTTCGCGTCATATTTACGGCAAATAAATGTATTTTCTTTATTTGTTATTTTTTTCTTTATTTCTTCTAATAAGTCCCGATACTGCAAAGCTGTCTTAGAGATCCTTACCTAGCTTCGCCTTCATGTCCTGTTTGTCGAGCTGCGCCTTGCGGCCAGGCCTGCGCCCACGCTTGCCCCCCTCGCGCCTTTCCCCTCCCTCCGCACCCGACGTCCCCACCGAGCCGTACACCCCACCACCCAGCGACTCCTGAAAATAAAAAAAAATCATAAGGATGGTGTATAGTAGAAAATCATACAGTAGGTATTACTTGTAATTCGACGTATGCCTTGCAGGACGTCATATAAGTAGGGTTAAAATGCAACACATTAAGCCACCAAATGTTCTACCAAAATTCAATATTTCAGTATGTCAAAATTACACAAGACAGTTCCCCAAAAAGCCCGCCCTTCACTTCCTAGTGCTTCAGGTGAAAAGAAGAAGTGGCGCAACCATTTCCCCAGCAGCACAGCTATCTGTTCAGAGAAGAACTTGATTCTATACAATACATCAATCAATACAACGAGTTCAATTCGATTTCAAAATCATTGCTAACAGAAACAGTAGGTACATGAAAACGTTACAACTTGGCAGTGAAAACAATGAGCGACAGTGAGACGAAATGCAATACGAGACGTCTAAATAATGCGTCATATGCATGAGACATTATTTAGAAGGAGCTCGTGGTTTAGTAATAACAGCCGTAGGGTCGATCCATCAGGTTAAGCTACGCTTGCCGGGGTTGGTCCGTGGTGACCATCTTTACATACCGAGACTCCTCCGTGCCTCGGAAAGCACGTTAAGCCGTTGGTCTCGGCTGTCATTCGTGGATCTTTGACAGTCGTTACGGGTCGTCAGAAGACCGAAAGTCTGACAACCAATCTTACCCAAGGGGTATCGCATTTCCCAGTAATTGGTTTGTGGAGGTCAAATAGGCAATCGCTCCATATAAAATACTGGTATTCAGCTGCATCCGGTTCGACTGGAAGCAGACTCCAAAATAGCTGGGAAAAGGCTGGGCAGATTGATGAATGAGACATTATTTATTAGAGGTCGTATTGCGGAAATAGTTTTCGGAATCTGGTCAGTGATCAGTAGTTCCGAAGATTACCCTCTCTACATGCAAACTCACAAATACCTCTTTATAATCTTATATATAAAAGAAAGTAGTGTTAGTTACACTATTTATAACTCAAGAACGGCTGAACCGATTTGTCTGAAAATTGGTGGGGAGGTAGCTTAGAACCAGGAGACGGACATAGGATACTTAAAAAAAACGGATAAAACGTGGTATAACAACGGCTGGACCGATTTAGATGAAATTTTGTGTGTAGGTTTATATTTGAATGGGTTCCTGGATGGTTTGAAAACACAATAGGACCCGGTAGGTGGCGCTGCAGTCGGGTTCTAGGATCGTTCAGACAGGACAACGTCTGTCGGGTCCGCTAGTATTAATATAAATAAAACGACCCCATACCAGCAGGGCTAAAACTAATTACTTACCAAGGTATTTAATTACATTAGAACGCTTATAAAACCGAACCTGTATCAAGAGTACATACATGGTAACTCGTAACTACCCACGCAAATAAAGACCTTGATCATCATCTGCCTAGCCTTTTCCCCACTATGTTGCGGTCTGTTTCCAGTCTAACCGGATGCAGCTGAGTAACAGTATTTTACCCCTAGCCTCGGTGAGACTGGTTGTCAGACTTTCGGGCTTCTGACTATCCGTTACAACTGTCAAAGATCTACGAATGCCTTATCGTGCTTTCCGAGGCACGGAGGGGTCTCGGTATATAATGGATGGTCACCCATCCACGGACCGACCTCGGCAAGCCTTCGATCGACCCGTGTGGCTGTTGTTACTTGGCCACGAGCTCGTCAAAGAGAAGCAATGACCTTGATAGGTACAGCCCTTCATTTCTTATCGCCCACTTTTTAATTGCTCAACAAAGAAATGCACGCAAAACACGTGGAAGTTGAAGGAAAAATGTAAACAATTCTTGAAGGAAAATAAACTGCGTAGTATCCGGCCAAATTCTCATAACATTTGTACACAACACGTAAAAAAAACCAAGGCAAACATCTACTTACACACAGTGTCTGTTAGTTCGTTGACACTAAAACCTCATTGGTAACACATAACTGAATGCACATTAAACATAGCACTTATTTTTATGGGTTAAGGTTCAGAATTGAATACATGATCAAACAATAACCTTACTGTTTAGTACCGTGACAGTACTGAATGGGGGTAATTGTTTTAAGAAGCACGTTTCCACTGCGTGCGAGGAGATGCGGTGATATAAACACAATTGATTTTAGAAAACATGGTTTCTTTACGTTTTGTGGAGTTATTTTTGATTTGTGGATGATGGGTTTTGTGTAAGTGGAAATGTCAGATAGAATATGAAATTTTGAGTAGCGGGTTAGGCAGAATTCAGAACAATCAAGCTCAAGTCAAGTCTTATAATAATAATAATATAATATAATCATTTATTTCAGACATTAATTGGTCCATAGATATTTGTTAGTATTACAACTTACGAAACTATGTTAGTACTTATAATTAATTAATTATTTCTTCTAATTCATATATCTTCCTGCAGCATCAGACCCGCAGCTATGCATACGGGTCCAATACTCCAGGAAAACGCCGTCTGGCCTATCCCCAATCACCTTCAGGATGCCATTGGCACTCCCCCGAATCCTGCGCAACAATGATGCCGTTCTTTTTCGCATAATTGCTGAAAAACTATCGGTAGCCGATTCAGCAAACATGCCTGATGCGCTACAGAACCGCGGCAGCCCCAATAACATCCGGAAAGCGTTGTTATATTGGATACGAAGAGCTTATGGGTTGGATTTACACGATTCCTTTTCAGTGAAATGCTTTTCCATTAGCCTTAGCTTTTTTCTTACTAGAGCTAGATAAATATAAATTCGATAAATTTAGAAGATAAATCGAAGTTATTTATTCCGAAATTTTATTTAGAAAGTCCCCTAGATATTTTTCGGGAATATTATACCTAATGGGCGTAGGTACGTCGCTGGACTGACTGCCCTTCAAGACAGTTGATAAATTCTTAACCTTCTGCTGAATGTTCACACGGAACAGATTGCAAGAATAAAATGGAAAAAAGAGTTAGTAAGGCAAAAATGACGAACTTCCATGCAAATAAATTTTCAAAAAACCTTCCTTTGTAAGTACTCGCTTTCGCTATACAGGGTGTAAGGGACAGCTCTCCACAAACTAATATTCAGCTCCTTGGTGTGCATTCAGCTCCTTATTTTGAATCATACTCTACGGGAAAATTGCTCAGATTTTTAATTTTTTTATCGTTTTTTCAGTTACCTACTCAATTTATTTCAATGTAAAATTACATTCTCTGTACTGCTGTTTCATTTACATAAATGGAGTGCTGCACTCCATTTATGTAAATGAAACAGCTAAAATAAAAAAATCAGCAATGGATGTTGAAATACTCTAACGAACGACGCGGGAAATGGCGGGGAAGGCTCGCTGCGCTGCCATTGGCTACGTGCGGTTTGCCACGGTAACGATACATTGCGTGTGATGTAATAAAACAAATCAGGTTTATTGGATTCCCATAACGTTCCTGAAATAATTTTATGTAGGTACGTATCGGTCATAGTATGTAATACTGAATTCACTCCATCAGTCTGCGGAGGGCTATCCCTTACACCCTGTATGAAGGATTCTGTTGCAAAATTGCATGCTCGTAGACCCAGCGGATTAGCGGTCTGTCAATGAATTAATGAATTTAAGATGACGAGAGTTTTCGTAGGTACTGAAACATTTGTACTTCAGGCTTGTCCGCCGTAAAAAGCGCGGTCACTGTCGGACTGCATAGAAAAGAAAGAGTAGCGCGATGACACAACGCTTCCAAAATGCAAAATTACCGATTTACAAAAAATCTAGGGGTTGGACTAAAAAAGTAATCACATGAAATCATTCCGTATTATTTTGTAAAGAACTGTATAAATTTATGAACACTTTTAATGAAAACTGTAGGAGTAATATGGAAAAAATAGACCGAAATAGACCTGGATTTAGGTTTTCTTTCCTTAGTTCTACAAACTAAAATAGATTTCAGAACACCTGAAATCACTTCTTATGTATTCTAGATTATTGAGTATTTTTTCTATCAAAAAGGTGCTATAGTTACTGTAAAAAATGGAAACAATTTACAGTATTTTAGGGAGGATAAGCCTTAACAAGAAAAGGAAAAAAATAGAAAACTATTAATACAGCCTTAAATTCTATTTTCGGGGTTCGATTCCAAAGTCGGGCTAAGTGTTATTGGGTTTTCCATCAGGAATTTCTTAGTAGCAGCCCGGAGTCTGGACTTCTTCTGGAGCCCGTTTGATGGCAATAGGCTCTGGGACTTAAACAATCAATCAATCAATCTGCCTAGCCTTTTCCCAACTATGTTGGGGTCGGCTTCCAGTCTAACCGGATGCAGCTGAATATCTGTATTTTACATGGAGCGACTGCCTGTCTGACCTCCACAACCCAGTAACTTGGTAATACGATACCCCTTAGTAAGACCGGTTGTCAGACTTTCGGGCTTCTGACGACCCGTAACGACTGCCAAAGATCCACGAATTACAGCCGGGACCAACGGCTTAACGTGCTTTCCTAGGCACGGAGGAGTCTTGGTATGTAAAGATGGTCACCCATCCACGGACCAACCTCGGCAAGCGTAGCTTAACCTGACAGATCGACCTTTGCGGCTTTTATTACTTACACACATAACTGGCTAAATGTGGGTGTGGTTCACCTCTGCCTAACGCTTCAGGTATTACAAGCGTCATGTTATGAACTTGATAATGTTGTATACAGGGTTATTGGTAAAACACCAGCAACCTCTTAAGGGGTCATTGTACTCATCATTATGAACAACTTTTACTATGGGACCAAACCTGAAATCGCGAAAAAAAAATCAGCTGTTCAGTACATTTATGTTCGCATAATTCGTCAAAATGTACCTACTGAACAGCTGATTTTTTTTTCGCGATTTCAGGTTTGGTCTCATAGTAAAAGTTGTTCATAATGATGAGTACAATGACCCCTTAAGAGGTTTTGCGCATTTAACGTTACACGTTGTATATCTTTCTTTCTTTCTGAAAAATGCGGAATAGCATACCTAAATTACCAAGTTCATCATAAATCTGTGCCCAATAACCAAACTGTGTCCTAATGAAATCTCAGATCCTCAAGTCAATCTTCACACCAGGATTCCAACCCATCCACTTGACCTGTAGATTCATCTTGAATCAGGAAGTGTATGCAGTTTATGCATTTGACATTCTAGAAGGGGACTGGGGTGCCATCACAGATCATATAGTGTTTATATGATCTGTGGGTGCCACCGATGCGTTGACTAACGAAGGACAAATAGGCAATACTGACACGCTTGGAAATACAAAGTAATTCACTGTAAATATGGCGTAGTTTAAATAATAATAAAATCTATAAACTAGCTATTGCCCGCGGCTTCGCCCGCGTGGAAGGCATTACATCCCTATTTGAATCGGATTTCTCATAATTTCATGGGTTTTAATTTGCGCGGAACCCTAATCCTTTTTCTAAAAAAAATAAAAATAGCCTAGACTCCCCAGTCTTGGTATGTAAAGTTGGTCACCCATCCACGGACCAATCGCGGCAAGCTTAGCTTAACCTGGCCGGTCGACCCACGCAGCTGTTATTACTTACTTAATAACTTATTACTTAACCTGAATATATTATGTAAGTACTTAGTTTATTTATTTCCATCCGTAATATTCCACTTTTCCAACGCAGATTCGAACCTGGGAACATCCACGAGAATTTGCCAAAAGTCTTGTAGGATACCGATTATCTAAACACTAGACACAATAATCTATAAAGACCAATTTAAAAGGCTATAAGTACAATAAAATTCTAAAAACCCGTTTTTTTTTAAGTTAGGAACGGTGTACCGGAAAAAAACAAAATCAAAAACTCACCTGAAAACAGTCGAACAACTTTACTTTAAATTTAAAAAAAAACTACAATGAAACACATCTTGCGAGCACCACACCTCAATTCAGACTAAATAATTTTAATATGCTGCACGCCTTTGTCATCTCCGATTCCCGGGCGTAGGCTAGCCCCCTTACAGCCACCCGTTGCCGCTAACTACTGTAGCCGAGCGAGCTCGCCCGGACCGTGCAACGATCAATACTGCATCCTGAAATGCTATTTCGGCTCGGCCCGAGAGGGGATGGGGCGAACCTGCGTAGGCTAGACGTCTGGGCCATGCCATGGCGCAAACCAGTTACCTATACGGGTTTCTACTTTGTACTTTGTAGGTGGTGGGGTTAGATCGGCAGATGGGGATTATTATTAAATATTTTTGATGTCTAGACAGGGGTTTTCGATGGGGGAGATCGGAGATCTGATTTCGGCAAACGATTTTAATTGGGAGAGGATAAAGACTAGATTCGTTTACATGTAGAGGATTTTCGGACAAGCGTTTATAATCAATATTTTTATTATTACTTCCATCACTAAGAACATTACTTATTACAATTACAAAATGAAATGCCGCAGAAAAAATAAAGCAAGAAAATTATTCCTAGACACTTTTTAATAAGGCCTTACTTCGCACAATGACTGCGACGACCAAACAAAACGAAAATATAACCTGAAAAAAATGCAAATCGCGATCACAATTCGAATTAACTGTGACTTAGGAGAGGTCCTCGGCCAACAGTGGAATGTGATAGGCTTACAATTGATTGCACGCCTTATCAGTTAGTTATTTATCATACAACGCATGTTGCACCTTTGTTATGACGAGAGAATTACGACCTGCGATAATGTTGCTCACAGAGTCACAGGCGATAAATTAGCTCCTAGTCCTAATGCCACAACAAAAAACAGGTACTTATGTCTTCATTTCCGACCGTTTCTAACTATTTATTTGTCACAGAAACATGTGCATGCATGCATACAAAAAAACCGGTCAAGGGCGAGTCGGACTCGCGCACCGAGGGTTCCGTTCTGATTTCTGAAAAAGTGTACTTATATCGTTTTATTTTCCTGTAATGTTTACATAAACTTCTATCACATAGAATAATTTCAGATTTTTCTCTTTGCAAACTTCGGAGATAAGGGGGGGGGGGGGGGGGGGAACGGTATTTTTAAATCAAAAGTCGAAAACTATGCGGCCAAAAAAAAAAATAGTTTGAGAATGTGCAAACAGCGCTCTTTCATATGATACCCCACATGCCCTAGTAGTCCCACTTTAAATTTTTAAGACCCCCTTTGAGTCCCTGTTGCAAAAAAAATATAAATATTTTTATTTATTTCTTATTTGCAAAATAGTTGGGTAAACCTCATCTAAAACTATTCCAAATTTCAAGTTGATAGCATCAGTAGTTACTGAGATATCCAGCTGTGACAGACAGACAGACAGACTGAGTCACACCATAAGGGTTCCTTTTTTGCCATTTTGGTACGGAACCCTAAAAATAAGCTAGAATAATGTAGAAAAATAAAAAGTAACAAAATAGATCTATGTATTATGTAATCAAGAGCACAGAACAGCAGAAGAACCCATCGAATATTTAACAATTTAGAATATTTTTCCAAAAAAAAACATCGTAAATAATAACCTCAATTATGCTTGTAATTTGGCATTATCTCAGGTCAGCTCTAGCTATATTTTTTATACTGAAACTAAACGCCCGATGAACGTCAGTGTTGTGAAAAATTCGGTGACGTCATCGCAATTCAAAATATTGGAACTGCGTAGTCAGTGCGGCGCGGTCTCAATCCCGAGACTAATAAACCGTAAAAATTACGACCGTTTCAGCATTCGACTATCCATTGCTTTCTACACTACAAATAATAATCCAGCTAGCTTTGCAAAAGACGCAATGGAAATTAAACCATACTATATTTCGTGCTGAGTAGTATCTTCGTTGATATGACTACGTGCAGCGCTGCATTGGCTTTTAGGTCGCAAATTACATTTACTCGCATTTAATATTGACTGAACGTCGTCGTTATTTCTGGTGGAAAATTTAATATCAATACTGTCGTGGTCGCCATGCCTCTTTTATGCGTTCGGCCTGGCCTGCACGCAGACTGGCGCCAGACGAAGGAGGTTTAAATGGAATTTTTCTTCCATTATGTACAGGGTTTACTTAAAAGGTGGATGTTTCGATCATTACCAGAAATTGTATGAGACAGGTGCTTTGTTAGTTAATGTGATATTTAAGGCCTGAATAACCTTGTATTGTTATAAACCAAATATACTCTTTATGATTGACGTGCTAATGAATTACACCAGCTAGATATCTTCTTCTTCTTTTAAGATCTTTCGAATGAAAAATAAAATATTGATTTAGGTACTCTTTATACACTCACTGGCAGTCACAGGCACATACAACTAACCGCCCACCTGTAGGTCTAGCTCTATGGTGCTGTGTGGGAGCAGTTGTGGGGCGCGAGCTGAACGAAAAGCTCTCAGATTTCTTTCCGCCAGTCTTCTTCTAATCGTACATTCGATCACACTGACATATCATACCTCAAAAAGCCGCGTACGAGCTTCAGTAGAGGTGCAAAAACGATTTCTCAACACGTTTCTGACAACGAAGCGGTCGTCTGACAGATAGCATCCCTTACCGTGGTTCAAGATATACCGAGTGTACGAGCGATGCAACGTTGGTTGTACCCAGCGTCAGCTAAAGCCATTTCCCTAGCTGCACCAGTTTGCATCGAGTGATATTTTGTAGAGTCACAAACAATAAACGAACACTAAGTCAAATTAAACAATATTCCCACACTAGGGCAGAAAATAACAGACATGCGCAACGGTAGCAATGTCAAACAACTACTAATTTTCAAAAACGCTTTTATTTATTTATTTATTAAAAGCCTGTGATGTGATGTCCCACTGCTGACTGCAGGGCTCCCTACTCTCTTTCCACTTCTCTCTATCTAAACCTACTAAGGTCCAGTTCTTGTTGAAGGAGTCCAGCTCATGCCGACAATTTTACAAAAACGAAATAAAGTGTTTAATTAATTGCTAAAGTAGGTACCTACCCACTTGACAAAAAAATAAAACAGTGGATAAGCCACGGTTACCGTAAACAAACAGGGCGACGAAAAATATAGGTGGGCGGTTAATTTTATTGTGCCTGTGAGTGTAATTAAGTGCATAGGTACTAATTTTACAAGCTCACTGGTCAGATCAACAAAATTGCTAAAATTTTCGTTCTTAAATTTTCCTTCAGTCACATTTCTTTCATACCACCTAACAAAATCCTCAACGTAATAACTTTAAACGAAGCAAAACAAAGCTTAGACTTTCAACATTTTTGAGCAAATTTGAACACTGCCTACAGAATCCGAAGGTCACCCTCGCCCCAACGTGACCATGAAAGGGTAGAAACTCAAAAGTTTCTATAGAATTTTGTTGATATCCCTTACAAAAGCTTTTCCCCTCGGGCATCAAATACAGGGTGGCTCAAGGGTAATATCAAAAAACGTTACAAATAGGGTGTTTCAAGGTCCTTTAAATTCAAATGTTGCCATGGGGGAGCTTCAGCCGTTTTTGCAATAACGTTCATTTGTAAACTAACGAACGACACGTTCCAGCTACAGAAGTGAAATATGATAATTATAGGTATATGCAAGATTGTAGGTAAGTGTATTTAATTTCATGCTAGAACCTTCCCACAGAAATTCTTGAATGATGATGATACTGGTGAAAACTGCATCGAAATCAATCAAGCAGTTTTTGCCTGCTTAGCTTTTTGTTGCTGTGCGGTTTGCTGGTGTGGTGTTTGTAGCTCGATTACCTCCCCACGTCCCCTGTGAGATTCGACTTCTCACAGTACAGTTGTTTTATCTCACGAAAAGCGGTTGAGCCATACTTGTAGATGTAATGCGTATAGACACGCGCTCTTGTGTGCGTACCTGCAGGTAGCGCGCTCCCGAGCTTACGCACACAAAGACAATGTGCATGTAACATTTACACATACAAGTATGGCTCGCCCGCTTTCGTGAGATAAAACAACTATAGGGTAGTTGCGCCGGTTTCTCGACCACCTCCGGTAAGCGACCACTTGTCTGACTAGGTTACTTTAATGAAAGGTAATAACCTTTCTTTATGAAATAAAAATAAAGTGTATGCATTTTATATTATTTGAATAGTTACGTAATAAGAATTTACTAAATCTAATACCAACCGCTTGACCCAAAGCAAAGAAAAAGGACGCTCAATTTACGTGTTGACTCAGTGGTCTGTGGATGTGCTGCGCTAGAGCAAAAAATTAGCAAGACGCGCGGCGTTCGGAGGTAAGTTTTGTTACTTAGTATAGGTTGTTTACTTAAATTAGAAGCGTGGTTACTTCAATTATGTAGTGATTTCAATTGTTTAATTGCATTTAAGTAAATTTTTACCATATAATAAAATAAAACCCAGTGGTCGGTTACTGAAATGCATATTTTAGAAATACGTTAGAAAGCGACCAGGTGGTCGTATTCTGACTCACTCAGTTTTATTTAGTTTAGCTTATAATGTTCTCAATGTTTTATTTATGGTTACACAATTTAGGGTTTGGTGTTGTAAAAGCCTAAAGATGCAATTCTTCAGTAAACGACCACATGTTTTCTTTATAAAACTTGTTTAATTCACTCACAAACATTGGTTCCTAGGTGGTCGCTAACTGATACAGTTCGAAAATTACGATGGTAGTTTGCGACCATCAAGATTTAGTACGAAGAGAAAGATGACCGCAAACTAAAATAACTTGATTAAGTTCAGTTGTTCACTATTCGACCACATACGATTATTTTATTTAGTTTAAGTAAAACAAAATTTGAATTGAGATAAGATTTTAATAATCGTATTATTTACTTAATTAAGTGGTTAAATTTTTTTTCAAGATGACGCCTTCAAAAGTTCTACAAATAACTAAGAGCATGAAAAAGACTGTCCAATACTCCGAAGAAGATCTACAAAAAGCTCTTCATGACTTTCGGGAAAAAGAAAAGGGAATAAGAGAGACTTGTCGACTTTGTCGTACATATGGGATTCCTCGAACGACGATACAGGATTTATTAAGTAGGAAGTGACGTGACGCTATCGAGGCTAGAGGACCAGATCCTGTACTAGGAGTGGAGGGTGAAAAGTGGGTTAAATAGTGGCTTTTAAATATTGTCAAGTGCGGAATCCCAGTTAAGAAGCATAGCTTCTGGATACTGTCCACAAAATTGTTAAAGACCATGGGTCAAAGAATCCATCACCAACGATTTTAATGATTGGGTGGACCACAACTGTATAAAAAAAACAATAATGCTGCTGTGATTGATTGTCACAGATCGCACATGTCACTAGTCTTGAGTGCCACGTGCGAAAAGCTAGGCATAATTTTGTATGCTCTTCCTCCGAACACCACCCACATGCTCCAACCAGCAGACGTAAGTGTTTTTGGATCACTGAAATCGTCATGGAAGGCGGCTGTGAGAAAGTTTTTGCCAACACCTCAAAATGTAAACTAGTGCGTCAATAGAACCAACTTTTCTGTTAAATCAGAGGATTAAATACTATTTGTGTTGATGATAATTTGATATTTATTTTAAAGTGAAAAATAAAAAAATATTTTATATTAATAAAAGTTGTTTTTGTTAAATTATTTTTATTTTTTTAAAGAGTGGCCGTAAACTAGCATACTAGTGGTCGTCAACTGAAAAAAGTGGTCGTTATCTAACATTTAGGCTATTTTTGCACTTTTCCCATAATTTTTCATAATTTATGAATGGAAGTGTGATGTTTTATGTTTTGTTTCATAACTTGACTATATTTAGGACCAATTTACATGGTCGCCAACTATTTTACGTGAAAATGTCTAATATTTTGACTCGTCTAAAGTTAGCAACTCAGCTAAGTGGTCGCCAACCGGCGCAACTACCCTACCTACTTAAAAATACAAATTAAACCAAAAATAAATTGGATATTGAAAAGATTTGCTCGGAATAGCTGTATAAAACGCATATAATATATCCACAATGCAATGCATATATCTAGCATTTTTTAGTAATTGAAAGTCATAAATTACTCATATTATTTTAATTTTAGGTACTTTTGGTTTATGTTGCGGGAATTCCTAAAACCGGTAATTTCTAAAGATGTCCAATAGTTTCAGTTAATAAAGAAAGATATTTTTACGCCGTTATTTTTTTTATAATTATCCCCTACGCCACCGCCCGCCCGTAAGGGATGATATAATTTGTTAATTCTTTGTTGTTATTTCTTGTACAGTGTTCCTTATTATTATTTATATGTGTGACATTTTAATGTTACTAGTTCCTTCAAAGTTTCAATAGTTCATCTTCAGTTTATATTGAGAAAAGCTCACATGCAATTAAATACAATCACATGTTTATTTATCGAAACCATGTTTAAATATAAACTAAGTACAATGCATAAAGGGCAATAGATTACAAGTCTGCCAGCGCAAACTGAAATGACGACAGATTGTTGCTAAGGGCATTATAACAATTATAATTATATTTTTCCCAATGACCTCTTGCCATCTGTGCAGAATCCCAGCCAGCTGATACAATCACAGCATTCGCAGATGAGTAGGTAGGTAGGTATTTAAATGACAAAGGAACTCACACCTTGGAAATACATTTACACAATGAACAACAGTGTAGGTAGGTAATCTACACTTTTATTTATTGTGTAAATGATAAGAGCAATTTCCCATTGATGTGTAAACTGTAATCAATACTGGTAATCTTAACTGCAAGCTATTATTAGCGTGTTGGATGTATTGCGTTTTAAAAATCAATGTGATCATGATCAAACAATTGCCAACACATGTTTCGAGTCTACGATTAAAGAATGGGAGCATTGGATTGGATGTACCTACATAGCTGTTAAATTGCTTTAGTTGGACATCTAATTCGGTATTCAGCAATATTTTTTTTTTTGGCTTTGTTAATATATTTGTTCTTGCATAATATCATCCTAATTCTTCACTTTCTATTTCACACAAAAACAAAGAGCGCTTCTAAAAAAACAATGAACTAAGCCTTTCAACTAAAGTAATATTGCAGAAATGGTTACCTAATTATTATATTTATTTACAGCTGAAAATAATAAACAACTTCTATTTTCCATATATCTTTTAGTGGGGGCTACAGATCAAAGTTGGTCAATGTTACTAGAGTTACTACACTAAGTAAGTACTTGTTTTGTTATCTCGTTTACAATGTTGATAAACAAATATAAATGATTGCATAAATATTTTGTACATTTTTATTATACATAATAAAACACACATACACCTATAATTTGGAGTACTATACTGTGGTGTATATGCTGTTTATATATAAAGGTAAAATCGTTAACTTTCTATTATCACGCACTTAGGTAAACGCACTAGTTCTTTTTAACCATGACCTTACATTAGGACTTGAACAGTAACAATTACTATTAAATAACCATGTAAATAGCTATCAGCAACTATGTTGAACATAATAAGTAATATCATAATAAGCAAATACGCAGTAAGTTTTGTTTCTCGGTTAGCAACAAAAGGCCGGCCGATACCAAGCGAACTGCGTCGTTCGTTCGCGTCAAACGATGTTCATTTTATGCGGCGTAGTACCTGTCAGTTCCTAACCTAAAGTATTTCGCATTCAACCACTCAAAACACTGCAGACACGTAACTTAAACATACCGGTGTAAATAAAAACCTAATCTACATAATTTTTCTCACAAGAATCAATAAAGAAACATATCGTTACTCACGATTTATAGTGATTGTCGGAGTGTCGTGTCCGCACTAGTGACTGCCTCAACGCACACTGGCTGCGGCGCGACCGCGACCGGCGACGCGTTGCGCAGTGGGAACGACCGCGCACGTTCACTCTTCTTTATTTTTTTTTAAAAAACAACTTTTTAAATCGGCAATGGATCGGTACAACAGACAGACAGACTGCATACAGCGAGTCGCACAAGCAGCGGATGAGACATGTCGCAACGGCTCGTATTGTAGCCCTCGCTCCCCACCTTGGGCAAAGTGACCTTATCGTTTGGCTGCACTCGGTAACTGTGAGTGCAATATAAAGACGTACTTACCTACTACAGCGCTGTGCCGCGACAATAATAGAGATTAATGTTTCTTCCAATAATACAGATTGCTGAGCTTGCATTCTGGAAAACCTCTCTATCCACGCCTGACATAAGCTGAACTTAAGAATAAAAATAAGTAAAATGACAAAAACTTACAGGTTTTTTTCTAAGCCGCTCTCCTCCAGATCCCCTCATTCAAAAACAACTAGATATTAACCAGATATAGAAATCAACAACAAAAGCAACAGCAGTTTAGGCAACATTTTGACAAGTAGTTACATCGGTGGTCGAAGGGGAACTGGCCGGGCTAGGTGCATCGAGGCAGGATTCAATAACGCAGCGCACTAATTGGAGACCCATTTCCATCAGACATGCGCTTGAATATCGAACTACTTCTATTCTGGATGTTGGAACGAATACGAAATATTTAATCTCTCGCACACGGATCGATAATATAGCAAACCTGTAAAAAATAGTGCACCGCACACCGGGGCGTTAAAGAGTCACACCCTTTTTTTTTTTTTTTTTTTTTTTTTTTTTTTTTTTTTTTTTTTTTTTTTTTTTTGAGGGTGGGAAATCATCAAATAACTTCTCCCGCTCTGGGTGGAGCGGGAGGGCGTGTCAGACTTTTACTGACTAAAACCCACCCGTGTTCCTTCAGTTGCCTATGCCAACCCCCTTCCATCAACACCCTTCCATCAACATTTCGCCTCAAGCCCTGCCCATCCCGTACCGAAACATTAGCTTTCACATAATATCTATCATTTAACGTCTCAAACTTGACCCACTTTTTATTTTGGGCTAAGTATGCGATATGCCGGCCGGAAGCGTGGGATGGACAATCTATTTTTGCATCTAGTCATTTAAGAGACATCCCAAATTCCAACTTTAACGTTAACACCACTGTCACAAGGAGTTTATGGTAGTTTGATGCGAATACGTTGCGGACTTGCGGCGTAGTACCTACTGCGTTTCTCGAAACGTAACTACGCAGAAACTTACCTAGGTCAACCATGAAGGACAATGAACAAAAATCCATTCCTGCGCTAAAATGTACTACTTAAAAGAATGGAAATAAATCAGTATAAGTAATTTGTTCAGATTTAATAATTCTCAAATAATTTGTTGCTTAAAGAATGCATTGTTTAGGAGATTTCTCCGAATAAATAACAAAAGGAACAGTTCTTCGGGTCGAATTAAACAACTGCGCAGTTCTTCAGTTACAAGGTAATTAGGGTTCCGTACCAAAATGGTAAAAAAGGAACCCTTATGGTGTGACTCAGTCTGTCTGTCTGTCTGTCCGTCTGTCTGTCTGTCTGTCTGTCTGTATGTCTGTCTGTCACAGCTGGATATCTAAAGAACTACTAATGCTATCAACTTGAAATTTAAAACAGTTTTAGATGACGCTAACCAACTATTTTGCAAATAAGAAAGAAAAAAAATATTTATATTTTTTTTTGCAACAGGGACTGAAAGGGGGTCTTAAAAATTCAAAGTGGGACTACTAGGGCATGTGGGGTATCATATGAAAGAACGCTGTTTGCACATTCTCATACATTTTTTTATTTTCTTTTAGGCCGCATAGTTTTTGAGTTTTTATGAAAAATGTAAACAAAAATACCGTTCCCCCCCCCCCCCCCCCCCCCTATATCCGAAGTTTGCAAAGAGAAAAATCTGAAATTATTCTATGTTATAGAAGTTTATGTAAAAATTACAGGAAAAATAAAACGATGTCTCTAAATACCTAGCACACTTTTTCAGAAATCGGAACGGAACCCTCGGTGCGCGAGTCCGACTCGCTCTTGACCGGTTTTTTTTAATTTTATGAGAACACTTCAGAAAGTCTTGTCTTTATTAATAACAAAGAGGTAAAGAAGATTGCCCAATGACAGCAATTTTACGGACGTCATCTAGGTACTTACTTACTTAATAAAAAACTTTTTTAACAAAAAAAAAACAGACTTCTAAAAAAAGCACTACAAAGTGAAAAATAACTTTAATTTCGGAAGTCGGTGTCTTTGAATCTGAATTTTAGTTTATTGCCACTGACTTCCGAAATTAAATCCTTTTTTCTTTGGAAGCAGCTTGTTTTTTTTGTAAAAAAGTTTTTTATTTTTCTCGTTAGTTACGGTAGGTACCTATATCCCACACTAATTCGTATACCACTACTTGCTATGCGTTTACAGTGGCAGGAACTTTTCTAAATAACATCATCAACATACATACACCAATACCTACGTATTATTGAAGCTAACTCAAAAACTACCCAAGCAAAGTTAATAAAATTTATATGGGACCACCGCGCAAGCTTCTTCTACCAAATGAAAAATAGTTTTCAAAATTGTTCCACAATTGTCGAAAATATCGATGAACATACTTACATTAAAAAAAAAATACATACAGACGAGCATAAATAACCTCCTCTTTAGAAGTCGGCTAAAAATATTATGAAATAATTATATCATTCATTCACTGACAGACAACACAGCCTAAACCGCAGGGTCTAGCTAGACTAGAAGCATGAAATTTTGCACAAGAGTTTCAAGCATAATATGTAACAAGCATTTGCATATAAGTAACAATAAACTGTTTTGTATGAATCAGAATGTTGCGCCACAAAAGGAATAAATGAAAGGCAATTTCATGCAGCTGAGATGAGAATGCTGAGGAATGTGCGGTGTTACGCGAATATACAGGGTTATTGGTAAAACACCAGCAACCTCTTAAGGGGTCATTATAGTCATCATTATGAACAACTTTTGCTATGGGACCAAACCTGAAATCGCGAAAAAAAAAATCAGCTGTTCAGTACATTTGTCAGTATTTGTTCCGAGTCTGGGTATTTTTCTATCTATAATATGTATGTATTTACAAAAAAAAAAAATGTCACAAGCATTAGGTTGCTTAGCTTGGGACTAGATGGCGTTGTGTGAAATGTCCAAGGATATTTATTTATTAAAAAAAAAAAAAAAATATCAAACTCGTCAAAGTGTAGGGAGCAGCTGATTTTTTGATGTCAATACAGTATGTAGGTACACTAGGTACCTAATTAACTCGCACTTCTGATTATTAAAGTGCCATCTCGCTGCCAGTTGATTGCCTTGGATGTGTCTAGCTAGTTTAGCCTAAGCACTTATTACCTAGGTAGGTTAGATTCTCGAGTCTGCTTATATTTAAGGACTAAGTAGCTTCTACCCGCGACTTCGTCCAAGTGTCTTGTTCCCCCGACCCACCCCGTCGCATCGCATCGCCTGCCCGAGCTATTACTTCGTTTCGCTTAATGTTCTTTCTGACCTTTTTTCTTTTTTCTCGGCTCCTAATGATCCTAGCGTGATGTTAAATAGCCTATAGCCTTCCTCAAGAACTGGGCTATCAAATACAAAAAAAAATTCAAATCCGAGTGGCAGTTCCAGAGATTAGCGCGTTTAAACAAGCAAACTCTTCAGTATCACAGGATATGTGTTATGTTTGAACAAGAAATTGCACGCGGAAGAAGTCGCAGGCAGAAGCAAGTAATTAATAGAAAGACTGAAGACAACACGCAAGTTACGATATTTCAGTGCAAAAGATATCTGAGTAAGTAATATTCAGGGATACAGTTCGAAGTGATTACTTATCTTATCTTGTGGGCCGTTGCCGTTAAGTTGGGGATACACAGACAGACAGACAAGACAACAAGGTGTAGTCAGATAGATAACATGTTTAGTAGTACGGCTGTTTGGTTAGGTGCGTTGGCCCTATCTAGGGAAATGGCGAACCGTGAGCCCTTTTAGCTATGCAATGCCTGATGCTCCAGCTGCCACATAGGCGGCGCCGAATACCCGCGGTGGCAAAGAGTGTGGTATTATAGTAACTCTATGACAGCCAGGCCAACCAGGTGAGAATAGCTGGCCCCCCTGAACTTCCTGCCCAAGTTTGATGAAGTGTTTATGGGAGCTTGGCCGGAAAGGGCAACGTATAGGGAAGAAAGCTCAGGAGTAGAAGGCTCTTGGAGTACCCTGATGGTCGTGAAGTACTTCTCCAACCCTCAAGCACCTCAGGATATGTTGCCCCCTTGTCGCTACGTCACTAAGTGCTAGCGACATTTTCTGGGGCCATATTGAGTGTGCAAGTCACCCCCTGCTTTTCCAAGTGAATAATAAAACATTGATCAGGCAAGAACCCTTCATAGTTCTAGGTAACCAGTCCACTTTAGCCATCCAAACATGTCATATATTTCAGTATATTTGTTTCCATATCCTGCAAGTCTTAAACCAACCGGAGGTTGTCCTTGGGTGCACTTGCATAGTACGTAGGTACGTCATTAAAAGCGTCTAACGGGCCTCTGCGAGTTGACTTCGGCCCCTCGTACGCCTTTCAAAGGTCCGGGACCCCAGGGACCCGAGATAGGTCGAAGTCACAATATAAATAATAATATTATAAGAGTAGAAAGCTATATGGAAGAACCATCGGTTCTTTTATTTGGCCCCTCTCCACCCCGGTGCATTTGCCCCCTAGGGTGAACAGCTCGGTACGCGCACGATCATAGCTTTTACAATTTCGGCACAATTTACTCGACTGTGTGCAAGCATATCGCTGTCGATCGACGACATTCTTAGTCAACGGTCGACGTCGAGTCGTCGACCAACCGCGTTCTGGTTGCACCTTATCCCATGCAGTAGCTACTGGGTACTTGGCGCAGACTATCACGCAGCCAGAACGTGTATAAAGCGTCTTAAGCATTTGGGTGAACATATAGGGATGTAATCAAGATGCTGTCCAATGTGCTAAAGAACTCACATCTTGAAAAGGCTTGCTTTATCATATCCCAAAATCTGGGTTCAATAAAGACGTCTTTACGCACGAGTGACTGGACAGTCAGCCCCATAACAGGGAAGCAGGAGAAAGAGAACCGTCATGCCGAGGGGCAGAATGAAGAACCGTAACAGTTTCCTCAAGGAACCTATGCACGGCAATGTGGCCGTAGAATAATTTAAGATTTACTAATTTATTGTACTTGTACTTATAAAGATACCTAACCTATGCAGTGACCATTGACTTATACATATATTACTGATCAATGGCAGTGACTCATAAAAGAGGGTGTGTTTTTGATAAGACCATAAATAAATAAGTAAGTAGGTACCTACGCCACTATTTTGAAATTGGGTAAAACCATTTCATCATTTCAATGACGAGGATGAACCATTGTATACGGTAAGTATTAGGTAGCTGAACTTCGCCACCAAAAATCAGGCAATTTCATCTGTTTCGGCTGTTTCATCCAGTTACAAAGTGGAATAATCCCGTTTATATTATTTTGGTATTATTTTATTGTTAGTAAAAATTAGTCTGAGAGCATTTTACTACAAAGAAAGTTCTTGTATGGATTTCAATTTCCAGTGCTCACAAAGATGAGGCTAGAGAGCTTGGGTCATTACGATGTAAAAATTGCCAACGATGAAGAAACTTGGAATAAGGCGTTACTGACATGACTAGTGCTCACGGAGTTGAGTCTAAGAAGTTTATGGTTGAAGAAATGCAAGTTTTCACGGAGATATAATTTAATATTGCTTAGATTCTGGTGTTCAATTTCAATAAATATAAGAATAAAAGTCAGAATTAATTTGGTACTTTCTTTTTTAACTCTAGAGAAGGTAAATAAAATATATAATATATTTTACTTTGATCCGATTTAAGTCAGAAGTATTGAGTATCACTTACATACATGTCTTACATGGTCAAATTAAATTAGGTCGCGAAACTCTGCAGACGTACCGACGGAGTACGGAGTGATGAAGGCAAAGCGAGAAGCTCCTTTATTTATAAATAGGACTGATATTCTATAAATAAACCAGGTTCATGTTCCTCATTGTTTTTGTTAAAATCTGATTTACAATTTGGTATCCTCGATCACTTCTCAGAGAATAACTGGAACTGCACCAGGAACATGGAAGGTGCTTTAGCGCTAAGCTCAAGTGAACTGGATCACAGAAGGGGCTATTCTGAGGACGTGGTAGGATAAAGTTATGTAAGCAGGACTCAGGCTGGACCTGTAAACGGCTAGCGAGCGTGACATGACGGGAAGGGTGCGACGACGCACCATTTAAATGCAAGTAAGTTTGCGACACAGTAAAGAAGCACATTGAATGGAAGGCTTATTTTATGCTTAGTAGAGAGTAAAATCAGTCAGTGGATGCAATGAAACCGTCTGATTTCGATTACAACAAAGATAAAGGTTTGATGAATAAAGATAAAGGTTGCAGCGCCATCTACAGCTTTTTAACCGAACCGTTTCACCAACATATACACCCGTTTACAACAAGTGTACTGAAACGAAACTAGATGGCGCTAACAGTTGTGTAATTGATCCATTTTGTTTTCTTTGTTATCACTATGTTATCACAGTTTTTACCTATTCAGATAAAGTTATGTAAAAATATGTCTATTTTTAGTTCCTAAATCATTAGTTATTTGATTAACATAATTCCTGTGAATTACACTTTGCACATAGGGATTTTGGCAGTATAAAAAACCACTTTCCACCAATGCCTGTAAAAATGGTTTTCATTTGAAAATTTTTGGCCAGTATCTACTGTGTAAACGATACAAATGTTAAAAAGGAATTGAAATTCTCTCTCTTTATAGCCCAAATATCTTATAACCAATGAAACATACAGGGAAATGGTACTAATTATTTCAGTTGCGAATATAATCTATGTGTGTCAGACATTATTGAGGTCAAATGCCAATATGTACATGTAAATTTTGCTGATATCTATTTCTAAGTATCAAGAAACTTGAGCTATTTGGCAGGAAACACATTTGTTTGATATAAAATATGCTCCTTGTTTCTTAAAAATTTACTATTCAGTATTTCTATGATTAATCAATCGCAGTTAAATCTAGTTTGATTTAATAAAAAGGTGTAGGTAATCATTTCATTAATATTAGTTAAGTGCCACAGTGTTTTGCTATTTAATTAATATCTGTAGTGACCTTGGTACTTTGCTAAAAGGCAATAATGCCAAATATGTGGAGGACATGTTGCATGTCATAATAAACCACTCCACATGTTCATAGTAAACACAGCTGATAAGACCAGTAATAATGTTTTCAACCACCATTTGTTGGTTTTTCACAGCCTTTCCAATCAACCAATAATGGTATCAGCCATTATTAATCATGATACAGCATAATAGTGATGAAACACAACGTCTTGTTGTGCAATAGAATCTTACAGAAAATAGATTTTATCTAATCCATGTCATGTCAATATTACATTAATTACCAATACGGAAGTAAATAATTTGTATCATTTTTTGAGTAAACAATCCTGGCACTAAAATAACTTTGATGTAAGAAAAAAACATGAGCAGAGATCATAAATAGAACATAATATCGTAGTAAACACGGGTAACAAAGGAAATTATTAGCTACTCACGTTCTGTGATTCCTCCTCCAAAACAGCCATGGCTTCAAAATCGATGTTCATTTTAACAATTTTACACACCTAATACAGTAAAAACGCGAATTATGTATTATGCTATGACGATATGTGAAATTAACAACAAGGAAATTAGATAATTTGTATCAAAAGTTGCTCTTCAAGGTATTGTTTACAAACTGGCAAGGTCATTTGACATATTTTGGTAAATAGTATGGATGCGTTCATTTTGATTATTGCAAAAATCCTCTCTGGAAATAGTAGACTAATCGACTATCTTTTATAAACGTCACTGTGACATAAATAAATAGTTCCGCTCTTGCCAATGTTGCCACACACAAAAAATTAACGTCAAAGTTTTTCGACCTCGCTAGTTTTTCTTTCTGTGATAAAAAAATCGTAGCTTTTATGTTTTTTCATTGAACTTGTGATGTGGCCTTAAAAACTATAAACCATTTTGTCTGCATATTATTTTAGAATGTGTATAGAGTGCGGTGTTACTGAGGTGGTTTTGTATTTTTACGTGCGGTTAATGCATTAATGTCATTGTGAGATCACGATGCGTATCGGTTTCGTGTTTTATTGGTGCGTATTTGCTTTTCATCTGTGTAAAGCGGAAGATGTGGAGAGGACAGAGACTAGAGATAGTGGCAGAAGGCAGCAGTGGGGTCCCGTGGTGAGGAGCGGGTCGTTTATGAGCGACTCGGCGGTCACAGCATCCAATGAACAGAGTAAGTTTCTCACGACCCTGAATACGATCGTTTTTTCTGACTTCTCATGACACCTGTTGACGTCCTTCACGCGAGTCATTTCTGAAACAATTCGTAATTACAAGAATACATGCCAATTATTCATTTTTATGCACCCAGTTACAAAACCTAATAATTCATAATCTTGTAGCATTTCGCGGCACAATTTATATTATTTCGTATTGGGAAATTTGAGATGTGTCTGGTAATGAAGTTTTTAATACATTATTCTGCTTAATCTATAGTGAAAATGTTAATTTCATTTAAAACTGTTAATAATGTAATAAGCAGTGAAAAAATAAAATGAACACCTTCAAATAGTCATAAACACACAATAAATTGGATTAGCACAGGAATAATTAAACTAAACCTTTAATTACGAAAACTGCACATTTTTTTACAAATTCCAAATTGAATCCTGAGTACCTGAAAATGTAGCTTTTTACAATGAAATTGATAACCTAATACATACATAACTCGCTATTTTAAAAAAAATCTATATAATTTGAATTAGGTCCCTATCAAAACTATTCAAACCATCCTGTAACCATAAATTAATTAATTTAGAATCCTTGTCTTTTTGTTTACATTACCAAACACAAACCCAGTCTCTTCAGGTACCAATTCACACCTTATCCGCCTATGTTAAGATCCAGTTTCCTTTGCCAAATCCCATGAAAACACCAGATGTTTTTCATGGACCATAGCATGGTACTTTTATAATAGTGCACACTTAATCTTTAACTGTTGTCAGTTATAGTGGATGTAAGAGTTATGTCCGACTGTCTGACCACATGTTCAAATGTTTTGGAACTTGTTGATGGAATAAATCATTACAGAATGTTTGCTTCATGTATTTGATTTGTCAGTTGCTGATGGGTTTGTTTTCTAGAAAATACAATATTATGCAGTACTATTGTCTGTTCCAAAAGTCAAATCTGCCTAGCCTTTTCCCAACTATGTTGGGGTCGGCTTCCAGTCTAACCGGATGCACCTGAATACCAGTATTTTATATGGAGCGACTGCCTATCTGACCTCCCAGACCCAGTAACTGGGTAATACAATACCCCTTGGTAAGACTGGTTGTCAGACTTTCGGGCTTTAGATGACCCGTAACAACTGTCAAAGATCCACAAATGACAGCCGGGACCAACGGCTTAACATGCTTTCTGAGGCAAGGTCTATTCCAAAAGTATCAGATGAAAATGTAAACAAAACCCTGTTCAGGTTCAAAATTATTAATATCAGTCACTAAAGGGAATTAGTTATGGTATCTCACCAGACACCAGGCAGATGATGACTTTTTCCAACAATTATTGTTTCATCATCATCTGCTTAGCCTTTTCCCAACAATGTTGGGGTACCGCTTCCAGTCTAACCGTATACAGCTGAATACCAGTATTTTTAGTAGAACCAACATAATATACCTATACTCCAACTATATATTATGTTGGTTCTACATAAATATAAAATATACTCCAACCAATAATGTTACAAATAAAATTACTAAAATAATAGCTCAGGATATTGTGAAAATACAATTTGGCACAAATTCAAACATAGACAAAGTATCAAAAGGTGTGCATTGAATTGTTTGCATTACAGTAACACAAACTATTTTAATGGAATAATTTGTGACCAAAGTAAGTTTGAAATTGCTAACACGCATTGAACAAACATTCTGATCAATGCTCGCTCATGCCTATCTGTTTGAGAAGAGACCTTTGCTCTGCAGTAGTACTATCATATTTATTTATTTATTTATTTATTTATTTCAATTGGTCTTACGAGCTAACAGACATACCATCCAAAACGCTCATAGGATTAATTTCCTTACAATTCAATTTTATAAAATAGCAATAATGCCCATGTCTATAAATAATAATAAAAATTAGATTACAACGACGAATATAAGCAGCATAATATAATGTCAGTTTAGTGTCAATTTATACATATAATGTCAGTTTAGTGTCAATTAATATAATGTCAGTTTAGTGTCAACTAATAGTGATCAATTCAACTCAGTTATTATGTATGACTATAATATGTCATTTAAAATTATACGAAATTTATTATACAAATGTCCCAATCCATCGGCAAATAAGTCCAGTTCGTGGTGCTGAGCAAGTATGTCCCCGATAGTGCGCAGTACGCGGTTGGTAGGCGCGTGTCGCCCGCGCTCGGTGCGCGCGGTGGGCAGCTCCAGCAGCCGCGGGCGGCGGCGCGGCGCTACCTGACCCTCCGAGTCCATTGGTATGTTCCGGGGAACCAATATAGGATTATTAATTATTTTTCTACTATAAATTAGAAATATTTCTTAGAAAAAGATATTAAACGTTAAAAATATAAAAAACAGTAGTCCGCCAGTGTCGGGAGCAAGGTCCAAAATACCGGTGGTTAGGGCTCCAGAGACAGGAACATCTTCACAACCAAAGTCGTATTGAGGAGTAGGAGGGCCTTCTGAATTAGGCCCAAGATCCAACCACCTAACAAGAGCCTTCAGAGATCTTGATTGAGGCTTTCGGACATAAATAAAAATAAAAAATAAAAAACTTTATTCAGTACAGAAAAAAACATGGTACAATAATTAAAAAAAAAAAAGAAATCTAGTATCGCATCAGGCTATTGGCTGTTACAACAATTATTATTATCATTGCTATGCTGGCATTGGGGTAACCCATAAAGTAACTATTGATTATGATATGGGTTTTATCTATTTTAACGTACTGTAAGTGTGATATGAGTGGTTCTAACATATATTCACTAATGAGTAACAATATTATATTCTATTTTAAGCTCTGCATACAGAACTTAAAATAGTAAATACACAATATGATTTTATCCTCATATAATATGTCACATTGTTTATTTTTATATATATATTTTTATATATATATAGGTTATAATTTTCAGCAGGTGTTTCCAGGTAAAAATGTTGAAGGCAATATTTGTATGTGTAATTAGTTATAATTGTAAAGAATCGTAAAAAGAATATTTTTTTTTTTTTTTTTTTAATATCTTTATTTGGAAAAGGCTTTAATCGCTAAGCGATTATGACAGCCTCGTAATTTAACAATATACTTATAGATACAAACCTAATTACTAGGATCTTAACTTAATTAATTTAACAATCAAGTAGTATAACTTAATGGCTAATTGGGATGTTGGATTAGACAAAATCAAATTACACGTGCCAACATCCCTTAAACTAAGTCCCGCTTCTGATTCCAAAAATCTCCGTTCTGCCCCAACCCGAGCACACTCCACCAAAGCGTGGTAGGTGTCCTCCCTCCTATTACATATTAGACAGTTTGGGGTATCAACCACCTTCATCAGATGCCCGAACGCATTCAATGGAATGTGCCCGGATCGCAGGCGCATGCTTGTTATTAACAATTTTCTGTTTATTTTAACATCAGAGAACCAAGGAATTCTTGGTGGTTCAGACTGAATTGTCCTGTACCATATACCCTTCTCTTCAGATGTTTTATCAAAGTGTACTTTCCACATGTTATTGCAAATTATTTTAACGTCTCTTAATATATCTGTGAAGAAGGGTAGATGATTGACAGATATTCCTTCATATGTTCCTGTTTTTGCTAATTTATCTACTAGTTCGTTTCCCAACAGACTAACATGTGATGGAATCCATTGGAATTTAACAGTTTTACCACTTTGCCTCAACCTTACATATAAGTCTAATATGGAATAAGCTACGGGCAGACCTCGTATGCCCGAGGTGCACCGAGCTATATGCTGCAAAGCGCTTTTTGAATCACAAAGTATCACTGACTCAGTATAATTGCATGACATTAAGTACGACAGACATTCTAAAATAGCATACAACTCCGCCGCCATTATGGATACTTTGCCGTTCAATGTGAAACTAGCTCCCGTATTAGATTGAGGATCAAAAAAGGCTGCTCCTGTTCCATTCTCGTCCTTAGACCCATCACTGTAGATCTGATAGAATCCGTCATAATTTTGTGCAATAGTTTCTACAGATTTCCCTAAAAGTGCTACAGAAGTATGAGATTTCTTAGGACCTATCATATCATTAATATTTAGGTTAATATGTAATTTAATATCAATATTTGACATCCATGTCGACAGTGAGAACATTTCTAGCAGTTTAGAACGATGTAAGGTTTGATTGGACATCTCACTGTATATGATAGTTAACAACGGTTTTTTCTTATTGCGCCAATATGATTCCTGCTCGCATATCGATGTTAATTTTGATATCATCGAAATGGTGTCACCGTCAACAATAGACATAGCTTTTAAGCAAAATTTTGCAGCTAAATATTTCCGTCGGACAAACAATGGTGGCAGACATAACTCCGATTCCATCGCGTGGGTTGGGCAACTTTTTAAAAAACCGCCAACTACTCTCATGGCTTGGTTTTGAATTTTGTCTAATTTTGAAATATTGGTCTTAGCGCTATTATCTAACAAAAAACTTGCATAATCTAACCGACTGCGAATTATTGCAATATATAGTCGTCTTAAATGCAATGGATGGACTCCCCATGACGAACCTGCTAGCACCTTAAAAACATTTAAAAATCTCATACTTCTTTCACAGGTTTCATTGATCTGTTTACGCCATCTCAAAGATGAATCTAGCCAGAGTCCTAAATACTTAACAACTGGAACATTTTCCAAACGGACATTGTTGATATTGATATTTGCTGGCTGTAAAGTCTTTCCTCTAGAAAATAAACATATTTTACTTTTCGTGGCTGATAGTTCCAGGCCCAATACTCCCAACAAGTTCGTCAAAGTATCTATGGCTTCCTGAAGAGTTGTGGTCATAAATCTAATGTCTTGTCCAGAAATATAGAGGACAAAATCATCGGCGTATTGGGATACATACACACTCATAATCTCTTTGCATATATCACTAGTAACTATGTTAAATAATATCGGAGACATAGGGTCTCCTTGGGCCAATCCCTTACATGTCCATCTTGTAATCGAAACATTACTCCCTACTTGCGACACAGCTAAATGTCTCTCCCTTAAGTATTCCCATATATATCTACATATAGAAGCCCCCACCCCCATCTCATCCAGCTTAGATACCACTTTCAATATATTGACATTATTATATGCGTTATCTATGTCAACGAAACATCCCAATGTCTTTTGTTTATTGGCGAAACCTATTTGAATTTGTGCCACTAGTCGTACAAGATTGTCCAGGCATGACTGAGATCTTCTAAATCCCACCGTGTTCTTGGAAAAAAGACCTTTATTTTCAAAAAACCATTCAAGACGTCGCGTAATGATGTTGTGTAAGGTTTTGCACAGACAAGATATGAGTGATATAGGTCTCAAAGATGTTAAGTTGCTTGGATCTCGCCCAGGTTTCGGTACAGGCACTACTTTAACATTTCTCCATTGTCTTGGAACCTTGCCTTCGGACAAACATTTGTTAAATAAATCAACTATAAAATGTTTGCTGGGAAAATTGTATATCATCGAATAAGAAATATCGTCCTCCCCTGGAGCGGTATCCTTTATCTTCAGTACATTAGAGAGTTCCTGTTCCGAAATCTGTGCCTCCAACTGTAAATTAGTGGAACTAAAGACAGGACATAGTGGCAAAACGTAATCTGGCGTTAATTGTCGTAAGAACTCATCAGCCCTCTCTGCATCCAAACAAATTCTACTGGTACGATATCCTTTGAGCCATCGCATTTTGTTCCACAGCTCGCTACTAGACACCATCTCACTTACACTGTCACAGAACTGGTGAAAAGATTCTGCACTAGCTTTACGCATTAGTCTCTGTGCTGTAGCAACCTTCCGTTTAAGAATGATAAAGTTTGTGGGGATGGGGTTCTTCCTCACCTGTGCCAATGCCAATCTACGCTCCGCAACCGCCCTAGACAACTCGGGGGACCAATATGATCTTGGAATAAACTTACTGGTGGGGTCTTCACAAATCTTAATAACTGGAATTGATCCTTGTGATGCGAAATTAATTAAATCTATAATATTATCATACATTTGTTGGGTGTCGCCTGTTAAACTAATACTATTAATTTTACTCAAAATTATTTCCTGATACTTCTGCCAATCTCCTTTTTTAAAATTACGTTTCGATTTTATTAAGTTATTACATGTTATTTCCGAGGTTATAAGAACCATTAAGTGATCACTACCTAAGTTTTCCTGCAAAACACTCCACTTAAACCGAAGTGCAATATCTGATGACGCAAACGTGACGTCAGGCGAACTTTTTTGTAGCTGATTTAGTACTAACTTAAGTCTTGTAGGGTCTCCAGTATTGAGGGAAACATACTGCCAATCGTCAGCTGCATCGTGAATTTGTAAACCCCTGCTATCGTTTTTGTATGACCAGTTTGTATGATGCCCGTTGAAATCGCCCCCTATAATAGTTTTATTTGACCATTTAGAAAATAGCATTTTCCAGTTTTCATCTGTAGTGTGACTATTAGGAGGACAGTACACCGCAACAATGTTTTCCAAGAATTTACAGTTGAATATTTTAATATGGAGAATTTGAATGTTTCGATTACGTAAGTTAAAATTAGTGATCTGTGCTTTGATAGAATTATGGACGATAATTGAAATCCCGCCGTATGAATCGTCCCGGTCTTGTCTAAAAATAGTATAATTACCAATTTTCAAATGACTGTCTGGTTCAAGCCAGGTCTCGGATATAATGCATATGTGAATTTTATCTATCAATAAAAGATTCTCCAAGGCTTTAATTTTAGGTCTTAAACTTTGTGCATTCCACTGCAACAACTTTAACTTAATAATTTTATTTTTAGGATCCATTACTTACTAAGTCCGAAAAAATACTCTAGACACTTGTTCAAAATAGGCCACTCAGACATCTGATCTACCACAACTAGTACTAGCCATTCAATACAACACTTAATAACATTATTAAACTTTTCTTTTATACTCAGATCTCGCATATAAATAATATCTTTCAATCGTGTAATTAACTCGTCAAAATGTACCTGCCTCTTATTGTTTACGTTGTCTCCGAGATCGTTATCAGTAGCAGCTGGTTGCTTAGGAATGCGGTCCGGTGACTCGCGCTGTCCCCACCACTCCGTTTTGCCTATGTTTTGCGAATGTGACTGCTTATTTTTATTATTTCTTGCTTGCGGTGATTTCGGTCGATACTGCGTAAACAAAGGTGGGAATTGACTCGTAGTTGGTTTGGTAATGTTTTCTGATTCTTCCGACAGTAAATCAATAAAGCGGTTGCTATTGTCGATCTTCGGCTTATCGATATCTCGTACCGTTTGTAAACCAATTGTTGACTTAGGTACAACATACATATTGCAGGCTACATGATATGTACAGTTGAATTCTGCCATAAGCTCCCTCACGCGTTTCTCCCGAACAAACACTGGACAACTTCTATTCAATGCCATGTGGTCTAACCGACAGTTCACGCATTTAAATATTGTAACTTCACAGTTACTGTGTTCTTCTGTACACTTAGGGCATATAGTTTTTTTGGACGTGCATCTTGCTTTCACGTGACCAAATTTCCAACAGTTTGAACATTGTGTTACCGGGAAAACATAAGGTTCAACCTTGGCACGTAGACAATCCACATATATAAATTCTGGCAGGTGTGAACCCCTGAAGCCCACCTTTGCTACCTCACTAGGCACCCAGCCGCCTTCATCATCTCGTCTTTGTAGCCTTTTTAATGTAATGATTTGAATATCATCTGGACACTTGATCACTTTTAGTGCCTCCTCGTCAGACAGCTCGAGATCCACATCACGTATAATACCATAGGAAATGTTTACGTCCATTGCACTATAAACCTTCCACTCTTTGGTTTGGAATTCCTGACAGTCCAACAACTTGACCGCACATTCCTCGGTCGAAGCCTCAATTTTTAACTTATATGGGTTAATATATTTAATGCGGTTTATATCAGTCAATCCCATACTGTTAAACAATTTTGCGATAGCAAACTGTTTGGGTAATTTCTCTTTGCTCCAAATAAAAACCTCTTTCTTGATTTGTTTCTGTCTCTTATTTTTATTACTCTCAACTTTAGTCCAGCTTTGTTCTTCCTCTTCTCTTTCTCGTTTTGGCAATTTATCTACTACTACATCGTCCTCCATAACTTGTACTTCACAGCAGTTCAATTCATCAATATTATCCAACGAATCACTTTTATTTTCTTCATCTTCCATATTATGTGAAATCCATCCATCTAATTGACTCACTTCTTCCCTATTATTCTGATCTAAGTTTGTTTTTTCTTGACCACCATCATGTGTGGCCATTATTAGATAAAATCCTGCATCACTGATGAGCGCGTAAATATAATTAATTTGCAATTTCTACACCGTAATCGATAGTCGCGGACGGGCGATCTACACGAGTGCCGTGACAGAACTGCTGCAAGGCCGTTTTACTGCATGCAATTAAATCAAGAACTAAGCTTAAGTTTTGCTTAATATCTGGTGAAACAATGGTCAAAAACAAGTCTAATAAAAAAGCAATGATTAGGTATTATTAATACTCAGAATTGGCTAACCAGCTGTCCTTCATGATATAAAATATTTTGTTTTAATAAAACACGTTGTAGATAAGTGTTCATTTTCGGACCTAAAATAAAGATGAATCATCAGATTATATAATCAATCTGCCTAGCCTTTTCCCAACTATGTTGGGGTCGGCTTCCGGTCTAACCGGATGCAGCTGAATACCAGTATTTTACATGGAGCACCTGCCTGTCAGACCTCCACAACCCAGTAACTGAATAATACAATACCCCTTGGTAAGACTGGTTGTCAGACTTATATAATGATTATTAAAATTTCATTATGTCTAATTGTACTTAGTGAAAAATTTCTTGAAGTAACACTCGTACAAAAATTTAGTGAAATGTTAGTTTTGATTTACACTATTTCCATTTCACATTGTCAGCTTTATTTGTGATACAAATGTCAAATGTGAGTTGTTGGACCATCAGCACACATAGGCTTCAGTAGTTAGAATAACTGACAAAAACCAGCTTTTGCCAGTGGCTTCGCCCGCGTGGATGTCGGAAATTATCCCACGGGAACCGTACATTTTCCCGGAATAAATAGTAGCTTATGTGCTATTCCAGACTATAATCTATCTCTGTGCCAAACTTCATTCAGATCCGTTCAGCCGTTCTGGCGTGATTGAGTAACAAACATCCATTCATCCGTCCAAACTTTCGCATTATAATGCTCGTAGTAGTAAGATTTGGTATGTAACGTCAGAGATACATTTCTGTGACTGACAAAAAACATAACAAAAAAACAAAAAAAAAAACAAAAATGAAATCGTCGTTTTTGCTCGATTCATCAAATCACAGTCCTCTGCCGGACATAGGCCTCTCCTAAGTTGCGCCACAACACAACATCCGGTTCTCCGCATTCCGCATCCGTCTGTCAGGCGCGCAGCGGGTAAGGTCGTCGGACCATCTAAATGTGGGGATTGCGGCGTCCCACGTTACGCTTGCCGATTTGCAGTGTCCACTCAAGGACTCGTTCGAAATCGATGACCGATGGAAAAGCCGATGACCGTTAATTTGTGTCTTTCATTGGGCATTTTTCACTCGAAGTGAAAAGTCTGAACCTAAAATGAATCAAAAGTGAAAAATGAACTCATTAATGAACCGATCAAACGATGTTGGATTTCGGCACTCGGCTTCTTACACTCGCCTACCGAATGATCGAAAAATGAAATGAAAGGACAAAGGAGCAGATGAACGTTTATTGCTATGAAATTTTGTCGTTGTCGTGTGAATGTGGAATAATACAAAAATTAACACTCGAGTGAGTTCACTTCAATAATTACTTATTTTTTTTACCTTTCATTAATTTTGTAAGTTTCACTTCCAGTGAAAGATAGTGAATGAAGGAGAAAATTTAACAAAGTCGTCTGATATACTTAGATCTGCTCTAGAGCACCAGCAGTAGCAGTCATCGGTTCTTCAAGTTTTTTTTGTTTAGTTCGCTTAAAAATGGTTTAAAAAAATTCCCTTGAAGTTCGGCAATAATATACTAAGTAGCTGCGCCCCGCGGTTTCACCCACGTAGACCGGGATAAAAAGTAGCCTATGTGTTAATCCAGGCTATAAATAATACTTACCAAATTTCATCCAAATCGATCCAGCCGTTTGAGCGTGAGGAAGTAACAAACATACAAACACACACACAAACTCACAAACTTTCGCCTTTATAATATTAGTATGATAATGATCGTATAGTTACCATAATTTAGCCGGCAAACATCAATGTTGCTTATCAGATTACATGTGAGTATCATTATTTGTTGAACCGCATGAACTAAGAGATATGGAGGAAAACATTTTGATATCAGAAGTTTCCTTATTATGGTCAATTATTTTTTATTATGACAACACAGGCTTGTGTGCTTCTGTTCTTAGTAAAATAATGTGGCGAGTCATATTTTGGCGAATTGCTTCAATCTGCTGCAAGCCTTTTCCCAACTATGTTGGGGTAGGCTTCCAGTCTAACCGGATGCAGCTGAATACCGGTACTTTACAGGAGCGACTGCCTATCTGACCTCCACAATCCAGTTACTGGGTAATACGATACCCCTTGGTAAAACTGGTTGTCAGACTTTCGGGCTTTTGACTACCCGTAACTACCCGACTATCAGAGATCTACAAATGCTGGAACAATGGCTTAGCGTGCATTCCGAGCCACGGAGTCTCGATATGTTATGGATGGTCACCCATCCACGAACCGACCGTGGCAAGCCTGGCTTTGCCTTCGATCGACCCGTGCGGCTGTTATTATTTAGCACTCCTGTTATTATTTAGCACTCCTGTTATTATTTAGCTCCTCCTTTTGACGAATTGCTTGCTGTGAGCGAATCACATCTATGACCTATGACTAAGAGCAGTGATGGCCCAGTGGCAACGGCCGCGACTTACGAGTTGTAGGTCGTAGGTTCTAACCCCGACAGGCGCTTTACTGTGTGTAAATCATTTCATCGCTATTGCTCTCAAAACGGTGAAGGAAAACATCGTGAGGAAAACGGTATGTCCAGTGTCCCAGCAGTGAGAACATTATAGGCTGATTATTTTAATCACAGACTGTTTACAAATTTTTTCCAATAAAATGTCCACATAATTTAATAAACCGTCCTATAACTACACACAACCACTAAAAATCACACTAAAAACAAACTTTCTCTCATTTATTCCCTCTTTACTATTTAATTTTTATTGAGCCATGAACATAAATCTGCGGAGACATCCGAAACTTGCCTAGCACACTGGCACGTGAGAAACTAGACAGTGTTACTAGCAGACAGTGCATGACTCATCACAATACGCGATATCAATGGCAGACGAACGAGCGACCGATGCGTGTTTTCATCTTATTTTAGAACTCAGCAACGTGTCGACGTGGCATCGATTGTATGAACCTGACTTGCGAAATGATCGTGCTAGTCCCCAGGCAGGTGAAATGATTTTAGCTCATCAGTGTAATCGATAATTGAGAATGGAGAGGGGGACGAAGACCAGAGAAAAGATGAACGAATTGTGAGGGATGGTCTGAAAGAAAAAGGCATGAATGATACAGTCCGTCACTCTATAAATCACGCCTTTTTCTAACAGGGGAGAAAGAAAGAAAAAAAAGTCGGACCGACCGCACCGAGGCACCGAGGGTTCCGTACCATCATTTGTATGTAATTTTTGTTGATGATTTCTGAAAAATGGGCTATTTAGAGACATCGTTTTATTTTTCCTGTAATCTATAGGTACATAAACTTCTATCACATATAATAATTTCAGATTTTTCTCTTTGCAAACTTCGGAGATAAGGTGGGGGAACGGTATTTTTTTTTACATTTTTCATCAGAAGTTGAAACTATGCGGCCTAAAAAAAAGAAAAAAAAAATGTTTGACAATGTGCAAGCAGCGCTCTTTCATATGATACCCCACATGCCCTAGTAAGCCCACTTCAAAATTTTAAGACCCCCTTTCAGTCCCTGTTGCAAAAAAAATAAATGTATTTTTATTTCTTTCATATTTGCAAAATAGTTGTGCAAACGTCATGTAAAACTGTTCCAAATTTCAAGTTGATAGCATTAGTAGTTATTGAGATATCCAGCTGAGACAGACAGACAGACAGACAGACTGAGTAACACCATAAGGGTTCCTTTTTTACCATTTTGGTACGGAACCCTAAAAAGGCATGAATGATACAGTTCGTCACTGTATCAATCATGCCTTTTTCTAACACGGGAGAAAGGAAAAAAGAGAACTTGTTGCGCTGATGCTAAGTAGCATGGGATAAGGACAGAAAGATGATGGTGTGTTGGAAGATTTACATTATTTATTGATTTAGGCACTTATTTTACAAGTTTGACGGAGCTCGTGGCTAAGTAATAACAGCCGCACGGGTCGATCCATCAGGTTAAGCTACGCTTTTCAGTGGATGACCATCTTTACATACCGAGACTCCTCCGTGCCTCGGAAAGCACGTTAAGCCGTTGGTACCGGCTGTCATTTGTGGATCTTTGACAGTCGTTACGGCTCGGCAAAATCCCGAAAGTCTAACCACCAGTCTTACCAACGGGTGTCGTATTACCCAGTTACTGGGTTGTGGAGGTCAGATAGGCAGTCGCTCCATGTAAAATACTGGTATTCAGCTGCATCCGGTTAGACTGGAAGCCGACCCCAACATAGTTGGGAAAAGGCTAGCCAGATTTGATTGATTTACAAGTTTGACGGAATTTTGCATTCTTCTGGCGCATCCAGGACCCTAGGCAGACAAGCATTCAGCTGCGCTACCAACCTACTGACTAGATTTTTTCAACGGCATGTCATATTCTCATTAGTTGCTCACGCCGAGATTATTGCTGAAAAAAAGTTTGAGCTTAGGAATATTACCTGCAGAGCTACAGATTAGAGAAGAACACACACTGAAAATTGTACAATGCCAAAACGGGCCCTGTTACAACAAATGTTGCAAGTGTGATATATTAAATAAATTACCGTTGCTTTGCAGTGCTGGTTTTTAGATAAGACAAAATGAAGCCCGAATAAATTACATAATGTTCTTTTATCAAACAAATATAGACACTTAATAATGACTTGCTAATTACAAAAATCGACTAAACGACACTTTGCTAATCGGTCAAAATATTTCCGCGATCTTCTTTGTATCAAAACAATTAGATATCTAATCGCATTTACAATTAATTTCTTATCGAAAATTAATTATTGAAATCGGTCAGTAGGTGTCGGAAACTATTTTGTTTCTCCTAAAATGTTTCTACTTATAATTATGTACGGTTATTATGTAATATAACCGGATAACTGCGAAAGGCAGTCGCACCGAAAACTGTGGTTTACCGCCAATATAAGCCCATAGAGGACGATAGTCAATTGCATGCAGCTGAGATGAGAATGCTACGATGATGTGTGGTGTTACGCGAATGGATAGAATAAGAAATGAGTATGAGGAAGTAAGATGAAGTCTGAAAGCGACACCGGTGGCTGAAAAGTTGTGTGGAAATCGGTTGTCATGGTATGGGCATGTGATGCGGAGGAATGAGGAAAATGTCGTCAAGAAAGTTTTGAGTCTGAATGTGGATGGCTATCCGAGTAGGACATCCAAAGAAACGATGGATGGACTGTGTGAAAGAGGATATGGCTAGAAAGGGAGTCACTGCCGAGATGACGACTGATAGAGAGGTATGGAAGCGGAAGACAATGTTGCGCCGACCCCAAATAAATTGGGATAAGTACAGGAGAATGATGAGCAATCAATCTGCCTAGTCTTTTCCCAACTTTGTTGGGGTCGGCTTCCAGTCTAACCGGATGCAGCTGAATACCAGTATTTTACATGGAGCGACTGCCTATCTGACCTCCACAACCCAGTGACTGTGTAAAACGATACCCCTTGGAGACTGGTTGTCAGACTTTCGGGCTTCTGACGACCCGTAACGACTGTCAAAGATCGACGAATGACAGCTGGGACCAACGGCTTAACGTGCTTTCCGAAGCACGGAGGAGTCTCGGTATGTAAAGATGGTCACCCATCCACGGACCAACTCCGGCAAGCGTAGCTTAACCTGATGGATCGACCCGTGCAGCTGGAGCTCGTGGCTAAGAAATAAGCTTCGAGGAGAATGATGAGCATGAGAGGTTTATAGTCTATAGTATTTGCGTCCTTATTCCTTGAGTCATCGAGCTATTTTTATCGTGCCGTGAAATAGGTTATGATAATGACTTAATCTTAACGTGTTCCTTTTATACGTTTTGCTCTGTATCTCCACATAGTTTTACCCGAAGAAAATGCTACCTGCTGCTGTTGAGACATATCTCACACATCCCTCCCAAAAGGGGGGATGTGTGAGATGTGTCTCAACATAGAATCTGTTGCTTATTCTAAAACGATGCGTAGTCACTAATCATCATTTAAAACTAGATTTCAGTAACGATTAGTAGGAAATCTGACAGTTTTAAATAGGGATTAATGAGCCGAGCTGGTCTCATTAATATCCATCCACTCTCGTTCTGCGTTCTTAACGCAATGACGGCCTAACATCGTTTAATCAATACCAATCAACGGATGTAATCCCAGATGGCCCTGAATTAATATTTCTGCCTTCTGAAAAATCCTGAGTTCTGTATCTTTTCCTACGTTCCCATACATATTGGAAATGTCACACCACGCAATTATTCTTTTTTCTACCCAGCTCATGTGTCAAAATCCTGAGCATACATTTTTTTCTACACTCCCAAACAAACTGAAAAGGTCACTCATTTATTTTGTTTGTTTTTATACCCAGCTCGTTGGAAAATCCTGAGCTCCTTCATCGTTTCCTACCCTCCCAAATAGACTAAAAAAGCTACACTCATTTGTTTCTCTGCCCAGCTCATTAGGAAGTACTGGCGTAAATTAATTATGTTTAAAGGGCGTCCACTAGTATGACATGAACGTAAACATCTGTTGGCACGGGACGGCCGATCGCTTGATTAATTCCATGGCTAAATCAGTAACGTACCGTCTCGCCATTACAACTTACGACTGAGATGCTAATAGTACTTTTTCTGACGTGTTTTCAGCGCACGAGGGTTTCCTTTATAGATTTTGGCTATGAGAAAGTTTGTGGGTCTTTTGGGGATTTTCCACGGTTTTCTTTTGCATCTTTGGATGATGAATCATCGAGTAAGTGTTATCATTCATTTAGAAGAACATCTGTAATTAAATCGCACGTCTATTGTGCGTGATGAGATGCATCGAAGCCCATAAAACTGTGATGGGTAAAACTGGAACAAAGTTCGCCCAAAAGTTTTCTAGTTTGGCATAATCTTTATGATACGACCTAAATTATTAGTTTATTAAGAAATTAAACATCAAACTATGTTTACTTACAGTTTCAGAAAAAGTAATCAGTACTCTTTACCTGGCTACAACTAACTACGGAATTAATAATCTCATGCAATGTACGGCTGGTATAAATTACCATTAATTTCCATTTGTTGCGTTTTCTCAAAGTATAATTTTATTACTTGTCGCTGAATGCTGTTCCGTTTCTCTGAAGAAAGGGAAACAGAGATGCAATATGTACCGTTTGTAAGTACGTCAGTCTGCATGTAAAGGATCACTGGTGGCTTTTGGGTATATTATAGCCCAGTAGGCCTAGACAAATCCACAATACTCGTTTGTCGCAGTGAGAAGAGCTATAAAAGAGAGTACTCGCTCAGTGACCCTAGCTTGGCAGGCAGAACACTCGCTAAGCATAAGAGCGAGTAATCGCTCGTCGTACTCGCTGATCGTTGCTTGCCAACTCGTTTTTAGTTGTTAGGTTCTACTTGCTTCTTGTAAAATCGCCGGCGGTGAGACAGGTGCCTAATGGTTTTCACGAACCCTAAGTGACACTTAAGAGTGTGGTTCCCTATTTTCGCGCTCGGATTTTAAACATCTGACGCTCGACGGCGCGTAGCGAGTGCGCCTGTGTGCGTTTTTCCTCATGTACGGCACACAGTTGCGATGCTGCGACGACTAAACGATCTTGATCTGTAGCTATGGCGTACCTATATTTTTTTGAAGTAAAAGCTACAGGTTTACGGAGAAAATAAAAAGACTGTCCACAATACATTATTATATTAGTGTATTTTAATTAAATTTATACAAATATGGATGAAGAAAATAATATTATGTAGGTACTTATAAAAACTAAACTCATTTTACTTATTTGTTTACCCTAGGTGTATACTTATAAGTAATTGAAGTTTTATAAAAGTATTTGTCTAAGGGGATCGATCGACTTTTCCTTGGATCTATAATTTCTGGGAGAACAAAATCAGAATAAAATTTTGTTAACAGCGGAGCCATCTTTTGTCCAAAATCATCGTTTTTTTTTTTTGTGTAAAACAGTTGAATTTCAGCCCTATTTCAATGTAGATAAAGACGCCACGCGCTAGCTATAATTATTTATTTTTCTTGCGGCATAGGTTTACCAACCGCATCAAGTGCATAAAACAGTTGAATTTGAACCAACACTTATACATAAATACATAAAGCCGCCTCATGCGCAAATGTTTGGTTTACTGTTTTCAAATTTCAAATAGGTAGGTCACCCCGCTGCCACAGAATAAATAATAGTACTGCTGCGTTCGTGTGGGGTTGGTTTTATAATGTTTATTAGCCTAGGCAGGTATTGTACGTGTCAAGTCGACCTAATGACTATACAGTCGACCACACGTCGCACGTCAATGGTAAGTGATAAGGATTTGTATAGGTATCGTTTTCATAGTTTTCGATTTCGACTATAGCCAATAGTGAAGTCAAAATTAAAATGCAAGATGGCGGCTGCGAAAATTTTAAAATTTTTCGTCATCGGTGTCATTTTCATAGTTCTTGAGTGTGCTAAAGCCGATATTGGCGTTAAAATGTAAATCCGAGATGGTGGCTGCGAACATTTTCAAATTTTTCGTCATGGGTGTCGTTTTCATAGTTCTCGAGGATGAAGCCGATAGTCAAGTCAATCATCCCTTCTAATGCGGCCCAAGAGAGCAATGCAATGGTGGCCTAATGGTAACGATCCCGACTTACGAGTTGTAGGTCATGGTTTCGAACCCAGGCAGGCACTTTGTGTAAATAATTTCATCACCACTACTCTCAAAACAGTGAAGGAAAATATCGTGAGGAAACCGCCTAGAACCAAAATTTCGAAGACATGTGACATCTACCAACCTGCACTGGGTCCTCGTGGTGTATTACGGCCCACTCCCTCTCACCGAGAGGAGCCCTGTGTCCCAGCAGTGGGAACATTATAGGCTGATTATGATTGAGAACCATTATGTTGTGAGCGAGCACGTTTCAGTGCCAGAGGTCATCACTGATGTGAGACGAGAAGATATATTACGCTCAACACCGCCGCGCGCGGCCCTTGTCCGATCAGAGCGCGGCTAGCCGCGCGTGGCAGCCGCGCTCAAATGCCGCCCTATATTTGGACACACCTTTATATAGTGCCTTTATCTATGCCTCACTCGTTTCGTATCGTTTAGTGCGGTCGCGATTTGAGTGTATTTCCCATAGTTTTATTGATGTTTTCCTCGACCCCTGTTTTCTTTCTGCGGACTTCTGATCTTGCTTCTTGTACGAACCTTGCTACCACACCGGACACGGTACGGAGAACCCCGCATAAACGTTGGACTTGAACTTGTTATTTTGTATATTACGACCAGCCTACCGATTTCATATTGGCACCATGGATCGTTGTGTAAATTGTGGCAAAGTGACTAGAGGCTGTAGTTTACGCTGAAGAACTTCAAAAATCTGCTGTTAAGTACCTATATGTAGATCGTTATGTAACCTCACTTTTATTACATCTCTTTTAACTCGGAACTCAGACCGCAAAAATCCGCAAAATGTTCAGTGATGGTTTGATAATATAGCTATAAATTGACACCAATTTCATCTTTTTACAACCCAGGCCCAGGCCCAACTTTATATGACATGGTTTCCGTCTCCTTTGTCACGGATCCACAATAGAGATTGTGGCAGTAGAGATTTCAAATAAAAATCTGATATAAATTTTTTCTCCATATTCATCCTCCAAAATTCTTGTAGCCATCTTGGATTTACATTTTGACTACACTATCGACGTTAGCACCCACAAGAACCATGAAAACGATACCCATGATGAAAAATTTGAAAATGTTCGCAGCCGCCATCTTGGATTTACATTTTAACGTCACTATCGGCTTTAGCATCCTCGAGAACAATGGGAACGATCCCCATGACGAAAAATTTAAAATTTTTCGCAGCCACCATCTTGGATTTACATTTTGACCAAATTATATTGTATTATTGATATTGTAATTACAATATCAATATTACAAGTAATACAACATAATTCAAGAATTGTAACATAATTCTCCTAAAGTAAGTGTGCCTACCACTTTAGCTTCTTAAAATATTACTTAAATGAAAGGATTAAAAATATTTAGTCGCACTACAATTTACTATATATCACGCGAGGCGCATGCGCGGCGGCGGGAGGTCAACCGACATAGGTCCTGCGTCGACGAGCGCCAGAGCGCGACTGACTTAGGCCGTTCGATGCACCCGATTTTATACTCACTTTAAAAAATTATTTTCGTAAATGATTGAAGACAGATATGTTTTATTTTTTACACATATATAGTACAATCTGTCTTCTTACGTATAAAATATTTGTGTTGCCAAATGACTTTTAGATTCTGAGAAATGACGTGTTTTTTTGTAGTCGATTTCTCGATTTTTGATTATCTTAGACGTGATTAAAATACAAGTTAATGAATTAAATATCAAACTTTTCTCAATGCATTTTAAATTTCAGGATACGCCTCTTCGAATGAATACCACTTTACCTTCTTAATTAGTAGTAATAATTGGTGTAAGATTACTTCAAAGTTGAGCCTTCGCGCGTCATCTGGAAATCGCGCCTTCGAAATCGACTGTTTTCGTAGTCAATAATTCAATTTGAACAAGTTTTTTTTAATAGACTTTAAATAAAAATATATGATAATTACGATGATTGAAGTCAAAAGAAGCTAAAAAAATAAATTATGTGACCAAAATCACTTCAAAATCTCCCAAGTTCTCGATTTACGTATGAAAAATGCAACAACGCTCTTAAATGAATCCCTAAATATGATTGCACTGTTGGATTTTCAACTCTCGGCCTAGCGTTGAAAATCCAACAGTGCAATACTATTTAGGGATTCATTTAACCCTTTTGCTGCCAACTCCACATTAAACAATAGATTTTTAATAGTTGTAATGCAGAGTGGCAGCAAAACTGTTAAGTGTCACTTAGGGTTGGTAAAAACTAGGCCTAACTAAATTAGCGACATCCACTGTCATTTCATCGAAGTAAAACAAAACTCATCTGAGTTAAAAATACCATTTCAGTTGCAGAATGCTTCATGAAAAATGCGAGCAATTATTTAATCTAAACAAGTCCAATATTAAACAGTAACAAACCGTTAATAATACATTGATTCATTAGATTCGTTACTCTATATTCAAGGCCAGTTGTTTTAATTTTCCACATTGCAAACTAGACATTTACTGGGTTGGTTTTGTTTATTTTTTGGTTCAGACTAACCTTGGGTATCATTGTGAAGAGGCTGACTGCTATTTGGAATAGCTGTTAAAACACTTAAATATTGAGTAGAACATTATATAGGTTTTTTTTTTATGTGCTACAGATTTTTCCTCATATTTATCTCGTATTTCCATCGCTTATTATTATTATTATTATAGTTGCTGTTTGTATCATTGTTCTTTTACTGAATTTTCATTAGCATAAAAAGATAATAATCCGACTATTCTTACTCGATTATCTCTCTTGGTTTTTAGGGTTCCGTACCTCAAAAGGAAAAAAACGGAACCCTTATAGGATCACTTGTTTGTCCGTCTGTCTGTCTGTCTGTCAGTCTGTCAAGACCGTTTTTCTCAGGAACGCATGAAGTTATCAAGCTGAAATTAATATCAAATACGTAAATCTATGGTCCCTTGGAGTTCTAAAAAGATCAAAGCTCTAAGTCAACGCAATAAAAAAATACAGCCATTTATGCGACATTATTTGATACTCGCAAGTAAATCAAAACCTATAGGGTATTTCCCGTCGTCCTAGAATCATGAAATTTGGCAAGAAGCAAGGTCTCACAACACAAGTAATGGAAAAAGTCCGAAAATTGTTAATTTGTAATTCTATCACATAAAAAAATATTTTCAAAGTTGTCAGTCTTTTTCTCAGGAATGCGTAGAGGTAGAGGTATCAAGTTGAAATTGATATCAAATACGAATTAAAGTCCTAAAAAACTCAAGCTTCTAAGTCAACGCAATGAAAAAATACGGCCATTTTGCGACACATTTTGATACTCACAACTTTCGCAAGTAAATCAAAACCTATAGGGTACTTCCCATTGACCTAGAATAACGAAATTTGAAGCAAGAAGAAAGGTCTCCCAGTGCGAATAAAGGAAAAAGTCCAAAAATTGTGAACTTGTAATTTTGTGACATAAAAAAAAAATTTTTGATATCCAATGTTAAGTTTGTTTTTGGGATAAATTCTTTACAACTACGGAACCCTTCACTGTGCGTGGTCCGACACGCACTTGTCCGGTTTTTTTTTTCTGTCTAATATCTGGGCTCTCAGACAGCACAGTTTAAAGACTGTTTTTGCCAATTGATATTGTTGGTGGAGTCGTCGAAAACCAGCTGCGTTACTACCTACCTTATTATTATTAGTCATCTGCATAAAAATCAAGTTCCAAAAGTCGAAACTGCCGGCCGATCATATTGACCTGACCTTGACCAGTTCTGAACTTCTGATACGTAGCCATACCTGCTAATTGACGCAACATTCGTAATTAATACAGTGAACTTTATTGAGTAAAACTCGATATGGTAACGAACATAATAATACATAATAACATGTAGGTATCCATATTTATTATGTTTAAATTGATATGCTCAAGATTCTTCTGTTGCAGGTCGTCGTAATAAATAAACTTGTTCTCCAATCTAAGTAACATTTTTTTTAATACTTAACCAAATCTTTTCTGGTTTTGCGAATCTGGCTGGTAATCACTTAGCTATTTACATTTTCTGCATGGATCTGAGTCTCACATATTTTAAGCTAAAAATGGTTCATCGAGTGATGAACCATTGATCTGATGCTTCAAGTACTTCATCACTACATGGGTTATTCTCGTTCGTGTCGATACTGTCTTTAATCTCTGGCTATTCCGCAGTCCCTATCATTAACGCTTTGAACGACACTATACTGCTTAGCAGTGATAACAATAAAACTTCTATTTCGTTTAGTGCTCTTCAAAGCGTTAAAGCCTCATTTTCGTACATGATGCAGGTTTCTTACCGGTGGCATAAGTTGAAGCCACAAATTACTGACATCGTCTAAACACTGTTTGGACAGTGCAATTTTTATTTTTGCTTCAATTTATGGTATGCCGTATGCCACAGGTAATTAAATAGCTCCGCGTGTAAGTAAATCAGGCTTAATAATTTTAGAAACTAGATCCGCCATTTCCAACTCTAAAATCTGTAGATTCCGCGTACTATATCTCGTGTTTCATTCAATAACAACGAACATTTTCACAATTACATCTAATTGGTATAACAATCACATTGCCAGTTGTCTGAACTTGTTAATTGTGGTTTCATTAACTCAACTGGAAATGAAAAGCTCCCTTGTTGATTATTTCAGGCTGTTAAGTGGCACTTGGTATTTTTTTCGCAGATACCAATAATGAGACTTGTACTCGTAATTGGAGGCCGTGGAATGTATGGAGCTCGTGGCTAGTTAATAACAGCCGCATGGGTCGATCCGGATGGGTCACCATCTTTACCGAGACTCTTTCGTGCCTCGGAAAGCACGTTAAGCCGTTGGTCCTAGCTGTCATTCGAGGATCTTTGACAGTCGTTACGGGTCGTCAGAAGACCGAAAGTCTGACAACCAGTCTTACCAAGGGGTATCGTATTATTAGTTACTGGATTGTAGAGGTCAGAAATGCAGACACTCTATGTAAAATACTGGTATTTAGCTGTATCCGGTTAGACTAGAAGCCAACCACAACATAGTTGAGAAAAAGCTAGGCAGGTTAATCAATCTGCCTAACTTTTTTTTTTAAATGTGGTGTTCCTAATGTTTCTTGTAGATTTTCTTCAAGATTCAGAATGCTGAAATATGGGCATCATATTGTGATCTTAGAACATCTGCCATTTGTTTACTCCGAGACCCACTTGCTAAGCTAGCTATGTAGACTTATTAGGTACACGACTGCCCCAAAAAGGAGTAATGTTTTCAGGGTTCAATATGTATGTATGTATGTATGTGATTTTTAACCTACTTCCAAAAGGTGGAGGTTCTCAATTCGTCGGCACCTTTTTTTTTTTTTTTTTTTATTATTATGTATGTTCCCCGATTACTCGAAAATGGCTGGACCGATTTGGATTTTTCTTTTTTTGTTCGAAAGGGTATACTTCTCAAGTGGTCCCATGATCATCAAGTCAGGATCTGACGATGGGATCCCATGGAAATCGAGGGAAACCCTCAAATTTTATGGGCACACCTATATCGATTTTGGTATTTTTTATAGTAACTCGTGCATTTGCTCTCGGAAAGTACCATTCGGTGAACTGGAACTGATGATGAAGACCACAGAGGGCCATCGGAAATACTCAATTATATCTAAGTATATCACAGGTTGCGATTCGATTACTTTAATATGGTTTATGCTCGTCAAAATGCATAATGGTAATGGTGACTTCACCATGAGCAGTTCTCCTGGTTCTTACTAGGAGAACTCCTCAACAATTAACGTCCCTGCATCGGGAAAAGCAATATTTTGTAAAACGTGATGAGCAGTTGACATTGGGTTATTGTAACTTAGATAAATTACAAACTGAACCACTAAAAAGTGAAAAATAAAAACTTTTTTACAAAAAAAAAACCGACTTCCAAAAAAAACACTACAAAGTGAAAAATAACATTAATTTCGGATGTCGGTGGCAAAAAACTAAAATACAGATCCAAAGACACCGACTTCCGAAATTAAAGTTATTTTTCACTTTGTAGTGTTTTTTTTGGATGTCAGTTTTTTTTTTGTAAAATAGTTTTTTTTATTCCACCATAACTTTTGAACGTCTGGACAGGTTTCGATGTTAGGGGTATTGTTAGAATCCTTACATCATCCCGAGTTATACAGGCTATATTTTTTTTAAATTATTCAATATGGTGGCAGTATGACTCCATTTTCAAACGTGAACAAAAATCTTCAATTATTACAATGTGGGTATCAAATGGAAGGCCTTGATGAGCACATTCCAAAATAAGCACATTTATACATTTATTTTATTACGCTTTCTCCTCTAGCGTCAAGCCAGGAAATTGTTTCTAGAAGAATCCTACAATCTAATAAGATAATGACTCATATTATATAGGCGTTGCATATAGGATACTAACATACGAAATGCCAATGTACTATCAATGTTCACTAAACCTGCCTACCTATATTATTACCGTCTCTATTGAATCTTAAAAACTGCACTCCCAAAGCAATAAATCACTTTCATAGCCGCTCAAATCTCGAGGAAAACCGTTGATCATTCGCGAAAATATCCCAAAATAGAACATAATCTTCCAGAGTATACATTTATTGGAGCAGTTTGTTGAACTCCTAACGTATGTCAGTGTGTCTGAAAACTTTGTTTATTTTCTGATCATAGCATGTAGAATCGAGCCAAGTGATATGGATTAATTGTTTACATAGAAGATGTTTCCTGCTTTAGTTCTGTAATGTAAATGCACTGATTAAATCTTTGCATACAATCGTTCTAGCATTTACTTGGATTCTTTAAAGACATTCCTCATGCCCTGGTCTCCAGAAGGAATCCATGAAAATAAGATCCAAGAAAGCGATAATTAACCCAGAACCGATCCGTGATTCAGCCACAACACAATGTATGAATTTAGAATTTTCATTGGTCATCATTTAGTATCAATGTTTATGCGGATGCTGCTGCAAATTCTGTTGATAATTAAATCCAAAGCCACTTAATCTGACACCCACGAGAAGTTTGGTGACGACATAACTGTAGCCCAGCATAATTCATACACATATGAACAATATGTTTGTCAACAGTGCTCTAATGATGATTATATAAATCGTTAGGAAAAGCCCCCACGTAGTAGAAACGGTCAAGAAAGAGGAGGAAGAAAACCTTAAGTAGGAGCACTGACTACGTTAAGTTGTTCCTGAAGTTGAAGCATACATTGACGATGAGTATCACATGCGATCGGCGCTTCCTCCTGTGCACTGTCATAACGAAGCTCTCATCAGCCCTGTTCTGCGCTTTTTCAGGCGTAGGCTTCATCCTTGGACCGCCAGGACCACTCGCGGTGACGCTAATGAAATCCTTTTGTAGGGATTCCGCTAGGGACAATTGATACTATATTTGAACACCTAGTATCTACATCTTGAAGTCCTATTTAATCCTGCAAAGGAAACGCGCATTTGATAAAAACAATGGCTGAGTATAATCGCTGTTCATATAAGCAAGTACTTATTGGTACTCCCGATGATAATATGCGATTGTTAGACTGTATAATATTTAGCTTTACAAGTATTACAGCGAGTTATCATGAACTTGAAAACGCTATTGCACGCCGCTTAACTCATGGATTGCATTGAATTCTACGTCTATTCAAATGATGCAAATAAGAATCTTTGACGATTTTGTATATCATATTAGCTCCTACAATACAGCCCCAGAGCTTAAAAAAAGTTGGATGAAATATGGGAGCAATGATATGAATGTAGAGGAAGTGTATGAATGGTGAAGGCTGTCAGAGGAGAATAGAAGATTTAAACATTTTGCGCTGACCCCAAGGCTGCTCTGATTCCAATGTGCAATGGTAGGTAATTTCATTGGAAAAATGACAGGCAGAAGAAAACATTAAAGACACAACTTCAAAATATAATGGTGTTATTATAGAATTCCGCACTCTTAATGAGCGCATAGGTGAATGACATCAACCTATTAAAGGTTACCTTTCAGTTGTCAACGACTGCAAAGAGACATGAGGTCACCTATACTTAGACTAAGAGCACACCACAAGAAAATATGAATTTTAATTATGTGTGTACAGCTACGTTTCCATGCAGATGATATGAAGCTGAAAGTCACATAGAGAACACGTCAATACGGAATGATCATAAATCATCGATAACCGACTAGAACAAACAATCTATGAAATAGGTAGCCATTATAATTATATTATTCATGTTTATGGAATTATGAGTGTACTTGATAGAAATGGCCGATATACAGATTTATGTCAACAATAGACAGCACTTTAATAAATTTTAGTTCTCATCTAGATTTAACGTTGTTTGCTTATACCGTGGAGAATGTAGATCACAAGCAATCCATTCTCGGCCTAATTTAGCCCGTCTTTCACCACCCAGTAGAATACGTCACGTTGTTGTGCTCTGAATAACTATTAAAATTATTACAGTATTTTATCAGGCCAATCTCCAATGAAAGCAGAAACTGTCTAAATAAAGCCATGTACTGCCCTTACAAGCTCTTCTTCGAAATCAATTAAGGTCAAGGTGTGCCCATCAATATTAAGATCAACTTAATCCTTTTCGATAATTGGCTTTCATTAAACCTTTCCAGCATGTAACATGAGCACACCACCAAAGGTGTATGTTTCATGTCTGACACATTAATTCCCACTACTTCTTGATCCCTTACTTTTTCCCGAAATATGAATGGCTTCCCCCAATACCGAGTCTTGGTGTGGTTTGGCTTCTGTAGATCGTATACAAGTTGTAACTTAAAAAACCGGTCAAGAGCGAGTCGGACTCGCGCACCGAGGGTTCCGTACCATCATTTATGTGTAATTTTTGTTGATGATTTCTGAAAAACTGTGCTATTTAGAGACATCGTTTTATTTTTCCTGTAATCTTTACAATAAACTTCTATCACATAGAATAATTTCAGATTTTTCGCTTTGCAAACTTCGGAGATAAGGGGGGAACGGTATTTTTTTTTTTACATTTTTCATCAGAAGTCGAAAACTATGCTGCTTAAAAAAAAAAATGTTTGAGAATGTGCAAACAGCGCTCTTTCATATGATACCCCACATGCCCTAGTAGCCCCACTTTGATTTTTTAAGACTCCCTTTCAGTCCCTGTTGCAAAAAAAAATATAAATATTTTTATTTCTTTCTTATTTCCAAAATAGTTGAATAAACGTCATCTAAAACTATTCCAAATTTCAAGTTGATAGCATCAGTAGTTCTTGAGATATCCAGCTGTGACAGACAGACAGACAGACAGACTGAGTCACACCATAAGGGTTCCTTTTTTACCATTTTGGTACGGAACCCTAAAAACGCACAACCTCTTAATTCTTCACATCATTATGAACGAATTTTACTGTGGGACCAAACCTGAAATCGCAAAAAATCAACTGTTCCCGACATTTATGTTCGCATAACTCGTCAAAATGTAGGGAACAGCTGTTTTTTTTTTCGCGATTTCAGGTTTTGTCCCATAGTAAAAGTTATTCATAATAATGAGTACAATGATCCCATAAGAGGTTGTGCGTTATTTAAGTTACACCTTGTGTTAGTATGCATCTATGCCTTTTGTTTAAACTTTGCCTGCCAACCCTAACTGCAACAGATGCAACCTAGATTCTCGTTAAGGGCGTATTGCAGTTACATGACTGCCGTCAATGTCTAAGAGAGTTTATTTTTTTAAACCGTAAACCTTTATTGGTATTGTTGGAGCTCCGACTGATATCATCAATTAACCTTTTCACCGTGACGTGAGAGAGTTTCGAAACGCAACTAGCGCCAAGTACAACCGAAACATATACTTATATTACGACCTCAATTCTTTTTACGAGTTCTTAAGTTTCTAAGAACATTTCAATTTTGTTACGTTTGGCTTCTGGAACTCTCATGTTGCGTGTAGGGCATACAGGTCATCAAATTTTACTACAGGTCATCAAATTTTACAACCGCTTAGAAACGTCCTCAAGGTAGCAGAACGATATTTGCATATTTGTACTTACACTACACATTTCATATTGTATATCCACATCACGTTTCTATTATATTCCTAGTAGTTTACGTCAACAGACCGTGAAGTAATTGCCTAAAAATATTGTCAAGAAACGCACAAATATAGTAAATACTTACTCGTTTTAAAACAACAACGTCTATTTGACCATCGTCATCTTCCTAGAACATTAGACAGAAAAACCAAATTCTAAGCATCGAATTTTCTAGTCAAGAATGTGCAAATTAACTTGCAGCATCGGAATTTCCCTTGTTGTGACTACATTTTAAATCCTCTGCTATTGCTCACAATTGAGTGTTTGCACAAGATATGTTTGCGTCACAACATCAATTGATCTTAATAAAAGGGGAGTTAAATGGCTCTATGTGTTGCTTCGTTGGACACGGCCAGTAGAATTGATTGTTTCATTCACTGCTTCTATTGTTATGACATCGTAATACAAATGACTTTTGTATTAAGTGCTGCAGATAAACTTGTGTCAATACTTAGTCATCTACGCTCTCTGAGTTTTCAAGCCTGTGCAACTATTGCTTGCAGTGTCATCCTCAAGTCTCCAGTCTCTATACTGGGACTTCAGAAAGCCTATTGTCTATGAAGAAAAGAAAATACAGGATTATCAGATTCTACTGTAATGATACTTAGAGCGATTTGTCCGAAGCCTTCGATCAAATGAAATGGCTCGGTTTTTACTTAGACCATTTCTATTGGTCTGAGCGTTTTTACTATAAAATTTGTACCTGAGCACCATGAATATGATATTATAATGGATTTGAAATATATTTCTAACGCCTCATGTGCATTGGCACTTCGCGAAATTCGCAACTTTGATAACGTGATAAAGTACTAAAAGGTAATATTCGCAAAACATTTGCTGTATTTTTTTTGGCATTTTCCTGGTCTTCACCAAATTTTCGTGACTAGAATTTTAAAACTAAATTGGCCTTTATTTCTCAAGGATTTGTTTGGGTACTAGGTTCAACTTAGATACATAGTTTCAAGGATTTGACGAAGCAATTTGTTTTTCGTGTCATGAACACTTCAGAAGTTCATTCAGTTTTGCGTTAGAACTTGGGATGTTGATTAAAGTTGATGACCTGGGAGCTTTATTTTTAGAAAAGAATAGTCGTTCTTCTCCATTAATCGCTTTGCACATTACATTCAGATTCAAAAGATTCTTCGGTATTACAACTGAATCAAAAATACTCTCAGTAACAGTAGCGTGTGTTTGTTTTGCTACAGCAATCATCTTAGCTATAAAGTCATCATTATCTGTTTAACAGCTTTGTAGCAGCTACTAGTGTTCCAACAATGCTAATGTTTATGGTACATTTAACGGCCGGTCATGTACTTGAGTGTCCAAAGTGTTAGCTAAACGTGAATGACGTAACATCGTAAAAATAAGACTACCAACCATATACATATATGTGCTTAGCGCCTTTTTATGTCCATAACTCGTAATCGAGATGGATTTTTGTTCATATTTAATTAGTATGGTTCATTTTTCATTCGTAGCTGTTTTGGCTGAAATGGAAGCTAACTCGAAATTAGTTGGAAAATAGATATTTCAATGTCCAATCATGATTGTAAATCCATACCAGAAAAAAAATGGTGGATATGTGACGAATCAATAAATTGTCTGCAGTCCGTAACCAAATTCTAACACAATGGAATCTGAATTTCCGGAAATTAAACCGAGAGTTATGTGTGGTAAATGAATGTATTCCTATTGCCTGACTGATCTTCCAGAGTTCAATGAACCTAGGTAAATCCTAAAAAATGCTAAAGTGAGTTTTTTTGTTACGCTTTCACGCTAAAACGTCTGAACGGATTTGGATGAAATTCGACAATTGGGTAGACCATGACCTGGATTAGCACACATAGGATACTTTTTTATCCCGGTAGCGTATCCCGTGTGATAAATTCCGAGCTCTCGGCAAAAGCTAGTGTACAATAATAGTTATCTAAGCAACTGACGTATAATAAGGGGTATTAAAAGCGCCTCGTGTGATAATATTATCACATGAGTGTTTTAATACCTAATTATGTACAGTTGCATACAAGACTTTATCTACATCCATGTTATGAATCCTCTATAAAAGGTTCTGAAACAGTTTTTTGCAATACTAATACTCGTATCTAACATGGCGGCCGGCGTAATAGTATACGACGTGAATTCGAATAAGTTCTTTTTTTTAATTACGGCGCTGTTGTAGTGAAACGCGCGTGCATTACAATGTTCTTTTTTTGAAAACGAGTTGCATTATGAAATTCAGTTTAACATTAAAACACCCGTTTGGATGCTATTATGGTTACCATGGTTACTATGACACTGGCTGTTTTAATGTTGGCAATAAGCTAACTGTTTCAGAAACTTTTATAGAGGATTTATAGCATGGGTGTAGATAAAATATAGTACATGGATAACTTAGCTAGAGACGAAATTGAAGGTTTTTCTAATGGCAGATTTGTCTTACCGAGTCAACTGAACTTTTAAATACGCAGTATCCACTTCCACAAAATATACTCCATTATTTAAAGAAAGACCCTGTCACCTATTTCGCTTATATGGTTTCCCGGCCTACTAGCATAGTCCACTTTAGGTTACTCATAATCTCATTAATAAACGGCTGTTACGTTACGACACTCGTGATAGGAAGGGTGAACTATTCTTAGCCAAGAACCACGTGGTCCCATCAAATGGTTGATTGATGCCGATAATAATGAGTATGACGTGAACTAAATGATGTAAATCGGCTACTTGGATGTTGACGGAAACGTTTGTTAGTATTTTTTAGGGTTCCGTACCAAAATGGTAAAAAGGAACCCTTATGGTCTCACTCAGTCTGTCTGTCTGTCTGTCTGTCACAGCTGAATATCTCAAGAACTACTAATGCTATCAACTTGAAATTTGACATAGTTTTATATGACGTTTACCCAACTATTTTGCAGATACGAAAGAAATAAAAATATTTATATTTTTTTTGTAACAGGTGTTGAAAGGGGGTCTTCAAAATTCAAAGTGGGGCTACTAAGGCATGTGGGGTATCATATGAAAGAGCGCTGCTTGCACATTCTTAAACATTTTTTTATTTTTTTTTAGGCCGCATAGTTTTCGATTTTTGATGAAAAATTTAAAAAAAAATACCGTCCCCCCCCCTTATCTCCGAAGTTTGCAAAGGGAAAAATCTGAAATTATTCTATGTGATAGAAGTTTATGTAAAGATTACAGGAAAAATAAAAAGATGTCTCTAAATAGCACACTTTTTCAGAAATCGGAAGTTCGGAACGGAACCCTCGGTGCGCGAGTCCGACTCGCTCTTGACCGGTTTTTTATTTTATTAACAACTCGTAGAGATTATTATACTGTTAAAATTGTTTGCCGTTGTGATTTGATTTGACTTAATGGATGGGATGGAACTGTGCGCTTTATACGAGAATATTTCTTGTTTGTTTGGGACTATTAGGACCCCTGCGGGGCGATCACGGGCGTACCCAAGACGTTTGTGACAAGACATGATAAATTATGTCATGTCTTACAATTTGTCTTAAATGCTAGCACGGGTCAACCATGTGACATAATCTAGAGGCGCGACATGGCTTTCTTGTTGCTAAATTCATAGTGTGACATAGTAAATTAAAGAAATTAAAATGTTTAAGACTATCTGAATATGCGGCAAAATAAATTTTTTTTTTCTTTTCTATTGCTTATAACTCGAAAACGGTGTGTCCTATCGCAAAAATAATGAAAATTTGGCCCCCCTTTATGAAACCCATAAACCCCTTACTCTTAACATGTAGGTACCAAAAAAAAAAAATTGTTGTATTTAAGTACCTATGTATTTACTTAAATTATTTATTTATTTTGATTTTTTTTTGTTGGTTTCGACGCGCATTATTTACATGTCTAAATATGTATTTTTAAAAATTAAAAAAAAAACTGTTTAAAAATATAAAAAATAGTAATTTATTTATTTACTTATTACAATTTTTTTTGGTTGTCACGCGCAATTCTTCACACAAATAAACCACCACCAAACAATGCAAAAAAATAATTTATTCCCATTTGGTGCAGCAGGAAATCTTATCACCGCCTCCGAACGAACGTGATACAATTTTTCTTAGTCACCGTCAAAATGTGACATTTGTGATATAATTGGTGCGCCCATATTAGCAAATAAGACATAATGAGTCCCAACTAAACGTCAAGAAGTTATGTCACATTCAAGAAATTATCTCACGCCGCCGTGTTAGCATTTAAGACAAAACAGTTTTATCGCCCAAACTACGATAAAATGTGTGACTCAAGCCATGTCACAGTAGGCCGTGCTCGCCGGGCTGACACCCCTTAGCTCTGACCCAAAACACAACTGTATCTGTATATTATGTTGTTAAATATATTACTTCGATCATTATAGTCGAAGATATATTCTAGAGCTCGTGCCTAAGTAATAACAGCCGCACGGGTCGAACCGTCACGTTAAGCTACGCTTGCCGGGGTGGGTCGGTGGATGGGTAACCATCCTTATACCGAGACTCCTCCGTGCCTCGGAAAGCACGTTAAGTCGTTGCTCCCGGTTGTCATTCGTGGATCTTTGACAGTCGTTACGGGTCGTCAGAAGCCCGAAAGTCTGACAACCAGTCTTACCAAGGGGTATCGTATTACTTAGTTACTGGGTTGTGGAGGTCAGATAGGCAGTCGCTTCATGTAAAATACTGGTATTCAGCTGCATCCGGTTAGACTGGAAGCCGACCCCAACATCTTTTGGGAAAAGGCTAGGCAGATTGATTTGATTTGCTGCTAGCCCAAAAACAAATTGTAACTTATTTTTGGGAACCTGTTTCAGGTACTCTATTAGACTTAGATAATGGAAGTCAAGCCAGCTGAAAATTTTTCACGTCCGGCGATGATTTTTAGAATAAAACTAAATATTGTAATGTTATAAATTACAAGAGTTGCTATACTCGTTTCGATAAACGCATTTCGACATTTAAATTGATCACATATAGTTCGTGTTTTATCGCGTTTACTGTATGGTGAATAAATGACGATGTAACCATTTTGTTTGTGACCATGACAGGCTTTGGTCTAGATAATTGAAACGTAACCTCCGCTTTGACTGATAAAACGGCTGTATACAAACACATTTAGTTTTATATTATTGCCACCTACATAACAGTAACGATAATTTTACTGTTTTTATTACCTGACTTCATTCATAAATCGGCTTTCCTACTTCTGGCCTACTTTAACTTTACGAAGTGACTATATTATTTTCTTTTGAATGATTTATGTTTGCAAGTATCTCACTATTTCTGTGATAAACTTTTTTGCTTGTGGCCGCGGCTTCGCCCGTGTGGAGGTCGGTCGGTGGAAGTCATGCCACTGGGTCTTACTACCGGGATAAAAACTATGCTATGTGTGAATCCAGGTTATAAACTATCTGTGTGCCAAATTTCATCCAAATCCGTTCAGCCGTTTTTGCGTGATTGTGTAACAAACGTACAAACTTTCACATTTATAATATTAGTAGGATTAGCTCTTCAGTATCATTCGCAATGACGTCATCTATGGTATCTTCCCCTACTAGGTCCTTTCTCCTGTAGCAATCCTCTCTAATCAGTGCTGAACGCTTAGGTCTTTTGTTGCCAATGTCACCATTACTTCTATATTTGTCAACTTACCTGATGACTGGTTTATCAACGAATTCGTTGGCCCAGTTCGGTATCCTCTTCATCGAAGCTGTACTCTCTTGCTATGGCTAGCATTGTTTCTAATAAATATATAAAAATCTTTTATTTCGTCCATTTATTACTACGCTACAGAGTGGCATGTAGGCGTATCCAATGTCCCATTTTGGGGCCGACCCACCTGTCTGCTGTAGTTTTCAAGATGCTGTTGGGGCTGGCGTATACCCTGCGCATGATGGCGTGAAAGCCATCTATCCCCGCCAAATACTATCTACCTAACGCTGGATGATCCACTTTCCGACTAGATACTTATTTTATTATACTTTAGGTACGTTTGTTTTTTGGCAATTCGGTTTCGGTAGCCTTAAATTCTGAATAACTACCACAGTTGTAAACGAGTTCTGCTAACGCGTTTATAATGTCATGGTTTTGAGCAGTGTCGCACGAGCGCCTCAAATTATTCACACTATGCTGATTTTGTTGAGTCGACGTTATCGCCACTACTTTGTTACCCAACTCCTAACGGTACACGGCAGTAGTACTAAGTGTCTTTTAACGATAATCTAACACATTCACTAATGGTTTAAGAGGAAAGGTGGCCTGCAATTCTCCATACAAATGTATTAATTTAGATAATAATAAAAATAATAAATAATAAAAACTTTATTCAGTTCAGAAAAACACGGTACAATAAATTAAAAAAACCTATTAACAGATAATAATATCAAACCCCCCCCCCCCCGCCAAACTCGTTTTTCTTCCTGAATAATGCCCAGAGCATTTTTTTTTTTCAAAAATCAAAGTCTGCTGTAGACACGTCCCTATCATTTCCTTTTTTCAGGAACTAATTAGTAAAGAAAATATGACTCTCCAAAAATTCCGCATTAGACCTGCCGTCGTCGCCCGTGATTAGAGGACTACCAGACAAATTCTAAAAGTTTTTAACATAACATAAAATTATAGGAATTTTTCTTTTAATTTATGAAAAAAATATGACTCCAAAAATTCCGCATTAGACCTGCCGTCGTCGCCCGTGATTAGAGGACTACCAGACAAATTCGAAAAGTTTTTAACATAACATAAAATTATAGGAATTTTTCTTTTAATTTATTAAAAAAATATGACTCTCCAAAAATTCCGCATTAGACCTGCCGTCGTCGCCCGTGATTAGAGGACTACCAGACAAATTCTAAAAGTTTTTAACATAACATAAAATTATAGGAATTTTTCTTTTATGAAAAAAAAAAAGGGCTCTCCAAAAATTCCGCATTAGACCTGCCGTCGTCGCCCGTGATTAGAGGACTACCAGACAAATTCGAAAAGTTTTTAACATAACATAAAATTATAGGAATTTTTCTTTTAATTTATTAAAAAAATATGACTCTCCAAAAATTCCGCATTAGACCTGCCGTCGTCGCCCGTGATTAGAGGACTACCAGACAAATTCTAAAAGTTTTTAACATAACATAAAATTATAGGAATTTTTCTTTTAATTTATGAAAAAAATATGACTCCAAAAATTCCGCATTAGACCTGCCGTCGTCGCCCGTGATTAGAGGACTACCAGACAAATTCGAAAAGTTTTTAACATAACATAAAATTATAGGAATTTTTCTTTTAATTTATGAAAAAAATAATTGAATCGGCTCAGTTTTCGAGAAGAAAAAAGAGCCGCAGCTGTCCCTATCCCACTCTCTTATCACTGTTCGGGAGCAGCGCCACGGCAATAGTTTCTTCAAATTCCTCGCAGGCCACGTCCCCTCTTAACGGCGCGAGTAAAGTAAATTACTCTGTCGATTATTTATTATTTGTGTCTGTGGGTACAGTTAAAGCTCGCGTCACGTAAGTTTGCCGCTCTGAAACCAGGCTTGCCGATGCGCATGCGCATTGCATGGCGCACTGCTGTTTTAGTATAGATACATTGAGTACTGCGCAGTTATTTGTAGCCTACTTCAGGCCGTATTATGAAGTATTAATGCCGTCATGATTCCAATGCGATAAAGGGATGGTGTTATCGGTCATGTATAGCTAGGTCTCTCTCGCGCACTGGAATCATGAATGGCATTAGAAACTTACATGACGCGAATTATACCAGTGAAGTAAAAAGTTCTAGAGTTTTCATTTTGTAGTGTTTTGCATAGAATAATGGTTCTATTTTTATAAGGCTTTGCTGTGCATTTGAACATCTATAATTAATTTATATCAGAAATCAGACTGATGTGGTTCAAAGCACAGAACAGATAAAGAGACCTTTTTATCTGTTCTGTGGTTCAGAGGGCCTAGACAAAGTAAAATTCGATATTAGCGATGACGCTAGTAGAAAAGCCAAAAAAAATATGGGGTTGACATAAGCTATCGAAATCAGGAGGAGCTCGTGGCTAAGTAATAACAGCCGCACGGGGCGATCCATCAGGTTAAGCTACGCTTGCCGGGGTTGGTGACCATCTTTACATACCGAGACTCCTCCGTGCCTCGGAAAGCACGATAAGCCCTTGGTCCCGGCTGTCATTCGTGGATCTTTGACAGTTGTTATGGGTCGTCAGAAGCCCGAAAGTCTGACAACCAGTCTTACCAAGGGGTATCGTATTACCCAGTTACTGGGTTGTGGAGGTCAGATAGGCAGTCGCTCCATGTAAAATACTGGTATTCAGCTGCATCTGGGTAGGCTGGAAGCCGACCCCAACATAGTTGGGAAAAGGCTAGGCAGATTGATTGACATAAGCTATCGGAATGTCACGTGATCATGTCAATGTCACTTTGAAGCTATAGCGATTGTAGAAATAGAATCGCTCGGAAGCAAATGCCATTTGAACGCTTTAAATTACTACTATTTTTAGGTTTTTTTTTACGGGCGTGTTTGTGTGTCTGCCTTCTCCCATTTTTAGGGTTCCGTACCAAAATGGTAAAAAGGAACCCCTATGGTGCGACTCAGTCTGTCTGTATGTCAAAGCTGGATATCCCAAGAACTACTAATGCTATCAACTTGAAATTTGGAACAGTTTTAGATGACGTTTACCCAACTATTTTGCAAATAAGAAAGAAATAAAAAAATATTTATATTTTTTTGAAACAGAGACTGAAAGGGGGGGGCTTAAAAATATTTTTTTTAGCCCCCCCCCCCCCCACACATACACACATTTTACACATTATCAAACATTTTTTTTTTTTAGGCTGCATAGTTTTCGACTTTCGATGAAAAATGTAAAAAAATACCGTCTCCAACACCCCCCCCCCCCAACCCCCCATTTTAGAATTACTTGTATGAAATCCTATGACACCTCTCACACTTATCCGCGCCGAATCAGACGAATCGCTTGAAGAATGACTAGGAACGTCGGCGTCGTTTCGTTCGGCGCGGTCGATTTTTTCCTCGCGGACAAGTCTGTTCATCTTTAGACTCGCTTCTCTTTCAGTCTTTTTCAATTTCTAATTTTTGACCATCAATAATCGCTCACGTGCATGTTTTTTTTCCGGATCTTACTATTCATTGATTGACTTTTGATTGACTATTCAATTTTATTTGATAGATTAGATAACTAAGTATTAAGTATGTCGCTATATTTCCTTTGTGTTGTATGACAATAAATGATCACAAACCTAGACTATTAAATGGGCTTTTAAATTAACCTAGAATCTTACATTGCTTTCTAATGATCAAATTAAATTGTTTGCATACAAAACGTTAATTTATATTCTATCAGCCGGGATCTTGGGTTGATATCTTCTACACTGATAGGGAAAAATATTGAAATAAAAAAACGCTGATTTAAATCATAATGTGACTGGCACTGGAATCGTCTGAAAGGCGACGATAAAATTTTATGAAAAAAAATATCTTATATTTTATCTTTCACTTCCTCTAAATGGACATTTGCCCAATATAACATTTTACCCTATAAACATTAATCCCCACACTTACTTAATGTTTTGTTTTTTACACAATTGAACGAGTAGGTACCTACTTATGGTATAAGTTATAACATACCTAATGATATCACTGCATACCTACCTGTATATTGCGATTTCTTATTTTATCCGTTCTTTATTTAGTGCTAACTCTGCCAGAATATTCGGTGATCGGCAAACGTTGAAATTCCTCGCAAACGCATCGTTGGTAGTAGGTATTTGATAATCGTCTAGTCGAGGTCATTGGCCAGACAGAATGGTGAATGAACAAGAAATAAGATAAAGGAAATGTTGAACTTGAGTGTCCAAAATATGAGATAAGACTTGATATGATCAGCGTCGTTATGCAATTTATTAGTGTTTTTAAAATGGTGTTCATAAATACCAAAAAAATATGGTAGGTTTAGACGTTACAATACAAACAAATAAAATACTTTAAGTACTCAGTACTACACAGTTAAGCACAGGACAGATACCTAAACCTCTTTATCCGTTCTGTGGAGTCAAGTCACACTATAATTTTATTATAGTAAATCCTGCGAAATTGATTTGAAACGCATAAGTACTTAGTTGGCTTTGTAACACAAAATATTGAAGAAAAAACTCCGAGGGCACATGATATGGCTAGCCTGGAACTAAAGTGGTATAATTATGATAGAAAATAAACATTTTAAGATTTAACATCAGAACTTGGCATTGTATTTTATTTGGGCTGGGTCAACTCGCTAGCCCCTAAACACAAAACAACGGACTTCCAAAAAAACAAGTTACAAAGTGAAAAATAACTTAATTTTGGAAGTTGGTGTCTTTGGTTTTGTATTTTCGTTTTTTGCCAGCGACTTCCGAAATTAAAGTTATTTTTAACTTTTTAGTGTTTTTTTTTTTTGTAAAAAGTTTTTATGTTTACAGTTTTTGCTGTGGTAGGTACCTACCTACCCCACACAAATTCGAATTATACCACTACCTGTGGAACTATGTAAATGATTGTAACAGGAAGTTATTATAACATTATCCACATAAACGAGAAAAATACGTATTATTGAAGCTAACTCTAAAACTACCCAAGCAAAGTAAAAAGTCTGATAAAAATGATGATGATGATATCGCAAATAATAGACTACGTGATCTTTCGATTTAGCATTATTTAAAACCCGTTCATTTCCTTGACAATCTAATAGCCTTTTGTCTGTTATTATTCTATCTGTGGAGCCTTATTGAATCACTTCATCGCGGCAGCTCTAATGCCTCGCTGATGGTGGCACACACACGCGTGTTGGATCATTTAACGAATCCATACGTCAGGTTCGTCAACGGGCGCTGTTGGTGGAGGCTGGTCATACCTTAGCTGCCACGGCTTATTTTAATTTTAATTTTGAATTGTTTTTTTTTTATTTTTTTAATACGGACGCTTTTAACGTTCATCGTTCTCACATGTATAATTTCAACATGAATGATGTAACCAATATTTTGTAACCATATTTTGATTTAAAAGAGTGTCCGTGGAGTTTCTTGCCCGTTCTTCTCCATAGATCTACGTTTTGGAATGGGCAACTAGCTTCAACTTTCTGACTTACCACCGACTCCGTCACCGACACCGTCTTTCTGACTACTGACCGACTCTTTGACAATTCAAAAGTGCCTGTAATTGGTTTAATTGAAATAAATGCTTTGAGTTTGAGTAAAGTTTCTCCCGGTAGAAGTATTTTAAGGACTTCCCTTTTAATGATCTCCGAGGAAACTCTAACTTGTAGGAACAGAGGATTATGTCGGGACTCCTTTTGATTTAACTCGATGATTTTCCTCCAAAAATTGAAAATGTCTTCTGAGATTGTTCTTAACAATTTAGCATCATCTGACCACTACATATTATCTACCAGTTCATTTAGACCGAAAGTCTTAAGTACTTCTAAAGCCGCTGATAGGCTTCAGCATTAACTTGTAATGAGCATTCTTGCGAATTCAAATAGAACGTTAGCGGCTTTACCGTCTTCTAGATCATTCGATATTCCTAACAGTGCACCATCTTTTGTTTCCAGTTCTGTTCGAGGCGTGCCAAAATGAGCCCACGTGCTTGCAGGACCGCGCTGGTTTGGAAGCCATTACAGCGCTGCATCATCAGCTCGATGACGACGCCAACGGAAACGTCGACCTCAGTGAGAGTGATGATGTGAGTGTATGCTTTTTCTGTTGTCTCTACATAATACATGTTAGAAATCTTAAATTCATTCATTGATTCATTCACTGACAGACAACGCACAGCCTAAACCGCTGGGCCTAGATTCTAGAAGCATGAAATTTTGCACAAGAGTTCCTTTTTTAACGAAGGTTAGCGCTAAGGAAGGATTTTTGAATATTCATCCCTATGTTCTAGGTTAAAAGGTTTGCTTTCCGCACTTAGTCCTTCAGGAGGACCAATGTGCATGGGTCATGGCGGCCGTCTTTGGTTATTCCAATCAGCCCACCTCATCCAGAAGTTGATTACGTCTCCTGGTCTGTTGAGAACATCTGTGAAACATCTGGGTACCCCCAGGGTTTTGTTATTCAATTCATCTCTTAAAGGAGCATAAATAGGGGATGAATGTTTGTATGGAAGTTTAGAAGTAGAAATCGCATTGGGCATACCAATAGTGTAATGCTCGGTTCCTATAAACAGAAACGAATCGTTTTGGTAGCATTTTTTGTTGCGAAACGGGGCATATAAATAGCTTCGTAAGCTAATTTTACCTGTGATAGCTACTTCCATATGGGAGGGTCTACTATGCAAAGCTATGAGGTCTTTGCTTCATTATTATGACTTTTTTTTTCTTCATTATTTAACCAGTAACGGTTGCTTCATTATTTAACCAGTAACGGTTCGTAAATAGGAATTGCCCATTAGAATAATTATTGAGCCAATCGTAAAACTGTGCACATCATTAAGTGCCCGACATTTTTATTGCATAAGAACAGCTTTGCAAAGGGCAACGATCGCTTGAGTGATAGACTGAACCTTGGTTATAAAACCTATATTAAACCGGACCTTCTTTCTTATAACTATGAACCCCGGACAGTCTCGTTACTAGTTGAAGACATTAATGAGTGGGCTAATGGCAAAAACATGCCACCAATAAAACGAGCGAAAAGAAGTTTTGACATCGAAAAAAGCACCTTCATACTTCAATTTTAAAGTCTGTAATTGCACAAAGGAGGTGGTGCGGCAGAAGAGTTCCTGAAAAGATTTGGGGAGGCCTGCGCTAAAAGTCACCAATAGACGCAACTAATGCAAGTCGTAACAACATAGTCCTTACTTATTTTCCGCTCAAAAGTAAATCTAGGCTGAATCCACAAACTGGTAGGTACTCTAGATAACACGTTTGTTACCTAATATAGAATTCTCGAAATTTAAAGAACATTCTTAAAATTCGTTTTAGATAAAAATACCAGTTTTCATCCAAAACCAAACTTGTTATTGTTATCGAAATAAAACAGAAATGAGGATAACCAATCACAATTTATTTTGCTATGTTTAATGTCCCGTCAGCCAAGGTTTTGCCCTTGTTGATATCTAAACCTAAGACCTCGTAGCCTAGCTTTAATTGTTTGACCTGAAATAAATCTCTGTCATATATTCGTGGCTTAAACTGGCTAGGTACATGCTTTCTGAATCGCGTTGGCGATAATACAATTATCACTTTTCACACAATTTGGGTTGTAAAAGTTCACTGCACTCGGTAATAACAATTTCTTATTTACCATTGTGAATTTGTGACCATTTCGAAACCGTGTATTGGTTATTGGTAGACAATGTTTTTAATAATAAAGTCACTAGATATTTTACAGCTTAGTCTCTGGGATTGCACACCACCTGCGATGCCTTATGCCTAAGTTATTGCAGGTCTATTATGGTTACACTGAACATTTACCATATGTATGGTGGATGGCCCGTTTATTTGTCATCCAATAACATAAAGAGATGTCCCGGTTGGCAGTGGGAATATTATAGAATATTATTTTATCTTACATTAAAAAAATAGCTTACAACCTGTCATTCCTCTTTCCAGTTCCTTCGTGAAGAGTTGCAGTACGATAGCGGGTATGAGAAGCGGCAGCGCGCGTTCCATCACAACGATGACATGCACATCTCCGTCAAGGAGCTGTGGGAGGCGTGGCTCAGATCTGAGGTCAGTATCAATCTGCCTAGCCTTTTCCCAACTATGTTGGGGTCGGCTTCCAGTCTAACCGGATGCAGCTGAATACCAGTATTTTACATGGAGCGACTGCCTGTCTGACCTCCACAACCCAGTAACTGGGTAATACGATACCCCTTGGTAAGACTGGTTGTCAGACTTTCGGGCTTCTGACGACCCGTAACGACTGTCAAAGATCCACGAATGACAGCCGGGACCAACGGCTTAACGTGCTTTCCGAGGCACGGAGGAGTCTCGGTGTGTAAAGATGGTCACCCATCCACTGACCAACCCCGGCAAGCGTAGCTTAACCTGATGGATCGACCTGTGCGGCAGTTATTACATAGCCACGAGCTCCTCTGATCTCCTCAATCTGAGGTCAGTATAAAAAAAAAAAAAAAAATATATATATATATATATATATAAATGTTAATTGTATTGGACGATCTGAAATCCATACCAATATTATAAATACGAAAGTACGTAACTCTTGTCACGCTTTAGCGGTGGAACGAGTAGGGATGATGCCTGGGTAAAAAAAAGAGAAATTGTATTTAGTCCGTCAGTCAGTTAATAAAAAAATATTAGACGTATTTTTTGCATTAAGTATCATTTTATTAAAACATTACTTTTATAACACGCATTAAAGTTGGGTATTGGGGGCTCGCTACGTCACTTCTACTATAAAATCGAGCTAGGCGTGACGTCATTCCATATGAAAAAATACGTGTCCAATATTTTTTAATAAACCACACACATGACGGAAAAAAAGAAAATTTTTAGTCATCATCCCTATTTCGATGAAACTTCCTTGAAGAAAAAAAAAAACCGGTCAAGAGCGAGTCGGACTCGCGCACCGAGGGTTCCGTACCATAATTTATATGTATTTTTTGCTGATGATTTCTGAAAAACTGTGCTATTTAGAGACATCGTTTTATTTTTCCTGTAATCTTTACATAAACTTCTATCACATAGAATAATTTCAGATTTTTCGCTTTGCAAACTTCGGAGATAAGGGGGGGAACGGTATTTTTTTTTACATTTTTCATCAAAAGTCGAAAACTATGCGGCCTAAAAAAAAAAAAAATATGTTTGAGAATGTGCAAACAGCGCTCTTTCATATGATACCCCACATGCCCTAATAGCCCCACTTTGAATTTTTAAGACCCCCTTTCAGACCGTTGTAAAAAAAAAAAAAAAAAATTTCTTTCTTATTTGGAAAATAGTTGGGTAGACGTCATCTAAAACTGTTCCAAATGTCAAGTTGATAGCATTAGTAGTTCTTGAGATATCCAGCTGTGACAGACAGACAGACTGAGTCACACCATAAGGGTTCCTTTTTTACCATTTTGGTACGGAACCCTAAAAATATCCTTATCTTCACTGGCGTTTACTCTTACTTGCTTAGTTAGACTGCCTTGACTTATCCTTCCTAAAACCGCATTCATTACTTTCGTAACCTGGTGGAAAGTAATGAATGTTTGGTTTTAGGAAGGACAAGGATTGGGGTCAAAAACTCATTATGACCTATTTTATGACATAGAGCTCTGAGTATGATGCAGTACAAAAATGGGTCTTTGTTTGTTATAAACAAAAAAAATCTGATCTTGTTTCATGAGTGGGTCGTTAAATAGTCATGAAACATTTCCATGAAGTGGAGTTACTCTCCTCATAACTGACTTTAAAATCGTTGATTTTCGACTAACTATAACACATTTATTAATGTTACAAACTTCAATTACAGGTGCACAACTGGACGGTGGAGCAAACGGTAGAATGGTTGTCGCAGTCAGTGGATCTACCTCAGTACAAGACCCTGTTCCTTCAACACAAGGTCACTGGCGCTACCCTGCCCAGGTAACAAATTAATATTAAACACTACATCTACTTACCCATACTATCCTGGTACTCGTACAAGAATAATCTTTCACACATTTCATCATCCGCTCGGAGAGGACAACCCCCACAACTTGACAGACCCTATGTGCCCATTATCGAGAGATCATATTACATTGCTCCGAGTCGGAATGTAACGCTGTTAAAAAAAAAATGTATATAAGTAGTTTATCAGCCATCTCGTTACCATAACATAAGCATTAGGTTGCTTAGCTTGGGACTAGATGGCGTTGTGTGAAATGTCCAAGGATATTTATTTATTTATTTTATTTTATTTATCGTTTTTTAAGAAAGTTGAAGCTTAACGCTTTTGAGGTTACCTACATCGTATGGGTTTTGATTAACTGCTTAGAAAAACTCTATCGAAAACCCTTTCAATGGGAAACCAAAATGGTCATTTAAAGCCATTCAAAAGGGTTACCTACATCGTATGGGTTTTGTTTAACTGCGTAGAAAAACCCTATCGAAAATCCTTTCAATGGGTAACCAAAATGTCTTTTAAAGCCATTCAAAAGGGTTACCTACATCGTATGTGTTTTTGATTAACTGCTTAGAAAAACTCTATCGAAAACCCTTTCAATGGGAAACCAAAATGGTCATTTAAAGCCATTCGAAAGGGTTACCTACATCGTATGGGTTTTGTTTAACTGCGTAGAAAAACCCTATCGAAAATCCTTTCAATGGGTAACCAAAATGGTAATTTAAAGCCATTGAAAAGGGTTACCTACATCGTATGGGTTTTGTTTAACTGCTTATAAAAACCCTATCTAAAATCCTTTCAATGGATAACCAAAATGGTCATTTAAAGCCATTCAAAAGGGTTAACTACATCGTATGGGTTATGTTTAACTGTTTATAAAAACCCTATCGAAAATCCTTTCAATGGATAACCAAAATGGTCCTTTAAAGCCATTCAAAAGGGTTACTACATCGTATGGGTTTTTGATTAACTGCTTAGAAAAACCCTATCGAAAACCATTTCAATGGGTAACCAAAATGGTCCCTGGATGAAAGTAGTAGTTATATTTAGTAAGCATGACAAATATCTCTGAGACTGAAATCAAACAGTTATAAGAGGCCGTGAAAAAGGTCATGGATCCATCATGATTCCGTTGAGAAAAAAGGATGGTGCTATAGGTTTTATATAGCTCCGTCTCTCTCTCTCTCTAACTGGAATCATGATAGATTCATGACTTTTTTCACGTCATAGTACGGCCCAAGGTTTTGTGACAGACAAAAAGAAATGTAGGTTTTCGTTAATTCGTTTAAAATAAATGGAGCAACTGCCACTCAAGCAAAGTTTATCTAACTGGGGAAGGCTCCTGTCAACACTGTAGACAGTTCACCTTCATTATCATTTGACTGAATGTTTGCGGCACGTGGCGTGACGAGTAGCCCGATGTCGTCTTCGACTTAATCGGGTTATCTAGTTTTACATGAGCACAAAGAAATATAGAAGTTTTGCTGGAACCCTTGCGTGTTGATTGGGCCCCCCTAGTTAGGGATGAACGTAGTCACTGAAATAAGCACAGACCTACCTATCATCATCATGATAACATCAGTTTATAACGCAAACCCTTTTCTAACCGCTACCGCCACAATCCACTCGGCCAATAAGGTCGAGTTGAAGCTTCTAGAAGGTTCTAGAAGCTTCCAAACAAATGACGTGCAGTCTGTCGTTAACTTGTGAGAGACGTATGTCAATCGTCAACTAAGGCTGTGCACATTTTTAGATATTTACAAAACTAGATCTTCACCGGGAACCCAAATTGTTTATATTAAAGCACTTACCATATAGGATAATGATTGTGTTTATGTTAAGGCTCTTACAGACAGAGGCGATATCGCGGTCGCGACGCGATATTTCGATATTATATCCGTAGAAAAATATCGCGTCGCGACGCGATATCGCCTCTGTCTGTAAGAGCCTTTAAAAGTTTATATATACAAAGTGCCAGGCACATCGACATACAACCTGTTACCATGGATTCAGTACATGCTTATTGGAGACAATAGTCCTGTCAGTAATGATATACCGATCCCAGTACAACGTGACATGGTCATTTTCGAGAACTGGGTCAGGCACATACTTGTAATACGGTACGTCAGAGTCCAGAAGCTTATATTTTTAATAATAATAATATAATAATTATATCCTCCCTCCTCCTCCTATAGGAGGCTCCAATCACTAGTTGTTAAGATATTACTTGTAAAAATAATAAACCATTTTTCATTAATTCTTTTTTAATTTTTTTTTCATCCTTGGACATTTCACATAACGCGAACTAGTCCCTAATGCTTGTATTATGGTAACGAGATGGCTGATAAACTAGGTACTTATGTACATTTTTTTTTTTTTTTTTGTAAATACTACTTAATATAGATAGAAAAACACCCAGACGTGGAACAAATACTTGTAGGTCGTACAAATATTTGATATATATTATATTTCATATTTTATACATATTAATATTATAAATATTTAATTTTTATATTTATATTAATATATAATTTATACTTTTTTTGAAAAATAATTATGAGATCATTATGGGCCCTCTGTCGGGCACAGCAAAATAGTAGGAGAGAGGAAGCTTTGAAAACTTCATCACTGCGTCCCTTTGTCTAGTACCTAAACAACTTTTATGAGCTAAACAATCATAACAATAATCATTTGTATACTTTTTAACGTCACTTAAAAATCATCAATTTTCTAACATAACCCTGTTTATTCCCAACAGATTGGCAGTAAACAATATGCAGTACGTGAGCAATGTGTTGGGCATCAAGGACCCCATACATAAACAGAAGCTTGCGCTCAAAGCGATGGACGTCGTGCTCTTCGGCCCCCCTAAAGGTAGCGTGCAATTCTTGGACATACAGATTATCTACTTATTAAAAATCTTTAATTCACTTATACAGGGTTATTGGTAAAACACCAGCAACCTCTTAAGGGGTCATTGTACTCATCATCATGAAGAACTTTTACTTTTAAACTCGTCAAAATGTAGGGAGCAGCTGATTTTTTTTTCGCGATTTCAGGTTTGGTCCCATAGTGAGGTTGCTGGTGTTTTACCAATACCCTGTATATGTCAACATAATTATGTTTATAAAACGTAACGCACGAAATTCAAATTTTCTTGCGTTTTTTGCAATTTTCAGGTCAGTGTAAAGTTGTGTCTTGGTCAAAATATGATTCGCGACAATAAGAAATATGTATTTACATCATTTTAACCATAAAAATCATCAATACATCTCTCTAAGTTAGATTACCTCGATAGAATCGCGGGTTACCACAGCGCAAATCGCAATCACCTTAACTCTTAATTAACGTAGTGGCTTTTGCACTTCCAATCTTGAAACAAGGAATGTTGCATATTGATCGTCTAAGGAACGTCTATGACTCCATTAAAATCAATCTACCTAGCCTTTTCCCAACTATGTTGGGGTTGTCTTCCAGTCTAACCGGATGCAATATCTGTATTTTACATGAAGCAACTGCCTATCTGACCTCCACAACACAGTAACTGGGTAATACCATACCCCTTGGTAAGACTGGTTGTCAGACTTTCGGACTTCTGACGACCAGTAACGACTGTCAAAGATCCACGAATGACAGCCGGGACCAACGGCTTAACGTGCTTTCCGAGGCACGGAGGAGTCTCGGTATGTAAAGATGGTCACCCATCCACTGCACAACCCCGGCAAGCGTAGCTTAACCTGACGGATTGACCCGTGCGGCTGTTATTACTTAGCCACGAGCTTCCACTAATACATAATTAAAACGCAAATACGCCTTTTTGTTGATATTATAACCGGTTTCACATTATCTAATACTAATGGCGAAGACGATAGATCAAGGAAACCGGTCCCTCAAGTAACCTCATCTAAGATAATATCATTTGTATGAAACCCGTCGGGCCAGACTGGAAATGCGTTGTGTTATTTTATGTATTTACTATCTTCGGCCCGCGTGGATGTCGGATTTCATGGGTTTTAATATCAAATTTATTTTTATAAAATAAAAGTAGCGTATCTCTCTTCACTCTTTTTAACATCAGCTATCTGCCAGTGAAAGTCCCGTCAAAATAGGTCCAGCCCATAGATGTAAGAAAGAAGTTATTTTAAGTATTATTAGTAATTTAAGTATTATTTTGTTTTTTTTTTTATATTTCTATGGTCCAGCCGTTTCGGAGATTAGCCGGAACAAACAGACAGACAGACAAAAATTTTAAGTTGTTTTTTTTTAAATTATGTATTTAGTAAAAAAAAAACTGTTATTACATTACAAACAGACACTTCAATTTTATTTATTTGTATAGATGATTAAATTACCTATTATGTATGTTATCCTGCTTCATAAGACCATAGATAACCGGTGACCGTTTGGGTAGACTATTCTTGAGTAGAAGCCCCTAATTGGCAAAAGTATCAATGTTCAAAGGTTTCATCGTTTATCTTCGGAAAAACCGAAATATAGCCAATAAAATGTGACTAGACCAATAGAAATTGATTTATATTCCCACCTAATTAATTATAGATTGACCCACTAATTCCGTCACTCCATTATTGGACCAGTCACATTTAATTCGGCAAAGTTCGGTTTTCCCGAAGATAAACGTACAGTACAACGTTCAAAGGTTCCATACCTTTGAACGTTGTACTGTACACACGGCTACACATCAAGCTATACATTTCCAGTTTATACGCCGTACCGAAAAGAAACCGTGCCGTGTACAAAATGCTTTATGATGATGATAGAAACAAAATATTTTAACCTACTACACCTCTTTTAGCCTTGGAATGCGAAATAATTCATTAAACAATAATTCAGTAAAAAATCTTACATAAGTAACAGGTAAAAACACTGGTTTTATAACAACTTGTTTCCACAATTGGAATAAGCTTAATTACCATATCATGTTAAACTCGGAATTTTATTAGTAAACCGATTACGGGGCAGGAAAATGAAGACTTTGTCCTTGGGTTCGTTTTTAGGGTTCCGTACCTGAAGAGGAAAAAACGGAACCCTTATAGGATTACTCGTGTGTCTGTCTGTCTGTCTGTCCGTCTGTCACAGCCAATTTGCTCCGAATCTAATGGACCGATTAAGTTGGAACTTGGTACACATATGGATTTCTGTGACCCAAACACGTACGCCTAAAGAAAATAAATGAATTTTGAATATGGGGGTCACTTTTAAGGGGCAAATAAGAAAATTTAAAAAAAAAGTTTTTCAAACTGTACCGTGTGACATATCAAATGAAAGGGCTTACTATGAGGGTCTCAAATATATATTTTTTATAATTTTAAAATAAATGGTTTTAAAATTATTTAAGAATCCCTTATCTCCGAAACTACTAAGCCTAAAATTTAAAAAAATACAGAAAATTTTATTTATTAATTAGCGACCCGCCCCTGTTTAGCATAAGTGCAATAGCAACATGTGTTTTATGCTAAATCTAAGTAATTTTTTTTTTAAGTATTTTTTATTATTTATTATTTTATTGTTCGATTCCCGCACGGAACAAATATTTGTACGACCTACAAGTATTTGTTCCGAGTCTGGGTGTTTTTCTATCTATAATATGTATGTATTTACAAAAAAAAAAAAAAATGTATATAAGTAGTTTATCAGCCATCTCGTTACCATAACACAAGCATTAGGTTGCTTAGCTTGGGACTAGATGGCGTTGTGTGAAATGTCCAAGGATATTTATTTATATTTATTTATTTATTTATTAGGCTATTCAACAATGAGTTCACTATCACCATCGAAGCATAAAAACTTTTTTACAAAAAAAAACCAACCGACTTCAAAAAAAAAACTGCAAAATGAAAAATAACTTTAATTTCGGAAGTCGGTGTCTTTGGATCTGTATTTTAGTTTTTTGCCACCGACTTCCGAAATTAAAGTTATTTTTCAGTAAAAAATCTTACATAAGTAACAGGTAAAAACACTGGTTTTATAACAACTTGTTTCCACAATTTCACTGCAGTTTTTTTTTTGAAGTCGGTTGTTTTTTTTTTTTTTTTTTTTTTTGTAAAAAAGTTTTTATGCTTCGATGCTGATAGTGAACTCATTGTTGAATAGCCCATTAAAAAATACTTTAAAAAAAATTACTTAGATTTAGCATAAAACACATGTTGAAAAAATCTGCTGTTCAGTACATTTTGACGAGTTTGATGTTGATAAGGGTACTAAACAGCTGTTTTTTTTTTTCGCGATTTCAGGTTTGGTCCCATAGTAAAAGTTGTTCAAAATGATGAGTACAATGACCCCTTAAGAGGTTTAGTATAAACAAAAAATAAAAAAATAATGTTGTATATGTACTCAATGTCACTTGATGTTTTCACTTTTTACCGACCTTCACTTATTATTATTTCATTATTACAATAGTCATTCGTCTTTAAGTAACCGTCATGCATAATTAAACGTAACTAAGCAAAGCAAAGGTGTGTGTACTTAACTTTTTATTTAGCCTGCCATATATAATATAATTACTATAAAAAGCATAGTAGGTACCGTACTTACACGCTAACGTCATAAAACAATACTCACACAACACACAAGTACAGCAGTGCTATTCTGTACTGTAAATCTCACCGTGAAAACTTAGTTGAAGTGAGCGTGGAGTGAGCTGTCAATAGTGTCAATCCCTAGCATCAGCCGGTATATTCTGTAAAAATCTCACCGTGAGAACTTCGGTGAAGTGAGCTGTCATTCCATCTGATGCTAGCGATTGTCACTATTGACAGCTCACTTCACCTAAATTTTCACGGTGAGAATTTTACAGAGTAGCACTACAGGTAGAATGACAACTCACTTCACCTAGGTTTTCACGGTGAGATTTGTACAGAATAGTACTGCAGTACTCCATTGAATATTCTTCTAACATCGCGATCGTCCACATAAAAACAGAAATAATATTTTGCCAGACAGTGTTTGTACATACTGTTTTGCCTCTTGAAGTTTTATGTTTTTTTTTACTGGCAATGATTCAGCGTAATGGCAATTTAATGGCAAAATAACTAAAGGATATTATGGTCGCATGTAATAGCTAGTTTAACGATGTTACAAGTATTATTTGGAAAAAGAATTATTTTGCTAGTTTCGTGCTTAAAATCTAAGAAAATGTAAACGGTATTGAATACGTCCTGCTCAGTATGTAGATTAGATATTATTCTACTCTTGGGTTCTGTAAAAATCGATATGTGAAGCAAAGATAAATGAACATTGATACACAGGTACTTACATAAACTTAAACTCACGCCTTACTCTGGTAGAACAATTATATTAATGAAGTTTTCATAGAAATTATTTCATTAGAGCCGCGTCGCGTCATCGCGTCGCACCTGTCCGCGGGAGCCTTAACAGTAGAATAACCTGTGTTTAATTGCAAAGAATCGCCAAGTTTGACTGCATCCGTTATCTTGGTGCGACTGACGGATTTCATCAAAAGTCCGCTGAATCGCTCTAACTGCGATTATTATTGTAATAACCTCCTTTCAAGGAATCCTCTTTTTATCTTTCAATATGGGACCAAGACTGAGGCGGGGTGCTACCCGTGCTACACATATATTATCACATTTGTTAAACAACAAAGCCGTTCCGAGTCCCGAAGCAATCACGACTTACACATATTCGGATCGTGTCGTGCCGATCGACAAACTTCGTTCGGCATTTACCATTGCTAAATCATGATCGGGTCGGCTAGGCACAAATACAACCCCAAGAAGGATGCTAAATGAGTTCGAAGTCGGTTTTCCAAAATATGCTATCGTTCTGGAAAACCCAATTATATGGCCAGTGTCACAACTCAACTCACAATACCAACCAAATAACAAACATCAATAGAACCAACATAAAAATAAATTTGATATCACCAACACCGTGGCTCGTTGAAGGTCACTCATAGTGCAAAAAACGTTTCATTATGTGCTTGATAATAGATCTGCGGCCATTGTTGTATGCTGATAAGGTTCTGTTCATACGTGTAGATGGATCGTAACATGCGACAGTAGTCGTCGGTGTGGCAATGTTAGATGTCCCCGTAATCTTTCCAACCATTAATTTATTTTACTTTAGCGTTCATGATGCTGATGCGTTTGTGCATTTTTTCGTCTATGGTTGCCTGTCAATAAAGAAGGAACTTTATTGGCGTGCTTAATAAATGGTCGGAAAGAGTTTTTTTTTTAAGTTATAAACAAAGGAGCAGTGGTGGCCCAGTGGTAATGGCCGCGACTTACCGAGTTGTAGGTCGTAGTTTCGAACCCAGACAGGCGCTTTACTTTGTGTAAATTATTTCATCACCACTGCTCTCAAAACGGTGAAGGAAAACATCGTGTGGAAACCAAACATTCGAAGACATGTGACGTCTACCAACCCGAACCGGGCCCGCGTGGTGGATTATATTTAAGGCCCACTCCCTCTCACCGAGAGGAGACCTGTGTCCCAGCAGATGGAACATAATAGGCTGATTATGACACAAAGGCCTGGTTTTTTAAATTAAATTGCAATCATTACAATCGGTTTAATTTTGCGCGATTTTTTTCATAACGGGTATAAAAATATTAATTTTTAATGAGACTATACGCGGGAAATACCCGTTACGGGTCGTCAGAAGCTCGAAAGTCAGACAACCAATCTTACCAAGAGGTATCGTATTACCCAGTAACTGGGTTGTGGAGGTCAGATAGGCAGTCGCTCCATGTAAAATACTGGTATTCAGCTGCATATGGTTAGACTGGAAGCCGAACTCAACATAGTTGGGAAAAGGCTAGGAAGATTGATTGAGTCTCGTTAAAAGTATTTAAAAATTATTTATCGATCATACCATAAAAATATAAAAAGCAGCATCTTTCTTATATCTATGATTCATACCGTCGCCATTGTTGTTACAATAATAACGTTTTGTTCACGCGTGACGACTGTGCTAAACGACTTTATTTGCATTAAGTGATCACCGTATAAATATCGCATACGTAATGAAATCAGCTGCTCAACGTGTGTCTAAGTTGTAGGATTAAATTATTTATTCATTCATGAATCAGTAATTTATCAATGACCCTTTTTACTATGCAACCTTTACCTACCTACCATCATTTAAGTTCCATCCACACATATCATCAGGGCCGTGCTCGGGACGTGGATGGACCGGACTCCGTCAGGGGCTCAAAAAAATATCGGTGTGTACATTTTGTAGGAAATCGTTCATACACTCCCGTGTCCGGGCCGGCGACGACAGAGTTTTAGTGCCAGTCCTGTGTGCCACGGCCCAGGGGGTCTACTCCATAAGCACGAAGTCCGTAGTTTCGGCCTTCGTTACGGGCGTTTCCTACTCCGTATCACCTACGGACAGATGATTGGTTCGGGGCCCGAACGAAGTATGAATGACAACACGATTTGACAGTTGTCCCTGCTCCCTATGTGTTTTTGTAAGAAAATATTTAGCTTACCTTGTTGAGTCGGGTTCAAAATCATGTAAACTAACGGTTTTATAAGGTTTTGGCCGTAAAACGATGTGGCATGGTTTTGGTCATGGCCTCTCGTCGGGTTCAAAATCATCTAAACTAACGGTTTTATAAGGTTTTGGCCGTAAAACGATGTGGCATGGTTTTGGTCATGGCCTCTCGTACTATAACACTTATTAAGGCATACAAAGTTCAATATTTAAATACTCCGACTTCTAAACTAGGCCCCTGTGACTAATGGTCTGGTGGAATTATAATTATGGAATGCCCTGAGAATTTTGAAACGTGAACCTCAATCAGACCACTATATTTTATTTTTCTTGTATGCAGTTACACATAATTGCGGTCATTGGCAGATTGATCATAATTAGAGCATTATTCAATTTATTTTAATGACTTCTCCGCCGGACGAACAAGTCTTCCAGACAGTTATATCGAAGTCTAGGTTGTGAATATATCAAATGAATAGCTCAAAATTGAGTGGTTGTGGGTTTTTTTAGGATTTCCAAAGTTTATCTAAACATCTAAAAGAAAATTAATGAAATTGTTTATTCATATTTTTTAAAAAAAACCAGCCAAGTGCGTGTCGGACCACGCACAATGAAGGGTTCCGTAGTTGAAAAGAATTTTTCCCAAAAACAAACTTAACATTGTAATCCCAAAAAAAAAATAATTGTATGTGATAAAATTACAAATTAACTTCCCTTCAAGGGACCATAGACCTACGTATTTGATATTAATTTCAACTTGATACCTTTACGCATACCTGAGAAAAAGGGTCTTGACAGACAGACAGACAGACGGACAAACAAGTGATCCTATAAGGGTTCCGTTTTTCCTTTTGAGGTACGGAACCCTAAAAACTATGCTAAATGGAGTAGACGTTTCCTATCTGACTACCCCTGAAAACGAATGACGAAACAAACTCTAATCCATAGTCTCTTTCTAAAATCCAAACACTACACAGTATACCTACTGTTAAATCATAAAACGATCATTATTAATTAACACCTTACATTATTATTATCTATGCAACACAATAAAGTTGATTAATAATTATTATTGCTTTAAGATATAACAATATACTGTATAATGTATGGACTTTAAAAAGAGACTTTGGCGTTGAGCTTGTTTCGCCATATTTTCTCATTGAAGATTTTACAAAAGTACTAAGTTTAGTTACTTACTGTGATAAACTGTTCTTGTATGTACATATTTAACTAATTTATTATCAACTGTAGGTATTAATTCAATTACTAGGAATATACGGTCTAAACATGATTTACTTAGTCATTTACGAGTGGCAATCAGTTTTAATTTAATGATATTTTATCCGGTAGTGTGTCCATGAAATCGTATTTACTGGTTCACGTAGTCTTCCTGAGATAGTCCACTCAGTCAATGTGGTTACTATGCAAACACGCTACTTACTTTTAAAATTTGTTGCTGATAATAATAACTGTTGACTTTGTGTACTGTAATTTATACTCTTTCCAACAATTTTTTTTACTGTTGACATAAGTACGCCCATTAAGTTCCTTATTTTTATTGACAGGCAATCATAGACAAAAAATTAAATACTTCATGAACGCTATGAAGTTCTTAATTTATTGACATGCAACCATTCGTGGACGCTATGAAGTTCTTAATGAAAAAAATCAATACGTCATGGACGCTAAAGTAAAATAAATGGTTAGAAAGATTATAGATTTCAAATCTTAAGTATTGAAACGCCTAATGATTCATCAAAGATTCTAAAGATAATTTCATCAGTAAACGCCTCGATATTAGAAAATCAGACTTAAAACAATTACATTAAATTGACACTTGTAACTAGTAAATCATACCAATAAAGATAACAACTTTAACTAACAATAAACAGTATACTTACTTTGGTTACTCGATCCCACAAAAAACTAGACTAAACAGCATCCTATGGTTTGTGTCCTTAGAATGCATGGAATTTAATGTCAAACCGCAAGTTATTACTACTTATAAACGTGTTATTATTAGAGTAACCACTTATAAGCGTTTACTAGAGACTGTCCTACAAATATCGGCCTAAATTATGTTGAGCTTTGCCCTCCTTATATCGTTGATTGCTGCCCACTCGGCTATAATGAGTTGTGATATTTGCGCGTTGTATCAATTTTTTACCTGGCAACTGACTATTCAAAGCGATTCGCAGAAAAAAACTAAGCAACATAAATCATAATCAATTCTAAGAAAACAACTTATGAAGTTAAAAATAAATGTTTAGAGTGTTTCTTAATTCGGAATCGCAAATTTATAACAGTTTTATGAAAGAAGTAGGTAGAAGTTTCCAAATTAGAAGCGTTTCAGGTTTGTAAAAATATTGCAATTATAAAAATGCAAGTGATTTGCAGGTATGCACTACTTCCTCGAAGGATTTTATCTCACCCTATTATAATACTGAACTCCTACAAATCTTCGTCTCTTTAATAGAACATTTGTATATGTTCAGATTTGTATAACATAGCGTTTGTTTTAAAACCTAGAATATGTGGGAAGTGTGAAAATTAAATATTTCATGCTGTGACTTTATCGTACCTATTTAGTCGCACAAGTTTCCATGATATCATCATGCGACGACCGTGACGAGTTTACTCAGAAATTACAGTGTATTTTTTCTTACATGCATGTCTTATAATTGGTAAACGAACACTGTAAGAAATTCATGAATTTTCTCATCAATAGGACACACTCAAGTTGGGTATGAATTAAGTCTTGATCTTTGTAAGAAACACATACGGTATAAATAACATCAAAAACTTCAAATTAACCCTTCATTTATTACCCTTATTTAATACATTAATTTTTCACTCTCATAATTATTTTGTTTACCAAAATAAGACACTCAAAGAAAAATACACTTTACAAGTATGTTATTGAAATTAGCACGAAGGCAAAACCAGAATTGCTTTATAAGTTTATGTCAAGAGTAGCGTACAACATTCGAGTTTTTTTTTTGGCATAGTAACAGCTAGTATGTCTCACGTTAAACTAAAATGATGGTGTCACTAGCGTTACATCATCAAAACTTACGAGAGCGATTTAGCTTCATTCAAACTTGACTTTTGTGATCGGTAGCTGTGACAGTGACATAGTTTTGTAAATACGCGCAAAAAATACTCTTATTTCTGAGTGATATTTAACTAAATACAGTTATTATTGCAGTAGGAATAGTGCATATTTTCCTATAATAACACTCGTATCAATAGTGATGACTCATTTTAGATACAGCGTGAAGTGATTGCTACTAGTATGTGATAATAAATGTTTGAGACCTGGATCGCAGTGTGTGCTTCGTATGGTGTATACCTGGCTTTTAGTGGGCGTTATGTGGATTTAAATGATGATGGTAAAAACGTACATACCTTTAGTACATACTGTTTATGGTAACAATAACATACTTGAACTTTTTCCTACCTATAGCGTACTTATAGCTGTTTGATGCCCAGTTCAATGTGTTAATCGGAGTTTATCTATTCCTTAGTGCTATTGGTTCCATATACTGACACAACGTATTTCTGAATAAGTCAGACAGAACTTGGCTAAACTCATTAGTTATTAATTTGAAAAAGTAAGCACCTTACTTTGTCAATTTAATAATTATTTATCTGAGCACCTCAGAAACAAGGATAAGTAAGTGTGAAAAACGTAGAAAATACTGAAATTCACAAGTCTTGGTACTATACTATAACAGGTTTTGCAAAAGCCTTGTAAAAAAATTAAAGTTTGGCGGATTTTGTTCTATTCCTTTTAGGCGGGAACTAGCCTATTTAAAAAAAAATAATAAACTTAATTTATATTTTCTTGGCTGTTTAAACGTGAGGCTTCCGCAGATAAGCGCGAATCGACTAACGCGATTCTGGTAGAACAATTTCCATGAAGTTTTCATAGAAATTGTACTACTAGAGTCGCGTCGCGCCTGTCTGCCCGTACCTTTACTGTGAATAAGCATTTAAATTAGCTACGTTCAATCACAAATGTCATAAATGATTTGTGTACCTTTACTAAATATAGTACACGAGTGGAGAATAAAGGCTATTTAGATTTTACTATATTGTCATAGTTTTTCCTTCCTCATTTTGGCCTCTAATCGTGGATGGGTGACCATCTTTACATAACGAGACCGTGCCTGGGAAAGCACCGTTGGTCCCAGCTGTCATTCGTGGATCTTTGACAGTCGTTACGGGTCGTCAGAAGCCCGAAAGTCTGGCAACCAGTCTTACCAAATGGTATCGTACTACCCAGTAACTGGGTTGTGGAGGTCAGATAGGCAGTCGCTCCATTTAAAATACTGGTATTGATCAGCTGCATCCGGTTAGACTGGAAACCGACCCCAACATACTTGGGAAAAGACTAGGCAGATTGATTTTGGCCTCTATTCAGAGCATTTAAGGCGATCTATATCTGTATTCACGGACTGTTCTACAGGGTGTATCAGAAAGGTGTGGTCAAATTTAAGGGTGTGGTACAGAAAATCAAACCGAACAGCTATCTCTATGGGACCAACATAATCAGCCGGCCCATACATTTAGGTCGAGTAGGTAGTGAAGTTTTGTATGGGACAGTTGATAATCTTTTCGCGATTTCGATGTTGGACTCATGGAGAAAGTTGTTAAGTTTGATGGTCTGTAGTTCTGTACCCAATGACTACCCATATCTCTTCTATTTTCTTTTCTTCTCTTCTCTTTTCTTTTTCTTTCTTCTTCTTATCTATTTATCTGTGTCTGTACCAGACCCTTAAATTTTACGACACCTTTTTGATACACCCTGTATAATTTATCTTACTTTTGACAGAAAACCTAAACCCGATTTGAAGGATATTTCATGTAACTAGGAATTTTTTTACAAGTACCTAAGTACTCTAACTGCCGCTCTCAGGGACGCTATTTAAAAATAATCATATTACAATATCACGCCTTGTTTACCGGAGAGTTCGGCAGAGGCGAACCTACCTAATAGTACACCCAAATTTCGCCAGTTATCCTATTGCCTATTGATGTTGATAAAAATTTAATCATAATTTCTATTAAATCAGAAATAATCTTTCATAGCAGCCAGTAGGTATCCCTAATCATCTGTGCCAATATCACTCAAGGCCAGGGCATTGCCCTACATGACCATGAATGGTGTCCAATCACTTATTATTATTTTTTTTGGTTTATTTATACAATAGACGACCGAATAGTGTCTTTGACACAGTGTTTTGTACCAAAAGTAGGTAATAGTTTACCTACAGTTGGGTTTTCGCATTGCATTCGAGCCGAATCTGAATTCAAGATTCAATACGAAATGGGAATGTTTTAAATTCGGACGGACAGAATTCGGATCTAGTGCGCAACCCCCATACAAATAGTAGGTACTATGGCTACTTCTGACCGACACTTCTCGGATTCTAATCGGATGCAGTGCGCAAACGCTCTTATATCCATACTAATATTATAAATTCAAAAGTAACTCTGTCTGTCTGTCTGTCTGTCTGTCTGTCTGTCTGTCTGTCTGTTACCTTTTCATGCCTAAACCACTGAACGGATTTCGATAAAATTTGGCAAGGATATAGATGGTATCCTGGGGACGGACATAGGCTACTTTTTTTTTCAAAAATAATGCTACAGGGGGTGATATAGGGGATGAAAGTTTGTATGGGAAACTCAGTATTTCTTAAGTTAGGGATGTGAAAATTAAAATGTATGCTTTTGATAGGAAATAAAGAAATATGCGGGTCAGCGTTTTTGAAAAATCATCCCCTAAGGGGGTAAAATAGGGGTTGATTTTAAAATTTACAAAACTGCACGGATTTCGATAAAATTTGGCAAGGCTTTATCTATCATCCTGGGGAAGGACATAGGCTACTTTTTGTTTTAAAAAATAATCGTGCAGGGGGTGATATAGGGGATGAAAGTTTGTATGGGAAACTCAGTATTTCTTAAGTTAGGGATGTGAAAATTAAAATGTACGCTTTTGATAGGAATAAAGAAATATGCGATTCAGCGTTTTTGAAAAATCATCCCCTAAGGGGGTAAAATAGGGGTTGTTTTTAATATTTACAAAATTGCACGGATTTCGACAAAATTTGGCATGGCTTTATATAGCATCCTGGGAAAAGACGTAGGATACTTTCAAAAACAATACTACGGGGGTTGATATAGGGGATGAAAGTTTGTAAGGGAAACCCAGTATTTCTTAAGTTAGGGATAACAATTTTATGCTATTGGTAGGAAATTAAGAAATATGCGGTTCAGCGTTTTTTAAAAATCATCCCCTAAGGGGGTAAAATAGAGGTTGATTTTAAAATTTACAAAACTGCATGGATGTCGATAAAATTTGGCAAGGCTTTATATAGCATCCTGGGGAAGGACATAGGCTACTTTTTGTCTTAAAAAATAATCCTACAGAGTGTGATATAGGGGATGAAAGTTTGTAAGGGAAACCCAGTATTTCTTAAGTTAGGGATAACAATTTTATGCTATTGGTAGGAAATTAAGAAATATGCGGTTCAGCGTTTTTTTAAAATCATCCCCTAAGGGGGTAAAATAGGGGTTGATTTTAAAATTTACAAAACTGCACGGATTTCGACAAAATTTGGCATGGCTTTATAAAGCATCCTGGGAAAGGACGTAGGATACTTTCAAAAACAATACTACCGGGGGTGATATAGGGGACGAAAGTTTGTAAGGGAAACCCAGTATTTCTTAAGTTAGGGATAACAAATTTATGCTATTGGTAGGAAATTAAGAAATATGCGGTTCAGCGTTTTTTAAAAATCATCCCCTAAGTGGGTAAAATAAGGGTTTATTTTAAAATTTACAAAACAGCACGGATTTCGATAAAATTTGGCAAGGCTATAGATAGCCTCCTGGGAAAGAACATGGGCTACTTTTTGTCTTAAAACATAATCCTACAAGGGGTGATATAAGGGATGAAAGTTTGTATGGGAAACCCAGCATTTCTTAAGTTAGGAATATGAAAATTCAAATTTATGCTTTCAAAGTAAATAAAGAAATATGTGGTACAGCGTTTTTGAGGGGGTACAATAGGAGTTGACAAATGTTTGTGTACCTACCTCTTTTTAAGAGATTTAAGGTATTGGAAATGTAGTCATAGTTCGAATCTTGAGGTAACATTTAGTCTTTATTTTATTCGACGTTTTTACGAGGAAATTATTTGAACGAGTGGAGACTCCGAAAAAAGTTATTTGTTATTAGAGCGTGACTGGCATAATAAATTTTAAGTAATTAACAAAGTCCCCCCGCCGCGTAAGTCTGTCTGTTTGAATGCGATAATGTCAAAAAGTACCGAACGTATTTTTATACGGTTTTCTCCAATGAACAGAGTGATTCAGTGTAATTCATTATGGTTTTGTGTAAATTGGCCGAAATATGACGACGAGTGTTGAAGATGTCGGAAAAAAACATGCCGACTGGTAGCTTTATGCCTACTATACACGGTAACGATATATCGTAGCGATTTGAGTTTGCACAGTTATATCGGACGGCCCTATGTTTTCCACATGAACGTTCCCATGGGATATTTTCCGACATCCACGCGGGCGAAGCCGCGGGCAAAAGCTAGTGGTTCAATAAATAGTTTTTCTAGTTAAGTAATTTACTTCAATCAATCAATCTGCCTATACTTTTCCCAACTATGTTGGGGTCGGCTTCCAGTCTAACCGGATGCAGGATGCAGCTGAATACCAGTATTTTACATGGAGCGACTGCCTATCTGACCTCCACAACCCAGTAACTGGGTAATACGATACCCCTTGGTAAGACTGGTTGTCAGACTTTCGGGCTTCTGACGACCCGTAACGACTGTCAAAGATCCACGAATGACAGCCGGAACCAACGGCTTAACGTGCCTTCTGAGGCACGGAGGAGTCTCGGTATGTAAAGATGGTCACCCATCCACTGACCAACCCTGGAAACCGTAGCTTAACCTGATGGATCGACCCGTGCGGCTGTTATTACTTAGCCACGAGCTCCTGGTTGCTTTCATGGATAAAAAAATTCAAATATGAGTAGGTACAGTCAACAGCACTACAGTGGTGAATTTTTTTTGACATTAACACCGCCGTTATGTCGTAGCAGTAAGGGCGGTTTTCGTAGTGCAAGTGTAGTAACACTTACCAACTATGTGAGGTTTACTGTACAAAAACGTAACCTTCAAATGGGGATTCCTCGTGGACTAACAAAGCGTGAAGCACTTACAGTGCCATTAATGTTTTTACACTGTTGTTATTTCGCCTTTTTCAGAGGAGCTCGTGGCTAAAGTAATAACAGCCGCACGGGTCGATCCATCAGGCTAATCTGCGCCTGCCGGGTTTGGTCCGTGGATGGGTGACCATCTTTACATACCGAGACTCCTGCGTGCCTCGGAAAGCACGTTAAGCCGTTGGACCCGGCTGTCATTCGTGGATCTTTGACGGTCGTTACGGGTCGTCAGAAGCCCGAAACTGACAACCAGTCTTACCAAGGGGTATCGTGTTACCGAGTAACTGGGTTGTGGAGTTCAAATAGGCAGTCGCTCTATGTAAAATACTGGTATTCAGCTGCATCCGGTTAGACTGGAAGCCGACCCTAACATAGTTGGGAAAAGGATAGACAGGTGATGTTATTTCACCTTCTTGAATAACTTCGACCAGTATTAGCCGTCATTGTTAGCTGTGAAAATCATTAAAATAAGCTAAATTGCACGTAAGCCACTATACGCACTGGCGATTTTCAACTCTATGTATCTCTCTGTGTTTTGCAGGCTGAAAAAATAATCTAATTGACACCGACATGAAACCTAGACTGTACTAAATACGGAATTAACAATTTAATTCAATTAGCCGTCTTATTAATATAAAGTTACCTGATATCAGTTTCATTTGCCTAGATGTTCAGACATCTCCGATCTTGGGTTCTACTCCCTTAGCACGAAGCCCGTAGTTTCGGCCTTCGTTACGGGAGTTTCCTACACCGTATCACCTACGAAGGGATGATTGGTTCGGGGCCCGAACGACAATTATTATTTTTTTTTTTTTTTTGTTAGCCTTCGCTGTCCCACTCATGGGCCTCTCTCTACTCCTTCCACTGTTCTCGAGCCCGCGCGTCCTCCTTCCAGTTTTGGCGGAATCTGGTTCATCCCGCCATCTCCTACGTGGTCTGTCGCGGCCTTGCCTCTCTAGCTCAGGGCACCAGTTCTGTACTAACTGGTGCCCTGAAAGGACTTGAAGACGGCATAATAATATGAGGAATTTCAAATTTCTATTAAGGTTGATGCGCCAGGGTAGCCCGCGAAATTCATTTTTTTTTACGTTTTTTGCAATTTGTAGGTCAGTGTGAGCTTGTATGTTGATTAAAATACAGGGTGTAAGGGACAGCCCTCCGCAAACTAACAGGGTGCATTCAGCTCCTCATTTTGAATCATATTCCACCGGAAATTTTCTCAGGAAAATTTTCATTTTTTCAAAAAAAAATTCAGTTACATTTTCATTATTTCAATGTAAAATTGCATTGTGTGTTCGCAGCACTCCATTTATGTAAAAACAAATGCAAAAAAAAAACAGTAAAAAAAAAAGCAGCAATGGACGTTGAAATACTCTAACCAACGACGCGTGAAATCAGCTGTTCACTTTCTGTCTAGCTACAGACTTCATCGAACTCACCGCATACCTACTACCTACCCCTCCCAACCAGTAATAGACGCTCCGATTTGTGCACAAAAACACAAACAAATCAGGTTTATTGGATTCCCTTAACGTTCCTGAAAAAATTTCATGTACCGGTCATCTTAGTATGACATACTGAATTCACCCTATCAGTTTGCAGAGGGCTGTCCCTTACACCCTGTGTGATTCGCGGCCGTAGCTAATATGGCTTTACAGAATTATAATAATTAGAATCAGCAATACAACTCCATAAGTTAGCATTTACCTCAAATCTAGCGATTTCATGAAATCATGAGGTTTGAGGTAAATGCTAACTTATGGAGTTGTATTGCTGATTCTAATGATTATAATTCTGTAAAGCCATATTAGCTACGTCTGCGAATCATATTTTACTCAACATACAAGCTCACACTGACCTACAAATTGCATAAAACGTAAGAAATTTTGAATTCCGCGGGCTACCCTGGCGCTTTCGCCTTAAAAACTTTTTTTTTTAATATATTTCGGAACCTATGTAGATATTCTGTGATCCAATAGGCATAAATACGCACTACCTTAAGAATATGTTTGATTTATAAATTACTAGCTGTTGCCCGCGGCTTCGCCCGCGCATGTATACATACAAACCTTCGTCTTGAATCACTCTATCTATTAAAAAAAACCGCATCAAAATCCGTTGCGTAGTTTTAAAGATCTAAGCATACATAGGAACAGACAGACAGCGGGAAGCGGCTTTGTTTTATACTATGTAGTGATGATGTTGCTAAATATTTCGTTTGTATGAAATAGAGCATGCTCCGGGGGCCACTTAAGCCAATAAAGAGTTATACATCTCAGTTATAATGTCTTATTTAACTTTCCTTTGATAGGCCGTCAGGTAACATAAATCACAAAAAAAATTGTCTTGAATCATTGCTGTAAGTATCAACACCACGAACCGAAAGACATCCACTTCTGGACAAATGCCTCGTGGCATTATCTTCTGCATATTCTAAACCCCATGCTTGTCTCCAGAAGGCAGTAGATGGAAGGACTGGCTCCTCGCCTCTCTGCTCCTGGGCGCCGTGGTGGGCGGATGGGCGGCGCTGCGGGCGGGACGCGCCAGCCGTCACCAGGTCCAGCGAATGTTGCGCGACATGGAACAGCTCCGGAAGGCGGAGATTGCGCTGAACGATATGCAGAAGGAACTGGAGAAAGCGCGTTTAGAACAGGTCAGTTGGTAACCTTAGTTTACATGGCTGAGCAAAGACCGATGTGATGAAAAGGTCATATATGTAGTAAAGTAGCTAAGTACAAAATTATCGAAAATTCTTGCGTATTACAAGATTCCTGGCGATGATTTTGCTTATCAATATTTTCCTTCAATTAATAAACGTTTGCCACAGTCGGCTAGTAAAATGAAAATTTGGTATTTCTGTTGCATCGATATAAAACAGAATTATTTGGCCCTTTTCTCTTGCTTAGTGAAATATTGGAACCAAAGGAACCGCCCAAAATAACTAGACCAATCGCAAAAACTGTCTGTATTTGCGATTGGTCTAGTTATTTTGGGTGATAGTTATCCTAAGTCGATCATATCGTGCTGCGCGCTATGGTCCAGTCAATGAGTGTTCACAAGAGGCATGTGGATGGAAAAGTCGAAAGCAGACACTTTGACGTAGGTACTTTGTTTGGACTAGTTAGGAGATAATAGGTATTTATGCAACTGTTGTATAATAAGGGGTATTAAAACACGAACGTGGGTTTATCACACGAGGCGAAGCCGAGTGTGATAATAGTATCACATGAGTGTTTTAATACCTAATTATGTACAGTTGCATACAAGACTTTATCTACACCCATCATGAATCCTCTATAATAAAAGGTTCTGAAACCACAGGGTAGGTATTGTACAATGTTGTAAGAACTCTATGTATTTTCATGGAAACTTTAATTGTTGAGTATCTAATAATACAAACAAAGTATGTATAAGGTAAGAATAGAATTTTATTTAAACGCACAACCCTTTAATAAGGTGTCATTGTACTCATCATTATGAACAACTTTTATTATGTGACCAAACCTGAAATCGCGAAAACCACTCACTCACCACCACACTTACTTCACTCACTCACCACACTCACTCACTTACACTCACTTCACTCAACTCACTCACTTACACTCACTTCACTCAACTCACTCACTCACCACCACACTCACTTCTCTCACTCACCACACTCACTCACTTCACTGAACTCACTCACTCACAACTCACTCACTTCACCCACTCACCACTCACTCACTTACCCCACTCACTCACCACTCACTCACTTCACAACCACTCACTCACTCACGCCAATCACTTACTCACCACTTCACCCACGCCCGCAAATCAAAACAATATCGGCTGTTCCCTACATTTTGACAAGATAGAAATTCATAAAGATATCACGTGAGTAAGTAAGGAATCGAAAAAGCAAAGGAGTTGCATAATGAAATTTAGTACAACATTATAACACCCGTTTGGATGCTATAATGGTTACTATGACACTGGCTGTTTTAATGTTGGCAATAAGCTAACTGTTTCAGAAACTTTTATAAAGGATTTATAGCATGGGTGTAGATAAACATAATAAAAGTCCTTACCCCTAGGCAAGGCAATGATTGGACATAGATAAAATATGTAAAAGCCAAAGTTGTGTAGAATTTTATCAGGTTTCATTGTGTAGTACAACAAAATTTCGTACGACGCACCGTTTTCGAGATGTAAGCAAAAAAAAAACAAAAAACGGGACATTCTTTGTGCCCCCTCGGGCTCACCTCGGAGTGGTAAGGACTTAGTATGTTTATCTCCTAACTAGTCCAAACAAAGTTCTTAAGTCAAACTTTCTGCTTTCCAGTTTTCCATCCACAATTATTCGTTGCCTAAGCTACTATGCAATTTCAGCAAGCGGAGATGACAAAACAAAAGTAATGAGTCTAGAGTCCTAGCTAGACCTTGCGTATAAGGCAGGGCCTCAGTCATTTGCTTCAGTCCAGCAAATTTAGACACTTAGCGTCTCACCACCGACACGTTAACGAACTGCTGTTAAGTAATGGTCTACTGCGACCTTATTTGTGTCTCATCAAAATTGCTAATCAACTGGAAAACTTCAGCGCGTCATTGACAAAACATTTATGGCAAAGTTGATGTTTCTTAGGAGTTCTGGCGCAAAAAGTGATCGAATATAATGAAAAATTTGAATTGTTTTCAAAGCTATGTCTGAAGGATGCTGTAATAAAGTTACATCGTTTTCTGACGACTCAAAACAAATCAGTTTTACGAATAAATTATGAAAGCGACTGTTGAAGTAATTTTCTAATGCCGCTAGAGCTGTCGGTTTCTATACCTCAGAAAATCTCTTGGCTTTTTATAACGGTTTTGGGAAAAAATACGTTTTTATACAACAACTAGCCGTTGTCCGCGGCTTCACCCGCGTGGATGTTGGAAATTATCCCTGGATAAAAAGTATCCTATGTGTTAATCCAGGTTATAAACTATCTGTTTGTGTGTGTAACTAACCATCCAAATCCGTTCTGCCGTTTTTGAGTGATTGAGTAACAAACATCCTCACAAACTTTCACATTTATAATATTAGTAGGATCAAAATTGAATTTAAAACACCGTAGCTGTACACAGTTTACTGTTATCAAATCTTCAATATTATCTTCTTAATATTTCTAGGAGAACGTGACAACAGAAAAGAAGAATTTGGAGAAGAAACTAAGAGAAGCAGGTGACACACCGCTTCTGAACTCGGCGTCATCAGACCTCGAGGTCACGCAGCTGAAGGCGGAGATTGAGGTACTCTTTACTATAATCTATATTACTACTAGCGGCCCCGACAGACGTTGTCCTGTCTGAACGATCCTAGAACCCGACTGCAGCGCCACCTACCGGGTCCAATTGTGTTTTCAAACCACCCAGGAACCCATTCAATTTCATCTAAATCCGTCCAGCCGTTGTTATACCACGTTTTATACGTTTTTTTTAAAGTATCCTATGTCCGTCTCCTGGTTCTAAGCTACCTTCCCGCCAATTTTCAGCCAAATCAGTTCAGCCGTTCTTGAGTTATAAATAGTGTAACTAACACGACTTTCTTTTATATACTTATATAGATATAGATATATAGATACTAGGTTTTGGCCGCGGCTTTGCCCGCGTGTAGGTTGGAAATTATCCAATACGGGAACTTACTACCGAGATCGTGAGAAAACCGGCATGTCCTAGAACCAAAAATTCTAAGATATGTGACATCTACCAACCCGCACTGGTCCCGCGTGGTGGATTACAACCCACTCCATTTCACCGAGAGGAGGCTTGTGTCCCAGCAGTGGGAACGTTATAGGCTGATTATGCTGTATTTTGCGAGCAGTTGCTTTCAATTTAATTTGCTTTCAAGGAAAAATATATGGTCACAATTAATGGCTTGGCATATCCCTGGGCCAACTTATAACCGAATCTGAACAAATGCTTTTGCGTGATGCTTACCAAACATCCAAAATTCTTTGTCAATACCAATTCAATCTGCCTAGCCTTTTCCCAACTATCTTGGGGTCGGCTTCCAGTCTAACCGGATGCAGCTGAATACCAGTATTTTACATGGAGCGAGTGCCTATCTGACCTCCAAAACCCAGTAACTGGGTTATATGATACCCCTTGGTAAGACTGGTTGTCAGACTTTCGGCCTTCTGACGACCCGTAACGACTGTCAAAGATCCCCGAATGACAGCCGGGACCAACGGCTTAACGTGCTTTCCGAGGCACGGAGGAGTCTCGGTATGTAAAGATCACCCATCCACGGACCCACCCCGGCAAGCGCAGCTTAACCTGATGGATCGACCCGTGCGGCTGTCATTACTTAGCCACGATCAATACCAACTGCCATTAATTCAACGTAGAAAATGCGAATAGGTATGTTTGTTCTGGAAGTACATCTATTATCTGTTATTTCAGTACAAAACGGCGTTATTTCACGCCGTTTTGTACTGAAATAACAGATAATTATGGTGGAATTGCCACCATAATTATACCCCGTTTTCTGTTAATGTGATGACTTGATGATTTTATTTTGTTTTGCTGCTATTTTGTACATAGTTTCATGTATTGTGCCACTGCACGTTCAGAATATTAACTGATGGCCAATTCTAGTACCTAAAAACGTTTACAATCTCATGCCAGCGTCAATCAAATATCAAAAATTTAGGTAAACGCTATACAATTTTTGACAGATTGAGACCGAGATGAGATTGCGAACGTTGTTAAAAATACGAGAATTGCCCCTCTGTACTACATCAAGCAATGTTAGCAACAATACAGTGACCAATACATTCAAATTAATTTAAGAAATTACTAAGAATGAATAATACAGTTGTTAAGAGGGCTGTTGCGTTTTGTCACCTCTCTCGCTCACACGTGACCAAATTTTTAAGAATGTTAAATGAAGAAGCTTTTTTAAAAAAATGTAATGAATTAGCGGACTATAATAGTAAACAGTATTAATTTAATAGGTAATTATTAAAAACACATTTTAATCGTGGCATTTATCTATCCCATTTCGAAAACAGATAATAATTTCTGACATGAGTTTATTGAAACACAGTAGAAATGTGTTTTTAATAGTTAGGCACCTATTAAATTAATATTATTTACTAGGTCGTTAATTGATTACATTTTTCATATAGCATCTTTTCTTTTAAAAATTGGCCCCGTGTGAGCGAGAGAGGTGATAAAATGCGACAGCCCTCTTAAGGGTTGTCAGAAGCCCGTATTACCCAGTAACTGTGTTGTGGAGGTCAGATAGGCAGTCGCTCTGTGTAAATTACTGGTAGTCAGCTACATCGGGTTAGACTGGAAGCCGACGCCAACTTGGTTGGGAAAAGGCTAGGCAGATGATGATGATGATGATGATGATGACTGAGTCATGAATTTAGAAATATCATCAGCTTCCCTAGCCTTTTCCCAACTATGTTTGGGTCCGCTTCCAGTCTAACCAGATGCAGCAGAATACCTACCAACCAGTATTTTACATACGAGTGACTAGCTATCTGACCTCCACAACCCAGTAACTGGGTAACACGGGTTTCTGATGATTGAATTTTTATACTATTTCGAGTAAATACTTTCCTCTTTCTGTTCTTTTAAAATCAATCAATTAATGTGCCTGGCCTTTTCCCAACTATGTTAAGGTCGGCTTCCAGTCTAACCGGATGCAGCTGAACACCAATATTTTACATGGAGCAACTGCCCTATCTGACCTCCACAACCCAGTAACGGGGTAATACGATACCCCTTGGTAAGACTGGTTGCCAGGATATCGGGCTTCTGGCGACCCGTAATGACTCAAAGATCCACGAATGACAGCCGGGACCAACGGATTAACGTGCTTTCCACAGACTTATATTGGCTAGACGACGCAAGTGTATGTACTTCGCGTGTAAAAAGGGAGTAAAATTGACTTCCTTCAGCGCCGCTTCCATTCAGTCCGCGCTCGAACGTTCTTGATGCCGGACGTCAACCAAAAACTAAAAAATGCCAAATTATGCGGTATTGAGCTGTAGAAACTACACAAAAAAGTGGGACGAGATAATGGAAACATTTTCTTTCATCGATAAGTCATATTGTTATTAAATTATGTGTTTTTTATTGCAAAATCAATTATTTTGTGTTCATTGTGTTCTTACAATGAACACTATGTAACTGAGTGTGTATCAAATAGTTCATGATACATTGCCGTTTTTAGTTACAAGGCAGTATGTAGGACTTGTCTGTTAAAACACGCAATGAAAATTAAAATGATCGTTATTTTCACTTGTCGCTCAGCTTCGTGGTACAGTCGCTATTCTCATTTTTCTGTCAAATAAAGCAAATAGTGTTGTACACACAGTTTGTACAGTCATTCTCGATTCTAATCGATTTTGGAAACAGAAGAATGATAATGTTTGCGTTGGGTTTTTGTGACATGTAATTATTTTTTTTACTCCAATGTGCCAATTTAGTGATTTTGTTTAGAATATTATTAATTATATTTACAGATTTTCAAGTGATCCCAAAGTTAAATAAATATGGATTGAAGTGACGGGGCATGAAAATTGGTTCCCAACACAATATAGTCGAATTTGCTCTGTTAATTTTAATGAAGGCATCTTTACGGAAACAAACAGTTTCGACGCCTGACTGCAATTGATGTATTGAAGGCGTTAACTAATGCTGGAGTTGTGGATTGACTTTAGGCTCGAATTCACTGGCATCGTTCTCTAAAACCTAAAATTCTCTGTTTTATAGAAATCAGTAGGTACTTAGATGTTGTCGATGTCGGAACTCATAAGCGTATTGTTTAAGGCGGGAGATCCGATTTAAAAGTGTTCATCTAATCGAATCTGTTCCCGGTTTTTTGTTAGAATTAAAGAATGGTGCCAGTGAATAGAACCCGCCGCCAGCTTTACATTTTATTTTACATTTGCTTTTTTTTTCCAGGAATTATTAAAAATATTTTAATTTTTTTTTTTTACTAATTTATTTACTTAGTTCTGGATCGGATTTTATTTTATAATAGCGACTTCTACTGGCTTTTCTTTTTGTAGATAAAATTTCTTCTAGGGTTTTATATTAACGTTGTAACTTTCCTACAACAAAGTACATAATAAGACTAATTAGGTTCAACCAACCAATAAGAACAAGTTATATAATGACATAATCGAAAATGACTAACATTTCATTAAAAAAAAAAACAAATAATTTTAGATTTATCAATCCTCTGTCGTTTTATCATTCCTCTGTCGATGAACTCGAATAATCGATTGCAAAATCGATATTATAAAATTATTATTTTTTACTCAAATAATCTTTACGTAACACTCCCTCTTCCCTTTCGGGACACCTAGGCACAACCGGAAGCAGTGTGAAACAAGTAGGTATAAGATGCAAGAGGACGGAATGCTCGCACGCGACTTCTCGCTCCAAAGACGAGGCGAAACGCGGCGGGGCCTTTAAATCGTTTTGAATCGTTTACTCGCGGACGGGGAGTTCCCATCACTAAATCGCTCATGTGACGTCACAGTAGGTGGAAAAATAATGGCACGCTTGGTTTCTATTCAAACGATGAGACTTGCGTAATCTAGCCAATATAAGTCTGTGGTGCTTTCCGAGGCACGGAGTAGTCTCGGTTTGTAAAGATGGTCACCCATCCACGGACCAAACCCGGCAAGCGTAGCTTAACCTGATGGATCGACCTGTGCGGCTGTTATTACTTAGCCACGAGCTCCTCTAAATATTAATAACAAAATATTTCTCCTCTTTAATTCCAGATGCTTCGCGCAGAGCTCCGTCGCGCGGAAGGCGAGTTAGAAGACAGATGTTGGGCGCCCCCTCCCGGCCTACAACAATGGCTGCAGTTAACTCACGAGGTCGAAAACAGGGCGTATCTAAGGAAGAAGCAACAGGCTGATATGCAGCTGCAGCAGGCTAGAGATGCTGTAAGTATACAACGTGTAACGTTAAATGCGCAAAACCTCTTAAGGGGTCATTGTACTCATCATTATGAACAACTTTTACTATGGGACCAAAACTAAAATCGCGAAAAAAAAATCAGCTGTTCAGTACATTTCTGTTCGCATAATTCGTCAAAATGTACTGAACAGCTGATTTTATTTTCGCGATTTCAGATTTGGTCCCATACTAAAAGTTGTTCATAATAATGAGTACAATGACCCCTTAAGACGTTTTGCGCATTTAACGTTACACTTTGTATTTGTAGCCAAACTTTTCCCGTATCATTATCATTTGCAGGACAGTTTAAGAGTAATGTCAAGTTTAATTCCACACATTTATTTGATGAGTCACATAACCTTACCAGGGGCGTCCATTAAGATCTCGACACGTTCCTAAAGGAAGAGTTTTGCCCGAAGGGTGTAGTCTACCGACGTTTTCGCGGCAGGCTATGCGACACCGCCGCCGTCACTTCGTGTGTCTTAGTTTATAAGTTATGTTTTTATATTTATTAGTGTATATTTTGTTTTTATTTATGTACTTATTTTATTTTGTATGGGACACGGCTGCCTGGAATAAAGGAATAATTAATTAATTAATTACGTGAGGTGATTTTGACGATTTTTCGACTCCCTTGGTGTGATTGAGATGACGTATTTTGAAAAATCTCACGTGAGGTTTTTCAAAATACGTATTTTTAGTGTATACGTTAATCTGTAGTTGATTGATTGCATTGGATTTTTTAATAAACATAATTTACTTAATTATTTTTTGTAAATACTTATTTTTAGGGTTCCGTACCCAAAGGGTAAAACTGGACCCTATTACTAAGACTGCTGTCCGTCCGTCCGTCTGTCACCAGACTGTATCGGCCCCTCCCCCTAAACTCCTCACGTAGTTAATGAACGCCCCCCTAACCCTTTTAATTTCTCCTTCCAGTGCGAGAAACTTCGCAAGAAGCGGTCCAGTTTGGTGGGCGCGTTTGTATCAACGCACGGCAAGTCTATCGACGACGTCGACCGCTCCATAGTGGAGGCTCGCACGGCGCTCAACGAAGTCACGCAGGAGTTACAGGTAGGATGGATTTCATCACACATCATCCAGCCTTTACCCAACTATGTTGGAGTCGGTTTCTTGGAAGGATATTAGGATACATTATGAAATAACCTCACTAAGCAAGGGAATATCTTCACGTTCACTTCAACAATTTATGATTCCAAAAAGATTACTCCGTACAACTTTGATTAATTGCTGCAATATGATGTTACTAGCACTTCCCGCGCGGCTTCGCCCACGTGGATGTCTGATAATATCCCACGTTAACGTACTACCGGGAATTCCTTTACATTATAAAGGGAATCTCTGTGCAAAATTTCAGCTTTCTAGATCCAAGGGTTTGGGCTGGGCGTCGATGAGTCAGTCAGTCAGTACTTCTCTTTTTATTTATATAGGATAGATTTGCGTAGTCAAGTACGCTTTGCATGTACGTTTCAATATTAATCAAAGTTTTACCAAATGGTTATTTATCTAAAAACAATAAATATGTCTAGCCTTTTCCCAACTATTTTGAGTCGGCTTCCAGTCTTACCGGATGCAGCTGAATTCCAGTATTTTACATGAAGCGACTGCCTCCATAACCCATTTACTGAATAACACGATACCCCTTGGTAAGACTGGTTGTCATTCTTTCGGGCTTCTGACGACCCGTAACGACTGTCAAAGATTCACGAATGATAGGCGGAACCAACGACGAAATCCTAATCAAAATAATATAATGTTTCCAGGAACGCATGCACAGGTGGAAACAGATCGAGCGTATGTGCGGGTTCAACATCATCAACAATAATGGCCTGCAGTATCTTGAGACCGCTCTCTATAGGAGTGCTAACGGACGGCCTACTGGACGAGGTAAATATTGTCAGTTTATACAACATGTCCCAGAATTGATGGCACAACCCATAGATATAACCATACCCATAGAACCCTGTGTCTCCACTTTGTCCCTTTGTCACTTTCATGAGTTTAAAGACAAAAACGGTAAAATACTTGTACTTACATATGGAAAGTAATTGATTTACATGGCTTCGGTTTTTACTACCGTCCAATACAATGCGAAGTCGGAAGTGTGTGTGTGTGTGTGTTATGTGCTGACGTTACTCGTCTGCACGCACACATTCACAGCGTGTTTGTACACTTGGTAAACACAAGTAAAGCGCGTGTCGCTTCGTGAGATAAAGCTTAGCAAACGTATCGTTTACTGCGGTACAAAACGCACTTGTTTAGATAAGGTGTCTTTTGTTAACCGATGAAAAAAGGAGGAGGTTCTCAAGTCAACACGTATTTTTTTTTTTATGTATTACATTTTACAGAGTAGTCCGATTTGAAAGATTCTTGTTTTATTCGGGAGTTGTACTTATTCGAATTTGTGTGTGGTAGTACCACAACTAAAAAGTAAATAAAAACTTATTTTACAAAAAAATACAACTACTTCCAAAAAAAACACTACAAAGTGAAAAATAACTTTAATTTCGGAAGTCGGTGGCAAATAACGAAAATAAAAAACCAAACACACCGACTTCCGAAATTAAAGTTATTTTTCACTTTGTAGTGTTTTTTTGGAAGCCGGTTGTATTTTTTGTAAAAAAAAATTTTTGATTTCCAAATCTCCAGTATGAACTAACTATAGTAACACAACTACTTTCGACTTCATTTGGTCAATTTTCTTTCATCCAAAAATTGACAATTCCACGAACACATATCTTCAAACCTCTATCTTTCCAGGTCGCATCAGCAGTTCTCAAGACGACCTAAGTATCGGTGACGACGCGTCCATATGCGGCTCAGGTAAGAACTTCGATGAGATGTCCCTCTTCCACGAACACGTTGAGTAAGCTAGCTAACGGTAGAGAATTAGGTGCATTCATATTGTTCGATTTGTATAAACTAGTACTGTGGTACCCAACTGATAAGGAGCGTCGTGAATCTTCGTTTGCACAGAAAAGAAAGTATGGCCCCGAAGATTAACGAAAGAATGTTAAAACTTACAATCAACCTTAAATAATTAATATAAGGTTCATAATACACTGCAGCTGTTGGTTCCGTCTCACTCTCAAGTATGGCGGCTGACTAACATGCCACGCGGCGCGCGCTAATATGGCGGGAGCTGCCGACCAATAGTGGTACAGGAAAAAAGAAGCGCGGTGCGTGGAGCGTGCCGATGGGTCAATAGCATTTCCCGCGCTTTGAAAATTCATCTTCTGCGCAGGTACGTCGGTAAGCCATATCAGTTGGGTACTACTGTAATATCCGTAAAAGTTTGCACCCAGATACAGGGAACCCTAGTGTGGAGTATAGGATTATTTTAAAGACAAGTTCACAATAACAAAATGTCAGCCAAATAGCTTAATTTAGCCGTTTAGTTAACCGCCTAGTGTTCTGAAGTAGTGCTCGCCGGCCGCTGCCGTGGCACCGCTTGCTTCGCTCACTCAGCTCGCACGTGGTTGGTCACAGTTTGACCTAACCCATTTGGTTGGGGTGCCCTGGCTTAATTACTGCGACCAATCCGCCTCGCGCGTGGTTGGACATAGTTCCAACCTGACCTATTAATTAATTATGATTCAGGCCGGTAGTTGAACGACCGCCATTTAGTTAAAAGGCTAGGCAGTTAACTAAACGGATCATTAAACCAGTTGGCCTTATTTCCCCGAAGCGTTTTTTTAACTTCATCTCCCACACTTAGGGCTGGATCACAGATACCACAACTACAACGAAAACACGTGGACGGTCGTTATTTTGTATGAAATCAATAGTTTATTCACACAGACCACATTTGTCCATTAAAATCAACCGTGTGGGAGCTATAACGCCACATGGTCGCGGCCACAACGCAACACCACATCAACGGCCACATCACAAACACAACATAGCGACGACCATTTGATGTGATTTGTAGTTGCATCGACACTATTCACACGTAACCACTTCTTGCCAACATTTTGGCGTTACGCCGTGGTGTGATTGTGGTATGTATGTGTGATTGGGCCCTTAAGTTTCTTGTATCGCGAGTTTCAAGCATTATTAAGACTTTTTTAGGTATCAAATCAAGATAAAATATCGAACACTATCAATGCATCTACTTCATTCATTTGTTTCTGTGCAATTGTTTGAATTCCGAACCGAGTATAAAATAATCGATTTCTTAAACTTTATAAAATCATGTAAATAATCGATATCGAATCGACGAAGCACAGCTAGAATGTATCAATATCGAGGCTAGTTGGTTCTCGATATACAGAAAATCGTTCGTCGGTACTCGAAAGTTGAACGATTGCGTCGAACCATCACTTCTAGAGTACAATTTATATATAAAGCAGGCAAAAGACATTATTTCGATAGATATTTTTGTTTTGCATTTAGTTTAGCAAACGTATTTTCGAAATCTTGCTATGAAGTGTTTTTTTTTAATACAATTTTATACCAATAATCATTGAGCAATATTTGACAATAGTTTTCAATTGAATCTCAATAGGTTTTCATGTATAAAACAACAAACACTTCGTAATAAATCTTGTAAGCAGTAGCGGCCTTTGAAACAAAAACAGAGGTTATAAATGCCTACGAGGACCTAACAAAATAAAGTCTTACACACCGGTTTTGAAGGCCATTTCGATTTCTAATCTGTGGTCCATTCTCATTGAGTGATTTGATTGGCTGTTGTTTTGTCTGACAACCAATCACAACCTCTCTTCTACAAAAGCCACGCCAGGGTTGCCCGTGAAATCCAAATGTTCTTGCAATTTCCAGGTCAGTTTCAGGTTGTATATTGTTGTACGTTTTTGCAATTTCCAGGTCAGTTTCAGGTTGTATGTTGATCAAAGTATGATTCGCGACTGTTACTAATACGTATTTATTTACAGAATTATAATTATTGAATGACAATTTCACGAAATCATGACATTTGTGATCAATTCTAAGTAGAGAGTTGTATTGATGATTGTAATGATTTGAATTGTGTAAATATAGCTTGTCCCCTCTGAATTGACGCGTTTCGTTACGTAAATTTGTATACGTACACTACGGTAAATGCGGTAGTGGGGCGCCTCATTTTAGAATGGGGAAGCTGTACATATAATGTATAGCTTGTCCGCTATATCTAATGTCTTGACACCTGCAAATTGCAAAAAACGTAATAAACGAAATAATTTCGCGTACCGACTTATTGCAAAAGTTGAAGCTAACGTGACATTTTAAATTAGACTTGACTTGACCTTCAGAAACCGGAAGTTAGTCATTTATAGGACGCGAGTGAATAATTTTTTTATTCGTTTATTCTTTTATAAGTCTTTATTTGTTCTCTCTTTCATACAATAATGTTCAATAAGAACCTCAATAAATGAGATTTGTCGGTGTCCACTTCAAAAGCGGCTATTACTTCTAAGAGAAAGTATTAGAATAGTAATTAAATATTTATTTAACGGCTTTGGCGGCAGCAAACTTTAACTTATATTGCCTGGTTTTTTTTTTATTTAACATGTTAAGCAAACTGTTGCAGTAATTTTATAAAAATATTTAAAAAAAAACTTATAATTTGCATGATAATGTTTTAAAACCTAATTCAGATGTACAAAATCCTGATGTTTCAATTTTATTCAGAGTTAAACAAATGTTAATATATACTAATTTCACTTACAAAAATGTCCACAAGTCTCTAAGCTTCTGGAAACTGAATTATATAAACTAATTTTTGAAGCGATGTGATAATATTAACTAGTAATAAACAAGTAAGAAAGGGGCTTGCTTGCGAAGTGATAACTTTTTAAAGTTACCTTTTAACATTGAAGTAGCTAAAACTATTTGAACTGTGCTCAAATTATGTATCAAATAAGCAGAAATTGTTAGTGTTGTACTTAAACGAAACGATTAATGTATCGATATAGATATTTTAGTCGATTTTGAAATGTCGTAAATAAATCGTTTTGTAATAAATAAATCGTTTTGTAATTTTTACTTAAATTAATCGTATATTATTATTATAAAAAATAACTTATTATGAGCATCGATTTTCCCATCGAATGGTTTATTTATTGTAGACCGTAGACAGTTTGATTAGTTCACAATATATATTTTTATCATAATAAAGGTTCATTTATTAATCATGATAATCTAGTTCATCTTACATCGATATGTTTATACGATTAATCATTAAACAATCGAATTGTTAGTCGAGTTCCTGATCTAGATCTTAAATGTTTCATAACGGTGACATTAATAATAAGATTGAAAAATATTGTTATTTTTTATTATTAGTTTGTAAGTAACAGTTTTATGTATGTATTTGATTAAATAAAACGTATTTTTGAAAATTGGTTCGTCACAATCGGTAGGAAGCTTTCAGGCTGAAAAATTGATAAAAAGATCTTTTTAGTTTTTATCTGAGGTTTTCCAGATAAGCAAAGCATGTATGAAGTAATAAATGTTATTGTTGTTTAAGAGGTGTAATTTAATGCCGCACAACCTCTTAAGGGGTTATTGTACTCATAATTATTTACAACTTTTGGTATGGGACTAAACCTGAAATCGCGAAAAAAAACAGCTTTTCCCTACGTTTATGCTCTCATAACTCGTCAAAATGTAGGGAACAGCAGATATTATTTTTTTGCGATTTCTTGTTTGGTACCATAGTAAAAGTCGTTCAAAATGATCAGTACAATGACCCCTTAAGAGGTTGGGCGTTATTTAAGTTACACCTCATTATCTCCTATCGGTGTGGGTTTTTCTTTCCCTGGTGCATGTTTGTTAACTAATACCACATACAGATTAGTTTCATTTAGTTATAATATGCTTGAAGCAACCTTTCTTCGCACGCAAGTAACAAATGTACTAAATAATTATTTAAAATGGTAGAAAGCAATTCGCCGCAAGAGAGCGCTGTCTGTTTGTCACTTGTCAAAAGTCATCGTGAAGACAAAGCGACCAATCGGCGACAAGAAAAAACACTTAGCGCCGTCTCGCGGCAAAGTTTTCAGCAAGGAACTCCATTGGCAGCTGAATGAAAGTAACAAACACTTAGCGCCATCTACGCGGAACTAATTTGACAGTTTTTATACCCGCTGAAGAGGCTTAAGGGGGATGCGCAGTGGTAGTCCGCGAAATTCAATTTTTTTTTAGGTTTTTTGCAATTTGCAAGTCCTTGTCAGGTTGTATCTTGATCAAAACATGATACGCGACTATAAAACATATCGCACCTTCGGTAAGACAAGGGCACAACTGAACTTTTTGTGATTTTACAGGAGAGCCATTTTAATATTTTGTTTTTACAATCAGTAGGTACCGTATTATTCTGTTCATACCATCTTGAAGTTATTGATCTTTGCATGACAATTAAATAGGAGTCTTTGTCCCTCCAGATAAAAGGGCATTTTAAACACTGGCATATTTAGCCGAATTTTTGAAATTTTCACATTAATGGCCTTGTCTTACCGAAGGTGCGATATGTATTTACATAATTTTAACCACAAAAATCATCAATACATCTCTCTAGGTTAGATTTCGTGCAGATTCTTCGAACGAACGAAATCTAACGAATCTGCACGTTAACTTAGAGAGATGTATTGATGATTTTTATGGTTAAAATTATGTAAATACATATGTTTTATAGTCGCGTATCATGTTTTGATCAATATACAACCTGACACGGACTTGCAATTTGCATAAAACGAAAGAAAATTTGAATTTCGCGGGCTACCACAGCGCATCCTGCATAACTGACAGCAATCAATAATGTCCGCAATAGCTTATTGATGTCAAAATAATAATTAGCTTGAAATACCGCTTGTAATATACCCCAGCTTGACATGTATAATAGATTATTTAGTCGATTTTGAACAAATGACTTGAAACTCTATGCACGTTTGAAAGCTTTTGACGATTGTGATTTTGTTTTATTTTGCCGCCAAAACCCTTCCCGGCTTCCATCAGTGTTGCAAGGATTTTCCAGTACATAGACTATTTATAGTTATGCTTTATCAGTGTTTTTATGGCAACATTTTTATTCTTTGGCACTTTACAGGTAAGAGATTGTCATCAATATTTTATGCTTTTTATTGTAGACGATATTACTTCAGTATTATTTCATACATGCTTTCATCGGAATCAGATGCTTTTTTTTTACCTAAAATGATGGTGAAATGGTAGACAAATTAAACTGGGGGAACATTTGCTTGTTTCATGGAGTTTGTTGGGAATTATTACATTTATTGTGATAATTACAGTAGCTGATAACTTCCTGTGGCGCGAGGATTCCTCTGGCAGCGAAGCAGACGCCCCACACTATCCTCTAGATCTGAGACTTGCAGAGGCTAGGTGAGTCTTGTACCTTGACAGATACTTTTTGCAATGAATTTTTTTGTACCGAAAATTAATTATTTGAGTAGCAGTATTTGAGGAGCTCGTGGCTAAATAATAACAGCCGCACGGGTCGATCCGTCAGGTTAAGCTACGCTTGCCGGGGTTGGTCAGTGGATGGGTGACCATCTTTACATATCGAGATGCCTCGGAAAGCACGTTAAGCCGTTGGTCCCGGCTGTTATTCGGGGATCTTTGATAGTCGTTACGGGTCGTCAGAAGCCCGAAAGTCTGACAACCAGTCTTATCAAGGGGTATCGTATTACCCCGTTACTGGGTTGTGGAGGTCAGATAGGCAGTCGCTCCATGTAGAATACTGGTATTCAGCTGCATCCGGTTAGACTGGAAGCCGACCCCAACATAGTTGGGAAAAGGCTAGACAGATTGATTTTGACAAATGATTTGCGTACTCACTAAGTTGGCAAAGTTTTATGTTTCATAGTTTGATTTAACCCCTCAAGTGTATGGCCCGGACCGCCCCCTGCGCCCCGCGTGATGCGCAAGTTTAGAAAACTTTTTGATTTTTGAGTAGGCCTTCAGAAAAACTGAGAAATCGGCAACTTATAGCCATTATCATGGTATATATTATACCTTCCTAGCTTCGTTATGAGTTTACCTAACTATTTATACTATTCAATAAACAAATAAAACTGACCTCATCTCGCAGTGATGAAATATGTTTTCACTTTTATAATTTTCACTCACATAACCATAAAACTTTATCACAATACATCGAATTCACACACATATTCACCAAAAAATCTTCATTACGATAACACAATAATGTGTAGGCAATGTTTACACATCTATTCCACTTAGAAACAATGTTCAACACTCCAAAAACGAATAAAAACTTTTTGTTTACGCAATGAAAATAAAAATGGCGCGTCACTTTGAAAATCACAGATGAATTTGTAAAAATTACGTTTCGTTAAATTTTAGTAGTGTTCCATTAAAATGTTATTAAAACTGGTCAAGTATGAATCGATTAATCGAATGATACAGCCAAATTGTGTTGAAAGTGAAAAGAAACGTAAAAAATACCATCGCCAATGAGAGCTGTGACGATGACGTAGTTATGCACACATGGGGTGCACGCGACATTTCGAGCACTTTCTCTTATGCACACATGGGGTGCAGTTGACACTTGAGGGGTTAATTTGGTTTGGCTTTCTAACTTGCCTTTTGACAGATTGAAGCTTCAGTTTTGGATTGAAGACCACTATTTTAGTTGAGGACACAGCAAATTCGTGCCAATAATCCATAATAAATATAAATCTAAGGCTCAAAATGGATCCTTTTCATGTTCTTAAAACTTTAATTATTTTCCAGATTACAGCTCGAAGAACGCTTAGCCCAAGAAGCTCGCGAGCGACGTCAGGACGAGCGAATCGAACGCCGAGCGGAGGACAAGCGAGCCGCGCTCGAAGAGTACCGCGCGAGGGCGTCGTACAACGATCTGCGCAAGAGTCCCACTGACGAACGTAATAAGGACCAAGTGCAGTTCATACTGGGGGGTGACAAGTAAGTTACAGTACCTTTTTTTTGCTTACTACCTGCTATGAAAGTGTCCTACCAAGAGGTATCGTGTTACCCAGTAACTGGGTTGTGGAGGTCAGATAAGCAGTCGCTCCATGTAAAATACTGGTATTTAAGTGCCTGCTTTTTTATCACGTTCTTCTTATCATCATTGCTAGAAAGGGGGTGACTACTGAGATGAAGACTAATAGAGAAGTATGTAAGAAGACCCCAAGATGTTGCACTGACCCCAAATAAATTGGGATAAGGGCAAGAGGATTTTGATATTACTAGCTTTTGCCCGCAGCTTCGCCCGCTTGTAAGCCGACGTTCGCATGGGCGTAAAAAAATCGCGGCGGGATTTTATAGCGCACTGGATTTTCAACTCTCGGTGTTGAGCCGAGCATTGAGAACCCAACGTAACAACAACAGAGTACATCCCAGTGCGACGAAAAACACATTGTTGGATTTTCAACTCCCGCTCAGCAGAGCGTTGAAAATGCAGTGCGCGAAAAAAAATCGCCGCGATATTTTTACGTCCGTGCGAACGTCGGCTAAGTGTTGTGCGTTGTTGAGTTCGGAAATTATCACACGGCAACGTTCTACCCGGATAAAAAGTATCCTATGTCCTAAACCATGTGCCAAATTCCATCCAAATCCGTTCAGCCATTTTAGCGTGCAAGCGTAACAAGCAAACTCACTTTCGCATTTATAATATTAGTTAGGATTCTAATAAAATAACTTTTTCCTTTCCAGCGTAAACTGGTCAAACGAAGGCGAGCTCTCCCGCGCGGTGGAACTGTCCCGCGCAGTGACGTCACTGTCCCAGCCGCAACTACGCGCGTCACTGCGAGGCGCGCCCCTGCCCCCACCGCGCCGGCCGCTCGCCGCGCCCATCGTGCGCTCGCGCAGTACTGATGTAGTGGCGCTGGCCGTAGATGACCCGAGACCGCCGCCTAGGAATACTTTTACGAGACAGAAGCCGTTAACTGAAGGTTAGTACCAACGAATGAAGAATTTCCTGTGATAAGAGGAACAAATAAAGTGTTCTGATGGCGCTAATAAGCATCTCGTTTCTCGTACACTGTCGTATTTAATATGTAAACAAGTGTGGGATCGATTGAAAAGGTATGGGTGTCAGTTAGAGAATACAATCTCGGGATCCCGGCCGTTTTCTGACCCCGAAAATCCCGGTACTGTTCTTGGCTAATCTCGAGATTTTCGGGATCGCCACAAACAGGTCTAGTTTGCACTCCGTAGTTCGTTGCGCCTTGACAATGCCCAATGCCTAGATTATATAGGGTGACTGGTAATTAGTGACCGATACCTAAACACATGATTGTGCTCATGATAACAAACAATTAGGTATCGGTCACTAATTACCAGTCACCCTATATTAAGATCATTTATTACATATCGCCAAAAAAAACAACCCTTTGATACGCGTATTCCTTCCTTTCTTACAAGTATGGTATCTTTCTTTGTTTTGTCTTTTTTCTTTTCTTACTATATTATGATTTGTTGTGCAATAAAATTTAAAATATATTTCAAGAAACTACTCGTTTTTTTTTTTACATTTGAGACCAAAGAAACCACATAGTCTAATCCCGGGATAGCCGGGATCCCGGGATTACGCATCAAGAATACCGTAATCCCGGGATCGAAAAACATTCTCGGGATTGTATACTCTAGTGTCAGTGTAGTTAGTTACATTACAGACACGTAAGCGATTTCAGCTTTAATTCTCGGATGTTTGGAAGGAAAAAGGGGAGGCCTTTGCCCGGCAATACAGGATAACAAAAAAAAAAGTTATTATTCTTTCGTAAAGTTTTTAAAACGGTTCTGAATTAAAAAAAATATATATCCCAGAAACCACAAGTCCACAACCATTCACACTTTCCAGACGCCCCAACACCCTCAAGCAACACGCCACCCGAAGAGGAATCAACAGACTCCTCCCTAATGGATGACGAAGGAGTTCCGAAGCCGCGCAAACGTCGCATACACCTGCCTTTCGGTAAGAAGGCCAAAACGCCTGCGTGACGTCACTTGGCCACGTCGCGGTAGCATTCGATGAGGCACAGCTGAACGAAGCGTGTACGGTAAGAGTTTTGAGGAAGTTTTTTGGTACAAAGTTGAAAGGTATGGGAAGGAATAATTGGGAGGATTTTCGTGAAAAGATTTCACGGAATAAAATAGTGGAAATACTTGGGAAGTCAGCCCTGATGCCACCTTGATGTTCGACTCATTTTTTTAACACGGCATAACCAAGTCTGTGCTGATAAGTGAGAAGACGAAAACAGTCGCTGTCAAATGTAGATTATGCTAGAAAATAATGCTGTCTCTTACTTTCATAGGAAACAAGAACGAGAGGGAAGAATCAGAGCTGTCAAATGAGGGGAAACAAACCTTCTAATAAGTTTAAGATCCAATTTGATTACTATGAAGCCAATACTTTATTTTACTTTCGGCTTTTTCCTCGGCTTGTGTTTTGGTAAAAGACAGCATTATTTTATAGTATGACCGATACCGTTGTACCGCGCATTAGATATGTGCGCAACGAGACAAAAGAGCAGTGCAGCCCCCGCGGTACAGCAATATCGATGAAACTATACTTTAACTGAACCTTCCTATTTTGTACTAAAATAAATATAGCAAAATGTAAACTATATAACTCCATTTCCATATTTTAAGTTGAGCTTTCTAAAAAAATTCTTGTAGAGTAATAGAAAATTAATAAATTGTTCGGCCTAATAAAGAAATGTTTTCATTTCTTAGTTTAAAAGTCAATTGTAGAAGCCAAAAATCATGGTTATGTATGGCCAGTAAAGATAACCGTTAGTAATTATTATAATTATAGTCTATTTTTTCTTACCTTTCTTATTTGGTAAACAAAAATATGGAATGATCATCATCATCATCATCATCATCAATAATTTCCTGCCCTTATGTCAATTTATTTGGGATCGGCGATATCAGAAATGTTTGTATCAATCACACACTTTATGAAAGATATGAACATCTAAATCTATGTAAAAAAAACACACCTACTTATATCTTTAAAATTCGATATGTGTATGTATGTTCCCTATGGACTCCAAAACGGCTGGAGCTATTTTGATGAAATTTTCAGGCAAGCTTCAGATTAGTCCAGCGGGTGATCCTGTGGCTAAACGTGCGAAGCCGGGGCGGGTCGCTAGTTTGCTATAAACAATATAGAATTTTTTTCTCATTTAACATACTTATATGTTCATTAATTTTCTCTAAATCGAAATCTCAACATTTGTTTACGAAATAAGTTATGTAGAAAAAATGCGCTTTACCTCATAATGTCAATTTCGGTGACCATATTTAAGTTAAATTTTAGTCGCGCTTCGTAACAGCTGTGTTATAAAACTCGGTTGAAAGACTGAGCGTCATTTTTTTCTTCAATGTTTGATTTTCCCCGTAAAAACATGATTTCTTGCACGTTTGTCACAGTTTAGATACACATTTAGTATTAGTTTTGATTCATACATGAATTTTTATACTATTTATGTACTTAAATTCCCCTTTTCAGCCCTTTTGAACGATATTTATTTCTGAGTATGTGTTTGGTTATATGAAATGTCACATAAGCCCTTATCATGTCCTAAAATCTGTGTTTGCATGAAATATGATTATGATAAAAAACTTTCTTTATTTTATTTACATAATTTAAAATCTAAGTCTTGAAAAAAAAAAAATGTACAAGTACATAAAAAATCATAGGGCATCAAAAAATTCGCTGTCGATAGAAAAAGTGCTCAAAAGGCTGGCAGCATTGCGGCGTTGTATGGCAATGCTAATTCTTTGCCCAAAAAATAGGCCAGCCCTTTGGTCACGTGTAGAGTTGACCAACCGCTTGGCGATGTCCCGAAAAACTAAGAGGGCACTCGGACTCCATATTTCCCACGCGACGATAACAAGAGATCAGACGGAATGACCATAATGCCTTGGAAGGTAGGTAGGCCTTTGGTGTGGTATGCAACGTGTGTTGACACCCTTGCGCCATCCCATCTTCCTAGCACGGTGGGCTGTGCTGGGGCGGCTGCTGCGGGTGCGGAAAACCTCAAACGGCGCAAATACACCCAATCATATTGGGACTTATATGTTCGAGCCGTTTGGGATTGAAACACTAGGGCCATGCGGTCCGACTACCCTGTTAGATTTTCGGCACATTGCCAAGTGATTATGATTGTAAAGTATATTTATTTAAAGTTTATTTTAATCATAACTACATACATTAAACGCACTTCACAGATCGTTCAGCGGATGTAGGTCAAACAGCACATTAATGATTCTGAAAGGTGATAAACCTTTCAGAATCATTAATGTGCTGTTTGACCACACAAATTTGCTAACGGACTTTCAAGCGATTTCATTGACTGCTGTTTTTTCAGACAGCCAATCAAAAGTTAATATAGTTTGACAGTGGTGCCGATTCTCTTGTTCAATAACTAAACCAAAATTAAAGAATGGCTATAGCTACGAATTAAGTTAGAGATGTCAAACTAGTTTACGCCTTGCGCTTCACCTTGTTTTTACCCGACTGCGGTGAAGCCAAAAAGGAGGGTTATGTATTTGACCTGTATGTAAGTATGTATGTATGTAAGTATGTCCGTTTCTTTGTTCCCTCATAACTCCTAAACGAATGAACGGATTTGAATAAATTATACGTCTTTAGATTTGTCTTGGTGGCGCGTGTCACTGGCTACATTAACATCAAAAATAAAGTAAAATGGCGGATTTGTGGTGACATATTGTGGAGTTTGAAATTTTGTCTTCTAATACCATCGAGTGGGATATCAAAATTAAGGGTTTTAAAAGGTGATTGCAAAAATATATACAACTTATATGTTTAAAAGTAAATCGAAGTGATAAATCGAATTTTGATTAAAAAAAAATTGCTTTGAGCAGAGTTAGAGTACCTCGAAGGCTTGGCTTTTTGTGCACTTCTAATAACCCTCACGGCCAAAACTCTTTGCAAGAACTAAATCATCTGCGAAATCTTTCACATTTGTAAACTAAAAAGCTGGAAATAAAAAAAGTAATTAAAAAAATTAAAAAACCCGTCTGCAGTACAAAACTAAAACTGAAAAGCTAAAAACAAGCCCATTTTAAATTTAATAAAAGTTGGAAGCAGGCGGGACCCATTCCATTTTTATATTTTCAAACTCAAATGAGTCCCGCCTGCTTCCAACTTTTATTAAATTTAAAATGGGCTTGTTTTTAGCTTTTCAGTTTTAGTTTTGTACTGCAGACGGGTTTTTTAATTTTTTTAATTACTTTTTTTTAGTTGACATGTTTTTACGTGTCGTCTAAATCTGTATGGAAATATTAGTTCAACTAGATTTGACAGCTCTAATTTACGTCCGTCTCTTTCTTATTTTATTAGAAAGAAAGAGCTAGCAATAGCCTAAATTAAGTTTAGTTTGTGCACAACAGAATCGGCACCATTTATTTTACTTTGGACATAAGCACGCCTATGAAGTTCCTTATTGACCGAGCGAGCGAAGCGTCTCTCTCTGCTTTACGTCTGGCAAAATTTGCTTTCGTCTGTCAGTTTTTTGCTACTTCTCTGCAGGTCGTTTACAACCGATCTGGACGAAACTTGTATACAAGTTTTACGAATCTAAGGAACTTTTTTGCCGTCGGAGATTTTTGATTGTAGGGGTACTTCCTCCAAAAAGGAGGCTACTGGATATAGCCGCCTTATGAGATCCTATTTCGATGGTTCTTTTTTTATTTGAAAGGTAGTAACTTGGTAAGTTGGTCATATAAAAATTTGGTGAAAATCTGACGAAGATCTTCGACGTGATGAGCAGAATAGTTACTCAAAATGCAATAAATTGCTCACTTTTAGATTTCTACCAGTGGAATCGCCCTTTAACTACTGTAGGGATTGATGGAGCACCTGGGACCACCTTCTCGTCACAAAACTAGAGAATTCTGAAAATAATTATCAGAATTCTCTCAAACGAGGCTTTAAAACCGATAGTAATGTTAGTTTTACAATAAGATCACTAGATGGCGCTACTGTGCACCGCTAGATCGCGCTGTGTTGCAAAAAAGTTTGTGCTCGCGAGGTCTACTGTTCGCAGAACTACTAGTTTATTGACAGGCAACCATAGACGAAAAATGCAATACTTCATGGACGCTAAAGTAAAATAAATGGTTAGAAAGATTGTGAGTAAATCTACTGAGCTGCTGATTGTACTAGCTCTAATTTCTCAATAATATGAACTGTCTTATTTTATGTTTCGCTGTGGTTCGTAAAGATGGATCCCAAGTTGTGTGTTTACTGTATGTAGAAGCTAAATTATACAGGAGAATGAAAGACATTTATTTTGTATATTTAGATTATTATTGATTATGTATGTCTAGAAATTAGACTACGAATTTGTGAAATTATTAATAGTTTTTAGGGTTCCGTACCCGAAGGGTCCAAACGGAGCCCTTTTGCTGTCACTCACGTGTCCGTCGTCTGTCACACAGGTTTTACAGCCAAACGGTTGGAGCTACAGTATTCTAATTTTCACAGTATAAGCATTTTGTTGACCCAAAGCCTTACAAATTGTCAAAAAGTATTTTTAAATGTTATTAAGGCTCCCATACAGCTAAAATGGGCGCGAAAAAAAATGTTGACCTACCTGATCGAGTGGGGTATCATTGTTTACATAAATACTGTATTTTTTGTTTTAAAAATATTGGAAAACAAAGGAATGAGAAGCCACCAAAGTCAGGTTTTTTTTTTTTACAAAATTTTGTTCCTAAGAATTTTTTAACTCCCATTGACTTATGAACTTGAAATTTGGTGATAATGTTTATTATTACGTATATTTTACTAACAAATACCATTATATTGATAAATCAGATTTGTTACGGAACCCTAAATGTGCGAAGTCCGACACGCAATTGGCCGGTGTTTTTATTGTGTAAAGACATTTTTAAGTATTTTTGTCCCGTTTTTGGAATGTTGTCTTGTGCAATCTAGTTGTTTCTTTTACACACATGTTACTTTAACTCAGTCCTGTTTTTTTAATTATATTTCTTCAAGGTTGTAAAATAACGAATATTTTATTTTTATTCTTTAAGAAGGGTCAGGCTGGGAACCCTTATTTTGTGCAAACGTATTTTAGTTACTTTAAAGATCACAAAGTATGTGTCTTCAATTTATTTTTTTATTTTTATTCATATTAAATTATTTATATTTTGTATCTGATGACTGCCCTAAGCGTGTTTTCGTTTTCTTTTTAATTCTTTGACTATACTAGAAAAGTTTAGGTAGTAAAATAAAGGTAATCTTGATGTGACTTTTTACACAAACACATATTAAACAAATAAACTACTACTTAAAGTAATGGTTCAATTGATTTAGTAATCATTATTGTTGTATTTACATTGGTTTTTAGTTGCATTTTATTTTTAAACTGAGGTTTTAAAATAAAAAAAAAGATAAAAGACACATCAAGATTGTTTAAGTGCCTTTATTTCACTACCTAAACTTTTCTTTTATAGATTCAATTATAAATTGATCATTTTACAAAGCTAACTTTCACATAATTGTTTCTTTCCACTTTTCTTGACATTGGTTATGTATTTGTTTCGTGTATATTACATAAGTTACTTGTAAACGCTAATTGTTGTATGTCCCATATCATTTGTTTTGTCTTCAAATTCGGTTGTACTGTCGACCAGAAAGATGAGCGCTCAGTTATGTTGTGATTATTGTAGTGTTTACGGCGTTTCAGAAAATGTCTAGTGTTCCTACATCATCGTGTATAAAACTTGCAAATGATTTATTGCATAGCGAACTTGACCGTTTACAAGTACCTACTTCTATTTAAATTTCGCCCATCAATGAAATGTACTTCGTTTTTGGTAGTACTAAATACTATCTTTGTTAACGGCCGATTTTTTCTGAAACGCCGCGTTTGTAAATCATTTGCTAGTTTAATGAACTAATCGCAGTTTAAGTTACGATTAACACGAGTTTACCATATCGCATCATTCCCTTTTTTTGCGTAGTTATGATAGCGATATTATCGACCTTTTAGCTGTACGTGTAGAATTATTTGTAAGGCAATATGGTGCTAAATGAACGTTCTCAGACTGAACACCACGCATGGCTCAAATTTTTGTATGAATTTTAATAAATATTCTGTTCGTTTGTATGTGGTTTTTGTACGAAATTGTAACGTGAGATTGCGTTTAGCTCCTGCCATCTTAGTAAATGAGTTAATAAATCGTTGGCGTTAATGGAAATTGATCTTTAATGAGCCTGACATAAGTTCCATCTTCTATTGTACTGTTGTTTATAAGATCATTTCGAATTAATTTAAGGCTCCAATTTTGTTACGCCAATGTCAGTCAACAAATCAGTATAATAGACAATAGTTCAAGTTAATAAACGAAGCCTATACGTAAATACTGTAGTGAGATATCCCAGTTGTGTCTACAATTCTTGAAATATTAAGAAATTCGTACTTAATGAAATTAATAGTGTAATGCAGATGTTGAGTACAAAAATTGTTTTAGCAAGCGGTAACCAGAAACGCCTACATGGTACACTTGTTGTCAATAATGTTAACTTTTAACATGAATTTTAGACATATTTTAATTAGTTAATTTTTGAGAGATTTATTTTATGACATCATACCGTGTGACGAAGCAATAATTCGATAGTATTGTCTTTATTATAATGCTGTTAGATAACTATTACACAGGGCAGCTAAAATCTTTCTCATGTAGGTTTTATTTATGTAAAAACTTGCCTTTGAGTTTGATGCCATAAAATAGATGAGATTTTTTCACGAATTGTATATTTTGTAGACCCCAGATCTGATCGCGTTGTAAAGACAAATCGTGATAAATAAATTGTTACAATCATTGAAAGTTAATAAATTGATATTACAAAATTGTGTTTTATTACCAGTACCAATAACGTTATTCCGCCGCGCGGCATTGACGCCCTGACGACCCAATGGGGATTATAACTGCCGCTTGATAACTAAACTATTTTAACTAGTGCAATGCAATAGTGTCATACACCCGCCATTCTGACATCAACTTGTTACCATAACTTGATTCCGCCATTTTAGTTTTAGTGTCATTTAAACGAGTTATTAATCCCCTTAGCCTTTTCACCGCCAGCGTACACAGAACGCGATAACTCGCCTGGCGCCAAGCTATAAATGTATAACGAAATACATAGTAAACAGTAGTGATGAGGGTAGCGTCATATCGATAAATGAGAATTATACACGTTAAGTTACGTTTTATTTATAATTTTACGGATATAAATAAAAACTGATTAAATATTTTCATATTTGTTTTATTTCACAGTAGGGATAGTAAGAAAATCCAGTATAAATTATAAGTATCAATGAAACAAATGCATAACTCAATTAAAGCTATAAGAAATGTGGTACATCTCTACTTGTTTCATGACTTCATCCGTTGACTTCATATCAAGTCCTTGGCGCTCAGAGCACGTTAAATTCAATTTTGATTAGGGATGTCGTCTATGTTCTTTCTTTTATTTTGTTATTTTTATTTTGTATTCAATCTCACGAATGGTTTATTTTATTTGAACTCTTAGCTCTTGTTTATGATAGGTAAAGTAACATCCTCAAACTGTAAGGTAACCATTATAACTTTATTAAATTCGCACTCCTGAGCCACAAGATACAAGCGACGCTTAGTTTGTGGCTCACCGAACATGTCACATAAATTTTATTGAATTCTTACTTTTTAGGGTTCCGTAGCCAAATGTCAAAAAACGGAACCCTTATGGATTCGTTATGTCTGTCTGTCCGTCCGTATGTCACAGCCACTTTTTTCCGAAACTATAAGAACTATACTGTTGAAACTTGGTAAGTAGATGTATTCTGTGAACCGCATTAGGCCTCTGCCTCGAATTTCGCGGGCAGCGGGGCGGCGGCGGCGGCGCGTCTCGCATTGTCCCGCGCCGCTGTTTTCGAGAACCGGTCCATTTAAATGTACGCATAAGATCCTGCCGCTCCCGCGCCGCCGCCGCCGCCGCTTCGCTGCCCGCAAGATTCGAGGCAGAGGCCTTAAGATTTTCACACAAAAATAGAAAAAAAAAACAATAAATTTTGGCGGTTCCCCATACTTAGAACTGACACTCAAAAAATTTATTTTCATCTACACTGGACAGCAAAGAAACCGGGCCACCCGCTACCTTGGAACTCTTCGATTTTCTCAAAAAGTATAAAATTAACAACTATCAATTTATACCTACAGAAAGTGCGTTCCATGATTATTAAAATGACTATAAAATTCTAAAGTACCTACCGTCAACTCACATTGTAATCAAGCAACAAACACAATGCTAACGATTTGCTCTGTTTTGACTAGAGTTCACGATTAGCGTTCATTTTTTCTACAGTGAGGGTAGTCGGATATTTCTTATCATTTCTTTAGTTTTTGGTGTGGCTGACACTGGCTTGGCCACCATCAGGGATTGTACTTTTGATAACACAAAGATTTAGTCGTTAATTAGTCGAAATTTGTCGCCAAATATCAGAATTTGTCGGTCACTGGTTCAAAAGTTATAAGGGGTCATTGGTGGCCGATCTGGAGTCTCCCCAGCTTGGCCACCTTTATATCTCAAAAACTAGGGCACCTAGCGAAGATCTGTTTTCTCCCAGATTTAGTCGCTAATTAGTCGAAATTAGTCGCCAAGTCACAGATTTAGTCGGGTCTTAGTTTAGAAGATATAATGAGTTCAATTTTTAAGTATAGACCAAGAGCTAGATCAAAGATTTTATCGTAAACTCTTCAATCTAGCTCTTGAACTATACTTAAAAATTGAACTCATTATATCTTCTAAACTAAGACCCGACTAAATCTGTGAATTGTGAATGATACTTAGAGACTGGAGCATTCGATCGCCGTCCAGGTACGGGCAGACCTAGGGCTACATCAGCGGCAGATGATCGTTATATCCAACTTACTGTTCTCCGAAATCGCCGCCTCAACGCAGTTCAAGTCCAACAAAGTCTGCGTGACATACGCCAAGTGGTCATAAGTTCAGATACCGTCAGAAGGAGACTTGCAGAACGGAACCCGACTCCAAAAAGAGCTGCAACAGGCCCAGATATGCAGTAGGCCCCTCAGAACCAGCAGGGCTATTGGCTATCTTAGCCCTACAGGTCGTAAGACGAATAAAACACGATGCAAAGGCTGCTAAAATAAGCTCATTTCGGAGGGACAATCTTCAAAACTTACGGGTACGAATGCTTTTAAAGTGAAAACGTGGTGCCCCAAGTGTAAAATAGTACTCTGCCGTCCATGTTATAATATTACATTGATTTAAACAACAATGCCTACAAAAAAAAAAATAGTTTTATTTTACCCTCTTCATATAAGGGAAACTAGCAACATTTTACGGCGGCTCTTTTAAATTTTCGTTAGCCTTGTTATCTAACCATACGTCCATGAGAGTATTTTTCCTCGTATTCATACGTCCAGTCAAATAAAAAACATCAATTGACTTTTGGATTATGATTCTAACTAGAGTCATGGACATTGGACCCATTTTTGCAAACAAGAACCAACCCACAGTTTGAGTGCAATTGAGTTTAGTACATAGATGGCGCTCAAATCACGCATTCTAGCTTCTCTAAAAAAATGGTTCCTTTTCACCGACTAACAACAGAGATACAACACTGTCACTTGCGGAACCAACCCCCACTTTGGCCACCTTTTAATAAACTGTAAAGAACTATACGGCATGGTCCCCTAAACACTTATTAAAACTAATTGTTAAACAGACCCATGATCCTTGGTACCTTTTCAACTTAAGCATTTTAATTATGCAAACCAGAACCAATGTTCGTTGGTTCCATCTAGCATAAAAAGTTATAATATTTTTATAACTAAATAGAACCAAGAGAGTTTGGTTCTTGTTTGCATAATGCAAATTATGTTAGTCTTGAAGGAACCATGTAGCATAGTTCTTAATGGTGTTAAAATTCAGCATTATTTAATCAAAAATAAAAGAACCATTCTAATCGCGGGTATCGTTAATACAGATAATAATAAAAAATAACAAAATGTGATTTTACTTTTGTAGTATTTTTTTTTCACGTGTACCTACATAATAAGTTTTTTTTTTTGTATTGGACACACTAAAAATAACACTGGCAACACTAACATTACACAATATTTCTGTTTGCGATTGCGTCTTTATTTTGTTAAATGTTCGTTCGATATTTAAAATGTTTAGAAAAAATGCTAGTGCTAGAACAAAGGCCCTACTTAGTGCCTGCTTGTTACAAAGTTCAGATGAAGGGGGTCAAAATAGAAATATTAAACTGACCCTAATGTTGAAAGCATTATTGAATGATCATCCACTCTAAAAGAAATACATCATCGATTTTTAGAATCTGGCCACAGTTTTTTACCAAATGACACGGATTTTGGCCGGATAGAGTGCTCTCTTAAACACCAGCAACGATTGTACACCCCAGATGATTACATAGAGATCATGAAAAACTGTAGAAAAATTAAACCAATGATTGTAGACAGGCTTAACTTTAAAAACTACAATATTCTGTACAAAAGACATTAATTTTATCAAAGAAGACTCTTTTAGAAGACTATTAGGATTTAACAAACAAATCTTGAAAGCAAATAAACTTACCAAAGAAGACTTTTTGTCGTCACGCAATTTAGAGACAAAAATCACAAACAGAAAAAAGGCAGTAGATGGATCTAAAATAAGTTGGCTGGATACCAAAGAAATAGTGCTTAAAAAAGAAGAAATGTACTCTATTTTTATGAGAAACAATCTGGACGATGAGTTGAAGGAAGTTAGTATAAAGAAAAATATCAGAAGCAGGACCGTGATAACCAAAAGTGATATGGACTTACTTTGGCCTACAGGCAAAGCCATATCTGAGGCTAAGGTGTGCGTACGCGCAGCGGAATGTTGTTGAATTTAAAGATTTTAATTATGCAGATATTTAGTGTATGACGTCGTATAATTGTGTATGGTGAAAAAAAATTTGTGCACGCAACCATTGTGGAGAAATTCACCAAAAACTGATTCCGCTGGGCGAACGTTGTCCTGGCGGAACTTTTTTTAATCCATAGACTTTAGAAGAAAAGAGATGTGTCCAAAAATTAGTGTGTATTTGTGTGTAATTGTGTATGTATGAATAAAACTAGGGCATGCATAAACTTCGGAGAAATTCAAGTTTCCGCTACGCGAACGTTTGGCCATTAGCTAGTTTTCATATAAAGCGCTTACATAGAGAACTGTAGATTTTTACATACGTTGTTTTGAATTTGTTTATATTTGTTTAAAAAACAGATTTAGAAAAAATCGTAGGGCTTAAAAGATAAAAATATAAACGTAAAATACGCTTATTAGGTCTTAGTTCTTAAAGTATGCACTTTGGGGTCTAGATTTTCACGTTTATACAAACCTTGTAAGTGTCTGCAACATGTTGCCAAGTATCAATGATGTTCCGTTAGTAACTAAAGAGTTATAGGACAAATTTACCATGAACAGATCACTGTTTACAAAGCAGTCAAATATCACGACGTTCTGAAGGAATTGCATGGTAATGTGTATGTCAATAATTAGTGTATTCATTCAACTATTCTTATGCAAAATTTCATGTCATTAAATTCAGTAATTAAAGAAAAACAATTATAATACTGACGAAGCATCGAAAACCTACATAACCCGACCAAGTTCGGATGGCTACCAAAAAGCGGCCCTGCCATATATCTTAGAAACGTTCTTAACCTTCCAATGTAGTATTTATTAATATGGTACAGTTGCGTACACAAGCGTTAGGAAAAAATAAAACAATTGCATTTCTTGAATGAAAAACGAAAATGATGATGAAATTACGATTATATTACAATATATGTCTAGTATAATTTATTATTATAAATTTAAGTAAATAGATATAGAATTAGATCAATCAGTAGATATTAACTTGGGTTTATGGTGTCTGTCCAATGTTAACATAACACAATTATTATAATTTATCTGCCTAATAAACTACCTACGTAAATGAATAAGTCTATAGCTATTAATTTATTATAAAATCTTACCTTGTATCTGTTATCAGCTTCTCACTATCATTCACTCAATATTCCTACTACATAATTATGTTATGCTTCACTGTTACACTATAACATTAATAACACACTTTGTCAATATTATTATTACAGAGAATTGGCGATGCATAGCAAAACAACAGCGCATACGCACATTTTCCTTGACTGCACATTTATTTGTTTGTGACTGGGGATGAAACAAAATCAGGTTCAAGTTCAACAGCAAACGAATACGCGCGAAAACATATTGCCCTCTCTTTTCTTCAAGGATGACAGTACCGTTTCAAGCGGGAAGCCGCCTATCGCTCGTTGCGCGCAGCGCGTTGCCAATTTTTTCACACAAGAATATTTTTGATCAATTCATAACTACAATACTTAGACTATTTAACTAAAGGATTAAGCGTACCGAACTTCGAACAAAATAATTCTGCATATTTTGGTGGGGTGCGGGGGAACACGCTCACATACATAAGAAAAAAAAATCGATTCAAGAAGTAGTTTTTTTTAAGTTATTAGATTGTTTGATCCACTAAAGTTGCAAAGGGGAACGCTCGTGCATGCCTAGTCTATTGGTTAAATAGTGTAATAAGCTACAATATGATAAATATTTACCTAAACAGTAACTAGTACATACTTACATGTAGTAAATATTTAATTTCCCTAAGGGGTCTATAGTTAGAATCCTGATCCGTGAAATCTTCAATAGAAATTAGCTGTATGAATTTTATTTGTCTTAAATAATATATTTAGATTATATCTCAAGTCTCAAGCGCATACTTAAATAAAGTACCTACGTAAATAGTACCTACTTTCTGTCATAGTCAAATAAAAAAGTAGGTGTACAAAAATAAATGACCTATAAATTATATCGAAACAACAATTGTGTTATCACCTATACCAATTCAATACCGGTATTATACTGTAAATTTTGGGATGTTACCTAAATATATTGCCGGCCGCTTTTTTGTAGCCATCCGAACTTGGTCGGGTTATGTAGGTTTTCGATGCTTCGTCAGTATTATAATTGTTTTTCTTTAATTACTGAATTTAATGACATGAAATTTTGCATAGGAATAGTTGAATGAATACACTAATTATTGACATACACATTACCATGCAATTCCTTCAGAACGTCGTGATATTTGACTGCTTCGTAAACAGTGATCTGTTCATGGTAAATTTGTCCTATAACTCTTTAGTTACTAACGGAACATCATTGATACTTGGCAACATGTTGCAGACACTTACAAGGTTTGTATAAACGTGAAAATCTAGACCCCAAAGTGCATACTTTAAGAACTAAGACCTAATAAGCGTATTTTACGTTTATATTTTTATCTTTTAAGCCCTACGATTTTTTCTAAATCTGTTTTTTAAACAAATATAAACAAATTCAAAACAACGTATGTAAAAATCTACAGCTCTCTATGTAAGCCCTTTATATGAAAACTAGCTAATGGCCAAACGTTCGCGTAGCGGAAACTTGAATTTCTCCGAAGTTTATGCATGCACTAGTTTTATTCATACATACACAATTACACACAAATACACACTAATTTTTGGACACATCTCTTTTCTTCTAAAGTCTATGGATTAAAAAAAGTTCCGCCAGGACAACGTTCGCCCAGCGGAATCAGTTTTTGGTGAATTTCTCCACAATGGTTGCGTGCACAAATTTTTTTTCACCATACACAATTATACGACGTCATACACTAAATATCTGCATAATTAAAATCTTTAAATTCAACAACATTCCGCTGCGCATACGCACACGAGGCTAAGCCATCAGATATAAAAGTATTCTGCATCTAATACCAAACGACGCAAAAGATTTCTACAAAACCTTGACAAGTTCAGACATAGAAGACGATATCGATGGCTTTACCGGGCCTATCGATTTTGAGGTAGAAGGCGATGATGATAATACTGATGTTTAGTTTTAAGGGTTCTTGCTTCCATTGTTCTGTAATATTGTATTGAAAATGATTAAAAAGTATATTTTATAAGTAATTACTTTTATTTTTAGAAATATCACAACAATTGAATCTTACGTCCATTTTGCAAGTAGGAACTAAGCAACAAAATATGTTTTTGCTAGAAAGAACCAACCGGGTTTTTAACGATTTACTTTATACCATAACTTCATAAAATGTATAAATCTGATATTCCTAGATAGCCTACAGTATGCCACATATGGTCAACAAGTAATCATTCATTAATATACTAAGTATGCATTTTGCACACTCTGTTTACAAAAGTTTCATTTTCTCGAAAGTAATCTGCTGTGGGTTGGTTCTTGTTTGCAAAAATGGGAGTGTGGTACAAATGTGACTCCTATGGAGTCATTGGACAGTGAACGTGTTAAGGTGGTCCCTCAATTGAAACGTTTATTTTAAGAAAAATCAATTTACGTAGCATTCGGAAGTTAAATTGACGAATGCTATAGTCTATCCTTTAGTAAATTTTTTTACCAACGATTACTTTACTAAACAGTATCAAAATATTTACCGTTTTATTTCAAATAATAATCAAAGTCCTGGGAAGAAATACTAAGATAGAGGTGACCACACAGCAGGATTTTTTTGAATAAGTAAAAACTAGTGACTGTTTGTTGATAATAGCGTTCCAACAGAAATTGCGCATAACTACTATGAACACTACCGAGCTCAGATTTTGTCTACTAAATATTCTCAAATGCTACTAAATCATACCAAATTATGATAAACATTCTCATAATTTGGTATGAAATTCATCCATCCTAGACAATCCTAGTTCTGACGTGGCGACTCAATCCAAACATTTAGATTGAGGTGCCACCTTTATGTTCACAAAACTTTTGAAGTAAATAAATACTACAAAATCGAGGATCGAACCTACAAATTTTTTAAACTTACTATTAAATAAGTATTAAATTTCATTAAAATACGAAATGTGGCACCTCAATACTTATGGACATGTTTTTTTTTTGACGTACCTACGTCAAAAAACACTCTCACACTCATCCTGATGTTCACAATGTATTGCTCCTCCTCATTTTTATTTTATCATTTGTAGTCGCGCGCTAGAGGCACGGTAATTGATATTTAGCCAAGCGGTCAAAAGGTTAAAATCCCTGATGGTGGCCATGCCAGTGTCAGTCTCACAATTTAACTTAGGGGCCGCCTCCACGAGCGAGAGAATCGCGGCGATAGTCACGCTGTGTCTACAAATTATCGCCGCGATGATATCGCCGTGTGGACATTGATTCATAGTTTCTATTGAATTTGGTGGCACGACGAGATTATCGCCGCGATTTTCACGCTCGTGGAGGCGGCCCCTTACTTTGCATGATAAATACCTACTCATTTATGAAGACGTCTCCGGACTGCGACCTTGTGTTCACACCAGGTTCACCAGTTTTCTGTCCAAAATTCTTCACACCAAACGAACTGAACTGTAAGGTATTTTATACCACGTGACATTAGCAAAATAATAATTGTTGTATGGTGCACATCACTAATCAAGAATTGAAGCAAAACTCCATTTCAACACAATGTAAACTAGGGATAGAGAAATAAATAAAACTGACATTTCATTACGAAATTTATTTAAAAATGTTATGTGTACAAATACCCTATTAGCTGTGGTGTACGCGATGCGAGCATAACGCTATACCATTCATCATAAAAAAGAACCACTGGTCTCGGATAGCCTTGGAATCACACCGAAGTTATATTGTTACAACATAATAATAATTACGCCTACAACATAATAATTTGCATTGTGAAGACCTGTTAACTACCAAAAGATGCTTATTGTAGTGGCGACACCGCAGTTCGGCGCATTTTACAAATACAAAATAACATTATTTTAATATTAATTACCGTCTCATAGACCGTTAATTCCAAGTTGTTAACAGGCAGTGTTACAACTACATCACATCGGACTAGCCTAGCTATCGTGCCTCAAGCACCAAACGATTTACGGCCGAACCCAATAATCTATGGTCTTAACCATATAAGCAAATTAGATAGTTAGATAAAATACTCTTTATTATGCACACCATAAAAATTACATGTATAAATGTTGAAATTTTACGTAGGGTGACACAATGGGCGCTCTTATCGCTAAAAGCGATCGTTTACAGACAACCTTTGGATGGATTAAGGGAGGAAAGACAGTACTGTAGGTAGTGTGTACCATATATACCGGATGACTTTTTTTACCGTCTCGAAAAAAAATGGGCGTATTAGGTGACCAAAGTATACATAGTTTTTTTTTGTTAATAGCTTAGACAGAAAAAACTATCAAAATACCAATAAATACTACAAATTCGATGTAAACTTTTCACTTTTGTACCATAAAAACAGAAATTTTGAAAAAAAATAATAAATCGTTTTAAAATATCGAAATTCAAATCATATGCAGCCTGCTTAAGATTAGAATTTTTTTTTTTAATTAAAAAAAAAAAAAATTAGGTATGCCATGAGCTTCTACTCCGTTCACCTAATATACCCAATTTTTTTTCGAGTCGGTAAAAAAAGTAATCCGGTATATTTATTAAGGTTCCCCTAAAATCCTTCCTTACTTTCGTTTGCGGTTTAAACTGACAACCGACAACGAAGTGATCCTTCAGGGGTTCCGTTTTTCCTTTTGAAGTACGGAACCCTAAAAATGAATCCCTATTTCCCTTGGTCACGCCATATAACTTGAGAACGGCTTGACTGATTTGAATACTTTTTTTTTTTGTTTTAATCTCCTGTGTAAAATATGCTCACGAGACCCATCGCCACATGTGCTTACTGCACATGAGGTGTGGTCAAGAATTTCGAGTATGGGTAGGCAAGCTATGGAAGAGCCATGCAAGGTATGGTTTGACTACCACTGTTCTCAACTTATAACTCTTTGATTTATTAACTGTTTGGTAGTCTCTTTTCTCAATAAACCTCAACTGTTTCTTCCTCATTCTTTTCAGTTTAGTAATATTTGTAATAACTGGTACTACTTCAGTTTTACGTTTGTTTTCTTCTGCACGTTTCAAATTCTGTCGCCGCCTTTCCGTTCGATCGATCTATTTCTTTTTTTTTTCAATTCTGCTAATATTTGTTTAGATAGCTCCTTTGTTTTCCGTAACTCTTGGCGTAATGCTTTTTCCATTTGAAAAGGAGTCCCTTAGTTTTATTGATGGTTGAAAACCTTTCTTTTTTAGATTTCCAAAACTTTCCAGACTTGGGAATGCCTCTAATGGTTTCCGTTTTACTTGAAGATGAATGTGTCGTGTTCACTGTTGTCTTCATCGCTGCTTTCTGATTTTTCCAAGTTATCTTGGTTTTTAGCTGTTTGATATTATCGCGAGCACTTTATTATGTGTTTTTCATTTCGATGTATTTCTTTTTGTTTCAATTCTGCTAACATTTGTTTAGATAGCTCCTTTGTTTTCTGTAACTTTTGGCGTAATGTGCTTTTTGCCCAACTATTTTGCAAATAAGAAGCTAGGGCATGTGGGGTATCATAAAGAGCGCTGTTTGCACATTTTCAAACATTTCTTTTTTTTTAGGCCGCATGGTTTTCGGCTTTTGACGAAAAATGTGAAAAAAAAACCGTCAAGAGCGAGTCGGACTCGCGCACCGTTCGATATCTGAAAGTGTGCTATTTAGCGACATCGTTTTAGACACGCAGTGAGTCTTTTTAGTAACATCTTTCATCAACGTCGAATATAACTGTAATAACGTTTATGCATATACTAAGAGAACAGTATCTTGTTTCGATAATTCCTTTGTTGCTAGTGATTTTAAGAACGGATTCAGTTCTGACATGTACTTTGTTCCTTCTACTTCAGAATATGTCTTCTCACGTTGCTCTGCTGTCAATATCGTAAACTTCTTCAACTCTGGGCGTTCTCTGTTAATTGTTGGTATGTAAAATACGTCAAATTCAGTTTTGTTGTACGACGACAAATCTAACTGATAACTATCACACTTTTTCATCAACAAAAATTAAATATAAATGATGGTACGGAACCCTCGGTGCGCGAGTCCGACTCGCTCTTGACCGGTTTTTTCTTTTCAAAAGTATGCCTGAGTCCCTTAGTTTTATTGATGGTTGAAAACCTTTCTTTTTAGATTTCCAAAACTTTCCACACTATACCTATAATGGGTTCTGTTTTACTTGAAGATGTGTCGTGTTCACTGTTGTCTTCATCGCTGCTTTCTGATTTTTCCAAGTTATCTTGGTTTTTAGCTGTTTGATATTATCGCGAGAACTTTATTATGTGTTTCTTCAACTAATCATGTAGCACAAATCAAATAACTAAGCATGAGCTCCCGGGTTTGACTCTCAGGGTCGGGCAGCGCCCAGCGGACAGATATAATTATACTGTCTATCATCAATAGCAATCTATCTTTTACTGAAAATAGGTTATTGGGTTCAGCCGTTAGATTACTAAAACAATGGACAAAATACTAATAAAAGCCAGTGAACAACTGAAGGCGGATTATTAAAACGGGCTCAAGCTTCGAAGCGGGGGCGACAACGACGGAACTAACAATTAATTATTTGAGCGCTCTAAATACACTATACGACGCTCACATGTAATCTGGAAGTCAAATTGTTCAATGAAAGCATAAAAACGAAGTTATCGTCACCGTTTCGAAGGCTGCCTTGTAACATTCCTTTACTGTTGATGTGTTTCGACACGAAATTAGGAATGTGAAGGAAAAGACGGCATGCGAGGTCAGTCAGTCCAACTCTTTCATGTGTTCCGTTTAAAAAGCATCCTATACTAGATATCAGTCACTGCATTATAATTTAGTGCATTTTGTGTATGGCGAGGTCGCTGGCGACTGTTTTTCTTTGCTTATGTTCACGGCAGTAATCTTCGGAGACAAAAGCAGTACAACATCACAAATATCGATACAATTCCTTTAATTAAACGACAACTTTTAAGTATGTTGCTTTAAAACCCGGTTGCCTCTAAACAAAGAGTCGAACACGTATACTAAATTGATTATGAAGGTCTATAAATACAATTTACCATAAAAGAACTGATTAAGGAACATTGCCGCTCACTACAAAAGACCCAATACATTTGAAAACAATATTTACTGTGGGTTATAACATTACCTAATTAAAACCATCTTGGATGTTCTCGCGAGAACCAAGTCGAATATAAATAGCTACAGACGGTCGAATGTAGTGAAGGGTAAGTAGATATTCAGCACCAAACATACTTCTCGTATGCACAGACCTCGAGAGTTAGATAAGAGTAGCGCAGTGCGCGTGCGCGTTACTGTTGCTTGCACTCGGCGGGGTTGTCCTGCGGCCCGCCCTTGATCGGCTTCTTGCCTCGTCTCCGCGGCGCTGGCTCCTCATCCTCGCTCTCTTCCGTCGAACATTCCTCCTCCTCCTGACAACGCCAACACAACGTCAACACATATTAACACCAACCAAGACTCTCGTTACCTCACATGACATTGAACGTGAATTCTGCAACCATCTGCATTCTCGACAAACTCGCACAATTCGCATGCAAATAATAAGGATAAGATAAATAAAACACACTCGAGTAAAAAGCATACAATTTTAATGTCATCATTACGACATCATGCCAAAAACATAAAGCCATTACCGATATATAAAAACTCCCTGTCCAGCTGCTATACATTGACATTATTATTCTAACTTCAATAGAAGGTTACATAAATAAAAAATATACATCTATTATCCAACCTAACTATTGTCAAATCAGAATTAATTCATTATTAAAATACATATTATATCGGATAGATCACAGTTGGCAATGTTCAAGTGATGATGTAAAAAATGCATTTTGGCACTAAAAAAGAGATTCAGCGAATTCAATTCCTAGGCAGACTGCCGTTACGCACGGTGCGAAGAATCTACTAGCGTCTCAATGGAATGACAGTACTTTAATTTTCATTCAATAGGAAACATTAAATATAGCCTTAGAGAATAGTAATATCACATGAAATTTCAAAGTACTCAAACGAATATGTAAAATTCGTAAACAAAAATACACACTATAATTACTGTATAATAAATAAAAACGAGTAATGTATAACTAAACTAGAAATGCAAAATAATTGTAACAGACTAACAAGTTAACATGCATTATACATCGATAATGAAGGCACCTCTCTTCTCGCGACAACACTACGCGAGCCCCTCGGGAGCTCGCTACTAAATCTACTCTAAAACATATTTATCAGCCAGAGGGATAAACCATGCATAGAACGGACGACTGGATGAGCGAGAAGTTAATTATTAAAAAATATTCTAGCGTACAAATACTACCGATTTAGGACAATAACCCGACGCGTCGCAGGAGTATCGGTTATCACGTTTCGCTTGGCGAATCGATTTTTGGTACAATTTAAAAGGGATGGGTTGATATGGTCGCGATAAGACTAAAGCGCGCAGAGCTCGTGAGCCGAGCCGCTAGGGGGCCACTTCGAGTGACGTGGGCACGTAGCGAGCTGCCGAGTGACGGATTATATAACGCTAGGGCGGTCGGACAACGTCTTGCATCAATCCTCCGCGTCGGACACTTCTTCCGTCCCAGAGTCTTCGTCAAAGTACGAATCCTCCTGAAACCAAATATACCGCTTTTGTTTGTGCAGCCACCGCCAACACCCACCAGACGTAGATACTGTATACTCTGTTACCCGTGGAAGATTTATGCAGACGCACTTACAATATACTATAATATAGGGGAGCGGGGTTTAGAATTCATACTGTACCTTCGTCTGATATGCGGGGAGTGGGGGGAGGCAAAATCAATATTAGCACACATCCAGTGCTAAACTAGCTAAGCAAGCAATAAGAACGTTCTACCATGCAAGTACTAACACCTCGTTGAAATGCTAGATGGCTGTAGAATTCACTGTTCCTGAAGTTATGCAGGTAAGCGTTGATCATAGACGAGTTTATCGATTGTCGTCATGATTGTTGTGATGAAAGTTCAATCAGAAAGAGCTTTAAATTCCTATTGAGATCGTGTTTCACTTAAAAGCACTGGTTAGTTCGTTAATTTAGTGTTCACTTTATAATACTGTTAGTAAATTACTTCTGATTGAACGATTTGACACCATCTACAGTTTTGAAAACAAAAAATCAGCATTCAGATATTCATGTCACTATAAAGCTACCTGCCTATTTTTAAGCGTATTTCACTGACATCGAAATACAATTAGGTCAATCAGGGAAGCACTAGGCTAGAATACCTGGGCACACTATACCACATTACAATCCCCAAAAAAAAAAAAAAACAATACAACCTATAGATTACTATTAGCATATTTTGATACAGAACCGTTACAAAATGGTTGCATGTAAACGTCGATAAATGAGGATATTTGTTAAACAGTCGTGAACCTAAAACAATAAAAATAAAGTTAATAAACTCTTACATTGACCAATATCTGTTATGTTCTGCCCCGTGTAACATGACTTTTTAGTAGATTATTAAACCAACAAGTCATATCAATAGTCGTATTAATTAATATCACGAGGCTTCAATTTTAGTCACAGTGCTACTGAATGCACTAGTTAATTTTACAACCACAAGCAAAAAATCGCGAAGTTTCAGATAATTTTTAACTCCGTTCTTCTATATTGCAGAGATTTAAATAAAATGAAACATATTAGTCCCTATATTCCCATATAATTATATAATACTATAGGTACATTCAGTGATATTCTGTATGACCCTGCGGTATTAGTTACTTCCACTAAATTCGCTCAGCTTTCTAGCATGGTACTTCCTTGACAGGCCCCTACACATGGTGTCACGTTTGCAAACGTGTTGTACTGACCTCCTCCTCATAGTCGTCGTCGTCATCATCGTCCAGGCCCTCGCCGGTATACAGCAGTACGGCGCGCGACACCACGCGCTCGCGGATGTAGTGGCCGATCTCGAAGTCAGCTGTGAGCAGCGCCTGGAAATTACATGTGTTGTGTTAGACTTGGAATTGTTTCTTTAGGAAAAACCAAAGGAACCAGAAAAATCAAAATTGACATTTTGACAGAACAACGTCTGTCGGGTCTGCTAGTCACAGATACAGATAGTGCAATCCACGAAGACGCGCCCCACTATTCCATCTAACCGTTTATAGTATGTGTGCAAGCTTCCGCCAATGTTTGAGTGTTATCGGTACACACAAATTACAGTGTACTAACTATAGTGTGTACCGATAATACATTGGTGGAAGCTTGCACACATATACTATAAACGGTTAGGAGGAATAGTGTGCCGAGTCTTCGTGGATTGCACTATCTGTAAGGAACCAGAAAAATCGAAATTGACATTTTGACAGAACGTCTGTCGGGTCTGCTAGTCACAGATAAGTAGGGAATGCAATCTCGTACGAGATTTCCGCCTAGCGAGATCTCGCGAGACTCAAAACCCAGTCTCGCGAGATCTCGCAAATTACGGGATCTCGCGAGATTGGGAGAATCGCAATTAAAACATATGCAAATGCTTGTTTTAAGAACTAGTAATTGACATGATATGTAATTAAATAGAAACTGCGTTGCTTAGTTATACAAATAATGGAAGTTTTATTTTAAAAATCAACAGAGTACTTTTTATTTTGTCTCTAACTCTAATAACATTTGTTTATGTCTATAATTATTATACCTACTGTAGCTAATCAGTTCAAATTCTTACAATATTGGTAACAAAACAATAATTATCTATATTTAGTCTTTTGTAAATTATTACTTTAGTTTCAATAATTAAGAGTAATAGGAACATTACTTATGGTAAATAAATACAACAAAACAAAAACTTAACTTCACAAGTTCTTAAATAAATGTTGTGAGATCGTATTAATCAAATAAAAGAAGTTTAAAGTAGAAGTCACGTCGTCACGCTGCATTTGTCGATCTCGTTATCTCGCGAGATCTCGTACGAAATTTGACGAGATACAATCTCGTAAAATATGGCCGGGATCTCGCGAGATCGGGATCTCGGCGAGACGAGATTGCATTCCCTACAGATAAGGAACCAGAAAAATCAAAATTGATATTTTGACAGAACAATGTGTCGGGTCTGCTAGTCACAGATAAGGAACCAGAAAAATCAATATTGACATTTTGACAGAACAAAGTGTGTCGTAGCCATAGATAATAATGATGAGTCTTGGGCGAATTACGAACACATTCCATTAGAACTAGCTGTTCTAATGGAATGTGTTTGAAAGACCGGAACGGACAAATAGCTTTGTTTATTTATATATACTTTATTGTACACCACAAAAATACATAACAAAAGAAAACATAATATACACTACAAAACATAGCTTTCTCATTAAAGATGAATAATTCTTGACAAGCCTAATTGAAATAATAAGTATGTAACCTAGTCTTTCTGTGCTTTTCTTCATAAAACCCTTTCCCTACACACCATATTCATAGTACTTTCATACACAATAAATAACCATTCTGACATTATATACACTTATAGTTATATTTTATCTAACACATATGCCAGAGATTGCACAAGAGAGGTTTGGAAGGAAAAAGGTAGGCCTTTGCCCAGCAGTGGGACACAATGTAGGCTATTAAAAAAAACTAGTAAACCTTTATAATTTGCTAATGTTGCCGGCAAGTTTGGAAACATTCGCAGCAGTTTTGGCAATATTGCCGGCAATTTTCATGGCTAGTTGCGCCGCATCGCATTGTAAAATCCTCCTATATCACTCACACAGGCGTCCGCACTCTACTGACGACCATTCTTGATTTGTAATGTGCCATTGCAGCTATAAGATGCTAGACTTCAATTGAAAATGATAATTATCATAAAGCTCATATTTACCTGGATATCAGAGGCGAGAGTAGAGTTAGGGTCATCTGGCATGGTGGGCGGGGAAAAGAAGTTGAAGAAGGAGTCAGCCTGCACCGACTTGGTGACGGTGCGCACTGAGCCGCGCGACTTGTGCTTTTGCTTCTTCTTTATCGTTTTCACTGTCACGTTCTTGCCTTTCTTCCAGTTGATCTCGCAGCCCTGTTAACGTGAATGTATGATACAGATATATAACAACCTAAACATAAAACAGTAATCGCAGACAACAAGTAAAAATTTGACCATCTTTCCCTATTCTGTTGCACTATCCATGAGTGTCCATAGCGGTTCTTGCTTGTTCTTCTTCATAGGAACCTACTGCGCTTTGTAATGGCCAACTAGCTTCATCTTTCTGCAACTCCTTTGACTATTCAAAAGTAATGGTTGGATTGGTTGAAATAAATGCTTGAGTTTATCGACGTGAACCATAGCAACTAGTAAGAGGGGTTAAGAGGGGGCCTAAGAAGGCCACATTAAGCAATTACTCTAAAAGCAATGCATTTCCTGAATTCCCAGCAATTTATTATGATTGTGCTATTTGACATTAAACTTCAATAAAGCAATTCATAATTTGTGGACCATTTTACGAATCTCCATAAAAAACTATCAAACAGATGAATTGTGTGCTATGAAATAAATTATGAATTGTCAGTTTGTGACCATTTTATGATTTCAAATATGATTCATAAAACCTATTATCCTATCATGATTCTGCCAAAGAGGAAACTAGGAATTATTCATCTATTATTAGAAAGAATCAGGGGTTCCATACATTTAGATGTATAGGTATTGCACTTGTATGAAGCAGCAGACTTTTTTTTTTACTAAACCAATGAATTTTTTTTGGGTGTTCTAGAATCAATTGTGCTGCATAATAGTGTTGGGTAACGGTTTGCGCTCCAATATACCTTACAGCTTGTATTGTATTTGAAATGCTAAATAGTTGTTGAAAATCTTTGTTGCTGAATATCAAGCATGACTGAACTAGCATGATATTGTGCCAATCGTGTGCATACCTGCGTATTGACGAGCATGCGACGCCGGCGCTGTCGGTACTGATCCAGCGCGAATTGTGAGCAGCGGGACAAAGCGGTATCTATTTAGCTGTTAAGCAGTACCCCTGGCACGAACTAATGGGTCTACCTAATGTTAGCAATGGCTAGCTTCTGGTAACACATACTGTGAAGTCAGTCCGCCAACTCGCATTACACCCTCGATGTTGGTTAAGGCCCTCTCCCTCTCACAAAGAGAGGAATCCCAACAGTGTGAACATTATTCGTGCTACCAAATCCCATCTTCTTAGCAGATAAAAAAAAGGTTGTTGACAAATTCAAATATTATGTTTGGCTCAAAATTCAGCCACGCTAACTCTCACGGGAAGACCAAATTCTACGAGAAACATGGCGTTCCTATGTACTAGGCGTTCGAAATGTGCCGATGGTAATACGATGACAGTGACTTAGATACTATTTAGCAAGTTCGTGCTAGGGATAATATTGGTACTGTATTTCACATAAAAAGTGTCCTAGGATTTTTTTACATCCGGATTCCACTTAAAGGCAAAAACTATAATTAAAATTATAACTAATCCAGGACATATCCCATGTGAAACCAAGTACAATGATAATGGGGTATAACAGAAAATGTTGACCTAGACCTAATGTTTCATACATACCACAGTGCCCAAGAGATGTTTTTTTTTAAGAAAGCTATCAAGCTTTAGCTTACCTTGCAAGAGTAGATTTCAGGGCCTTCGAACTCAAGAGGGTTCTCATCATCAGGCTTGCACTTCATTGAATACTCCTTAGTCAGGATAGTGTTTGTGAAATAGTCGTTAGGCGCGAAGTGGAATTCCAGCGTGAAACCAATGGGGTCCTCGTGCATTAGTACTGAAAATGTTGATAAATGTTAGATATTGTGTAGCAGTAAGGTGGTTGGTGATATTAGACGGAGTTCCTCAGTTGGTGATGCATGTTAAACAAATCAATCATGATTTCTTCAGTATTGGGTGTTGGATTGTCATCATTAAATTGTAGCTATTTTTTTCTAGGACTAGGGGTACCCCGTCTCTGGATAAGTATATACAGGGGCTAATTTAATTAATCTGGAGGATAGTACCTAACAGTGTTGAAACAAGACCTAATTCTGCTAATTTAGGTTTCAAATTTAATTTTTGTTGAAATGTCTTCTATAATTTGATTATCTTACCTTTAATGTCCAGCAACGTCTTAAGGATAGGCTCATCATGTTCCTGCATCATCTCACACAGCATTGAAACATTCTTGAATATGGTGTACCAGAAGTCTGGGATGCCCGTAACATTGGGGTCCATTGGTGGTCTGAAAAGTTGTCTTTATTTAGAAGATTGTATGGATATGGTGTGTGGGATATTGTTTGGATGAATCCTCAGTTGGTGATGCATGTTAAACAAATCTGATCATGATTGTTTCAGTAAAAGGTGTTGGTATGTCATCATGAAAAAGTTGTATCGGTTGCCCCTTGAAATTACCTGGTTAACTTTAGAATTGAAGGTAAACTACTATCAGTCAGCCACATTACTAAATTTGTCACGGGCAAATCTTATTGCTGGGTACAGATTGGTGTGAAGCATAACATAAATTAGTCATCCTAAATTATGAAAAACTAGCGGACCCGACAGACGTTGTCCTGTCTGAACGATCCTAGAACCCGACTGCAGGTCCAATTGTGTTTTCAAACCATCCAGGAACCCATTCAAATGTACACAGAAAATTTCATCTAAATCACCTATGTCCGTCTCCAGGTTCAAGCTACCTCCCCACCAATTTTCAGCCAAATCGGTTTAGCCGTTCTTGAGTTATAAATAGTGTAACTAACACGTCTTTCTTTTATATATGTTTATAGATGTTACACAACTAGGCGAAATTGTTTCAATGTGTGTTACATTTCTGTGTCGTAGCTTATAACTTTCGTTCTTTGGTTCGTATAGTAGCTCTTTTCGACACAAGGGAAGAAGACACTATCATTGCTGATTAAGGAACTTGGTCCTTAACACAGCCTAGTCCCAAAAACATGTAAGAACAGCAGCGGGTATTCTCAAAAATTTTAAAGGAACACTTATCGCCCTAATCATGCCCAAGTAACTATATGGATACAAGTGAAATAACAGTACTAACTCGGCAGGTTTCTCCTCAGGTTTCTTCTCCTCAGTGCCGTCGGTGATGGCAGCGCTCTGAACAGCGCGGGCCAACTCTTCCTCTTCGTTCTCATCGCGCCACGGGTTGAGGCACTCCTCGTCATTGGGCTCGTAACCACCGTTCACGACCAAGGCGCGCTGGGTACAAAAGATTTGGTTAGACAACAATAAAATTGCTTCAAAAGCTTTTTCTTTGAGACGAATTTTCCCATAGCTTTAAGGAATGCCCACGCAAGTTTGTTGGCATTCAGTGTGTAAAGGCCTTGAAGACTGGAATTGGTCAGGCTTTCAAAAACAATAAAGCCTGATGTAAATGGTGCAATTTAATTGCTTCTGGCATACCATAAGTTAAAGCAACAATAAAGTGCCACCATCTAAAATTGACCAAGCAATTCATTACCTAGTCACTTAAATTTTATCATTCATCATCTGTCATTGTGGCATCAAGCAAGAAACTTGCATCATTAAGACCTAGATCTTCTTACCTTCTCAAACAGGGGCTTGTACAGTTTCTCGTATTTGCACTCAAGAGCATGCACTTCACTGTAGAACTTGGCTTCGATGTCCACAAACTCCTTCTGGAGCGTGCGCAGAGCACGGATGCGCCTGCGCACGTTCGGTGGCAGCGACGCCATTGCTTCAACATGGATGCGGTTTGTGATGGCTGCTAACATCTCGTTACGGGTGATGCCGCTGTTGACAAGAGAGAGAAAAATTAAAATATTTTATTTGAAAAAGGTTTGTTTGTGTAGAAGAGGTGAATCCTCAGTTGGTGATGCATGTTAAACAAATCTATCATGATTGTTTCAGTAAAAGGTGTTGGTATGTCATCATGAAAAAGTAGAGTTTGCTCCTGCAAACCTTGTTCGCTCTTTTTACAGCCATGACTCAAAAACAGCTAAGAAAAGCAGCACATATTTACAATTTTTTCATTGAAATATTTTTGCTCTTGCATCCCTCAGCAAGTTTCTAGTTCTCTAGGTTTAAATTTTACTTTAATTACAAGGTCCTTAAGAGTAAGACCTAAGTATAAATCCATGTGTGTGAAACTTATAATAATGTTGGTAATGTTACAAGCCACATGTAAATCTCGCGTCTACTTTCAACTCATTTCGGATTTATCGAATAATTTACGGACTAGATACGATTGAATGTTATTCTCAGAAGGTATAATAAACTTGATACTGTTAAAATACATTACGATTCCAATAAACATTGTAAATCCTTGAGCTAGCCTTGTTTCATAGAAACTGATTAGTGAATGATAGTCATGAAATACTTGATTAAACAACACCTTTTGCAAAGGTTCTTCAGAGTCGGTTGATTTTATTTACAGATTTGTTAAAGCAACAATCGCATTGATTTAAAAATCATGAGAAATTCTCAAAATACACAAGCTTTTTTCACAAATAAGGAAGCTGGCTTCGTACGTAACAACCTAATTTACGTTTCACGACATAAAAACACCAGACTTTTATCCCGGTGCGCAGTAGATTTACAGTTGCGACCGATTTCCCTGAAATAGCCCGTTGCGCAACAAAATAAACAGTATAGTGTTATAAACATCAGTAAACCTATACATGATGTAAAATTGTAGACTGTTACCTCTTCAAGGGTTATTAGTTTATACGAGAGGAACGACCTTCGCTTGTTACCAGCGCTTTAGTGCGTAGTAACGATACACAGATACTTTACAGTAAAGCATGTCATCCTTTTGCGCATATTTCTTCCTAGCTTAGGTAAGTCGTGTTTTAATTGAAAAGAAAACACGAAATCATTTCGCTCCGTTAGTGTCAGCCTTCGGTACTGTAAATATTGTTTGAAATTATTCCGAGAAGAACCAATTAAACAAGTATTCGATTGTGATATTTGATCGCATTTTACTTGATTCGGAATAATATGAAGCCGTACAAGTGACAAGTGCCGTGATTTAGTCGCATGAAAAGAAATACCGGTTGGGAGCAACGAAGGACGATTAGTCACCTGTAAACTTGTATATTTTTAGCCGAGACCTCGGGAGATCTTTTATGAATTCTTGGGGGTGGCCCATAGGTTTTGAGAATTCAGATAAAAATTCTGTCTTTATCGAACTAAACCAGTCTAGTCTATGAAAGTATTAATTTTATTGTCTGTGCAAACCCTTGTTGTTTAATTGGATTGCTGGAGCCGGAGATGCACAAAAGGTACACACCATAACGGCTCAATACAAGCACTAGATACATTCCTCAATATAATTGCCTCGGAAACCGATACATATTGCGATACTCTAGGAATCTAAGTTTTTATTAAAGCTTTTTAGTGCGCAAACCGACTTTCGCTACGGTTACCATTTTGTATGCCGATATTAGGGTTCCGTACCAAAATGGTAAAAAAGGAACCCTTATGGTGTGACTCAGTCTGTCTGTCTGTACGTCACAGCTGGATATCTCAAGAACTACTAATGCTATCAACTTGAAATTTGGAACAGTTTTAGATGACGTTTACCCAACTATTTTGCAAATAAGAAAGAAATAAAAATATTTATATTTTTTTTGCAACAGGGACTGAATTTTCAAGAACACCTGTCTTAAAAAATCAAAGTGGGGCTACTAGGGCATGTGGGATATCATAATGAAAGAAAGCTGTTTACACATTCTCTAACATTTTTTTTCTTTTTTTTTAGGCCGCATAGTTTTCGACTTTTGATGAAAAATGTAAAAAAATACCGTTCCCCCCTTATCTCCGAAGTTTGCAAAGAGAAAAATCTGAAATTATTATATGTGATAGAAGTTTATGTATGTAACGATTACAGGAAAAATAAAACGATGTCTCTAAATAGCACACTTTTTTCAGAAATCGGAACGGAACCCTCGGTGCGCGAGTCCGACTCGCTCTTGACCGGTTTTTTTTTTTTACATAGCAAGCCGAGATTGCAGTTTTTGTTGGTATAAAAACGGACATATTTGGCGTTACATTTGATTTTATCTAGCGACGCTCGTGTAGTGATTGCTTCAAGAGAGCGCAAAAAGAAATTAATTGGACTAAAGATTGGTAGATAAAATACATTCTTACTATCTATAGCGTGAATTGTGATAGTTATCAAAGGTTTAATTGAATATTTTAAAAGTGTAATGTCTTGTCTTTTATACAGATGGGAATTTAGAACGATATGCTGATGATCGAAAGATTGCGCCATAAAAATTGAACTATAAAGTTGATGCAAAAAATCTAGAACACAGAAACATAATCAGTTGTCGGTGTTTATACGGAAGTCAGCGAGAGGTAGTTATTTGAGTTTTTATAAATCTTTTTAATGCGTCGTCGGTGTGAAGGACCGAAGAGCAGCGGAGAACCGGCTTTTTTACATTATTCATGCACACTTAGCCGACGTTCGCAAGGACGTAAAAATATCGCGGCGATTTTTTTTCGCGCACTGGTTTTTCAACGCTCTGCTTAGCACCAAGAATTTAAAATCAAACAGTGTGTTTTTTCGACGCGCTGGGATGCACTCTGTTGTTGTTAGGTTGGATTCTCGAAGCTCGGCTCCAACACCATCCATTGCGCGATAAAATCCCGCCGCGATATTTTTACGTCCGTGCGAACGTCGGCTTAGCTTCACGCTACACTACGCCGGAGACGCACCAGCGCCGGACCACATGCTCGTTGTTTTACTCGGTATCAATGCGGTGTACCCGCGGCTCCACTGCGGCGCTTGGGCGATATTCATTCGTACTATACACAAACATGCGGTGCGGCTCCGGCGTCGTGTACATGGAGCCTTATGTATCGGGTACATGCGTACGTCGTTACATTTGACGTAAGATAGGTAGTAATTCTGTCGTCAGACCGAAATCAGCTCAAGAATACATTTCGCATGTGCGAAGATATTGCCAAGTTTAGCATAGTTCATTCATTGTTAATTCAGTCCCGGTTAAACATTATACTTGCAGATGCGACATGTAATCCCCAAGACTACCATCGAAATCTTTCCACGATTCACAAAGATAATTCGTTTAAAATTATTTTAATTGCGCCCAATTGGATGCTACAGAGGAAAAAAGAAATAACAAGTATCAGCTGCCGCACATCCTGAGTGTAAGAACAGAGAGGGAAGTGGCTTATTAAGTGCGCATCACAAGGACGGATTTAAGGGGGGCACGGGGGCACGTGGAGTCGGTATTTTTGTTGTATTAGTTGCTGTCCCATAACTTCAGCGACGAAGATGTAGAGGATGTTTTGCAAGGCGCTGAAGTACTTATATAAAGAATACCTTCCTTGTTTGTTTGCTTTGAAGGGAGAGCTAAAAATTTGGCAACAGATGAGAGAACATTTCCCAGTACTTATCTCCAGCAGATTCCTAAAAAAGAGCAACGGTGCTGCCAAATAGTAGAACTCTTTGTCAATTGCTGTGCACGTTTCCAGTGACTACTAGCACTGCCGAGCGATCTTTCTCCACCTTACGCCGATTAAAGTCATATCTCCGCAACAGGATGACAGAAGAGCGTTTGAATGGATTGGGTTTAATGCATATCCATCCAGACGATGCGTCCTAAATGGACGATTCCTATACATACTTGAACTTGTAGAAATAAACTTGAAGTATAATACTTCAAGTTTATTTCTAACAGTTATTGTTGATTTTTTGCCCGTCCGCCCCTTGTGCCCCTCCCAGAAAAAAATCCTGGATCCGCCCTTGGCGCATCACATACCATTAATGCAACGTATTCAGTTCCAATCCTGACTCATTGCCAGTAAATGCCACATCGCGAGGTACCTTGGTTACTTATGTACTTTACCATGTAACTTGCCCTTCGGAATGAAGGTCTTATGTCTCTAATGGAAGGGGTTAATGTAAAAAGGGTGCGAAATTAGCAAGCTAATGACTTTGCCGAGGCCAAGACGTCTTTTTACAATTACGCCTTTGAATCGACTGTTACAATAGCTTTTTTTTTTAATGTGCGAAGATATAAAGGAACTATTAATTCTACTTTTTACAAAAGAACGCCTGGCTATACCAGACGTTATTACGGATGATCGATTTTTAAATTAAGGCTTTTTTATTTTATATGACTAGCAGACTTAGCCTCAAATTCAAGACGTATCGATCCGTCAGATAAAAAGTAAAAAATTGTAATAGTAAATAATCCAGTTTTACTCCAACATTTTTTTTGCAAAGTTATCAGAGCATGAGATGTTTTAACGGTCTTTTTAGTAAAATTATCATTGCGTAACGTATAAAACGTGGATCATAATAATCTAATAACCTGTCGTTAACGGAAGGTTAACTATGAATTAAAATATAGTTTTATCAATAACTGAAAGTTATGCTATTGGCATGGGAATGAGTATCAACCTTTCTGGTGCATTTTCTGAAAATGACGAATTAGAATGCATTATTTTAAGAGAATAAATACTAGGGGAGCATCCGATACCGATATAACGGCGATATATAGATTTTTCCGATACATCGGTATCCAGAATTTTATTTCGTTCCTTCGTAGACTCGCCTTACACACCTTCATTAACAATTTCTGCGTCTGTGAAACATTATTATGGAATCTGAGGGACATGAATCCATTTTACGCATTAATGCTTTGAAAGAAGAAGTTGATAGACCCCGATCTCCCAATATTTCATGAGAAGCAAATCCTCTCGGTTTCTGGCGTAACGATACTTTAGTTTCCAACGGACTTGCGAAATTGCCTTTCTCCACATAACTTGAGAATGTTTAAAAAAAAACTTCTTAGTATTAAGTTTGTTACTTTATTTTTTTTAAGTCCAGTGATACAGTCCTTTTAACGATGGTCCTTTTACAACTGACAATTAAAAAAAAAAAAAAAAATACCGATACGCATCATAAATATCAGTGTCGGTATCGTATCGATGCATTCCTAATTATACGGGTTACATTATACGGACATCGCCGTTGATTATCGCGTTGAAGGGCGATAACCGTAGGTGTAGCCACCACTACGGCGATAATTTGACAACGGCATTCACATTGCCGATGGACGAGGAGTGTGAATTCAATGACCATTGATGGTGACTCAATTCATCGCGTTGAACAACGGAACAATTACCGCGATGTATAAAGCGTTTATGGGCATTGACGTTGACGTATAGTGTGGCCTCGGCATAATAGATACTTTGTATAACCGCAACGTTTTCGACTTTGCGTCTTTGACTGCAACGTTCTTTATCGGACTTAGAAATAGGAGATTGTCGTACATAAAAAAGTGCAGTCATTGTTTGGGTGCAATTTCACGAAAATATTATAGAATCTTTCGACGTTTATGATTCCAAGAGTGACACGTGTGAAATACCTATAGCGATATTTTCCTACGATTGTTCATTGCGACAGATTTTACGAATATCGCACCACCCCAAGTGGATATTTTTGGTGGCCGTTTAAATTTTATGATAATAAAAATAAAAAAATGGAATGATGTTCGTTGGTAAGCAAGCGCATAACGGCTGGATCGATTTGGCTATTTATTGTTTTAAAATGTTAGCAGTTTTTTTTTTTCATTTATTTTATTAAATTAGATTTCGTACTGGTGGTAGGTATTTCGATTTTCTGTCTGTAACACATCATGTCATGGACATTGCACTTGGTCAGTGCATTTTAGTATTCACTTACAGAGATGCACAATGTTTTTATGCTTGGTTAACTTAACCGCTCTGCTTATAAATTCCGTCAGCTAGTCCAAACATGTATTGATCAAGTAGAGCGTAAAATGACTCATTAGTTCAATGACCCGTAATCTCATCTCGCGCCTTTTTGTCTATGCTCCTTAGACAAGTAGATCTGAGTCAAATTACTCATAGATGATGTCTGTGGCCAGTAGGAATTCGAATGAGGTTTTTTGAATGTTAATAGTAATATATTTATTTGTTGATGAAAGACTTGATACAAATCACAGGTTTGTACATTTTTATGAAAGAAATACAGAGTGAATGCTTTAATCATGTCAAATGTATAAAAATACTTAACGAGATTATCAATAAAATAAATCTTTTTTTTTTTGTATCCATTCTTTGGAGTCTGTACAATTTTTGCTTATTTTTAATTTTGAGGCTGGATTTTTTTTGTCAACTTTTTTTTATTTAATCCTCGCATAATTCTGATGATAAAAAACATCAACTCTGAAACACAACAAAAAAATATTCTGAAGATATTAGTAACTATCTGACCGAGAGAGTTGTCCTGTCAAAATTTCAACTTCTTTTTCTTTTAAACCACCCCAGTAAAGAGAACAATCAAAAAAAAAAAATTCAAATCTGTCTTTCAAACCATTCTCAAGATAAGGCATGACCAAGGGAAATAGGGATTTATTTTTATAATACAGATAGCTGCAAACTACCAGAAGTATTTGGTACTAGGTAATAGGTAATATGGGCTGGTATCCGCAACTCCACGACAATGCGCGTATTTTGTGTATGGTATATATTTGGTACTATTAACATTGGAACAACTGAAAGTTTAAAATAACTTGAATCAAGCGGATGAGCTGTTTCAACATTTTATGAATGTGCTAACCGGGAAGCGTGATTCATCTTACATGCATTTAGGACCTACCATGTGATGTAATCATTTTTAATGGGAATTAAACTATGTTGGAATGTTGGATCTCTGATAAATAAGGGAACATTGTCATAAAACTTTAGTTTGATTTTGATATACTTAGACTAAAAAGAGATAAAATTCAAAACATTTCACTAGAAAAAAAAAACAAAAAATAAAACACTACAAACATAGTTCAGGTTAAAATAGAATTTCATTTGAATTATGATTTGAATTTGAAAGAAAACACTATTTTAACTAAAATAGGTTTAAACAGCATTTTAGTTTTTTTTATGAAACATCTACCCCAGATGTTTATTGAGTATTATTGGAAACACATTTCAGTGCTTTGTGTTGTTTCACCACAGAGTTCTCATTTTCTAATTTATCTAGTATAAATAATTATATTACACTGCTAGGGTGACCCTGACCTTGTCAGATTCATGAAACTGCATGAGAAATAACTGTCAATTAGTGACAGCTAGGATCTCATGACAAGTGCTAAAAGTAAATAAAATGTTTTCAATTTATTAGTACTTATATTACAATTTATAAAATTCTTGGCTGGTACCTATTGAGTTAGCTTATCTTTTGGTTTCTTTATGAAGAATGCAAGGAGTTCTTATGTCAAGTCAACACCATGTGGCTGACAAGGGTGAGGACAGGGCTAACCTAACAAAAGCAGTCTTACCTTTTCATCAGGTGTTGAGCCAGCTCACCACCCCCAACAATTTCCTCCTCCTCTCCGGACTCCACCTCGGAAGTGTGGTCATCACCTGCGCGCTCCACAGTACCCATGTTTATATCTAAAACAAGAGCACCTCGTTAGAACAACGGCATTCGCGCCACGTTGGTTACCATACCGGCTTCCGACGAATACTTTTATAATCAATATCCTAATACAACACTACCGCACCGACTAACTTAGAACTACTCAAATAACTTATCTAACCAGCATACTTCATGATTTTCCAAGTAAAACATAATGCGTAGTACGTTGAAAAACCATTTTGGCCGACCACATGGCCGACTTTGTTCTTGCACAATTTAGAAAACTAATACCACTTACGGATTATAAACGGACTTGCAAAGTAAATGAAGTAGCGGTTGGACAATTTTTTGATCACAATTTCGATTTATTTAGCGAATTATTCCTTTTCAATAACGTACCTTACTGCCGACAATAGTTGTGAAAAGAAAGATGGCGACGGCGGAATACGGCGAATGCGAATGAGTGACCACAGTGACTTGAAATTCAAAATGACGGCGAATGAAATGAAGTAAATGAACGAAACATGGAAACAATGAAGCTGGCAAGTTTATGAAGTTTACCATAGTTTCCGGATCTTTTTTTCAGGCGTCGAACGATATTTTCGAATACACGGGAGAAAAATGATTGTGGCATCAAACTTCGTAGTTATCTTAATTTATTGCTGTAAAAAGAAAGATAAAAAGTTTCACAAGTTCATTCAAATAGGCATGGACGGACGATCAAGACGCTTCCAACGATACCTCATTATTTATCAAGATATAGTTTATAAGTTATGAACTTATGAGGGAACAGATGAACAATGCGTTTCAACCTCAGAATAACTAAAGCAGTTGTTCTTCTGAGGTTTCAACTAAGAATAGGAAAGTCAATATCCTCTAACTGCCAACTGATGCTAGAAATCTAAGGCTTGCAAAGTTTTGTGGTGTTATCCTTATAGGTATGGGCGTTATTTCACGTCACTAGTTACAATAACTGGCTACGGGGCATGTAACCGAATAACTAGTTTCGAGTGAAACGATAAACATGTGATTTTTGTAACTAGTTCCATTACAATGCAGTGACCGAATGAATGAGCCGAAATCCCGAGCGGTGACACGAATTAATCCGAACTAGTTATGGGCGTGTAACCGAATAGCTAGTTTCGAGTGCAACTATAAACACGTGATTTTGTAAGTAGTTACATTACAATGCAGTGACCGAGGAAGGAAAGATATCATTGATGGTTTATTTACCTACGTTTAGTTCAAATTAGTTCGCTCATGGTCGAGAATTATTAATTGCCTCATGCATGTTTTTGCAATACTTTGTTAAAACTCGTTAATTTTGTTATTTATGTAATTACATAGCCACAAAAACTAAACTTGTGATAAGTAACGTAAGTAATTACATTAGGTAGGTACAATGTTTTCGTTTCGTAAATAACTGTAATACTTCTATAGAATAACCATGTTGAATCACTGAACAGAATTTGAAAAATAACTAGTTACTAAAATCACGTGTTTTCAAAACTGGTGACGCCTTCGAAGTCACTAGTTACGTTACGTTACGTTTCGCGAAAATCACGTAACGACCCACACCTATATCCTTATCCATTTTAGTTCTGTTTTTGGAATTTGTTTTTGTTAAAATATGTCACTGACTTTACAAATGTGTAAACGAGATGCTATTTTGCTAAATCTTCACAATATGGCGCAAGGTCATTCCTATTCTTAGTTGAAACGCATTGTACAAACTCAAACCACGAGACTCCACGGCTCCACGGCTCGACCTAGTGTGGAGTCCACTAGTTAAAGAAAAGTAAGAACATTATTTGGATATTAAACGATATATTATTTATTTAAAAAAAACAAATACCTAAACTAATTACAGGCACTTTTGAATTGTCAAGGGTCGTTCAGTCAGAAAGATGAAGCTAGTTGCCCATTAAAAAGCGTAGTAGGTATATACTTACATATATACCTACATACATACATAGTACATAGGTAGGTACCGGTCAAAATAATAACCCTCCTTTTTGCTTCGCCGTAGTCGGGTAAAAATACAATCTAACCAATCCAAGGCGGGGTGCTAAAACGAGCTCGCTCTTGCAGCCTAGGTTCTCTTAATTTTGAAACTATTCTGCTTATGGCGACAGCGAGGGGTCCCATACAGCAGAGCGGCACATTGTTAATAATTTCAAACAAAAGTTCATATAAATAAATAATAAATAATAGCTGAGGAAAACAATAAGGCTTATAATTTTCATAAACTCACGCCTTCTTCCCATGGGGGTAGGCAGAAATTACTGAACACCACCTAACTTGACTACCGAGATGACGAAAAATAGAGAAGTAAGTAGCTAGGGAATAAAAAGAAAAAAATTGGAATAAGGGCATAAGGATGATGATGATGAATAATGTAGAATGCATCAGGGTGGATGAGCCAGGTTCGTCACCATTTCGTCCCGGAGTGGATACCTTTTGCTCTGATGATTCATCGATGCAGGCTCTGAATCTGAACTACTCTGGAGATTCACTCTCAACGGATTGGTGAGAGAAGACATCAGAGAGAAAAGAGAGGGATATAAAATCTATGGGGCACTGATAATTATTTTAAGTACTTAATCGAGTAACTGACTGAGGAGCATGAACCTAATCTGAGGAGAATAGGGGAACTGTAGTGTATGTAGGACAGAGGACAGTAAGTCGGCGTTTACTCGAGCGTAATAAAATCGCGGCGGGATTTTATCGCGCACTAGATTTTCAACTCTCGTTGTTGAGCCGAGCGTTGAGAATCCAACCTAAGAAAAACAGAGTGCATCCCGGCGCGACGAAAAACACACTGTTGGATTTTCAAATCCCGGCCATAAGCAGAGAGTTGAAAATCCAGTGTGCCATAAAATCCCGCCGTGATTTTATTAAGGTACTGACACACATGCTCCTAAAAAGCATGCTTATAAGCATGCTTACTCGAAAACATACTAGAAATAAGCATGCTCATTACTAGTCACACATGCTACTAATGAGCACTTGTTCAATAAAAGCATGCTTTCGTGCTAGTAATGAGCACGTCTGTCAGTAGCTTTAAGGTACTGACACACGTGCTCATAAAAAGCATGCCTATAAGCACGCTTACTCGAAAACATACTAGAAATAAGCATGCTCATTACTAGTCACACATGCTACTAATGAGCACTTGCTCAATAAAAGCATGCTTTCGTGCTAGTAATGAGCACGTCTGTCAGTAGCTTTACGCTCGTGGAAACGGGGGTTAAAGGTTCTTCCAACTGACATTCAACCTCACTGAACCAAATGAACGAAACTCTATTCTAAAATTGTTGTTGCTAGCACCAAATATGCAAGTTGTCAAAATCAATTCATATTTCATTCATGAATGAACTGTCATAACGGGAAAATATACTAGTCGTCGTGTTGTTTGTTGTAATTTCGTTGAAATGGTTTACAGATTTTAAATAATTTTAATATTTTTGATAATTCAACGTTTCTGAAATGCTACAGCAAATAAGTGAATAAATTAGGTCGTCAAAATGCCACCTACCGTTCAAACAAATGAGCCGGAAAGAGACAAACGTCCACAACGGACGGGCGAAAGGAGGTTAGTATGTTTTCATAACTTTCAACCAAAAGAGGATTTATAGCGAAATTATTGCACTAAATTCTCAAATTATTTGTAGATCGGAGCTTGTGACGCGTGTGAAGTACTGCAACACGCTTCCAGACATACCGTTTGACTTAAAATTTATAACTTATCCGTTTCCCTCGACGAGATTCATTCAGTATAATCCGACCTCTTTGGAAAAGAATTATCGGTATGAAGTGCTTACGGAGCACGATTTGGGAGTTCACATAGATCTTATAAACCGGGATATATATCAAGGCGATGGCAATGCGATATTAGACGCGGCTGACGAGAAGTTGCTTGAGGATGACATCCTCACTCCTCAGGACTCCAAGAGATCGCGACATCATGCCAAAAACGTGTCGTGGTTGCGGCGCTCTGAGTATATCTCTACTGAACAGACGAGATTCCAGCCTCAGTCTATGGAGAAGGTTTGTTTCCACCATTCTAATTTTAAAATTGTTTAAAATAATTAGAATTGTCTAACTGAGTGGATCAATTTCATCTTGAGCACTACTATTGTAGTCTAAGTTTTATGTTATAGCTTGTCCACTCTGAAATGACGCCCCATTACCGCATTTACTGTATGTATACAAATTTAAGTAGTGAGGCGCGTCATTTCGGAGTGGACAAGCTCTAAAAGTGTAACCAATACTTCATGGTATATGCACAGGTAGCTAATTGAATATAATGAATCTTAACTCTTCTAGAAGAGCACAGAAAGAGAGTTGAAAATTAAACTAATCAAAAATGTACTAAAACAATGATAAACATTTCAGGTGGAAGCGAAAGTCGGTTACAATGTCAAAAAGATCTTCAGCGAAGAGACACTTTACATGGACCGTGAGAGTCAAATCAAGGCTATTGAGAAGACATTTGAGGACAACAAGAAAGCTATAGAGAAACATTACAGCAAACCAGGCGTTACACCCGTGGAGGTTATGGAAGTATTCCCAGACTTTGAAATGTGGAAATACCCATGTGCTCAAGTCATATTTGACTCAGATCCTGCACCTGTTGATAAGAATATTGCTGGACAGATTGAGGCCATGTCTCAGGCTATGATTCGGTGGGTAATCGGACTGCAATGGCTATTTATTTCTTGTTCCGTTTACTGCTTGTAAACTATTTCATACTTTTTGGTGTTATTTACACATTTTTTGTAATATAACATTATGGCTTTACACTATAAAGCCTAGCAAGCACAACAGACCAAATGGGAGTCCACATACACAGCCTATTCTTGCTTTATGAAGTTTAGAAAAATAAGCTAAACTTTTTTATCCAATAATTTCACCAATAATAATTTTACATTTGTTTTCCAGAGGTGTGATGGACGAAAGTGGAGAACAGTTTGTGGCCTACTGTCTGCCAACTGAAGACACAATACAGAAACGTCGTCGTGACATTACAGAGAGTATATTATACATGGACGGTGACACTTATGAGTATAAGATGGCTAGGGAGTACAACTGGAATGTCAAGAGTAAGGCTTCTAAAGGATATGAGGAGAACTATTTCTTAGTAAGTGTTTAGATGCAATTTTTATATGTTGTGTGTTTTATGTTTGTGGTAAATGATAGTTTCGACGAATGAATTAATGCAATGATTGAATGTCTGCTTGGTGAAATTGAAAAGAGAAAATGTGTTGTGCCAACCCCAAGTAATATGGGACAAGGGAAGGAAGATGATGATGATGATGATGAAATATCAGCCCCGCTCTTAGATTCTATTGATTGTGCCGTTGCAGATCTAAAATATGTGATACCTATGTTTTTTAGTTTTTGTGCTGCGAGTTTTGCAAATTGCCAATTACAAGTTTTATAATTGAAGTAGATACATTAGTGCCGGAAGTTGCAATGCAATACGAAGCAAGAGTAACCCTATTTTGTCTGAAACTTCAACTTGGCGCAGACACAAACTTTTTCTTTCCTAGAAACAAATCCCAAAAGCTCCATACTTATAATTACCGAAACTCTTCAACAGGTAGTCCGCAACCACTGCGTCTACTACAACGAGTTGGAGACGCGCGTGCGTCTATCAAAACGTCGTGCGCGCGCTGGAGTCGCAGCACAGGCGTTGACGCGACTAGTCGTCACGCACAGACCACTCAGCGCGGCTGAACATCGTATGTTAAGGCTGAGAGAGAAACAGCTTGAACCAACACAGGTGAGCATTTAATTATAGTAGAATATTGGCCACCACCCTTGATTGACTGACTGGTAGAGAATGCCGAGGGCATTAATTCTGCTTTTGTACCTTTTTATGTTGCAAAACCTGTAATAAATACATAAGTATTAGAATAGGATGAGCATAATAGTTGGCCCAATCCCACCACCTTTAACAATCAGACTTACATTACTGTCAGAAATTGTGACGTAACGAAAAAGCGTTATGCCGTCAGTTTCAGTCTTTTGACACTTGAAACTATACTAGGTGGCTCTGTATTAATTCTGATTCGTGAATGTCACAATGGCATTCCAGCTACTTGCATAGTTTTGTAAAAGCTACAGGTACGTGTATTCCCGCCCTAATATACAGGGTGTCCCGTAAATAATGGATAATCTCTTAAGGGGTCATCGTACTCATCATTATGAACAACTTTTACTATGGGACCAAACCTGGAATCGCGAAAAAAAAACAGCTGCTCCCTACATTTTGACGAGTTTGATGTAGATAAATGTACTGGTCAGCTGATTTTTTTTCGCGATTTCAGGTTTGGTCCCATAGTAAAAGTTGTTCATAATGATGAGTACAATGACCCCTTAAGAGATTATCCATTATTTACGGGACACCCTGTATAGCCAAAAGAACTTCGTTCCATTCAGGTGTCCCACGACACCTGACTCTTTATATTCCCGATGTCCACCACTTGTTTAGAAAAAAACTTTAAAAAAATATTCTCGCTGTCCACCACTGGGGAACAGACCTAACCTCAAAACACTTTAAAAGTTGCTTCTGCATCGTCTCCGGCGCTGCGGGAAGTGCAACCCTTTCGCCCTTACGTAACAATGGATAGGTACCCATGCTCACCTCAGTAGTTGCGGCTTGTTGGTTGCACAGCAGGCGGGGTTGCTCTCTCTTCGCGGTTCCGGTTTTTATATACACTCTAGGGGTAGCAGCCAAAAGACTATGTAAAGTCGGGGTGCCCCGATTCTGGTTTGGAACAGATTCGACCTATTTTAACCATGAAGTGGTGGACAGTGGGAATTATTTTTAAAAGTTGTTTCGCTGTCCCCCAGTGGTGGCCAAACAAGTGGTGGTCATCGGGAATGAACAACTCTTTTGTTTTAGGGACATTTTGTTAAGGACAAAGGACGGGCCTTTGATGTTAATTGCTAATTTCATTGGTGATAGGTTAAATAATAATAATAATAAATAATAAAATATAGTTTATTGACATAAAAATGGAGTTACATTTACAATTGAAGCCCTGACTCCTGAGCTAGGTGGTACCTGTGTTACAGGAGTCAGTGTCTTCACCCGATTTTGGAACATTAACAGTTTATGCAACAAAATTAAAATAATAAATAAAAAAAACAAATGAAAATTAGTGCATGCATGCTCTTGAGTGGTGTGTATGTGAGTGTGTTGTATTTTGTGTGTGTGAGGGTGTGCGTGTGTGTGTGTGTATTTGTATGAGTGGTTGTACTTGGTGACTGGACTTTGGGTTAAATATCTAATTTCGTTTACCTTAAATACTACTAAATCACTCCCAATATAAAACGCCTCGTCTTTTACTTTGTGTATCACGCACTAAACAGTCTAGCTAGGGCTTCACTAAAGCATATTCAAATCTATGCTAGATTTAGAGGATTTATAATTGAAAGTGTTTTTTTTTAATATATTTTTGTTTTGTATTTTTTAGGAGGAAGACGAAGAAGAAGAGGAAGACGATGACGATGATGACGAGGATAAACAAGGACAGAATGGAGATAAAGACAGGTTGGTATTATTTACTACGTTTTTTACGCGGTTTCGCTCATGGATGTCAGAAAAAGTCCTTTAAAACCTTTTCCATGCAAAAATACATGTGCCAACTTTCATGCTATTGGTCAAATGGTGTTGGAGTTTATCCATTAATTACGGGACACGCTGTATATAAAAAAAAAAATAAGAAGCCGCTTCCATGGTTTCTTATCCAAAAATTAACCTTAGGTAAATATGCATCCGATTATCCGATCTCTAATGATTATACATAAACCTTCCGGAAGAAATCAGTATATCGGGTTTTAGTTTAGGTCTTGGTTTGGCTTTGAAACTCGCCCAAATTGAAACTTAGTTGGATTTATGTAATAACTTAAATATTACAAACTCGTACGTGTAATAAAACGATATGTCTCGAGAATCGGTTTTTAAAGCAACCAATTTTTTTCCCCCATCACTACACAAAGTATCTTGACAGCTGTCCAAACGGACATTGTACTCCTCATTATGAACAACTTTTACTATCGGATCAAAGCTGAAATAGCGAAAAAAAAAATCTGCTAAGTACTCCCTACATTTATGTTCGCATAACTCGTCAAAATGTAAGGAACGGCTGATTTTTTTTCGCGATTTCAGGTTCGGTCCCATAGTAAAAGTTGTTCAAGGTTGTACGTTATTTAAGTCACACCTTGTATAAATAAGTATGATATGCTGTTCTTTGGTAAGCGCATCACAAAAATGTAGCTTTTTGAGAATGGTTGGACCGATTTGGATAATTTTGGACGATTTGTTTAAATATTTTCGCAATAGTCTAAATTAGGTTTTTATGGTAATAAAAAATTGGAAGTTTCTCGGAAAATCTTTAAATTCGGGAAAACTGAACGTCCTTTTTTCTATGGGATTTTTGTATGAACTATTGTAATCTGGACAGGGCAACGTCTGTCGGGTCAGCTAGTAGGTATATAAAATAGCGTTATTATCAACGCAATCTAAGAAGTCCGTTTGGACGTTTCTCATTATACATGCGGCGATAACTTTGAATGAACGTAAGGAGTAAGGAGAGGAGTAAGGAATCGAAAAATAAAATTCGTAATCCTAATTAATTACTGTGTTATCCATACACTATCACAATGAGTATCATTCGTATAACAATGAGTATCATTCGTAAGCACCAAGTTTTACTTTATATTGGAAAAATGCACTCAAAAACACCAATTATTCGTTGATTAACATTCCGACAGGACGTTATTACAAGGACGTTATATCATGTATTTGTGTTCGTGGCCGTAGAGTTGTGACCATTCTAAGCCGTATTTTAACCGAATGAAATCGATGTTCTAAAAAATCGGTATTTTTACAAACGTTAATTTAGAAAAGAGAGAAACGTATAATTACTGTTTTATTAAATGTTTAAACATATAAAAACAAAATCTGATCAAATATATTTTTAGCTTAATTTTGATATTTAATAACTACTAGGTACGCCACTGGTGCATAATATACAATGTATTATTAATATCATGTAATAAGGCTTAGTAATCACGATTGTATATTTTCAGATCGCGGTCTCGTTCAAAATCTGGCTCGAAATCTCCCCAAGGCTCAGACCGGTCAAAAGGCTCCAAGTCCAGATCCAGATCTGGGTCCCGCGATCGCTCCAGGTCTAAATCAAAGTCGAAATCCAGAAGTCGGTCTCGATCTGGATCCGTTTCCAGAAAATCTAGATCTCGTTCTGGGTCCGCACGGTCGGGGTCTGCGAGGTGAGTAATATTTTTGTTTTGTTTTATTGCCAATGCAATAATGTGCAATATTTTGAATCGAATCTAATACAACAATAATACGAATACGCGTGTATCTATAATTTATGTAAGTACTTGTGTACGCACGGTTACAGATCAAGCTATACATTTCCAGTATCAGCTGATCTCGCATTGTATAGGATTTGCTTGCAATGGGAGGTCAGTGTAAACTGGAAATTTATAGCTTGATGTGTAGCCGTGTGTACAGTCAGCAACAAAAGTTGATTTATTTTCTCCATTTGAGACATAGTGGTAGATCTCGTTTTAGAAGATCTTTCCGCTCCTTCAGGCGCTCTCGGTGCGTCGAGTTCTTTGTCTTATTGTGTTAAATTATAATAATAAAAAGATAAACTGCCTACGCACCAGCAATGCTTCAGTGACAAATTGCAGACGGTCGTATTCGGCAGTGATCACTTACAGTCGTCACAATAGAGAATGCGTTCTTGACACCTCTCAGTTTCATACTAACGAGTATGTGTTTTGCGAATTTGATCCTTATTACAACTAGGAATTGTCCATCTGACAGGTGTCAACGCATTCTCTCGACGAAGACACTGTAGTCAGATGGGCCGCCTGCTTGTTTACCACTCAATACTATAAAGTTGAGCGTCCACTGGACCGCGCCGGCCGCACCGCACGCTCGGCACGCAACGGATTTCGGTTTGCTTTGTATGAATTCATATAGCACTGCGTCCACTACCAGTAGCGCGGCCGGTGCGGACCAGTCGACGTTCTGCTTAAAGGAGAAGCTGAAGAAGACACACATATCTGTACGGGCATATTTTGCCGCCTGACCAAAATCGGAACTAACGCCATCTTGTTTTTTTCAATACAATTTCAAATGCCCCCCTGTAAATGTCATTCAGGCGCCAAAAGATTCTTGTAACAATTTAATAATATTTTAACATGTCATTCACAGATCCGGTTCCGGTGGCTCTCGGTCCCGCTCTCGCTCAAAGTCCGGATCCCGTGCATCGTCAAAAGCGTCCTCCCGTGCCAGTTCTAGGAGTGGGAAGGGTTCGCGGGCCAGTTCTGCCAGTGGACGGGGGTCTAGAGCCAGTTCTAAGGCCAGCGGCAAGGTATGTACTGAAGACATTCAGTCTTATTACGAAACAAGGTTCATCTTCAAACCTAGGTTTAAACCATGGACCTTTTTTTAAATTTTGAACTTTATTCCGACACATTAAGATGTCCAGTTTTAAAAAACTGACAACTTAGTACCGGACTAAGTTGTCAGTTTTGTATAAAGAACTGTATTTCTATCACAGCTAGGTTCTTATTACAAAAACTGGCTCGGTTTAAACCATGACAGAAGAAAAACCTTGTTTTGTAATAAGGCCGATTGTGTCATGTGTTCCTCAGAGAGGTAGGCAGGTAAAGTATACAGTACAGTCAATTGTACGTCAGTGTGAACTGTGAACATCGCTCTTACTTGCTCGAACACCCTATACCTTACTAGCTTCAGTCCGCGACTTCGTCTGCGTGAAATTTCTTGTTCCCCCGAACCACCTCGTCGCATCGCAATGCGTGCTTTCGTTGTTACTTCGTTTTCGCTTAGCGTTCTTTTTGACTTTGTTTCTTTTTGCTCAAGTCCTAAGATAAGGGTCCTAGAGTGATGTTAAACCTGTAGCCTTCCTCAAGAATTGTGCTATCAAATGCATTATTTTTTTTTTTCAAATCCGACTGGTAGCTTCAGAAATTAGCGTGTTCAAACAAACAACAAAAAAGAAACTCATTCGATTTATTATTTATGTAGATTTTACGTCAACCTTTGAAAAGATTATCAATAAGTCAAAACTGATTGAAATATATCTAAAATATCGGTTACACGATGAGTAGCGCCTAAACACATGAGTGCGAAAAATCGCCGGCTATTCTCGACTACGAGTCTCGCATGGATGGTCTCTCCACGGTCGAGAAACGCTCCCCGTGTAAACGAGGCTTTATACTTTAGTGACAGCAACAGTCACGATGTCATGAAAAAAAACCATTACTACTAGACTTGTAGCCATGCCATTCAATTTTTTTTTAATAAATAAATAATTCACTCAATTCCATCTTCTTCCCCAGGGTTCAAGAGCAAGTTCCAGGGCAAGTTCTCGCGCCTCATCGCGGGCAAGCAAGCGTTCCTCAAGAGCTTCGTCCAGAGCCTCACGTGCCTCATCCAAGTCCAAAGCTTCAGGCTCTAAGGCGTCTTCTAGAGCCAGTTCTAGGAAAAACTCGGCGTCAGGAAGTGGATCTGACAGGTCTAGAAGTAGGTCCGGAAGTGGGTCTAGAAAGGTGAGTTTAAATATCGAATATTTTCATTAGGTTAGTCCTACCAAAGGCTAAGTAATAACAGCCGCACGGGTCAACTGATCAGGTTAAGCTACGCTTGAGTGGTTGGTCCGTAGATGGGTGCCCATCTTCACATACCAAGACCCCTCCGTGCCGCGGAAAGCACGTTAAGCCGTTGGTCCCGGCTGTAATTAGTGGATGTTTGACAGTCGTTACGGGTCGCCAGAAGCCCGAAAGTCTGACAACTAGTCTTTCCGGGTGTCGTAGTAACTGGGTTGTGGAGGTCAGATAGGCAGTCGCTCCATGTAAAATACTGGTATTCAGCTGCATCTGGTTAGACTGGAATCCGACCCCAAGATAGTTGGGAAAAGGCTAGGCAGATGATGATATATGATAGGTTTCAATTCCTCTTAACTTTGGATTTAGAATGACATTTATCATTATCAAGTTTTGGAATTACAAATTCAATGTCATAGATGACAAAGTTGAAAATCCATCGCAACCATTTGAAGATGACATGGCGTGAATAATGTTTAGTTATTTGTGGTAAGCGTGCCTAAATGTTATTCCTTACATCAGTGTTAATAAATCCTTTTTATGTTTCCAGGGCTCGCGTAGCCGCAGTGGCTCGGCATCCAGTGCGTCATCTGCTCACAGCGGCTCCGACTAACCCTCAGATTACGAGTTCACCTGTTGTGGAATATCTTGGTTGCTTCAGTTTGACATGTAAAGTGTAATTTCAATAAAGCGTTAAGGATATTTTTTTGTCTTTTTTCAGCATAGTTATGCCTCATCATTGAATCCCATCCCTGAATGTCTGTTGTCAATGGCAAAACATTTGCGTTCGCGCATACCAAGTAGTTTGTTCTGAAGTTTGCGCAAATTGAAAAAAACCGGTCAAGAGCGAGTCGGACTCGCGCACCGAGGGTTCCGTTCCGATTTCTGAAAAAGCGTACTATTTAGAGACATCGTTTTATTTTTCCTGTAATCTTTACATGAACTTCTATCACATAGAATAATTTCAGATTTTTCGCTTTGCAAAATTCGGAGATAAGGGGGGGGGGTGGGGGGGGGGGGGGGGGGGGGAACGGTATTTTTTTTACATTTTTCATCAAAAGTCGAAAAGTGTGCGGTCTAAAAAAAATAAAAAAATGTTTGAGAATGTGCAAACAGCGTTCTTTCATATGATACCCCACATGCCCTAGTAACTCCACTTTGAATTTTTAAGACCCCCTATCAGTCCATGTTGCAAAAGAAATATAAATATTTCTTTCTTATTTGCAAAATAGTTGGGTAAACGTCATCTAAAACTGTTCCAAATTGCAAGTTGATAGGATTAGTAGTTCTTGAGATATCCAGCTGTGACAGACAGACAGACAGACTGAGTCACACCATAAGGGTTCCTTTTTTACCAGTTTGGTATGGAACCCTAAAAACACAAACAGTCGCTTTTGTGCAAATCGTGACCTCTCATTGTAAGGAAATCTATACAATGCGAGATCAGCTTATACTGGAAATGTATAGCTTGATCTGTAGCCGTGCGTACAACATAGGGCGATATTTCACAACTTAATCAAAACAGCGAACGAGGAAGGCACCTGTTCCACCTCCGACGAGGAAGGCACCTCTGTCCCACCTCAGACGAGGAAGCGACTAGTAACAGTATTAGAATATACAGTACTATAATTTGATCGATACCGCTGTACCGCGGGGGGCGAGCCGCCGGAAGCGTTCACGAATGAGCCGCCAGTATCCCCCCCTCCCTCTCGCCGCGCGCATACTAAAGGCGTGGTACAGTGGTATCGATCCAACTATAAATCAATAATGGCCATATGAACAATGAGTTTTTGTTCGTGATCGTTTATCTTGAGTAATCTTGATTGAAAGCGTGTAAGGACTAGAAATCAAACCAAACCTTGTATTATCAATACTTTTATTAGTGCAACATTCACTTGATTACATAAAAATACATTTAACGAATATTTCGGAGCGACAACGAGAAATAAAACTAATTTGTTCCCTTTTCTTTTGACACAACACAAGTCCTGCAAATATTATAATAATAATAATAAAAAAATGGCAGTCATGGGAACTGCCGACAGAAGTGAAAACTTAAACGTAAAATTATGCATAGCATGTCGCGTTGTCGAGGTGACGCGGTGACGCAAACCCGAAAGATTTACCCCTACCAAACATCGGTCAAGAAGTTTTCACTTAAAAAATTGGACACACAGTTTTAGTCTATATTTCAATATTTATCATTCATGAATAAATTATCAGACAGACATACGTGTAATAATCACCAACCTTTACGGTGTACGACACTAGTGACACTCGCTACATAATACACAAACAGTTATAGTGTGCAGTTCAAGAACTAATCTGGACCGTACATTTTATGGTCCTTCGAGCCGGATTAGTTCCTGAACTTTGTCCAACATGTAAAACACTTCACATAGTAACCTAAAAGTTTATTTATCACTAGTGTCGTACACCGTAAAGGTTGGTGATTATTACATGTATGTCTGTCAGGAAAATGTTCTACAAAAAATATGTAGTCTTAATTCACATTTCACACATGTATAATATAAAAATGGATTGTCTATGTCTAAAACAATAAATCTTGTTTACAACAAAAAATAAATAAATACAATGTCAGCATGCATGCTATAGCAATTAATAACTATAATAATATTAGTGAAACAATTGTAAATAAAACCTATAGAGAAAATCTCACTCGAACAAAAAGCTAAAAATATTACACTAGCGAATGAGTTGCAATGCCTTTTAATTTTTTTTGTTTCATCACAATCGGTCGAGCCATTTTAGAGTTTTAGCGACACTAACTAAAAAATGTGTTTAATCGCAAATAATGGTTCCATTTGACTGTTCTCACAGCATAGTGTACGAAAAATGCTAAAAAAAAATGGTAAAATTGTCAATTTTTTTTTCAGATTTTTTTTATGGTATCGTATCGAGAATCACTATCACCTGTCTTCGTTTTCGGAAGCGTTACCCTTACACCCTGTATAACTACAGGACCCCTACTTCAATATTTTTGTTTAAGTGTTTATGTCTTTTTGTATGTGGTTACTAACATAGTTTTCTAAGTATACCCACTAACATAAATATGGATCTCTGTGTCTGAAGTAAATAAATAAATAAAAAATAAAAACTAACGAACAGCAATTGATTTTTATATATAAGATAATACAGATCACGTGATCAAATCAGCAATGAACAGATCCGCAAGAGAACCAAGGTAACCGACATAGCCCGAAGAATTGCCCAACTTAAGTGGCAGTGGACAGGGCACATTGCTCGCAGAACAGATGGCCGGTGGGCCCGAAAGGTTCTGGAGTGGCAACCGCGTACCGGAAGACGTAACGTTGGAAGGCCTCCCACAAGGTGGACCGATGACCTTGTAAAGACCGCAGGAATCACAGAACCGATCGAAGTGGCGGTGCGGGGGGGAGGCCTATATCCGTCTTTCGTCTGAATTGATGATGATGATGATGATGAGATAATGTGGATTAATAATGCTTAGATCCCAAAATTGAACTGCATGCAAAAATACGGCAAAATACTATTGTTTAGAAGCAGTACCAAATAATGCCGGGTACAGATCGGTGAACCTTAACATGAAATTAATGCATCACAACAACTAAAGTACCCGTCATGAGAAGCTATAAATTTTGTAAATAAGTGTTCAGGAGTTCACAACATTTGGACCAACAAAAAAAATGAATTTGTTTAAGATTTAATAAATTATTAAGTAATAAATTATTAAGTAACAAATATTAATTAACATATATTATTTAAGAATAATTATTCGTCAGATTCAGATGTTTCCATTTCTGTGTCAGAATCAGTGACATGTAACTCGTACGCATTCGAAACTCGAATGACGTGTTTATTTCAAAACGGCGTCCCGATAGTTTACAATCCCTGCGACGGACGCGTTCCGATACCAAGAAACACAAACGATAGCGCTTTGCGTCGTTAAAATATGATCCGACTAAATTAAATAGGTTGTTACTTTCATATAACCCGTCTATATTTCATGTCGATTGAATATGGTCAATTTATTATTATCTCGCAGTATAAAATGTTTACTTAGTAAAAGATGTTTGTTTACATAATTTATAGCTTCTCGTGACGGGTACTTTAGGCGAATTTGTTTCAACGTGTGTTACATTTCATGTTATGTTTCACTAATCTGTACCCGGCATTAGATAACGAAAATTATGGGAACTGTTTTTATAAGAATGTGATGTATTACTAGGGGTCTGATCTTACCCTGAATACTTAAAACGCCACTTAACTTGACGACGCGCGACGTTCTTAAAAGTATTGCTGTCACTACAATACACCTTCAAATGACAGTGACAGCTTGAGATTTAACGACCTCAAATTGAGTTGATTTTGATTACTATTACAGTCCGGCCGTCGAAAGAATGCGTACATGACACCTGTCAGTTGGACAATTTCTACTAACTAATAAAGATCAAATTCTCAAAACAGATTTCGTTAGTATAAAACTGAGAGGTGGCAAGAATGCGTTCTCTCGAACTGTAGCCGTTTGTTTGACAAATATAAGTTGGCAAATGACTCTATTCAATCACTTTTTGATTACGAATAAGGATAAAATTTTCGATTATATTGCTATATTTCATTATACGATATAAATATTTATGAACTTTCCAATTTAAAGATTTTTTTTAGGCAAATATTAAGCACCAATACTAAAACTAGGCTAATAGACAATTAAATACATTATTATTATTCCATGAATCTGCTATTAATTTTCATTGTAATATGTGATTTAGGCGGAAACCAGTCATGTATTATTTATTTGAATTAGTTCTAATACTAGTCAGGTTAAAAAGTACAGTCTACTTTATATTTCTGTATATATTTAAATAATAAAAAATCTCGGGAATGGTATAATATTACTGTAAGTTTGTTTGTACATGTAACATCCATGTTTATATGGTGAAATAAAAAATTGAATCATGTGTAAAGTTAACCTCGTCATTGCGTTATCAGTTATCATCTTACAATCTTTCCAACCATTTATTTTAATTTTGACAGCTCGAGTACTACCGATTCGATTTCTTATAACAATCGACTTTATTAGTGAAGAAGTTTTAATCGATTTAACACATTGATATTTTATTTTAAAGAAAAACAACGTCCATGAAGTATTCCTTTTTTTCGTCTATGGTTGCTTGTCAATAATTATAGTAACTTCATGGGCGTGTCTATATCAAAAGTAAAATAAATGGTTGGAAAGAATCCTTACACGTCACAAAACGACAAGGTCTATTTGTTTATGTTACAGATGGATATTTTGAACCTTAGTGTAGTTTCAATTTACTGGTAAAGCAATTACGAGGTCAGCTAAACAGGCTGCTGGAGCTAGACCTCTTAAAGCAGTATTATTTTAATCTCGAGTGTGGGAAAGAGATAGAGCTAGAGGTCCTGTATAGCTCCATCTCTTTCTCACAATGAGGTAACATTAAAATTATATTGTTTTAGGAGGTGCTAGATCTTAACATAAGTTTTTTATAGGTAAACAAACTTCTATACAGGGTGTTCGGCGCATGGACCGACACAATTTTTTGGGGGTTGGGGGGGGTCATTTGCTAGGTTTCACCTAAAGACCTCCATGTCCTAAGTGTGACGGTAATTGAGATATGTTTTTTTTTTGTTCTTTCTTTGAATTACCCAAAATCTCGCCTTTGAATCGATATATTTTTTTTGTTTATGGTTGCAATAGAACAAAATAAATTTTATAATAGTCTGCAATGTATTTTTATTCTAAATAAATTATTATTTGATGTAATTGATCAGTAGAAAATGACTTATGTGCTTCCAAAGTCTTAAAAATGTTTAAATGTATGAATAATTACTACTCTTAAATTCATTTTTTTTTTAAATGAAGCCATTTTGACCTTATTTTTATCTCAAAAAGTTCTTTAGCTTGTACCCTTTCTAAGGGTATGCTACACGCTATGAAAAACAATTCAAATGTAGTCAAAATACTAGTTAGAGAGTCAGTTATGGAGTGTTTTAAGAAAAGACTTATTACGGTAATTATATTTTTTTATTTTATTTCGAATAATAATACATTGTAGACTATAATAAAAATTATTTTATTCTTTTACAACCATAAACAAAAAACATATATCGATTCAAAGGCGATATTTTGGGTAATTCAAAGAAAGAACCAAAAAAAACATATCTCAATTACCGTCACACTTAGGACATGGAGGTCTTTAGGTGAAACCTAGCAAATGATCCCCCCAATCCCCCATCCATGCGCCGAACACCCTGTATACGGGCCAAACACTCGCATAAAATCAGTAATGCTGTGTCCGTTACCGGGGAAATAGGTGTACAGACTGTTTTTTTACTGGAAAAGTATGACGAAAATCGAATCAATACCTAGGAGATACGGGGAAATTGTCTTAGGAGCCATTAGCTCTTTTTTTCATGAAAAAATCTGTACTTTTGACCATCTTCTGCTGTCCTGATTTTTTTAAATCAAATACAGTGAAATGTTCCTTACATCGAAACAGTGAAAACGCAAAAAAATGTTGGTCTATTTAACTTATTTCTATGGACAACTCGCACTTGACCGAAAAATTGGTTTCATGAAAAAAGATCTAATGGTTCCTAAGACAGTTTCCCCAATGTAAAAAAACAGCTGTATAATGATAAATTACTATAATTTATCGACAACAGCACTGCACTTCAACATTTATATTATTTTATAAGCTGTCTTCCCTCCCAAATTTTATTACGTCGAGTTTTTGGCCCGAGTTTAACTATTGTTACATTGTAAGAATGTATCAAGAAAATACCTGAATATTATTTAAATATACAAATATTAGCTTCGGCTAAAATGTATTTACTACAAAATACTGTTAAATAGTAAGTACCTACAGTTATGTTATCCCGTACAAATATTAGGAAGCACATTAATGGTAAGTCAAAATGCATTATAGTCCATTAAAAAGAGAGAGAACATTGATCAAACTTTTGAATTCAGAATCTTAAATAAATTGCCGCTTACTCAACTATCTACTTTAACACTGTGTGGTCTAAGTTGATTTTTTAGTGACCATTTGTAATAAAAACGTTCTTTTATTTAGACTTGCGTTGGAATTTGAACTTTTACACGTAGAACATTGAGTTTGTATTTCTAAAACTTGATAACGATCTAAGATTCTGAATTTAGGTTCAATTGTGAAACTTTTTAATTACATAAACATAATAAAGAAAGGCTGATTTTACCAACGCCAGATACAATTACGCGAGGAATAATTTTGAATTTTTGACAGCTGTTCCATACGAAAACTGTCAGACGTCAATTTTATGTCACAGATATTTGACGTTGGAAAATCAGCTCTAAAACTAAATTAATAAAGCTTAATTTCTACTCAGCTCCTCTCCCACGATGTCCATGTAATGTGACGTGAAGACTGCCTTATTGTGCATGACGTAACGTAGTAATGTACCGGACACTGACGTCAGTTCCCTAGATAGGGCTGATAGACCGACCGGTATCTGACGGGAACCTCCTCCGCATACTAGGATCGTTTTGAGGAATTCGAGGACTCGTTGGCCTGTGGAGAAAATGTTTCAAGTGTCATTTGTGATAGAGGGGTGAAATGTTGAGTGCGGTTCGGAATTTGTACCTTTTTATCACGCTCTTATTAACTTTAAATGGTCAGATTAATTCGAAATTTTGCACACTTATCAGGGCCCGATGACAATACAATAATTTAAAAATTTTGTCCCATTATGATATATAGAATAAATTTTATTTCAGAAATTCGACTCAAAAAAATTTAAAAATAAATTATAGTTTAGAAAACTAAAAAAAACGCTTTAATACCATTAAACTGAACTGAAAAGTAAAAAAGTAATTTTTCAATATCAGATTAAAGTGTTTTTAGTTTTTTCAACCATAATTTATTTGGTGTACAGTCTGAGAATGAAAAGATTAAGCATTTTAAACTCAATTTGTACTACTGCAACGTAGATGCCTGCGGATGTCTGTCTGTCTTAGGTAATTTAATTTGACCCTGTATAGTCGGCCATTTTGCACCTACTAAGTCTTGTAATTATACTTACGAACAATCTCCCGGACCCTATGTTCGGGGTCTCCGAGAGATAAGATCTGTGTTCTGATGATCTCCTTAGTTTCAGCAGTGAGTGGCGCCTGGTTGAGGTTCTCTAGGAGTTGTTCCGTCACCAGGATAATCTCCTCAGCCAAGGATGGGAGGACGGCCTTCAGTTCGCTGTAACAACAAAAAACAAATTTGTATGTCGTAATCATAGAAATACAAAATAGGCAAGTACAGTCCGCGAGGTCTAAGCTGAGCTTTACATTTGTGTGAGTGACCATAGATAGTGTAGGTGTGACGTCTGTTTGCTTGGTTTAAACCGTTTATACTGCTTTTTGGCAATCGGCTTTTGTTCTTTTAGTACGAGAGGCCATGACCAAAACCATGTCGCATCGTTGTAAAACGTAAAACGATAAGACAAAAATTTTGGTCGTGGGCTCTCGTATCATTTTGGTGATCACTCACACAAATGCAAGGCTCATCTTAGGCCTCGCGTTCTGTACTTTCATGGTTTTAACAGCTTTATATTAGATCTCATCAACGCGCGTTCTTATTTCCGAAGATAGACAATGATTCCCGCAGAATTTTCGTTGGAGATCTGTACTTACATATCGTTCCCAGTGCTATCAATGAGGATAAGTATCTTCTCCTTCAAGGTCTGTTTATGGGCAGCTGCCGTATTTGGGTCGCTGCCACAAGCCGGGCTAGATAACAATATAGACGCGACGCATATGAGGCGGTAGACTTGCGTGCCGAGTTCGGCGAAGCGGGGAGCGTCGAGGGATATTGTCTGCAATCGAAAAAAAAGTGAAGATGTGAAAAAGTACCAAAAAAAAAACATCATTTTTTTGTTTTTTTTTGTTTTGTCGTGTTTAGATTATCTAAAAGTACCACGGAGCAAATACAAAGAGGTGCACTGTGCCCTGACGTCATCATGTAGGCGTGGCCTTAGTAAGTGTATTGTTGGCTTCGTCCTGTGCACAACTTTGTAACCGTTCCTATTTTCCAAACATAATTCTACCCGACATTAGATGGCGACACTCTTGGTGCCGTGGGAACTAAAAATATTTAGGCACGTAAGCTCAGTACTAACATATTTTAATAATCTTCAGTACTGTTTGTTCAACATTCATTCCTATAGACCCTTTAATGACCAAAATATTATTTTAGTAGTTTTTATATCATTTTGTAAACATTTTCTGAATACGACTCTGTTGCATCCTGTACTTAGTGACATCTAGTGTGAAATAGTTACGTAACTACAAAGTAAAATTGACAGAACGAGCAAATAGTTTGGCTATTGACCGGTAGATGGAAAATAAAGATGTGGGCGGGATCTAACACCCCCTCACACCGCAAATTGTCACGCGTTGTTTCTTAAGGAAATCTAATTACAATATCTCCTCTTTGTATTTGCTCCGTGATCTCATCTATACCCATCACGTCTGCGGCTATCGAATTTAATTTGACCCTGTATACTTAAAGTATTATAGGAGGAGCTCGTGGCTAAGTAATAACAGCCGCACGGGTCGATCCATCAGGTTAAGCTAGGCTTGCCGGGGTTGGCCCGGGATGGGTCACCATCTTTACATACGGAGACTCCTCCGTGTCTCGGAAAGCACGTTAAGCCGTTGGTCCCTGCTGTCATTCGTGGATCTTTGACAGTCGTTACGGGTCGTCAGAAGCCCGAAAGTCTGACAACCAGTCTTACCAAGGGGTATCGTATTACCCAGTTACTGGGTTTTGGAGGTCAGATAGGCAGTCGCTCCATGTAAAATACTGGTATTCAGCTGCATCCGGTTAGACTGGAAGCCGACCCCAACATAGTTAGGAAAAGGCTAGGCAGATTGATACTTAAAGTATTGTCCTTACCTCAGGATAGTTCTTAGATGAATCCCACTCCAGCAATTCAAGGTAGGCCTTAGCTAATGTCTGTGCAGTCGCGTTTCTGATGATATTCTTATCAGTGACCGGGAGAGTGAGTCCTTCCAAGTCTATGTGACGCTTGAGCCACTCTCGAGTGTATTGGAGACCATCTGTTACGGCATAGGGAGAAATTAACAATATAAAATCACGGCCGTACTGTAATCCCCGAAGGGTTAGGCAGAGGTGTACGCACGGCTACAGATCAAGCTAAGCCAGTATAAGCTGATCTAACATTGTATAGGATTTCCATACAGATCATCCATATGAGAGGTCAGTGTAAACTGGAATGTATAGCTTGATGTGTAGCCGTGTGTACATAATCAGGATGTTAAAGTAGTTGCGTGGCATAGCTTAGGGGTAGGTTCAGTATCGATAAAGGAACCCAAGAAAAAATAAAAACAAAAAAAATATTGCAAGATCAACCTAATTATATTATTATTTTTTTAGCAATCGTTTAGAATTACAATTATTTTATTTGTTTACGTCTTAATTTAAAAAATTACATACTTACCTACTATCGAACGCGTTGTCATTTCGTCCTTCACTCCTCGCGTCCGAAAAAATAATTTTAATTCTAAACGATTATGCTATGTTAAGGCGAAAGCGCCAGGGTAGCCCGCGAAATTCAAAATTTCTTACGTTTTTTGCAATTTGTAGGTCAGTGTGAGCTTGTATGTTGATTAAAATATGATTCGCGGCCGTAGCTAATATGGTTTTACAGAATTATAATCTTTAGAATCAGCAATATAACTCCATAAGTTAGCATTTATCTCAAATCTAGCGGTTTCATGAAATCATGAGGTTTGAGATAAATGCTAACTACACACCTACAAACCACTGACCACTGATTGCAAAAAACGTAAGAAATTTTGAATTTCGCGGGCTACCCTGGCGCATCAACCTTAAGTTAGTAGGTACTAAATTAGGTTGATCTTACAATATTTTTTTGTTTTTTTTTTTTGGATTATTTTTCTTGGGTTCCTTCATCGATACTGAACCTACCCCTAAGCTATGCCACGCAACTACTTTAACACCCTGTATAGTACACCCACATTTCGGCAGTTATGTGGGGCGAGCCCAGTGAACGGGCGCCGTCAGTAGATACTGGTCTTCTCTAAGAGACTTATTTTAATAAAATTTTTGAATTGTGTTTTTTTATATTTTTATTTCGGATGCTTTTAACGTTTTGCATCGTTCTTAAATGTATAATTTCAAAGTGAATAATGTAACCAATATTTAGTAACTATATTTTGATTTAAAAAAGTGTCCGTGGAGTTTCTTGCCCGTTCTTCTCCATAGGACCTACTATGCTTTGGAATGGGCGACTAGATTCATCTTTCAGACTGACCGACCCTGCGACAGCTGTAAAGTGCCTGTAATTGACGACACGGTTCGCGCAGTGGTTGAGCGATTGACTGCTGCGCAGCATGTCGCGGGTTCGATTCCCGCACGGAACAAATATTTGTACGACCTACAAGTATTTGTTCCGAGTCCGGGTGTTTTTCTATCTATAATATGTATGTATTTACAAAAAAAAATGTATATATTATGTAGTATATCAGCCATCTCGTTACCATAACACAAGCATTAGGTTGCTTAGCTTGGGACTAGATGGCGTTGTGTGAAATGTCCAAGGATATTTATTATTATTATTATATCGATACTTATTTATTTATTTAATTATTTATTTATTTATTTAATTGGTTTATCAAACTAATACATATGACGGCGCGTCGACATCGAAATTAAAATGACAGTGTAAGAGTGGCTTTATTGTCGCTGTCAAAGCCACTCTAGCGGAGCGTCGTGTCGATGGTAGCGAGGCAGCCATCTTTAAAACACACTTTTTGACGGTATGGCGCCAGCGCACCACGTCTGCGACGAATCGCTTTCCATCTCCTCAATCAAAGTGATTTTTAATAAGATCTGTGAATATTTAATGACTAGAGACTATTGTTTTAATATTAGAAGGTTAATTTGAGTGATAGTGTAATTATTGAAGAAAAGCAATAGAACACTTGATTTTAGGTGTTCGCTTTTATTCACCGCCTTATATCCACGCCCTGCGAGATGCGTTCTGATGATGGCTCTCCTGCGCCTTCACATATTATAAAGGCGAAAGTTTGTGTGTGTGTATGTTACTTCTTCACGCTCAAACGGCTGGACAGATTTGAATGAAATTTGGTATGTTATCTACATACCAAATTTCATTCAAACCGGTCTTATACCCTGGATTAACACATAAGCTGCTTTTTATACCAGCTAATTTGAAATAAATGCTTTGAGTTTGATTTTATTGCTATCAACCAGACACAAATCCAGACTCCGGACTGCTACTGAGAAACAAGAGAGAATGAGGCAGTCGAGGGAGTGCAGGAACAAATTAAATTTAAAAAATGTTCTGATATTACTGCTATCTTCTTCTTATATGAAAAACCAGAAGACCAAGTCTCGTACCTACTTTAAAAACCGGCCAACTTTTGTCTACTGGTATACAGGGTGTAAGGGTAAACAGTAGCAACATTTTAAGGGGTCATTGTACTCATCATTATGAACAACTTTTACTATGGGACCAAACCTGAAATCGCAAAAAAAAAATCAGATGCTGTGCGTCAAAATGTAGGGAACTGCTGATTTTTTTTCGCGATTTCAGGTTTGGTCCCATAGTAAAAGTTGCTCATAATGATGAGTACAATGACCCCTCAAAAAGTTGACACTGTTTACACTTACACGCTGTATACTGAGATTTCGAAGCGGTTCTTTCGGCCGTTTTCTAAGAAGATGTAATACTGCTTATTTTTATTATACTGTGCTTTACTGACCTTCAGAAACCTTGAGTATCTCATCGAACTTGGCCCGCTCGTACTGAACGCTCTCCTGTTGTACGTGGGGCCTGATCATCGCGATCAGAGTGTTTGCCAGATCCAGTTTCAAGATCTCTAGGGTTTCTAATATTGCACGGAATACATCCACCTGGAAAGGAGTTTCATTGTTATATAAACAACATTTTCTCGTACAAATGAGGGGTTGTTTAGGGAAGTGTAGTGCAAGAAAAGATGGATTTATACAGGGTCGAATTAAATTGCTATTGCTAGCGAAACTCCGCAGACGTCTAAACACGATATACAGGGTGTAAGTGTAAAACTTTTACTATGGGACCAAATCTGAAATGGCGGAAAAAAATCAGCTGTTCCCTACATTTTGACGAATTATGCGAACATAAATATACTGAACAGCTGATTTTTTTCACGTTTTCAGGTTTGGTCCCATAGTAAAAGTTGTTCATAATGATGAGTGCAATGACCCCTTAAAAGATTGCCACTGTTTACACTTACACCCTGTATACCAGTAGGGAAAACACCGGTCAAGAGCGAGTTGGACTCTTGCACCGAGGGTTCCGTTCCGATTTCTGAAAAAGTGTGTTATTTAGAGACATCGTTTTATTTTTCCTGTAATCTTTACATAAACTTATCACATTGAATAATTTCAGATTTTTCCCTTTGCAAACTTCGGAAATGGGGGGGGGGGGGGGTAGGGGGGTAAACGGTATCAAAAATCGAAAACTATGCGGCCTGAAAAAAAATTAAAAATGTTTAAGAATGTGCAAACAGTGCTATTTCATATGATACCCCACATGCCCTAGTAACCCCACTTTGAATTTTGAAGACCCCCTTTCAGCACCTGTTACAAAAAAAATATAAATATTTTTATTTCTTTCTCATTTGCAAAATAGTTGGGTAAACGTCATATAAAACTATTCCAAATTTCAAGTTGATAGCATTAGTAGTTCTTGAGATATTCAGCTGTGACAGACAGACAGACAGACTGAGTGAGAGCATAAGGGTTCATTTTTTACCATTTTTGTACGGAACCCTAAAAAGTGTTTCAGTAGAACTAGTCATTCTGAAATAAAGTTAATTTAAATTAGAAAAATAGAAAGAGAAACAAACAGTACTTACGGTATCAGTAAGCGTAGTAATATTCTGTATGATCTCGTCCCGCGCCGGCGCAGCTAACTTCGCCATCAGATCTATGACGAAGGTAGCATACTTGTGGAAGTCGAGGCTATTGTTCTCAGCCTGCTGTTTTATGAACTCCGAGTCTAAAACCTCTTCGATCATCTCACGAATGCGGGTGTGCCGAGGGAGGAGTATTGCGAAGAGGCCCTGGAAATTGAACTTTGATTGTAGGGAGGTATGGTTTATTTTTGTTTGCCGGTGCCAAGTGCCAAAATGAAACTGGCGCGAGACGGTCCTCTCTATTCGGAGTTGAATGTTTTTTTTAAATCTCGGCAAACAGATCGACGCATATCTCTTTGCCGAGATTTAAAAAAAAACAGTTACGGCGTTAATATTTTTTGAATATTTAAATAATGTTTATAAATAGAACCTTTAATCACTATCTTATTCCTATTATCAGGAATATTACTCAGTAACTGAGTTGTGGAGGTCAGGTCAGTCGCTCCATGTAAAATACTGGTATTCAGCTGCATCCGGTTAGACTGGAAGCCGACCCCAACATCGTTGGGAAAAGGCTAGGCAGATGATTCCTACTATAAGAAATACTTCAACATAATATAAATGTGAAACCTACTTTGTTAGTATTATTTTGTTCTTAAGCTATCTCGATGCCAAGGAAACGAGTTAATTTAAGTTAATTAATGTAGGTAACAATTATAAATAACTGTTATGCATTGGATGTTTGCCAACTATTACATAAGAGAGTCGCTCGATTTCTGAGGATGAAATAATTAAGAAAACTATAATAGTTACATAATAATATTGTAATGATGTCATCTTGGCTTGTTTCGTTCTATAGCTCTATTTGTTTAGTACTTTAAATACTTTCTAATTTAGGCTTAGCTTAAGACGTTCAGGGCCAAAATGTCCAACACCCGAAATGTCCAATCTTTGAGAATGTGGTAAATGTGTTCAATTACTCATCGAAGCGCTTTTTTACGATTTACCTATGAATGACAAACAATAAAAACAAAACACTGAAAAAACTTCGTAAAGGTATATAAGCTATGTCGGAGTTGGACATTTTGGGAATCGGACATTTTGGGATTTGGACATTTAGACACCGCTGGACATTTTGAGAATTGGACATTTTGCCCCTGAACGGCTTAAGAGCCTATTATCCTTTTTTCTCAATGGATCCATGATGTTTTTTCACGTCATAGTACGGCCCCTGCTTTAGCTCAGAAACATACCTGTTTGACATCTTCTAATAGTACAAGAGCCTGCTTGTATTCTGGTGGGTCAGAGTTGAGCTGCTCTCTTAGTATATCGAAATATGCTTTGTGCATCGTCTCTTTGACTAATTTCTGGTAACTGCAATGTAAAAAAAAACTGGTCAAGAGAGAGTCTGACTCGCGCACCGAGGGTTCCGTTCCGATTTCTGAAAATGTGTGCTATTTAGAGACATCGTTTTATTTTTCCTGTAATATTTACGTAAACTTCTATCACATAGAATAATTTCAGATTTTTCCCTTTGCAAACTTCGGGGAATGGGGGGAGAACGGTATTTTTTTTACATTTTTCATCAAAAATCGAAAACTATGCGGCCTATTTGATATATACAGGGTGTAAGGGACAGCTCTCCGCAAACTGATAGGGTGAATTCAGTATGTCTTACTAAGATGACCGGTACATGAAATTATTTCAGGAACGTTAAGGGAATCCAATAAACCTGATTTGTTTGTGTTTTTGTGCACAAATCGGAGCGTCTATTACTGGTTGGGAGGGGAAGGTAATAGGTATGCGGTGACTTCGATGAACTCTGTAGCTAGATAGAAAGTGAACAGCTGATTTCACGCGTCGTTGGTTAGAGTATTTCAACATTCATTGCTGGTTTTTTTTTTTGCTGTTTTTTATAGCAGTTTTTTTTACATAAATGGAGTGCTGCGAACACACAATGGAATTTTACGTTGAAATAATGAAAATGTAACTGAAAAAAATTTTGAAAAAATGAAAATTTTCCTGAGAAAATTTCCGGTGGAATATGATTCAAAATGAGGAGCTGAATGCATCCTGTTAGTTTGCGGAGGGCTGTCCCTTACACCCTGTATATATATTTTTCCTTTTGATAGCGGCTGTCGTATGGTCGTAACTTTCTAAATTGTCAAAATTTGTATAATAATGTGTGGAAACTGTTTTGGATTATGTATTGCTATTTTGTACCGTTTTCTTATTATATTGTATCTGTTTGTTTCCCAAATAAAATAAAAATAAAATAAAATAAAAAAATAAAAAAATGTTTAAGAATGTGCAAACAGCGCTCTTTCATATGATACCCCACATGCCCTAGTAGCCCCACTTTGAATTTTGAAGACCCCCTTTCAGCACCTGTTACAAAAAAAATATAAATATTTTTATTTCTTTCTTATCTGCAAAATAGTCGGGTAAACGTCATATAAAACTATTCCAAATTTCAAGTTGATAGCATTAGTAGTTCTTGAGATATTCAGCTGTGACAGACAGACAGACAGACTGAGTGAGACCATAAGGGTTCCTTTTTTACCATTTTGGTACGGAACCCTAAAAATAGGAAGGACCAGTGAGTTGAGAATATAATAGAATATAACAATATTGTTATATATATGTTATTCTATATATTATATAGAATAGGACATGAGGAAGTTATCTTCTAAGCCTTTCAAGACCATAACTTCCTATTACGTGTATATTAGGAAGTGAACAACTTGGAAGTATTTATTACAATGCACTAATGAAGGAAGCACAATTTTGTTGTACCTATGTTTAAAGCCTAGCATGCATGCATAGCCTTGTTAAAATTTATCTACAACTGGAAATCTTGACAATAATATCCCACTAATAGGATGATGACTAAACATTTTTTTTTCCGTCATTTAGATTATTAAAAAATATTGGACACATTTTATTTTTTTAAGTAATCTAAAGACTATGGCGATGCATTGATTTAAAACTATTTAAAAATATTTTCTAATAAGTAAAATAAATTTGACTTTATTTTACACAAGTACTAAACAACAATAGTAATCTATAAACAATAAAAATTAAATGCTGTTCATTGGTAAGCGCATTACTTGAGGACGGCAGGACCTATTTGGCTATTTTTTTGTTTCAAAATGTACGTAATAGTCCGAATCAGGTTCTTACAGAAAGAAAAATTTAAAAAGTTTCCCAGAAAATCTTCAAGTTCGGGATAAACTGGATGTTTTATATCTGGAATGGTGGTGATAGACTGGATTTTTTGTGTGAATTATTGAAATTTGGACAGGACAACATCTGTTGGATCAGTTATTTGCGTAATAAAATAATGCTTACCTGTTATCTGGTGGTTCAAAAGGTTCTAGCTTAAAGTCCTGGTCAACAGCAATCTCATGAGCTAAGGCCATATTCTGCATACCATGGGCGGCCTTCATAATGTCCTCCAGGGTCACAAACTTGGGTGGAGAGGCTCCTGTGATAGTTGAACCTCTCACTCTGAATTGTATTGGTTCGCTGGCATAGTAACTGTGGGAAAGAAGTACATACATAGATAAAATATTGCCCTTTGGGAATAGAGTGGGCATGGAGAAGAAGCATTGTTTAACACCTTGAGTGTCACATGATACTGCATAGGTTCATAAAAAAAAAGCTCACAGATATAAAACATTTATTTATTTATTTATTTAAGATATACGTATACAACATAACAGATTTAAATAAATCTAAGGCGTTGTACAGCAAAATTTTCAAAACACAATTACAAATAAAAATAAAACAATATAACAACACTCGAGAAATTAATAAGAAACAAAGTAGAGGTATACATGCAATCAACGAAAAAAAAAAAAAAAAGAAAACGAAAATTATTACTTATTTATCTTTCATTCATCATCTCACAGAATTTTAAACATTCACGACACACATCTATCCATCTCCCTGCAAATAAGTCGCACTCCGGTGTATATAATATAATATGTAATATAATATAATACGTAAAATACCATCATCCAATGGCAACCGTGGGCTTACAGTAGTTGTGAACTTACGAGGTCCAGTTGACATTTGAGCACTCATTGCGGTATGCGGTATAAGGTGACACTCAAGGGATTAAAAATACCCCATAGATTTTGATATCACCCTTATTATCCCGCTATGGCAGAGCTCAAAAAGAGGGTGAAGTTTTTTGTGTTCACCAGAAGGCATTTTTATTGGGGTGTGATTTGCATACTAAGTTAGTGTTGAAGTATTTTTTTGTCATATAGTAATGAATTTTACTGTAAGTATGTGTGCAATTAAGGAAGTCAATAGAAATAACATTAACTGTGTTTGGATAAACATTGTTATCTAAACACAGTTAATATTATTTCAATTGATTTCCCTGAACAAAGAAAAATCAACAAATAGATATCAAGGTTGGTGTTCTAGAAGTTCCAGAACGATTTTTTGGTTAGATCTCAATTAAAAACTGACAGATTTCATATTAATCTCAGCTATACTTTAGTTTTAAATTGAGATTTGCCTATGCAGTGTTCCAGAATACAGCTCTTTTATTTCCTTTGTAAAATTAAGTAACAAAGCCAATATTAACCTTTTGTATGCCGGTAATTACAGAAACAATTAAAAAGCTATTAGTCCTAATATTAGTTTTAGTTCACTTCATATATTTTTTAATTAAATAGGTGAGGCAGAGATAGTGATCTCACTACAATAATTTTAATAAGGTAGGTATATGACTTGCAAAATTTTGTTTTGTAAGTAATATTACAATATTTTCTATGATCATTGTTAATGATTCTAAAAAATATTGTTAGCTCTATTTGTGATTATGACTTGACTTATAATGTGATTTGTGAGTCATAGCATAAAATAGACTTCATGTACTATCACTTAGCAAAATAATTATTATAGATATTGATTGTTGAAGATATTTATTAGGGGTTTGAAATTATTCCAATCTGTGGTAATCCAATTTTAAGATACTAATAGGTATTGCGTCACATACTGTTTACATTACATTACTTACCATATTACTATTACATTAACCTAATCAGGATGCTGATCTTAGTAAGAATCTCTCAGAGAATACAATCTAAACTAAAGAAATATCCTAGATACTAAAACAAAACAAAGCCACAAACCTTGAAGCAGCAGCAGGCATTGGCTGTGATGCTGATGAGCTACGAGTATTCTTGTCTCCTTTCTCGGATCCCTGAGACCCCGAACCACTAGGATTCTCGCGGTCGCCCATTGCGAAAACTTAACACAAACTGAATGAGGCAAGGTAAAAGCAGTAATCTCTGTAACCCTTATAAGGCTACCTACTCAAAGGCACAGCATGAAAACGGTCAAATCATTGAACACAATCACCTGAGTCATAACAACACATAACCTAACTTTTACAACAAACAAAGCAACGTTAAGTTTTTCGATTTTCCACGCGAATATATTAAATAGAACTACACGTCAGGTTTTTTATTGTAGTTGTGATTATTTTGTACGAATTTTTGTGATGTTTTCGTTTATTTTTATCGAAATTCAACAGATGTTTTCATTTACTTGTCAATTTGGGTAGTTGTCATTTGTCAAAATCGTTGTTGTTGACGTTTTCGTTTCGTTACTCGAATCTAATGTTATGTTTTATACAGCCTAAGCACACTACAAACAAATACGGAGCTATTTCAATATTAATACGTAAGCTACCGCACGGTTAACTTATTAGTAGTTGTGCTCTTCAAATTATTATTGTTTATGTTTAAACGCAGTGTTTTACAAAGTTTTTGTGAAAGTTGATCAATTAACAGTTCTAACTATCGACTATATAGTGGGTGAGCAATTATGAAGCGTAAATATATGATTTATTTGGGATAATAAATCATAATTCATAAAATAGATACCGTCAATAAGTGTTAACGCTAAGTGATTACTCAGTACGCGTAACCGACACGCTATACGGATCACTTACGACGTTCTTCTCGCGAGCTCGCTTACGTACCGACACTACCGACCTCTGCGCTGACGTTTTGGACTTTGGAACCATACTGCGAACATACTAAGTAATTAAGTTCACTACAAGTTACTATCAAAAGTTGAAGACAGCGTTTACTTTATTTACTTGCTAGTTACCAAATACCTACTCGAGTAATTTGCGCTGTAAACATGACGACAACTCTGTGGGGGTGCTGCACCAATGACAGCTCTAAAGAAAACTATCGATTTGTCAATTGCATTCGTTGTTCTAAGTCGTATCACTTTATTTGTTTATCTATCCCGGAAATACCTACTGAATCGGAAGCATATAGCGACTGGAAGTGTTCGGGATGTATAAGTATGAGCTTGCCCTCAATGTCTTCTAAGATGGACTGTACTCCGATGCGTAACATCTCAACTACTAGAGTAAATAAGAGACCTGCTTTGAATTCTCCTCCTGAAACTTTACCGGTCACTAGTGAAGACGTGCGTTCTATCGTACAAGAAGTTATAAAAACAGAGTTCGCTGTTATGCTTCAGCAGATGAATAGTGCCATTGTAAACATCGTTACTAGGGAGCTGGCCCCGATTCGTAAAGATTTTGAGGAACTTAGAGTGTCTTTGGATTTTCACACGAAAGAATTTGATAAGTTTCAGTCGGAACACGCAGAGTTTAAAAGTACTACGAGGGAACTTAAAGACGAAAATATTAAATTGCATAACACAGTAACAGATCTTAGTCAACGACTTAATTATCTGGAGCAACAAGCGCGAGCCAACAACCTGGAGCTGCAATGTCTACCAGAAAATAAACAGGAAAACCTGTATACTGTCGTCAAGCAGTTAGGTTCAGTGGTCGGTTGTGAGATTAAGGATAGCGATATTTCACACTGCACACGAATTGCGAAACTTAACACCAGTAGTGCTCGCCCTCGGTCTGTCGTGATTAGCGTTGCCGGAGAGTAATATTCCGAAGTATTCCCTTCGGAAGTATTCGGAAGTATTCGCAAGTTTTGAGTAGTTTTCGCAAGTATTCCCCGAGCTAAGTACATGTGCGGTCACGCAAGTTTATCTATTAAAGTTTGACTATTGACCGCTAGATGGCGTTAATTAACGCCATCTAGCGGTGAATAGTCAAACTAACATTACGTCGTGTGTGTGTCGTGTGTGCTGTTGTCGTATGAGTATGTTGCGTTCATTCATGACTCCGAGTAATATTCGATTTGAAAACTTCGCAATACTTCCGAATATTTCTTTACATCTACTTAGATAAGTACTTACGTAATAAGTTTTTGTATGCGGTTTAGGTGTGAAAGTGGTAGAGAGGTAAATACATAGGTAGATTACTGAGTTTATAAAATAGTTTAAAGTAAGTATCAAGAAAGAAGTCAAGGTTTGACTTCAAGTGCAAAAACACACCGTTTTCGAGATATAAAATACAGTACATTTTTTTTTCTTTTGCTTATATCTCGAAAACGGTGTGTCCTATCGCAAAAATAATGAAAATTTGGCCCCCCTTTATAAAACCCATAAACCCCTAAACCTCTACATGTAGGTACCAAAAAAAAACCATAAAGAACATGTTGAAGCTGCCCCCTCCTAGCGCCCCTCCATGTACAAGAGAATCGACACTAATATCGGCACAAAATAGACATTTTAAACTCAACCATACAAAAATAAAACAATAATTACCGAGTCACTGGTAGATAACTACTTACAGGGAATTATTCCCACTAGTAGATAACTACTTACGCGGAAATATTCGCGCTAGTACGTAGGCATCGAATAATACTCGTTGATTTTATGAATGAACGGGCTCGAGCTTCATAAATCACGTGTGTAAGTGAACGCCGCCCGGCTCGCTGCTGGCACCGCGCGCCGACCAACTTCGGGTACTTATTGGATTATCTTTTAAATGCGACTATTGACCGCTAGATGGGGGCGCAGTTCTCATTGCAAATTACATATATTATGTCCCGCATTGGTGATAGTGCATTCATTAATACCCACGAATCAATCTTCCACCATTCATAAGCTAATCAGCAAACCTTGGTCACTGCAGTAGCAGAAAGCGTCGCATTAACACGACTAATCACGCTAGTTATTGCTACGCTTCTGTGGCACCATCTTGCGGATTCTTGCGATAACAATAGAATAGTCGGCGCACTGCATTTTTGCCCTTGAACCCCCACTTGTCCGGCACTGGATTCGCCATAAAAACGTGTACAGGAGCGCTAATACTTCGTTGACTCATGAATGAATGGCTGCGAAGCTCGGTGGTGTGCCACTTTACTATCAAGCCAATGCCAGGCGAGCGCTGGCGTCGCCGAGCGACTAACGAGAGCAGGTGTTCATTTACAATTCTACCATTGCCCGCTAGATGGCGTTAATTCAAGTAACGGTACGGCGTAATATATTCGGCGAGTCGAGTCTCATCAAGCAACCTACGCAAGTACGCATACATTCGTAACTAGGTACCTACTGGCAATAATTTCATTCTTAATAGGTAACAAAAAGTAGGTTACCTACTACATTCTTACTAGTAGTATTCCTTCAAATCGAAGTATTCCTTTGAATATTTCGCAATTATTCCGAATACTTGCGAAAACTTGCGAAGTTTTGCAACGCTAGTCGTGATCCAGCTTGCCTCACCTAGGATCCGCGATCAGCTGCTGGCCAGTGTAATTGGTTACAATAAAGATAAAACCCATGACAAACTTAATACTGCGGATTTTGGCATAGCAGGCAACAGGTCCCCTGTCTTTATTGCCGAGCATTTATCCCCAGCTTACAAAGCTCTTCATGCTGCAACAAGAATCAAGGCAAAAGAAAAGGGCTATAAATATGTCTGGGTGAGGAACGGGAGGATATTTGTCAGGAAGACGGACGGCGATGATCATATTTTTATTAAAAGTTTGGACAATTTAAACAATTTAAAGTAATGTGTTAATTAATACAAATAATAGTATTCCTAATGTTGCGTGCATTTATAAATTAATTATATAAATTCAATAGTTTGCAAATATACTATCAGAACAGCAGAGGGTTAAGAACAAAGACACATACTGTATACCGTAACATTTCCGGTAATAATTACGACATAATAGTTCTGTCTGAAACCTGGCTAAATAACTCTGTACTGAGCAGCGAGCTATTCGACGATAGGTACGTGGTATATAGGAGAGATAGAGAAAGTTCTCATTTTCAGCGTGCCAAAGAGGGGGGTGGTGTTTTAATAGCCGTTAAGAAACAAATTAAATCTAAGCGTATTAAATCCTGGGAAAGTGGGTGTGAAGACCTGTGGGTGAGTATTGATTTGTCAATATCGTGTACTGCTCGTCGAATGGTTATCTGTGCAGTGTACCTGCCTCCTCCTATACGCCGTTCTTCTCTGGAGCACTATTTGGATCACTGTAATGCTGTTTTTGAACAAAGTACAGATTCGGGATTTTTTATTGTGGGCGACTTTAACTTGAGTAACATTGATTGGAATTTGGCAGGGAAATCGGCTAATAAGTTTGGCTCGTCTAGTACTAGCGAAATTTTAATTGATTTCACAAATGTTAACAGGCTTAACCAACTTAACTGTGTTCCAAACGATGCTGGTCGCATATTGGATCTGGTTTTAACAACACATTCATTGTGTAGCGTCAGTGAAAGTATAAATCCAATCAGTAATGTCGACAAACATCATCCACCTCTTGATATTATTGTTTCCTTGAGTAAGGAAGCAAGATTACCATATAATAATGTCATAAAAAGACCTAATTTTCGTACCACAGATTATGCACCAATTCGGACTTTTTTAAAACAAATTAATTGGGATGAGTTGTTTAAGGGGCATTATGATGTGAATGAGATGTTAGATGCTTTTTATGTGACACTTAATCATGTTATACATGAATTTATTCCCTCTCGGGCTCCAAAGAAACATAAATTTCCACCGTGGTTCAACCGTAATTTAATCAGAATGTTAAATTCAAAGAACAACATTAGAAAGAGATATCATAAATATAAAAACCCAATGGACTTAATTGAATTAAAACTGCTCGGTAAGCGCTGCGATACTTTGGTCACTCAATGCTACAACAATTATATAAAAAATCTAGAAAACAAGCTTAAAACCTATCCTAAGTTATTTTGGACGCATGTAAAAAATAAAAGAGGGGGGTCTAGTGCCTATCCCATGACCATGACAGACGGATCAGTGTTTACGTCTGATGGTACGACAATATGTGAGATGTTTGCTACCAGCTTCTCGTCTGTTTATAGCCCCGACCAAGAGTCAAGTAGTGAGCTTAACACCGAATTATCTTCACAGTCTCTTGGGAATACCAGTCTATGCTTAATAAGTCCAAATATAAGCAGTGAGAGCCTACTTAAGAAATTAAAAAGTTTGGATATTAACAAAGGTGCTGGCCCAGATGGTATACCGCCAATATTTATTTCGGCGTGTGCGGATGAGCTGGTGCATCCACTCATGGCCATATACAGCAAATCTTTGGTTTCTGGTGTATTCCCTACGAAATGGAAAATGGCAAAGGTGGTGCCTGTACATAAATCGGATAGCAATGACAACATATTTAACTATAGGCCCATTTCAATTCTCTCAACGTTTGCCAAAGTGTTTGAATCACTACTCTGTCCGCATTTCCAGAACCATCTCAAGCTATTCATAAGCGATCATCAGCATGGATTTGTTGGATCACGATCCACGAGAACTAATCTAGTTGCATTCACGGAGAATTTAATTGGAGCTGTCGATTCTGGTCTCCAGGCAGATGTCATTTACACTGATTTTAGTAAAGCCTTTGATAAAGTTTCCCATAAAATCTTATCTCATAAGTTGCATGCGTATGGTATCACTGGCAGCTTGCTTAAATGGGCGATTTCGTATTTGGCTGATAGATCTTTCTTTGTTGTGGTAAACGGTTACCAATCTAATGTATACAAAATCTCCTCTGGAGTCCCGCAAGGTTCACATCTGGGGCCTATATTGTTTATCTACTTTATTAATGACATTCCCAGCTGTTTGCGGTACTCCAGGATTTTTATGTATGCGGATAATTTAAAGTTTCTTAGAATAATTAAGTCTGATAGAGATTCCTCGCTTTTACAGAAGGACCTTGATAGTCTTATCCAATGGTGCAAGAATAATGAAATGCATTTGAACTCAAAGAAGTGTTACCATGTTAAGTATACAAGAAAAAATTACGTTATAGAGACAGTATATTACATTAATGAAGATAAGGTGAATGAAGTAGACACTATACGTGACCTTGGAGTTTTGTTTGACCAAAAATTAACGTTTGTGCCACACGTAGATCATGTTGTTAAAAAAGCGTCAAAAATGTTGGGGTTTGTCATAAGACAGTGTAAAGGTTTTCGTCAAAGTAAAACAAAAATTTTACTTTACTATAGTTTAGTACGTAGCATATTAGAGTACTGTAGTGTGGTGTGGCGGCCGCACTATGCTACTCACAGTTTGCGTCTAGAACGCGTCCAAAAACGATTTGCTTGGCATTTGGCTTTTTCTGTCGGTATAGCTAAAAAAACGCCTTCTTACATAGACAGATTAAAAATCTTCAACATGCACACCTTAGAAGAGCGTAGACGTTTAAACGACGCAATGTTTGCCTGTAAAATCTTGACAGGAAATATTGACTCACCGCCGCTGCTCGCACTTATAAACTTTCGTGCTCCTTCAAGAATTCCTCGTAAACCCATAACTCCACTTCGTCCTCCACAGAGAAGAACGGTGTTGGGATCTAACTCTCCATGTGCTAGGTTCTGTAGGGTTTTGAATGGTTGTAGCGACCTAATCGACTTCCACTTTGATTCTTTAGCTAAGCAGAAATCTAAAATTTTGAGTTGTTTATCTGTTTTATTGTAAAGTATTAATATTAGTATATCAGTTCAGTACATATATTTATTTTTGTTTGTACTTATAAAACTAAGTCTTTATTTATACCTACATAACATTTTTCTTTTGTTTTAAGTTGGCTCTAAACTGTACTAAGCTAAGCTAAGCTTACAATTAACATAAATTAATTTAGTTCATGTGGTGTTTACCTTTAAGTAATTGTTACACTGTTTAAAGTTTAAGACATGTCATTTTTTTGCTCAAGATGTTAGTGTAAACAATTGTTGGTAAACCAAAATAAAATAAATAAATAAAATAAATAAATTTCAATAAATAATCTAGTATAAAAACATCATCATGAGAAAAAAAAAAACAAAAAAAACACACATAAAAAAGTGATAAATTCTTTGTAACCAATTAAGTTTTCGGGTTTCTAATTAATTTGAACCGAACCATTGGTTTTTCTGGTCAAGGCATGACAAGGCAGTCCGTCTTCTTCTAAGCGTATCAAACCAGAATTCAGCTACGTGTTTGGAGCTGGGCGCATTATATGGGTCCATGATTTCCTGTAACATGCAGACGACAGGACACGCAGCACACGATATGATGTGTCCCATCGTTTGTGGAAAAGCACCACATTTACATACACTTCAAGGCTGAGTTGAATCCCCCACCTGAGATTGTCGTTGCTGCGACCGACTTGGGTACGAAGTCTATTAAGGTTTTCCAAGTCGGATGGGAGGCTGTTAGTCCTATAAAGGAATGAGGGGTTTAATTACGCAGCTCTTGCCAAAGGTCGCATCTTGCTTTGAAGGGATTGTCAACGGCTGGACTCACCCACTTAAGAAAACTTTTGGGGCTTTTAAGCCTCTGAGACACTGGGTTGTAGTTGTGCATTGGGTGGCGTGGGTCATCCTAAAGCTTCTTGGCCACCTCAAAGGTTGCGTTTACGACGACATACAGACGTCATATTCTAGCTAACACAGTTCATATTCATAACAAACATACCACTCCATAACTTTAGTCGCTTTACTGCATGATATAAAAATATTTTATAAAAAGTACCTATTTAATTTGAAGTAGTACCTACTTAGGTGAAATGAAAATGTTAAGTTGACCTGTGTTTACCTTAGAAAACAGTTTCAGGAAGCTCAGTCTGAAAATTAACTCCCCTTTTTCCGGTTACGGTCACGGCTCTTACCTATTTTCACTTTCTTTATAAAGTTTTCAAATTAGTAATGGTCGTAAAAGCTTTTAGTATTCCGTGAGTGTTATTCTGTCGTCTAACTTTTTTCTTTGAGGTTTTGTTTGTTAAGTATATGTAACTATTTATCTTGATTTGATTTTTTAAAAGTAATTTCGTGTCGCTGGTGATTGGAAAAAGAGACATGAAAAGCTAGAAACACAAAAATAGGTACCAAGTTACACGATGACTCAAAGAATGTGTCGGCAGAAAGACGTCCACCCGTCCACTGCTGGACATAGTCCTCCCCCGTAGACCGCCAGAACGACCAGTCCTGCGCTGCAAATCCAGCGAATTACCACGACCTTCACACCACCTTCGAATCGGGTTTGACAGTTGTGCAAGCTGCGTCATCGCGGCGTTCTTCACTGTGGGGGTCTACTCACGCTTCGCCTTCCAGTAGGTAGTATACCCTTAAGGCTAATTTTTATTTGCATCTTGTTATCTTTCCGACTAAGTACGTCATTGTCGTCAGTAAAATGACAGTGCCAACGGCCTCAGTGACGGCTGTCAAGAAGATGATGACAGCGGCAAAGATTTAAATCTTTAGATCCAGCCTACCGCGTCAAATGATAGTCGCAGTTCTGTTTCGTTTTTAAACTTCTGACGCACAAAGACGCAGTGACTTGACTTGATTGTCATGGGAACGCTATTTAATATTGTGTGAAGTCGCTCTTTTCAGTATGGACACTTTTCGCGTGACTAAATTGTAAGTACGGTGAGGGCAAATCTAGCGATTTAAATCTTTGGGGAGCGGGGGTGGGGTAATATTGGTGAAAATGACAGATTTTCATGACGGACGTTATGATGACGGAACCGCTTTCTTAGCAAAAATTTGCTTAGTAGGCAACGAATTAAGAATGATATAATTCGTTGTTAGTAGGTCCTGTTTCACCACCTATGATTACGTTCCTATTAACTTGGCAGATAATTTCATACAAATTCTGTTCCATTTGTTAATTTATTCGGTAAGTACCTAGTGGCTATTCAGACATCGTGAAATAGTCCCTTACACTTAGATTATGTAATGTCCAGATTCCTAGTAGGCTACCGTAAATTGATTCCAAATTTTAGTAACCAATATTAGTGACTAGTTCGATCCCCGCGCCAGACGTCAAGGAACGTTCGCCCCGCAAACGTCACGAGCCGGGTGTTTTAATTTTTAAAAAAATGTCAGTCTGTGCTGTGAAATCGTGCAAAAATTACACTACAAAAAAAGAAAAGCGCACTAATATCTCATTTCATACGTAACTATTCAATTTCACCGTGTATTTCATAGTTAATTTCGAAAACGAAAAAATAAGAATGTGACATTGAATTTGACACAATAACTGTTAAGTGTTGCCTAGGGCATGAAAAAATTTACCCAAATTTTCAACACCTCACGAAAAAAACGAGGGATGACTAAGGAGTTTCATTAACATGGACGATGATTTTTTTTGTGAGTGTTAGTTTGTTTCTTCAACCGTATAGTTCGGAGGCGCTCCCAATTGGACCCAAACACACGAACCTCCGTCAACTCATTAGTGGAGTCGACATACGACACCCTAAATTGATTATGTAAAATGTACCCATCAAATCTTTTTAACGTGGGTTAATTAAGAGAGTTGCTTAAAAACTCATTTCTTAACTGCATTGAATCTGTCTTTAGCACACAAGTTTATTAATTTACCTCTATAAAATCCAAGTCTGTAAATGCGATAATAGTGTGTTTTAACATTTTTACTTTTTACAAATATCACACACATAGGTATTCGAGTACTTAATAAGACAAATGTCAGAAATCGATACTTAGAAATTGAAATAAAATTGTTTTATCCTTTAAAATGTAATAAGCATTGTTTTTTTTTAAATAGCAATTTACACTTTTCTATTGCAATTTTAACCTTTTTAGGATATTATATTAAAACCAAGTCAACTGACAGGACCTATTGCCACTGGTACCTCATTTATTGAATTTCACGAGTGAGTTGTTTCTATAATTGAATTTAAATTTGGAATGCGCTCGCTCTTCAAAATTATTTTAATTTATTGGACAATTATTTATTGTGGATTTTATTTTTGATAGACACTTTCTGATAGTTTGCTACAGAATGCCCAGTATACATTTTTAGGTAGGCTTTTAGTGTTTGGGAATTGGATGAAATGGGAGTAAGTCGGACCAAAACGGAGTATCTGTTTTGTGATTTCGGGTCCTGTGCCCATGTCTCTTGCCGGAACGCCCTTACCGATCTGCTCCGCTTTTCGGTACCTCGGGTCGCTTGTCCAAGGGGATGGCGAAGTAGACCGAGACGTAACGCACCGGATCAACTCAGGATGGATGAAATGGCGACAGGTTACAGGAACAACTTGCGACCCACGGATGCCCCTCAAGTTAAAGGGAACAATTTACAAGTCCGTGATAAGGCCTGTCGCACGTTATGGATCGAAATGCTGGGCATTGAAGAAGACGGATGAAAAAAGATTGCATGCAGCGGAGATGAGAATGTTGAGATGGATGTGTGGAGTGACGAGCATGGATAAAGTAAGAAATGAGTAGGTATATAAGAGGAAGTTTGAAAGTGGCGCCAGTGACAGAAAAGTTAAAAGGAAATCGTTTGGGTTGGTATGGGCATGTGATGAGGAGAAACGAAACGCATGTGACTAAAAGAGTGATGAATATATATGTTGATGGATGGAGAGGCAGAGGAAGGCCAAATAAAAGATGGATGGATTGTGTGAGGAATGATATGAAAGAGAAGGAAGTGAATGATAGCGTGACGGTTGACAGGGGAGAATGGAAGAAGAAAACGTGTTGCGCTGACCCCAAGTAACATGGGATAAGGGCAGGAAGATGATGATGATTAGTGTTTGGGAATTAATGATGATTAGAGATCGGATAACCGGATGCATATATACCTTAAGTTAATATTTGGCTAACAAACTGTGGAAGCAGCTTCTTAGTATTTTTTTTTCTTAATATAAATCCGTGTATTCCAGAAAATGCGGGAATGCACAATTAATCAGATACATGGTATGGAAACGACTTCTTATATTATGTGGTTTTATTAATTTTGATCCGTGGATGGTTGAACATCTTTACATACCGGGTCTTCTCCGTGCCTCCCCCCGGACATGGTTAAGTATATCGGTGGGGTTGTTTTCATGGGTTTCGAGGGTGTTAAAGCCGATAGTGACGATAAAATGTTAATCCCAGATGGCGGCTGCAATCATTTTCAAATTTTTCGTTATCGTCGGCTTTCACACCCTAGAAAAGCATGAAAACGACACCCATGACGAAAAATTTGAAAATTTTCGAAGCCGCCATCTTGGATTTTAATTTTGACCAAATTCACACTTTTTTCTTTTATTTTTTAAGTTCCTTTTCAATGTTCCTTTTATATTTAAATTTTCCCACTATTTTAGGGTAATCTCTATGCGCTGGTATTACTCGCATGTTGCACACATATGCAAATGCGTTATGTAGTACACGGTGCTCACTCACACACGTATAAAAATTGGCTTCACGTTTTATGTTACGTTTTGTACTGAACACGGAATCTGGACATTTCATAATCTAAGCCCTTACACAAATAAAATCTAATTTTGCTTATTCCTCTCACAAAAAAAAACCAAATCTAACTTCCTTCACCCCTCATTTTACATTTAACACAAACGAAATAAAAAAAGCAAAAAGTAAACTAAATCAATCCTATTATAACGTTGAAGATAAAGCAAGCAAAGGAATGAAGGTAAATTTTCTCAAGTTTAAAATGAAATAGTTGTGAAAAAGCAATCCGCTTCGCCAAAGGCAAGGCACTACGTTTGCCTAGGTAAATTAGTTGCTAGTTCTGTCTGTGAGCAAGTTAGATTGCCTCCCTGACTCTGCACGGCTCTTTAATTTTTCTCTGAGATAGGTATACTTAGTAGTTGTCAGTTGGATTGAAAGTTGGTTGCTTTTGGCTTAACAGAAATAAATATGAGATGAGATGATGCATCTGTCTGTTGGTGATTTTTCAGTTAGATCTAAATCAATCTGCCTAGCCTTTTCCCGACTATGTTGGGGTCGGCTTCCAGTCTAACCGAATGCAGCTGAATACCAGTATTTTATGTCTGTCAAAGATCCACGAATAACAGCCGGGACCAACGGCTTAACGTGCTTTCCGAGGCACGGCGGAATCTCCGTATGTAAAGGTGGTCACTCATCCACTGACTAACCCCGGCAAGCGTAGCTTAACCTGACGGATCGACCCGTGCGGCTGTTATTACTTAGCCACGAGCTCCTCCAGATAGATCAAAAGACTGCGCTAATTACTCATATAATCGTACAGGGGTTCCCAAACTTATTTTGTCTACTGCCCACTTTATCACCAGCTCAGTCGGTGTCTCCTAGATGAAATTAAAAATCGTCCCCTAAATGGGGGCGTTGTATAGGTGCACCGCTTATGTATGATTTAGCGCTCGAGCTGAACTGAAGTAGGCTCGCCAGTTGCCTCGAGCATTTGGTAGGTATTTAAACATAGTAATTATTTTAATCATTTTATCAAGACAAACTTAGCGAATTGTGCTAAAGAACCTTATTACATTTTCATTTAAGTAGATATATAAAAAAAGAAAAAAAAAACGTCTGTTTTGTCAGCAAAGTTAATCTAATCGTGTTATTAAAAGCGATTGCATGTCCGCCAGGTCCTTTATAATACAGTTTTTTTAAGTTTCCCATGGATACAAAAAACTATAAGCGCGTCTCTGTCGGGTCATAACGCCTTAACTTAAATGTACGTTAACCGACCCACAAGGTGTACCGATGACCTTGTGAAGACTGCAGGAATCCGCTGGATGCGAAAAGCACAGAACCGGTCGAAGTGTCGATTCTTGGGAAAGGCCTATTCCAGCTGTCGACGTCTTTCGGCTGATATGTTGATGATGTTCTTACAGAATCCCTAACAGCATAGTAGTTCTGCAGTTGTTTAGTTTATGTCGCATTCCAATGGTTTTGTCTCAAAACGTTTCCAAGCTTTTTTTTTTTAATTTGCGCTAATAATATGGTCAATAATTATACTGGTCTTGCATTATTGAACATGTCTTGACCTCATCAAAAAATTCTATAGATCGTCTTCATCGCCAGATCTTGTAAGACTGCTTCATTTATTCTTACTCATATTTACTCTGCTCTCATTCATAATTATTTTAATTTTTACTTTGTACAAAATTACCATAAGTAATATTATTGTTCAAAATCAAAATCAGTAAATCAGTCATTTGTTATCAAAATCAGTGGAAACTCAAACACGAACAGTTTATAATGTTAACCATAATATTGTAACTAATAGAGTGTGATAACAGACTTATGAATCGCCGCTCATTCCAATCCGTTACAGTTGAATTACTTCGGTTGAATTTACTTCTAGTTCGAGTGTTGGCTTAACCAGAGAGTTTAGTGCATTTGTTGGCAAGTTAAACAGCTTTGCAATTGCATTGTGATAAGTGGGAAGTTTAATAGATTTGTTGTTGATAAAGAGTGGGCCATTCCGGTCACTGTCCTTTTCGGGAGTGAATGTTATAAATGGTCATGTATAGCATTCTTCTTTATCAGTAGTAATAATAGTCCTCCAGACCGCATTTCGGAGGAGCTCGAGCTAAGTAAAACTGTAAAAACAGCCGCACGGGTCGATCCATCAGGTTAAGCTACGCTCGACGAGGTTGGTCCGCGGATATCAAGACTACTCCGTGCCTCGGAAAGCTCGCTCAGCCGTTGTGGTCCCGGCTGTCATTCGTGGATCTTTTACAGTCGTTACGGGTCGCCAGGAGCCCGAAAGTCTGACAACCAGTTTTACCAAGGGGTATCGTATTATCCAGTTACTGTGTTGTGGAGGTCAGATAGGCAGTCGCTCCTTGTAAAATACTGGTACTCAGCTGCATCCGGTTAGACTGGAAGCCGACCCCAACTTAGTTGGGAAAAGGCTAGGGAGATTGATTTTTACTGTATTTCAGCCAATCTTAACGGAGATTAGGTAGACTTCGGCGCGTGAGATGTTATAGTGCACAAGTGTGTGTGCAGACACAGTAGCACTCCCTCTTCCCTCACTCTCATAGTCCGATGGGACAGCAATCCGACACGACCGGAGAGAGATCAGGTGCAGAGCCAACGGCTTGTCGTGCTTTCCGAGGCACCGGGAGTATCACACCGCCACCTTCCAAACTACAGGCTGTTATTAAGAAATTCTTAATGGAAAAACCCAATAACACTGCCCTGCCTGGGAATCGATACCAGTTTGCTCATCAGTTGCGGACCACGAGACCAACGGGGCAGTTATCACTATTAGGTAGGAACCATAGATATAAGAAAGAAGGAGATGTGCCCAGTATGTTAAAATGTATCGGAACCCTGTGTCTCCACCTTGTCCCATTGTCACTTTCATGATTTTAAAGACAAATACGGTAAAATACTTGTACTTACATGGAAATTGATTTCATGATTCAAAAATCGAAGCCCACATGGCTTCAGTTTTAACAAGAAACCAGTGAACAACACGGCATTCTTATAAATTGTCATGGTCACAGTCGAAAGCGCACTAGTTCGCGGAGACGGAATTTGTACTATGAACGGCTCATAATGAGCATGTCGCGCGGACACAGATTCGCCCGCTTGCCACTTCCGGAACCAATTAAGCAGGAAGACAAAGTGCAAAACAGTTTTTAAAGCAAAACATGCCTCATTGGTCTCTGGGGAAGGTACTTGATTCCATTCGATCGAGCAAAATGTATCACAATGAGAATGATGTCATCGGATTTAGTATGATGTTTCTTTGTTCTGAGGGCTTTGATCTCCTACACCTCGTAAGTCGATGTGTCATGAACTCGGGCGTCTACATATGCGAACGTATTTTGCTTATAAGAAGCTAAATTGGAAAAAAAAGTAAAAGTTGTAGTGTCAGAATTTGAGATTTGGGGAGCGATATTTTTTTTACATTTTTCTTCAATAGTCGAAAACTATGCGGCGGAAAAAATGTTTGAGAATATGCATACAGCGTTCTTTCATATGATACCACACATGCCCTAGTAGCCCCACTTCTAATTTTTAAGACCCCCTTTCAATCCCTGTTGCAAAAAAATATATAAGTACTTATATTTTTATTTCTTTCTTATTTGAAAAATAGGTGCAAACGTCATCTAAAACTGTTCTTTTCAAGTTCAAGCATTAGTAGTTCTTGAGATAATTATCTAGCTGTGACAGACAGAAAGACAGACTGAGTCACACCTTAGGGGTTCCTTTTTACCATTTTGGTACGGAATCCTAAAAAGTAAAATCCAACTTCGAAAACCTAAAACGAATAAAATAACTTTCATAAAAAAAGGCGGTGCCAAGCTATGGTGCATTGAAGAATTGTAGACACCGACTTCACTTATTCAGCTTTTGTCCACAGAAAACACCAGTTTTGTTTGGAGATGACAACGCATCCGTTCAGCTTTCCGCGCTTGCATGAACGGATGCGTATACGCATCTACCGCCGTAGATGCACATTTGGAGATAGTTGGCGGTTAAATAAAACGCTTGTCTCCAAGTTGAAGATTGATTCAGAATGATGTTTTAGACTCAGTCGAGATGTCGCTACGCCCCCTAGGGGGCGTGGCATGCGGCTCCGGGGCATAGCCCCCTGTCCGCGGATGCAGCACGTTGGCCCGTAAATACGGGCCCCTCATTGCGTGGGCCTCACACGGCCCACACTCGGCCATGAAGGGGCGCCTCGCGCCCCTGTGTGTAGATGCTATATTTGTGTCTGTAGGCACGCCACGACGCTGCTAGTCAGCGCCGCTTTCTTCACCGTACCCCGGCGGTCAACCCCTACCAGGTGGAACCCCCATCTACATGGGAGAAGCCCAGCAGAAGGCGACCAGCGACAGAGGTACGGACTCGACGTTCCTACAGAAGGGTGAGTGGCCCCCGCCCATCACACTTTCAGAGCTAGCCGAGCCTGCGTGGGTTAGGGGGACCGTGTCATGGGTGTGTGGGTGGCATTGTACTGTGTGGCGCCACCCGGTGTCTATGCGAATTCGCGCGCCCGCGCTGCGTCTTCGCGTGTGTACTTGGTGCATGTATAGTGATGCATGTCTGGGGTTTGCCACGTGATACGCCTAAATTATCCTAGCACGCACCACGTGACAGCGTATGTATTTGTAGTGGAAGTGTCGCTGTCACAAGTGAGCCGCGTGTAGCCGGGAGCGGCTCACTCGGAAGGTCAATCCGGTACTGGCGATGGGGTCATCGTCCGCAACAGGTCGCGGGGCAGGGGCCTAGCGTCCGGGGGGCGCGTATGCCAGGGCGCGATCTGCTTGACATGAGGCCAGGCAGACGCGTCGGCACGCGCGAACATCCCCTTCGCCAGGCGGCCCACAAACTTGTCCAGGCTCTCAATCCCGAGGTCGCGGTGGAGCACGTCGTTCCTCACGAAGCGGGGCGCGTCGACGATTGTCCGCAGCGCAAGGTTTTGCTGCGCGCGGAGCAACTTCCTGCTGGATTCGCTCGTGAGGGCGAACCATGCTGGGGCGGCATAGGTCAAGATTGGGCGCACGTACAACTTGTACACGCCCAACTTGACCCGATGCGGGAGGCGGGACGAGAGCACTGGTCTGAGCAGGTTGCGGGCGACCCTACCTTGTGCGGCGACCTTGCGGACGTGTGGCCCCATGGTGAGCCGACGATCGATGGTGACACCCAGGTATTTGACCCGGGGCGACCACTCGATGTCGGCTCCTTGAAGCCTCAGGGGTGGTGGTAGACGCGCGGACCCGGAGACCATCGCCTGCGTCTTACCCACGTTCACCGACAGCCGCCACTTAGACAGCCAGTCGGGGAGGAGGTCGAGGGCGCGCTGCATTTTGACCGCCGCGTACTTCGCATTCAGCGAAGTGGTGATGTACGCGGCGTCGTCGGCATACAGCGCGAGCGTCGCATCCTCCGTAGTGGGGATGTCGTCCGTGTATCGCGAGTAACACGCAGGCGATACGCAGCTACCCTGTGGTACGCCCGCCGACACCGGGCGGGCGCTTGATAGCGCGCCGTCCACCACCACTCGGAAAGTCCTGTGGGAGAGAAAGTCAGAGACCACCCTAACAACGCGACGGGGCCGGGGCTTTTGATAAGGCCGTCGTGCCACACGCGGTCGAAGGCCTTCTCCATGTCGAGGAATACTGTCACTGCGTACTCCTTCTTATTTGCTGCAGCTGCGAGAAGGTGCAGTACCCTCGACAGCTGGAGCGTCGTGCTATGTTCCGCCCGGAACCCGAATTGCTCTGGGCGCGGCGAAATGTGAGGCTGGAGATGTCGCAGCAGGAGTGCTTCGAACACCTTGGAGACTGTCGGCAGTAAGGTGATCGGCCGATAGCTCTCCGGCTTCAGTATGTTCTTTCCCGCCTTGGGCAGCATGATGACGCGCCCCTCCTTCCACGCAGCGGGAAAAGCCCCCGTGCGCAGTATCGCCGTAAACAGGCGCGCCAGGGCCGCAACCATTCGGTACGGCAGGTGGCGCAGCACTGTATTGGTGATACCGTCAGCACCAGGGGCCTTACGAGGCTTCGTGTTCAGGATGGCGCGTCTGACTGCGCCAGGCGAGAAGAAGATGGGGTCCTCTTCGGGAGCTATCGGCGTCGCGAAGTAGGCCTCCAGGTGTTGCTCGACTGCTGCGACATGTTCGAGGTCGCTGGTCGGGTTCGGTTGGAACTGACGCTCCAGGTGCTCGGCGAAGACCTTCGCCCGGTCCTCCGCTTGATATTTGAGCGCCCCGTCGCTGCTAAGCAGTGGGCGCACCGGGGCTGGGGTATTCGTCAGCTGGCGGCAAAGTTTGTAGACAGACGGCCAGCTGTCTGTGCAGGCGTCTATTCGTTTCTCCCAGTCCGCGGCGGCCTGAGCTTTAAGCTCGGCCTTCACCTTCTCCGCGAGACGGTTGAGCTGTGTTTTTAAAGTAGGGCATCTAAGTTGTTGCCACTGCTTGCGAAGGCGCCTCTTCACGGCGATCATCGCTTTAAGGTGGGTCGGCAGGGGCGGCAATAGCACTCTCCCCTGCGGCTGCGTAGTAGTCGCCGCTTCTAAGGCGCTCTGGATGCAAGCAGTGACGTCATTCGCTGTCTGGTCAACGTCCGCGGAGGTAACGATAGGCCGAGTCGGCGTGGTGGTCTCTAACTTCTCCTGGAAAATAGTCCAGTCCGTTAATCGACGTGGCGCTATGGGCTTCAGTCGGGTCGGCATACCCGATAGGACGACGAGTACTGGCTGATGGTCTATCACTTGCTGCGTGATCTGGCCTTGTAGCCCTCGGTGGACTACGATGTCCAGCACGTCCGGCATGTATGTGTGGGTGTCCGGATAGTGGGTGGGCGTCTCTGGGCCGGACACCGTATAGCCGAAGGCTTCAGCGTCCGCGAAGAGCCGTCTCCCCTCGGTATTCGTGTTGGATGAGTTCCACGCTGGGTGCTTACAATTGAAGTCACCGGCGAGGATGGTTGCCCTCTGTGATGTGCATAAAAGGGCCCGCAACTCCGATAGGTCTAGGTGAGTCGCGGGCGGCTTGTAGCAAGCGTATGCGGAAGCGGATGGTTGTTGTTGTATGGTCTTGCTTTAAGTTCAGCTATTTCAAGTGATAGTTTTCTTATCTCGTTGATAAGATATTGCGTATCTGCTTGCGGTGCGGATGGTGTAGGTGGTGCGGGTGACTGCACGGCTGCGACTTCAGTAGATGCAGTCTGCTCCATCATTTTGTCGGCGAGTAGCGCGAGTTCTTCGAGTGCTGTTTTGGTGCTGAATGATTCGCTGACGGCGAGAACTGATCGGACGTGTGATGGAAGGTGGTTGGTCCACATGAGACGTAGAGTGGAGTCGGGAACTTTGTCTCTGGCGAGGTTTCGCATGCGGCGGAGTAGTTGGGTCGGCTTTTGGTCTCCGAGTTCCATCTCTGACAGTAGTTTTTGAAATTGGCGGCTGTCAGATTCCTCGTAAGCGGATATTAGCCTTTCTTTGATGGTTTTATACTGGTCCGTCTCTGGTGGGTTGTACAGTAGGTCCATGATCTGCTCGATGTCTTGACGCTCCAGCTGTGCTATGACCATCTGGGCGAGCTGTGCTTGTCCTTTCTTCAGGTCGTTGGTTGCGGCCTCGAAGCTAATAAACCAGAGTCGTGGTCGGTCGCGCCAGAACGGTGGGATGCGCATGGTGAGAGAGATACCAGCAGCTTCAGCTTTCGTGACGGTGTGTGATGTAGATGAGCTTGATTGATCTTCATCACACACCGTCACCACTTTGGAGATAGTTGGTGGTTAAATAAAACGCTTGTCTCCAAGTTGAAGATTGATTCAGACTGATCTTCGGATGAGGAATTCGGCATCTTGAAGGAGTTGAGAGTCGATGGTTCTTCAGCGGTTGAGTATTTTCTTCAGGTGTGTCTGGTTCGGGGTCACCACTTTGGAGATAGTTGGCGGTTAAATAAAACGCTTGTCTCCAAGTTGAAGATTGATTCAGAATGATGTTTTATTTTCCAAATGTTCCCGCTTATATCCTATTTTACAATTATGAGCTAACCAATAAAAACTAGAGAATTAATATTTACAAAATATTAGCCAATCAGAGCGCAGCACACTGTTGTCCGTTGGCACCGCGAGGTGGCGCTAGTGTCGCTTGTGACGCGCGCGCGCTTAAGGTTATAAATATAGGTGACGCTTGCCACGCGTCATTCGTCGAGGCGACCGGGTCCAGTGCAGATGTGTTGTTTGTGCTCGCGAGCGGCGAGAGCGGGCGACAGAAGATCGTAGTGTTAATCGGTGCTGCTGGTCGGCTGATCTTGGTGAATGGGATCCGGAGTGTGGTTTCGCAGGTTCCTGTTTCTTTAGTGGACGGACGTCAAAAACGTGTAAATAGTTCTTTTCAGAACTGGTGTTTCTTTAGCGGGTGTCAAAACGTGATGTGATAAATAGTTCTTCTCAGAGCTGCAATCTCCAGTGAACGATAATTGTTCACTGGGTATTTCTTTAACGGAAGTCAAGGCGTGATGTGATGTTGAAGTGTGGTGGCTACAGTACTCCCCCTCAAGCGAAGCGTACCGGCAGCTTGATGGCACGACCCGTACGTGTTGATTTGTTCATGGCGGGTTGTGACGTCATGTTGGCGGGAGGTACTTGTGTTGGTTTCTTGGTAACGGGAGTGGTATTGCTCTGAGTTTTCTTGGTAATGGTAACGGTATGGTTTCTTGATGTGGTAATCTTGGTTGATGGTGAGGTATTGGTATCTTCTGTGACAACGTATGCAGGCTTCAATCGATCGATAGAAATGTTGACTTGCCGATCTGGTAACTGTATGGTGTACACTTTATCTGTACGGTTTACGATTCTGTAGGGGCCTTCATACGGTGTCTGAAGTGGTTTTTTTACTGCATCTGTTCTGATAAATACGTGACTGCACTTGAGTAAATCTTGATGCACGAACACGCTTTTATTATTGCTGTGATGCTCGGTGACGGCTCGCGGCTTGTTTGCTTGAATAATATCACGCAATTTTTCAACGTAGGTATAATCCATTGTAGGTGTGCAGGTACTTGGAGTGAAGAATTCGCCAGGTAAACGTAAGTTGTAACCATAGGTAAGTTCGGCGGCGCTCACTCCGGTATCTGTACGTAGGGCGGCTCGTAGTCCAAGTAGCACGGTAGGTAACTCGTCGATCCATGTACTTGCGTCGGAGAGTTTCGCGCGCAATGCAGTTTTGAGAGAGCGATGCCACCGCTCGACGATACCGTTGCTTTGCGGATGATAGGGCGTAGTGCGATTTTTCTTGATACCCATTTGCTTCATTAGGTTTTGAAACAGCTGACTCTCGAACTGGCGACCTTGGTCGCTTGTTAGTGTAGTCGGACATCCGAATCTTGCTATCCAATGTTGATAGACGATATCGGCTATTCGAACAGCTGATATTTCGTCGGTAGGTATTGCTTCGGGCCATCTCGTTAGTCGGTCGATCATTGTTACTAAGTATCGATGACCTTGAGTAGTTGTAGGTAGCGGTCCGACGATATCGACGTGTAGATGTTGAAAACGCTCGCTCGGCGGGAAAGATGAGATGTTCGAGAATGTGTGTCGTTGTATCTTGCTTTTCTGACAATGTATACAGGTTCGAGTCCACCGGCTGATGTCTGCGTTCATTGAGGGCCAGAAGTATTTTGCAGTTGTAAGTTTGCGAGTAGTGCGTGTACCAGGATGACTAATGTTGTGCACGCTGTCAAAAACTTCTTTTCTATATTTCTCGGGTATGTACGGGCGTACATAAGGGGTAGACGTTTCGCAGAATAGTTCGACGTCAGTGTTAGGTATCGTTATTTTCTTGAGAATTATATTGTTTTCTGATAATAATTGTTGAATGTTGCTGTCCTTGTCTTGCGCGCTGGCTATGTCGTTGTAGTTTATTGTAGATGGGCATGAAATAGTTTCTATGCGGCTGAGTGTGTCGGCGACGATGTTTTGTTGTGTTCGTTTCAACCGCGCGGCCATGGCGTTAAAAAAAATAAAAACTATACCAACATTTTGTAACAATTTGTAAAAGTTGACTCGCAAAACCACAAATTTGTCAAAGATATGGTTAAAAAGTTAGAAGGGTTTGAACGTGGCCGCGCCATCGAAACGCGGAGAACCGCGCGGCCACGGAGATCTCAGAAACTAAGCGTTGCACAAACCTGAAGTTTTGGTAAATAACAGATTCAATTTGTAAACAATTTGTAAAAATATAGAAAAAAATCCTAGGTTAATATTTTAGGACCTGTGAGACTAAAACCCCGTGGCCGCGCCATCGAAACGGTGACAAAAACGTGATAGCCGATATCTCGCTGAAAAAGCATCGCAGACGTCTAAAGTTTTTTGTAAAACCCAGATTTGAGTTTGTCAAAACTTACAAAAATGCAACAAAAAATACTAGGTTAATATTTTAGGAGCTGTGAGACTAAAACCCCGTGGCCGCGCCATCGAAACGGTGACAAAAACTTTATCACCGATATCTCGCTGAAAAAGCATCGCAGAGGTCTGGAGTTTTTTGTAAAACCTAGATTTGAATTTGTCAAAACTTGTAAAAATACAACAAAAAATCCTAAGTTTATATTTCAGGAGCTGTAAGACTAGAACCCCATGGCCGCGCCATCGAAACGGTGAAAAAAACGTGATAGCCGATATCTCGCTGAAAAAGCATCGCAGACGTCTAGAGTTTTTTGTAAAACCCAGATTTGAATTTGTCAAAACTTACAAAAATGCAACAAAAAATACTAGGTTAATATTTTAGGAGCTGTGAGACTAAAACCCCGTGGCCGCGCCATCGAAACGGTGACAAAAACGTTATCACCGATATCTCGCTGAAAAAGCATCGCATAGGTCTGAAGTTTTTTGTAAAACTTAGATTTGAATTTGTCAAAACTTGTAAAAATACAACAAAAAATCCTAGGTTTATATTTCAGGACCCGCACCATAGAAACGGTGAAAAACACGTTATCGCCGATATCTCACTGAAAAAGCATCGCAGAGGTCTAAATTATTTGTAAAACCTAGATTTGAATTTGTCAAAATTTGTAAAAATATAACAAAAAAATCCTAGATTTATATTTCAGGAGCCGCGCCACTGAAACAGAGAAAAACACGTTATCGCCAATATCTCACTGAAAAAGCATCGCAGAGGTCTGAAGTTTTTTGTAAAACCTAGATTTGAATTAGATATTTTTTTTACAAATACAACAAAAATCCTAGGTTTACAAAAAACCGTATTTCACCGTTTCAATGGCGCGGCTCCTGAAATATAAATCTAGGATTTTTTGTTATATTTTTAAAAATTTTGGCAAATTCAAATCTAGGTTTTACAAATAATGTCAGACTTCTACGATGCTTTTTCAGTGAGATATCGGCGATAACGTGTTTTTCACCGTTTCTATGGCGCGGGTCCTGAAATATAAACCTAGGATGTTTTGTTGTATTTTTACAAGTTTTGACAAATTCAAATCTAGGTTTTACAAAAAACTTCAGACCTCTGCGATGCTTTTTCAGCGAGATATCGTTGATAACGTTTTTTTCACCGTTTCGATGGCGCGGCCACGGGGTTTTAGTCTCACAGCTCCTAAAATATTAACCTAGTATTTTTTGTTGCATTTTTGTAAGTTTTGACAAATTCAAATCTGGGTTTTACAAAAAACTCTAGAAGTCTGCGATGCTTTTTCAGCGAGATATCGGCTATCACGTTTTTGTCACCGTTTCGATGGCGCGGCCATGGGGTTCTAGTCTTACAGCTCCTGAAATATAAACCTAGGATTTTTTGTTGTATTTTTACAAGTTTTGACAAATTCAAATCTAGGTTTTACAAAAAATTTCAGACCTCTGCGATGCTTTTTCAGCGAGATATCGGTGATAACGTTTTTGTCACCGTTTCGATGGCGCGGCCACGGGGTTTTAGTCTCACAGCTCCTAAAATATTAACCTAGTATTTTTTGTTGTATTTTAGTAAGTTTTGACAAATTCAAATCTGGGTTTTACAAAAAACTCTAGAAGTCTGCGATGCTTTTTCAGCGAGATATCGGCTATCACGTTTTTGTCACCGTTTCGATGGCGCGGCCATGGGGTTCTAGTCTTACAGCTCCTGAAATATAAACCCAGGATTTTTGTTGTATTTTTACAAGTTTTGACAAATTCAAATCTAGGTTTTACAAAAAACTTCAGACTTCTGCGATGCTTTTTCAGCGAGATATCGGCGATAACATATTTTTCACCGTTTGAATGGCGCGGCCATGGGGTTCTAGTCTTACAGCTCCTGAAATATAAACCTAGGATTTTTCGTTGTATTTTTACAAATTTTGACAAATTCAAATCTAGGTTTTACAAAAAACTTCAGACCTCTGCGATGCTTTTTCAGTGAGATATCGGCGATAACGTGTTTTTCACCGTTTCAATGGCGCGGCTCCTGAAATATAAACCTAGGATTTTTTGTTATATTTTTACAAATTTTGACAAATTCAAATCTAGGTTTTACAAATAATTTAGACCTCTGCGATGCTTTTTCAGTGAGATATCGGCGATAACGTGTTTTTCACCGTTTCTATGGCGCGGGTCCTGAAATATAAACCTAGGATTTTTTGTTGTATTTTTACAAGTTTTGACAAATTCAAATCTAGGTTTTACAAAAAACTTCAGACCTCTGCGATGCTTTTTCAGCGAGATATCGGTGATAACGTTTTTGTCACCGTTTCGATGGCGCGGCCACGGGGTTTTAGTCTCACAGCTCCTAAAATATTAACCTAGTATTTTTTGTTGCATTTTTGTAAGTTTTGACAAATTCAAATCTGGGTTTTACAAAAAACTCTAGACGTCTGCGATGCTTTTTCAGCGAGATATCGGCTATCACGTTTTTGTCACCGTTTCGATGGCGCGGCCACGGGGTTTTAGTCTCACAGCTCCTAAAATATTAACCTAGGATTTTTTTCTATATTTTTACAAATTGTTTACAAATTGAATCTGTTATTTACCAAAATTTCAGGTCTGTGCAACGCTTAGTTTCTGAGATCTCCGTGGCCGCGCGGTTCTCCTCGTTTCGATGGCGCGGCCACGTTCAAACCCTTCTAACTTTTTAACCATAGCTTTGACAAATTTGTGGTTTTGGGAGTCAACTTTTACAAATTGTTACAAAATGTTGGCATAGTTTTTTATTTTTTTTAACGCCATGGCCGCGCGGTTGAAACGAACACTGTTTTGTTTACCGCTCACGTGACGTATGTCTGTAGTAAATTCGCTGATAAATAGAAGTTGTCTCGTTCGTCTCTGAGTTTCTGAATTTGAATGAGTCTTCGACATTATGAATGTTAGCGGCTTGTGATCGGTGAATATGATGAGATGACGGCCTTCGAATGTTTTTCGGAAGTGTTTGACTGCCATGTAGATTGCGAGTAGCTCACGATCAAAAGTAGAATACTTCTTTTGCGCGTCGGTGAATTTCTTCGAATAATATCCAAGCGGTTGCCATGTTTCATTGATGTATTGTTGTAGTACGGCGCCAGCTGAGTTGTCGGAAGCGTCGCAAAATAAGGCGAGTGTTGCATGGTGCGATGGGTGAGCGAGTAGAGCTGCGTTTATGATGCTAGCTTTACATTGCTCGAACGCTTGAGTTGCTTCGTCGGTCCACGTGATTTGAGTTTTATCCCTCTTCTTTACATTATGTAGGTATGAGTTTAGTGGTGCTTGTAGAGATGCGGCGTTAGGTATATGATCGCGATAGAAGTTGATCATACCGAGAAATCTTCTTAATTCTTCGATTGTAGTCGGCTTGGGATATTCGGTGATAGCTTGAATTTTGTGTTGCGGAGGTTTGATACCTGCTGTTGATACAGTGTATCCTAGGAACTGGACTTCTGGTTTGCCTAGGTTGCATTTGGTGGGGTTGATAGTGATACCGTTTTCTTCTAATCTCTTTAGTACGGTGTGAAGGTGCTCTCGGTGTTGAGCTTCGTCTTCTGATGCCAGCAAGAGATCGTCGATAAATGGGAAGACGAAATCTAATCCTCGTAGTACTTCATGGATGTATCGTTGAAACGTTTGTCCCGCGTTTTTCAAACCTGGGCACATACGTGGAAATTCGAATAATCCCATTGGAGTGATGATGGCTGTCTTCTCTATGTCTTCTTCTCTTACGCTCAGCTGTTGGTATGCACGGTTGAGGTCTATTGTAGAAAAGATAGTTTTTCCTGATAGTTGATGAGTAAAATCTTTGATGCGTGGAACGGGATAGCGATCTGGTATGGTGATGGAGTTGAGTCGACGATAATCACCACAAACTCTAATATCACCATTTTTCTTGGGCACGATGTGTAGTGGTGATGCCCATGGACTTTTGCTAGGTCGGCAGAGTCCTTGCTCGATCATATTTTCAAATTTTTTCTTCACTATTTCGAAGCGATGCGGTGGAATTGGTCGGGCGCGGCTGTATATCGGTGGTCCTCGTGTTTCAATGAAATGTTGCACGTTGATGTCGGAGTTCAATTGCATTGATGTAAGTCTTGTTATGCCGGGATATTGAGCTAAGATGTCGTGGTATGATTGCGACATGTCGATACTGCGTACGGTAGGCACGTTCGATACTCGTACGGGGGCGTTGACCTTTAAACTCGTGACACCGTCGATTAGTTTTCGGTTTTTCAAATCGACGATGAGTTGATGATGTTTGAGGAAGTCGGCACCGAGTATTGGCTTCGAAACGTCAGCTACGATGAATTTCCATTTGTATGGGCGTCGTAGTTTGAAATCGAGAGATAATGTTTTCTCGCCATATGTAGCTATAGTAGTGTTGTTCGCTGCGTAGAGTTGGAATGGTAACGGCGTTGCGACTTGTCCCTTTCTTCTAGGTAGTATAGTATCTATTTATTTCACTACATCACTTACTACAATTTCTTACACTGCATCCATTTTTATTTATCTTTTATAAAGATTTACATTGTAACTTGTGAATTGGTCTAAAACAATTCGTTTTCTTTAAAATCTGAAATAATAACACCTATAGGTATTTTTCATTGTTATGACACTTACGTCAGGCTGTCTTTACTTTTTCTTCTAACTATCTTTCATAGAGTTTCATAATAGCATAGACTATGAACGTTTCTTTTGATTTATGTAATCTAAATTCTTTTTATCAATATGTTAGGTCAAATATTGTATTTTATAGATAATTTTGATTTATTATTGAATGGCTGTATCTTTAATTACTTTTATAAAATTAATCCACACACACTCGGAATTCATCGAAGAGGTTAGAGGTTTTTCAACGTATATTACTGGCAGATTCAAGCATTGACTGTGGCGTTTGGCATTCTGATGACGGAAAGCTTCAAATGTGGAAAGGATCTGAAATTGGAAGACGATTTCGAAAAACGCTGATGAATCGATGGGTGGAAGACTCGGGGACTGGTCAGTTCTGCTCCGGAAGCTATAAACGAAACATCTCCTAAAAGTATTCTTCGACCGGGAAAACTGATTCCGTGACTAAAACTTACCCGACTGCGGTCGATCCCTAAAGGAGGGTTATAGAAAATAACCATTAATTTATCGGAGCGATTCAATTCAAAATCTTCCTCTTCCAAACTATCCGTGCGTGTTTGCCTAACCTGGACTTACTCAAATTACTACTTCAAACTAACCTCTATCTTGCTAAATAACTGTGTGTGTTAGGTAGGATGTGTTTTTTAAAAACCGGTCTGTATTTTTTATCTTTTAATATTTAATATATTGTTTCAAGTCTTACTTTAGCCCCCTTTTATTTCTGTAGGCTAGTAGATTTGTTACACTCTGGCGCCCAATATAAAATCAAAGCTAGCTCTTTCCAATCTTTTTCAAAATTCTAAAATATACTATCTCTAGTACTATTTCTTTTCGGACTCTTATTTGGCTTAGTCTCTATTTTTTATTAATAACATGTATTAGGTTCTAGGTAGGTCTAATACTAACTTACTTTCCTCTTCAGCACATACTTAACAAACTTATACTACACCCCCACACACATTCCTTTACCCACTGGTAATTGGCATCCATTCTTCGCTTGTGAGTGTTCTTAAAACCATTCGTGGTCACTTACAAGTTGGGGTTTGGTTTACTCTTCGACGTACTATAGGAGAATATCCTATAGTCGTTTATACAAACCTAATATCTATCTAACACCTATTACAAATACTTCACTATTCTACACTCTTACACACATACAACTTTCGATGTGCCTCTGTGCCTTTCTTTTTGTTTGTGGTGATTTTTTAGTCTCATCATTAATTCGGATCCTCTAGGAGTCCTCTTAATCCTCTAGAGTCCTCTTAAACCCTCTAGGAGACCTCTAAACCCTCTAGGAGACCTCTAAACCCTCTGGGAGTCCTCTTAAACCCTCTGGGAGACCTCTTAAACCCTCTGGGAGACCTCTTAAATCCTCTGGGAGACCTCATAAACCCTCTGCGAGACCTCTTAAACCCTCTGCGAGATCTCTTAAACCCTCTGGTAGACCTCTAAACCCTCTAGGAGACCTCTAAAACCCTCTAGAAGACCTCTAAACCCTCTAGGATTCCTCTTAAACCCTCTGGGAGACCTCATAAACCCTCTAGAAGTCCTCTTAAAACCTATAGGAGTCCTCTTAAACCCTCTAGAGTCCTCTTAACCCTCTAGGAGTCCTCTTAAACCCTCTAGAGTCCTCTTAACCCTCTAGAGTCCTCTTAAACCCTCTAGAGTCCTCTTAAACCCTCTGGGAGACCTCTTAAACCCTCTTGGAGACCTCTTAAACCCTCTGGGAGTCCTCTTAAACCCTCTGGGAGACCTCTTAAACCCTCTAGGAGACCTCTTAGACCTCTTATATACTAAGGGACCTCCTCTATACTAAGGGACCTCCTCTATACTAAGGGACCTCCTCTGTACTAAGGGACCTCCTCTGTACTAAGGGACCTCCTCTATACTAAGGGACCTCCTCTATACTAAGGGACCTCCTCTATACTAAGGGACCTCTTCTATACTAAGGGACCTCTTCTATACTAAGGGACCTTTTATATACTAAGGGACCTCTTAAATGCTAAGGGACCCTCTTAAACTCTCTTGAGTAGTCTTTAGCACTCACTCTCTTGTGTCGTCTTTAGCACTCACTCCCTTCGAGTCGTCTTTAGCACTCACTTTCTTTGAGTCGTCTTTTGCACTCATTAACCCTTACTTACCTCCTTTTAAAATATTTTTATCCTATTTAACATTAATCTTTAACCATGGATAGAATTATTTTCTTTGAACTTTTAAACAACTTTCCAGGACTTTTTAGAAATCTTTTCTCTTTTGAGATATTTTCTTTAATTTTTTACTTGAATATTTTTTTTTAAACTTATTATTTCACCCTTCAACATTAAAATACTCCCTCTCTCATTTAAAACTATTCGGTAAAAACTTATTCCACCTTTTTCTTTTTGAGCGGTAGCAACTCCCTAAATAAGCCTCTAATGCATATTTTTTTTTTTTTTTCTTTTTGGAGCTGTAGCAACTCTCTAAATAAGCCTCTAATGCATTATTTTCTGAGCGGTAGCAACTCCCTAAATAAGCCCCTAATGCAATTTTATTTTCTTTCTGAGCGGTAGCAACTCATTAAACAAGCCCCTAATGCATTCTCTATCCTTAGAGGTTTTCTTAAATCCTCTAATTCTTAAACTCAAGTCTTCCTTGAGCCTTTCTTAAATTTCTTAAACTTGAACTCTAACTAACGAGTTCTCTCTCTTAAACTAAGTTTTTCTTAAACTTGGGTTATTCTTAAACTCAAACTAACTTGAGTTTTCTCTCTTAAACTTAAGTTTTCTTAAACTTGAGGTTTTTCTTAAACCTTGAATCTTTTGGAGCGGCTAACAACTCCATAAAAATAAGCCCTTGTTAAATATATTTTATTAATGGTTTTAGACGTGAGCGGATTACAACTCCGAAAATAATCCTACTGTTATTGATTTATCAGGTTGAGTAGTGATCATTGAATGTGAATCCTACCTGACCTAACTTCGTAAGATGTCTGTGTGATTGAATGAAGTATGTACGTTTTGTGAATGCTGTAATATTTTTAACCTTCAAAATTTTCAATTGAGTTGAAAATTTTCTCGGGGTTGATGGGAAAATATAGTATCTATTTATTTCACTACATCACTTACTACAATTTCTTACACTGCATCCATTTTTATTTATCTTTTATAAAGATTTACATTGTAACTTGTGAATTGGTCTAAAACAATTCGTTTTCTTTAAAATCTGAAATAAAAACACCTATAGGTATTTTTCATTGTTATGACACTTACGTCAGGCTGTCTTTACTTTTTCTTCTAACTATCTTTCATAGAGTTTCATAATAGCATAGACTATGAACGTTTCTTTTGATTTATGTAATCTAAATTCTTTTTATCAATATGTTAGGTCAAATATTGTATTTTATAGATAATTTTGATTTATTATTGAATGGCTGTATCTTTAATTACTTTTATAAAATTAATCCACACACACTCGGAATTCATCGAAGAGGTTAGAGGTTTTTCAACGTATATTACTGGCAGATTCAAGCATTGACTGTGGCGTTTGGCATTCTGATGACGGAAAGCTTCAAATGTGGAAAGGATCTGAAATTGGAAGACGATTTCGAAAAACGCTGATGAATCGATGGGTGGAAGACTCGGGGACTGGTCAGTTCTGCTCCGGAAGCTATAAACGAAACATCTCCTAAAAGTATTCTTCGACCGGGAAAACTGATTCCGTGACTAAAACTTACCCGACTGCGGTCGATCCCTAAAGGAGGGTTATAGAAAATAACCATTAATTTATCGGAGCGATTCAATTCAAAATCTTCCTCTTCCAAACTATCCGTGCGTGTTTGCCTAACCTGGACTTACTCAAATTACTACTTCAAACTAACCTCTATCTTGCTAAATAACTGTGTGTGTTAGGTAGGATGTGTTTTTTAAAAACCGGTCTGTATTTTTTATCTTTTAATATTTAATATATTGTTTCAAGTCTTACTTTAGCCCCCTTTTATTTCTGTAGGCTAGTAGATTTGTTACAGTAGCACGGATATGTTGGCTCCAGTGTCGACTAAGAAAGATATTTTCGAGTTTTTGTCGGTGATGTACAGGCGGTGTGATTTTTCTTGAACGCCGGTGTCCGCCTCTGCCAACGTTCTGTCTAGTTTTCCGTATTCTTGAATGAACAAGGCGCTGTACAGCGTCTAGCTTGCTCCTTGAAACGTCGGTGATAATAGCAGAATGGTGATGGCGATGCTTCTCGACTGCGTGATTTTGATGTGTTACGACGGTGATGAGATGGGTAGCGGCTGCGGCGATGGTTGTTGTTGTATGGTCTTGCTTTAAGTTCAGCTATTTCAAGTGATAGTTTTCTTATCTCGTTGATAAGATATTGCGTATCTGCTTGCGGTGCGGATGGTGTAGGTGGTGCGGGTGACTGCACGGCTGCGACTTCAGTAGATGCAGTCTGCTCCATCATTTTGTCGGCGAGTAGCGCGAGTTCTTCGAGTGCTGTTTTGGTGCTGAATGATTCGCTGACGGCGAGAACTGATCGGACGTGTGATGGAAGGTGGTTGGTCCACATGAGACGTAGAGTGGAGTCGGGAACTTTGTCTCTGGCGAGGTTTCGCATGCGGCGGAGTAGTTGGGTCGGCTTTTGGTCTCCGAGTTCCATCTCTGACAGTAGTTTTTGAAACTGGCGGCTGTCAGATTCCTCGTAAGCGGATATTAGCCTTTCTTTGATGGTTTTATACTGGTCCGTCTCTGGTGGGTTGTACAGTAGGTCCATGATCTGCTCGATGTCTTGACGCTCCAGCTGTGCTATGACCATCTGGGCGAGCTGTGCTTGTCCTTTCTTCAGGTCGTTGGTTGCGGCCTCGAAGCTAATAAACCAGAGTCGTGGTCGGTCGCGCCAGAACGGTGGGATGCGCATGGTGAGAGAGATACCAGCAGCTTCAGCTTTCGTGACGGTGTGTGATGTACATGAGCTTGATTGATCTTCATCACACACCGTCACCACTTTGGAGATAGTTGGTGGTTAAATAAAACGCTTGTCTCCAAGTTGAAGATTGATTCAGACTGATCTTCGGATGAGGAATTCGGCATCTTGAAGGAGTTGAGAGTCGATGGTTCTTCAGCGGTTGACTATTTTCTTCAGGTGTGTCTGGTTCGGGGTCACCACTTTGGAGATAGTTGGCGGTTAAATAAAACGCTTGTCTCCAAGTTGAAGATTGATTCAGAATGATGTTTTATTTTCCAAATGTTCCCGCTTATATCCTATTTTACAATTATGAGCTAACCAATAAAAACTAGAGAATTAATATTTACAAAATATTAGCCAATCAGAGCGCAGCACACTGTTGTCCGTTGGCACCGCGAGGTGGCGCTAGTGTCGCTTGTGACGCGCGCGCGCTTAAGGTTATAAATATAGGTGACGCTTGCCACGCGTCATTCGTCGAGGCGACCGGGTCCAGTGCAGATGTGTTGTTTGTGCTCGCGAGCGGCGAGAGCGGGCGACAGAAGATCGTAGTGTTAATCGGTGCTGCTGGTCGGCTGATCTTGGTGAATGGGATCCGGAGTGTGGTTTCGCAGGTTCCTGTTTCTTTAGGGGACGGACGTCAAAAACGTGTAAATAGTTCTTTTCAGAACTGGTGTCTCTTTAGCGGGTGTCAAAACGTGATGTGATAAATAGTTCTTCTCAGAGCTGCAATCTCCAGTGAACGATAATTGTTCACTGGGTATTTCTTTAACGGAAGTCAAGGCGTGATGTGATGTTGAAGTGTGGTGGCTACACACACATTCCTCATTCATCATTCATTATTTTTCACGTGTAGCCGTGAGGCACACATTCCTGCATTGTAATTTTTAGGTTTCCGTACCAAAATGGTAAAAAAGGAACCCTTATGGTGTAACTCAGTCTGTCTGTCACAGCTGGATATCTCAAGAACTACTAATACAATCAACTTGAAATTTGAAACAGTTTTAGATAACGTTTACCCAACTATTTTGCAAATATGAAAGAAATAAAAATATTTATGTTTTTTTTGCAACAGCGACTGAAAGGGGGTCTCAAAAATTCAAAGTAGGGGTACTAGGGCATGTGGGGTATCATATGAAAGAGCGCTGTTTGCACATTCTCAAACATTTTTTTTCTTTTTTTTAGGCCGCACAGTTTTCGACTTGTGATGAAAAATGTAAAAAAAAATACCGTTCCCCCCTTATCTCCGAAGTTTGAAAAGCGAAAAATCTGAAATATAAGTGATAGAAGTTTATGTAAAGTTTACAGGAAAAATAAAACGATGTCTCTAAATAGCACACTTTTTCAGAAATCTGAACGGAACCCTCGGTGCGCGAGTCCGACTCGCTCTTGACCGGTTTTTTTGTTGTAGTTATCGCAAATGTTGATTTTATTTTTGTTTATTTTTTTTTTTAATTGTTGCTATTTTAATCTGCTGCTATTATTTTGTGTGCCTCTTTAATTTAGTCTGTGCTAAATAAATGTGTTTTCTTTCTTTCTTTATCTATACACAACTGGTGTTTTCTATGGAAAAAACCTGAATTAAAGTGAGTATGTGTTTAGTCCCTTATAGGCTGGTATTAAAAATAGCATAATCTTATTCCTACACGCACGAAATTATTAAAGCCCGTTTGAATCACGACCAAAAAAGCGTTATTACTTCTCTTCATCTTACGGAACGTCTTAATCGCTCTAATATGCTCTATAGTTGAATTTATTAGCATTTCGGGTGTGCACTGTGATTAGAAATGTAGATTTAGGGGACAAAAACTACGCTCTGTAGACCGAGGAAGCGTTTAGCATAATAATTAAGTGTTTTGGATGTGCCGGAATTAATAATGTGGATGCGTTGGCTTTATTATCTTGCTGGGTGGGATGAGACTTGGCTCATATCGAATTGAGGAGTCGTTAGGCCTTCGAAGTAGAAATAGAGTAGGTATGGCTTGTATATTGTGCTCGGAATTTTTCATTGAGCATTTCACTTCCTTTGACGTGAAACATAAAACAGTCTGCATATTTTGTTTAATTATTTTTAATAAACCATGCTTTTATGCATATTTTCTATACGAAATAGTTTCGATGTTTCACATCCCGCGACGGCTCAATTTTTAGGGTTCCGTACCAAAATGGTAAAAAGGAACCCTTATGGTCTCACTCAGTCTGTCTGTCTGTCTGTCACAGCTGGATATCTCAAGAACTACTAATGCTGTCATCTTGAAATTTGGAACAGTTTTATATGACGTTTGCCCAACTATTTTGCAAATAAGAAATAAATAAAAATATGTTTTTTTTGCAACATTGACTGAAAGGGCGTCTTAAAAAATCGAAGTCGGGCTACTAGAGCATGTGGGGTATCATATGAAAGAACGCTGTTTGCACATTCTCAAACAGTTTTTTGTTCATTTTTAGGCACCATAGTTTTCGACTTTTGATGAAAAATGTAAAAAAAAATACCGTTCCCCCCTTATCTCCGAAGTTTGCATAGAGAAAAATCTGAAATTATTGTATGTGATAGAAGTTTATTTGAAGATTACAGAAAAAATAAAACAATGTCTCTAAATAGCACACTTTTTCAGAAATCGGAACGGAACCCTCGGTGCGCGAGTCCGATTCGCTCTTGACCGGTTTTTTTTTGTGAGCCTGATTTTTCCCACTCCTGAGCAAAGCCCTACCCCATCACTTCTCTCGATTTTATTTCACTTTAAGGTGGTCGCACATCTGACGAAAGATGCGTCGCGTATCGTCGGTCGCGTAACGCCAGAATAGACAAGTACGTAATAAAACATTCGGCCTTACACACTCAACCGATGATGCGTTAGTGCGTCGAGCGTACTAACTGGAAGTCGCCCGACGCATCTTTCGCTAGATGTGCGACCAGCCTTAGAATTAATCTTGTTTCGCAGGACCTAGGCTGTCGATGTGACAACGCTTGGGTGTGGTTTGTCCAACAGTGGACGTCTTATTGCTGAGATAATGATACTGGTAACTACTTAAGAGGAAATGGGGGCGAAAAATTAGGTATTTTAAGAAGGTATTGCTGTCGCTCTGCGAGCGCTCCACCCTCGAATTCGTGCGATAAGGACAACTGCAGATTCGACTAAATAGCCTGTGTAAAAAGTCACATTTCGAGGTTTGGCTCTCGCCTATTTCCTCCTCCAATATTGGACCAATTTAAAAGATATTTCATAAACTGAATAAGAAGGATATATACTATGCCCCTATGTTTTTCTTTTTTCGTTAATAGTTGTCAAATTGGTACACTAGGCGTCTGTTGACAGCGGTCTGAATAGGCAATTTTGAGCATTTTTGGAGGGTTCTAGTTCCTATAAAAATAATATATCATCAAAAAGGAAAACATAGGGGCATACAATTAACTGATATTTATATTTCTGTAAAACATCATTGCTTTATGGTCATTAACCAGAAAGAAAACAGGCGAGAGCGTTTGTATCTTTTTGTATGGAGAAAAGAGCACCCACGTTTCCTCTTAAGTACCTATCCTGAGTATGACTGGTATTATTCTGTGGGGCCGGTTGTTTCAAACGGTTAGTTATCGTACAAACGTATGTACGTCAAATAATGACGACGTATCGTTCAATACAAGGCGTTTCACTGCAACTGATTTTTATATTTCTGTAAAAAATCATTGCTTTATGGTCATTAACCAGAAAGAAAACAGGCGAGAGCGTTTGTATCTTTTTGTATGGAGAAAAGAGCACCCACGTTTCCTCTTAATGGCGTCATGGCTGTCTAGTTTGACGCGCGAAATAGAAGACGCGCACCGGAATTATGTCGTAAAAGTGCAAATAAATTCATATAAAATTAGAAATTAACTATATAATAATAAATAATCCATCACTGGATGCAGTTTGGCATTTGAAATTTTATCGTAATTATATTTTTAATATAATTACGATAAAATTTTTAATAATTTTTTAATTATAATTGGTAATGAAGGGATAACTGCTTTTAAAGATTATTAAGAGGTACATGTTTGAAGATTTTTTTGGTGTTCCATCACTGTGTGCGAAAAGGTCTTGAAAATATTATATTTTTTTATTTGTTAAAATTGTTTACGGTTTATGAGATACACTTTAAAAAACCACCTTTTTGACCGTTTTCAAGAAATCTTCCTCAGCCATCATTGTGTGATCAGGAGAGACGGATCGTTCTGTTTTTATCATGAACAACTTGGAATCTACTCCGTATATTGCAGTGATCGTAAAACATAGTAGGTACCAACGTATAAAATCCTTGTCAGTAAAAGTAGACTGCAAAAAGGGTTTCTTTGATACTACATAATAAAGACGATGGCCGATGGGCCCGCAAACTCGTTCGTTCCATGCATTTTACAGCCACCATTGTTTGCAGGAACTCGATCACGTTGGGTTTGTTTAAAAAAAATTGACAGTCAGGGGACTGCCGACAGAAGTGAAAACTTACTTTTGAATAACTGTGTTGGACTGTATCTCGTGAACCGTAATTATGTAGACTGTTGTTTTCACTGTTTGTGTATTTCTATTATGGCTATAACAACAATTAATAAAAATAAACATACAATAAACTTTTAATTTTGAAAAAAAAAAAAAATACTCTAGCATGTTTGTGGGGTGTCATTGTCTAGAACTCATCGAGTAGAGTACAAATATATTTTGTTTTTTTTTTTATCTTCAAAAATGAAGAAACAAAATACCTTATAGAGCTCGTAAAAAAATGGTCTAAAATTACCAAAAAATAAAATAATAATAATAATAATGTTAATTGGTTTAATTTATTGGTTGGTATTAATTGGTTATTAAATTGGTCTTTTACGGCCCATACGGTCTTGTATAGTATTATAGTGTGTGTAAGTCTACCTAATTTAAAACAGGCTTATGTTGCCCCATATTAGGCAGGACAGCAGTGAGGCAGCCTCACGGCCTCAATCGCCGCAGGAGACGCCCTGGGCGGCGGGAATCGCGGGGCGATTTCCGGCCACCGTAGGCGCGGGCCTGCGGGTAGCTCGCCGTCCGGTAAGGACCAGGTCGACGGCGCGTTGTGTTCCACGCGCGCCTCAAAGAGATGTCAGCAAGTGACGGGGTCCAATAGGGCCGACGCCGCTGGGGTCGCGGGTTGTTTGAAGAAGATACCGCGGCCCTGGCATAGGCAACTGAAGGAACACGGGTGGGTTTTAGTCAGTAAAAGTCTGACACGCCCTTCCGCTCCACCCAGAGCGGGAGAAGTTATTTGATGATTTCCCACCCTCAAAAAAAAAAAAAAAAGGCAGGACAGCAGTGCGATTCTGTAACCATCTCACCGTGAAAACTTAGGTGAAGTGAACGTGGAGTGAGCTGTCAATAGTGTCAATTCCTAGCAAAAACAAACTCACTTCACCTAAGTTTTCACGGTGAGATTTTTACAGAATCGACCGGCAGGACCTAAACGCAATTAAACGCTAAAGTTTTATAATGCCTGAAAGTAGATCTAGGTACTGCAGTGAATGACTTCTAAATCTAATTATCGTAAAAGTTTTTCGTTATTTACTTTAGAAAAATATCTGTAGGTGGTATACAGGTCTTATCGTGTTTCGCAGTAATGGTTGTGGAGGTCAGATTAGGCAATCGCTCCATGTAAAATACTGGTATTCAGCTGCATTCGGTTACACTGCAAGCCGACCTCAACATGTTGGGACAGATTGATAGCAAATACGAATTCTATCGAAGTAACATCTGTACATCTCTTTGTACTATCGGCAAAAAGGACTCCTTCACACCTTAAAGCTGCTTTTTGTATACACTGATTAATAGAAGAAACATAATATAACATGTAGTGAATTATTGAATATTCTTGAAAACTGGCCTCACTTACCCGCCGTGCTGCTCATATCCGTCCCGGGACGGGCTGATGATTTTACGGGTTTCGCCGTGCTAGTGGGTTCAGGCACTCAGATTTCGTTGTTTTTTAGTTAACTTGGAGCGCACGCAATGACGGCGTTGCAGGCTCTTTCCGACCGTGGACGTTGGCGCCACGCGCGCCGGGCGTGAGCGCGTATGTAACTTATTTTTTTTCAAATAGCGCACGTTGATTGGCTCCGAGATGTCCATTGGCGGTTTGGCGGGATTTATAGTGAGAAGCCAAAACAAAAACCCAACATAACATATAGTCATTTGTTCTCGTAAAACAACAGAAAGTCAAAACGGCTCTAAACATTTGCAAGCAAAATTGTTTCAAAATTAAAAGGAAAAGCCTGGCTTTTGTCGATGGTAGAATACCTACGTATATTTGTAAATCCGAATCACATTGTCCCAGCAATAAAATTAAACAGACAAATCTGGGCCTTATTGACAAATAAAATCAGACTGTTATTAATCCCTTTTTATAACAGCCCGAAAATTATCACCGGCAATAACGGCATCGAAAGCCGACCGACCAAATTCACATACACAAACAAGGATTAAAGAGTTTAAATTATTTTAAGAGATTAAAACGCATGATAAAACAGTGTATCCGTTGTCGACACTCCGGTCCAATGTTAATTTAACTTTAAATCCTGTTTTTAAGCAGATTGCTCTGGCGCCCATATTGTATTTATTGTTCTTAACACATTAAACAGGATCAGAGTTTTGTACATAAATTGTGTTTTGGACATCTGTGTGTTTGTTTTAGTGGATTAAGTAGTTAGGGTTTCGTGATTGGGTTTTCATTTTATTTGTGAGGCGAAAATGTAATTATGTAGGATATCTTCTGTGGTAGGTTTTTTGTAGTCAGTGTATTTGGCTCAGTTAGTTGGTACAGATGTACAGTGGGCTGCATCAATTGGGTACCGCAGTTGTATTAAAATTTTAATACAACTGGGGTACCCAATTGATGCAGCCCACTGTACCTATTACCTTTTAATATGTTTAAGTTGTGGTTGTAGATTAAGATATATACAACAGATATATACAACGTGTTAATGAAATAACCCAAAACCTCTTAAGGGGTCATTGTACTCATCATTATGAACAACTTTTACTATGGGACCAAACCTGAAATCGCGAAAAAAAAATCAGCTTTTCAGTACATTTTGACGAATTATGCGAACATAAATGTATTGAACAGCTGATTTTTTTTTCGCGATTCCAGGTTTGGTCAAATAGTAAAAGTTGTTCATAATGATGAGTACAATGACTCCTTAAGAGGTTTTGGGTTATTTCATTAACACGTTGTATACCAACGGCCTTGAGTGGTTGGAGCGGCATAGCTTGAGTGCTCTGTGCTGAGCTCACGCAACGCGGCGTACGTCCAAACAGTAATAGGACTCGCACATCAAGGAGCGCTGTCCTAAAGTAGACGCGTTATTAATTTAGTACCTGGGCCTCAAGTCTGCTATTACAATAGTGTCAGAATGGTCTATCATTGATTTCATAATTGTTGATTTTGACAAGTTTGGTAATCTACTAATATAATGGCGTCATTATGATTTTCCAATGACTGACACTGACACTCCGTTGTATGAAATTATGAATTTAGCAGATTACGAACTTTTAGCAAAATGACAATGCAGTGACAATGGGATCGTGTTGGAATGTAAAAAATAGCAGATTTGGGGCCCTGGTCGATCGAGCTTTGCTCGGGTGAAAATAGAGAAAGCGAATTTTCCCAGAAATGAAAACATGCTAGATCGATTTTTCGCCCCCGTAAACCCCTATATTACAAGTTTCATTCAGTAATTGTTAGAGCCGTTTTCGAGAACGTGATTACAATATTATATATAGGTATATATGTACAAATATTGCTCATTGAATATAGGATTATACATAAAAGGTTATTTTATTAAAGCACTTATATTAGACTAAAAGATAAATAATTAAATTATATTTAAAATGGTGAAGGTTTCGTAAAAATACGATTGATAGTTTTTGCGTGATTCTGTGTTTTATCTACGTTAGACTTAGCTTTAAAAAATAATTACCTACACTATTAACAAACACAAACATAATTTAAAATATTCTCATACTTATTAAGTTATTAAAAAAATGCTCTAATTTAACATAATTATATTTTTTCCAAATCATCAACACTACTCGCTTAGACGTGATCTGTAGTATAAAATCATTAAAAGCCGTATCGTCGCCCTAAGGTTTAAATGACACGATATTATTTATATGTCCTTGCATTGGAAGTTCAGAAACTCCTTACTAAACTTCTGGCTAATACACTCTCTGTAGTTATGTGTTTAGTTAATTCTGTCTTACGATACTTCGGTCATTTAAATCCTTGCCCATAAGTTGGCATATAACATGCTTTGTCAGTAGATCAGTAGATAACCTAAATTCCAAATAACGCGTCAACGAATTTTTATTGCCTCACCAAACTTCAATCCTCTCTCTCCTCAAAATTATTTCACCATAAAATAACATCAACTATCTAGAAACAAACCTGTAAATAACTAACAGGAATCCAAAGCCGTCGGCAGACTTTATATTAAGTCTATAAGTCAGGAAAGTTGCTTAGTTTCGTGGAAGCACCCGATGCTAAGCCGCTGGCGGGAATACCACCACATTTTTAATGAACCTTCCAACTCTTCTGCACTAAGAAATTGTTTCCTGAACGTTTCTGAAGTACTTTTTGTATTTTGTTGCTGTGATTTAAAAAATAAAAGTTGGTGGAGGAGCCAATCTTGGGCTTTATGGATTAAGATGGTTGGAGCATTTGTGGAGAAAAGAAAATTCAAAGTATTATTGATGATGTGATAGGATTTTTAAACTACATAGATAGATAAATCAATCAATCTGCCTAGCCATTCCCCAACTATGTTAGGTACGCTTTCAGTCTAACCGGATTCAGCTGAATACCGACTGCCTATCTGACCTCCACAAGCTGGGTAATACGATAACCCTTAGTAAGACTGGTTGTCAGACTTTCGCCGGTCTTCTGACGACCCGTAAGGCCGCGTTTCCACAGACGCGGAGCGGGGCGGATAGGAGCTTAGCGGTGCACGAATTGACCAATCACTATGCTCGAAATCTCCGCTCCGCTTCAATGGAAACAGCATGAGCGGGGTGGAGCAGAGCTGAGCGGATATTCATAAAAATATAATAGCGAGACGATGCGGTGCGGAGGACAGCGGGGCGGTGCTGTGCGGAGGACAGCGGGGCGGTGCGGAGCGGGGCGGTGCGTGACTCGCGCGCAGTGCCTCAGTTCATCGTTACGTCATTAGGTGCATACGTATCAAAATGGATGAGAAGTTCATTGAAAGTGTTAGACAATTTCCATGTTTATGGGATACACGATTGACTACCTACAAATGTAACGAAACCAAAGATCGCAACAAAAGTCGCAACAGTCAATGCTACTTCATCTGATTCGTTATCTTCGTCTTCAAGTAGAGAAAGATATAAAATGATTGCTTTTTTCTTTAACGACAACATGACGTATGGTCTTTCTGAGAGATTGAGTGTAACTAAGCGCAGAAATGCGCGATTCCAAAAGTATGCTTCGCTCCGCCTCACTCCACTCCGCTGACCACTTTTCACCGCTCTTCACCGCTCCTCTCCGCCCAGCTCCGCTTCAGTGGAAACACTGACCACTTTTCACCGCTCTTCACCGCTCCTCTCCGCCCAGCTCCGCGTCAGTGGAAACGCGGCCTTACGACTGTCAAAGATCCAAGAATGACAGCCGGGGCCAACGGCTTAAAGTGTTTTCAGAGGTACAGAAATAACTACTATAAAATCAGGGAAATTAATATTGTTATCCAAATTGCCGTGATAAAGCCGTTTCATACCATTGACAAAGAATGGCAGTTGTGATTTAAATATAGGTAGGTTGGGTGTCAATTTGCCATTCAACGTGGCAATGCTACCAGTCTTCAGACACGTTTCCGGATGACAGCGATGCGGACGAGTGCTTCGACACCTAAGGATCAAGCTACTGACAGACGTGCTCATTACTAGCACGAAAGCATGCTTTTATTGAGCAAGTGCTCATTAGTAGCATGTGTGACTAGTAATGAGCATGCTTATTTGTAGTATGTTTTCGACTAAGCGTGCTTATAAGCATGCTTTTTATGAGCACGTGTGAGCACCTTCAGTCTCCAACACGCGGGTAAAACCTCGCGAATGCTCGAGCACTATGAATCACCTTGATGTGTGCGTTGAATTCTGTTACTTATTCAGTGAAATAAATAAAAAAACCGGTAGTGCGTGTCGGAGCACGCACAATGAAGGGTTCCGTAGTTGGGATGAATTTATCCCAAGAATAAACTTAACATTGTAGTTGAAAAACATGTTCTCTCATACATTCCAACTGTAAATGTAAGTTGGTTGACTATTACTCGTAAACTTGAAAAGCCTACTTAGTTCAAGTGATAAATGACTCTAGTAAATAATTGTGTTCTTTATTGTTTGTAAGCATTTTAATTTATATTAAATAAATCTTATAGGCTATACAGGGTTATTGGTAAAACACTAGCAACCTCTTAAGGCGCCGTTGTACTCATCATTCCATTCCATCACTTACTATGGGACCAAACCTGAAATCGCGAAAAAAAAATTAGATGTTCAGTACATTTATCTACATCAAATTCGTCAAAATGCAGGGAGCAGCCATTGATATAAAAAGTCAATGGGAGCAGCAGATTTTTTTTTTGCGATTTCATGTTTGGTCCCATAGTAAAAGTTGTTCATAATGATGAGTACAATGACAGGGGTCATTGTACTCATCATTATGAACAACTAAGAGGTTGCTGATGTTTTACCAATAACCCTATACCTATATTGAATTATTAAGAACCAGCATCATAATTGTGTAACACATTATCAATTGGAATCGGTTTCATTTTGACAATTCAACAACATTCATTGCGTTATTTACGCTGTCGAGCAGACAAATTTTTCGAACATATGAAGCAATGTATTATAAATTTGCTTCAAAATGATTCAGATTCCGATTAATAGTGTGCAATTAGAGTGCTGGTTCTTTTTAACAAAGTTTAACAACGCGTAGCATTCCTTAATTTCTAAAACTATCAATATCTTATATAGCCGCAGAAGTATTCATAAAATGGATTCCACCATTTTCTGAATGTCTTATAACTGCAATTATGTGTCAGCCAGTTTTCATTGTTTAGTAATTGACACAGAGTGCATGCGTTTAGAACTTTAGCCTCCTTCATAGCGTAATGGTTCCTCCACTTAAAGAATTCGTAGTACTTAGTTTTATTTTGAATTGCTTCGTACATAATTTTAGCTGTCATTTCTTCACCCAGTCTTGAGCCCTCTATGTATGAGTCTGGGGGTAAATGTCTGTAAAAAAAAACATAGGAATATGAAAAAATTAAATTATATACGTCGGACGAAGTATGAAAACAGTATACTTAGGTGGCTTGGTCATATTGAGAGGATGAACGAAAGGCGACTATATCAAAAGGTATTTACATGGCAGATGTGAGTGGAAACGCCGCCAGTGGGACATTGGGTTTTTTTTTACAAATTCGATTTTTTTAAAATACCTGTCGAAAGATCTGTCATTCTGATGAATAATTGTTATGAAACGTTTTTCTTTAAAAGTGATAGTTTTGAAAAAATATTTTCAATTTTTGTTGTATGGAATGAAACAGAAACTGCTAAAATTTGGACAAGTCTTGACAGGTCTTGCTATAAAACTACTTTATTCTTATTCTTTGGCTTGTTGGCTCTAATTCCAGGCTATCAGCGAGTAAGTAAAACACAGAAGTGAGTAAAAGGTACTTTTTATAATGATAACATAGGTAAAATATTTGTGTTACATTAAAATACTTATAATTAAGGAATATTAATCATATCAAAACATATATTCATCGAAAAAAGTACAAAAAAATATGTTACAAAATAAAAAAAATAATGAGGTGGAGAGGTACTCATTTATTATTTAATTTCGTTTTTTGCTTTAATTTTTAAAATATATTTTTAAAATACATTTTTTTTGTACTTTTTTACCAAACAACAATGGATAGACAGACAGAAATACGAGTGATGCTTTAAGGGTTCCGTTTTTTCATTCCAACGTACGGAATCCTAAAAAAAAGTTTGAATTAAAGGAAAAAGACTCCAAAAAATAATTAAATAATAATGAATTAATCACATCACACTAATATTATGAAAGGCGAAAGTTTGTGAGTGTGTGTGTTTGTTACTTCTTCACGCTCAAACGACTGGACCAATTTTGGTAAAATTTGGTATAGAGCTTGCTGACACACTGGATTAACACATAGGCTACTTTTTATCCTGGTCTACGCGGGACGCAGCTAGTAATAAAATAAATAAATAAATACCTGTTATAGTTAGCTCCACCAAGCACAACCGGAACTGCATGGTTGTGATAACCAAACAACACGGTACTGGTGATAAAGTCATCTGCTAACGAATCTTCAAAAGCTAGATAGAAGTAGTAAGTCGTCCTGAATCTATAAAAGCATGGCTTCAAAGAGGTCCTGCCGCATTTCCTGGTACCACATGGACCAAAGACATCAACGGTGAGATTGTATTTCGCTAGTTGTGCTTGTAAGTTCTTAAGGAAGTATTCTCTTTTGCTGGAGCTGGTGCACTTTTCGAGGTATATAGCAGCAGCTCGAGTCTTCGATGAGAGAGAGCTTTTGAACTGTTGGGTGATTGGTTTCATGTTGTAATTCCAGTGCAGATCTGCACCAAGCTCTTGGTTATTGGTGTTGTACACGGTGATGAATTTATAAGGTATTGAGGAGTCGAGTCTGGAGACAGAGAGAGAGAGAGAGAAAGAAGTTAAAGGTAAGAACATTTTAGTTATGTAAACAATTAATGGTTATACTTATTAGGGATGATTATTAAAAAATATTGAACACGTATTTTTTCTTTTTTTACGTAATCCAAAGATTACGGTGATACATTGAGTTAGAATATGGCGTGACGTCACGCCTAGCTAGATTTTATACGTAGAAGTGACGTATCAATTTTAATACGTGTTAGGTATCTAAGTAAGTTTTTATTAATATGATAAAGCAAAAAAATACGTATCTAATATTTTTTTATAATCTGACTGACAGACTAAATAGACTTTCTTTTTTTTTACCCAGGCATCATCCTTATTGTGAGGATCAGCCAAGGTTTAGTGAACTATAGAACTAAATACTTATTGAAAGACACGATGCCGTCTTCAACAATTAAATATTTATAAGTTTCTGTTATTAATAGATTATATCATTTATAATTTTTTTTTTCAGTTATTTATTTATTTGTTAAATTGGTGCTTGTATCCGCAACGTTTGGATAAATTGAACTTTGGAAATTAATTACTTTGTTTAAATAATCAAGGAAACAAAACTCAAGGGACAAATCTTAGCACATAAATAACTAAACTCTCTAAATCTTTATTTAGACTACAGGGTGTATCAGAAAGGTATGGTCAAAATTAAGTATGTGGTACTAGACCATCACACTGAACAACTTTCTCCATGGACCAACATCGTAATCGCGAAAAAATAGTCAGTCATCCAATACAAAACTTCAACACCTATTCGACCCAAATGACGACACGGTTGGCGCAGTGGTTGAGCGATTGACTGCTGCGCAGCATGTCGCGGGTTCGATTCCCGCACGGAACAAATATTTGTACAGCCTACAAGTATTTGTTCCGAGTCTGGGTGTTTTTCTATCTATAATATGTATGTATTTACAAAAAAAAATGTATATAAGTAGTTTATCAGCCATCTCGTTACCATAACACAAGCATTAGGTTGCTTAGCTTGGGACTAGATGGCGTTGTGTGAAATGTCCAAAGATATTTATTTATTTATTTATTAAATGTAAGGCACGAATCATATTTTTTCGCGATTACAATGTTGGTCCCATTAAAAAAATTGTTCCACACACTTAATTTTGACCACACCTTTCTAATAAACCCTGTATAATAAAACAACTTACTTATATGTCCAGGTCCAGTTGAAATAATCATCATAAAGAGGATTGCAAACAGGGTAGTTACCAGCGGAATCGTTTGAAGCAAAAATGTACTTTTGAACTACACTTCTCACCTTCGGCAAGTGCCAAGTTTGCTGGCTAATGTCCTGGACATTAAAAACTATAGCATCGAAGTATCTTAAATCAGTAAAAAGACTTCTGTTCATAGTGAAGTAACAGTTTAGATGACCACAGTTATTTCTTATGAAATATTCCTGTCCTTCCTCGTCTAAGCCAGGAACTCTAGTCCACATCAATATATGCTTCATGTCTGCCACATATCTTTCGATTCTCTTCACAATTTCAATCGGTTCCTGTTTCTTCACAAAATCGCCAATGAGCGTTAAAATGACGATATGGACGATGAGTTTTAAACACTTTGTTATTCGAGCCATTCTGTCTTTTTTGAGCAGGATACAGTTGCTCGACAAAGTGGTGTCGAAGCAGTAATAATGACTGCTGGACATGTTGTGTATAAAAGTGTTCATTGTTCTGACGCAAATGTAGAAGGTAAGTTGATACAAAGATTTCTAGTGAACACTCTTCATTGTTGTTTAAGGATGATGCGCAGTGGTAGCTCGCGAAATTCAATTTTTTTGCAATTTGCAGGTCCGTGTCTGGTTGTATCTTGATCAAAGCATGATACGCGGCAATAAAACATATGTATTTAAAGTACCCGTCACGAGAAGCTAAAAATTATGTAAACAAACATCTTTTACTAAGTAAACATTTTATACTGCGAGATAATAATAAATTGACCATATTCAATCGACATGAAATATAGACGGGTTATATGAAAGTAACAACCTATTTAATTTAGTCGGATTATATTTTAACGACGCAAAGCGCTATCGTTTGTGTTTCTTGGTACCGGAACGCGTCCGTCGCAGGGAAAACTATCGGGTCGCCATTTTGAAATAAACGCGTCATTCGAGTTTCGAATGCGTACGAGTTACATGTCACCGATTCTGACACAGAAATGGAAACATCTGAATCTGACGAATAATTATTCTTAAATAATATATGTTAATTAATATTTGTTACTTAATAATTTATTAAAACTTAAACAAATTCATTTTTTTTGTTGGTCCAAATGTTGTGAACTCCTGAACACTTGTTTACAAAATTTATAGCTTCTCATGACGGTTACTTTATATAATTTTAACCATAAAAATCATTAATATATTTCTCTAAGTTACATTCCGTGCAGAGTCGTTAGATTTCGTTCGTTTGTTCGTTTTCACGAAATCTAACTTAGAGAGATGTATTGATGATTTTTATGGTTAAGGTTATGTAAATACATATTTTTTATTGCCGCGTATCATACTTTGATCAAGATACAACCTGGCACGGACCTGCAAATTGCAAAAAACCCACAAAAAATGAATTTCGTGGGCTACACAGCGCAATCACCTTAACAACATTTTTGCTTGTTTTGACTGTCTCGCGTGTTTGCGTCAAAATAATTTCCAGAATACGACTGGAAAATTCTGAAAGATGTGCATAGTTAAGATGCATTGCATAACTTTGTAGCTCAGTAGGTTATGCTACTTTAGCAATATTTTCAGTTTCTAGCGCTGAATTATATTGTGCATCTGTTTGCTTTCATACTGAAAAATTCTTTGAACGAAAGACTTCGTTATCTAAGAAATATTAAAATAGAGCACAGGAGTCGAAGCCATAAAAATAAATTTATTATTTGATTTGTCACAATACGATTTGGCGCGCTTTTTTCTAAAATGGCGACAATGCTTCGCGCGCTTATTGTGCACATGATGTGGGTTCGGACAGACAGCGTACAAAATTGTCCGAGTTTTTTGAATGGCTTGTCCGATTAATATTGTTACAAGGAAATCATTTTGATGGACGCTTTAGAAAACATTTTTTGTGCTCCAAATGTGATGTATGAATGTGCTAGGGGAAAATAAAAATCAAAAACCGGCCAAATGCGTGTCGGACCACGCACAACGAAGGGTTCCGTAGTTCAAAAGAATTTATCCCAAAAACCAACTTAACATTGTAATCCCAACAAAAAAAAACTGGTCAAGTGCGAGTCGGACTCGCGCACGAAGGGTTCCGTACCATATTATATGTTTAACAATCGCAAAGATAACTTTTTACTTATTTTCTAATGATACTGTGAATTACAAGGTTATTTTTTGCAGTTGCAGAAAATCACCCATGCATGTTTAAACAAAATACCTTATGAATCGCCGTTTTCAGTATTGTTGCTTAAATACAGTATTTATGGTACCTACATGGACCATGTAGGTACCAGAACAGGAGTTCTAGACGATGAAACCCCACATGCTAGATTATTTTCTATTTTTTATTCAAAATGAAAAGTTTATTGTATGGGGACTGACCCCTTAAATTTTTAACTTTGCTTTATTTTTATTATTTGTTTTTATAGCCGTAATAGACAGCGGAGGCTTAGTAAGTTTGTACTGGACTGTACGTGGTTGTCTGATTTCATGGATTTTAATTTTCTTGCGCGGAACCCTAATTATTATTCTAAAATAAAAATTGCCTTAGTTACTCCTTAAAACATCAGCTATATGCCGTCAAAATCGGTGAAAATTCGTTTGGCAAGTACCATTTTTTTAATCGGACTGCGCTTTAAAATTCTTCTATACAAACTTTAACATCCCTAAACCTCATTTGAGGCGTAGTTTTGAAAAACTAATAATGAAAAACATTATTACTTACTTATGCAAGTATTTGTGTTAAGTTTCAAGTTCATTAACCAAATTAGTAAGATTTTTCATATAAACTGTATCTCTGTTTTCACGAACACAGATAAAGAATTTCAAAAATCGTCTGGTATGTTTCCATAACTTGACTCAAACATTATTTACACCAATTTTAGAGTTAATCAAGCCCCCAATAAAATCCTCCGCTATAAAATTAACTTTTCACCCCTTAGGGGTAGATTTTTGGAAAACCCTGATACACGTTAGTCTTCATTTTTGGTCTCAAGTACAAAAACTGAGTTTTGAGTTCGTTTTGAATCGGACCGCGTGTTAAAATTCCTCCATACAAACTTTGACACGCCCAATCCCTCTTTAGGGGGTAGTTTAGGAAAACTCAAAATGATAAACTTTATAATTTACTTCGATGAATATTCGTGCTAAGTTTCAAGTCTATTAACTCAAGGTATAGGATTTTTCAGACAAACCTTCATCCCCTATTTTACACCCTTAGGGATAGAATTTCCAAAAATCCTTCCTTAGTGGATGTTTACACTATATAAGGTATCTATGTGCGAAACAAGTCTCTAGGTCCATTGGTTTGGGCTGTGCGTTGCTAAATTAGTCAGTGACTCAGTCAGGACTTTGATTTTTTTATATATATAGATTTACCATGTCATTTTAAGACCACAGACTTCTTATAGGTTTTCCTGTAATCTACAGGTATAGAACTATTTTCTATATTTTTTTCAAAATTTTAGGCTCAGTAGTTTCGGAGATAAGAGGGGGTGAATGGTAAATTTTCGTCTATTTTCTTAAATAACTTTAAAGCAATATATTTTGAAATTATAAAAAAAATATATTTGTGACCCTTATAGTAAGCCCTTTCATTTGATATGTCAAACGGTACAGTTTACAAAACTTTTTTTTTACATTTTCCCCCTAAAAGTGACTCTCATATTCAAAATTCATATATTTACTTTAGCTGTACGTATTTGGGTTACAGAAATCCATATGTGTACCAAATTTTAACTTAATCGGTCCATTAGATTCGGAGCAAATTGGCTGTGACAGACGGACAGACGGACAGACAGACAGACAGACACACGAGTGATCCTATAAGGGTTCCGTTTTTTCCTTTTGAGGTACGGAACCCTAAAAATGTGATAAAATTACAAATTAACAATTTTTGGACTTTTTCCTTTACTTGTGCTTTGAGACCTTGCTTTTTTGCCAAATTTCATGATTCTAAGACAACGGGAAGTACACTATTTGATTTACATGCGAGTATCAAAATAAGTCGCCTATATGGCCGTATTTTTTTATTGCGTAGACTTAGAAGTTTGATTTTTTTATACCTCCAAGGGACTATAAACTTACGTAAGTATTTGATATTAATTTCAACTTGATACCTCCACGCGTTCCTAAAAAAGGTATTGACAGACTGACAGACAGACAGACGAACAACGAAGTAATCCTATAAGGGTTCCGTTTTCCTTTTTGAAGTACGGAACCTTAAAAATAAAAAATAAACAATGTATTTGATGCGGTTTTTACCATCATTTAGAGTTTTAGAGAAGTTATTCCGGAAGGTTTACAACATGTTGTCATCATCATCTGCCTAGCCTTTTCCCAACTAAATGGGGTTGGCTTCCAGTCTATCCGGATACAGCTGTATATCATTATTTCACAATGACATGGAGCGTCTGCCTATCGGAAGATTTACATGGATAATACATTAAAATTAAATATACATACAGGCTTAAATTCAATTAGTTAGCGAAACTCCGGAGACGTGATGGGTAACCTAAACATGAAAAAAAAAAAACAAAAAATTAATTAATTTGACAATTTTTTTTGGGTCTTTAACCCGTGTGTAGTCACTTTGAATATCAGTTTTTTTTTTGTGTAAACTTCACAGAGACGTGATGAATATCGATATCGCAACATGATAAAACAGATTTTATCATTTCACACTTCAAGTAACAACACTACCAGCGGTCATTGACCCAAAAAAAAAAACAGTTTCGCTAACTAATTTAATTTGACCCTGTATAATAAGTTTAATGTTTTAAGTATAATGTATAATAAGTATAATGCTTTGTCAAGTCGTAAAAACCGTACGTAGCGGGGGCGGGACGCTAGTATTCTATAAACGGAACATACGTATTTATTGAATGGTTCAAATACGTAGGTCTATGGTCCCTTGAAGCTCTAAAAAAACCAAGCTTCGAAGTCAACGCAAAAAAAAATACGGCCATTTATGCGACATAATTATTTTGATTCTCGCAAGTAGATCAAAAATAGGGACCGTTAACCTAGAATCATGAAATTTGGCAAAAAGCAAGGTCTCACAGAACAAGTAAAGGAAAAAGTCTGAAAATTGTTAATTACTAATTTTATCACATAAAAATTTTTTTTTGGTATTACAAACTTAAAATAGTTGGGAGAATATTGACCGTGACGTATATCAATGTTTGGGAGAACATATTTTTCACTAAAATAACTGGTTGGTTTTTGGAATAAATTATTTTCGGAACCCTTCATTATGCGTGGTCCGACACGCACTTGACCGGTTTTTTATTTAAAGGAACAACCTGGACCCTAATTGCGTAAGGCACTACCAATCGGAATTTGAATCATTTGCTAAATTGCTAATCCATTGCTAAATATGTTCGAAAAATTTGTCTGCTTAACAACGTAAATAACGCAATGAATGGTGTTGAACTGTCAAAATGAAACCGATTCCAATTTTAATTTAAAATATCTATAGTTAGACTAAGCAATATTCATACGGCATAGCGAATACAATCCCAGCCGATAGGAACAGTATGTCAGTGGTATATGAGATTTAATACAGAGATTCGCAGATATTGTCGTGGTAGTTTAGTATTCAGAGGGTAGGAGTGATTTTCCAATGAGCGGGCTGGTACGAATGCAAAGACGCGATGTCTTCAGTGTGCCACGGACAACGGAGCCGTATTCTGAATTTGTTTGAAACTGTGTTTTTTTTTTTGTGTTGAGCTAAATTGTGTCAATCGTGTTTTGGCCCCTAAGTTTGGCCCTCATACTTTACTTACCTACTACTTTTTTACTTTTTTTTTTTAATTTATTTAAGAAAATCTTAAATTATAATAATCATGAAAAAAAACCGGTCAAGACCGTGTCGGACTCGCGAACCGAGGGTTCCGTTCCGATTTCTGAAAAAGTGTGCTATTTAGAGACATTGTTTTATTTTTCCTGTAATCTTTACATAAACTTCTATCGCATAGTATAATTTCAGATTTTTCTCTATGCAAACTGCGGAGATAAGGGTGTGGGTCCGGGGGGGATGGTATTTTTTGTTACATTTTTCATCAAAAGTCGAAAACTATTTGGCTAAAATCCACCACGCGGGCCCAGTGAGGGTTGGTAGATGCCACACGTCTTCGAATTTTTGGTTCTAGGACATGGCCGTTTCTCCCCGATGTTTTCCTTCACCGTTTTGAGAGCAGTGGTGATGAAATTATTTACACAAAGTGCCTAAAGTCAGGGTTTGAACCTATGAAGAGAAAACTTGCGTGGAGCAAAGCAAGTTTGCTCTGCAAAGAGCGTTTGTATGTGAAGGATTCAAAGATAAGAAAATCCTGCAATGTAGGTACAGCATAATAATAATATTAGTATTGCGATGAAGCTATCTGTAAACTGAAACTAACGCAAAAATCTCTCAATCTATTCTTTTTAGAAACTTGCAACAAGTAAAACAATGAAACGATTTCCACCACCGCATATCCAGAATAGTCCCGCGCCAAGGTAGCGTGGTCCCGTCTGCTAATGAGATTCTTTGGGTCGCGGTTTGCATTTCAGATCAGGCTGTCTCGACGACGACTCTCTCTGGCTTGTTCTACTGAACTCATGCTCCAGTAATGTGGCACTACCGCTGCAGTTTGGGTGGTTAGTTTAAGCAGGTTTTTTAATGTGGTGATAAACAACAACAAGACGACTTAGACGCGTACCGCAAGGGTTAGAGGTGGCCCTGGAAAAGGATGCTTGGACGGATTTGGGGAGCCCTTTGCTCAGCTGTGGGACAGTGTAGGATAACATAAAAACAAAGAAGTAAAATTATGTTTTTTATCTTATAGAGATTTGAAATGGTATATTGAAAGGATCATCTTGCCTGGTAGAACATGGAGGACTTACAGCTAATAAAAACAAACAAAAAAGGAAACCATATAGTCCTCACATAAAAAGTTACAATAATAATTTATGGTGTGAGCAAAAAAATAAACAAAAAACACATTGCCCAAATGAAAGTAAGAACCAATTTAAATACTTGGTTTACAATTAAATGACTGAGAATATTATAAGTTACTAAAAGAAAAAAAAAACCGGTCAAGTGCGAGTCGGACTCGCGCACGAAGGGTTCCGTACCATATTATATGTTTAACAATCGCAAAGATAACTTTTTACTTATTTTATAATGATACTGCGAATTAAAAGGTTATTTTTTGCAGTTGCAGAAAATCACCCATGTTTAAACAAAACACCTTATGAATCGCCGTTATCAGTATTGTTGATTAAATATAGTATTCATGGTACCTACATGGTATAAAGAAGTTTCAAATTCCTAATTTGTTGAATTGTTGCGCTCGTACAAAAATGGTCTAAAATTTACAACTTTTACGGGCCCCTATTTCTTAATTTTAAAAGATAAAAATATGTTTGTACTCTACTCAATGAGTTCTAGACCATGACACCCCACATAACACATAATCAGCCTATAATGTTCCCACTGCTGGGACACAGGCCTCCTCTCGGTGAGAGGAAGTAGGCCGTAATCCACCACGCGGGCCCAGTGCGGGTTGGTAGATTTCACACGTCTTCGAATTTTTGGTTCTAGGACATGCCGGCCCGTTTACTCAAGATGTTTTCCTTCACCGTTTTGAGAGCAGCGGTGATGAAATTATGACATGACAGACACCCCACATGCTAGATTAAAATTTTTATTTTTTTTTCAAAATGAAAAGTTTATTGTATGGGGACCGACCCCTTAAATTTTTAACTTTGCTTTATTTTTATTATTTGTTGTTATAGCCGTAATAGACAGGAGGAGTAAGTTTGTACTGGGCTGTACGTGGTTGTCTGATTTCATGGATTTTAATTTTCTTGCGCGGAACCCTAATTATTTTTCTAAAATAAAAATAGCCTAAGTTACTCCTTAAAACATCAGCTATATGCCGTCAAAATCGGTGAAAATTCCTTTGGCAAGTTTCCTAACTTGACTCAAAGTACCATTTTTTTAATCGGACTGCGCTTTAAAATTCTTCTATACAAACTTTAACATCCCTAAACCTCATTTGAGGCGTAGTTTTGAAAAACTAACAATGACAAACATTATAACCCTACTTATGCAAGTATTTGTGCTAAGTTTCAAGTTCATTAACCAAATTAATAAGATTTTTCATATAAACTGTATCTCTGTTTTCACGAACACAGATACCTAAAGAATTTCAAAAATCGTCTGGTATGTTTCCATAACTTGACTCAAACATTATTTACACCAATTTTAGAGTTAATCAAGCCCCCAATAAAATCCTCCGCTATAAAATTAACTTTTCACCCCTTAGGGGTAGATTTTTGGAAAACCCTGATCCACGTTAGTCTTAATTTTTGGTCTCAAGTATAAAAACTGAGTTTTGAGTTAATCGGACCGCATGTTAAAGTTCCTCCATACAAACTTTGACACCCCCAATCCCTCCTTAGGGGGTAGTTTAGTAGAACTAAAAATGATAAACTTTATAATTTACTTAGATGAATATTCGTGCTAAGTTTCAAGTCTATTAACTCAAGGGATAGGATTTTTCATACAAACTTTCATCCCCTGTTTTACCCCCTTAGGGATGGAATTTCCAAAAATCCTTCCTTAGTGGATGTTTACACTATATAAGGTATCTATGTGCAAAATTTCAAGTCTCTAGGTCCATTGGTTTGGGCTGTGCGTTGGTATATTAGTCAGGACTTTGATTTTTTTATATATATAGATTTACCATGTTATTTTAAGACCACAGACTTCTTATAGGTTTTCCTGTAATCTACAGGTATAGAACTAATTTCTATATTTTTTTCAAAATTTTAGGCTCAGTAGTTTCGGAGATAAGGGGGGGGGGGAATGGTCAATTTTCGTCTATTTTCTTAAATAACTTTAAAACAATAAAATTTAAAATTATAAAAAAAATATATTTGAGACCCTCATAGTAAGTTCTTTCATTTGATATGTCACTCGGTACAGTTTACAAAACTTTTTTTTTTTATTTTCTTATTTTCCCCCTAAAAGTGACTCTCATATTCAAAATTCATATATTTACTTTAGCTGTACGTGTTTGGGTCACAGAAATCCATATGTATACGAAATTTCAACTTAATCCGTCCATTAGATTCGGAGCAAATTGGCTGTGACAGACGGACAGACAGACAGACACACGAGTGATCCTATAAGGGATCCGTTTTTTCCTTTCGAGGTACGGAACCCTAAAAACAAATAATATAACCTAACGCTACTTGAAAAATTTGAGGCTTCTGGCCGAATTCACACTAATAGTGAATGGATCAAAATCATATTCCTTGCATTTATTATTGAAATCTCTGCTTCCGCGCACAATATAACTGTTCTGCATATAATTCGTAGATGTATGAGGTATACCTACGTATGGGTGGATTAAAACGAAGTGCTTTACTTGGCACATTATAATAAAATTTTGACATTAACTCGGGGCTATCAATATTGTTAATTGAGGATTTTCAACAGGCCAAAAGCCTGTGTTTTAGGAGCCAGTATTCCTTCAGATATAATAGCATACCTACAAGTATTGAGTGACATGCAACTTGTAAGTACTTATTGAAATAACAACATAAAATTAAACAATGAATTAATTTAAATAGATACCTACAGTATTATTGTATTAAACAATTGTAATACGATAGGATAGGATTGTAATACGAGAGGAGCTCGTGGCTAAGTAATAACAGCCACACGGGTCGATCCATCAGGTTAAGCTACGGTTGGTAAGTGGATGGGTGACCATCTTTACAGACGGAGACTACTCCGTGCCTCGGAAAGCACGTTAAGCCGTTGGTCCCGGCTGTCATTCGTGGATCTTTGACAATCGTTACGGGTCGTCAGAAGCCCGAAAGTCTGACAACCAGTCTTACCAAGGGGTATCATTTTACCCAGCTACTGGGTTATGGAGGTCAGATAGGCAGTCGCTCCATGTAAAATACTGTTATTCAGCTACATCCGGCTAGACTGGAAGCCCCAACATAGTTGGGAAAAGGCTAGGCAGATTGATTGAATTTTAATACGATTCTCGGTTATAAGAACGCAATTTTCTTATTGCTGTCTGTTTGCATAGACTTTAGACAGGGTCACACAGTCCAGAAGTCATATTATGTATTAGATTTTCTTATACAGCAATAACATTATTTTATATAATGGAAAACGGATAGTTATCTCAAACTACGAATAGCTTTAAGAGGGTTCGTAAGTCCATGTATAAAAAGATCTCACAATGCCCAATTCATCCCATGAATATATCATTTAAAATATGATTTGTGTAAAAAAGGAATAAATTTAGCGTAAAATGTAACAATATCGTCGTGAGTGTATGAGGGGCATACAAAAAATCCTTTTATTGAAACTAGCTGGGCCCGTTATCCATTATGTATTAGGTACTTGGGGGCGCATCTCCGTTGTCATAAGGTATTATAGTGGCCCACGTATTTTATGTCCTTAAGCTACGATTTCCTAGAAGAGCGGTGGCCGCCACATAGCGTCTGCAATTTACCGGCGAATGGCGTCACCGAAACGTTATAATTATATGAAAGTATAAGTTGATGTGTTTTCTTACCGCGCGTTTGCACTGGCGCTACATCTCATAAAAACATATTGATATCTCTATTTCTGTCAATGTGTCTGACAGAGATATCTTTAGGTTTACAACTGAATGTTTCGCCGGTGCAAACGCACCGTAAACCGACGTTCGCACAGACGTAACAATATCGCGGCGATTTTTTTTCGCGCTCATGGATTTTCAACGCTCTGCTAAGCGCCGAGAGTTGAAAATCCAACAGTGTGTTTTTTCGACGCGCTGGGATGCACTCTGTTGTTGTTAGGTTGGATTCTCGAAGATTGGCTCAACACCGAGAGTTGAAAATCCAGTGTTCGCACTGGATTTTCAACTCTCGACTCGTCGACTTAGAGAGCGTTTTTGACAATGTAAAGTCAAACCCGCTGCCATCATATTCATGACAGCTGTCACTGCGCCTGTTATGTGCCCGCCACTGATCTTCTAGGAAACCGTACAGCTAAATATGTCGTAGACCCGAATTGTAAAAGTTATAGACCTTGCACTTTGATAAATAATGATCGCACATTCCTTTTGTCGCATTACTTTTCATGATACCAAAGAGCGAGAAACATTTTCTCTCTCTTCACGTGGGTATTATATAGAAGGTTTCAGTAAACAAAAATGTCATTAATGTGGATAGAACATTTCGCAAATATGTTCAGTTGCATGTAGCATTTCATATCTCGTCATTTCCGGACAAGGAACCCATTCAGCGCAACAATAGTTTATACGAGAAAACATAGTAACAGAATTAAAATTCACAGTTTACAAACATAAGCCCTTTCGTTTCGATTGTTGTTTATTCTTCAATAAAGACAAGTCACCGACATTATGAAACCAAATTAATACCAACACCAGTAACAGCTGCTACTAACCACCATATCCTCGTCCGACAATTTCACACCCGAATGGGTCTCTCGTATCGTCTCGTCGTATAATCTCGTATCGTCTTTCCCAATGGTCACTCGCAGCAATAATGCGAACATATCTGCAACATTCAGTTTTTGCCTCTACCTTGTCTCTTGGGGGCCACTGTCTATGACATATGCGAAGGACTGCCTCTAAAATGGGCCCCCTGAATATATTTGCTCATCCGATATGAGAAGTCGCCTTTTGTCACCATATGTGTGACATGGATAGTTTTTCGCACATCATATTTTGGCCGCCATTTTTAGGGTTCCGTACCTAAAGGCTAAGGCTCCGCTGTCCGTCCGTCCGACCGTCCATCCGTCCGTCCGTCTGTCACAGGGTTGTATTTTTTGAACCGTAATAGGTAGACCCTTGGAATTTCTACAGAGTGTGGACTATGGCTGCTATAGCAACAAATAATTATAACGTTAAAGATTAGAGGTCCCCCTTTAATATTTACAAGAAATTAGTTTAGGCTCCAGTCCACTCCTACTTTAATAATGTCTGTACTGTTTTGATTAGTGTGGAAAATAAATGCATTTTTTTTTACAAGAAACGAAAAAATATCTAGTGTTAAGTAAATATCTACGGTGTTACGGAATCCTTGGCCACTTTTTAGGGTTCCGTACCAAAATGGTAAAAAGGAACCCTTATGGTGCGACTTAATCTGTCACAGCTGGATATCTCAAAAACTAATGCTATCAACTTTTTTAGAACAGTTTTAAATGACGTTTGCCCAACTATATTTTGCAACTAAGAAAAAAATAAAAATAAAAATGTTTTTTTTGCAACTGACTCAAAAATTGAAGTGGGGCTAGTAGCATGTAGGGTATCATATGATAAAAAACGCTGTGTGGACTTGCTCAAAAATTTTTTTTTTAGGCCGCATAGTTTTCGAGTTTTGATGAAAAATGTAAAAAAAAATACCGTTAAAATACCGGGGAACGATATTTTTTTTTACATTTTTCATCAAAACTCGAAAACTCGCTAGCTCCAAGAAAAATCTGAAATTATTCTATTTGTTAGAAGTTTATGTAAAGACTACAGAAAAATAAAACGATGTCTCTAAATAGCAGACTTTTTCAGAAATCGGAATCGGTGCGTGAGTCCGACTCGCTCTTGACCGGTTTTTTTGTAACTATAGCGATGGAATTTATTGGAATATTTTATGCATTTTTTGCTTTCGTATCTGGTATTTCGTTTTGTTTTTCGAGAATATTATTCGATTCTATTTTACGAATTGGACTGTAGTAGGTACCTACGTTTACAAATTCACTCTGAAATACCAGTATTACGTTCTTTTTGCTTTATTTGGTCAATCAAGTTCTCTTTTCAAAAAGTAGAATTTTGCTGATGTTAAAATTACACAAAAAAACCGGTCAAGTGCGAGTCGGACTCGCGCACGAAGGGTTCCGTACCATATTATATGTTTAACAATCGCAAAGATAACTTTTTACTTATTTTATAATGATACTGTGAATTACAAGGTTATTTTTGCAGTTGCAGAAAATCACCCATGTTTAAACAAAATACCTTATGAATCGCCGTTTTCAGTATTGTGGCTTAAATACAGTAGGTATTTATGGTACCTACATGGTATAAAGAAGTTTCAAATTCCTAATTTATTGAATTGTTGCGCTAGAGCTCGTACAAAAATGGTCTAAAATTTACAACTTTTGCGGCCCCCTATTTCTTAATTTTAGAAGATAAGAAAAAATATGTTTGTACTCTACTCAATGAGTTCTAGACGATGACACCCCACATGCTAGATTATTTTTTATTTTTTTCAAAATGAAAAGTTTATTGTATGGGGACCGACCCCTTAAATTTTTAACTTTGCTTTATTTTTATTATTTGTTGTTATAGCCGTAATAGACAGCGGAGGCTTAGTAAGTTTGTACTGGACTGTACGTGGTTGTCTGATTTCATGGATTTTAGTTTTCTTGCGCCCTTAGTTACTCTTTAAAACATCAGCTATATGCCGTCAAAATCGGTGAAAATTCGTTTGGCAAGTTTCCTAACTTGACTCAAAGTACCATTTTTTTAATCGGACTGCGCTTTAGAATTTTTCTATACAAACTTTAACATCCCTAAACTTCATTTGAGGCGTAGTTTTGAAAAACTAATAATGACAAACATTATTACTTACTTATGCAAGTATTTGTGGTACGTTTCAAGTTCATTAACCAAATTAATAAGATTTTTCATATAAACTGTATCTCTGTTTTCACGAAGACAGATAAAGAATTTCAAAAATCGTCTGGTATGTTTCCATAACTTGACTCAAACATTATTTACACCAATTTTAGAGTTAATCAAGCCCCCAATAAAATCCTCCGCTATAAAATTAACTTTTCACCCCTTAGGGGTAAATTTTTGGAAAACCCTGAGACACGTTAGTCTTCATTTTTGGTCTCAAGTATAAAAACTGAGTTTTGAGTTAATCGGAGCGCGTGTTAAAATTCCTCCATACAAACTTTGACACCCCCAATCCCTCTTTAGGGGGTAGTTTAGGAAAACTCAAAATGATAAACTTTATAATTTACTAAGATGAATATTCGTGCTAAGTTTCAAGTCTATTAACTCAAGGGATAGGATTTTTCATACAAACCTTCATCCCCTATTTTACCCGGATGGAATAAATTGGATGGAATTTCCAAAAATCCTTCCTTAGTGGATGTTTACACTATATAAGGTATCTATGTACAAAATTTCAAGTCTCTAAGTCCATTGGTTTGGGCTGTACGTTGTTATATTAGTCAGTGACTCAGTCAGGACTTTGATTTTTTTTATATATATATATTTACCATGTTATTTTAAGACCACAGACTTCTTATAGGTTTTCCTGTAATCTACAGGTATAGAACTATTTTCTATATTTTTTTCAAAATTTTAGGCTCAGTAGTTTCGGAGATAAGGGGGGGGGAATGGTCAATTTTCGTCTATTTTCTTAAATAACTTTAGAACAATATATTTTAAAATTATAAAAAAAATATATTGGAGACCCTCATAGTAAGCCCTTTCATTTGATATGTCACACGGTACAGTTTACAAAACTTTTTTTTTAAATTTTCTTATTTTCCCCCTAAAAGTGACTCTCATATTCAAAATTCGTATATTTATTTTAGCTGTACGTGTTTGGGTCACAGAAATACATACGTGTATCAAATTTTAACTTAATCGGTCCATTAGATTCGGAGCAAATTGGCTGTGACAGACGGACAGACGGACAGACAGACAGACAGACAGACACACGAGTGATCCTATAAGGGTTCCGTTTTTTCCTTGTGAGGTACGGAACCCTAAAAATTATACAAAAGACTTTAAACAGTTTAAACATTTAGTTAAAACTGGATATTTCAATGAAATTTCTTGAAACATTCAGTTCTAATCAAATATTTTATCCAAAATAAAAATGTGACGAATATAATAATTTAATTAGCTAACATTTAATTGGATTCAAAATAACGAAGCTTCTCTAAAATAAACTTTCGAAAAGTTTTCGCGGTCGTAGTGATGTGGCGATTAACAAAACCGATTGTTAATAGTTGAGTTTAGCTTCCCAAAAAGGCTCTATTTAATAAAGCACCGAGCTTTTCATAATCAGATGTTATTATTGGTAACTTTATTGATTTATTCTGGTTGCTCTGTGGCGTTAGTAATCAGGTGATTCATGTTGGATTCGGTTAGTGTTGTGATTTAGGTAAGTACTACTTAGGTACAGTGGACTGCATCAATTGGGTACCTCAGTTGTATTAAAATTGTAGGTAATACAACTGGGGTACCCAATTGATGCAGCCTACTGTACAATGGACATTATCTCTAAGATGTACGTAGTAGGTTATATCGATTTAAGTGTTTTAGAACCTCGAATAAGGCCTCATTGCCAAAAAATTCAAAAATTTATTTCAGATTGGTCATTGGTTTCAATTTGTAGTTTTCCTGTAGAAGAACCGGTAATGATCAGATTACACCTAACGAATGCTCGAGAACTTTTTTACTTAATAAGTAACTTTATGAATATTGACTTTAAGTATAAAATTCGACGCAGAAATCATGCTTGATGTCTGCGTCGAATTACATACTTAAAGTCAATATACAAAGTGTCCCTTTGCATCCTCGTCAAATTCAAGGAAGTATGTATTCTAAAATGGTTCTCGATTCTCGACACGAATCAATAAGTAGCTAATATTATATTTTTTTTCTAATTTTTCACGCGCCGCTGTTACGTGGGCGAGGCCTGCTGGCTGCTGGTCGTCGCACGCACATAGCCACATAATCATGCGACACTGCCTACCGCATACGCTACGGGGCGATTCTGTTCTTTGAAAGTGGTGTATTCTGTAATACTGTCAAACTTAAATAACTAAAAAAACAAGTATGTATTAATTATTGAGCAGGTATCGTAATTTGCTTTGATTATTTATGCCTTTCATACCAGCCTCCTGAAATTTGATGAGGATGCAAAACAAGACTTGTTGACAAAACAAGTGCTCAAGCGTCGCGAGGATTTTTCCATTTAGTGGAACTGACCCTAAGAAACACCATGCTTTTTTAAAATTGTTTAATGAATATCATACATGTAATACGCAAAGTTACTGGCTGGCGAGTGAGAAAGCCCACCATAAATAGAACGGACCATAGTTATAAGAAAGAAGGAGATGTGCCCAGTATGTTAAAATGTATCGGAACCGTGTCTCCACTTTTTCCCTTTGTCACTTTCATGATTTTAAAGACAAATACGGTAAAATACTTGTACTTACATATGGAAAGTAATTCCATGATTTATATGGCTTCGGTTTTTATAAGAAAACACTGAACAACGCGGCATTCTTAAACATTGTCACGGTCACAGTCGAAAGTGCACTAGTTCGCGGAGACGAAATTTGTACTATGAACGGCTCATACTGAGCATGTCGCGCGGACACATTTTTGCCCGCTTGCCACTTCTCCTATTTTTTTATATTTCTATAGAACGGACCAACACACACCATCCATCTACCATGAAACATTTTGTAAATATAACATAATTATTACATATGTTAGTATGATATCACGTCCGACGGTTATAACCAAATATAACTCACTTCAGTTAGGCCCGAACTGTAAAATTAAATCACGCCTCAAAGAGGTCGTGCTTTGAATAATTCTATTGGTAACAAGATTATGTTGCAAATATGTGTAAATGATAATTGAATATCTGTCCCTGAAGAATGTTGATGAAGGATAATGTGAATTGTATTAAAAATAATAGTAGGATCCATAGAGATTGGATGTTTCATTGTTGGGAAAAGTTTGGGCAACTATTAGACTGCGCTTACGCAAAATAATTTTAAAAGTGATAACATACATGAAACAAATAGAAGGAAGCATGGCATTTGGTGCCATTCTTTCCTTTAGTAGAAAAAAAATCAGCTGTTCAGTAGATTTATCTATATTTACCAAACTCGTCAAAATGTAGGGAGCAGTTGATATCTTTTTCGCGATTTCAGGTTTGGTCCCATAGTAAAAGTTATTCATAATGATGAGTGAGATGACCCCTTAAGAGGTTGCTGGTGTTTTACCAATAACCCTGTATAATTTCATCACCACTGCTCTCAAAACGGTGAAGACAAACATCGTGAAGAAACCGGCATGTCCTAGTACCAAAAATTTCGAAGACATGTGACATCTATCAACCGGCACTGCGCCTGCGTGGTTGATTATAGCCCACTCCCTCTCGAAGAGAGTAGTGAGGAGCCCTGTGTCCCAGTAGTGGGAACATTATGGCTGATTATGCTCTTGATATGTTAAACCAATAAGCGTAAGCACATCAGTCTTCAAGAGAGTATATCGTAAAACAAATCAAAGAACGTCTAATATGTATCTGTCACCAGTATCTACCGAACTTAGATTTAATATAACAACAAGCTTATCAAAGAAGACTAGATGAAGAAGTAATAACTGAGTAGATGGAAGTAGTCCTCGATGACAAAATAAATAAAAACCGGCTAAGTGCGTGTCGGACCACGTCCAATGAAGGGTTCCGTAGTTGAATAGAATTTATCCCAAAAATAAACTTGACATTGTAATCCCAAAAAAAAATACCTATGTGATAAAATTACAAATTAACTATTTTCGGACTCTTTCTTTACTTGTGCTGTGAGATCTTGCTTCTTGCCAAACACGATTCTAGGTCAACGGTAAATACTCTATATTATTATGTTTTGATTTATTTACGGGTATCAAAATATGTCGCATAAATGATCGTATTTTTTTATTGCTTTGACTTAGAAGCTTGATTTTTTTAGAGCTTTAAGGGACCGTAGAGGCGTAGTTGATATTAACTTCAACTTGATACTACCACTGGTTCCTGAGACTCTTGACAGACTGACAGACAGACGGACAAAGAAGTGATCCTATATGGGTTCCGTTTTTCCTTTTGAGGTACGGAACCCTAAAAACTAACATTCTGTAGTCCTGAAATCGATTACAATATCAGTAATATATCGAACAACGAATCAAAGTACTAGGCAAGCAGAGAGCGTAGACATCGATCACTGTAGGAACTACGACTAACTGCGCGCGGACAGGGTGACCACGCGTCTCGTCCGCGATCTATCTTCATCTGAGCACTGAGTTGTGTGGCGCTGTGTCCATTGTCTCATCCTCTCACGCGTTCTTTTTAAGATTCCGTACGTCCGATAAAAAAATGGAACCCTTATAGGATCACTCGTGTGGTCAGTCTGTCCGTCTGTCATAGCCGATTTGATCCGAATCGACTGGAACGATTAAAGGCTCTTACAGACACATGCGATATCGCATCGCGACGCGATATTGCGATATTATGTCCGTAGAACAATTTCTATGGAATCGCGCGCGACCATACACACAGGAGCGACGCAATATCGCCTCTGTCTATAAGAGCCTTAAGTTGAAATTTGGTACACATAATTAAGAATTTCTGTGACCCAAACACGAACGTGTAACGTAAATAAATGAATTTATAATATGAGGTTCACTTTTAACTCTACTGTGTAACCATATCAAATAAATGAGCATGTAACATATCAATTAAAATGAATTGTTTTAAAGTAATTAAATAAAGTTGACGAAAATTGCCCATGCCATGCCATGACATGACAGCTGGTATCCACGGCTGTGTTTTTGAGCCACGGAGCTCGGTATGTAAAGATGGGCACCATCCAAGGACTAACATCGCCAAGCATGGCTTAACCTGATCGATCAACCCGTGCGGTTGTTATTACTTAGCCAGGACCCCTTCAATGATATTTAAGGTATTATGAAGCTATACTTATCTTGAAAAATATAGACTTGCTGCCTCAACCCACATATTTTGACCAATATAACCATCGTTCGATTTTGTCTCCAACTCCGTGACGTGAGACAACGGACTCCCTCGCCCGATTGACTGATAGTCCCATGTAATGGGGGCATTGAGTGATCACGCTCCAATCTGACAAGTTAGTTCTACTCTTTCGGGTCTGATCGATGGACGAAACACATCGTTCAGTTGAGAAGATGGATACGTTATTGATTGACTTTTTTGAGTTACACAGATTGAGATGAATTGGCTGATTGAATGTTTTTTTTTTGTAGTATTTTTGGAGACATAAAAGAAGAAAAATGGATTGTATTTTAAATGACATCGAGGAATGGAGGTTTCCTGATTGTCAGCATGAAAGGATGTATCAATTTTTGAATATATGCCTAAATCTGAAACAACGCCTAGCGAGATTTTGGTGTTCTATACACTTCTGTGCTACCCTCTGGGTTATGACAGATGTGATGTTATGTTACGCTTAAATATTGAGGTCTTTTCGAATTTCGAACAGTTTTTGTTTTACATTTTCACGAAGCAGTGAAAAAAATATACTTACATAACAAAGCATGAGCATAGATTATTTCTTAAACTTATACGGAGAGTTGCACAGTGGTAGCCCTCGAAAATATTTTTTTTTGGGTTTTTTTGCAATTTGCAGGTCAGATTTCGTGCAGAATTGTTACATTTCGTTCGTTCGACGTATTTGCACGAAATCTAACTTAGAGAGATGTATTGATGATTTTTATGGTTAAAATTATGTAAGTACATATGTTTTATTATCGCGTATCATATTTTGATCAATATAAAACCTAACACGGACCTGGAAATTGCAAAAATCCAAAAAAAAAAAATGAATTTCGCGGGCCACCACTCAGCATCCGAGCATCCCTCTTAAATTGATGCTGTCACTTTCTTTTTGACACATAATATTTAATGTATGCCATGAATTTAAAGTATCCATTAAACTAATGTGGTTTTGTGCAACTCACCGTTTGTCACCTACACAATACTTCTTGATCATAAGATAGGATGATAAGATCAGACATTTCCTAACGGAGAAAACAAATGTTGCACCACAAATTCTTTCCCCAAAACTTTACACCCGCTTTTACTAAAAAGCTAATTAAACGAGAACCCAGTAAATAGTATTATCTAACGCAGATATCAACGCACGTAGGATGTAGGTATTAGGCAATGTTGCGGGGAAATATGCAATATCGTCAGCACATACCACGTCGTAAAAAAGATGCAGAAATACCACTCGATGTGTAGACATATCAATTATTGAAACATGTACATACCGGAATGTGTCCGGCAGATGCCTGAAAAAGATAAGAGTTAATAGGTAGATTGATTGTTCGGTTAAAACTTCAGGATTAGCCAAGGTATCAGAAGAACATTGACTGTATACATGGATTGCCTTACCCGCTAACGAATTTTAAAATGTTTCATTTCATTTCATTTCATTTCATTTATTAATTTGCGGAAATGGGTACACAAGAAAAGGTCTTAAACAAGCAATACAGTTCATTAACCATAACCTACCATAAGGCATGCAAATACACAGTTATAATAAAAATAATTTAACAGTAATAAAATTCAAACAAAAGAAAGACATCATTTAAAATATCATATGGAGCAACATTACTTATATAAGTTTATCCTGTAAATATTCATTGACAGAGTAATATGCTTTTTTTAGTAACAGTGTTTTTATATTGCTTTTAAATATATTTATATCACTTATCTCCAGAAGTGAATTTGGTAAATGGTTATATATCCGTGGAGCCATACATAATATACTTTTATTTAATAGCGCTGTTTTATTGATCGGTAAACATATATTGAATTTGTATCTTTTGCTATGTAACTTATTAAAGTAGTTTATATTTTTCCTAACGAACATTATAACCTCCAATATATATATACATGGCAAAGTAAGAATATTTAAATTTAAAAATGATGGTCTGCAGCTGTCAGTTACTTTTATACTAGTTATGGCTCGTATACATTTCTTCTGGGCTTTAAATACCGCTTCTTTATTAGTAGAATTACCCCAAAAAATAACACAATACTTTAGAATAGGTGCAACATAGCCGTTGTAGGCTGCAAGGACTGTAGACGTACTGACCGTTTGTTTAAGTTTAAACAATGCATAAGAGAAGGTATTCAATTTAGTGCATAATGTATGGATATGTTCTTTAAAATTCAAATTATTATCTATATTCATACCCAGAAAATGTGTATCTGTAGAACTGCTTTTAAGGGTTCCGTACCAAAATGGTAAAAAAGGAACCCTTATGGTGACACTCAGTCTGTCTGGCTGTCACAGTTGGATATCTCAAGAACTACTGATGCTATCTACTTGAAATTTGGAACAATTTTAGATGACGTTTACCCAACTATTTTGCAAATAAGAAACAAATAAATATATTTATATTTTTTTTGCAACAGGGACTGAAAGGGGGTCTTAAAAATTCAAAGTGGGGCTACTAGGGCATGGGGGGGGTATCATATGAAAGAACACTGTTTGCACATTCTCAAACATTTTTTTTATTTTTTTTGAGTCTGCATAGTTTTCGACTTTTGATGAAAAATGTAAAAACAAATATTCCCCCCTTATCTCCGAAGTTTGCAAAGAGAAAAATCTGAAATTATTCTATGAGATTTTATGTAATAAGATTTTATGTAAGATATGAGAGTTTATGTAAAAATTACAGGAAAAATAAAACGATGTCTCTAAATAGCACACTTTTTCAGAAATCGGAACGGAACCCTCGGTGCGCGAGTCCAACTCGCACTTTACCGGTTTTTGCCGTCGCATGTCTCAGCCACAGGGCAAGACTCACAGACCTTTTTTTGAACTTTTACTTAACTTTGCTAAGTAAAGTATCAGTTCGTTCAAATATGAACCTTATTCTTATGCACTTAATGTTCATATTTTACAAAGCAAATGTGGGCAAGCGTTTCATACGAATATGAACATTAAATTGTTTCAAAATAAAGTTCATATTCATATGAGACGCTTACGTTATTTAGCCAAGTAAAATTAAAGTGTGATCTGTAACTCTTGCCCTTAAATCCAGCACCATTAATTTACCTTCTGTGCTTTATTTTTACAGTGTTCCCCTCTCCAACGCTCGGCCCGCGGTATCCTCGTTATTTCAGAGTTATATTCAGTTATTGCCCTGATATAATTTCCCCACATAGTTCCAGGCAATATTGTCAACTATTTAACATTGCTTTTCGTAATTGATTTACGGGCGTAGGCGCTAGGCTAGGGAAGCTATAAGCTTGTATGGAAATAGTTAAGGTTTTAAAGTAGTTTTTCATAATCCTGACTAATATTATAAATGCGAAAGTAAGTTTGTTTGTTACCTTTTCACGCCTAAACCACTGAACCGATTATCCTGAAATTTTGCATTTACGTTGTCAGAAACGCCGCCAGAGTCGCGGATTGTTCGAAAGAGATACCGTGGCCCTGGCATAGACAACTGAAGGAACACGGGTGGGTTTTAGTCAGTAAAAGTGTGACACGCCCTCCCGCTCCGCAGTCATTTGAAGTCATTTGATGATTTCCCATCAACAAAAAAAAAAGAAAAGGTGTACAGAAACGGATATAGAGTACCTTTCATACTGAAGTACTGTTCCCGAGTAAAACAACAGTAACGTTCTATGATGATAGATTGCGCCACGTGTCTTTCGAATCATGATTGAATTACAATATTACAAGCGGAGTACACACGGCTACACATCAAGCTATACATTTCCAGTTTACACTGACCTCTCATTGTAAGGAAATCCTATACAATGCGAGATCAGCTTATACTGGAAATGTATAGCTTGTTCTGTAGCGGTGCGTACAACCCGAATTGATTGTCAAATTCAAAATTAACGCGAGCGAAGCTGCGGGCAAAAGCTAGTTTGAAATAAACACTACGGAAATATGTGTTTTACAGTGATTGATGTCTTCGTTCTCTTGCTTGCCTAGTACTTTGATATATAGGAGGTATAGGTATTACTTTTATTGATATTGTAATCAATTTCGACTACAGAATGTTAGTTTTTCAAGGCTATCTATCGCCCGTGCTCACACTGGATGGTCAAGCCAGGTTTATTATTGGTGTCGGTAGGTTTTAACATTTCCTATCATACATCATAGGTACATCCTTTACATCATACATCCTTGCGCCTTTGATAGATTGATCGATAAAAAATGCTAAGTGTTTTCTAAACCTTGAAATAATTTCCACATCAGTTAAAGGTTAATTTAACCCAACTAACGTGCAAGTGGGCCATACTGATAATGCAATCACCAATTTGCTTGCCACGTTTTTCAATATTATAGTTGCACAACTGTATTCGGTTACATAAAAAATAAATGAAACTCCAGAAAGCGATCCGAAAATCGACTATTATTTGAAGTTATTAAGGATATTAAAAGCTGTGTAGATCAAACAGGCTCTGGAAAAGCTAAAGCATGAATATTAATCAAAGCATCTTCTTCCAATAAATTCTCCTGTACATTCCGCGCATTGCGTGCATCACTATCTTCGTTAAATATTATAAATATTTTATCAGATATGGCTGCTTCTATTAGGTCTTGCTCCTATAAGGCTTCAGCCATACAGAACGCGGTGTTAAGTGTCAAACTGTCATATTTTGAATTTTTTGGTTCCTTTGCCTCTTTAGATGGTGTTGTAATATTTCTCCTTTTTTGCTGAATCGCGGTGTCAAGTTTCTCCGCGATTTAATGACGCCTTGTGTATTATAAATAAAATATATCAAATTCAAATTAACATTTTAATTGATAATGTTTATTTGCAAGAAAATTCCTGTTTACAAGGGAAGATCTTACAGCCTGGAAAGCGTGCAAATTATTTTTGTTTTTAGGTCATAATTATTATGCAGATTACAACAGTGTCGTTGCAATAATTTATGTGGTTCTGTGATAGTTGTGACGTATGCTTATGTGTGTGAGGATGTGTGTGCTTACTGGAAGGTGAGTATTGTGTGGTGGTGTGTGCATGTGTGACAAGGTGTTATCGAAATCTGGGTGGGTGAGAGATTAGGTTATGTTTGTAAGTAGAGACTACGTGTAGGCATAGCCTCTCTCTAGTAGCCACTGTGTTACTTATTAGCTCCCCAGCTGAGTAGGTATATTATTTTATTTTTTTGTTTTATTCAGCGGGGCGATTGTCAGCAACGCGGTCGAAAGAGCGATTATTGGTGGCAACAAACAGTGTGAAAATTACATACATAAAGTAAATTACATAGAGGGTGTAATATAAATAGTGGCTATCTTTTAAGGGGTCATTGTATTCATCATTATGAACATCTTTTAATAAGAGACGAAACCTAAAATCGCGAAAAAAAATCAGTTGTTCAGTACATTTATGTTTGCATAATTTGTCAAAATGTAGGGAACAGCTGATTTTTTATCGCGATTTCAGGTTTGGTCCCGTAGTAAAAGTTATTCATAATGATGAGTACAATGACCCCTTAATAGATTGCCACTGTTTACACTTACACCCTGTATAGATAATTTTATTCATAGGATGAATGTTGTTGTTGTTGTTGTTGTGGATGTTTGTTGTTGTTTCTGTTGTTGTTGTTGTTTTGGATGGATATTTGATTTTTTTTCTATGTTTATTGCCAGCAATCGCTCTTTCGACCGCGTTGCTGACAATCGCCCCGCCTCATCCTCGCTTGCTGTATGGCAAGGCTTTAATTAGATGCATCGTGCACGCGCGGCCGCTGAATATTTCACGTGTTTCAACTATTAGTGGGACTACGCACACATAGAATGAGTAATTTGTTCCTGTATTGTAGGAAGATTTGTGTGGTAAATAAAGGATGGAGAAATTATGTGCTAATGTTACTTGTGGTCCGTCGGTTTATAAAATTAATTGGTTGTTTACGAACTAGGTATTAAAAAAAATTGTAGACTGACTATTAATCACACTAATATTATAAAGGCGAAAGTTTGTGAGTGTGTGTGTGTGAGTAATTCATCAAGTCGTCCCACATGTTTACGGCCCATTTGGGACGACTTGACGAAAATCAAAATAAATAATATTTTCATTCTGCAAGTCGTCCCACGTTTCTTTTTGTGTGGAACTTTAAACTTTATCAACGTTTGGTACAGTTAGTAAGAAAAGATATAACAATATTTTTTTAAGAATTTTTATTATATACTTTCGTTTTATTCATAGATTATTTAATAAGTATTAAAAAAGTCAGTACCTACTAAAACATTTTTTTCTAGATATGTTTAATTTTACACGCAAACGCACAAGTTCAAGTGTTATATACGAATGGTAGACATGTATAACGTTCGGTTATTATCAGGTTAATAAACAATGGTTACGTGCATAGAAATATAAAAAACAGTGGTTACTTTTGAAGTAAATGATGACAGGACACCCTATGAATAGAATGAAGGTACAAAAAAATATTTTGTTTCACTATCAATGACGCACACGAGCGTGACTTGGAGTATTTAACAAATTTTTTTTTGGAACGAAGTTCCTTATCGCGCGTTGTGAAAGGGGGCTAGACGGAAAAAAGTCTCACGAAAAGTTGTCACGACACTTTTTGCTATAGGTAGCTATTGTAAGCCGTGCGGCGTGCGCATGTTTCTCTGTCTGTCTCTCTCTCTCTCTCTCTCTTATAGAAAGCAAGCCAGATATTTTCATTTCTATTTCGCATTGAACAGTGCGATGATGATGATGATGATGATGATGATGATGATGATGATGATGATGATGATGATGATGATGATGATGGTGATGGTGATGATGATGATGATGATGATGATGATGATGATGATGGTGATGATGATGATGATGATGATGATGGTGATGATGATGATGATGATGATGATGATGATGATGGTGATGATGATGATGATGATGATAAGTATAAAAATAAAATTTTGTTACAATTCCTTCACTAATTAATCGAAAGGAACTTCGTTCCATCCGGGTGTCCCTTGACACCTCTCAAGTTTTTTTTTTTGGAGTATTTTTTTTTTAGTTGAAAAACATTTATATATTACTTTTTTCAAATAATAATATAATAATAACCCTTTTCCTATATCCTATCTTGCTGTGCCCGACAGGGTCCACAATGATCGAAAATTTTTGCCAGCGGCTTCGCCCGCGTGTATGTCGGAAATTATCTCACGGGAACCTTTTACCGGGATGAAAAAGTATCCTATGTCTTAATCCAGGTTATAAACTATCTGTATACCAAATTTCATCCAAATCCGTTTTACGTGATTGAGAAACAAACATCCAGTGGCGTGCACTCCATACATGCAAATAAGCTCTGCATACCCTGTAGTCCCATACATACATGCCCCTCTAAATGATAAATAACTATTTAAATTAAATAAAAAAACATGGTAGGTATTAAATGAATCTAATTTAAAATCCGGCATTTGAATCCCCGTGTTTATAATGCGATTCCGCGCCATCTATTACTTTTTTATGGAACTAACACGTTGGAGCGGCGAACACGCGCCACCGATTCACCGCGCAAGCAGCGCTCCCGTGTGAGCAAAAGCACTACTACGCATTGCTTATTTTTCATACAACGCATCTCGTGAATTCTCGTGTAGTACACAGCAAAAGTGTGACTGTGTGCGTGAAAATGTGTGCGCGTGTTGGAGTTTTAGAAGCAGAGCTTACATTGCAAACCGTCCAAATTGAGAATCCGTAAAAGCACCGCTTATTCGTTGATTGTAGAGGATCAACTTTTTTTAGTCGGATTAATCAATTTATTTCTTCGTATTAGTTCGTAATTGTTATTCGCCATATTTATTGTTTCGATTGATTTAATATCATTGTTCGATTGTATTTCTGGGCGGAACTGATTGATTGTCTAAGTAATTATTCAGTAAGTTTATTGTAAAAAACTAAAAATATACCCGTGAGACCTGTGCTGGCCAAGTGTGTTCAAATAAAATAAAATCTGCCGCTTTTTCGACGTTATCTTTTGAGGAAGAAGTTAAATTGATTGTAAAGGGGTCCGTGTGTACGCGGGGTTTGGTTTAACACAAAAAAAGGTAATGCTACTTACTCGTTATTTACATAAAAAGTATTATGATAATTGTTACTGGCTAACAGCTAAAGGTTGTGTACACACAAACATATTGTATTGTTTACCTTGCATTTTATTTACAAATCAACATAAAAATTATATAAGTATGTATTTGGATCTACATATAACGGATGTTCAGATTTAAATAATTTAGATATTTTTGGTGGTCGCAAACAAACGCCATGCGAAGCCAATGGCGCCGTGTGGTAAGAGTCGGGTATGTAGGTAACTAGGTACCTACTGGGTAGGGTATCTAGTCGGTGGGACTCCGACCGAAAGGAGCTGAAACTGATACTTAAGTTTTTTATTTTATTTTAACCGTGCATACCCTATCTGAAATCTCTGTGCACGCCACTGCAAACATCCAAACATACAAACTTTCACATTTATAATATTATTAAGTTAGATTGAGTATTTAATAGAATTTATTGATGTTAAAACGAGTTAGTACTTTCCGACAGAAAATGTTAGACTTTATTTAGTGGTTGTGGAACAAACTTTTACAAATTTATTTTGTGGTTTGATTTTGGACTCCGATAAATCTGTGACTCTGGTTGTGCATATTGGACTTGGATTTAGACTGAAATTGCTGTGTTCGTCGGAAACTTGTAGTGAGTACCCATCTTAATATTATATTAATAGGATAATATAATATTTAAAAACTACACCGGCCCAAGGTCTTCATTAAAACCGTAGGCTAAGGGATATCTGATTTATGATATAGAATATGTACCTAGAAAACGGTTGCTTATGTGGCGGCATCTACATCGCCACATATGAACTACCCACCAATGACATGACGTCACGCAAACCTGCATCGCGCAATTAGAGTTTACCACGCGAGTAGCATATATACAACGTCCCGACATCAACCGTCGGGCAGTAGCCCACCAGACACAACACCCGTCTGGTCGTAGGATCCTCCCTTTGCTAAGGAGGATGAGTGAACTTTACACCCTGTTCCTCATGCCTCTAAACTTATAAACATAAAGGTTTAGTTACTTGAAGGTAGTTTAACTTGTAGCTGTATGCTTAGAAGTGAGTACTTACTTATAGAGGCCTTCTTTTTTCTATAAGACCTCTATACTCACTTCTATATTATGTTAGTCAATATATCTTTCAGCTGCCTAAATCTACATTGACACGACTGTTAGGATTTTTTTTTCTTTTTTAAAACTAAGTATTTAATTTGAAACGCATCAGTTTGTGGGCTTTACTTCTTCCTTTAGAATTGGCTCCACTGTACTTTAACATCCGCACGTCCGAAACTGCACATTGGTCAATCATTTGGGTTAGGTTAGAATATTGACCATTACCTCTTAGAATTACCAAAGATGGCTTTATAAAATACTAGCTGCGACACGCGGTTTTGCCGGCGTAGACCTGGATAAAAAGTAGCATATGTGTTAATTCAGGGTATAAGGTATCTACATACCAAATTTCATCCAAATCGGTCGAGCCGTTTGAGCGTGAAGAAGTAATAAACATACAAACACACCCTCACAGACACTCACAAACTTTCAGCTTTATAATATTAGTGTGATGGAGTAGCTCGTGGCTAAGTAATACAGCCGCACGGGTCGATCCATCAGGTTAAGCTACGCTTGCCGGGGTTGGTCCGTGGATGGGTGACCATCTTTACATACTGAGACTCCTCCGTGTCTCGGAAAGCACGTTAAGCCGTTGGTCCCGGCTGTCATTTGTGGATCTTTGACAGTCGTTACGGGTCATCAGAAGCCCGAAAGTCTGACAACCAGTCTTACCAAGGGGCATCGTATTACCCAGTTACTGGGTTGTGGAGGTCAGATAGACAGTCGCTCCATGTAAAATAATGGTATTCCGCTGCATCCGGTTAGACTGGAAGCCGACCTCAACATAGTTGGGAAAAGGCTAGGCAGATTCATAAGGCAAATTAATCAATTAAAAAAATAATGACCACATTAACAATGCTGTGATGATTCAATATTTTATAACAAATTCTTTTTTTTTTTATTTCCACACTAACACTTTTGCTACTGATTGTACCTTTTCTCATTTTGATAGCAACGTGGGACGACTTGCAGAATGAAAATATTATTTATTTTGATTTTCGTCAAGTCGTCCCAAATGGGCCGTAGGCATGTGGGACGAGTTGATGAATTACTCGTGTGTGTGTGTTTTTGTTACTTCTTCACGCTTAAACAGCTGAGGTAGAGGTAGCTGACACTCTGGATTTACATACATACACATAGGCTACTTTTTATCCACATACCACGCGGGCGAAGCGAATAATGAATGACAATTCCAATAAGCCCAAACACAGCTAGGATATATTGTTCTATTACAGTTCCGTGCATACCTTCCGGCTTCTTCATCAGGTCGTTTCGATGGTACCATTTTCATCAGAACCATTTATTTAAAGCTTCATCATTGTCGCTAATGCTTAACTATCTTAATCGAGATATCTTATCACCACCCGTGAAATACTTATTATCGTTGAGGAGTTCCCGTGGCCATGTGTTGTCTTTTTCATCAGTTCCACTTCACCAGATGATACTTTCTGAATGCAAATGCTTGATTTGTTGATGAAAATACCAAAATCGCTATATCTATGCCTATAATATTTGAGGAGTTCCCTCAGTTCCTCATGGATTCCATCACCAGAACTGGATAAAAAAAAAAAAACAAACAACATTTTCGATAAAAATGAGACCAATCTGAAAGTATATCATTTCAAATAAAAACAGAATTTTCCAAATCGGTTTATAAATGACGGAGTACTGAGGTAACAAACATAAAAAAAAAATACAACCGAATTGATTTAACTTCCTACTTTTTTTGAAGGCAGTTAAAAAAGATGACACGCTCGGTTTTCATACTATTTATTGAACATGCGGGCTCTAGCCTACCTACTCTAAATCTGTGATATTCACGGTCATATTATATTTACAGAATGTATCGGCAAATGTGATAACAGTTCACTTCAAGTTCCCTTCACCTAAGTTCCCACGATGAGATTTTTGCAGAACAGACCGTCTTAACAAAATCTCATCTCATTCCATACCTCCTTTGTCTTCCACCTCCCTAACTAGTCTAACATATATCTTAGAAAATTCTAGACAAATACGATTGTATTTTTCAAAAGGCTGTAGTGTAAAGGCCCCAGTTATTAGGTATGCTGTCGGCGGCCAGGAGGGTCCGCCATTTTTCCTCATAAAATATAAATTCCTCTTATAAGTTTGAGTGATCTTCCTGTGGTTATACGTAATTTTACGACGAAAGTTTTGTTAGGGCCGTGTTCTGACTTGGCTATTTAGATTTAAGGAGAGGTTTTGGTAATATGAGGTTTTTGATTGAGGATACGTCCGATTTTTTTTTGCGTAGGTATGTCCAGAAAGGTAATCCACCAAAAACCAGAAAATGCGATAAGGTTTGATGTAATTTTTGATTTTGTGTGTAGAGATAGCAAACTGTGAGAAGCAGTAAAATTGATTTTGTTTTATTATACCATGACGTTTTAATGTTGCACTTTTAGGTATGTATTACATTTATAGTTTTGTTTGTATTGTAATTTATGATCTCGCTACAACACGCTGTAGAATGACGGCTTAGGCAAAAAAAAAATCTTTATTTCAAAAAGTGACAACTTTGTTACGTTACAGACGTCATGACATCAATAATGACAAAAAGGCAGAGTTTTTGAATAGATTAACAAAAAAAAACAAAATTACAAATTACAATCATGAAGTGTGTGTGTGGTGTGGGACTGTGGGGGCGTGTGTGTGTGTTTGTTTGTGGAGTAAGAAGTGTATGAAAAAAGTTGAGATGTTGTTGAACTATTGAGAAGGAGAGAATATAAGGTTTTTTAGCTACAATTGAGTTTTTCAGTATTGTGTGTTTTCTAAGAACTCTGTCGACTTAAAGATTTTTATTAATCGTGAAACATTCATCTGTATATTTCAGTTTTAAAGCTACATTGCTTACCCAGGTAGGCAGCTGAAAAAACAACTTGGCAAAACGGGGGATTATAGATCCGACTGACACCCATGGGAGCGCGGTACTTTAAAAAAGATGACTCACTTGCTGGTATGTCCCAAGTGTCTATGTATATGGACACTTGGGACGTAATTACGAGCAAGTGGGTCAACACTTTTAAGGATCTCATGAAGGCCACTGACTCTGTTATAAACGTGTCCACCGACTTGGTCCAGCTATTATAAAAGGTACAATCGAATCAAAAAGACATTTTGAACAGTTTTAAATTTTCATGCCTTCGCCTCCCAATCTGAACAGCCCCTAAGCTGACTACAGTACGCTAATATAGCATACTTGCTAGGGTACCGATGGGTTACTTCATAACTCGTGATTTGGCTCGTTTAATGGGCTTAGTTCAATGTGTTTCCGTGATGTACGCGCATCGCACGTCAGGCTGAGTGACGGCAGCGTTGGCTAATACCGTGGTATATTGTGTTTAACTTCATATTTAATCGGTGATTGGGTAGGAGTTTGAGGTATTATTATGGAGTATTTTTGGTGGGGTTTTGCTACTTCTTTGCGATAGTAGGTACTGGTAAACGAAACATTTAGCCTTTAGGCTAGATGTTGTTTATAACAAATGTATTTTTGACGACCCTAATATGAGTGCTGAAATAATCTACCTATACAGGGTGTAAACAGTGGCAATCTTTTAAGCCTTAAAAGATTGCCACTGTGGATTGCAAAAGTGATGTGATGTGGGATTGTGAAAGTGAAAGTGAAGTTCATGATGATGACCCCTTAAAATTTAAGGGGTCATCATCATGAACCACTTTTACTATGGGACCAAACCTGAAATCGCAAAAAAAAATCTGCTGTTCAGTACATTTTGACGAATTATGCAAACATAAATATACTGAACAGCTGTTTTTTTTCGCTATTTCAGGTTTGGTTCCATAGTAAAAGTTGTTCATAATGATGAGTACAATGACCCCTTAAAAGATTGTCACTGTTTACACTTACAACCTGTATAAATAAAAATCTATTGCTGAATTTATGTAAGCGCATCACTTCTAAATTTTGTGTTTGTAATTATCAGGCCAAGGTTTGTATGACAGATTTATTTTTGGAAAATTCACCGGAAAGGTCGGATATTAGATGGTATTTTTGTATGAAAACAGACAACACACAGCCTAAACCACTGGAGATAGGGACATGAAATTTACCCGGGCGACGCCGGGCAAGAACCGCTAGTTTAAAACAAGAACAATATGCAGTAGTTACCTACATTCCGATTACTATTTGAAATTTTATCATCGGAAATTGTTCTTATAATCTTATCTTCAAATATGAATATTTCGGCAATTATACCTAATTTGACGAATAATATAATCACAGCTGCATCTCAGCCAAACTTTTCCCTCCAACCGACGAACCTACCAACCATAATCATCAAAAGTCAAAATTAATTAATTATACAACATCCGAATTACTTTCGTAAATACTCGGATCGATGGCAAGCCGAGAACAACAGACGGTTCATTGTAGACGCATCTCAATAAGCCGAAAGCCGATTATTCAGTAATTTGCATCGGAGCGGGCACAACCCTATTACCATGTCAAAACCTGCGGACTCAAAGACAGACTGTTTGGCGCCATGTTAGGCATCGGATAATGGGCGAAATATGGTGCTGTGAATCTGTGGTTTTAATTTTTTGTTAGGGCTATATTAACTGCTATAGTTGTCGCGTTTTAGCATAGCGATAGCGGTCATTGCCCTTTTTTTTTTTTTTTTGAGGGTGGGAAATCATCAAATAACTTCTCCCGGTCTGGGTGGAGCGGAAGGGCGTGTCAGACTTTTACTGACTAAAACCCACCCGTGTTCCTTCAGTTGCCTATGCCAGGGCCGCGGTATCTTCTTCAAACAACCCGCGACCCCAGCGGCGTCGGCCCTATTGGACCCCATCACTTGCTGACATCTCTTTGAGGCGCGCGTGGAACACAACGCGCCGTCGACTCGGGCCTGCAGTGCGATTCTGTAACCATCTCACCGTGAAAACTTAGGTGAAGTGAGCGTGGAGTGAGCTGTCAATAGTGTAAATCCCTAGCAAAAACAAACTCACTTCACCTAAGTTTTCACGGTGAGATTGTTACAGAATGGACCGGTCCTTACCGGACGGCGAGCTACCCGCTGCTCACCGTCCGCAGGCCTTTCCCTAATATCTCTTCGTAGGAACCCCAACAATAAACTATGTATGGTTTTTCGTTATTGGAACTTGTTGAATCACGATAGATTCAGGATGTTAACAGACTTTATTTCAGTTTGTGAAATAAACAATGCTAGAAAATGCAGGTGGGTCAATGACCGATAATGCCAAGCTAAAACGCGACCACTATAGGAGGTTGTGGCCAAATAAATGCAGTTTCCGATGCACTGGTGTTTTTACCGAATAAATTCAAAAATGGAACAGAATTGGGATGAAATTATCTGCCAAGTAAGTTAGGTGGTGAAACAGGATTTTAATCATAACCAAAGTGTGTTTTTTATGTACAAATGTAAGATTCAACTACAACTTACTCATACAAATAGGTACAATTTAAGACGCCTAAAACGTTATGCTTACTTGCCCTTTCTTGTATTTCAAGTGCCGATGTCTAGACGCATAAATAAGTGAGCGACACATGTAGAAAACTTTGTATCAAACATTTGTATTTTTCATCCAAGCACATGCATTTGTCATACTAAGTTTTTGTGATATGGGAAAACATCGTTGTTTCGACACGAATAGCAAAGAGCATGATGTTAGGCATTTTTTTTCATCCCTCGTTTGGTATGTGGAAAGCCACACTCCATTATTTAGCGGTGCACAAACTCAACTCTACTTATAGCATTTATTTTAATTAAACCAATTACTGGCACTTTTGAATTGTCCAAGAGTCCGTCAGTTAAAAGTTAAAGCTTGTTGCCCGTTCCAAAACGTAGATCTCTATGGAGAAGAATGGGCAAGTAACTCCAAGGAAACTTTTTTAAATCAAAATACATAGACTTATAAAAAAAGATGGACTCCGCGCCACGCATATCGAAAGTGAAGCACAGTAAGTATGCCGCCGGACCATTTGTACAAACACGCCTCGCGCACACACATCATAGTATGCCGACCGGCCGCCATTACGTGACACGAGCGACGGCGTTTTTGCAGGTACTCAAATCATGCACACATAGATCGGTACGGTTCTTCACTTTCGATATGCGGTCGGATAAACCGGTCAAGAGCGAGTCGGACTCGCGAACCGAGGGTTCCGTTCCGATTTCTGAAAAAGTGTGCTACTTAGAGACATCGTTTTATTTTTCCTGTAATCTTTACATAAACTTCTATCACATAGAATAATTTAAGATTTTTATCTTTCTTTTACATTTTTCATCAAAAGTCGAAAACTATGGGGCCAAAAAAAAATAAAAAAATGTTTGAGAATGTGCAAACAGCGTTCTTTCATATACTTTGAATTTTGAAGACTTAGGTCTTAAGAATTCAATTCAGTCCCTATTACAAAAAAAAATATAAATATTTTTACTTGTTTCTTATTTGCAAAATAATTGGGTAAATGTCATCTAAAATTGTTTCAAATTTCAAGGAACAATGGCGAAATTTTAGCTGACATAAATTTTGAGCGTCTAAAAGTGACTTTTATATGAAGGAAGATCCATTTTTTTTCAAAATTTTTTCAATTCATTTTTTCAGGTCGGATAAAAAAAATACTTTAAATGAAAAGTTATTTGATCTTTTCATTACCGTTTAGTGTTGCCATTTTATATTTATTCTGCCAAGTAACAGTAAATGCAGCATTTGTGAATTGTAATCAGTTTTATTTTGTTATTATTATTAAACGGAATATGTGAATTACAATACAGTTTATTTCTAAGTGTAAATGTTCCATGCAGAGAGTTAAAAACACTGTGGTGTGACAATAAATGAATTACTTTTTATTAATGAACAGCAAAAAGACTAGTATCCCAAATCTAAAAAAAATATAGTTTGGTTATGGATTGGTTGCTGTTGACAGTTGATCATACTAATACTACTTGGTCTGTGATCATACTCAATCACTGACGCTTGCGCTCTGTGTTTTGTGTTTTGCGTAAGATTGTTTTTTCCCGTTTTCTTTAATTTTTACTCAACCTGGACTACTTATGGACTGTGATATTTCCCTGTGTGACCCTGTGCGTGTTTAAGGACTCCGAGATTTTCCCTGTGTGACATTGTGTTTTTTCTTTACTAGACACCGATCTTGCCTAATTGTTTGGATTAGTTAATAGTGAACTAGTTGTTTGCTAGATACCGCTAAGATGGAAGGTCGTCGTGGCAGACCGACACGAACTCTGTGTGGACCCAGTTATGCAGACAAGATCCAACCAACGTTTTGTTACTTTTGAGTAAATACGATTTGAAGTTTAGGAGTGAATATAAAAGTACCAAGTAGAGGAATACAAAAATGGAAAGTTACTAATAGTAATACAGTAAATTAGCATTATTTTAAATGTAATACCACTGGCTAGTTGTACATAGTTTTCTTGATTTTCTTAAAAAACTACCCGTGGATCTTTTATGCAAAAAAGAAATTTGTCAGTAACATTTTTACACGGGGGATCCAAATAAAAAATATATGAAGGTTTAAAAATCTTTTTTAAAGGGAACACAAATTTTTTAGTTACTTTTACTTTATTATGTAGCCCGACGTTTCGTACACTTGCCCCGTGTCAAAAGATCGATAATAGTTTCCGAAATTTTGGCTTAAATTGATATTGTGACAGCAAATAAAATGCGATAGTATCCGTAGCTTTTAATTTTAATTGAAATCTTGAAAGGCTACATACAACTAATCAAGTTCTAATCCACAATCGATCTAATAGGATCGCAATCTTCTTCCACTTCAAGCTCAAAATGCGTCTACATCATCTTGTATATTACTGTCACCAGTCATTTTTTTGTAGAACGGCTGAGCATCGCTCGGAATCAAATGCATTAAGCTTCTGATGTTGTTCAACTTAGCTTCTGATATCATCTTACCATGAGGCCAAAGCATTTGCAAAAGATTTTTTGATATCAAGCATGGTCTACTGCGGATTTTTTTTTTTGATAGAGAAAAAATATTTTGCAGAAAGGATCCAAGCAACCTGTTTGGGCTTAAAAAAATAATACATTTCATTTTTTTTGAGATCCAAGAGTCATGGATCTTTTTTGCTTTTCTTTTAAAACGTTAAATATGTTTTGGTACATGTAGTGTCATAGAGGTTTGTTTGGTGAAAGTGATGAGACTGCTTGGATCTTTTTTGCATATATAAAGTTCGATGTGTAGATTCTAACTATATATATAACTCGATTTTCAACAAATTGCTGGTTGGATCTTTTCTGCTTAACAGGGTCCTGTAATATTATATGCGTTAATACACTGCGCCGATATTATGCCTTGGAACTTGATAAGTGATTACATTACTGTGTAGCTGGGTACATCCCGAATCGCTATTCTTAATGATGTACCTGTATTAATACTTTACATTTTTAGATACAACACATTGGTTTATATTTTGTTCAATTTGTAGATGTGACAAAAAACTGGCCATTTTGAGCCAAAACTGCACTGGCCATTTTAGCTATGAGTACAAGATAGATACAATAATTTGGTTCTGTGTTATTGGAAGTCTCTGATAAGAATCAATTCCAGATAACAATATTTTCCAGCCAGGCGTATTATTTTGTGTAATTTATTTCATCACCACTGCTCTCAAAACGGTGAAACAAAACATCGTGAGGAAACCGGCATGTCCTAGAACCAAAAATTCGAAGATATGTGACATCCACCAACCCGCACTGGGCCCCCGTGGTGGATTACAGCCCATTCCCTCTCACAGAACGGAGGCCTGTGTCTCAGCAGTGTGAACTTTATAGGCTGATTATGCTATAAAATCCTAGAATGTTACGAAGACTTGTCAAGTGCATTTTTGATCGTCTCGGGGACCCTTAAGTTACCATAGACATAACCTACAAAAGTTCAAGACTGAATATCTATTATTCTCGGCCTTCTCGAACAAAAATTCTTGCACAAAGTAATTCAGAAGGTGATGCTGAGTTAATACAAGATATTTTTCATTTAAAGACGCAAGCATTTAATCTCATCTAAAACAATGTAGGGGCGGCTGCCATTGTTCTTTCAAGTTGATAGCATTAGTAGTTCTTGAGATATCCAGCTGTGACAGACAGACAGACAGACAGACAGACAAACTGACTGAGTCACACCATAAGGGTTCCTTTTTTACCATTTTGGTACGGAACCCTAAAAACCATCATACATTTGGGTCGAGTTGGTATCGAAGTTTTGTACGGGACATCTGATAATTTTTTCTCGACTACGACGTTGATCCCATGGACAAAGTTGTTCAGTTTGATGGTCTGTACCACTTCCTTAACTTTAACCACACCTTTCTGATACATCCTGTAGATGTATCGATTAATAGCTGCGGTTGTCACAGCCTAAAGTCTAAAAGTCTAACAGTCTAACTGAAAGCCTGCCAAATCCCTATCACATTAAGTTTCCAACGGCGCGATTTAAAAAATAAAAATGCTTAAAAAATTCTCAAAGTTTCGCGTCGAGGATTCCAAGTTGATGCCTAACTTTAGCTGGGGGAGCTTACAGAGGTAACTTTGGGAGCGTTCCGAAAACTCGTCTTTATTCAATAGCATACTTTTTGGACTATTAGATATTTATCGGTTTGGGGTTCATAGGGATGTGTTGCTATTGATTTATTTGGAAGTACAAAGTACAGTCCGCGAGGTCTAAACTGAGCTTTGCATTTGTCTGAGTGATCACCAAAATGATACGAGAGCCCATGACCAAAATTATTGTCTTATCGTTTTACGTAAGACAAAATCTTCAATCGTTTTACGTTTTACAACGATGCGACATGGTTTTGGTCATGGCCTCTCGTACTTAAAAAAAACCGGTCAAGAGCGAGTCTGATTCGCGCACCGAGGGTTCCGTTCCGATTTCTGAAAAAGTGTGCTATTTAGAGACATCGTTTTATTTTTCCTGTAATTTTTACATAAACTTCTATCACATAAAATAATTTCAGATTTTTCTCTTTGCAAACTTCGGAGATAAGGGGGGGGGGGGGGGGGGGAACGGTATTTTTTTTTACATTTTTCATCAGAAGTCGAAAACTATGCGGCCTAAAAAAAAAAGAAAAAAATGTTTGAGAATGTGCAAACAGCGTTCTTTCATATGATTCCTCACATGCCCTAGTAGCCCCACTTTGATTTTTTAAGACCCCCTTTCAGTCCCTGTTGCAAAAAAAATATAAATATTTTAATTTCTTTCTTATTTGAAAAACAATTGGGTAAACGTCATCTAAAACTATTCTAAATTTCAAGTTGATAGCATTAGTAGTTCTTGAGATATCCAGCTGTGACAGACAGGCAGACAGACAGACAGACAGACTGAGTGACACCATAAGGGTTCCTTTTTTACCATTTTGGTACGGAACCCTAACAATAAAAGCCGATTGCCAAAAAGCAGTATATAAACCGGTTTTAAACCAATCAAAGAACGCGTCGCGCTCTACGCCGGACGTCACACCTACATTATCTATGTGCACTCACACAAATGCAAACCTCGCGGACTGTATGCCTGTTGCAATCATTTCGTAGTTTCGTAGAAATAATTAAAATGATTGTAAGATACCGAACTGCCTCGTTGGTCTAGTGATTGCAAGGGCTATTTCTGCACATGAGGTATTGTCTGGGTTTGATTCCAGGTGAAAGATGGTGATTCCAAAGTGTTATTGGGTTTTTTTATCGGGGATTTCTCAGTAGGAGCTCGGAGTCTGGATTTGTGCCCGTTTGATGGCAATAGGCTCGCCACCTATTACATGGAACTTTAAACATAACTGGTGATATGTACTAAAGGTACTCTACCTAACCAGTCGAGGATTACAACCTCAATCGGCCAAGACTTTTCCCAACTATTTTGGGGTCGGCTTCCAGTCTAACCGGATGCAGCTGAATACCAGTACTTTACATGGAGCGACTGCCTATCTGTCCTCCATAACCCAGCAACTGGGTAATACGATACCCCTTGGTAAGACTGGTTGTCAGACTTTCGGGCTCCTGACGACCCGTAACGACTGTCAAAGATCCACGAATGACAGCCGGGACCACCGAGGCACGGAGGGGTCTAGGTATGAAAAGATGGTCACCCATCCACGGACCAACCCCGGCAAGCGTAGCTTAACCTGATGGATCGACCCGTGTGGCTGTTATTATTTAGCCTCGAACTCCAGTCGGGGATTAAAATTTTGTTTTTTGATTAAATTGTAAATACGCTTTTTGGCTTTGTAATATTATGTAAAACCATATAAATGGTGCATTTTCTGGTTAGACTGTAAGTAATTGTTGCACTTATAAACGTAAGTACTGTTAGCGAAATTATTTTAAATGTTTTGTGTAAACAATTGTTGGCTAACCTAAATAAATAAATTACAAGCGTGACGTAAGATATCTAAATAAAATAAATAAATAATATTCTTTATTGTTCTCTAATAATCACAAACACAGTACAAAGCCAAGATAACACTTAATAGAGACTGGTGTCTGTTGTAGGTAAGATCACCAGGCTTACCCTCCATCGGACAACTCACTAACGACCTATGACTGTATTAAATCAACATAAAGGTTGTACATATTATAACATTATTACAAATTAATAATACCAAAAATTAAAAAAATAATTTAAAATGGATAATTAAAAACTAAAGTAAAACAAATCTGGTGGCAAAAGTGGCTTAATAATATTGATTGATTTGATTGTTGATCTTTTGAGAAACCATTTCATTCACATTTACATTGCCTTTGACTCGCTAAGAAGACTATGATCCCAACGTTGTTGGGAAAAATCTAGGCAGATAATGATAAAAAAATATACTGTGTTTATAATATTAGAGCTCGATCGACTTTATTTGTCTAGAATTTAGAGAGTTTTTTTCTATATAGGCTGCTTTGATTGTGATTATAAACAATATTGATACGGAATAGGTATTATTAAGTATTTGTTTTAAAATGAAGATATCATAACGAATTACCCCGTCACTCGAACGAGCCTACCAAAGTCAATACATTTACGAATACCCATACAAACAAACAGTTTTCACCATTTTGTTTATTTTCCCCGTATTTCTCGTCTCTTTTCACGTATTTTTTCGTGGGCCTGACAGTTGCTATCTCTGCCTGTTCCACCATATTGGCGCGACAGTGTTGCCAACTTGTCATTTTTTAATGGAGAAACGAACCGACTGAGTTTACATCGAGTTCTGTTTGTGTTGAGCAATTTATTGGCTTGTTTGTGTTGTCTTGGCTGCGTTTTAAATGGTCGGTGCACACGTGAAAAGTTTAGGGTTTTTCTACAGTAAACTAGTTTGGTTGGATAGTTTTTAATGGTCGACGTCAATTATTTTGTACACTCCATCGGTTTAGGTAATTAAATAAAGGTAAACAAAATTAACCACGTGTCTGGTTAACCGACTTAACGTAATACCTGTCACTTCAGTTGTCGTGCTTTGTTTACCTTTATTTAATTAAAAACTAAACTGATGGAGTATAAGGTGCATAGCACGTATTGATAAAAAAAACTTGTCATATTGTTATGCTACTGCTTCGCCACATAATATGTTTAGTGTAGGGTCTATAAGTAATAGTGTATGACGATACCTACAAGAATTGTTTAGGCTACTGTTAGGTATGAAAGAGACTCGGAACTATTCTTCTGACCTAGTCTTACATCAAGAGTCATCATTCTCTTGCCTATAGCCCTATTTATTTGGTATCGGCGCAACATGTATTAGTGTATTAGTCGTCATCTTGGTAGTCTACCCCCTTTCTAGCAATATTATCTTCACACAGTCCATCTATCGTTCCTTTGGTCTTCCCCTACTCTTACAGCCATCGACATTCATACTTAAAACTTTTCTCACGACATTTTCCTCATTCCCCCGCATTACATGCCCGTGACCACCGGCAACCGATTTCCGCACGACTTTTCAGTCACCGGTGTCACTTTCAGACTTCCTCTTATGTACTCGTGTATTAGTCGTCAGCTTGGTAGTCTACCCCCTTTCTAGCAATATCATCTTCACACAGTCCATCTATCGTTCCTTTGGTCTTCCCCCCCCTCTTATAGCCATCGACATTCATACTTAAAACCTTCTGTACGACATTTTCCTCATTCCTCCGCATCACATGCCCGTGACCACCGACATCCGATTTCCGCAAAACTTTTCAGTCACCGGTGTCACTTTCAGACTTCCTCCTAATCTCTCCTTCCTCCCGTGAATTGAAATGAAGAATACTGTCAATTAATCTAACACCACAGATCCCTCTTGGTGTTCAGTTTTCATTTTGTGTCTTAGATCAAGACTACTTACACAAAATTAATCTATTAGTCTCATTGGGATAGAGAGTAAAAGAAAGGCTAATAGGCCTTATCGTAGTCGAAGAGAGGACAAGAACACACGTCTCGTGTCCTAAAAGTCAATTTATATAATTCAATCTACTTATGATTTTTTTGTTTGTAGAATATATGCTGAATTCCTGACACAGTAAAGCAGGTAACTCGATTCCAACCTCGACTCGTAAGTTGATGCAGTTACACTGGGCTGGGCTCTTGTAGGCAAACAATTTACTAAATTAAAACAATGTAAACGGCCCAGTAAATCTACAGGTCATGACTATTCGACTAACTGTGTTTGCGTGTCGATAGTAGCAATTACAATAATTCAAACGACAGGGCCTGACCTATCTCTGCGAGTACATTAGCTAATACTGGTTATGTTAATGTTGTCTGTCTGTGTGACGAATGTGGGCCATGGTGGTTTGGGACTGTTGGCCATTGTATAATGGGCAGTGGAATAACATGGACAATATTGACGGTGGAGACATTGAATTTAAATGTCCTTTACGACATTTGCCCACAGTCGATATGTACACTTTTGTCTGTGCTTTTGTTGAACAACATTTTTTGACTTTTATTAAAATATAGCTGGGCCTAAGTTTTGAGTATCTATAAATGTAGATGACTATAAGAGTAGTGGGGGAAGACCAAAGAAATGATGGATGGAATGTGTGAAAGATGATATGGCTTAATAGAAAAGCATGTAAGAAGAGGACATGTTACGCTGACCGCAAATAAATTGGGTTAAGGACACGAGAATGATGATGATGGTTATGTTAATGTTATCTGTCTATGTGACGAATGGGGTGCCCATGGCAGTTTAGGACTGTTGGTTATTGTGTGATGGGGAGTGCAATAACATGGACAATATGGTGGTTTCTGCATTGAGTGTTACTACTTTTTTTAAACTATTTATTTATAAATAAATAGTAAAAAAAAGAATATTGATCATTCAAACGACAAGGCCTGAGGGCCTGACCTATCTTTGCGAGTACTACAGCTCTACAGCTAATAATGGTTATGTTAATTTTTTCTGTCTGTATGACTATTGTAGGGGCCATGGCGGTTTGGGATTGTGTGATGGGCAGTGGAACTACATGGACAGGTTACATAGGTCTATTAATATAAGCAAGGAAGAAGGAGGGTCCGAACACACTTCCCTGAGGTACACCAAAAGTGACAGGTAGATCATCACTATCATCGTTTCCTATTTTAACCCTGTGGAACCGATCAGATAAGTAGTACCGAAATAGTTTTAATGGTAGACCCCTGATTTCCATGTAAACCAGCTTGTTTAGTAAGTTGGGTACAGGCACTGTGTCAAACGCTTTGGCCAGATCAAGGGATATGACAAGTGCCTTCTTTTTACTTTCAAGACCGTTAAAAAGATGATCTGTCCGCTTATGAACAGCGTCGGTACAAGATTGTCCAGCCCTGAATCTAAATGACCCTGTAAAATGAGGTTATTGCGTTCAAGGTATTTGGTAACCCTGATGTTCATGAGGCGTTCTAATAAATTTGGAAAGAGTGGGTAGAATGGAGATCGGTCTATAATTGTTGACAGAGCCTCTGTCCCCAGGCTTGCGGATAGGATGTACGAGTGATTTTTTTGTGTAAAATGCTAGATTACATTAAATTAACCAAGTAGTTCTTGTAATGCTTAAGGAACCGAGCGAGAGAGGATACGAATAACAATGAATATGAATATGAATGAATATTAATAACTTTACATATTTACAGAAATAAATTAAAAAGCTAAGTTAAAGTTTCAAAGGTCTGCATTTTGAATTTTAGTCTATTGTCCTAGGGGACAAAGTTGTAGAATTTGATGGTGTTAGGTGGAGGTGGTATCATCTTAGTTTAATAAAAAACATAAATTTTGCTGTTATTGTTTCCAAATCGTAACTTTCGCACCTTTTTATGGAATTGAATTGGAACATATTTTTAAAGATCTGCTTACACATATAAGGAGATTTGGTCACGACAGCACGTACTACAATTTGTATATTGCTATAAATATTGTAAATGATACCGTGTTACTAAGCAAGGTGTAGATTCACCAGATATCGGTAAATGCAAATATTGATTTAAATTGTAAACCACCATCAATGCATATTCATTCGACCGTGCAACTGCTAGTTTAAATAAGATATGCAGCTTTTAATGTAGTAGCATATTTTAGTAAGCTACAAGCTGTATCTGAATCAGATACTTTGTGGTTTTCGGAAAAGTTGAGGATATCCCCTTACGTTTTAAAGACGACATAAGGTGAGTATTGTCTTTTCTCGTAATTTCAAAAACAGCTGAATGTTATTTTCCATTATAATTTTTAAAGTACCTACTCGGCTGTAGAAGACTTTATTATTAACACAAACGGGATATTTACCATGTTTACTGTTATTGTATTTGAGTTTAGTAGTAGACGACTTGTATTGCCACTTGCCACTGTTTCTTTTTAACCGACGAAAAAAAAGGAGGAGGTCCCCAAGTCCGCACGTATATTTGTTTTTTTTTTATTTATGACTACTATAACTTTTTATAGAGAAATCCGATAAGAAAAAAAAAAATATTCGAAATGGTAAGTATATCTCAAAGTTGGTCCCGTGTAAAATTTATTAACATTGCTTTGGTAGTTTTTGAGTTTGCTTCAATAATAAGTATTTTGAAGGTCACGTAACCGATTTCCAAAAACAAAGTGAAAAATAAGTTTAATTTCGGAAGTCGGTGGCAAAAAACGAAAATACATTTAACCAGACACCGACTTCCCTAATTAAAGTTATTTTTCACTTTGTAGTGTTGTTTTTGGAAGTCGGTTGTATTTTTTGTAAAAAAGTTTTTATGTAAGTAGGTACCACCAAGCAGAATCAGTAACATTACTTTTCAACATAACGTTATGTAAAAGTAAGGCCCCGTTCACGGTCTCCAGCGATGCGACTTGCGACATGCGACACGCCGTCTGTCGGTCCGCAAGTTACGTCGCGGAGACTCGTGGTATGCTCTAAACAACTTCCTTTATTTGCTTTAACCGCAGTTGCTTTTGCAAGACTCGCGTCGGTTGAGCATGCAGCTCGTAAGGGTGGTGATATTTCTACCATCAAGCAGAATTAGAATGATTTGTTTTTAGCATAACCGTGTGTAAGGGCGATGCCACACGTTGATTTCGTTAGCGGTGTGTCGTTGCTTCTGCGACGCACGATTAATATACAACTTTCCACATAAAAGTATGCGCTTTGGTAATATTCGTGTTTCCAAATTAGCACAACCGTCGCACCACTGACTAACCCGCGTTTGCACAAACGCCAGCACATCAAGCTACTACAATGTGTCAAATTTCTTTAATAGGTTTTCATCTTTATCGCTAAAGCATTAAGTTCAAGGTTGATTGGGAAAACTTGACAGTTTCGGGTGGCTGGACCTGCTGGCGGCTGTACTACCGCGCTTTGTAGTAGAGCAGGGAATATCATTGCGTGTTTGTAGGAAGCTTTCACTCTGCGAGATCGTCATTTGTCGCTCAAAAGGTTTGAAAAGTTTTTTGAAATTGCATAGAGTTAAATAATAAAAAAAGCAAACAAAACTTGCTTGCTTGCTTGGTGCTTCCAACATTTGATACATACATACATACATACTCTCGAAAAACATAACCCTCCTTCTGGCGCAGTCGGAAATAAGCAAGTAGTTCTATGGTTGTAACAGCTTTATAGTAGAGTAGATCATCGCGCGTTTGTATTTCCGAAGATTGACGATGATTCCCGAAGCGTATATTTTTCTTTGGAACGCTGTATTCATAAACAGAATTCCACTCGATAAGTTGCATCTCTATTATAGTACAGATGAAGTTGTCAAAAGTTAAACAAAACTGTCAAATAACGTATCTGTCCGTGTATCGCCAACTAACAAAAAACTTTCCTCTTTCATCGAAATCCAAAAAAACTCATGTCCCACTACAATTTGACGGAAACATAATATATTGCCACAGTGATTCAACAAATCTGTGTGTTACGAGGGAAATCACTTAGCTCATGACAAATAGTGGTAGAGTGACGTCACTGCTTTTAAGATACATATAATCATACGGCTCTCGTGGGACTGTGGGTGTCGCGGTTAAATAATGATGGTGTGGTAGTTTGAGTTATGTTGTCATGTTTTTGGTCAAAGGATAGACCTCAAACTACAAATACTCCGGAAATCATCAGCGGATAGACATAGACATCTGTGTCAGTTTGCGTCAGTTTAAACCTGTTTTTAATGCGCCTATCTGTATTCTGGCGTGATTACTCGTTGTGCACGGCTTAAATATGGCCGCGTTTTGGTGGCTATGTGGCTATGATGCTGCCTATTTAGAAAGACGTGTGTGATGCAAATATACATGTTGTTTGCATTGTGTAGTGGCTATAATTTTTTTTTATATTCTCTTGCGAGCAGTGATAGTTTGGGTTAGTGGTTGTTTAGGTCTATGTGTTAACGTAAAGTGTTATTGTAATAATAGCTAGCGACCAGACCTTGATTAGCATGGTTTTATGACTTGAAAAACATCAAGTTATTTCTGTTATAATGTATATCTAATATTAATTCAATTCAATCATTTTATTCGGAGATATTCTTATTGTATTAGTTAGTATTAGAGCTTACAAACTACTACTGTTAGTGTTAAAATCAAAATCACAATCAAAATTCAGTTAAAAAAAAAATGTTTGAAAATATGCAAACAGCGCTCTTTCATAGGATACCTCACATGCTCTAGTAGCCATACTTCGAATTTTTAAGACGGTTTCAGTCCCCGTTGCAAAAAAAAACATATAATATATTTTTATTTCTTTCTTATTCGCAAAATAGTTGGGCAAACGTCAACTAAAACTGTTCCAAATTTCAAGTTGATAGCATTAGTAGTTCTTGAGATATCCAGCTGTGACATACAGACAGACAGAGAGAGTCACACCAGAAGGGTTCCTTTTTACCATTTTGGTACGGAACCCTAAAAACTTTATACCTACTTGTAATAAGTGAAAAGGTTGTGCTTTCAATTTATAACATTTTAAGTGACGTCCCTTAATGCGACATTTATGGAAACTACAAAGAAAGGCTAATACTCCTCGCCACAACAGTTTATTCCAATACTAGCTGTGCCCGCGACTTCGTTCGCGTGCATGTCGGTAAACAATACATAATGTGTTGCTTAGATATGGTGGAGGTGTCACTTCTCCAATAAAAATGAAGAATCTTGCGATCTTGCCTGGTAGGAACCGCTACCTGGGGTTCTCTACCACAGCCCTGCAGTTACTGCGGTTTATGATAGCGGGGTTTAACACGTATTCGCACTGCTGGAAACACAACGCGCCATTCCAAACTATCGTTTCGGAAAGAACGAATAGCGGGGTTTACACGTACCTACAGTTTGGACCCCGGATCTGTGGACTGCGTTCCAAACCGCGGATGGATCTGTGCGGTTTGGACTGCGCATCAAACTGTCTTTCGTTTATACCGTGAACATCCATGTTTATGGAGGCAAAACTTTTAAAAACGATCGAAGTCCATAATCAGTTGACCACGGATAGCCAGTAATTTTCTTTGATTTCTGTACCCATTCACAGAGTACGTATACGTATACGTACCTAGTGTACGTTATTGAGGAGTTCAATTGTCTGATCTTCACCAACTCTGGAGAAAAATCTTTCAAACATAAGGTGAGTGACATACGGACAGGACGTAATGATAAGACTTCCCTTTCTATGTACTATATATTTGGCTACGGAACCCTAAAAACAGAAGAATTGAAAACTTCTTTCTTTTTGAAGTCGGTTATAAAGATGCCTCAAATAATCTCGACCTATAGAGAGAAATCCAGGTCCAGAGACCGGAATTCCAGGACATCATCTATTTTATGACTGAAAAAGTGTCACCCTTCTGCGGAAAATCTTGACACCGCGATTCCATCTATACAACATCTATCGGATACAGTGGTTAACTGAAGCTCGCTCTGCGTACAATAAATAAACTTACAAAGGGAAACCCAGGTTTAATTTTAAAAAAAAGTGTGTGTGTCAGCTCTGGCGACTACTGGCGTTTCCTGCTTTTTTTTGTGCCGTTCCGACTTTCTATTTTTGGTCATTTCTGTCGGGTTTCTTCAATGAATCCAGTGCTACACAAAAAGCAACATTAAGGTGTTAAGGCGCTCGTCCCCCCCCCCCCCCTCTCACCCCTCCTTCTCTAACTCTCCTTTCAACCACATCTTACCACCCCCCTCCCCCGCCCCGTCACCCTCCCCTCTAATCCCCCTCACCGCATACCCTTCCCCCTACCTCCCCCTTCACACCTCCTTACTGCTTCTCCCTCCCCCTCACCGCGCCCCCTGCCCCTCCACTCTCAAACCCTCCCCCTCTCCTTTTCTGTGTATGAAAAGTTGATAGGATTATTATCTGACATTGCATTCTTTTTCACTCAGAACACCACATCAGTTATTAACTATCATCTTACAATTATATCCCCATTTTTAGGGTTCTATACCTCAAAAGGAAAAAAACCGGTCCAGAGCGAGTCGGACTCGCGCACCGAGGGTTCCGTTCCGATTTCTGAAAATGTGTGCTATTTAGAGACATCGTTTTATTTTTCCTGAACTTCTATCACATAGAATAATTTCAGATTTTTCTCTTTGCAAACTTCGGAGATAAGGGTCCCTGAACGGTATTTTTTTTACATTTTTCATCAAAAGTCGAAAACTATGAGGCCTAAAAAAAAATTTAAAAAAAAATTGAGAATGTGCACACAGCATTCTGTCATATGATACCCCACATGCCCTAGAAGCCCCACTTTGAATTTTTAAGACCCCCTTTCAGTCCCTGTTGCAATAAAAATAAAAATATTTTTATTTCTTTCTTATTTGCAAAATAGTTGGGTAAATGTCATCTAAAACTGTTCCTTTCAAGTTGATAGCATTAATAGTTATTGTTCTTGACAGACAGACAGACAGACAGACGTAGTCACACCATAAGGGTTCCTTTTACACCATTTTGGTACGGAACCTTAAAAACGGAACCCGTAAATAAAGGATCACTCGTGTGTCTGTCTGTCTGTCCGTCCGTCTGTCACAGCTAATTTGCTCCGAATCTATTGGACCCATTAAGTTAAAATTTGGTACACATAATTATGAATTTCTGTGACCCAAACGCGGACAGGTAAAGTAAATTAATGGATTTTGAATATGGGGCCACTTTTGTGGGGCAAATAAGAAAATTAAAAAAAAAAGTTTTGCAAACTGTACCGTGTGACATATCAGATGAAAGGGCTTAATTAATATGAGGGTCTCAAATAGGTATACATATTTTTTTTATAATTTTAAAATAATTAAAAAAAAAGTTATTTAAGGAAATAGATGAAAATCTACCAATATACTTATCCCATAATCTCCGAAACTACCGAGCCTAAAATTTAAAAAAAAAAAATACAGAAAATAGTACTTTACTTGTAGATTACAGAAAAATCTATAAAAAGTCTGTGGTCCTAAAATAACATGGTAAATTATCTCTCAATATTGTGAGTACAAACTTACATTTACAGTTGGAATGTATGGGAGAATATGTTTTCCAACTACAATGTTAAGTTTGTTCTTGGGATAAATTCATCCCAACTACGGAACCCTTCGTTGTGCGTGGTCCAACACGCACTTGGCCGGTTTTTTTTATATTTGAAATTCTTTTAGCGTTACTAATCAACCATCAATAGAATCAATCTGCCCAGGCTTTTCCCAACTATGTTGGGGTCGGCTTCCAGTCTAACCAGATGCAGCTGAATACCTATATTTTACATGGAGCGACTGCCTATCTGACCTCCACAACCCAGTTACTGGGTAATACGATACCTCTTGGTAAGACTGTCAGACTTTCGAGCTTCTGACGACCCGTAACGACTGTCAAAGATCCACGAATGACAGCCGGGACCGCCGGGACCAACGGCTTAAAGTGCTTTCCGATGCACGGAGAGTCTCGGTATGTAAAGATGGTCACCCATCCACTGACCAACCTGCTTAACCTGCTGGATCGACCCATCTGGTTAACCACCATTGTAAAGCGATTTTTATTTTTAGTACCATTTGGTATCAATAGATGTCGTTACGTGTATGAAGACACCGTAATGAAAAGTTCTTCTTGAACACTTTAAATTTATATATCTTTTGATAGACTGAAGCGATTGCGATGAAACAAAAACTAACTAAAACTCTGAGTTACACACAATATTTGAGTATAAAATTTAACCATATTGGTTTTGTACTTTTGACGTGATACTTGCACAAAAATTTATGAACTCTCACAGACAAACAGATAAACAGACAAACAGACAAACAGACAAAAATGACAAAAATGGTAGAAATGGCATCTGTTGGTGATTCTTTAACACCCCAACAATTTTTTTTTTTAATATTTGCATTGTACAGAAACGCCTCGTCTACAGATTTATTATATGTATAGATAACAATGATATTAACAGTGACAATGTTACATTAACATAATGCATAAACATGTTTGCCTACGGTGCTACGGCGTAGCAGCGAGGTCTGTCTCGTAGCGCCATCGTAGACCGCTCGTAGAGGCTCGTAGACAATGTTTACGATATTGCTTCTACGTTTGCTACGCGATGCGATATGCATTGAAATCGACCTCTATTGGATAATCATTGTGTTTTGTATTGAATAAATAAATATTTTCAGTATACTGCATATACTGTGTCTATTGGGGCTGGGAGTGTATGTAAATAAGATAGAATGTATTCTGTTCAAGAATCTTCCTTTAAAATTTTTAAAAAATTCGCGACTATGTGCTATGCAATTTCTTGACAATGGAGCCCCGTAAACCAAACTCGGTAAAGTAAGCGGAAGGTACTATATAACAGTGCTAGTGAGTCAAAAACTATAAAAAGCCTCTTCGATGTTTCAAAGCCACTACAACCTCGTTAAAACATTATACAGGGTGTAAGTGTAAACAGTGGTAATGTTTATAGAAATCATTGTAGGCACTCATAATTATGAACAACTTTTACTCCAAACCTGAAACCGGGAAAAAAAATCTACTGTTCCCTAAATTTTGAGGAATGATGCGAATATAAATATGCTGAACAACCGATTTTTTTTCGCGATTTCAGGTTTGGTCCCATAGTAAAGTTGTTCATAATGATGAATACAATGACCCCTTAAAATATTGCCACTGTTTACACTTACACGCTGTATAGGATTTTTTTCCACGGCATGGAATAATCAGATGAGTCAAGGTACTCTTAAAAAACTTTCTTACAGTAACAGAATTTAAATAAAAATAAATTGAACTCCACTTTCAATAAAAGTCGCTTAGTGGGAATCCATCATTGATCCCCACTGTACCCCACGCTATCACGCTAGAATCGAACCCAAAACAAACGGAGAGACGGCCGGATCAGCGGTGATCGATCGACTTAGCTCGCCCGACAAGGGAACCTCATTCATTCAGGCTGTATAGTGCGTTGTGCTATTCTCTAAACATCACTTCGGAACTCGAAAAGTGAATCCATGATGATTTACTATGGTTTACGTACCATAGTATCCCTCTTTGTTTTGTTTTATACAAATAAAATTCACCCAGTAGGGCCAGTAGGTGATAATAAGAAAATGTTTGTTACATTTAGTTCTTTATTTTCTGTTCCTTACTGTAATTTATTTAGTGTATACCTAGGAACGTTGGTAAATCTAAATAAATAAAAAAAAACTATAAATGATTTTCAAATATTAACTTTGAATGAAGACCAAAATGCTTGGAGGTATTATAGTATCGCTGGCAGAAAAGTGGCCATTGGCTCAGTTGCCAAAAAAATAATGTAATCTATACTTAGGTACCTCTAAATTGAGATTCATGCTCCTAGATACCAAATTAACAAACTTTTGAGTTTTCTATAATGTCCACACTATATTGAATGGGGAAGGCAACTGTCAAAATGGCGCTGTTGTAGCTAGTTCCCAACACAAATAATAATTATTTTATTTTGCGAGAATGACCCGTTGTTGTACATGTTCCTAAATACTCCAAAATTGGAGTCCACCATTTCTCGAGAGGCCCTAAGATTGTGGAAGCTATTCGTAATGATTTAAAAAAAATTAAACAGTGTTCGAAACATTTTGAAGAAAGTGATTACGAGGAAATATTTAAGGTCTAAAATTCCGACACTTTCCATGTCAAATACTTAAATAAAAATATTGAAATAACCGAACATAACTAAATAGTGAAATAAAACCAAACTCATGGATTCAGAACAAAATGTCTTTAGTGTAGGCCTTATGGACCTAGCTATGATCACGCCATCTACAATTAGCTTTGTCCGACATTCCCCATTAGAAAGGTATTCGTTGGGTCGTCGGCGGTGGTATGTTGGCGTATGTTTCTGCTCAACACACTTTTCCTGCACGAACCCTGCATTGGTTATATTAGCGTACTGACGGACTGTAATATTTCTTCTTATACGGTTCTACAAGGGAGCTTGGGTTACAAATGAAATTTCAATGATCACTGCACTGAACCTGCAACAAGAAGTTATTTTCACACGCATAAGGGCGAGCGCGCTCTGCGGTGCGTTCCGTTAGTTCTGCCACACTGGGCGGGCCCTACAGTAACAAAACGCATGACCGCAGTGCGCGCACTTCAAAGAAATTCCATACTTCACAGACTATGCGTTAGACAAACGCACCTCAGTGCGCGCTCGCCCTCGCGCTCGCCCTTAACTTGACACAATAAATTAACTGTCAACTGTCATCCGTCAAAATGACAGTAAAAGCAGAGACACATGACAGTAAAACTAATGACAGGCAGCATGGTCTCTGACCCTAGCCTGTTCCTTATGGAACAAAAGGAAAAAAAAAAACAGTATTTGTAAAAAAAAGGAGTTCACATTCGAATTGTGTGCGCTCACGAGTGAGGATCCAAGTGAACTTTACAGAGTCTAATCACAGGTACCATTTCAAAAACAAACAAAAGAGCATCCATCCAATAACCTTCACTTAATCCGAGCCCACATCCCGACAATCAAAGGAAAGTTTAACACAAAAGAAAGTAAACAGGAGTTCTCATTGGAAGTTAGCTAGTTAGCACCGAAATAGGGGATCGCTGGCCAGCCAATATAACAAAGTTTAGCCAAACTTGTTATTTATCTAATCCTTGGCGGTCTGTGGACAGCGTTGTTGGTATCGCTTTTACTGAATGTGGGCCTCAAAGTGAGAGAGTTTGTTTTTGTAAAGTTTGTAATGGAAAGTTGGTTTTTAAATCTATTTGTTGTGATGGTTATCGTTGACCACATCAAGTGAGATAGCGGTTCATGCGGTAGCACGCGAAATTCAAATTTTCTTACGTTTTTTAGGTTGTATGTTGATCTAAATATGATTCGCGACCGTAATAAGTATATGTATCTACAAAATCATGATCATTAAAGTCGTCAATACAACTCTTTAGAACCGGTAATCCTATTGAAGGACTATTTAATGAAATCTTGACATTTGAGGATTATACTAACATAAGAAGTTGTATTACTGATTCTAATTAATGATTATAATTCTGTAAATACATATTTGTTACGGCCAATTGTTGCAAATATACATACACTATGTCGCTAGTAGTCGCTTTTCATGTCTGTCTGTGTGACAGCGTTGTTCTTCTAAACTACGCAAAAGATTTTGATGCGGTTTCACCATAATTTAGAGAATTTATTCCGGAAGGTTTAAGTGATAAATTAATAATAAACTTAAAACTACAAATAATACAGAAATATCGTTGTTTTATCAACTCGTAAAAACCTTGCCAAGCAGGGGCAGGTTGCTAGTGTTTAAGGCGCAGATATATGCCAACCGCCTTTTAAAAACGGATCAGTAGTTCCGAAGATTACCCCCTACATACGAACTTACAAAAACAAATTTTAGCTGTTTATAATGTTAGTATAGAAAAACGAGCGTCTCTTAGTCATTGTAACTGAACAGCCTACAAGTGACCATGATTCCATGAAACATGCAGGAGGTAGATTACCACACCCGTACTTTATTGCCACCTGACAAAGGACATTTTATACACTCATTAGCAAATTTTGCTTTGCCTTTTGATGTGGCAAAGTTTTCCTGAAAAGGAAGAAAGGAAAACAAAGAGTTTTGGGTGCGTATCCCCGGAAAGTTGTAACCGTTGCCCAAAGTATTTTTGTTGGCTATGAGAGCTTGAAATCGCACAATGTTGTTTAATAAGTATAGGTACACTAGCGACGGTAGGTGGACTAGAAAATATTTTGCCTAAGGCAATAAGTATGGAACCAGAGGAGCTCGTGGCTAATAATAAGCTATCAGGTTAAGCTACGCTTGCCGGGGTTTGTACTCCTCCGTGCCTCAAAAACCACGTTTAGCCGTTACTCCCGGCTGTCATTCGTGGATCTTTGACAGTCGTTACGGGTCGGGAAAGTCTGACAACCAGTCTTACCAAGGGGATTACCCAGTTACTGGGTTGTGGTGGTCAGATAGGCAGTCGCTCCATGTAAAATACTAGTATTCAGCTACGTTACGGGTCGGGAAAGTCTGACAACCAGTCTTACCAAGGGGTATCGTATTACCCAGTTGCTGGGTTGTGGTGGTCAGATAGGCAGTCGCTCCATGTAAAATACTAGTGTGACGAAATCATACACCTCAATTGCAGTATTGAATATAATTTATTCACTTAATTCCAAAACACATGGTTATTAACAATCACTTATCACAGTTATCACTTATCATCATGAATTTAATAAAAGTAGCACGGATCCGTCAGATATGCTTACAGGTCAAAGCCTAGAAAAAGACTGACTCTGTGAACTCTGTCCTAGCCAATCAGTTGCCAACTGAAGGATCCCCACTTTAAACGGAAGTGAACACTCAGCCGGCTAACGACCAATCAGAGCAAAGTAAACAGTACACACAATCACTTGACTAACTTAAATAATTTCATGACTTATGATTAGCCTTATGATTATTATAAATAAACTTTTAAAACTTAAACAATAATTATTTACTAACTGTATTAAAGAAATATACTTTAATAATAGTATTCTACAAATGAATACCTAAACGGATGTATAAAGTTCGTGCAATCACTAGCGCCATCTGTCGCTTGTGGAAAAAAGTCTTATTCGTAATTATTATTTTAAAAATCATTACATTCGGCCATCCGACATCGTGCGATCTCCTGACGCACGATTTTACAATTCCAATAACATTTAAATTAAAATAAACCTTACATACCTATATAATCATTACATTCGGTTATTCATTGATCTCGGATTTGATTCTGGGGCATGGTTTATCGTCAACATTATTACTTTCAGCACCAGAAGATGAGCTACTATTATTATTTGATGAACTTTTATGGTCTTACAGTCATCGGAAACTATGCTTTTATATTGTATTCTTCCGTTTATTTTTCGTTTTTTTTTTTTTTTTTAATTAAAATAAGTGATAGACATAATTTTATTACCTACTAGAAAAATACGCGCATTGTCGTGGAGTTGCGGATACCAGCCCGTATTACCTATTACCTACCTACTAGAAATAAAGATAAAAAAGATCAACCATTTTTCAGATTAGCTAAAGAATACCGAATTTTTGTTATTTTATTTACATCTTTTATGGGGTACCTGCTGTGTTAAATGTTACAACAAAATATTTTGTGACATATTGCAATTAAATAAAACAAAATTCAAAACTCATATTAAAAATACGCTTTGTAAACAAGCATAATACAAATTATAGGATTAATCCAGGATTAGAATGCTTGGATGTTTCCAATGCTGGTCCTGTTCATAGGACAATCTAGAGTCGAGATGAAATCAAACTGGTTGCTAATTTAATTGTATGACACGTGACGTTATCATTTTATGACATTGATTTTACATTCTGTGATTACTTTAACCCCTCAAGTGTCGAATGCACCCCATGTGTGCATAAGAAAAACCGTTTTTTTGTTCGGTACATAAGCTTATATCACATATATATAAATGTAAAAAAACATCATCCGATGGAAAACCAATCAAATCATTAGTTGTGAACTTATGGAGTTCGCAGCTAACCTCCCCTCACCCCCCCCCGTGTCAAATGCACCCCAAGTGTGCAAAAGGACAAAACTTTACATAATAGGTATATAAGCTTAGATCACGTATATATAAACGTAAAAAAACATCATCCGATGGAAAACATATCATTATCAGTAGTTGTGAACCTATGGGGTTCGCAACTAACCCCCAACCCTCCCCACTCGCGGGGGTTTTGGGTCTAAAATCAGCCAAACTCAGACACTTGAGGGGTTAACTCACGACTTGTTACTTGTTAAAATTTCAAGAAAATCGTATATACTTTTACAATGTATCTTTAACATAATTAATTTATCTGTCATTGTTCATTTTTAATTATTTTTACCTAACAAGTATATTAATTTTTATTCTAGTTGTATCATCTTCACATAATAATGATTTATTAATGTATACAAAATATTGTAAAACAGTTTTTTTTAAAGAGTAGGTAACGCTAAATTTTGGAAGGGACAGCTAGAAACAATTTTTTTTATTTTTTTATTTTGACGCTCAAAAGTGCCTATTTGAAATACATTATTTGATGTTGACTTTTATTAAATCCCAGAATTTCAGCAATTTTATATTGGTCATTACCTAAAACTCGATGATTTTGCACGAACCTTCTTTATAGGTACTAACAGGCCTTTCGGCATCATAATTAGCTTTTTGTTTTTCTTGGCTAACTCGGATATTGGTGCTGGCCTCATCTCTTAAACTTTGTAACGTGTCTGGTATGGCGTCAAAAAGATTTGACAGAACTAGGTAACATTTACCTGTGGCTATACGACAAGTAGCCTAATGTAAGTTACATCATTTACCAGGTTTACTACTATTAACCTTATATGTAAAACATCTCCAGAATAACAAGAACATAAAGCAAAAACTTCGAACTAATTCGAATATGTTTTATTGTGATACGTTAGATAGCTGAATGTGGTTTTGAAAGATAATTTCTAGGGAATTCAAAATCACTGGCGTTACAACGGAGCCCAGGAGTTTTGCAAAAGAATAACGTACCTACTATCGTCTTAAATAAAGCTATGGATGGTAATTCAGTACAATTTTAACCAATCAGTAAAGCAGTCTGCATAAAGTCATATTAACCAGTACTTCTACACTCGATTAAATGATACGATGTCAAAGCATATTTTAATCGTAATAAAATTCCCAATTAAACTAACGTATTTTATTGGATAAGGATTAGTAATATAACCGTCAAATTATCTTTGGAAATAACAATTTATATATATATTTTTTTAAATTGTAAAAGATAAAAATTGTTACTGTGAATAATCCTTACAAGAAAGACACATGCAGACTTTTCTGCATAGACTTTCCTGTTGAACTTTTTAATATATACAATCCCATAGAACATTAATTTTATGTATCTCTTACCATTTAGTCAGCGCACGCCATGTTAGTGCTAAAAAAAAACTATTTTTCACGACTTGATGGCAAATTTCAATACTATCTACGTTTATGTTTAATATACATGGATAACACATAAAAACCTTCCAGAACAAACTATCTAAATGATGGTGGAAACCACATCAAAATCCGTTGCGTATCTACGAAGAACAACGCGGACACAGACAATCAATAATACCGTGAGTTATACAATCTACGGCTCTTTGACCAGTAATATGACACCTGTGTATAAGCAATAATTTGTCGTAAAAATATTCAGATGAGTTATCATTACTTTGAGTCGTACGAGCTAACATTTCTTCTAGAAGCCGACCATAATTTTGCTCACTTGGAAACTCCTTTGTAAGTTTGGCTTGACAGTAAGAATCTTGTAATTAATCTAAATAAAACAAAAGTTATTCATTGCCACCAGCGTCGTTAGTATCCACCAGTTAACATTACGTATAATAACACTATAGTAGAAGAGGTTACGAATGCAAAGTTCTTGGGTACAACTGTAGATAATAAACTAACATGGAAATCTCACTTAGAGGAAATCTGCAAGTGTCTGAGTAAATCTGCATATCAATTATTTCAATTATCCAAGAAAGTTAGTGCTGACATTCTATTAACAGCATATCATGGATTGGTCGCTTCTATTTTTTTAGATATGGTGTTGTTTTTTTTTTTGGGGACAGTCTTCTAATAGAGAACTTATATACAGGATTCAAAAAAGATGTATACGATCAATGTGTGGTCTGAGAGTAACGGATAGTTGTGTTCCTTACTTTAAAAAAATTAAAAATACTAACTTTACCATGTTTGTACATATTAGAAACTGCATTGTTTGTAAAAACGAATCCCAATATGAGAATTTGTTGTGCCAAATCAAATGCAAAACTGCTTTATTTAAAAAAAAGATTTTGTTTGGTATTGCTCCAAATATTTATAGTAAAATACCTGATTCTATTAAATGTATGCCTATAAACAAATTTAAAAAGTCCCTTCAGGGTTATTATTAGAAAAGTGCTATTACAGCGTAGATGAATTCATAAATGATATTTTCCTTGTATAGTATTCTCAAATTAAATTTTAATTTTGACATTTTAATTTTGAATTTTGACTTTGTAATTACAAAATAAATTTTGACATTAAAATTTAATTCAAATTGACATTGTAATCTCTTTCTTTGCTTTTTTTTTTGTATTTGTTTGTCTAGTATGACTAATTATATACGCCATAAATGGCAAAACATCTAGCTACCTCATATTAATTATAAGACCTGTATAATTTTACTCATGTTTTACAAAATAAATATATCTTGTATCTTTTCCTTCCTTGAAAAACATTCAAAAGATTCAGTACCTCTTTTTGAGAATAACTTGATGTCCTTTTCTGTTTCTTGCGTCGTGGTGGTGTACTTGTTGTATCAGATATCATGCTTGAAGACGAAGAGGTCGAAGTAGACATCTTGCGCTTCCATTTAGATCGCTTCTTTGCACGTGCCGTCTTTGTCTCTGCCTTGTACGACACAGGGGCTACTGGTTTGTCTTGTAACAGGCGGCTCTTCTTTTGAAGTTTGCCTCAAACATAATAATACACTGGTTAATACAGTTACACAATTTGGTAACTTGTCACATTAATGTCCCATTAGTCATTTATAATAATCTAGTAAGTCAATAATAATAACCCCGTCCAGGGCATACTGTCATCACATGAATAATTTTAATACCTATGTAATTTTAAGCTCATTTTATAATAATTATCTCTTTAAACTTTAGTACCTACATTAACGTAATGTCCAATTAAAAGTATTTCATTAAAATAAACAAGTAAAATTAATGTCTAGGGAAAGAGAAAAAATAACTAAAGCAAAAGACACACACACACATGGCTCAATAGGCATACATAGCCTCTAGTAGCTAAAGCACACTTAGCTTCCTATTGTAGGCACACATAACCTCTGACAACTAAGCACACATGGCTCAATAGGCATACATAGCCTCTAGTAGCTAAAGCACACTTAGCTTCCTATTGTAGGCACACATAACCTCTGACAACTAAGCACACATGGCTCAATAGGCATACATAGCCTCTAGTAATTAATGCACACTTGGCTTCCTATTGTAGGCACACATAACCTCTAACAACTAAGCGCACATGGCTCAATAGGCATACATAGCCTCTAGTAATTAAAGCACACTTGGCTTCCTATTGTAGGCACACATAACCTCTAACAACTAAGCGCACATGGCTCAATAGGCATACATAGCCTCTAGTAATTAAAGCACACTTGGCTTCCTATTGTAGGCACACATAACCTCTAACAACTAAGCGCACATGGCTCAATAGGCATACATAGCCTCTAGTAATTAAAGCACACTTGGCTTCCTATTGTAGGCACACATAACCTCTAACAACTAAGCGCACATGGCTCAATAGGCATACATAGCCTCTAGTAATTAAAGCACACTTGGCTTCCTATTGTAGGCACACATAACCTCTAACAACTAAGCGCACATGGCTCAATATTTTAAAATCTGACGTACTTAGTCAATAGTAAATCGATGAATCTAGGTCATAGTTAATCGATAAATTCATGCTTTACTTACGTGCTCCAGGATAGCTTTGTTCGTATCGGGCACACTTGGCCCAAGTCTTTGTTAGCTCACTTGGCCAAACAAAAACTTTAAAGCACACTTGGCTTTATCTTTAGCATACTTGGCTAACCTTAAGCACACTTGGCTAACCTTTAGCACACTTGGCTAGGCTTTTTTTTTTTTTTTTGTAGGCATGTCCCACTTCTGAGATGTGACGAAATCATACACCTCAATTGCAGTATTGAATATAATTTATTCACTTAATTCCAAAACACATGGTTATTAACAATCACTTATCACAGTTATCACTTATCATCATGAATTTAATAAAAGTAGCACGGATCCGTCAGATATGCTTACAGGTCAAAGCCTAGAAAAAGACTGACTCTGTGAACTCTGTCCTAGCCAATCAGTTGCCAACTGAAGGATCCCCACTTTAAACGGAAGTGAACACTCAGCCGGTTAACGACCAATCAGAGCAAAGTAAACAGTACACACAATCACTTGACTAACTTAAATAATTTCATGACTTATGATTAGCCTTATGATTATTATAAATAAACTTTTAAAACTTAAACAATAATTATTTACTAACTGTATTAAAGAAATATACTTTAATAATAGTATTCTACAAATGAATACCTAAACGGATGTATAAAGTTCGTGCAATCACTAGCGCCATCTGTCGCTTGTGGAAAAAAGTCTTATTCGTAATTATTATTTTAAAAATCATTACACTAGTATTCAGCTACGTTACGGGTCGGGAAAGTCTGACAACCAGTCTTACCAAGGGGTATCGTATTACCCAGTTACTGGGTTGTGGTGGTCAGATAGGCAGTCGCTCCATGTAAAATACTAGTATTCAGCTACGTTACGGGTCGGGAAAGTCTGACAACCAGTCTTACCAAGGAGTATCGTATTACCCAGTTGCTGGGTTGTGGTGGTCAGATAGGCAGTCGCTCCATGTAAAATACTAGTATTCAGCTACGTTACGGGTCGGGAAAGTCTGACCACCAGTCTTACCAAGGGGTATCGTATTACCCAGTTACTGGGTTGTGGTGGTCAGATAGGCAGTCGCTCCATGTAAAATACTAGTATTCAGCTACGTTACGGGTCGGGAAAGTCTGACAACCAGTCTTACCAAGGGGTATCGTATTACCAGTTACTGGGTTGTGGTGGTCAGATAGGCAGTCGCTCCATGTAAAATACTGGTATTCAGCTGCGTCCGGTTAGACTGGAAGCCGACCCCAACAGAAAAGGCTAGGCAGATTGATTGAATAAGTATGGAAGCAACTCATCATCATCTCACCCTATAGCAGTCCACACTGCTGGACATAGGCCTCTCCTATTGCACTCCATTCAGCTCGATTCTCGGCAACTCCCATCCAGCTGACCAGCCACCCTGCGAAGATCGTCGCTCCACCTAGCCTGAGGGCGTCCTGTCCCCCGTTTGCCGATTCGCGGTCTCCACTCAAGAACACGTCTAGCCGTCATCGGTTCTAAGGCTAATATGGCCGGTTCATTGCACATCAGCTTGCTCGAACCAACTTGCAGTGCTTTAAGTGGCTGAAAAAAAAATCCTTTTCCAAACTTAGGTAAAGTAAGTGTCTTGCTCATAGAAATATATAAAACAGAAGAAGTGGCAAGGGAGGGAATCTGTGTCCGCGCGACATGCTTTGTATCAGCCGTTAATAGTCAAATGGCCGTCTACGCGAACGCTAGTGCGTTTTCGACTGTGACCTTGACAATTTATAAGAATGCCGTGTTGTTCAGTGGTTTCGTGTAAAAACAGAAGCCAAAACAAAAATTATGTAAATCATGGAATCACTTTCCATGTATTTTACCGTATTTGTCTTTAAAATCATGAAAATGACAAAGGGATAAAGTGGAGGAGATGTGCCCAGTATGTTAAAATGTATCGGACACACGGTTCCAATACATTTTAACATACTGGGCAGATCTCCTTCTTTATTATATCTATGGTCTTGCGAGAGAGGAGCTCGTGGCTGAGTAATAACAGCCGCATGGGTCGATCCGTCAGGTTAAGCTACGCTTGCCGGGGTTGGTCAGTGGATGGGTGACCATCTTTACATACCGAGATTCCTCCGTGCCTCGGAAAGCACGTTAAGCCGTTGGTCCCGGCTGTTATTCGTGGATCTTTGACAGTCGTTACGGGTCGTCAGAAGCCCAAAATTCTGACAATCAGTCTTACCAAGGGGTATCGTATCGAACTGTCTACCTGGCGCTATGTCAGTCTGTCCTCACCTACTGCATCTCGTCATGGGGTGGAGCAGCCAAAACGCACCTCCTTGAATTGGAAAGAGCTCAAAGACTCATCCTAAAAATCAGCCTATTCAAACCGCGCCTTTTTCCTACGGTAGACCTGTATCAACAAGCTGAAGTTTTAACGGTTAGACAATTATACGTCCTCGCTACTATACTTAGACAACATGCCTCCCAGAACTACAGTAGCTTTAACCCAGTTCTAAAAAGAAGACGTGCTCATCAAGTCTGCTTAACTAGACCGGCTAAGACGAGTTTCAGCCGACATTTCTTCTTTTTCCAAGGGCCACGTCTGTATAATATTGCAAATAAGCTGCTTACTATTTATCCTCTAACAAAAATTGAATGTAGGCGTAAGGTCTCAAATTGGCTCTTAACTCTTACTTATGTCGATACGGAGAAATTGTTAGACAGTTACAGAGAAGTATAATACACATTCACTACACACACACACACACACACCCAAAACATCACAACCACAATTCGTTTATCACACCCACATTATACACTCACAAACTTCAAAACACCACTTTTTATTTTTTTTATTTTATTTTGTTTTTAAATTTTTAATTAATTTTAATGTTCATAATCTGTAAGCGCTCCCTGCTGCTGTTATTTATGTCATTAGTTAGGCTCTCATTGATGTATTCGGGAAGGAGACCAGGAGACCCGTAGCACAGGTTTTACTTAGTATGGGCTCCTGTCTCCCATCTTCAAACTTTTTGAATCATACTGTTTTTTTTTTTTTATTTATATTTGTGGGAGGAAATAAATAAATTTTATTTATTTATTTATTTATTTATCGTATTACCCAGTAACTGGGTTGTGGAGGTCAGATAGGCAGTCGCTCCATGTAAAATACTGGTATTCAGCTGCATCCGGTTAGACTGGAAGCCGACCCCAACATAGTTGGGAAAAGGCTAGGCAGATTGATTGATTTTGGTCTTGCTAGAAACGAGAATGAAGTGAGGCGAGTGTAGTTTGTGTACAGAAAAATACTGGCTGTACGTATATTTTTAAAATAATAAAAAAATCATTCACGCTCGTCTAGAAATATCAAAGATGTAAAGTTAATACATTCCCCAAAAAATACAGTTTTATGTCTGTTATAAAAACGAATTCTATTTTAAAACTACATACCTACATTCATTTCAATATTTCCATGCGCAAAAGTAGAATAATTGGAGTAGAATAACGAGACTGAAAGTTATTTAAACTTAGTTATATTTTACCATAATCCTGTCCCTGAATCCATCATTATGATCATCACAGACTTATACCCGATATCATTTGTAAAAGGGTTTTACTAACTAATTTATTTAGGAACACAAATCCGGGTAGCTCGAGGTCACATGTGATAATAATCCTTTGGCTAGTAGTTATTCATTGCTATGTTACGTGACACGACACGAGTATTGTACTGAATCAGAATTTTAGGAATTAGTATGTACAGGCGCCAGCAGGTCAAGCCACCCGAAACTGTCAAATTTTCCCAATCAACCTTGAACCTAATGCTTTAGCGATAACGATGAAAATCTATTAAAGAAATTTGACAGATTGTAGTAGCTTGATGTGCTGGCGTCTGTACTATACAGACCTGTTATCATGGATTATACACACAGCAGCAGGTCAAGTTACTACAAACTGTCAAATTTCGATTTTGAACTTAACCATCAAAATTTTAAGGTTTAAAATAATTTGGAGAAATTTGACAGTTTGGTATAACCTGATGTGTTGTTGTCTGTATATTATTTTAAACCCACGCGTTGAAATTTTTATGACTTAAAAAAAAAAAAATTGCTGTTTCATACATTTTGACCGGGTAGTTATTGCACTTTTCTATGAAACAGCAGATTTTTTTTATAATACCTACCTTACGAGATATTTCTACGCTGGGGGGTCTAGAATCATGTGCTGAATTCAAGATTATAGTTTACCCTGCCACCCTGTATAGTACATACTTTTCAAGGACCGTCCTTTCCGTACATCCATTGGTAATGCAAAATAAACTTTATGTCCAACGCTTAAAGTTTGTTTCTATTTACAATTTAAAAGACAGAAAGCAATCCAGATCCTCCAGGTCCCTAATCTGTGATTACGCTTCAATTTTGTCCCGGAACGTTGATAGACAGCTTGGAATTCATTTGTTACCTTGCGTAATGGCCGCTATACACTTACCCCCTTATTCATAAACAACTAAAACGTTCAGGAAACCTAATTTAGTTAAAATAGTGTTTTGTCTTCTTCTTTCAAACTAAAAAAAAAAAAAATATTTCAATTACAAAGTGCTTTGGCATAAATGTATTGGAGATCTCGTTTTAAGCAAGAGTTGCTTGTGTTAGGAGACTCCGCTCTTCCACTAGGATTAACTATAATTGAATTGAAAACAATAGTATGGTAAACTTAAAAAAAAAAGAAAAAATTAAAAATCTAAACGAGTAAACGTTTTACAAAGAAAAAGGTAACAATGCGCGTGTATGTGTGGTGTAAACAAGTAAGTGTGATTGTATGAGAGTGTGAGGATTTAAAGTGTTTGAATTAAAAATTCAAATATTTAGTTCGACTATAGATATAAAATTAAATGTAAGTGTAAGTATTAAGTTAAAATTAAGTTAAGTTTAAATTTAAGTTAGCCCTACGACAGCGTCTTGGGATCGGAAGAAGTCTATTACAACTCCTTCCACTAACAATGTACACTGTAAAACGCTTATAGTAATAAACTATTGAAGAGTAGATACAATAGACTCAATATCGTCGTATGTGCTGGTCTTAAGCCATTCGGTTAACACTTTTTTACAGTCTTGGAGCTTCAGGGGGTGTATGCTTAGCTTTTTATTTATCAAATTGTGTATCTGGGAAGATTGCCTCGGGTACTGTCTTTTAGCAAAAACAGATCTAACCGCAACAGTTGGAGCGACTATGTAGCTCCTTCTGCTTCTTTACGGGAAGGATGCGTGTTTTCTTAGAATGAGTTGAAGCAAATAAAGTTTTCTAACAGATAGAACGTCAGATAGTATATAAAGGTTCTGGGTAGGGAATCTGTAAGGTTTAAAGAACATGACCTTAAACTCAAATCATAATTTGAAAGAAATTGACAAAACACTATTTTAAGTTAAATAGGTTTATAGAGCGTTTTAGTTTTTTTATGAATAAGGGGGTTAATCGGCAAAGTCGGTCGGTAAAATCTAATGTACGAGTATGTTTGGGAAAAGGCCTCACGCTGTGTATGTGTGGCTAAACCGAACAGCCGGGCGGTAAAATCAAATGACATGCTAATTAACCATATGTAGACGACGAGCCGAGTTTGCTGGTCGGCCCGAACTGAATGAAAGCCGAACCGGCTTTGTTGTTAAACAAATATTGCCGAACCGAATGTGCCGAGCCGAACAAGTGTGTAGCATGCTTTAGAGAGTCACAATCGCATCCTCTTTCATTTTGACACTTCATAATATTCATTGCGGTTGATGAACCCACAAAAAATCAACAAATTAATTTATTTTTTGTTTTATCGTGTTTAGATATCAATAGCCATTGCGTCTGCGGAGTTTAGCTAGCCAATTTAAAATAACCCTGTATACATTATGAACTTCGTTAGTTTATAACTCGTGAGATTGAAAACTTTCGATAAACTGCTTACAAAATAACGTATTAATTACACTTGTTTGTAACGTATTATAGTATTAGATAGTTTATAAACTATCCATGTCAAACCGTCACTGGCACCAAACAAATGATTGCGACGAAACGCACCTTGCGCGCTGATTGGTTCAATTGGTTGAACGTCATGTGTCCCGCGTCGCTATCTTTGGCTGTCACTTTTCATAAGTAAATAACTAAAAACCCCCAACGCAAAAAAGAAAAGGGAACATTTAAAAAGTCAAAAATAATACCTATCGTTAAGCCATCAAATTCGATTGAGTAATACCTATATATATATTAATTACAGAAATTGATGGATGGCACGATAAGGTTTGCTCATTGAATTGGCGCTATAATTTCGCGGCGGGGTACCGCATATGTACATAGTCAATCAAGTGAAGGGTCTGACTTACTTATGCGGTACCCCGCCGTGACATTATAGCGCCATTTCAATGAGCAAACCTTATCGTGCCATCCATCAATTTCTGTAATGAAAATATATATAGGTATTACTCAATCGAATTTGATGGTTCAACGATAGGTATTATTTTTGACTTTTTAAATTTTCCCTTTTCTTTTTTGCGTTGGGGGTTTTTTAATTTAATTTTTATTTTAATATTTTTAAACTTTTTAAACAATTGAACAACATAGAAATGCATTTTATTACTGCAGAATGTTAAGTTTCTCTGCACATAACATTAACTTATAATGATGCCACCATCGTACTGCAAATAGAATTAAATACTGATAAAAAAACGAATACAAACACTACTATCTGCTATTTTTTTTTTTCAAGAGTGTACTAGTGTGCTGGATATCCTGACTGCAACATCAGCTCATCGTGTAGCCACCATTGCATTGTATGTAGAATCAAATACTGATCAAAACGAATCCAAACACGACATATCTGCTATTACTTTTTCAAGAGTGTTCTAGTGTGCTGGATATCCTGGCTGCAGCATCAGCTCATCGTGTAGCCACCATTGCATTGTATGTAGAATCAAATACTGATCAAAACGAATCCAAACACGACATGTCTGCTATATTATTTTCCCAAGAGTATTCTAGTGTGCTGGATATCCTGGCTGCAGCATCAGCTCATCGTGTTGCCACCATTGCATTGTATGTAGAATAAAATACTGATCAAAACGAATCCAAACACGACATATCTACTATTACTTTTTCAAGAGTGTTCTAGTGTGCTGGATATCCTGGCTGCAGCATCAGCTCATCGTGTAGCCACCATTGCATTGTATGTAGAATCAAATACTGATCAAAACGAATCCAAACACGACATGTCTGCTATATTATTTTCCCAAGAGTATTCTAGTGTGCTGGATATCCTGGCTGCAGCATCAGCTCATCGTGTTGCCACCATTGCATTGTATGTAGAATAAAATACTGATCAAAACGAATCCAAACACGACATATCTGCTATTACTTTTTCAAGAGTGTTCTAGTGTGCTGGATATCCTGGCTGCAGCATCAGCTCATCGTGTAGCCACCATTGCATTGTATGTAGAATCAAATACTGATCAAAACGAATCCAAACACGACATGTCTGCTATATTATTTTCCCAAGAGTATTCTAGTGTGCTGGATATCCTGGCTGCAGCATCAGCTCATCGTGTTGCCACCATTGCATTGTATGTAGAATAAAATACTGATCAAAACGAATCCAAACACGACATATCTGCTATTACTTTTTCAAGAGTGTTCTAGTGTGCTGGATATCCTGGCTACAGCATCAGCTCATCGTGTTGCCACCATTGCATTGTATGTAGAATAAAATACTGATCAAAACGAATCCAAACACGACATATCTGCTATTACTTTTTCAAGAGTGTTCTAGTGTGCTGGATATCCTGGCTACAGCATCAGCTCATCGTGTTGCCACCATTGCATTGTATGTAGAATCAAATACTGATGTAAATGAATCCAAACACGTCATATCTGCTATTACTTTTCAAAAGTGTTCTAGTGTGCTGGATATCCTGGCTGCATCATCAGCTCACCCTGTTGCCACCATTGCACTGTATATAGAATCAAATACTGATGTAAATGAATCCAAACACGACATTTCTGCTATTATTTTTTCAAAAGTGTATCCAGCACACTAGTGCTGGATATCCTGGCTGCAGCATCAGACCAAGAATTCCATTATCTTGCATAGATAGATAGCATACATGGATGTTTCAAATTTTATTTCACACTAAGGTTTGAAAGTAAAGTAAATACCCATTACGCGTCTAAGATCCCTACCGCAGCTAACAAAAGAGCGGATAACTTTGAAACGGCTGAATCGATTTTGATAAAACATGTCTAAGAACCATCGCTGGAAAACCTGCTTTCAAATAAAAAAAACCGCATTAAATTAATTAATCAACCCGTTTAAGCGCTACGGTGCCACAGACAGACACACAGACACACACACACACACACACACACACACACACACACACACACACACATAGCGGTCAAACTTATAACACCCCTCTTTTTGCGTCGGGGGTTATAACACCCCTCTTTTTGCGTCGGGGGTTAAAAATGAAAATTATTTTGCTTCGAACTGTCAAGTTACTGAATACGATTAAATGTTAAAGTTTATTTATTGATTAATCAATCAATCTGCCTAGCCTTTTCCCAACTATGTTGGGGTCGGCTTCCAGTCTAACCGGATGCAGCTGAATACCATTATTTTACATGGAGCGACTGCCTATCTGACCTCCACAACCCAGTAACTGGGTAATACGATACCCCTTGGTAAGACTGGTTGTCAGACTTTCGGGCTTCTGACGACCCGTAACGACTGTCAAAGATCCACGAATAACAGCCGGGACCAACGGCTTAACGTGCTTTCCGAGGCACGGAGGAATCTCGATATGTAAAGATGGTCACCCATCCACTGACCAACCCCGGCAAGCGTAGCTTAACCTGACAGATCGACCCGTGCGGCTGTTATTACTTAGCCACGAGCTCCTCCTATTTATTGATTAATAATAGTGTTTATTAAAAAAATATACTGATTGACACACTTGATCTCAAACAATTAAATGTAATACTCTTATGTTTGTTTGTACTCAATGGACACAGAACAAGCCTCTAACCTCTAAGACCGACCAATCAGGGACGATTCACAATTTTACGAGTGACAGAATCGGACAGATTGTGTCGGTAAGTGCAGGATTCGTTTACAATTTGGCGGTTTGACATGGATAGATTATAAACTATCGAAAATTAAAACGGTATATTGTAAGCATGGTACAGTCACAATTTATCGATAGTTTACAATCTCTGAATGAACTAACGAAGTTTATAATTATACGATGACATAAATGTAGTATGTTAAAGCAAGCCTCCTCGTCTGATTAATAGCATAGACCGTTAATGAAACATTTCCATAATGAAGTCGGTTAAAAAGAAACCCATGTTAAGGCACGTTCGCCTGAAATTCCTAGAATGTAACCTGCAGTGCGATTCTGTAACCATCTCACCGTGAAAACTTAGGTGAAGTGAGCGTGGCGTGAGCTGTCAATAGTGTCAATTCCTAGCCAAAAACAAACTCACTTCACCTAAGTTTCACGGTGAGATTTTTACAGAATCGACCGGCATTTCTACGTACTCTGCCAGTAGGTAATACATTTACACTATCTTTTATAGATCACACAGCAAATATATACTGAGCTAAGTACCGTACAGCGTCCATTTTCCCCTAATGCTTCTTCTATATTAACAGTATTAGTCTGTCTCAACATTTTCAAAGAGTAGTTTGCTTTTAACTAATTAAAGTCGGTCCGGCAAAATAAGCTGCATCGCGTCATCAAACGAAAGCTTTTCTGTCCGGCTGTCCGGGTGTCCGGGTGTCCGGCCGTTCGCTTTGATAAAAAATACATGCTCTAAGAATGTTTCTAGTATTTAGTTGGGTTGCTTTTACTTTAGGTATTGGTATTGTTTTTATTTCGTTTTTGAGGTGATTTTTCTGTGAAAATTATTCAATTATGGTATGGGTGTTTTATCCCACAACGGTCTTACGCCTAGCTAGAGTTTGACAGGTTCTCAACTTCAAATTCTCAATTCAGAAACCGAGTAAACTTCTTTAGATTAACCTTAAGGCCCTTCAGGCACCGAGGCGTGGTTTAGCTCGGTGTGTAAGTGAAATGGCGTTATGGCTGTCTAGTTTGATGCGAGATAGAAGACTCACGCGCACCGGAATTTAAACGCACTTCGTTTAAATGTAGATTTATGACAAAATGCTATACTTAAATCAATTTTTACCTTAGTAAATTCTTAACATATTTAAATATCTTCGATTTAAAGCAAATTTTATTGCACAATAAGGAACTGTTTCCGTATAATCGTATAAAACAGAAAATAGACGGTACCACTTTGGTATTTTTTTCTATCGAAAAAATTTCAAGTAGGTAATCATTTTTCGGTTTTAGTACAGAAGTAGACAATACTATCAAATAACACATATGGAAAATCCAAATGATTAAACCATATACATTTGGTTTTATAGGAGTTTTAAAAATTCAATATTATCGACGTATCCCCTTAAGACGCAGATATATTATGCCAACGGACTTGAGTGCATAGCTTGCGTGTTCTGTGCAGAGCTCACGCAACGCGTCGTTCGTCCACCCAGTAATAGGACGCGCTCATCAAGGAGCACTGTCCCAAATTAGAAGGATGATTAATTTACTATGCGTATAATAAAAGGTATTATATTAAAATACGTATACTACTTCATCGTCATCAACTTAACGAAACCTCTATCCGAAATTTTATAACCCACTTCTAAACATTGTTACCAAGTGCACTCAATATTTTCATTTCGTACATTTCAGTTGTAATATCTGGCTGTACGTTATTGGAACTGCATTTGCAAGATGATTTTGCAGTATTTAAGCGTTGGCAGCCTTCCAAGAGATAGCAACGGTACACTTTCAAATATTTAGACAATATCTGTAGTATTAGATGTTTGGGTAATATGGATAAGATGAGTTTTCGTTGGAATTGGAAATAAGCAAATAATCGGGGTTTTGCTGCATTTGTTTGGTAGATAATCTCAAAGCTGTTTTATGATCAGACTTCTAGGCGCGTATGCGGTTGTGGGAACAGTTGGGATCGTCACTTAACTCAAGCATTACTTAAAACTAGATTCAAGCCATTTGATTGGTTCATACTTGTTTTAAATAATGCTTGATTATTGAGTGACGTTCTGTAATACGGGCCTTAATTAGCTGTAGTAAAATGACACTTCTTATTTGTTATTTCCCTGTTATTTCGTTAAAAAAACTGCCATTTGATAGCGAAATGACAGTAGAAATGACAGTAGAAATGACAGTAGAAATGTAATTTTACTGCAGCTAATCAAAAGTCCGACAATAGATAATAAACTCGCTTGTGCCTACGAGGTAGAATACATGTATTTTCATAGAAATCTCACTTAGTACAATTGTCACAATAAGTGAGATTTCTAGTTAGTTTTGTTCAAAATACAAGTATTCTGTCTCGTAGGTGTAGTGGTCGCAAGCGCTTCTACTGAGCACGAGGTCCTGGGTTCGATGGGTTCTTTGTCCTGGGTCGGACCAAGTGTTATTGGGTTTTTCTATCTAGAATTTCTCAGTAGCATTCCGGAGTCTAGATTGGTGTGCGGTTGATGGCAATAGGATCGCCCCCTATTACTTGGGACTTAAATATAACTGGTAAAATGGTACTATACCTAATGGTACTATACCTCCGAAGTACCGACAGGAGCTTTACTTTGTGTAAATACTTTCATCTCAAAACGGTAACAGCATGGAAACCGGCATGTCAGAAACAAAAATTCGAAGATAAGTGACATCTACCAACCCGCACTGGCCCGGTAATGCCATTAAGGCCCATCACTCCCTCTCATCGAGAGGAGGCCTGTGTCTACTCATACCTACTGTTAATGATCTGAGCGAGAATGATGAAAGGTGTGATCTTATTCAAGATTAAGCAACGCTGTCCAAGGTTGGTCCATGGATGGGGTCCACTACATGGGTCACTATCAGGATGACCTTTTCGCTGAAAGACAATTCACGACCCCTCCGTGCCTTGGATAGCACGTTAAGCAGTTGGTCCTAGCTGTCATTTGCCGATCTTTGACAGTCGTTACGGGTACTCAGAAGCCCGAAAATCTGACAACCGCTCTTGCCAAGGGTTATCGTGTTACCCGGTAACTGGGTTGTAGAGGTCAGATATGCAGTTAAAATATTCTCATTAGAATTATTTACCATCTGTATGAGATAGGTACATCTGATTGATGCTCCTTGTAAAATAGTGGTATTCAGCTGCATCCAGTTAGAAAGGAAGTCGACCCCTGGGAAAAGGCTAGGCAGATTGATTTTTAGAGTTCCGTAGTCAACAAGGAACCCTTATAGTTTCGCTATGTACATCCGTCTGTCCGTCCGCAGCTTAGCTCAGAGACTCTTAGTACTAGAAAGCTATAATTTGCCATTGATATACATATTCATCACGCCGACGATGTGGTAAAAATCATGAAAAAAAAAATTTGGGTCTTCCGTACTCGTAAATTTATTTATTTATTTTATTTATTCCTTTATCTCAGGCAGCTGTGGCCCATATAAAATACAATAAGTAGTTAGATTGTGGATTGTACGAGTAGTTACTCGTTAGTGTCAGAAGCAGAACTGTCACTATCAGTAGTTAGGTATTATGCCAGAAAGTTTGTTGCCTGAACAGTGAAAGGCCCGTGACGGCGGCGTGCCGTGTTCCGCGTGCGCCTCCCTAGAGGAATTGCGGCCATATATGGCTGCTGAGGGTGACGGGGTCCGCATGAATTCATGCGGGCCGACACCTGGCCGGGGGAGCGTGATGAAATGCGCAAGCACTCCAGCACCCCGGCTAAAGGTAGCAGCAGAACACCGTGTGGTTTTAGTCAGTAAAAGTCTGACAGACCCCTCCGCTAACCCCGGGGTGGAGGACTTCCATGAGGAAAAAAAAAGGTATTATGCCAGAAGATCGTATCTGTTTTCCAAAATTCTTATCACTAAACACACTGCTCTGTTTAAGTGTCTACCGAAATTTCCCTATGGTAGAAAGCCCATCGCTTTCTACCATAGGGAAATTTCGGTAGACACTTCACAAAATCCTCAAATCGAAAACTTGAAGCTAAGTATAGAGTATATACTTTGGGGTTGGTACAGGGTTGGATTTTGTGTAGAGTACATTCGTAGGCAATGCTCTTAGCGTTGAAGTTTGTCTGTTAGAAATTCTGCTCAAAAGTATAAAAATCATGCCATGGTGCTTATTAACTACTTTTCCAAATATTTTTTCGTCAGAGGCTAATGAGGGCAATCATTGTTGTGTAAAGTGGGTATGTTTTTTTTTTCTCGTCTACCCCATAGTGTGGGGTGTTGTTGGATGGGTCTCACCAAAAAAAAATTGCGGATTTGTGAAAACAATTTTTCGATTTAGGAATCCGTTTCTGAAATATTAAGCTTTAAAATGCTAATTTTTGTTAGAGTCAAGTGTCCCTCCCCCCGCCAGGTAAACGGTTAGTTTTGGATGTGTGAAAAAATTCACGGTAGTAGTATATATAACGAAGTTAAAAGGAAAACTATCACAGCTAAGTAAGTTACCAGTAATAGTTAACCAACTACCGAACCCTTCATTGCGCGTGGTCCGACACACACTTGGCTGGTTTTTTTCTACAACCTCATGGTTCACTACCACATGACCGATCAATACAAGATTCAATCAGTACTACATACAGCTAATATTAGTTCCAATACTATAATGGCTAAGCTATTAGTATATTACTTGCCTTTGATACATACAATGCATCGAGTTTGAATGTAACCTCGAATAGGGTAGGATGTAGGTATCTGTGTTTGTATACGTTGCTAAGGTGAATTTTGGGTAGACTGGAGATTCCATCTAGATTTCTAGATACTGCTTTTGAAGAGAAATTGGACAAAATGTGGGGTTGTATTTTTGGTGAGAAATTGGCAAAGCTAATTGTAGATGGCGTGATCATAGCTAGGTCCTGGCCTACAGTAAAGACATTTTGTTCTGAATCCATGAGTTTGGTTTTATTTCACTATTTCGTTATGTTCGGTTATTTCAATATTTTTAATCAAGTATTTGACATGGAAAGTGTTGGAATTTGAGACCTTAAATATTACCTCGTAATCACTTTCTTCAAAATGTTTTGAACACTGCTTAATTTATTTAAATCATTAAGAATAACTTTAATCCACAATCTTCTAATTTTAGGGTCTCTCGGGAAATGGTGGACTCCAAAAATTTTTTTTTGTTTTTATTTTATCGTGTTTAGATATCGATACCCATCATGTCTGCTGAGTTTCGCTACCTAATTTAATTTGACCCTAATAACGATTCGTTTTATCTTAGACGAACCGACGCTGTTACTAATAACCTCATAAATAATTCCAATACACTGTAAACACAAATATCGAACAACGTCGTTAGCTTTTCAGATGCCATTTAAGGCATGCACTTTCACGTACATTTTCTATCGCGTTGAATACTTGACATCATAACCTTTGCTCTAGGGTGGGGGTGTCAAACATTTTAGTTTTCATCGTCTCGTACTATGCTTAAATGTGTTTACGGTATGGTTTTACTCGTAGGTACCTTTTTTTTACTGTAGTTTTTGACTGCGGCTAACGGCCGAATCCAATAACATATCTGTTACCAGTTTTGCCATACTATCAAAAGATCTAAGGGTAGAAAAACCTATCTTCTATCTATCTATGGTTTTAACGTCCCAATAATCTACGAAAGGAACGTAAGGACAGATAGAACTAAATTGCCTATCATCAGTAGCGATCTGTCTTTTTCTGACAGTAAGTTACTCGGTTCTGTCGTAAGACCGAGCCTATTGCTAACCGGGAATTTTAATCTGGAAATGGCAATCTTGTGGGAGGGCTTGTCTATAGGCGTAGCCACTTTTCAACTCCAGCTGTCGCTTGGCCTGTCCTTCAGTCTATCCTAAATACAGATTAGTCAGTGATCTAGCTAGAAGAGAAGCGCTTGACGCTTCTCCAACGATTTGTGTGTACTCCATGTAATTAATAATGCATAGGTACAGTGGCAGCCAGAAGTCGACTAGCAATCTCACAAAACTATGGCATAGCAATATTAGTTTACTTATGACCTTCGGCGCCGCAGCCCGTATAGGTATAAGCGCCGCAGCCCGTATAGCGCAGGCGATAATGGTCATTGCGGTGTAATTGGACTTCTGGCCGTTGACTGTACTTTAAAAGTCCCTCACCTTTACGTGCCTAAATAAATTATTATATTATTATAATATCTGTCACAAAAATAAAATGTTCCACCATCATTTCAGTAAAAAACACATAATTGTTGTTATTAGTTCTTCATTGAATTCTTACCACCCATCTACTAGTACTTCTCAAGCATTTCAATCTGTTTTGCCTGAAAGATCTGCCTGCAATTTATGGCAAGCGTCCCTAAGTTTACCAGCCCTGTTCAATGTGATCGTGTAGCGAGATGTTCGCACTTGCTTCAAAATGGCGGCCAAGATAAGATAGGAGGAGTGTTAAGTGAAAATATTCGTTCACCACCATAGTACTTTATGATATTTATTAACGTTTTAAGGTGTTTCAAGCCGTTTTGGGATAACCATGGTGGTTTGAAAAGAAAATCGATGGCTTATAGACTGTTGCAATTTTGTCTAGTTGTACTCCTTTAAGTATTGTACTATTTAGGATGCGTATTTTGATGATTTTTAATAAATAGTTAAAATAAATAAACCATTTATTTCCAGGTAACAAAGACCCATAGATACATACACTAACCTAAGTATACATAATAATATAGTAAACTTAATAACTATAATACCACCACCACCACCACCACCACCACCACCACTACCACCACCACGACTATAACTTTATTTAATGTTTGGTATTCCTTCTGTAAAACATACATATTTACGGTTTTTCTAACAAACATGTTTCGGGATAGTCCCTCTAGTTTCAGACTCAAACGGAGCTCTTCATCATCATCATCATCATCATCATCATCATCATCATCATCATCAGCCTATAGCAGTCTACTGCTATACCCACCACTGAACTCGATCAATCGAACCTATTGGCCGCCACTAAACTCGATTTCCGGCAACTCTCATCCAGCTGCTACCAGCCACCCTGCGGATATCCTCGCTCCTCTAGCCTGAGGGCGACCTACCTTAGGTACGCTTGCCGATTAGCGGTCTCCACTCAAGAACACGTCTACCCCAACGGTCATCTTAGCCGTATCGTGATCTAATCACGAATTAGTTGAGAGAAACATATCTACGCCGTAAAGTAAAGCATCATAATATGTAAACAGTCTGAGAGATAGTCAAATTATTTTGATACTGTTAATAATTAATTACTTAACATTAATAAGAAGCCAGCCTCTTATAATGAATCTAAATTATCTCAGTACAATTAAAGATAATTCTAGCGAGTATATTTCGATAATTGCACAAAATAATGATGCTACTAAGGGCCATGTTTCGTATAATTAAGATCCTTATTCTTAGGTATTATCGTATAAAGCTGTTACATACATTACTCTTGAATATGAACGTGTGCGTATATAACATAATTATATAACAAATATGTCTGCCTAGCCTTTTCCTAACAATGTTGGAGTCAGTATTTTATATGGAACCACTGCATATCTGACCTCCACAACTCAGTTACTGGGTAATACGATACCCCTTGGTAAGACTGGTTTCAACCACCCGTAATGACTGTCAAAGATCCACGAATGATAGCCGGGACCAACGGCGAGGTACGGAGGGATCTTTGTATGTAGGTAAAAATGGTCACCCATCCAAGGTCTGACGGCGTCAAGCGGCTATTATTACTTAGCCACGAGCGCCTCGCGTATACAAAATCTTAAAATAAAGTCGCTTCCGTGTCTGTCTGTGTGACCGCGTTGTTCTTCTAAACTACTTTACGCAACGAATTTTGATGCGGTTTTTACCATCTTTTAGAGAATTTATTCCGGACAGTTTATATTTATTATAGCTGGATTAATGTTAAACTTACTTAATAATAAAGAAATCTCGACGTTTTGTGAAGTCGTAAAAACCGTGCGAAGCAGGCCCTTCCTACCGCACGGTTTTTACGACTTCACAAAACATCGAGATTTCTCGGATCGCTAGCATTATTTAGGTAATTTACTGAAGATTGGAACTTGTGTATCTAGGTATTTATTTTCCGTTGTAGGTACGGTATTTCCGCGTGGGTGCTGCCAGAGGCGTTAGAGAACACCCACATTTCGTCAGAAATGTTTATAAGTCCCATGTAGATGGAAGCACGACATAAAGAAACACGTCAAGAGCGTGTCGGACTCGTGCACCGAGGGTTCCGTTCCGATTTCTGAAAAAGTGTGCTATTTAGAGACATCGTTTTATTTTTCCTGTAATCTTTTCATAAACATCTATCACATAGAATAACTTTAGATTTTTCTCTTTGCAACTTCGGGAATAAAGGGGGTGGTACGGTATTTTTTTTTACATTTTTCATCAAAAGTCGTAAACTATGCAGCCTAAAAAAAATTAAAAAATGTTTGAGAATGTGCAAACAACGTTCTTTCATATGATATCCCACATGCCCTAGTAACCCTACTTTGATTTTTTTAAGGCCCCTTTCAGTCCCTGCTGCAAAAAAAAAAAATTCTTTCTCATTTGCAAAATAAACGTCATCTAAAACTGTTCCAAATTTCAAGTTGATAGCATTGGTAGTTCTTGAGATATCCAGCTGTGACAGACAGACAGACATACAGACTGAGTCGCACCATGAGGGTTCCTTTTTTACCATTTTGGTACGGAACCCTAAAAAGGTTGATACGGGGAAAAAAAACAACATACATACATGGTTCATAAAAAGTAACCTGGGGTAATGGTTTTAGATAAGCTTTAATATAGTTCCAAAAATAAATAGATAACTTTTTTCGAGTGAATGTTGTCTTTCATCTGAGGTCCTCGGTCCTCAGAAACAAAGTATGACAATTTTTATTTTTTTTATTATTATCAATCCACGCCTTTTCTCTAAAGCTACAGTCTCCTAGAAGAGCGGTGGCCGGTACCACTGACATATAATGTCAGTGGTACAATATGAACTTGGCATACCTACAAGAAAAAATGTGTATACCTAAACCTTACTCAGTAAATAAAATGGCGGTTTATAGGGCAGCCCATGTCGATATTTCAATTCAATTCAATTCAATTTATTCATTAACAATTTACATTGTGTTTGAAATAATTTTACATAGTAAAAATAAAAAACACAAATACACATACAATTACAATTTAAAAATTACCAATACAACACATAAAAAAAATACAATATTATTCAATGTCAACTTTAAAAATAATAATAATAAGTAATAATAATTAATTTAAAAAAAATAAAGGGAATGGAACACTTGTCATTCTTCTATGTAATAAAATCGATAAAAGATTATGAGAACGATTTCATATTGTCACGGTACAATATCTACGGGTAAAAGGGTGTTTCTCAATTTTGGTGCATATTACGCGTCCAGGTTAAAAATCTTTATTTATTAATTAAAAATCTGTATTCCTTATTAAGGAAACCAAACATAATCAAGTTGTGCTTACATGCATGGAACAATTTACAGGTCAAAACAACACAATTATTAAATTATAAATAAAAAACTTAATGTATTGTCATTTCCTTCGGTGTCCGTTTCCTAATTACCCGGTATTATTGAGTGAGTATTTATGATAATAATTATTCAACAGCTAATTATCTTTTCTAATAAGTACCTTCGTTGTTTAGAATATGCATGAAGTTCGTAATGTTGATATTATTTAAGAAAAAAATAATCAATGTGTAAAACCTCATTACCTTCTTCCTCATTGCCTTCGTTTACCGTCGTTTTTTTCTATGTAATTTCTTTGTTATCCGTAAAAATGAGGTATAAATCACAAAATCATGAAAGATTATTATTAATGATATAAGAAAATAAACAACGTTATTCGTCAATTAATCTGAAACTTAAGTAGGTATGTATGTGTATTATTAGTTTATTACCTATTTATGTACTTGTATACGTAGTCTATTTGTAATTAATTAAGATAATAACTATATTATAGTTTTATTTTATTTTTTCTATAATTATTCCTCTCTTACTGAGCACCTGCCATCAATGTCTTCACCACCCTTGGTTGACTGGTAGAGAATGCCTAAGGCAGTCCACCTTTGTACTGTGTTTTGTGCGAAAAGATTAAATAAATAAATAAACTTAGGATCATCACGGAATATGCACGAAATTTGAGAAACACCCAAAATACCCTAAGTTTTAAACTAAGGCCTTTCATGGCCAAAAGTGGCCGCAAATCTTCGCCGCAAATAGATATTCCAATGACGCTAGGAATGAAGGGTTGCCATTAAAGTAAGTGTCAAAATCACTATTCTCCTTTTTATTCACTTACAAAAAATTAAGGAAGTTAAGGCGATCCCCCGACCAAAACCTTGCGATAGGGCGTTATTCAGAGGCTATTAACTCATTAATTAAGAGCAATAAATTACATCTGAAAGCACATTATTAATGTTCGATATTCTATCATCACACACATTGCACGTTTAATTTTGTTTTTATGTGAAATAAATACATTTAAAATCTCCTTGTATAAAAGTGTCTAAAATTATTGATTCCATGCATCTTTTGCTAAAGGTGACGTTCTAATCATTTGAGGATTACACTAATGGATAGATAATTTAAAAATCTAAATTATCCACGTTTTATTTTTTTTTAAAGTTCGCTATTTTTTTTAATTTAAATAATTCCAGAAAAAAATTGATTTTTTTGATGAAGGGGCCGTGAGCAGAAAAAAAAAAAAAAAAAAAAAAAAAAAAAAAAAAAAAAAAAAAAAAAAAAAAAAAAGGGGCGTGCGCAGCGCCCGGGTGTGGGCCATGGTGCGGAGCGAGAGTGCATGGGAGGCCGTCACCTCCTTCTGCGAAGCAGTGATGCTCGCGAAGGAGGAGGCGGAACGCGTGAGGGAGAGGCAGCCTCACACCCTCAGTCGCCGCAGGAGACGCCCTGGGCGGCGGGAATCGCGGGGCGCGGGCCTGCGGACGGTGAGCAGCGGGTAGCTCGCCGTCCGGTAAGGACCAGGCCCGAGTCGACGGCGCGTTGTGTTCCACGCGCGCCTCAAAGAGATGTCAGCAAGTGACGGGGCCCAATAGGGCCGACGCCGCTGGGGTCGCGGGTTGTCCGAAGGGGTTACCGCGGCCCTGGCATAGGCAACTGAAGGAACACGGGTGGGTTTTAGTCAGTAAAAGTCTGACACGCCCTTCCGCTCCACCCAGAGCGGGAGAAGTTATTTGATGATTTCCCACCCTCAAAAAAAAAAAAAAAAAAAGGGGCGTGCGCAGGGAGCGGGACAGAGCGAGGCTGAGCGGCGGGACAGAGAAGGACCGGACGCTCAAGGTCGTTTGGTTGGGGTATGGCCTTAAAGAAAGATGGCAGTGTTTTTATGATTTTGGCGTCGATATGTACAACTGTCTTATATTTGTACAACTGTTTTTTCTTTAGTCAAACATTTCAAGTCCATATGATTTAAGATCAGTGATGGGCACATAATGGGCACAGTGACAGCTGTCATGAAAATGATGGCAGCGAGGTTTGACTTTACACTGTCAAAAACGCTCTCTAGGAAGACACAACAACTTTGTACTTGAATTTTTGTGAATGTGAGTACCATGGACCGTTTATTATTGTATTATGATGTAGGTAAGTTTGACTTGAAAGAGCATGGCAGTTGAGAGTTTGTCATTCTCACTTAAATGTCTCGCTGCTGCCGGGCCTTATTTTTAATTTTTATATTTTAACTTGGTTCTAAGTACTTTTTTTACATTGTTCTCACATGTAGAAGCAACAAATATAATTGAAATAAATGCTTTGAGTATGAGCTTACTTTCATTAATAACGTTTTAGTGATTAGTGATATCATCATTCGCCGGTAAATTGAAGACGCTATAAAAAATTAAAATAAAAACTTTTTTACAAAAACAAAAACCGACTTCCAAAAAAAACACTACAAAGTGAAAAATAACTTTAATTTCGGAAGTCGGTGTCTTTGGATCTTCAGTTTAGTTTTTTGCCACCGACTTCCGAAATTAAAGTTATTTTTCACTTTGTAGTGTTTTTTTTGGAAGTCGGTTTTTGTTTTTGTAAAAAAGTTTTTATTTTTCACTTTTTAGTGGTTCAGTTTCTAATTTATCTAAGTTACAATAACCCAATGTCAACTGCTCATCACGTTTTACAAAATGTTGCTTTTCCCGATGCAGGGACGTTAATTGTTGAGGAGTTCTCCTAGTAAGAACCAGGAGAAATGGAGCTCATGGTGAAGTCACCATTACCATTATTTTGACGAGCATAAACCATATTAAAGTAATCGAATCGCAACCTAACCTGTTATATACTTAGATATAATTGAGTATTTCCGATGGCCCTCTGTGGTCTTCATCATCAGTTCCAGTTCACCGAATGGTACTTTCCGAGAGCAAATGCACGAGTTACTATAAAAAATACCGAAATCGATATAGGTGTGCCCATAAAATTTGAGGGTTTCCCTCGATTTCCATGGGATCCCATCATCAGATCCTGACTTGATGATCATGGGACCACTTGGGACGTATACCCTTTCGAACAAAAAAAGAAAAATCCAAATCGATCTAGCCATTTTCGAGTAATCGGGGAACATACATAAAAAAAAAAATAATTAAAAAAAAAAAAAAAAAAGGTTCCGACGAATTGAGAACCTCCTCCTTTTGGAAGTCGGTTAAAAATGAAATTCATTTAATTCAGGTAAAACCCATGTGCAACGGAATATAATATCAGAATAGAACATAATGTCATGCAATTATAATAAAAGAATGAGTAGATACAAATTAAAAGGGTCACAGACTTAAAATCAAATAAAAAAATCATACAAAAACAATGCAATACAAACAAGTCATTAAAATTTATATTGGTACGTGCCAAGGCAGCCACCGCACTTCTTTTTAGCAAAACGTAGCTTAAGGACATAATGACTGCGTCATTCAACAAAATTAAAGCTGCCGAATTTAGGGCCAAATAGTTATTTTTGCTAAGAATAATTAAAATAATAATCAATTGGCAAATAAACTTGCAGCTGTAGTCCTTAAAAAGTGGAAGGTGCCACCTGCAAGATCCTTTGCAGTGTCTATGCTTTTGGAAACAGCTTCTCCGATCTTCGTACCAACAACTGCAATAATAAAAACATTAATGAAAATGTCATTGGACATAGTCCTTCCAAAGTTCTAGGTAATCAATCCAATAAAGCCACCTAAACTTATAGCCCTATGTGTTTTGTTTCAATGTCCAGCACCAACCGGGGGTTGTCTTTGTCCTTGGGTGCATTTGCATATTGTATACAGAGATAATCGTCGCTCGGTTGGTACCTCTTTCCCTTTAAAATTGTCTAAGGGGCCTCTGCGAGTTGCCTTCGGCCCCTCGTACGCTTTCTTTTAGGGTCCCGATATATTTTCCCAAAAATATTAATGAACCTAAGTTCATTGTAATGATTTAAAATTGTGAAAGAATAACAGGAAGTTGAAATGCTGTTGTAAAATAAGGATTTAGAAAGTGTCACACCAATGCAATGAAAAGGGTTGATCACGTCACATTACCGATAATATAGTCTATTGCATTATCAATGATGACAGAATATAACTGATTGATCAGTGTCGAATGAAGACTATTACATAAATAATTATTATCTACACCCATGCTATAAATTCTCTATAAAAGTTTCTGAAACAGTTAGCTTATTGCCAACATTAAAACAGACAGTGTCTTAACCATGGTAACCCTAATAGCATCCAAACGGGTGTTTTAATGTTGTACTGAATTTCATAATGCAACTCGTTTTCAAAAAAAGAACATTGTAATGCACGCGCGTTTCAATACAACAGCGCCGTAATTTAAAAAAAGAACTTATTCGAATTCACGTCGTATACTATGACGCCGGCCGCCATGTTCGATACGAGTATTAGTATTGCAAAAAACTGTTTCAGAACCCTTTATAGAGGATTGATAACATGGATGTAGATAAAGTCTTGTATGCAACTCTACATAATTAGGTATCAAAACACTCATGTGATACTATTCCCACATTCGTGTTTTAATACCCCTTATTATACGTCAGTTGCATAAATAACTATTATCTACACCGATGCTATAAATTCTCTATAAAAGTTTCTGAAACAGTTAGCTTATTGCCAACATTAAAACAGCCAGTGTCATAGTAACCATGGTAACCATAATAGCATGCAAACGGGTGCTTTAATGTTGTACCTACTGAATTTCATAATGCAACTCGTTTTCAAAAAAAGAACATTTTAATGCACGCGCGTTTCACTACAACAGCGCCGTAATTTAAAAAAACCGGTCAAGAGCGAGTTGGACTCGCGCACCGAGGGTTCCGTTCCGATTTCTGAAAAAGTGTGCTACTTAGAGATATCGTTTTATTTTTCCTGTAATTTTTACATAAACTTCTATCACATAGAATAATTTCAGATTTTTCACTTTGCAAACTTCGGAGATAAGGGGAGGGCACGGTTTTTTTTTACATTTTACATCAAAAGTCGAAAACTATGCGGCCTAAAACAACATGAAAAATAGTTAGTTTGAGAATGTGCAAACAGCGTTCTTTCATATGATACCCCACATGCCATAGTAGCCCCACTTTAAATTTTTAAGACCCCCTTTCAGTCTCAGTTGCAAAAAAAATATATTTATTTTTATTTCATTCTTATTTGCAAAATAGTTAGGTCAACGTCATCTAAAACTATTTTAAATTTCAAGTTGATAGCATTAGTAGTTCTTGAGATATCCAGCTGTGACAGACAGACAGACAGACAGACAGACAGACAGACTGAGTCACACCATAAGGGTTCCTTTTTTACCATTTTAGTACGGAACCCTAAAAAAGAACTTATTCGAATTCACGTCGTATACTATGACGCCGGCCGCCATGTTCGATACGAGTATTAGTATTGCAAAAAACTGTTTCAGAACCTTTTATAGAGGATTGATAACATAGATGTAGATAGAGTCTTGTATGCAACTGTACATAATTAGGTATTAAAACACTCATGTGATACTATTGTGTTTTGATACCCCTCATTATACGTCAGTTGCATAAATAACTATAACATAATCAGCCTATAATGTTCCCACTGCTGAGACTCAAGACTGCTCTATGTGTGCGAGTGATTGATGTCATAATACCTATTATGATTTCTCTCTTCTTCATATTCTTCAAGTATTTTTGTTTTTCATTGCTTTGAAAAAATAAGGCAAGAACTTACCATTAACTGATCCTACAATATTTTTAGGAAACTCAAAAAGACCTTTTGTATTTTCAACAGGAGCTCCTTTTAACATGTCCGGTAAAAACCTACTAGTATCATTACTGACAGTCTTCTCAGTAACGTCTCCTTTCTTAGATTCGTTGGCTTTTGCTTCTGGTTTATTATCTTTCTTTTCTGGAACATCATTGGCTTCTTCAACTTTCGTTTCTGCTTTTGGTGATACCCCACTTTTATCATCTGGTGCTAATTTTGATGGAATCTCACTCTCTTTAACTGTATCTACTTCTGTTGGTTTTGTAGTTATTTCTTCATTAAAATTCGATGAACCGTCTGTCGAGGTTTCATTTGCTTGTGAACATTTTATAATCCCAGTATGCAAAATCTGAAAATCATATTTTTTTTTATATTAAAAGATCGCAGAAGAAAGTGCTCCTTAGGGTAGGTACGCCTCGGATGGGTTTTGAAAGAATTGCCATGAGGAAGAAAAAAAATCTAGGTAAGTGGAAGAATTAGAGGCCTGACTTTTGCCCAAAAGTAGGAAAAAAAAGGCTTTAAACAAAAAAAAAAATATGACTTCCACTGCTTTGATTTGATTGGATCTTATAATGGTAACTTTCAGACCAAGGTAGTCATAACTTAATGAAATTACAAAGTTAATATAAAGACCGAGGTGTAAAATCAATACTTTACACTTCCTATTAGGAACAACAATTTGTGGTTGAGTTTAATAGCCAATAGAAACAATTGGATTTCACGGATGAATATTTCTGTAGTAGCGCTACTTATGAAAACTAGCGTCACAAACTATTTGATCCAAGCTTCATTTAAAAAAACTTTGCCATACATTTTCCTCGCGCTGTGTTTAAATGTGTACAGATTTAAAAGAGGGGGAAGACCAAAGAAATATTAGACAGATTGTGTATAAAATGATGTATGACAAGGGGTATCGTATTACCTACCCGGTAACTGGACTATGAAGGTTAAATAGGCAGTCGCTCCATGTAAAATACTGGTATTCAGCTGTATCCGGTTATACTGGAAGCCGACTCCAACATAGTTGGGAAAAGGGTAGGCAGATGTATGCATAACCAGGTATGCTGCGCTGATAAAATGGAGAAGTGTAAGAGGAGTGTGATGATGATGAAGTGTGGAATGAGACCGGGCTACTTCCTGTAATCTGTCTCATGTAAAGTCAACAACAGTAGCCATATAAACTAGAAGGGTATTGATATCATGTGGGGCACATAACTCATATAACAGATCTCTCGAGGACATGAGTGGTTTCACCAATGAAGTTGGAAATGAAGTGTAATATTGTGGACCATTTTGATAGAGGATGGTTACTGCTACTGCTCATTTCGTCAAATAGAAAACAGTTTTGACTATGACTGTGGATAGCTATTAGATAAAGGTCAAAGAAAAAATGTATGGGCTGTGTAAAAGATGAATATGGCTAGAAAGGGAGTGACTACCGAGATGACGACTAATAGAGAAGTATGGAAGAAAAACACATGTTGCGCCGCCCCTAAATAAATTGGGATAAGGGCAGGAGAATGATAATCGCCGTTACAAATACAGTAACCGTCAAAATCAAAGGCCATTCAATTTTTTTTAGAGCTCCAAAGGACCGACTTCTCCTACCAAATTCATACATGATTCTGGATCTGGACCCCCAGATCCAGAATCATGTATGAATTTGGTAACATGTTACGCGTCGATGTCCCCGCCACCCTGTATAGCCGTTAATACCATTGCTTCAAATAATAAAAAAAAAACTTACTGCAATAAAAAATAAACACACTGCTACGCGAGACATTGTATAATATTCTTTCGAATATGTGCGTACTGTATATGAGCTAAGTGTAATAAGTGCTAACGTAGTCAGGTTTATTTCAAAACTAATAACACAACATTGAAGTGTACTAAGATTGGTCACAGTTGTTGGAATTTAATAAGTAATGCTTACCTTTCGTCTCTAATCGATATCATGTATGTTAGTGACTGATTACCTACTTGAGTATTTGAGTAGGTACTAATAAAATGTTGGTTCTTAGTACTTACACTAAGTCTTTGAGAAAAACCGAAACGAATGTAACTATCGACCGACGAGTTGAGTGGAGACCGCGTATCGGTAATCGTAGTGTGGGACGCCCACAGGTAGATGCACCGACGATCAGAAGAAAGTGGCTGGGACAGAGTGGATGCGGAAGGTGGAGAACAGGGTGTTGTGGCGCAGCCTGGGAGAGGCCTATGTCCATCAGTGGACTGCGGTAGGCTGAGTTGATTAATTGACTATCGACCAATAGAAATTGATATTCTCACCTAAATTATTTTAGATTGACACACTAATTCCGTCACTCTCTTAAGAGACCATACACGAAATTTTGCCGATTTCTCTGATTTGCGCGGTGAGTTTTAATACACAACATGAAAGATCATTTTAATTATGATGTAATGAATGAGCTTCTTTTTTATTTTGCGTCGAGTTTAGAATGCGATAATTAGGTTGTTTTAAAAGATTTTTAATGCCACAGTTTTTAATTTTTTGCATTTTTTTTTCAGGAAATGGATTGATTTTGAACTGAAGTTTATTTCTGTTGTTATAATTTTATGAACGAGAAAAAAGTAGCCGAAATCAAAATCACCTCTTTGCCAGTTTTCTCTAAAATTAGAATAAGTTTAAAATTTTTTTACTCAAAAATTTTATATGAAAGTGGTAAAAGTAATACATATTACATTGTATAAACAACTTTCACAAAAATACATTGTGCGTAAACCTCTTACAGAAAAAATTCACAAACCAGTCGCAGGTTTTAATTACATAATAAAAATAAATAGTAGCTCATACTCTCTCATCATCTTAGATCATAATTGAAATGATATTTCATGTTGTGCATTAAAACTTATAGAAATACAGTATTATAACTATTAATAAGAAATCTGCTTAATTTCGTGTACGGCCTCTTAATGGAGCAGTCACATTTAATTCGGCAAAGTTCAGTTTTTCCGAAGATAAACGTTTGACCTTTGAACGTTGTCGCATCTTAGTGTACAATAGTCTGTGGATCCAAGTCCGGCCACCGATGGGACGGAACGTGATCGAAACAAAGTTCTAAATGACCGAAGTATTTATTAATCTTACGGAATAGTTCATTCTAGTACAGTGTCACAATTAATTCTTAATATTACAAGCCTATGTCGTACTGTAACGGCTTCGAATTAAGAATCATATCATGAGTTCTTTGTTCGATTTATTTCATCATCACTGTTCTCAAAACGGTGAAAGAAAACATGGTGACGAAACCGGACATTCTTATCTTCGCCCTAAAAACTATTAGCCTGATGACAACTTCTGCTAGGCTACTCACCATCTCAGAAAATAAGAAATTTAAGACACACACAGTGCTGAATTTGGGTTCTCTCATCATAAGTAGGTACATATTTTGATTTTCAACCATTAAAAAGTAAAAGGCTGATAACGGTCAGTTTCCACCAAAACGTAAAAAGTAAAAATCCTTGCGGATGCTCGTGCAGTTTTTTTTTCGTAACTGTATCTATATCTATATATTATATTAGGTCTTTACCTATGAAATTGCCGTTCTGCAGTACTGGCCATTTCAAATCAAAATAATTTTTGTTTGGCTAAGAATTCTAATTTCAAATTAATTTTATTTTAAAAACATGGATTTTTTTTTCCAAAAGTAGTCATTTGTTTATTGATTAGTGTTACATTTTCATCGCATTTCAATCTTTTTCGTCATCATGGATACGTTAAAAAGTCGAGTAATTATGGAATATGAGTACCGTCGTGGCAGCAACGCGGCACAAGCGGCACGCAACATCAACGACGTTTACGGAGCTAACACTACAAACCAACGCACCACATGTTATTGGTTTGCTCGCTTCCGTTCTGGAAATTTCGACCTGAAAAATTAACCTCGCGGTCGTCCGAAGACTTTGGTCGACAATTACGAATTAAAGGCGATTGTGGAAGCTGATGATACACAATCTACGGCTGAATTAGCAGCAGCTTTCGACGTTAGCGTCAAAACAATATTGGTCCATTTGCGTCAAATTGGCAAGGTAAAAAAGCTTGACAAATGGGTGCCCCACGAACTCAATGATCGCCAGCGCGAAGTACGCGTCGAGACGTGCCTTGCACTGCTCAACAGACACACAAATGAAGGAATTTTGAACCGCATTGTTACCTGCGATGAAAAATGGATTCTGTTTGATAACCGCAAGCGCTCAGAAAGTTGGTTGGATCCTGGTTCAGCACCTAAACAATGCCCTAAACGAAAACTTACACCTAGAAAAGTGATGGTCACTGTTTGGTGGTCTAGCGCCGGTGTGATTCATCACAGCTTCTTACCAAACGGGGTGAGCATTACTGCAGATGTGTACTGTGAAGAACTGAACACAATGATGGAGAAGCTGGCACATCTCCAACCAGCATTGGTCAATCGCTCGTCTCCGCTGCTCCTGCACGACAACGCGCGACCTCATACTGCACAGCAGACGGTCTCCAAGTTGCAAGAACTGGGGTTGGAAGCTCTCCGTCATCCGCCCTACTCACCAGACCTTGCGCCTACAGACTACTACTTTTTCCAATACGGCAATTTCATAGGTAAAGTCCTATTATATAAAAATGAATCCCTATTTCCCTTGGTCATCGCATCACGCGTGAACGGATGGAAAAATTTCGCTAATTCTTTTTTTGTTGTACTGTCAGGAGAAAGTTCTTATGAACGAAAAAATTAAGAAAATTTTGCAGAAAATTGGAAAATTTCAGAAAACTTAACGATTATTTTAACTTCACGCGTTTACATTAGAATATGCATAGCTAAGACAGGACAACGTCGGTTGGGTCAGCTAGTAATAAGTATACAATTCGACGCAGACTGATACGCTTGAAAACGCTTGATGTTTACTACGAATTTCATACTGTTTAAAAAGTTCTCGAGCATTCGCGAAGATTTTTCCGTTTGGTGGAAACTGACCTTTAGAACTCTAACCACTCAAACTCAGAAATCACACGCAAATAGGCTATTTGCAATTCCTTAATTCTTCCACACAACGAACGAAAAAGACAAAGGAAATAGCTACAAATAGCGCGCTATCAATATATAATATAACACAAAAGCTATACGTTAGTCCGTTGTGTGGCGGTGGCGAAGGCGCGAATTGGGAGTCGAACCCATCGATTCCCAACTAATATTTTACACATTCATGTTGAAACAAAAACGTATAGAGCGCAGGATTCTACTGTGATGCGCTCGAACATGGTAAGTGAAATTAAATTTTGTAATATTTTTGTTGTGAATAATAATGTTTTCGTGTTACCCAGTAAATGGGTTGTGGAGGTCAGATATATGCAGTCGCTCCTTGTAAAATACTGGTACCCAGCTGCATCCGGTTAGACTGGAAGCCGACCCCAACATAGTTGGGAAAAGGCTCGGCAGAACAATTTATTATTTATTTTGGTATTATTAATCATGAAAAGTAAAGTGAAACGACGTCATAGGTGCTGAATAATTGGATAACGAACAAAACTTTTCGAGAATGTATTCAATTTTAGGGTTCCGTACGAAAATGGTAAAAAAGGAACCCTTATGGTGTGACTCAGTCTGTCTGTCTGTCTGTCTGTCTATCGTAAATGTATTGACGTTTGGCTTTGGTAGGCTCTTTCGAGTGACGGGGTAATTCGTTATGATAGGTATCATCATTTTAAAACAAATAATAATACCTATTCCATAACAACATTGTTTATAGTCACAATCAAAGCAGCCTTTTATATAGAAAAAACTCTATAAATTCTAGTCAAATAAAGTCGATCGAGACCTCTAATATTATAAACTCAGTGTATTTTTAGGGTTCCGTACCAAAATGGTAAAAAAGGAACCCTTATGGTGTGACTCAGTCTGTCTGTCTGTCTGTCTGTCACAGCTGGATATCTCAAGAACTACTGATGCTATCAACTTGAAATTTGGAACAGTTTTAGATGACGTTTACCCAACTATTTTGCAAATAAGAAAAAAATAAAAATATTTATATTTTTTTTGCAACAGGGACTGAAAGGGGGTCTTAAAAATTCAAAGTGCGGCTACTAGGGCATGTGGCATATCATATGAAAGGGCGCTGTTTGCACATTTTCAAACTTATTTTTTCATTTTTTTAGCTCGCATAGTTTTCGACTTTTGATGAAAAATTAAAAAAAAAATACCGTTCCCCCCCCTTATCTCCGAAGTTTGCAAAGCGAAAAATCTGAAATTATTCTATGTGATAGAAGTTTATGTAAAGATTACAGGAAAAATAAAATGGTGTCTTTAAATAGCACAGTTTTTCAGAAATCATCAACAAAAATTACATATAAATGATGTTACGGAACCCTCGGTACGCGAGTCCGACTCGCTCTTGACCGGTTTTTGAAATGTAATTCTACTAAATTGTAAGAAAGGCTTAGCGAAGACTGACAGCAGAACAGATGAAAAAAAACTTAAGAGCCATTTCACCAAATTTTAACGAAATTTTAATATTGCAGTTGTATTAAAATAATGCGTTCACGATACGTGAGCTCGGACATCAGGAGGCGGGAAAAAATGACACAGGTCCTTCCTCGATGGGCGCTCGCGCTGTAATAATCGGTGCCCGCTTATGCAACGTAATTTATTCTAATTTAGAGTGATGTTAATAACGTTGTTATGTCTAAATAAATTAAGGGATTTCAACAAAACTTTAGAATAAGTTTTGTTAAAGAACATAGTTTATTTTGACATATTTTTAAAAATTTAATTACGCGTTATTCAAACCAAAAAATCGCGATTAAATAGCGGTATAAAACGTAAAAATTGCCCCGAGACTTTATTTTTTTATTAATTAATGTTATTAAGAATCGATATTCTAGTACATTAAAAGTCAACAAAATTATATGTCTGATGCTTTATGTATTTTTAAAAGTAAAATTTATGAATATTAATGATAGATTTACGAGTCTGAAATTGACTCTGCGATGATTTTTCTGCAAACTAGTTGTGGGAGATTAATCGCCACAAAGTAAACAAACAAGTTTTTGTAAATGTGTTACATTAACATTCAATACGAAAGATTGGTCTTTTTTTTAAATGTATTCAACAATGTCAGAGTTTTACCTAAGATGGTAAATTAGGCGACTAAAATCTTAGATATTCGCCCGAAAACGTGAAATGGCTCTTAAGACGAGTAGTGCTACCAACTACTTAGGTGCCATCATTGACAAAAAAATAATAAGTCTGGAGTTATGGGACATTTTGCTCACATTCTTAGTTAGATGAGGTAGTAAAACGGCCGTTTTTGGCGTTAACTCATAAGATTCCGAACCTATGAGGTTTAGTGTTGATTTTTTTCATATAAAAAATTCTACCTCATCTGTATATACAAGGTGGGCCAAAAGAAATCACCCTATTGCTCTATGCTCTTCTTTTTGCAAATGGCGGCCAATGTCAAATCTGTTTTGACATTTGTGGACTAGACAGATGTAGAATACAAGTGAACAAGCCATGGAGCGATACACTAACCAAGAACGCGGAATAATCGTGTCTATTGAAGAAATGTTAAGAAATGAAGTGTAGTGATTTGCACTGACGTGTGCCCGATTTAACCGTTCCAAACTTTTTTGTGGGGTTTTTTGAAGCCTTGTGTTTACGTGAACAAGCCTGAGACCCTGGAAGCCTTCAAGGACAACATTCGACACGAGTACGAGAATCTGTCGCCCGAAGTTGTCGCCGAAGTGATGAAAAATGCCATAAAACGAGCCCGTATGGCAATCAATTGTGACGGCGCCCATTTGGCCGATATCATCTTCTCGACTTGAACAATAAAATTCTAAAGGTTCAAATAAACATAATCAAAAAACAGAATCGAAGTTCTTCATTTAGAAAAAAATAAGAGCCAAACAACATCGGATGACTTCTTTTGGCCCACCTGTTATAAAAAAATGAATCTCTATTTCCCTTGGTCATCGCATCACGCGTGAACGGATGGAACAATTTCGCTAATTCTTTTGTTGTTGTGTTTATTACTGTCAGGAGAAGGTTCTTATGAAAGAAAAAATTAAGAAAATTTCGAAGAAAATTGGAAAATTTCAGAAAACTTTACGACTATTTTAATTTCGCGCGTTTACATTAAAATATGCATAGTCAAGACAGGACAACGTCTGTCGGGTCAGCTAGTCTGGCTATAAATGTGAGTAGGTATCTCCAGACTTATTATTTTTTTCTTTATGGTGGCGCTTGTTGGCAGTACTGCTCGCCTTAAGAAAAGCTCATATAAAATGCTACATAGTATTAATTAATTTAATGAATGTTATGAAAATATAAACAGTAAAATTGCTACCAATACATACTTACTTACCATACCTATATACAGGGTGTTAGGTTAAACGAGGGACATACTTTAACGGAGTGTAGTACTCATGAAAATGAACAACTTTTACTATGGGACCAAACCTGAAATCGCGAAAAAAAAAATCACCTGCCCCATACCTAAACGTATAAAAAAAGGAGGACTCCGCGCCACGCATATCGAAAGTGTAGCACCGTACCGATCTATGTGTGCGTGATATGAGTACCTGCAAAGACGCCGTCGCTCGTGTCACGTAATGGCGGCCGGTCGGCATAGTATGATGTAAATGTGTGCGTGAAGCGTGTTTGTACAAACGGTCCCGGCATACTTACTGTGCTTCACTTTCGATATGCGTGGCACGGAGTCCTCCTTTTTTTATAAGTCTATGGCCCCATATATTCATGTTCGCATAACTCGTCAAAATGTAGGGAGCAGCTGATTTTTTTTTTCGCGATTTCAGGTTTGGTCCCATAGTAAAAGTTGTTCATTTTCATGAGTACTACACTCCGTTAAAGTATGTCCCTCGTTTAACCTAACACCCTGTATACATAAATTCACGCCTTTTTCCCATGGGAATAAGCAGAAACTATAGAACGCCACCTACTGCTAGTCTGCTACGATTCTTACTTACTCCTTTTGCTTTTTTTCGTTTAAATATACATCCCTCAAAAAAAAGCAATTTATTCGATGATGATTTTTGTCGGTAACCGCGTTCTATTCGTTAGGAACGACTGCACAGCGCCACTGCGGCCGCTCAAATGTAAATTAAATGATGAATAGATACGCGCACGAATGCGCTTTGCTGTGTACCCGCAAAAAAATAACAGCCAACCATTAATTCGAGATGTGGCTCTGTTGTTTACTCGGTTTTTCAGAGTACGCTTACTTATATTTCGTTTTTTGTTTGATATAGTTTTGTTTATTATTTATGTTTCCGCCATTTGCTGTTATGGAGTAAATATACGCATACCTACATAAACTCACGCCTCCTTCCTACGGCCACAGAATATAAAGCTGCAGTCAATGATGTATTATCTTTAGATGAGTTACCCGCGCTCAATAATGGCAAAGTAAATGGAAGGTAATTGCCCGGCTTGAAATTAGTCGGGCACTGTCCAGTGTCGTGGCGACACGTCACTGTCACTCGCAATTTCCAGTACCTAATTATTTGTGAAGAAAATGCCTTCCTGAGTTTAAAGACAATGTAAAAATTATACTACTACTGTGAGAGAAAAGAAAAACGTCTTATTTCGTGCGTAAATACTGTACTTTTTATATTATAACATCTAAAAAACTTTTTTACAAAAACAAAAACCGACTTCCAAAAAAAACACTACAAAGTGAAAAATAACTTTAATTTTGGAAGTCGGTGTCTTTGGATCTTTAGCTTAGTTTTTTGCCACCGACTTCCGAAATTAAAGTTATTTTTCACTTTGTAGTGTTTTTTTTGGAAGTCGGTTTTTGTTTTTGTAAAAAAGTTTTTATTTTTCACTTTTTAGTGGTTCAGTTTGTAATTTATCTAAGTTACAATAACCCAATGTCAACTGCTCACGTTTTACAAAATGTTGCTTTTCCCGATGCAGGGACGTTAATTGTTGAGGAGTTCTCCTAGTAAGAACCAGAAGAAATGGAGCTCATGGTGAAGTCACCATTACCATTATTTTGACGAGCATAAACCATATTAAAGTAATCGAATCGCAACCCGTGAAATATTTATCCTTGAGTAGTTCCGGTAGCCATCTGTGGTCTTCATCATCAGTTCCAGTTCACCGAATGGTACTTTCCGAGAGCAAATGCACAAGTTACTATAAAAAATACCGAAATCGATATAGGTGTGCCCATAAAATTTGAGGGTTTCCCTCGATTTCCATGGGATCCCATCATCAGATCCTGACTTGATGATCATGGGACCACTTGGGATGTATACCCTTTCGAACAAAAAGAGAAAAATCCAAATCGGTCTAGCCATTTTCGAGTAATCGGGGAACATACATAAAAAAAAAAAAAAAAAAAAAAAAAAAAAAAAAAAAAAAAAAAAAAAAAAGTTCCGACGAATTGAGAACCTCCTCCTTTTGGAAGTCGGTTAAAAATGTTTTTTGTTTTGTACTTGCACCGCCATTTTTCCGCGAACTGCTGCGAACCACGCGCGCGCGCGCCAATGAACATGCAGCAGTTAGTGACGAAACTAAATATGTATGTTCATCTCTTTCTAACAACAGATATCGGCATAAGTCTTTCCTTTTCTTCGTGCTCAGTATGATTGTATGTACTGGTATGTAGCTACTTCATGGCTTAGGGCGAGCGCGCATTGCGTTGCGTTTTTCTACCGCATAATCTGTGAAGTATGGAATGTCTTTGAAGTGCGCGCACTGCGGTCATGCGTTTTGTTACTGTAGGCCCCGCCCAGTGCGGCAGAACTACCGGAAACGCACCGCAATGCGCGCTCGCCCTTACGTTGTTTTTGAGTGGACTAATGTTCGTGTATGACGCGTCGATTTATAATACGTCATTGGCTGCAGTAGTTTTCTCTGGCTTGAATTAATTACCTACGGCTCCTCGTTTGGTTTTGCAATACAAATATAAATGTGCATCAGTTTTATTATTGACGAAATACGAGTATACTTGTCTTGGCCGGTGCTTTTCGTTCGTAGACAGAGAATTTCGTTCATATTAATTAATTTTATGGTTGGACTTTTAATTAGTTGCAATAAAATGACACCTACTGTCATTCATACAGTCATCTTATTTTATACTAGCTTTTGCCCGCGGCTTCGCCCGCGTGGACGTCGGAAAATATCCCACGGGAACAGAAGTCCTTTCTTATTCCTTGTCTGCATTATAAAGGGAACATCTGTGCAAAATTTTAGCTTTATAAGTCCAAGGGTTTGGGCTGGGCATTGATGAGTCAGTCAGTCAGTCAGGACTTTCCTTTTTATATATTGAGATATTCCTTGTCTACATTATAAAGGGAACATCTGTGCAAAATTTCAGCTTTATGGGTCCAAGGGTTTGGGCTGGGCATTGATGAGTCAGTCAATCAGTCAGGACTTTCCTTTTTATATATTGAGATATTCCTTGTCTACATTATAAAGGGAACATCTGTGCAAAATTTCAGCTTTATAGGTCCAAGGGTTTGGGCTGGGCATTGATGAGTCAGTCAATCAGTCAGGACTTTCCTTTTTATATATTGAGATATTCCTTGTCTACATTATAAAGGGAACATCTGTGCAAAATTTCAGCTTTATAGGTCCAAGGGTTTGGGCTGGGCATTGATGAGTCAGTCAGTCAGTCAGGACTTTCCTTTTTATATATTGAGATATTCCTTGTCTACATTATAAAGGGAACATCTGTGCAAAATTTCAGCTTTATAGGTCCAAGGATTTGGGCTGGGCATTGATGAGTCAGTCAGTCAGTCAGGACTTTCCTTTTTATAGATTGAGATGAGATTGGGAACTTTTTTTTTAAAGAAATGACAGTTATGAAGTGTATTTTTAACCGACTTCCAAAAAAGGAGGAGGTTCTCAATTCATTTGTATGTTTTTTTTTTTTTTTTTTTTTTTTACTTCAGCTAATTAAAAGTCGAAGCTTGTGCTGCTGCCAGTATTAAATAAATAAAACATCTTCGTTTCTCTAATAATTTAATAAAACCAGTCATACATTACACAATAAAACAACAAAATACAACTACATACCCGTTTTAAATGATATATTAGGTACGATTTTAATAACATTGCTGACGGTACCCGCACCCATATCAACAAATACGTCAGACGCGCGTAATCCAAGGTTTACGTGTATTTATTGTGCACCTGGTTTTGTTACGCTGGAATTTTTTTTGCTGTCCCTATGCCTTTTGTTCGGTACGTATATGTCCGTACATGCGTGGGGTCTTGGCTTCGATTCCCATCAGGTCGGGCAAAGTGTTATTAGGTTTTTCCATTAGAAATTTCTTAGTAATAGCCCGGGCCGAAGTTTAGAACTTGGCGGTGTGATACTCCTGCGCCTCGGATAGCACCTGGCTCGGCCGCCAGGGTCGCGGGTTGTTCGAAAGAGATACCGTGGCCCTGGCACAGGCAACTGAAGGAACATGGGTGGGTTTTAGTCGGTAAAAGTCTGAGACGCCCTTCCGATCCACCCAGAGCGGGAGAAGTCATCTGATAATTTCATCCACAAAAAAAAGCCGTTGGCTCTGTACCTGATCACTCTCCGGTCGTGTCGGATTGCCGTCCCATCGGATTAAGAGAGTGAGGGAAGAGAGAGTGCAACACACTTGTGCACTATAACTTCCGCGCCGTTGGGATTAGTGGCCATGGCCGAAATTCGGTCTGGAGGACTATTATACAGGGTGTAAGGGACAGCCCTCCGCAAACTAACAGGGTGCATTCAGCTCCTCATTTTGAATCATATTCCACCGGAAATTTTCTCAGGAAAATTTTCATTTAAAAAAAAAAATATCAGTTACATTTTCATTATTTCAATGTAAAATTGCATTGTGTGATCGCAGCACTCCATTTATGTAAAAAAAAACTGAAAAAAAACAGCAAAAAAAAAACCAGCAATGGATGTTGAAATACTCTAACCAACGACGCGTGAAATCAGCTGTTCACTTTCTGTCTAGCTACAGAGTTCAACGAACTCACCGCATACCTATTACCTACCCCTCCCCAACCAGTAATAGACGCTCCGATTTGTGCACAAAAACACAAACAAATCAGGTTTATTGGATTCCCTTAACGTTCCTGAAAAAATTTCATGTACCGGTCATCTTAGTATGACATACTGAATTCATCGTATCAGTTTGCGGAGGGCTGTCCCTTAGCCCCTGTATGTACAACTTTACTGTTTTTAGGGTTTCGTACCTCAAAAGGCAAAAACGGAACCCTTAAAGGATCACTCACTTCGTTGTGTTTTTGTCTGTCTGTCAGTCTGTCAAGACCCTTTTTTCCCGGAACGCGTGCAGGTATCAAGTTGAAATTAATATCAAATACGTAGGTTTACCTACAGTCCCTTGGAGCTCTAATAAAATCAAGCTTCTAATCTTCTAATATAAAAAAATACCTACCGCCATTTGTGCGACATATTTTGATACTCGCAAATAAATCAAAACATATAATACCGCCTTATTACAAAATAGGTTTTTCTTCTGTCATGGTTTAAACCATCGAGCCAGTTTTTGTAATAAGAACCTAGCAGTGATAGAAATACGGTTCTTTATACAAAACTGACAACTTAGTCCGGTACTAAGTTGTCAGTTTTGAAAAACTGACATCTTAATGTGTCGGAATAAAGTTCGAAATTAAAAAAAAACTTTTTTACAAAAACAAAAACCGACTTCCAAAAAAAGCACTACAAAGTGAAAAATAACTTAACTTCATTTTAGGTTTTTGCCACCGACTTCCGAAATTAAAGTTATTTTTCACTTTGTAGTGCTTTTTTTGGAAGTCGGTTTTTGTTTTTGTAAAAAAGTTTTTATGTCAGCACTGTACACAAAATAAAACTCCACACTGCTATTGAACAGAACTCTTTTATTAAAAATATTAATGGGTCTTACACTATTAGCGGTAACGAAACCATAGCGCGAATTTAAACAGATCAACGCCATCTAGGGAGCTATGCGGAACTAAAACTTCAACTAAGTGTGAAGTGATAAGAAAAATTGCTTATTTGTTATTGTTACACTAATATGTAATGAGTTTAGAATACAAAATAAATATAATAGCGTATTTTACTCTGTGGCATGATACAATTAGACATTCCGCCCACCAAAGGACTTGTCCTTTTAATGCTTTTAAAATAACGTTAAAGGCTCTAAACAAGGTTAAGGTAAACTCTGCATGTTACGAAAAAATAAAACAAAACAATAGTTTGAGTAGACCGCCCACCGTTAAGACTGGGCGCTAAAACTAAACAACATAAGAATTACAATGTATAAAGAAAACTAATTCATCTGTTAAGGATTAACATGACATGCTCAAAATAGATACTTTATTTAATGGGCGTTTAATTAGTCCATTCTTCGTTTTCAGTGTAAGCACTCTTGTAATTCCGTCTTGACCCGGGTGCTTCTGGACAACTCTACCTAACAGCCACTTTGTTGGCGGTAAGTTGTGATCTTTAACAACCACAATGTCATCTATCTCTATGTCCGGTTTTTCTTTTGTCCACTTGTATCGTTGGTTCAGACCAACCAAATATTCTTCTGACCACTTTTTCCAGAAGTCATTCACCATTTTCTGTGTCATCTTCCATCTTTGAATTCCGGTTACATGAATGTCTGATAGATCCTCATCTGGAATGGCTACCAATTGCTCTCCAATTAAAAAGTGGCCAGGAGTTAACGGCTGTGGGTCGTTAGGATCTTCACTCAAATATGAAATTGGACGAGAATTAAGACACGCCTCTATCTGGCTTAAAACTGTTGATAATTCCTCAAAAGTGAGAGTAGAATCTCCGATTACTCTCTTCAAATGTGACTTAGCAGACTTCACGCTCGCTTCCCATAGTCCACCGAAGTTAGGGGCGTGTGGGGGAATGAAATGCCAAGTGGTTCCATCATTGGCTAATATTTGGGCAATTTCTGTGGGAAGCTTTGATTTTGCATTATTCAACATCTCCTTTAGCTCTCTATCGGCTCCCACAAAATTGGTACCATTATCACTATACAAATCCACACACTGGCCTCGTCGTGAGACAAATCGACGAAATGCGGCCATAAACCCTTTTGAAGTTAAGTCCGATACCGCCTCGATGTGTACGGCTCTCGTCGACATGCATATGAAAATGCATATATATCCCTTATATGACTTTGAACCTCTTCCAGGTGAAAATCTAATGTTGACAAATCCAGTGAAATCAACGCCAGAAGCCTTAAAGGCTCTCGAAGGCTTTAGTCTGATTTTTGGTAGCTGACCCATGAGCTGTTGATTGTTCTGACGCGAATATCTTATACATTTGATACATTCTCGGTAGCATTTTTTGACCCGCTCTCTGGCTCGAATTATCCAATATTTGGATCGTAAATAATTTAACATGGTTTGTGGGCCACCGTGCATAGTTTTATAGTGAGCTTCAATTATTAATAGCTTGGTCAGGTGGCTATGACTAGGCAAAATAACGGGGTGCTTTGTATCGAAACTGACTTCGGATTCTTTAATGCGACCACCAACTCTTAACACCTCATTCTCATCAACAATGGGGTAAAGCGTTCGTAGTGGACTCTTGTTATGAACAGATTTTTGAGACTTTAACTGCTGGATCTCTTTGTTAAAGTATAGTTTTTGTGTTTTTATAATTAAATTTCTTAATACTTCTTGCATTTCAGTAACAGTTATAAATTTTCTATCTTTTGGTCTCTGTGTCTTTGGTAACTTAAAATTGTTTATAAATCTTTTACAGTAGGATAATACTCTCAACATCGTCGTTAAACTTGAAAATTTTGTCCAAATACAATCTTCTTCGTTTGTTATAACAGCAGTTAAAGTCTTGATGGGTCTTTGTTCTTCAGTAGTGGAAAAATGCTCGTTATTTTCATAATTATCACTGTCACGCAAAATTTCTGGACCATGCCACCACAGCGTCAGACCAGCCATCTCTGCGCCTTTTATTCCTCTCGATCCAAAGTCAGCCGGATTATCGTGAGTACCAATATGGCGCCACTGATTGGGATCAAGCATAGTATGAATTTCTGAGACTCTATTACTCACAAATGTATTCCAACGACTAGGTTCTCCACGTAGCCAGGCTAATACAACGGTGGAGTCTGACCACGCATGCAAATTTTCTATAGGCACTTGCATAATTTGTGAAACTTCAAAGATTAATTTGGTAGCAAGCAGAGCCGCACATAATTCCAATCGCGGAATACTGATTTCCTTTTCAACTGGAGCCACTTTGGTTTTGGCTGTCACTAAATTAACACGAACTTGGCCAAACTCATCTTTGACCTTTATATAAACAGCACCTGCGTAGGCTGCTTGAGAAGCATCTGCGAAGGTATGTAGCTCAACTTTATCACCTTGATGTGATTGTAACCATCTTGGTATGACAATATTTTTAGCATCGCGGAGACTTTCACGAAATAAACACCATTCTTTGAACAACTCAGGTGTTAGATTCTCATCCCAAGATAATTTAGCCTTCCATAATTGTTGAACGAAAATTTTTGCTGACACAATCACAGGTGAAATCCAACCCATAGGATCATAAAGCCGGGCAATATCTGAAAGGACTTTACGTTTAGTAACAGTCTCATTTAATTCAGGTAGGTGCAACGTATACTCAAAATTGTCTGTGGTTTTGTTCCAGCAAATGCCTAATACTTTAATCATGTTATTGATTTTGAAAATTAAAGCTTGATCTGATCTTTTACTCTCTTCCTGTATATGATTCATCAGTTTGTCACTGTTGCTACACCATTTCTGCAAAAGAAATCCTCCCGAACTCATCAACTTATTCATCTCTTCAAAGATCTGTATTGCTTCGGCTTCCGTTTCACAGCCGGTGAGCAGATCATCAATGTAATAGTCTTGAAGGGTAATTTTTGCCGCACGAGGAAAGTTAAATTCTTCATCTTTGGCCAGCTGTTGTAACGCTCTCACAGCCAGGTAAGGGGCACAGGCTGTCCCAAAAGTTAGTCTCAATAGTTTGTAATGCTCTATAGGTTTATTAGGATCTGATCGCCAAAGAATTCGCTGAAAATCGGCATCTTCCTCGTACACGCGAACTTGTCTATACATCTGAACTAAGTCCGCCAGTATACAAAAGGGGTGACGTCTCCACCTCATCAAAATATGTCGTAAATCTTGCTGTATCTTAGGACCGACAAGTAAACAGTCGTTCAATGAGACATTATTTACACCCTTGCAAGACGCATCAAAAACTACGCGAACTTTGGTAGTCTCTTTGTCCTCTCGCACTACGGGATGATGGGGCAGATATACAGCTTTTGAATTATTTATTTCTTCAACGTCTATAATTTGCACCATGTGGTTTTGATTTCTATACCCGTCGATTACTCTTTTATACTCTTCATACAACAATGGATTTTTTAACAACTTCTTTTCCAACAATTGAAATCTGCGTAAGGAAAGAAAGAAAGAAAGAAAGAAGAAAGAAAAAATTTTTATTTGTGACACGCACAGGAAATACAGTTTAGAAGGAGCATAAAAAAGTAACAAAGCAAACATTACAAAATAAAGAAAAGTAAAAAAAATAAACAAAAAATACAAACTAAAAAGACCTGTGCGAGGCCAAAAAGGCTCCCATCTCAGCATAAAGCTGCGATATTTAAAAAATAAATACCGCAACGCTGGTATTCTGACAGGGCCTACTGTGTGATGCCACGGACACACCACGGATATCTATAACTCACAAGGGGAATAAAATAAAATAAAATACAAATACTAGAATACCTACTTATAGTATAGCAAAGAAAAGAAAAAACAAAAACCGTAAATTATAAGTGCAGTGAATGCCTGACGCCCGACTCTAACCCCACTTGCTCAGACTATTGTCTATTTATAGTCTGTGACAAATTGACATTTAGACAAGCGATGACAGATGAGACGCGGGCGCAGGCGAGTCAGGCGACTGGCTGTCAACCAACAATGCATTATTGCACAGACCAAGATGTAAAAGAAATTAAAGTATCGGTACAAATAAAACAATTAGTGTATAATAGATACGGCAAGAAAATGGTGCAGATAAATAATATAAAGAATTGTTGAGTGTTTATATGCTTGTGTTGTGTAAGCTAAGGTCACAAATACCAACTACGTGCAGTCCCAGGGTGAGTTCAGACTTTCAGAGACTAGTTTCCTTTTGTAATTGTAACAAGTGTTGTTTATATTTCATACTAAAAGTACCAACTGTTTTTATAGCACGAAACGGCGGTGGCAAATCGTTCCAGCACCGAGAGGCAGCGAATTTAAAGCTTCCACGGAAAGCAGCAGTTCTGTGAGCACCGGCCAACAAAAGGTACGATGATGCTCTTGTTTTAATTTTATGTATATCTCGTGACCAAGCCAATTTCTGATATAAATATTCTGGTTTTTTTGTGAGAATGGTGCCAAAGAGTAGGGTAGCCAGATGAAGCTTTCTGCGATCTGACATTCTCATCAAATTACCCTTATTCAAAAATGGAGTTATATGAGAACGAGGAGGGACATTGAAACAGAATCTTGCACAAGCGTTCTGCACTCGCTGGATCAACTTTTCTGTCCTACCGAGAATGCATGCACCATACACAGTGTCAGCGTAGTTCAGCTTGGATAGAACAAGTGACTCACACAGCATGACACGCATATCCACACTTATGTAGGGCCGCACACGGTACAAAAGCTTAAGACGGTAAAAACAGTTGCGTACAGCCTCCATGATGTGAGTCTCAAAATGCAGATGCTCATCAAACACCACACCAAGATTACGGGCTTCTCGCACCCTATCAATAGCACACCCATCAATCTTCAAGTCCAGATTGTACCCTAACATTTTATTTAGGAAATCTCTTGATCCTATCACAATGTACTTGGACTTAGCTGGGTTCAGAACCAAAGAATTTCTTCTTGACCATGCTGAAATCTTATCTAAATCCTCATTCACTCTTTTTACAGCTTCAGCAGAGTGCTGAGGGCGGAATGAGAGATACATCTGAAGATCGTCAGCATATAGATGAAATTTAGTGTTGACCATACAATTGATGATGTCGGCACTGTACAGAATGAAGAGAAGAGGACCAAGGATCGATCCCTGTGGCACGCCCCGGGTCACCTGCCTTGGACTAGAGGACACAACATCTCCATTACTGTCACTTGTCACCTGGACAAACTGAGAACGGTTACTCAGGTAACTCTGGAACCACTGGACTGTTTCAGGCTGACATCCGTAGAAGGACAGCTTGGAGAGGAGAAGGGAGATATTAATTGAATCAAAGGCACGTGAAAAATCCAGCAGCACAAGCATGGTACCCATGCCCTGGTCCCTGGCTTCGAGGATGTTACCAACCACGTCAAGAAGAGCTGTGGCAGTGCTGTGCCCCCTACGAAATCCAGATTGAGCCATAGGCAAAATGCCGTGCTGCTCAAGATAGGCCCGAAGCTGATTAGAGACAACCTTCTCCAGAATCTTGGAGAGACAAGGCAAGAGACTAATTGGGCGAAGATCCTTCACACTGGTGGGATTAGGTACCTTGGGTATGGGCCTTACTATAGCCAGTTTCCATAAATCTGGAAATGAGGAGGAGGCTATGGATCTATTGATGATGGCCGTAATAGCTGCAAGAGTACGAGGAAGAGTCATCAACAGCATCTCCAGTGAAATACAGTCAGATCCCTGAGCATTAGATTTAAGACCACGTAAAAGCCTCAGCACCGTGTCCTCCTGGACTGGCTCAAGCTGGAAATGATTATTACCAAATCTGTGGTGCTCAAAGTAGCTTAAGTCGGCGGAACTAACCCTACCACTACCAGGTACGTCTAAAAAATTATCATTTATTTTCTCAGGGTTGCTACAAAAATGCGGCAAACTGTGCTCTGGTCTTTTAGAAACGGCTATTGATGATTTAATATGGTTCCATAACGTCTTAGGTTGTTTGATGTTTTTATTAATATAGGTTTTAAAATATGCACACTTCTCACTATCAAAAGCGGCCCTGACTATGTATTTAAGCTCTTTGTAAGTTTTTATGTGATGTGTTGATTTAGTAGCTTTAGACTTAACATGGTACTTGTCACGCAACTTCATCATTTCCTTGACAGTATAAGTTATCCATGGGTAAGACTTTTCTTTAACTAAAACTTTTTTAAGGGGTGCATGTAATTCGAAAAGATTCAAAATATACTCATTAAATTTTGTTACCATCGAGTTTACATCCTCCAGACTCTCAATATACTCCCAGTCCATCTTATTTAAATCCTCATTAAATTTGTCAAGCAGTATATCTTTAGTTGGCCTGTAGGTGATCCAGTATGGGGAAGGTTTCTCCATTTTAAAATTAAATTCAACAGATATAACTGCATGTTGGCCAAGCTCTGGTATGTGTGATACAGTAACCCCACACACACGGGCGTCAGTGCAAACAACATCAATTAATGTTTCACTATGATCTGTGAAATGTGTAGGTTCTGTAACAATTTGCTTTAGCTTGGAACATAATAAAAAATTGTTAATTAATTTTGTCTTGTTTTCCAGCTGGTTTAACATGTTAATGTTAAAATCACCAAGCAAGACAACCTTATCCGCGCTAGCAAAAGAGGAAAGAGAGTCGGTAATCGCGTCCAGGAAGACATTCACATCAAGCCAAGGGGGCCTGTAAGCAGTGCCGATGATTACTGACTGCGAGTTGATGTTAAGCCTGAGCCACATTTGCTCGACCTGTGGCGCCGCCGGGTGTGGCACGGCGCGCACACGCACCCCGCGGCGCACGTAGGCTATCTCCTTTGATTTTCCTACAACACATTTTGGATTAGCCTCTTCAAACGGTAATTTCACTACGTATCGTCCTTCATCATCTCTTATAGTAGTAGCTTCAAACATTTGTTCGCATTTAATTTCTTTCTTTGTAAATTTCTTCATAATTGCATCTGGCTCTCTTTCTATTTCCCAAAATTTTTTTAGTAGTTCATCTTCGCTTACTCGTATGTGACAGTTGATCATCTGGGAGTTTACCAAGGCTGATTCCTGTCTTACTCGACCCGACAAAATCCATCCAAATCGTGTCTCTTGTGCTATTGGACCCTTCCCTGTTGGATGTCTCATAAAGCCTTCTAGAATTATTTCTTCATATACTTCAACTCCCAAAATCATGTCGATTTTAGCAGGTGATCCATAATTTGGATCAGCCAAGTGGACTTTCTCTATATCTAACCAGTCTGTTATTGTGGTTTGACAAGTAGGAAGAAATGATGTCAGTTTTCTCAGAACATATGCATCGACTTTTGTTGAATAATTTGCATTGTGAATTGACTCCACACTAAGTGACACCATGTTCTTTGATCTGGCTAAACTGTCTCCAATTCCAGAGACTAGACCATTAATGCACACTCTCTTCAGGCCTAGTGACTGTGCAGTAGCTTCAGTGATGAATGAACCTTCTGAACATGGGTCGATTAGAACTCGTATAACTTGTGAGTAACCATTTGTTGAACATGCTTTGACTACTGCCGTAGCCAATAGCATCTCTCTCTGAAATTTCTCTGTAATCAAATGGGCTACCACTTTCTGCTCAGTTTCTTTGCTCGGTTCTGGGTTAGAGTTCGTTGCGTCAATTTTCTCGGAGCTGGACGATGAATTTCCAGCTAACTCGGTTCTATCAAAATGTAGCAGTGTGTGATGACGTCTGCCGCAGCGACGGCAGCATGTAGACGATCGGCATTCTTTTACTGAATGTGTGGGTGCAAAACAATTGAAGCACAGTCTCTTTGATTGTACAAACTCTGATCTCTCTTTAGGAGACTGCTGTCCGAATTGCTTGCATTGATAAAGAAGGTGCTGACCATTACAACTCGTACAATTTGTATTTGATCGTTTATCATCTTGCGTGGTAGAATGAAAAACTTTCGGTTTAGTGGTATTAGAGTGCGTGTTTTGAGACTTAGTTGTAGGTTTGTTACCACTTATCATCTCTAGTGTTCGGAATCTAGTCTCTAAAAACTCAACAAGTTGTTCCCATGATGGTAATTTCTCTGGATCTAATTGACTAACTTGGATTTCCCATAATTTACGTGACTCTAAATCAAGCCGTGATAAAACCAAGTAGTTAATGAAAACATCACAAGAACTGGTACTAATTCCGATGTTTTCCAATGATTTGAGAGATGATGTTGTAACATCTAGAAGTTGTTTGATTGAACTAGCTGAGTCAGTGACATTGCGTTGTGAATACAAGCGTTTCATAATCTCGTTGCAAATGTAACGTTTATTATTATAGCGGCGAGTAAGTTGCTTAAAAGCTTCTTCGTAATTTGAGTCCGTGGTTGAAAAGTTCTTGAGAAGGGTCTCCGGTTCACCCGTGAGACTACTCTTTAAATAGTGCAACTTTTGCACATCACTCAAAGTTACGTTGTGGTGTATCAACGATATGAACATATCGTAAAAGGTTTGCCATTCTTCATATAATCCAGAAAATTTCGGTAGTTGAATCTGTGGCAACTTAACTTTAGTGCTTGATAGACTCGATTCATCAGGTTTGTTAATTTGAGAAGAACAAGGCATCAAACCATAAGTCTTGAGATCGTCTTTTATCCTTGTCTTATATTCAGTATAAATCTCTTCAAATTCACAATAAACATCATCTGTGAAATAGGGTAGTTTCGATTTATCTTCTCTTTTTACACTTCCAACTATTTCACTATGTACGTTCGCAAAAACTTCAAATAGTTTTTCTAAATTTTCTAGTCTCGCTTCAATATAAGATGGTTTGAGTCTCTCTTTAGGCGTTTTTTTATAATTGGAATAGGCCTTATTCATATTCTCCAACATATCCTCTTGCTTCAGTAACAACTTCTCCATGTTTTTGTACTCGACCAACGAAATCCACTAATTTTAAAGTTTATGAGAAGTATGAACTGTTTTCTAATATAACTCACTTCACTCTATTAAGTCACATAAGATTTTGAAGAAATTTTCAAGAAAGTCCCTTTTTTACGAATTTTCTAAGTCTTTTTCATGTAAAATTATTCTAAGTGTTTTTTGTCTCGAAACTTTCTAAGTCCTGTTTAACACGATTTTTTTCTAAGTGTTTTTTACGCAAAATTATTCTAAGTGTTTTTTGGTTCGAATTTTTCTAAGTCCAAGATTTTTTCTAAGTCCACGATTTTTTCTAAGTTAATGTTCACTCATGATATTTTTACAAGTCCAAGATACGCACTTCACTTTGTTTGTCACACTTTTTTATTTCCACTTTACTCACGCACTTCCCTGGTTTCGGCACCATATGTCAGCACTGTACACAAAATAAAACTCCACACTGCTATTGAACAGAACTCTTTTATTAAAAATATTAATGGGTCTTACACTATTAGCGGTAACGAAACCATAGCGCGAATTTAAACAGATCAACGCCATCTAGGGAGCTATGCGGAACTAAAACTTCAACTAAGTGTGAAGTGATAAGAAAATTTGCTTATTTGTTATTGTTACACTAATATGTAATGAGTTTAGAATACAAAATAAATATAATAGCGTATTTTACTCTGTGGCATGATACAATTAGACATTTTATTTTTCACTTTTTAGTAGTTCAGTTTGTAATTTATCTAAGTTACAATAACCCAATGTCAGCTGCTCATCACGTTTTACAAAATGTTGCTTTTCCCGATGCAGGGCCGTTAATTGTTGAGGAGTTCTCCTAGTAAGAACCAGGAGAAATGGAGCTCATGGTGAAGTCACCATTACCATTATTTTGACGAGCATAAACCATATTAAAGTAATCGAATCGCAACCTGTTACATACTTAGATATAATTGAGTATTTCCGATGGCCCTCTGTGGTCTTCATCATCAGTTCCAGCTCACCGAATGGTACTTTCCGAGAGCAAATGCACGAGTTACTATAAAAAATGCCGAAATCGATATAGGTGTGCCCATAAAATTTGAGGGTTTCCCTCGATTTCCATGGAATCCCATCATCAGATCCTGACTTAATGATCATGGGACCACTTGGGACGTATACCCTTTCGAACAAAAAAAGAAAAATCCAAATCGGTCTAGCCATTTTCGAGTAATCGGGGAACATACATAAAAAAAAAAAAAAAAAAAAAGGTTCCGACGAATTGAGAACCTCCTCCTTTTGGAAGTCGGTCAAAAAGGGTCCATGGTTTAAACCTGGGTTTGAAGATGAACCTTGTTTTGTAATAAGACGGATAGGGTCCTATTGACCCAGAATCATGAAATTTGGCATGAAGCAAGAAGCATAAATCATCTCTTATTTAGCCAGGGCTTATTTTTAACCGACTTCTAAAAAAGGAGGAGGTTCTCAATTCGGATGTTTGTATTTTTTTTTAATGTTTGTTCGCGGATAACTCCGTCGCTTGCCAACCGATTTGAAAAAATATTTTTTTGTTAGAAAGGGTATACTTCCCAAATGGTCCCATTTTTGTCAAAATCCAGTTCTGATGATGGGATCCTGGAGAAATCGAAGGAACTCTTCAAATAATATAGGCAGACCTATAGCGATTTGGGTATTTTTTATAGTAGCTCGTGCATTTGCTCTCGGAAAGCACCACTTGGTGAAGTGGAACTGATGATGAAGACCACAGATGGCTACCGGAACTACTCAATGATAAATGTTTCACGGGTTGCGATTCGATTACTTTAATATGGTTGCTAAGTAATTTCCGCTCGTCACACAATGCGTGTGGTGAGTGGTTGTTGAGGAGTTCTCCTGGTTCTTACCAGCAGAACTCCTCAACAATTAACGTCCCAGCATCGGGAAAAGCAATATTTTGTAACATGTGATGAGCAATTGACAATAAACTATTGTAACTTATACAAATTATAAACAGACCCACTAAAAAGCGTGAAATAAAAACTATTTAACAAAAAAAAAAACGACTTCCAAAAATCACTACAAAGTGAAAAATAACTTTTCGGAAGTCGGTGGCAAAAAAAAAGAAAGTAAATAAAAAACAAAAGACACCGACTTCCGAAATCAAAGTTATTTTTCACTTTGTAGTGATTTTTGGAAGTCGGTTTTTTTTTGTTAAAAAGTTTTTTAATCTTTTATTTTGAATTGTTTTTTAATATTATTTTTTACATTGTTCTCACAATATCTCACAATATCTTGATTTAAAAAAGTGTCCGTGGAATAGAGATACATTTTGGAATGGGCAACTAGCTTCAACTTTCTGACTAACTGACCGACCGTTTGACAATCAAGTGTCTGTAAGTAATTGGTTTAATTGAAATAAATGCTTTGAGTTTGAGAGTTTTGAGTTTAACTTTACGGTGTCAAAAACGCTCTTGAGGAAAACACTTTCATAAATAACGTTTCAGTGACGTCACACTTTCATAAATAACGTTTCAGTGACGTCATTCGCCGGTAAATTGCAGCCTCTATATTATAGCGTCTGCAATTTAGGAAACCGTACTTTACCAAACAGTAGCTCCAAAATCTTTTTACTATTGACTTTTTGAAATTGCACTATACAGGACAAGTTTTTATGCAGTGCGCAAATTTTAACAGGGTGTTCTTTCTACCCATGAATATGAACAACTTTCACTATGGGACTAACTTTGAAATCGCGAAAAAAGTCAGCTGTTCAGTACATGTAACTATGTTATAGTCAAACCTCGAAGCGCCGGCGCTCCCAGGTTTGACTAGTCAATCCTCAGGTCTGACTTGAAGTCTTAGTCAAAGCCCAAACAAATGAAGTTTTTCGGCCTCTGACTAAAGAATTTTAGTCAAACCTAGGAGAAAATAATTTGGTCAGGCAAACGTCGAAACTCAATTTAATGAAATCGGGGTTTGATCAGTCAAACTAACTAACCTCAAAACACCTAGGTTAGGCTTGGATTAGGGTGTTCGTCAGCAGGTCGCCGGAGGGGGGGCCCTATTTCTGTCTAAAGGGTTTAAAGGAATCTAACAAAAGCGAACATCGGGGTGCCCCTGACGTCGACGTTTGACCGAGTCTGCCAGTCGCTTCTAGGATCGACTAGGCAAAGCCCGAAACAGATTATTTTACTTTCGACGTTTGACTGAAAAGTTAGGAACTTCTAGGTTTGACCAAAAATACTTTAGTAAAGGCCAAAATTGGAATTCATTTCGGGGTTTGCCCGAAGGCTTTGGTCAAACGCAGGACAAACCAGTAATTCCGCGAAGAGACTGTATCTTTGACTATGACATCTACACCAAACTCGTCAAAATGTAGGGACTAGCTGATTTTTTTCGCGATTTCAGGTTTGGTCCCATTGTAAAAGTTGTTCATATTCATGGGTAGAACAGCCTGTGAAACACAGCGCACTGTTTATAAATTTATCCTTTATAAATGAGATCTACAGTATCGGAAAGTATCATCCATCGCCAACAAATGTCCTCACATAAGCATCTACATTTACTTTTTCCACAACCCATTCTCATCAACGTACGGATTGGAAAAGTCCTTCCCTCCGTATGTGACACGGAAGGGGCGTTACCGTGAAACCGATGAGTCAGTGAGTTTGAATCCGCACTGTCTAATAAAATAGATACGCTTGGGAAGCACTTTAAACAAGAAGGAACGAAATGTATTGCTTTATGTGGATTTATTTTGCGATTGTCGATGCTTTTGTCGATTGGTGAACTAATTTGACAATCAAGTCGCTTGTCTGTTAATATAATGTTTAATTTTTATAAGTTTTCTCCAAAACACCTTTCGGTTGACGACATTTTTGAGAAATGGCTTTGTTGAAAAGTCTTTGATTCTGTTAGATATAAGATAGAGTGATTCAAGAGGAAAGTTTTTATGTATAATAAAAGCGGTCGAAGCCGCGGGCAAAAGCTAGTACTTACATATAATTAGCCTGGTTTTGTACCCAATTCTGTGACTGTCATTGTAACGGATCTTATGTTTGTTTATGGTTCAGTGAATAGACGTGGTTTTTTAATTAATGAATTAGAGTGTATTCATTAATTACATCTTATGAAATCAAGATAAACATATTCAATTCACATTTGTTTTGGTAGTAGATGTGCCTTCGGGGACATAGTCTCAACGAGCCTGATTTGCTATATAGGTACCGAATGGCATTCTATTGCATCTTCAATGGCATCTATATGAGTCCTAAAAACGACAGGCAAACAATACGGTCTTAAAACAAAACCTATAAGTATAGTTATTCCATTTAGTTTTCGAAATGGTATTTGTAAATTGCATAAACGCGTAAACGACACCCGAGATTCACTTTGAAGTGTCTCCGATACTAAATTCAGTATGTAACCTGGCATACTAAACATTTAGTGTTGTGCAATGTGCATTCATATCGATAATTCAAACTCTACAAGCTCTGCGCCCGATGGACTTTCTCATAGGCAAAATGTCGAACTTCCCAACAAAATTTTAACCCTTATTCAACCTCTTTAGGGGATGAATTTTCAAAAATACTTCCTTAGTGCTGACCTTCGTGACAGAAGGAACTCTTGTGCATGGAAGGTGCATGATTAGGTTATGCGTTGTTTGTCGGAGAATTAATTTAAGATGTTCATTAAGTGGATGTATCGATATTTTGTGAACAGGTGGTGACACGTATTTGGTACTAGGCCTTACGCGACTGAGGAAATCACGTATGGAACTTCTAGCAATGTTATTTAAAAAGTAACTTTAAAGAATTACTCTCATTCCTCTTTTGCTTGCAATAATGACTGGTCTGGTGTATTAATACGTTCCGTTTACAAGAATGAAGCTTCTTCTTGAAGAAGTGACTTAAAACTGATAGTAAACTAAAAAAACCGGCCAAGTGCGTGTCGGACCATGCACAATAAAGCGTTCCGTCATTCCGTGGCTCAATGTGTAACAAATTTCAACTTAATCAGTCCATTCGATTCGGTGCTAATTGACTGTTACAGACGGACAGACAGACAGACATACGAGTGATCCTATAAGGGTTCCGTTCTTTGCTTTTGAGGTATGGAACCCTAAAAATAGCAGCTAATAGAGGTAGCACCAGTTCGTTTTGATAACGTGTTAATAATATCAGTCTACATATGATTTATTAAGATATGTATTTACAATTTGATTTTATATTACTTACTTGTTTGTTGTATCTTTTTTCTAATAGATATAACTTTTAAAAGGATGGTGCAAGGTTGCGTGACTTCAACACAACTCCACGACAATGCGCGTATTTTGCGTATGGGTGGGAAAATCGATTATTTGATCCACCCCAGCTCCTCAAAGAAGGCCAGCAGCGCCTTGATATTACTGACAACCTCACGGAGGGTACCTGGGTTACCGAAGTACTTTGCCCTGTATGCGGTGCCCACCGGGCAGTTTAGAAGCAGATGAGCTGCTGTCTCGTCGTCCTCCATGCAGGCCCTGCACAGCGGACTGTCTGTGACTCCTATGACAAAGAGGTGTTTATTAAATGACCGATGGCCAGTCATAGCAGCTGTAACTGTACGCAGCTGTTGTTTATTTAGTCGAAGAAACCGTTTCGTGAGGCAGGCAGACTTCAAAACTTAAAAGAGTATCGATAAAATATCGATACATTTGTAAACACTAGCACATCACTGTTCTACTCGTACAGAGAACGCTTAGCATTAGACGAAGCTTATTTGACGAAGCTAGACACACTTAGATTTAGACGTAAAGCTTTGACAATAACTAAGGAAACCGGTATGAACTAACAACCAGTGCTAACAACTGCTTTGTTACAATGAAGGCGATTAAACCAACTTGTTTGACAAATTGCAGCAAAAAGAAAAGGAAGATGGAAATAGAAAAGTTTGCAAAATAATTTTGCTAAACTAACTGTGCTTGTGAGATTAGATAGTTCGCTGGAACAACATGGGGTTGAGTGGCCAGAGAGAGAAGGAATGGAGAAGATTGGAAAAGGCCTTTTCCGACTGGTAAGGCATATCTATCTATCTATCTATCTATATAAATAAAAAGAGAAGTCCTGACTGACTGACTGATTGACTGACTCATCAACGCCCAGCCCAAACCCTTGGACCTAGAAAGCTGAAATTTTGCACAGAGGTTCCCTTTATAATGTAGACAAGGAACAAGGAAGGAATTCCCGGTAGGTACGTTCCCGTGGGATATTTTCCGACATCCACGCGGGCGAAGCCGCGCGGGAAGTGCTAGTAAATACAACAAACGCTATAGGTACAGGGTGTAAGTGTAAAAAGTGGCAATCTTTTAAGGGGTCATTGTACTCATCATTATGAACAACTTTTACTATGGGACCAAACATGAAATCGTGAAAAAAAAGCAGCTGTTCAGTACATTTTATGTTAGCATAATTCGTCAAAATGTAGGGAACAGCTGATTTTTTTTTCGCGATTTCAGGTTTGGCCCCATATTAAAAGTTGTTCATAATGATGTGGCGGCATCTACATCGCCACATATGAACTACGCATCAATGACATGACGTCACGCAAACCTGCATCGCGCAATTAGAGTTTACCACGCGATTAGCATATAATATACAACGTCCCGACATCAACCGTCGGGCAGTAGCCCACCAGACACAACACCCGTCTGGTCGGAGGATCCTCCCTTTTCTAACTAGGATGAGTGAACTTTACACCCTGTTCGTCATACCTCTAAATTGGTGACCCCGAGCATGAACGTCAGCGCAGCCTTCGTGCAACTACATGAGCGTGACGTCATCAGCATCACTTCCTCAAGCTTTCGAGCGGCGTGTCACACAGCCAGCCAGCATCCACGGCTTCAACAGGTATCCTGACCACCAGCATGCAGCGGACGCGCATTCCTGGTCATCACCTTCAGCCTCAACCCAGCGCTGTACACTCCGACTCACTGGAGCATAACGCAGCGCCACCCCGACTCACTGGGGTATCACCGCAGACAGTTCCGACTCACCGTGAACTATGAGGCACCCGGTTCCGACTCGCTGGAACCACAACTGGCACTGGCAAGCATCGCAAGATACACGACTCGACCCACTATCGACCTCCGGTCTCCGGAGGGGAGTGATGTGGCGGCATCTACATCGCCACATATGAACTACGCATCAATGACATGACGTCACGCAAACCTGCATCGCGCAATTAGAGTTTACCACGCGATTAGCATATATACAACGTCCCGACATCAACCGTCGGGCAGTAGCCCACCAGACACAACACCCGTCTAGTCGGAGGATCCTCCCTTTTCTATGGAGGATGAGTGAACTTTACACCCTGTTCGTCATACCTCTAAAATGATGAGTACAATGATCCCTTAAAAGGTTGCCACTGTTTACACTTACAGCCTGTATACGAGACTGGCGACTCCACTTTATGTTTGTATACGAGACTGGCGACTCCACTTTATGTTTGTCCGACTAAAAGGCTAACAATATACCTAATATGTATAACATACAGAAGACGAGATAGGTATCGAAACCTATCTAAATAAGACAAAATTAAAAAGATTTGATCGATTTCTGTTTTGAGGCCAACGACCGCTGGTTGTGTTGTAACTTGAAGTATGAGTTGGGAAATCAGTTTTTGATTTGTTCAGTTTAAAAATAAAATGCAACTAAAAACCAATGTAAATACAAAAATAATGATTACAAAATCAGTTGAACCATTAGTAAACTCAAACTCAAAACTCTTTACTGCATTCATGTGTACATGTAGTACTTACAATTTAAGTAAGTTCCAACATGAAACCCGGTGAGGGCATGGCAACATAATAAGCAGTAAAATAGTAAGCAGTATAATAACCAATAGTTTATTTGTTTAATATTTGTGTTTGTGTAAAAAGTCACATCAAGATTGTTTACCTTTATTTTACTACCTAAACCTTTGTAGTATACTGCCGTCATAATGAAAAAAGGCACAACTAACATTTTTGTCAAAATTGAGTTCTCAATTTTTTATAGAATTTTGACAAAAATGTTAGTTGTGCCTTTTTTCATTATGACGGCAGTATAGTAGAATTAAAGCTAATACAATTTTAGACTTTCCATTTATACACGGCCTTGAGACTACAAAAGCCTTCATGCATATCCTTACCTCCTTCCTTCTTCTGCTTCGTCCACGGTCATACAAATAGTTACGTCAACGCGAGCCAGTTGCATAATCTGCTCGCCTTACCTTTCTGAAAGACATCCTGATGGACACCAGTCGGCCTATTCGGTAAAAATCTCACCATGATTTATGTGAAGTGAACTGTCATTGACACACCATTGACAGCTCGCTCCACTTCACCTAAGTCTTCTCTTATATATTTACAGAATAGGTCAGCAGAAAATTATTAAAATTCACAGCTGCATTGCGTTTTAACTAATTTCAAAAACACGACAGCTGACTGCGGGCACTTGAGTACGAGTAAGTTAAACAAAGCCTGAAAGCACCCTCTATTAATCATGTTCTAACTACCCTCTAAAAGCTAACAAACATTTCGTTGTAGCTCTTCATTGGAACACGTTGAGCGATACATCAGCTTATCTTATCAGTCATCGCAACTCATCGCCGACTCGTTTGGCTTTAGTTTGTGAGAGTACAGTGATGGTGGCTCTGCATGATGGCTGCTAAAATAAATATGTATTTGTTTCTTCTTCTTTTCAGAGTGTTATGAGTTGTCGTCATGCCTGCCGCAGCCCATTGGAAATAAGCCTTTCTAAACACTTTTTTTTTCTTTTCTTTATTTAACATTAGAGGTATTAGGAACAGAGTGGACAGTTCTTCATCCTCCATAGAAAAGGGAAGATCTTCCTACAAGATGTTCTGTCTGGTGGGCTATTGCCAGACGATTAATGTCAGGATGCTAATCGCGCGGATAACTTTGTTTGCGCGATGCAGGATATTGCGTAACGTCAGTGTGATGCATAGTCCGCATGTGGCGTTATAGATGCCGCCAATACTTGAGTATATAGTCGAAGATTGATCTTCAGCTACTCTGATCCTACTGGTAGCAGCTGTGTTTATAAACCGCCCTGTGAAGATCGTCGGTACCCTAGCCGATCCACAGTCTCCACAAAAAAAAAAACTCAGTAATCGGTTTTCCGGCAAATATGACCGGAGATTTATGGCGTGATTCACTATATCCTTAAAAGCAGATTAACTCAAAATGTTATTAGATTTGTTCATCCAGATATCTTGACCAGAATTTATTCTGATTCCGCAATTGTCGCGTTTTTTTAATCAAGTCGCTTTTGTATCTCGTAATTCAAACAAACAATCGCGTACTTGCGGAACGGTCGCATTCGGTTAGAACGCGACATGAGATGATGAACTTGTTTAAAAATCCAACATTTCCATTAACGAGACTTCCGTTTGCATTTTCAAGAACAAATCTTCCAAAGTCAAATTTGTTCATCCTTCAAATTCCTTTGCCATTTTTATAGACTCCCCCCATCCATAAAACGTTGATGACTCAAACAGTACTCGTAATCCGTACTCACAGAAAGTAGTGGCTGTGAAACTAATTAACAAGTTCTAGCAGACATCGCTTCCCGGAGATTTCGTTAGGCGAACAGCTATTTTTGTACAAAACTTTGCTTTTCCCTCAGTTGGTAGTACTTACGCACTTTGTTTTGTTAGTGAACGAAGGAGCTAATGAATATCTGTGGTAAGCGAGGAATCTATTTTTGCGTAAATACGTAATGTAATAATCATCTGCCTAGCATTTTCCCAACTATTTTGGGGTCGGCTTCCAGTCTTGCCGGATACGGCTGAATACCTACCAGTATTTTACTTGGAGCCGTTGGAGCGACTGCCTATCTGACCTCCACAACCCAGTTACTGGGTAATACGATACCCCTTGGTAAGACTGGCTGTCAGACTTTCGGGTTTCTGACGACCGGTAACGACTGTCAAAGACCCACGAATGACAGCCGAGACCAACGGCTTAACGTGCTTTCCGAGGCACGTTATCTCATACGTCATCTTTACATACTAAGACCCCTCGTCTTGGTATGTAAAGATGGTAATCCATCTAAATCAATACGTAATGTAATAAGCTTTATCTACACCCATGCTATAAATCCTCTATAAAAGTTTCTGAAACAGTTAGCTTATTGCCAACATTAAAACAGGCAGTGTCATAGAGTAACCATGGTAACCAAATGGTAACCATAATAGCATCCAAACGGGTGTTTTAATGTTGTTCTGAATTTCATAATGCAACTCGTTTTCAAAAAAAGAACATTGTAATGCACGCGCGTTTCACTACAACAGCGCCGTAATTTAAAAAAAGAACTTATTCGAATTCACGTCGTATACTATGACGCCGGCCACCTTGTTCGATACGAGTATTAGTATTGCAAAAAACTGTTTCCGAACCTTTTATAGAGGATTGATAACATGGATGTAGATAAAGTCTTGTATGCAACTGTACATAATTAGGTATTAAAACACTCATGTGATACTATTATCACACTCGGCTTCGCCTCGTGTTTTAATACTCCTTATTGTACGTCAGTTGCATAAATAACTATTATAATATAGAGCCAAAATTTTGAACTACCGGTCTATTCTGTAAAAATCTCACCGTGAAAACTTAAGTGAAGGGAGCTGTCATTCCACCCAAGATGCTAGGGATTGACACTATTGACAGTTCACTCTGAGCTCACTTCATCTAACTTTTCACGGTGAGATTTTTACAGAATCGATCGGCTAGAGCTTTGGCCCTATGGTTCTTAAAACATTTTTCTTCTGGCTTGTAAAAAGCTAGCGTATTTGGCGAAAATAACAATTTTTTTTTGGTTATCCAAAGTTTCAATAAAAATACGTAATAGGCAACTTCACATTAACGTGTTAGCAATTTCAATCAAAAGCTGAAAACGTCTATGCTTAGAATTTCTAAATTTATAAAACATACAAACACATACACACAAACTTTCGCCTTTATAATATAGTGTGATCATCACGCTTTTAATCCCTGATGGGTTAGGTAAGTGTGTGTGGTGGTGTACACCCCACATTGCCAGTAAGTCCCATGGTCGAGTCCAATTGCCATCAACCAGGTACAAATCTAGACTCCGGGCTGCTTCTGAGAAATTCCTGAAACAATAACCCAATAACACTTTGTCGGACCTGAGAATCAAATCCAGGACCTCTTGCTCAGCAATAGCGTTTGCTACTACTGGACCAAAAAAAGATATTCTTTTTTTTAATAGGGATGATGACTAAAAATTTATTTTATACCATTCCCCCTCTAAAAAGCTTATTTTATTCACTGAAAACAGTGAATAAAAAGCACTTTTACTCACTGTTTTGATGTTTGAAAATGGAACACACCAATGTATTCGACCACAGATTTAGAGTACCTAGGCTAGATACGGCATGTTATTAGATAGTATGAAAACCGAACGTGTCATCTTTTTTTATACCTACGATAACTTCACCCCAGCCATTTAGTGATGTGCTCAACGTAAACAGAATTGTTTCAATCGCTAAGCGTCACTGAGCTAACAGACTTTTTTTAGTACGAACAGTCGAACATGCAGGGCACGCTCGGTCGTGGCTTGCCGTATCTAGTGTAAGTGTAATCTTTGTATTCGACCTATATTGATGTGTTCTAAATTCAATTTGATTGGTCGAAATTTTCTACAAGGAGTTTAGCATTAGAATAAAAACTGTTTTGTGTTCTTTGCTGTCCTTAGTAAATTGGCGCTATTTTGAATACTGTAAGTTGTACGAACACAAAGTTTAGTGTTACTTTAATCTTTAATTTTGTGTTTGTTTATTGTTGTTCTAATCGATTAAAAATGCATTCTAGTGATGACGATGTGTTAACACCTGAGTTTATGAAAGAGAGGGCGGCCGATATAGTGGAAAACTTGCTACCCAAAAAATCACGGCTGGTTTACTTGATGTAAACCAGCCGTGATTTTTTGGGTAGCAAGTTTTCCACTTTAACTTTCCTTTTTCTTCATTATATGTCTATTTTCACTTAAATCTCTCTTTTTCTCGTAGTCATGGTATAAAGTATAGTATGCAACTCTTGAATAAAACGGATTTATATCGAGGGCCATGAATCACTCGCGTCGCTCAGGATTCTAACACTTGAATCACTCGCTACGCTCGTGATTCAATCATCGTGAATCACTCCCTACGGTCGTGATTCAATCGATAGAATCCTTCACTAGCTCGTGATTCATCTATGGCCCTCGCTTTAAATCCGTCCTTTATTCACTAATTGCATAATATACTATTTTGTCCGTCATAGAGATTATTAAAAAATATTGGACACGTATTTTTTCTTTTTTTACGTAATCAAAAAATTACGGCGATACATTGAGTTAAAATATGGCATGACGTCACGCGTAGCTAGGTTTTATACGTACAAGTGACGTAGCGAGCCCCCCCCCACTCCCCAACTGCGTGATAGCTAAGTATTTTTTATTAATATGATAAAGCAAAAAATACGTGTTTAATATTTTTTATACCATTCCCCCTCTAAAAAGCTTATTTACGTAAAAAGCACTTTTACTCACTGTTTTGATGTTTGAAAATAGAACACACCAATGTATTCGACCACAGATTTAAAGAACCTATGCTAGATGCGGCACGTTATTAGATTGTATGAAAACCGAACGTGTCATCTTTTTTAACGATAACTTCACCCCAGCCATTTAGTGATGTGCTCAAAGTAAACAGAATTGTTTCAATCACTAAGCGGCACTGAGCTAACAGACTTTTTTTAGTACGAACAGTAATCTGTGTATTCGACCTATATTGGTGTGTTCTAAATTCAATTTGATTGGTCGACATTTTCGACAAGGAGTTTAGCATTAGCATAAAAACTGTTTTGTGTTCTTTGCTGTCCTTGGTAAATTGGCGCTATTTTGAATACTATAAGTTGTACGAACACAAAGTTTAGTGTTACTTTAATCTTTAATTTTGTGTTTGTTTAGTGTTGTTCTAATCGATTAAAAATGCATTCTAGTGATGAAGATGTGTTAACATATGAGTTTGTGAAAGAGAGGGCGGCCGATATAGTGGAAAGCTTGCTACCCAAAAAATCACGGCTGGTTTACATCAAAGCCAATTTAACTTTACTTTTTCTTCATTATATGTATATTTTCACTTAAATCTTTCTCTTTCTCGTAGTCATGGTATAAAGTATAGTATGCAACTCTTGAATAAAACGGATTTATATCGAGGGCCATGAATCGCTCGCGTCGCTCAGGATTCTAACACTTGAATCACTCGCTACGCTCGTGATTCAATCATCATGAATCACTCCCTACGGTCGTGATTCAATCGTTAGAATCCTTCACTAGCTCGTGATTCATCTATGGCCCTTGCTTTAAATCCGTCCTTTATTCACTAATTGCATAATATACTATTTTATTATCTGACTGACGGACTAAATAGAATTTCTTTTTTTTTTACCTAGGCATCATCCCTATTATCTGTATCAAAACTTATAAAAAAAAACACAAGACTAAAGTTTTAACTTTGAGGTCCAAACACAGCACACCTCATTACCGTTAACGTCTAAGAAAATAAATTGTGCTGCAATATTTAAGATGAACTCGCAAAGTTATAGTCAACTTGCAGTTTTACTCAAACAAGTTGCTACTGAAAGTGTGTTTAACTTATGATTGGGATCCGTACCTCTTTTAAGGTGCAGTGGGAAGAATATTGTGGATTGTACAGGAATATTTTTATGTCATTCGTTGATCTTTGACAGCCCGAAAGTCTGACAACCAGTCTTACCAAGGGGTATCGTACATGACCTGCTAGATGACATTAAAAAAAAATCGGTTAAGTGCGAGTCGGACTCGCGCACCGAGGGTTCCGTTCCGATTTCTGAAAAAGTGTGCTATTTAGAGACATCGTTTTATTTTTCCTGTAATCTTTACATAAACTTCTATCACATAGAATAATTTCAGATTTTTCTATATGCGAACTTCGGAGATAAGAGGGCGAACAGTATTTTTTTTTACATTTTTCATCAAATTTCGAAAACTATGCGGGCTAAAGAAAGAAAAAAAATGTTTGCAAATGTGCAAACAGCGCTCTTTTATATAATATCCCACATGCCCTAGTAGCCCCACTTCGAAATTTTAAGACCCCCTTTCAATCCCTGTTGCAAAAAAAAACAAAAAAAAATTTCAGTTCTTTCTTATTTGCAAAATAGTTGGGCAAACGTCATCTGAAACTGTTCCAAATTTCAAGTTGATAGCATTAGTAGTTCTTGAGATATCCAGCTGTGACAGACAGACAGACTGACAGAGTCGCAACCTAAGGGTTCCTTTTTACCATTTTGGTACGGAACACTAATAGTAGTAAATTAGTCGATTTAGTAGAATTTGTAATAAAACCCTCAAAAAGTTAGAGGACGTTTAAGGTGGCTCCTCAATTCAAACTTCTGAAATGAGGAGCCTTAGAACTCAAAAAGTAGCCGATTAATATTTTTGAAAATATGTTTGATGAAAATGATTACCGTAAAGTTTGCTTCGATTATCTAGTTTCGTAGGAGCAGTAATAACAGCCGCACGGGTCGATCGATCAGGTTAAGCTACGCTTGCCGGGGTTGGTCTGTGGATGGGTGAGCATCTTTACATACCCAGACTCCTCCGTGCCTCGGAAAGCACGTTAAGCCGTTGGTCCCGGCTGTCATTCGTGTCATCTTTGACAGTCGTTACGGGTCGTCAGAAGCCCGAAAGTCTGACAACCAGTCTCACCAAGGGGGATTGTATTACCCAGTAACTGGGTTATGGAGGCCAACATAGTTGGGAAAAGGCTAGGCAGATTGATATACGTGTACCATCGCGGACATTGGCGGTGAAACACTTTTCGATCTTATACTAAGGTGTTAAGGGTGAAAAGTGGTTCACCGCAAATGTCCGCGAGGTATCTAAATGCCTAACAGCCAAAAAGGGATAAGCGACATTTTGACGGTCAGATAGGCAGTCGCTCCATGTAAAATACTGGTATTCAGCTGCATCCGGTTAGACTGGAAGCCGACCCCAACATAGTTGGGAAAAGGCTAGGCAGATTGATTTTTTATCTACTTTCTTCGTTCATGCATTTCTTTCATGTTCTAAATATTATATAACGCTTTAAATACTTATACACAAAACTAAGGATAGATTTAACCAAACTAGAATTAAATAACACCAAAAGAATACTTCTTCATGGACGCTCACTACATCTATTAACTTAATACATTGCATGTCTGATTAGTCAGCTTATGTAAGAAACGCATGTTTGACAAATAAAGTATTCTTATTCTTCTGGAATGTCCATACAACCAAGTCACCGCCATATTATATTCATCTCAGTTGCATTCGTTTTAGACTCGTCCAAAGTTAAATAAACTCAAGATGCATGTGTTTGTTGCATAGACTAATGATGTGTGACGTCATAACTTAAGTTACAACTTAAATTTTAAACACAAAACGCTTTAAATACACACAAGACTAAGGATAGATTTAAAATACCAAACAAAGTAACACCGAAACAATACTTCTGGAATGTCCATACAACCAAGTCACCGCCATATTCATCTCAGTTGCATTCGTTTTAGACTCGTCCAAAGTTAAATAAACTCAAGATGCATGTGTTTGTTGCATAGACTAATGATGTGTGACGTCATAACTTAAGTTACATCTTAAATTTTAAACACAAAACGCTTTAAATACACACAAAACTAAGGATAGATTTAAAATACCAAACTATGTAACACCAAAACAATACTTCTGGAATGTCCATACAACCAAGTCACCGCTATATTCATCTCAGTTGCATTCGTTTTAGACTCGTCTAAAGTTAAATAAACTCAAGATGCATGTGTTTGTCGCATAGACTAATGATGTGTGACGTCATAACTTAAGTTACATCTTAAATTTTAAACACAAAACGCTTTAAATACACACAAAACTAAGGATAGATTTAAAATACCAAACTATGTAACACCAAAACAATACTTCTGGAATGTCCATACAACCAAGTCACCGCTATATTCATCTCAGTTGCATTCGTTTTAGACTCGTCTAAAGTTAAATAAACTCAAGATGCATGTGTTTGTCGCATAGACTAATGATGTGTGACGTCATAACTTAAGTTACATCTTAAATTTTAAACACAAAACGCTTTAAATACACACAAAACTAAGGATAGATTTAAAATACCAAACTATGTAACACCAAAACAATACTTCTGGAATGTCCATACAACCAAGTCACAGCTATATTCATCTCAGTTGCATTCGTTTTAGACTCGTCTAAAGTTAAATAAACTCAAGATGCATGTGTTTGTCGCATAGACTAATGATGTGTGACGTCATAACTCACGTTACAACTTAAATTTTAAACACGCCCGCTACACCAACTTAACATTAAGTTTAAGTTAGATGAAGTTTCATAAGCTAAGTGCGAATACTTTTGGGTTACGTGTTAAGTAAGCACAAGTTGGGGTTAAGTTTTGCGACTTCATTTTTGGGTGTTAATATTTAATTCATGATGATAAGATTGACTAAGTTAGAATTAATAATTATTAACTTGCCCACTGAAAAGCAAAGGAGTTTTTTTATTTTTTTATTGCAAATTTGCAAAGTGGGCCTGCTTTTGGCTTCGATCAAGCCTGATAGAAAGCGATGGATAAGGTCTATGATGGAACGGTCTAACACAGATCAGAAAACGGTGGTCAAATGCTTGTGTCCCAGCAGTGGGAACATTTAGGCTGAATTACATAGACTTATAAAAAGAAGGAGGACTCCGCGACACGCATATCGAAAGTGAAGCACAGTAAGTATGCCGGGACCGTTTGTACAAACACGCACACATTTACATCATAGTATGCTGACCGGCCACCATTACGTGACACGAGCGACGCGACGCCGTCTTTGCAGGTACTCAAATCACGCACACATAGATCGGTACGGTGCTTCACTTTCGATGCGCGTGGCGCGGAGTCCTCCTTCTTTAGTCTATGGCTGATTATGTAATTAATGAATGAAGAGCAAAATAATGCCAGATCTAGATTTCAGTCACAATTCCACCAAAAATTCTCCAATTTTTCAAACTACGTAATATACCAATCAAAATGTGCAGACGTAGAAAAAGCCTAAATTAAAAAAAGGTTATTTTTCACCAAATTTTATGCTGGTGGCTTTTAGTCATCAAAATTTAATAGCCTTAATCTTCGCAAGGTGTCAGCGGAAATTTTAATTATATCACTCGAAAAAATGCCGATGGCGATGATGACTGCGAAGACACCATACAAAGGGACAAACAGAAGAATAACTTGAGATTTTTCCTGAAATATTTGTCTAGAACGTATGATGGGATTTCTCTTCTGCATCAAAAGCGATTTTCCATACAAACTTTTATCATTTTCCATACAAACTTTTACCCCTTACTTAACCCATTTATATAGAAAACAATCAACTTTTACTATGGGATCAAACCTGAAATTGCGAAAAAAAATCACCTGGTCCCTACATTTTTTCCATACTTACAAACTTTTATCCCTTATTTAACCCATTTAAATACTTAGATAACAAACAACTTTTACTATGGGATCAAACCTTAAATCGCTAAAAAAATCAGCTGTTCCCTATATTTATGTTCACCTAACTCAAAATATAGGTTACTGCTGATTTTTTTTCGCGATTTCAGGTTTGGTCCCATAGGTAAAAATGGTTCATAATGATGAGTACAATGCCCCCTTAAGAGGCTGCGCGTTATTTAAGTTAAACCTTGTATATACGTAAATGTCTTTGGGAGCAACGTTTAGAATAGAAGCAAAGTTTGGAACAAGGTATTACTCAAACTTCTGTGCTGCTCTATACAGTGGCAGCCTAATTGGAATTATCTCGGCGAAAATTTGAGGCTTTGAATAATGAGTCCCTATAACGAGCGAACTAAGAGGATTGCCTTTCCACCGTCCTTTAACTGTTTTTACACAAATTGTAAGCTTCATAGTTGAGAGTTGGACAACTGCTGTTAAGAGGGCCGTCGCATTTTGTCACCTTTCTCGCTCACACGGCATGACGGGACCAAGAATGTTAAATGAAAAGATGCTTTTTTTGAAAAATGTAATCTATTTCAGCACGCACAGTGTCACGAGCTAACTCGCCCCTCGTTCGGGCGCTTACGATGCTTAATGCTCTTTTGACATCAACACCGGAGTGTGACTTATTTGCCGGGAGATGGATAGATGTGTGTCGTGAATGTTTAAGATTCTGTGAGGTGATGAATGAAAGATAAATAAGTATGTAATGAGTAGTAATTTTCTGTTCCTTTTCTGTTGATTGCATTTATACCTCTACTTTGTTTCTTATCAATTTCTCGTGTTCTATTTGTTACCTACATTGTACTTATTTTTTATTGTGTTTTGTTAAATTTTGCTGTAAAACGCCTTAGATTTATTTAAATCTGTTATGTTGTATACGTATAAATTTTAAATAAATAAATTGGCGAACTAGTAATATGATATTAATTCAATAGGTAATTACTCGTATTAAAAACACATTATTATTGTGGCATTTTTTTAACTCATCTCAAAAACAGATCATATCTTAGTGAGCTACTTATTGAGCTGAGAACACCCAATATTATTTATTAGTTCCCCAATTCATTAACTACATTTTTCGAAAAAGCATACAGAGTGTAAGGGACAGCCCTCCGCAAACTGATAGGCTGAATTCAGTATGTCATACTAAGATGACCGGTACATGAAATTTTTTCAGGAACGTTAAGGGAATCCAATAAACCTGATTTGTTTGTGTTTTTGTGCACAAATCGGAGCGTCTATTACTGGTTGGTAGGGGTAGGTAATAGGTATGCGGTGAGTTCGATGAACTCTGTAGCTAGACAGAAAGTGAACAGCTGATTTCACGCGTCGTTGGTTAGAGTATTTCAACATCTATTGCTGGTTTTTTTTTTGCTGGTTTTTTTTAAAATATAAATGGAGTGCTGCGAACACACAATGCAATTTTACCTTGAAATAATGAAAATGTAACTGAAAAAATGTTTGAAAAAATGAAAATTTTCCTGAGAAAATTTCCGGTGGAATATGATTCAAAATGAGGAGCTGAATGCACCCTGTTAGTTTGCGGAGGGCTGTCCCTTACACCCTGTATATCATTCTTAAAAAATTGGTCCCGTGTGTGTGAGGGAGAGAGGTGCAAAATGTGACAGCCCTATTGATAATGTTTTGGTGTCAAGTCTTTGTTTTTAATTTTAAAAAACCGGTCACGTGAGTTCGGACCACGCACAATGAAGGGTTCCGTAGTCGGGATGAATTTATCCCAAGAACAAACTTAACATTGTAGTTGAAATACATGTTCTCCCATACAATCCAACTGTAAATGTAAGTTTGTAATCACAATATTGAGAAATTTACTATGTTATTTTGAGACCACAGACTTCTTATAGGTTTTCCTGGAGATAAGGGGAGGGCGGGGAGGAATGGTAAATTTTCGTCTATTTTCTTAAATAACTTAATTTTTTTTTTTAAATTAAAAAAAAAAATATTTGAAATCCTCATCCCTTTCATTCGATATGTCACACGGTACAGTTTGCAAAACTTTTTTTTTTATTTTCTTATTTGCCCCCTAAAAGTGACCCCCATATTCAAAATTCATTTATTTACTTTAGCCCTACGTATTTGGGTCACAGAAATCCATATGTGTACCAAATTTCAACTTAATCGATCCATTAGATTCAGAGCAAATTGGCTGTGACAGACGGACAGACAGACAGACAGACACACGAGTGATCCTATAAGGGTTCCGTTTTTTCCTTTTGAGGTAGGGAAACCTAAAAACTGTGGTGAGCTCGTTGCTAAGTAGTAAGTAAGTTGTTTTTCAGGTTAAGCTGCGCTTGCTGGGGTTGGTCCGTGGATGGGTGACTATCTTTACATACCGAGACTCCTACGTGCCTCGGAAAGCACGTTAAGCCGTTGGTCTCTGCTATCATTCGTGGATCTTTGACAGTCGTTACGGGTGTCAGAAGCCCGAAAGTCTGACAACCAGTCTTACCAAGGGGTATTGTATTACCCAGTAACTGGGTTATGGAGGCCAATATAGTTGGGAAAAGGCTAGGCAGATTGATATACATGTACCATCGCGGACATTGGCGGTGAAACACTTTTCGATCTTATACTAAGGTGTTAAGGGTGAAAAGTGGTTCACCGCAAATGTCCGCGAGGTATCGAAATGCCTAACAGCCAAAAAGGAATAAGCGACATTTTTTTTGCGAAATCGACTCATATAATAATATATAGAATGGGTTATTTGACGTCCGTTTGCCCCGCACGGCCCCTTAGAATTTGCGTTTTGGGTGTGCACCAACACCAATGCAATGTACTCGCCTCTAGGAGTTTATGTACCGGTTTCTTTTTCAATGTACCTCTGTACTTTTGAAGAAATATGCAAAAAAAGGGGGTCGTGCCAGCCAAACGTTTTCAGCTCGGCCCCCGTGTAACTTGAAAAATATAAAGCGTATTAAAAAGTTTCTTTAACTCAAGGAATGTACTCTATTGACACGTTAAATGTGCCGCAACAGACATTGTTAATTCGTAATAATAAATAATTTATAGATGTGGATAGGGGGTCGTGCTGGAAAAAACAATTATAAGAAAATATCTAAAAAAGACAAAACACCCTTATCCAAAAACTATTAGAAAATAATTGATGTCCGGCAAGTAACATTATGTACCGCTTTGGTTTCTCATACAACTTGCTAAATTTTAAAAATAAACCAATTTTAGTTTATTCAGCACGGCCCTCTATAGTTGCCTATATCTTTTTAAATATGACATATTTGTTTACAAAATTCGACTTCCTGAATTACGTATAGGAGTACATTCATTCCAAATGAATTGCGATTCTGCTGTATTAGTACTTTAAAAGATAAATTGAATCTAAAATATCATACATTATGACTGATGGGGTGACCATGATTCCATATATTATGTAGAGTGGGCTGCATCAATTGGGTACCCCTCAAAAGACATGTGGGATCAAATCCGTGATAGGCCAAAGTTGGTTTTTGTATTTTCAAAAACATTTTATTATAAATTAATGTAATGTTTTTGTGAATAAATAAGTTTATGATAGTATTTATTTTTAACTAAATCTGTTTTTATTATTATCTTTTTCAATAAATGTATTGTTTGAATTGCAAAGTTGTAGCAAAGTTAATTTTAATACAACTGGGGTACACAATTGATGCAGCCTACTGTACATAATATTGTATACTTACATATATTAATTCTTAAATTATGTGACTACATTGAAATAAACATTACTTTTTATAATTTGTTTTTTCTTCTTCGTTTAATATTAGCGATGACATCTTATAAAGGAATTATAACCGTTAAGACTCGTGTGCGGTCCCTATTAGTTCACCGACTCCAATAATTTCAGTATTCACGCATTTTCTACGTGTGGTTGTGCAGTGAATTCTATTTCAAGCACGGAAATGGATTGTTAAAATAAACAGCTAAGTTTTAAGTTATAAGTTATGTGGCGCCATCTACATCGCAACATGCAAACTACGTATCACACTGGCGTCAAAATCCTGTATCATGGTCACCCCATAAGTTGTAATGTATGATATTTTAAATTCAATTTATCGTTTAAAGTACTAATACAGCAGAATCGCAATTTATTTGGAATGAATGTACTCCTATACGTAATTCAGGAAATCGAATTTTGCAAACAAACATGTCATATTTAAAAAGATATAGGCAACTATAGAGGGCCGTGCTGAATAAACTAAAATTGGTTTATTTTTCAAATTTAGCAAGTTGTATGAGAAACCAAAGCGGTACATATGTTACTTGCCATAGTTTTTGGATAAGGGTGTTTTGTGTTTTTTAGATATTTTCTTATAATTGTTTTTTCCAGCACGACCCCCTATCCACATCTATAAATTATTTATTATTACGAATTCACAATGTCTGTTGCGGCACATTTAACGTGTTAATAGAGTACATTCCTTGAGTTTAAGAAACTTTTTAAAACGTTATATATTTTTCAAGTTACACGGGGCCGAGCTGAAAACGTTTGGCTGGCACGACCCCCTTTTTTTGCATATTTCTTCAAAAGTACAGAGGTACATTGAAAAAGAAACCGGTACATATACTCCTAGAGGCGAGTACATTGCATTGGTGCACACCCAAAACGCAAATTCTGGGGGGCCGTGCGGGGCAAACGGACATTTTTTTTCTGCGTCTGTTCATCTAAGTTTTGTGATTTCGCAAAAAATGTTGCTTTTGGCTGTTTAGGTATCGATTTATAATTTCTTTTACTAACTAAATAAGTAGTTATGTACCTATTTCAGTAGACATAACAAAGCTAATTTTTTTTATCAGTTCATATTTTTACCTTTATTTCTAAAACTACAGAATACAAAAAAAAAATCACAACATCCTTGTTTTCTTAACGTTACATATCTCCTTGATTTAGCTTGATTTCCGATACCCCTTTGAAATCGGCGTTCTTGACGAGAAACCTGTTCTGCCCATCGTTGCAAAGCGTGGGGTAATCAGGGTTCCACCAGTTTCTGAAGCGTTTATACCAGGAGCGTTTGTCAGCATCTTCGTTAAGAATCTGACAGAGTTGACATACATCTGGATTATCAGGAGCGATCTTTACGTAACTGTAGTAGTTATGCCATCTGAAAAGAAAATCGGTAAGTTGATAATAATACCAGCCTTATAACACAGAACTAGCTGAGCCCCGCGGTTTCACCCGCATAAGTCTCGTTCCCGTAGGAATATCGTGATAAAAAGTAGCTTATGTGTAAATCCAGGGTGTCGGCTACCTCCGTAACAAATAGTATCAAAATTGGTTCAGCCATTTGAGTGTAAAGAAGTAACAATCATAATGATAACAATAATATATGTGCTAGCGACCGTTTTTGGGGGCCCATTATTGAGTGTGCAAGTCACCCCCTGCCATTTTATCCGTGTATTATAAAACATTGATCCGGCAGGGGCCATAGTCCTTTCATAGTTCTAGGCAACCAGTCCACTTTAGCCACTCAAATCCATAGTCCAATATCTTTATTTCCATATACTGCAATAGTCCTACACCAACCGGGGGTTGTCCTTGGGTGCACTTGCATAGTGCGTACAGGGATAATCGTCGGTTGGTGCCTCATTTCATTGAAAGCGTCTAACGGGCCTCTGCGAGAAAGCTTTGGCCCCTCGTATGCCTTCTAAAGGTCCGGGACCCGAGGGTCCCGAGAATTGTCAAGACAATAATATTAGTGTGATCACACTAATATTAGAAAGGCGAAAGTTTGTGAGTGTGCGTGTGTGTTTGTATGTTTGTTACTTCTTCACGCTCAAACGTCTGGACCGATTTGGATAAAATTGGGTATGTAGATAGCTGTATTAACACAAAGGCTACTTTTTATCACGGTTCACGCGAGTGAAACCGCGGCGCGCAGCTAGTTGTAATAATACCAGCCTTTTATCACAGAACTAGCTGGTATATCGCAAATAAAAGGTGATAGTTACGAGTACGACAAAGATGTAAGTATACAGGGTGTAAGGGACAGCCCTCCGCAAACTAACAGGGTGCATTCAGTTCCTCATTTTGAATCATATTCCACCGGAAATTTTCTCAATAAAATTTTCATTTTTTCAAAAATTTTTTCAGTTAAGTACATTTTCATTATTTCAACGTAAAATTGCATGGTGTGTTCGCAGCACTCCATTTATGTAAAAAAAACTGCAAAAAAAAACAGCAAAAAAAAAAAACCAGCAATGGATGCTGAAATACTCTAACCAACGACGCGTGAAATCAGCTGTTCACTTTCTGTCTAGCTACAGAGTTCATCGAACTCACGGAATACCTATTACCTTCCCCTTCCAACCAGTAATAGACGCTCCGATTTGTGCACAAAAACACAAACAAATCAGGTTTATTGGATTCCCTTAACGTTCCTGAAAAAAATTCATGCACCGGTCATCTTAGTATGACATACTGAATTCACCCTATCAGTTTGCGGAGGGCTGTCCCTTACACCCTGTATTTACAGAAATAATACCTGAAGTAATTCTCGTAGACATTCGGGTTCTGGATCGCTTTCATCATCTTATCAACTACTTGTGTGGCATTCAGTTCCAGGGCGTTGATATATGATCCAGGAGGAAGGAATCTAGAACATTTTTTATTTTTTTGAAAATGTCGAAATCAATAAAACAAACTTTCAACTTTCTTTTCTCTATCAGGCGTTTTTATTTTTATATTTGCCTGCTGATATTTATCACCGAATTTTCGCTTATTAGATAGAACGTCGAATAATAAATACAAAATAAGCTATCAGTGATACCTACCTCATAACCTCAATTTATTTTGACATTACTAACAGTAGGTAACCCAGAGTGTAGCGACTTAACCCTCACGCAAGTTTAACTCTAGATTTACCTCTAACACTTGGTGGCGCAAGATGAATTATTTGATTACCCTGAATTAGCTGTTATTTAGGTTTTGACATTATGCGAAAATGGCATTTTGCGAAAGTGGCATTTTGCTAATGTGACGTTTTGCGATGTGGTGTTTTCAGAATATGACAATTTGAGAATGTGACATTTTGCGAAATTTTAATATGTCATTTTGCGAAAAGGCATTTTGCGAAAATGGCATTCGAGTTATATAAAGTAACCGTCATGAGAAGCTATAAATTTTGTAAACAAGTGTTCAGGAGTTCACAACATTTGGACCAACAAAAAAAATGAATTTGTTTAAGATTTAATAAATTATTAAGTAACAAATATTAATTAACATATATTATTTAAGAATTCGTCAGATTCAGATGTTTCCATTTCTGTGTCAGAATCAGTGACATGTAACTCGTACGCATTCGAAACTCGAATGACGCGTTTATTTCAAAATGGCGTCCCGATAGTTTACAATCCCTGCGACGGACGCGTTCCGGTACCAATAAACACAAACGATAGCGCTTTGCGTCGTTAAAATATGATCCGACTAAATTAAATAGGTTGTTACTTTCATATAACCCGTCTATATTTCATGTCGATTGAATATGGTCAATTTATTATTATCTCGCAGTTTAAAATGTTTACTTAGTAAAAGATGTTTGTTTACATAATTTATAGCTTCTCGTGACGGGTACTTTAGGTAGTTATTTACCCATGACGGCCGCAACGACCTTAGAAGATGAAGGTAAATAATACACGTCCAATATAATTATAACTTCGAATAATATTTTTAGGGTTCCGTACCTCAAAACGAAAAAACGGAACCCTTATAGGATCACTCGTGTGTCTCTCTGTCTGTCTGTCTGGCCGTCTGTCCGTCTGTCACAGCCAATTTGCTCCGAATCTAATGGACCGATTAAGTTAAAATTTGGTACACATATGGATTTCTGTGACCCAAACACGTACAGCTAAAGTAAATATATGAATTTTGAATATGAGAGTCACTTTTAGGGGGAAAATAAGAAAATTAAAAAAAAAAAGTTTTGTAAACTGTACCGAGTGACATATCAAATAAAAGGGCTTACTATGAGGGTCTCAAATATATTTTTTTTATAATTTTAAAATTTATTGTTTTAAAGTTATTTAAGAAAATAGACGAAAATTGACCATTCCCCCCCCTTATCTCCGAAACAGCTGAGCCTAATTTTTTTTTTAAAATATAGAAATTAGTCCTATACCTGTACATTACAGGAAAACCTATAAGAAGTCTGTGGTGTTAAAATAACATGGTAAATCTATATATATAAAAAAAATCAAAGTCCTGACTGAGTCACTGACTAATATACCAACGCACAGCCGAAACCAATAGACCTAGAGACTTGAAATTTTGCACATAGATACCTGATATAGTGTAAACATCCATTAAGCAAGGATTTTTGGAAATTCCATCCCTAAGGGCGTAAAACAGGGGATGAAAGTTTGTATGAAAAATCCTATCCCTTGAGTTAATAGACTTGAAACTTAGCACGAATATTCATCTTAGTAAATTATAAAGTTTATCATTTTTAGTTTTCCTAAACTACCCCCTAAGGAGGGATTGGGGGTGTCAAAGTTTGTATGGAGGAACTTTAACACGCAGTCCGATTAACTCAAACTCAGTTTTTATACTTACTTGAGACCAAAAATTAAGACTAACGTGTATTAGTGTACGGCCTGAGTGCCCGCTTGAATCGAGCGTCCAGCGGGGCGGAGCGTGCGGCGTTCGGGTCAAACAGATGCATTAGCACGTAGGTGTCCTGAGTCACAGAGTAGTTACATTGAATATATGGGAATTGCACGCAACGCTGAACGCTCCGCTGGACGCTTTTTCACTCAGTCCGTACACTTAGGGTTTTCCAAAAATCTACCCCTAAGGGGTGAAAAGTTAATTTTATAGCGGAGGATTTTATTGGGGGCTTGATTAACTCTAAAATTGGTGTAAATAATGTTTGAGTCAAGTTATGGAAACATACCAGACGGTTTTTGAAATTCTTTAGGTATCTGTGTTCGTGAAAACAGAGATACAGTTTATATGAAAAATCTTATTAATTTGGTTAATGAACTTAGCACTTGCATAAGTAAGTAATAATGTTTGTCATTATTAGTTTTTCAAAACTACGCCTCAAATGAGGTTTAGGGATGTTAAAGTTTGTATAGAAGAATTTTAAAGCGCAGTCCGATTAAAAAAATGGTACTTTGAGTCAAGTTAGGAAACTTGCCAAACGAATTTTCACCGATTTTGACGGCATATAGCTGATGTTTTAAGGAGTAACTTAGGCTATTTTTATTTTAGAAAAATAATTAGGGTTACGCGCAAAAAAATTAAAATCCATGAAATCAGACAACCACGTACAGCCCAGTACAAACTTACTAAGCCTCCGCTGTCTATTACGGCTATAACAACAAATAATAAAAATAAAGCAAAGTTAAAAATTTAAGGGGTCGGTCCCCATCATAGAATACAATAAACTTTTCATTTTGAAAAAAAAAATAAGAAAATCAATCTAGCATGTTGGGTGTCATGTCATTATTTCATCACCACTGCTCTCAAAACGGTGAAGGAAAACATCGTGAGGAAACCGGCATGTCCTAGAACCAAAAATTCTATGACATGTGACATCTACCAACCCGCACTGGCCCCGCGTGGTGGATTACGGCCCACTCCCTCTCACCGAGAGGAGACCTGTGTCCCAGCAGTAGGAACATTATAGGCTGATTATGTGTTATGTAGGGTGTCATTGTCTAGAACTCATTGAGTAGAGTACAAACATATTTTTTTTTATCTTTTAAAATTAAGAAATAAGGGGCCGTAAAAGTTGTAAATTTTAGACCATTTTCGTACGAGCTCTAGCGCAACAATTCAACAAATTAGGAATTTGAAACTTCTTTATACCATGTAAGTACCATGAATACTGTATTTAATCAACAATACTGAAAACGGCGATTCATAAGGTATTTTGTTTAATCATGGGTGATTTTCTGCAACTGCAAAAAATAACCTTGTAATTCACAGTATCATTATACAATAAGTAATAAGTTATCTTTGCGATTGTTAAACATATAATATGGTACGGAACCCTTCATGCGCGAGTCCGACTCGCACTTGACCAGTTTTTTATCTCACGAAGCGGCACGCGCTTTACTTGTGGTTACCAAGTGTACAAATACGCTGTGAGTGTATGCGTGAAGATGAGTGCGTCAGAACATAATACACACACGCACACACGTCCTTCCGACTTCGCCATTGTCTCGGATGGTACCAAGAGCTCCTGCACTTATACACACATTCACAGCGATAAAAATACTATACGAATTTATTATTGAACGCACTGTGTACGGTCAGCAACATAACTCGATTAACACTGCTACTTTTACACAACATGTAAATATCATGGATGGAGATATTTCCTAAAATACCTAAGAATCTAGTAGATCTATACTAAATTTTACTTCTGTTCCGATTTTAATTAAATGTATTGCTCAATAATTAAGATTTAAAAACCTGAAGTGTTAATCGACTTTTGTTGCTGACTGTACCTAAGTTTACTTTCATTGTCTTTGTGCTATATTTTGTATAGCACGAAAACAATTAAACAAAACGAACTTAAAATTTATCATAAAACGAACTCAAAGTTATAAAAAATACACTAGTGAATCTTACCTGGAATAATCTGCACCACCATACACTATTGGGACAGCATAGTTGTTTAACGGATACAAAACTTTCTCAGTCACATAATCGGCGCACACCGAATTCTCAAAAGAAAGGTAAAAGTAGTATTCAGATTTTAACAAGTACAAACACTCCTCTATCCTGTATTTAGGACATTTCTTTTTTCCACAATAACCATAGACGTCAACTGTCAAATTATATTTCTTCAATGCCTCTTGTATCTCTTTGGTTACAATTTGTCTCTCACCATTGCAGTTGGAAACAAACCAAGCCGCTGCCTTTGTTTTACCACCAAGTTCCTTCTTAACGTCATGAGGAGTTGGCTTCATTGGATCTATCCAACTCATATTAATTTTTGGACCAACGCGATTACCTTTTTTGTCAAGAATCGTAAAGTAACCACATGTGATATCGGAATCTAGTCTATACGTCCACGTCAAATTATAAAAGTTATCATTAAAGGCATCGCAAAGTGGAAATCTGACTGCTGATTCGGATGCCATAAATATAAATTTTTGATAGGGTTCTCTCACCGCGATTGGTTCGTCCCAGGTGTTTTCCACATCAAACAGTATAGCATCAAAATCACGGAAATCCCTGAGTAAAGTTCTGTCGGTCGTCAAATAGCAGTTGTAGTAGATACAGTTGCCATCAATGAAAGGTTTCTGACCGTTCCCATACAACACTGACGAATAGTGCAAAAATGCGTTTGTATATTTCAGCACAAATTTGAGATCAGTCTTAAATCTTTCAGGTCTTTTGAACGATTTTAAATAAGTAGTGAAGTTATAATATTTTTTTGTCATGATTAATTTCTGCTTTTTCGTCATATGTTCTTCCTTAGTGAAAATATATTCTATATCAATTTTTGTTTTCACTGGCTTTAATGATATTCTTAAATATTGAATTAGAAGGAAAGCGTAACCGCATAGTATTAGTGTTTTCACTGCTTTATACATGATTGTGAGGGAGTAAGTAGAAAACAAGAATACTTAAAGGATGAAATGTTTACAGACGAATACAACGTTTGTAAATAGTGAAAAATACGAGGAAGAATGTTTATTTGACGTCAAATTATGAGACGTACAGTCGCGACCATAAGTATAAGTCAGGTTTTTGTGCTGCCAAAGTAGATATTTTTGATCACAACGAATTCTTCTGAATTTAAATGAATGCAGATATTTATAACGCAAGAAATTTTATTTATTTATTTATTAGCTACCTACACCAACAGCAGTACATACAAATAAAATAATACAGAGTAATAAGATAATATAAGCGATGTAAGCCTATTACAGGTATACACAGAATTCGACACAAAACAACAACAACGTAATTAACTTAAAAAAAAACCAAATGAACCCATAATAGTACATTATGATATAAGTGCGGTAAGTTGAAAATTACAGCCAAGGCGATATTGCTAGCCCGAGCCGTACGCGAGGGCTACAAGAAAGCAGAGGCTGTAATTATCAAAGCGCGCAAATGTCATACGACGTTTTATAACATACTAGCTTTTGCCCGCGGCTTCGCCCGCGTGGATGTCGGAAAATATCCCATGGGAACGTTCATGTGGAAAACATAGGGCATATCCCTAACTTAAGAAATGCTGAGTTTCCCATACAAACTTTCATCCCTTTTATCACACCTTGTAGGATTATGTTTTAAGACAAAAAGTAGCCCATGTCCTTTCCCAGGATGCTATCTATAGCCTTGCCAAATTTTATCGAAATCCGTGCAGTTTTGTAAATTTTAAAATCAACCCCTATTTTACCCCCTTAGGGGATGATTTTTCAAAAACGCTGAACCGCATATTTCTTTATTTCCTATCAAAAACATACATTTTAATTTTCACATCCCTAACTTAAGAAATACCGAGTTTCCCATACAAACTTTCATCCCCTATATCACCCCCTGTAGGATTATTTTTTAAGACCAAAAGTAGCCTGTGTCCTTCCCCAGGATGCTATATAAAGCTTTGCCAAATGTTATTGAAATCCGTGCAGTTTTGTAAATTTTAAAATCTTATTCCTATTTTACCCCCTTAGGGGATGATTTTTCAAAAACGCTGAACCGCATATTTCTTAATTTTCTACCAATAGCATAAATTTGTTATCCCTAACTTAAGGAATACTGGGTTTCCCTTACAAACTTTCATCCCCTATATCACCCCCTGTAGTATTGTTTTTGAAAGTATCCTATGTCCTTTCCCAGGATGCTATATAAAGCCTTGCCAAATTTTGTCGAAATCCGTGCAGTTTTGTAAATTTTAAAATCAACCCCGATTTTACCCCCTTAGGGGATGATTTTTCAAAAACGCTGAACCGCATATTTCTTTATTTCCTATCAAAAGCATACATTTTAATTTTCACATCCCTAACTTAAGAAATACTGAGTTTCCCATACAAACTTTCATCCCCTATATCACCCCCTGTAGTATTATTTTTGAAAAAAATAGTATCCTATTGCCTTCCCCAGGATGCTATATAAAGTCTTGCCATATTTTGTCGAAATCCATGCAGTTTTGTAAATTTTAAAATCAACCCCTATTTTAACCCCTTAGGGGATGATTTTTCAAAAACGCTGAACCGCATATTTCTTTATTTCCTATCAAAAGCATACATTTTAATTTTCACATCCCTAACTTAAGAAATACTGAGTTTCCCATGCAAACTTTCATCCCCTATATCACCCCCTGTAGGATTATTTTTGAAAAAAAAAGTAGCCTATGTCCGTCCCCAGGATACCATCTATAGCCTTGCCAAATTTTATCGAAATCCGTTCAGTGGTTTAGGCGTGAAAAGGTAACAGACAGACAGACAGACAGACAGACAGAGTTACTTTCGAATTTATAATATTAGTATGGATTTGCGAGGAAATAAATAAAACTCGGACTTTCTTAAACGAATAAATCTTTAAAAACACACTTTCTGAAAATGAATTTGCATCTTTGCTTGTTTTCCATACGATGAAATTTTGATACGCTTGTAAGTATCTATCGGTCGATTTTTCGGGCAAGAAGCTTAGATTAGGCTTTTTTGCTGCCTCTGAGACTTCTGGCGGTGTCGAATGAATAAATTCATCATTACTTGACGACATTTTCAAATAAAAACAAAACAGCGAAAAGAAAATGCGCGCGGAATAGTTTTTACTTGTTCACAAATTAGCGATGCGCACGCATCAGCGCTTTTTTTTTAAGGCAAAGGCACAAAAACAGCCAGTATTATTAAAGTAAATTAATATTTTTTTGTTTTTGTTACAGATACATGGTTGTAATTTATTGTCAAAATTAATTAAATTGAAGAATTAAATGTTTAACATTTAATTCTTTAATTTTATTTTATCCCAAAGTTAATTTTATTCATAAAATGTTGACCACTTTTCTGACATAAAAACTCTTTGCTAAGATTTAAAAAAGTACCGTTCGTTTTAGACGGCGCATCATGATAAACAGTACGTGTTACCTTATTAAAAAGAAACTCGTGCGTTTTACTTTACGATAACGCACAAGTACGTAATGACATACATTACGATATTGAAATTGGTGAAATATGAGACCCTTTACGAGCAAATGTGTTATAAAATAAAATACAATTAGAATTCAAAATTCAAAATAGTAGTATAAATATAAAATGCTATCACGGAAGGTATGAGTGTGGTATAATTTTCAATATTATTGCGTTTTATAAGTGGTGACACTCGTCAGATAGTTTTGGTGTTCCTTCGATATCACATATTTATGCTGCCACTTGTCACTTCCACAAATGATCACATATTTGCCGTCACCTTGACGACAGATATTGATAGATGAATCATGAAATTTATTGCCGAGCTGTCCATAGTAATATATTTAAGTTCGTGACTGTACCTATCTCATCAGGATGTTTAAAAAATCTACGTACTAAAAACGTTAATAATATGTAGGCAATTATACTAAATAGAAAATTAAATATGAAAATGTCTTTGTTAGCGCGAGCGGCGCGTATGGTGGTCTCGACGTCCGGTATGCAAATGACTATAAAAAGATGAGTGGCGCCCCACTTGTGGTGGCTGTGCCGAGATTTATTTTAGCTGTGAAATGTGATACGTACGACTTCGGCAAGAGAATAAAATTAAAAAATATTCTCCGTTCGTGCAAAAGCGTGTTAGACAAAATGGTAGGTATACTTCTAGTTTAATCTTACTACTATTATAAATGGGAAAATTTGGATGGATGGATGTTTGTTATTCAATCTCGCCAAAACGGCTGAACAAGGAGTCTACTCCCTAAGCCCACCCCTCCGTCCCTACGTCCGTCTGACATAACGATCCATCAAAACAAGTGTAAAAGAAGTTTTCGGACGGGCAAAAACACATCGGGAGTAGGGACAACTGTCAAATTGTATTGTCATTTATACTTCGTCCGGGCCCCGAACCAATCATACGTCCGTAGGTGGTACGGAGTAGGAAACGCCCGTAACGAAGGCCGAAACTACGGACTTCGTGCTTAGGGAGTAGCCCCCAGATCTGGATAAAAGGCACAGAGATAGATTATAGTCTGGAATAGGACATAGGCTACTTTTTATTCCGGAAAAATGTACGGTTCCGGGTTCGGTGTGGGATAATTTCCGACATCCACGCTGACGAAGCCGCTGGCAAAAGCTAGTATAAAAATATTTGGAACACTTTAATTTTTATGTTGCATTTCAAAAACCATAGTTTTCAGATTATACCTAATTTGGTCATAAAAGTGGCAAAATGCCAATAAATAATATGTAGGGCAACAAAAATTAAAGTAAAACTTTTCCCATGAAGTCGTGATATTAAATTATAGCATATTATTGGCCAAATATTTGTGGGAATAATGTGATGTTTTTTTTGTATTAACTTAGCTCTTGTACCGTAAGTACCAATATAAAAAGTTTGATGATTAATCAAGTGATTATTTTTTTCTTATATAAGTAGCTATATGAATTAAAACATTTGTAAACACTTGTCACACAAGTATGTAGAAGTGGTAAAAGTAAATGCTCAGGAAAAGTGTTTATCTGATTGTATACGAGGTAGCATTATTTAGATAAGTATTTCAGAATAACATAAAATATCGACTTATCCATCCAAGTGATCTTAGACGCTTTGATGTCGACAACGTCAGCCGACCATGATCCCGGTTCGCGTGACAAGTTGTCCCGGGATTTGCATAACACTGTCCGGTCCCGGGACTGCTTAACATTACAATATGCTCCTCCGTAGTTGTTGTATTATTTGAAGTCATTTGCTGTTTGATTTTTGAGATGCAAAATATTGAAGTATTCAAAATTAGTTGATATAATTTAGCACGGGGTTAGCCTAGTGATGTCACCGTCGGACTGCAAAGTCATAGTGTCACATGGACCCGACATAAAATACAAACTCGTTCAACCACATTACATTTGACTGAATTTTGTGATAAATTACAATAAATGTTATAAAATAATGTACTTACAAGTGAAAAGAAATAGTGCTGCTTCATTACATTTAGTAATTTTTGGGAGATGTTTTGTTGACAAGTAAGTGCTTGAGACTGACGCAAAAACAAGCGACCAAGGCTAGAATTTCCTGGTTACTGACAAGACTGGTAAAGGTCCAGGACTGGTGTCGGGTCCAGTGGTTAATTCGTTCATGGTGTCATAGTGTTAAAAGGTCACTTCCCTTGCCGTTGACGTTGCCACTTGCCTTGTCTGGCGATCCCCAAATTGGCGGGTTTTTGGCGGACATCAAAGGGCTGGCAACGCGAGCACGAATGAGTGTTTATGTAGGTATTGCTCTCTCGCTCACTTGTTATCGAATTTCTAAGTTCTCCACTGTGGAAAGACATTGTGATGCGGCAATGTAAACACTCATTTCTCTTGACGTTGCCACAGCAATACTTAGGGCAATGGCTGAATGTAAACGGGGTATAAGGTCTGATCTGAATTTGTTGGTCTGATGAAATTATAACGTCCGTGATGTTGGAACAATGACCAGCGCCCCTGGCGCCATGGATACGCACGCACGGCGGTGGTAAATCCTGCCGCGGTGCGCCATCTGGCGACGGTGGGGCCGTAATATTTTAATTTATTTCCTGTAAAGTAATAAAATCTCGGTGTCGTATTCAACGGCAGCCGACTATGATTCGGGATTGCCTAACATCTTGTCCCGGAATTTGCATAACAAAGTGTCCTCTGTCCCGAGACTCGAGACGTTCTTCAACAACACATTATGCTGATTGTTTGAGGGTTAATTTTATTTAAGTTTTGCTTTCATTTTGATCTTCTGTTTGTTTGGGGGTTTCTTAATTTGTCATCAGCTAAATCTTTATTTATACCTAAAGTCATATTATTAATTAAAGTCGCTTTTCGTGTCTGTCTGTGTGGCCGCGTTGTTCTTCTAAACTACGCAACGGGTTTTGATGCAGTTTTCACCATCATTTAGAGAATTTATTCCGGAAGGTTATTAAGTTGTAAAAAGCCGTGAGAAGCAGGGGCGAGTCGCTAGTATAAATATAAAACGACAGATTTTTTTATAATCCTGATTTTATTTAATAAATGTGGTACTTAGATAAATTACTTAAACAGAGTAGCGGGTAAGATATTTTTATTGATTCATAGAAACTATTCATTGGAAACGACTATCACTAAATTCATGATAAATCAATCTGCCTAGCCTTAGCCCAACTATGTTGGTATCGGCTTGCAGTTTAACCGAATACCAGTATTTTAGATGGAGCGACTGCATATCTGACCTCCACAACCCAATTACTGGATACCACGATACCCCTTGGTAAGACTGGTTGTCAGCTTTCGAGCTTCAGACGACCCGTAACGACTGTCAAAGCTTCAAGAATGACAGCCGGGACCAACGGCTTAACGTGCTTTCCGAGGCACGGAGGGATCTCGGTGTGTAGACATGGTCACCCATCCACGGACCAACCGAGGCAAGCGTAACTTGACAGTTCGATGAAAAAGCGAAGCATAGCGGTGTATCGACACCAATTTTTCTAGCAAATATTTCACCGCATTTTTTCCTAACCCATCCACTGTATAATTTTAGCCGCAACAGCACCTATCTTCGCGAAAAAAAATCGAAGTCCCAAAACTTTTGCCCTCAAAAGCCGAAAGCCGCTAGATATTAGCAAAAAGTCATTAAAAGTAAGGGCGGTGTTCATCATACCGGCTTCAAAGTAAGTATTAAACGGTAAGTTGGGACCTTAAGTTAAAAAGTTCATTCATTTAACGGTTGTATGCGTCCGCGGGGCCGCCCGCTGAATTTCAAATTTTAACACGTATAAATAAATGTGGTGGGCCTGTTTTTATGGGCTGAAGTGTACGGTTTGTAGATGTTTTCTTTGAGCAAATAATGGAACACAGGTCTTTGATCTGCTCGGGGATAAGTATTATAATATTTTAAGAAAATAAATGTGACAATATTCTTCATGTTTAATTGTTTACTAACTGTTGATTACTTCATTGAATTATTTTTGTCATAGGCAGATACCAGGCCAAAAATAATTTTGTAGTATGTGCGACTTGAGCAGTGGTAACGGCCGCGCCTTAAGAGTCGTATGTCGTAAGTTGGAACCCTGACAGGCACTTTACTTTGTGTAAATTACTTAGGCCTATATGTCCAGCATTGGACGTCTTTCAGCTGAAATGATGATGATGATGTAATAATTTTGTAGTGTTTTACCAAAATTAGGTGTAGATGAATTATGTAACAAAGAGTTATGCGGGACAAGAGAATGAGTTCTATAGAGAAAAACAAGACAGCGGAAGAGCCTATCAGCGGAGGGCCCGCATCATCTCTATGTGCCAAGTGGTTAGAAGTTCTAGGTCTTTATGTGCTATGGCTCATAAATACCTGTTTTGTTCTAGCCTTTGATCTTAATCCACCTTCTTCTTCTTCAAAATAACAGGCTGAGATCCCAATTAATGAACTTGCTGGCTCGATTAAATCAGACCAATCCAAATTGTCTGTTATAGTAAAACTTTACCACTAAAGGCAATAATTAAAATAAAACAAATGAAAACAATCATCCCAAATTGACCAATAAAATTTAAACAGGCAATCTTAAAAGTTACTTAAAAGTATACAATGGTCGAGTTTCTCAAACGCCTTAAAACTCTTTAATTCATTCAACTCTTAAACTTGGTTTCCGCGCCATCGGCTTATCCTATTACTGATTATTAAATCTAACTTTTGATTTGTATTCAGAGGTTTAAATTTCATTTTGGGCTAAACTTTGCTAATGTTTCGACCTCCGTCGGTATTATTTCGGTGTAATTAACATTTTAGTTGAGTTTTGCTGTGATTCGAGGATTAAGTACCTAATACTTTTTGTTAGATCACTGTTTTTGTGTATCTTTGACAGTCGTTACGCGTAGTCAGGACTTCAGAAGCTCGCAAGTCTGACGAACAGTCTATTACCCTGGGGTATCGTGTTAACTAGTAACTGGGTTGTGGAGGTCATTGCAGATAGGCAGTCGCTCCATGTAAAATACTGGTATTCAGCTGCATCTGGTTAGACTGGAAACCGACCCTAGCATAGTTGGGAAAAGGTTAGGCAGATGATGATGACCATTAGTTTTAGGGTTCCAAACCCGGTGTGATCCTTTATGGGTTAAAAGATCACTCGTGTGTCTCTGTGTGTGTCTATTCGTCTGTCACATCCAATTTGCACCGAATCTAATGGACCTATTATGTTGAAATTTGGTACACATATGATTTTCTGTGACCCAAACACGGACGTGTATCGTAAATAAATGAATTTTGAATAACTATATGGAGGTCAAATGAATTTAAAAAAAGAGTTTTGCAAACTGTACCGTATAAAATATCAAATAAGTGCTATTTTAAAATAAATAGTTTTAAAGTTTTCTTAAAAAATAGATGAAAATTCCCGTATCTCCGAAACTACTGAGCCCAAATTTTTGAAAACAATGTATAAGATAGTTCTATATTTATAGATTACAGGAAATTGTGTATGGGAGAACATGTTTTTTCAACTACTACGTTTGAAAAAACGATCGACGTCGATCGACGTTCTTGGGATAAATTCATCCGAACTACGGGGTAATTCATTGTGCGTGTTTCGACATGCACCTGGCCGGTTTTGATAAGAGATGTGACTTTTCAAACTTTTGTATAAGTTATTTTTTTAATTTATTCGTGGTTTTTTTTTAATCTAAAAGTCATCTGAATCATCGATTATTAAAGGTCAAAGGATTTAATTGGATATAGTTCTTTCTTATTGGTGACATTCTTCAGAAAGGTTAGGTGCGTAGTACTCGCAACAGGCGTGCGTGATTACGTTCATACATCTGACTAAGTTTGTATGAACGGTTATAGTTTTAGTTCAAGTTATGATATTATATTTTATTAATTTAGGTACAAATATTTTTTTTATAATTGTGCCAAAAAACAGTTTTGAATAAACGACTAGGTAAATCATCAATGCAAACATAAACTGATTGTGGTGTACAATACCCGCATATTCTTTGTTTGACATCCATTGTTCATTCTCGCTTAGTGTCACTACTCATTTTCATTTATATACAGATTATCAACATTTGGTTTCAATTACATTTCAAATTAATTGTACAACTTTTTTAACGTTTTTTGGATAGTAAGTTTTCGTTATTGTTGTATTAGAATAGGCATAGATTTCTATTTGTGGTTGAAAATATAAAGGCAATTAGTGTCAATAGCTGTTGAGAATGCGGTTTATATGTTAAGTTATCGAACCAATAGCCAGTAACTGTATGTAACCTAACTAACCTGGATCACTGTTATCTGAACAAATAAATTTTATTTATTTATTTAATAGCACTATCAAATAGATTAACTTCAGTTAAGAATATTTCCGAACCCGGCCTTAACTAAAGTAAAAAAAACCTCAGATGCAAAAAAAAAACATTAATAAGTCACAAAAAAGCACTTAATTAAACAAAAATTCAACCAATCCACCCGTGAAATAATATTAGATAACTTCTTTACCTTATTACGGGGACATTGTAACCATAATTTTGACTTGAAAGTCCGTCTGTCAGCACCCCTCGGATAAATCGTGAATATAAAATGATCACCTCGCGACCTGAGTCGGCGCGTTTGCTTCATTTTAATAAAAAAAGAAAAAAAGCGCGCGTAAATGCTGAGCGCCATTTTTTTTGTCCGCCATTGCAAATCTTCGTAAACTCAATTGATTCTTGTTATTAAGTTTAAAGGTTGATTTTGAATAAACTTGATTGTTATTCAGCTGACTGTAGCTATTATTTTTATGAAATTGATTTATGGTGGCGCTGATTTTTTTATAAATTGATTTTTGCTTTCGATTATTTTTTAGGGATTACAGTTTTGTGGTTGAATTTAGTTAATTGAATGATCAATTCAACCTACAAACTTAAATATAGATGTAGAATAGGTAGTGAGACAGATAACCAACACATTATTTATTTATGGACATTGACTGCTGGTCGTGGTTTGGGTGGCGTTATGTATTTTCTGTCAACCACCATTGTAAAAAAATTTTTTTACAAAAACAAAAACCGACTTCCAAAAAAAAACACTACAAAGTGAAAAATAACTTTAATTTCGGAAGTCGGTGTCTTTGGATCTGTATTTTAGTTTTTTGCCACCGACTTCCGAAATTAAAGTTATTTTTCACTTTGTAGTGTTTTTTTTTGGAAGTCGGTTTTTGTTTTTGTAAAAATTTTTTTTATTTTTCACTTTTTAGTGGTTCAGTTTATAATTTATCTAAGTTACAATAACCCAATGTCAACTGCTCATCACGTTTTACAAAATGTTGCTTTTCCCGATGCAGGGACGTTAATTGTTGAGGAGTTCTCCTAGTAAGAACCAGGAGAAATGGAGCTCATGGTGAAGTCACCATTACCATTATTTTGACGAGCATAAACCATATTAAAGTAATCGAATCGCAACCTGTTATATACTTAGATATAATTGAGTATTTCCGATTGCCCTCTGTGGTCTTCATCAATGTAAGTACCTACCTCAATGTAAGTACCTACCTCAGGTGTCATGGCCTGCAGGCTTTGGTGTGGGGTCTTTCAGAGTGTGGGCTGCTTGGTGGTGCGCACGTCTGTCCGTGTGGCTGTGCTGGGGTTTGTGTTTCGTCATTTCATTTCATCCTTTTATGCATAGGAACGCCACATTTGTTTCTGTAATTTTTAGTTTAATCTAATTATTCAACTGGCACACTACGGTTTGTCAGGTATCGTCCCTTGTTTGTATCATATTCTAATTTATATTTATCCAATCTAATTTAATTAATTTATTAGTAATTTATTTCAATAATCTCGATGCATGAATCCACATTTTATTTTAACCAAGTAATTCTCACTTACCATTTCACCTTGATCTCATCTGTGTGTCCGAGTCATTGTCATCATTCACATCTAACACAGATTCACTTTACGTAGGAAATGCCTACTTAATCACCCAATACTTACATCCTTTGTTTACATAATTTCATCCAAGTCAAAACATTAATTGCATAATGATACGCCATGTTAAAATATTATGTAATATTGTTCTAGTCTAGTATTTCCGCTGACAGCTGCGCGCACAGATAACGCATTCTGCGGCGTGGGAGTTGGTGCTGTCGCGGAACGGAATGTCATTTTCTGTATATTTTATCTATACCTTAGATCTATACTTTTAGAATTAACTTTATATTTTTATTTATTTTTTAATTTCATACTATTTGTTACATGCTGCACCGGTCGACGTCATCGCGTCAACGCCGGCTATCGCTGAAAACCAGCGCTGGGGCTCCGTTTCGCATGGGGTCGCGGCATTATGCTGAGCGGTAGCCGTTTTGCGTAGATGTGACGCATATTTTCCCCAAACTTGTTTTACAAATTGTTATTTTTATTTTGTTGTGCTTTGCGTCATGTTTACCGCAAATAAACGTATTTCTTCTTCTTTTTTCTTCTTCTTCTTCATCATCAGTTCCAGTTCACCGAATGGTACTTTCCGAGAGTAAATGCACGAGTTACTATAAAAAATACCGAAATCGATATAGGTGTGCCCATAAAATTTGAGGGTTTCCCTCGATTTCCATGGGATCCCATCATCAGATCCTGATTTGATGATCATGGGACCACTTGGGAAGTATACCCTTTCGAACAAAAAAAGAAAAATCCAAATCGGTCTAGCCATTTTCGAGTAATCGGGGAACATACATAAAAAAAAAAAATAAAAAAAAAAAAATAAAAATATTCCGACGAATTGAGAACCTCCTCCTTTTGGAAGTCGGTTAAAAAGGTTTGAGTTTATGTGTGTTTTTAAATCGAAAAATGAAACTTTTACCTATTCTAACTTCGATTTAGTCTACCTACTTACTATGCGATACAACTAAGAATAGGATCGCACTTGCTGCCAACTTCACACGATAGCTATCAAATTACTAGTACGCTTTGGTAATGAAGTTCGCGAGTATTGCGGAACAAAATGGCGTCTTGACAGTACCTACTATTCTTATTTGGCTCGCATAGTATGTACAGCCAAGCCCTAGTCGGTCGGAACTACAGGTTCTATACTGATAGGTACTTTAAAAGAGATCACAGGAACAAAAACTCATTTTAACGGTTTAAAAAAAAATAAATACAGCCCTATTTGAATGGGAGATGACGTAGGGTTAGTAGTAGGAGTATATAAATCGAAGTTGTCAACAACCCACGTTTACACTATCCTATAAATGTTTAATTAAAACATTTTCTCACCAAATTAATTACACCCACAACTGTTACCATCGCAAGTTAACACTAAAACTTATCTTCGCTAAGAAATGGCCTACATTTGGCGTTAATCCAAAAAATTAATTGGAGACAAGCGTTCGCTCAACAGCGCTTTAAGCGCTTAAAAGCGCTCAAGACTCAAGTGCAAGCGTGTCGAGAGTAATTAGTGCAATCAGTGTGAATCACGTTTTAGTCAAGTGCCGCTGTTGTGCCGAGTAACGTCCTTACTATAGGCGAATGGTGGTATTTTGGGTGAATTTCGTGTGAGTGCAAATGGGAACGCTAAGTAAGTGCAGATACTCGGGAAACGATAAAGGAGATTTCTTTAAGAGGACTATAGGACCTAAACGCAACTGAACGCAAGTTTTATAATGCCTAAAAGTATATGATCTACTGCAGTAAACAAAATCAGAAAAATATGTGATATTCTTCAGGATTTATGCTAATTGGTGGTGTGCTGAAAACATAATACAAGTAATTTGATACGATAGAAAAAAATCACGAAGATACTTTTAAAAATTTCTTGTAACGATTACAGAGTACAGACGCCAGCACATCAAGCTACTACAATCTTTCAAATTTCTTTCATAGATTTTCATCTTTATGCTAAGGCATTAGGTTCAAGGTTGATTGAGAAAAATTGACAGTTTCGGGTGGCTTGACCTGCTGGCGTCTGTTCATGCAATCATTCTGATTTTTTGTCAGTTTATTCTAAAAGCAACATACAATCAATAGATTTTTTGTGAATAGTTAATTGTTTCATATATTGCAATAAATTACCAGTGTTGTGCCATCGCGCATCTCTTCTTTTCTATGCAGTCCGACAGTGACCGCGCTTTAGATCCTGTAATCCCCTTTTAAGTTTCAAAGCTCCTTCAATTTGTGTCTGTCTACTTCCATTGATAAACATGAACCTTTAAATCTTTATGAGTGTTTGGCAGGATGAGTAAAAGAAAACGGAACTTTTACCATATTTATGAAAACCATCCTAAAGGTTAACACAAAGACCGGTGATCCCAGTATGTTCTGTAAAGCTCCAAAGTAAAAACGACTCTATACATATACCTACATAGAACATTTTTGGGTATTCTATAATGTTCCACGTGTGTTTGGCTTTGTATGATTTAATACCATTTGTGACACATGGATCCCTGGTAGCAGAAACTCTCGACGTTTCACGAACTCCATTCACTGGAGAGGCTCTTACTGCGCTTTTTACTAGCACTTCAGTAACACCACTTAAATAATTATTAACAACCACATTATGAGTTATTTACTTCGAAATTGTGAGTGTTGCTTCACTATAGTGAAGTAATCAGAGTACCTAGAGTCTGGCTTGGCATTGATTAGTAAGAGTTCTTAGTTTTTCTTCTGATCGCAAGTGTGACCGCTTATCTCCTGGGTTGGACCACAGAGTATGGCAAAGTTTAATTCTATATTTTTAGTGGAAACTAAAGCGACAGCCTTTTTTTTTTTTTTTTTTGATGGGAAATTAAATGACTTCTCCTGCTTTGGGTGGAGCGGGAGGGCGTGTCACAATTTTACTGATACACACCCGTGTCCCTTCAATTGCCTGTGCCAGGGCCACGGTATCTCATTCTAACAAACCGCGACCCCGGCGGCTAAAGCGGCAGCCTGGAGTTTGGATTTATCTGCTTATGGCAATGAGTTTGCTCTCTATCATATAGCATAATCAGCCTATAATTTCCACTGCTGGGACACAAGCCTCCTCTCATCGAGAGGGAGTAGGCTGTAATCTACTACATGGGCCCAGTGCGGGTTGGTAGATGTCATATGTCTTCGAATGTTTGGTTCTGGGGCATGCCGGTTTCCTCACGATGTGTTCCTTCACCGTTTTGAGAGCAGTGGTGATACTTTATCATATGGGACTTTATAATAACTAGCGATAAGGAAACCACCAGAACATTTTCTGCATTTTATTGAACTATACTATAACATAAAAACCAAAGTATACAAAAGGAACAAAAAACCACTTATTACCGGAAAGTATGAGACATGATGCGTCTAAACGTATCGAATACTGTTTTAAAGGTCCTGACTCTCGCAGCTGGGAAGAGAAGATCCAGTAAGCCTCGTTGGAAATCTTTCTTCTTTATAGGAATCACTTCTATACTAACTTCTTCTGATTCTTCTGTCGTCGTTGTAGTGGTCGATGTCGTAGTGTTCATCACGTAAATGTATGAAGAGTTCAGTACGAAATTTGATGGAGGGAGCGTTGCCGGCGAGATGGTTGTTTGTGATTTCGGATGGAACTCAACAAAATTTCTGTTGATGTTGTTCAAGTGGAACAATTTTTCGTCCTTTACGCGGTCCTTTATGGCGGCAAGCGAAATATCCTCGTCTTTCGCCGTTGTGACGACTGGATCCTCAGCCAACAGAGCCAGTCTGTTGCTGTAGATATCGTGAAAGTTTACAGTAGAAGGTCCGTTATAGTAGGTACTGTAACCTTGCTGTTCTTCCGTCGACTCTCCATTGGAGAGTGGCTGTGGAAGAGACCAGTTTTATAATTTCTACACCAGTGTTGTCTGTTTCGAAACGGTTCTCTTTTATTCTTTGAGTCTTTATGACTTGTTGTTAACTCACGAAGGCGGTATGTTCTTTTATTTGTGTGTAGAATTGTAAATGCACGCCCACATTATGAATTACATAAGCCTAGGAGTGCTCAGTATTGACCGCACCATCTTCATGCACATAGAAACAATGTGTAGGATCATCTACAATTATTCATCTGCCTAGCCTTTTCTCAACTATATTGAGGTCGGCTTTCAGTCTAACCGGATGAAGCTGAATTCCAGCATTGTATATGAAAAGACTGCCTATCTGATCTCTACAACTGGTTACTGGGAAACATGACACCCCTTGGTAAGACTAGTTGTAAGACTTTCAGGCTCCTGACGATTTTCAAAGACCTACGCTTGACGACCGGTACCAAAGGCTTAACCTTCCTCCGAGGCATGGAGGAGTCTCGGTATGAGCATAATTAAACCCGTCTTTGTGAGTTAAAACATCTGTAATAGGGACTTGATTGTTAGCTAGCTAATTCTACCATTTTCTTTGGATTATGTATCTGAGGAGCTTGGGGCTAATTAGTAACAGCTGCACGGGTCGATCTGTCAGGTTAAGCTACTCTTGCCGTGGATGGGTGACCATCTTTGTACATACCGAGACTCCTCCGTGCCTCGGAAAGCACGTTAAGCCGTTGGTCCCAGCTGTCATTTTTGGATCTTTGACAGTCGTTACGGGTTGTTAGAAGCCCGAAAGTCTGACAGCTAGTCTTACCAAGCGGTATCGTGTTGCCCAGTAACTGGGTTGTGGAGGTCAGACAGGCAGTCGCTCCATGTCAAATACTGGTATGCAGCTGAATCCGGTTAGACTGGAAGCCGACCCCAACATAGTTGGGAAAAGGCTAGGCAGATTGATTGATGTATCGAGGGAATTAAGTAGCTAAACATACATATAAAAGTTTATCCCAACGAGAAACATAGGACATGTCACCAACATTGTAGGTCAGAGCATCATCTATCACTCGTCGGGGAAAGATTCGGGTGGCAAGTGTACTAGCTGATGCCTCGGGAACAGCCGATTCAGTATTGGTAACGTTGATAGTTTCGGATGTGTTAGTTCCGTCGCATGAAATGCTGACCTGAAAAAGAAAAAAAAGCCGGTCAAGAGCGAGACGGACTCACGCACCGTGGGTTCCGTTCCGATTTCTGAAAAAGTGTGCTATTTTGAGACATTGCTTTATTTTTACTGTAATTTTTACATAAACTTCTATGACATAGAATAATTTCAGATTTTTCTCTATGCAAATTTCGGAGATAAGGGGGGGACGGGACGGTATTAAGAATAAAATATGTTTGAGAATGTGCAAACAGCGCTCTTTCATATGATACCCCATGCCCACAGCCCCTAGTAGCCCCACTTTGAATTTGTAACACCCCCTTTCAGTCCCTGTTGAAAAAAAAATCTTTTTATTTCTTTCTTATTTGCAAAATACTTGGGTTTACCCAAGTATTTTTTTTCGTCATCTAAACTGTTCCAAATTTCAAGTTAGTAGCTTTAGTAGTTCATGACATATCCAGCTGTGGCAGACAGACAGCAGACAGACTGAGTCGCACCATAAGGGTTCTTTTTTACCATTTTTCAAAGAAAATAAAGAAAAACGTTTATTTGTCACAGGACCATTAACATCTTCTCAGTTCAACGTCCTTACTGTAAGCGCATGTTGGTATTTTGGGTGAATCTGATGCGAGTGTATGTGAATGTCCTGATCAAATAGGAATGGAGATTTCTTTAAGGCTGTTCCTTCCTAAAATACGGCGAAACTAAGTAACTTTGTAACCATCTTTTACAGTAACTACAGCATCTTTCTGATAGGAAAAAAATCACAGTAATCTACAATACACAAAAAGTGATTTCATGTGTCCTGAAATCTATTTTAGTTTGTAGAACTAAGGAAAAAAAATCTAAATCCAGGTCTATTTCGGTCAATTTTTTTGGAGTTATTACCATATCACTCCTACAGTTTTCATGAAAAGTGTTCATAAATTTATACAGTTCTTTACAAACTAATAAGGAATGATTTCTTGTCATTACTTTTTTAGTTTAATCAACAGATTTTTTGTAAATCGATAATTACTTCATATTTAGCAAGCGTTGTGTCATCGCGCTTCTCTTTCTTTTCTATGCAGTCCGACAGTGACCGCGCTTTTTGCGACGGACAAACCTTAAGTTTAATACCTTTCAAAGCTCCTTCAATTTGTGTCTGTCTACTTCCATTAATAAACATGAACCTTTAAAACTTCTCAGTCAAGATAGGCTACATTAACCACATAAGAGAATACGCTCGTAACCCATAACCGCCAACACAGAAATAATCACCGTAGCCGAATTCGGCATGGGAATATTATATGTCGCAGATGGATTGTAGAATCCACTGTTTTACAAAACAAATTCCGTTATGTAAAACTACTGAACGACGTTTAGAAGAAGACCGCATCCTTAATATTTTGAAAACCCTAGCTGAACAGCACGATAGACACTCTGTCTGATTGCTCGTGCGGCAGGGATAAACAATAATTATGTGTACTTACTTCCGCTATCGGTTAGTATTGATTAATTAAGTAAGTAGGTATTCATTTATTTAATTTCACAAACAAAAAATATTAAGTTGCTGGGGTCGCTGGGGCCGCGGGTAGTTTAAAAAAGAAACTGTGGCCCTGGCATAGGCAATTGAAGGAACACGGGTGGGTTTTAGTCAGTAAAAGTCTGACACGCCAGAGCGGGAGAAGTTGTTTGATGATTTCGCATCCACAAAAAAAAGTCTCTTCTATCATCTTTGGTCAAAATAAAAATAAATATCTATGGTTAGGTGACTGTTAATGAGAAATCCCGTGTGTTTACTATCGTGTCACGAATAATCTGTCTGTCTATCTAAATGTATCAGTCAGCGTAGGCGATCATTAATTCACTAATAAAAACGTAAAACTTCGCAAGCAATGGGAAATTCCTACTGAAAGCTGCGGGTGTCGCCCTCAGGGCGAGCTGCTTCTCACACGGACAACTGTACGTCGCTTGCTGCCACGTCACCAGTCCTGACTCTCTTCATATTTTGGCTGCTGAGACCAAAACTACAAAAGTACTATACAGGGAAGTTTTATTAAAATGTGGCTGTTTTTTTAACCGATTTCTGAAAAAGGAGGAGGTTATCAATTCGGATGTTTCTATTTTTTTTTATGTTCGGGCATAACTTCGTCGTAATTAGACGGATTTGCAAAATTCTTTTTTTTTTTTAAAGGGTTTACTCTCGAGGTGGTCCCATTGTCACTAAGTCAGAATCTGATGAGGTGATCCCATGAAAATCGAGGGGAACCCTCAAATTTTATAGGCACGTCTATAGCGATTTGGGTATTTTTTATAGTAACTCGTGCATTTGCTCTCGGAAAGTACCATTTGGTGAAGTGGAATTGATGATGAAGACATGAGATGGCCATTGGAACTACTCAATTATACCTAAGTATTTCACGGGTTGCGATTCGATTACTTTAATATGGTTGCTAAGTAATTTCTGCTCGTCAAAATGCATAATGGTGATGATGACTTCACCATGATGAGCAGTTGACATTGGGCTATTGTAACATAAATAAATTAGAAACCGACCCACTAAAAAGTGAAAAATAAAAACTTTTTACAAAAAAAAAAAAACAGCCGACTCCAAAAAAAACACTAAGTACCTACCTACAAAGTGAAAAATAACTTTAATTTTGGAAGTCGGTGGCAAAAAACTAAAATACAGATCCAAAGACACCGACTTCCAAAATTAAAGTTATTTTCACTTTGTAGTGTTTTTTTTTGGAAGTCGGTTGTTTTTTTTTTTGCAAAAAAGTTTTTTATTTAGTATATTGTGTTGTCTTACGACTTCCACGCGAACAAGGTCGCGGGCAAAAGCTACCTTTGGAGAAATAATATGTAATATATATATAAATAAGTTTTGATTTGGTTGGTTGAGTACTACGCTAGAAAACTTTTGTTTTTAAATTAAGTATCGATAGCGTCAGTTGACAATTACAATACTTAGAAATACAAAAAAATACTAATACTAAAAAAATACAAACTGGGTTTAAAATTTTCAATCCTCATTAAAAAATGGACGATGTTATTTTAGACAATTAATAACTAAGATACAGCTAATATATTAATTTAACAGCAATTCACAGGATACTCAAGGTAAATTACATGAACTCTATTAAAAAAAAAAAAAAAAAAATAATAAGTAAAAATAACTTTAATTTAAAAGCACTGTTGGAGATTTTTTTAAATTAACACTTTAAAAAAGTGTACTCACCAATATGAGAATCGCGACAACCACCCACATCTTCTATCTACGATTGAAGAACTACAACTAAACCAAAATGTTATTGTACACCCGTTGACACATTCCTGTGAGAAGTCAAGCTGATTGTTTGTCACCGTACAATGAACTGTTTATCAAATATATTTAGATCAAATAGTAATCAATGTCTTTGTGCTTGGATACAGTTAGTTTTAGGCCTCTTCTATTGTTGTTAGAAACTGTTGTTTTTATATTCCATACCTCGAGAATGAAACTGTCCACTTTTGACCCTGACACTTTGGCCACAGACATAATTATACCCATAAATCACTAGCGGACCCGACAGACGTTGTCCTGTCTGAACGATCCTAGAACCCAACTGCAGCGCCACCTACCGGGTCCATAGGAACGCATTCAAATATACACACAAAATTTCATGTAAATCGGTCCAGCCGTTGTTATACCACGTTTTATCCGTATTTTCTTTTTTTTAAGTATCCTATGTCCGTCTCCTGGTTCTAAGCTACCTCCCCACCAATTTTAAGCCAAATCGTTTCAGCCGTTCTTGAGTTATAAATAGTGTGCACTTTTTTATATATAGGTATAGATTATGGACTTGAAATGTTTGACTATAGAAAAAACAGTACAAATATGAGGCATATCGGCACAATATGAGGCAAAATTATAAAAATACTGCCATCTCTTATTAACTTTCTTGATTTTGCGTAAGTGAAAGATTTAGAGTTTTTGACAGTTACTATAAAGGCAACCCTTCATTCCTAGCGTAATGAAATATATACTTGTGACCACTTTTACGGCCATTTTTATCGTCTCATTGTTTGGTACTGTGACGTTTAATAAACAAGTTATGCGTGCTGTGGTAGGGGTTGCGCAGTGGGGGGATTGTGGAGTGGTGCGCCACACTCAGTCTGGTCCGAGCGGCCGTTATGACAACACGCCTAACGCAGTGATATTGCAAACAGTGTTTTATTGTGATACCTAAACCTAACCAAAACCAAGACACCACAAGTGGCGACGAGGATTAAGGTATGTCGTGCATAAAATTTAAAATTAAAACAACCTAATGGTTGCGAGATATGTTGGCAAGTTAACGAATGAGGTTTCATGTAGTTTAAGTTTCCCCTGAATAATTTGTGGTAAAACATAGCATATATTCATAAAACTACCAATACCTAAGAGTGTACCTATGGCTCCTAAGAAAATACACATGAAATGACAGTAAATAATCGTGGAAACCGTGAATGTCATTTAATGCATCATCATCATCGTCAAATCAAATCAAATCGTCAATCATTCGTGAGTGGCATTTAATTTTCTTTGTTTATTTACCGTGAATATCTAGTCACGAATAAAAATTTTTTTTACTTACCTACCTACCTACATTTCACTTTAAACAGGCATCTAAAAAAAAAAACAAAAGAATAATGACCTCATTTGTTGATATGTGCCAACTAAACTATAACAAAATTGCCAAAAAGGCAAATGAGTCGTGGAAAGCGCGAAAATGATAGATTATGTGGTTAATCGGTATCAAAACATTACACGTAATTTGGAAAGGTAAACTATTAAATGAATAGTGGGTACCTAAACTGATAGATTATTTGGTTAATGGATATCATAACATTACGAAGTAATTTGAAAAGGTACACTATCAAATGAATAGTGGGTACCTTTAAGCTAAATAAGCTTAAATAAATCCAATGGGTACCTTACCTCGATACCTGGTACCTTAGTGGATAAAAAACGAACTAGCTAAGTTGTTAGTGCTAGAAAAACATATTGGTATGGATTAAATAGTGAACTGCTAAAATCAGTTAATACAAACAAAAAAAAAACTATTGTAAGCAATGTCAAACAACAAACAAAAGACAATAGTAGCAGATAGCCCAAAGTAATCTTGAAAACATTCGGGCATAATTATCAAATACCTACCTACCTACACATTTTCACAATTTGCAATGTGAAAATAACAAGTGAGTTACCTATTTAATCACGCTATATCTGTGGTCGAAAAACCACGGACCTTGGTAGATAATCATATAAACATTTTTGCAAATATAGACTACGAAATCCAAATACGTTATTAATCCCCAAGAACGAGATTTCAACAGAAATTGGGTCAGCGCTAGTGAAAATAAAAACCAATTAGGTTTTATCAAAACAATTATCTCGAAATTTAAACATTATCATAACACCTTTTAGTGTTACAAGAAACTTATAATTTGAATATAATTTTTAAAGTTTCATATTTATAATAAATACTTTAAAGATTGCAAAGTAAAATATTTCGAGTGAAAATAACAATATTTGTTTGGTCTACTTTCCAAACAATATTATTTCATTGATCTTATAAGATTAATTATCAGTTAAATACAGTCAATTTTAATGGTTTTCACTACGCTACGTTTTTACGCTGTAATAATAATACTATAAATTTGTTGTTCTGTTTGAAATGGAACAGTAGTTTTGAATGTCTTTCGTTGCATTTTAAATGAGTTATTGTTAATGTGGTAATTCAGTTAAGTCTGAATGGTACCAGATAAATAGGAAAACATGTAAGTAGGTATACATGTAAGTAGCACAATTTATTCATGCAAATGTACAAGTTACTGAATTACTGAAACAAAACAAAAAGAATGTACTCTGGCTATGAAAACTAGTAACATATTGAATAATATAAAACCAATTTCAACATTTCTTCCTTACTAAACATAGACCTTACTGAAGTTTCTATATTGAAAATTGAAACAATAATAATAGTTATAAAGTAGCTCAAAATAAAATGAAAAAATATGCAAAACTAAATAAAATCATAAAAAGATGCAATAAGGAATAAAAAAAAAACGCGGTTCAAATATAATGAAAAAACTGGTTTTGCTACTAAATAAATCCAATAACTGCCAAATTAAATGAGAAGACAGTAAGAACATCTATGAGATTTACACTCAACGCTTACTCTGAAATTCAGGTAGAAGAGTCAATGCAGTCACTTCTAGGTATGTGAGGTCTGGAAAAAAACTAATTCAGAAGCATATCCTTGCTGCAAATGAGTTAGTGGACATGTGCAAATCTAATGCAGACAAGTGGACTCACCAAATCTCAGCAGCTCTCATTGTTCTTTGCTAAGGAAATCCAAACTTGCCACTCTCCAAACTGAGGCAACGGAGAACCCGTCCCAGTTAAGAAGTGTTTGGGTCTGTATCCCCAATCAGGATACACCAGGCATTGAACAAGGTCCATTGCAAGTAGTTCAGTTAAAAACTAGTTCTCTTCCTTGTAAGTAGTAAAGTTTTACTGCTCCATTATGTTTTCTGATAGTTTTGGAAAAGGGGTTATGGAAATTACTTTGCACCAAACTGAGTCATTCTTCTCAAAATTATTGTATGCCACAGGCTTCCTACAAATACATAATTTCATCAATTACGAATACATTTATGACCCTAATGCCATTATTACTCTAATAGTTTTTAAATGAAAAAAGGTGATATCAAAACAAAAAAGAAATAATGAAAGAATAAACTGTTTGGACACAGAACGTGAACACAAGGTCAAGTCATTATAGTGACACGAACCATTGCAGTTAAATTGCATGAAAATAATATTGTGTGCTGGTTCACTAATCCTAATCAAAAGTTGTATTCAATCACAAACTCGTAAAGACAGTTGAATTATCTGTTGAACATACCTAGCTGTGAACTTTCTTGTGTTGTGCTAGTTAAGCACGTAAAAATATACCATGTGCGTTGACAGACCCCCAAATTATTAAATATACTCTATAATTGAGTCAGTAATTAATGTTTTGGCAAAACTTGAAACTGTAAATAAAGAAGTAATTATGTGTGGTGACTTCAATATTTAAAAAAAAAAACGCTAAGCCGTTGGTCCCGGCTGTAATTCGTGAAACTTTGACAGTCGTTACGGGTCGTCAGAAGCCCGAAAGTCTGACAACCAGTCTAACCAAAGGGTATTGTATTACCCAGTAACTGAAGGTGAGATAGCAGTCGCTTCATGTAAAATACTGGTGTTTGACTGCATCCAGTTGGACTGGAAGTTGACCCCAACATGGTTGAGAGAAGGCTAGGCAGATGGTACTACTTTGTTTAAATACTTCAAATTGACAATGTTTTAACTTACCAATATAAAAAGTGCAGATACAATCAGACCACATCTGTTTATTTAAATAAAATTAAAAGCACTTTAATTTGTAAAGTAAGTGATCAAAATCTTGCAATGAATATTTTGAGTATTTTGTTTAATTAATTCTTTTGAGTTCAATAAAACTAAAAAAAAAAAACTATCAAGTTATATTTAGTGTCTGGGCAACTAATGCTTGGTTCTTACAAACAAAACAGAATCGTTTTGCTTACCAGTGGTAGCATTTTTATTGCCAAACTGGGAATTTATGTAAATAGATTCGTAAGCTAATTTTACCTGAGATCAGGGCCGGGCAAAATATAATATGCTTTGCTTCGATTGAAATACAAAATATTTTGACTCTGTTTATTTAAAATACATTCACAGCTTTATAACTATCGTAAGTGCCCTAATGTAAGAACGATTTCAACTTGCACACTTGAACGTGCTAATAATGTTTATATAATTTTGGAATACTTATGGTACAAGTGATAGGTAGTTATAGAGCCCTATAACTCAAATTTATATAAGCATACAAATAGACAAAATTCATAACTATTTCAATGGAAAATTGAACAATTCAGTCAGTACACGTAGTGTTGCCAACTCTAAACATTAACATATATACTGTTTCTAGTGCAGATGATAGTGTATGTATGAGCCAGCATATTTTTCTTTTTCGTTAATAAGATCACTAAATGTATTTAAGTAAAAATGTATTTTGAAGTCATAAGTGTTTGAAATACTAGCTACAAAACACTTCAGCGTCAGGTATTTGAAATATTAATTAAAAATTACGTTTGTAAGTAGTAGTTTGAAAACAAATACCAAATAGATAGTTGTATTTCAAATAACAAGAAATTCAGGTACTACCCAAACCTGCCTATGATAGCTACTTCCTCGAGTATGTCTCAAAGAATTTGGGTTTGAGTCGCCTGACTCCTTATCTAAAGTTAAGACAAGGAAAAAATAATTGAAATTAGATGTGTGTTTAAAATATAATACTTAGAGGACATAGGATTCAAAGAGTCAAAGAACTCGGGACTTAAAAGACTCAAAGGAGTCGTGACTTTTGAGACTAATAGTCCCCAAGTCTTGTAAATCTATTTTGGCCTAGAAATAAAGACTAAAGGATTTATGTCTTTCACAACACTAGCAGTATGACTAGCAAAAAATTTCAAATTATTTGAAAGTAAAATAACAAAGCTAGCTAATTTGAAATCTGAAATCTTTGCTAGACTAGCAAAAATGTCAAATTACTTGAAAGTAAAGTAAAATAGCAATATTATGATCAAAGAAAACAACAAAAATGATTAAAGGAAATGTATTAACTTAACAATTTAATGATCAATCTCATTTAAAAAAAAAGAGTTGGTGATGAAGAACAGGATGATATTACAGAACAGACGTCACGTAGAAACATTATTTAATTTAAAAAATTAGAAAATAAATGGACGGTCCATAAATCAGAAACTGGTGATTCCAGTAATGAATTTGATTCACAAACTAACTATTTACATATATTATACCGCAATTATTGTTTTTTATGATTATGTCTTTGTGTAAGGTATATTATATTGCTAATGTGTTGAAATTGTATAATGCAATATTCAAGTTCTATTGTTGCTATTATTCTGAGTAATGGTCCAAGAGATAGAACTGTTTTGAAGTTAACGATAAGTTATGGAAATGTAAGAAATGTGTTGATAGAATACTTTAATACTGTTTCCATGAAGTTTCTTGTACTTCTTCTCCATGAAGACCTAGATTTGTGAACGAATGACTATCTTTCTGATTAATTACTGGCAAGATTAATTGAAATATTGTCAGCCATTTATTTTATAAGCAAATGATTGTATTATTGTTTTTTACATTTTGTAAAGAAGAGATGTGACGTTTAATAAACAAGTTATGCGTGCTGTGGTAGGGGTTGCGCAGTGGGGGGATTGTGGAGTGGTGCGCCACACTCAGTCTGGTCCGAGCGGCCGTTATGACAACACGCCTAACGCAGTGATATTGCAAACAGTGTTTTATTGTGATACCTAAACCTAACCAAAACCAAGACACCACAGGTACCAAAGTTAAATGAATGGCTTAAGTTAGAAAACTTGGGGTATTTTTACCCGTAGGTATTTTATCGTGACAATGTGAAAACATTCTCACAATCTTATTGATGTTAGATATGAACTGCTCTATTAACCGCCATTTTATCCGCTCAGTACAGTTTAGATATACCTACAGGTTTCGTATGCCAACTATGCCAAGTCCTTATCGTCAGTGAAGTTCTAACAGTACGGAAGTCAAAAATGGCTACTTTACAGGAGAGTGAAAAAACTGAATGAAATTAATGGGGCTTGCGCTTGGGGCCATATTGTGTTTAATTATTAATCAAAAATTTGTATTAATAATTGAACACAATGTGGCCTTAAGCGTGAGTTACATTCTGGCGCTTGAATGACGTTGACATGGGGGCGCTGTTGGTAAATCTTTCTGCAATGAGGAAGGCAACTGTCAAAATGGCGCTGTCGTAGCTAGTTCCCAACACAATCTAATAATCTATATTATACAAGGCGTGAGGTGGTTTTATTTATTTTTTGTGAAAATGATGCGTTGTTTTGCTTGATTTGATTTTCAACATGATTATAGTTTTTGAGGAGCTCGTGGCTAAGTAATAACAGCCGTTCGGTTCGATCAATCAGTTACCGCTGTCGATCCGTGGATGGGTGACCATCTATACATACCGAGACTCCTCCGTGCCTCGGAAAGCTCGTTAAGCCTTTGATGCTGGCTGTCATTCGTGGATCTTTGACAGTCGTTACGGGTCGTCAGAAGCCCGTAAGTCTGACAACCAGTCTTACCACCATATCGTATCGTGCTACCCAGTTGTGGAGGTCACACAGAGGCATTTGCACCATGTAAAATACTGGTATTCAGCTGCATCCGGTTAGACTGGAAGCCGACCTGAACATAGTTGTGAAAAGGCTAGACAGATTGATTTCATGATAGTTTTTTCAATACTCTCAATATTACATAGTAGATTACAGTTCGGTGCGTACTACGCATGTCTATTTGGAATTTGATATTGTGAAACAGATTTGAATGGAATGTACGGTATGCGGATATTTAGTTTCGGATGAAAAAACGTCTGAAATTTTTTTTAATTAATAAATGTTATTATTCAATCACTGAATTTATGTAGGATAATTGTTGACAATGTTATTTTAAATTTTGATATAATTGTATTTTTATTTTATTGTTTGACATTTTAATTATAAGTACCTACCGACATTTAATAATTTCTGTAATAATAAATTTCATTATTCTTGCTTGCGAGTAGAATGCAGCGCACTAAAACTATCATTAGACCTTATAAACTATGTACCTGCATTGTGACAAATAAAATGATTTGATTTGATTTGATTTGATGCATTTGGTCATTGATATTCAGTGAAGGTATTTTTCTAAAATAATTAACTTCGAAAAAATAATGTAAAACACAACGAATTAAGAATGAGTAAAACAGCATTATTATGTTTACACGATATCAGACGCTTTGTTTATTGTTGCCTTTCATTCCTGAAAATGGTGAAGGTTTCATAAAAATAAAAAATACCTACGCTTGATAATTTTTCGTGATTATCAGTTTTTTATCCGCGTTAGACTTAACTTTACAAATTAATTACACTATGTATTATAATTATAATCAAATTATTAGGAAATGCTATAATTTAACATTATTTTATAAATTTTTCAAATAATTAACACTTATCACTTAGACATTATCTTCAGTTTAAAATCATTAAAAGTCGTTTATCGTCGCCTTAATATGTTGGAGCCTTCAAACAACGCGACAAGCGACGCGAATCGCACGCGACACGTGTCGCACCTGTTTGTAGGAGCCTTTATGTGGGAGATCGGAGTGAAAGTTGTCTTTAATCAGACACTATTTTAAATTCTAGACCAACACTGTCCATAAAAGCACATAACAAAACAAAGATTTTAATTATACCATAACATCAAAACACTAATAATATTATAATAATCTCAACATTTTAATGACGTCAAACATCAAAAAGTTGGCATAATATTCATAACAGTGCATGTAGTGGGGAGGCAAGCGAGATAAAATCGCATTTGGCCGCAAATAAAAGGAAGCCAGCACGTACGACCCCGCTGCGCGCACGCCGCGGGGGCGCGGGTCCATTACTTCACACGTTACTAGAAAAACAAAACATACTTACATAACATAAGATCACCCCTGCGACACGCCACAATACATATACAAGTATAAAAACAATAACTATAAACTAATACAAATTTTATGCAACAAACTTAAAAACTACTGCACACGAAGTGACGGCGTCGTGTTACGCTGCGAGGTGTCGCGTAGCTGGCCGCGGAAACGCCGATACAGCACTCCTTTCGGCCAAAACTCTTCCTTGAGGAAGGTCAGCAAATGGTGACGCACCACGAATGACTTGAAATTGGTGTTATGGCGCGCCTTCAACTTCTCCACTCTCAAGGTCCAGTTGGTCTTCACCCGTATCTACATACGGGTGAAGACCAACTGGACCTACGATTTTTGTCCTCAGTCTTCGTAGAGTGGTACTGCAAGCCGTAGCAACATGATAGATTCAGGCGGCGCCGCCGTCCCACACTGGTTGCGATAAGTTCCTCTTCTTTTTCTACACCTTGATGAAGAATCCAATTTACTTTTTGACAAGAGAATCGGCACCATTGTAAATTGTAGTTCAATTTACAATGGTGCCGATTCTCTTGTCACAAATGCCTCTAAACTAGACTAAAAATCACTAAAATTTAGTTTATTCCTGTCAAACGACGATTTCCCATTCTGAAATTGATTAAAGTGACACAACTTAACTAAATTTTAGTTTGACAGCACTAAGATTGTACTGAGATAATAATTTAGTGAAAATGGCAATTTTGCTATGCTGAATTTGACGTTTTTTCACGTAAAATTTTGATTGTTAAACTAAATTACACTATTTTTAATCGCGATTAAAAGGTGTGGAATAAGATTAGTTGTCATGAGCTAAAATTCACACCAACACCTTGACTTCAAGTGCAAAAACAGTACTGTATTTTTTTTTCTTTTCCATATATCTCGAAAATATCTCTTGTGTCCTATCGCAAAAATAATGAAAATTTGGCCCCCTTTATAAGACCCTTAAACCCCTAAACCTCAACACGTAGGTACCAAAAAAAAATCCACAAAAAACACGTTGAAGCTGCCCTCCAGTTCTAAAAAATATCTGACACGGTAACGGCGATGTCGGATTGTCGGTAAACGAAATATGACAAGCCTTCTCACTTTTCATAGTGATTTCGTTAGTTCCAATTAAAGCCACCGGGTCAAATATACTACGAGCACTATACCGCGCGGAGTCACGATTGTCAAACTTGATTTTAGTTGTGTCAAAATTGTTTCTAAATTTTGAGGTTTTTTTTTTTGCAGAATAGCTCTAAGATTCTCCTAACCAAAAGTAAGGAATTAATTTAGTGATAGTTTAGTTCGGTGTACAAGAGAATCGGCAGCATTGTCTTGCTAAAGTAGTTAGTACCGTCAAACTTTAACGCAAGTTTATAATATTTGGTAACGCAATTATACCAACCATCCCTTTGTATCCAATACAACATACCTACTGCTCGAGCATGCTCGAGCAAAATCCACTAAGTAAACTCGGCGAGAGCAGCGGATGTTCAGCGATATGCGCGCGTACACAATGTAGATATAGTCAGCAACAAAAGTCGATTAACACTTCAGTTTTTTAAATCTTAAATATTGATCAAGACATTTAATTAAAATCGGAACAGAAGTAAAATTGAAAGATCTACTACCTAGACTCTTAGGCATTTTAGGAAAAAGGATAATCAAATAATTATGTATCAATTTACATGTTGTGTAGTAGCAGTGTTAATCAAGTTATGTTAAATAAATAAAAAATAAAAAAAAATAAAAATATCCTTGGACATTTCACACAACGCCATCTAGTCCCAAGCTATGCAACCTAATGCTTGTGTTATAGTAACGAGATGGCTGATAAACTACTTATATACATTTTTCTTTTGTAAATACATACATATTATCGATAGAAAAACACCCAGACTCGGAACAAATACTTGTAGGTCGTACATATATTTGTCCCGTGCGGGAATCGAACCCGCGACATGCTGCGCAGCAGTCAATCGCTCAACCACTGCGCCAACCATGTCGTCAAAGTGTTGCTGACCGTACTAGCACTTCCCGCGCGGCTTCGCTCGCGTGGATGTCAGAAAATATCCCACGGGAACGTACTACCGGGAAATCCTTCCTTATTCCTTGTCTACATTATAAAGGGAACCTCTGTGCAAAATTTCAGCTTTCTAGGTTCAAAGGTTTGGGCTGGGCGTTGATGTCAGTCAGTCAGTCAGGACCTCTGTTTGTTTTTATTTGTGTAGATAGATAGATAGATAGATTAACCCGTCACGCGCCAATTAGCAGACAATAGTTTTATTGTTAACCGCAGACATGCTGTGCACATGGTGAGCAATCGACATTTTAAGAGTTACCATTATGACATGCAAAAGTAGTTAGTACCATCACGCTCTTATAGAAACCTCGTTAAGAATACAACATCCTTGCCGTACCGTGTAACATTGGATCCTTGCTCCGCCTCGGTGCGCTCGTAAGGATGCTTATGATCCGGTGTTGCAGTTTATTTAATTTCCTCAAAGGCATTACGTGGAAAAAGCATGTTTTCAAGTGCCCCCCTAGCTCGCAGTACGTTCTGTGCCTTTTTGTGGAGCCCTTTCATGTTGGGAGATATGTTTTGACAGCGAGTTTCTTTTGATGAGGAAGTGGTGTGGAGTGGAGGAAGATGGAAGTGAGAGGTGTGTGGTTTTTTAAGTGTTGAAGATTTTGTTTGGAAGGTTGATGTTTGATTATACTACTTATATATAAAAGTTACCTAGTATTCTTTTGATTAAGGTATTAATATCCGTAACATGCGTAATTATTATTTAACTAGTTGTCGGAAAATATCCCACGGGAACGTACTACCGGAATTTCCTTCCTTATTCCTTGTCTACATTAGAAAGCGAACCTCTGTGCAAAATTTCAACTTTCTAGGTCAAAGGGTTTGGGCTGGGCGTTGATGAGTCATTCAGTCAGTCAGGACTTCTCTTTTTATTCATATAGATGATTTGTCGTGATCTTCGTGTCCTCTTGTTACAGTAGGACTACCAATAAACTTTTTTATGTGTTATATATTTTTTGATTGATCTGATTCTTGTCTTATTATTAACATTTTGCAGGTCTTTATTTCAGTACTTTTATCTTGGAGCGCTTGCTGTGCAATCTTTGCATTACCTATTCCTGTATTACCGACAAAAGCAAACAAGAAATAAACACAACATTATTTCCTAACTAAATATTTCACTTAGAGGGAAATCTAGACGGTAAAGCTAGTACAGCCCTTTAAGGACAACTCTATAAACGTCACAGTGCTTTCACTCGGGCTCTCCATACTGACACGTATTCGTGTCTGCCACGGAGCGAGGAAATAGGGTAGATGTGTCGAGGGAGTACGGGATTTGTCGCCTTGGTAGGTCAAAAATGTGCAAGTTGTGGAGTGTGTCCCTTTCAATAAAAATATATAGTATTTATTAACTCCTCCTAAAAATCTTATTCCTTTAAGATTTTTCATACAAACAATACCCCCTTTTCACCACCTTAAAAGTCGAATTTCCAAAAACCCCTTCTTAGCGGATGCCTAGGTGATAATAGCTATCTGTGTGCCTAATCCGTTCAGTGGTTTGAGCTGTGTGTTGATAGATCAGACAGTCAGTCAGTCAGATATAGATTAACCCAGCTCGATGGATTGAGGATTTGAAGGTTCCTGGTGTAAAGAGGGTCCGGAAGGTGAAAAACAAATATTGGCGAATAGGTAGCCTCGGAGAGGCCTTAATTGAGCACTTCATTATGAAAAAATATACAATTAAGCAATTATCTTCATAAGTATGTCACACGCCTTACTGAGTGAGCGAGCGAAGCGTCTCTGCTTCAAGTCTGGCAGTCAGTTTGTTGCTGCTCCTCTACTGGTCGTATTTTACAACCGATCTGGACGAAACTTGGTATTCAGGTTTTACGACTTTATAGATTTTTTTGTCGTTTGTATTTTTGATTGGAGGCGTACTTCCTCCAAAAAGGTGGCAAAAAAAAGGGGCTACTAAATATCTCCGCCTTATGAGATCCGATTTAGATGGTTCTTTTTTTATTTGAAAGGTAGAAACTTTAAGCTCGTCTCATAAAATTTTGGTGAAGATCTGATCTAAAGAGCTATTCTGCTTATCACGCTGAAGATCCTCAGCGTGATAAGCAGAATAGCTACTCATAATGCAGTAAATTGATCACTTTTAGAGATGGAGCAACTGGGACCACCTTCTCATCACAAAGGAGAGGCTTTAAAACCAATATTAATGATAGTTATACAATAGGATCTACTAGTAACTACTAGAAAGTAAATAGTTTGAGACCAATATATTCTGAAGAATTTCGTTGCAGCATTTAGCGAAAATAGTCCTTTATCCAGCGTCATCACGGGTTGTCTGGCATTTATACTTAACACGTTCACTGGGCATGCCCCACCGATGGGGCATATCGAGTAGCTCATCGTACGTGCATGACCCACGAATGGGGCATGATTTGTTCGCAAATTTAAAGGCTCATAAGCTCAAACACGTGTGAGTTGTTTCACTTTTATCGGTTCACATTTGTGTGAACAGTGAACCAAGAAATATTACGCGAAAACCGGACGAACTTTTTGCATAGTGAACGTGTTAACTAGGCATATTTAACGTAGCCGTGATTCACACAATACTCTAATTGTATCTCGATGCTTTTCTGTGTGTATATTGTGTGCCTTAACCTGAGTCAAATAAAATAATTTGCTTTAAAATTCGGACAGAAACACTAAAAATACAGGGTATAAGTGTAAATAATGGCAATCTTTTAGGGGGTTATTGTGCTCATAATTATGAACAATTTTTAGTATGGACCAAACTTGAAATGAATGTACTGAACAGCTGATTTTTTTTTCGCGATTTTAGGTTTGGTCCCACAGTAAAAAAAAACTTGAGAGGTGTCAAGGGACACGGGATGGAACGAGGTTCCTTTCGATTAATTAGTGAAGGAATTGTAATAAAATTTTATTTTTATACTTATCATCATCATCATCATCATCATCCTCATCATCATCATCATCATCATCATCATCATCATCATCATCATCATCATCGCGACACCACACTGTTCAATGCGAAATAGAAATGAAAATATCTGGCTTGCTTTCTATAAGAGAGAGAGAGAGAGACAGACAGAGAAACATGCGCACGCCGCACGGCTTACAATAGGTTACTATAGCAAAAAGTGTCGTGACAACTTTTCGTGAGAATTTTTTCCGTCTAGCCCCCTTTCACAACGCGCGATAAGGAACTTCGTTCCAATATTCATAATGATGAGTACAATGACTCCTTACATGGTTGCCACTGTTTACAGTTACATCATGTATAATTTAAATAGTGCCATATCTCCTATTTCCACGATCTCAGATCCCGCCGTAGGGATTCGCTCCACGGCTGCGTTACTTGAATTTATTCCTGAACCTTTTGTGAAGGATTACGTTGACAAATTGTGTAAGCGAGTGCGATTTGTCTGTCTCACGGGCCCCTTATGGGCACAGATTTTGATGCTAATACGATGTTGATACTCTTTGAGGAGTAGTTGAAAGTGGAGCGGGTTTTGAGAGGGTCCTTAGAGGTTTTAAGATGTGTTGAGTAAGAAATATACAATTTACATAGTGATTTAGAAGGTGACATGAGGATTTTGTTAGGAGGATTGTCTATTACTACTAAATTTGTGCTCATATCGTCGCTAATCTAACTAAGTGACGTAACTGATTTGAAGAAAATTTTACAGGGCAAGCTATTTTTCTCTTTTTTTTTGTAATTTGTAGATATATCGGTCTCGATTTTTGCATTATCATGCGAGACCTTAAGGCTTAGGTATAGATTCGCCGATTAGACAGATCGATTCGACTTGGAAAATGTATGAAATTACTATAGTTAGGTCGGCTATCGGCTTAGTCCAAAATGTCAGATACGTCAGTTAGTTAAATTAGCGACGATATTTTGATCACCATAGCGAATTTAAGATGGTTACAGTTAAACTAAACATGGGATGCATGAATACTAATCATCCTATAATGTTCTCACTGCTGGGCAACAGGGCCCCAAGTCTGCTATTTTTTACATTCCAACACGATCCCATTGTCACTGCATTGTCATTTTGCTAAAAGTTCGTAATCTGCTAAATTCATAATTTCATACAATGGAGTGTCAGTGGTTGACCATTGGAAAGTCATAATGACGCCATTATGACGCCATTATATTAGTAGATTACCAAACTTGTCAAAATCAACAATTATGAAATCAATGATAGACCATTCTGACACTATTGTAATATCAGACTTGAGGCCCTGATATCTGTGAGAGGGAGTGGACTGTTATCCACGCGGACCCAGTGCGGGGATGTGAAATACCTTCCGACTTTTTGGTTTTAAAACATGGCCGATTTCCTCATGGGAAAACAAATTGTACACCGCATCCCGTGTGTAGCTTCATACAACTAAACGCAATCCTAAACTCATTCTGACACGTGTCGTTCCGATTTGCGTCACTGTGGGTGAACCACCTAATCCTGTCTTAATTATCTACGTACCATATCAATTACGATGAACGTCGATCTTAGACCGCAATCTACAATGCACCGTCCACCTTAACATAAGGTCAAATTAAATTAATCAGCGTAACTTCACTGATGTGACTGATAATGATAATATTATACTTATATATAATTAATAACTAGCTGACCCGACAGATATTGTCCTGTCAAAATTTCAATTTCGATTTTTCGGCTGTTCCTTTGGGTTTTTCCTAATTTTCTTTTTTTAACCGACTTCTAAAAAAGGAGGAGGTTCTCAATTCGGATGTTTTTTTTTTTTTTATGTTTGTTCGCGCATAACTCCGTCGCTTGCCAACCGATTTGAAAAATTATTTTTTTGTTGGAAAGGGTATACTTCCCAATTGGTCCCATTTTTGTCAAAATCCAGTTCTGATGATGGGATCCTGAAGAAATCGAAGGAACTCTTCAAATATTATAGGCACACCTATAGCGATTTGGGTATTTTTATAGAAACTCATGCTCTAGGAAAACACCATTTGGTGAAGTGGAACTGATGATGAAGACCACAGATGGCCATCGGAACTACTCAATTTATAAGTATTTCACGGGTTGCGATTCGATTACTTTAATATGGTTGCTAAGTAATTTATGCTCGTCAAAATGCATAATGGTGATGATGACTTCACCATGGAGCTCCAGTTCTGGTTCTTACTAGGAGAACTCCTCAACAATTAACGTCCCTGCATCGGGAAAAGCAATATTTTGTAAAAAGTGATGAGCAGTTGCCATTGGGCTATTGTAACTTAGATAAATTACAAACTGACCCACTAAAAAGTGAAAAATAAAAACTTTTTACAAAAAAAAAAACAACCGACTTCCAAAAAACATTACAAAGTGAAAAATAACTTGAATTTTGGAAGTCGGTGGCAAAAAACTAAAATACAGATCCAAAGACACCGACTTCCAAAATTCAAGTTATTTTTCACTTTGTAGTGTTTTTTTTGGAAGTCGGTTGTTTTTTTTTTGTAAAAAGTTTTTATCCTAAGCCACCTTAGTAATTAGGAGAATAAAACAAAAAAAAAACCGGTCAAGAGCGAGTCGGACTCGCGCACCCAGGGTTCCGTTCCGATTTCTGGAAAAGTGTGCTATTTAGAGACATCGTTTTATTTTTCCTGTAAACTTTACATAGGTAAACTTCTATCACTTATATTTCAGATTTTTCGCTTTGCAAACTTCGGAGATAACGGGGGGGGGGAACGGTATTTTTTTTACATTTTTCATCAAAAATCGAAAACTGTGCGGCTTAAAAAAAAGAAAAAAATGTTTGAGAATGTGCAAACAGCGCTCTTTCATATGACACCCCACATGCCCTAGTAGCCCCACTTTGATTTTTTAAGACCCCCCCTTTCAGTCCCTGTTGCAAAAAAAAAAAAAAAAAATTATTATTTTCTTATTTCCAAAATAGTTGGGTAAACGTCATCTAAAACTGTTCCAAATTTCAAGTTGATAGCATTAGTAGTTCTTGAGATATCCAGCTGTGACAGACAGACAGACAGACAGACTGAGTCACACCATAAGGGTTACTTTTTTACCATTTTGGTACGGAACCCTAAAAAAACATTCTAGTCGGTGAAGCCATTTTCGAGTTTTTGAGAGACGGCTGCCATCAGACGGAATGCACTGCAGCAACCGCGCGTAGTCGATATATTCAATGGCATTTTCCATGTCGATATATTGAAACTATACATTTCCAGTATAAGCTGATCTCGCATTGTATAGGATTTCCTTACAATGAGAGGTCAGTGTAAAGTGGAAATGTATAGCTTGATGTGTGTACGTTCGACTTCGTACAGTCGTGATATCAACTTCACGCGGCCAGCTACAGTCGTGTAGAGTCGATATTACCTGCACGACACTACACGACTGTAGCCGACCGCGTGAAGTTGATGTCACGACTGTACGAAGTCGAACGTACAACTGCATGCTGTAAAGAATGTACGCACGGCTACAGATCAAGGTATAACTTTCCAGTATAAGCTGATCTCGCATTGTATAGGATTTCCTTACAAAGAGAGGTCAGTGTAAACTGGAAATGTATAGCTCGATGTGTAGCCGTGTGTACGTATGAAATAAAAAAGTCACATTTTTACTTGCCCGGATTCGAAGCCACAACCTCGTGCATGAGAGGCTACGCCATATCCACTGGATCATCACGACATTTTAATAGAACAAAAAATTATAAAACAAAAAATAATAGTTACTACACAAGTCTGTGAAGTTTTGCTACTCAATTTGATTTTAACTCGAATATAAATCAAATAGAATACACTCAACCCTGACCTACGTTTTATAAAAATAGCCCGGAACTGCACTTAACTGTGCAAGGTTGAATACAAGCGACAAGTTATATTTAGCTATGCAGAATATTGTAGACGCATTTAGGGCAAAATGTCAAGCATTTACAAGTGGGACTACGTTTCTCATAGCTAAAAGAAAACTATTTTTTTTTTAAGTTAGACATTTCGAATCATAGAAATCTGTTTATGTCGCATTTTGTCACCTCTAAGAATGTTAAATGAAAAATTGCTTTTTTTTAAATGTAATAAATTAGTAGACTATTAAATAACATTAATTTAATAGGTAATTATTAAAAACACATTTTTATTGCGGCATTTATCTATCTCATCTCAAAAACAGATAATAATTTTTGAGCTGAGTTTATTAGATAACACAATAGGAATGTGTTTTTAATAATTAGGTGCCTATTAAATTAATATTATTTACTAGTTCCTTAATTGATTACATGTTACAAAAAAGCATCTTTTTATTTAATAACTTAAAAATTTGGTCCCGTGTGAGCGAGAGAGGTGATAAAATCTCTTATTTGAAAAAAAAAAAAATTGTTTCCATGTATTATCTGTCTGTCAGTCTGTTACCTTTGCACGTACACATACAGATAGGCCATGACCTGGGTACATAGGATACGTTTTATCCCGGTAGCATGTCTCCGTGGGATACTTTCGAAATTCACGAGGGCGAAGCCGCGGGCAGGAGCTAGTACTCTATAGTCTATGAATGTCACGCTTACTCGGCGTGTCTATGGTCTCTCTCACGTTCGCGGCAACACATCTTTGAATCGAGTCTACCACCGGGGACTCCATTCGTGTTACTTGAATTTTATTTTGTACCCTTTTAGAGATTGCTTTGATAAATTATTTTATGCTATGATTTGTGAGTTGTAAGGCTTTTTTGTTGATATTTTGTTGGTTTGCTTAGAAAATAATTTATTTAGCGAAGTGTTGTGGTGAATGTTTCAAAGAATTTCTTGGTAAACGTGGTAAAAGTATAATAATATCTACAATAGGTCTGTGGCGGTCTGTGGGCTGATGTTAGCATTATGTTGGCGCGACTGGTCGCCAATTTGAAGCTGTCAATGTCATCGACGTCAGTGTTATCGATATCGCAAGTGTCATGCGTCATGACAAAGTAACCGCTGAAGTAGCATTTCTATATACGCGGCCGGTTCTTGTCCTTCACTTCCGCAAAAATCCTAGACTAAATGACATGAGTTATCTTGTCATAATGTTCACAACTTTAATATCGAACCACTACGTAATCAGCATCACATTTTTTTTAAATGTCGCAGCGTCATGAAAGCTCGTGGCTAAGTAATAACAGCCGCACGGGTCGATCCATCAGGTTAAGCTACGCTTTCCGGGGTTGGTCAGTGGATGGGTGACCATCTTTACATACCGAGACTCCTCCGTGCCTCGGAAAGCACGTTAAGCCGTTGGTCCCGGCTGTCATTCGTGGATCTTTGACAGTCGTTACGGGTCGTCAGAAGCCCGAAAGTCTGACAACCAGTCTTACCAAGAGGTATCGTATTACCCAGTTACTGGGTTGTGGAGGTCAGATAGGCAGTCGCTCCATGTAAAATACTGGTATTCAGCTGCATCCGGTTAGACTGGAAGCCGACCCCAACATAGTTGGGAAAAGGCTAGGCAGATTGATTGTCGCAGCGTCATGAAAGCTTTTAGAAAAATAATAAAAACAGAAAGTCCCGTACGAGGCCATTTTGGCCTCGTACGGGACTTTCTGATTGTATTTTTATTCTACTTATGTCTTCTTTTAAATTTTATTTTAAGTGTGTTTAGTTTAGTTTGTGATCTTCCTGTGCGGGTAAATAAATACTTTTTCTTTTTTTTTTGTCAACACATACTATTTATTTCTTTTAATCCTTAGACATTTAATAAAATCGTAGCAAAGTCAAAACTGTACATTGAATATTTTTGAAAAAAAAGTAATTGCTACGAGGTTTGGGAACGATTCTAATGCCGAAAATATTTTTTTTAGAATTTTTGTCTGTTTATTTGTTTGTCTAAATTTACAGGGTGTACTTAACCAAATATCAAATAAGTATCAGCTGTTCGCAAAATTCGTCAAAATGTAGGGAACAGCTGATTTTTTTTCACGACTTCAGGTTTGGTCCCATAGTAAAAGTTGTTCATAATGATGAGTACAATGACCACTTAAAAAATTGTCACTGTTTACACTTACACTTACACCCTGTATGTTCCAGCATCACGCGAATAGTACCGGATATAATTCTAAAGCCATAAATTTCTGTGTCAGACAGCAGCATACCTAAATATAGGTACCTAGTACCATTCAAACCAGAGTAGTAGAGCTCCTTAACACTTGAATAATGCAGTTGTCAATAGACAGATTGATATGCTCACTACAACCCCCCCTCTCTGAGGCGTCCCCCTCATGAGCTGAACATACGGCGAGATAGGACAATGAATATGTTGTGTACAACTCATGCCTGTATTCCTCGAAGGGTTGGGCAGAGGTACACTTGTAGAACACCCACATTTCACTTGATAAGTTGTCAACGTGATTTTACTAAATGGCCGTTTGCATGAATGCTTAATAGTAAATGTACTGTTGGATTTTCAACTTACAACTGTTATAGATATCCGTGGGTGTGTCCATGGCATCATACAGGTTCTATCAGAATACCAGCGTTGCGGTATTTGTTTTTTAAATATCGCAGCTTCATGCTGAGATACGAGCCTTTTTGGTCTCGCACAGGTCTTTTTTAGTTTGATTTTGTTTTGTTTTTTTATTTTTGTTATTTTTTTATGCGCCTTAACTGTATTTCCTGTGCGCGTCCCTAATAAAATATTTTTCTTTCTTTTCTTTCCTTCAAATGAAAAATATATCTTCTAAGTACGGATTTCACCAATGAAACTAAACGCGATCAGCACGTAAACCACATTTAGGAGCAGTGAGTGTCATTATTTCCTTTGGAATATTGACCTGACAGCTCTTGAACTCGGTTTAGATGTGCTGAAAGCGTTCAGTTTCAATGGTCAATTTCACAAATTCCGAATAGCCACTACTTACCGAATAAATTCAAAAATGGAACAGAATTTGTATGAAATTATCTGTTAAGTAAGTTATTAGGACTTTAATCGTAGGTGGTGAAACAGGCCCTAAGTGATTTAAAATTAGAATTTCCGGTTTAACTATTCAAATAATCAAAATAATTTATTTTCTTTTTCTTTTTTCTTTAAAACATTCCATTTGTAAGTGGCACTAAAAATTGGCATCCACAGTTACGTTTTGTGTACAATTTTAACAGATAGGTAATTTTTGAACAGACCAGTCGAGGCATCTTGAGTTAAATACCCATGTTCAGGCAACTAGAGTGGCCCAAATGTCATGTTCAATTTAAGACGTGTTTGTACCTTGTTTACTGTATAAAACTTCTAAATATTATACGAGATGATGGTGTATTAAAAATAATTGATGATTGAATGATGATCATGATTTAATAATGATTGTTTGATCGATTGATTCATAAAAAGCAACGTTTGGCGTGCCTACTATATGGTACTTAAGGGACATTCGAGTGGATACCAAAATGTTGATCCAAGAACAAGTTCGTATGTCCCAAGACGGACGGCCATAGACAATCGCGGTAGGTTCTACTGCGTATAATCTATGCCAGTAAGACACCTTTGTTCCATGCGCTGCCACGCCGATTCACGAGCAATACAATGGATGCAATGCATCAACCTGATAGCTTGTGGCCTAATCCTTGCTCTCCGATATATTACATAATATGCTATTGGAATACGGATGTTGAGGAGTGTGCAGGTGAGTTACAGAAGGGCCACATTCTGACCGTAGGCTGAATATAGGCTGACCATGGGTCTGTTAAAAAATCAGCTGGCCAGAGTCAGACAGTATTAGTCACCATTTAGCATACACAAAAAAGCAAAGCATACACGGTCGTAAAGCATACACTGTCTGTTGTTGTTAAAACATATGACTTTTTTTTTGTTTTTTTTTTTTTCAAGAACCGTTGCCAAATAAGTGTTAATCTTTCTTTATTTTCAGTATCAGAAACTTAAAGCACCAGGAACCATTTCACCATTTGGATGAATTTTGATAAGACTCAATCTGAATATCTGAAATCGTTCGTTGTTTCAGGATTTGTGGATCAATTGTTTGTTTTTCGGCTATGACTAAACGGTACTTCTTAAGCTTTGGTCTCCTAGGAAAGCGGTCGTCGTGAAAATCTGTAATTTTCACCAGTTTTCACCAGTATTTGACATTAAGTCAAACCCCGCCCTCAAAGATTTAAATCGCTAGATTTGCCTTCACCGTACCTACTTAGTAACAAGAAAAAGTGTAGCATACTGAGAAGAGTGAGCTCACACATTATTAAATAGCGTTTCCATGACAATCAAGAGTAGTCACTGCGTCATTGGTGCCGATTCTCTTGTTCAATAACTAAACCAAAATTAGAGAATCGCTATCTTTTACTAACAGGCAGCGCGAGAAAAGGACGGCTATAGCTATGAACTAAGTTAGAAATGTCAAACTAGTTTACGCCTTGCGCTTCACCGCTGCACCGTGTTTTTAGTCGACATGTTTTTACGTGTCGTCTAAATCTCTATGGAAATAGTAGTTCAACTAAATTTGACAGCTCTAATTTACGTCCGTCTCTTTCTTGTTTTAATAGAAAGAAAAAGTTAGCAATAGCCTAAATTAAGTTAAGTTTGTGCACAACAGAATCGGCACCATTGTGTGTCAGACGTCTCAATAAATCTGAAATGCGACTAAGTATCTCTTAACGCTGTAGAGCGAATCTAACGATTTAAATCTTTGCCGATGCCATAATTTTCATGACAGCCGTCACTGCAGCCGTTAAGTGCAGCCACAGCTGTTCTAGGAAACCGTAGCTTTAGGTCTATTCACATAGATTTAATAAACTATCTAAAAGTATTCCTCTTTGACTGAACGGTTTTGTAAAAAGCTACTTATGTTGTTGTGCCTGATAGAACTTCCAAAATATCATCAACCTGAAAGTTATCATGTCTTTTGACAATCCAACTTCCAATTTGAAGTCTTTTTCTACCTTTACGTAAATACGTACAGTCAAGAAATTAAAATTTTGAGCTTAAGGTAAAAATAATAAGGAACGTGCAAGTAAAATTGATTTACTTGCACGTTCCTTATTATTTTTCCGACCACGTTTTGCTAACATTTTGAATGAAAATTACAGTTCGAAAAGGTCACATGCGCCCACTATGTGCTTAAGGAAAATGTAGCGATCTGACCATCTTATAAAATCTATTGAAACCTACATTTACGAGTAAATTTGATTTGATTTGAAGGATATTCGCTCCTTGGCCAAACATTTAAGAGTCAAACGGACTTAATCTTCTGTCTTTTTTCCACAATACAGCCGTCAGTGTGGTTCGACGTAATCAATCAGGTCGAGCGTAGCCCCACTGTCTCAAAGGATTGCAAAACACCATACACGCATGCCTAGCATTGATTCAATGTGCCTAAGGTAGTCTGCGAAGATCGGTTTCTTATTATAAGTACATACATACATAAACTTCGCCTTCCTCCCATGGGGGTAGGCAGAAACTATAGAACACCATCTGCTATGAATCGCTACGTACCTTACATTATACTTCTTTTGTTACGTTTACATTCCTAAATCGCATCTTTGTGAGAAAAACGTGCTATTTCGAAAAGTGTAATTTTACAGGAAGCGACGTATACATGTTGATAATGGTTGTTTTCCTCTTAAAGGGTCATTGTACTCATAATTATGAACAACTTTTACAAGTTTTTACAAGTTTGATGTAGATAAATGTACTGAACAGCTGATTTTTTTTTCGCGATTTCAGGTTTGGTCCCATAGTAAAAGTGGTTCATAATGATGAGTACAATGACCCTTTAACAGGAAAACCACCATTAAAACTTCACCTTGTATAAAAACTTTTAAAAAAATATGACAAGTAAATTATTGTGTTTTTACGTTAAATGAGTTATCTAATAAATTTAAAAAAATACACAAAAAGATTCTACAATCAAATATTCAATTATCGAATAATAATAAAAACACCTTTTCCGAAATGTCACATTTTTCTTGCAAAGAGGCGAAATGTGGTCATACACGCGCGCTGTAGCGAGTACTAAGCACCTGATCTTTCTGAAGAACTGCACCAATAAGGTCACTGTATGTCCTTCTAGCGTCCGCCCCCGGTGTATCCACTCACTTAATCCTAACTATCCTAACTAACTAATATTATTTAAATGCGAAAGTAAGTTTATTTGTTTATTTGTTCATCCTGAAATTTTGCATATACGTTGTCAGGTGTACAGAAACTGACATAGGGTACTTTTCATGCCGAAAAAATATTCTTTTCCCGAGGAAAACAACAATAACGTTCTTATGGTAACAGATGGCGCCACGTGCCTTTAGAATCACGATTGAATTATAATTATTACCAGCAGAGTAGGTACAACCCAAATTGATTGTCAAATTTAAAATTAACGCGAGTGAAGCCGTGGGCAAAAGTTAGTTATAAATACTTATTAAATTACTTTTATGTACTTTTTGTTATCAGAGAACGTGTTTTTTAACTACAACTACGGAACCCTTCATTTTGCGTGGTCGCGCATTTGGCCGGTTTTTTTAGAGAAATAACTTCGGAAAGCACCATCTTTGATAGCCGTTACGGGTAGTCAGAAGCCCAAAAGTCTGACAATCAATCTTACCAAGGGATCTCGTGTTACCCAGTAACAGTGTTGTGGAGGTCAGACAAGCAGTCGCTTCATCTAAAACCACAATACAACTGGTATACAGCTGCATTCGTTTAGACTGGAAGCCGACCACAACATAGTTGGGTAAAGAATAGGCAGATTATAATAAATAACCATTAAAAAAAAAACATACAATGGGTATTTGAGTTGGTACATACATATCATCATATTGCAGTAATAAATCCAAGCTTTACGGAGTCGCGGGCTGTTCGAAAGAGTACCGTGGCCCTGGCATAGGCAACTGAAGGAACACGGGTGGGTTTCAGTCAGTAAAAGTCTGACACGCCTTTCAGCTCCACCCAGAGCGGGAGAAGTCATTTGATGATTTCCCATCCACAAAAAAAAAATATTTGAGCAATCATAATTTGTTGAAGTGAACGTGAAGATTCCCTTGCTCAGTAAGTAGGTAACTTCATAAAATCAATCAATCTGCCTAGCCTTTTCCCAACTATGTTGGGGTCGGCCTCCAGTCTAACCGGATGCAGCTAAATACCAGTATTTTTTATATGGATCGACTGCCTATCTGATCTCCACAACCCAATTACTGGGTAATAAAGTAAGACTGGTTGTCAGACTTTCGGATTTCTGACGACCCGTCACGACTGTCAAAGATTCACGTGCTTGCCGAGGCACGGAGGAGTGCTCGGTATGTAAAGATGGTCACTCCTCCTTAGAGACGTTACTTCATACTAATGTATCCTAATAGTCTTCCTAGAAAAGATGAAGAGGATATAAAAGAAAGCTAAGCTGCATAACTACATGTATTATCTATTTTTCAGAGATCTTTAAATCATATTAATTACTGCAAAAGTAATTAACGCTTTCATAGCATTCGTTAAAAACTAGTCTCGACGCCGACGCCAGCCCAACAGTTAGAACGGTTTTATGCACTTGTAACAAGTAATAATATCAGAAAAATTTTGTTCAGGTAAATGAAGTGCGTGGATTTAATAGAATAGATAAGGTTTCAGTATAAAATGAGGTTCCTGTAATTGTAGGACAAAATCTAATTCTTTTTAGTGTTCCCTACCTCAAAAGGAAAAAGCGGAACTCTTATTCTTTATTTCTCTTATTCTTATTGCGGAATTGTTTCTGTGAATAAACACTTTTTCATTTTTTTTTTTTTTTTTTTTTTTTTTTATTATATAGGATCACTTCGTTGTCCGTATGTCTGTCTGTCTGTATGGCAAGACCCCCCAAGATACAATTATAAATTGTGTCATGGGGATGTTTGACCACTACGATTGATCATGGCTGCCTACAAATAATAGGTCGGGGAAAAAGTTTTTTCGTGACGCTCGATGAGCACCTTACGTTTTCAGAGCACATAAAGAAGGCTCGTTCGCGGGCCTACTTTGCTCTTGGTAGACTCCATTCGGTTATGAATGCACGCAGCAAGTTGTCCCTTAAGTGCAAGTTGCGTATTTATACAGCGTGCATTCGCCCCATCATGACCTTTGCGGGCCCAGTCTTTGCTCACGCAAAGTACCACCATATCCATAGGATGCAGACCCTTCAAAACCGTTGCCTCCGAAAGGTAACGGGAGCCCCTTGGTTCGTTCGGAACGATAACCTCCATTTAGACCTCAGAATCCCGACCATCCGTCAATTCTTGAAACGCCTTTCCAAGCGTTTCTTTGACTCTGCCGCGAAGCACCGCAACCCTCTGGTTGTCGCGTCCGCTAATTATGTCCCCTCTAGAATTAGTAAAGTCCGCCGTCCGCGACTTGCACTCTCTGAACCTGATGACCCTATTACCCTCCTCCAGGAAAGTAGTAGTGCTACTAGTACTCTAGTACGCAAACACAGATCACACAAATCATCATTCCGACCTCGCCGCCGAGGTCCTCCGCGTAGACGAACTTCCCTTGTAAATGTAAATTCATCTCCCTTGATCGGTAATAACGAGCCAGCTGGTGGCGTAGCTGAGCCTGTAGCTTTAAACTCCCCTGTTAATAATAATAACCCCGATTTGAGCCAGCCAATTGTTCCTTGCTGTCCTCTCTTAGTCAGCGACGCCCTAAGCCGAGGTCCGTACCCCACAGGGGGTGCCCTTAGTGCGCAGTCGCTTAGTTTATAAGTAAACATGCCCTTGGCTGGAGGCTTTGAGTTCGCTTAAGGCACCCACAGGATAGTCCGGTTATGCAGTCTCGACCCCAAGTGGTCACACTGCGAGATGCCATACAAAAAAAAAAAAAAAAAAAATTTTTCGTATTTTAGTATATGTATAAAGTTGTAATAAAATCTCTTTGGCTCTACTGTTTGTATCTGGTTGGTTTTTGATACCATTAAATAGATGACATTTTAGAAAATAAAAATAAAAAGTAAAAACGATTTCCCGCTATTTTTCAATTGTTTTTCTGCCCGTCAAAATGAGTGCATCTAACGAACAAATTCGATACATTTTGAAGTCTTATTACAAAAAAGGGAAAATGCAACACAAACCACGAAAAAAAATTGTGACGTTTATGGACTTAACGCATTGTCAGTAAGAGTAGCACAAAGTTGGTTCAAGCGTTTTCAGTCCGGGAATTTTGATGTCAACGATGCACCTCGCTCTAGTCGCCTCTGGTTGCCCTGTTACGGATATAGCCGATGCCATTTTTGGAAAAGTGGAGCAAGATTGGCATATTAGTAGTTACGACATAGTTGAAGAGTTAGGGGTTGACCACAAAACAGTTTTGTCCCATTTGGCAAATGACACATAACTAAATAATAAACTATGAAAAAAAAATGTCTTAAATTTGTATATAAAATACGAAGGAACTTTTTCCCCGACCTAATAGTATTAAAATAGTTCTATTATCTTAAATAAATATTACTTATGTAGTTTATAAATAATATCTTGTTTATAAATTCAGTACCTTCCCTGCATCCCCTAGTTCCGTATCACATAGCTCCGTCCCGCGAGTGTTGCGCGGCACCATCTTGTACTAATTGGTCCGCGACGCGAAGATGTTCCGACGATTTATAGCGCAACTACCACGCGCAGCATTTAATACTTTACACGCAATTTTTATATTAAAATCGTGTGTTATTGTCTTATGTTTCAGTATGAAATAAAGTCAAGGTTTCATCGGTGTACAGTCAGGGAAATTATTGGTTGTGCAGATTGCCTCACTACGCTAATTTGGCGAACTAGGTTTAGCCATTTTATACGACTGACAAAGAATGACAGTTGTGATTTTAATTTTCGAACAATTTAAGTTGGTCAATCAAGTTCCCTGACTAATCTTTCCAACTGTTTATTTTACTTTTGACAGCTCGAGTACCTACTAATCAATTAGTGATGTCCTAATGAGTTACCGATTCGATTTCTTATAACAATCAACTTTGTTTTTATGAAGAAGTTTTAATCGATTTAACACATTCATATTTTATTTTAAAGAAAATGTAAAGAAAGAACAACGTTCATGAGTCTTGCATTTTTTCGTCTATTATTGCCTGTCAATAATTATGGAACATCATACGAGCTGTCAAAAGTAACATAAATGTTTGGACAGAGTATAATAACTGATTGACGAACGCTCTTAGCCAACGCTAGTTATTTTCGCTCCAAACACGAGTTAAGGCTCTAAGGGCGAGCGCGCATTGCGGTGCGTTTTTCTACCGCATAATCTGTGAAGTATGGAATGTCTTTGAAGTGCGCGCACTGCGGTCATGCGTTTTGTTACTGTAGGCCCCGCCCAGTGCGGCAGAACTAACAGAAACGCACCGCAGTGCGCGCTCGCTCTTACAGACAGAGGCGATATCGCGTCGCGACGTGTCGCGTACCGGTGTTGCGACGTGATAATATCGCAATATCGCCCGCGATATCGCCTCTGTCTGTAAGAGCCTTTATTAAAAATATTTTTGATTTTGTCAATGTCTGCTGAGTTCGTTTATCTCAACTCACAAATTCGATGCGTCAATATTAGGCGGAGTTCAAATCGGAGAAAACGTTAGATACAGTTATTTCAGTAACTATTTATTTGTGGATGCAAAAATGTAATTGAAGAGTCTTGAGATTATTGAATTTTAGCTACTTAAAGTACGCCCACATTTAGCTAGGTATGTTTAAGTCCTATGTTATACGAGCCTATTGCCATTAACCGGGCAAACCGCTACCGAGATAAAAAAGTATTCTATGTCCTAATTCTGGTCATGACCCATGTGCCAAATTTCATCAAAATCTGTTCAGCCGTTTTAGTGTGAAAGCGTAACAAACAAACTCACTTTCGCATTTAAAATAATACTAGGTTTTGTCAGCGGCTTCGCTCGTGTGGTTGTCGGAAATTATCCGGAGTAGCCTGATATTCCAGACTATAATAATTAATATTCTCTGTGCCAAATTTCATCCAGATCCGTCCAGCCGTTCTGGTGTGATTGAGTAACACATCCATCCATCAAAACTTACGCATTTTTATTAGTACTAGTAAGATAGGTTAGGAACTTAGGATTATACGACGAAAGAATAATAAAATACATTGTATGATTCTAGAACTAGGTCACTATGCATTCAATTCTACATTATGTGGCTGTAAATACGGTTCACCGAGTTTTACAAAACGTTCGATTTGTTAAAGCATCGTCTCTGTTACCAATGGAACAGAACAAGTTTCGTTTTCTAAGTGCTAGAAACTGTGCGACTTGTCGCTGGAACAAGACTCACAGTTGTCGTTTGCATAATTGCGTCTTGACGCTGCGACTAAAAGCAGAGCTGTCGTTTGCGTCTGCGACTCGCCAAGTATGTAGAGATTTGAACGAAATGTATGAAAATTGTCGGCTGCAGCCTGCCGTCGGTACGTATAGTCGTCGAGCTGTTGCAGATGCATGTAAAATAATTTATGTCGCCACCGGATTACATACGCCGTAATAGAAAACGTCTAGTCGAAATACATAATGGTGCTGTTTTCTATTACGGCTGATTGACGTTCAGCCAAAATGTTATACGGCTAAATAAAAGTATGCTTCATTGTGATAGCACATCGCCTTCTACAATGCGGCTGATCAACGCTCCGCCATAATTAATTTCAGAATAAAAACATTCCATACATTGTTAGTAAATTATACTTATCGCTATGTGTACATCCACCCTTAACAGATGTCACGTAAGGCCGCAATACTGTTAAAGGTGCGATGGTACATGTAGCTATGTGATAAGTTACGGGAACCTACTAAGACCTACAAGCCTAACGGTACCTACGACCCTAAGCCCTATAAGCCCTACAGCCCTAACCTACCATATACCTAATATGTGACAAATAAATATATAAATAAATTCAGGATGTCTGCACCATGCGACCTAAGGTAACAGACGGACAGTAGACAGGAATCCAGGGTGCGGGAAGGGTACACTCACTGCCAGTCCCGCAGACTCACGAGACTGATCAGAGATGGCTAAAGGTGTCTTGGCCACAGTGAGGGGTAATGAGACAAGAATATAAAATTCTAATCTGATTTATTTGCATAAAGATTCCGCTTATATACTACTTTTACCTAACACACACTATTGCACAAAATCTTTGTGTTTCATGCGTGTTAGATGCAACGAAATCACTTATTTTTATCTGGGCCGCGTGCTGAGTCAATGTCCAAAGGTAGCATTGAACATTATGTTAGTACATAAACTTATTCATTAATTATTAATTTATTCATTACTATTTACAATTGATCACATTATTAATATTTAATATTATAAAGGGCACCTCTGGATCCGTGGACGGTATTCCAGTGCCTCACTATCGGGCAATCAACCTTTCCCAATATGGTATTCAGAAGGCCGTTGACGCTGCCTCGCACGCGGCGCATCAGGGAGGCCACTCTTTTACGCACTATTGCCCTAAAGCAGTCCGTGCTGGCCTTAGCAAACATAGCAAAAGCGAGGCAACCCCAACAGCATCTTAAAACCATTATTGTACAGGACCCGTAGGGCATTAAAAGAATTACACGTATAACGGACCCACAGGCTGCACGTGTAAAATGACTGGCAGTATGCCTGTGGCGGCATCTACATCGCCACATATGAACTACGCATCAATGACATGACGTCACACAAACCTGCATCGCGCAATTAGAGTTTACCACGCGATTAGCATATATACAACGTCCCGACATCAACCGTTGGGCAGTAGCCCACCAGACACAACATCCGTCTGGTCGGAGGATCCTCCCTTTTCTATGGAGGATGAGTGAACTTTACACCCTGTTCCTCATGCCTCCAAATGCCTTAAAAAGAGCAATTTTGACATCCTCTGTGCACCTTGCAAACCTGCGCGCCAGCATATTGCATCTCACTGCCAATGCCCTACGAGCTCAATAGTCTACATCTTCTGAGAGGTCCTCTGTGACCCAGTGCCCCAGGTACTTAAATTTGGTGACCCTACATATAGGCTTTCCACCGAGTCTGACCGGAGGTACGGTTTTCGGACTCTTTTTACCCGCCTTGAATATAAGTAGTTCACTCTTCTTACAGTTGTACACGTTTTCTTCTTCCATTCTCTCTTGTCAACGTCACGCTATCATACACTCCCTTGTCTTTCATATCATTCCTCACATAATCCGTACATAAATCCAGATATACATTTACCAATAAAAATATTAATATACTGCCACGTACGGTACCAAGAAATTCAAATCTGTTGGTACAAAGTCTATTTTTATTTGCCTCAGCGACAGAACATCAAGCGCAAAGGAACGTTAATATTATAAAATATTAGATGCAATTCTACGGTACATTTTCTTTTTCTTTGAAAGTTATGATTGGGAGAAAATCTCACTAGTAAGATGGCCAACTTTGCCTTATTATAGCACAGCCTGATGTTGCGAGCTACCTGAACGAGAGGTTAACGTGGACATTCTCCGTCATTTTATACAAGACTAGCTGTTGCCCGTGGCTTCGTCTGCGATCCAGGATGAAAGGTAACTTATGTCCTTGTCCAGGTTCCAGGGTACCTATCTGTCAAATTTTATAGAAATCTGTTTAGCCGTTTTAGCGCAAAAGCGTAACAAACAAACAAACTAAATTTCGCATTTATAATATTAGGATGGAGATAACAATCCTTAGTTAGGACTTAGGGATCCGTAACAAAATGGTAAAAAGGAACTCTTATGGTCCGACGCAGTCTGTCTGTGTGTCCGTTTGTCACAGATGGATATCTCAAGAGCCCCTAATGCTATCAACTTGAAATTTGAAACCGTTTTAAATGACGTTTGCGCAACTATTTTGCAAATAAGAAATAAAAATATTTATATTTTTTTTTTTGCAACAGGGACTGAAAAATTAGAAGTGGGGCTTCTGTGGGTTATATGAAAGAGCGCTGTTTGAACATTCTCATCGACTTTTGATGAAAAATGTAAAAAAAAAAAATACCGTCCTCCGAAGTTTGCATATTGAAAAATCTGAAATTATTCTATGTGATAGAAATTTATGTAAAGATTACAGGAACAATAAAACGGTGTCTCTAAATAGCACAGTTTTTCAGAAATCGGAACGAAACCCTCGGTGCGCAAGTTCGACTCGCCCTTGATCGGTTTTTTTTCTCAATGGTGGCGCTAGGTGGCAGCACCACTCACCTTAAGGAGTTGTGTTACTGATTCTAATGATTATAATTCTGTAAACACATATTTGTCACGGTCGCGAATCATACTTTAATCAACATACATCCAGACACCGAGCTGCAAATTGCAAAAATCTTAAAAAAAATTGAATTATTACTTATTGTTGTCCATTGTTGGTCACTAACACTTGCAAACGTTTTCTCCACAAAAAGTAACGTTCTCCAGTGGAGATGCACTTTTGTAAAAAAAAGTAAAAAGAAAACTTTTAATAAAATATTCGCATCCACATTATTCCTTCGTCCGCCGGCACCGTAGCCTCCTGTACTCCAGTCGCGTATGAAGGAAAATTAGACTTTTTAAACTTGCCTCCAGAACTTCGATTTTACCTCATTCCTCCCAAGTTTGGAGTTACTCCCCTCAGGTGGGTTGCATGCTTATTACCCAGTATTTTTAAAGTCGCGGCCGACATGCACTTGGTAAATCTTTGGTTTATTTAAACATGGGTTAACTGAGGGTAGGTTGCACCATCTTACTTTATAATCAACGCAATCTAAGAAGTCCGTTTGGACGTTTCTCATTATACATGCCGCGATAACTTTGTATGAACGTCTACGTAAGGAATCGAAAAATCAAATTGATAATCCTAATTAATTACTATGTTATCCATACACTATAACAATGAGTATCATTCGTAAGCACCAATTTTTAATTTATGTTTGAAAAATGTACTCAAAAACACGAATTAATCGTTGATCTTTGGGTTCGGCGCCGTGTAGAGCTGTGACCGTTCTAAGTCGTTTTTTAACCGAGTGAAATCGATTTCTAAAAAATCGATATTTTTATAAATGTTAATTTAGAAAAGATTTAGGTACTGTATATTAAATGGGTAAACCTTTAAAAACAAAATCTGAATATATTTTTAGATTTAATAACTACTAGGTACGCCAGTGGCGCATAATATACAATGTATTATTATACATAAACCTTCTAGAAGAAATCAGTATATCGGGTTTTAGTTTTTAAGTCTTGGTTTGGCTTTGAAATTCGCTTAAATTGAAACTTAGTTGGGATTTATGTAATAACTGTTAAATATTACAAACTCGTACGCGTAATAAAACGATATGCCTCGAGATTCAGTTTTAAACAATGTAGATAAATTGTCGATTACAAACTATATGTACGATAAATTGATATATCTCGAGAATCGGTTTTCAAAGCAACCGATTTTTTTCTCATCACACTACACAAAGTATTTTGACAGCTGTCCAAACGGACTTCTTACATTGCGTTGATTATAACAATAACAAACATCGCTATACCTAACAAAAAAAGCGTTTTTCTTATGCACACATGGGGTGCATTCGACACTTGAGGGGTTAATTAATTATTCAAAATAATATCTTCGTTTCCCTACCTTTGTTCCTACGAAACTAAACGTGACATTGGCAAATGCACAAACCGTGGGAAGACAAAAGAAAAAAAAAAAAAACAAACATCGCACCTTCAGTGCTTGTTAAAGTTCCTGTTAGACAAAAAATGCTGACGTCATAACTTTAACTGCCCCCGCTTTGCTGGTTAAGGTTTTTTGCAATTTACAGGTCCGTGTCGGGTTGTATCTTGATCAAAATATGATACGCGGAAATAAAACATATGTCAGTCTGCCTAGCCTTTTCCCAACTATGTTGGGGTCGGCTTCCAGTCTAACCGGATGCAGCTGAATACCAGTATTTTACATGGAGCGATTGCCTATCTGGCCTCCACAACCCAGTAACTGGGTAAAATACGATACCCCTTGGTAAGACTGGTTGTCAGACTTTCGGGCTTCTGACGACCCGTAACGGCTGTTAAAGATCCACGAAGGACAGCCGGGACCAACGGCTTAACGTGCTTTCCGAGGCACGGAGTAGAACATCAATCAATCCGCCTAGCCTTTTTCCAACAATGTTGGAGTTGGCTTCCAGTCTAACCGGATGCAGCTGAATACCAGTATTTTACATGGAGCGACTGTCTATTTGACCTCCACAACCCAGTTACTGGGTAACACGATACCCATTTGTAAGATATGTTGTCAGACTTCTAGAAATAGAACATCTAACCACAGACTACAACACCTGTAAACCACAAAGGAAACGATAAAACCAATGTTCATAAATCTCTCAAAAATAAATATCCGCCGGATAGCAACCCGTTGATAAACCAATTCACATTTTATATCGGAACAGAATAAAAAGCAAAGGGTGTATGTGCGAGCCTCCGAAACGTCATTTATAACACATCCTATCGGTTGTTTCCGAAACAATGTTCGCGAATGACAAACGACGCGGCGGTCTGGAATACAACGAGTGTTTTATCGTTCGAATCCTGGGTGGTAAGTTTATCTTTTTGATAGTTACAACTTACAGGTGGTCTTATTGGGTGCATATATAGGGTGACAAACAACTTTTACTATGGGACCAAACCTGAAATCGCGAAAAAAAAATCAACTGCCCTAATACATTCATGTCCGCCCGCATAACTCGTCAAAATGTAGGGAGCAGCTGATTTTTTTTCGCGATTTCAGGTTTGGTCCCATAGTAAAAGTTGTTTGTTATCATGAGTATAATCATGTGTTTAGGTATCGGTCACTAATTACCAGTCACCCTATATAAGTAAAAAAAAAAAGAAGAAAAATGGTAGAAAATGCCTCAGGCATTAAGTCCGCCTTTGTACAGTATTTTTTTAAATGCCTCAGGCATTAAGTCCGCCTTTGTACAGTATTTTTTTACTTGTGCATAAAGTTTTAATAAATAAATAAATAATAAATAAGTCGCTGGCTTATCATCCAATGTTGTTAGTTGCCTTAACGAAGCCGCGCGAGAGTCACCAGCGGACCCTAAAACGGGCACATTAAGCAATTCCTCTAAAATCGAATTATTTCCTGAATTCCCAGCAATTTATTATGATTGCGCTATTTGACATTAAACTTCAATAAAGCAATTCATAATTTGTGGACCATTTTACGAATCTCCATACAAAACTGTCAAACAGATGAAATGCGTGCTATGAATTGTACGCAGATAAATTATGAATTGTCAGTTTGTGACCGTTTTACGATTTCAAATATGATTCATAATACCTAGATTATCCTATTATGATTCTGCGAAAGTGGCCGTTTTAGCCACCCTGTATCTTCCCGCTATTGAAGTGAAAACTTCTTTATGTGCGTTGAGCGATTTTTGGAAGGAGGAAATCTTACGAGTTCATGTTTTCACTTTTGTGGGCAGTACCCATATATATATACTGCCAATTTGTTTTGTACTGGACCATACCCGATGTCCTAAAACGGCCACTTTGGCAAAATCATAATAGGATAATATTATGAATAATATTTGAAATCGTAAAACGTTCACAAACTGACAATATATTATGAATTGTCAGTTTGTGACCGTTTTACGATTTCAAATATTATTCATAATATAATTATCCTATTATGATTCTGCCAAAGTGGCCGTTTTAGGACATCGGGTATGGTCCAGTACAAAACACCAAGGCCACCAAGATACAGGCTGTGCCTAGTTTGGGGCCCACGGCTATTTCTTATGTTGTATAACTTGTGTTTGTGTAAATAAATTATTCTATTCTATTCTTTTTTTTTTTTTTTAAATATTGCCACTGTTTACACTTACCCACTGTTTACGCTTACACTCGGTTTACAAACTTTTTTTTTCTTTAAAATTTAAACTTAGCTATAATTATGTAATATACTTACCTACCTAAAATTGCACCTTTTGAATTTAAATATTTATTAGTAGTCCGTTCCATTGTTGTATACTTATACTAGTCTAGTTATACAGGGAAACCTAATATTAGCCACACAATACTTTAATTCACATACTCTGTTACATACTAGGTACTGTATGTATCGCTGTGGGTTGCCTCAATAAAGAAAATAAAAATAAAATATTGAGGGTTCCAATTATTTTTGACGTGTTTTTACAAAATCAAGTTTTAAATGTTATAACACACACACGAGCTGGCAACGTCGCATTTCTAGAAGTTTTTTCGTGATATTTAATTTTTAAATCAAAGGACAATTTTCCTCTGATAAATTCATTCTTAAATCGTTGGGTATTGTATGCTATTTTTGTCAGTTATTTTGGTAATTACTCTTAGAAAATAAAATATAATTGACATTATGTAATTTTTTTTAATATGCCCTCGGCGCGGCCTTCCGCTGAGATTGGTCGCCATGGCCGAAATTCGGTCTGGTGAACTATAATGCAACTATTGTATTTGTTTACAAATCTGGGAGTACGTAAATGAGCAACAGAATCGTAAACAAAATGACAAGAAACATTGTTCACGGAAGACGTATGACGAACACGTAGTACACACTGAAATATTATCAAGATGTAAACAGTCGCAGTACTCGCAGTGGGTGCCTGAAAACAGGCGTCATCACCGAAGCAAAGAAAGAACTATAAAATATAAACCGCGGTTTCACCAGCGTTGACCGGGATAAAAAGTAATCCAGAGTGTCAGCTACCTCCATACCAAATTTTTTGAAAATTGCTCCATGAGCGTGAAGAAGGAACAAACATACAAACATATACAGGGTGTAAGGGACATCGCCGCGCAAACGGTTACCACGTATTCAGTACATCATTCTGAGCCCCCCATATAGAAATTTTTCATCGGTTATTAAAACAAAAATCTGCAGTTTCCTAAAATAGTGCAACACCTACACGGTCAAAATGTAGGGAAGACCAGATTTTTTTCAATAACCGAGTGACCGATGAAAAATTTCTATGTAGGGGCTCAGAATGATGTACTGAATACGTGGTAACCGTTTGCGCGGCGATGTCCGTCCCACCCTGTACACTCACTCAAAATTTCGCCTTTATAATATTAGTGTGTGATAAAATGGATAACAAGTTCAAAATACTAGGTTCTAAAAAAAGAACAGTTCCACTAAATACTCACCCAGCAAGTCTTCAAAGGCACAAGGGAACGTTATTTGTCCTATTTCTTTATGCCAAACATAAAATGTTCCACTGAGACCTCTCAAAGAGATCCGTCTGTCTGTCTGTTCGCAGCCAAAAAGCTCTCGAGAAAATTTTTCTATCAGTCGATGTCTCCCTCTATTTGCTAAGACCTGTTTCGTTAGAGGCGGTGCGTGTTTCCATTGAGTTGAAGATGTTTGGACGATATTTCTTTATTTACCGGACTACGTCAGTGATTTATTTATTACATCAGTTATAGAGTATAATTAAGTAAAAATAGAATATCCTAAACTAACTAAAACTATTAAAAAACTAAGTGTAGTGAGTGTTATACAGGGTGAAATTGAATTCATGGGCATCCTTTTAAGGGGTCATTCTACTCATCATTATGAACAACTTTTACTATGGGACCAAACCTGAAATCGGGAAAAAAAAGTCAGCTGTTCAGTACATTTTGACGAATTATGCGAACATAAATGTACTGAACAGCTGATTTTTTTTTCGCGATTTCAGGTTTGGTCACATAGTAAAAATTGTTCGCAATGATGAGTACAATGACCCCTTAAAAGCATGCCCATGAATTCAATTTCACCCTGTATAAATAATTTTAATTTCTCCACCACATAAAGAAACCAAGTTTTCTACAAATAAATATACACATTATCAATAGATCTTATCATAACTAATATTATAAATGCGAAAGTGAGTTTGTTTGTTTGTTACGCTTTCACGCTAAAACGTCTGAATGTCTGCTTGCTATATAAACGTAGTACGTTCTCCTGGGATAATATCCGACCTCCACGCGGTTGAAGCCGCGGGAAAAAGCTAGTGGTTACCTATCATAAGTTCGAAAAATATTTGACCGAATTTCATTTCATCTAAAACTTTTCAACTGTTATCGTTTAGTTTTTAGGGTTCCGTGCCTCAAAAGGAAAAACTCGGTATCTGTGTGCTTTCCGAGGCACGGAGGGGTTTCGGTATGTAAAGATGGTCACACTTCCACGGACTAACCGCGGCAAGCGTAGGTTAATCAACCTGTGCGGCTGTTATTACTTTGCCACAAGCCTCTCAGATATTATGAATACTAACCAATAAATAGTGTCAACACAGGACTCAAAAAATATGTTTTCCTTCGACCACAACAAGCACCACCACTAAAACCACCACCACGCAAACCTCACCACCCACCACCAAAAACCTCACCCCCCCCTCCTCGCCCTTGCCACTTACACAAATCTCGTGCCGCATCAAACATTGCAAACAACCCAGTCTCTTTGCATGTAGGACGTCGAGTCTTCTGCAAATATGGACACCGCGTATGAAGTCAAACAAAATTACGTATTCCATAAAAATATACCCCTTTTGCGCACGTGACAAGCGAAGACGTGTCAATATAAAGCCATAACTGTAGTTAGTTTCATATAAATGTATGTTCAAAATTCATTGCAGCCGCTTGATGTTGACGTGTAGCGTATAGCTATATAAATGTATATACCGGTCTGCAATTTGTCTCACTGCAGGCTAAAGGCGTCTCTCTTATACAGGGTGTAAATGTAAACAGTGGCAATATTTTAAGGGGTCATTAAACTCATCATTGTGTACAACTTTTGCTATGGGACCAAACCTGAAATCGCGAAAAAAAATCAGCTGCTCAGTACATTTTAACGAATTATGCGAACATGAATGTACTGAACAGCTGATTTTTTTTCGCGACTTTAGGTTTGGTAAAAGTATAGTATAGTAGTAAAAATTGTTCATAATTGTGAGTACAATGACCCCTTAAAATATTGCCATTGTTTACACTTACACCCTGTAGGTATATCATGTTTGAACAGTCAAGAAAGAAAAAGTTTTAATTGGAAGACGCACAGTAGGATATAAATAATTTATCTCAGAATGGTGCCAGTCAGTCCAATCAGTCAGTATAGGTTGCCAATTTCAGTCCGTTATAAGTCCAGGTTTCTCGGCAGTGAGAAAGAAATACATTTTATATTAATCGATTTTCTGTAATAAGTAAATTGATTATAATAATCGATTTTTATTAAAAAAAACTCGATTTGTAATCGAATTTTTCCATAATCGATTATTTTTTCGAGAACTTCTCCTCTTCTCTTCTTCTCCTTCTTTTAGAGAACCTCTCCACGATGATTTCATAATATGATTTCCACTTCTTTAGTTTTTCTTGGTTAAGTATAAAACAATACTAGCACACGTCTGCGATATTTAATTTTGTTTTATATAAAAGCATTTCATACATTTCTTATCAAACACACTGGACTCAAAATCAAAACTGACATAAAGTTATATTCGAGAGTCGAATTGTCATCCATCTTAAATCACATTCTAACCATCGATTATGTGGTCACAAAATATCTCAAAGGTAATTCTATGACACGTTATTAAGATGAATATTTGAAGACACAAGCCAGTAGCCACAAGGATTCTGAGCGATCGGTATCCGCGGAATCCGAAGGAGAATGTCTGCATTCCAATGGTTGACGGTGAACTTAACCTCATTGGCTTCCTAGCTGTAACAATGGATGTTGATGGTGTTTTGTTTTAAGGGGAAAGCGCTAAGGTATCCCGCGAAATTCAAAGGAGAAGGATAATGGTAAGCTTGGCCCAGAAATGAACACAAATAAAAACAAAATGTATTTATTTATATATACTTCACTGTACTTAGACAAAGGAATGAGAAGCCACCAAAGTCATATTTTTTTTTACAAAATGTTGTTCCGAAGAATTTTTAATTCATTGAGCTATGAACTTGAAATTTTGGTGATAATTTTTATTATTACATAATAATATATTTTACTAAAAAATACCAATATATTGATAAATCAGATTTGGTACGGAACCCTAAATATGCGAAGTCCGAGACACACTTGGCCGGTTTTTACATTTCACACCGTGGTTTTCAAGTGACAATACCCAAAAACCCGAAGTAACTTGTACTGTGTACAAGCACCATAACAGCAATTCAATGTCTAAATAATCTGTTCACCGAGGCAGTTATGTACGCAGCCCTGACTCGCTTTGTTTATTTGCTATCAAAAGAATTTTTTGTTTACCACCGTCATCTAATGAGACAGCGGATGCATTCTTCTTTATTTATCGAGATGAAGCCGACGTTTCTTTTCATTGTTCACGAGACGCGGCACGAACCAACCGAGAAAAAATGTATTTAGTCTCCCGAACTGAAACTTTTGCGAAATTATTTTTTATAGTCAGTTTTACCGGGCTTTTCATGTACGTCGCGCTGGCGTTTTATTCACTCCACACTGCATACACCACCGTATCTCAGACGGTAAAATATCAAGAACGGTTCAATAAACTTCGAAGTTACGACGAAGTTGATGAAAGATTCGAGAACGATCTCAAGTATATCCTAGTGTGGACGGCAGCGGTCACTAGAACCGGACGAGAAGACGAAAAACTGCTGCCATACGATGGACAAACTGCATTCATTGAAAATAATTGTCCAGAAATCAATTGTTACATAACAACAAACAAGACGATACTTAACAATGATTTCACGAATTTTGACGCCATCGTTTTTAACATGACTCTTTTGGACCAATTAGGGAGCTATGAAGACCTCCCAAAAAATAGAACGAAACGCCAGAAATATGTATTTTATGGAATGCAGGCGGCCGACGACCACCCTATATGCAACATTCACGTAGATAACTTTTTCAACTGGACGTGGACTTACAAATTTTATTCAGATATATTCAGCCCTTTCATTGAAGTGAAGGACATGATTGGAAACGTTGTGGCTCCCAGTAGAAAAGTGCTTTGGACCACGCATGTAAAGCCGACGACGAAGAATGATATTGTTAAACAAATGAATACAAAGACAAGGGCGATAGCGTTGGTTATAGACGATTGTGGTTTTGTAACAAGACGGAAGATGGTTCTCCCTAAACTAAGTCGAGCGCTGAAAGAATTTAATTTATCGATTGATGTGTATGGTTGTGATTATAAGAAATGTCCTAGAAAAGGATGTCTAAAGGCTATTGAAAGGGACTATTATTTTTATTTGGCATTTGAAGCGGGTTTGTCAGAAGATTTCGTGACGGCAGAAGTGTTGAAAGGGTACCATCATGATGCAGTACCAGTAGTGATTGGTGGCGCCGATTATACCAAGTAAGATCTCTTTTCTACACACATCTCTTTCACACGAGGTACTAAATTAAAAGACTAACTAACTATACAATTAAATAGATAAACGAAAGGGCATTTAGGCGTCGAAGTACTCGTCCACATCGCTGTCATTTGGAAACGTGTCCAGAAGACTGGCAGCGTTGCCACGTTAAATGACAATGCAAATTCTTTGGTCAAAAAACGAGTCACACGTGAGTCCATCAATGGTTGGTCGCGGCCAAGGCTGTATAGTATTCTTCTCAACTAATGCGCGGAATTTCAAACTAAGTAAATTATTAATTATAAATTCCAGAATCAATGACGAACCACAATAATATTTTGCCATGTGTCGAAGTAAAAAGTTCGTTCCATTTTTAAATACAGAAGATATGAATTAGTAATTTATTCGGCTGCTAAATACGACGGGATTTGCTGTGACCGTTTTACGATTTCAAATAATAATCATTATCCTATTACGATTCTGCCAATAAAACGGCCAGTTCAGCTCACATGTATTTCACCAGTACAGCATTTTCGATTGATTTCGAAGATGGTTGTCAAAATAGTGCTCGAATTTCCAAGCATGATTGAGAACACCACGTTAGCCATATTAATTAATAGGGCAAACAGGTGAGATTCAGTATTTCATCAATCAATCAATCTGATTGAGCCTTTTTCGGGTTGGGGTCGGTTTCCAGTCTAACCGAATGCCGCTGAATAGCAGTATTTTACATGTAGCGACTGCTTATCTAACTTCCACAAACCAGTAAGTTAGTAACTGGGTAATACGATACCCCTTGGTAAGACTGGTTGTCAGACTTTCGGGTTTCTGACGACCCGTAACGAATGTCAAAGATCCACGAATGACAGCCGAACCAACGGCTTAACGTGCTTTCGGAGGCACGGAGGAGTCTCGGTATGTAAAGATGGTCACCCATCCACTGACCAACCACGGCAAGCGTAACTTAACCTGATGGATCGACCCCTGCGACTGTTATTAGTTCAGTATCTCATCATACCTTTTATAAGTCCAGTGTTTCACGACTCTTCTTTCTCCCCAGGTTCCTTCCGGAGAACTCCTACATAAATTTCAATTTACTAACAGAAGAAAAGCTTGCAGCTCTTCTACACTACACCATACAGAATCCAGTAGTCTACCACCAATATTTCAACTGGAAGAACTACTACACAATAGAAAAGGTAGAAGAATTAAGAGGATACTGTGAGCTCTGTAAAATGTTGAATGATAGGAAAAAGTACCAAGCCTTCAGTAACTACAGGAACTTTAGGACATGGTGGTACTATGGTTCGTTGAGGGAGAAATGTCTTCCAAAAGGGGCGGAAACGATATCAGAAATTAAGTCGTATATGAAAGACCCTTTGAAACGGGGCTAGTTTTTGCGGTAGGTAAGTATTATCACAGTATAAAAACATACAGTAGGACGACGCCTTTGATCTCGTGGTAAATGCCGACAACGTCTAGACATTGTCGCAACAGCAAGGGTTGTCCCAAGTAAACGATATTAATTAATTAATTTGTTTATTTGAGATCAACATCGTCATTAACATTATTATTATTATAAACGACATTTGAGTGCCTGCTTATTTCTTAAGTTTTTTTTTTCAAATTATTTTATTATTTTTCTTTTAAGTTATATTATTATTCTTAGAAGTTCTTTTATTTTTTTCGACATGTATGTCATTATCATGGTTTTTGAGGTCGCTGATGACGATAACGAGATTAAAATCAAAATTCAAGATGGCGGCTGTGAAAATTTTCAAATTTTTCGTCATGGGTATCGTTTCTATGGTTTTCTAGGACGGTAAAGCCGATAGTGAAGTCAAAATGATAATCCAACATGGCGGCTGCGAAAATTATCAAATTTTTCGTCATGACCTCATTATCGTTTTCAGCGACCTCAAAAACCATGAAAATGACACCCATGACGAAAAATTAGAAAATTTTCGCAGCCGCCATCTGGGATTTTCATTTTGACCTCATTACCGTTTTTAGCGAGCTCAAAAACCATAAAAATGACACCCATGACGAAAAATTTGAAAATTTTTGCATCCGCCATCTTGGACTCAAAAACCATGAAAATGACACCTATGTCATTACTATTATTTCCTTAATTTCATTTTATACATATAAGTTACAGTTCCGCCATCTTGGATTCCAAAAAGGATGCCTTTTTCGTAACAAGCACCCCAATTATACTCAAAATTAACACTCATATCAAATTATAAAAAAATTACGTCGTCCACCATCTTGGATTCCAAAAAGGATGGCTTTTTCGTAACAAGCACCCCAATTATACTCAGAATTGACACCCATATCAAATTATAAAAAAATTCGTCGTCCGCCATCTTGGATTCCAAAAAGGATGGCTTTTTCGTAACAAGCACCCCAATTATACTCAAAATTGACACTCAAATCAAATTATAAAAAAATTACGTCGTCCGCCATCTTGGATTCCAAAAAGAATGGCTTTTTCGTAACAAGCACCCCAATTATACTCAAAATTGACACCCATATCAAATTATAAAAAAATGACGTCCGCCATCTTGGATTTAAAAAAGGATGGCTTTTTCGTAACAAGCACCCCAATTAAACTCAAAATTGACACCCATATCAAATTATAAAAAATTACGTCCACCATCTCGAAATTCACCCTTAGTAAATAATAAAAAAGTCCACCATCTTGACACGGAACATACAAACAAACACTTTCACAATTATAATATACTTAATTATAATATATAAGACTTGCAATCACTCACAGCACACGTCGTATGCACCATTTTAAATAAACAAATAAAAAATAAACACGCGTTAGCCCTGAATAACATATCCCGAACTACTAACATCGTTTTGTTCGCAGTTCGGGATCGGCTTACCCGCGTCTCGCCCCTCACACCCCGCACGATTGCCCTGTCTAGACGTCTTCGTTGGACGACTGTATGATTTTTAGACTGTGGTATTATACAGGGCATTGACGAACCAAACTATAAGTATACAGGGTGTAAGGGACAGCCCTCCGCAAACTGATAGGGTGAATTCAGTATGTCTTACTAAGATGACTGGTACATGAAATTTTTTCAGGAACGTTAAGGGAATCCGATAAACCTGATTTGTTTGTGTTTTTGTGCACAAATCGGAACGTCTATTACTGGTTGGGAGGGGTAGGTAATAGGTATGCGGTGAGTTCGATGAACTCTGTAGCTATACAGAAAGTGAACAGCTGATTACTCGCGTCGTTGGTTAGAGTATTTCAACATCCATTGCTGGTTTTTTTTTTGCTGTTTTTTTTTTGCAGTTTTTTTTTTTACATAAATGGAATGCTGCGAACACACAATGCAATTTTACATTGAAATAATGAAAATGTAACTGAAAAAAAAATTGAAAAAATGAACCCGGAGAAAATTTCCGGTAGAATATGATTCAAAATGAGGAGCTGAATGCACCCTGTTACTTTGCGGAGGGCTGTCCCTTACACCCTGTATTACTGCAAGAATCTTCTCATACAGGGTGTAAGGGACAGCCCTCCGCAAACTAACAGGATGCATTCAGCTCCTCATTTTGAATAATATTCCGATTCATATAATAATAAAATAATGAAGCATATTCATATTTTATTGAAAATTTCTCAGGAATATTTTCAGATTAAATCAAAATTTCAGTTACATTTTCTTCATTCCAATGTAAAATTACACTGTGTTCGCAGCACTCCATTTATGTAAAAAAAAACAGCAATAAAAACCAGCAAGGGATGTTGTAATACTCTAACGAACGACGCATGAAATCAGCTGTTCACTTTTTGTCTAGCTACAGAGTTCACAGAGTTCACCGCATAACTATTACCTACTCCTCCCAACCAGTAACATACGCTCCGATTTGTGCACAAAAACACAAACAAATCAGGTTTATTGGAATCCCATAACGTTCCTGAAATAATTTCATGTACCGGTCATCTTAATATGATTATTTATACTGAATTCACCCCATCAGTCTGCGGAGGGCTGTCCCTTGGACACCCTGTATCGAGAAGGAACTAGAACTTGGCTCACTGTGTGTGTGCAATATCAGACTATAGTGAGTCCTAGAATCTGTAAGGTCAGGCAAAGCTAATTGTAGACGGCGTGATCATAGCTAGGTCTAGATGTTATTTCGTTGTTTTCGATCAAGTATTTGACATGAAAAGTGTTGGAACTAAAAAAATCACAGATCTCATTCACCACATGACCTTCAAATAGTATTGGAAATGAACTTCGGTAATAATAAAAAAAAAACAAACAAGTAGGAACATTTATTTATAATTTTCAAAACATTTAATTTTTAGACAAAATACAGGCTTTTCAATACTACTAATGCTAGTTAGTATTAATTCTACAGCTATAATGTAGGAACATGTATGTTTATTATGGTATAGAAATAGTATTGAAATCTGTGTATACATATAACACAGGTTTCAATACTATTTCTATACTATAAGCCGACCCCACCATGGTTGAGAATAGGCTCGGCAGATTGATTGACCACATACTACAGCTTTGTTATACGAACATGCATACTTATTTTCATGTTAAATTTTAAAAACATTTATTGTCATTTAAGTAATAAAGAAAATACTGAGGTTTTTGTTGTACCTAGCATGTATTTTACACAAACATGTAATTTAAATTTTATTGTAATAGAAAATACAGGCCTTTCAATACCTACTACTAATGCATTTTATGTTGATTTTTTTACATTTAATTATTTATCATCGAAAATACAGAAGTATTAACACTACTACTATACTACACACTACAGGCTTTGTTATACTAACACGTAATATATTTTTCATCACTGATGCTCGGAGGAGCTCGTGGCTAAGTAATAAGTGCCGCACGGGTCGATCCGTCAGGTTAAGCTACGCTTGCCGGGGTTGGTCAGTGGATGGGTGACCATCTTTACATACCGAGATTCCTCTGTGCCTCGGAAAGCACGTTAAGCTGTTGGTCCCGGCTGTTATTCGTGGATCTTTGACAGTCGTTACGGGTCGTCAGAAGCCCGAAAGTCTGACAACCAGTCTTACCAAGGGGTATCGTATTACCCAGGAACTGGGTTGTGGAGGTCAGATAGGCAGTCGCTCCATGTAAAATACTGGTATTCAGCTGCATCCGGTTAGACTGGAAGCCGACCCCAACATAGTTGGGAAAAGGCTAGGCAGATTGATTGATGCTCTGAAAGTAGCAACTATAAGCCATCGCTCGCTTCGCTCGCTCGTGAGGCTAAATATCTCGGGTGTAATTGATTACTTACATCCCATGTTTAACAATCTACTATATTTTAAAGTAAATTTAAACCTTTATATTTTATTATATAACCGTACAAATGAGTTTTAACTGCACAGCACACTAACACGAACATTTATAATTATTTATTTATTTTTATGTTGATTTTTTAAACATTTACTTACTTATTTATTTTAGAAAAATACAGTGGTTTGAATAGTATACTTACATACTTCTACACCTTTGTCGTACGGTAGACTGCACATGTAACGCAGTGGTAACACCCCATAGAACTCAAATTAGCACAAAAGTGTTACCAAACGCGCGCGCCCGAAACGCTCAAACCTAGATCTTAAAATCGTCATAACTCCAAAAGTTATTATTGTTGTTTTGAATTTTGAAAAACAGTAGGAGGCATAACTTTTCTGAACATGAACATGTATTTTTTTTTTATATTCATCAATAAGACTAGTTAGATGTTGGGTACATTATGGACCCCATAAATATGACCATTTTAGTGACATTTTCTTTATTTTTTTAAAGAAATATTTGACTAAGTCAATTTTACTTTTTTGTACATTGTAGCCCTCGTTAATACAAACATTTTGACACCTCAATTAACTAAATTGACTTAGAAATAACGGAAATATCGGCATGTCGCACTTTTCTTGAAAAGAGAGCCTATACCGGAGCGATCGAAACAACATTTCCAATGTTAACAACCTTAAATATTTCCTCGTAACCACTCTCTTCAAAATGTTTCGAACTCTGTTCAATTTTTACAAGCTACATTTCTATACTATTCTTCTATACTATTCTATTCATAGTAATTTTAGGGTCTCTCGGGAATCGGAGGACTCCAATTTTGGAGTATTAAAGAACACAATAATGCTTCAGTTTCGCAAAAATAAGATAAAACCACCTCACGCCGTTCCACCCACCACCGCACCACCACCGCACGTTGGGAACTAGCTACGACAGCGCCATTTTGACAGTTCTTTCCCCATTACTTACTAGTACAAAAAACACGGAATAGTTAAAACAAAAAAGAAACAAAACATTAGATTTTCTTGTACTCAAAGCGATTGAGCCTGAATTTATACAGGATGTGTTAGAAAAGTGTGGTCAAATTATAGGGTGTGGTACAAACCATCAATCTGAACAACTTTTTCCTTGGGACCAACATCATAATCGAGAAAATAAAATCTGTTTTTCCCATTCAAAGCTTCAATACCTCGACCCAAAAGTATGAGCTGATATTTTTAGGGTTCCGTACCAAAATGGTAAAAAAGGAACCCTTATGGTGTCACTCAGTCTGTCTGTCTGTCACAGCTGGATATCTCAAGAACTACTAATGCTATCAACTTGAAATTTAGAATAGAATAGGAGACGTTGACCCAACTATTTTGCAAATAAGAAAGAAATTAAAATATTTATGTTTTTTTTCCAACAGGGACTGAACTAGGGTCTTAAAATATTAAAGTGGGGCTACTAGAGCATGTGGGGTATCATATGAAAGAACGCTGTTTGCACATTCTCACACATTTTTTTTCTTTTTTTTAGGCCGCATAGTTTTCGACTTCTGATGAAAAATGTAAAAAAAAATACCGTCCCCCCCCCCCCTTATCTCCGAAGTTTATGTAAAGATTACAGGAAAAATAAAACGATGTCTCTAAATAGCACACTTTTTCAGAAATCGGAACGGAACCCTCGGTGCGCGAGTCCGACTCGCTCTTGACCGGTTTTTTAAAGAAAGAGAAAGTTATTTCTCCAACATAAATGGCGAAATGTGGTTGTGTTGTTCACCTCTGCCTAACCCTTCGGGGAATACAGGCGTGATGTTGTGTTAATTTCATCAATCAATCAATCAATCTGCCTGCCACTATGTTGGCGTCGGCTTCCAGTCTAACCGGATGCAGCTGAATACCAGTATTTTACATGGAGCGACTGCCTATCTGACCTCCACAAAACAGTTACTGGGTAACACGATACCCCTTGGTAAGACTGGTTGTTAGACTTTTCAGGCTTCTGACTACCCGTAAAGACTGTCAAAGAACTACGAATGACACCGGGACCAACGGATTAACGTGCTTTCCGAGTCACGGAGGGGTCTTGATAATTTTATGTAGGTAATGGATGGCCACCCATCCACGAGACGACCGCGGCAAGCGTAGCTTAACCTTCGATTGACCCGTGCGGCTGTTATTATTTAGCCATGATCCCCTCGGACTCCGACTTCATCCGCGTAAAAGTTTTTGTCCTGCACGAGAACTTTACTTACTTCGTTTACTCTAAGTGTTCTTCCTGACTTTTTTATTTTTGCTCGCCTCCTAAGGGTGCTAGCGTGATGTTCTAGTCTATAGCCTTTCTCAAGAATTTGGCTATTCAATTCAATTCAATTCAATTTCTTTAATTCAGACTAAATGTGTCCATATAGTGTTAGTATATACATGTAAAAGAACTTAAAAATAAATGCTAGTATATACAAGAGGAACTATTATCTAACGTGGATGTGTATCCACTGCCTCCATAGAGGACTTTCTACCCTCTCAGCAATGACCTTCAGGTAGCCGTTGGAACTGTCCTGCCCTCACCCTGCGCATCAGCGATGCCGCTCGCTTACGGATAATGGCATGGAAGCCATCCACTTGTGCGTCAGCAAACATCGCCGATGCGCTGCAATATCTAGGCAGCCCCATCAGCAACCTGAAAGCATTGTTGTACTGGACCCGCAGGGCGCTGACGACCCGCAGTGTGTAACTGACCCACAGGCTACCTGGGGTCGCGGGTTGTCTGAAAGGGTTACCGCGGCCCTGGCATAGGCAACTGAAGGAACACGGGTGGGTTTTAGTCAGTAAAAGTCTGACACGCCCTCCCGCTCCACCCAGAGCGGGAGAAGTTATTTGATGATTTCCCACCCTCAAAAAAAAAAAAAAAAAAAAAAAAAAAAAAAAAAAAAAAAAAAAAAAAAAAGGCTACAGGTATAGTAGGATTGGCAGTAGGCCCTAAATAACGTCTTTTTTATCTCCCTACTACACCTATAAAACCTGCGGGCCAGCATGTTACACCGAACCGCCAGCCCCCTGCGTTCCCATTCTGCGTTCCCGGCTATCAAATGCAAAAATAATTTTTCGAATCCGACTGAAGTTTCAGAGATAAGCGCGTTGAAACATACAAAAGATAAACTTTTCAACTTTATTATTAACAATAGATTTTTTTTTCATTCAATGAAGCGTACAAAATGCCCTAAATAAATATTTACGAAGACAAAGGTTCTTTCTACGCTTTTTATTAAAGGTTATTCTATTGTCACCTATTGAGTCTTTGTTTAAAAGAATTACTGATCGGTGAAATTTTTCTTGGTAGAAAAACTTGGTCCTACTGATGTAGGCATACTGTCGACCTATCGACTTATTACAAAATCTGCCTAGCCTTTTCCCAACTGTGCTGGGGTCGGCTTCCAGTCTAACCGGATGCAGCTGAATACCAGTATTTTACATGGAGATAGATAGATAGATAGATAGATAGATAAATCATTTATTTAGTGCACACAAAAGACATAGCACAACACATCAAAGTACAATTAAATGGTAAAGTAAAATGAACTAGGTGCCAATAAAAAAAACATTTAAAAAATAGAAGAATAACACAAATAAAAGTGACACTATGACATAGGTTACCTACCTATGTCATAGCGTCACTTTTATTTGTGTTTCTTAAAATAAAATTAACAACGGAATACACAGTGCGGTGTGTGTCTCAATGTTGCACCAAATGGGAGTCCAGCTCAGCATGTGTCAGGCAAATATACCTGACGCTGATATCCTGCTGGATCCCTGCAGTGACATACGGACGTCGAGCAGTCGAGATAAATTGGTATTGGTATTGGAGCGACTGCCTATCTGACCTCCACAATCCAGTTACATGGGAAATACGATGCACCTTGGTGAGACTGGTTGTCAGACTTTCGGGCTTCTGACGACCCGTAACGACTGTCAAAGATCCACGAATGACACGGGACCAACGGCTTAACGTGCTTTCCGAGAAACGGCGGGGCCTTGGTATGTAAAGATGGTCACCCATCCACGGACCAACCGCGGCAAGCATAGCTTAACCTGATTGATTGCGACGAGCCCCTTCCTTTTAGCAAACCACACCTGTCATTCTTTGACACTTGTGAGAAATGACTGTAACACGGTAAATTACGTAGTGTGTCTTACTGTCAAACAATTAATTTCCCTGAAACAATTAATTTCCCTTAAAATACATTTAAAAAAATATCTCATAGCCAAATGCTATTATACCATATCCGAATTTTTAAATGACCGAAATTGATTAAATAGATACCTACAATTATGACATCTTCATAATGTAAAAACAATACCTACTTTATATTTTAATTAGCACTAGGATTGAGTTTTGATATTATTAATGATTTCATAGTTTGCTGTGTAGACTCGATTTTTTAATTTTTTATGGCGTTTTATACGCCATTATAATGTTGTTTTGTACGCCATAAATGGCAAAACATGCAGATCTACCTGTTATTTTAAGTCCTTGCCCATATTATTATGAGGTACACTCATGTTTTTACAATAAATATAATCTATTCTATTCTGACTGTACAGAAGCCCGCACATCAAGCCACTACAAACTGTCAAATTTCTTTAATAGATTTTCATCTTTATTGCTAAAACATTAGGTTCAAGGTTGATTGGGAAAAAATTACAGTTTCGGGTAGCTTGACCTGCTAAAGTCTGTACATTTAAATATTGCTACTAAGAAGTTATGTCATGATGGCCCAGTGGTTAGGCCTCGCCTCTCGTGCAAGAGGTTGTGGGTTAAAATCCGAGCAAGTACCAATGCGACATTTTCAATTCCTAACTACTTTCTTGAGTTTATCTTGGACATTACTGACATCGATGAAGGAAAAAAATGGTGAGGAAACCTGGACTTGTAGTAAACATAAGTCTGAAATCGCCAGCCCAGAGCTGAATTGCTTTATTGAAGTTTAATGTCAAATACGTCAAATAGCACAATCATAATGAATTGCTGAGAATTCAGGAAATTAATCGCTTTTAGAGGAATTGCTTAAGAGGAAACGTGGGTGCTCTTTTCTCCATACAAAAAGATACAAACGCTCTCGCCTGTTTTCTTTCTGGTTAATGACCATAAAGCAATGATTTTTTACAGAAATATAAATATCAATTACTTGTATGCCCCTATGTTTTCCTTTTTGATGATATATTATTTTTATAGGAACTAGAACCCTCCAAAAATGCTCAAAATTGCCTATTCAGACCGCTGTCAACAGACGCCTAGTGTACCAATTTGACAACTATTAACGAAAAAAGAAAAACATAGGGGCATAGTATACAATCCTTCTTATTCTGTTTATGAAATATCTTTTAAATTGGTCCAATATTGGAGGAGGAAATAGGCGAGAGCCAAACCTCGAAATGTGACTTTTTACACAGGCTATTTAGTCGAATCTGCAGTTGTCCTTATCGCACGAATTCGAGGGTGGAGCGCTCGCAGAGCGACAGCAATACGTTCTTAAAATACCTAATTTTTCGCCCCCATTTCCTCTTAATGTGGCCGTTTTAGGCCCCCAGTTCATGTAACCCTGTCTCCTAAACTAGGTAGTCCTGTATCTTAGGAGACAGTGTTAGGCCATACAGGGTGGTTTATCATGTAGGTATAGCTGCATCCAGAGTGTTTAGCGCGAGGGACGTTATGTCATACATCTGTGTGACGGTGTGTAATGTGTTTGAGTAATACACTTAGTAGAAAACAGAATACAAGAGTACGCTGACGAGGGTAGTTAAAAAATAAGGTGGAATTTGTGCTCACGACTCGTGCCGGCAATTATACCTAATTCACATCAAACTCTACCAATAATATAAGACACATTCTCATTATTAAAACATCTTCCATAAATATATTCTCCTTAGCGAGAGCTACAAAATCAAACTGAATCAAAAACAAACAGTGACGACACTCATTACCATACCGTAGTACCTAAGTAGGGTCAGCAACAAAGAGCTGTTGAATATTCGAGCAGGCGATCTCTGCGATATGCTAACCATGCCGAGCACTTGACTTGCCGACGGTACTGACGAAATGTATGAATTTTTCAGTATTTACTACTTGGGCAAAGAAAGAGCTTTGTTTCATCAGCTTTGAGTGTGACCTGATTGTTTTGTTTTAGTTACTTCTGTCTTTGTTGATCTTTGAAGGAAAGTAAGTTGGTGGTATATTAAACTAGGTTTTCTTTGATATTTTCCAGAAACTGCAGTAAGTTTAGAAGTTCAACAAAATCTAGTTTTAAGTAGGAATGCTTGAGTATTGAGTGACGTTTTGTAATACGGGCCTACGTCACACCTCATTCAAGTGACCGCAAACAATTCTAAATCGAACTCATTTGTTTTGAAAGTAAGTCATCACGTATTTAAGCCGGCACCGTTCGAAATTCGAAGTGGTAATACCGGTAAAGCATTGGTTTACTAGCAAAAATCGTTCAGTCCTTAGATATAAACGGCCTTATTACAAAACGAGGTTTTTTTTCTGTCATGGTTTAAAGTTTTATACCATCGCGCCAGTTTTTGTAATAAGAACCTAGCTGTGTTACAATTACGTCTTATTACAAAACAAGGTTCGTCTTCAAACTCAGGTTTAAACCATGGACCCTTTTTTGAATTTCGAACTTTATTCCGACACATTAAGATGTCCGCTTTACAAAACTGACAACTTAGTCCGGTACTAAGTTGTCAGTTTTGACGGAATAAAGTTCGAAATTCAAAAAAGGGTCGAAAAGTACGAGAGAGACAAAACGAATTTGCGGCCAGTAGTAATCTCTTTAGTAGTACGCTACAGGTATTGGCCGCAAATTCGCTGTCTCTTTCTAAAGAGTGGTCACTTGTGAGGCTAACGCTCAGTCTAATTTGTCATAATTATTATAACGGCCATCATGAAAATTTGTAATTTTCACCAGTTTCACATTAAAAGGCGTCAAAAGTCGTCTCTGTATTTGGACAGCTGTTATTGTGTGACCGTTCACAGCTTTCTAAAAACTGATAAAAACGTCTTTGATTCCATAGATATCTCCAATAAAAAAATAAAAGAACCCGTCAAGGAAAAAAAATTTCTCTGTGACATTGGATGTCAAAAGTCGTAGAACCCGACTTTCAGCTGTTTATAACTACCCATTTAAGAAAATGGCTTGAGTTAATGAACCTATGTATCTCAAAGAACCTCTAACAGAACTTTGCACCTGCCAAGTCGTTAACCACATAACAAAGATACTTATGAAGTAATCAAGTCAGCCTGATGAATATTCGAGAAGGCTCGACGCTACTTCTCGCGGCGAGAGGGCACCACTGAGCTAGCGATTTGAATTATGCCTGGTCAGGTCCTTGAGTAGCTGGCGTGGTGATAATTAAAATATAAGGTCGGGATTGCAGAAAGATGGATGGGTTATGTTGAAGTAGGATTAGTTAAGATCAAGAGAAAAATGAGTAGGTATCTTACGATTTTTTGACGTTTAAACTGTCAATCAATGTCAGTTTTACAGATAACGTCACAAAATGGTTACGTTGAAGATTTATAATAAATGTGTCATGGAAGTAATACGTTTTAGATAATATTGTTTCTGCTACTTCCATGCTATGTATTGAGTCTTCAAAGAAAAAAGGAGGACTAATCTATACAGGGTGGCCCAAAAGTCGTGGATCAAACGCAACTAGGGGTTAGGTGGGGTCATCAGCTGCAAAAAGTTGTTCTACGGGAGGTCCTTAAGGTCAACCCCTGCAGAGTATAATTTATTTTGAGTTTTTATGACAAAATACACTTTTTTTAACTAATCTTATAAAAATTCGAAAAAATCTACATCCTCTATCTTTTTTATAATTTTCACTAGATTGGTACTGACGAGTCCTTGCCTTAGACATGCTATTTACGGTTGTTTATTGGGTGTGTTGAAGATAATATTAAGTTTTACGAATTTTTTTTTCTCAAATCATAACTTTTCATTTACTTTGGACCCCACTGTGAAAAAAAAATACTCTACCGAAAAGTGACCCTGTGTTACAAGTTTTGGCGCATTTAATAGGGATTCCGAAAAGGTATTACACATGGCCATGAGTGGCTCTAATATCTTTCAAGGACGATTATTCGTAGCAAGGCCAAAGTTAATCCAACCATAAAACTCGGTTAGGCTTATTTAAAAATAATCTGGAACTAATAATCTATTATCTTTTACGAATTTTATTAGACGGTGCAGATTATGTATTATGGTCAGAGGCAGGAATTTTGAGCTAATGAACGAATTTTGAGGGAAATAATTGTTTTATTAAGCAAAACATTTTACAATAAATTAAAATGTTTTGCTTAATAAAACAATTATTTCACAATCGTTGTCTTGTTTTTCGTCCTAGAAAGATATTAGAGCTACTCATGGCCATGTGTAATACCTTTTCGGAATCCCTATTAAATGCGCCAAAACTTGTAACACAGGGTCACTTTTCGGTAGAGTATTTTTTTTTCACAGTGGGGTCCAAAGTAAATGAAAAGTTATGATTTGAGAAAAAAAAAATCGTAAAACTTAATATTATCTTCAACACACCCAATAAACAACCATAAATAGCATGTCTAAGGCAAGTACTCATCAGTACCAATCTAGTGAAAATTATAAAAAAGATACAGGATGTAGATTTTTTCGAATTTCAATAAGAATTAGTTAAAAAAAGTCAATTTTCTCATAAAAACTCAAAATAAATTATACTCTGCAGGGGTTGACCTTAAGGACCTCCCGTAGAACAACTTTTTGCAGCTGATGACACCACCTAACCCCTAGTTGCGTTTGATCCACGACTTTTGGGCCACCCTGTATAAATAAACGAATGGCTAAATGTGTTGCTAAGCACAAAACTCGAGAAAGGCTAGACCATTTTGGCAAAATGTTTTTTTCAAATATTCGTTGAAGTTCGAGGAAGGTTCTTATGAAAAAAAAAAATGGAAAAATTGCCGGGAAAATTGGGAAATTCGGGAAAACTGAAAGTGCATTTTTAGGGGAATTTTGTATGAATTATTTAAATTTGGACAGGACAACGTCAGCTATTGGGTCAGCTAGTTTTAAAATTGCATAGCAACATCAGAATGATAACTTTAGACTGGGAAATCAAGGAGATGCTGTAGATAAGAGTAATGTAAGTATTTCTTTGAGGTAGTTATTATGGAGTTTCAACATCAGTTTATTGCTAACACTGGACAAAGGTTTTTCGACCAGTCTCATGTCTGTCAGACCATTCTCATACATAAACAAAATCTGTCTTGATTTTTTGAAAGCCCAGACATGAAGATTACGTAAGTTTCTTTCTAAATCATCATCATCTTCCTACCCTTGTCCCATGTTACTGGCCGTTGGCGCAACACATTTTCTTCTTCCATTCTCCCCTGTCAAACGTCACGTTATCATTCAGTCCCTTTTGTTTCATATCATTCCTCACACAATCCATCTATCTTTTCTTTCGCCTTTCCACTTTTAAAATTCTGGTAAAAAAACACATCCTCTCTCTTTAAACATCACCATTACATATACCTAGTGCCTTGCTCTTGTTTCATGTTTAGTATAAGTATATATTTGTATGTACTTATATGTATATGGTACACCACTAACTACCTACAGTATTGTCTCTCCTTGTCCTTTAATCCATCTAAAGGTTGTCTGTAAAAGTTCGCTTTTAGCGATAAGAACGCCCATTGTGTCACCCTACGTAAAATTTCAACATTTATACATGTAATTAGGGTTCCGTACCAAAATGGTAAAAAAGGAACCCTTATGGTGTGACTCAGTCTGTCTGTCTGTCTGTCTGTCACAGCTGGATATCTCAAGAACTACTAATGCTATCATCTTGTTTGGAACAGTTTTAGATGACGTTTACCCAACTATTTTTCAAATAAGAAAGAAATAAAAATATTTATATTTTTTTTGCAACAGGGACTGAAAGGGGGTCTTAAAAATTCAAAGTGGGGCTACTAGGGCATGTGGGGGTATCAAATGAAAGAACGCTGTTTGCAAATTCTCAAACATTTTTTTTTAAGCTGCATAGTTTTCGACTTTTGATGAAAAATGTAAAAAAAATACCGTTCCCCCCTTATCTCCAAAGTTTGCATAGAGAAAAATCAGAAATTATTCTATATGATAGAAGTTCATGTACAGATTACAGGAAAAATAAAACGATGTCTCTAAATAGCATACTTTTTTAGAAATCATCAACAAAAATTAAATATAATATAAATGATGGTACGGAAGCCTCGGTGCGCGAGTCCGACTCGCTCTTGACCGGTTTTATTTTTATGGTGTGCATAATCACTACACAATAGGTATAAAACAAAGTCGCTTCCCGCTGTCTGTCTGTCCCTATGTATGCTTAGATCTTTCAAACTAGGCAACCGATTTTGATGCGGTTTTTTTTAATAGATAGAGTGATTCAAGAGGAAGGTTTATATGTGTAATAAACGCGGGCGAAGCCGCCGGCAAAACCTAGTAAAGAATATTCTATTTATTTATCTATCTCTTCGACTCCTAAATACTAGTTTCTATTTTGAAATTGGTTAGCAGTAAACAACTAAGCACATTGTGTAATCGAATTGCAATGCGATAGCGATGAGATTCGGCGATATATCGACGAATAGGTGTTAACTAACTAACACGCACCTGGGCCCGATGCAGTGATACCCTACTAGGTGTTCTCGAAAGTAATTTAGCATAGTCCCAGATATCAGTCAGTCAGTCTGGAGGCAAAGGGGATCTGGAGGCAATGAGGATCTGGAGGCAAAGGTCCTCGCGCACGTGTGGGAGTGGCGCGAGGAGGCGAAACGCCGGGGCGTAACTCCGCTGACGCGAGAAATCACGGTACAGCGGACAGAGCTCCGGCGGGATCTCATGGCGACATGGAGAGCGCGACTGTCGCAACCCAGCGCTGGGCACGCCACAATTGCGGCGATAAGTCCCCACTTTGAGGAGTGGTTAGAGCGGTGCCACGGCGTCCTCACCTTCCGCCTGACGCAGGTCCTCACCGGACACGACTGTTTCGGGAGGTTCCTGTTTCGCATAAGGCGGGAGGAAACGCCCGGGTGTCACCATTGTGTGGATCGCCACCGTGTCCACGGTGGAGCATACAGTGGAGGTCTGCCCGGCTTGGGCATAGCACCGCCGTGTTCTCACGGAGGCGATCGGCGGCGGCGATCTCTCGCGTCCGAGCCTGGTTCAGGCCATGGTGCGGAGCGAGAGTGCATGGGAGGCCGTCACCTCCTTATGCGAAGCAGTGATGCTCGCGAAGGAGGAGGCGGAACGCGTGAGGGAGAGGCAGCCTCATGTCCTCAGTCGCCGCAGGAGACACCCTGGGCGGCGGGAATCGCGGGGCGATTTCCGGCCACCGTATGCGCGGGCCTGCGGACGGTGAGTAGCGGGTAACTCGCCGTCCGGTAAGGACCAGGCCCGAGTCGACGGCGCGTTGTGTTCCACGCGCGCCTCAAAGAGATGTCAGCATATGATGGGGTCCAATAGGGCCGACGCCGCTGGGGTCGCGGGTAGTTTGAAGAAGATACCGCGGCCCTGGCATAGGCAACTGAAGGAACACGGGTGGGTTTTAGTCAGTAAAAGTCTGACACGCCCTTCCGCTCCACCCAGAGCGGGAGAAGTTATTTGATGATTTCCCACCCTCAAAAAAAAAAAAAAAAGATATCAGTCCGTCTTTCTTTACAATAAGTTACCCGTAGAATATAAAATCATAAATTGTGCAAACTCATTCAAAAACAAATTCAAGACATACTTATTGAGAAAGGGCTTGTACAGTATTGATGAGTTTCTAGAGGATAAACTACAGTAATGTACTTGGATTAGCTGGAATATTTGGATTATTATTATTACCATTTTTGTTGTATTTTTAATTGTTTTTTTTTACATTTTATTTTTTATTTTTGACTGGAATGTTTTTAAAATGGAATTTGGATTATTATTTTATTTTTTTTAATATATATTTGACAATTTATTTTTGACATTATATTCTTATTATAAAATTATTCATAATTATTGTCAACTAATAAGATGTTGTTATTTTACCTACTGTTTGTTATGTACTGGTTTTGTTTCTAGTTTACACTTTCTACACAATGTCCATTGTTAAGAAATAAATTTCTTACAATTTAGTCTTCTCCATAGATCTACGTTTTGGAATGGAGCTTCAACCTTCTGACTAACTGATCTACTCTTTGACAATGTAAATGTGCCTGGGTACATACAAGCGTAGTTTAGCTCGGTGTGTAAGTGAAATGGCGTTATGGCTGTCTAGTTTGACGCGCGAGCTGTAAGACTCTCACGCACACCGGAATTATGTCGTCAAAGTGCAAATAAAATCGTATAAAATTAGAAATTAACTATTTAATAATAAATAATCCGGCACTGGATGCAGTTTGGCATTTGAAAGTTTATGGTATATTTTTAATTATAATTATAATAATTGTTGATGAAGGGATAAACTGCTTTTAAAGATAATTAAGTGGTGTGTTTGAAGATTTTTTTGGTGCATTAAAGTATGTTTAATTATGTTTTGAGTTCCATCACTGTATGCGTAAAGGACTTGAAAATATCATTTTTAGGGTTCCGTACCAAAATGGTAAAAAAGGAACCCTTATGGTGTGACTCAGTCTGTCTGTGTGTCTGTCTGTCTGTCACAGCTGGATATCTCAAGAACTACTAATGCTATCAACTTGAAATTTGGAACAATTTACTTTTTAACCGACTTCTAAAAAGGAGGAGGTTCTCAATTCGGTTTTTTTTTTTTTTTTTTTTTTTGTTTTTTTTTTATGTTTGTTCGCGCATAACTCCGTCGCTTGCCAACCGATTTGAAAAATTATTTTTTTGTTAGAAAAGGTATACTTCCCAAATGGTCCCATTTTTGTCAAAATCCAGTTCTGATGATGGGATCCTGGAGAAATCGAAGGAACTCTTCAAATATTATAGGCACACCTATAGCGATTTGGGTATTTTTTATACTAGCTCGTGCATTTGCTCTCGGAAAGCATGACTTGGTGAAGTGGAACTGATGATGAAGACCACAGATGGCTACCGGAACTACTCAATGATAAATATTTCACGGGTTGCGATTCGATTACTTTAATATGGTTGCTAAGCAATTTCCGCTCGTCACACAATGCGTGTGGTGAGTGGTTGTTGAGGAGTTCTCCTGGTTCTTACCAGCAGAACTCCTCAACCATTAACGTCCCAGCATCAGGAAAAGCAATATTTTGTAACATGTGATGAGCAATTGAGATTAGACTATTGTAACTTATACAAATTATAAACAGACCCACTAAAAAGCGAGAAATAAAAACTTTTTAACAAAAAAAAAAAAAAAACCGACTTCCAAAAATCACTACAAAGTGAAAAATAACTTTGATTTCGGAAGTCGGTGGCAAAAAAAAGAAAGTAAATAAAAAACGAAAGACACCGACTTCCGAAATCAAAGTTATTTTTCACTTTGTAGTGATTTTTGGAAGTCGGTTTTTTTTTTTTTGTTAAAAAGTTTTTATTCAGAAAACGGAACGGAACCCTCGGTGCGCGAGTCCGACTCACTCTTGACCGGTTTTTTCCTTTTGAGGTACGCAACCTGTAGCAGATCAGGCGCAGGGTTGATGGGCGATCCGTGAAATAATACGAAGATGAAAATCAGGAAACAAATATATTCTTCACTAAAACACGTAGTCACAATAAATCACAATAATCAAACTAGAGCAGAGCTCTTTACATTACGAAGGGCAACCGGAGACTGATAGTTACAGCTCGAGGATCAAGCGAAGACTGACTCATTTGAGCAAATGGCGGCCATATTTATGTGCGCGCACGTAGGCTGGAGGGCGCGGTGGGAGCGCGTATATTGCTTTCTCGCTTCCTCCAACCTAAGTTCAATGTTTACAATTTAAACTAGGTAGTTAGTGAGAGATATGTAACTAATAATTTTCTATGGGCTTTACTTTCAATATTAATTCTCTACCAAGTCTCCGTAATTCAATTTATCTAAATTAACTTATGTCTAAATAGATTGCTGTGCTCCTTAACAATCCCACCCCCAGTAAGAGGGTTCAACCGACTATACTCCCGTCTGTAGGGAGCACAACAACCTTTACAACGGGCCGACGCAGGACCCCATGGTTGGTTCTTATATCTACCACTCTTATTATAGAGTCCGAACCTGGATACACATTTTTAATGACCCCTTTGGTCCACTGGTTACGTGGTTTATTTTGGTCTGTTATCACTACCACATCACCCACTTTAACGTTTGGCACATCTTTCGTCCACTTGTTGCGTCGCTGGAGCGTTGGGAGGTACTCGCGCAGCCATCGTTTCCAGAAGAGGTCGGCCAGCGCGTTCACCTTTTTCCACATGCGGCGGGAGTCGACGTCCTTGGCATGTCCACGCGTACACGGAGCATCTCCCGCGGCGGTACCCAGCAGGAGATGGTTGGGGGTCAGCACCACCGGGTGCTCGATGTCACTGGTCACGTAAGTGAGAGGCCGGCTGTTTATAATAAGCTCGGCCTCAGCAAGGAGGGTGTAAAGGACCTCCTCGCGAGGGGCGCGCTCTCGCAGCGTCGCTTTGAGTGCGTTTTTTACTGAGCGCACTAGTCGCTCCCAGCACCCACCCATGTGCGGAGATGCCGGAGGGTTGAAATGCCACGCGATCCCGCGGCCTGAAGCTTCACTTCTCAGCTTCTTGTGATCCATGTCGCGCAGAGCCGCACGTAGTTCACCGTGCGCTCCGACGAAATTGGTGCCACGGTCGGAGTACATGTCCGCGGGTCGCCCGCGGCGCGCACTTAGGCGCCGCAGGGCCAGGATAGCTGAGTCAGCGCTCAGTGATGATGCCAGCTCTAAGTGGACGGCGCGGGTGGTGAGGCAAGTAAACAAGACGCCCCACCTCTTCTCCCTGCGCCGACCGATGGTAACTTCCATGGGGCCAAAATAATCGACCCCACAGTGCACGAAGGCTCGCCGAGTCACCTCCAGCCTTGCAGCCGGGAGGTCACCCATTTTAGGTGTTACAGGTTTGGCCTTCTCCAGACGGCACCGTTGACAGCTCGCGGTGACAGCTTTGACTGTTGACCGCAGGTTGGTCACCCAGTATCTCTCGCGGACTCTGTTGACAGCTCATCTTCGAACAGCATTGGGTTTAGGTGTCGTAGTTTGCTGTCATTAGGCAGCGGGCGAGCCTCCCGCAGTGCCGTGATGTCCGCTCCGTAGCTGTCTGCTTGCGCCAGCCGCAATAGGCGCAGCTCGGCCTCATGCAGGTCCTCTGTGGTCACGGTGGATGACTGGCGCCGTTTGCGGCAGCGATCTGCAAAAATTAGCAGACGCGCCACAACGTACAAGGCGCGCGTCCATGTGGGTATCCGCTCGTATCGTAGCAGTGATTCAGCCTGCACTGCCACAGCGTGTACCCGTTGCACTCGTTCCAGTTGTGATTCTGCCACCGTGTCGAGATCGGTGTCCTCCGGCCACTGTTCCTGAGGGCAAAGAAGAAAAGAGGGACCCGACAGCCACTCGTTACTGTTATTGGGCCAGTCCATTCGGGTGGCTTTGTCAGCGGGATTCATCGCCGAAGGAACCCAGCGCCAGTTGGCTCTCTTTGACCTTTTATCAATCTCAGCTAATCGATGTGACACAAACCTTTGAAATTCTAAAGCGTCTGAATTTATCCATTTTAATACTGTTTTACTGTCTGTCCATAGATATTTACAAGTAATAGGTATGCCTAACTCTTTCTCTACAGTGTCGGCCAATCTACAGGCTAACACGGCCGCCTGTAATTCCAGACGTGGAACAGAAACTATCTTCTGTGGCGCTACTCTAGCCTTACCTATTACCATAGCTACGTTCCTATATCCTTCTGAATTAACGCCTGTTAAATAAGCTACTGCGGCATAAGCGGATTCGCTTGCGTCACCGAACACATGAAGTTCCAATCCTTCTAGCCTTAGGCCGTACCACCGAGGTATGGACAAATTAGTGAGGTGATGTAGATTATGTAGCCATTCAAACCATATTTTGGCCTCTGCATCTTGCAGTTTCTCATCCCACTGGATCCCCGTGTGCCATATCCGTTTCATCAGAATGCGCGACTGAATGACACACGGGTACAAGAAACCCAGTGGGTCAAAAATAGACATAATAAATCGGAGGAACTCTCGTTTAGTTGGTATAATTTGTCCCTCTACTATGGCCTTAGGTAGCCGCTTAAATGACAAGTCGAAAGCTAATTTGTCCGTACCTGGTGACCAAATCATACCTAGGGTGCGTTCCGTCGCACCTTCTGCTTTATCTAACGAAACCCGGTTAGGCATTTCTATTTGTAGCTTGTCACGTAGCTCCTGACAATTGGTGACCCACCCCCGTATAACAAATCCGCCTGTGGCGTGGATGTGGGTCACCTCCTCAATTAAACTACTGGCTTGCACAACAGACCACGCACTATCAAGGTAGTCGTCCATGTAGTGTTTTTTGTGTATGGCTGCTACCGCCTCGGGATATTTTTCTTTAAATTGCGCCGCGTTCTTATTTAGAATGTAAATGGCCGATGTTGGTGATGACACTGCCCCGAATATCATTGAGTTCATTACATAAATATCAGGTTCTTTGCTACCGGTCGTGTTCCAAAGAAATAATTGCACCCCCCGGTCTTGTTCTCTAACTTTAATTCGGAGGAACATATCGGCTATATCCCCGGTAAATGCGATAGGCCCTATTCTAAATTTAAATAACACGCCTAAAAGAGAATTTAAGAGGTCAGGCCCTGAAAGCAAATTGTTATTTAATGCAGTACCGTTATGACACGCCGCGGCGTCAAATACTAGTCTGAGTTTTTCAGGTTTGTTAGGATTCTTTACCCCGAAATGAGGTAAGTACCAAATTGGGTCAAACTCGACTCCGCCTTCTATTTTACTGGCATATCCCTCTTCTAATAACCTATTGATTTGTGCAGTATAGGCCTTAGCATACGCAGTGTCTTTTGACAGACGACGTTCAATTCCCGCCAAACGTTGGCGTGCGTACCTATAATTGTCGGGCAACTGCGGGTTGTCCCGACGCCATAGCAGTCCTATTTCCCACGCACCGCTCTCTGTCTGACGGCTAGTGGAATCTAAAATAGCGTTAGCTCTATCGACATCTTTGTGCGTTCGAAGCACCTCTGAAATTCCAATAGCTTCTAACTCGAATTGTTTCTTGACTAAGTTATGTAAGTCAATGTTTGACTCTATGACACAATTTACAGATTCCTCTCTAGTGTTATCTATTTTCCCTACGGGTCCGTGCACTACCCACCCTAAACTGGTCAAAGAGGCAACAGGCTTACCAGATTTCCCTCGGCGTGTCTCCCGGCTGACAAGCAACTCCCAGTTGTCCTGCCCCAGTAACAGCAGCGGCCTGGCACCTCTCATCTCCTCGCAACCCAAGTGGCGAATGTGGGCGTGCTCCGTCATCACTGCGGCGGGCACTGTTTGCGCGGGTAAGTCCAGTCTTTTTAACGTACGACACTTCACATTATATGTTTGCCCGTTTGGCCCACGCACTGACACACTGATTACACGTGAGTTTTCGTCTACTATTTCCTGACCGCGCGCACTCCGTAGCACTAGTGGAACTTGCTTTCCATTGGCGTTGTTTGCCAACGAATCGTCTATTAATGACACTGTGGCACCGTCATCCAGTAGGGTATAACACTGATTGTCTACTCCGTTCACGGTTACACACACTGGTATTATTTTTAACAACGCCTTCCCGGTGTAGTCGCTGACATTTGTGACGCTCTCCGTTTTCTTATCGGCATGTAATAATATGTGGTGCGCGTAATTGCACGACGCGCACCTACTTGCACGACAGAAATTCTTCCCATGTCTCTTGACAATACATTTAAAACACAATTTATTTTGTTTCACGTGTTGCCATCGCTCGTCGATACTTAATTCAGAGAACTTTTTGCATTTTGATAAATTATGCTGTTCCTCACATAACGTGCATTTTTATCCTCTTTAGCTTTTGCCTGTTGCTCGTTATCGGAATGTACATGCAGACGTTGTATATTTCTAGGCTGCTTGAAGATTTGTGTATTTGCTCGGGGCTTAGTAGTACTAGTCGACGCTGTGGGCTGGCTCATTTCCATTTGCAGGTAATATGACGTAGCTCGGGCTAGATGATTCAGGAACTGTGCGAGTAGTTCCAGACTAGGTGAAACTCGCATATCTATGCCCTGGTTCGCTGCTACGCCCATTGCAAAATCACCGTATTGAGCACGTTGTACAGGCGTAAGCTTATTTAATAGTTCACTCACCAGTTGTGGGTTATTTAAGTATCCATTCGCGTTCACACTTTTCAGGAGCGACACACAATTTCTCACTGTCGTTGAGAACTTTCTAAGTTCACGACCACTTTCCGACACTTTAGGTAGGGCGCGCACTTTCTTGAGGGCACATTCTAGCACTAGATTAGGATGACCGAATTCTTCATCCAGAGTCTTTATGATGTCCGCGGGGTTCACTGAAGTACGCAGTAGATCCTCCACAGCTAACTTGGCGTCTCCCTGGAGCGATGTTTTCAAGCGCGCTAGGTTTTCATGCGGCTTGAAATGATACATTGCTGTCGTGTCGTGATACATGTTCTTGTATGACAGCCATTCCGCTGGGTCGCCATTGAAGAACGGCAACTCATAGGCTTGCCTTGGTACTGGCCGCGGACGCGCCAAGTTAGATATAGCGTCTGCTAACTGATCAATTTTTCTGTCCCGAGACCTGCTCCTATCGGTGTCCTCGGCGAACGTGTTTTCCCACTCAGGCACTTCTCTAGTTGGCACTTCAGTAGTCGGCACTCGCGGAGCCTTAGCCGGTGCTACAGGCGTAGCGTACTCTAGGTACGTGGGTTCGCGAAACTGTACGGACGCGGGCGCACACTGTTGTTGGAGCGCAGGTGTATGATCGAGCGGTGGTACTGACACTAACAAATCGCGGGGCGTCGCGGACACGGGCGCACACTGTTGTTGGAGCGCAGTTGTATGGTCGAGCGGTGGTACGCGGGGCGTCGCGGACACGGGCGCACCCTGTTGTTGGAGCGCAGTTGTATAGTCGTGCGGCGGCGGCTCGCGAAACACAGCGGGTGCAGACGTTTCTCTATTGACAACGGGCGTCGTTTCTGTAATCCATTCTTCAATACGACGCGTTGTTCCTTCTTCATCTGAAACGGAGTCTTCCTCTGCAGCAGCGTCTATTTCAGCGAGATCAGCTTCAAGCTTCTTCTTGACTAGGTTTTCCTTCAGGCGCACTAACTCTCGTTCAGCCTCGTACTCTACCCTCCGACGAAGATAGTCGGCACTCCTCTGGCCGCTCTTCGAGGAGACGTGGCTTGTCCCGGATCTTGCTCCCTGTTGTTTCTCCGATCTCACAGGCGTGACAATTCTGTGGTCAATAACACGACCTCCCGCCAGTGGGATCACAGGTGCAGGAACCGACGATGTTGTAGGCGCGATGGAAGGTGAACCGGGCGCCCTTTCAGAGAGCACCCCTTTTTTTTTTTTTTTTTTTTGAGGGTGGGAAATCATCAAATAACTTCTCCCGCTCTGGGTGGAGCGGGAGGGCGTGTCAGACTTTTACTGACTAAAACCCACCCGTGTTCCTTCAGTTGCCTATGCCAGGGCCGCGGTAACCCTTTCAGACAACCCGCGACCCCAGCGGCGTCGGCCCTATTGGGCCCCGTCACTTGCTGACATCTCTTTGAGGCGCGCGTGGAACACGACGCGCCGTCGACTCGGGCCTGGTCCTTACCGGACGGCGAGCTACCCGCTGCTCACCGTCCGCAGGCCCGCGCCTACGGTGGCCGGAAATCGCCCCGCGATTCCCGCCGCCCAGGGCGTCTCCTGCGGCGACTGAGGGCGTGAGGCTGCCTCTCCCTCACGCGTTCCGCCTCCTCCTTCGCGAGCATCACTGCTTCGCAGAAGGAGGTGACGGCCTCCCATGCACTCTCGCTCCGCACCATGGCCTGGACCAGGCTCGGACGCGAGAGATCGCCGCCGCCGATCGCCTCCGTGAGAACACGGCGGTGCTCTGCCCAAGCCGGGCAGACCTCCACTGTATGCTCCACCGTGTCCTCCGGGCGATCTACACAATGGAAACACCCGGGCGTTGCCTCCCGCCTTATGCGAAACAGGAACCTCCCGAAACAACCGTGTCCGGTGAGGACCTGCGTCAGGCGGAAGGTGAGGACGCCGTGGCGCCTCTCTAACCACTCCTCAAAGAGGGGACTTATCGCCGCTATTGTGGCGTGCCCAGCGCTGGGTTGCGACAGTCGCGATCTCCATGCCGCCATGAGATCCCGCCGGAGCTCTGTCCGCTGTACCGTGATTTCTCGCGGCAGCGGAGTTACGCCCCGGCGCTTCGCCTCCTCGCGCCACTCCCACACGTGCGCGAGGACCTTTGCCTCCAGATCCCACGGCGGCAATCCGGCAAGGAGGCTCGCCGCCTCCCGGGAGACCGTGCGGTATCCCCGGACTAGCCGGATGGCCATGACCCTCTGGGGCGCGTTCAACCTGCCGGCTGGTCCCAGCCTTAGGGAACGCGCCCACACCGGTGCTCCGTAAAGGGCCATGGACCGCACGACCCCCGCGTAGAGCCTCCGGCAGGAGGCGTTTGGACCCCCCAGATTGGGCAGGAGCCGCCTCAAGGCAGCCCCAGCCCGTGCCAGTCTGGGAGCCAAACGTCGGAAGTGCTCCACGAAGTTCCACCGGCTGTCGAGGACGAGTCCCAGGTACTTCATCGTCGACCCGACACCGATGTGAACCCCTCCCACCGTTATTTCGGAACCCGACGGTGGCGCATTCCGAGGACCATGAAAACACATGGCCTCGGACTTGTGCAAGGCCACCTCGAGTCCCAACTGCCGGATCCTCTCCACGACTATCGCAACCCCGCGTGTCGCTAGTTCAGCCGCCGCCTGGTGCGACCTCCCCTGCGCCAGGACCAGCGTGTCGTCAGCGTAACATACTACGCTGACGCCGCTTGGGAGGTCGGCGCGCAGCACCCAGTCGTAACCGATGTCCCACAGATGCGGCCCCAAGACCGATCCCTGTGGGACACCGCACGACATCTCTCGCCGGTTCCACTCTCCCTGATGACCGGGGTAGATGACGGCCCTGTCCGTCAGATAGGCCTCGACCACTCGACAGAGGTAGGTCGGCATCCGGTGATACCGCAATGCCTCCCTGATGCAACTCCACAGAGAGCACCCCTGAATCGGCTTGCAGTACTCGACGCTTATTCATTTCTGCTTCTATCTTCCGTAGCTTGCTCCTTGTTGTAACGGTGCTTCGTTCACTCATCTTCGACGTATTCAGCAGATCCAGGCACGAAGGACCAAAATGTAGCAGATCAGGCGCAGGGTTGATGGGCGATCCGTGAAATAATACGAAGATGAAAATCAGGAAACAAATATATTCTTCACTAAAACACGTAGTCACAATAAATCACAATAATCAAACTAGAGCAGAGCTCTTTACATTACGAAGGGCAACCGGAGACTGATAGTTACAGCACGAGGATCAAGCGAAGACTGACTCATTTGAGTTTTTTTTTTTTTTTTGGAATGGCATTCTCGCAGTGTGACCACTTGGGGTCGAGACTGCTTAACCCGGACTATCCTGTGGGTGCCTTAAGCGAACTCAAAGCCTCCAGCCAGGGGCAAGTTTTACTTATAAACTAAGCGACTGCGCACTAAGGGCACCCCCTGTGGGGTACGGACCTCGGCTTAGGGCGTCGCTGACTAAGAGAGGACAGCAAGGTACAATTGGCTGGCTCAAATCGGGGTTATTATTATTATTAACAGGGGAGTTTAAAGCTACAGGCTCAGCTACGCCACCAGCTGGCTCGTTATTACCGATCAAGGGAGATGAATTTACATTTACAAGGGATGTTCGTCTACGCGGAGGACCTCGGCGGCGAGGTCGGAATGAAGATTTATGTGATCTGTGTTTGCGTACTAGAGTACTAGTAGCACTACTACTTTCCTGGAGGAGGGTAATATAGGGTCATCAGGTTCAGAGAGTGCAAGTCGCGGACGGCGGACTTTACTGATTCGAGAGGGGACATAATTAGCGGACGCGACAACCAGAGGGTTGCGGTGCTTCGCGGCAGAGTCAAAGAAACGCTTGGAAAGGCGTTTCAAGAATTGACGGATGGTCGGGATTCTAAGGTCTAAATGGAGGTTATCGTTCCGAACGAACCAAGGGGCTCCCGTTACCTTTCGGAGGCAACGGTTTTGAAGGGTCTGCATCCTATGGATGTGGTGGGACTTTGCGTGAGCAAAGACTGGGCCCGCAAAGGTCATGATGGGGCGAATGCACGCTGTATAAATACGCAACTTGCACTTAAGGGACAACTTGCTGCGTGCATTCATAACCGAATGGAGTCTACCAAGAGCAAAGTAGGCCCGCGAACGAGCCTTCTTTATGTGCTCTGAAAACGTAAGGTGCTCATCGAGCGTCACACCTAGATATTTGGCTCGCTTCTCCCAAGGGATCGGCTTGCCAAACATGGTGATCGGGCGGGGGGGTTTACATTTTTTGCTTCGCTGTCTCGTAAAGAGAACAGCTTGGCTTTTGTCGGGATTGACTTCGATTCTCCACTTTCGAAACCACTTGGCGAGTGCATCGACAGCGGTTTGGAGAGTGCGAGAGATCGAGTCGCGAACCATGCCCTTGTAGTAGATGGCCGTATCGTCTGCGAACAGAGCCAACTGTGCCCTCTCGCTACGCGGGATGTCGCTAGTAAAAAGTGTGAAAATTAAGGGAGAAAGCACAGAGCCCTGAGGGACCCCTGCGCGAATAGGGTGGGGAGAGGAAAGCGCTCCTTCGATACGATAGCGAAAGGTGCGGTTTGACAAAAAGTCTCGTAAGATGAGCACGAGACGATCTGGCACACCAAGTTTGTAAAGCTTATATAATAAGCCGTTGTGCCAGACTTTGTCAAACGCTTTCGCTATATCGAAGAAAACAGCACCAGTCATCGCACCGCGCTGGAAACCAGCGCTGACATGCTCGACTATACGGTGGACCTGTTGTACGCAAGAGTGTTGGGTTCGAAAACCAAACTGCTCGTTAGGAATAAGGCCCTTTGTCTCAGCATAATCCCTGAGTCGCTTATAAATAAGTCTCTCATAGATTTTGCCGAGGACATTGAGCAGACTAATGGGGCGGTAACTAGAGGGCTCGCGCTTAGGCTTGCCGGGCTTAGGAATACCGATAACGGTGGCCTGTTTCCAGGCTTGAGGAAAGATATTATTACTCATGGCACCATTGAAGATGATGGTCAAGAGCATAATCAAACGGGCAGGGAAGAGTTGGAAGACCCTATTGGTCATTCCATCTGAACCAGGGGCTTTACGGGGTTTCAGAGCCTTGATTATCTCGTGCACCTCGTCTGGAGTGACGGGGGGCAGGGGACAATCAGGGTCTTCGACCGGAGGAAGGGAGGCTCTACGTTCGACTTCAGCGTCCACCTCAGAGAGGTGAGCTTGGTCTACTGGTTGAGAGCTGGGAGAGCATTGGGCCTCAAGACTATCGGCAAGGCATTCAGCCTTGTCGATATCATCGAAAGCGATGGTATTGTCTGGGCGGACTAGAGGGGGCATGGAGGTAAACTCCCGGGACCTGAGCTTCCTCTGAAGCTGCCAGAAGGCAAGATGGGTAGGCTCAAGCTCGCTCAGCATCTTATCCCAACCGGCGGAACGCAATTCCTCCATGCGTGTCTTTACAGATTTCTGTAAATAGCGCATGTGGACTTTGTTCAAGCGGCAGGGAAAGCTGCTGTAGGCACGGACAGCCGCGTTCTTCTCATTCAACAGAGCACGTACATCGTCAGGCAACTTCCAGCGGTGGTCATCCACCGCAGGAACTTCCCTTGAACAATCGTTCATGACTGATTGTACGTATTCCGTGAATGAGTCGATCGCAGCTGTCGTGTCAGCGATAGAGTCAAAGTAATCAGGTATGGAGTCTAAGAGTGGGGATGTGGAGGATTTCAGACATTCGCTTACTTTCCTCCAGTTCGTCACTATACGGGAGGGAGGGGGTTGAGAGGGGTCGGGGCGACCGATGCGGGGGACCAGATTTAGAATAACGGGACGGTGATCAGACGATAGTTCATGTATCGCCTCTATAGAGTCCAACCGAAGGTTGATATTCTTTAGGAGCGCTACATCAAGTACGTCCGGGGTATAACTAGAGTCATAGGGAAAATGAGTGGGAGTCATGGGAGCAACAACATCGAAATGTAATCGCGGACAGAGGTTGAGCAGGTGTCTACCTCTGGTATTGGTGATGGAGCTATTCCAGGCGGAATTTTTAGCGTTGAGGTCCCCCGCTATGATAACGGAGTCGCTCAAGCTAAGAAGGGCAGAGAGGTCGTTAGACAGAGATTGGAAATTCTCTGTGACACCGGTATAGGGAGGAAGATAAGCCGATACAAGAGTGATCGGCTGGTGGCCTGTCATACCTAAGCGGCAGACGGACACTTCTAATCGCGATAGGGGGGGAGCATCCATAGGAATACAGTATAGGGAGGATTTATAATAAATAAGGGTTCCGCCCTTATGACAACGTTCCCTGTCATTGCGAACTATGCGATAGTTGGCAATTGACGGGTTACGATATCTGGGCTTCAAAAAGGTTTCCTGTATGAGGAGGATATCAATTTGGTGATCGCGGAGGAAAGAGGCGATCTCATCGCGTTGGCCTGAGAGGCCGTCGGCATTGAAAAAGCCTAAATTAAGGGACCTGGGTTTGAAACGCTCTTTAATTCCTCTATCCATTATTGAGTTAATTGTTGGAGTAGGAATTCAGGGCGCGCGTGATCTCGGGATACGCTTGATAGATCTTAAGGATCTGAGGAAGATCGCGGGCACGTTGCGCGACTTGCAACTCCCTGGCCATTTGCCATGCTCGCGGGGTGTTAAAGGTCAGGAAGGTGGAGGCGATGATGCTGAAAGGATCAACAACATCGTCGCCGCTAGCCACTGGGGTGGGTGCGGGAGGGGTGGCCAAAGCGGCAGGGGCCGCTTTAGGAGCGGGTGGTGTAGGCACGGGGGCCTGAGAAGGAGTGGGAAGAAGTCCGCTAATTCTGGGGTCCCTGGTGGCTGGGGTAAGAGTGGAAGTAGGTGTGGGCTGAGAGCTCGCCAAGGCAGGGAACGCCTGCTTTTGGGGAGCTGGGAACCACGCATTAGGCCGCTGAGGGCTCAATCGCGTGTTCAACGGGATGTTAAAGTTATACTGAGGCTGAGGAGGAGGACATTCTCGCTGCTGGCGAGCGTTTGCACGCTTGGCCAGCTTAGAGGAGTGGGACTTGGGGGCTTTAGGACAGCCACGGTAATTGGCTGGATGCCCTGATTCGCCACAGAGCACACAACTCGGCAAATCAGTGCAGAGAGCACGATCTTTAGGGCGGGTACAATCAGAAGTACCATGATCACCCAGGCACTTGACGCACCTGGGTTTAGCATGGCAATTCCGTTGGGAATGGCCATATAATTGGCAACGGTGGCATTGACCGATGATGCCGCTTTTATGGGGCTTTTCAATCTCGATGCCCGAGAGATTGCAGATCGAACGGACCTGGAAGATGGGGTGATACCCATCGACGTGGGAACAGATGACGAGCACCATATCATACGCGTCTCCGGTACGGGAGCGGTACATGCGGTGTACCTCGTCTACGGGGATATTTTGCGACTGAAGGTCGGCTTTTATCTCCTCAGCGGGGATTTCACGAGGGATCCTACGGATCACCACTCGAGTCTGACGCTCCTCCGGGAGGGTGTATGTGTGGAAAGACACATTCCTTTCCCTGAGGAGTTTGGAGAGTGCCCGGTAGTCGTTAGACGTCGGGACAGTCACCTTAATACCCGTTTGGGTAGAACGAGCACTGGTGAAGTTGATCCTAAGATCAACGCACCAGCGCGAGACGTCGGTCACTCATTTGAGCAAATGGCGGCCATATTTATGTGCGCGCACGTAGGCTGGAGGGCGCGGTGGGAGCGCGTATATTGCTTTCTCGCTTCCTCCAACCTAAGTTCAATGTTTACAATTTAAACTAGGTAGTTAGTGAGAGATATGTAACTAATAATTTTCTATGGGCTTTACTTTCAATATTAATTCTCTACCAAGTCTCCGTAATTCAATTTATCTAAATTAACTTATGTCTAAATAGATTGCTGTGCTCCTTAACACAACCCTAAAATTGAATCTAGGTACTGAGTAAGTCAGTCAGTATAATTTACTCTAAAATTAAATTAGCATAAACATTTACGGTCCAACACTTGGCCCAATAGTAGTGCACTGGCACATTTAGCTAGTTCTATTAGGCGTGCGTTGTTCGCATACGAATAAACACCTGTGCCCACCAAGCTGCTTCGAATAAACTTTTAGCATCACTGACTATTTAATTTAGTTTTCAAAGCAATTGAGAAGGTGCAGCGAGAATTGTTTTAACTAGTTTTAGTTGGGGCTGAATAAATAAAACGATTTAAACTTTATTTTTTGTGAAGTTACGGAATTCGAGAAGATTTTTTATTTTGTGTTTTTTATAGAGAGCAGTCGCAATTCTTTCGAAGGCATCCATTACGATGAATTATAAAGAACTTAACACGGAACACTTCAAAATAGTGTCGTCCCTTTGAAACGCTGTATAAAGTTATAACAAGCTTACTCATAAAAAAAAGTAAATTGAATAATCAATCAAAAAACCCGACTACGTAAAAAATTAACTAAGTATAAAAAAGATGAAAACAAGATGTAGGTATAAGTTGTTACAAAAGTAACCTTAAAAGCTTTAAGGAGTGCTTTAGGACCATAGAACTGAATAACTTTTACTGCGGGACCAACTTGCGACCTCTCGTTGGAACGAGCGGTGGAAGAGTCATCATATCCAGAAGATGCCCCGTGTAGGGGCGAAACACGTGTCAAGTATAGGTTTGAGCTGCACCATAATAACCGCATCATCTGCATGTACATATTTTTAAGGGTGGGAGGACGTTGCTGCATACTGCATCCATGCCTAGATCATAATAACTGCATCTTGCTACATACTGCATCCATGCCTAGATCATAATAACCGCATCTTGCTGCATACTGCATCCATGCCTTGATCATAATAACCGCATCTTGCTGCATACTGCACCCATGCCTTGATCATAATAACCGCATCTTGCTGCATACTGCACCCATGCCTTGATCATAATAACCGCATCTTGCTGCATACTGCATCCATGCCTTGATCATAATAACCGCATCTTGCTGCATACTGCATCCATGCCTTGATCATAATAACCGCATCTTGCTGCATACTGCATCCATGCCTAGATCATAATAACCGCATCTTGCTGCACACTGCATCCATGCCTGGATCATAGTAACCGCATCTTGCTGCATACTGCATCCATGCCTGGATCATAATAACCGCATCTTGCTGCATACTGCATCCATGCCTGGATCATAATAGCCTCACTTTGCTGTATGCGGTATTCATGCCAGAATTATAATAACCGGATCTTGCTGCATACTGCATCCATGCCTTGATCATAATAACCGCATCTTGCTGCATACTGCACCCATGCCTTGATCATAATAACCGCATCTTGCTGCATACTGCACCCATGCCTTGATCATAATAACCGCATCTTGCTGCATACTGCACCCATGCCTTGATCATAATAACCGCATCTTGCTGCATGCTGCATCCATGCCTAGATCATAATAACCGCATCTTGCTGCATACTGCACCCATGCCTGGATCATAATAACCGCATCTTGCTGCATACTGCACCCATGCCTGGATCATAATAACCGCATCTTGCTGCATACTGCATCCATGCCTAGATCATAATAACCGCATCTTGCTGCACACTGCATCCATGCCTGGATCATAGTAACCGCATCTTGCTGCATACTGCATCCATGCCTGGATCATAATAACCGCATCTTGCTGCATACTGCATCCATGCCTGGATCATAATAGCCTCACTTTGCTGTATGCGGTATTCATGCCAGAATTATAATAACCGGATCTTGCTGCATACTGCATCCATGCCTTGATCATAATAACCGCATCTTGCTGCATACTGCACCCATGCCTTGATCATAATAACCGCATCTTGCTGCATACTGCACCCATGCCTTGATCATAATAACCGCATCTTGCTGCATACTGCATCCATGCCTTGATCATAATAACCGCATCTTGCTGCATGCTGCATCCATGCCTAGATCATAATAACCGCATCTTGCTGCATACTGCACCCATGCCTGGATCATAATAACCGCATCTTGCTGCATACTGCATCCATGCCTAGATCATAATAACCGCATCTTGCTGCACACTGCATCCATGCCTGGATCATAGTAACCGCATCTTGCTGCATACTGCATCCATGCCTAGATCATAATAACCGCGTCTTGCTCCATACTGCATCCATGCCTGGATCATAATAGCCTCACTTTGCTGTATGCGGTATTCATGCCAGAATTATAATAACCGGATCTTGCTGCATAATGCATTCATGCCTGGATCATAATAACCGCACCTTGCTGCATACTGCATCCATGCTTGGATCATAATAACCGCATCTTGCTGCATACTGCATCCATGCCTGGATCATGATAACCGCACCTTGCTGCATACTGCATCCATGCCTGGATCTAGCTGTTGCGGAATTAAAAAGTAAATATTTTTACATACTAAACAATAATTTTATATACAGCGATTAAGGGGTCACTTTTTACGTTAGTTTAACTGAAACAGTTACTTGTTTTTTCCTCCAAGTTTCACAAACTTACACAAGTTATTAGCAGTAAATACTGATACATCAAGGAAGTAATCTTTGACAGCAATGACAAAAGCCTCCCTCAGCGTCACCCCTCAGACCTCGCCCTCTGTATGAGCTGAAACTGCGGATAGCGTTAAATAACTGATTGCTTCCCTAGCGACCGATTGGGCACAAAGTTGCTGCTCCTGATATAACCCCGTAAGGGTGGCGGTGATTTGAAGAAATTTGAGGACATAATATTGATGATTTTTTTAACACTATTATTTTTATTGATAATGCCGCTGGATGTTCTTCAGAAAGGTCAGGTTAGTAGTACTCGTAACCCGGTGCGTGTGTGACCAGACGTATGAACGTAAACGAGGCAAATTAAAAGTAGGAGTTAAGGATCGTGGTGGGGTTCAGTAGTTTCTGCCTACCCCCATGAGAAGACGGCGGGATGTATGTATGTTTTCGGGGTTCTGTTACATACCTATTCTAGATTAAGCGGGTCTTTGGTTTTCACGACCTCCCGTAATGATATCATTTGGAGAAACATCGACGTAAATGTATATTTTCCCAAAAAAGATTTAAATATGACAACCCACTTAATAAAAAAAAAATAAAAAAATCAAATAATTTTATTTCGAGTATCACTGACTCATAATTATACCAATACACTCATACAGTCACATTAACTACACAACATTACAAATTTTAACTTACTATACGGCGATAGTTTGTGAGTGTGTGTGTGTGTTTGTATGTTTTTACTTCTTCACGCTCAAACGGCTGGACCGATTTCGATAAAATTTGCTATGTAGATAGCTTATACCCTGGATTAACACATAGGCTACTTTTTATCCCGGTCTACGCGGGTGAAAGCGTAGGGCACAGCTAGTTTAATATAATCCAATTAATGAATTAACACCATAATACCTACACAATAAAAAAACCATACTAAAAATAATCACAAAAAATTAACCACTTACACATTTAATGAGGTTTGTTAGTCGCATGTACGAGTATGTATGTCACCATGTCGCTTACAGACAGTGGGAGATGATGGAAAAATCAAGCCTTTCCGCGAGCGTGGCCAGCACTCAGAAAGTGTATTTACGTTTATAGAAACAAAGACGTAATTCAATTTCGTCAATCAACCAATAGGCGGCGCTAACATCGTTGTTGCATTATGCTAATTCGCAAAGTTCTCGCTGAAACAGCGATTTCTTTTAACCTATAGAGCCTGTTTCACCACCTACGATTATATAAATTCCTATTAACTTACTTGGCAGATAATTTCATACAAATTCTGTTCCATTTTTGAATCTAACTTATCCGGTGAGTAGTGGCTATTCGGAGATCGTGAAATAGGCCCTAAGCATTATCTTATATAAATAAAAAACTTTTTTACAAAAAACAAAACCGACTTCCAAAAAAACACAACAAAGTGAAAAATAACTTCAATTTCGGAAGTCGGTGTCTTTGGATCTGTATTTTAGGTTTTTGCACCCGACTTCCGAAATTGAAGTTATTTTTCACTTTGTAGTGTTTTTTTGGAAGTCGGTTTTGTTTTTTGTAAAAAAGTTTTTATTTTTCACTTTTTAGAGGGTCAGTTTGTAATTTATCTAAGTTCCCAATTCCCAACATTTAATATTACACATTTAGCAAAAATCCGATGAATTTGCCACGGGCCTCGAACGGTATAGTTACGCCACTGGACCCAATGTCAACTGCAGATCACGTTTTACAAAATATTGCTTTTCCCGATGCAGGGACGTTAATTGTTGAGAAGTTCTCCTAGTAAGAACCAGGAGAACTGGAGCTCATGGTGAAGTCACCATCACCATTATGCATTTTGACGAGCATAAACCATATTAAAGTAATCGAATCGCAACCTGTGATATACATAGATATAATTGAGTATTTCCGATGGCCATCTGTAGTCTTCATCATCAGTTCCAGTTCACCAAATGGTACTTTCCGAGAGCATATGCACGAGTTACTATATAAAAATACCGAAATCGATATAAGTGTGCCTATAAAATTTGAGGGTTTCCCTCGATTTCCATGGGATCCCATCATCAGATCCTGATTTGATGATCATGGGACCACTTCGAACAAAAAAAGAAAAATCCAAATCGGTCAAGCCATTTTCGAGTAATCGGGGAACATACATAAATTAAAAAAAAAGGTTCCGACGAATTGAAAACCTCCTCCTTTTTGAAGTCGGTTAAAAAGAGAAGTCCTGACTAACTGACTGATTGACTGACTCATCAACGCCCAGCCCAAACCCCTGAACCTGGAAAGCTGAAATTTTGCACAGAGTTTCCCTTTGTAATGTAGACAAGGAATAAGGAAGAATTACCCGGTATCACGTTCCCGTGGGATATTTTCCGACATCCACGCGGGCGAAGCCGCGCGGGAAGTGCTAGTTGATAATAAGATGACTTTAACTAAAGATGAACTTATAAATTAGAAAAGTTACTTGGCAGGTTCGAACCCGCAACCTAAAAAATCTCTTTTCAAGGTATATTCATGCACATCCCCAACTTATAATTCATCCGTTTAATTACAGATGACGTGGTTTCCCTGTAATGTGGTATTTATTTGCGGCTGTAATGGATGAGTCACTCGCTTGCAATTTATTATAAAGGCCCCAATGTTAAAATTGAGATTAAATAATATTTGTATGCAGCAACCAGTTGTATTGTGATCTTTTATGGACGTATTTGCATAGGTATATTCAGCTGCATCAGGTTAGACTGAAAGCTGACCCCAAAATAGTTGGGAAAAAGCTAGGTAGATTTAATTTTTGCATTGACGTGTTTTCTGCAGTTTTTAGGTGAGTGTCCACTGGTCCGGGCCGGTCACAACGCACGCACGGCACGCAACGGATTTCGGTTTGCTTTGTATAAATTCATGTAGCACTGCGTCCACTACCGGTACCGACCGTATTTTCATATATTCACACTAAACAAACCAAAATGTACGATGTAGACAAAGGATTTACCATGTAAAGCCACTCTACCGCATTGGATCGCAGGATCTGTAATGGTAGTTGTAGGTAAGATTTGGGTAAATAAATAGTAAAAATCCGTTGCGTGCCGTGCGTGCGTTGCAGCCGGCGCGGACCAGTGGACGCTCGGCTTTAGTCACCAAATACTAATACATAAGTCGATAAAATTTACTTAAGCTGTTTACTTTTTTGTAATTAGAAATTCAATTGAATCTCTATCTTCTAGGAATGTCGTCATAGGCTTTTGAGATGGACAGAATAAAAAAGGTAGTCTATAATTCTTAGGTTCTTAGACTATGACGAAGATTTCTCAGGACACGATAATGACTAAAGCAAACAGCAACTATTTTAATAAGTATCATCATCATTCTATTTAAATTCCGATTTATTTCGGGTCGGTGCAACATAATAACTATGTCTTCTTCTTCCATACTTCTCTATAAGGTCCCATTAAGATAGATGGACAAATTTTCACAGGGTGTTTGTTCTGCCCATGAATATGAACAACTTTTACTAAGGGACTAACTCTGAAATCGCGAAAAAAAATCAGCTGTTTCGTACATTTATCTACACCAAACTCGTCAAAATGTAGGGAGCAGCTGATTTTTTTTTCGCGATTTCAGGTTTCGTCCCATAGTAAAAGTTGTTCATATTCATGAGTAGAACCAACACCCTGTGAAAATTTGTCCATCTATTTTAATGAGACCTTGTATTAGTCGCTCCATAGAAAAAAACTCGCCGAATGCATAATCTCGTCCTTATTTGCTTATGATTCTGAAAGCTGAACTTTCTTTAAAACTACAAGCGATCTAATAAGCTGATAACACTAACGCTATTCCCATCTTCAATATAAAACCATATTTCCACAGTAAACGCAATCCTCCTAAAGCCATCGTTTACCATAACAATACAATAAACTCTAAATAAGACATACAAAACATTGAAATGTAAAGAAGATAGATGGCAGCCTCATTGTATAAGAAAGCTAAAAAGTATTCAATAATAAATCTCAGTTGGGAGATGTCGATCACAGATGTGTCCTGGAGGAGTGATATCGGCACTCTTTTTAATGCAAAATTGAAAGCAAATGTGAGAAAAAATGTCTTTGTTTGGGGAAAAGACTGGCTTTGGAATTTTCTGGGAGTTATACAATAAAGAATATTAAGAATTAGTTATCAATAGAGGTTTTTATTTCCAAAATACCCACAAATATGAAGTTCTTTTTGAGCTCCTAAGCTGTGTCCTAAGGTTGTATCTTGGGGACGTCCGTCAAATGGGATTACTTTGATAGTACGGGTTTACTTTGATAACAACTTTCGACATATGAAAAACTAATTTTATTCAGGTTTTGTTGGTGTACCGGTTACTGGGCATTTTTAAGGTAAGGAAAACTTTTGCCCGTCTTATTACAAAACAAGGTTCATCTTCAAACACATGTTTAAACCATGGACCCTTTTTTGAATTTCGAACTTTATTCCGACACATCAAGATGACAATTTTACAAAACTGACAACTTAGTACCTGACTAAGTTGTCAGTTTTGTATAAAGAACTGTATTCCTATCACAGCTAGGTTCTTATTACAAAAACTGGCTCGAAGGTTTAAACCATGACGGACGAAAAACCTTGTTTTGTAATAAGGCCGTTGATGCCTCCAAAAATCTATACTTGCCTATGACTTACCTATAGATTTTAAATGACATCGACAGGGTGGCAATGTTGGTACCTACACATTTGTAAAACTGTCACAGAAACTGCATTCTAAAACAAGATGGCGGTATTCGTTCCGATTTTACGCGCCAAACTAAACTTGTAGCGATCGATGTACTCAATCTATGCGTACTCAAAATGAGATAGAAACAAGACAATTATTTATGAAACGTTTATTGCTCTAACAAATTTAATGTAGATTTTATAGCTCACCTGAAAAAATTACAAAACTAAATCTATGTTTGACTAACACGATAAGAACTAGTATACTTAAGTAATTACTTAGTTTTAAAAAGTTTCATTTACACTCCCCTGTGACCGATTTACATTTTTCACCAAGATAAAATGGTAATTTACTGTAGCGTAGCGACCTCTGTCGTTGGGTGGAGGAGGAAATGATGTGATTTGTGTCGTTCATTTGCGCTAGTCGCTGATAGATGGCGCTTGCGTTTGTGAATGAATCTCTTACGAGTGCCCATTGATTATTTGATAGTAGTTATCGCTCCTCGACGCCAGAGGGCCGCTTTTATGAATGGGCCATTGTGTATTTATCAATGGCCAGCGTAGTTATCGCTCCTCGACGCTAGGGGAAGCACTGTAGAATACGTTGGAATATTCTGGAAACTTCTAGAACCGGAAGTGGTCGTAAATGTTAATCCTTTTCCGCCCACTCTTAAATTTAGATAGTTAGTCCGCTTTCAGAGCTACTATGGTGAACAAGTTTTCGTAATGTTCTAGCGCGTAGTTTGTAGAGGGTCGGTAATTATTTAACCAAAGCCATGTTTGCCTATATCAGTGCGTGTAATTAATTAGTTTGTTAGCTATGGAATACCGACAATAAATCGGGTAATAACGAGTAGTGGTTTTATTATTCGATTTAGTCCTCTGTCCTCAACATTGGTCCTTCGAGAGCCGGATATAGGCAGGCATAGCTTTGGTTTGCCCTCACGCGAGAGTGGTAGTGTGGTGTAGTGCAGTAAGTGTCGACATGGTGAAGACACGCGGTATGCAAGAACCCGTCACAGCGGCAACGGAAGGGGACGGGCCCGTCTCCACGGAATCGGCGACAGCGGTGGGGCCAACAGGCACACCCAAATAATTCCGTCACAGATTCGGACCCGACCCAGCCTCACAGCCCTGGGGCGACGACAGCTCCACACAGACAACCACTAGACGAGACGAGAACCAACAGAAAGGCGTTGGCCCGAGCGAGACTGGAGCTCGCCGCCGCTAGGCTAGCCCTCTTGGAAGCGGATTCAGCAGACGAAGAATTTTTGGCGGGAAGCTCGACTGCGGCATCGAAACGTCAGACGGACGCCGCGGACGCGCTCGGCGAACACCGCGGCTACATCCACCCGCCGCAGTCGCGACCCATGTCGCCACACGATGATCAGCCCACCCCACCGCGTCGCGGGGACACACGGACGGCGACGCCACATGACGCGCCGCCGCCCTCACCGCAACGCGGCGACGAGGGGAGCCTGCTGAAAGGACTGACTCAAGCATTGTTAGAGGTAGCGCGGGGTAACCCCGCCGCCAGCAGGTATGGAATTGATTTACCTATTTTTAGTGGCCACGCGGGCGAATGGCTGCATTTTAAAGCAGCATATAATGAGTCAGCGTCGACTCACACAGAGGCAGGGAATTTGGCCCGCCTCAGAAAATCTTTGAGAGGGCCAGCAATGGAGGCAGTCAAATGCCTATTTCTAGGATCCTCGGCCGCTCAAATTATGCAAAGGTTAGAATCTAGGTTTGGGCGACCAAACGCACTAATAACTTACGAGTTAAATAAATTACGTCAGTTACCTAAACTATCAGATAACCCTACAGATATATGTGTGTTTGCATCGAAGGTCACGAATGCCATTGCCGCGGTGCAAGCTCTGAAAAGAACAGAATTTTTACATAGCCCGGAAATGATTTCCGTAATTACAGAAAAATTATCAGTTACGCTTAGAAGCCGGTGGTATGATTATGAGTTTGCTGCGGGTGACGCAGAGCCCGGCCTAGTAGTGTTGGGACGATTCCTCGATAGAGAGGCCGATATCAATGCGCGTCACGCCTCAGCAGAGGTGGAATATAAACGAGAACGTCCACAACGGTCGGCTCAAAAGTCATTTAATATCGTAGAGACTGAAAAAACACCGTGTGTAATATGTAGCGAAAAATGTAGCAGCGTGGCTGTCTGTAATAACTTAAGAAAATGTCGATAACTGATAGATGGGAAACTGTACGTAAAAATAAATTATGTTTCAGGTGCCTGAAACGACGGACCTGGAATCACAAATGCAAAAGTAAGCAGTGTGAAGTGCAAGACTGCGAGCACTATCATCACGGTCTGCTGCACAGTGGCAGTAGCCGAGAAGAGCGTCCTCGTGTCACATCAACAGACCACGTAGCATCGAGCGTCGACACCACGCCGTGTGCTGACACCGCGCCGCGCGTCGACACAGCACAGTGCGCTGACAGCGCGCCACACGCCGTCATCAGCAACACGAGCACGCCGCGCACATACAACCGAGTTTTGCTGAAAGTGGTACCAGTGACACTATCGGGACCAAACGGTAAAGTAGAAACATTTGCTTTGTTGGATGATGGATCGACAATAACACTACTTACTACTGACGTCGCACAGCGGATAGGTGCAAAAGGCCCCAATGAGTCATTTTACATCGAGGCCGTAGCGGGCACACGTATTGACGTTACAAACTCGTGCCGAGTCAAGGTAAATATACGAGGTAAGTACACAACCGAAGGCCTAGACATCGAAGCCAGAACTATCGACAGACTTGAATTATCAAGCCAGTCAATACGCGCAAATGACCTGGTCGGCTTCGATCATCTGACACCTATAGTCGAGCAGCTCTCATACGACACAGGCGTGCCAACTGTCTTGATAGGCCAGGACAACTGGGCGCTCCTACTTGCCTCAGAAGTGCGAGTAGGTACAAAAGGTCAACCGGTAGCGTCACGTACACCACTTGGCTGGGCTTTACACGGCCAAACCTGCAATCTGACAAAAGTACATCTAGTACCACAGATCAGAGAGTGCTGCAGTCATGTAAGTATAGACGAAACTATAGAAAAGCTCATGCAAGAAAATTATAACGCACGGGTTCATGAGTCTGACTACCCCGAAGTGGTGAACTCTATAGTTCGAAATCACTATATGGACTATTATTTACAGAGTTTTGACGACACAAAAGAAGCGAACCGAGTATCTAAAGCAGTCAACGCTGTACATCGGCGAGGTAACTCCACACTGCAGAAATGGGCGTCCAACGAGCCGGCCGCCATCGCAGGCCTCGCAACTGAGCCAGCAGAGGCGGACACTCTGCTCAACAAGGAGGAGAAAATTCTCGGCCTCATCTGGCGACACCACAATGACAGTTTGGGATTCAACTTCAGGAAAGTAGACGCTTCTTATTTAGACAAGCAGGTTACGAAACGCCAGTTATTAAAAACGGCGATGTCTCTGTATGACCCGCTGGGACTAGCCGCGCCGTTTACGACACAAGCGAAGTGCATAATGCAAGACACTTGGCGTTTAAATATCGGTTGGGATGAGCGCCTACCTAAAAGCTTAGAGCGTAAATGGCACGACTGGTTAATTGCTCTGCAAATTCTAAAAGGCGTTCGTATCCCACGTTGTTACCCGGGATTTAATGACTCAACTGGTTTAGAATTGCACATATTCGTGGACGCGAGCGAACGGGCCTATGCCGCAGCAGCATATTGGCGTTCAGTGAACGACATAGGTCAAGTTAATGTGTCGCTCGCGGCAGCGAAAGGGCGCGTTGCGCCCCTTAAGGTCACATCTATACCTAGACTTGAATTGCAGGCTGCCGTCCTCGGCGGGCGACTGGCGCGCTGTGTGGAAGAAGAGCACGATCGTCGCGCTGACCGCCGAGTCTTCTGGTCCGACTCGCGCACCGTGCTAGCGTGCCTGCGCGCCGGCGCGCGCGCCTTCAAACCGTTCGTCGCGCACCGAGTAGCAGAACTAGAAGAAACAACCCAGCGAAGCGAATGGCGCTGGGTCCCCACCGCTCACAACGTCGCCGACGACTCGACTCGCGATACACCATCTCACTTCACAGCGAGCCACCGCTGGTACACCGGTCCTTCGTTTCTGTACGACGACGAAAACGCCTGGCCGCAAGAAACAAACTCGCACCCCAGCCTCGACACTGGAGAGGAGCGTGTCACCACTGTCACGGCGCACCAACGATCGACTACAAGAGAGGCGCTACCCGACGTTACACGTTTCTCTTCCTGGCTGCGACTCATCCGGGCCACGGCGCGCGTGCTTCAATTCATCGACCGACTTCGAGTGCACACCACAGCCGCTACCCGCAAACGCAATAGTCGCGTTACCACAGACGACCCGAACTGGAAGGCGCAGCAACGGGAGACTACGAGGACGCGATCCGGAGCGCATAGTCGCAACCTCAGCGTCATGCCGACGGTCTACATACCTCTTGGTACACAGTACACACGTCGAGCCGAGTTCCTGTGGACACGCGCCATACAGGAGGAATGTTTCCCGGAAGAATTGCGTCACGTCACCGGCGGGAGAGCGGTACCAGCCGACAGCCGTTTGAATCGGCTATCTCTAACAGTCGATGAACACAACATAATAAGAATACGCTCGCGCATCGCAGCGCCGGCCGACATATCACGAGAAACACAGTCGCCATCAGCATTGAATGCCACACTGATAGATCGGCACCCGTATGAAGATGTGCTTCATACACTTCTGACAGAGGTAGAACACACAGTTAATTCACGACCTTTGACCCATGTATCGGTTAACCCAGACGACGAGGAGGCTCTGACGCCTAACCACTTCCTGCTTGGCGCACCCACTAAAGTACCGCTGCCAGGGAATTTCACAAGACCGGATGAACTACGCCATTCACACTGAAGAGCGTCGCAACGACTAGCGGACCTATTTTGGCAACGATGGCTGCGCGAAGTACTACCTACATTTGAAAACCGGCGGGAGCCACATGGACGCGGCGACACAGTCAAGGTGGGCGATTTGGTGGTAGTAGTAGACCCCAACTTACCAAGAAACATATGGCCAAAGGGGAGAGTCGAACGCGTGTACCCAGGCGCGGATGGTATCGTAAGAGTCGTTGACGTCAAAACCAAGAGTGGTACAATGCGTCGTCCTGTTAAACGTCTCGTCGTCATACCAGTAGAATAAGCTTAGTTGTCAAAGTCAAAATTGTAAAACATATTGTATTGTTAATGTTAACCAGTGGTGTAGACTAAGTCACCATATTGTTTTCTTTCTTGGCGTCACTCTAAGGCCTTGCTGTAAGGAGGAGTTTTTAATTCAATGTGATTTAATATATTGCAGCAAAGGTCCTGGAGCGACTACCGTTAGTGTATATATAGTTATATAACCAAATTATGTATTTAACTAAAGGTTAAGTAGAATAAGAGACTAAGTCTGAGTAATACTTAGTATTGTACCTACATACTTAGTATTGTAATTATTGGATTCCTTATGTGGATTTAGATCCTTGTTAAATAAGGTCATTGTTTTGTTGGCGTTATTGCATGATCATGCTGTTAGGAGTTTTTTAATTTAATTCAATTAAATATATAGCAGAGCAAGGATCCTGCAGTGACTACCCTTAGCTTTATGTTATGTATGTTCTAAATTATTTATTGATTTCAGTACAAGTGCTTATCGCATACAGCGATTATTAGATTAAGTTAGAGTAACTTAAATTGTTATCATTGACGTGTGGAAACTGTAAACCAGTCACTAGTGATACAATTATGTACATTAGATGTACACGGCGGGAGAAATGTGACCGATTTACATTTTTCACCAAGATAAAATGGTAATTTACTGTAGCGTAGCGACCTCTGTCGTTGGGTGGAGGAGGAAATGATGTGATTTGTGTCGTTCATTTGCGCTAGTCGCTGATAGATGGCGCTTGCGTTTGTGAATGAATCTCTTACGAGTGCCCATTGATTATTTGATAGTAGTTATCGCTCCTCGACGCCAGAGGGCCGCTTTTATGAATGGGCCATTGTGTATTTATCAATGGCCAGCGTAGTTATCGCTCCTCGACGCTAGGGGAAGCACTGTAGAATACGTTGGAATATTCTGGAAACTTCTAGAACCGGAAGTGGTCGTAAATGTTAATCCTTTTCCGCCCACTCTTAAATTTAGATAGTTAGTCCGCTTTCAGAGCTACTATGGTGAACAAGTTTTCGTAATGTTCTAGCGCGTAGTTTGTAGAGGGTCGGTAATTATTTAACCAAAGCCATGTTTGCCTATATCAGTGCGTGTAATTAATTAGTTTGTTAGCTATGGAATACCGACAATAAATCGGGTAATAACGAGTAGTGGTTTTATTATTCGATTTAGTCCTCTGTCCTCAACACTCCCCATTATAACCATGTTTGATTTTACGATAGACCAACAATCAAATTAATAACAACAAAGCTTCGTCAACAAATTGAATGGTGGATGCGCAAAGCAGCCCGCAAAATTCAAATTTTCTTGCGTTTTTTTGTAATTTGCACGTCAGTGTCAAGTTGTATTTTAAACAAGACATGACTCGCGGCAATAACAAATATGTATATACATAATTGTAAGTACCCTAAAAAAATCATGACATTTTAGAACAAATCTAACTTAGAGAGATCTCTAAGTTAGATTTGTTCTAAAATGTCATGATTTCTGAAATAAAACTTAGGTCCGTATTACAGAACGTCACTCAATACTCAAGCATTATCTTAAAACTAAATTCAAGCCATTTGATTGGTTGAAACTAGTTTTAAACTAAATTTAAACAAAGATCAGTGCTTGAGTTTCCTTCTGTAATACGGACCTTAGAGAGAACAAATCTAAGTTAGGTTTTATTTGTGTATCATATTTGATATACTCGCGAATCATATTTTGATTAAGATACAACCTGACATCAGTGTCATCCATAGATAATATAAGAAAGGAGATTTGCCCAGTAGGTATGTTAAAATGTACCGGAACTCAGATCGGAACCCTGTGTCTCCACCATTAGTCTCCACTTTGTCGCTTTGTCACTTTCATGATTCCTGTACGGATAGTGATTCCATGATTTACATGGCTTCGGTTTTTACAAGAAACCACTGAAGAACACGGCATTCTTATAAATTGTCACGGTCACAGTCGAAAGCGCACTAGTTCGCGGAGACGGAAATTGTACTATGAACGGCTCATACTGAGCATGTCGCGCGGACACATTCGCCCGCTTGCCACTTCTCCTGTTTTTTATATTTCTATGGTTTCATCAGTGCCACGGGCTACCTTTGCGCATTCACCTTAATTAAATAATATTTCGTAGATAATCCACAAAAAACCTTTTTTGAGCTGTCGTCTTCGGAGTTTTTAAAATACACAATGATCAGGTATCGGTATTAAATAACTTATACAACCGTTTTCTCTGGCACACATCCTTATACTCCGGATCCCACCATTTCCGAAAACTGGACTTTACAACGGGAGTACCGTTCAAATTATTAAGTTTAGTGCACAGATCACAAATCTGGGTCCTAGGATGTAATTGGTAGTAGTAGTATTTCATCCAATCGAAGAAAAATTCGTACATCTCAGGGTTTTTGATAAGGTAGTCCAAGAGAGCTCCTAATTTCTTCATGTCGAAAGCTTGAGCGTCAATGTAGGAGCCTGGGGGTAGGAAACTGAAAGACAAAATCAAATGTCAATATCTTCTATCTGTGTTTATCTATATATGTCTTAAAAAGACAAAGTTGCTTTTCGAGTCTGTGTATGTGACCGATATTTTTCTAAACTGCGCAACAGATTTTGATGCGATTTTCACTATCATTTTTATATTTCATATTTTCAACATTTATAAATTATTGATAAATTACAGAAATCTTGATTTTGATTCGTTAGATTTCGTTCGTTTGAAGAATCTGCACGAAATGTAACTTAGAGAAACGTGTTGATGATTTTGTATGGTTAAAATTATGTAAATACATATGTTTTATTTCCGCGTATCATATTTTGATCAAGATACAACCTGACACGGATCTGCAAATTGCAAAAAACCCAAAAAAAAAATGAATTTCGCGGGTTACCACAGCGCATCCCCCTTAACAAGATCAACTTATCGAGTAAACGTTTTTTAAGATGATTTTTAAAGCTATAAAAAGAAGAAATTATATTAAACTTACTTTGAATAGACAGCGGGTCCCAGAACAACAGGTATAGCTAAATGCGACATTGCAGTGACCATAACCTCCGTCACATAATCTTTAGCCAAATACTCCTCTAACACGATCTGGAAGAAATAGTCTTTTTCCAACATCTTGTAACATTTTATGGCACTCCCTCCAGGGCATTTTTTCTCAGAGCATGGACCATATATATCTAATGTGTAATTGTATCCTTTCAACTCATTTCTTAGTTCCTTAATAAAATCTTCATGCCTTGATTTGAGTTTGCATTTAGTTAGAATCCAAGCAACTGCCTTCGTTTTTTGTCTGATTTTATTAGTTAGTTTTTTACTCTTCTTCATTTTCTTTACCCAGTTCATATTGGTCTTCGGTCCTACGAGGGATTTGTTCGTGCTGTGGATTTCCAAAAACGGTTGCGGTATGTCAGAGTCTAATCTGTACGTCCAAGTCAAGTTGAAGAAGTCTTCCAACTCATAATTACACAGTGGATGTTTTTCTGGTGTTTCTGAAGACCGGAATATGTACAGCTGTTCTGGAGACCTGGTCAGGTTGAGGTAGCTGACATCCATTTTGATAACATTGTCTATATCAAAAACGACTGCATCGTAGTCTTCATCGTTTGTAAGAGTTTCTTTATTGTAAGTTATATAGCAGTTTATATGTGGACATTTTTGATTGATAAACATTCTCTGTCCCGGCAAAAACTCTGTGGGTTTATTATGTGATAACAGTGATCTCTGAATTTTAGTTTTCCCATAAAACAGTATATATTTTAAGTCTGTAGCGTACCTGATGTGTCGTCGGTGGTGGGTGCGTGAGTACGTCAGTACATGCGGCAGTATCATGACCACTAAAGTGGTGATTCCGAATGTGAAACATATTGTAAACTTCATATATTTCTTCTTCAGTATCATTTCTTTCAAATGATACGAAATGGTGTACATTTTGTGTGTTTTGATCTTCATGACATTTATTTTTCAGGTCAGCACTTGTCACTCCACTGTTCGTCCACCGACTGGCATATAGACGTCGGATCTAAGTACTAAATAGTAATGTACTCCCCTGTTTACAAGTAAGTTGACAGTTCTTGAATTTTTCAGCGAAAGAATGTTTTGTTTGATTTGTGTTTGCAATGCGCTTACGCAAACTTGTAAACAACTTGTGGCGGTTTAGAAAATAATGTAAACGAACGTAGTTCTTGTTACAGTTATCTATCATTTAGACATTGTTTTTTTTCAGGTTTGCGTTTGTTTTACATTCCTTTAACTGTGTAGACTTGTTTTTTTGTTCGCAGTTACGTCTAAATAATAATATAATATGTCCTGTAATAACTAATATTTGCACACCACTCTTGGCAGAATGTGACGATACCTGTGACTAATCTTAAGACAATTTAATGTACCATATTCTGACAAATAAATAAATGATTATGATTATTATCTATACTTATAATAAATCTGTAGAGAGGTCAATTCTGTACATGATATATATTTTCAAAATAACTATCAGGGGGTAATTAGTGATCGATACTGATACCAAAAATGCAATCAGTAAAATTTTTGTCTGTCTGTCTGTCTGTCTGTCTGTCTGTCTGTCTGTCTGTATGTTCCTTATAGAAACAAAAACTACTCGACGGATTTTAACGAAACTTGGTACAATTATTCTTCATACTCCTGGGGAGGTTATAGTATACTTTTCATCACGCTACAGTCAACAGGAGCAGAGCAGTGAAGGGAAATGTTGGGAAAACGGGAGAAGTTGTTCCATTTTTTAAGCTTCCGTCGCGTGTGCAGCCTTAATGGTTAAAGCTACATAGAAATCATTTATGACGAAAATGTTCTACATAAAATTATCTAAAAAATATCCCACAACAGCATATATCTATCTTTTATGGTTGACTCACAATACCACGTGCAACTCCCGATAGCTTAGCAGTCCAATACATTACACGCTGACGGAGTCGCGGGCACAGCTATTAATAATAATATTCTGCGGTTCCTTATTGCGATATTTTTCAACAGTATTGTGGATTGACATATTATATTTCCCTACTAAAATACGAAAGTTAATCTGTCTGTTACATCAAAACCACTGAACCGTGAAGAAGGACGTATGGTACTTTTTTACGAAAAACGACGGAAACGCGGACGAAGTCGCGGGCAAAAGCTAGTTATAAATATGATACTTAGAGACGAAAGAAACATTTTTGTGTAGTAACGTATTGTTCAATTGGCAGTTCGTAAGGCAGTAAGTTTGATTCCCTGTCAGGGCAAATTGCTTCGCACTGGCTGTCTACTATTTCTGTTTTTACAACAAAAAAAAAATACGTTTTGAATTTTAAAACAACAATGATATTAGTCTCTCTTTCACAAACTCAAACAAAGTGATTAAGGCAAAGCACACACCAAATTGAATATATGCACCTCAAGTTGTACTGTGTGTAATTTATGTGTTTAATTTCGCGATGTACTAGCGAAACTGGCATATGAAAAACTCGCTTACATTCGCTTAATTTATGGGTAAAAAATATTTTACGGGAAGCTTAATATTGTCGCTTACCGCACTGGGTTCGGCACTGCTTTAGTCGCTTGTATGATTTATTTGGCTCCGGAGTAATATATATCGAATTAGGGAGCGTGCGCTTTTTGTTTAGAAAGGACTTCCACTTAATTCAGGATGTGTTTTGTGTGTGTGGGTTTTGAATGTTGTAGTTTATAAATTGGGATTTTGGTATTGTCGTTTTTATTATTTTGTGATACCGCACGTGTCGATCGAAGGTTAAGCTATGCTTCCGCGAGCGATTCGTGGATGGGTTACTATCCAGTATATATCGAGACCCTTCCGTGCCTCGGAAAGCACGTTAATCCGTTGGTCCCGGCTGTCATTCATAGATCTTTGACAGTCGTTACGGGTAGTCAGAAGCCCAAAAGTCTGATAACCAGTCTTACCAAGGAATATCGTAATACACAGTAACTGGGTTGTGGAGGTCAGATATGCGACGGCTTATCATTCCATTACTTATCTGATTTATTCCGAACTAATAGCAACAAACTAATACCACTGGTATTTGTTTGAACTCATATTTATTTTCTATTCCGAACGGATACCACTGTATAAACGTAGGTATAAACTAATTGTATAACTGAAAGTTCTTGGTATTCGTTTGCACATTAAATTTAATTATACAGGGTGTAATTTTAATCACCGTTATCCTCTTAAGGGGTCATTGTACTCATCATTATGAACAACTTTTACTATGGGACCAAACCTGAAATCGCGAAAAAAAAATCAGCTGTTCAGTACATTTATGTTCGCATAATTCGTCAAAATGTACTGAACAGCTGATTTTTTTTCGCGATTTCAGGTGTGGTCCCATAGTAAAAGTTGTTTATAATGATGAGTACAATGACCCCTTAAGAGGATAACGGTGATTAAAATTACACCCAGTATAAAAAGTGGTATCCGTTCGGATTGATACTGGTTCAAACAAATACCAGTGGTATTAGTTTGTGGGTATTATTAGTTCGGAATAAATCACTTATCTCCTACATATTTATGACGTAAGTAAATGTGATGATAATTGTTTTTAGCACAACTGTGGTGACGCAATTCTTATAATATTACAAAAAAAAAAAAACAAAAACAACAGAAAGCTAAACAAAACAAATGACTCCAAACGACTCATATCATTAACAAAGGACACAAATTATTCAAAATGGCCAAATTAAAAAGGTATTGTGTATAATAGCTCGATAAACAGCGTTCATTACATAGAACCTCTGGGTAAACCACGGATTAAGTTCAACATGGCTCAAGTCTTGCTTATTTTCTGTTGTTACGCCTCAAATTGTCGACACTTGAGTACAGATTAGCTTCGTTACCCCGCGGCGGAGCGTACCTGCTGAAGGGAAGGGAGGAAAAATATCGATATAATTTTTATCGATAATTTTTTTGAAGTGAAAACTTCTTTAAGTGCACTTTGTGCTCTCTCTGAACAGTGAACGAAATTACTGTTCTATCACACTCGGGTCGGTGGCGCTAAATCGGGTATACTCGGCTCCAGTAGGTCGGTGATGCTAAGGTGACGCTGAATCACATATACTCGGCGCTGCATCGCGTGTAGCTCCAGTCGTCATCAGATTAAACAAGAATAAAGTTTAAAAACCCGACTACGGAGGAATAAAATTGATCTAAAAAGTTCAAAATATTTATTTACTTAAACAATAATGACATAGGTATATATAAATTTAAAGTTTTTTGCATTAAAAATTAGCTAGCTAATTCAATTTAATTATTTATCTACCCTCAAACCCAATACATTTATTACAATACAGAAAATACATGGTGGCCTTTATTTTGTTTTGACTAGTATACATATTTGTAATGTGCTCGTCAAGACCTTTCTTTTGATACCAAACATGTCATGATTATCTCAATTAATTTTTTTTCGAGGTCAGAAAATTACGTGTAAAATCCACCATATTAAATTTAGGAAGAATTTCTGTAGCCTATGTTACCCGGACCATTATTACAAATCTATCGATACCTCATTCATCAAAATCGGTTCAGTAATTTAGGCGCTACGGTGGAACACACGTAAATACATACTTACATACATACATAGACTGCTAAAATCATAACCCTTCCATTTGGCTTTGCCGTAGTCGGGTAAAAATTAGGAAAAAGTTTTCACTTTTAAGGTATGAAACCCTCTTTTTTGTGTTACTGTCGAGGCTTATCTATATGAATATGTGCTGTATTTTTGCGATACTGAATTTTGTAGTTTTAGCTAAGTCTGAAGTAGTAATAAATAATAATTATTTAAAAACAAACCTATACCTAAAGAAATCAACTTGAGCATATTACACGCGGTGGTGATATATTGTGTCAAGTGGGCTCAGAAATCATTATACCTATAGTTTAGTTTAGCCAAGTGCCTGAACTGAAGAGGCTCACGTTAGGCTGTTCGGTTAGTTAGTTAGTTGGAGAGTAGAAAGCTCTTGGACGTGTCTCGGCATGAAGGTTGCTCTATTTAGAGCTTTAATAACTACAATGAATAACTTAATAGTGTTTAGCTGTACAGTAATATACAAGTAAGTAAAAATAGTTTATAGAGGAGTTTATTCTCAACTAGCTTTTGCCCGCGACTTCGTCCGCGTTTCCGTCGTTTTTCGTAAAAAAGTACCATATGTCCTTCCTCACGGGTTTTGATGTAACAGACAGATTAACTTTCGTATTTTAGTAGGGAAATATAATATGTCAATCCACAATACTGTTGAAAAATATCGCAATAAGGAACCGCAGAATATTATTATTAATAGCTGTGCCCGCGACTCCGTCAGCGTGTAACTCCTTAAGGGTATGTTATTAAGTTAATGTATTGGACTGCTAAGCTATCGGGAGTTACACGTGTTATTGTGAGTCAACCATAAAAGATAGACATATGCTGTTGTGGGATATTTTTTAGATAATTTTATGTAGAACATTTCCATCATAAATGATTTCTATGTAGCTTTAACCATTAAGGCTGCACACGCGACGGAAGCTTAAAAAATGGAGCAACTTCTACCGTTTTACCAACATTTCCCTTCACTGCTCTGCTCCTATTGATTGTAGCGTGATGAAAAGTATACTATAACCTTCCCAGGAGTATGAAGAATAATTGTACCAAGTTTCGTTAAAATCCGTCGAGTAGTTTTTGTTTCTATAAGGAACATACAGACAGACAGACAGACAGACAAAAATTTTACTGGTTGCATTTTTGGCATCAGTATCGATCACTAATTACCCCCTGATAGTTATTTTGAAAATATATATCATGTACAGAATTTACCTCTCTACAGATTTATTATAAGTATAGATTATCGTTGAAGTAAAGCTGGGATTTCCGAAAGCGATTTCTTCAATTAATGACGGCCATCATGAAACTCTGTAATTTTCACCACTATTTGACATTAAGGTGTCAAAAAACACTGTATTTGGACAGCAGACTCTGTATTGTTTGACTGTTGTATTCTTAGGAAACCAAAGCCCAAGATGATAGTAACAAAACCAAAACATCGACATCACCTCATCCCTACGTTTCCAAGTGGTCGCGTAGGAAGAGCGCGGAATAATGATTTCTTTGAGTCCCCACTGTTTGAAGTGCACGCCATTACTGGCTCTGATACGTTTGTGTTCTGCACTTAATAGCGGATCCCAATGCCAGCTATAATTGTTTTCCCTACCTTTGTACGGTAAAAATCATGTTTACGACACTTTTTCGAGATGTTCATGGAGATTTTTATCTCTCAAATTATTGTTCGAGATGCTGATAAAAATTTGAATGAGCACGAATAATGGATGGCTTTGGAATTATAATACCGTTCTGTCTGTGGAATTTCCTTTAGAAATAAGAGTGGGAGTATCTCTTGTTTAGAGAATTTATTTCAAAAGGTTTATGTGTATAATACATAACTTACATATAATAAATAAATCTCGATGTGTTGTGAAGTCGTAAAAACCGAGCAAAGTCGCTTGTTAATAATAATTTTAAAAAATATTCACCTTGTACAACCTTTGCTATATTAAATTCTCAACTTAAAACTAACTTGAGTCAATGACATCGGACAAATACGTGGTCTCATACTCCGTTCTTAGAATACAAACTAGTTCAGGCTAACTTACCTAGTCGCCGATAAGACAAGGGGTAGAACAAATAAACAAATTCTTGGGTTAGTGCAAACACAGACGGGACATTGATCGGTGCGTTGCGTAGATAACTATGGGAGTTATTATCAGCCTGTCTGGTTCCACTGCAAGACAAAAGCCTCATAAATAGTAAAAGTACAGTCGGGGAAATTAATTGCTTAGCAAATTGACAAATTACTTCAATTTCGCAGGTGAGCTGTGATATTATAATTTCACTAGTGATATTATAATTACACGGTAGACTGTCAGTCGACTTCATTTCTTACAACTTAACGGCTTGGTTTTAGTGACATTGTAATGTCACGGGGACACTATAGTCATATTCAAATCAAATCAAATCAAATCAAATCATTTATTACTTTGCAAACATGGGTATTATTGGTACATAAGATGTTCTTTTATAATAAGGTTCACCATATTTTACCGACACACGGGCATGCAAATAGTAGGAACATATAATCTTGTTCTAAATTTAAATTATGTGACATGTCATTAGAATTACATTAACTAAAAAAAATAAAAAAATATTAACAAAAATGTCAGCCTTGTCATGGTAATAATAGCCTTGTAGTAGTAAATATTGTAAGGCAATGATATTTTGCCAATTTCACTGGTCGTTAGATTATGAGGCCGTCTCTGATTGGTACGTTTCCATTGTCAATTTTGCAATTATAAAGTTATAAATAAATAGGCACGTTTAGAAAAATCACAAACTGTCAAATAATGACAGTTGTGATGTGATTGTATAATCCGTTAGTCCACATTGTTGTCCGTATGGACATAGAATAATAATGTTACAACAATACGTCTTCATAGAAAACGGCCGAAACGACGCGCTTCGAAATTTCAGTGTGTAGGCAACAGGGGGTCTACTCCCTAAGCACGAAGCCCGTAGTTTCGGCCTTCGTTACAGTCGTTTCCTACTCCGGAACACCTACGGACAGATGATCGGTTCGGGGACTGAACGAATTATGAACGACAACACGGTTTGACAGTTGTCCTACTCCGAATGTGTTTTTACCCGTCCGAAAAATTAAACTTTTACACTTGTTTTGATGGATCTTTATGTCAAAGGGCGGATGAACGGACGGACGGACAAACTTAGGCAGTAGGCCCCCAGTTTCGAGTGCCCGGCAGTTACGCACGGACGGACGCGGATTTATCTACCGAGCGGCCGTAGATAATTGATTCAAGGACACTGCCTAAATGTACTACTGTATTATCATTATTCTGTGGTATGGACAGTATAAGTAGATAGTCTAGTAGTGCTTAACAATTAATTTCCCTGACTTTCCACGATTGCTTACCACTAGTACCATTACCTTCAGCCAACTTCTCTGTAGGGTCATTTGACGCTCGAATCGCTTAGGCCGATCTTCGCAATATTTACTTTCATCTGCACTTGTAATACACGAGATAACAAAATAAAGTAGACTATTACTATTGTATTGTCTACTTTATTTTGTTATCTCGTGGCTTAGCAATAACAGCCACACGGGAAACTCCTCCGTGCCTCGGAAAGCACGTTAAGCCGTTGGTCCCGGCTGTCATTTGTGGTTCTTTGGCAGACGTTACGGGTCGTCTGAAGCCCGAAAGTCTGACAACCAGTCTTACCAAGGGGTATCGTATTACCCAGTAACTGGGTTGTGGAGGTCAGATAGGCAGTCGCTCTATATGAAAAAATACTGGTATTCAGCTGCATCTGGTGAGACTGGAAGCCAACACCAGCATAGTTGGGAAAAGGCTAAGCGGATTGATTGGTCGGGAAAGCCACGTCACACGTCGTCACACGTCGTCAACACTATGCTGCTTTGGGTGTCGCTTGACTTAACTTTGCGCACCATGCGGGCCCTGTATGAATTGGTGGATGTAAACCTTCTCGCTTTTTGTCATAATTTTCTGCTTATTTTTGTTTTTAAGACATACCTACTCTTGGTGCTTTAATGATTTTTAGCCACTAATTCTATTTTTTGGACAAAGAATCAGCATTGCCATATAACGTGGCAATGCTGCTAGCCTTTTTGGGCACTTTTCCTGTTGACAGCGATGCGGACGAATTGTTTGATGCCCTATGATCCTTTCCCCTCCTTTTTTACATACCATGTACATACATATTATTATTTTAAATCCGTTAGTTTATATATTACGTACATACAAAGAAATATATTTGCCACTAATTTAATTTAAATTTTCTTGATTACTTTCTCGTCTTTGGAGTATTTCTTGGAATAATCCGACCGTCTTCCTCACGATCATTTTCCCTTTTCGGCTTTAAAGTAGGATAGTAGATGAAATAACATATTTTAAATTTTATTTAAATCACCATACTTAAAATAAAAAACCGGGCAAGAGCGAGTCGGACTCGCGCACCGAGGGTTCCGTTCGGATTTCTGAAAAAGTGTGCTATTTAGAGACATCGTTTTATTTTTCCTGTAATCTTTACATAAACTTCTATCACATAGATTATTTTCAGATTTTTCTCTTTGCAAACTTCGGAGAAAAATGTAAAAAAAAATACCGTTCCCCCCCCGGAACGGTATTTTTTTTTACATTTTTCATCAAAAGTCGAACACTGTGCGGTCTAAAAAAAAAAAACATATGTTTGAGAATGTGCAAACAGCGCTCTTTCATATGATACCCCACATGACCTAGTAGCCCCACTTTGAATTTTTAAGACGCCCTTTCACCCCATGTTGCAAAAAAAATACATATATTTTTATTTCTTTCTTATTTGCAAAATAGTTGGGTAAACGTCATCTAAAATTGTTCCAAATTTCAAGTTGATAGCACCAGTAGTTCTTGATATATCCAGCTGTGACAGACAGACAGACAGACAGACTGAGTCACACCATAAGGGTTCCTTTTTTACCATTCTGGTACGGAACCCTAAAAATCTTTCGCTATATTAACTATTAAAACTGATACCTACAACCACACAAACCCATTGTCTCCACTATCGATTCTCAGTCCGTACTAAGCTGGATTCGTTTGATTCCGTACGAATGTCAGCACAAAGTGAGACAAACTCAATCAAATCTAGGTGGCGTAAAGAAAAAGTGGGGAAGTGCAAACTGGATTGTCACAGTTTCAATTCCATTTGGGCGAGTCGACCGCGACCGGCGGGAGATGGGACCGTGTTGTTAAGGCTTAGATTTGCGTGGCCAGCGGGAGCGATTCGATTTTTTTGAAGGCAGTTTAGAATATTTCCTGATAAGTGGTTATAGGTATGTATACAGTATATGTATATGTATAGGTATTTGTAATCTGGATCAATAAGATAGATAATATTGTTAGTGTTTGCAAGTCTTTTTATTACTTACTAGCTGCTACCCGCGGTTTCACCCGCGTAGACCGGGATAAAAAGAAGCCTATGTGTTAATCCAGGGTATAAGCTATCTACATAACAAATTTCATCCAAATCGGTCCAGCCGTTTGAGCGTGAAGAAGTAACAAAAATACAAACACACATATACTCACAAACTTTTGCCTTAATAATATTAGTGTGAAGAGTGATAATTATATAGATCGGACTAACTTACCTAGTGACGTCCGATCCTTAATTATGTGAAGTGATCTCGTCCTCATTGTACACATGTAGTTTGTACTTCTCATACCCGCTAATCACATTATTTAAAGATGAAAACCTTCATCATAAAAAAAAAAATATTAAAAAATAAAAATATTTTATCTGTGGTCCGCCCGTTGGCGCGTGCTGTCCTGGCATCTGTCAATCATTCTTTCAAAGCATAAGAACGGGACTTCACGATGACCGATACGGGCATTGTATAGTCCCGGCATAGTGCATACAGCACAACACAACTTTTAGAAGGGGTTTAGATAAGGCAATCCATTACACATAAGTACCTAGGTTGATTATCTGGGAAGGGCTGGGATACAATGAGGACGAGATCACTTCACATAATTAAGGATCGGACGTCACTAGGTAAGTTAGTCCGATCTATATAATTATGCTTCGTGATCTCGTCCTCATTGTACACATGTAGATGTTCAAAGAACAAAGTTGTGTTGGTAATAAGTTCAGCATATTGTTTAATAATAGAACATTGTAACTTAACATGTTATTCTAAGTTTGTTACTTACTCATTCATTATAAATGTATTTCTATTTATGAACCAGTCTTCCAGTTAGCTTAACTTAATTTAAAATTCTCTAAATGTTATTAGTTCCTGGAATTCTTATTCAGTCCTGAATCAACTAGTCTCATTAATAATCTAATATGGCACACATCAATTATCTACTTATAATCAGACATTTAACATTGACATTAAAATGTAACAATCACTGTGTATAGAGCACACAGCTTGTGCAAAAGCTCTAGATTGCACAAGGATTACTAATGGTAATATTGGTGGTATAATTTTGTGTTCCAACCAGCAGCTTTTCTTATGACCACAATGTTGATACCTCCTTCAGAGGTCTTTTAAGTTGAAGTAGAGGCATGTCTGTTTATGTGAATTTGGAAATATCTATTCCACTACTACTTAAGTTTTGTTTCATACATCTACTAATGGTTGCAGAAGAGGTGGCATGAAAAGGTTTTCTCATAGTTCTAATTAATTATTTACAATCTTATCTTATACTCTTAGTAAAATCTAGATAGGGAAAAAAAGGGGCTAGGATACATTCTCTTTAAGAAATTATAATATCAAGTTGAGTTGAGATCTGCCAGGTGAAGAAGTTTTAATTATTTCTGGAATCTTTATCTAAATGTTATCCTCATTATCGAATGTTATCAATACTAATGAGTGACAAGGTTTGAATTCTATGTGCTGTTACAAGAGCTAAATGGGTACTTACTAATTTTTTGTTACTTATTCTAAACTAAGGGTTTAGTTAAGAAATAAATTAGATAACCCAACGATACTGGGGTCCCAAAGTATTTCATACTTAGGATTCTTTTGTCTTAATTTAAACATAAGAAACCCAGCCCGGTTCCCCCTCATACCACCCCCCCACCCCCAAGGCATCTTGACACTACCATATGAGCCATTTTGGGGGCCTAAAACTAGAAAAATTGTTTACAATTATTATACAGCGCACTCATTAGAGTATTGAGTGAGTCATATGACAATCCTTCAATGAAACTTAGTGGTCAAAAATAATATCACCATGGTGACTGAGCCTAGGAGGGGTTACAGTAGATTCATATTGTTTTCTTGTTTTGTTAAACAAGGAAGCTATCAATTAAAAGGATCAGACTTCCTCTTCTCAGGAAAGCGTCCCTGATAATAATATGGTGGCAATCGGTGTGAGACCGTGCATCTACAGAGCATGTAAGTACCTGGATCAGGGAGCCATGATATGGCATTCTGACACTTAGTAGTGGAGCTGCTTGCAAACAGGGTCAATGCGGGGCTGACACAGTTTAACAACAAATGACTTGTGGGCTATATCACATCACTTCCATTCAATTTTTATGCTAGGTTGTCTAGATTTTACATTTGCCATAGAGTTTTCTTTGGACTAATGTAAGATGCATAAACCCATATATTTTGTCTTTCCTGGCACCATTGCTACAATTAAAGGCTAATTAAGCTATTTAGATAAGTAAAACAAGTACACACATCTTATGATGATATAGGCGGAGCTATGACATTGTGATATCTATTCTAAGTAATTCCTCACAGTACGTATCTGAGTTTGCTTGCAAATTTTTTGAGCCCTACAAACGGTTGAACACTGTTCAAGGTAATTTATATGGAACTTTATCATTAGCAGTCCAGTGCCCATGGCTTTTGATATCATAACATACCAGTCCCCAGCCAGTTTCAAACGCATCAGAGAATATTTCCAGGACAAAGTCAAATTGTTTAATCCTATTGTGATTTGTTGAAATGTGAAACAACCTTTGCAAATAGATGATTTTGAATTTGATTCTAGTTTTGTTGAACTTGCAAATACCTAAATGATTTTGAATTTTAATTTGAATCTAGTTCTGGCCTTGTTATTCTCATTGTTGTTTTTAAGGCCACCATATTTTACAGTTGGGCATGCAGCAACAAGAATACCTAATAATTACGCAAAATCTATTAATTGCATCTCATTTTTATGGAATAAGGGATAAACTATAAAATCTTTTTCTGAGGAAGTAAAATAGCAAACTGGACTGAATCTAACAAAAATCCTAGATACTGGCAGCACTGTCTGGGTTCTAGGACACTCTTTTCAGTATTAATAATAAATCTTAGATTTTTTAACGCAGTTTGAGTAGTAAACACCTTCTAACATTTTACATATTTGAATAGGCAAGACACAGAATATTGTCAAGATATATGTGACAGAAAGTGACACTAATAACTTCAGTTGACAGCCACCTGGCTCCATGATTTGTAAATACAAATATATACTGGAGATACCTCTAAGATATTTTCCTATGGGTAATAAATAGTATGCATTTATTATATACATTTTTGTCGGCAAAGACTATACTGTCCTTAAATCTACCAGTTTAAAATGGTATGTGGGAACATACTTATTGTATTTTTAATCTCCAAGTGCCATTTAATTTTGGGGAAAATTATAAAAATTCATTATTGACAGGAGAACATGTTTCTATGGCACCTAACTGTAAGAGATAATAATCTCTTAAAAATTAAATATTATTATTATTTATTATTAATAATAATAAAATAATAATAAATATTTTATCATCAGGCAACTAGGCCCATAGATAAAATACATAAAATTATCTAATTTATTAGGAAAATTTGTATGGATATAAGATTGCTTTATTTCTGAATGAAGTTTTTATTCAGAAGTTTCAAAAGGAAACTCAGTGAAAGGTAGTTTATAGTCCTTGATTCACTCATGTATGGTTGGATTAGTAGTAATACTATTCCATACTTCAGAAAAATACTGCAATCTACCATTGTGTATCTGAGCTAGTTCCAGTTCTGTTTCAGTACCGTTTGATGTCATTGAATTTATCTTGAAGCTTATAGCCCGACCAGGTAATCAGATAATTAATATCTGTTTGTTCCATCCATTCTTTCATTTCCTAGCATTAAGGATCTCCGTGTGATGAGCTATCATGATAAATGTCTCAGTTGTCTAGCTGAGTCAGTTAACGTTTCTATTTGATGCACTCCCTTGTGAGACTATTAAACTGTTAAGGACTTTGCCAGTGGATGTAATGGCAACAGCCATTATAATCCGCTGTAGTTGATTCCTCTTTCATTTACTGCTTCTGCCACTTAGATTACAGGTGTTTCATACTTCTTTTAAATGTTTTGCTTCTTAATTGCTATCTATAATTGCTCACCGGACCACCATGTGGCCAGGCTGCCTTGCTGTTCCATAGATAAGGTAGCTAACTGTACCGCCCCCCTCCTCTCTGAGTAGATTCTCAATACTTGAAGGTAAGACATTACAATGACATGACATTACATGGTTGTGGTATAAATACCATTACAATCACAGCCTCCTTCTAGTTGTATTGTAGTAGAATTTAAGTACTAACATAGCATAATTAAGTTAGATTGTATACAACATCTAGAATTGTAAGTATTTTGGAATTTTTGAAAAACAACTGGAAGTTATCTGCTAAATAAAAGGGTTAAAATTGGCGGCATTGAGTCCGGCTGCGACGGATTCGGTCAAGTGACACATAGCTCCTTGAACGTGTTCGACTGTAGTGTCTTCCACGGAAGCGAGCTTCATACTCATCTACAAAGAACAATTGAAGTTCAGTTCCAGACTGCATAAATCTAAATCCACGGCTAACCTCTCGTGATAGCTCTAGGGACACAGCAGGGACATGTTTTTAACACTGAACGTATCGTACCACTGGCTAACCTCTCGTGAAAGCTCTTGTGGTGTCGTTCTTCTGCAAGTATACAGCATATTCTCATGGTTAACCTCTCGTGAAAACTCTAAGAGACTCCTAGGGGTCTAACAGCAGAGACGTGTTTTTAACACTGAACGTATAGACCATCGACTAACCTCTCGTGAAAGCTCATATAGTATCGTTCTTTTGTAAGTATACGGCACAGATATTTTTCTCATGGTTAACCTCTCGTGAAAACTTTTAAGAGACTGCTAGGGATCCAACAGAAGCGTGTTTTTAACACTGAACGTATATACCATCGGCTAACCTCTCGTGAAAGCTCGTGTGATGTCGGTCTTTATTAAGTATACGGAACAGTTTAATGTTCTCATAGTTAACTTTTCGTAAAAACTCTTACGAGACTGTTAAGCATCCAGGAGGGACGTGTTTTTACCACTGAAAGTATAGGCCATCGGCTCGTGTGATGTCGTTCTTTCGTAAGTATATGGCACAGTTAATTCTCATGGTTAACCTCTCGTGAAACCTTTAGAGACTGATATGCATATTGCGGCACCCAAGGTAAATAAATTTTTAGGAAAATGATTTAAAATAAAGACAAATTGTTAGGTTTATCAAGAAACTTACTCGAGTTTCAAGACGACTCCGTTTTCGCTTTTCCACTCGATTTTCCAGATCTCGCAGACGCTCGTTCAGCTCCTCCATTTCCTTGTCTCGGATTCTTCGATATTTTTCCATTTCGTTAAAATTTTTCTTAACTTTTTAACGAAAAACGCGATCAGCGCGCGGCACAAAAAAGTACAATGATTGACAGATGCCAGGACAGCACGCGCCAACGGGCGGACCACAGATAAAATATTTTTATTTTTTAATATTTTTTTTTTTATGATGAAGGTTTTCATCTTTAAATAATGTGATTAGCGGGTATGAGAAGTACAAACTACATGTGTACAATGAGGACGAGATCACGAAGCATAATGGTAATAAATTGAATCCAATCACATCTACGTAGTTTCGCTAGCTATTTTATTTTGACCCTGTATGTGGGCGACAAACTGACCCGACTGTGGTCTTGCACAGAGGAAGAATTGGGAAAATGTGATCACATAATATTTTGGCTTTGGCCCGATATCGAACAGAAATTCTCGTTTTTAACTCTGGGCCATCACGAAAGTTTTTTTCTGTTCATCTACAAAATTAAAAAAAATTGCGGTCACACTTTTAGATAAGCAAAGGTTTTGATTTTTTAAATTTATTCTCGTATTAACTATCATTTTAGTAGCATAGAAAAAACAATCTTAGATAAAAAAAAACAAATAAAAAAACATTAAATAAAAATCAAGCAAAAAAAAAAATCAATTCTATTAAAATTATATGTCATTCATTGAACATATTTTATCGTCAATCGGTTGTATTAAGTCAAGCAAATTGCGGTTGTTTCTGATACTTCAAACATTCATCAATAAAAAAAATTTGAAAGAGGTGGCTACTAACACTAACCCGGAAAGAGTTAAGTGATTCTTATTATTTTATCGCCTCCTTTTCCACACAGTAGCCTAATCTGTGTCAAAGTATTCACAAGTGTAAATCACAGTAAACAGTGAGGTCCACATTTTCAGGTTGGGATTCAGTCGTTTTCAGTGATTTAACACCTAATTAGCGGTCTGTGGGTAGATGAGCGGTGTAAGTGTGTCTTATTTATGGATGAGCGGTGTAAGTATGTCTTATTTATGGATGAGTTAAGCTAATAAGTTCACTTAGTGGGTTTGTGCTATCTTGTGGGTGGCACTAAAGTTTTGAGTACTTGCTTAAGTTGTATTTTTAACCGACTTTTAAAAAAAAGAGGAGGTTGATAACCTCCTCTTTTTTTTTTCGTCGCGTATATTATTTTTTTTTTTATGTTTGTACTGTACACCGATTTCTCCGTCAATTATAGACTGATTTTAAAAATTATTTTTTTATTTCATAGGGTATGCTCTCGGGGTGGTCCCATTGTCACCAAGTCAGATTCTGATGAGGGGATCCCATGGAAATCGAGGGAAACCGAATTTTATAGGCACACCTATAGTAATTTGGGTATTTTTTATAGTAACTTGTGCATTTGCTCTCGAAAAGCACCATTTCGTGAAGTGGAACTGATGATGAAGACCCCATATGGTCATCGGAACTACTCAATAATAAGTATTTCACGGGTTGCGATTCGATTACCAATTTATGCTCCTCCGTCACAATGCATATGGTGAAGTGGAGCTGATGGTGACTTCACCAACAGCTCCAGTTCTCCTGGTTATTACTAGGAGAACTCCTCAACAATTAACGTCCCAGCATCGGGAAAAGCAATATTTTGTAAAAGATGATGAGCAGTTGACATTAGGTTATTGTAACTTAGATAAAATTACAAAGTGACCCACTAAAAAGTGAAAAAAAAAATACAACCGACTTCCAAAAAAAAAACTGCAAAGTGAAAAATAGCTTTAATTTCGACACCGACTTCCGAAATTAAAGTTATTATTCCCTTTGCAGTTTTTTTTTTGGAAGTCGGTTGTATTTTTTTGTAAAAAAGTTTTTTAGGTATGCTCGCCGCACGGGTTGATCTTGCCGGACTTGGTCCGTGGATGGGTGATCATTTTTACACACCGAGACTCCTCCGTGCCTCGGAAAGCACGTTAAGCCGTTGGTCCCGGCTCACAGTAAAATTACAGGTTTTTTTTTTCACATTTAGCGGGTTCCATTCCCGGTTCAGACAGACCAAAAAATTAAAATTCTTTAAATGCAGTTCGTAAGTATTGTTTCTAAAATAAAAATGAAGTCTTCATTCAGTAAATTCTATATACAGTATTTAAGGTACTTTCCCTCCATGTGACAAAGTCGAAAGTAGGTATTTTAAATTATATTTATTTTAAGATAAATAGCATAACGTAGGCTAAAGTAATAATTTGCTGCGTTGTCAAGCTAAAATACAGATCCAAAGACACCGGACGCGACTTTCCAAATCAAAGTTATTTTTCACTTTGTAGTGTTGTTTTTGGAAGTCGGTTGCTTTTTATTGTCCAACACAAACAAGCTTATCTAGAAGCTATATAGACCGCTAAGTGAGTTGTTCGAGCAATAAACGGTGTATGCAGTGCATTACGCCGTCAATGAACGGTAACTCACTTGTGACGCCTCGCTGTAGCGTCAACAGAAAAAAACGTGATTGATAAATTAAATTGGATTTTTTTATTTATGTTCATCTCATCAGACAAATTAGAGAAAGTTAGAAAGTGGCGCCAGTTACAGAAATGTTGAAAGGGAATCGTTTGTCTTGGTATGGGCATCTGATGAGAGGTGATGAAATTTATGTAACTAAAAGAGCGACGGTTAAAATTGTTGATGGATGGAGAGGAAGGCCAAAAAAAATGGATGGATTGTGTGAAGAATGATGATATGAAAGAGAAAGGAAGTGAATGGTAGAGTGACAGGGGAGAGTGATAAAAAACGTTCTGCGCCGACCCCAAGTAAAATGGGACAAGGGCAGGAAGAAGAAGAGTTTCATCAGACGTAGGATAAGTAGCCCTCAGGTTAGATGGAGTGACGATCGCAGCAGATCATCTGGTACCAGCTGGATGATAGTAGTCGAGGTTTGAGTTAGCTGGCGTGAGATTTAAGATGCGTATATATGGCACTGGACTGCCACAGGATATGACGTAGCTAGATGTGTGAACATGGACGAAGCAAATGTAGTAAGTATCATAGTACTGCCCTGGCGTAATTTCTGTTCAGCATAATCAGCCTATAGTGTTCCCATTGCGGGGATACAGGCCTTTCCTCAGTGAGAGGGAGTGGTGGACACCACGCGGGCCCCGTGCGGGTTGGTAGATGTCACATGTCTTCGAATTTTTGGTTCTAGGACTTCTAGGACATGCCGGTTTCCTCACGTTTTCCTTCACTGTTTTGAGAGCAGTGGTGATGAAATAGTTTACACAAAGTAAAGCGCCTGTCTGGTTTTGAACTTAACTTACAACAGTTAAAAAAAAACATCTAAAAATATTTAAAAATTCTTTGCCTATTTTGCCAACCCTACCACTCGTGGGCCACTTCGCTCCGTCGTCGCCAAGATACAATGAAATTACCGAGACGGCTTTTTAGCGGGCCTCACGCTATAATTCATAAATTGTCGTATGACCGCTTGTTTTGCTGTCGCTACTAGTTTGCGTTGTGTTTCGAAGTTGGGTCTGCTTTTAACTTCATCCCTATTGTTTTGAAGGGTAGTTGATGCAGTTATTGAGGCTTTTTGTATTAGGATTAGATCCTAGCTCGGGAGTGAAAGCTTTTGTGATTAATTTTGGGTGAAGGAAGTGGTTTTGCTTACTTGGTGTTTATACCGGTTGTAAGTGTAAACAGTGGCAACCTTTTAAGGGGTCATTATACTCATAATTATGAACAACTTTTACCATGGGACCAAACCTGAAATCGCGAAAAATATCAGCTGTTCAGTACAGTTATGTTTGCATTCGTCAAAATGTAGGGAACAGCTGATTTTTTTTCGCATATAGAATAGGTACTGTCACTTGCGGCTTCACTCGTATCTTAGGGGAACTTATGCATATTGTATCATATAAAAAAACCGGTCAAGAGCGAGTCGGACTCGCGCACCAAGGGTTCCGTATCATCATTTATATGTAATTTTTGTTGATGATTTCTGAAAAACTATGCTATTTAGAGACATCGTTTTATTTTTCCTGTAATCTATACATAAACTTCTATCACATAATAATTTCATATTTTTCTCTACGCAAACTTCGGAGATAAGGGGAGAGGGGAGGGGGGAAACGGTATTTTTTTTAACATTCTATCAAAAGTCGCAAATTATGCGGCCTAAAAAAAAGAAAAAAAAATGTTTAAGAATGTGCAAACAGCGTTTTTCGAATTTTAAGACTGAAGAATTTTGCAAAAAAAAACATATAGGTATATTTTTATTTCGTTCTTATTTGGACATCATGAAATAGCCTCTAGAAATGACAACACTATTGTCTTTAAAATTAATTTTCAGTAAGTAGTAGCTATTTGGACATCATGAAATAGGCTCCAGAAATGACAAAAAAAAAAATTCATTGAGTACTTTTTCTATAATTTTATTTTTGAACAGAATACCTAATGCAGGAGATAATCTAAACATTTTTGTTCAAAACTTCTGTGTTAGGTTATACTTAAACCATTTCCACTAATTGTGGAGAAAATACTATATAACCTAATACAACAATATATTACTTACTCCTTTCCTAACTCAATCTGCCTAGCCTTTTCCCAAGTATGTTGGGGTCGGCTTCCAGTCTAACCGGATGCAGCTGAAGACCAGTATTTTACATGGAGCGACTGCCTATCTAACCTCCACAACCCCGTTACTTCTACCCCTTGGTAAAACTGGACTTTCGGGCTTCTGACGACCCGTAACGACTGTCAATGATCCACGAATGACAGCCGGGACCAACGGCTTAACGTGCTTTCCGAGGCACGGAGGAGTCTCGGTATGTAAAGATGAGCACCCATCCACGAACCAAACCCGGCAAGCGTAGCTTAACTCGATGGATCGACCCGTGCGGCTGTTATTACTTAGCGACGAGCTCTCCTTTCCTAACTGCATCACATATTCAAACCCTGAACATCAAAAGAACTTTAAAAACATGTTAAAGTGCTGTAATGCAACCAACTCGCTGGAGACAAGTGGCGACGGCCGCCGGAAGTTCACCCGCAAACAATATGGCCGCCGGCCACTTCCGGCCGCGGAGTTTCCGCCTTCGGGCCACAAGCGACATTAATAACTTTTTAAAATGCGTAACGTTGTTTAAAAATAGAAATCTGTTGTCATTGGCTGGGTTTAACTTTTGAACGCTGTTGTTTGATTACGTTAGTTAAAGTCAGATGAAGTTATGGTTTGGGTGAGATTGGTTTATCTTGGCTGGTATAGGTAAGTAAAGTAAGTAGATAGATAGATTATAGAATACTCTTTACTATGCACAACATAAAAATTACAGATATAAATGTTCAAAATTTTACATAGGATGACACAATGGGCGCTCTTATCGCTAAAAGCGATCTTAAGGCTGCTCCTTCCTAAAATACGGCGAAACTTTAAGCATCCATCCACCAACCATCAACCATCAACAACTACCACCATCCAACTTCAACCATCTTTGAACTTTGTAACCATCTTTAACAATAACTATAGCATCTTTCTTTTTTTTTTTTTAATCTATTTTTATTTAGGGGCTTTTATCAAAGATATGTCAGCCCCATCGTACCCTATTACATTAATTAGCTTACATAAACAGTATTAGGTTACAATATTAATAATGATTTGAGTTATTCTTGGAGGAACGTAATTAAATGGCACAGCTTTTTAATAATCTCCGAAGATGGTACAGATAAGATGGATTGGATTATGCCTATATCAAATTTATTTATTTTAAACTCCTTCACGAATAACTCGCGTTCTACTCCGTTCCGAGCACACGAGCGTTGATGTTCTGTGGTGGACAAACAGTGTAAGGCTTCATGTATAAGACGCCGATGCTACACCGGGGCGGCGCCAGGACGTATGCTCGTTGTTTTACTATAAGTATTAAGGCTGCTCCTTCCTAAAATACGGCGATACTACGTAACTTTGTAACCATCTTTTACAGTAACTATAGCATCTTTCTGATAGACAAAAATACACAGCAATCTACAATACATAAGAAGTGATTTCATGTGTCCTGAAATCTATTTTAGTTTGTAGAACTAAGGAAAAAAAAACCTAAATCCAGGTCTATTTCGGTCTATTTTTTCGAGTTGTTACCATATTACTCCTACAATTTTCATTAAAAGTGTTCATAAATTTATACAGTCAAACTCAAACTCAAACTCAAAGCATTTATTTCAATTAAACCAATTACAGGCACTTTTGAATTGTCAAAGAGTCGGTCAGTAGGTAAGTCAGAAAGTTGAAGCTAGTTGCCCATTCCAAAACGTAGATCTATGGAGAAGAACGGGCAAGAAACTCCACGGACACTCTTTTAAATCAAAGTATGGTTACAAAATATTGGTTACATCATTCATATTGAAATTATACATGTGAGAACGATGAACGTTAAAAGCGTCCGGAATAAAAAAATAAAAAAACAATTCAAAATTAAAATTAAAATAAGCCGTGGCAGCTAAGGTATGACCAGCCTCCACCAACAGCGCCCGTTCACGAACCTGACGTATGGATTCGTTAAATGATCCAACACACGCGCCACCATCAGCGAGGCATTAGAGTGAGCATGACACACTCTCAGCCGCCAGGGCACATCCAAGTCAAATAAAGACGTACCCAGTAAATGGTAGCTTTAGAGTAGGTACATAGTACTCACACATGTGCTAAGCAATTATACAATACAAGGTGATTGAGTCTACACAATGCAAAGCTATTCTTACAATCTTCAGCAGTTCCAACAGTATCTTCAAATGTTAATTAATTAGTTGAGGTTGTGGAGCAGGACCAGCATGGAGCCAAGCATTTTTATCATTTATGTAATCCCCCAATTTATAATATGCCTGCCTGCATAGTGTGCGTTTTATACAAGTTTTAAATTTCGTCTCATTTAGTTGAAGTATGTGTGGAGGTATTTTATTGTAACATTTTAAACAGTACCCCATGAACGATGAGTCTACTTTAGCCAGCCTAAAACCTGGTTGAGCTAATAGGTCCTTATTTCTAGTATTATAATTATGCCTTTCACCTCTTTTATTAAAAAGATGTAAATTTTTTCTTACGTACATGATGTTTTCGTAGATATATTGACAAGGTACCGTCATGATGTTAATATCCTTAAACAGTTCCCTTAGAGAATCGCGCCTGCGAAGATTATATATGGCTCTGATGGCTCGTTTCTGCAGAATAAAAATGGACTCGATATCTGCAGCCCGTCCCCAAAGTAAAATACCGTAAGACATGATACTATGAAAGTAACTAAAATAGACTAGCCTCGCGGTATCTACATCAGTAAATTGACGGATTTTTCTGACAGCATAAGCTGCTGAACTTAGCCGTCCTGCAAGTGATATTAAATGAGGACCCCATTGTAGCCTTGAGTCGAGCGTAATCCCCAGGAAAACGGTTTTATCGACGAATTCTAGTTTCTCTTGATTCAATACTATCTCACAATCACTACTTTTGACATTTGGTAAAGAAAATCTGATGCACTTAGTTTTTTTCCCATTTAATACTAAATTATTAGCAGTGAACCAATTTTGGATCTGCAGTAGGGCGTTATTAACGTCGTCAAAATTTGTAGCACGTCTATCTACCTTAAAAATTAATGAAGTATCATCAGCAAATAGCACCATTTGTGGTTGATTTTTTAATAAATGGAGTAAATCATTAATATACACTAAAAAGAGGAAAGGACCCAATATCGAGCCTTGTGGAACACCCATTTTAACTTTTAAACAGAGTGAATTGACACCATTTATTTGAACTTGCTGTTGTCTATCATTTAAATAAGATTTTACTAAACTGAGGGCAAGTTTTCCAAGTCCGTAATGCTCAAGTTTCAAGAGTAAGGTTTCATGGTCGACGCAATCAAATGCCTTGGAGAGGTCACAAAAAATGCCTATGGCGTCTTGTGCCTCTTCCCACGCGTTAAAAATGTGTTTTAATAAGGTTACACCGGCGTCGGTCGTACAACGTCCTTTGGTGAAACCAAACTGTTGATCGTGAAGTATTTTATTCGTGTTAAAGTGATTGAGCATTTGATTAAGCATTACCTTTTCAAACACCTTGCTGAAAACCGGCAACACGGATACTGGTCTATAATTATTTTTGTCTTTACTGTCTCCGGATTTAAAAAGTGGAATTACCTTACTGTATTTCATTAAATCCGGGAAAACTCCTTGATCTACACAAAAATTAAATATTAAGGCTAAGTAAGGCGCTATAGTCTCAATTATGGAGGTACAGACTTTAATGGACATTCCCCAAAGATCTTCGGTCAGTTTGATCTTAATTTGCTTAAAAGCTTTTATTACTGTTATGGGGTTAATATGCTTAAAGTTAAATTCAATCGGGCAGGCCGAAACGTTCGCCCTTACTAAATCAAAAGAGAGCGAGGGCGAGGAGTTTAAGACCTCAGTAGTTTTAAGTGGGATACTGGTAAAGAAATTTACAAATTCTTGAGCAACTTCTTTGCTATCGGAAATGAGACCACATGACGACTCCAGTGTGTAATCAATATTATGCTTTCTGTTCCTGTTCGTTTCATTGTTGATAATTTTCCAAACTGTCTTTATTTTATTATCTGCTGATTTAACCTTGTTGCTAATGTATAAGGCTTTAGCTGCCTTACAAGTGTTCTTAAAAATTCTAGAGTAAGTAGCAACATACTTATTAAAAGTTTCCGTGTTAATATAAGGCTTAAGGCCATACAGCTCGAAAAGTCTTTCCCTACTTTTCCTGAGTCCTTTAGTTGCCCAGTCACTAAATAGAAACTTAGGGCTGATGGTTTTTGTGATCTTCTTAAATGAATTATCGAACTCTGTTTGGACTACCGAAAAGAATTCTTTATACAAAATATTAACATTGTTCATTTTCAGTTCTTGATCATTTAACTTACAAATTAAAGTGTTATTAAATTTATTTAAATTAACAGATGTTATTGGTCTGGATTGTATCTGCACTTTTTGCATAGGTATGTTGGACTCAAAAGTTACGGTTTGACCACTGTGATCAGAAGGGAGATAATTAACAATGGATTTATCTAAATAGTCACAACAACAGAAAACATTATCAATACATGTGGCAGTAGTCGTGGTTATTCGGGTAGGTTCTACAAACACATTTGATAAATTAAATGATTTAAACAAATTTAATAATCTACTGGTATTTGAATTATTTTCTAAAATATTAATATTGAAGTCGCCACAGATAATTACAGACTTATTACCAGCTGCAAGTCTTGACATAACTTCCTCCATTACTGACTCGAATATAGAGTAGTTTTGATAATTTGGGGGTCTGTAAACGCACACTATGACATGCTTATCTAGCTCAACACAGGAAAGTTCAATACTATGTTCAAACGATAGATCAACTATGTCTTTACGATTTTTCGATTTAATACAATTTTGAATTAGGATTAATGAACCACCACGCGCCATTGATGTTCGATTAAAACAACTGGCCACACTATAATTCTCATAATTAATTAACATTTCGTAATCTTTTAACCAATGCTCGGTTAAACAAATAATGTCAAACATTGTTTTTTCTAAAAACAATTCAATTTCCAATTGTTTGGATGAAAAACCTTGAATATTTTGATGAAATAATTTCAAGGATTTCTGCTTAGCCCCTTTTCTACAGTTAACTATTTTAGAGCTAGAAAATACCTTTTTGTTATTAAGTGTAACTATACTGTTAGTGGTACTTTCTGTTGTCTTACAAACTAGTTTAAATTAATAACCACCTTAACATTAGTACTATTACTAACTGTGGTGCTAATTAAAGATGACTTCGACATACTAATTATGTCTGGGTTAATATTAAAAGCTAATAGCCTAGCTATTTGATGTCTAAAACTACTGGGCAGATACACCGTATCCCTAGTCGAGCTTAGCTTATCAACAAAAATGTTGGTGTCAAAAAATATAAACTTGTCACTATGGTGACTAACTAAGAATTGCATGTAATTATTTAACATGTGAATGTAGTTGTTTTGTCTGTTTGACAAGTACTTAAAGTATGGAAAAGCACACAAAATTATTTTCTTACAATTTAACTTCAATAGCTCGGTGACACTATCAGTAATATCATCTTTTTTAACATTAAGGCTGCTACCTATAAGTATAGTAATAATGGCATTAGGATCATATTCATTCTTAGTTATTGAAGCCATTATTTGTTTGTAGGAAGACTGAGGCATACAATAGTTTAGAGAAGAATGACTCAGGTTGTTGCTAAGTAATTTTCCTAACCCTTTTCCAAAACTATCAGAAAACATAATGGAATTATAACATACTTTACAAGGAACAGCACTAGCATCTGTCTGAACTACTTGCAATGGACCTAGTTCAATATCTGGTGTATCTTGACAAGACATAGATACCTGAGCACTTCCTGACTGGGACGGGTCCTCCGTTACCTCGGGTTGAAAAGTGCCAAGATTGGATTTTCTATGCAATGAACATTGAGGGCTGCTAAGAGTCAGCGGGTCCACTTTGTCTGCATTAGCGTTGCACATGTCCACTAACTCCCTTGTAGCAAGTATGTGCTCCTGAATTTGTTTTTCAGACTTCACATACTTATTATACAGTGAATGAATTGACTCTTCTAGTACCTGAATTTCAGACTGTAATCGTTGAGTGTCAATCTCATAAATGTTCTTACTGTCTTCTAATTTAATTTGATAGTTTTTTAATTTATTTATAAGAAAAACACGCTCTTTCCTTAGTTTAATATTATTGGAACTGTGTTTTTGTTGTTTCCTAAATTTAATGCACTTATTTACCATTCTATTTAGTTTTGCATATTTTTTTATTTTATTTTGACTTACTTTAAAACTACTATTATTATGTGTCAATATTGACTCTTCAGTAAGGTCTATTGTTACTAAGGAATGATGGTTGCAATTAATGTTTAATAACTCATCATGCAAGCTAATATTACTCTGCTTAGCCTGAGTACATTCTTTTTGTTTTAGTAATTTAGTAATCTGTACATTTGCTAGAATTAATTCTTCTTCCAGGTCCCTAACCTTACACAAAGCCTCCTCATATATGTTACTGCAGTTGTTGAAACCATCCGTGACCACCCGCAGTTTGTCCCGTTCATCAACAACATCCAGGTATTGTTGATGTAGGTCTGTTAGCTCCTTTTTTAAGCATGTGTTTTTGAAAACGACCTTCTCTACTTCCTTCTCACTTTCATCTATCTCCTGTAACAGCTGTTGACATTTGCTGTTTGAAGCGTTAAGATCCTGGATGGCCGTTCTTAATTTGAGCTCCAACTCCTGAGCAGCAGTCTTACGGGTCATCACAGGCATGGTTTCAGGAACAAGAACTGAAAGTAGAATTAAAAGAAAAGTGAGAAGTAATTAGTTAGACAGATAAACACAAAAAAAAAAAACAGAAAGCTTGAAATGAAAGGACAAAAAAAATAAAAAAATGGGAAAAGTTAGAGCTTTATGGAGAAATCAGGTAGGCTGGTGAGTCAAATTGAAATGTGACTAGAGTAGATTAAGTACCAAGTTACAATGATTTTATTGTCATAAGATTTTACTTTTCCTCACGTGGGTAGGACATAAAAAAAATAAATAAAATTAAAATAGTTTACTATAAGTACTTAAAGATAACAATCCAAAAAAAATAAAAAGAAAAAACCAACTTTCTTATTGTAGTGTATTCTAATATTGTATTATAGATTTTAAGTACCAAGTATTCAGAGAGTTTACTACATAAGCATTACCTACTAGGTTTCGTTGAACTTTAAGTAGGCACGTACTGATTATTATAACAATCCAACCATATTATTGGTTACATACATGAATAAATGACAATCAATAAGCTATAATGAGCCTAATTTTTTGTGGAGTAAATTGTGTAGTGTTTATTGTCTGAGCGAATGTTTTCGTCATCAATTTTGCTTCCACTAGTTGTCAAGCAAAAAGAGACATAAACCGTGCCAATGTGTGATGGACGTAGCTCAGAGGCTGAGCAGTATTTTGTGATGTTCAGTGGTGTGTTATTATTGTGATAAAATAAAACAAAATACTCCCCGGGTTTTATGATATTTTGAAATCCGTCACCGTTGAGTTGACAGCCGAGGCCGGTTTAGTATCCTTTTTGTGCGAAGTTCTCGCGACAAAAAACACTGTATAATCGCTGGGTATACTACTTAATAACTAGATCCGACTATAGAACACTAATTTAACATAAATAAAACAGTTCTTTACAAACTAATAATAAGGAATGATTTGTACTGATTTGTACAGTCGTTGTCGGTGAGAAAAGTACGCTGATCGTTTTGGAATTGTCATTGTTTATTACCAATACAGATGTGTACAGAACATCATCATCATCACTGTCTAGCTTTTTTTCCCTACGTTGGGGTTGGCTTCCAGTCTAACCTGATGCAGTTGAAGACTAGTATTTTACATGGAGTGACTGCCTATCTGACCTCCACAACCCAGCTACTGAGTAATACGATACCCCTTGGTAAAACTGGTTGTCAGACTTTCTAGCTTCTAACTACCCTTAACGACTGTCAAAGATCCACGAATCCAGCCGGGACCAACGACTTAACGTGCTTTCCAAGGCACGGAGCGGTCTTATAGGGTCTCCCATCCACAGACCAACCTCGGCAAGCGTAACTTAACCTGATCGATCGATTCGTGCAACTGTTATTACTTAGCCACAAGCTCCTCAACACATTACATTATAATAAATAATAAGCGCAAAAACATTAACCAGTATCACTGACGATAACGCATAGCTACGCCGTAGCAGTCGTAGCGCTACGATGCTACGGCGTAGCAAGTTCCGGAGGAAAGAGGGGGTCGTAGACAGGCGGACACATCCGTCCTACGGACATATGTATCGGTGGCGTTTCCTCCCTGAATGTTTCATGGCTAATCTACTATCTGAGGAAGACGGTGTAGTGTAATATATGGTGTATTCATAGGTTTATTTATACATTATACAGTATGGAAGATGGTTTGCGGAACGATGGTGGATTTTTTGTTGGGTTTATTTATAAGGCGAAGGATTGGTCGCCTCTGGCGATATAAAGCTAAGTAAAGAAAAACTATATTACTTAAGAGTCTTGGCTGGCACGGTAATTACGTCACCATAATTGGTCTTAGTAAAATTTTAATTGGGAATAAATTGCTACTCGATTGTGAAAAGTTTTTGATATCATCGTTACCCCAAAAGCGATTGTACGAAAAAAAAAGGAGTTTTTATAATTGATACTCGCCTTTGAATAGATATTCTTTTTACCCGACTGCGGCGAAGCCCAAAAGGAGGGTTATGTTTTGACCTGTATGTATGTCCGTTTCTTTGTTCCCTCGTAACTCCTAAACGAATGAACAGATTTGGATAAATTATACGTCTTTAGATTTGTCTTGGTGGCGCGAGTGTCACTGGCTATATTAACATCAAAAATAAAGTGAAATGGCGGATTTGGGGTGACATATTGTGGAGTACGAAATTTTTTTGTCTTCTAATACCATCGAGTGGGGTATCAAAATGAAGGGTTTTAAAAGGTGATTACAAAAATACATACAACTTAAAAAGTAATTCGAAGTGACAAACCGAATTTTGATAAAAAAAAATTGCTTTGAGCAGAGTTAGGACCTCGAAGGCTTGGTAAATTTATCGTCTGCGAAATCTTTCACATTTGTAAACTAAAAAGCTGGAAATATAAAAAGTAACTAAAAACCCGACTGCAGTAAAAAACTAAAACTGAAAAGCTAAAAACAAAGCCAAAAGCCAAAGCCGAGTATAGTGAAACCCATGACAGATGATAAGAACATATGTACCTACCTATATTCTTGCAAATAAATATCATTCATTCATTCATTCATTCATTCATTCATTCATTCATTCATTCAACAAGCCCATTTTAAATTTAATAAAAGTTGGAAGCAGGCCCCATTCCATTTTTATATTTTCAAACTCAAACGGGTCCCGACTGCTTCCAACTTTTATTAAATTTAAATTAGGCTTGTTTTTAGCTTTTCAGTTTTAGTGTTTTACTGCAGTCGGGTTTTTTAGTTTTTTTTAATTACATTTTTTGTGTAGATATTTTGCATCATTGTATTATTTTCATGTCAGAGGAAAAAATTAAACAGTCAATTCTGATAAACATTTTATTATGTAACTCATAAAGACAACACAGGCATCTAAACTACTACATTTAATTCCATAGGTACATTACAGTTACTTACAGTAATCGTATAGTTATTAATATATTTTTTACCAAAAGTTAACAAAACACATTTATTTTAACCTATTTTTAGCTTTTTTATTTACCGGAGTTTTGATATAAACAGTATTTTAATTTATAATTTGACAATTTCTATGTCTACTGTCTAATTATACATGTATACCAATCTAATCATAAGCCTTTTTGTAATTGTATATGTTACATTTAAAGCACAAAAAAATGAATTATACATCATGAAAAAGTATATTAACTATTTTCAGGCTATATTTATAGTTATGTTGGCTATAAAAACCCGCGTTGAGATTTAAACCATTTTATCTACCATCAATTATAAAGTGATTGCGTTTATATAATATTTTGTATATTAAATGCCGCATAATCTACATATATTATAAGCCTTACAGTCGTATATTTTGCGATAAATACACTTAACAGTGTGGACGAATTATGATACTTCATTTCAATTATAAATTGAAAACAAAAAGATTGTATATACATTCCTATATACATTTGTATTTCTACACATAACCTCTATATATTTATAATACAAGGTAATAGCCAAGATATATTAGGATTTCAAAGCTTTGTATTATTCTGTATATATTGCTTACAATTTTAACAGTAGGTATTCTGAGAAATATTGTCTACACAATTGACGATTTATAATTATTATTTTAGGACTAATTTATTAAATTTCATTTTTTTATTTATTTATCTTCACACACGTTTGAAATTTTGACAGTTCCAGAAATGTTGGTTACTAAAATGGATGTAGACGAACTGTTGATATTCATTTGACTCAATAGCAAGAATAATATTCTCTACTCTGCTTATTTGTAACGATACACATGTCTACATAGTTTCATAAATATCTAAGTAGAAAACAGTTTCGCTTGATTAGTATAGTTAATTTACTTGATCTAACATTTAAGCGAACGAGGCGACTCTAATGCCTCGTTACAAGTCTGTGCCTTGTCAAGAGCAATAATTGTACAGACATGCATAATGTGAGGCGCAGTATCTAAGTTTATTTTTTATAAAATCCTCAAATGAATAGTCAAATATTCTTAATACATATTATGTAGTGCGGTATTTTTATTTACATGAACAATATAATAAATCAATTCGTGATGTGAGGGCCTTTATATAATAATATATAATATGTATGCAAAGCGACTACTGTCAGAATGTTAAGGTTACCTTTGGAACTTTGTATCTAAGTTATATATTTCTAACGAACTATGATTGTATGCTGTGATTATATATTTTTATATTTACAAAAGAATATAAAACATTCAATGTTTACTTGTTATTCTAATTTTGTACTGAACCGAGTTTAACTGCAGTAGTTGAATATTACATTTATTTTTGTCCTGGAAATGCCTCATAAAAGTAACGAATTTGATATTCCGTTTTTTGCTGTTCATTCATATTGATATGATGAAAAGCAGTGTTCCTCGATTTCAGTAATGATCCTAAATGGCAAAAGACTGTAAAACCGGTGCAATAAAGGTGTTATTTATTTTAATTGTGCGCAAGAGACAGATCATCAACGCTTCTGTACCGCAAGCTGTGCTCCTTGGGCCATTGGGTTGCTGTAAAATAAAAAATAAAAATTCAATCATTCAGCTTATACAAAAAATACCTTTTCATGATTTTTTAATTCTGAGTTTAAAATTACCTTTTTTACTGCTTAATTTCGAAGTAAAATAGAAAATAATAAAAAAACCGAAAAACGAGTGATGACGTCACTGAAAAGGCTTATAGACATTCCACTAGACTCTCATTCCATTTGTCTATGTGGATAATAAAAGACATAATAATATGTCATCAGAATGACTAACGTCAATGATATAGTTTCATACATTACAAGATATTTTTTAGACAACATAATTTGAAAAAAAAAACTGCTTGTTGTTAAATAAATAAAATTACCTGGTTTCATTACTTGAACTGGTTTCGTTAACTAAACTTGTAGGAGGCAAACTGGTACTTGTTGTTGTTGTTGTTGTTGTATCGTTTTTATTAGAAGTTGAAATACCCACTAGATATTCTGACGTTTGAGACAACTCTAAGGCTAAATAATAAAAAAAACAAAAGATATAAAAATAAATATATTAAATCATGCATAGCAAATTAGCACTAAAACTTGACTACAGATAATCACATTTCAGCAAAATTAGTAATAAAGCTTGCTCAAGACACATTTTTACTAAAAATTACATAATTATACTGGACACATTAAAACACATACATTTACGATTCAGCCCAAAATTAAATTATTAAAAATAATAATAAACAGTACCTATATTCAAACAAAAACGATCTTACTACGCCTACTTTTCAGTCAACAAGATTAAAATTTAAAAGATTAGAAGAAGTTTCATGATAAGTAGATTCACTAGAAGGTGTCATCAAAATCTACGTGAGCCTATATCCATACTAATATCAAATATAAATTATTATAAATGCGTAAGTACATCTATCTGCTGTTACATTTTCATGCCTTAATGGCTGAACAGATTTCAAATTGCGGATTTACGGATTTGGCAAACAGGTAGACCATGACCTGAATCAGGACATAGGACTTTTTATCCCGGTAGAACGTTGTCCGTTTCAACCTGCACGCGTGCGAAGCCGTGGGGAAAAGCTAGTCACAAAGCTCAATACCTCTAACTACACTAATTCTACTTTGTTGTCAAACTATACCTATTCCTGTGACATTTCTTTGGTCTATCGTGCCTTTTGCATGCAACACTTTTTTTGGAACGTCTCTTGCGGTGGTAACGTGCTGAAAGTTTATTAAAAATGGTGATAGTAAAGTGAAGAACAACTGCAGTGCTATTCTGTACAAATCTCATCGTAAAACTTATGTGAAGTGAGCTGCCAATATTATCCCACAAGCAGTGCTATTCTGTTAATATCTCACCGTGAAAACTTAGGTGAAGTGAGGTTAAAGTGAGCTGTCAATAGTGACAATCCCTAGCATCACACGGAATGACAGTTCATTTTAAGCTCACTTCACCCAAGTTTTCAGGGTGAGATTTTTACAGAATAGACCGGCTGATCCGAGGGATTGACACTATTGACAGCTAATTTCACTTAAGTTTTCACCGTGAGATTTTTACAAACTAGATCGGCTGTTTCAAGCACGATTTGCTTGCATTTCGATGAGTTTGATGTTTCATATCAATAGTAGAAAAAAAATACTGATTTTATTTAAAATAATGAAAATACAAATTTAAAAAAATACGCTCTTATTTAACAATATTACTTAGTTGAAGTAAATAAAAGAAAAAAACCCAAAACGAGGCACAAATCTAAATCTGTGCCTCGTTCAAAGTCCAAAATAATTCTTGATACGAAACATGATCCAGAAGTTGGTGCTTTAAATTATCGATACATTATTAGTCAGTACATGCTCCATTCCAGAGTTCAAGATGCATTTGGGAAAAGAAAGTGCAATTAATTAATTTAGTGTAGTGTTATTAAAAATACCTGTATAATGCATATTCCGGTACATATCTGGACAGTTGTTTGAACCCTGAAACAAAAAATATCAGAGTTAGTGAACTGGTTGTTCAGTTAATTCATCACATTGTGCAGAGCAGACAGAGCGCTTGGTATGAATCTCAGAAGAATAACTAGTTATTCTTCTGAGGTATGAATACACTAGGTACTGAATTTGACATAACTACCTTGATCTATCATGTTGTTCTATTATTACTAAATAGTGTTTTGACCGAATTTCATCAGCTTGCGAAAATACTAGAATTAAAATAAAAAATCCGGTCAAAAGCGAGTTGGACTCGCGCACCGAGGGTTCCGTTCCGATTTCTGAAAAAGTGTGCTATTTAGAAACGTCGTTTTATTTTTCCTGTAATCTTTACATAAACTTCTATCACATAAAATAATTTCAGATTTTTCTTCGGAGATAATAATGGGAACTGTTTTTTTTACAGTTTTCATCAAAAGTCGAAAACTATGCGGCCAAAAAAAAAAGAAAAAAAAATTGCGTTGTTTGTACATACAAACAACGCACATCCACATGCCCTAGTAGCCCCACTTAGAATTTTCAAGACCGCCTTTCAGTCCCTATTGCAAAAAATCATATCATTTTTATTACTTTCTTTTTTGCAAAATAGTTGGGCAAACGTCATCTAAAACTGTAAATTACAAATTGATAGCATTAGTAGTTCTTGAGATATCCAGCTGTGACAGACGGACAGACAGACAGACTGAGTCGCACTATAAGAGTTCCTTTTTATCATTTTCGTACGGAACCCTAAAAAGAATGACAAATAATTAAGCTGGTAAAAGTCTACATTTTTTGTCCCTTTTTTCCTGATCGCCTTGTCTCAAGCTATAGCGGACTTGATTAAACATGTCGTGTCCAGACGTAAATTATTTTACTCTGTGGAGTTGGACAAGACCTCTTAGACCGGGATTTGTTCAAGATTTATTACTGGCCATGCAATTTGGTTGTGTTTAAGTCCATTGCAAGTGGCGGTCCTATAAATAAATGGAAGCTATATTGTGTTATTCGTTGAAATAGTGTTTGAGTTTATGGCCAGTTGATAATGATTAAATTGGGTTTCTTTTGATACTATTTCCTAGCTTTAGAGTAGGTAAATGTTTTAAAAAAAATCAAATTCAAATTTTTATTGCTCAACACAGTACATAATCATACATTTCAAGATCAAGTGAATGCATAGTGCACTGTGTTGCACCAATATAGGCATGCAAAATTATCATCATTAAAATTGTACAATGTCCTAAATTCCAATTAATACCAAAAATTCATAAAATCATTATTAATACTCTCTCTCCCTCTATAATGTCATAAATTCAATTAAATATGTTATGTTGTTGTTTTTGGGAAATACTTAAAAATAAAACCAAAGAAACGATGGATAGACTTGTTGAAAGATGATATGGCTAGAAAGGGGGTGACGACCGAGATGACGGCTAATAGAGAAGTATGGAAGAAGAAGATATGTTGCGCCGACCCCAAAAAGGGAAAGAGAATGCTGTTTACATAATCAGTCTATAACGTTCCCACTGCTGGGACACAGGCCTCCATTCTGTGAGGGGAATAGGTTGTAATCTACCACGTGGGCTCAGTGCGGGTTGGTAGATGTCACATGTCTTCGAATTTTTCGTTCTAGGACATGCTGGTTTCCTCACAATGTTATCCTTCAACGTTTTGAGAGCAGTAGTGATGAAATAAATTACACAAAGTAAAACGCCTGTCTGGGTTCGAACGTACGACCTACAACTCGTTGCGTTCGTTACCACTACGCCACCACTACTCTCTGTGAATGGTGATTATTGACTTAAAATAGCCTTCTATTTTATATTTTTTTGAATCGGACTATACTTTAGGTTTATATGGATTTCACTGGTTGGCACGGGTATTACAAAAAATATATTGTGCTATAAATAATACTATAAAAAATTATTAACTGCGTTTCAAGATCTGTAATTAAAATATGAGTATTTAAATCATCATCGTCCAAAAATGTACCACAACGAATGTGCCATGTAATGTCCCAAAAATAATAGCCCGTACCCAACTACGAATCCCGGTATTCGCATCACTAAACACGAGAACATAACTCACTGAGCCACGAAGTCTTATCTCCGAACTAAGTATACACCTTAGAGTATGAATATTTTAAAGCGATGACGGCTAAAATATTTTGTACGTGGCGCGTGGATAAAATTGGAACTAAAGTCGCCATCTTGTTTTTTTGTCAATAGGTACAATTTCTGTGACAAAATTTCACAAATGTTGATGTCATCCAGTTGCCAAAATATCCTTGTAGCACTCTAGCTGACCATAAAGAGTTGCAAAGAAGACAAGCAAAATTATGGTCAGCATTCATCATTCTGCTGCCCTTATTCCAATCTATTTGGGGTCGGCGCAACATGTCTTTTTCTTCCATACTTCTCTATTATTCGTCATCTGGTTAGTCACTCCCTTTCTAGCCATATCATCTTTCACACAGTCCATCCATCGTTTCTTTGGTCTTCCCCTACCTTCGTATAACCAAGCAAAATTATATTTTGTAAAAAAAAGTGTTTAGGAGGCCTCAAGACATTAATTAAATCCTGTTCGTTCTTCATTTTTTGCGACCAGCGAACACCGTTGTTCTTCATAGTGTAATTGCAACTCCCCGAAAGTCTTTCAACCTCCATGTAAAAGATCACGCAAACAACATTACTTTTTGTTAACCTTCGATCCTTTCAACATTCCGTTTAGGCCTCAAATCAAGACGCGTCGCAACTCGCAACTTAATTTCTTCTGATCGTTATAAGGAACACTTTATAGTTTGTCTCATTTGTACACTAAGGTGCTAGCGGCATAATACAAGACACAAGTTCAAACTTTGTTTATATCACGGTTATTTGCGAACTTTGTGATAACCTGCTTTTTATTGTGCACTCCTATTGTGTAAGAGAGAAATGTTGGAGATTTACAGGTGTATGTTTGTTGGTTCAGTATTATGCGTGTATCTCTTGTAGGATCATTTGAATTTACGTCATGTTATCGTAACGTGGCCATTAATCAGCCTTGTAGTGAAAAGAGTCTACATTATGCCAAGAAAAGGTTTGCGTATTATACAGGGTGGAAGGGACATCGACGCGCAAATGGTTACCACGTATTCAGTACATCATTCTGAGCTCCCATATATGTATAGACATTTTTCATCGGTTATTGAAAAAAAAAATCTGCTCTCATACATTTTGACCGTGCATTTTGCACTATTGTAGGAAACTGCAGATTTTTGTTTTAATAACCGATGAAAAATTTCTATATAGGGGGGCTCAGAATGATGTACTGAATATGTGGTAACCGTTTGCGCGGCGATGTCCGGGATTCCACCCTGTATTTTGTGCGAAAACTAGTGGTGAAGAAATCTAGAGAGATGATTTCGAAACTAGAAATACTGTTGTACCTACATTGGCACTGCTGTTACAATTCTAACACAACAGTCGATGGCAACACCATAGAGTTCGAAGCTATTTTGCTCTGTCTTTGTGTAAATTTTTATTATTATTATTTATTCATCATCAAGTAACAATAGACTCATTATTTACGCAATTACAATGAACAATACACAAACAAATTCAGATAAATAAATTAAATCAAAGTTAAATCAAATCATAATCAAATTAAAATTAAATCAAAATATATCAAATTAAAATTAAAGCTAAAGGCACTTTAAACCTGCCATTGGTACATCAAAATCGACATAAAAAAAGACAGAAAGAGACAGGTATTGTCAGTTTCTACAATCATTACCTGAAGTCCTTGCTTGTTGAAGTTGATGTTGGTCCTGACGGTGCGATGGTGTAAAGGCTGGACTGGTCTGGCGTTGTTACCCAGGGGCGCCTTAGGAGTCAGCTGGGAGCCCTGCATCAGCTGACGGAGGGCGTACATCTGGAAAAATATGGGAGTTCAGATGACTTGTTCTAAGAACTAGGATTTTTTCTGTATCTTGGGTGATTAGGCATAAATCTTAAATGAGTAAAGAGTTAGACCAGAATGCCAAGCCAGCATCATCTGCCTAGCCTTTTCCCACCTATGTTGGGGTCGGCTTCCAGTCTAACCGGATGCAGCTGAATAGCATATTTAATTATTATAATTACATGGAGCGACTGTCTATCTGACCTCCACAACCCAGTTACTGTCACCCCTCGGTACGACTGCTTATCAGATTTTCGGGCTTCTGACGTCCCGTAACGACTGTCAAAGATCCACGAATGTCAGCCGGGACCAATGGCTTAACGTGCTTTACGAGGCACGGAGGGGTCTTGGTATGTAAAGATCGACCTGAGCGGCTGTTATTACTTAGCCACGAGCCCCTCTCCTATTACTTAGCCAAGTCCCGTAGTTAACACGTTCAAAGTCATACGACGCGACGATACCACACTTGACAAAATTGTAGGTAAATTATAGGTCTTTAGATTGAGACAGATTAAAATACGAACGTTCTTTAAAAAAAGTAATTCCCCCTCTAGAATAAGATATTGTACTAAAGTCCAGTCGTGAAGCATTAACCTTAGGCCATACGGTCTCGGCAGGTGACAGGTCGCGGGATTGGTTGCTTAGCCAATGCCATTAGTTTTTTTCTGGTAGGGGTTCGGTTTTTTAAATAAATTTTTGTAGTGTATAATTGGTGTTAATTTCATAATTAATCAGTTTATTTACGTCTAGCTTTATTAGTACAAAAATATTAATCGTTAAAATATTCTTGTGGCACTGTTGAATACAGTGTGAGTTTTCATAATGTGCACAAACTTAAGGATGTGGTGCAGAACATCAAACTGAACAACTTTTTCCCGGGGACCAACATCCAAAAAAAACAGTCACGTGCACATCCTTAAGTTTGTGCACTTTATGAATGTGAGTCTACTTAAACTGTTTAATTAAACTACTTAAGTATTTGTGTAAAATCCTAGAAACCAACATGACCCTGATCGCGACTTATAGGTCGTGATGGAGAAAACGAAATTAGAGTGGACCGTTTAACTTACTTGGCAGATAATTTCATACAAGTTCTGTTCCATTTTTGAATTTATTCGGTAAGTAGTGGCTAATCGGATTAGATTATATTTGTAAAAGGCCATGCCGGCTGATGTTTTGATTTCCAAGCCTGGTCACCTCTCTTGACCTCAAGGAAAATAAATTAGTTTCCTCAGTATATTATTGGGTCTCCGTATTGTGAATTCCAGAAGAGGCCACTCGAGAGATTTGTCTCGCCGCCAGGATCTAGATTAGCCTGGGGCCTGGACGCGAGACCCGTTCCTCGAGTTAGCTCAATGCCTCCAGTGGAGACGACTGTGCGGCTGGCAGAGACCGGCTAGCGCTAGCGCTAGCGGGACGGTTTTTTTTTCTCCTATATTTTTTATTTACCTACGGTTTAAATAAAAAACCGGTTTATTACCTGTCTGGTTTTCAAGGTGGAAACCAGTCTTCTACTAAATTTAAATTAAGGACCCCGGGTCCGACGGGTATAATCTAATCGGAAATAGGACCTTAGAAAAAAATGGATACTACCTCTTGCTTAGAAATATAGATAGGCTTGTTGAAGATGATCCACACGGCCGTCTCCCAACAGCCGGGGTGCGTGGTGGAGCCTTCGTAAGTGAGGTACTGCTGCGTGTTCGGTAGGAGAGAACTTAGCGGCAGGTGCTTGATGGGAAATGAGGCACCTGCAAGGAAATGTTGTTTAGAATAGACCTAAAAACTTAACTTTATGTAGAAGCTATTGGGGAACTTCTTTGGAGACATTAAAATAGTAAGAATGAGCCCATAGAGAAGTCAAGTATAGTCACGGCAAGGAAAGGTGATAGCGAGCTTGTCTCAAAACAAAACTCAAATTGTGGGCCGTTGTCACCTTTATAAAGTTTCCTATAGATCCTATGGTTTAGTCAAAATTTCCCCATACAACCTACACCGCGGTGTAGGAGCTAAAATACAACTTTTATTAAAGACGTACTATCGACAAAACGGACGCCTTTATACCTCAACCCCTCAAGTGTCGAATGCACCTCATGTGTGCAAAAGGAAAAACCTTTATATAATAGGTACAGTGGGCTGCATCAATTGGGTACCCCAGTTGTATTAAAAGTAACTTTGGTACAACATTGCAATTCAAATAATACATCCTTAAGAATAAAACAAAAAGTGTTTCTAATGCCCGGACGAGATTCGAACCATCGACTCATTTATCGGTTATACAATGATTACCGCTAGCTCTTACCAACTAAGCCAGTTAGGTAGTTAATATCTCAACGAATTATCAATCTACTTGGCGTTATGACTCTGTCTCTGTCTATGAAACCGCAGTGAATGAATAGTTTGTTATTAGAGGGTAATTATGATATTTTACTAAGCTATAATGAAGTTACCGTCTGATGAGTCTAGTTTTGCTTCAACTTTCGCATTTGTCTAGGAACCCATTTGTCTCAGTTGGCAAAATATGTCTAATAAAGTAACTGTAAATTATCAAATCAAATTATTGTAAAATATAAATCTTTGTAGTTTTGTTACATAATATCAATAAAAAATATTATTAAATGATTATTAAAGTATTTTATTTTTCTTGATTTTTAAATTCTTTAGAAATATTACTATACTATTTATGAAAAAAAAAATACAATTAAAAATACAAAAAAAAAAATACTTACTTAAAATAGAAAAATACTTTATATTAAAAAAAATATATATAATGCATAACAAAAAACAATTCGTGCTTAAAACTTGAACCTCCAACCTTATGCACGGCAAGCGGTCTTGAAACCTCTGGTCTATTGGTCTATTTAGACGTTGAATAACTCTTCGTAAATGTCGACCCTATTATTGCTTGTCGTTATACGCAATATTAGAAGTATTAAAGTTTTATTGAAAAAGACAATAATAAAAACAGACTTAAGTAAAAATAAATACTAACATAAACTTTTTATTCACAAAAACAATACATTATTTATAATAAAATGTTTTTTGCAAAATACAAAAACCAACTTTGGACTATCGCGGATTTGAACCCACATGTCTTTTGAGGGGTACCCAATTGATGCAGCCGACTGTACATAAGTCTATATCATATATATATATAAACGTAAAAAAACATCATCCGATGGAAAACATATCATTATCAGTAGTTGTGAACCTATGGGGTTCGCAACTAAGCCTAATCCTCCCCACCGCTGTGGTTGTGGGTCTAAAATTAGCTCTACTCAGACATCTGAGGAGTTAAAGCTGTTTTTGCCGCCTCTATGGTCCTTTGTGTTGTCCTACAATTGCAGCTTGCAAGTAAAATTGTTTAGAAATTGGAAAGGCCTGGCGTTTCTCGATAGTACGTCTTCATAATGTTACAAAATTCCGTTAAGTATAAAGAGTCTTCAAAAGGTGGATTTTCACGGTGGTTTTGCGGAAAATAAATCGTCATATCCTTTGACTGCACTTACCTCTGTATGTAACTTTATTGAAGGCGCTGGTGATCAACCTAAAGTCTGTGTTAGTCGGTTCTCCAACCTGCAAACAAATAATAGAACAGACGTATTTACACAAAAATAAAAATAAACAATGAAACAGCTTCAAATGAACTTCACAAAACATCGAGATTCCTTTATTATGTTTTTTTATGTATTGCTACACGCGTGCTAACAGATGTGGGCATCATGTGCACGGTGTTTTGTTTTCAAATTGGTCAGATGTAAGTTTCCTCGATAGTACCTACACCTTCCGGAATCAATTCTATATATTATGGTGAAAATCCATTGTGAAGTTTAGGAGAACAAAGCGATCACACAAACAGACATTATTGAAGCCACTGACTGTGGGTTATAAACGTTTAAAAGGGGAACACTAATGTCCGGTTCATGAGGTCTTCAGATAACACTCAATATTTTCTTTTAAAAATAAAATTAAGCAAATAAAAAAAACTAAGTTTAAAGACTTAGGTACTACCTGCACCATAAGTGAAATGCCGACAATTCCTTGTGATTTGTGCTGAGCTTCCGACATATTGTGGTACAACTCCTTGTTGAAGCCATACAGTTGAATCTGTGAACAAAAATATGCTTTAAATATAAATTATCAAAACATCTATTTTCCCCCAAAGTATATAGGGAGAGGTGCTTATTCTGTAGGTAAACCTTCATTATAAATGTGAAAGTTTGTGAAGATGTTTGGATGTTTGTTAATCAATCACGCAAAAACGGTTGAACGTATTTGGATGAAATTTGGCACACAGATAGATAATAACCTGGATACCTATTACCGGGATAAAAAATATCCTATGTATCTGATATGCACATATATATATGCATATATTATGTGTATGTAATCTTATGTATTGTATGTATGTATCTGTGTATCCGGTAGGTAGTAGGTTCCCGTGGCATAATTTCCAACATCCACGCGGACGAAACTGTGGGCAACGGCTAGGAGTAATTAATCTATATGAATAAAAATGAGTGGCTAAATATAGTGCTAAGCGCAAAACTCGAGAACGGCTGTATCAATTCGGCAGTTTTTTTCAAATATTTGTTGAAGTCCGAGGAACGTTCTTGATACAGAGAAAAAATGGGAAAATTGCACGGAAAAACGTAAAAATCACAGTTGATTTTCCCATACAAACTGTTCCTAACTGTTAATTCTAGGGATGGCATTCTGATGTAATATAAACTACTTGAATGCATCCGTAGATTTGACACTTTCTCTTTCTACGTTAAACAGTTTGACTTTGACAGGACAACGTCAGTCAGGTCAGCTACATAGTAACAGGCCAGGCGTACTCCGCATTTTAGGTATGAAGCTATAAGCACGCGGCGAGCTCGACTTGTCGAGCTAATTCAGAGCTGGCTGCCGCGCACCGGCCGGCTCGCACGTTATTTCAATACTTACTCACGCGCCGCGTCGTAAAAAAACACAACCCTAACGAGTCAGAAGGTATAAGAGTTACGCGATAGAAAGAGAGGTGTGAGGTCTGACCCCGGGCTGTTACAGATTCACTTTGGACACATATGGCGGAACACTAACTAAAGACATGGCATAAAGTTTAACCAAATATCCATTGAGTTTAATGAGGCAGCACTCGACAACTACCCACAAACAAGTAACCATTAACAAAATATACTATACCACAATAAAATTAAAACAGTAATAATGGCTAAATCAAAAAGTCATTAAGATAGAACCGCAGACCGCAGTCCACAAAGTTGGAAATAATCGACTGTAGGTAGAATTTTCGTCACTAGCTCGGTCCAAACATTTTCATTGATTAAATTGGTGAATTAATAGCGTGGCTGGAATATCCAATTAGGAAGCGTTGATATTAAAACGACGCAAAACCAATGGTTATTCGAGTTTCATAGTTAATAGTTACGAATTGTGATATCTGTGGATTGAGAACAATCACATATTTATGAACGAAAAAATTATAACACACAACCGGGTTAATGCCCTTCTAAAGCCTGATTTACACGATGCGATTTAATTGTCTGTGGCATACCATAAGTTGAAGCAACTATTAATAATAGGGAAACTATTAATCGCATACTAGAAAATTATTCTTACATCAATAATCTACATGTACACCAAATCAATGATTGCATTACTAATTATTTAATTGAATATCAAAATTTGTACAAATAATAATCATTATTTATACATAAACTTTTGTCCAAAGTCACAGCAAAAATATTAATTATATATCAAAAATACTAACTGTTCATCAAAAATAACAAATGCGCATCTTAAACTTATTATTGAACTGCTAGTTAACTAATTGAATATCAAAACTTGTAAAAATTATAATTATTGGCACCCCGCGGTTCAGTTTGGTAGGTTCCTTTAAACCCTGTAGACAGAAATAAGAGCCCCGCGCAGCTGACCTGACTAAATGTGGCCTCTGAAACTTCCCCCTCAAGCTGACTATGTTTAGCCTGCAAGGGTCATGGTGGGCCATGGCAGTTGGTGGCCTGGAAATCCCTTAACCGACTAAGATGCCAGGTGGGCCGCTCCAGGTACAATTTAGTCAGGTGAAGGTACTCCGATAAGCTACAGTGCGACTGTAGAGCCCCATCACAAACGATGCCTCACCTCTTGTCGTGCTTGCTGTTCAAAAACACATGCACTATAGAAGACATTTGCGAGGCTACCGCTAAGGCTGTCAAAGTGGCTGAATTCTGGTTGAAGCTAATTTAAAAATGTATAAAAAAAACAACGATACGACGAAGAAGAAGTTGAAGCAACAATAAAAGTTTTAGCAAATGACTTGCGACGTCTCGTCTGGTGCCAGTTATTTGTTGCTTCAATTTTATTGTATGCCACAGGCAAGAAACTTGCATCATCTAAATGGGGCTTGAATCTTTTTTTTGTCTGTAAATCTTTGTTTTTTTTCCATAACAGCTTTATCTTTTGTTAACTTTTTCCAATGCTGCTCGCTTATTTAATGCTAGGCTTATAAAGACAATAATCTTCAAGAAAACACGAAATATTATAATGTTCTGAAAGTTATACAATCAATCTGCCTAGCCTTTTCCCAACTAAGTTGGGGTCAGCTTCTAGTAAGACCGGATGCAGCTGAAGGAAGTAGGAGTATTTTACATGGAGCGACTGCCTATCTTACCTCCACAACCCAGTTATTGGGTACGAGGAACACTGTACCCCGCGGTAAGACCGTTTTAAGACTTTTGGGCTTCTGACTACCCGTAACGACTGTCAAAGATCTACGAATGACAGCCGAGACCAACGGCTTAACGTGCTTTCCGAGACACGGAGGGGTCTCGATATCTAATGGATGGTCACCCATCCACGAAACGACCACGGTAAGCGTAGCATCAATCCGTGTGGCTGTTATTATTTAGCAACGAGCCCCTCATCCTAACTTAATATTATAAAAGCGAAAGTGAGTTTGTTTGTTTGTTACGCTTTCACGCTAAAATGGCTAAACGGGTTTGGATGAAATTTAGCACATGGGTAGACCGTGACCTGAATTAGGACATAGGCTACTTTTTATATCTGTAGTACGTTCCCGTCGGATAATTTCCGACATCCACGCGTGTGAAGCCGCGGGCAAAAGCTTGGACTAAATATGATGCTAGTTTACAAATTAACACTGTCAATGCTGCCATTATCGAGCCTTCATTATTGCCCCCAAGGGTCGCAAAGACCGAAGTTTGACCCCTTTAAACTTTGTTTGTTTGCCATCATTAAAACGATTTCCTGATACTTGAATATAATTATTTTAGTACACAAATGGTCAGCGCTGAAAATGGGCTCTAATTATAGATCTATCCATACAGTTAAATTATCCTATAAAGTCCACCCAGTTATACGTAATTAACTAAAGGTAAACAAAAATAGTAAGGTAAATTAATTACTTAACCCGATGTTCTATATTAATTTTATTTATCAATATTTCGGGTTACTAACTTTGTATGAGAAAACGGAGAAAACGAATTATAATGTACATTTTATTTCGGGTTTACAATATTTGTATGAGAAAACGGAGAAAACGAATTATAATGTACATTTAAACGTTTCTCCGAAATATTGATAAATGATTTTATTTCTGTAGGTAGGTTTGAACAAACACTTTTACATGCAAGCAGCCAAGTGCGAGTCGGTCTCACACACGAAGGGTTCCGGCTCTGTACAACCGTACAATATACTTAACAATATTTTAAAACATCATGTTTCTTGTATCAAAACCACCTTTCATTTTAACTTTATTTTATTTTTATTATTTGTTGGTAAAACGGCCATAGTAGTTCACACTCTGTGAAGATTTCAAGTGTCTACCTATTACGGTTCAAATGACACATCCCTGTGACAGACGGACGGTTCCGTTAGCACCCTTTGGTCACGGAACCTTAAAATGAGGTCGGCAATTCCTATCCGACTACTTTGAGAAGAAATACCGAAACAAATTGGTCACAGCTTAAAGTCCAGACATCATTTCGGTCAGATCATGGGAGGACCATGTAGATTATGGTCTGAAATGGTCTTTTGAGCAATAAACCACTCAGATTTGAGTGGATCCTGTCAAGTCAGTTGAGCATTCATCATCATTATGATCTTTCTAAGCAACTGAAATATACTGAATTTGGTTTTTTAACATTACAAAAGAAATCCTTTTATTTGCCTCTTAATTTAAAATCAGACGCAAAAATATCCTAACTTCACCGAAACCACGATCATTTAAAAACCCTAAAATGCTACAGATAAATTACGTCGAAATATTTTGACATAATGGCTTTAAAACGATCGCATTCGAAGTTAAAGAGCGAACTTCGGTCGTTGAGACCCCGCAGCTAATAATGAGTGTTCGATAACAGTAGCATTTTAGTGTTGATTTGTGAAATTTAATCATTTAGTTTTGTTGAAAGAGATTTTTGTGGGATAAATTAATAGATTTAGTGGAACAATCTGTTTATTTTTATTTATTTATTAGCTTTTGCCCGCGGCGGAAATCATCCCACGGGATCCTACTACCGGCATAAAAAGTATCTTATGTATTAATCCAGGTTATAAACTATCTGTGTGCCAAGTTTCACCCTGATCCGTTTAGCCGTTTTTGTGTGATTGAGTAACAAACATCTAAACATACAAACTTTCACATTTATAATATTAGTAGGATTGATCAATGAATCTGCCTAGCTTTTTCCCAACTATATTGGGGTCGGCTTTCAGTCTAACTGAATGCAGCTGAATACCATTATTTTACATGGAGCTACTGCTTATCTGACCTCCACAACCCAGTTACGGGGTAACACGATACCCCTTGGTAAGACTGGTTGTCAGAGTTTCAGGCTTCTGACGACCCGTAATGACCTGTCAAAGATCTACGAATGACAGCCGGGACCAAAGGCTTAACGTGCTTGCCGAGACACGGAAGGGGACCAAAGGCATAGTTATGATTAATGCTAGACCCGTGTCAGGCGCGAACCGTGCCATGTACGAGGCGCGGGCGAGGCACGGATCCAAAACTTTACGAACATTTTATATGAAGCAGTTCATGCAGCATCCGTGCCCCGTCTGCGTCTTGGCCCCTGCAAATTGAGCAGATACGGATACGGCTGGGGCCCATGACGGTCTAGCATATATCATCCCTTAACGTGCTTTCCGAGGTACGGAGGGGTCTCGATATGAATGGATTGTCACCCATCCACGAATCAACCTTGCAGTTTTAGGTACCTATTGTGAGTACGTCACTTACAGAAAGTGCACAACACTATGAGAGAACTTAGTGATTAAAGGACGTGTAAGTTACACGTCGTGACGACGTGAGTTAGGACGTAATATATTTTTAGTGTTCTTTCTATTTATTCCTCTCATACTAAGCACCTGACATAAATCTCTTCACCACCCTTGGTTGACTGGTAGAGAATGCCTAAGGCATTAAGTCCGCCTTTGTACTGTTCTTAGTGCGATAAGTTTAAATAAATAAGTTACCGTTAGTTGAATCATGTTAGTCACAAAATATTAATAGAAAATCATATAAATATTAACCCCTCAAGTGTCGAATGCACCCCATGTGTGCATAAGAAAAACCCTTTTTTTGTTAGGTATATAAGCTTATATCACATATATATAAATGTAAAAAAACATCATCCGATGTAAAACCAATCATCATCATTAGTTGTGAACCTATGGAGTTCGTAGATAACCCCCCCTCACCCCCCCCCCGCGTGTCAAATGCACCCAAAGTATGCAAAAGGACAAAACTTTACATAATAGGTATATAAGCTTAGATCACATATATATAAACGTAAAAAAAACATCATTCGATGGAAAACATATCATCATCAGTAGTTGTGAACCTATGGGGTTCGCAACTAACCCCCAACCCTCACCACTCACTGTGGTTTTGGGTCTAAAATTAGCCAAACTCAGACACTTGAGGGGTTAATAATATACATAAAATGGGAAATGTTTTATCATATAAAATTTTTATGTGGCTGTGCAGGCGTATTGGGCCAAGTCTTCTAGAACCTGCCACAAAATATCAATAATAGTCAGCTCAGGGTCAGAGGTTACGAAACGGGGCACTGAGGAAAAAATACCAAAAACCATCGCCTAATAAGCCTTCGGAACTCGGTGGGATGTGGGAGTAATGGAGTGGGGGAACACCACGGGATACCTCAAGGTCATTTATCTTGACCTCAAGGTCATTGACCTTGACCTGTCATTGACCTTGACCTCAAGGTCCACTTCAGGCTCATTGACCTTAACCTCAAGTTGAGAATAATCGCATCTTCTCCGGCGCTACGGGAAGTGCAGCCTCTTCGCCCTTGCGTAATAAGGCGCAAGCACCTATGCTCGCCTCCAAAGCCTTGGCCCTCAGCGGGCAGAGGCTGTCCTCAACAATAAAATAAATTGAATTTATGAAGTGCAAGTATGTAACATTTAATCTTATGGGTCACGAAGTTGACTAAACTAAACGTACTTTACTAGAAAGGTTTAGGTAGTGAAATAAAGGTAAACAATCTTGATGTGTCTTTTATCTTTTTTATTTTAAAACCTCAGTTTAAAAATAAAATGCAACTAAAAACCAATGTCAATACAATAATCAAAAAATTACTAAATCAATTGAACCATTAGTTTAAGCAGTAGTTTATTTGTTTAATAGATGTTTCTGTAAAAAGTCACATCAAGATTGTTTACCTTTATTTTACTAGGTACCTAAACCTTTCTAGTATATGTATGTATATTTGCTACATATAAACCTACTTATGAAACTTCCAAAACATTACGTAACTTAGGAGATAGTTACACATCAACAAGCCACTTTTCAATCGAACCCTCGGGCTATATCATAAATACTTTACCCCTAACTGCTTAATAAAACCGGAATTAATTTGAAATCGAAGACGGTATCCTGAAGTTAGTCAGCTATTGGAATGTGGGGTGCATAGTTACCAGTCTGCGGTCAGACGGTTGCATAGTTAGACTACCTGGCTGTAGATAAGGGGGGTTTTATATGGAACAAAATTTTAAAGCGGTCACGTTTTTATGCTGAACTGTTCACAGTTCAATTTTGTGATTTGCGGAGTGTCTTTCGAAATTATTACAATATAGAATAGGATAACAACTTAGCCTAAAGCATTCACTGGTAGTTTTGTCTTCCTTTCAGGCAGTCAGTGTCAGTCCTTTTGTAAGACTTAAGTCAAACCGAGTCAAACCGAGTTCAAGACCTGTCAGTGTCAATATTCCACAGAAAATAATGACGCTGACAGCCCTTAAACGGGGTTTATGTGCTGATCGTTCAGTGTCATTGGTGAAATTTGAACTTAGGTGTTGCCAAAAAATTTTTTTGAGATTTTATCCTGATTTTCACATAGAGCGAGGCTGATAATTTTGCAGACTATTGTGACTATTGTGTTACTATTGTGTTCATGCCGTTTACTGAACCTTAGAATATTTGACATGGTTGAAAATAATGCCCTGTAGTTTGATAAAACACCATGACATTTGGAAAGGACGTTGGTACTTCTAGTACTACTTAGTAAACTCTGAAGTTAGGGCGAATTTCATCAATGAAACTGAACGCGTTCAACATAATTATCTAAATCGCAATCAAGAGCTGTCAGTGTCAATTCTTTTATAGAATATTGACAATGACAGCTGTTGAACTTGGTTTAGAAGAACTGATCTCGTTCAGTTTCATTGGTGAAATCAGCACTTGGTCTTTTTAAATTGCGCTAAAATAAGGGACTAAAAAAAATTAGTGCTAAAACTAAACCCCATATAAATCTAGCTTTAGTCATCCCGTGACGTAACTATAGATGCTTTAATATTTCCCAGTACTAACTGGTGTCAGGTTTAGTTGTTATAGAGTTATATCCCGAACATTGTTTTGAATTTGTGTAGTGTTATTATTAAAGGGATATTCTGAAACTATACGTACGTTCCGTTATGGTTACATAGTTACATAGTTGTATAATTTTTGCATGTTTCTGTTTTAGAATATTGAATGTGCGTTTATTTAGAACTAGCTGCGCCCTGCGGTGTTACCCGCGGTTTATGAGATACACCGATTAAATAATAAAGTATTCACAAAAAAATTGCTAACTTACACTACACTTTTTCAGGATACAAAGTACCTTATGTGTTAATCCAGGATGTCAGCTACTTCCTTGCCAAATTTAATCAAAATCGGTTAAGCCGTTTGAGTTTGAAAGAGTAGCAAATATATTTGAATTCCTTGCTCATCCCACGGGACCACTACATTTTTCGGGATAAAAAATGGTCTATGTGTTAATCCAAAGTGTCAGCTACTTTCACACCAAATTTCGTCAAAATCGGTCGAGTCGTTTGAGTTTGAAAGAGTAGCATATTTGAATAGAGTATAATAAGAGTAGTATATTTGAATTCCTTGCTCTTCCCACGGGAGCACTACATTTTTTCGGGATAAAAAGTAGCCTATGTGTTAATCCAGGGTATAAGCTGTCTAAATACCAAATTTCATCCAAATCGGTTTAGCCGTTTGAGCGTGAAGAAGTAACAAACATACACACACACACACACTCACAAACTTTCACCTTTAAAATATTAGTGTGATACGTATGATGAGACGTGAATATGCGTGTGGGGATAATTAAATTGATATGTGTGAAGAATAATATTTGAGGTCAACTAGACAGGTTATTGTACCTTCAGATATTCTGAAATTAAATTGTTAAGCAGTTAGGTACCCTTTTATCAATCAATCTGCCTAGCCTTTTCCCAACTATGTAAAGGTCGGCTTCCAGTGTAACCAGATGCAGCTGAATACCAGTATTTTACATAGAGCAACTGCCTATCTGACCTCCACAACCCAGTTACTGGGTGGTAACACGATTCCCATTGGTAAGACTGGTTGTCAGACTTTCGGTCTTCTGACAACACGTAACGACTGTCAAAGATCCACGAATTACAGCTGGGACCAACGGCTTAACGTACTTTCCAAGGCACGGAGGAGTCTCGGTATGTAAAAACGGTCTCTAACTGATTATTTTACACGGAGTGACTGCCTATCGGACCTTTACAACCCTTTGGTAAGTAAGTACCTACAGTACCAACTTAGACGTAGCATCGGCAAAATTCGAGTCTGACAAGCGAGTCTTGTCCACGACCATTTAGCTGATTTCTTATAATGGCAATACTATTATCTGACAAACGGATTGTCACAACTTCTGTTCTAATAAGCTACAGCATTTTGATACTTTTAGCTCAATTATCTAATTTGTATTAATGGAAATTTAGAGAAGAATGGAAAAGAAATATATTTAGTGGAAAATGCACAGATCACACTATTAATGTAGAAAACAAATATTATCTTATGAAGGCATTGAAGTTCTAGATTATGATTTTAGTTCTAATTGTACCTACATTTAAATGCACTTTTTTTTAATTTAAATCCCAAATAAATTTTTTATCTAAAAAAATTCAAGTATCAAACAGTGTTGACACCTGTAAGATTTTTGAATTTGCCGCCTTTTTCATGGGAGACGACTCGCTTGACAGACTTTAATACCGATCACGATCCGAAATGAGTGCGCCTTCAACATCATCAATCTTTATTACTGCTTTAGGCGAAAATGATCTTTACGCATACGCAATAACTTGTAAAGTCATATGACCAAATACATTCGTAAAATTGAAATGATTGAATGCGAATTTTCAAATCTATGCTACATCTAAGTTGTGTCGTACTAGTTATTCGGTCAAAAAACTACTCACCTCGCCAGGAAACGTGTGATGATCAATCTGATGTTCCGACCCCCGGTTGTCTTCCATGCCGTAATGGAAGTAGATCTCCTCGAACTGGTAGCGGTAGGACAGCGGGCCTCCACTGATGTTCACTTGGTGTTTGGAGTCCTTCTCTACGCGGAATACCAGGGACTGACCCGTGTTTTGGAGGACGCCGCTGACCTGGAGGAAGAAATGGGGTTTTAAGAAAGTTTTAAAACTGAGTTTCAGGCTACGCTGTCTTAACATACTGTCTGAAACGCGAAAAAAATATCAACTGTCCCATACAAAACTTGAATACCTAATCGACCCAAATGTATGTGACGGCTTTTTATTCATTTTATTATTATACGATGTTGGTCCCATGGAAAAAAATATGCAGTTTGATGGTCTGTACCATACCCTTAAATATGACCATACCTTTCTGATACATCATGTTGTATAGATGTACAGTCACCTATAGCATAAGCTGACCTAACTTTGCATAAATGGTTGAGATTTTTTAGAATACGAATAGATAGAATTTTATAATTATTTTATATTTATTTAAATAACTTTATTAAATAAAATATCAAACAATTATAAAATTGTATTGAATCGTATTCTAAAAAATCTCAACCATTTATATAAGGGTGGGTCAGCTAATGACTGTACAAGATATAGATTGAAAAATCCCCAAAAATAGTAATTCTCAAAACTACGAAATATTATTAAAATATACCTAAAATGTTGTCCTCGTTCAAGTATTTGAATATTTTTGAAAACTGCAATAAGTAAATGAAGTCACACTATCAGACTAACACCAAAATAATAATCAACACGAATCGGTATGAATCACACTGTCGGCTCCCCATGGGGTGTCCATGGGGAGTCCATGGGGTGTTCTATCAATCAATGGGTCGCACCTTGATTAGAACCTGGCAACTTATGCGCTTTGAGTGGAGATGATGTATGGCTTGTTGACACGCAACGGACGAAGATATAAAGGCGGTGGAAGTGGCTTTTAATTATGAATTGGTATGGTTTTTATGTTGGGAGTGGTGGCTGCTTTTCTGAAAAATTACTATGGCAAAAATTCTGTTTTTTGAATGCCGGGTATATCTAATAGATGAAACTGCTATCACAACTTTTGTCTACTGACTTTTGGTGGGCGGTTATTCAGGTTATTGTGTCGTTTAACGGCGAGAAAAAAAAAATCTTCCTGAATTCTTGCTCTATAGCGAAATAGTATCGTAACGGGGTTTGGAGTATTGATATGGCCAAACGGAGCCTAGAGAATTTTAAAAATATTTCTTTTTTAAATTGTATACGCTCTATTACATTAAAATAAACCCATAACAACCCCCTTAGGTATCTCTTTTATGGTCAACGTGAAGACGATTTTTTTTTTAAATTGCTATAATTACAATCGAATAAAACATTTTTTTCTCATAAATAATGCTAATTTTGAGGAAACTTTGCGATTTCTTTGTATCGAGCCAAATTGTATCGTGTTTTGGCCTCATAATTTATTACAGAAAATCTTAAATTTTTAGAACCCCTGAAAAAGAATAAGACGTAGTTTTTGAGGACAAAAATTGATATTGCGTGCAGCCGCAAGGCGTCGAAACATATTATTTGAGACCCATTTCGCCTGAAGTAGCTAATAAACAGGGTGTTACAATACAAATTATTACGTCAAAAAGTTTCGTAATTATTTAGTTTGTTGTGTACGAACAGATCTTCAATACATAGTTTAATATTATTAAAATAGAAGCCATTTGCTGCTAAAGATTTAATGTAGTGACAAATAAGTTGATCGATTAGGTACATTACTCGATATCTAACTTTAATAGACAAACACGTCCGTTACTATTCCTAAAACTGCGCTCTCCGGATTTAAAGCACGTTCCATTCATTCAACGTGCCTGTAATTTCGTTGAGGGAGTGACTTGCCTTGTAGATAATGTTATGTAAGAGATAGCTACGAACATTTTAGTTTAATAAATTACTTTTAAAATTTATTTTTTTATCAATATAAGTATACATTTTTTATTTCTTCCCAGTTATAGCACTAGGATATGAAGTGGTGAAGGGCGGGCTTTTGCGGGACTGTCTTAAGTAATTTTGACGTTAGAAAAGTGCTGATTCTCAGCCTATAGTTATTCAATAAAGTTTAAAAAACTGTAACCGACTACCGAAAAATAAAATTGATCTAATAAGTTCAAAATATTTATTTACTTAAACAATAACGACATAGGTATATACATATTTGTAATGTGCTCGTCAAGACCTTTCTTTTGATACCAAACATGTCATGATTATCTCAATTTAATTTTTTTCGAGGTCACAAATTTACGTGTAAAGTCCACTATATTAAATTTAGGGAGAATTTATATAGCCCATGTCACCCGCACCATTATTTTGAATCTACTGATACCTCATTCATCAAAATCGGTTCAGTAATTTAGGCGCTACGGTGGAACACACGTAAATACATACTTATATACATACTTACATACTTAAATAGACTGCTAAAATCATAACCCTTCCTTTTAGGTTTGCCGTAGTCGGGTAAAAATACATACTTATATACATACTTACATACATACATACATACATAGACTGCTAAAATCATAACCCTTCCTTTTGGCTTTGCCGTAGTCGGGTAAAAAGGCTCTCCCTTGGACAGTTATGATGACCTTACCGACAACTGTTATCTTATTACTGGTCTAGTGTATGTTGTTGAGTTACCGACATAGCTTGCAGAGTAAGCAAGCTGAAGTGGTCGCGTATCGGTAAGCTTAGTGTGGGACGCCCCCAAGCTTGGTGGACCGACGACCTGAAGAAAGTGGCTGGGACAGACTGGATGCGGAAGGCGGAGGACAGGGTGTTGTGGCGCAGCTTGGGAGAGGCCCATGTCCAGCAGTGGATAGCGTTATGCTGAGTTGACTGATTGATAGTGTATGTTGTGTCCCATTGTCCAAAGAATTGTATCTATCTACTTTTGCTTTATCTCAGCATAAAGCTCGAAGGATGACGTAATGCTAGTGTCTTTCATGTCATACCGGTGGGCTACGGTTTCATTTCTCGTCAATTCTCAAGCAATCCAGTATCATAAATATAAATTGCTTCAAAATATTGAGCGGAGAAACTACCAATGAAAGTATATTACTACCAATGTATGGATAATAAGAACCTACCTAGGTTGCCTTTTTAATGCCCTCGTAGCGAACCAGTTCAAAAGAAATTTAATAACGAGAGTAGATGTTTTAATAATAAAGATTGATGATTCTCGGTGAAGTTATAAAAGTGCGAAATTATTTTAGTTACAATGAATTGTGTAAATTTAGATGCGGTCTGACCTTTTAAAAGGTAAAAATCAATGCTAATTTTATGAATTAACACGAGAATGATATCAATTTATCAATTACTAGCGACGTCCCTGCTTCGCACGGGTGATATAGCAACATGTCAAAACAACGAGATATCTGATGGTCTATTCTCGTACCTAAAAACGTTCACAATCTCATGCCAGCGTCAATCAAATGTCAAAAATGTAGATAAACGCTATACAATTTTTGACAGATTGAAACTGAGATAAGATTGCGAACGTTGTTAAAAATATGAGAATTGGCCCCCTGTTCTATATCTAAGTGCACATAAATCTTCCAGACTAAATTCTATAAAATTCTGAGTGAACGAAAACGGCATCGAAATCCGTTGTGTAATTTAGAAGATCTAAGCCTTCACACGGATAGACACGAAAAGCGACTTTGTTTGTATATGTCGGATGATGGTATTTTAAGTTCATATATCTAAGATATACGTTTATATACACATTAGTAAAATTTTTCCTTAAGATCCAATGGTGTGTCATGCGACACTCAACGTGTTGAAACAATTAATTTAATTAAGGCGCGGACTGAACTATTTTTTACTATTCTATTCGGTTAAAATTTTTCTTTAAAACCTCTGTCCACTGCATTTTTTGCTTCGGATAGTTTCATTGCGTTACGTCATAATCGGCAATCCAAGAAACCAATTTTTGTGAATATGTAGCTATTACTGCTCCTTCTAAAACACTGTCTACAACCTTCCGCCGCACATAGCATAACAAATAATATATCGTGACTAGCAAGAGAAGGCTACTAGTCGGCCCTCCCCTAAAACCGAGCCAGTATAACGCAGTATATGTTGCAAAAACGTGGCCGATAGCCCGATAGGCTATCGCGCCGCATACATTAGCATCGCATTGAGCAAGCTTGTAACTCACTATAAATGAATAATTCTGCGCGAATTGTAATTCATTAGTGCCTTTGGAATTAGCCCTTTCGTACATTGTGATA